>OX344843.2:20141714-22800603 GCA_947037095.2 Nycteola revayana
ATGGTCACTGGATGTCAGTTTTTATCATATTAATTACCACAGACATATTTTTACTTTTCTCTTTTGAATTTAAGGATGACACCGGGCCGATTCTTTTAAGTTTTTGACAGGAGGAGGATAAACATTTTGACTTGCATCTCTACAACTCGGATTACAAGAGCGGTTTCGCCATAGAAATAGTTCTACGGCTACTACGCACCATATTTTCACGGGTCCAGATCAGATTCGCATCAGATGTAGTGCGAATCCGCTGTAAGGAGTAAAACTATTATAGACCTACCTACTCCTTAACGTGTAGTCCGATTGCATAAATATTTTGTTGTGAAATAAGTAGTGGAAAGGATTATTTAGTAAAAGTTACTATGTGCTTGGTTTGTAGTTTTTAAATTCAGCAATGATCAATTATTAATCTTTACATTTTACTACCTGACTCGCAACTTTCTGAACAGATAAGTTTGGAAACTTTCTGAAATTTGGCACACTGATAATTAATATGCCATAGGCTAAGACCGGATTCTTTCAAAATTACCGTAATGTGTGAATCGGGGGCCCAAAGTGAGTATATATTGTATATAGATATATACTACATTACAAAATAATAAAATTACTTCTCTAGTAAAAATTATAACAATTGTTTATTTATTTAAGTTTATATCTTATAGTATAATTTACATAATTTGTACCGTATAAAAATAACAATAAATGTATTACTTAAAACTTAATTACACTTAGTTCACAAACAATTACACCGACAGCAGCTCGTTTTGCTTCGTTCAAAATAAGTGTATTCCTGAAACAATAAAATATTAAATTATAATATGAATTACTTATGCAAATAAATAAATTATGAAGGAAACTACGTCTTTGCTCAAACACTTTTTTTTTCGGGGCCAAATGCATTAAGCATCCCTTCCGCCATGTCGACTTTCCGGTATGTCGACCTCCCTTCTATATTATGCTCATCATACCATATGGATTTCCTTGTATGACAGTGGGCTAGGGCTTAGTAGATCCTCTGGTCTACCTACCAAAAGCTCTCGGGTGCTTTCCCGAACGCTATGCATTATAAAAACAATGTGTTGATGATCCAAAAACAGTTATTATTGTATAGTGACTCTACTTAGTAGTTTAACCAAGAAACTTAAGTGTTGGTGGCTTTGGGTTCGAATTTACCAGCAAGATTGGTTAAAGAACTTTCATCCACTCGAATAACATTCGTCATCTATGACCAGTGTATACCAAGGCTGCGGCACTTCAAGAAGGGTGACTATACAAGATTATACAGGGCAAAGGAAGGCAGCATTCGAATATGATAATAAAATGAGCATACCAGTAAGAATGCAGCTGCTAAAAGCAGAGCCTTGTGTTTGGGCTGCACCGCCGTGGGAGGTATTTGTAATGTGGTCGTGAAGCTCACTAGCTCGCGGTCCCACCCGTGGGCGATGCTGCCCACTTCACGTAACGAATCGCCGGTCATTATCTGTAAATACGTTACCTTGGAAGTTTTTTATTCGGAAAAAAAATGTCCAAATGGCTTTAAAATGTGGTCATAATAGTATAATTATTTATTTTATTTATTTATTATTTAATTATAGACATACAATATTTTATTTATACATATATAAGTAATGAAGTCCTTTCAAACGGTATGGTACCTACAAATTAACAGAAGGATCGCATGAAATTCTGTAGGTACTCGTGCGGAGGAATTTGTTAATAATTATATTTTTTTTCATAATATAGACGCATTTAAGATATTTAAAATATAATTTAATACGATGTCATTTTCTCTTTCAAGTTTCAAAGTACAAAAAATTATGCTTTTGCTATTGTGGTATTAAAAGGCTGTTTAACTTTCTGAGGAAGGACCAACCATTTGTGTCTCACATAAAAATGTACCTACAGTCCTGAGCAGCGTTGCCAGACAGAATCGGATTTTGACGAAGACGTCCCGATGTTCAATATCAAAATTAAATTTTCCGCGCAAAACTCAGTCAGTCACACCTTTCAGGTAACTACAATTCCACCACTATAGGGTAAAATTTTAAATTCAGACAGTTATTGTTAAAGTAACATGTACATTCATTGAAATACATTTTCTACGGCTATTTTTGCTATGAAATGCTTTGTATTGTCATGTCAAAATAGTTTAAAACTTAAATTATAATATAAGTTTTAAGAAACCTTCTGATTGTATACGTTTTTTACTATGTTCAGCTTACAACGTAAGAATTCCGCTTTTTAACTCAAAGTGCAGGGTCAAATATGACTTTTAGGAAATAAATACCTTAAACTCTGAGAGTAAGAGAGCGCTCCGTTGCAGCACAGCTGGACCCTCGATGACGAACACGACCTGGTCTGCAGCGTCCCGTACCAGGAAAAAGGGCACCATCCATGTGCATTGCTGATGTATCCGACCTATGTAGTCACCGGGAGGAGTCACTACTTTCATCTCCTGAAAATATTAGTAAAATACATAAATATTCCTCACAAATTACATCGTATTGCGCGAGTTAATTAACCTTTAGATTGGAATCTGCTGGATGGATGGTCAAAGACATGACGAATTATACATTAAGCTGATAAATCATTGTAAGAATAATGGACGTCCTTAAGCAGACACGACTCAATCCACACTTTAGTCAAATTTGAGTTAAGTATCTATGTCATCGTATCGACCTGAATGTGGAGTGATTTTTTCGTTATCACACAAAACGTATTTGCTGAACAAACTCGTCCGCTGGAATTGTATCTCAGTAATGTATTTCTATGAGTATATTAAACCTAATCTCTTAAAAAGGAGTAATTAAAATAAAAACTACTTTGTGTTGAGAATAATTAAAGTTCAAATTTCAAACGCCCATTACTCAAAAATGACTTTGTATTGATTGAGTCCTTTCTATTTAACTATGTCCAATTTTCTACGACGACGTAATTACAGGGCAAAAGACTTCACAAATTTAGATACATAAGGGCACAAAGGATAACTAAATTCTGGAGGAAAAATAAAAACACATACAAACCTGTAATCTACAAGGGAAGCAGCATGACGCAGCCGCCAGTCTCCTACTGAGCACCATGGCTTCTTGCCTGGTATTATCATAGAGATGCATAGTGAAAGCGCGCCCGGAACCACACAGGCACCGCTGCGTCGAAGTCGACACTTCGCTAGCGATGTACAACGCCTCGCCATTGGGTACCCTCACTATGTAGCGGTTTTCTGATTCTATTTTAGAGCTTACTGAAATTTAAAATATTGAGATGTAAATATAAAATACATTTCTTTTTGTTTTATTTTTATTCATGGCATGATGATTCCCATCAGTTTTATGTTATCGAAACAAATCATTAAAATTTTACAATATACATAAATGTTTTTTTTACGAAATAATGCCCTCAAGGAGACGGCAAAGTTAAATCATATACATGACAAAAAGGGCTCCACTCTTTAGCCCTAAAAGATAATCTAGGTAGTACGAAATAAAACGAAATAAACGATTTTTATTCAGCACTTAGGTATTTACTTGTAGCTACTTTTAAAATTAATTATAAATAGGTAATATTTACTATTAAATTATGTTTAAATTTATTTCAGGTGTGATAGAAGTCTGTCAGTCTTGTGTTAGTAAATAATCTCTTAATATTAACGTTAATATCTATTTACTATATTTATTTTATTCAAACATTTAATGAATTAAAAAAAAAATATTATAGCACATTTTAGAGTGCAATGACCAGTCAAGTGGCGAGATCAGACGTCCTCAGCCAAATACTATTAAATTTAAGCGACACACGCCTGCGGGCACCCTTATGGGGTAGGGACCACGACTCAGGGCGCCGCTAAAGCTAGAAGTAAACAGAAATAAAGAGCACGTGATCACTGTCTCTGTAGTCCGTGCGAGTGATCGCGTCCTCTTTATTTCTGATCCAGTGCCTGTGCACTGGATCACACGACAGATGCAGGGGTCAACGCGGTCCTCTGTCTGTCCGGCGAGGATCCTAGCCTAGCTAACCTGCAGGTTTCTCTAGCTACTTAAGTGGACGGCCCGGAGAAGAAACTCAGAAACTCCGGTTTATTATATTCCGTCTTCTTTTGATCTGTATCTTTTTTTTTATATGTATAATTATTGTTTGAAACGAACGAGCACTCCTAACAGGTTCAAAGTCATTTTAATCTTATTGAGAAAGTTTAAACAAGACTGCCAAAAATGAATAATTTCGTTAGCAATGACTAAAATAATAATTCACGTCACACAAAGATGACTTTTACAGCGGTTTCGCACTACGTAAAATATGGTCCGTAGTAGCCGTAGACTTATTTCTATGGTAATTTACGCACTAGATCCGATCTCCGTCATCTGATTTCTTTCCAAATTTCTAGACCATTAGTTTGACGGGTTCGGATCGGACATAGTGCGAAACCGCTCTAAGAATTAAAATTTATTAAATTAAAATGCATTTCAGTAAAAATGCCCCCTAGATTTAATATTTACTGATACAGAATATTATGATACCTATACGAGAAACACAATTAATGTTGCACACTTTTGCGAGCTTGTTGTAAAACTTATATTTGTTTATAAAGTGTCTTATAGAAGTCTTCGATAGTGGTATTTCAGTTTTATCAGGTCTATAATACTTACTGTCACTAAGTTCAACAGTCTGCTGTATCAGAAGATTAGCTACGCCGATCAAGAAGTCAAGTCCATGGACTGGAATGAACTGACCCCGTGAGTTTGATTGCCAGTCCAGTGTGGATACGGGAAGATGTGCTCGATTGCTACCTAGAAGACAAATGTGTAATTACATGATAGAGATGGAATTTTCAAAGACAAAGACAATTCTAAAGCTTTAATAGTAAAGAAATAATATTTGTAAGTTTAATTATCCATTGCTTCTTTACTTTTTCTCTTTGTCGTAAGTGTTTTTTAATTTGTTTTTGTGGATACATTTACGTCAAAATTTATCATCAATTATCGCATTAATATGGATATTAATTTGAACTTAATTACCATTATAAGTATATTATCATATTTATGTATTTTATCATTATTGTTCAAATAAACAATGGGATTAGTCATGATGTTCTTTAAAATATGTGAATGTTTTGATTTACTTTATCTTATTTCATCATCATGACAATAATGACATTATCATCCCGCATAACGTACACTACTGAACACGAGACAGGGCTTTCACTATACTTGGCAAGGTGGGTTAGTGACCACATTATATTATATTGAAACACACAGGGAAACGCTGCTGTCCGTTCCAAGTTTTATTGTTAAATACGATGTTATTAATTAAAACTAACGACTTAACGTGGCTCAAAGGATAGTTCCTCAACCAACTAGATACAAAGATTTCTTCTCCAGCCTGAGAATCGAACCTACCACCTCCGAGACTTAAATAATAATAATAATAATTTTATTTCAGGCATCGGAGGCCCATAGAATAAAATACATACAATAATCTTAAACAGTAATAAACAAGAACTAAAGTTAAAAAAAAAGAACTAAAAAGAACTAAAGTTAAAAAGTTAAAGCAAGACTGATACCGGTACACCACGGAGGTTGTCATTATCTTATTTAGGTATTTATTTTATTTTTATATATAACGGGCTTCTTACATATTTATCATGCTTTTAGCAGTAATGGCTTCGAGAAAAGAATGATACGGCCGTGCTCGACTTGGCGGAGGCTCTACTGTAGTACAGGGTACAGTACCTGTATTAATTAATTAACTTAAGGCGCGGTGAATAGACGACTTTTACGTATTAGTCTTGTCACTGTTGCTCCGCGTAGAAATGAAAGAGAAGCGAAGAGACGCCGTTCGACTCGTTCAAATTATTTAATACATTAATCCTTGCAAATATCTTATTCCAATCGATAAATAAAAACAACAGTTCCCTTTATTATTATATATTACATCACTGTTATTAATATTATCAAGATTTGTTTATAAATAATACAGTTACAATTGCTACAATTTCAATTTAAATGGTTATTTTATGGGTTTTTTTATCGAGAAAATTTACCGAAACCGTGTTTTGAACACAATGGTCCCCCCATAAATATGATCAAGATTAACATATATTTTTTTAGCTGCTCTAAAATGTAAACATTTGGCTAAAAAACTGTTTTGTGAAGCCTATTTTGACTAAGAACAGCGCCTTAATAAATAATAATAAAACAGTTTGACCACCGCACCAGCAGGATGTAACGTGATGTAACCTCAATTCAGAAAGTGCCAAGTAATTCTTAACCAATTCAAGTCATGGTGATCCCCAACCGGTTGTCAAAATTATTAGTTGTTTTCTTTTTGTATCTAAAAAAGACATAGTTGGTAATCGGTCTGTTTATTCTCAGAAATTCAATATAATACTGATATGTTAACACTGTTAATATTGATATCGTTCGGTTTTTACAGGCACGGACTAAATTTTCGTTACATATTTCGTTATGTACTCTGTACGAACCATAACGGTAATATTTAGCAAAACCATGATCTAGGTAAAGCACTATAAGAACTAATCATTTTCTAGTAAGTTTAATGTTTTACTTACCATCAGTACGGGGTTGAACACTTATTACAAAATCCGGTCTGATATTACTACCGTCATCTGTAAACAATTCAATTTTTCGTAATTAGCAATTAGTGGAAATAATTCAGCTGCCTATTTATATTATAATCGAACCTTTCTTTTTTCAACCGAGTAGCTTCCGTTTGTGACAACCTTTAAATAAAACAAACTAGTTAATCGATTTTCGTTAATTGGATTTGTGGTAAGAAGATTTTGCCGTATCCGTATTTGCTCCAATGTAGATGTGAAAGTTTAGTTTAATAGAAATTGACTCAGTAGACCTCACACTTAAATAAGCTGTGGCTTTTATTTGTTCGTAGGTTGGGGCGGAAAAGCACGGAGCGCTGTTATAATATAAATATAAATATAAACAGATATAAATGATTATAAATGATAAAAAACATACGAGTCAAACAAACGTTCATTACGTTTAAAAAGACGATCGGAAAAAGATTTGCAATCGTCTGTTCGTTCCTGGCTTGCAACATTTTTGTTACAATATTTTTGATATTTGTAAAAAAAATTAAGTTCTTTGTCATCACTCCACACTTTGTTGTCGTCTTTGTGTCTTAATACAAAATTGTTATTTTATTGTCATTTCATCATTTTATTAGGATTAAAATCCTGTAACCTGTGAAACTTTACACATCCCATTTTTTTCATTCTCAATTTTATTTAGCGTTACGAATCTAGGAAATACCGACTTAAGTTCACTGCTGATTTTTTTTATCTATTGTTTCACAACAAGCTATTATAGTTAATGCATGCTTATCTTTGATGACTATGCCATGATATTTTTTTTTATATTACTCACCTTCTGTTGCGGCCAGATTATCGATCCCCATATTATTCACATTATCACCCATAGTTTTCTTGTTAACTATATTTTATTGACGTTGTTCGATAATGTCACTGTTATAAGAAATGTGTTATTTGTTGTCACCGTGTTCACGCACTGTGTTATCAGCATTTTTCACTCGAGCTGTTATCGAGTTATCAATATGAGATAAATCAGTATCATCGATATGTAGACATCGATATTTCGCTTCGATTGTAACTTTAATTACATTGGCGATTAGAACAAGTACGTACTCGTAATTTGAGAAACATTGAAGAAAATACTAAAGTGTAATAGAATATAACATTTTAGTATTTTTGCCATATGTATAAATATTTTATTAATGAAAGATAAATGTTTCTACTTTCTTTTTATTTTATTTGTTTTATTGCCTTTCCAATGAAGCGTAGATGGTTTAAGACTACCAAATTAATGCGAAATGACCGCTCATTTTACTGTGTTTTGTTTCCCGTGTCTTTGTTCTGTCTGTTTGTGTATACAAAGCAGAATTCAGAATATGTTCTTCTTAACGTAGTAGTATCCGCCGAGATTCCGCTATTAGTTATTTTGATACTGGCGACCTGTGCTTCGCATGGGTAGTAAAGCTTAATAACCACAAAACTTTGACAAAGGATATGTATACCGAAACCTTCCTTAAGAATCAATCTATCTATTGGTGAAAATCCGTGCAGCAGTTTTTTAGTTAATCGCAAACAGACACGGCGAAGTACTTTGTTTTATAATATGATGTGTGATGCTTGTATCTATCGTATATCTACCTATGTATATTGTATAGGTACTGTGTACTAGCTTAGAGCGCATATTAAATTATTAAAAATGCTAAGTGATAAAGAAATTTTAGGTTTTTAAAAATACCTATATAATTTGTTTCAAAAAATGATAAATCCTTCTTGGTGTATCTATAATTAAAGGTACACTGGGGGAACAAAAATAAAGCAATGATTGAAACAATTTTTATTGAAAACCATTTATATTCAGGTGTTAATATTTACTTGAATAAAGTGATAACATTCAAGTTGTTAAAATGACCGGTACATTTAACGTACAGTTTTTTATTTTATTTAATAAATTACATTCATATATTCTATCTAATTTTCATCACTCCAATAAACTTTAATTGTAAATGTCAAGTTAAAACATTTAAAATTTCGCAAGGGTGTAAACAATGCGGTCAGATTTGGTACGAAGGACACAATTTGAAGCCAAATTTTGTTCGGAAGACTTAGACGGTCGAGTGTAATACCCACTCTTATAAAGACACATGTGACGTCACACCGCAGTCGACGGTCACAACGTGTTAACGAATCATTTTATTGTCCTACAATAGTCTAAAGTGCCGCACTAGACCTAATGCAATTTGTGTCTCTCAACATCTCAGGCGTGATAGAGTTAGTTGGGCGTTCTGACAAAGCAATACTGTTACGTCTATCTCATCCTCGTTATGCATAAATATAGTTTAATTAAACGAATAGAAAATATATAGATATTAATAAATAGGTAAGTACACATATTATGTAAAATGCATACAATATGATATTCTTTAATACATTTGGAATATATTCTTGTTTATAATAGTTTCATATTTGAAATTACATTAATTATACAATTAGTAAGTACTTTGATTATTTTCGATAATTACGTGGACACACTTAAATACAAATATACGTAAGTAAATACTTAACAACAATAAAATTACCATCTTGAGACACTTATAAACACTTTGATAAAACTCCACATCTAGTCCTGCCCACGATCCACGATTATAGGTGGATCTATACTTGAAATACAATCGCAAAAAACATGTCTAGCAAAATTTCCATACAACGTTCAATATAATATAATCATAATTTTCAAATTACATTTAACAATGAAAGCGTAGAATTATCGCACATTATATAACACCTAGCAGACGCCACTATTGAGATCAACTTTGTATGAACCTTAACCTTAATATCCCTACGGGTCTATGGCTGGTTAGACTCGTAAGGATACAATAACAAAGTTAACTAGGTAATATTAATAGTGAAATGAGACACCTTTAGGCATGATGATTGTGAAATAAAATGAATAAGTATTTTCTAATACAGCTCGCGCAGAGACGTAAGAGAAAGCCTTCGGCCATTTCTTGAGTTCATATTATTTGTCGGGTGTGAGTCATACTTTTGTGTGAATGGTCTATCGCTGGAAAGCCCGCTGCCACCCAAGATTAAGCTTGAGTGTGGCAGGTAAACAAGGGCTTGCCTCGCACTCGCCGTCAAGTTCATCAGCCAGGTTGTCGTGAAGTTCCCGAAGCGCCATGAGGGTAGAACGCGCGGCTCGCTGGCAACTCATATCCCCTTCGCATGTTGTGTCGGCTTCAGAAAGGAATACCAAGTCGCAAGTCGTCGGGGGTGCCTCTCCCTGAAAAAACAAAATAGTTTTAAAAATAAATCCAACGTGTAAATTAATCTATATTGTATAAAAATATATAATGATGATTCTTACACAAAGATAGCAGATCTGATGTAAGCTACAAAGCGGGAGGAACAGTTGTCCGCGATCACCAGCCAATAAGTCAACGCCACGGCAACGTTGTACAATCTTCGCTAGAACTGGGCACGATCCGGAAGCACCCACTACAAAATGCAAATAATAATGCATAATATAAATTTTGTGATTTATTTCCAGTCAATCCAAAAATAAGTTATTTACCTGTAGACATAACAGGAATGCGATGTCTGCCACTGCCACCCATATAACCTTCGGAGTATGGTCCCTCAAATTTTCCGTTCAAATAGTGCCCAGCGCCCTGTTCTTCTTCGAAATCGTTATTCCTCTCTGGTTCTTTCTCAAAACCCGGTATTTCATTGCTTAGGATTTCAACCTTTTCCTTTTTCACAGCGACTCGCTTTGCTTTAGTTTCATCGGTAGGTATGGAAGAGGACGCAGTATTAGATTTCGTCTTTTGAATCTGTAAGCTTTGTTTGAACTCTTTCAAGGCTTTTCTCATTTTCTCTAAGCTATATGCTGCTGCAAGTCGAGATAATAACTTTTCTTTCATCTCTTGCTCTTCCTTAGAATCAAGCTCTTCTCCTACGTTTGAATAATGTAATGCTTCATCCACAATCAAGCCCTCCATGTTCCTTAGTTTTTTATCTATATTGTCTAATTTAGATTCATCAGTGCTTCTTTTATCATTATTCTGAACAGCGGTGATATGAGCTTGATCCATTTGAATCTCTGTTTCTTCATTGGGCTTTGTTTCGACATAATTTCGCTTTACGTAGCTGTGTTTGCGAAATGAATTCATTGGGTAGATTACTTCTTTGTTGAACGTGTCAAAGTACTGTTTATGTAGTCTGTCTTGGGTTAAGTCAGGTACAAATGCAACCGGTTTTTTACTTCTCTTATCTATACCAAAATAATCTGACCAGTCGATAGATTTCTTTCTGATGTTAATTGGTTTATCTTTATCACTGTGGTTGTGATCAATATGCGCATTATTGTGAACATGATCTTCATCTACTTCTTTTCCCGATACACCAGGGTGATGTATATTATGGCCATGGTGTTCGTGACTATCATCGTCATGTACATGGGTGGTGTTATGTTCATGGGTATTATTGTGGTTGGTAGGTATCATCGGAGGTTTTACTTCGTGTTCATGATCATGTTCATGTTCCACGTGATCACTACTCCGTTTTACTGGAGATTTAATAATTTCAATTTCGGAATCACCAAATATTTTTGATAAATCTTTTATTATTTTAGGGTCAGTACCTGAACTGCCACGAAAACTTTTTCCTGTATCACGTTTGTTTTGGTTTAAAAGAAATCTTTTCTTTGGAGAATTTAAAGTATACGGGTTACTGCTTCGTTTACTTACAGGAAATCGTTTTTCAACAGCATCAAATGTGTATTGATCATTGTCCTCTAAATCAGACAAACTGTCATCATCTAAGGGTTGAAATGCTATAGCATATTCTTCTCGGAGGTCATCTTTATCGTCATCAGAAACTTCATAAGCATTATAATTCGGATCTACTACGTCTTCATTGTTCTTCCGTCCTTCATAGTCAAATAAAATTGGATGGTCAGAATCAGAACCAGAACTTCGTTTTCTTTTGAAAGCTATAGGTCCCCAATTGTCCGGAAACCTTTTCTTAACTACCTTTTCTTTAAACAGTTTTACTACTCCTTGAGGGGCATTGTCAACGTTGTTAGGATGTTCCTTGTTATATTTATACTTTGACCAAAGTTGCCCTAAAACTAGAGCATATTCAGCGTCGTTATCTACTGCCTCCATTTCTTTCTTTTCTTCAGCTTCATTTTTTTCCATAAATAAATCTCTTAGTCTATCATTGTCTGAGTGATGGCTTCTCTCACGGAAAGCAGATTCTTTTTTGGTAGCCATATTAGCGTTGTTTTTTTTCTTAATTAATTTGTATTCATATGCATCAGTCGGACGCTCGTTATCTTCTAACAATTTAACAATGTATTTAGATGTTGGGTCTTCCTCTAGGTCGTCCACATCAACAGCATAATCGGGTTCTAAAATAGAAATGAAGATTCAGAAATTATTTAATAGATTTATATAAACTTTTTTATTGAAAGTAAGATCGCCAAAATTAAACCAATACATATATTGTACCTGGATATCCTTGAGGTGGTACGAATTCATAGAGAGCATCGTAGTCTGGTGGTGGTAGGAGAGGTCCATGCATGCGGCCTCGTTGCCTGCGCTGGAGTGCCTCAAGTGCACCGCGGAGAGAAGAACCCCCGCGGTCGCCGCTTGTGCACGCGATCATGCACGCAAGCACCGCCAACAGCCATCGAAGGCCCATAGTGACGGATTAGCACGCTGAAAATGAAAAGGTGTTATTTAGTATTTACTTCAGTATTAATGCATATTAAAGATGAATTCAGTATTAATGTATATATATCTCATCGATATTGCACCATACTACCGTCTGACATTTATATTTCAGTGCCTTTGCCATGGCACATAACAATATATTATACTTAACAGAAACAATAAATTGTTTCATAAATTCCCTGTAGGTATTATATTTTGTCAGTTATGTCCCGTATTTTGGATAACAATTCGCAGTTGCGTCGTAAAGCTCTCGAATTCCATCAGTCCCGAAAGGGACCCTTCCTTTATTCCTACTTTTGGCAAGTGAATAGACTTGTAGGTATTGTTTCGAGGCTTTGATTAAAGTTGGAATTTAATATCTTTGTAATATTCAGATTATATATTGGCTTACAAGGACTGGCATATTTTTAAAATATTAAGATCATAATATTTTATTGCATCGTTGTATATTTAAACGTAGTAACATTATTAATTTTACTTATAAAATGTTAATGACCAAAAACTAATCAGGAAGTGTTCTTTAACATTTTACAAAATAATATGTATAATTATAATATTAGGCAATTTTAATTAAAAGGAACTTGAGTAATTAAAAGTTAAAAAAGTCTTACTCAAATTTAAATTGCCTTTTCAATTGTCTTTTTTACTTCATAAATGTAGGCACTATTATGTGTTTTTTTAAAGTAGATCGACTACCTATATCTTGCTTTCGTAGAAGTTACTGAATTTATGCCAAGCTTGTTTTTTAGTTTCTCTTTGTAGACTGCCTGCAAGATTTGTATTAGTGCTTTATCGCGTTGCATATGTTTAAAAACAGTAGTTTTAAGAATTAAGTTACAGAATAATGACTTTAGGAAGCGTCTACGGTATACCACAAAGAACTTTTAAAACATCCTTTCTAATATATCAAGAAATTTAATTAGGCAAGTGTAAGGTACAACGTCACTCATTCCCACAATAATATAATGTCGTAGGTACCTACGTAATGAAATTTTCATTTTATCCTGGATTCCGCAAGAAAATGGCGGTGGCATTTTAAGTCTATTAGAGGTGACGAGAAAATGCCCAGTATGAAGTCAAGAATATGAGACTCTATTAATTTATATTATAACGTACGCCGTAACGCAAATACCAGGCTACCTATTATACGACATTATTATTTCATGTAATTAAGTAATGTATGCCATACAGTACGTATGTGCTAGAGATAGCATATGAGATAAACATTGCCATTCAACGAGACAAAGCGGACAGTATTCTGGGAATCTGGCCAAATCGTATAGATTAAGAATAGTAGTATTTTATACGTTAGTTTTAATTTAAATTTGCTACTGTTAAGGAACACTTGCTAGTGTTCCTCCACAGAAAATGAAGATCTTTTTTGCTGGGCGAGGTGGTATGCGGCCGACGGCCACTTGTTACTGTTCGGAACATGTATATGTTCGAATTGGCCTGCTAACTTGTATTGCGCGATACAGGTTAGTTGAGATGCTAGGTGGTAGATGGCGCTGCTAGTCTTCTTGTGCGGCTACTGTAGATGTCGCTACGCTACTTTTGTATGTGCTTCAGCGTCATTTAATGTTGTTAGTCTTGACCAGGGGTCCGAGTCTGCTATTTTTTTAAGTATTGTGCCACCGTAGTGCCGCCGTCGTGATATCATAATGCCAAAATCGGTAACCTACTAATCTCACTATGGTGTCGGCGCTGGAATGGCAGTCGGTGTTGCTACCGTAGAAAAAGTCTGTCAACAGAAGTAGGAGATGGTTTGGGAGATTGTAATGTTTATTTACGCGATTTCAGAACTTATAAATGTATCATTTGTTATTATATTCAACTACGCTAATGTCTAGTGGCGTCATAGTGACACCATTATGACGTCATTTGGAATAGTAGATTACCAAATGGGAAAAAACCGACCATTGAACTGTCATTGACAGTTCATGTACACGCCATTACGAGAGTAGACTCGGGGCCCAGGCAATTTACCATGTTAAGTGACATAGGAGTCCAAATGCAAGGACGGCTAGTGCCAGTACAGTAGCTATTAACAGCACTAGCCATCTTTTTCTTGTCAGTCTTTTCCCTTAGCTCCGTGGGCTGGCTACCTTACTTATGCATAGGAACACAACTGAAATCAATAATGTTATGGACTGAAGTATTCTGGAAGATAGAGGTAGGTACTTCTATAGTCGAGCAGCTTGTAGAACGTACTAATTCTGTGCCCCAACTATTTATGTCTTTTTGAGTCATTTGATATAAGTTGTTTACTAGGAAATAGAATACTTATTATAAACGAGACAAGTGTAATAATGTTTAAATGAAGACAGTTTTTAATTTAATTTAATTAAAAGATACTAGTCTGTAAAGATAGTATATAAAAAGAAACAAACAATATTTTTCTTTTTAATGTTATTAAATTATTTTGTATTATTCATTATTGTGTTGACATACCTATGTGTTCGTAACGTTTACTTGGATTATTGTAATACTAACATGCACCTCTGCTAAATAATTTTGGTTTTTTCTTATGTGGTACAACATAACACTGCGGTTACCAATCCGCCTTCCAAGCGTGGTGACAAATACCCTGATGAGCACATTACCATTCGTATCTACGTTTCTTCAAAATCCAGAAAAGTGAAACGTGTTTATTTCTCGGTACGGTTTCGTCATTATGACTAGGTACCTACATTTATCGTATGTTTATTTTCTTTATGTGCTATTGTTTGCAAGGCGTGCTATTGTTACCGAAATAACGACAGTTACACAAAACTCCACAAAATAATTAAACGTCATCATCTCGCAATACCGCTCTATCGACCGACCTGAGTCATATTCAATCCCCACAGGTGGCGCTTTCAATCGCAGGTTGCTTAGTAACCATAAAATGTTCCCGAGAGCTGTTCATGTGTGAGTCACAAACATTTGCCACAACCCTTGTGGCAAATGTTTGTGACTACACGTTGCTCAAAAGGTTATGCTAGTATGTCTATAAATGTTTAAAAGTTTCGACAAACAGCTTCCATTTTATTAACGTTTATTGTGCGGAATAGAACAACTACTTTTCTATAGTTATCATCGCCAATAATTCATTGAAAACTTGTCATAACATTATTTATACTGTCACTTTTATCACAATATTGCAGCTATGTAGCACGATAATACCTTAATGGTACCTTTAACAATATGCCTTCGTTTTTATTAGCTGCAGTTACGGCAAAAACAAGTTTCATTTTATACAACAATTTACTGTAATTTTTCCTTTTAAGTTACTTTGATGCAATTGAAGTACCTACCTACAGCGCTTTTGAACGTAATTTTTCTTTTAAACTTGCTTCAGTTTACTTTATAACTTTGTTATTTTACTCGAAGGTAGTTGTTAAAAGGTTGTGTATGTAGCATTATGATTCATTATGGTTTCATCTTGTTGTAGGTATGTTTAAGAGAGTTACACAAGAAATATTAGCTAGTGTAGATCCTTGGAAACTTCATCGTAAAATATAACACTCATAAATTTTGTGGCTTTCTCAATAGAAACCCGACTATGAAGAACCAATTTACATAATTCTTACCAATGTGAATTGAATATTCAATATCGGCTCAGTTAATCCAGAGATTACCCCTACAACCTAACAAACTTTATCTCCTAACAAGATTTAGTTTTTCCTTATTATAAGGATTTCTAATGTCTTGTTAAATATTATTAGTTTTTTCATACAAATCTTACCGATTGGGTGATATTTGTATATATCCAATCGTAGCATCTGTTATCTAGCTACATTATTTTGTCTTTACTAATATTATAAAGAGGAAAGATTTGATTGTTTGTTTGTTTGTATTGAATAGGCTCCAAAACTACTTGACCGAATTGAAAAATTCTTTCACCGTTGGCAAGCTAAACTATCCCCGGATGATATAAGCTATATTTAATTATGAAGTTCCACTGAAACGGGAAAAGAAGGTGAAACCACGCGCGGAAAGCTAGTATGTTATAAAAATACCCATGATGGAACTGAATAATAAACCTCGGGGTAAAACTGCGGAGTTCAATTGGAACTACTTATAATAATAATATGCGGTCGGGCAAAATTTATTTTACTTAAAATTTTCTCTTGAGAAAAATTATACGATTAGCAATAGGTCCTGCGTCCTCATCTCCCAGCGGTAATAAAACCGTTTTTATCGACATGATCTACCCAATTTTGATAGAAAATAAAGATCGTACCCGTGTTTACGCACTAAATATACTGCCGCCGTAACTGAAATAATATATCATCATCATCAGTCCATTTAACGTCCACTGCTGAACATGGGCCTCCTCTCGGGGGAGGGTATTTGCCATAGTCATCACGCAGGTGGATTGGTGACCGCAGTATTATGTTGTACCACACAAGAAACGCTGCTACCCGTTCCTTGAAATACGATTATTAAAGATGATGTTATAACAACGGGACCAATGGCTTAATGTGCCTTTCGAGGCACGGAGGGTAGTCCCTTAACCAACCAGGCCCGGAAAGATATCTTAGAATTTACACAAAGATTTCCTGTCCGCTGTGGGGATCTAACCCCCCACCTCCAAGATTTAAAGCGAGCCAAATGCCGCTACGCTACGTACTTTAATAATATATGAAGGTAAACAAATTCCACCGCAAAATCCTAATATAAGTTTATATTTATCTTTGTGTATCGATTTTGTTCAAGTTCTAAAGGAAATCAGGGTAAAGCCTTAAAGTACTTTCGAAAACCTTACTCAAATGGGTTTGTTGAACTTTTACTTTATCAGTAAAGGATTCAAGTAGGTAAGATTAAATTGTGTGACGTAACATTGAAACTTTTGATTGATGAGTTCCTATTTCGTTTCTTAAATCCCCTAATATACAGGCTTATTTTTAAAACATTAACAAACTTAGGGAGTGAAAGTGCTTGTGATTATAAGCTTCTTTTACTATGGAGCCAACCGTGAAATCGCGAACAAAAATGTTCTAAAGCTATTCCATACATTTTGTCGAGGGAAGTGAACATAAATGTATGAAACAGGTAATTTTTTTTGCGGTTTCGTGTTTTGTCCCATAGTAAAAGTTGCTTATAATCATCAGTACTTTCACCCTCTGAAACGTTGTTAATGTTTTAAAAATAACCCAGTATAACTTTACAATTACTCTTACTGTGACAAAATTATTTAAGGAAAATTGTTTATAGTTTTGTATGACCACCCCATGTCTTCTCAGAGTCATACACTTGATAGATGGGCATCATATATAAGCTGTAGATCTCTATCTTACGTAGGCTTGCCAGATGGTCGGGAATCGTCTGGGTTACAAAATACAAAATGTCCCGACAAACAGCTTCTTGTAAATTTAAAATGCCATCGAAACAAAATTTATAAAAAAGCCAAGTCTCGCAACTTAGTTCTTTTACTTTAAAAAGTTGTTGACTGAGTTGCAAGACTTGACTATTTACAAGATATGTTTTTGATTTAGTTGTCCCGACGATAATCCTAAAATCCCAACTTCACAAAATTTTGCCCCGATATTTTATTATTTTCAACTGGCAACCCTAATCTTGCGGTAATCACCAATAAGCCAGGCGTGGTGACGATGGCAATAGCCCTCAATGAAAGGCTTATTCTTGAATAAGTTAACTTAAATTAAATAGAAAACTCGCAGCGACCCTCTTTAGTGCAGCACATTCTCCGAGTGCTGGTTTTTACTTTGCACAGCAGGTAAGCATTGCCATTCAACGGGGTAATGCTGCCAGCATTATGGGAACCTTGCCAAGTAGAATGGATCTAGAATATTAGTATTTTTTAAGTTAGTTTCATTTTAAATTAGTTATTTTTAGTTGTATATATGTATTATATTCATGTAATAAATAATAATACATTGTATTAATAATACAAGAAGTTTTATTATTTCTCCTATTTCAAGAGTCGTCGTAATAAAATGTCCTTCATTATGTTAAGCAGTGCCTACGACAAAATTAATGAAGTGTCTTTGAATATTAATTGGCTCGTGAATCACACTCGTGTAAACATGAGCGACTGTGTTTAATGAACCAACATCGAATCCTACGCTGTAAGTAAACAATAATATCTTTGCGTTTGTAATTAGTGAACTATTTTACTAGAAAAATACGGTATTAATCTCGACTAGTTGATGTTTTGTTTTAATGTTTCGTTTTTCTTTCGATGCTTGGAACAAAAATAAATGTATACGTATAATATGCGATATAAACCAAACGAACAAAGCATAACTCACTGTGTTTGTACTGTTCGTAGTACTTGGTAGTCAGCGTAGCCACGTAGTACCTAACGTAGCTAAGTTAACTACGGACGCA
Source organism: Nycteola revayana (assembly GCA_947037095.2). Lineage (NCBI taxonomy): Eukaryota > Metazoa > Arthropoda > Insecta > Lepidoptera > Nolidae > Nycteola > Nycteola revayana. Next base: position 20,160,348 of record OX344843.2, read on the forward strand.
GAGGTGGCGTAGCAAGTTAACGTAAGAAATGCACTACTCAAAAGAATAAAAGTCGGTGCTATATCTGCTACGAAATTAAGTCTAGGCAAGCTAAACTTTACCCGATGGATGTCATCTAAGTGCATTTACCAGAGTTATAAGGTATCTTGACAGCGAGGTAAGAATCATTAAATGTGAAATTATGTTTCTGAAGTCCGTTGAAGTTACTGTCGTAATAACTTCTGTAAGAAAGTTCTCAAGAAATATTTGATATAAATGTTTATGGTTTATACATTGCAAGCAATACTTTTTAAATAAATCTCCGGATAAAATTAGGTACATTCTGTATCTGATCTGTATTATTCATTATGACCTGCGATGTAATTACGTATCATTAGCGACCAGCAATTTGATCGCAATTTAACATTTGCGCACCGTCCAACATTTGGATGGATACTTGATCGGATTGCCTGTTTCCAAGAAGAATCAACCAATGAATGCCCTTCTTCATTTACGCGTCCGCTTAATCACTTGACAAATGTCAAGTATTCATACATTTGCATTAGCGATCAGCGATCTTAGAGGCATTTTCTATAGGCCCACTAAAGAACTTCTGTTGAAATAATTCGCACAGAATGTTATCTGTTTGTTATTATACTTAACTTGGTTATCATGTCATATCGGAAATGACATAAACCAAATTTCATTATTGTATTTCGAAAAATCCAATTCTAATTATTTTTGGTAGCCACGTAGCCTGAGGCATGTAATCGAATTGATTGAGCTTCGATGCGTGGAAAAGTCTCCCTGGGATTGAATGTCGCCGGGAGCGCAATTTCCGGTAGTATATTACTTAAATTCCTAAATATTTTGATTGTTTATTCTAGTCTCATTAATAAAGATTGGGAATTTATGTTTGTTTTTGCCGTGTGGTTTCCGGCTTGGAACAGACCATCCCATATCTACACCTGATTGATGACCCGCAGTATCTATCGGCTCAAAGATATTCCTATCTTACTTCGCTCCCTCAATCTACCTTTTTTTTTTGTATTGCAGCGTATTCGCGCGCTGGCGGTGGGATATGTGGGACTTGCCCTCTCCATAGCGTGGTATGCTAAACTCATACCACGAGGAGAGGACCCTACACCACTTAAATCCCCCGGACACTCCTTCGATCCACCATTGGCGGGGGCCGGGTACGCATAAGCAATCCGGCCAGTATGGCACCGCGGGATCTCCTGGGCCACACTTACAGTGGCCCATTTTCCCAATTATAGGGACGCCCGGAGTGTAGAGGCGTCCCTACTTCTCATGGGTCAGCCTCGAAGGGAGCGGGGCCCATGTGCCCCACTCTCCGAAGCCGAGCTTAGGGTGGTAGGCGGCGGGATCCCTCAATGTACCCTGGCATACCAAGGTCTTTTTTTTTTTTCTTTATTCAAATAGACACATTTAAAATATTTTAAATCATGTTCTTATGATGCGTCCCATTCTTTTACTACCACCAGTTCTGGACGGCCGGACATTAAATGGACGGTATTAAAGAGAAGGCCCACGTTCAGCAGTGGACCTAAAGGGCTGATAAATAAAGTAAAATATTTTTTTTACCTATTCATATATATATAATGGGTCATGTTCAAACATGTTCTGACATGTTTAATTAGTGAGTCACATATGAAGCTAGTGTAGGCTTTCGTACTAGCCTGGAGCATAATACGAAATGTGGGGTTTTTGCTACAATGAAAGAGAAATAGGTCAAATGCTAGCAATGTTCCACTAGTTACCTACTTCCTAGCCTTGAATCGTGACTGTGAAAGTTCAAACTATATTTCTGTATATTAGTGCAATATGTGATCATAGGAATCCTTCTAGTGCGAGTCGGACTCGCGCACTAAGGATTCCGTACCATTTTTAAGTGCCTACCTGTTGCCGTTATTGATATCGAGCTAAAAAGGGCAAAAAAACATTGTTGTATGGGAGCCCCCTTATTTTTTAAAATATTTTTAGTAGTTGTTGTTATAGCGGCAGCAGAAATACATAATTTGCTAAAATTTCAACTGTCTAGCTATCGCGGTTTTTGAGATACAATTACTAAAACTTTGACAGCAAAGTCTTAGTTTCCAATTCCAATTTTACCTTTCGGGTACGGAACCCTAAAAATGGATTTGTGGTGTCTATTGAAAATCTAGTCATATTTCGGGGACATAATATAAGGCAAAAACACAATAAGGTATTATAAAATACTATTGCATTTATTTTAATTGAATATCTTGTTTGGGGTAGTTTGTTGAGAGACGTTTATGTGCGTTGTTCATTTATGTAGTTAAATGTATTAAGGATAAACATAAAAATAAAATAAAGTATTTGAAATCCTTACAAGTTATTATCACTCAAATGAATGGTTGAACAATTATACCTGTGATATCTATACTATTATTATAAAGAGGAAAAGTCTGTATTTTTGTGTCTAATAACCTCAAAAACTACCGAACTGATTTCGATAAAGCTTTCACCATTAGAATGCTACAATATTCCTGAGTAACATAGGCTATAAGAGTCCACCCGTGCGAAGCCGGGGCGGGCCGGTAGTCGCTTATATACGACATTTTGTTATGTACCTATTTGGAGGATGACAAAGTAATTTAGTTTTCATTTTAGTTTCAATTGAAATTATTTCCGCGCTTCTGATCAAAACAACTAACAATTTCTAGTTAGTATCATGTTTTTATTTAAAATCATTTTCGACAGTGTCGCATCTTAAAGCACAATACACACTGGGCCCGCCGGGCCGCCGATAGCTACAGCCCGCCGGCACAACCCGGCGGCCTATATGAAAATAATCATGTCGGCAACATGCGCCCGCGCGTGTTGCCCGCCGACATGTTGGCTGCTTGCGTACGCCTGCGCTCAGTTGCCCGGCGACACGTGACAATCACTAACTGCCAAATAAATTTCTCATCTCAACCCGCCAACATGCCCGCCAACATGCCGCATGCCGCATAAGTGAAGCCGTCAACTAGCCCGCCGACAAAATGTTGCCGACATAGGTCGGCGGCCCGGCGGACACAGTGTGTATTGCGCTTTATATCAATGCGGCTAAATAGCCAACACTAAATGTGAAGTGACAATCCAGCTGAAAATTAATCCGCCGTAATACCTACTAAATGGCTCTGTTTGTACAAATGTTACACGTAATGTTAGTAGATTAAGTTTGTCTTAGACAGCGAAACTTATAATTAAGGACATCAGCATCATCATCTCCCTGCCTTGTTCCCATTACTTGTGTCATCCTCTTCCATTTTTCCTATTAGGCGTCTCTTTGATACTCACACCTTTAAAATAATTTCACCAGCAATAAAATCCAATTTCAAAGGACATAATATAGCCACACATTCTTACACGTCTCTTTATATTAAAGGTATTCATTATCAGATATAGTCCGCCTAAGGCGCTTACATGTTGGTATTCCAATAACTTTAACGGTCGCGTAATGAAAAATATGATTAAATTTCTAAGTAGGTATAACTACAATCGAGGTTCATACATAGTGAGTAAGTTAGTTTAGATTGGTAATACAAGATTGAAAGATAGCCAAAAATCTGTACTGTAAGAGAAGAAAAAAATAAATTTAAGATTTTATGATGATTTATGATCTACTTCTTAAAAAAGTTTTTGGTAAGTAGGTACACAGAATAATTTTAGTAGTATTAAACTTTGGTATTGGTTATATTTTATATATTGAAAAGACAACAAATTAATAAACAAATACGTAGTACTTATATTTTGTACCAAATTATAATATTGATCTTGCAAATAGTTAGCTTGTGTGAAACAAAAGTCTTCACATTTGTTTTGTTGTTGACGTTGTAAATAAATTTACTGATCTATATCTTCATATCATAATTAACTAATAGGAAGTTACGATATCTTGTGTACAAATAAAAAGTGGAAGTGTCTGTTTGTAAAAACAGTAATGTTTCTGTCTGTCGGTTTTTTCTTAACAATTTCATTTCCTACAAAAGATATAAGGGGTTCGTCCGTTATATTACGCCAGAAAACCACCATTAGCGCTGTTACTATTGTACTTTTGAGTCCAATACCATTTTGAGTCCAATAATTTAGTAGGTATAGTGTATTTCGTAACCTTGACTTTGGTATAAGCTTCGTCTCCAATAGCTTCTACAAGCATATGCTAGCCAAAGACCTCATAGGACGGTTTTCAACATAATCATACCAATTGACACGGTGATAGTGTCCGCAATATCTTATTATCAAATACAGATCAAATTTACTGCCCATTTCCGATTAGGATTACATTTCTAGATAATGTTATATATAGCTTAATATGTCGTAAGAGACGCGAAAGGTAACTTGTCAACCAATTATACCTAGAAAGGAATATTAGATACTAACTTCCCGTGCGCAGTTTCTAGCTCCAGCTCCCGTAGGAACTTCATGATTAAATATAACCTATATGCCTTCTGGATGTAGCTTCTAATGAGGTTTTAAATCGGGTCAGTAATTTTGCAAACCAACAAACAATCAAATCTTTTATTTTTATTATATTAGTATAGATAAGAAAAACATAGAACCTGATTATCCTGATCCGAGAGTCTACATATGCCGCTGGCTCAGATGCGATTTTTTTATATTAAGATATATTACAATACATAGTTCTATTTCCTAAATATTTATTAATCTTCTTAACACAGATCGATTATAGAACCTCATATGACATTAAAGTGCAACAATGGTGTCCTAATAGTATAACAGCTGGCTTCACCAATTACGTACAGAGCAGATTCTGCACTGACCTGATTAATCACTGTTTTATTGCCCATAAAAACCGAACGAACAAAATGGCTTTATACAAAGACTCACACATACCTATAAACTACGCACAACACCCGTCGGAAAAGCTGAAAAATGGCTCGCGGTTTCAATTATTCCTAAAACCACTTACCTTAGTTCATTTATCGCGATTGTTCAAAACAAAACACACGGCGAAACTTGCGTTACGTTCGTGCACTCGGAAGGCCCCAAAACAACTGTATGTTTCTAGACAAGTTGCGCGGTAAGAGATGCGCAGAGGAGCGCTGCCGGGAGCTTCGGAAGGACCTCAGACCGCTACGGAACCTGACTTATGAATGATATAGCCTGCGAAAGGTACCTATCTACTGGCGTGGGAAGGGGCGCGCGGGGAAGGGTTATATAACGCCCGGATCGATACTGGGGGCGGCTAGGGCGCGGGCACAACACTAGCTTTTCCTCTCCTTTCTTTTTTATCGAACTAAACACATTGGTGGTTAATCCTCTTTGTTTTATTGCGCCGTATGTAACACCCGTCAGTTTTAAATGATTCGCTCTATTGCAGTCTGTGTACTGTCGGATATTCTGAAGCAAACCGTTTGGAAAAGTTTTATTGTTCAGTATGTGCGCTGAATAAATTACAATGGAAGTATTTCAGACACGTACACACTGAAGGTAAAGCCGGCGTTGACAGCGATAAGTGGAGAATAAGTTTAGTACTTAGCGCATAGTCGGTAGAATATGAATGGTTTAAAAAGCGAATAAGTGCGACTTGAGTCTTGATCTGGTCCATTAAGACTTCTTATTAGATATGCTTAAAGAAAGTTAAAGATTTTAAATCATTTTTACTGATTATGTTTTATTTCTCATGCTAAAGAAGTCCTCGAAGCGAATAACTACAAAAACTTAAAATGTCACTTTTACCATAGGATTCACATTACAGAAATAAAAAAATATTTCATTTTATATTTCACATAGGTATATAACATACAAAGTAATGAGCATATACGGTGCAAACAAAACCCTTTTTGGTTTTAGAACGCAGACATATCGTCAATTGCTTACATATTTATTAAATGGGTACGTACAATGCAATAGGCATAGGCATAAGATCTATGAATGTTATTTATTGCAGCGCGTACACGCGTCCACCGCCTATTTCAAATGCATGTTATGATGCACAGTTATAAAATAACATACAGAAGTGGTGATCTTAATTAAAGATAATATAAATTTTAAAGATCTATAAAAGTTGAATACATTGCTTTTAATAAAAAGGTCGTATCAAAAATAATACCTATTTGTTGAATAGTTGCAGATATTATACTCAAATAACTGAAAAGATTACTTGATAATCATAAGTATTTTGTACATGTTACTTCCTTTACAATAATGTGTATAATATATCAGTCATATTTATATTGAAGGATAGGCGTACGGAAGGATTATAAAATCTTTAAGATCTAATAATGTAAACATGTTTTAACATTGTAAATCCGACAAGTACAAGTTTATATAAATACCTACGTGCTGAATAAATTTTATTATTTCATTGTCATTATACCATCTTTTTTTTTCTTGTCTTACGAGTTAGCCGTAACCTTGGGTAAGGATTTGATGATTTGATTCAACAGGTTACTTTGCCTTAAGTGCAACATGATAGAGAGATAATCCTTATATTTTATTAAGTCTATTGGGATTATGTAGTAGATGTTGATGTCATTAATACTTTTACAATTTAGTCGTTCTTAAAGAAATGGTCTTGTTTTTTTTATTTTTTATTTTATTCTGTTATATGAATAATAGTTATTTGTTATACAAGAGTGCAAAGTTGCTTTTTAACCGCGTGTTCAATTTTGATGACCGAGCAAGCGAAGGATTCTAAAATTGAATCACGAGCGCAGCGAGTGATTCAAAATTAGAATCCTGAGCGTTAGCGAGGGAATCAAAAGAGCACGAGGTGAAAAATCTTTGCACTCGAGTGCAACACGTAACTTTTCATTCTACCTCAGCGAGGAAATGCGCATTATTAACAGTTTCAGTCAATTCTGTTGGCGTCAAACAAACTTCCTCGTCGCTAGAATCACTCATTTTAGTTTTTTCACTTGTTTTCAAGTTTCTTGTTTTTAATATAAGGTTTAACAATGACGTGAAAAAATGCCTCGTACAGTCCCACCAACTTATCTGTGAATTGAGTGGCGGCGACACCATCGACATAGTGTTGCAAGTTAATATAGATTTCCCAGAATTGGGCATATTTGCCTAGTATTTAGCATAGTAATAAATTAGATACGTTATTAAGGTAATCTATATAATAAGTACTTTATTATCTATGTCTATACATTAATACATTCATTAAGTGTGTAAAAAATATTCGAAAAAATGGCAAAGATGAATTGATTAGGGGTAGATAACCTGTAACTGTAACCTAAAATTCATGTTAGCTGCTGTTGGACAGTCCATTTTTAGAGGAAGGCTTTAGGCTATATAACATCACGCTGAGACCAATAGGAGCGACGGGATAGGGCAGACAAAGTTGTCAGTGGACGAGGTCGCTGGTGGTCGGCTAGTTTCATATCTACAGGATAGATACAGGAGCTGACCTAGCAATTGGATATAATAAAACATGAGTTTTAGAATAATTCATTTATTGAAACCAGGTTTACAATAATTATGGTCTTTTGAACAACCTGCACGCCCAACTTCATCCAGGCTGTGAGGAAATATACCTCCTATTTCCATGCAACCATCATCATCATCACTATCACTTTCTGTTTCTGTGTCACTTCTTACTTCTATTATAAAAGGCTTATCCAAATACGAATCTTGTTTTAAATATTCTTCTTCTGAACATGTTTGCAATGCTGTGCCCACTCATTAACTGTAATGGTTTCAAAGGCTTCTTGAACCAGGCGGGGAATCTCAGCATTTTTATGGTCAATATTTACTTCAGCTACTTTTCTTTTCATTGTGCTCCAAATGAATTCAATGGGGTTAAGATCACAGTGATAGGGAGGTAAGTACAAGCATTTGTGTCCATTTTGTTCTAATATTTTTTCAATTTCATATTCAGGTTCATGCTTGTTTCTTTTTATTATTTCTAACAGCTGAGGTTTTGTTAACTCTTCTCCAAAGTCAACATTATTTTGTGTCAACCATAGTTGCATATCTCTTTTTAAAGAATTCGTATTTGGAGCCTTATTTTTGCAAACACGGTGATAGGGAGCATTATCCATTACAATTATTGATGGCTGCTGTAAGTTAGGCACCAGTTTTTCAATAACCCACTTTTTAAAATTAGTACTGTTCATTTCATCGTGATAATCACCACTTAGTATTAGACTTGAAAACGAGAAGTGCATTATTAACAAATCCAGTGTCCCCTCCTGCGTGTACAATAATATACCTTTGTCCTTTTGATACAGGCTCTAACACTCCGTCTACACCCTCTCCTTGCCAACATTTGCCTGATGTATGCGATGAGTGAATATATGTCTCGTCTAAATAAATTAGCGGCTGAGGTTGTGGACCTTTATTATTTTTTTCCACTGCATGCAAGTACTTTGCTCTCCAAGCTGATACTTCATTACGCTCCATTAGTAACTTACGGTTACTCTGAGACTTTTTAAAACGAAAACCCATCTTGTGAAGCAGTTTTCGAAGACTTTCTCTATGTCCGGTGTAATTAATTTCTGTCTTTAAGACCTCTAGAAGCTTCTTGATAGTTGGTAGCTCCTTTTTATTGGAATAAAAGTTGGTGGGACTGTAAAGAACCGCGTACAAAGCAAATTGAAAAAAGAACACCAAGAAGGTTCCGAGTCTGAGTTTTTAACAAATTAAAAAAAAGTTGTATGATATATTCGGCACCATAGAGGTAGCAGTAAATAGGTTTAATGTTTTTTTTTAATTCACAAACTTAGTGCACACGATGTTTTAAATTCAATTTACTTTATCCTCTAGAGAATAAAAACGGCTTTTCCACTCAGATATTGAAGATTAAAAATACTCTTTCCGAGATGGTGGGATGAAAAATAAATTTAAACAACTAAAAGTTGCTAATTTAAAATAAAACTAACTTATAAAATGCTACTATTCTAAATCTATTCTACTTGGCAAGGTTCCCAGAATGCTGGCAGCATTACACCGTTGAATTGCAATGCTTACCTGCTGTGCAAATTAAAAACCAGCACTCGGAGAACGTGCCGCACTAAAGAAGGCCGTTGCGAGGTATTTATTAATTAATTTGGCTCCCGGTCCCCACGGCCCCAATGTTTCCACACCAAAAGGCATAAATACATTTGGTTGACTTATAGTCTTGATACATTTAAATGATGGAAAGTAACAAGTAGACAAGGGAGTGATTCCATAATAGTTTTTCTTTTTCTCATAAGGAATGGAAATATAAGTAGTTCTTCCGACAGGGTTAGACCATGACGGCCAATCTCTAAGAAGATTAGCTATTTGTGCAGGATATATTATAGTGTACAAATGTGAGCGCAAATACAGGTGCACTCTCTATTCCTTTACTCTCAAAATTCGGTGGTCGGTTCTAGTGACACAACCGGTGAGAGATCAGGTGCATGACTTCCAGTGTAACGTACTCTCCGTGGAATGAGTGAAACTTTCAGAATTCGGGCCGTTAGGTACGTCGAAATTTTCGAGTATTTTCTGCGGGAATCCTGGATCCAAGATCTCACTAGTTACGGACGAACATATTACCGCTAAAACAATTAGGCGCTCCCCCCTAAAATATTTTTTTAGTTTCTGCATTATATGCGCGTGATATACATACACATAACTGTTCAGGGATTTATTGATCACCATAAATATGGATGTACCTGTTTTGAACCTTTTATCTTATTTTAACTGAAACGCAATTTCAACTTGCTTATTCGATGAGCTCCGTCAGCGACCTTCGTTCTCTTGCGTATCTCTTCTCATTTTTGATTCGATTACGCAGGGTAATTCCGTGCATAGCTCTTTCCATAGCTCGCAAAGCGATTTTGAGCTTTCTTATGAGTCACAGAGTGAGATACCACACTCTCAAATATATTTTATTTAAAATTTCCCATTTACTTATAATTTATTATAATCAAAACATCTTACGAAAAGTAAGTCACTCAACGTTTCGAATCAAAGACCATTATTTTCAATAAACCGCTATTAGGGAATTTAATAACATTTGTTCTTTCAGCCATACTTTGCAATTTGCGATTTTACTAACCTTTGCTACCAGAATAAAGCTTTTAATATCAATGATTTTGTGAACACAGTAATGGAGGACAATACAGATATGGTTTTATTGTGTTAAGCTTTCCTTTTTTTGTTGCCTTTGTAGTTTATTAGATGAGGATTGGATAGTATTGTTCATTGTTAGAAGTTGTTAGTAGGATTAAGTTGTTTGGTAGCGAATGAAAATATAAAATATCGGAACTTAAAGAAACCTTTGTCTAGTAATTTAATTAAGATGTGGGGATTTTTTGTTTGATTGTCAATCTCACGCTTTGCTTGTTGCCTGACTTTATGATTAAAAAACTGAATATACAAGAATGTTTGGACAATTCCATAACATTAAATTGACTAAATACGTATGATTAAGTGAATTTAAAATGACCGCCATTTAAGATTTTATTTTACTTAGACGTCACTCAAGTACCTACTATATTATGTAGCATGTGACCATACAAAATAAGAAAACGCTAAAATAAGGTGCAAAATAAGCCCAGGTTTTCGCAATTTTAAACTATAATCACAACTGTGACCGTTTTTGTTTTAATAACAGAAATGAGTCCATAACGATGATCGCACAAGGTAATGTTCCGTGGTGTACAATTGTAATATATGAGGTTATAACAACCAATGGGTTAAGGTGCTTTCCTAGGCACGGGGGGGTAGTCCCTGAATCAGACCCTGAAGGAAATCTAAGAATGTAAGTACACAAGTTTTTTGCCCGAGGCGGAGTTTAAGAATACGGATAATAGCCTGCCAGTGAAAGCCTGGCAGGCTATTATCCGTCTTCTTGTCGGATTTTTTTTTGCTTCGAAAACTTACTGTTCTGCTTTTGTCATAGTTACATTTATATTAGGAAGTTATATAGGGATGTCGTAAAACTATAGAAGCCTTACACAATGTAAGTTACGCGCTGAATTTAATAGAATGACGTAGGCAGTCGTACAGTGAATGCTAATCCTCAAAAGGGATTTGAATGAATTCTATATCTATCTACGTACCTACTGTGTGTTAACGGAGAAGCGATTTTTACACGCGCGTCTTTATTTTAAGTATAGTATTACCATTTCACGGCGTCTTTTAAGTGTTGCCTCTTTATACACGACATCGTTAATTGCCATATGTTTGAGTTAACGCGTGAAATGAAAAGGACCGCTTTATAACCCGCCGTACATTAATCTCGGAAAAACGTCCGACACGCCGCGGGCGGGACGCATACGACGCGCGACGCCCCGCGTCTCCGTAAATGAACCATAAACCTCCTCGCATATAAGCCCAGGGTATGGATCTAACATTAACTGCACTTTTTATATATAAATAATCTCAGGTTTTGGTTATTTTATAGTGAATTTTATATAAGTAGCTTTGATTTTTTTGTACAATATAAAACATTTGTGTTGGTCATTTTCATCAAAATATGTTACATGAATACAAAACATTATTTTCTTCAGTTTCATTTGTCGCGGTAAGTCATCCTGGTCATCGATAAGCATTAAGGTAAGTGTGTCCTATACATAAGTAGAGGCATTGCGACTTGCTATTATAATAGAAACCTGCAATAGGTAGGGACCTTGGTCCAGCTTTGGAGAATAAAGCATCATCGTCTGCCCACTGTTAAACACGGTCTATAAATGGAGTTTCTGGCAAAATGGTCTATTTTATTTCAAAATACATCAACCAGCATTTATTTATCAATAAAGGATATATGTCCAGTAGTGGACTGAGATAGGCTGATAGATTTTAAAGCCATTGTTCATGTATGCGAGTAATATTCATCTGTATCTCTGATGAAAACTGGTCGCAAATTTCTCAACGTTACTGTATGAGACCTTTGCATTGCTTTGTATAGAACCTTCGCATTGTTAAAACACGCAGTTCGAGCGGAAAGCGAATTTCGAATATTCGGTATACGGAAATAATTATTCTAAAATAACAGTTGCGACAGAATTCTGTACAATTTATGGTGCAGAACTGGACATCGTCAAATTTTCCAACACATGTTGTTGTAGCGGTGTTTCCGCAGGTCATAAGTTTGACATTTGCATTCCATGGTGGAGGACTTTTTAGAAGGGGTTTTAGTGAATAGATACTCTCTTTGTGGCCTTATGTAAGATTTCCCTTTCCATTAGGTTTCCCTTCCCCCGGTGCGGGTGAAGGAAAACCTAATGCTTTTCCCATCTATAAAAAGGTCACATGAGGCTGACTAAACTCATCGTTTAATGTTATCATATGAAGTTATTTGATTACCTATTAATACCACGTGCGGTTATACAAAAATAAATTTTATAGTGGAGCAGAAAAAAACTGAATAAAAACATCTAGATCAAACACCTAAATTATGTAAATGTAATCACCCGTCTGCACCCATTGTTAATTAGTTTCTTTCTTCTTTTCTTGTATCGTTATAAGAATAATTAATATCTCTGTGGAACAATTTCCTTCATCCAAATAGGTCGGTGTGTACATTAGTTAATTTTGTACAAGTTCATTTGTTACCATCGTTAATTAATTCGCTAGAATACACCACTTAATTATGATTAGTCTTGAGGTATGACTTTGGATTAAGGTTGTATCGTATTTGGGAAATATTTCGCGGTATTGATTTCCTTGAGAGAATTTGACTTGATAAATACTGATAAACTTGATAAATTTTAATGCTGATAAGTGCCTAGCACGGATCGATAACAGCGCCATCTTCCGCGTCTAATTATATTTTCAAAGTTGCTAGATGGTTGGTCTGAATCGTAACTTAGTTTCTTGCAACTAAGGTATGATTCAGACCGAGTATCTGTACAGCTAGTTGTTAAGTTACGATCTCGTTGTCCAGCTTGTCTAAGCCGCTTTGAAGTCGCTTGCAGGCGTAACTCCTCATTGTTGGGCAAGCCATCGCCGTCGGGGTGCTATGTGTTTTAGTTGGTACGGTTTTTCGTCGACTTGCCGGGCGTTGTAGGATTGGATCGAGTTGGGACCGCGGATTACACACGGTAAAGGAAATCTAACACAAGTTTAAGTCACCAACACATTACGCAGGTAGTTGCGGCCCATGGCTGCTTTGGCCAATGTCTGCGCAATGTGGTGCAGAGACAGCCAGACCCCGTGCCCCGTTTTCGTGCCGATACGGCGCAGCAACATCGTGGGAGGCGGTGGCCTTCTGCATAAGTGTTACGTCCTAAAAGGAGGCCGCGGAGAGAGTGAAAGAGATCTAGTGCACAATGGCCTATAGACGAATACCACAATCACCAAAGGATGTGTATTATTGTTGGGCCGCAGTAGAAGCATTAACGCCTCTTTCTTCTATTGTTTGATGAAAGCCAGTTGGAAATCGGAATGTTAGAAGCGATTTATATTTGCTACTGTTCAAAGATTGCATCTAGCAAGTCGAGAATCTACTTTGAACAGAGTATAAGTGAAGACAATGTAGTCGACTGAACATACGTTAAGCCCTGCACGAACGCTTAGAAAATAGCCATCTAAGGCTCTCCACAAAATAACTGAATGGAGGTGAGTATCCATTAATGCAGCTACTGATTCCCGTGGCTTTGCTGAATAAAATATTGTAATAAAATGCCAAACGTGGTGTTAGAAGTCCGACTAGAGAAAGTAAATAAATCTTATGTATAGTGAATATTATCTTTCTCGGGTGGAAATGCATTAGGTATCTTGTTCGCCATCGTGCAATTGCATACGGTATAAAGTTTTATGTAAACTTAAACACGAAACTGCTAAAGGGATTAGGATGAAATTTGGTACATTGCTGTTCTATAACTAAAATCACGCCACAGCAGTTAATACGGTTGGCTCCGCAGCGCGAAGTAATATTTTAATAAAATATACTCGCCTTTTGGGTAGCTGTCGAAGCAAGAAAAGGTTATTTTTTATGTCCCAAAGGTATAAAAATAAATTGGGTGACGGTCCGTTCATTTGTGCTCCTCGGCTGTTACGTTGTCAATAATGATTATCTTTGAACTATGAACTAACGTATTGACAGCAATTTTATGTTCAGAGTGCCTAGTAAGCGATTTTCGCGAGATTTTTCGAAAGTATTAGTGTTGCGAACCCTTTAGTGTTTTATGTAAGTAAGTACATATTTTCTTTCTAGAATCTTTTTGTAAAAGTGTGTTACATTTTTAAGGTGTCACAAATACCAAAAAGGTAAATATTGATATTAAAGCTAAAATGTAAGTATTTTATGTGTGGAAATAAATTATTATTATTATTAATTTAATAAATATCACTCCAATTGAGTTCAAATCACATGAACTCTAACTCCAACTTCCATTTCCTTCCAACGATTATTTTATCTCCAGGGTTGGGCCTGTATATGTCTCAACAGATGCCATGCATTATAAGAAGATTTTTATTTTTGTTCAAAATGATGTTCCCACGGGAACTGGAGTACGCGAGTGAAACCGCGTTAGAGTTATTTTTTTAAATACATCATTGTTTGTAATTATTGTTTTATAACTGATGCAATGTTTCATGATTACAAATACTCAGCGAAATCATTGAATCTTGATAATAGTCAATCTATGTATATACTTTTATAATAGGTTTAAAAATTACCTGATTCGAACCTGATAACTGTGCATTTATAACTGCAATTGATAATTGTGCATTTTTTCAAGTTGAATACTCCTTCGGAGAGATCTTAAAAAAAAGTTTATTTTTAATTTTTTATCTTATATTTTGATAGTACTCTTGATAATAAATCATCCTTCCAAGTGTTAGCAACCACTTCAAAATCACAGTGTATAATATACCGAAGGAATAAAAAGGTAATGTTAGTAGGAAAAGTTAGCAGGTTCACTGAAAGGTGGGTAGAATTTATGAGGCGACGTTTTCCAGGAAAAGTCGGTAATGATGATAAATTCTACAGTTTTACGTTGTTATTTTTTTCTAGTTAGTGTCCGCGACATTCTTTAGGCGTATGTACAGTCAACAAAAGAGATAAGTTTACATGGTCAGCATCTAATAATGTAAATAAATATATTTGTGTCAGTACGAAAGTCAGTTTTTTTATGGGCGAAGAAACTCTTGTCATAAACGTGTACATCAAAAATTAAAATGAGTTTTACAATATGTAAACCTATCTCTTTTGTTGATTGTACATTAGGATATGTGATGTAGTAAAAGACATACAGTTGATGTATGGGCAGTAGCATCTATCAGGTCACAGATACTTCCATTTTACTGCGATTACTAAACCGCCTGCCAAGCGTGGTGATTACAGCAATATCTCTCAACGACTGTGGCTAGCCAGGTCTGTTAACAAGAAGGCCCATATTCAGGCCCAAACGGCCCGATAAAGTAGTAAAGTACCTACTGACATAAACATATTTATTTGCATGTGTTGATACTATTAACTTATGCTTGCGAAAAGGTAACAAACTTCTCCCTGCAAATTTAAAATATAGTAATAGTAATCATATAGATTGCCTCTCGTAAAATACTTTTAATTTATTTCTGTTAGGCATGGTATTGGAACTTAACATTAGTTAAGTGTGTGTCAATGTAAAAAAAAGAAGAAAATTGTTGCTTAGCGCATAACCCTTTTACCGATCAATAATAATAATAACAACATTTATTTTAGAATTAAGTTCCATATTTTGTTAGTAACCGTATAAATGCCTTATATCTAGTGTTAGTAAATAAACTAATCTAACGGGTAATTATATAAATTTAATACTAAGTACACCCGCTAGAGACTTTCCCATCCCAATCTACTTCACTGCATGGAGTCGTATCCAGTGTTCTAGAATCGGAGAGTCAAAGCGTTCTGCCAACGTCCTCAGGATAGTGTTGGGGCTGGCGCGAAACCGATATAATAATGATGCGCATCTCTTGCGCATGACGGTTGAAAAGCAGTCAACATTTGCGTCGGCAAACATACCGGACGCGCTGCAAAAAAGTAATCAAGTAATCTGATTATGTTTGGTTGTATTTGTTAAATAAGTTTAATAAAAATCTTGCCCTTAGGTATTTTGGAAATCTCTATAATATATAAAAACGTTTGCTAGTGTCAGAACAGTAGATATGTAGTCTCTAGTCCTGTATTTAAGTACTGTAGGTACTGACTCCCATATGCCACTTAACATCAGGGACCCACCTGATGTTAAGTGGCCTTGTTGCTTGGTCAGGACAAAAAAGAAATGCAGATATTGTACCGAGGGGTGTGGTCAGGTTAATAAAATCAAATTTAATGAAGCACATACATTTTATAACTACAAAGTGGTAACAACATCAAAAGCCACCGCGTGTCGGTAACACATGGTCCTTTGGGGCGTTTTTATGACATAATGTTCATTAAGAGTTAAAATTACTTGTTATATTTAAATGGAAAATCAGAAATTTAGTGAAAATTTTGCACAGAAATTAAAATATACTTTTATTATTTGTAGGATAATATGCTTTTGAAAGTAGAAAGCTTTCAAATTAATATACATATGTATAA
The DNA here is from genome assembly GCA_947037095.2 of Nycteola revayana. NCBI lineage: Eukaryota > Metazoa > Arthropoda > Insecta > Lepidoptera > Nolidae > Nycteola > Nycteola revayana. Next base: position 20,176,813 of record OX344843.2, read on the forward strand.
ATTAAATGCTTAGCTACTAAGTACCTACTAACTTCAAAATGACGCAGCCTGTAGTATAATGTGTCAATAAAAAATAAGGTTAATAGGAATGCTTAATAGAAAAGATTATTTAGCCGCTTAAGTTATAAATGAATTTTTATATGTAGTTACGTTCATAGTTAATTAAAATAATTTTGCATATTTTTTTCAACTCTTTACACATTTAATTTAACATGTCCGTGTGCATCATCACCTGTAAAAAAATCTAAAACATCCTGTAAATATTTCCAAAAAATGTTTGCGGATAGAAATTATACACCATTTCTGAGATTTTACTGTTTGAATGGGACACATTAACATATAATGGTGTTAAGGCGAGACTGGTATCGTTAATCTACATAGTATGAAAACAAACCATATGTATCTATTCGCTTCAATCTCAATTCCACAAACATCTAAGAGAAATTGTTATTTGATGTCTCGGGGGCGGTAGGTTCATTCAGTTGATAGCTGTATTGTGTATCCTATTAATTGCGTTCCGAATATCAGAATTGTTCGCAGCTAAGATTCAAGAGGGGAATTTAATCAATAAGATTATTTACGACTCAGTCTGACAGATTTATTTGCGATGAAGACGATAAGTTTATTTTATTAGTACCTAATATCAAGGATGGTTTATATATACTTAACTTTTAACGTTAAAAATAATAGTAGATATCTAAGATTTATATTGAAAGAAAGAAAGAAAGAAAGAAAGAAAGAAATAAAGAAAGAAAGAAAGGTATTCTAAAGTTTGTATTTACTTAGCATTCAAACGTCTCGATTCAAAAGTTAGGTACAGTTGTGGTAGTAAGTTTTTGTTACAAAAGTGATAATTAGTAGTAGTTAGTAGATAAGACCCTATTTCTTGAAATTATTTGTCTGAAATGAAAATTTCTCCTTGCAAAATTCGCTATTATTAGTTTAATCAGAGATAAGGGCGCTTTAGTTAGGCATATGCAATATTCATAACTACTTTACTAGCTTCTACTGCTCTTGTTCCCGAGGGAACTTCATAATTAAATATATAACGTAGGTTGCTAATGGTGAAATAATTTTTGAAGTCGGTCCAGTAGTTCGAGAGACTTTTCAATGCAAATAATCAAATCTTTCCTGTTTACAATGTGTAATTTTAGTATAGATTTCTTCATCTAGCGCTTAGACGCTGCTGTTTTATTTCCATTTGACTGTTGCTCAGTAATCGTGAGTCGGTCGTGAGTGTAATCGTAAGTCGGTCGTGTGTCTTATTGTGAGTCGTGTTGTTTTGTAGACTTTTCTCAAAGAGTCGTTTCAACATAAAAACTTTTTTTAGATCATCTCCAGAGTTATGTGCAGTAAAGGCAACAAAATATTCCTTTTCCACTGTATAATATTATTACATATACCTATGTCCTGAAACCAAGCTCCGTAGCTTAGCGGTATTTGGCTCGCTTTAAATCTCGGATGTCATGGGTTAAGCCGTTGGTCCCGGTTGTTATAACATCATCTATAACAAACAAACCATGGAACGGGCAGCAGCGTTTCCTCGTGTGTTACATAATGCTGCGGTCACCAACCCACCTGCCAAGCGTGGTGACTATGGCAAATACCCTCCCTTGGGAGAAGGCCCATGTTCAGCAGTGGACTTTATACAGGCTGATGATGAAAGTCCCCCGAAAAATAGGGAATAGTTTCGTCATTACGGGAGATGTCTTCAAAAAGAATAAAACAAAAAAACCCCGCCCTACCCGCGCCAGTGTTTTTTGCATGAACGCACCGAATTCAGGAACTAATGGTCCAATTTCAAAAATTCTTTCATTGTTAGATATCCCATTTATCGAGGAAGGCTATAGGTGTATTATCACGCTTGAACCAATAGGAGTGGAGCATTAGAAGAATGAAGAAGAAATTTTAAAATCGGGATTAGTCATTCTACGCGGACACAATCTAGTAAAATTTTTATTTGGTGAAAGATATTCTAAAGAATAAAAACTTTCGTACATATTGGATGTTGACAAATCGTGAGTACAACCGGATAGTTAATATAAAAATGAGTACCACTCACGAAAGTTTTATTTCTAAAAAAGGTTTTGGATTGCTTTTTAGTTTTTTTATTATTTATGTATCACTGAGTTGTTACTGTTACAAAACATAATGGAAGTCGAAGATCCTTTTCTATAAGTATATAGAATGCTGATGTAATCACATTATCCAGGGTATAATACTAGGTATGGTCACAGAAAATGTAACTTCAGTGAGCAGAATTATATTTACTTTTGCATTTTATTTGACTGATTATATTTTTGAACAACACATTGTTCAAGCTGGATGCGATGTTAATGTAATAATAGGTCTTTACCTATGAAATTGCCGTTTTGTATGAAAAAATTTAAACGATATTTTTCATGTATTTTTTATTTGAATTAATCGAAGTAATCAGTGGCAGTTTATTGATGCCCTTCTTAGAGAAATCAGCTGGACGGGAGGCAACAAATTCGTTAAAGGCATTTTGTACTGCCTCTCGGGTATTTAATGAGGTCGCGCGTTGTCGTGCAGGAGCAGCGGAGACGAGCGATTGACCAATGCTGGTTGGAGATGTGCCAGCTTCTCCATCATTGTGTTCAGTTCTTCACAGTACACATCTGCAGTAATGCTCACCCCGTTTGGTAAGAAGCTGTGATGAATCACACCGGCGCTAGACCACCAAACAGTGACCATCACTTTTCTAGGGGTAAGTTTTCGTTTAGGGCATTGTTTAGGTGCTGAACCAGGATCTAACCAACTTGCTGAGCACTTGCGGTTATCAAACAGAATCTATTTTTCATCGCAGGTAACAATGCGGTTCAAAATTCCTTCCTTTGTGTGTCTGTTAAGCAGTGCAAGGCACGTCTCGACGCGTACTTCACGCTGGCGATCATTGAGTTCGTGAGGCACCCATTTGTCAAGCTTTTTTACCTTCCCAATTTGACGCAAATGGACCAATATTGTTTTGACGCTAACGTCGAAAACTGCTACTAATTCAGCCGTAGATTGTGTATCATCAGCTTCCACAATCGCCTTTAATTCGTCATTGTCGACCAAAGTCTTCGGACGACCGCGAGGTTCATTTTTCAGGTCGAAATTTCCAGAACGGAAGCGAGCAAACAAATAACAGATGGTGCGTTGGTTTGTAGTGTTAGCTCCGTAAACGTCGTTGATGTTGCGTTCCGCTTGTGCCGCGTTGCTGCAGCAACTGCAGAACGGCAATTTCATAGGTAAAGACCTATTATTACTTGTGACCCGCCCAGGCTTTGCATCGTAGTAAAGTTAAATTAATACAAAACCGTGCAGGAGTTATTGCAAACAGTATTTATAATATAATATTTATATTTTCTTTAAGTATTACACTTTACTTCATCTTCATCTTCATCTTCATCTTTATCTTTATCATATCATATCATCATATAAAGAATACTAGCCGCAGAAGGCGAGGCGGTGCTGAGTGGGTGCCGGGTGGCTCTAATGAGCTGTGACCTTTAAACATGACCACAGCCACCCGGCATTCCAACTAGCCCCCTCAAAGAAGATCTTCATTTCCTGCGGACGAATTACAGGTTAGCAGTAAAACCACAGGATGGTGGGTCAAGAGTTAAGAGTTTTAATCTTTATTAACTTAGAAATAATCTGAATGAAACGTATCGAATATACGCGTAGGATACAATGACCTCTACTCACACTTTATGGTGGCTTGGATAGGCATTAGTGATTTAGATAGTTATAAAATAACAGATTCCCGGGCGCGGTTTCATCCGCGTAGCGCTTGTTCCCGTCGGATCTTCATAACGAAATATAGCCTATGTTACTCTTAAATTACGTAGCTTTTTAATGATGTTAGCATTTTTGGATCAGGCCCAGTAATTCTGTAGCCTATTCAATACAAACAAACCAACAATCAATCTCTCCGGGTGCTGGTATTTACTTCACACATGTAGTTGAGCGTTTCCGATATTTGCTGCCAAAATTCTGAGAAGTTTGCTGTAGATTTAGAATAGTTAGTTCCCATATTTTAGTTTAGATTACAGACCTGCTTTTCTATTATAAGTGATATTTCTAAATCTAGTTTTGATAATGATATTTTCGAATGTTCGATTGCTAATTGCTAAGACTAGAATAGATTTAGAATAGTAGTATTTTATAAGTTAGTTTTATTTTAAATTAGCATCTTTTAGTTGTTTATACATTTATTTTATTCATTAATATATCAAATAAATTATATTATATATTTATTCAATTTTATTTTACCTTATACCCTTGCATATTATAACATAAGCTAAGATTTTTTTTGAATCCTATTTGAGATGTTAGGCCTTCCTCTCTCACAATCATATATCTGTGACCTCTATTCTCTATTGAAGTAGTGCGTGGGACGAACTGTAGTTGTGACTACTGAACTGAAAGCTGCGGCTCACATTCGAAATGAATGAGATCAGCAAAACCCTTTTATTGAATTTGTTTTAAATAATTACTGGACTAGAAATTGGTTGTATTTCATTAACTTTTTGCTACTTCTTATTACTGCGTCTATTCGTGGCTATAGACAATTAAGTTCTTGTGGGACTTACATAGGTACTCCGTGATTTTTTAGTCATTGCTCATAATTTGCACGACGATTTTCCATTAGTGTTGTTATTGAAACGAAACATTTTGAAATAGGCATTTGTATTTCGTCGTGGGTTGGATTTCCGTATCAGACAAAAATCATTACGTAAATCGAAAGTTTTGTTGTCGGGTTTGGTTGTTTGAAGGACTACCTCCGTACCTAGGTAAGCATGTTAAGCCGATGGTCCCGATTATGCACTGCTAGTTGGAAAAAAGATATTGGAGTACCTAGCTAACAAATGAATTAGCTAAAAGTGTTAAAGAGTATAAATGTCGACGCAGTAAGTAAAAAACGTATAATTTATCAAACTGTAAAAATCGAACGGAAATGACTATTATAATAAGACAAAACAAGTAGTACCAACATCCTGCTGACCTAAAAAGTGCTCAGATTCTTTGTAAGTAGTGTTAAAGCGAAACATTCCATAGAGCACTAGTGTACCATGACACTGATCAAAGCAATATCCCGATGCTTCTTTACCTATATCCGTAGTGACCTTTACATCGACGGCAAAGCGTGTGGCGACACTATGCTTGTCCCATCCTACGCAACATACGAGTTCTGGCAGACGGAAAAACAGAGGAATTACTTAAGCTACTTTACTTTTTCTTTGTCCAGGTTGGAAAATCCCCGCAACTCAATTCTTAAGAACGCATTCAGTACGCTTATTGTAAGGGTTTCTTCGCTATGTCAGCGTTTCTCAATTGCCGGGTCTTGACCCGGTACCGGGCCATAAAAATATAATACCGGGTCACATAATTCCTGCCCTGTTTTAAAAATAATACCTATTATCGATTGACGCATGGTGCATATTCATAAAAAAAATACTACTCTTAAATGAGTATTATTTAACCTAACGGAAATAGCTTAGATTTAGTATTAAGTGAGTCACGAAGGGCATTGTGAACATTACCGGGTCATGACTGAACAATGTTTGAGAAACACTGCGCTTTATTTGACTGCACAGCACCGTTGTGAAGTTTTATTTTTAGATTTTTGTTATTCAATCACGCCAGAACGGATGTAAATAAAATTTGGTATGAATGTGCATTATAGTCTAGAAGCTATTACTGTTTTATATCCCAGAGAGATGTATGGTTCCTGTAGGATATAATTATAAAAAAAACATTACTCCCAAGCACGGCGTAAAAATAGGTAAAAAAAGGCGTACATTTAACAAAAAATCCAATAACAGTTATATAATAATAGATATCGTAGTGGGTAGGTACTATTAAATATAACTAGCATGTTTTAATTGAAACCGGTATAAAGCTGTCAGCTTGTTATCTAGATCTGTATAGCGCTGAAATTGGATGAATTCAGAGCGGCACCGCAGATCGGTTGGATAAATCCTAAATTCGAGCTCGGAGCTCCGATTTATTGCTCTATTGTTGGCCTTCCACCATCGTTGTTCCGGCCACAAAGTGTCTACAATGTTTAGATAAGGATAAATTGGTTTTGAAATGTAGACATAGGTTAGGTAAATAAGCGAAATGATATGTAACGATTGCGGAAGAGGCTTGCTAATTTTTATAATTTCGTAGGGTTTCATCATCTTCAGCATCAGCCCGTATAACTTCCACGGCTGAACATGGGCTTCCTCGCGAGGGAGGGTGTTAACTATAGTCATCACGCTTGGCAGGAGGGTTGGTGACCGCAGTATTATGTAATAACATATACATGGAAACGCTGCTTCCCGTTCCCTGGTATACAAATGCTATAGTTGATGTAATATGAATCGGGACCAACGGCTTAATGCTATCCGAGGCATTGAGGGTAGTCCCTCAACTAACCAGACCCGGAAAAAAATCTTTGATTTTACACAAAGATTTTTTGTCCGGAGTGGGAATGGAATACAGGACGGACGTGAACTTTGAAACAAAAGTATGCATTTATTAAAATGTATAGCAATTACTTTACTGGTAGGTACTAAACAAGATACAAATATTTTCTTAATAAAGTAATGGGATTCTTATTTCGTGGCCTTTCATATCTTTAAGGCGTAATCGACTTTAAAAAAATAACATTATTTTTTTTATTTATTGAGTATGTATAGTCCATGTTGTAAAGTGTTTATGTCGTAAAATTTGGATAGACGTGTGGTATCACCGTTTATATATTTACTGCCAAATGCAACTTTTAAGAGGTTTGTAGAGTAATGCCAAGCATATTTTATAGATAGCACCCACGATCCCTTTAGAAACATGTTTGAAAGAGATTTCGACAACGCGTTGGATGTCACCAATGGATGGTCATGAATGGTCTAAGCATTATGCAGGTTGGAATATTGCCTTATTACCTTATGTTTTAAATTTATACATTTCCATTTTTAATTTATTATAAGCTAAATGTTGCCGTAAAACGATCAAAATATTTAAAGTAATTTGAAATAGATTTGTACAATTTCCGTAGAAACATTGCATGGCATTATATTCGAGTTAATTGCCATTTTCAAAACGAATAGAGACTTGATTTATGAGCCCGTTACTATCGTGGTCTTTGCATTAAAGCAAAGCCGCCAATTTCGAAGCCGTTACCATTTATGTACACTGAAAGGAAAAGGCAAATGAATGGGTTCATTCTCTCCAGGATAACAGCATCAGCCATATGTCCCTTTAGTCGCCTTTTACGACACCCATGGGAAGACATGGGGTGGTCTATTCTAAGCCGGAAACCAACACAATATATAAATAATATGTGTGTGTGTGTGTGTGTGTAGTCTACACGCACACGGTAATGTGGTATATGTTTAAATTTATTCCTTTTTGAGTATGGTTACATACAGACTTGGTAAACCGCAATAGCGTAAACGTGCATATAAAACATTATTTAACAGTAATCTTGAGACTACATATAATATAAGGTACAAATTAACGTGTATTTCACTAACACGCAACAATAACAACAACTTACTCCTATAAACATCAAATACTAATTTGAAAACTCAAAGTTAAACACAGATGAAGCCCTGTTGTATGCTCCTAAGCGTCGTAATATTGCTATTTATGCGTTATTTGTTCACTAAACGTATTTGCTTACCTATTTGATCATATAATTTTGGAGTGCGAATTAGCAAAAATAAACTACATAAAACAAAGCCTCTACGCCGGGAATAAAATCTATATTGTTATATTGTGTGTTTGTTATATTGTATTACACAAAGTATTTACCAAGGGCAAAGTAAGGAAGTAATTTCGAGAAGGATTAAGCATAAAAATTTAAAACGTTTGAACGTTGTTTTCCATTCAAAAGTTCTGTAGCTAAAAGTCACGTACCAGCATCATAACATTATTTCATTTTGCGTGGTATGCCACAGCACTGCTGCGTTGAAATCGAAACACCTACGCCATTTTGCCTTCGTGGGCGTGCTGCACAAAGCAGGTTGTTTATATTTATAGGATAGCTTTCATCGTATTTTATATAAATTTTATTGGGTATATTTACTCAAAGGAAAATCAGATTTACTCTCCTTTAGGAATGAATTTGATATTCATTGCCTTTTAAAGTTCGCTGTTTGTTTTGAAAAGTGAATAGCTCATTTCTCGATGCTATCTTGTTGTTTTTGTAAAAATAGAAATACAATTTTAACAACTTATTGAAGGTTATTTAAAAAGATCCTACTATAAATGTCTATACTTAATATCTTACGGCGATCTCCAATCCGCCTTCGTACCGTGACAATCAGCTTAACTATCCTGTCTTGCCACGGTCTGTTAAGAAGCCCTTGTTCAGCATTCAGTGGATGTAAGCGGGCTGATGTAGAATGGAAACTAATGCCAATTGTTTTTTCTTGTGATGTTTACTTATATAAAATGAAGTTCCATTACAGTAGAGTAGACTATTTTTTGTTGAAAGTTGTTCGTCGTTCCGTTACGTTTGGTACGAGTATCTACGTTGTGTATTTAGGATAATTGGATCGTCTGGAGCTCAGATTTAGATGACGCACCTTTTACATGAAATATAAAGTAGGAAATAAGATTTTTTTATCAGTGTTTTGGGACGTTATTTATGTAAACCATCTCAATCTGAATTCGTTTATCGTTTTGTAAATATCATTATTTTGCTACGCAGTGGTATTTAAAAGCTTTATTTTCTTACGTGCCTTCTATTTCTATAGGGTCAGTCAAATGATAACCAACTTATATAGGTATATTTTTTAATTAACAACCACGAAACCAGGGTCCGTGGGAGCCTGATGCACGGGTGTTGGTTCGGGAACTGTCCAGGTGCCTTATTGAATCGTCGGGTGACCCGAGGGCGCGTACCTCGGTCAAAGAATTTGCACAGCTATTCAACGAGGTAACGTCGCCGTGGGCACACTTTTTTATTTTTTTAAATTAATTTTAGCCACGAGGCTTTTGCTACTTCACCGGGAGTAATTTTGTATAATTTGTGTGTGTTTTAGTAGCTTAGTTTATTTTATTTTACATGTTTAGTATAGTTTATTTTAATTTTAATATAGAGAAGAATTCAATGTACCTACCTATATTCTATTTAGATAACATGTTGAATATATATATGGTGCTGAATAAATAAATTACTGAAATGTATGTTAACACACAGTCCATTAAATCTCAATTTTGCTTATTTATTAAGTTTTGAAGAAAGAAGATTTGCGGATAAAAGCTGTGATTCTGTTAAGTTGACTGCAGGGACTGTGCCGTGTGCCGTGGGACACGTGACAATTGTTAATATTTTACACTTGTACATAACAATTACGAGTATAGCGGTGTGATTATTTGACTGCATTGGTGGCCAAGTTTTTACAGAGACCTGGAACCTTTGTCGGAAATTGTTTTGTCTCTGTCGAATTGTAAGATGCGAAAGTTTATTTTATAATTTTACATAATTGCATGACTTGTCCTTGTCTTACTTTATTTTAAAGTACAAATCGTAATGTGTGATTCTATTCTAATCGGTGATTCTGCGATACCACGTATGTAACAGTTGCTATTAAGGTTTAATTTCATCTGTCAAGAAATATTTTCTTCATAGATGTTATCAAGGGCAAAAAATCACTTTGATTTTCAACCTTATTAGCTATTAATTGTTACCCGGTATACTAGTATCACCGCCTAAATACGAATGTAGGTCATCCGCCTTTATGAGACTCCCGAATACGAATTGGCATTTCAAGTAGATACGTGAGTCTATGACGTTCAATAAGATTAGTGATTATCTGCTTTTGACCTTTGCCAGGATAATACGATTCAGGGTACATACTAATTATACATTATTAGACCCGTTATATATAGGTTAAGTTAATGTAAGCACTTATGACAACCTCGAGGTTGATTGAGATTTGGCTCGCTTCAAATATCGGGGTCGTGGGTTCGATCCCCACACTGGACAGGAAATCTTTGTGCAAATTCTAGGATTTCTTTCCGGGTCTGGTTGGTTGAGGGACTACCCTCCATGCCTCGGAAACCACGTTAAGCCGTTGGTCTAGCTTGAAATAACATCATCTATAATAATCGTTTTCTGGTACAACTTAATACTGCGGTCACCAACCCGCCTGCCAAACGTGGTGACTATGGCACATACCCTACCTACGGGAAGGCCCATGTTCAGCAGTGGACGTTATACGGGCTGATGATGATGAAGCATTTATGTACCTACCTAAATAAGGTGTTTCTAAAATACCTACATGCCATTCTTTAACAGTTGGTAGTATCACGTGTAGTGAAGAAATAGGTGAAATAATACTTTTTATTATCTATGCTAATAATAAAGCTGAAGAGTTTGATTGTTAGCTTGGACCCGCTAAAATCAGAAACTATTGGTCCGATTTAAAAATGTTTTTTGATAGCCTATTTATGAAGGCTAGCCTGTGAAATTAAAAGAAGAAATCTGATTCACGAAGGAAATTCACGGATAAAAGATAGACGCAAACAAAGAAGCATAACGATAGTGTACCTAACCTGCTGCCCGACTGATAATGTTAGTAGATAGTAAAGTACGGCTGATCCTATGTGGAAGTAAAGTTAGAGTTAATATGATAAAGGGTCGGCAACGCGTATTATTACCCCACTGCGAGCGTTCATAAGCTCCACCAAATGATGAATGTTGACCATCGGTTCAGTAGTTGAAGAAGCAAAGAAGCATAACGAGAGTGTACCTACACACAATGAGGTGCCCGACTGATGATGTTAGTAGGTAGTAAAGTACGGCTGATCCTATGTGTGAGTAAAGTCACTGGAGTTAATTATGATGTATGTCGGCAACGCATATTAGGTATTACCCGCAGTGGCGAGCGCTCATAAGCTCCACCAAATCATGAATTTTGGCCATCGGTTCAGCAGTTTATGCATTTATTAAAAGCAAACGGAACTACAAATATTTCCTTCTCATATGTGCGGATAGATAAAATATTTTTCCCCACAATTTTCCACCTTCTTGCATTGATATCCCGAGGTCGTCGAAGATACCTGCACTAGTCGACGCGGCTAATGAAATTGCCGCCCGCGTTCATCTCTTTATGGCCATCGAGACGATCTAGTTAGTCATTAATTAAAGTCTTTAATCGGAATATTAACTTGATAGCAAGGGATTTATAGGTTTGGTACATAATGTATTAGTTTTTCGATAAATTAGAGACAGTCAAGTCCGACACATTTAAAAAAAAACATAGTTATGTAGTTATCGACGAGGCTTTTGCTACATCACCAGTGTTTTCCAGCCTTAATAAATGGTTTAAAAACTATAATCCAAGTAATCTGCGCAAGAGGGCGCCTCCAGTGGGACTTAGACCTCGTATTGAGGAACTTAGGTTACTTTGGAGGACTTTAGATTTTTAAGGGAGTTTAGTGTTAGTTATTTAGAGAATCTCCGAGGCGGAGTAAAGTAACATAAAAAGGTTATGTAAAACAGTATTTATTATACATATATATTGCTTTTGCCTATCCTACAGTCGGAAAAAGCATACCTATATCCCGCCTGTTGGTGACCAGTTACAGGTTCTCACAGGCACAAGACCTACGCAGGTGTAACTCCTGTGTGGCCTTTTTCGACGGGACGGGGAATGAGAATACAAATGGCCATGGGTCCAGTTTATGATAGACCCACGGCGGACCCACGCTCACCCATAAACGTTGACTGTAATCTGTTGACTCTCTCTTTTGGCCTGTCTGTCCTTTATATTGTCTATTATTTGAATTAAATTACACTATATTGAAGTAATACAAATATAATACATATTTACACAATCTCGTACCCTTGATACCCGGCTCATACATATTTATGTGAATACTTAAGTACATTAAGATATCTATAGCTATGTAGGTACTGAACCGTATCAAGGGTAGACTTGTATAGAAAACAGGTTATTTATGTAAGCTGAGGACCCTTAGCCCTATTTATATTTATATACATGGTAATGAAAATGTAAGTAAATAGCTCCGTGTTATTTATTGCGCTTATATAAGTATTTTAAAAACTATAAAGCAGTCTATTTATAAAGAGAAAGTACTTTAGATAAAAATTACGCACTTGGATTAATGACAATTATTATGCTGATTGTCACATTATTTAAGGCTGACTTATCAGTCAGAATACATTTTAATTTTGTATAGTATACAACTTAAATCTACAAACCCTGTAGACTTAAGATCTACATGAACATTTTCCGGGAAACAATTATATATGCATCGGTAAATACTTCGATTTCTTTTTTCTAGGAATAAGAAAAGTAACAATGTTTGATTTTGCTTGAATAAAGGTTTGAGAAACTGGATGTTACTCTAATAAACTACTCTATAGACTTCATAGTAGCAAAATTATTGTATTTGTCATATTTGTTTGGTAAATTAAAAGTAATATCTGAAGAAATATTTCGTTTGCTTATAAACAATATTAGATACAAGATACATGTGTACGCAAATTGTAGTCATTCCATCCATTTTTTATTATAAATATAAATAAGAAATGTACCAAAATATCTTATATCTAACAAATGGCTGAAACAGGATCTCGGATATTACGTCACCACACGTCACACCTCCCGGAAAAAGGTTTGACGTGAAATTGAGTGAAATTAGGTATGACACCGTTTTAAGTGGACACGAAAAAAGCCTTTACTTAGGACGAAAGTGTTAAATGAATTAATGTGGATATCATGTGTAATAAAGAACATATTTTTGTAATGAACGAAAATAATATTGGACCGTCTCTTATAAATGTGAGTGTGTCCGATTGTAGGAATTTTTAAATTCATCATCAAAATCAATCTTCATAAAAATCTATAGCTAAACATAAGCCCATAGTAAAACAAAAGTGCTTATATAAACAGTTTGCCAAGTTTGTGAATTTACCTAATAGAGAGAGAGAGATGGCATTTTTTTAAAGTTATTTGAGGTAAGCTAGAAGTCCTTAACACGGAATGTCAGATCCGATTGGTGGGGGCGAACCATAAAGGAAAAATAAATATTATTTTATTAAGGATATTTAACGTTATGCAACATATTAGAGTTAAAAAATCCTTATGTGTGGAGTTGAGGTCGCCATCTGATATAAAAATACATGTCATAGGAAATAAATTTTTAAAAGACTCAATAACTTCTTTTTAAAATTATAAGCAAGTCCCGTCGTTTCTACTTCAATAAAAGTCAAATGTTTATTTTTACGTTTTATTGTTCGCACTTACAAAACATGAATATCAAAAATGCATGACTGCATTCTATCTTCTACATTAAATAAGAATACCTATATTCGTAAAAATAATTTACTTTAAGTTAAACGTTAGTAGGTAGTACTTATAATATCAATGGTATAACAAATGTATCGATTTTTCTCGATATTTTACTAAAATACATGTAATATTAAAAAAAAATGTGTAATAAACATTAAAGATAATATTACTAGGTGTACTATTACTGCATGTGGCAACACTAAATACAAACACAAAATATTGCCAGATTTAAAAATGAAACCGCGATGTTTTGCTACATACATCGATTGAGTATATGATGCAATTTAAAAGATACTACAAATTACATTTCTTTATAAATTTCGTAAAAATGGCACTTCCTTGACTATAATAACAAATATTATCACTTCACTAATACATTTGTATAACGACAAATATATTTAGACAAAACCTACAACTAACTTGATTAGAAGAACTTAGTTAGAAGGAAAAGCACTTGTTCAATACATTATTCCACATTAACATGTACCTATTTAAACTTAAACAAACAAAATAGAACATAATTTTACACAAAAGATTATCATGAACGTAGGTTTCATGCAAAAGTTTTGAAATGAAAATCAGCTATTTCTCTTAAAGAATATAAATACAAGCTTTTATGTTTTTTTTGTAACCCCGTACAATAAGAAGGTGCTACAAATGATAATACATAACGCAAACATAGAGAGAGAAGTCACTATAACCTATTCAAAAATTTAACGTAGTACTAATGTGAAATCAATTCTTTATCCATAACAAAGTACTAAAAATAATACATGGAGACACCACAACTGTGGGGTTTCTGGCGTCCGCCAATTTAACCAGACAAATAAAACTTGTTTTTGTCTGCTTTTAAAAACAGAACTGTCTATCACTTTTGCAGACCAAAGGACTACGTCTAATGCTTAGAAACAAGAATTAGATTTAAGCAAACATATAAATCAGAACATTCGAAATTTAATTTGGCACCAATGTGAAATAATTTCTTCCTACAACCCATAACAAAAGACTGAATAACCTATAATTCTTCTGTCGGGTCTTCGGCATCAGCCAATTTGATGAGACCGATGAAGCTCTTCTCTGTCTGCATTAACGAATGCCTATCTCCTCCTGTATTCCTCACAGCTAATTTGTCTCCAGCTCTGAGGAACAGTGCTGATGCTGAGAAGCAAGAGTTTGGTTTGTCGATTTGCTCAGTAGAGTGAGTGGACTGAGCGCATTGAAGGAGCGTGTCGCGACCGTCGGTCTCAGGATTCGTTCGGTGGAGTACCCAGGATATTATGTCGTGGCTGTCCAGGTAGTAGATCTGTAAACACATAATTATTTATTGTGTACAGTGCTTAAAGACAAGTCAAATGTACTAATTATGTGCATAAAGTCAAAACCAAACCAATATTGACTGTAATCATCCGGAAAACTGCTGCAAAACATGGTTTTAAACATAGAAATGGGTTACCAAAATAAATAGGAATAAACAATCAATTTGTTAAACACATTTAAGTGCGGCAGTGAAAGTAAAAATCTTGGCATCATAATATTTTGTACAAGTTAATTTTGATGCAAGCAGAAGCGGTTCCTATTGTCGTCTTAATGCTCATATGCCTTCGAGCTCTCCCCGATATTTTCAAAGTAACCAGCCTCACATATTCGAAAACTATTATAGGTATGATAATGCGCATAAATTAAGGTACAGTAAACTCACCTGAACATAGACCAGGTAGACTCCAGTATGGTGGACATGGATGTGTCCGTTCCTCGTGAGAGTTGGCCTTGGGTGTGGTGAGGATAGCGTCCAGGCCGCAGGGTACCATACGTCGTGGGCTGAGCCATGGGCCACGCGGACTAGACCATTACCTGGCGAATATATGATACATTCATTATAAATCATTTACACTTGTACTATATTGCCTGCATTAGTGGCTCAGTGGTTATAAAGACCTGATGTTTTGAATTCGATTTAGACCACAGATAGTGCTTTCGAGTCTGGGTTTGCTTTGTGAAAATTATATGTCCCCCGCGACACAGGGTTTTTGGGTTCTTAGACATTATATTTAGTTAAAGGACTACTGAAATTTATTTTTTAAGGAGTTGGCTAGGTATTGCTGTTTGATATGTAATTGGTAAAGTTTCAGGGTTGTTAGTGTAAAAATTCATATATTATCATCTAAAATGAACGTCCTCGGCTACGTTGGCAAAGTTTTATTTGACTTTCAAATTACACAAGCAACTTTGAGCCATTTTCGGTTTCTCATTTTGATGATTCAATTTGATAATTACATTCTAAGAAAGTTATTCTAAGAAATGACTACAGAAGTGCCTAATGAGAACATTAGGCACTTCTGTAGTGATTTGTTCTCACAAATCTACATTATTCTTAAGAGAAGATAATGAAATATATAATGTACCTAGTATCATTATTATTGTCTGAATAAGCCTAGTAGTAATAGAAAATTGTTTATATTACGATGCATCAAATTAGAGATAACAAGAAGCAGCTGTTTCTTGTTAGTGCATTTAGATGTGGTCTGGAAGAAATCACTATTTAACGACTATAACGCCAATCATACACTAGCCTTTACTATACCTATAAAATGAAAATGAAAAACGAAATGAACATGAAACTGTTCCTTACACTGACGTTTGAATTACTCGGGAGGTTCTGGTGTTTTTTTTTGTTTTGGTTATTGCTATGGAGAGGGGAATCCTATACACTCCGCCAGGACTTTAAATAAGGGCTGGAATTTTAGTCCTGAAAATGTGTGTCTGTCTACATACCTTTGTAATGTTGATGTATCTCAGTGCTCAAGTGTGATGTGTTTCCGTGGAAGTGAGCCGCTACAAAAGGCCTCCGACCATCCTGCAAATACGATAAATTTTCTATCAGTTTATATATTGTTAGGTATATATTTTATTCTTTTATAATTATTCTTTGGTTGAAGTTTCATAAATTGTATACTGTTTTTACAGTCACCCACTAGGAATTTGGTATCATGCTCATTTATACATATTTTATAATACATAAAACTGGTGGAGGTCAAATTCTGTATATTGAAGATGTTTCAAAAATAGTATTTGAGGGCAGTCTAATAAAATTTACAATAAAATTTAATGCTGAAGCAAAAAAAATAATTTAATATTTTTTGTCAATCTGATTAATTCTTTGAACGCGTATCGCGCTGAAACTACGTAATGGATATTAAACCAAATTATATATAAATTGAAGCGAGACACGCCTTAGGGGATCCTTAAAGGGTATTCACATTGTAGGGACCACGATTCAAATTGTAATTATTATAAAAAAAAGGCATAAAGTTTCTTAGAGTTTTTCAACATCGAAGCTAGCTCTTGGTGTAGGTATCTTCGTATCAAGTTATATGGCTCTAATTTGTATATACAGCTTATAATTAGGGATGGGCCGAAATTCGTTCGGTTCAAGCTGCCGAAGTTCGGTTAAACCGAATGTTTAACCGAACTTCGGCAGCTTGAACCGAACTTCGTCATTCGGCCGAATTTCGGTTAAAATGCCGAACATTCTGCACTAAATATACTTGCACTATCATAATATAAATTAATGAAAAAAACATATCTGTAGTAACAGTGAAATAAAATAAGTCTGATATACTCATAGTCATTTATTTGAATTAGAAAAAGTAATCATACGTGATAAACAAAAAACTTAAATTGGTCTTTTTAACTACCAGTCTCAAAAATCTTTGGTTACTTAATCAAACAAAACACAAAATTAAACCGCTCTTCTTACTAACCAAACAAGCCTTAGAAATCTTTCTTACTTAATCAAAAAACAAAATTTTACTGCTCTTCTAAACAAGACTTAGAAATCTCTCTTACTAAATCAAAAAACAAAAATTAACTTCTATTACTTCTTTTCTTAACAATAATAACCAACCATTAGAAATCTCTCTTACCTAGTCAGAACACACAATGTAACTGGAAGATCTTAAAAAGAGTTTTAGAAATCTTTGCATAATCTTTAATATTTTGGACTATTATTAAACGGTATTTCTGTCTAATATAGACTAGTTAGTAAAAATAGACAGCTATTCATATTTGAAATTAACCAGAGGCAGGTTATGGTACGAAAACACTAAAGACTTGGCATTTTCTGGTAGAAGCCTGTTTCGTTTTTGTTCATACACATTTCCTGCCTCTGAGAAAAGTCGCTCAGAATATACAGAGACGTCATCTTCAAAACAAAGCAACAAACAAATAATGATAAAATCTATCAATCAAACCAACAAAAAACTCGTAAAAACCATTAATTTAATTTGCGTAATGTAAACAATAGCACGTGACAAGCTGGTGACGTCTTTACAAATGACTAGCTGGCTAACGGCTCTAAGTGCGAGCGAGGCACATCTAGCAATATTTGCAGCAAGTGCGTAAACAAGTCACAGCACGAAAAAGCGCGGCGAAATTGAACCGAAGTTCGGCCGAAGTTCGGCCGAATTTTTCATTTTTACCGAATGTTCGGCCGAAGTTCGTATTCGGTTCAAACCACATTCGGCCCATCCCTACTTATAATCACTGTTGCTTACCTCATAATCACTGTTCCTGATAGACCTGGTGACAGCATGCAGCGCCATTTTGGAAGTTGAAGTTGACTCTTGGCTTGGAGAGAACTTCTTCGTTTTGCGCCTGAAACAATATGGTAGGTATATATTATTATGATATTTAAAGGTCCTTTTGTGATATGACGCTGTCAAACATATGACTTGCGCACGGTCACTGAGGTCAAGGCCGTCTTTCATCTATTAGAGGCCCTGGGCACATAAGGATAACGGGGCATAGTAAATTAGAATTAGAATATTACAGAGAACGCAGATATATTTTTACTTCTTTAGGGATGAATCAGAGGCGCTTAACGAGTGTTTTTTTATACATCCCCCTATTCAATTTTATTTTTCATTGGATAATTCATTGGATCCAATTTCTTGTTTACTTATATATCTTGGTATACTTCTACTTTTGCTTTATCGGTTATCGTTTGAAGTAGGGATTAGGGGGCCCTAAACCATCGCGGGGCCCAGTGTGCCCAGAGGGTAAGAGGGGCCTGACTAAGGTTGTGCTTAACCGTTGAGGAATACATTACTTGTCAGGTCGAACTGTAAGAAAGTGTATTTTTTTAATTTAAATACCAATTTGATCTACGGATATGGAAAAATAATTCTTCTCTCAAAACTAGTTACCAAACAGCGAAAGAAAAATATTCTCATGTAACTGGTTACGTAAGTTTAGTTACCAAAGTGGACGAAGGGGATATGGCACAAGGAAATGCTTAACTTAACTATTCGAGTATGAAAAATAGGGAGTTATACGGCTTCAGCTTAATTCTAAAAAATAATTAGTACCTACCTACCTATGTACGTATAACATTAACATTCAAAGTAAAGCCTTGAAGCAAAACGCTCAGAAATTATAATCTACTAGCTAATCTACTAACTTATGTTCTTTCTCAGGCTCTAGACTATATCTGTACCAAATTTCATTTAAATCGGTCTTCAGTAGTTAAGGCGTGATTGCGTAACAGACAGACAGACAGACAGAGTTACTTTCACATTTATAATATTAGTAAGGATTATTACGCGGTCAATGAGAGTGTGTTAAACCACGCCAACCACTTAGCGGACTGATGAGAACTGCTGCTACTGGCAAAAGTTAAAGTTAGGTTGATAGTAACCTACGTTTTGGTGTGGTTCAAGTAATTCTATGAATTTCCTAGGAACTTAGGTTCATAGATCTATCCTCAAGATAAAATCTTTAAGTATGCCAACATTTACTGTAAGTACATATACCTATTTCTAATGGGATCGAATGTTTTTGGATGATTAG
Organism: Nycteola revayana; assembly: GCA_947037095.2. Classification (NCBI taxonomy): domain Eukaryota; kingdom Metazoa; phylum Arthropoda; class Insecta; order Lepidoptera; family Nolidae; genus Nycteola; species Nycteola revayana. Next base: position 20,195,982 of record OX344843.2, read on the forward strand.
TAAATTACTAGTGCCAGAACAGACAGATAGACAGACATACACATACAATTGTAATTTCGTCATAAGTAGGTACCATCTGCAGGTCAGACCGCTATTAAATACTATGATTTTGACTTTATGATCAGACAAATTACACTACGCTAGCTATATTTTTTTTTTTATTTATTTATTTATTTAATGCACAAAACACATTACAATCAATATTAAAAACAAAATAAAATTACAGGTTTTGATCTGGATTGTAACGCAAATATATGTGCATGCAGCTAAAACTATGACAATACAATTAAAAGAAAGCAATTAAAAACATTCTGTAGTAAATCGGCACAGGGTGACTCAAATGCTTCCAGTGAAACTTGAGGCAACCTAACCCGAACTGATATGGAGGATGTCTTTCACGTTAGCAGCAAATCTATTACAGTTGTGATTAAATATGTCGAGATATTTATTATTGTTACATTTTAAGATGTCGTTATACTGACGGGCCATTCTTGTTAGTGGATTGTAGTAAGATATATTATTTTTAAAGATTTGAAGAGAGAAAAGATTTGTGTCGATTGACCTACGGGCACTGAATTTAATATTGAAATTAATTTGTGAAAGCAGCTCAGGGGAGTCGACAATTGAGTGAATAATTTTATACAGGTAAACAATATCAATATATGTACGGCGCATCTGCAGTGCTTCAACTTTGAATTTACTGAGTCGATCATTGTAGTTTAAATTGGATCGACCCGGGTTAAGGCGATAGTTAAGAATTCTGAGGAACTTTTGCTGGACTCGCTCAATATTGTCGATGTGTATTTTATAGTTTGGAGACCATATGGGACTTCCATATTCCAAAATACTCCTCACAAGAGAATAGTATATACATAGTGTGCTGCGAGGCTTTCTAAAACTTTTAGTGGATCTTAATACGAAGCCTAAAATTTGGTTTGCTTTACAGACTAAATGGTTATAATGTTCACGAAACGAGAGTTTTTCATCAATTATGATACCCAGATCTTTAGCAACTAGTGAGCGATTTAGGACTTTACCATCTATATCATAATTCCATGAGAGTTTGTTGCGTTTGTTGGTAAATGATATGACGAAGCACTTGGTGACATTTAAATACATATGATTGGTTTTACACCATTCAGATACGGCATTAATGTCCTTTTGAAGGGATAAACAATCCTCAGGTTTCGTAACCACACTAAATATCTTTAAGTCATCAGCATACAAGAGACAGTTACAAGATAGGCGTTCAATAAGGTCATTTATAAAAATTACAAAAAATAAAGGCCCCAAGTGGGATCCCTGAGGTACTCCAGAAGTTATTAATGTAGGGGATGAAGTATAGCCTTTCAGTGTCACTAATTGTGTTCTGTTATCGAGGTATGAACAGATCCATCTATATAGGTTACCGTGGATACCATATGAGGCCAACTTTCGACACAGTAAATGGTGGTTGACTTTGTCGAAGGCCTTTGAAAAATCGGTGTACACTGAGTCAACTTGACCACCGGTGGCAAACGCTTGACATAGATAGCTTTTGTACACGAGTAAATTGGTAACCGTTGACCTGTTTTTAACAAAACCATGCTATTTGTCGGAGATTAATGGCTTAAGATGACTATATAGATGATTATATACTAGAGATTCAAATATCTTAGCGAAACAGGATAGGATACTGATTGGTCTATAGTTCTCGCACTTTGATTTGTCACCGTTTTTATAAATAGGAATGATATGTGCAGTTTTCCAATGTTTAGGAAATACCGCATTGGCCAATGACTTGTTATAAATTATGCACAAAGGAACAGATAACTCCTCAGCGCAACCTTTTATAAAGAAAGGGGGTAAAAGATCAGGGCCAGCTCCTTTATTGCCGTCAAGTTTTCTTATTGTACTTAGAATTTCCTTGACTCCAATTGAAATATGTGATAATGTGGTGAGAGTGTATTTATCAATCATGCCTAAATCTCTACAACCACAAGTTGACACGCAATCAGAGTAGTCGTTATCAAAAACAGAACTAAAATAGTGCGAAAAAAGATCACTTATTCCTTGACCACTCGATGCTGAAACGTCATTAAGCGTCATTGTGCTTGGCATGGAGATGCGGCCTTTACGGTTGTTGACAAAGCTCCAAAAGGATTTTACATTTTTGCTTAAAGAATCCTCAACAGAGTGAACATATCTATCATAACATGTCTTGGCAAGCGATTTACATCGTTCGCGGAGCATTGAAAATGTATCATAATCACGTGGGTTGTTGAATTTTTTATATAACTTATGATATTTATTTTTCTCTTCGTTGCATTTAATTAAAGCTTTGCTGTACCAAATAGGGTAAGATGGAGAATTTACAGATACTGTTGGGGTGTTTTTTCTTATTATTTCAAATAAAACTTCATAAAATGCATCAGTACAAATGTCGACGTCATTAGATGATAGTATTCCGTGCCAGTTAGTAGAGTGCAGCTCGGATTTAACTTTTTGAAAATTGCATTTTGAGAAATTTAGTCGTTTTGTGTTGCACTTTTGAAGTTCCTTTACAAACTGAAATGCAGATAAAGTAATCATAATAGCAGGGTGGTGTTTTTTATCGATTAAGCTCAGCTCTTGGGTCTCATTGACTCTGATGGTGTCAGTGTTTGAGAGTACTAGGTCCAAGAAGCGACCATTAGCGTTAGCGATATTATTAAATTGACTAAGATTACAAAGCATTAACAATTCGGTTAGGAGATCAAGTTTCCATTTATGCGACGGCGCATTCGACGTAGTTGCATCTAAATGAGTATTAAGAGAAGCAGGATGGTATTCAGGGGTATTGAAGTCACCAATTAATAAAAAAGTATCAGAAGGGGCAACATTAAGTATTAGGTTTTGGCAGCGGTTATAGAAGCATTCCAAATGATCACGGCTAATGTCAGGGGGTAGATAGCAAACGCAGATGTGAAGTCGAGTTGAGTGACGAGAATCAAGAACACTATATTAATAACTAACTATAGATTAAAATTATTTGAACATAACACCAATAAAGCCAGCTTAAGCGGAAGCGAGTATTAAATAAACATTCCTGTTAGAAGATTTATGCAAAGACATGACATGCTTCTAATGTTTGCTTGGTCTCAAAGTATTTATATTCCACATGGTTTATTAAATCGACGCCGCGCAAGTCAACAGGGATCGTAGCAAATCCGGAAAGAAAATTTCCATAAGCTTATTCGAGACGACGTTCGAGTGACATGATCTTTAATTAGCTTTTAATATATAATAAGCTTTTGAAAGTTCTTGAGACGACTTTTAATAATAGTACATTACGTGCCAAGGGAGGAAAGTATGACTTTACAACCCGCGCGATATTGTCAAAGTAAGTAAAGCGTGGGTTGAAATGTCTTGCTATCCTCCCGTGGCGCGTATACTATTTTTCATCATACCAGGACCGAAAGTTTAATGACATTGTATATAAGAAAAACGAATGTAGTTCAAACTACTAACTGACTGGGTCCGGGGCGCAACCTCGGTGGGGGGCCCGGGGGGCGAAGCCCCCTCTACGGGGTCCGGGGCATAGCCCCGGTGGGGGGCCGTGGGGGCGAAGCCCCCCCCCAGACGAAAATAAATAAATTAATAGATTTAATTGTCTTATACTTAATAGATATTATTATTAATATTCGAGATATTAGATAATTAAATATTGTATTTTTTTAGTAAGAAAAATAGTATTTATTATCGAACGCAAAAAAAAAACATTGAACGTTGAACAGGAAATAACAATAACAAATAACAACTGCACAGTTACCAGGGTAATGAGTTATTTCAAATAGGTAACGGGAAGAAAATTAAAACAAAAAAAGACTAAATTTTAAACTGTCACTAATTGTGAGCAGTCTGAAATATGCATCTTTCCGTCCCAAGGGAAGAAAATTAAACTTTCGGCCTCGGGTGGGTAGTCTGAAATATGCATCTTTCTTCCTTGCGGGAAGAAAGTCAAACTTTCGGCCTCGGGATGATGAAAAATAGATTTTTCATAAGGTATAAAAAACATGAGAAATTATATTTACTCAAGAAGTAAACATGCAATGCAAAGCATAAAGGTAAACTTTTGTACATCGCGCAGTGGCCCCTGCTACTGTAGCATTTAGTTAACTGCTGTTACAGCACCTTTAAAACACGACAAACACATTTATGTCAAAAAACAGAGCTGTTGCTTCCTTACACACAATAATGCACATAAGGAAAATATTTGTTAATATTCTATAGAAGTGCAAACAACGCCATTTTCTGTTATCGAGAGTTCATCGTGTAATCCCATTTTTTTTTTCATATGGTCTTTACATAATTAGCCAGAAGGCTTTTGCTACTTCACTGAGCATAAAGGCGAGCCCCAAAAGAGTGTAATGATCACTATAGCACAAGTTATAATTTTTTGTTAAAATTCAAATGTTTTGAATCATGTTTTTATGATGCCTACATTTTTGGTACTGTTACCAGTACTGTCTGTCTGAGACTGAGTCTGAAAAGAACTGGAAAGATACAAAATATGTATTTTATAATACAGTTTAGACGTGACAAAGGCTTTAAAGTTTTGAAAAGATAGTTCTGTAGTTATCAGTTTCCAAGTATGCTCTTTTCGAACTATCTTTAGCACAATTTACCCACCCCTCAGAAACACTCATTAAGCCTCCAATAGCACAAGTTATGAAGTTGCCAGCAATCACTTTAATTAAAAGCTCCGGCAAAAAACTTGAGCTATATTCAAGTTTTAATGACTCGAGCTTTGTGCAAACTTGTTTCTTTTGTCTTTGATAATCTTTTGCGGGGAGAAGTTATGAATCAAGTATACTAGATAGTTCATATAGGTTTAGAGTACGTCTTTTACATCCATTGTAAGCATCAATTGCAATCAAAAAGAGCTAATGCATTGAATCTGGATTTTCTCTTTGCAGATGTAAAATCTTAATTGATTTTTTAGGTTTTGCGGTTGACGACAGATTTGACCTTTGTTTATAACTCTTTGGGATTTTAAAATTTACTAACTAATATACAGGGTTATTTTTAAAACACCAACAACCTTTCAGGGGGTGAAAGAACTGATGATGTTCCATACATTTATGTTCACTTACCTCGATGTATGGAATATCTGATTTTTTTTCGCGATTTCAGGGTTGGTCCCATAGTAAAAGTTGTTTATAATCATTAGGATTTTCACGGCCTGAAAGGTTGTTGGTGTTTTAAAAATAACCCTGTATATTAGTTAGTAAATTTTAAAATCCCAAAGAGTTCTAATAAACAAAGGTCAAATCTGTCGTAAAGTTTTAACCGCGTAGATCCCGTTCCCATGGAAACTTCAATCTAAATAATATATATTAAAAATACAGATTATAACAAAAAAAAAAGACTTCAAACAGTAAAATAAGAGTTCCCTGAACTGTCCTTCGTTTTCATCCATCCATTTCATCAGACCCCTAATGACAGTCACAACCCATCTAGAGGTAGGTGTAAAGTTCTTATAAATATTATTAATGAAAAAATAAAAAAATTACAAACTCAGCAGTCGCCCCTACTTCTTTTTTGAAATCCCCGATTTTTGAAAGTTCCCCTCGATTTCTCTAGTCTGCCATCATCAAACCCTAATTTCCTTATCTTGATTACCTTTCAAATATCTTTTTTCCAACAAAAAAAGAATAATCAAAATCGGTTCAACAACAACAAACGTAAAAAAATATACGGTCGAATAGAGAAACCTACTCCTTGAAGTCGTTAATATATAAGTAGTTAATATAATAATACCTATATGACACTTACAAACGACGTGGCTTTCTATAGGTAAAAGTATTTTCAAAATCGGATCAGTAGATCCAGTGATTACCCCCTACAACAGAAACTCACAGACTACCTCTTTACAATATTAGTCATCATCATCATCAACAGCCCGTTTACGTCCACTGCTAACCATGGGCCTCCTCTTAACAGACCTTGACAAGCCAGGATCGTAGAGGGATATTGCCATAATCACCACGCTTGGCAGACGGATTGGTGATCGCAGTAAGATGTAAACCTTGAGCTAATAGATACTGCTGCCCATCCATCAGCCATATGTCCTTAGTCGCCTTTTACGACACCCATGGGAGACATGGGGTGGTCTATTCTAAGCCGGAGACCACACGGCAAACAATATTAGTATATAGATTTTATTATCTTGGGTCACCAATCATCACTCTAACTATAAAACGTTTTACATACATAAGCTGCTGTTGTCGATCGTACTCAATTAGTGGTCTAATCCATCTCCTGTTCCGTGTAATTGAGTTACCTAACGTAATCTAATTTTCTGGGGCCGATAATTACTTAGTTCTGTTCAGTTCCATTATCTACTAGTGCTTAGTAATCATGGCAAACTCATTTATTCGCAGAATTGGAACTGTAGTTCTAGTTAAACATTTGTTGATACGCTTAAAGGTTACTTTACTTAATTCAAATTAAAAATTCAGTTTTCCCGTATATGTTTACATTTGTTTGGAATCGTCTTATTTTTTCACCTACCGTGCAGTGTGTGACGTGGCGACTACTGAGAAACACGGCCAAAAAACTCAGTAGCCCCCTTTAAAAAAATAATAACATATCACAATATTTTATTAACCTAATTATATACTTTAATTTTCATTGAGATAAGAACGATTTAATCCCAAGCATTTTTGTCACAAAGATAAAATCAGAAATTCCATAATAAGCCCTGCAGCACAATTTGGCTTTAATAGTTCTCTTATACTATTGGGAAGTTTGTTGTAGAACTGTAGGTATACATTGCCCCATAAAAGAGTTATTTATTTTGCGGAGACGGCTTACACAATGTAAACTGTAATTACAATTGTATATTATTTTGTACTCACATATAAAAAACCTTTTTTTGTCGGGAATTGTATTTAGCATCATATCATATCTCGTCATGACATACTACCCACTAAAATCCCACGAGTGCTCCTCCGAACGCCACTAATGAGCCACCGGTGAATGACATCGGGCTTTCTTGAGCCCCTTAATTTAGCGCCCGTTTAACGTATTTAGGCTCGCACAAGGCGTCCTTACTACACACGGAAACCGGAAGCTCTAAAGGAGAGCGGGACCATGTTCCCTACTCCCTCAGGCCGAGACTAGCCTGGTACATAGGAGGGTGGATACTGTTCGCCGACCCTGCCGAAGACGCATATTCCCCCGCCGAAGACGGACGGATCATCCTCGTAAACCTGTTCCACAGCTTCCTTCTAGGACATATAATATAGGACCGCTGAAGTAGTAAAAGCCTCGTGGCTAACTATATAGGTATGTCCGGCCGGAACGAGAAACCTTCTGGGTCATTGTATACATGTCCGTAGAAGGAAGCCGCATCTCACGACTTTGCTGTTTCGACTAACTTTGAAACAGTTCGCCTCTCCCATCTTTCGTCAAAACGAATAAAAGAATTCGGATGAAATTTAAAACTTTTATATAGGTACCTATAATTAATCATCATATTCATATATATCTCGTATAACGTCCACTGTTGGACATGGATCTCCTCCTGAATGAGAGTTTTGGCATAGTTATCACGTTTGCCATACGGATTGGTACATTTCAGTATATTTAATGGGTTTATAAACTTTATAACCCACTAGCTGCGCCCCGCGGTTTTAACCGCGTTACTCTGCTCCAGTGGGTCGGAGCGTGATGTTTTGTAGCCTATATGTTAATCCAGCGTATAACCTATCCCGGTGCAAAATTTCAGCCAATTTCGTTAAGTAGTTTTGGCGTGAAAGAGTAACAAACCTCCATCCATCCATACTTACAAACTTTCGCGTTGATAATATTATAGTAGGATTAAAAACAGGCGAATAAAACCTCCAACAACGACTCATATTCGGAACGTGCACGACAGTCGCGCCATCTTGCGTACGCAGTTTTAGGGGCATATGTCAAAATAATGATGACAAGAGCTTGTTTATCTAAAATATAAAAATGAATCGCAAAATGTGTTGGTAAGCGCATAACTCTACAAAGCCTGGACCAATTTGGCCAATTCTTTTTTTTTATGTTCGTGAAAGTTCAAGGATGGTTTTTACGGCGAGAAAAATTCGAATAATTGCCTGAAAACCCCTTAAAACAGCCTTTTTCTTTTTTCCATACAAACGTTTTCTAACTAAAGTGTAGAGTCAATTTGAGCTTTATTTTGTTAATTAAAAACTTGAATTTTATTGCCAAGACTTTTTAGGGTAGGTGTAGGGTAGGATAGGGGTATGGTAGGGGTAGGGGTAGTGTAGGGTAGGGGTAGTGTAGGGTAGGGGTAGTGTAGGGTAGGGGTAGTGTAGGGTAGGGGTAGTGTAGGGTAGGGGTAGTGTAGGGTAGGGGTAGTGTAGGGTAGGGGTAGTGTAGGGTAGGGGTAGTGTAGGGTAGGGGTAGTGTAGGGTAGGGGTAGTGTAGGGTAAGGGTAGTGTAGGGTAGGGGTAGTGTAGGGTAGGGGTAGTGTAGGGTAGGGGTAGTGTAGGGTAGGGGTAGTGTAGGGTAGGGGTAGTGTAGGGTAGGGGTAGTGTAGGGTAGGGGTAGTGTAGGGTAGGGGTAGTGTAGGGTAAGGGTAGTGTAGGGTAGGGGTAGTGTAGGGTAGGGGTAGGGTAGGGGTAGTGTAGGGGTAGGAGTACCGCATAAACGAAGTCTCTACAGCCCAGTTTATTTTATACAAATGTTTAGGTCTTTTATGTATCGATTGAGGCTGTACGAAGTCTGCCGGGTCAGCTAGTTTTGTATAAATCAGAGTAAATAAAACTAAGTACTATCCTAACCTAAAAACATGACTATTTTAAACATTTATAAGTATGTCAAACATTTTTTATTCATTTATTACAGATCGATAATGCTCGGGTTGTCACTGCAGTAAAATGCAGCTGTGTTTACAACCAGAGCTTTTTACTTTTTGAGAGACTGACACCCCCTTTTGTTGCACATTTCTGCCGCGACAAGCGCAGCGATCGTTTTCTTTACCCCTTCCACCCACTTCGCACGTTCCGAATACGCAGATAATTTAGTGTGTAAATATGTATAATAAGGTTATTTACTGACAAACTACAGATACTCATATATGTAGTACAGATAAATGTAGTCCAGTTCATGAAGTGCAGATAAAGGGTGCGTTCCACTAAGCGTTCACAACGATCACGCTCACGACCGCAGTTTTTCCCGTTCCACTTGCTTGTGAGCGTTACTGTCGTAGACGTAGTCAAGTGGAATGGATTATAGAGTGTTATGAGCGTGGAGGTAAATAATACAAACGGCGAATTAATAAAAAGAATGCAAAAGATTTAAGAGGTTAGGTTATAATCTGTAAGCCTTGAAAATAAACAATTAATTATTGTTTGAATCGATTTATATTGAAAAAATTTTTTTTTTTTTTTATTTAATATTAGTGGTGTATTTAATTAATTTACGTTTAAATGTAATTAAAATGTCTTTAAATGCAGAAACATTCACTTCTACTAAAATATCTCTTTCCGCATGAAATAACGTAAGCTTAACGGTCGCCATTTTTTAATCCTTTGAGTTTTGAAAACGTCGCTCATTTTCTCAACGATCACTTCGACCCACCTTTTTAGATGGGTCAGCGTGAGCTTCGCGTGAGCGTAAGTCATGACGTCATAAGTGACGTTTTCGCCGCGACCACAATGACAGCGGTCGTTATGTGGAACGACTAAAGGAGCATTTTGATCGTTGTGAGCGCTTAGTGGAACGCACCCAAATAGAAACTATTAAAACATAAAAACAATGGACTGTCCGCGACAGGTTGACAATAGATACGTTGTTTATTAACACCTGTCATGTCCAGAGTGCATTCCGAGCTTTTAACATTTAAAACCATGAATATTTATTACCTCCTAGCCGCGCCCCGCGGTTTTACCCGCGTTACTCTGATCCAGTGAGTCGGAGCGTGATGTTTTGTTGCCTAAATGTTAATCCAGCGTATAACCTATTCCGATGCAAAATTTCAGAAAATTCCGTTCAGTAGTTTTGGCGTGAAAGAGTAACAAACATCCATCCATCCATACTTACAAACTTTCGCGTTTATAATATAAGTAGGTTTAGGTATGTATACCGATATTTAAATAAATCCCTTACCCTTCCCTTGTAAACTGAAATTATTAAGAACATTTCATACATACTTACGTTATTATTCCATCTTCAAAGGATAAATTTAGACCCTGCGGCTATTATACCAAAGTTTAACAGTAACAAAATAATTTGTAATCTAATTCCACAATTATATTCTCACGCGTGTACAATAGCAGTTAATTTTCATAAACAAGAATATTATTTTCGTATTTAATAGACAAACAAGCTTGGGGCTGAGTGGTTCTTAATTAATACAATTACAAAGGTTGTTGTGAAATGAAAGATTTTTCCAAAATATATGCTTTCTTTTATATTATATTATATCATGAGTAGTGATTATTTTTGGAAATTCTTAATTTTAGTTATTAACTACTAGCGGCCCGCCCTTGCTTCGCACGGGTGGACTTTTATAGCCTATGTTACTCAGCGATAACGTAGCATTCTAATGGTGAAAGAATTACCAAAATCCGTTCAGTACTTTTTGAGTTTATTCGAAACAAACATACAAACTTTTCCTCTTAATAATATTACTAGCGACCCGCCCCGGCTCCGCTTATAAAGCTTCCTATTGAATCCCTCTATCTATTAAACAAAACCGCATCAAAATCCGTTGCGTAGTTTTAGAGATTTAAGCATACATAGGGACATAGGGATATAGGAACAGAGAAAGCGACTTTGTTTTATACTATGTAGTGATAGTATAGATTATAGATACAATTATATTAAAGTACATAACAGTACCTCACACTCTCAGAACCTCCGTAGCGTAGCGGTATTTGGCTCGCTATAAATCTCGGAGGTCGTGGGTTCGATCTCCACGCCGGACAAGAAATCTTTGTGCAAATTCTAAGATTTCTCTCCGTGTCTGGATGGTTGAGGGACTACCCTCCGTGCCTCGGAAAGCACGTTAAGCCGTTGGTCCCGATTGTTATAACATCATCTATATCAATCAAATACCAGGGAACAGGCAGCAGCGTTTTCCTGTGTGTTACTATATAATACTGCGGTCACCAACCCGCCTGCCAAGCGTGGTGACTATGGCAAAAACCCTCCCTCAGGAGGAGGCACATGTTCAGCAGTGGACGTTATACGGGCTGATGATGATGATGATGATGATGATGATGAGAGATACATAACATTAGGTGAGGCTCCTCTCGGCCAGCACAGGTAGTATTAGAAGACGACTTTATGCAAGACAGAAATGTATTCATTCGGTTAATAGTTTGTATGGAAGAACATCACAGACATATCTATCTATATTAAGCAGAAGAGTTTGTTTGCTTGAACGCTCTAATCCCAGGAACTACTGGTCCAATTTGAAAAAATCTATTAATCTTAGATAGCGCATTTATCGAGTAAGACTAAGAAGGCTTTATTAAATTATGAAGTTCCTACGGGAACGGAAGTTACGCGTGTGAAACCAAGTTACAAAGTTAGTTTATTTAATAAAATAATCACTTTACTGTCACCGGTTAAAGGACTGGCGTATACTTTGAAAACATTTTATATATAATTTTGTTCCTCATTAATTAGTCTTTTATTTTTCGCGAGTATCTGGCATTGTTTTACCGTGTAGGGAACGTGTACAATATCAAAGGTGTTTACGAAAATGTAGTTGTTTTTTTACTGCAAACAAACGAAACCTGATGTTAATTGGCATAGGGGTCTTATTCTGCCGACCCTTCCCCCTTCCCCCTTCCTCCCGTGAGCTCTGACGACTTTGGTTGTGTTGTTTTTGTTTTTTTGAACGGTAATTTTTATTTTTTTAAGAGGCTTTTGCTAATTCACCGGGCAATAGGTTTTGCTGTGGTTTGTTGTTAGTTAGAGGTAATTATAAAAATATGGGTCTAAATATGACAAAGAATATCCTACCTCTTTTTCCTATATAACATTACAGGTAATTTCAGATACATTGAAACTAAAGTTTCTTATTATGAAATACAGAAACCTAGTACACGATTTGTTAGTGTCGTGTTAAGAATAAAATTCAATCAAATTATTTTGTTATAAAACTTCTGTTTTATAACAAAATAATTTTAAATATCATATATTTTATGTAACATAACAACCAATGTTACATAAATAAAATATAATATGATATTTATTTCTACTTATTCCTGAAATTTATTGTTTATAACATACTAGCTTCCCGCGCGCGGTTTCACACGCGTAACTCCCGTTCCCGTGGGAACAGCATAATTAAATATAACCTATTATGTTCAGGGTGAATGTAGCTTTCCAATGATGAAAGAATTTTAGGAACCGGCACAGTAGTTTTTGCGTTTATTCATTACAAAAATAAACAAAAAAGTGTGTGTGTGAATGTTACACATACACACACAAAAATACAAATCATTCCTCTTTTAAAGCTATAAATTAAAATATTCTGAGTATAACATTACACTTTTTTAAGATTCTATTTATAAAAATAGTATTCTTGTTAATCCCTCTTTGTTAAGTTTTTAATTCTTGTTAAGCTAAAATTCTTGTTAAGCTAAAGTGCTTATCCCGTGTGTGAGTGTGTGCAATGGGTGGGGATCGAACCGGCGACCACAAGATCACAAGTCGAACGTCCTAGCCATTGGGTTACGGTCGCTTCATTTCATAAAAGTTGATACTGTGGATACGATCGCTTTTTCAGGAAATTATTAAAAAAAAGCACAGCCAAAAGTATTTAACTTTGCTTGTTCTATTTGTAATAACCCATACTTCCAATGTCAATAATGGATTAGGATAAGGATTGATTGCATTTGATAAAGATTATCTGTTTGCGTCCTCTTCTCGTGGTATGATTAACATGCCACCGCTATAGACAGGACGAGTCCCATAATCCCCTTCGCCGCCGGCGCGGGTTTATAGGATCATTTGTTTATTCACAATATTAATAAAAGACACTGTCGTAGGTATATAATGTTAAAGTCTAAGGGGAGGTTCATATCTGACGGAACTTGCGTCGCGTATTATCGGTCGCGTAACGCCAGAACAGACAAATGTATAGAGAAACACTTGACCGTTCACACTCAACCGATGATACGTTAGTGCGAGCGATGATACGCTCGACGTATTTTACGTCAGATATGAACCTTCCCTAAGGTTAGCGTGGAAACAGTTCTACAAGTTTATAAGATAAGTTTACAATATTGAAGCGAGTCACGTACGTGACTCGCTTCAATATTGTAAACTTCTTGACGCGAGACAGCCTGTTATAGTTCAAGTTTACCTATTCTGCTGACGCTACTTCTAATACTCGGAGTATTAACTACTTTAGGTACGCTTCCGGAGTGGGATAAAACATTAACCTACTCTTTATAATTTTTATTTTACGATTAAAACATGCATGTGTGTTTTAGAGAAGATGTGAAACGAGAGAAGTAGAGAGAGAGAACAAGAGAGAGAAAAGAAGTGAGACGAGAATGTTACCGGTAAATGCACATTCGCTGTGAGCATTACGCCGAGCATTCGCAGGAACGTTACATTACATGGAAATGCTTTGGGAACTGAGATTTTATCTGTATTGTACCATTCGTAAGAACGTTACATTACACAGAAATGCTCGATAAAATGCTCTAGTCTATATACACCTTATGAATTACATAATTTTATTTTATTTATTTTATTTTATTATATTATTTTAGGAAGACCAACAGCTATGAGCGACTTAATAATTTCTTTGATTTACATTACAGAGAGCCATTAACAGGTCTCCACGAATAAATATATATATAATATATATATATATATTATATATATATATATATATTATATATATATATAATAATATATATATATAATAATAGTACATAAAGTATTGTATAAATAAATATAGTACATAAAGTATTGTATTTTATTATGTACGGTCTACTATTAGTTATATCTTTTGTGGCAAACTAGCTTTTAGCGTATATCTTTTAGACTATTTGGCGTGGACTTTTCCTTTTTTTATATAAAAAAAACTATTTCTTTATAATCACAAACACAAAAAAGATTCAGGTAATTTTGGAGTGACCAAAGTAAATAGAATTCCTATTTCGTTTTTCTTTTATACATTTGTGATAATAGTTTTTTTTTTATAATTATAGTTTAAGGTAAAGGTAAGGTAAACCCTGTCCTTTAGCTATTATTAATTACATAACTAGTTATAAATTATAGTCAAAGAGTTTCTTCATTAAATGCTATCGTTATACTGCTCATTAATTCAATATATTAGTTGGGATGAAACCGGAGATGCTGCGGTCGCATTCCAGCGCCGACCGCACTGCACTTTAATCCAAGGAATTTGCCATCAGTGCGTTTTAACTTGTGGCGCCGAATTATATTAAAGTTCAATATCTTTAATTGCGAATTCTCTAAGAACCTCGGATAGGAATTAAAGGCCCAAATAGAGAACTGAGTATACATACTAAGTATAGAACGCCAAATCAATATCAGGCATAGCTTGTCTATATTTATACTAATATATAAAACTGAAGGGTTCGTTTGTTAGTCGCGCGCGGGAATGTAGTAAAATATATTTTTTACTGCCTTACACAGGTTAAGTGTAATTTAATCTGTCATTTTTAATATAATTAAAAATATATGTCTATTTTAGTCGGTGTTATACTATTGGGCTAATCGAATTTCCAATTATCAAGAACGAAAACAAAAACACAGAGTTTATGTTTAACACGTAATTTGCCTTAAAGAGTATCATGGTTTATTTAGGCCTTTTCGCAGACCTTTACCTATAATAGGTATTTACTGGATAGAATAGTATAAGTATAGTTTAATCTCACCTCTCCTCAGGCTTGGCCACAACCCTGGGCGCCGCGTAGTCCTCCCCTGAGTCCACAGCGTCGGCGCGTGAGTCGGAGATCACACTGCGCTTGTCCCGGACGCTTTCAGCCTCGGATGGTAATGGACGGGAAGCAGGCGACTGAAGTCCTACAATACAGAGAAAATTACCAAGTCAGTGGTAAAATTGCATAAACAGTTGGTCAGATATTAAATTGTTTTAAAAATACCTAAGATAAACGCAGCGATTACCGAGGTAATTTCAGGACCTTAAGCTTTAACCTCTCGAAATAAGAATTTCTTCTAGTAAAAACAGTTACAAGTATATATTTTCTGATACGTTTGGATATGGACTTTAGAAATCTATAAAGATATAGGTAAGTTTTGAGTAAATATATAAAGAAAAAAAATATTAAATATACAAATCCGAATGTTGCTATTACCGAGGTATTTGAAAGTGATTGCAGCTAATACCGCGAATCGTGATTCTATTACCGAGGGTAGAAAAATAATAAGCATTTTGGTTCCGTACCAAATATTTATTAAAAAACAAGTCATCATTCCCGCAGCTGTATAATAGGTAGGTAGGTAATTATATATTCAATAATATTTGCTTATTTTAGGTAATTATATTTTTATGGAGGTATAGTTGACGATTTATCAAGTTTCGCACCAATTCTTTCTAATCCATGGTAATAAGAAATAAAAATAAATAAATTTATTTTATTTAAAATGAAAAGAGGTAGCCTCGAATGCTTCGCCTATTTTACCATTGCCACAAAAAAAAATATGAGTTAGAAAGATAGGTCTGAAGAATTTCAAATACTTAGATATTGTTTCGAGAGAACCCTAAACTCAAAAATAAATGCTATTATCACTCGGTGTTAGATTTCTATGGTGAAGCTAATACCGAGTAATAATACTCGGTAATAGCTGCTTATACAAGTAATTACCGAGTAATGGCTTGTTATAACCATCGGTGATAGCTTCATCTGCGATAGTACAAATAATCTAATCCCGATCGAAATTTGATTAATTTTAATCAAAACAAAAGTTAAATCAACAGCCAATAAAGTTACCTAAACATTTACTTGATACTTGAATTAAATTCTTGGGTTTAAAAAAGAGACTAAGGCAAAGTTTCATGTCGTATTCAATTTAGTGCTCTCATACAAAGTTAATTTTTATGAGTCAATTAAGGATGAAAAAATAAGAGTCCTAGTGCAATTTTCATACCGCGGAAATAGTTTTTAACCATAAATACCTAATGACTTAAACGAATTCTCACATCATTTGGGTTATTGCTATATAAAATATTCTTAAAAAATTTATAAAACGATTGGTACTGATTTATGCTACTACCGAGTTAACCGCGGTTAATACATTCAAGACGAAAATTGTGAAGCCATTACCGCGGTATTTTATTTTTGTTAATTGTCGAAAAACTGTGCAAAATAAATGAATATTAGATAGTTACAATCATGGCTAAAACTATAATCCACCTTTTGACCTACTTAGAATCTGTATAAATGGTTTTTTAACGACGCAAACCTTAACCTTAACAAAATATTGAGCGTTCTTACAGTTCGCGACTATCGTTTGTATGGAAGTCGTGCTCCGGCGCCGGTTTGCAGCAAACTAATCGTTGTTTTGTTTTTCTGCGTTGTTGTGCACAGTGCGCCACGGATCCATTCAAACGGATATAAAATTGTCTTTCATAAACATTTTACTTTTTGGGTAAAATATGCTTGTAATTGCTTAAAATTACAATTATATTGCATACCTCGGGAATACCTGCACATTTTTGACTACCGCGGTAATAGCTGCGTTAACCTTACGTTAAATTAAATAATATAATGTAATAAACAATAATAAGAGATTACCCCCAAAGAACTTCAAAGCTTGCCAATATATATTTCGAGGCAGAACTAAATGAGATTCATGCGTTTGATTTAATCTAAAATGCGATGAGGTAGATACTCTATTTCATTAACGCTCAGATACCTATGTAAATAAAAGTACTAAATTAGTTGTGGCTCGGAATTGAAGTATGTTTAAGCTGTGTCAATGCTGCACTCACATTTCTAGAGTAATGTTATCTACATCATATAATATAGATACTTTATTTGCCCGTTAACGTCCACTGTTGAAAATGAGAATCCCTCAAAGACCCTGGCTTGCCATAAAACCGTGATTACTACGCATGGCGAATTGTTGATCGCAGTAACATGATCGTATCTTTGAGCTGTTTTTTTTTTGTTTGGGTCTAATCCCACCCACGCTCCTACCACTGCAACAAAGCCAGGATCCACAGACACTTGAAATGGCAATGACCACCGAGGCTCACCAAGTCCCGGGAAAAAGTTAAACTGCCTTGGGACCCGCAACGAATTTAATCAGAAAGAGAATAGCACTAAGATAGACTTAAGTTTTCACTTCCCTCCATTACAAAGCGGAGACAGTACAAAAAAGGAAATGTAAAATAATTACCCCTGAAGACATAAGAAGTCTTCAGGGGTAATTAACAACTAGAGAAGCCAGTTGTAAAGCACCACGGACGGGTAAAAAATTATACTGTGATTATAATATACCCACCCACAAAATGCAAGAAGTGCTTAAAAGGATTAAAGAACAAAAGCGACTTCACAATTGTTGGTGATTTCCTTATCTATCTGAGTATATTGAAATGAATAAGATATAATATATCAATTAAAAAATACAAACTCACTCTTATACATCACTTATTACATCACCATATTATTATATTGAGATAGTTATATAAAATACTGTAGCGAATTCAATTATCTGAGTGACTAACGAGATATCTAAACATTTACTGCGGCACGGAGAGGTCTCTGAGGACTCCTTGAAGATGAAAGCTTTCACAGTTTATACCCATGTCAAATAAAACTTCGAGTTGCAGTGCGGTCTCAAGAACCATTAGGTATATGTATAAACATTTTGTTCAGTAATCCTAATTTAAAAGAATTATTATAGACTAGCTGCCCCCCGCGGTTTTACCCGATAACTCGGCTCCAGTGGGTCGGAGCGTGATTTTTTGTAGCCTATATGTTAATCGACCTTATTAACTATCCCCGTGCCAAGTTTCAACAAATACATTCAGTAGTTTTTACGTGAAAGAGTAACAAACATCCATCCATCCGTACTAACAAACTTAGTAAAGTAGGATTCCAACGCACGGTTTCACCCGCATAGCAGAAGTTCCCGAGGGAACTTCATAATTAAATATGGTCTATGTTACTTCTGGATTACTTAGCTTTCTATTAGTGAAAGAATAAACGAAATCGGTTAAGTTTCGGAGCCTATTCAATGTAAACAATACAATTAAAATTCTGGAAGCGGTTCTTGTGCTTTCAGGAACCACCTGAAACTGCACAAAAAATATTGGGCAATATCAACACATCTATTTACTGAACATAAAATTCAGAAGTTATTGTAATAATGTTCTTTTTGGAGTAATTAGGTAAAACGGGAAGTCCGTTCTTTCATCACTTGAAGGCTAGGAAGCGCTGATGTAGACGAACAAAGGAAATAAACAATTTGAAGTAAGAACCTATGTAGTACAGAATAGTATCTTACTAAGACAAAGCTAGAAGACGAAGTTTTACTCATTAATCTCCGTATTGTTCAAATACTGAGATGAATGAGTTTTTCAGTAAGTTAAACTGTACATAGCTACAGTACAATGTATTGTTATTCATTCGTCTTCAGTTTGTCATTCGGCTAACCATAGAGACTATTACAAAATCCTAAAGATATTAACGTTAATCCTAATCAACGACTAATATACGGCTGTTGAACCATTTTCGGTTTGTGTAGTATATTACTACTACTACTATTGTTTATTATAATATGTAACCTTAATGAGTTAAATCAATAAATAAAGTATAAGAAGTGTTTATTTATACATTTATAATATGTTGTGTTGTGTATATCAGGAGTAACTCCTTCAGTAAGTCCAACTATTATGGACGGAGAGCTGACAACCGAAAAGGCAAGGTAATTTGATCATTCATAAAAATGATTTATCAGCTTACCTGGAGCATTCTAAGCATAGAGACGTCGACCTGGCAGGATTCGCGTGGTGGATGTGGGAGTTATGGGGAGGGAAAAAAATAAAAAAAAAAGGTAATGTGATCAGGATTACTTTTTATGCCAAATGGTTTGCCTACCTCCCCAAAACACACAAAAAAAATCTGGCGTCATTTGGTTGGTGGAAAGGTAGCGCCAGGCTTAATTAAAGTGAGGAAAAAAATAATTATTTTTAGGTAATAAGAACAAGGCTGGCTTTTTTTGTGCTTAAAGTTTATTATTCCCAGAGGCTAGGAAAAAAAAGCCAGCCAATAATAGTGGTGGGAACATGTCGAAAAAAATAATTGAAAATTTATATTTTAAATTGTATTTTGCTCGAGAAAGGGCTAAGGGGCATGAAAAAGAGCGCGTGGAGGGGATACACGTGACGCCAGCCTTGTTCTTATTACCTAAAAATATATTTTTTTCCTCACTTTAATTAAGCCTGGCGATACCTTTCCACCAACCAAATGACGCCAGATTTTTTTTGTGTGCTTTGGGGAGGTAGGCAAACCATTTGGCATAAAAAGTAATCCTGATCACATTACCTTTTTTTTTATTTTTTTCCCACCCCATAACTCCCACATCCACCACGCGAATCCTGCCAGGTCGACGTCTTTATGCTTAGAATGCTCCAGGTAAGCTGATAAATCATTTTTATGAATGATCAAATTACCTTGCCTTTTCGGTTGTCAGCTCTTAGTCCATTATATTATACATCGATTATTATATGTAGGTACTGTTCAGCGTTATGTCTTATACTAATATATAAAGCTGCAGTTTGTTTTCTTTTTTGGAACACCTATTACAAAAAAAACAGTGCCGTATTCCGCGATATTAAATTCAAATTCAAATCTTTACTGCTTCCATGGTGAATTAGGTCTTAGAAATGTTAATAAGAAATTTTAATAATGTTAATTACCTGTCCATGTGGCCGACCTGTCGGGCACAGCAAAATATATAATAATCGATGTATAACATAATAGTTGGACTAACTATCTTTATATCTGTATTTCATAGTAGTCTTATGTCTATATATATATAAATTGCTGATGCTGCAACCATCTGGTTGACCACACAGGTTATCCTGTGCCAATAAAATTTGGTATAAACAAATTACGATATTATATTCAACGGAAATTCGAATGGAGATTTGATAAATATTTACTTAACGTTTATTGAGCAATAGCACACATTTAGGTAAACATTGGGAAAATTTCCAAAGTGTTTGTGTAGTTATTACATCTTTATCTCATCTAGGTATTCATCTATGGTTCACTTTAGAATTATAAGTATTATTAAGAATATATGTACAAAATTAAATTATAGTCTCAATCGCAGTACATTTTTACACCAGTTGTGGACACGGATAGACACCACGTTCAGTCTATCCGTGACCACGACTGGTGTAACCTATGTCGAAACGTCGGATTATTAAAAAAGTAATGATTTGCCTTAAAATTGTACCGCGATTGAGACCTGCGTCTACTCTGAATAAAAACACACAACAGAAAGTTTAAAAACATTTAAATTTAATGACTTAATTTATACTACGTAATATGAGCTTTATACTTAATATATATTTACTCGTATTTTTTTCGAAGTTTAATAATTATCCAAGAGTAACTAAAACTTTATTTTGTGTAGACATTTCCATGTAAATAGAAATTACAACGAATTGGAAAGGAAAACAGCCAATTGAAACGGGAAAAAAGTACTAAAGTAAATATAAACAACCAAATATAAATGTATTTTTTGCACCGACCACCGATACCTTTTTAAAATATTCTTTCTAACATCGTCACAAAAAACTCGTGAAAAAAATATACTGATTCTCGTTAAAATTCATGACGCGACTGTTTCTTTAGGCTCCTCTCTTCACAACGAAACTGCTCTAAATTGTATTTTCATCCTTGAAACTTGATATTATCTAGTTGGATTTACGTTTACTACATAAATATTTTATTACGATTCCAGTAAAATGACACGCTTTCTGGAAATATGTATATTAGAATGATCTTATGATATTCAATGTTTCTGTTCTGATACGACCAGAAGTGAAAAGCATATGCCTTTCAAACTTTGTTAATTAAGCATTAAAATAATTTGACAAGTATCGAGTCATATTAAGCAAAAGTCAATGAAAATAACTTTGAAGCTCGTATTCAAGTTGTGCGCAGTTTTCTGGTAAGGAAAAGATTTTTTTTCAGTAGTACAATATTTAGTATTCTACTTCTTTAATACGAGTAGAGTCAAGTTTTTACAGTTAAGCGAACCTGCACAATTGTGCATATTTTGCTCTGAGCTTTTCATCAAAATAATCTTAAGTAATTACTTAAGATTATTTTGCTCTGAACTTTTCATTTTGTATTTTATTGATACTGAATTATTAAAGTATAGTTATATTGAATATAGTATAGTGTTTAATTATGTGAAAATAAGTGAATATAAAAAATAATGTTGATTAACAACATTATTTTTTTACTAGTTACTAAATGTTTAAATATTTCGAAAGTAGGTACACACAACTAATAGGAAATTGTTCTGCCACCGGAAATCAGTCCACCATACCATGATCTCAACATGGCCAAAACACTTAGATAAATTTAGTGACATTATGTTGATTAAAAACTAAAATGATAAATGCAATGTCATATTTTTTTTTACCTGGCAGATCTGGATCTTCAGGGTTTTCGTTGAGGCGCCTCTTGATCTCCCTGATGTTGGAGCGGTCCCGGTCCGTCTGAAAGGTGACCTCGCTGTCCGCGAAGTCCTCAGGACGAAGGTGTACCATATTTGTTGTGCCAATCTGTGCAATAAAATATTTATGGAAGATAAATTAAAGTTGGATCGGCCATTCAATGGGACTGCTAGCCCGTTAGTTGGACGCCAGCATTCAATGAAATGGCTAAAGTCAACAAGCCAAATCGTTTATTTTGGGTGGTTAAAAAAAAACCATCGTCAGCAATAAGGGCTAGCTTACTATAAGCAAACTAGTTCAACGTTATGTTAATTGAAAGGCTGATTTGACTAGATAACTGCAATATGTCACCAACCCGCGTACTACTGTGCGTGGTGGTAGATGGTAGACCTATCCTCAGCAATGGATGTTATACGTATATAATGAGAATTATATTTAACGCTTAAAAAATATATAAGTTTTTTTTTTTTTTTCTCGGACAGAGTTATATAGTTATCCCTGAGGCTTTTGCTATCCCACATCTTTTTCATATGTCGTACACGTTTTTATACTTTTTTATCTATCACTTCGATAATAATATATTAAATTTTATATATAATCCCAACCATAAATAAACTTCAGAACTTTCAAATTTCGCTGCCAAGGGAAAAAGGGTCACTTTTACAAGTCGTTACCGCTGCCAAAAGTTAGAAAAACTGAATCAGAATCGAATGTCATGCTCTGTTAAAGTTGAAAGTAACAATGTTTGATAAGTTTATAGACTTTGACAACAAAACCTTTCGGGAAGGTAGATATTTCTTTTTTTTTGTGATTTTTGCTAGCGACCTTTTTTAGAATGTTCTACTTTTTAATAATATCTTCCTTAAGCAAAATATTAAGTGAAATCTTGTTACTACTGTCTGTCACTCAAGCTGAAAATATTGTTTGATGATTTTTCTATTTATTAGTTAATGTTAAAAAAGCTGGATCTTCTCAGTTTGGATCCGGTGGTAGCACTTAAAAGCGCGTTTGTCGATATACTTATGGTCCGTATAAATAATAAAATACTTACTCAAAGGACAGAACTTAAGACTCATAGTTATAAAAATAATATTGTATTTTATACGTTTAAAGCTAAAGCTATGTAATTTATCATAATCAAATAAAATTATTATTATATTATTATAATTATGCCGTGTGGTTTCCGGCTTAGAATAGACCACCCCATGTCTTCCCGTGGGTGTCGTAAAAGGCGAGTAAAGGGACATGTGGCGGATGGATGGGCTGCAGCATTTATTAGCTCAAGGTTAACATCTTATTGCGATCACCAATCCGTCTGCCAAGCGTAGTGATTATGGCAATATCCCTCTACGATCCTGGCTTGCCAAGGTCAGTTAAGAGGAGGCCCATGTTCAGCAGTGGACGTAAACGGGCTGTTGATGATGATGATGATGATTATAATTATTTTATTAAGGGCCGATTTTTCAATCGTCAGATAAAAGTTATCTGAGGAGTAAATTTAAAATTTGACAGATTTCGTATGGAAATTATGTCAAAATTCAAATATATTCCACTGATAATTTTTATCTGAGGATTGAAAAATCGGCCCTTAACATAGTAAATTTAAAAACCAAAATATGTTTTGACTATTTACAAATATAAAACCTGTAAATAAAAACGTTTTTATTTTATTTATTATTTAATGTAACATTAACTAGTGTTTCATTAAACATGAATTCAGCCCACACACATCCCATCTTTTTCATTGCTCACCAGACAGAGTGATATTATTTATGTAATTCTAATCTTTATACCTAAAGTTTTACTAAAAGTAATAACCTATGTTGGTTAGTAGGTATAGTTTCGTTTGACTCTTCGAATGTCAATCTACTACGAACCACGAACAAAAGTTTTAAAGTAAACGTGCAAGTTTGTAAAGCTCGCTGTCTTTCAAGATGTACCGTGGCAGTTTAGCTGAAGTTTTCGAGATTTTGATGATGCGGCATGATAATTATGAAATAAGTATTGTTCGTTTTTTGTAAGATTCTTATATACAAAATGTATCTTAGAATTGTGATTGTAACAATAAAAACCTCTTAATGTAGCAAAGTTGTCTGTTTGTTATGAATTCATAATTATCATCATCATCAGCTCCTATAACGTCCACTGCTGAACATGGGTGTGGTTTTGCCATAGTCACTATGCTTGGCAAGCGGATTCGTGACTACAGTAAGACAAAAACAGTATATCATTGACTGACAAAATTACCATCTTTTATATTGCTGCAAAAAAATGAAACTATATTTACGTAGATTAACTTCCTAGCTAAAGCAGAGCCGGTATCAAATATTATCACTATAATTATATACTTGTTTTTATTTAATAGTTTATGTACACACGGAATAACATGTAACAGTAAAACAAAAGAAGGATACATTAGCACAAAGGTAAACTTTATATCGTTTATCCTGTAAAACTACTCAACTTTGTTTGCTAACAATGTCAAACTAATAATGGGAAAGCAAATTTGCTCTCCAGTGGCAAAGCTCGTGCAAACATTGATATACCAATACCAAGCAGACGGTTGTGTGTGGATTATATAAATATATACTTTATTTTGCTATGCGATAATGAGACTGGTATTAACGTGTGCTTTTATGCAAGTAGACTTAATGAATAATTCCGTTTATATAACAGATGCATAGAGTAAATATGAATTAATATTTTTTTGACAGATTTTTAAGTACATAGGTATCGTATCTGTCCGAAATATTGTTAAAAGTTAAGGCACGATTGAGGATCTGCTATCGAAAATAATCAGTTACCTACTGTTTGGTCCTCGTTCGTTGATCGTAATGATAAGTTACAATTAGGCAAATAAAAAAATTTAACTGTATCTATACCTAAGATCTTTTTTTTTTTAACTTTTAAGACGATTTCTAAAACCTGATCCTGACGTGAAATTTATAAAAAAAATGTGATTCTATAGTGAAATTTATATTTGATTTTATATAAAATATTAGCACATATAATTAGTAACCTTTTTTACAATGCGCCATTAATTTGCCCCCCCCCCCCCAGGGCTTTTCATGGATATCTTAAGAGGCGCCTAAGATACATATAGCTAATGGAAGGGCAGCAGCATCTGCTTAAAGTTACTTCTTATCTTACTTCGATCACCAATCCACCTGCCAAACGTGGTTATTATGGCAATATCCCTCACTTCTTCTTTTTTTCCGAATAGACATATGCACTGAGCCACGAGGCTTTTGTTACTTTACCGGCCATAAAAATATCCTTCATAGTCTATTAAGAGGAGGCCCATGTTGTGCACTAGATGTAAACGGGCTTATACAGTATATTTATAATAGCATTATTATTTATCAAAGTTCACTGCGCTCTAAATCATTTGATTCCCAATAATTCCCATCTCCAACGGTTATACCATTATAGACTAGACATAATTCCCGATATGATGTATCGATTTTCATATTAATTCCCCTTGACGCGCTGAGCGGTGAAGCTTAAAACATTAAGCTCCGACCATTATAAACAGTATCTCAAATATACTAGGGAAAATATAGGTAGGTAATAGTTATTTGTTATACAAGAGTACAAAGTTGCTTTTTAACCGCGTGTTCAATTTTGATGACCGAGCAAGCGAAGGATTCTAAAATTGAATCACGAGCGCAGCGAGTGATTCAAAATTAGAATCCTGAGCGTTAGCGAGGGAATCAAAAGAGCACGAGGTGAAAAATCTTTGCACTCGAGTGCAACACGTAACTTTTCATTCCACCTCAGCGAGGAAATGCGCATTATTAACAGTTTCAGTCAATTCTGTTGGCGTCAAACCTCGTCGCTAGAATCGCTCATTTTAGTTTTTTCACTTGTTTTCAAGTTTCTTGTTTTTAATATAAGGTTTAACAATGACGTGAAAAAATGCCGCGTAAAGAACCGCGTACAAAGCAAATTGAAAAAATAACACGAAGAAGGTTCCGAGTCTGAGTTTTTAACAAATGAAAAAAAAGTTGTATGATATATTCGGCACCATAGAGGTAGCAGTAAATAGGTTTAATGTTTTTTTTAATTCACACACTTAGTGCCACTTAGTGCACACGATGTTCTAAATTCAATTTACTTTATCCTCTAGAGAATAAAAACGGCTTTTCCACTCAGATATTGAAGATTAAAAATACTCTTTCCGAGATGGTGGGATGAAAAAATGATTTATTTTGTTTGGTTGATCGCAAGATAAATTGTAATCGTTATAAGAAATGAATGTCTTAACTGTTATATATGTATATAGGTATAATTTAAATTAAATACCAGCAAAAGTATAGGTACTTACCCATACAGATTTTTAACAAGAAGTAAGAAATATTATAAGATTACACATTTCTGTTTAATGGCCACAATGTTATATATCTAATCTCACTAAATTTTAAATTTATAATCACACAGGCACTTTTTTATATCTAAACTGACTTATGAAATACTAACTATTCTAAATCTATGCTAATCTGCTATGCAAAGTAAATATCAGCATTCCGGGGACGTGCCGCATTAACTTGAGCCGCTGTAACTTTTTCAAACTACACTGTATAAATATTTGATTTACAATTAATTAATAGGTATATTATGAAATAAATAGCAGAGCTGTATGAGATTTAAACTCAACAAAAGGTAAACTTTTGGCTTAACAAAACACAAATTGTTGTTAAAACCTAAGAAACCTCAAGATTTAACGTCTAAGCGTTTGACTTTATTGTAATCTTGATAAATAGGGCTTAGAGCAGATTAGTGACATTCTAAGTGACTTTGAACTTTAAAGTTGTACCTACAATGAAGGGAGATTCGGTTCAACGATCTCCCCATTGGAAGATAATGTAGCATTTTGCTAAAGACAAATTGCTCAAAGTTCAATTGTTATGCTAACAGTAAAACCGAGCAAATTCAAATAGATTTCACAAGATAAATGATTATCTTCATCAACAGAATAATTATTATTATCACTATCATTTTTCTGATTCTGGGCTAATATTCTATGGATTAGTTTTACTCTTAGAAATTCTATTATAAAATGAACTATTTGTATTTTGAGTGCATTGCTATGGGTGACATTATAATTATAACAACCGGAATCATTGGTTTAACGTGCTTTCCGAGGCACCAGGCATCCCTCAACCAACCAATAATATGTATAATCTATTTTGTGTATATCTTTTGCTTGTGAATGAGTCCAATAAATTGTTTTTCTTTATTTCTTTCAACCAGGCCTGAAATTAAATCTATGATTTTACACAAATATTTTTGTCCTGTGTGGAGATTAAACCTACGAGACTTGGAGGTTGTCCGAAACTATTATGGCGTATACACACATGCCGAGCGGCACAGCCGGCGGCCAACCCCACGGCCAAGCCGGCGGCGGCCTTCGGCATGCGCATCTTTAGGAACGCGCATAGGCGTCATGTCACACATGCAGCAACCCGTTTACCCCATTAGAAAGCTCTATTAATCAGTAGACATGAACGCTGAAATCCTATCGGAAGAGTCAATACTAATATTATAAAAAGATAAATCTTGTGAGTTTATGAGATTGTTATCTGGATTTACTGAACCTATGATGTGAGTGCCATAGGCTATATTTTAAGGCAAGGTTTCCGTCAGGAACGGGATTTACGGGATTAAACCACGTAGGTATCGTATACACATATTGGATTAAAAAATATGTCTTTGTCCTCATTACTTAATAACGAGCCTTGTTTGACCCAAACATTGTGGAGTTTTTAACAATGTAAGTATGCAAAGCTTGTTATTATAATTGAGTTTCCGAATATTTAAATATAAAAGAAGCCCTTATTTTTGCTTTGAATAATTTATGTTATTCGTGTTATTTCCTCATATTTTTCATAAAAATTATACTTGCTTCCCGGGCCCGTGGGAATTTCATTATAAAATATAGCCTAAAGCCTTCCTCAATTATAAATGGCGGGAACCTTTATCAAAAACGATTTATTATCAAATTCGAGACGTCAACTATGCATTATGTTCATGCTATAATTATAATAAAGACCTACCCAAAATACTCGTAAATGATTTTAAAAGATCCGACCAACTTATTGGAAGTCTACCGGGGTGTTTTAAAATATAATATTATTTTTTTTATTCAAGAGAGTAATTATGAAGTTACCACTATAAAACCGTCGAGTTAAGCTATTACCACATATTCCACTTACGTGAGGTCTCTTATCGTAGTCCGGATACCAGTCTCCGCTTTCAGCATCATCTCCCGAGTCCATCAGATCCTCATCATCACCCAAGTTATCATCCTCAAGGACAGTCAGCTCATGAAGCTTCTCCAGAGAATCGTAAGATCTATCCTTATCATCTTTGCCGTCGATACTGCTTATGTCTTCGTCTGCATAAATCTGGAACCAACGATATTAATTTAAGGAAATGTTGACCGGTTTGTTTTGTTTGTGTCGGATAGCTTATGCGTACCCGGCCCCCGCCAACGGCGGATCGAAGGAGTGTCCGGGGGGTTTTAGTGGTGTAGGGTCCTTTCCTCGTGGTATGAGTTTAGCATACCACTCTATGGAGAGGGCGAGTCCCGCCTGCCAGTGCGCGAATACGCTGCAGCGGTGGTGGGAATGCGTAAATGCATTTCCCCACGGACAAAAAAAAGGTACACGGTTAGTTTATTAGTTTCGAATTTTCAACGAATATTCAGTTTATTGATCTTTTTTTTTAATTGACATCTTTTACTTTAACATAAAATGAAAAAATAAATAAAAATATTAAGAACTCATTGATTGATACAAAACTGACAGACTTCGAGCACACCTGAAAACCTGAAATAAATTTAAACATAGGTATCATATAACCAAGGCGGACGTTTCACAAATCGAGGACGTTCTTAAGAAAGGCCAGCTCAAAAGTAACCTAAACCGAAGGACGTGCACGAGGAGATTAATGAATCTCGAGGAGGCGAAAGTGGTATGTCAAGATCTAAGTAAGTAGAAGTAAGTGATCTCTCTCTGTCTACCTCAATGGAAAGAGGCGAATTTTAAAGTTACCTAGGTATTTACAATTAATGTTATATGAATTGTGAGTTTATGAAGCAGCCGTAACCCAATGGCTAGGGTGTCGGACTTGTGATCTTGAGGTCGCCGGTTCGAACCCCACCCATTGCACTATCGACGTGAACCCACTTGTAACACAAGCAATTAGCTTAGTAGGTACGAGGGGTTAACAAGAATACTAGTAGACTGCATAAGTCTGGTAGTAATCATAAAAAATAAATAAATAAGAAACAGTTTTCTTGACATGTAAAAATGTATAATATGTATGTATACACCTAAGTGCTAAATAAATATCGTTTATTTCAACATAAGCAAATAAAAATAATATGATCAATTTTCTTAAAAAAAAACCTTCAGGTAAAGAAATAATTTAATTCGGAGAACCAACTCTCTAGGTATTTCACAATAGCAAAAAATTTGGCGGCGAATTAATCAAGCAAAATGAGTTATTTCAGAAATATTCCAACAATAAAAATTACGGAGATATTTTGTAATAAACGAGATTTCCTTAACAAGAATATTGAACTAATTTTTAGAATCGAAATTCGTTAGGTTTCTCTCGAAAGTCCAGGAGCGATTGGCTTTCAATCAGTTGAACTAGTCTATGTAAAAAGCAACACATTAATTCCTTACTATCTGGGATCCATCCTGATACCACCACAATACACCACAATTCATACCATCTATTTCAATTTCATCACAATGTGTGGTAAATTAATGACATGCGTTCCGATAAAATGCTTAAAAATAATTCTTATGTTAAACAAGCAACTAATGGGATTATTTACTTAGTTTCATATAATGAATATTTTGTCAGGATTAGTTACACAATCGATTTTTAATATATTGACTGTAAATATGTTAAACAATTTTAAATGACTTAAGTTATAATGATTATGATTTTTATTTATTTATGACGCATAAAAACAAAAAACGACATCCAACTTTAAACTACCAATAAGATGTTTTTGGAAGCATTATTATGATTGTTGATTGTTTAATTTAAACCAACCTATTAGAAATGACAATGATTAAGACGACCCGACTACACGACGACGGGCAGGCGCGTCGGTGTAAAAAGTGAATCTCAGCATTTAGTTAGATTTTTGAGCGAAAATTACATATATTCTAAATAGATTTCCGCAAAGCAATGCCTGATTCTTTTAATTCATAAATAGTCGTTCTTTACTTAATTAAATTAGGGACAATTTCAAAGAACATGTTGCATTTTCAGTAGGTAACCATCAAGAAGTGTAAACACTTTAGATAACATTAAGATACGCAACACAACCATTAATCAATCCTACGCCAATGTCCTTCAATTGGAAAACGAGAAAGACTTTAAAGTAAATCAAACTGTAATTCAACAAACAAGTAAGGTTTTTTACTCATCAATTACAAATAAACTAATTGTTCCTGGTTCTTACACGAGCTGCGTTAAACGGGCCCTAAATAATCGGCCCAAATTGAGACCGCGACAGTACTGGTGGGTCCCACCGAATGTCAAGCATTAGCAGATCCCGTTGACCCCATTGTTGGTGTTTGGAGGATTTAACTTGGGGGATTTAAGTGGGTAAACCCTTTCCTCGTGGTATGATGAGTATAATCTTCATGGAGAGTGTTGTCCTACATACCTACTCTCCTGCGGCAGCGTAGGCATAGGCTCAACATACATATACAAATTGTTAAAAGAACATTGTCTCTTTGAAATGGCGCCGACTGAATACATCTTAACAATGATAAGTTCATGATATAAATTTATGTTTCAGTGGTGTCAGTTGTCACAGTGATCAATGCGACTGTATAATTCAAAGTAATAGCTGGCTTATAGCCAGTTTTATTCAACGAAGTATATGATCAGACCGTCAGATCATCAACGGTTAGGGCGTAAAGGTGTGACCGTCAAAATGATTTAATGTACGCGCCATATTGACATTCACTAATAATAACACTATACATATAATGACAGTATTGAAAAAACAATTATTAACAAAGAATAACGTCGAGACGATGCCAGCGACAGCGATATGGTGGCGAGTCTAAGAACAAATCAATTTAGCTTGGCGTTCCTGGAGTGCGGCCGGCGACATATTTTTATATTAATTTGTTTTTACGAAGTCGTCATCACGTCGCAGTCGCCTTTATAGTGCGGCCTTAGCCTTAGAAACAAAATAGAACGTAAAACAAACGAATATAAACTACTGCATGCACTTATTTGGCATCAGCATTTTTTTATAATTACAAAAATGACTTATTATCTATAATAATATAAAGTCATCATCATCGTCAGTTTATCTATTGTCCCCCTGCCGAACATGGTCCTCATCCCAAGTAAGGGCTTTTGTCATTTGGCTTGCGGTTTGGTGACCGAAGTGCTACCTAATAGTATAGACACTGAAAGACATCTTGGATTTTTGTCCGGCGTCGGAACAAACTCACAACCTCCGAAACTTAAAGCGAGACGTATATACGCCATGGAGACAGTTGGTTTTAAAGTGATCAATTACTAGCTGCGTCCCGCGGTTTTACCCGCGTCACTCCGCTCCAGTGGGTCGGAGCGTGATATTTTGCAGCCTATACGTTAATCCAGCCCATAAACTATCCGCTTACAAAATTTCAGCTAATTTCGTTCAGTAGTTTTTGCGTGAAAGAGTTATAAACATCCATCCATCCATCCGTACTCACAAACTTTCGCGTTTATAATATTAGTAAGGATATCGCGTCCAATTTGTCTAGTAAGATCTGACATCAATATCTTACTATCAGAAACTGATCGAGTGGGAACTTCAAAGTTATACAAACCGAGGAACTTATTGTTTAGCTGAGGACCAAGTTACTTATTATTAAGCCAATAGTCGTCAATCCATACCCGAAGACGGCTAGGAACTTGAACAACTCAAACCCTCCGTTGCGTTTCTAGTAGGTACACTGATAAAAAGAAAACTTTGCCTCAACTTGGTTTCAATTATGTCAAATACGCCACGTATTTAAATACGGCGAAGTACGGTACGACTTAGGTTTAGGTACCGCACATACTTGAAGGGAATCGTTCCCTCAAATACACGGTGTACTTACAATGATCGAGGTAGTATTTAACGAAACTTCTTATGCAACTAAGTCAACACAATATACCTGATTGAGTTAATATACTAAAGATTTGTCTTGCTTACTTATATTTTTCTCACAACAACAATTCAATTCAATTGAAAAATACAGACATGTTTACTTACATCAAATTAATATAGTATTTATTTAAAGTTTATATTTTTTTCTGATAAATACATGGACGTACTTAGCACCATCTCTTATTTGCCTGAACGGACCTTAGATTTCTTTCATTCAAAAACACGGTTTTTGACTACAATATTGCTACCCTAAACTAAACCTCGTACCTGCCTCTGCTCAAATTTTTCAATGTAATTGTCTGGAATACTGTCTTTTTGACTCAATCGACTTTCAATTGACCCAAATGCGTACAGGCTAAATACATGGCGTATTTGGTAAAAAATCATTATTTTTATCAGTGTAATCTAAAATTAAATGACTTCGCGTTGTCGGCGTCGCCGTCACCAGATAGCTTAATAATTCAGCGCTCAACAATTTGTAATTATATTATTAAGAAACATCTTAATATCCCCGAAAATATAAGAAATAAAACAATAATAAAATTGTTATTGATCCTCAAGTAGCAATACAATAAAAAGACTTAACAAGATTTTACCACTATCGCTTTAGGGAATAGGAAAGCTAAGAATCGCATTAAGAAAAAAGTGCGACATATCACTACAACATTAACTTTAAGTCATATCAAGAGGTAGAAGGCTAATAGAGTTAAGCGACAGTATGTATCAGTCCATGATGTCGCAAAGTGCAATACCTTAGCTTTTAGTCCGTCAATATTATAAAGCTATATACATATGTATCAGTATTTATATATGAATGTTTTTTATGTAGTCATTATTTATTTTAATTATACATTTACCATAGCGGTATCTATTCTCAGTAGAAATGTCTACTATCTTAGTGCACGTAACATATTGTTTCTGCATAAACTAATGGTAGACTTTTACACACTTTAATACTGATTCTTGATAATTGCGCGGTTATTTTTAACACAGAAGAATGAGACGAAAATACGGTTGGATTTATGACTGTAATTAATTTATATCTAAATTAGTTAGGGCTTACCCACACGTGGTGCATAACGTTGTACATTATGCAGTATTATATGACGTGTGTAATAGTTGGTACATCAATAACACTTAGGATAATTTTGATACTGTGTCGTTATACTAAGTGCAACTGCAAAAAAATATGTTTAACATTTGTTTGAACCTCTTACATCACAAACATCTTCTCTTTAACTTCTGTTACTAATATTATTCAACTCGCTTACGCGCGCCGTTTTATCTGCGTAATTTCGGTTCCCATGGAAACAGCCTATTTTCAATTAACAGCCCAAGTAACATAAAGGCGTCATATAAGAGCTCTATAAGCGAGTTTGCGCCTCTTTTAATGTATGAAATCAGGCCTATAACAGTACTATAAGCGCTTATACGCCCAGGAAAAGGCGCACTTTACATGACTAAAGAGTGACGTAGTAGCTTTGTAATAGCTCTATTGAATTTCATATAACTTCTTAAACAGTCATGTAAAGTCGCAGCTTGTCACTCATAAGTCCTATAATAGTGATCAAAACGTCTTTACATCACTCCTTAGCGTTATAATGGTTACAAAGATCACATTACATCACAACTTAGACCTATAACAGTGCGCAAAACACTTTTATACAACACTTTATATAACAAGATGAAAACAGCGCATCGCACGACAAGTTTAATTATTCCTCTGGAAAAAATAAAAGGATTCTACTTTTATATTTCTACGATACCGTAATGGCGTAGCTAGGTATTGTTGCGTATTGAATATAGGCGTTGTGGTGTAATTGTACAGTCATAGAAAGTGCGGTGCAAATTTTACCGAGTAACTAGTACGATGTGTGTGTTTATTTTTAAATGCGCCTTCATTTTGACGTCGATTTACTAGTTAAATTATGCAAAAAAATGTGATTTGCCATCTTGCATCTCTTATATGACTAGTTAGTAATGTAAGGATTGAAGAATAAATGGAGGTTGATTTGGGTTGATGAATTAGGGTTCCTTACAGAAATACGAAAACCACATTTTAATTTTATTTACTTACCTATCACGATTTCCTAAACTTTTTAAAACATAAATCTGTGTTTGTTTTAGGGTGCCATAGTAATAAATATGTATATGGATGTTGACTGCTTTCTGACGAAGGATCATTTTACCCTTTCTTTGCTGGAGTGGCCTTGGAAAGAAACCCATTTCATATTATCTAAACATTGTATCGGGTGTGGGCACGTTAATAGTGAAATATTGCCAGAACACTTCAAATTAGAAAATACTAATATTTACTTTTTACCATTGTTGAATTTTTTTTCGGTGTCAATTTTGTAATTATGCAGCAGCATACGACCATTATATGATTGACGAATGTGAATTTTGTGCACATCTTCAACAAAGTCGCTGCCGCCGCCCGCCGCGCCGCCGTCAACTCTGATTACATACTACATACATCAATAAACTGATTACATTATTAATACCTAACCTACGAACCGTCTTCAATTCAAGAGACAAATAATTGAAAGAGTGAATACGTTTGTCGGGCAAGAACATCAAGGTTATAATTTTGTTTTATTTACTACTAGCTGGCCCGGCAAACTTCGTACCGCCTCAAAATCTACGCGGTGTCCTACATCTACCCTACCCTACCGCTACCCTACCCTACCCTACCCCTACCCTACTCCTACCCTACCCCTACCCTACCCCTACCCTACACTACCCCTACCCTACCCCTACCCTACCCTACCCCTACCCTACCCCTACCCCTACCCTACCCCTACCCTATTTGTCGGCGCCCTCGTCATCGGAATAACTCCCTTCAGAACTAAATGTATCGCTTTCTGGTTTATTGGGTTCTAAAAAAATCGAAGCTCCTACGGAACCCTCACTGCTTTCGTAGGTACGTGCTTTGTTTATGTCGGAGTTTTTGAAACTGATAGTCGAAGCTAAACTGTTTTCATTGCATCGTTTCAATACTTTCCTCCGATAATTTCCACTTCTTTTAAAACGTTTCCAATCTTTGTAATCCATAATTAACTCTATTAATTTTAATAATTTTACTGTGATGTGACTCTGAGAAACATCGACTGTGTAAAAGTACCAATGCAACTGTTATAACACGTATTAGAGATATAGTGTCGCACTCGCTGCCAAAATGTCAAAGTTTAGCACTATAACAGCAGCAATTAATACATTTATAACACAACACATATTTAGAACTATAAGTGAACAAGGCCCGCAATCTGGAAGCTACTTAGTGATGTAAAATGATTTACAAAGCTGTTATACAACAACAGAGATATAACAGTTACCGCGAATCTTTTATGTGACCAATTAGAAATAATAAGTTATGTGAAGAATTGTTATAACGCTAACTTGATCTATAGACGTAGAGACCGCATTCATTACATCACTAAACTATAGAAGTGTCTTTTTTTAACTAATAGCACTATTTAAGCCTATAACCAAGTTTAAGACAACATTTATACAAGATAAGTTGTCATATAACATTGGCATTGAAAGCTGTTATAGCGCAGTGTTAAAGCTGTGTTATCATTTATAATATACGGCATTATATGATTGGTTAATATGACTAATTAGCATATAGAGCTAAATAGTGACAGAAATTCCATTACATCATAGTTAGGTGACAAACAGCTTCTTATAGAGCGTATATACGGCTGTTTAATGATATAATTTAAAATTACATGACTCTTTGTTACTTGGGAGCCTATAACAGCTTTCCTCAATAAATAGGCTATCTAACACTGAAATCATTTTTCAATTCGGACCAATAGTTCCTGAGATTAGCGCGATTAAGAAAACAAACAAACTCTTCAGCTCGTATATTAGTATAGAGTGTAGATTGCATTGTTATATTGCAGCATTGTTTTCAGTTTGACCTCCATAAATGTCTTTCTAAATTCAGTAGAAAAAGAAATTGAAAGCGTTGTCAATCTCAATTTTAACGTAATATAATTTGATTCATATGTTATCGCACTTTATCTATTCTAAGAATTTCAATTGACACGATCCTTTAGAAAAATGAACGAAGGAATGTTAGGCACTTTATCGTAAAGATATTAAACATTTTTACGACGATTTCTTTATGTTCTCTATTGCTTGTACGAGTTTATGATCTTCTTTGGTATATAAATATAAATTATTTTATAAATTGAATGAATGGTAAATTAATTTATTTATATATACAGCCTTTTATATGTTTTAGAAGATGTACCTATATGATTTGATTTTATTTTTGCTCTGTTGTAGTACATGTCGCATTAACGCTGGTAGTTTCTTTCAACTTATTTGCTAACAAGGTTCGTCTTGATACTGCAACTATAAGTTCTAAATAATACACTAGCGAGCCTTTTTTTTTTGTTGTCCGGTGGCCGCTGCAGCGTATTCGATGGGCGGTGGGATATGTGGAGCTCGCCCTCTCCATGCTAAACTCATACCACGAGGAGAAAGCGGCCTGCAACCACTTAAACCCCCCGGACACTCCTTCGATCTGCCGTTGGCAGGGGCCGGGTATGCATAAGCAATCCGGCCCCCCGACGGCACCCGCGGCCAGTATGGCACAGCGGGATCTCCTACACTAGCGAGCCGCCCGGCTTCGCACGGGTGCAATGCTGATGTATCATACATATAAACCTTCCTCTTTAATCAATCTATCTATTAAAAAAAATTATGAGTATTCATTCACGTTTCAAGAAAAAATATTAAAGCTCAGTAATATTGAAATGTTCATATATGTCTTTCTCTCTATGACCATTCAATTTCGTAAGTATCAAGATTCGGTTGCAGATCGTTAGGACAAATTATTGATTGGTATCTCGGTTGTTTTCAAATTTAGGGCTGAGATATTCCATATAAAATTTGGTAAAATTTTAATTTATTTCTGTGATAATGTAGATAACTAAGGAGAGATAAATTGGCCCTAAGTCCTTATTCTAATAGCACTCAAATTAAGCATGGACAGACTGAAGTGATTCTCAGATTTTTTTTAAATTACATACATTAATTAAAAACAAAAACTAAGTCATCTTTTATAACGTACCAATTCTGTAGAATTTATTTTCAAGTCAAAAGATATTATTTTCGTATTATAATTTGTCCGAAGCCTTTCTATACATGTCCCAACTCACAAGCATAATAATGAATGCACATATTTGCTCCAATAAATTGTCCCAGAACGTTACATTGTATTTAATCAGTTGATTCGACCAACAAATCATATTCAATAATAACGCATGATATTCTTTAAATCATAATCGGGTATAAATCATTTAAAATTTAGGACACCAAAATTGTACGACGTGACCTGGGCCCCGAGTCTGCTAATTTAAAAACGTTCCTGACAATCGCAATAGGGTATCGGTAGGTATATTATCAACATTGGATTGGATTGCCACAGTGTACCCGGGCCCCTCAACAACGGCGGATGGAGGAGTACCCGGGGGGCTTTACTGGTGTAGGTTCCTCTCATCGTGGTATGATCAGCATACCACTTACCACCGCTATGGAGAGGACAAGTCCCACTTTCGCCGGCGCGGGAACGCAGCAAGGGCGGAGGCGATGAGTAGAGGCATTACCCGCCAGACCAACAAAAAAAAAAGTATATCATCATCATTAATCATTTCCCATACATCTCCATACATACATGAGAGACATAGGCCTCCATCGTATACCTCCAGTTATTGCGGTTGGAAGCAGCCAGCATCCACCACGATCCCTCGGCCTTAACCAGAACCAGATAGAAAAAATATATAGTTAGGCACCTACCGTGGACGGATGTCCACGGTAGGTGCCTAATTATATAATTTTTGGAAATTTAATATTCTACATACAACATTTTCCTTAAATTACGCGGATAAAGTCGCGGGCAGCAGCTATTCTATATCTATCATCATCATCATCAGCCCGTATAACGTCCACAGCTGAAAATGGGCCTCCTCCCGAGGGAGGGTATTTGCCATAGTCACCACGCTTGGCAGGCGGGTTGGTGACCGCAGTATTATGTAGTACCAAACAAGGAAATGCTGCTGCCCGTTCCTTGATATACGATTGTTATAGATGATGTTATAACAATCGGGACCAACGGCATAACGTGCTTTCCTAGGCACGGAGGGTAGTCCCTCAACCAACCAGACCCGGAAATAAATCATAGAAATTACACAAAAATTTCATGTCCGGTGTGGGAATCGAACCCACTACCTCCGAGATTCAAGGCGAGCCAAATACCGCTACGCTACGGAGGTTGTCTATACTATATCTATACTAATATTATAAAGAGGAATGATTTATATTTTTCTATGTATGTTTTTTACTAATAGTCTCAAAAATTACGGAACAGATTTCAATCATTCTTTTACCAGTAGAAAGTTACGTTATCCCGAAGTAGCACAGGGTATATAAATTTAATTAAACATTTTCCACGGGAGCGTGAACTCCACGGGTGAGCTAGTCTTTTCATAAACTTTTGTTAGTTAGTTAAAACACGTGTTGCGATAAATAAGTCGAATAATTAAACAATAAAGGACTCGAGAACTTCTGTACCTCGACATTTGCAAAGCCACTGTAAGTTATCTGACATTTTACATCGTATCTGTAGCCTATACAATTTAGTATCTCCGTGATTCACACGACGCCAACCCACCTACCAGAGATATTGTAAATCTTGTTGAATTTAGTGTACATCTAAAAATAACACTTATTGTTGTACCGTTTGAATCACTTACTACAACACTGTATCTTACTCAACTTTACATGTCTTCGCTGCGTAGCGTAACTGTACCAACTCGCTCTATATCTATCTCGCTTTAAGTGTCGGTGGTCATCAATCCTAACGCCGGACAGAAAATCTTTTTGTATATTTCTAAAATTTATTTCCGGGTTGGTTGAGGGACCTCAGAAAGCACGTTAAGGCGCGGTGAATAGACGACTTTTACGTATTAGTTTTGTCACTGTTGCTCCGCGTAGAAATGAAAGAGAAGCGAAGAGACGCCGCGATGGCGCAACGTTTCGTTCGACTCGTTCGAGTTATAAAATACATTAATCCTTGCAAATATCTTATTCCAATCGATAAATAAAAACAACAGTTCCCTTTATTATTATATATTACATCACTGTTATTAATATTATCAAGATTTGTTTATAAATAATACAGTTACAATTGCTACAATTTCAATTTAAATGGTTATTTTATGGGTTTTTTTTATCGAGAAAATTTACCGAAAACGTGTTTCGAACACAATGGTCCCCCCATAAATATGATCAAGATTAACATATATTTTTTAGCTGCTCTAAAATGTAAACATTTGGCTAAAAAACTGTTTTGTGAAGCCTATTTTGACTAAGTACAGCGCCTTAAACCATTGTTCCCAAAGTTATAACATCATCTATAACAAGCGTATACCCGGGAACGGACAGCAGCGTTCTTGTGTGTTACAACATAATACTGCGGTCACCAACCCACCTGCCAAGCGTGGCGCCTACAGCAAAAACCCTCCCTCGGAAAAAGGTCCATGTTCAGAAGTGGACGTTATACGGGCTGATGATGATGATGAAGTTCTAACACCACATATGTCAGAAATAGTAACTTTTCAGGAGGAAGACAAAAATATGTAATGTTACCGTATACACCCGAACAATATCTACCAGTTTACTTTTTTATTTTGACGGCTGCCCTGCTGTAAGTCGCCAATAAATCACATGCATCCACGATTCAACGTGAGCCTCGAAAATACACTTTTATTCTAAATCTCAGCAAAATAGAATAAGATAAACAATCTTTTATTTTATTTTGTCGAAGCTTAGATAAATGTCGCAATAAAATAAAAGTCTGTTAAATTTGTAAATGTGTTTCTTAAACTGTTTTATTTTTATTTATAACAAGTTTCCCGCGCGCGGTGTTGCCCGCGTAGCTTCCATTCCATTTTGGAACTTCATAATTTAAATATTGCTTAAGTAACTCAAGGATAATGTAGCATTCTAACAATGAAAAATATTTATTGAAATCCGTCCAGTAGTTTTGAGCTTATTCGTAACAAAAATACGTATGAAAATATAAATCTTTCCTCGTTATAATGTTAGTATAGAATATAGATGTAAAACCGTTCTGAAACTATTCGTAGTGTTTTATGTATTCCTAAGATAAGGTACTTATATCTACAACCAAAAATTTGTGCAACCAAAAATAATATCAACTAAACAAATAAAGTGAAATTCCTTGCTTGAAGTTAAAGGTTCAAGCTCTTTATTTATTGAATAATACCTAAATATAATACAGGATCATGTTTATCTCATGTAATGTTTGGCATCAGATCAACTTGCGAAATAAACAGACTTTTGTGCTACATTATTGTTTTTTCAGGGCGCCGGTCAATGACCTTTTTGCTCGTTCATAAACGTATTTTTCAGTATTCAGTATCGATTTTCGTGATACCGCGTTTACATGAGATATTATTTATTAACGACTGTGAATTGCAATGTATTACATCTTATTTCCTGTGAACGTTACATATATTTATAAACAAGAATGATTTATATCCCTATTTTTCTAGTTAAATAAACAAGACTAGTTAAATAAACGGATTGGAGTTTTCAATAGATTCGAAGATAGGTATGTTCAAACATGACGGTAAAATTTTCTCGCGTCAAAAATACTTTATTGGTTCAATATTTTATAAAATATTCTTATTTCTTCATACCTACACCGGATACTAATTGGTTGTGTAAAATCAATTGTTCAATATTTGTCTTTCCGGGGCTGGTTGGTTGACAGACTACACTCCGTGCCTCAGACAGCACGTTAAGCCATTACGCGATTGTACATCGTATATAGTAATTGTGTCTAGTTACACCAGGGAACTGACAGCAAGATGCCATCACTCGGCTTCGAGACCTATCAAGGGACGCGACCGAGCAGGGGGGTGTGTTGATGGCGGTGTCGTTAGACATTAAAAACGCCTTCAACACCATCCCTTGGGTTTGTATCGAGGAAGGCCTCAGATACCACAGGGTGCCCGGATACCTCCGGGTACTCATCGGTCACTATCTCCGCGGTAGAGAGGTAGTGTACCCGATAGCAGGCGGCGGGACGGGGCGTTGGCCCGTCTCTAGAGGGGTTCCACAGGGGTCGGTATTAGGTCCCCTCCTGTGGAACATAGGCTTTGATTGGGCGCTTCGGGACACACGGCTCCCGGGTGTCACCGCCATTGCGTACGCGGATGACACTCTGGTGACCGCCCGAGGTCCAGATCATAGGCGAGCGAACATCTCGGCCACAGCCGGTGTGGCTCAGGTGGTCGCTCGCATTCGTAGGCTAGGACTGCAGGTGGCGCTTGACAAAACCGAGGCACTCGCTTTTCATAAGCGGGGGCCTCGGCAAGCGCCCCCTGCAGGTTCATGCTTAGTCGTCGGCGGCACCTCCATTGTAGTCGGGGATACGATGCGTTACTTAGGTATCGTCCTCGATAGTAGGTGGAACTTCCGGGCCCACTTTAATCGGTTGGCCCCGAAGTTAGTAGCGGCGGCAGGAGCCCTCGGTGGTCTCCTGCCGAACCTGGGTAGGCCAGGGGGGAGTTGCCGGCGACTATACGCGGGCGTGATACGCTCGATGGCGCTGTACGGCGCCCCGATATGGGTGGACGCACTGGATAGGCGTAATGTGGCCCTGCTGCGCCGGCCGCAGCGGGTCATAGCCGCCAGGGCGGCTCGTACCTACCGCACGGTATCCTTCGATGCGGCTTGTCTTCTCTCTAGTTCTCCTCCGTGGGAACTCGAGGCGAGGGAGCTGGCCGAGGCATACCGTCGGAGGTGCGACGGAGTTTTAAACGGCCGTGATCCGTTTCCGGAGGGCATGGCGACGTGGCGTATTGAATCGCGGCGTCGTGTCCTCCGTGAATGGAAAGACCGGCTGATAACCGACCCGCCATTGAGCGGATTACGTACGGTAGATGCGATCCGGCCTCACTTGCTTGAGTGGGCCGGACGTAAAAGGGGCGAGGTAACCTTCCGCATTGCGCAGGTCATGACGGGGCACGGATGCTTCGGTCATTACCTGTGCAAAGTGGCAAGGAGAGAGCCGGACACTCGTTGTCACCACTGTGATTGCGCCGATGATACGGCGCAACACACACTGGTCGAGTGTCCGGCTTGGGCGGCCGAGCGCGGTGCGCTCGTCGCACATGTAGGTATTGACCTCTCGCTTTCGACCATCATCAAGAGGATGCTCGAGAGCGAGGGAGCATGGGAGTCGATGGCTTCTTTCTGTGAGACTGTAGTTTCACAGAAGGAGGCCGCGGAGCGGGTGAGAGAAGATGATTCCAGCTCTCATCCGCTTCGTAGACGTCGCGTTGGCCGGAGGCGGAGGGCCGAAATCCGCCGTCTCCCGCCATAAGGGGTGACCCTGGGGAGCAGATAACATGAATCTGCTCCCTAGGGTCACATTCATGTAGTAGGTCGGGGATGCCACTGTGTTCTGGCAATCCCTGTAGGAGTAGGAAGGTATCCATCGCGGGTGCTTAACACTCGCGATTGAGCCATAGGGGGAGGAAACTCTAGTCCTTTCATCGGGACGAGAGTTATAGTTGTACTCTGTCGGAGAGATAACCAAAGGCCTATACCGGTACTTGGGTCTCTCATCACCAACGACAGAAGGAGGAACACCCGGGGGCTTTTTTAGTGGGTACATACTCTCTGTGGTGCGACAGCGCACCACGTTCTATAGAGTATGAGCCCCACATGCCCCTCACTGGCGCAGGGATCACGTATATAGTGATCCCTGCGCCAGGGAGGAAGTGCGGTTGCGCATTTTTACCCCGGTAAACAAAAAAAAAAAAAAGGGAACTGACAGCAACGTTTCCCTGTGTGTGATAGTTATTAGACAATACTACGGTCATCAACCGGCCAGCCAAGCCGGGTGAATATTCCAAAAATCCTCTGGAGGAGGCTCTTTCGAATATTTGGTTCTTTGGTTCAGCGGTGGATGACTCATGATGGCTCCCAAAACACAAATCAGATAATAGGTGTTGTTGATCTAATTTCGGATTAATTCACCAAAAAGACAAATTTTCTTATCAGTTAAAATAGAATACTAAACAGTTTTATGTAGGAGATATTTTACAACGTTTAAATTGCCGTGGAATTGAGTAGATAAGTGAATTGGCTGCCATTTCCCGCCGTCCCTGATGGTAATGCAACGCGGTTGGATGTAAATATAGAGAATGTTTTCTCGTAAACTGTTACTGCCCTGTAAAATATTCAAAATAACAAAATATAATATGTGCAGCATATTTTATTGTAATCTGGTGAAGATATAAGTCAGTCTAGAGAAGAATAGTATTATTAAGTTTGAAAAACATTTCAGTAGTGATTTTGGTGTTGACTAAAATGATTGTGTATAGGATTTTGTTAATCATTTTAACGGAAATCTTGAAAATGCTTTCTTTTGTTACATCCATAGAATCAGTATACTTTTATTTTTTTTAAATCAAGTCATAGACTACAGCCATGATCTTTATACAAGCACTGTTGCTTGTATAAAGACTATGTACGAGTATGTGGAGCTCCTCAGTTAATACGATAAAACGACACTTATATTAAACTATGCCATGAGAAGGAAGGCTTGTTTTAGCTAGTAAACAATGTTAGTATACTCAACTATCACCAACACTTATTCTTATTATTCGTACTTCGTAAATTTTCTCATTTGCCCTGGCGTCACCGTTGGGAAAACAATGAACGATTAGATAGCCACAAGACTTTCTTGTTAAGACAAGTAGTTACTTAGTCTTCATTTAATGTAAAAGTAATGATT
This sequence comes from Nycteola revayana, assembly GCA_947037095.2. NCBI lineage: Eukaryota > Metazoa > Arthropoda > Insecta > Lepidoptera > Nolidae > Nycteola > Nycteola revayana. Next base: position 20,239,701 of record OX344843.2, read on the forward strand.
AATTTATTTTTCTCTCGTATTTGCAAACCATACAAACAAAAAAGTATCCATAACACTATGTTAAAAAAAAACTATATAAAATTAAAAAAACGAATTGAGCTCTAAACTTTGTTTAAAAAGAGCCTTATATAAATAAACTGGTAAAGCTCATGTTTACAAAATAATGTAATTTTTATTATATTTTATTAGAAAACATACATTATTTTGTAAGCATCGAATCGTATTCATACTATTGTTTAGATAACGCTTTAAGCTATAATGGAGGAAGCTGGTGGAATACCAAATTAGAACCTTATTATGACAAACGCATACAAATCTATACAAAACACATGCACGTGGGGACATGAGAGCGTTACTTTATTTAATCTGTATTCTATCAGAATATAATTATTTAAATTGTAAGTTTTGTTGATATATTCATATACGGTTTGGTTTACAAGAGGGTTTTTCAATCATTTTTTGAGACAAAGTTTTAGGTTATTTGCTAGTAGAATATAAATGTACGGGTGCCAATATTTACAAAATATTCCCTATTTCTTTTTCAAAAAGAGGACTTCACACGTAGCAAAATAGCTAATATTATTTAAGTGATTTATGTACTACTAGCGACCCGCCCCGGCTTTGCACGGGTGCAATGCTAATGTATTATACATATAAACCTTCCACATGAATAAATCACTCTATCAATTAAAAAAAACCGCATCAAAATCCGTTGTGTAGTTTTAAAGATTTATGCATACATAGGGACGGACAGCCAGGGAAGCGACTTTGTTTTATACTATGTACTTTATGTACTAAATATATTATCATGCCGTTACCATACAATATAACACAAAAGCAAATATCTACAAAGTTATTTCAACTGAAAACTATTTTACCTAAAATATCAATAGAAATATTACCTGTTGTACCAAGGACAGTTTAAGTTTTTCTTGTATTAATCTACACCTATCCACCGTGCATTTAAGTAAAGATCATTTTATTAGCTACAAAATTCGTTCATAATACACATATTGCATATTCTTAAGAATCTGTCCCCGCTAGCTACTTAAAAAAAAGGAGAACAACAATTAAGAACTGTTCTAGGTACAACAAATCATATGTACCTTGGACATTACATTACCTATCAAAAAGAATAGAAATCATAGACATTTCGACTTAATAAAAAACATTGGCACTACTAGTTTTTATATGTAATTTTAAATGCCGTATTAACGAGAAATGATTTACGTAACAGATTTAACATAGAATGATTATATGATTAAATTCTACGGGGATTATGTAAATTTTGTCTCGTATTCCATCATGTACGATGAACGTCACACTGTGTTTCGCGCCAACGGGTACTAAAGATGGTGGCACACAGGATCAATGTAGTACGCAGTAGTGTACTAAAGGTACGTACAAAATTAAATTAAATTTTATTTAGCGAGTAAATAAACTTTTTTTGTCCCATTACACGTACTAGCAATAACCAAATATGATTTATGTGACACATTTAACATTGCATAATTAAATTCTACGTGGTTATGTAAATTTTCTGTCGTATTCCATCATTTACGATAAACGTCACCGCGTGATTTGCGCCAACGGGTACTAAAGCTGGTGGCACACATGCGCAATGTAGTACGCAGAAGTGGGTATGTAAAAAAATTGCTACTTGTAAGAGAGTAGCTTTTAGTTAGCAAGTAAATAAACTTTTGTTTGTATCACTTTTTAAAACTAAATCCTTAGATACTAAGCGTCTCTTTTTAAATTTTGCTTTGTTTTTGCACTAAAGCCATGTTCCGCAGTGAACGTTAGACGGGCTCTGATGATACAAAATTACACGAAAAAAAACCCATGACACATATGACGCCCGGAACAGGCACAATCTAAAAAAGTGCCATTTATTTGAAAGATTGCATCTGCTGGGAACAATCACTTATATTTAACGCTCATCTGTATACACTTCACATTAATGGAGAACTAACCTAATTTCGTTAGTCTTAATTGACTTGTATTGCTACCCATACCACTCAGTGTGGCACATTAAAAAAAGCCGTTGGCAATTAATGTGCTGACAGATTTAATTGCCCTTAAAATTAATAACTTTAAAAAGACATCGAAGCGAATACGTTTTATAATTAATGTATATATATATCACATGAATATAGTGTTTTCCGCACAGAGTACTGAAAACATTAAATAAAATGAATGCTTGTTAAAAATGTTATGCGTTTTTTATTTCATTATTTACTTCGTACGTATGGAGTATGGAGTATGTCATTATTATTAAATTCAAATATAATATAATATAACATATGTAAGCTCACATAAATTACGACCTTATATATGAACAGGAAAACAACATCAATGTATCATGTTATTTGGCTGTGACATTCTATTAGGAGCTTACCTACCTACAATATTTTTTATTTTATTTATTAGTTGTATATTTAAAATCAGGGGTGGCCAAACGGCTGATTGCGATCGACTGGTCGATCCTGGCAGTTATTACAGTCGATCCAGTTATATTATAGACTAGCTTCCCGCGCGCGGTTTCACCCGCATAACTCCCGCTCCCGTGGGAACTTCATAATTAAATATAGCGTATATTAATCAGTAATAATGTAGCATTCAAATGGTGAAAGATTTTTTTAAATCGGCCCAATACTTTCTGAGCCAATTCGTTACAAACATACTTACTTACATACAAATCTTTCCACTTTATAATATTAGTGTAGATGTGATATTTTAGTCCATAAATACGTGCCACAGACATACAAAATTTGTGTGTTTATTGTAAAATAATCTAAAAAATACATATTTATCATTGCACAAAACGTTAAACGACGTTATGTATGACATTGGACAATCGCACACAGTAGGCAGTCGATCTTAGATCTTATTAAGTTGGCCCTATGTTATACAAATACATGACTAAACAAATACAATTGACCGACGAATCTTTTAACTACTTTACCAGGTATGGAAGAGAGCAGGGCTTCAGCCTTTTAAAAAACTAAAAACTAAGCACCCTCTCCGTTTAAGAGGGCGTACCCTGTTGTCCCCTAGTAGGTACTTGGACCTCGCATGTGGGCTGTCCTAGGCTTGGTTACCTGCCATGTAATATACTAGTGAGTGTAACTATATTTCATCCATCACCTGACAGTGTCGACCCGGCACTATCTAAATTTCGCCATAGGATATGGACAGTTGCCAACGTTAATTTCGTTACTTCCTATCGCTTTGATTTTGTTTTGATCGCATACCTCACGTAGTCGCTGCTGTAAAAATAAACGCAATGAAGAATGAATCAAATTGATGAAAGATTTCATGTGGAAACATACAGTAGCAGACTTACACGTTTGCTGCCAGTAGGCTGTTGAAATTTTGTCGCCTCTACTATTGAACTATTGAAAATTTTACTGTTGAAAATTTTAGACATAGGTTTTATTTAATGTGTAAGAAAAATTTCAATTATATTAAATGTTCATATTTGCCGACCGCTAAATTCTGCCGCCCTAAGCTCCGGCCTACTTAACCTGCTGGTAAATCCACTACTCGAAACATACAACATGAAATAAAAATAACGTACGATATTAGAAAAGATTTGCTAAATTAAGTGTCTCTTTTTTAAATAATAATTTTGAGAAGAACTAATAAATTCAACTAACTGAAAATAATAATCTTTTTTAAATTACATATTTAAGTTGAAGGTAAGGTAATTGAAGACCTGGTAATGGGTTTACCTTACCTACAACATAAATATAATAACTTTATTTAAAGCAAGTAAACAAAACATTACTTCTTATATAAGTGATTGATATACAATATTAAAAGTGAATATTATAACGCAATTTATTAATATGTTAATGGATGTATTAAACTTGATAATTTAATTTATTATTATTCTTTAATCTTTTATAATGAGTTCCTTCTAGAATGCATTTCTGTGGTTATAATAAATTATTTTTTATAGTCGTTTTATCTTTATGAGTTAAGTGATTTTATTAAATAAATTAAAATAAATGTGATAGTAAGATGAGTATTAACGACGAAAGAAAATAGAATAATAAAAACTAATCTAAGATTCTGATACCTAAGCGTTTGTATGTTACCTAATCTTAAACGCAATCAGTACTGAACGGATTTGAATGATTTTTTGCACAGAGATCGGTAAAAAGTGGGATTAATTTGATATGGATATGCCTTTAAAACACTGGACTACGCCACACTGGATCAGAGAATAATTTTGTCATGTATGAAACGAAGCGGTCGTCTTTAACTGTTTCCAAAATCCATACTAATATATCTTTTTATTTCCTTTACGAAGCTCATTTCAATATTATTAACATTTATTTAAAAATGAAAACTTGAGGTAAAACTACGGTTCAATTGGTTTTCATTGCCGGTTTTTGAAATCAGATCAGCAGTTCCTGAGATTAGCGCGTTCAAGCAAACAAACTCTTTAGCTTTATATCTTTATATATATAATTCTTCTGTGAGTGTGTATGTCACTGAACTTCTCTCAAACGACTGGACCGATTTTGATGAAATTTTTTGTGTGTGTTCAAGGGGATCTGGGAAAGGTTTAGATTCACAATTTTGTCCGCTGGACAATGTTTTTTTAATTAATTTTTAATTTATTAGTATTGCCTGAAAACCCCTTAAAACAGCCTTTTTCTTTTTCCCATACAAACGTTTTCTAACTAAAATGTAGAGTCAATTTGAGCTTTATTTTTTTGCTAAGATTTTTTAGGGTAGGTGTAGGGTAGGGTAGGGTTAGATTAGGGGTAGGTGTAGGATAGGGGTAGGGTAGAGGTAGGGTAGGGGTAGTGTAGGGTGGGGGTAGTGTAGGGTGGGGGTAGTGTAGGGTGGGGGTAGTGTAGGGTGGGGGTAGTGTAGGGTAGGGGTAGTGTAGGGGTAGGAGTACCGCATAAACGAAGTCTCTACGGCCCAGTTTATTTTATACAAATGTTTAGGTCTTTTATGTATCGATTGAGGCAGTACGAAGTCTGCCGGGTCAGCTAGTATTAGTGTAAGATTTCAACTAAGAACTGCAATTGTTGCGGTAGGTCTTGTGGGGGCTTGCTTATTAGCGTACCCGGCCCCCGCCAACGGTGGATCGAAGGAGTGTCCGGGGGGTTTTAGTGATGTAGGGTCCTCTCTTCGTGGTATGAGTTAGCATGCCACGCTATGGAGAGGGCGAGTTCCACATATCCCGCTGCCAGCGCGCGAATACGCTGCAGCGGCGGAGGGAATGCGTAAATGCATTTTCCCCTGCAAAACAAAAAAAAAACTCGGCCCTAATTGCGAACCGCAGTTAATTTCTTCATACATCAAGAAGCTTCAACCATAAATACCTAATGAAATAAATTAGCTGCGCACGTAGGCGTCTTATTGAAATCTTCCACACACCATGTAGTGACGTGCGTTATAATAATATCTCAATATTCTCAATTCATAACTGAACAACACTTGATACTCACATTAATATTCTTTTAATTCAATAATTTACCTTGTTATCTTTGTAATGAATTAATTCGTTGTATTTTAAAACCCAATAAGACTGTAGAAATCAAATGTTTACAAGAGTTAAGATTAATTCCAGCACCCCATGTCAGCTAATGGGTGTAGTCTTCCAACGGGCGTCGTAATAACCTGGACGCAATACTGAAGTTAAGCTCTCCGATGCTCGGCGGCGGAGAGGTGTTATAATACAATCATTTGTTTGTTTAAGATACGGGTGCAGTGGAGATACATATTGATATCTCATTATGTCTGCAGACGCTCAACACTACAAACACCGAGTCTCATTATCGAAAACTAGCTTGCTTACAGTTTGATCTAGATCACATCAAACTATAGGTATTAGAGTTTATTAAACAACGTTCATACGAAAATCGATATCCATTTTACTATTTAAGTTCTGCGCCAACAACTGAGTAATTTAAGATAATATGCAACTTATAAAATATTATGCAGAATATTTACATAATAAAAAACCGAAAAAAAGTAAGCTGAATATAATTGGTTCATTGGCTATTTTTTATATCAATTATTATTTATATAAGTCACCGGAAAATAATAAGAATCGTAAGTTAATCAACTTACTAGTTAATTGATCAAATATCTAGGTAGTTGATAAACTAACTAGGTTTCGGGTGGTCAAAAAAATAACCTAAACCAAGGGGGTTCAACAGAACTTATTGCAATTAAAGTTTTTTGTGTTGTTACAACAGTAGCATAGTCTTGTTTGGTTAGGTTAGGTAATGTGTTATAACTATTAAGTATCATCATCATCATCAACCTGTTGTAGTCCACTGCTGAACATAGGCCTCCCCCATCGATTTCCAGCAGAAACGATCGCTAGCGGCCTGCAACCACCGACTCCCTGCGACCTTCATGAAGTCGTCTGTCCATCGTGCAGGCGGTCGTCCTACGCTACGCTCGCCAGTTCGTGGTCTCCTCTCAAGAACCTTTCTGCTCCATCGGCCGTCAGTTCTTCGAGCTATGTGTCCTGCCCATTGCCACTTCAGCTTGCTAATCCGTTGAGCTATAGTGACCTTCGTCTTCCTGTGGATCTCTTCTAGACATGCGCAAAATGTGTCAGTAAAAAGAAATGAATGAAGTATATCTTTTGGCTCAATGAAGTAGTCCACTGATTTAGTTCAGTACTTCATTTAGTTCAGCAAATCACAACGAATCAATGAGTAGACATGCGCAAAATGTGTCATTGAAGTATACTTCATTTGAACTAAGTGAACTATATCACTCATTTACTTCACTAGTTCAGCTTATGAACAAGATTCATTTGAATCAGTTTTTGCATGTCCTTCAAACGATCATCGAATTCATTTACTTCACTAGTTCAGTTTATGAACTAGATTCATTTGAATCAATTTTCGCAGGTCTTTCAAACGATCATCGATCGTGCAATGAACTAATAACGAGAATGATTATATTGTTTTGTATTAGTTCTTTAAGTTTTTTTTTTAATTAAAAGTATAGCTTTCATTTAAAAGCATTATGTTATTGTGTACGTATTATATTGAATATAAGAATTTTAACACTGTGAACTAAATGGACTAAACTGAACTATTGAAGTATATGAATCTGCACTGAACGAAAGAGATACAGAGTGATTCCAACTGAAGTACTTCAATTGAAGGATTCATTCGCGAACTACACATCTCTAATCTCTTCATTTCTGATTCGATCACGCAGGGAAACGCCGCACTATTAAGTAAATATTATATAATAATTATGCGCGTTCACTCAAACTGGCAACTTAATTTAACAATATGAGTAGCACGGAAGTTTACATCTTACGATTCGTATTATTTTCCCGTGACATATATGTATAATTATGTATTATATTATTCGTTAATTATGTTTATGAAATGTCATCTCGCTAGATTGATAGTTTTATTGCCTAATAAAAATACCTATATGCATTCATTAAGAGACTGATGAATGTTGAAGAAGCTAAAGAGGTGTTGCAAAACAAGACAGGTAGTCTTCTTTTGTAAGTATCTGCCTGCCCCTATGGGAGAAACATGTGATGATATTTATATAATTATGTTAAAATATGTATTCAGTATTAAAACCCTGTATTTAAAAGTTATTTACTTAAATAATATATTTCTTACAATTTAAGTAGGTACTCACCACGAATGCTTCATTTACCACTCTTATTGGGGACTGGCTTCCATTCTATTATGCAAATGTAATTCAACTCTAAAATGCAGCAATTTTACTTTATAGCTCTTTCCATCGTAGGTTTCAAAAAAAATCTGGCTTTTAAACTTGGAGAAAAGGTAATTAAAATTCTCATTCAAATTCAAAGCTTCTTTTTGCCATTTATTTAAAAATAATAGCTTGAGTTGAAACTTCCGTTAATTGGTTTTCATTGCCAGTCTAAAAGTGGTTTTTAAGAATGGAAAATATAAACTTGTTGAAATTGAGTTACAACTACATTTTAATTGGTTTTCATTTCCAGTCTAAAGTGGTCTTTATGAATGGAAAAGAAAAACTAATTGAAAATCTGCGAAATAAAATAAACTCTCAATTAACTACAGTTTCAAATAACAATCAATGATTCTCTGTAGAGAGAATATGTGTGAATATGCGATATGATACAAAATAGAATGAAGAAGATATGCAAAATCTTTAAATAGTAGATTAGCTAATGTTGTAAATTTGTAAACCCGTTGTAAATTTATTGTACACTGAAGTAAAAGAGAGATTTACAAAATTTTTTTTTTTCATTCATTCTGAGTAATCTACTTAAAAGCATTCGTTCGTGAAGTGCTTTTAATTATTTGACTAAAAATCGTAGATATTATATACTATATACAAGGTGTAACGGAAAGGGTATATACATAGAAAGAGCAAGGCCTCTTTGGATCATAACAAACGATATGGCAAGGGTTTCAACTCAAAATAAAATACTTGAAAAGTCAATATTATTTTGCAAACAAAAAATAAAAATGCGGAACCCTTTATTCAGAAATACCAGGAGTAAGAGGTTTATTTTTACTTGCAAATAGTTCGTTGACATCGATCAGCTGATTGAGTGCTAGTGATGTATTTATTATGATGTATATTTAAAAGTTTGGTTTCTGGTATATATGAATTTTAAAAAATCATTACTTCCGGACTTGTAGAGATAGGATTAAATAACCCTTGCCATGATTTAATAACTCGTTTGTTATCATCCAAAGAAACCTTGCTCTTTCTATGTATATACCCTTTCCGTTACACCTTTCCCACTATTTCAACATGGTGGGAAAAGAAGAATAATAGATTCATGGGCCTCTAGAAACAAGCCATTATGCCATTATAATATATTATTATTAGACAACCTCCGTAGCGTAGCGGTATTTGGCTCGCTTTCAATCTCGGAAATCGTGGGTTCAATCCCCACACCGGACAAGAAATCTTTGTGTAAATTCTAAGATTTCTATCTGGGTCTGGTAGGTTGAGGAACTACCCTCCGTGCCTCGGAAAGCACGTTAAGCCGTTGGTCCCGATTGTTATAACATACAGGTTATAACATAACAAGGAACGGACAGCAGCGTTTCCTTGTGTGGTACAATATATTACTGCGGTCACCAACCCGCCTGCCAAGCGTGGTGACAATGGCAAATACCTTCCTTCGGGTGGAGGCCCATGTTCAGCAGTGGACGTTATACGGGCTGACGATGATGATGATATTATTTTTATATTGTTATACAGGAGCAAGCAAAGATTACCGTGTGCTAACAAATAATCTACACATATAACTTCCATATTTAATCTATACTAATATGTAAAGCTGAAGAATTTATCTCAAGAACTACTGGTCCGATTTGAAAAATGATTTCAGTGTTAGATAGCCCATTTATCGAGGAGGCTATAGGCTAGATTAAATTATGAGTTTCCTATGGGAACGGGAGTTACGCCGGTGAAACCACGCGCGGGTAGCTAATAATTATATATAGACTAGCTGCGCCCCGCGGTTTTACCCGCGTTACTCTGCTCCAGTGGGTCGGAGCGTCATGTTTTGTAACCTATATGTTAATTCAGCGTATAGCCTATCCCGGTGCAAAATGTGAGCCAATTCCGTTTAGTAGTTTTGGCGTGAAACAAATATCTATCCATCCATCCATCCATCCGTACTTACAAACTTTCGCGTTTATAATATTAAGTAGGAAGTAGGATATAGGACAAAGTTGTATGTCGGACATATATATTACTTTTTTCCGTGTGTGTGTGCAATGCAAATTAATAATAAAATATTAATATTACATACCTAAATTATTTAATTACTCAATCAATAACAAACTTTAGTGTTTTCTAATAAAATAAAAGAGATAAGATTTACTTGAGAGCTTAGGTACTTATTTTCTAAATAATCTCTCCTATCTACAGTTTCAAGATAGAAACTTGATAACCATTAATTATATTAATGTAACGTTTAATTCTGTAACAAAAACAATGGATCGCTAACACGACATAGCTTTTAGTGGTGCTGTAGTATAGATTAATCAAACAGGGCTATTTTAAGAAAGGACTCGTTAGACAATATCGGAATGTTATTCTAACTGGAGAAAGGACGACATTGGTATTATTTGAGCCTGTGAATAAATATATTAATGTTTAAAAGTACTGTGATCGATATTATTTACCTGATAGTTGCTGACACTCAGCAAAGTTATTTATTGATGGTAATCGATATATGTACATTGTATTTGTACCTATACCTATACCATATAAAAGGACTAAAAGGTATGTACTGATATAGATCGAGTGTACTGCAAAAAATAAAACGCAGGGTGCACAGTGCATGGGCCGGATTGCTTATGCGTACCCGGCCCCCGCCAACGGCGGATCGAAGGAGTGTCCGGGGGGTTTTAGTGGTGTCGGGTTCTGTCCTCGTGGAATGAGTTAGCATACCACGCTATGGAGAGGGCGAGTCCCACATATCCCACCGCCAGCGCGCGAATACGCTGCAGCGGCGGTGAGAATGCGTAAATGCATTTCCACCCGGACAAAAAAAAAAGGTGCACAGTGCATTTAACTAAACCAGCCTTCCTAAATAAATAAATAAAAGAGAAAAGAAACAGCTCGGTAAAGCTACGTTATCCAGGAAGATAATAATTATACACTCTTGAATAAAGTACCTTTATAATAGTGAAGGATTTTTTGTATTCACTCTAGTAGTTCCGAAATCTATTCAAAGCGAACAATCAATCAAATCTTTCTTTTTTTATATTAGTATAGACCAGTGTATTCCAATATGCGGGTCGCAACCCACTGGGACGAAGCCAGACTCGGGGTTAGCAATGCCAGATTCCGGGGGTCGCCAAGCGAGACTCGAGGGTCGCCAGAAAAAATCTTTGTCTTACTAATTTTGACAACTCTCGCTTCTTATTTAACAAAAACCATTTAAATATCATATTAATTATTTATTTCTCTGTCTATAGCAAAAGAGGATCGCCAGATTTTTTCAACCAGTAAAGGGGTCACAAAATCAAACAGATTAAAAAACAGCGGTATAGACGAACAAAAACAAAATATAAAAATATTCTCCCTTTATAATATTTGTATAGATATAAATTGAGTACATTTATAGAATAAGCAAATACCTACCACCGACTACGGAATTCAGAAACTGCAGTATTCCATAACTAACACTTCTATTTCCGTCTATGCTCAGTTTTCAGTAAAGGGTGTAGGTGTATTATGGTGCAGATGACGCAATTTGCACGCATGGAACGCGAAATGACGTTAGCCTAGTTATGAGACTGAAATAGCGCAGTGCATTTGGAATCGAATAGGTAGATGGGAGGTATAATACAGTAAGCCCACAGTTATAAGGTGCATCGTAATTTAGTTATAAATGTATTTATTTACGCACTACTTACGGGTCTCTCATATACTAAAGTATCGGCGTATATCGTATTTGACATATTTATTTATGTTTAAGTATATACGATAATAATGTTCTTAAACTTCAGAGTCAAAATACAAAACAGAAAGTAGAGGGAAACTATCTACTTAGAAGCTTTTTTAAATAATCTCCACCATGAAAAGAACACATCTTCTTTACTGGGAGATACTTCGAAACATAATTATGTGCAAATTCTTGCAAACTCACATTTTTTCCCTAATCAAATTTAATTTATTTTACAAGTAGTAGTTAACCAACATGAGTTATCAGCACCCAAAATATTAATTTTATAAAATATTAACCAAATGCTTCCGCGTAGTTTTAAAATATTCTTATAGCGTAATTATTCAATCGAATAGTCGTTGACGTAGCACTTATTTCTTATTTATAATCTGTAACTACAGAGTTACAGATTATAAATAAGAAAACAAATAATTGCTCATAATTTTCATAAAGTGCGACAAAAATAGGTTATTTGCAAATTTATTTCGTTAATTGGGATTAATAAAATTCGGACACCGGCAGGATTCGAACCTGCATCTTAATCTCAATTTTTAAATAAAGTATAAGGTAATCTTTTCCATAAAGAGTTCAAAACATTTAAATTATATCGTTAACAAAAAAAAAACTATTTTATTTTTATTAAAGAAGCGCCCTCTACCTGAGGTTTGACTGTAGATATGTATTAGTTATTCCACGTGAGAATGCTACCTACGTGCGCTGAATTTATCCACAAACTTTTGTAATTAAAGTTTTAAATGTACACATCCCAGAGGCTTTTGCCTATATTGCATTTTATATTTAGATAGCTTTTATTGCAACGAAATATAGAAAATGGTTTCCGAAACTTGGTGCGACAATTAATTCTAATCTTTTTAACTATATTAATAAAAGACGTTAAATTAATATTAGATTATTCTGTTACAAATATTTTCATAAACATTTTGATTGCAAGACCGCCGATTGTATATGGCTAACTATTACTTTTTGCTATTTGTATTTGTGTTGTTATTTTGGTGTGCAATAAAGAGTATCTTATCTTGTCTTATCTTATCTTATATTATCTTATAAATATAATATAAATAAATACATTTATTTTCAACCAAACGCATCACAAATTTATGGAACTCGGCCTCTGCCAAATAAATTACTTTTTTTTATTAATTGAAAGAAGATACATATAATAATTAACAGGCTACTTTGATAAACCCCTCTTGACAGATGACACGCTTAACTAAATATAAAAGTTGACCTTATAACCTTAATGATACAGACACGAGATAGTGAACAATAAAATTTGCTCAAGTATTTTCCAACAAAAGAGTCAAAAGGGTATCGAGTCTAAGCATTAGGTAATCCGATACAGATACATTAATAAACAATACTTGTTTATGACACATCGGTCTATTGTCATCTTCTGTTTAACTGGCGTCTTGTCAACTTTGACCCCGATGAGTCACGCTCTATTGAACTAATTTCACCAGTAAATGAAGACCCAGTTACATACATACAAACGCGTATATTCAACTATTATTAATATTTTTTATTGCCTTTTGCGTGTGTGTGGTTTTGACTGACGGTTAAGTTATCCGCGGCTTTATGGACTTAAGCAGTGCCAACGGTTTGCATGGATAAAATAAGGGTTTTAAACGAAATTTTTGTCACATAACTGGTCGAAAATCGTAAATTAGCATATAGTTAAAACAATGGAGTGCAGCTGGCAAGGCATAATAGAAACAACAATGTAGGATTGTGGTGCAGTGGTAATGCTTAATACCTATCTTATTACTTCGCGAACAGGGTGTTCAAGTAGATATCTACGTGTTAACGAAAAGCAATAAAAACTAATATTTAAACCAATTTGAAACTTTTTTCATTTACTATACCATGTAAAACTGGGTCTAATAGAATCGAATCCAATTAAGTAGCTACTTACGATAAGTTAAAAGGTTTTCGTGAGATATTTCACTCAGTCAAATGTAGGTACACGCATTCCTGAAAATACGAAATCCTCTTCTTTAAATGCCAAAAATGAATAAGATCGAAAATATAAGTAGGTAGGTATATGTTATATTTCCAATATTTCCCAAATTCAGTATCGGACATTAAGAATTCCAATATCTTCATGTCACGCGTGGGTAGCAAAAGACACGACATTGAATATTGACTGCCTACATCCATCATTTCTATTCCTGAACATCTCAATATCAATAAAATATCTTAGGATGCTCATTATTAGGTTATTTATTCAGGAGATACCTTGATGTATCTGAATAAAAATAAGAATTTAACATTATGTTGAAGTTTACACGTCTAAAATTTTATAATTTATCTACGGTTTACTGCTAGTCAAATATTATTGAACCTTTGGTGGTCTACTTAAAGCATATTTTATTATCTTTAACAATTTTTCGTGAGTTTTTAACGAATATACGTTGTTATTTCTGTCATTTTGTAATTATGATATTTTTTTCTCCTCACATTGACAAGCTTAATCTTAGTTTCACATATTACTATTACTACACACATACACTATCACCTTCATACATTCACAAACACAGTAACTTAAGTCTGGTTACACCGTTTTCAATGTTTCATTCTTATTTTATTGCCACCTGAGCAATATTATATAAGCTACAAATCTTTATAGGATTCTAAGCCTGGAGACATTAATAGCATCAATAATCTTTGATCGGCTCACCTTGTATAAGACCAACCATTTCCCACCCTTCCAGAGAAATAACGGCAAATCACCGGCAATTCCTTTGCCAATATATTTATTGGGGACTGATCTTACACCGAGAGAGTATTCGTTACTTTGGAGACTGATATTACCCCGAGAGAGTATTCGTTCGATTCAAGCTTATTTTTTCACCTTTGCCCTTAAAACATTTGTCAGTTTATTTATCCAACTTAAAAAACGTTGAATGTATACCTACGTTTGATTGTTTTGCTTCTACCGTACTCACTACATTATTTTATATACAACGTGATTTTTAGTCGTGGCTTAAACATAATATCAACGACTTATTAAATTATTTCACTGAGTGTAAGCAGAGCTTGCTTACACTCAGTGAAATAATTTATTTTTGGTAGTCGAATTTACTTTTTCAGTAGCAATAAACATTACAAATTAAACTGATTTCGAAACTGTGTTAGGTACACCCGTTTGTACAACCTACCTAGATTATCTTGTATTGCAATTTCATTACATTTATTATTGCCGTCGCCTAAAGGAGAACTGTTTAAGTAAAAAATATGTCTCTTAAAAAAAAATTTACGTTTCGATAATAATACCAACTGATGGCAAATCGATCTCCAATTATTAGCAACGATTACAGAATCACAGTATAAACTTAGATTGGAAATGACTTATATTTTATGTAACTAGCTTTCGCGCACGGTTATACCCGCGTAACTCCCGTTCTCGTAGGAACTTTATAACCATATAAATATATAGTTATATAAATATATAATAAATATAGTCATTATAGTCGATAGCCTTCCTCGATAAATGGGCTATCACTGAAAGATTTAAATCGGACCATTCCTTTGTTATTCCTGACATTAGCGCATTTAAGCAAACAAACAAACTCTTCAGTTTTATATATTAGTACAGACTTCGGCCTTGAAAAATCAAATTTTAATGCTTGCTTAAATAATAGATTTTTTATAGGTAAGTAGCATTATAAGAAGGTGTTTAACTCTTTAATATTTTGGACTTAACAATGTAGAGACCTAACAAACATTTAACATGCAATTGTCGATGATATTGGATGAATTACAGACACAATACTACAATAGAATACCAGCCAGGAAACATTGCCAACATCTAACGTTCATTGCTGCAAATTAGTAACTCAAGTCGTCAGATCTATCTCCGTCAATGAGACGGCATATTCCTAGGAACTCATACTTCTATCAACTTTAATTTCTATTAATTAAGGCAGTGCATTGCAATGATGACAATTAATCGGTGAACTCAATAGAGTATTTCTGCTATTTTTAGTAATGTGCAATAGAAATGAATGAGCGGAAATTAGACGAGCGCCATCTTTAGATAGGTACATTTAAAAATCTGATAAAGAAACAACATCACTCTCTGTTAATTCCGATAATTGCAATGAAATATCATAGCATAAGTTCTAACACCACGTATATTAGAAATAGTCACTTTTCAGGAGAGGAACAAACTAACTAATTTTGTATAGGCACCAATGAAACACAATTTTACTTTTTATACAACATCAATCATCCGATTGACTTTTCGCATTATATTACAGGTTTCTATTGGATGTGTGTTATTGATTGGCTAAAACAATTGGTATTCCTATTCTCTAACAAAATGTAACAACCGCCAAAAATGAATATTACATGATTTTAGAACTTAAATTGCGGTACGTAGGTATAATATACTTACATTTACTTGTACCTATTTAATTAAGTTATATAGCATAGAAGAATTGTTGTGGTATTCTTATAATTGACGTCATCAATTTTATTTCGCAGTTTAGTCATGTTGTTTTTGTTTTATTCATTGATTTACAACATTCAAACCGTGTTATCGGTTTTACTGTAAGATCGAATCTGCATGTAGTGGGTATGTTTATAACATTACTAGCTTTTCGAGAGCTTTTTCACCCGCGTTATAACCGCTCCTTTGGGAACTTCATAATAAAAAATAGTCTTCCTCGATAAATTATATTATCTATCTAACACGGATAGCATTTTTCATATGGGACCTGCAGATACTGAGATTAGCGCGTTCAAGCTAACAAATAAACTATTCAGCTTTATATATAAAGTATAGATATTATAATATATTACAGTCAATTTATGAAATAATTTTTTAACTTAAATTTATGTTTATTTTTATGGCGAATGTCATTCTGCAAACTATTGAAAGGTATGGCATGCGTTTTTCTTTCATAATATTTGTTTATCCTAGCTACTACTAGTATTATTTTACACATTTATCTATAATACCATCTTGGATTCTTCCCCACACTCCAAAGGTCGTCTTTAATTAAAAACATGAGAGCTTGATTTAATCGCAATTATAAAGTGTCATACGTAATTAACATCATATGTGTGGTTAAAGTAACGATGAATACCACATGGCCAGTATATTGGTTCCGCAATTTCTATTGGCTACAATAAGTGACACATTTTTTTTTTATATGAGTCAAGCCCAAGTTCATTCCTTGAAGCGAAGCTACGTCAAATCAATATTATTTTCATAAACTGAAATTTGAAACTAGGTTGGCTTTTGGTTGACAAAAAAAAACTTATTGTTTTTAAAATTTTGTTCGAAACCCAAAATCCTTTTTATGATATTAAAAAATATACCAACTAATTTATTTTTAAGTTTTAGTTCGGAACCCGTTTGATTTTGTTTACGAAAATAAAAGTAATTTTAGCTTAGTCCTTGTGAAATTTCCGTTACTAACTGTTGCTAGTCTGCTAGAAGCATTCGTGACAGGATCTGTCAAATCTGATCTGATCTGTCTGTGATTCAAAATTGAGATTAATACATTTAGATCACTGGTAGATTCGAAGCTGCACCTTGGGTTGACGCCTAATGCCTCAACCATTCACCACAGATAACACTTGAAAATGTTAATTTAACGTAGTACTAATATATTGTACTTTCCTACGTTGTTTCCTTCGCGAAGGTTTAACCGCGCGTGGGAAGTTTTTTTCAATAGGAACTCCTGTTCTCCCGTTCCCGTAGGAACTTCATAATTAAATATAAATAAAAAAAAAAAAAAAAAAAAAAAAATGTTTATTTCAATTACATAGGTCGTTACACATATGATTTGGAGGTCACCTTTTAAGCAAGGCGATGCTTGTGTTAGGTGACTCCGCTCTTGTGTCCGGGGTGGTCCGATGAGCGTACTGAGCTCATCGGAGTTGTGGGTTCCGACCTCTCGCTGCCGACCATCATCTCTAAGATGGTCGAAAGTGAGGGGTCGTGGGCGGCGGTTGCCTCCTTCTGTGGACGTGTCATGTCGCAGAAGGAGGTTGCGGAGCGGGCAAGGGAGGAAGATCCCGGAGCACACCCGCTTCGCAGGCGGCGTGTTGGCCGCAGGCGGCGGGCTGAGACCCGTCGCATGCCGCCTTAGGCTCGGCCTCGGGGAGTAGGGAACATGGGCCCTGCTCCCTATAGAGGCTGACCCGTGCGGAGGAGGGACGCCTGAGTACTCCGGGCGTCCTGTTAATGGTTATACGGGCCACATACAAAGTGGCCCCGGAGAGTCCGCGGCACCATCCAAACTGCGGACGGCCGCCGTGGGGGTTCACCGGAAATGCAAGCGCTTCTCAGCGATACCCGGTGGCCCTCACACTCATGGCGGAAGAAGGAGTACCCGGGGGGTTTTAGTGTCGGTAGGGTCCTCTCCTCGTGGTATGAGCAGCATACCACGCACTGGAGAGGGCGAGTCCCCACATATCCCACCGCCGTTGTTTTCACAACGGCGGTGGTCGAATGCGTAAGTGCATTTCCCCCCGGTCAACAAAAAAAAAAAAAAAAAAAAAAAAAAAAGGTGACTCCGCTCTTCCACTTAACATTAAACAATGTATGCAATTGAAATTCAAATAGAGGTTATGAATAGAATAAATACTAAAGAAAATACAATATACAAAAATCTTAGAAAGGGAGCGCAGATGTGTGGTGTAGTGCGAGTGGGTTTTTGAGTGCGTGTGTGAGTGTGTGTGTGTGAGAGTGTGCGTGAGAGTGTGTATTATTGTGTGGATGTGGATTGTGTTTATGAGTTAATATCGGTTAGGGTTTATGTTTCAGACTAGGTTTAGATTAGGGTTTAAGTTTAAGTTAGCCCTGCGACAGTGTCTTGGGATCGGAGGAAGCCAAGCACAGCTTCCTCCACTAACGATTTTGTTACTGGGGTCCTGTTTATTATTAGACAGATTAAGGAAGCGAAGATACCAATGTCTCAATGTCGTCGTAGGTTTTATTTTTAAGCCAATCAGTCACAGCTTGTTTACAGTCACGGAGTTTCAGAGGATAGATGTGTAGCTCTTTATTCAGTAGGTTGTAAAAGTGGGAAGATTGTCTTGCAAACTGTCTCTTAGCAAAGACAGATCTAACTTGGACAGTTGGCGCGACCAAGTAGCTTCTTCTGCTACCCATACTCGGCTTTGTGGGATCATACGGAAGGGATTTGTGTTTTCTCAGAATAAGATGGAGTAAATAGAGTTTCCTTACAGACAGAAGGTCAGAGGTTAGGTAGAGGCTTTGTGTTGGGAATCTATAGGGCTTAAAGAGCATAACTTTAAGAAGAGACCGCTGCGCCCTCTCGAGTTCCAAAAATTTAGTTTTTGTTGTCCCACCCCAGCATGGCAAACAGTAGGTAAGTATTGATTGGGCCAGTGATACGTAGACTTCCTGCAGAAGTTTCTTTGAGGCAACGTGTCGCAATGTTTTAAAAGTCCACATTAATTTCCTGACCCTTTTCATGGTCAGTTCAGTATGCATGTGCCAGGACAGGCGCTGGTCAATTATGATGCCCAGGTATTTCGTGTACTGCAGCTTGTCTATCTTTGTACAAGAGCAGTTAGAAATTGGGGGGTAGGCACAGCAGTGGATCTTAATTTGGAATTCGAGTGTTGGTTGAGTGTTTGAATACTTGGTGAAACATATGTAGTTGGACTTGGAGGCGTTTAGGGTGAGGAGGTTATGATTCAAACCAATCTGCAATCTTTGACAGGCCATTTTCGGCAGTTTTTTCAACTTTTGCCCAAGTCTTATCAGCAAAGACTATGGCGGTATCATCTGCGTATGAGAAAATGCGACCCTCATCAATACTCATGTTGCACAGGCTATTTATATAAATAAGGAACAATGTCGGGCCCAGGACACTCCCCTGCCCGACGCCGTACGAGATTGTTTCTTCTGAGCTAGTCAACTCCCCTATTTTAACTCTTTGTTTCCGTTTATTTAGATACGATTTGAATAGCTCGAGAGGGCGTCCCCTTATGCCGATGTTTTCAAGCCTGTGCAGAAGTATGGGGACAGATACTGTGTCGAAGGCCTTTTTGAGGTCAAGGAAAACTGCCAGACATTTGCTACCCTTGTCCACTTTGTCAACAATAGTAGAAGTTAGTGCCAAGACCGCATCCTCTGTAGATCTTCCCTGCCGAAACCCAAACTGAGAAGGCGAAAGAATGTTATGCTTAGAAAGGTAACTAATTAAGCGTGAGTTTAGGATTCTTTCTAGTATTTTCGAGATAGATGGCAGTACTGAAATTGGCCTATAGTTTGACGGGTCAGATCTGTCTCCACACTTGTACACAGGCGTTATAAGGGCTACTTTCAAGGCATCCGGGAAAAGTCCCTGCTTCAAGCATAGGTTAGTTAAGTAACTTAATATTGGGACAATTTGTTCGTGTGCAGCTGTAAGAAATTTAACCGGAATGTTGTCCCAACCAGGGGCACTGTCTTGTCTTAGGCTCATTAGTGTAGCATGAACTTCGTAAGGGTCTGTGTCAAGTAGAGCAAAAGATAAGGTCGGTGAGTCAGACACGGATGGGTTATGGTCATTATTATTGAGTGTAGAGGACGGAGGTGGTGTGATATTATCCGCAAGAAGCTTTCCTATGTTAGAGAAGAAGCTATTCACCTTGTTAATAGAGTTCTGTGGAGTATTGGATAGTTCTAGGAGATCCAAGTTATTAGTTTTTTTAGGTTTTCGCTGTGTAATGTTATTAATAATCTCCCACGTTTTTTTAGGGTTTTTGTGTGCTTTAGTAAGTTGGTCTCTGTCGTATTTTCGTTTTTGCTTTTTGATGATGTAGTTACAATAATTTCGGTACCTTTTATAGGTAATTTTTAGTACCTCGTTGAACGGGTCAAGTCGCAGTCTCCGTTGCATGTTATTTCGGTTGTGAATACAGCGCAATAAACCAGTAGTCATCCACGGTTTCAGAGTTCTGCTTTTTAACGGGACCATCGTAGTGAGTGTACTGGACGTGATACAATTGTGAAGAATTTCAATTAATTTATTAGTCAGAATGTTAGGGTTAGTTATGTTTAGCAGATCTTGAAGGTTACTTTTTTTCAAGAGGGCGAGTCCCTTCTCCAAGTTAAAAACTGACTTTATTTTTGAAGGCTTTATTACATTTAAATTACTTGTGATTTTTAGAAAGGTCATGAAGTGATCTGTGATAGTTGTGTGAATAATTGCAATGGTAGCAGTTTTACTAACAGGTTTTAGCTTTATCATAATATGGTCTAGACAATTTTGATCTCTTGTGGGTATCGAGTGACCAGGGAGAAGCCCGTGCATTGCCAGCATATTGAGATAACTAAGTCTATTTCTGGATTCATGTGATTGCTCGCCTTGCTTAAGTATAAGATTAATATTAATGTCACCAGTGACAATCACATTTTTACTTGATGAAATGGTAGCAAGGTGATTATTTAAGGAGTCTATAAATTCGTCGACGTTTGCAGTTGAGGGGGACCGATAGATCGCCAAGACTGTAAGGTCAGGTGAGATATGGACCTCCAAGCAAGACGCGTGAGTTAGCTTTATTTCTCTAATTTTATATTGATGTGTGTTTTTAATATAAGCGACCACTCCATCAGCTTTGTTAAGATGATTAGTAGTTTGGTGTGAATTATAGTTGGTTATTTGAGGTATTTGTTTATTTTGATTTAGTCTACATTCAGTTAAGATTATAAGGTCAATATCCGTGTTAAGATTTATTAAATTTAGTTGAAGGTCGTCAAAGTTAGAGTAAATGGATCTAATATTTTGTGAAACAACGGTAAAGCCGGGGGGATTAGGCTTAATATGGTTAGTAAAGTCGTTGAGTTCACAGTCGAACACTTGGGCTATTTCATGGTTGTCCAAGTCATTCAAAGCCTGTAAGTTGCTATCCATTTTTAAAGGTTTTATAGGTGCAAAAGAACGTAGCTACATAGATATTTAGTGTGTGAGTGAAAGTATGTGTGTTTGTTGTAACTATGATAGCCTGAATGAGTGTGGAATTCAGTGGTGAATGTGTGTAGTTGCGCGATACATTATGTTTCAACCTATCAATTAACATGAGATTTATATTAATACTTATTACTTTTAAGCATCTAAAGTCCCTAAAGAACCTAGACAAACATGGGTAATAACCACAATAACAGAGAAAATTATGGTGAATTCGACAAATGATCATCGATAGCATAACATAGTATTGGTTAATATATAACATGATAGAAAGCTTAATATTTATCTTAATGCTAGTTAGTTTTAAGTATTTTGAGTCCATACAGAACCGAAATAAAAAGGGGTAACAGTGGTGTAGAATATGACAAGTACGACAAATTAACATAAGTAATATAGCAAAATTTAGTCATTTAAGCTGCAAAAGATTATGGACCTGTGACTCACTCGTTATGATAATAGTTGGGCAATTGTCGTCCTTCTTAATATGTACCTTGCCGTAGGCTGTCCAGCAGTACTTATATGCTTTGGACTTTGCCAGATCGCGTGCGAGAAAGTGAAGTCGTGCTCCTTTTGCAGTTAGTTGTTCCGAGACGTATATTGGAGTGTACTCTTCCGACTTAAATCCGAGATGCTTGGCGCATAATTTTTCACTATGTTTTCTATTATAATCTCTAGTCTTCTTCAAGAAATCGGTTTTCAGAATAGTTGATGTCAACTCCACAATAATTGTACTATTTTTAGTCGTAGCACGCTTGTTCTGAACACGGAATATGTCACTAATGTCCGTTTTTACGATATTACACCCAATTTCATTAGAAAGGGAAATGGCCATTTTTATTAGTTCCTCTTTAGATTCCTTGGCCAACTTTGGTACATTTTTGATTTCATAGTTAGCCTTACGGCTGCCCCTTTGTAGATCCTCTATTTTGTCCTCTAAGATGGTGATATAATTTCGATCTTTCGTTGTTTGGTCTTCGAGCTGCCCTATTTTATTTTTAAGCTCTTCATTCTGTGCCGACAGAGAAGCCATGGCAGTTTCTATGCTGTGATTCGTAGATTTGATTTCCATTAGTGTCGGATAAATTTTCTTGAGCTCTTCTTGCAGTGGTGACATTAGAGTTGATATCATTTTATTTACTTCCTCCTTAAAGTCAAGGAAGTCAGAGGTGCAGTTGCATTCCCTCGGTCTCTTGTTACGTTGGAATACGAAGTTAGGAGGGGTTTTTTGATCTGTTTGCCCGGGAATATTCGATTCAGAAAGGGATTTGCTGCTCTTGTCGTCCATTGTAAGTACCAGGAGATAATAAAAAGCGCGTAGGTAATCGCAGTCTAATTCGCAGTTGTATGTTGGTATAATGGAACTTAGGTACTTTTCACGACGACGTCGAAATTTAGCTATTTCCGGATAAGTTAAGTCGATCCGTGTACCAGGAGAATATAAATGCGAATAGGTGTTGTAAGGGCTGAGGCGCGTTATAATATTGTAATAGTGTGGAGTGAAAGTTGTTTACGCACACAGCTTTTGTCCTTGCGGTAGGCTGTCCTTGAACGGCCCAATGACATGTGAGTAGGCGGAGTTTCGATCTCTTCAAGGGCGTTGCCTTGCGCGTGGGCAGGTATACTAAAACTGTCGTACCTTGTCAGTGGCCAAATTACTTGCAGGTACCAGGATACCAGGAGCACCGAAGAGGTCGATTATGTTGCGCCGCTTGGACGCGCTTCTCGATATAACGAACTTTCTTCGGTTTATGTGCTCCTATTATTACGCATGAATTAACTGACTCGAATTTTAATTTAAATACTTATTAAAATTAAGAAATATGGATTGTGCACACGTCTACACCTGATGGCGGTCCGGGGGGAGAGGAAAGGCCTATAAACTTCCTCGATAAATGGGCTATCTAATACTGAAATGATTTTTAAATCGGACAAGTAGTCCCTGAGATTAGCGCGTTCAAGCAAACAAACAAACAAACTTTAGACGGGTAGTATAGATCTGGCAACTATGGCAACACCCTTTCCGAAGAATGCTTATGATAAGTGGAAGTTATACGAGCTGATAATGGTGATTATGTAAAATAATGTAAATCTATTAACAAATATTTAAATCTCAAAGCTACTTATAATAACAATATGAAACAAACCGATACCACGCGGTATCAATTAGCAAAGGTCAAATTCATTTAATCAAAATCAATTGATATCTTTGTTTATTCTAGCGATATTTATACATATAATGATACCAAACGTATCACTATCTAACAATATGAATGAATAGTATTAATTTACAAGGAAAATATAACTTAAAGTAGTAAATTAAAATTATTTATAAAATACTAATTATTCTAAGGCGATATTACTTGGCAAGGTTCCCAGAATGGCAATGCCCAATACCTGCTGTACAAAGTTAATACCAGCACTGGAGAAGTGCACCGAAATAATAAGGGCCGTTGCCAGATTTCTTTAAATTAATTTGGCTCCCGGTACCTATGAACCCAATATTTCGACACCAATAGGCACAACCGCAAAGCCACTATCAATGGTAGTAGGTACTGTATTTGAGGCATTAAATAGGTAGTAGATTTAGTGGCTTTTGCTACTTCACTGGACAGAGCTCCAACCTCAATAAATAGTTAAAAAATTACAAACTAAACAATCTGCTAAATAGGGCGCCCCCTTGTGGGACCTCGGCTCAGGGCGGTCGCTAGTTGAGGAATTATATACTTTAGGGGAATTTGTGCAACTGTCGCTCTACTTTGCAGTTCGCGGGCCACTTGGACTTCGCGTCTACGAGGGCATCGGAAGGTACTTTATGTCCCGCAAATGAGTGTACTTCAACCACATGAGTACTACTCCGTGCTTTGAGTACGCTGTTGGTGATTCAGTGGTTAAGATGTTGCTATTGAGGCCTGGTTTTCTGCGTTCAATTCCTGCCCGGGGCCACTATTTGTCTGAATCCTTTGATTCTGAGTTTGTTTTATCTCCGTGAATTCTATTTGTAAAGCCCCCGACAGCACAGAAACGAGAAAAAAAAATGCTTCTTAACATTTTATTCGAAGGGCAAATATCTACGGGTCGATTACCTACTGCCGTGACCAAAGGTACCTATTTCTGTTTTAGTCATAATATGGTCATTATTATTTCATTCTGGAAGTTAGTGCGTCATTTTGTCTTCTAATTACAATGTATTATTATTGTTATCAAAGGTTATTGTGGTTATGAGGTTTAAATAAGAAGTATTTATATTAATTTGACGCATTCTGATCTGCAACTTGTTACAATAAATAGGTATCTCCCTTCACTTATGTCGTCAGATTTTGTGGCATATTTACAGAACCCTACTTTCAAACGTTTGTTAGTACTAAGAATCTTATATACCTACCTATAGCCAATTTATAAATCGTAATTTCGTTGCTCCGTAGTTCCCGTGGAAAACTAGGGTGGTAGGCGACGGGTCAGCTCGCCGCCGACGACCAACAGACCGCTTGCGGAGCGGGTGATCAGAGGGAACTTCCTACCTCCCCCGCTCCGCGGCCTCCTTCTGGGGCATGACGAGCCCACAGAAGGAGGCCAACGCCTCCGATCTCGCTTTAACCATCTTTGAGATGATGCAGCGAGAGATTGGAACCTAGACGAACTCGGTGCGTTTGTCGGACCACGCTGGACTCCATCACCGTGTGCTGCGCCGTGTAATCAAAGCAGTGACAGTGCTGCAGTGGTAACATCAAGTGTCCGGCTCTCTCTGCGCTACGTTGCATATAGGGTTGTCAACTATACTGTTAAAAACAGTATTATACTGTTTTTCACTACATGATACTTTTTACTGATGAACAAAAATAAAGTAGGTATACAAAATACTATTTAAAGCGTCAAAATGCTTAACATTATATTTTGGACTGAGACGCTGACCCAATGTTTTTTAAGTTTCATGTCAATTATTCAAGACATCAAGTGAGACAAGTACATACTCGTTATTTTTTTTTTAATACAGATCAATATTCTTTTCAGTCCTAAATATACGTGTTTCTTGTAAAAAATAGTTGGCAACCAAAAGTTGCACAGGTTTAGCCAAAAGCTAAATTATAACCTATCTTACTCTGTGATAAGTAGCTTAATGTTATATTTGCCGACACACAAACAAATTTTTTGTGAAAATATTATTTATCTCACTGCATTTTGATTGTAATTAAGGCACGAAATCCATATTATAACGAAATTAAAATATTGTCAGACTACACATTTAGTACTGCTATAAAATATGTTTACAAAATGACATCACTAAAAACATAAAACGTTTTAAATTTAACATGTACAGTGAGCAGAAAAAAGATGGAAACATTTAAGATTATATTTCAGCCTCCTTTTATATAATACTCTATTTGTATATTGTTAGATGAATATATCATTATATTATTTTATAATTTTATTTAATTACTCAAAACATAAAATAAAAAAAATCCTTCTCGTCTCGATTTTTATATTAAAACTACTTAGATTCCCGCGTCCGGTGCAGTGGCGTAGCTATCGTAGGGCCAGGTGGTGCAGTGCATCAGGGCCCCGGACCTCAGAGGGCCCTATAACCTAAGCTTTGAAAAGAGCGGGTCAGCCAACTCGCTAGCTCTTGAAGCTATGCACCGGGGCCCTTGCCCACCTAGCTACGCAACTGGCCTAGCACCCGCGTGACTCCTGTTCCCGTAAGATCTTCATAATTAAATATAATCTAAATCCTTCCTCGATAAATAGGAATCATGCTACTAAAATATTTCTTTATATACGGGAAGCTAGTAAAAAGATAAGCATGCAAAATCAATCAGTTTCTAAATCCCGTTTGACTTGCCAAAAAACATCTGGCAATGCTGAGCTGTATGCATGTTTTTGCAGTTGACTGTACCTACTTATTGCACTTGTTAGGTGTTATACTAATCAAGACGCAGTGGGCGCAGGTCAGCGGCACTTTAATCGCTTAGCCCCTGTTAACTACGCCCATGATTCACTAGTCTATGGCCCGGAATAGCAATCAACTTCGTGAATTGGTTCATCACGGACTTATTAGCCTTTTTCCTGTTGACAAATAAGACTATTCCAGTTTTTGATCGACATAATATGTATATATGTCAATTATGTTTATAAAGTGCTTCCACAATATATCCTACAGTAACAACAGATAATGATCATGTATAGAGTGTAGAAAAAACATATATTGCGTCCACATACGGTATGTGGTATACGAGTATTAAGTACTACAAGTATTCACACTAACTACACCTGTGTTTAATTTTTTTTTTAATACTTTACCGCTTACTTAACGTTTAAATATGTATTTACAAATGCAACTTTGGAGATATTTGTCGAAGAAATGTTGATCGTTACCGATAGATGGCACTAACGTTGTAATATCTGGGTGAAACTGACCAACTAGTTTCAGGTCATTTTTAATAAGTTATTTATTTAGTTTAGTGTTTTACATGTCTTTTAATGAATTTCCTGCATAATGTATAATTTTCGCGGGTGGGAGAACGGTCAACAAAAGATCCCATCCCATTTAGATTCAGATAAGCTACTTAATACTTTAGGTATTTGCTTAATTTAAATTTACAGGCATAATATATATTTTAAAGTTGATTCTGCCCGGAGTTCATCATTCTAATTAAGACTACACCACTATATAAAATAAAGCCGCATGAGAAAATTCAAACACTGTTCAGTCTTATAATTATCAAATAAGTTAATTAGTTGCTTGCTTTGCATAATTAGTAGACTTGATCTAACTTTGGTTACTTTAAGTTTCAGCTTCGAAAGCCTAATTTAAGCAGACCATTTTTAAATTGCCTTTTTCACGGAATTGCTGTTTTCATGCATAATTATGTAATTCAATGTTATTTAATCTTGTTCAGTTTAATTAATATGGTGTGATATATAAGTAGGATTTTAAATGTATGCATGTATAATAAGATTTTCATTCTAATTCCATTAAGGAATAATTTTGTTTCTTTTTAAGACAACCAACTGCTGTCGCTAACGAAATCCCCCGTCAGACATTTATTGATTCCGCCAGACTCAAAGCAGCAATCAGTGGTTCCCACATAATTGCACAAGGTTCACAAACAATTATTATTTGTAAAAATCTAACCCCGAAGAAGGCCTCTACCATTTGAATGACTGCAAGCTAATTAATCGATCTCCCGATTTAGACACGAATGTACCTTTAGATTTAATAGTAAAAATCTCTACACGATTTTTCATTAGGTAAGTAATACACTCGTATTATACTTATCCAAATCTAATGGAATTTAATCTTTGCATTCGAATGTCTCGACACCATTCGCCCCTGGATCTCGATCCTTCGTATATAATGATGATGAATTTCTTTTGAAGCCATCCAAGGGCCGAATGAAACTAAAGCCCATGTTTTCACTACCCAGCAAAACAAAAATAATGAATCAAAGCTTAGTAACTATCATAGATGTTAACCTAACTTCGCTTTCAGTAACACGAAAGAATAAAACTTCCAGTACATCCAAAATTACGTAAATGTTAATTACAGATGATCTGACATGATAATCCAATTAAATTAGCTAATCATGCTTGCGGAAACTCATATACTCATAACTCTTAACAAGGTTTAATACAGCTAATTACTTATTTCAAGGTTGCTCATGCTTTTAGAAACTGGGTGTCAATTATTGTTTTAAAATAGACCACCCTACTTCTTCCCATAGATGTGGTAAGAGGCGATGAATGCTGCTGCCGATCCATCAGCTGTACAACAGCCGCATCTATCGGCACTATACCTACTACGATGTCAAACCCGCCTGCCAAGTGCGGTAATTATGTCAATATCCCTCAATCATCATGTTTTGCCAAGGTCGTAATAGGAGGCCCATGTTCAGAAACGAACGGGTTGATAATGATGACTCTACCTCTATTTTTGTAACGTAAAGTAAACTCTTAAGAGCCCTTCTTCTAGTGATGTACAAGCCTCGAGGCGTCGAGTGTTATATCTGAAGCCTCGAGGCGGAGTGGCAAGACTCGTGAGCTCGGTGAGCTCGGTAAGCTCGGACTCCCGAGCCTAACCGAGCCGCAATTTTTTTTAGCCAAGCCTCGAGGCTTCAAAAGAGTTCGAGCCTTCAAAGGAATTCGAGCCTTCAAAAGAGCTCGAGCCTTCAAAAGAACTCGAGTCTCCAAAATTAGAATAAAGTGCACCGCAAACGCTTAATCTTTTGTGGTTTACCTCTACTTATTTTCAGAGGGCAGAAAAAGACTACTGCGCTAAAGAGAAATGCTTCGAGATCGATCGAGCGCTCAAAAGGGCTCGTGCCTTCAAAAAGGGCTCAGAGTCTTCAAAAGAACTCGAACTTCAAAAGAGCTCGAGCTCTGAAAAAGACTCCCGAGTCGTCGGGCGCCATACATACAAGGCGAGCCCTGTAAACGACATCGAGCTCTAGGCAAAGGGACTCGGACGCCTCGAGACTTGTACATCACTGCTTCTTTGATTATAATTCAGTTCTTCAGATGTGACCTTTGTGAAAAATCTAACACTGTTTTGCCAATGTCTGGAGTCCTTACTTTAGGAAGCTTCTTGAAGCTTCTTTAGAGAGATTAGAGTGGACAACTCGTCACATTTATGCCTGGTCTTTAAACAATAACTATAACACCCACGGAGGAATGTAATAGTTCGATAGTTATAAATTATCCAGAGGTTTCTGCGACATATTAATATGTTATTAAGCCTTAAAATAGGTTTGGGAAAATATTAAATCCAATACATAGTAACCAAAAGTTTACGCAAATTTACTTACCTACTGTATCATGTTTTAAAACAAAGCGTGCTATTACAGTGGTAACGTTGTAAATAGTTTATTGTTTGATGTTACACCCCAAGGTTGGAATAACATAATTCAAGTTCTGTTTAGTTTTGTCCGCGCGGTTTCGCCCGCGTATCTCTTGTCGCCGTCAGAACTTGACAGTTATATGTATGATGTGGTAGCCCAGGGACCGCCCTGAGCCAAGGTTCAAGTCCCACAGGGGACGCCCTCTTGCGCAGGTTGCTTAGTTTGTAGTGTTCAAACCATTTATCTAGGCTGGAGCTCTGCTCGCCTTTATGCCCGGTGAAGTAGCAATAGCCTCGGGGATAACTATATCATCATCATCATCATCAGCCCGTATAACGTTAACTGCTGAACGTGGGCCTCCTCCCAAGGGAGGGTATTTGCCATAGTCACCACGCTTGACAGGCGGGTTGGTAAAAGAAACACATACATATATGCATCACTATTCAAACATAATATCAAAATAATACTAATAATAATATGTGTACAGATAATTAAAGTCTCTCTACCGCAGTAAAATAATTTAAATTATGTTCAAATGTTAATTCACATGTCCACTGACATCTAATAACTTTTGCAAAATATTATCATGTTATCATAATTCTACCTCAAATATATTTCCCGTTAATCCAATTCAGAAAATATTATGCACACACGCGTGCAACCGAGCAAAGTCTTGAATATTTATTTATATTATCGTTTTTGGATATTCGGCTTTATTTAATTTGTCGGCATTCCATTTAACTGATGTCAGCAAAAACAAAAGTATTTCGATGCATATTTTTAATAAATTAAAATAATAATTTATACCTATTGACATTATGTTTATAATTCATGGTTTTAAATGCTGATCGCAATGTTTTGAATGCCTTAAAATAACGAAATGCAATATGAGTCACGATAATTTCATTTCCAATTTCACCATATTATTATATCTAATAATAATTGATAAATTTATCGCGGGTTATAACTTTGAAAGTATTTACTTGGATAAGCCAAGGATTCGGTTGCATTCCAGTTATTATTGAAGATTTCCATATTAATATTTTCAGCGCCTAATAAAGACTAAAGATTATTATAATTTATATGTTTACCTACTTGCGCACAATGTAATACCTACACCAGCTCAGGATTTCAATTACAAATTATTACCATCTTTATTCACAACATTTATATCCTCAATAATCCAAGCCACTTACCTACAGTTAAACAATTTTCCATTCTTATTATATAAAATTGACATTTCTACTAATTTCAAAGTTGCTTAAATATTTCTACGAAACGAACATTGTTCTAGATGTTTCCTGTAGCATTACGCTTAATGAAATAATTAGGAATATCGATCCAATTACGTATTTTACTGCTAATTTATATACGAATATTGTATTTTTAAACGTCCATTCAAAAACAATTTACGCTTCATTAATAGAATTGAAATATCAACTGTTGAACAAAGAAAATTATGTTTTGGCAGCAGTAGACTGTTCTCTCGCTGTTTACATTAATTACGAATAAAATCCTATTAGAAGAACAGCAATCAATATTATCTCCTATTTATAATCTATACCTACAAATAATATAAAGGGAGTAGATTTGATTGTTCTTGTTTGTGAATGGATAAAACACCTGATTTAAATCATTCTTAAACCATAAAACCCCTTAATTCTCCAGAAGTTACCTTTTTACAGTATGTATAAGAAATAACCACAGGAACTGAAGGTTCAGGTTCAAGCTTCAGTTGAAACCGCGCACGATGGCTTATGTTGTATAACTTTTTTGGAAAACAAAATAATAGATTTCATTGCTCAAATCTACGTCGTCAGTCAGGTAAAATTGGCGACGACCCAAGTCATGTTTGTAAACTCACATCTCTCTTCTATATTTATTCTGTGGGGTTTATGTGTGGCTACTATTGGGTAATGACGTCCAATTCTGTAACAAAATGTATTTAAAAATAAGTGTATCTACCTTCTGCGTTGGAATTTCAAACGCGATTGAACGGGCCTGTTGTGGATTTATATAATTCGGTAAATAGTCATTTGAGAAGCGTATAGTAGCGTATAGTATATATAAGATGAGCGTATTTCTGTGACAAGAATGTCCCATAAATGTTCTCATAAACTGTAACTGTGGTTGCCCGTAACGGGTGGCTTTGACCATATTTTATGGAAGTAACATACCAGTATAAATGTTAACTTTTGGATGAATAAATGTTCCGAAAAAAAATTATTTTGCATGATTTCCTACAAGCTTCTTAAGTCAATAAAAATAATACTTATAGCATCATATATTTTAGTTACAACAGCATCATTTATAATTTTAAATATAATAATTTTGGATTTTATTATAATTCATTTCAGATACCTTGAGTAAATTTTGTTAATTGAATGAATTTGAGCAAATTAACTGCGGAGAACTACACACAAGCAACTTAATAGTTTTATTAGGTAATGTGTTTTATTGTAGGCACCATATAAAAAGCGTCAAATCAAGCTAGGTATTACGTAGCATTATTGGGTCTTTTTGTAAGGTTTAATCTGCATATTACAAAAATAAAAGAATAGCTAAGTGTCTTCACAATACTATAGAAACACACTAAAGAGATGGAAAGCCCGCACTGATCATTGAATGAAGGAAAATATATGTGGTTCATTCATTCAGAATGACCGCGGCACTCTCGTCACTTGTTGCCTGTGACCTTCCAATTATCAGTAATGCGGGTTATTTGTCGGTGTTAGTAATGTGATTGGACCATTGTGATTGGTCAAAGAAATAATATGAATGGAGTATTTCTTGGACAAAGTATTAACATTAATAAATCCTAACTTGGAGCCAAAAATGATGAATGAATTAGTCACTATTTAACAAATACTTATTTTTTTAACTAAAATGATTTAATGGAAGTGGATCTTCACCACCTTCCCAATTTTACCAAATACTTAATGAGGTATTCAATAAAATGTCCACTGAATCATTTTTGTATTTAAAAGGACCAGAGTTTGTTAAATATTTACTTATTTTCGTATTTCATGTGTCTACCTCAATTGCTTATTAAATGAGTCAAGTCTTAAAAACGATGACTTGTTCTAATAAAGGTAGGTATTATATAAATAAATATGTATTGTATTAAATACTGGTTGTATGAATAACACTTATGCGTGAGTAAACCTAAATAATTCATAATGTGTCTGTTATTCGGTGTTCTATTTTTTTCCTCGTGCTGCCCTAAATAATCAAAAACGACTGAAGGCATTTCTAGGAAAATGATTCAAAACAACAATTACCTATTTGACATTGTCTTGTATTATGCAACGCAGACCACTTCCAGGGCTAAGAATAGGAAATCCCTTGGTCACAGTGCCGGGGTTAGGGGTACTGTCACCCCGGGCAAGAATATTATAGCGCCCACTTAAGGAAATCAAAATCGATCGCTCAAAAACATTGTAAAAGGTCGTAGACGGTTTTCTCGTTGCTTGATCGAGAGACGCTCGAGACGAAAGACCAAGTACACAAATCGGCAACCTCGCGCCACGCTCGAAGGTTTAGCTATCCCCACCATCCGACACGCGTTCCGGTTTGGCGGGTGACCCCACCCACCAATCGCCCCCTCAAATTTGGCGCCCTGGGCCGTCGCCCCATCGCGCCCCCCTTAACGCCGGCTGCTTGGTCATTTAGCAATATCAATATGGAACCCAACACACCGTACCATATATAGAAGCGGCCGTAGCCCAATGGCTAGGTGCGTCGGACTTGCGATCATGTGGTCTCCGGTTCGATCCCAACCATTGCACGACCGTCGCGACGTGAACCCACTCTTAACACAAACATTTTTACTTAGCACGGGGGGTTAACAAGAATACTAGTAGACTGCAAAAACTCTTCTAGTAATCTTTAAAAAAATAACCACGCCGTCGCTCCCCAAGCGACGGGGAGCTATTGAATATTGGTAAGAATAAAAAGTAGCAATAAGTACGAATTTATTCCAAGATTTCATCAAATGCCATTTCTGTGACTTTGATCCATCATCACTCCGTAAATGCGGCAACTTAATATTGTAGCGTGTAAGACACTGTACAATATTATTTTGTTACGTTAAAGTGTTACGTGATCCCGATGTTCCTCTTATTTCTTGTAATGTTATTTTTACACAGTTTACTACACAAACTGGCATATTACTTTGATTAGAACCATCATTAATTAAAACTTATTAACTATTTTCGGACAGATCGTGACTGGCTCGGGTGCGCCGATTTCGGCGTACTATTTTTTGCCGCATTTGCCAAAGCTACCTACGACGGTGTCAAGCATTAGTATATATAATTTAAAATATTTACTCTTTACCTTATCTTGATCGCGTATCGCGGTGATTCCACGTATTTACATAATTCGCTTCAGACTTGTATATATAAAGTGCTAATTTATTCATAAATTGTTTCACGCTCTTAGAATAGTGTGGTGTTAATTCCTTTGCTAAACAAGAGGCTAATACGAGTGTAAACTGAACACAAGATATCTACAGATCTGCGAATTCTAT
Organism: Nycteola revayana; assembly: GCA_947037095.2. Lineage (NCBI taxonomy): Eukaryota > Metazoa > Arthropoda > Insecta > Lepidoptera > Nolidae > Nycteola > Nycteola revayana. Next base: position 20,273,445 of record OX344843.2, read on the forward strand.
ACAAACATTGAAATAAATAGGCAATTAATTTTATATTTCGAGATGATTACAACAAAGATCCTGTTCCGTTGGACACCTTTTTTTTGTTATCTGCGAATTGCATTTACACATTCCCACCGCCGCTGCAGCGTATCCGCGCGCTGGCGGCGGGATATGTGGAACTCGCCCTATCCATAGCGGTGGTATGCTTACTCATACCACGAGGAGAGGACCCTACATCATTAAAGCCCCCCGGACACTCCTTCGATCCGTCGTTGGCGGAGGCCGGGTACGCACAAAGCAATCCGGCCCTCCCATGGACAACTCGTCTTAAAATATAGCATTATATGACACTCACAAATAATGTGGCTGTCTATTGGTAACATAATTTTAAAAATCGGTTTCGTAGATTCAGAGGTTGCAACCTACAACCTTACAAACTCACAAACTTTACCTCTTTATAATATTAGTATATATGTATAATTGTAAATATACCAATTCAATCAATCAAAAACAACAATCAAATTTCGAAATCGAATTGAATCAAAATTAAAAAAAAATAATGAAATTCTGGGCTATATATATACTCATTACATATACATATTACAAAAAGGATAGATTTGTATTTTTGTGTTTATGTTTGTAATGAATAAACTCAAAAACTACTGTGCCGATTTCAGAAATTCTTTCACCATTGGAAAGCTACATTCATCCTGAGTGACATAGGCTATATAATATTTTTTATTAATTATGAAGTTCCCACCAGAACGGGAGTTTCGCGGGTAAAACTGTTATTGTATAACAACATACATTACAGATTTCCCTAGTGTGTCTACTATAAATCTTCTCAGTATGTTACCTGTATCTCTAGAGCTTCAAAATTACTTGTTAAACCTTAATTACTAACTGGAAAATATTTCAAAGGATAACATTAATCATACTATTATTTGTGTTGTGGATTATAATACGCTGCTTATTTTATTACGAGATTCTTTACAGCCATTTAACGACCTTTGCCCTTAAGTTGTACGTAAATAGACTGATGAATGTTTGCTATTCTGTTAACAGGGATAACAATTTGTTCAACTCGGAGATATTTAATCCCACCCATACTGCAATTCCTGTAAGCCAAGATAAACAGTGGCACATACTGGAAATGGCAATGATCAACGAATTTAATCGAGAATAGGAAGAGAGAGGCTCACTCAGAGTAAGACTAAAGCGGAGGTATGATAATTTAATGATGATACTTATGTCATTTCCCTTTTTTAACCACGATGCTTTTGCTATTTTATCTTTAAAGCTTAGGGCTCCAGCTAGTGCCGTAGCGAGCCTTAGACTGGCTCCGAGTCATAACCCGTAATACGGCTGCTACGGTTGCAGATACGCCCCTGGCTCTGAGTCCAGCCTTATTAAAATCTACTGACTAAGCTAAAACAAACCTGCAAGAGGGCTTGGACCTCGGCTCAGGGCGATCGCTAGTGGGAGCGGGATTGCGGCACGATAGTGTTTGATGAATTTAGGGAGAGTTGTGCAACTGTCGCTCTACTTTACAATTCGCGGGAGTACGAGATCTGTAGGTTAATTGCAAACTAAGGGTCTAAAGGGTAATTTCCAGCTAAATCTGAACTCTATGTTGACTTGTTACGCCACAGAGAGCATGTCGTTTTTAAATGAAAAACGACATGCTCTCTGTGGCGAAACCTACATATTTTCGGACAGCTAATCAGTTATTACTTATAAGAAAATTCCTTTAAAGTGTTTTCAAGAAAATATAGTTATTTGAAAACGTATAGGTGGCTATTATCCAGGTATATTAGTTACTGTTATCCAGGATTGTTATCTAAATTGTTTATTTCTTTTGAGCTTACTCAGTGCCAGATTAAGTTTTTTAGAATATAGTCATTAAATGACATTTTAGGAATTATACCTACTTAAATATTTAAAGAACATGCAGCATACCGCAAAATTAAATCACTTGCGTGCTTATTTAATATTTTATGATGCAGCTGTCCTTAGGGCAATCTTTTAAATATGAATATCACTTAGTCCAGAATAATTCCAACTAATCTTGTAATATTTCTGTATATACCTTTCTCTTTTACTCTTAAGTCGCATAAACAAGAGAGACTGAGAAACAAAATACCACGAAGATCAGGTCTCAAGAGCTTCATCGTGGCCTATAAAAATGAAGCCACACATTTTTATACTCTGTTTAATTTCTCGTTAAGTGCTTTGGTGCTATTTATATTGACGAAGTCATTAACACTAATTTTATTTACTTTTTACACGGCTTTAACTAATTATATTGGTCGTAAATAGTAAGAGAGTTCAGTAGGAATTGGTGGGAAAATTAAACAAAATATTGTCGATGATAATAAAATAAAGATAATAGTAAACATAAAAATAAAAATAACACTATTTGAGTCTGTATTTTATTGTATAAGAAATATAAAATTTCACAATCAGACCATAATCCATAGGGTCTCATCTATCCTTCAAAAACCTTAAGATCTTCTATAATGGTCTTTGGCCCTATGCTTGTATAACGTCTACTGAAGCATAAAGGCATGTTTAGAAAACATACAGGATTTCACCATAGTCAATACACCTGGAAAACAATATTATGACCGCAGTATCAAGTTTCTATACCTACACACGTAGACATTTTAATAAATGAAAACCAGGACACGTTATCGAAGGCACGACGGATAACCCTTCCGTAAAACCCGAAATGTACTACTTTGATTTTTGACAAAGATTTCATAAAGTACAAATATAGACCTGATTCAAGGCTGACTAGACTTTACGCCATGCTACGGATTATGCCTTCCATATCAATTATTATTTTGTCTTCGATAGTTTCCAAGACAATATTGTTAGTATAAAGTTACAAACTTTCGAACTAAGTAGCAGCTTAAATAGTAACCAAACCCAAGGCACCCAAACTAAAACTATTAGCATTGTTGAACACTTGTTTTTGTTTGTATACTTACAAAGCTTTATAGTTTCGGGCGATTACAGACGAACGCTTTGTTTGAAACTTTTCTAATTGAAAGGCCGTAGGATTTAAGACTAATATTCGGTGGCTCTGTAGGACTGTTCATTGTACAATACAACTTTCATACCAAAAATAAATATAATTTAAAACCATATTAAAAATCATATTCCTTTTTCTTTTGACACTATTAAAAACTCATTACTTTGAAATGACATAAGCCACAGAAAAAAGTCAATCAAATTCCGAAATCAAATAATAAAACCAAAATCAAAATTCTAAAATAAGTCGCAATTGCACTTTTGGCAACTGATGACTGTTGCCAAAAGTGAACATCAGTAGATATGATTGATTAATAGGACGTATCAAATTGATGTCTGCATTAAACTTTCTGAAGAGGAACCAAGCTAATCAAAAGTTTTAATTTCCATAAATCCAATTAAACATACAATCACAGTAAAAATGATATCAGTTGCGCAAGAGTTGGAACGCCGGCCGGTACGTTTTTGTTTACATTCGTAACTGGTCGTGATCTTAACGAAAACCTGTTCTGACCCACACCCACGCCGCAGACTGATATCATACATATTTACATACATTTTGCGACCTGAACTTAGACTTGGACGTTAGAAAAGATCATACAGTGATAAAAGTCTTTTAAAGACTAGTGGGCAAGCATCAAGAAGTTCTTCTTAAATTGATGGAATTCTAGAACATGACAGTACAAACAACTATATCTTTAATGGCAAATAGTTGAACGGCGTCTATTAAATAGTTACAATGCCAAGCGATTGTATCATAGCTCAGACGATAAACTATATAGGCAGTTAAATACATTGGCCTTGGCCGCCAATACCAAGCTTGAGTACCTACATGTCTTATCTAGTCCATCATAATACGATACTAATTACATAATGCATTCATGACACGTCTCGGTCCCACAAGCTTTACCTAGAAACCGATAATAATCTATTCCACAAATGGGTGATTGTAATTTGTTGTTGTTTATCCGTCAAATCAACAGCGTTCCCACAATTTCGACGGGGACTTTCTGATTTATTTTGCCTTTTGTATTTTTAGTTTCTACCTGGGCTGTTGTTTTAGGACATCAAATAAACATCCGCTGCAAATGGAGTTACATTACCAATCAATAACAATAAGCAGCTTACAAGTAAAAATGTTGTGTGTTCCCATTTGTATAGAAAATATTTGTTTAGTTGAAGTTTTGTGTCTTAAAATATTCAACATTCAAATTTATTTAATGTTGAATATTTTAGGCTTGTTTGCTTGGTTAATGAAGTCAAACGTTTGCTGTAAACATGGGTAGGCATAATAGTAAAACGTAAATAATATTGTAAACTTTGACAAAACTCACCGTATCCTGCAAATCCTTGAACTCGTTGAAGAGTTTGTTCTTCTCAATCTTCTGGCTAAGAGACTTTACGTTGGCAGACATGGCGATCATGTTCATGGTGAGCTGATCGACTTCATGTCGAACCTGGCGGAATTGCACCTCGCGAATTACAGTGAAGACCAGGAGCCATGCGACCAGCGCTGCGACCACGACTCCCAGTGTGATCAACCATGTCTGCAATCTCCTATCTGGCTTCTCAGCCAAAGCACCTCTAAACTGTCGCTCAAAGTCTCCACTCATCAAATTCTTGGAACTGTCTTGAGAGTCCTTCATGTTTTGGGTATACAACTGCGTTTCGGGAATAAGAGCGTGATTCTCTGCCATCACAGCCCTAACACTGCACTCGCGAACTGTCACCCGTCATACGAGTCCTAAGTGACAAACTGTATGAGTAATTAACGTTTATCGGGTCATTATCGAAGTTCGTGGAAGGTCGGGACTGACGGGTCGACGGGAAAGAGATGGAAGTAAGTGCACGTGCCGCGATATGGGATAAGAGCGCGTGTTGTCACTAGACAGGCCGGTGGAGAACGACTGAGGACGACAGCGTGCCGGTGCGCTCGCAGCGGACTGGACGCGGACCGGCGGCGCGCGCGCATCTCGCGCGACCCGACCCGGCTCCCCGCGATTTCTTCCCCTGGATGATCTATATTGCCAAATAACATGGTTATTGACAGCTTGAGAAAGATAATGTTTTGAAAATGAGGTAACCTGTTTTCAATCATTGACTACAAAAACGACCTGCATTCACTTCATTGTTTATCTACTTATGTGTAATTTATTGTATTTACATACACATCCAGAAGAAGAAAATAGATAACATACCTACGTATGTTATCTGTTTTCTAATCCTAAGTTTACTTAAACAACAGAACAAAATCTAGACTTCTATTACGGATTGGCATTGTACCTACTGCAGTATAATGCGTTATATTTCGTTCCACTCCAACATGTATATTCGTAGTAGGTAGTATGTATGTTGTAACGTGATATTTTATAGTTTTATTTTCTATGTTAAATTTCATCCCAATCCATTACCAAGATTTGTGTATGTATTAGGTACCTACATAGATCCGAACCCATAAATATCATTTAATTTTGTTCCTATTAATAAATATTATAAATAAGCGTAACAGTAGAATTACATTTCAAGGTAGTAGCATGATTTATTCTAAAGATTCATTTCATATATATAAAATAATATAAATAAAAGGCTCTTATTATATACAAATTTTCATAATTTTGATAAGATATCCATAACTTTTAGCATAGGCGGATTGTGAATTAGCCCTGGGCTAATTCAACTTTTATTTTTTATAAAGTTATTTCAACTTACTCAACTAAAAAGAAAACGAAATAGGAAATGTCCATGGAAGATGCCGTTTTGCTTGTACTCGAGGAGCTCGAGGAGTGGAGGTGTTTTTAAAGGTAGATTTCTATTTACGTAAACGTTCTTGTACGCCCAATGTTTGTTAGTCATCCGATTAATTACTGGCCAAAGGGAATTTGCTTTAAGTTATATTTTATTTTGACTAATATCGTCGTTTCAGATTTAACCTCATTTAACACTAGGTAGGTACGTCATTTATTTTTGCGGTTTTGACGATTTGCTGTCTTTTTCTATAGAATCAGATTTTGATGCTATTTGCTAAAACTATTTTACGCTTACGTTCTTTTTTAAGCAAATCATCAACTTTAACAGAATAAAATAGTGGTTAATATTAAATATATATGTATACGTAAGCAAGGGTGGCCATGGCAACAATACCTTAAGTTAACAATTACACTTTATAAGTTCATATTATCAGATCAATTAGGAGACTTTATTTTATAGTTTTATCTGGGGCTCAAATTTGCTAAAAATCAACACGCGATGACCCAGCAGTGCAATAATCCAACGCGGTTAAACCACGGATACTCCTAGTAGTATACCTAGTATCCACAAACCAAAATGACGACTTGACCCATAAAAGGATTAACATCGTGCTATCACTTGTACTCACACTCACTTGCACATTCTTATAGAGCGGGATGCATAGTGCAGGTAGTAAATACACTACGCAAGGATTTAAAAAATAGTTAAAAGCAGTTTTTTTAAATATACTTAGTTAATTTAAATATGACAGCATTTGAGTTCACACCTCGTATATACCAATTTTTGGGGCGGTTTTGACATTTTGATGCCATTAGCTAGAGAATTGGGAATACGTACATAATAATATTGTTACGCTAATTAGGAACATACATCGTCCAATAAAGTAAAAAGTAAACTGGTCTTATTAAAGTGTCTACCTAAAATTCGATAGTTATTTCGCTCTCCTGAAAAGTTACTATTTCTGACATAGGTATAGTTTAAGATGAATTCAGTACCTATCAATGGGGCTTCCACTAGTTTCCAGGAAGCCTAACGAAATAGCCGGACAGACCAGCCAGTTTGGTCGACACCCTACATTATTAAGGAATTTGTGTCTTCGTATTAATAATAATAATAGGTACGTAAAAACATTAATAATAGGTACTTATGACATGAAAATTGTATGTGAAATCAAACTTTTAAAATAATAATTACCTGCGCGGCATACCTGTTTATTTTTCCCGGATATGCAATCAGAAAACCTAATTAGGAAAACCTATGTCAGGCTTATTTCGGTCGCCTGGCCACGCTAAATATCGACATCTCTACTTTCACTCCCTTTATTACCTAGTCATCACTTGGGTTACGGTAAATATCTGTATCGTTACTCCAATTATTTAATTTGTTTAACGAAGCTACCCACGCTACAAAAAAGATTAAACATTACAACTTTGCTCAAGTATTTTCCTCGAAGTGTTTAATAGACTTTAGTACGTTTAATTATTATTATTGTACCAATGTGTAGGCCATGATTCAACATCCTAAGCTATACAACGTGTTAGATTCTTACTAATATTATAAACGCGGAAGTTTGTGAGTATGGATGAATAGATCTTTGTTACTCTTTCACGCAAAAACTACAAATTGGATTTGGCTGAAACTTTTCACCAGGATACACAGGATATACGCTGGATTAACATATAGGGTACAAAACATCATGCTCCGACCCACTGGAGCAGAGTAATGCGGGTAAAACCGCGGGGCGCAGCTAGTTCTAATATCATTAATATCTATTTTACTTTATCAGTTCGTTTACTTCCACTCCTTAACATTTTATTTATTTATTAAACTTCATGTACAGTACATTGTACAATGGCGGATGCCAGGTTAATGCCAGGAGCATTAACCTGGCACCTTATGCCTACCGTATTTCATGCAAATAAATGATATTATTATTATTTATTATCTACCAGTCTACCTTTGGGTGAAGAGAGATATTTTTAGTAGGGTGCACATTAAACGAAAAACTTTAATATAATAAATATTATAAGATAATGAATATACCTAATAATTAAACTATATAAACATGGGCCTCCTCTTAACAGACTTCGGCTAGCCAGGGTTGATCAGGAATATTGCCATAATCACCACGCTTGGCAGGTGTATTTGTGATCGCAGTAATGAGTATCCTTGAGCTTATAGATGCTGCATGCTGCGTATCCATCAGCCATATGTCCCTTAGTCCCGTCTTAGGACACCCAGGGAACTATACGGGTGGTCTATTCTAAGCCTGGCTTATAGAATTTAATAAGTAGATATTATCACAGAATAAACAATATTACAAGTGTACCGTAAGGACAATAAGATATTGTTCATGTTGAACGAGAATCGATGGTAATGTTAAATACCTGCATTTGTAATTAAATACATACATACTTAGTTCATATTTGCTATCGTGTAGGTCAGTGATTATTGAGCGCACCATGTTTCAATGAAGAAAAAAATTATGAAAGTTGAACTATCAGTTTTTTTTCATTAGTTATTAAGTATCAGAGGAGTAAATTTTAAATTTGGCTTTTTTTTGTTCGAATATTTGGTCAAAATTCATGATTGGTTTTGCCCTTAACATTTTTATTATTAGTATTTTTAATAATAACGTACGTTTCGTTCCCATTTCTATAGGAACCTCTTCATTTAATCATGATCCTACTCCGTAATATAATATTACTAAGTTTCATTTAAATCCATGTAGTAGTTTCGGCGTGATACGCATTCAAAGAGTCCAACTGACAAACAAAAATTAATTATATTATATTTTTGGCATGAGTATCGACAATATATTAGACTGGTCTCCAATGTACACAGAATTTGACCTCCAACAGTTTTATTATATGTAGGTACTTATAGATTTAGATGTGATAATTTGAAAGCTACAAATATTAACTGTAAAGAACATTGGGGAATTCCGTCTTCCTTTTATGGTAAATCTTAAGTCTGTTACTTAGAATCCATTCTCTAGTATATTTTTGTAAAAGTCCCCAAAGTCGGTCGACAAACAATCTATGGGAGTTTGCCATTGTTCAACACTCAAAGATGTGTGAAGGCGTACAACAATCAAGAATTTAAAAAACCTAGCACAAGTTCTTAATTTATGTCTCTGTACAGTTATTATAGACGTCTCAATAATTATAACTCCTAGATGGTTGCATCAGTTGTTATGAAGATGACGCAAGCATTCACTCAGCATAAGATCGCTTCATTAGATTTCTAGCACGGATGCCCGTCTTCCATCAATTGTGTACGACACGCCCGCATTCTATCATTACATAATAATAATTGAATCTCTAATATACATTTATAATAGGTATTCTATAAATACGTGTACCTACACTTATTTATGCACATAAAGAATCAATTGGAGCGCCTTGCATGCATATGAATGTTGCACACAACTGCGCTAAAAATATAATAAAAGCCATAATTTCGCAATCCTCCCGCTAGCGACCGTACAGAAATGAGCTCCAGGCCCTAGAGGGGGTGATTCTTACGCAGATTGCATAGTAAGGCTTCTCGTCTTTATGCCCGTTAAAACCACGAGACTTTTGCTACTTCGGACGGCAAAAGAATGAGCAAAAATCCAGCCTTATCAACGCAATAATCTTCTAATAATGCAGTTACGATAAACTCAATAAGCTTGCGCTCATCGATGTATAAAACGTAAAGCTAATTTCATGCACACACTACGCAGTTTAAAGAATTTTGTTTAAAAAGTTTGTTCAATGGTATTCAATTAATTTTTAATTGCCGTGAATGACTGAAACACACACACACACATTATCCACGAATTCCACGATCGACCGATCGATCACGGTGCACCTATTAGCCATCCTTTATCTTACGTTAAGTAGGTACTTATTTTTTTTAAATATAATTTAATTTTCTTTAATATAACAATATTTATACCGAAGATGTTAAAAACTACAAGTAAAAACCCCCGGAGGTCAGCGTCTGCGGGAAGAGTGCCCATAAAATTGCATTAGGTACTTAATTTATTCGTTTGTTAATAATAATTGTTACGGTAATGTGTCAGATGTTTGGATGCAATTATTAATTCTATGAAGTTAATAGACACACACCTTTCACCCATACTGTACCCACACAATGTGTTGTCGAAGTATTAAGATTTCACGTCTTCCCGCCTGCCACAGCGATGTGTATTTTTTATATAATTTTGTACCTACTAGTTGTTGCCGGGACTTCGTCGGCATAAAATAAGGAAAAGTGGATTTCGAAAAAAAACATATCATCATTGATAAATGTGCATATGGCCAATTGATCTCTAGTGCCTTAAATTACAAGATAATCTACAGGCTAATTATAATTCCATGCACACACTACCTATGTTATGTTATACCTAATTTAAAGAATTTAGTTCAAAAATTGTTCAATGATGGTTTAAATTAAGTCTTTCCATTAATAACTGAAACAGTATCCACGATCGACCAATAGACCACGGTGCCCCACCCAATTTTGACCATCCACAATGTTACTTGAAGTAGGTACTTCAAGTAGGTTAAGTAGGTTACTTATAATAATATTTAGCCTTATTGGTTAAGGCATTAGGGGCTTAACCTAAGATGCAGGATTGAATCCTGCCGGTGGTCGAATTTTATTAATCTCAATTTTGAAACATAATATTTATACCGAAGAAATTAAAAACTATAAGTTAGAAAACCTCCGCAGATCGCCGTCTGCGCAAAGAGTGCCCATAAAATTGCGTTGCCGCTCAGCGGTTCGATACTTCTGATTACCATACCGACCAAAAAACATTGATGGATTTTTTACACATATATCAACCTAATAGTTGTACCTAATCAGGTCCATAGAGATATTCTAAATAGGTGCATGCGCTACAGTCTAGATTCCGACTGCAAATAGATACAAGATATGAGCAAAACAACTGGATCCTCAACAACGAATCTATCTATTCACGTTAGATATTCTAGACAAGATATTTAGCATTCTAATTTAAACTCAATACCTAGAGTTGAGTCTTGTTTTCCTATGTACGTTTTTAGATCATCTGTAGTTACTGCATCTATACAAAGTACATTATTTATACGTACGTACACCTGCTGAATGGTATAAAATGGAATTGGATCAATCACACAGTGAAGTGCTCCCACCATACTACGTATACTAGTAACTAGCAATGGATTGGGACCGCGAAGGAGAGAAATGAAACGCGAAGCTCAAGACTGGTCGGGATAAGATTGGATAGGATAAGACATTTGGAGTAGTTACCTAAGCTCAAAAGTTTCTAATTCTGATCAAACCGGTCATCGACCAGATCTATCGTTTATACATACATACATAAGCGGACCAAATCGGAGACATCCTCGTAAAAGGTCAAATAAGATCCACCCTAAACCGACGTGCGTGTATAAAGAATGTTATGAGTGTGAATGAAGCGAAAGATGTGTAGGGATCGTAGCAAGTGGAGGTCTATTGTCTCTGCCTACCCCGCTGAGAAGCAAGCGTGAGCTTATGTATCTATCGTTTAAATTGGACGACATTCATTTCAATTATTATTTCGACAACTACCGTTTCGGATCTAAGGTGTTAAAACCCGAAATAATGTTTTACACCTCAAACACTAAATTATTTTCCATATTATTATTCTTTCCCTAATATTTATTTATCGTAAAACCTGTGAACTGTCGGCTTAGATCACGTCATGACGGTAGACCATCAAGGCTCGCAGCCTGTGTAATGAGATCATGTCAATCATAAACTTGTAAGCTTTTTCCATTTACAAATATTTCCCCGTTTTTGTTATCAGGCTTAATGTAAACAAACACGTGTGTGGTATATTTTTAGGCTTAAGTATGGCTGCAGCTATGATTTAAGTTAAAATCTTGAGTGCTTGTGGACGGCCGTAGTTGCAGACAAGATTTGGGGAGGGAGGCCGTAAAAAATAACATTTGTTAATATTTAAGGAAAACTTTCTTAATTTATTAGGATGGATTTGGGAGGAGGATTGATTGATCTCTCCTGGCATCGCCACAGGGGGTGTTTCCACTTTAAAGAAAGCGTTTCCCCGGGACTTAGGCAAAAACCCCTCGGGGGAAACCCATTTTCAGCAGTGGATGTTATAGGGGAGGTGGTGACTACTAAAATAACTGAATTAACTAATATAACTTAATTTAAATAAAGTTATATATAACTTAATTTAATTAAAGTAAAGCCCAGATTCCTATGGGAATATTTATAATAGAAATTACTATTATATTCCCATAGGAATCTGGAGCTGCACATATTATGCTGCATGGCCTTATAAATATCATCCCCCCTCCCCCTATCTTCCCCCAATATGAACGAACATTTTATTTTCCTTTAGTTTTGCTTCATATCCCAGATTGTGTGAAACCATCGGACCGAAAACGTGAATTTCAAAATGGTAAAAACGTTCTCGCTGGAATATTTTCGTTTAGTATTTATTCGGAAGTCTTTGACCAGTCTAATTGGAGGGCCCTAGTGAAAATATGCCAATTTTATTGCTGACAGCATTCATAAATTGAATTGTGAAATATATTGAATTGTGAAATATATTAAATTGTGCATCGTGTTATAAGATAGATAATCTAGGTTGTAAGTATAAGTGGGCGTCTATAACACAGGTTTAAGAGATTTTATTCTATTATTTTAATGCTATAAAAAATAAACATAGATCGATTTGACTGCCATAAGTAAATAATTTCGCTAAGTTATCGCATCCTTAAAAAAAGGTTTCACGTAACAATTTTATTTTAATTATTATTTCTATGTGTAAACACCTGATATAATCCTATATAATAAAGGGACTGCACTAGTGGCTCAGTGATTGGCAGTTATTTTTGATACCCGGTTTTCTGGGTTCGACTCGTTCTCGGGTAACTATTCGTGTGAACCACAGATTAAAAGAAAGACAATCAAAAGAAAGAACAAGACAAATAAAAAAAAATGTGTGTTATATGTATTGTAAAGTCCCCCGCGACACTGGGATTTATTTTCCTAGAGCGGAAGGTAAATTTTAACCAAAAAAAATAAACTGATAATTATAATGAAACGAAATGAAACCTTTAGACGGCAAACTTCGTGGCGCCTTAATATATTCATATAGCAATACGTATTCCGCATTCTTATGATCAAACGCCTTGCGGAAATTATAGAGCTCGAAGTTGATAATACATTTGCTGTGACATCGGCACTAATGTAGTTTTACTTCAGATATTTGTGATTCTTCGATGGATGCGATAATAAGGTAGGTGTAGCCAGCCAAAAAAATGTGTTACTACTTACTCTCTAGAACCAACCTGAAGTCAGGAAGTCAGAAGTGTGAAACCTATACCTCAGACACAACGTTAAAGAAAGAATGTCGGTCCTTCGCAAGATCTCTCACCGACCCCCACGGTATTCTAATATAACGCACCGGACTTTTAAGGTAAAGGGATAAAGGGTGTACCTATGTTCTGTGCCCACACACTTGTGGCCTGTGACCTGCGCCATGATTGTAACTATAGGTAATTGAATATATTGTAAGGTGTGACTAACAAATCTATACTAATATTGTAAATAGAAAAGCGGCCGTAGCCCATTGGCTAGGGCGTCGGACTTGTGATCTTGAGGTCGCCGGTTCGAACCCCACCCATTGCACTACCAACGTGAACCCACTCGTAACACAATCATTTTAGCTTAGCACAAGGGGTTAACAAGAATACTTGTAGACTTTAAAAAAAAAACCGGCCAAGTGCGAGTCGGACTCTCGCACGAAGGGTTCCGTACAAGTGCGTACCTATTTTTGATATCAAGAATACAACAAGTAACATAGTATCTTGTAGTTCGTTGTAACTTTGATCGATGTTGAATGAATGAAAGGTAAACTGCGGTTTACGGTTTATGACGTATTAAAAAAAAACTACTTACTTGATCTCGTTCAAACCAATTTTCGGTGGAAGCTTGCATGGTTATGTACATCATATTTTTTTTTTAGTTTTATCATTCTCTTATTTTAGAAGTTACATGAGGGGGACACACATTTTACCACTTTGGAAGTGTCTCTCACTAAAACTATTCAGTTTAGAAAAAAATGACATAAGAAACCTCAATATCATCTTTTGAAGACCTATCCATAGATATCCCACACGTACGGGTTCGATGATTTTTTTTTTTTTTGAGTTTCAGGTCTAAGTATGAGGAACCCCAATTTTTTTTGTTTTTTTTCTATTTTTGTGTGAAAATCTTAATGCGGTTCACAATATACATCTACTTGCCAAATTGCAACATTATAGTTCTTATAGTTTCGGAAAAAAGTGGCTGTGACATACGGACGGACAGACAGACAGACATGACGAATCTATAAGGGTTCCGTTTTTGCCATTTGGCTACGGAACCCTAAAAATAGATAAGGTTTGTGAGTTCGAATATTCCCACGAGTCTGTTTGTAATGTTTACTTTATACATCACAAACAAAAGTAGGTACTTACTCAAAAACTACCTAACCAAATTTACGGGAATGGGAGCTACACATGTGAAAACGCGTAATGAGCCTATCTACGCTACATTATTATTAAACTAGCTGCGCCCCGCGGATTTACCCGCGTTACTCTGCACCAGTGGGTCGGAGCGTGATATTTTGTAACCTATATATTATTCCAGCGTATAACCTATCCAGGTGCAAAATTTCAGCCAATTCCGTTTAGTAGTTTTTGCGTGAAAGAGTAACAAACATCCATCCATCTATCCATACCTACTTACAAACTTTCGCGTTTATAATATTAGTAGGATTAATAAAACCCTTAACAAATTATATAAATAATAGTAAGTATTAGTAAGTAGTAGGTACCTACTATTTGCTCTAGAAAAATCCTAAAATCACATTTTGGTCTAAACATGTATGAGATACTGCCTTGATCCAAATCACAGTGACCTTGAACCATATCCCAAAGCTTCGCACATGGGCAATGCGAATCACAACATGATATCAAAATATCATCGCGCGAGGTTCGTATAACACGTGGTGTGACCACATGCCACATATTTGCCCGTCGCACGTTGTTATTTTCGCATTAATATCATTGTCCATTGAAACAAAGGAGTTCAAAAGATCACCATTTATTTTCAAATATTATTAAGATTTTAATTTATTTGTTTTCAAAGTATTATTTAGGTATCGCTACAGTTTGACAAAAAAATGACGTCTTTTTTCGTTAAAAAAAATTGTTGGAAGCATTATATATTCGAAATATCGCCTCCGCCTCCTCGCTACAGTTTTAGAAAAGAATGGCGTGTTATTCAGTTAAAATAATATTGTCTCTTATCGAACGCGTTATGCGAAGGTATGGAAGTCTACCATCCAACCTTTTTCCTAACCAATGGTTTAAAAAGTCTACCATCCAACATTTTTCAACGTTTAAAAACTACAATATTTTATACTTTATTGCAGTTCGCAATGTGTCATATGTCATAACCCCGATTTTTCAGTCGCTACTAATAATTTGCAGGATGTTTTGCCATAATTATTACTATTATTACGTAACAAAAAAAATATATAATTTTCTTGACGAAAAAGTTAAATAGGTACGAAAATGACAAATGTCGACTAAGAGCGAAAGTTGCACAAAACTCCCCTACAAACAAAAAAACATCATTCCTCTATCAACCTACCTTTGTAGTTTTTAATTTATTTATTAGGCTTGGGAGCACTGCTCGCCTTTATACCCGGGGGAAAAGCAAAAGCCACTATCTACAAATTATTATGTCCGTCAGAAGAAAAAAACATAAAGGTCTTGTAGGACGTCATCGGAAATCGGATATGCGGTTTCATTGGTAAAGGTAGAAAAAAAAAACTAGTCCTACTGTTTTACATGTAAAAACTGCAAAGAATGTTTTTTTTTAATAAAATAACCTTGTCGTGCTACTACTTATTTTAAATGCCATACCTCAAGATAAAAGTTTGAACACAACAAAATAATATAATACCACTATAAAAAATCTATTTTAAAAATTATGACTCTTTATAATAATAGACCTACGTAAAATCACCAATCCGCCTACCAAGCGTGATGATTATATCCTCAACGATCCTTGCTTGCCATACAATTGATGGATGGGCAGCAGCATTTATCAGCTCAAGCTTAAAGGTACTCACCATCTTACTGCGACCACTGGCCATATCACCACGCTTGTTAAGAGGAGGCCCATGTTCAGCAGTGGATGTAAACGGGATGTTGAACTGAAGATTTCTATAATATCGTTGGAATTCCTACTACTTCACTATCACTACATAGTATAAAACAAAGTCGCGTCCCTGTCTGTCCGTCCCTATGTATGCATAGATCTTTAAAACTACAAAACAGATTTTGATGCGGTTTTTTTTAATAGATAGAGTGATTCAAGAGGAAGGTTTATATGTATAATAAATTAGAATTGCACCCGTGCATATCCGGGGCGGGTCGCTAGTAATATTAGAAATGCGAAAGTTTGTATGTGTGGATGTATGTATGTTTGTTACTCTTTCACGCAAAAACTACGGAATGGATTAGGCTGAAAGTTTGCACGCGGATAGTTTATCAGCTGGATTAACATATAGGCTACAAAATATAACGCTTCGACCCACTGGAGCAGAGTAAAGCGGGTTAAACCGCGGGGCACAGCTAGTATCATATAATAACCTACTAGGATTTCACGCACAATTCACGATATTCACAAGTGACCGTTTTACTAGTATAAACTTGCTACGTAAGTAGAAATACCTATTACGTACTGATTTTCCTGTTTGTTGACACAAATTGAGAAGAAAAAATTAGTACATTATATTATTAATCGCTATTTTCGCTAAAACTTTCGTGTAAATACATATCCAATAACTCCAGGTAGGTACCTTTATCGATTTCTTGCTAACTATTATAAAATATCCTTGTTTGTTTATATATTACGTAAAGGTTATTATTGTAATAAGAAAGTACATAAGTTATACCATAGTACCTTAATCATTTTATTTCATAACATTTACAATATTATAAAGAGGACAAACTCCGTAGCGTAGCGGTTACAATTTTTTCGCATTTTAGTTTCTAATTTAACTTAAAGTTAAAGTAGTGGCTCAGTCATTACGGTAGATGCCTCTGAAACCGAGTGTCTTAGGTTTGATTCTCATCTGGGACAACTATTTGTGAGAACCACAAATTCGTTTTGCTTTATCTTGGTGTGCTTTTTGTCTCAGAATTATTTCTTTGTATACTCCCTACTTAAGGTAATTTAACCCTGTTTAGTTAAATTACCTTAAGTAGGTATAGGGAGATGTATTAAAAAATAATTGTAATAAACAATAAGCTACCCGCCCCGGTTTCGCACGGGTGCAATGCTGATGCATATAAACCATCCTCTTGAATCACTATCTATTAAAAAAGAACTGCATCAAAATCCGTTACGGCGTTTTAATTAAAGTTCTAAGCGTACCTACATACAGCGGGAAGAGACTTTGTTTTACTCTATGTAGTTAAGATAAAGTTTTATGGTAGGCGGGTTGCAAATATATTATACCTAAAACGTTAAAAGATATGGGCGTCAGGCGTTGTACACGTCCTAGACCGCATTCATAAAACTATAAATAATACTCTTTTACACATATTTCGTTTACCTCGCTAAAATGATCTAATACCTACGCACATAGGAAGTCTAGAACAATTAGCAAGCACCTACTTGACCCACAAATCTTAAAAACTACTTTTATATTACACATAGCACAAGGTGTATGAATGAATTAATTAGAATAAACGTAACGGAAAACGTCGTATCTGAACATTATTTAATAGATTCCTGTGCGCGGCTTCACCGGCCTAGCTCCAGTTCCCGTGGGAATTTCGTAATTCAATATAGCCTACTCCTCCGACAACCTCCGTAGCGTAGCGGTATTAGGCTCGCTTTAAATCTCGGAGGTCGTTGGTTCGATCCCCACGCCGGACAAGAAATCTTTGTGTACATTCTAAGATTGCTTTCCGGGTCTGGTTGGCTGAGGGACTACCCTCCGTGCTTCGGAAAGCACGTTAAGCCGTTGGTCTAGATTGTAATAATATCATCTATAACAATTTTATGCCAGGGAACGGGCAGCAGCATTGTCTTGTATGTTGCAACATAATACTGCGGTCACCAACCCGCCTGCCAAGTTGTGTCTATGGCAAAACCCCTCCTTAGTTAGTTAGATATTTATACGTTTAGCAGTGGACGTTGTACGGGCTGATGATGATGATGATGATATTACTCCTGGATAACTTAGCGTTCTAATGGTGAAAGATTTTTTTAAAACGGTCGGAGCTTATACAATGACTAAAAACTAACTAATAACTATTAAATTATTTCTCTTTATATAATATTTGTATGTATAGATTAGCTACCCACCGCTTTTTACGGGTAGTAAATTACTTATATAGGGTGACTGATAATTAGTGACCGATACCTAAACACATCATTGTGTTCATGATAACAAACAACTTTTACTATGGCACCAAACCTGAAATCGCGAAAAAAAAATTAGCTGCAACCAGCAGATCATGAGCACAATCATGTGTTTAGGTATCGGTCACTAATTACCAGCCACCCTATATATTTTATTCTGTGTATTAGTGAATAAATGTAACCGTATGGAAATCCTATCTGTAGTTCTGAAGGTTATTGCGACAGACATACAGATGCGGCGCGCAGGACTTAGTTTTATAATATGTAGTGAGGATACCTCACCTGGTTGGGAGCTTCATAACTAAACATAGTTTATGTTACTAATGGATAACATAGCTTTATAATGGTGAAAAAAAAATTGAAATCGCACCAGACTTTCCGTACCTATTCAATGCAAACATACAATCGTATAAAAGTCATAATCCCTCAATCTCATCGCCAACGACCGCCCTGAGCCGAGGTCCAAACCCGACAGGGGGCGTCCTCTTGCGCAGGTTGCTTAGTTTGTAGTTTTTAAACCATTTATTAAGGCTGGAGCTCTGCTCGCCTTTATGTGAAAGTAGCAAAAACCTCGTGGCTAACTACGTAAGTTCTTCCGACAAAAGAAAATAGGAAAACATGATAGATGATCACCAAATGATGAATCCCTATTTTACTACGCCTTGGAATATTGGTACCTTTTAGACCTATACTTGTTAGTTGGATTTCTGTTTCTACATTGAGATGTTAGATACTTCTTTATATTACAAGACTATCGAATAATACAGACATAAGACCACCTTCGTCTAACTTATAACGTAAACAATGTCTCGATATCAAAGCGTCATATTTCATAGATCAATCAGAATTTCAAATAATTTTCAATAAAATTTTCTATGATAAACAGAAAATAGCTGACATTTTCATATTATGTGTATAATAATTACATCATTTCTGTTATTAATTGTGTACGAATTCGGCGCGAAAATGATCTCAATTTAATTCAAGCGTAATGTGAATTTCTTGCAGTGGCGTAAGTGTACCGTTTTATGCCCATGGCATACTCATTGGGCCTCAGTAAAAATCACACAGTTTGTAATTTAATTTTCATAAATCAGTCATTTCCTTGTGTGGTACAACATAATACTGCGGTCACCAACCCGCCTGCCAAGCGTGGTGACTATGGCAAATACCCTCCCTCGGGAGGGATCCGTTATATGGGCTGATGATGATAATGATGAGTCATTTTGTAAAATATTTCATAAATTTCCTAAAACAAAGATATTACATACAGTTAATCTTTCTTGTCTTTGCTAATATTTAACAAAATAATTTATTTTGCGTATTACAAGCGATCTATGTATGCATAAACTTTAAAATTGCATTAAAAATTACAGATTATAGTTACATCTAATCTGTGTTAGGTGCGCACATTCGTACAAACTAGATTATCTTACAAGGCACTAGAGCTCATTTTGCCATGTACATTTATCATTGCCGTCTTCTTGAGATGAACTTTCTTTTTAATTTCAATGTAACGTGTCGAGTGTATTACTAATGGAAAATCTTCCTGCCATTACGAACAGCCAAAAAGTCCGGGTGTATTTTTATAATGAAATAACATACTTATCACAACAATATAATAAAATAAAGATAAAAAAGGACATCGACATTAATAAAATTAAAAGGACCGCGGGCCTATGTCAACACGTATTGTCAGCAATGCTACCCTTTAGTCACGCCAATGATTCTACGTTATAATCTAGAAATGTTATGAAATGCTTTGTTTGATTACAATAGTCAGCATCCTTGCTATTATTATTAATAAGCAAATTTAGGTAAATATTTGTATCAGTAAATGTCACCTGACAATAAATTGGTACACAAGTTTGAATAACAGCAATATTAAGTAGACTCTCGTAGATAAATTTAAGAAACCTAGTTTTCTAGATGTTTGTCTATGTTTTGTTTGTCTGGTGGGTTTTCGATGTCATCATATTTATTCGCTGTAGGTATGTATGTCTAGACCAAGATCATGTGACTTTCTTTGTTATTAAAATCTTGTATTTAAGAAAAATAAAGACAGATTCTGATATTATTATTAATAGTAAACTTAAAAATTTGGCAATTTTTGTTATTGGCATTTTAGGGATAAGTTCAAACAGCATTGGTTTTTGAACGTACCCACGCCACTGGCGATGCTCTGGTGATCCATAGGTCCATAAAAAAAGGATCCAGGACAAAAACATATACATAAAAAAAATGCGGCACCAGATCGTGATTATCTACTAAATAAATAAAAAAAAATTAGAGAATAAAAAATAGTTATATACCTACTTACTTACCTACATTACAAAGCTATTTCAACTAACCTTTTTAATTGCACCAAGTTGATAAAATCTTGTGTTAAAACTAATGGTTAGGAATGTACCAACTATTGACATGACATTATTTCCCAAAATGTGAGACCTAAATAAAACCTTTTTCAAAACGTTGAATCTCGATTCGCTTTCACTTTGGCAATGGAACCTAACGGTGTGACCTAGATAAGGATAACAGTGATTCTGCGCCAGTCAATGAACCCCGAAAATACCGTTTAGTTCGTATGTAAGATGATTTTCTTAGAATTAAAGAAAAGTGAGCAAGTAGGTATTAAGCAGTATAAAGAAAAATGGTATGTGATTGTAATAACCTCGCCTTTATGCCCGGTGAAGTAGCTAAAGCCTCGTAGCAAACTATTTATAGTCGCTTAGGGGCCGTCCATTAATCACGTAAGGCTTGAAAGGGGAGGGGTTTGACAAAAATCACGAAATGTCACAAGAGGGGAGGGGGGTGTAGTAAGATATCACGTGTATTTATTTTTGGGAAACTATAAGTCGAGCCACACATTTCTTTATTGGCCACGTGATCAAACTTCTCATTTTATAACTAAGCAACGGGAAAATGATATTTAAGATATATTCTAAAATATATTAAAAATTTAAGATTTTTTGCAGATACTAAAAATACACGTGATATTGGGTGGGGGTGGAGGGGTAGTCCTAAACCTCACCATGTATCACCAAGGGGAAGGGGGGGTTAAAAAATGCTTTAAAAAAGATCACGTGATTAATGGACGGCCCCTTATTTTCTATCACCACATAGTTAGCTATGTCTGAAATAGTAACTTTTCAGAAAAGTTTACTTTTTACTTTATTTTACGAGATTTTATTGGATGATGTGTGCTTTTAATAATAGGTATGATGACTTAAAAATCTATTTGGTCCGGCGACAGTTAGTATACCAAAAAATTATTGAAGGTGATTTTGTTTTGTCATTCCGTAAACTAAAAATGACAACGATACTGCGGGTTGAAATTTCATGTGACGTCACTTCTAGGTACAATTTTACTTAGGACTGACGTCACATCACCTCCTGAACTTTAACGCTCTGTATCTTTATCAGTTTTTATTGATTTGATAAATCAGAAAATACTTGTCCAATATTTTGAGAATTTACTGACAGACCAAATAGACTGTACCTAGTGGTAATTCCTATCGGCGAAACAAATTGTAGGCATTCCGATTCAACGTCAATGGCATCAAAATATATAAATACTTACAAAAATTACTTGCGTGATGTTAGAAAAAAACGTGGTTACATTCTAATGAAATACAGTGAAATAAAAAAATCACATTCAATTTCAAAGGGCATTATTATGTCACTTATTTCCAGCATAAACCCTGTAGAGTTCTATCAAAAATATATCTGTTCTTCCCCTATTGATAACGAAGTAATATTAATATGAACAACCAATGATTACATAATAATTTTATCCAAGAAGTATCACTTCAGCCAACAAGTGCAGTAGATAAATTATGCAACGTATTGACTTTAACACAAGCTATCACTGGAAATCAGTGCCTACATGACGGACAAAAGGTACTCTTTGTTACTATTGCAGAAACGACATAATTATTAAGTTCATTCAACTTTTTTTTCTTATTCTCGATAAGTGACTCACAGTCCTGCGCTATCTTGGAATCTGTAGAAAGTTTGCCACACGCGTGTAAACTATAGGACATCACTACATAGTATAAAACAAAGTCACTTCCGGCCGTCTGACTATGTATGCTTAAGTCTTGAAAACTACGCAACAGATTTTTGGACTTGACTGACTAGAGGGACTTGGACTTCGGGTCAGGGCGGTCGCTGACGGGGAGATTAAGGGATTATGGCTTTTAGTTTCTTTATGGGAGTTTTGTACAACTGTCGCTCTACTTTACAGTTCGCGGGCCTCTCGGACTTCGGGTCTACGAGGGCATCGGATGGTTCTTAGCAAACTAAGGGTCGGGAGGGATGTAACCATTGTGTTACCGCCACCGTGTTGGTTAGATTACGGTTAGGTGGTTAGATCAAGTGCCATAATGATAGATCGATGCTAGATGGAAGGATGATCTGGTTAAGGCCGCGGGATCACGGTGGATGCAGGCCGCTTCTAACCGTAACAATACTGGAGATCTATGAGGGAGGCCTATGTCTAGCAGTGGACGTCCTACGGCTGAAATGATGATGATGAATGATGAAGTGCCATATAATAATAACAAAATTTAACAATATGAATGGCACAAAAATGTCTTGGGCTGGTTAAAAAAAAAACTTAAACCAATGGAGTTGAACAGGGACTTATTGAGGTTGAAGTTTTTGTTTCTTTTGTTCTTTTACCTACCATCGTTTTTCGGACCGAGAATCCTTCGAGCATTTGATTCTTCGAACATATGAAATTCGGAAAACTAACAACAATTAAGACACACTAAAAGTCCAAAATTTTCTCTGAGAAAGTGGTTACCTTAAAATTTCGTAATGATCAATCAGTCACCATTTAAAGTGTTTGTCACCATTTCGCAGTAACTATATCGTATGATAAATATTTATAATACTGAAAGTATTTGCTAAATTTGTACATATTCTTCCTTTGCGTTGTCGAACGAGTCGCATGTCACATAGGCCAAAATACACAGAAAAAGATGGCATAGACAAAATAAAGAATGCGTTTCCATTTTTAAACCGAGAGTAATGATTCACGCTTAAGTATCAAAGTTCAACCTTACTCAACATGATTATTAAAAAAGAAATTACTTGCTATTACGCACGTGAGCCTTGTTATTTTTAAGAACCTAAAACTTTACTAATTTCTTTGTTCTTTAATTTTACGTATGGATTTTTTATTCTTATAAAAAGTGAAAAGCCTGTACCTACTTCAATAGGCCTAATCGACTAAAGCTATTACTCCAATAATAGTTAAGAAACAAATCACTCTTCACTCTTCGCCAACCGTCTCGACAAAATATCCGACCTGAGATAGGCCGATAGGCCTGAGACTTAACGCTTGAGCAAAGAGTATGACCTGACAGCTAACTTTAAGTACTTCTAGTTGAATTTTTCGTTAAAATATCCGTAAAAACATACGTAGATATATTGTAATAAAATAAAACTATGCAAGCTTAGAATAAAATGTACTAGCTCAATATAAAATATCAATCAGATATACCTATCAGCGATAAATCTATAAAAGTGTAAACACGCCGTAGTGGGAAAGTGGAGCAATGCCAGTTGACATCCGAGATGTAGCAGGAACTAGCTACAAACTGTTTAGGATTCTCCCTAGCACAATCAAACATTGCCTATTTTACTAATATTATGAATATACAACATTATGATAATGTCTATTCGTTTGAATCTGAGGGGTAGCTACCGCGTAGATACGTAGGGGGCCTGGGCTACGAGGGCCCTGAAAGTGTGTGGTAGAGGGCCCCTACAACAAGTTTTGACAGAGGTTCCGTATAAGGCTTACTACGTCACTGATAAGAATGTAGGTTTAAATTTTTAACTTTAAACAAAGTTAGCACCACAATCTAGTAGGTACTATTAATACACAATATTATTATAGTATTAAAAACTACTAGATTAGTTTAAAAACTGATGGATAACG
The DNA here is from genome assembly GCA_947037095.2 of Nycteola revayana. Taxonomy (NCBI): domain Eukaryota; kingdom Metazoa; phylum Arthropoda; class Insecta; order Lepidoptera; family Nolidae; genus Nycteola; species Nycteola revayana. The sequence continues at coordinate 20,297,635 of OX344843.2, forward strand.
TAGGTAACTTGTGAAAAGCACTCATTACTATGTCACTTTATCCAAAAGCAATATTTTAAGGAACGGTTGCTACACATACAAAATATGTGTATTCTACATAGATATTTTGAATCCCAAAAACATTAACAAACCAAAGACCGACAATCAATATAAGTATCTAACGAAAGAGAAACCACTAGGTACCTACATTTATAACTTGATTGATGATACGACTATTTTTATAACAGTTTGAAAGACCTTGAACTCAATTTAAATGGCGCTAATTGTGTGATCTTAAGAATGGATGTCATTGACCGGTCTACATTTTTAAAGAAAGCAGATACATCTCTTTACTTAATGAATCATAACAAACAACAACCTACCTATTATACCTACTTATTAAGATCCGTTAATTCATCAAATGACTAATATTAAAAACGAGGTTATTTTAGGATACAAATTATTTGACTTTCTTCATTGTGTCTGTGAGACTATTATTTCGTCATTCAATTTAGTAGGTATCTAGGATGTAGTACTGTTAGACGGAACACTTTTCTCTTCTTGTCTCATGATTTCAACGGAAGCCTGGTTCTTTTGCCAGTTTGATAAGAAAGTTAAAACTGTCGAGGACGCTTTTTGTGCAAAAGTTTTGGGAATATCGTTGCGAAGGCGGCTTTGATTCCTATCAACGATACTCAAATACCAAAACTTTGAAAACGTTTCTGATCTTAAATGCTTGATGCTATTTAAAGATTCTACAGAAATTAATTGCTTTTCGAATCTAGATTTCATGTTTAATTTTAGCACAAAATATTGTACCAAGATGGACTTAATGCCTAAGGCATAATCTGCATTCTGTCAGTCCACCTTAGAGTGGTAATAAAACAAGATGGTAAGTTGGCTGTAGTTTAGAAAGCATAAAAATATACTTAATTTTACTATTAATTGATAAGTTCCAACAAAGCATAAGCATTCATACTACTATATAAAAATATATGTTCCTATATAATCTCATAATAAATACAATTACATAGGGTGACTGGTAATTAGTGACCGATACCTAAACACATCATTGTGCTCATGATAACAAACAACTTTTACTAGGGCACCAAACCTGAAATCGCGAAAAAAAATCAGCTGCTCCCTACCATGTTAACTAGTTATGTGAACATGAATGTATGGAACAGCTGATTTTTTTTCAAGATTTCAGTGTTGGTGCCTTAGTAAAAGTTGGTTGTTATCATGAGCACAATGATGTGTTTAGATATCGGTCACTTATTACCAGTCACCCTATATAATTATGATATTATATCATAAAATTAATAAATTATTCACTTCATTCGAATCTATCTAGAATGGAATTCACTGGCGGGGTAAAGCTGAAATTGTATGTAGGCAAGATACCATTTAGGAGGGCCCCTGTGACCTTCTTTTCCGCTTGTAGATAATCAAGTCGGATAGAGAGTGATCTCTATGTGTAGAGGTATTGCTGCTAGTAGTGGTTCGTAAGATGGGCCTTAGAAGCGCGGGGCCCTTAGGTCGCGAGACCGTAGGCGGGGCCCACATCGGCACGCCTTACGCCGCCTCTGGTGGAATCTAGGGTTATCTTTGAAATGTAATTATTTAAGTAGGTTGGTGTAGGTGCTCTATTGTTTCTTGCTTATCAACCAATCAATAGACGTTAATCACTCATATGTACTTAAGTAATTGCATGATAAAAGCGTGTAAAACTTTCTATTCTTTAAACTCCCGAAAAAAATCTGTTAAACACCCGTTCTAACTTCTTAAAGGTATCATAAGTTTTTTTAGTATAAATCAAGTTAGATAGATTTTAACGGAAGTATTGCTGAACCATTGTTATAGACCTAAAACATCCATATTATTATAAATGTGAATGTTAGTTTGTTTGTTACGCTTTGACGCGAAAATTGCTTAACCAACCATCATTTAACTTTACACATATTCTTGGAGGTATTAGAAATAAAATAGAATACTTTTTATTAAAAAAAAATCAATGCGAGCGAAGCCGCGGCTGAAAGCCGTTTTCTCTATAAAGCTAAGAACTGTAAGCTCTACCGAAACCTACAATAATAACATACAACTTACAAGTATAATAAAAATATTTTAGAACTGATACGTCATGCGTCATACAGTCTTATATTTTGTCAAAGCCGACGGAGTAAGATTCTCGTGGCTCGGCAGAAAAATTACTTGGGTATATTTTGACAAACATTTTTCATTGCACTAATACAGATAAAGACAAAAGAAAGATCAGCATAATAAACCTACAAAATAATTATTAATTTGTTTAATGAACGTAATAGTGTATTGTGTGATGTACGAGTCTTTGTCATGTACAAGTTACAACCCCATGACTCAGAGCTCCAATTTCTTCACCACACATAGTACACTCATCAATTTCTAAGTAATTAACTTAATAAAATACGCAAATGTAGAATTCGTTCGTGTTTTACTAGACTAGTTAAACAAGAGATGATAAACATTTAAAATTTGTATTTTTAAAAATCGGGAGATACCCATACCACGAGCAGAGGACACTACACCACTAAAACCCCCCGGACACTCCTTCGATGCGCCGTTGGCGGGGGCCGGGTACGCATGAACAATCCGGCAATACATGTATCCGGCAATACATGTATCCGGCAAAACCGGGAGATCCGACTAATATTATAAACGCGAAAGTTTGTAAGTATGGATGGATGGATGTTTGTTACTCTTTCACACCAATACTACTGAGCGGAATTGGCTGAAACTTTGCACCGGGATAGGTTTTACGCTGTATTAACATTTAGGCTACAAAACATCACGCTCCGACCCACTGGAGCAGACTAACGCAGGTAAAACCGCGGGGCGCAGCTAGAATTCAATGAAGAAAGGATAAAAACATTAGGGCGAATATTATTTCTTATTCAAATTTAGCCAAAAATGATCTTGTTTTGCTAACGGTTAACATTATATTAACAATAATAGTATAATAATACTAGCTGATGCCCGCGACTTTGTCCGCGTGATGTTTGTTGTTCATTCGGTTTTTTAAGTATCCCTCATTAATTTTCTGCTATTTAAAATGTTGACTAGGGTTGTAAAGTGTAACCACCATGCAAAAATTCATTTAAATCGGTGTAACACTTGCGGAGGTAAAAAAATAAAAAAATCTGGATGTGTTCTATTTTACTTCAGACATCCGGAACCTCCGGTCATGCGTATGTTATAGGTAGGTATAATAATAAGTAGACACTTACCTTTATACACTTGACCTCTCTTTGAACCCTCCTAAACTTAGCCAAACTGAAATCTGAATCCAGCTTTAGCTGTGAAAACACGCGCGGTACGAACATAACTTCGCTAAATGTTATGGTGTGCCAACCGAAATAGAATAGTGCTAAACAGGACTGAGCAGGGACTTCGTAGGGAATGTCTTTATACTTAATATACCTATAAGTAGGATTTTCTAACAAAAACTTGGCTGTTCTACATTCAAGGCAAATGAAACGGCAAATATTTGGTAACATAAAGTAGGTACCGGTCAACTGGGGTTTCTTTGGCATTCAGGGTAACATTGACTGTGTAAATGTACTCGTATTTGATGGTAGGCGGATCTCTTTACTAAATTCACCGGTTTAAGTTTCTGGAGCACATTTCCTCATGTCATTTTGGTGTTTTGTCTCCCTTCAAATTTCGTTTCACCATCACTGTCAAAGTTACCCAGTATGTCAAATAAACCCCGGTCGACGGTACCTAGTAATCAATATCTAAGTCCTGTATCAGCCCAAAAGAGGTACATGTTCAGCAGTGGACGTGACATTCGCATGGGCCTCTTTTAAACAAGCGTGGCGATGTTATAATCTATAATTACCACAGTCGGCAGGCGGATTTGTGGTCGCAGTAAAATGGTGAGTATCCATGAGCTGATAGATGCTGCTGCCCATCCATCAGATGTATGTCCTCTTGCGAAACCCATGGGGAGACATAGGGTGTTTTATTTTAAGCCAGACACCGTACAGCTAATATCTAAGTAGTTCAAGGCAAATAACTAGTAAGAGAACATTAAAACAAAAAACTATTACTATCACATTTTTGCAGTCTACTAGTATTCTTGATAACCCCTCGTGCTAAGCTAAACAGCTTGTGTTACGAGTGGGTTCACGTCGGTAGTGCAATGGGTGTGGTTCGAACCGGCGACCTCAAGATCACAAGTCTGTCGTCCTAGCCATTGGGCTACGGCCGCTTTAGTAATTCAAAGCCGATATCGTCGTCGAAACAGACAAGCAGCTATTTAACTATTTTTTTTACATAATACCTACTTGATGTCCCGCACAGTTTCACCCACGTAGATCCCGTTCCCGTGGAAACCATGACTTAAACTATACCACAAAAATAATTTGACATTATATTGGTTAAAGAATTTGCAAAATCAGTTCAGTACATCTAGAGATTACCCCCTACATCCTCACAAACAATTCATAAACTTTCCCTCTTTCTAATATTAGCATAGATAAATCTTGTCTAATTATAACCTAATCTTGGTTTTATATGTAAATTAATCATAGATAATCTAAACTTACTACGTAGGTACTTTATACGCACAGTTACTTTTTTTCTCACGAGTGCATAACTCTGTCAACGTAGGCAATCTAGGCAAGCATTCAAAACATCGGCACCACATCCCTATTTCAGAGTATTGCAGACTGCTATATCCGTCGCAACGAGATAGCTATGAGTCTGAGATGAACAGCTGGCTCCCTCCGCGCATACCTAGCAAAACTATGTTTCTCAAGCTGTTTACTTGTTTTGGGAATGAAACGCGTTTTGTTTTACTCTGTATTATCAGTAGAACTACTTAGAGCCTCTTTACCTTATTTTTTGTCAAATATAGTCAATTTAGATTATACATATAGTTTAGTAAGGTCTAAACTATATGTATAATTTAATTACATGCGTATACTACATATCATTAATTCTAACTTTATTACGGGGCATTACCGAAATATCAAAATAAAATGTCAAACTGATTACCCACAATATAAATACGGACTACCTAAGTACGGACCAAATAGGTAAATGGCAAGCAAACCAACCACTTAATAAAAAATCCTTTAGGTAGGTACGATAAGCAGGTAAAATAAGTATCTAATAGGCATTTTTTATACTTTTACTTCGCATTGACAAAAATGTCGTTAAAATTTTATTCGTTTCTCGGTAGTTAGGTACCTAATAATGTGATGATTAAAGTTACGTGTAATTAATGTTAAAGGAATACATTATTATGACAATGGAACCTAATTACCTAGTGATCGTCAACACCTAAAAATGTGCTGAACGCATTAAATTCTGTATTTCTACGCATAAAACCAATAGAAACATGTTGCATGGTACCATTGCCATTTATAAAGTTTACCCAGAGCGGCTGCCGTTGAATAATATCAGTAAGGCGATAATCGCACTCATTCCGCATTCACTCACTAGTACAGTACCGCAGTTTACACACTAGTTCGAATTTGGCGCGCAGTCGGAGCCGGTCAGCGACGAGCGCGCCTCCGCCGGAGGAAGTTGTGCGAACGAGACGACATAGTGTAGGAGCGAAGTTTTGTTTGTTGTGTTTACTTTTTGTGGGATTTATAAAAGTTATAGAACCAGTTTTAATTCGGTATAATGAAATACTTTTGTGTTTGTGCAAATATAAGTGAAAATACGTTTGTTATACAGTAATATAGTGCCGCAAAAGATATCCTTGGTATGTATATAACTGTTGTGATTTTTTTTTATCAACCCGCGGTTATCATTATGCGGTCAGCACGAACTTATATGAGCTTTACATCCTTTGTTTAGGTATCTACGGCGACGCGTATGCTTACAACCTAATAGTACTACACGGTACTATAAACAAATAATCGTAGTATTTATAATGGACGGCGAAAGAAAAATTTATATGAGCGAAGGTGTCCCGTTGAATTCGGCAGGTGCGGCTAACATTTTTTTGAATACTGGCAAAAATACTAAAGTAAATTCTCCTGATGGGACTGTCATACATCTCAACACAGGTGACTATTTACAACCACATTAATTCTATGTAATGTAATGTTTAAATACTAATTTAAATATGGATTTAACAATGCATGGTATTTTCGTTTGCAGAGAAACCCTCGGACCTCGGCGTGCATATAAATACAACGTTCTCAATAGCGTCTTCCAAGAAAATGAAGCTTTTGTTTGTGTTGAATTTTTTGTTGAGTGTTATTTGTATGGTTATAAGTTGTTCAATTGCGTTCTATTACTGGAACGAAATGATATCTATGAGGAGACAATTGGACAATATAAAAGACCAGTTTATTATAAATAATTTAAGTCAAGACAGAATGGTGCAGAGTGCCTTAGTGGCGCGGCCGAGGCCGGCGACTGTCGAGGCGCGGGAGCCTAGAGCCATGCTTGCAGATAACGAGATCCCACAAAATCCAAGGAGGTATTATGTAGAAGACCTTGGAGAGGACATGTTATTGGTAGACGCTAAGAAAAAAAATTCAACCAAAGACAATTCTCCTGTCTATGATCTAACGGTGTTACAAAAAGGTTTGTAATTCTACCTTTTCTTATCTATATTAATTCTTTATTTCTAAACATTTTGTATAGACAGCTATATTCATTTAAAAAAATAATAATTTCAGAAGTGGTGGTAGCGCAATTCAATGGTGCCATACGGGAAATAAATCTGGGAACAAATTGTAAGTACCAACTTATTTATAACAATTTTTTAAATATATTTCCTGTAACCAGTCCTCTGATATAAATATCAAACTATGCATGTATTTATACTACTGATAACTGGTTAGGCTAGAAGCATTGAAGCTAACATAAAACAGTGATACACTCAAGTGAATTAATAATATTCTCAATTATGTTAATATATTACTATGTTACATAACTATTATTATAAACAGATAAATGCCTGTTTCTCAATGTGATAATATAAAATAGATTTTATTACAACCTGCTTAGACTTATAATAGTTTAAAGAACACAGAACAGATGTTCAGAATCAATATCCTACACAGGAACAGAGTACCATTTTTCTAATACTATTCTCTGTAATAATGATTATCTACTTACTAAACTATTTATTTAATCATATCTTTTTTCTCATTCATACCTTGGAATCCATAGATACAGATTTAAATCACTTCTTATTATTATGTGATTAAAATGTTAATATATGTGTGTGTGACAGGATATGCCTTGATATTTGCAATTACACATTGCAATGGACAATAATCTCTATCGCATAAGCTATAAGGTTTAAAAAGAAAGTTTATTATTACAGATGTTTCATTAAGGTTTGCTCTCAGCTAGAAAAGAATACCTAGTACATAGTAAATAAGGTTTAAAAATGAATGGTATAAAATTCAATACTTTATTAGACTCTGCAAAGATTATGAGCCGTAGTAAGTGAGGGTATGCAAACAATTAAGCACCCAGACAATGTTAGATGATTCCTTTTGTTTATACATTAACTAATTGTCACTATCAATTTGCTAAGCTATAAATTAGTACTTAAGATCTTATATCAATTACATTTAACTGTGTTGATAACATGTAATTTCTTATGAAGTAATGTATGAATAAAAGCTTAATGAAAACATTTTTTTAATAGCAGTCTTGTGATTGGTAAATAGAAAAGTAATATTTAATACTTGATATGAATTAGGTACGAATAGGTTTTTTTTTTAAATTTACATTGCATTTTTTTTGCGTTACTAAATTAGGCGGGTCCGAGCCCATTCGTCCCCTAAGATTCGCACCCTGTGCCCACTCGTCCCCTGAAACTTTTGAGGGGCCCATTCGTCCCCTGAAGAATATTTATTTTTATTCATTCTTCTAATATAAGTACATGTATATGTGTATACTGCAGCTTGGTAGTCCGGGTACAGTCGCGCAGAAAAGGCTAAAATAAAAAATATAGTAATTCGGTAGATATCATGTTTATTTCAAATAAGATTAACACATAAAAAATCACAATGTCCTAGAAACTAACAAAATACAACTCTTTTACAAAAATCAGCCTTGATTGACCATCATATAAATCAACATTAAATATAAAATATGCAAAAAAAAATAGAACACATATCAACAGTAAATAATCACTACTTATTTTTTGTATATTTACCAACTACATACATGCAAAATCATAATAACTTAAATCTAAAAAATTATAACAGTACAAAAAAAATACTAAAATCACAGTAATTATTGAAGACTAGATAAATCAACATATATTTTTTTTGTATATTAACCAACTACATGCAAAATCGTAATAACTTAAATCTAATAAATTGTAACTAGAAGTACCTACATAAAAATTGGCTAAAATCACCGTATTTTTCACTGAAAAAGTAGAAAAAGTAATATTTTATCATACAAAATAGAAAATTATGTGAGTGCATACACAGTAGCATACTAAAAATCTATGTTTTACCTTAAAATAAAATAAAGTATTTAATAGTAACTATTAAAAAGTAGCAGCAGTTGAATTTTTTTTTCTGTGTCGTTCCAATTATATACATGTTAGTCTTTTGAAATAGGGATGTATAGGTAAATAGTAGAACTTATGTATTTTTCCTTCACGTACATGCACTGATCACTTCACTCACTAATTAAATTTTATAAGTAATCCTACAGGATACGCTAATGAGTAAACTTTCACTCGAGACAGTATAAAAATCAGTAAACTTGGATTTGCAACTATAAGTAAACTACATGTAGTAACACATTCCTGGAATAAATACGCCGAAGTTGTCTAGTACTGGTGTTAGCCAATCAGGTGCAAGTCCTTTCATCGTGCGTCTATTGTTTTGGGCTACGCCTTTGTTATTCGCTCGCGCGCAGGTACTCTGGCTAAGATTACCCCTCCCGCTTCGGCATTCCACACCCCGCGCACATCTGGAGAATACTTAGCTATTTTAAACACCTTATCTATTATTTGTAACCCGTTTTTTTAACAAGCCATTCGTAGTGAGACAATTTTACATCGTAAGCCTATCGACAGGTTATATTATTATCATGACGGATTATCATACATCATAGCTCTTTTTTCAATTATCTGTTATGATTTATTAAATTAATTCCGTTAATAAACTGTTCACAAGTGTACTATGTTAACCGTTTCTTATGTAAAATATAGCTAATTTTATCTCAGGGGACCAATAGGCACCTGAATAGGTGCCGAATCTTTAACTTATATTGTATATATATTAGAGGAGACGAATGGGTACCTTAAAAGTAATATTTTTTATTAAAATATTAATTGGTCCCCTACCAGGAGACCAATGGGCACCTATATAGGGGCCGAATCTACAACTTTTATGCTGGGTGACGAATTTTAGGAGACGAATGGGCTCTGACCCAATTAGGCACACACCTAATTAAAATAATATTTTATTAAAAGTATTATTTTGATTAGGCACTTGTTACACGTCCAACTTTTTTTTTTTTTTTTAATTCTTTGAGGTCAGTTTTTTTTTTCAACTTGTAATTGTGATTTCAATATTTTGTCTGTTCACTTTTTGATAACCTTTGCTGGAATGGATAATAAAAATTTTGTCCACCCATCCAGTTTCACTGACACACAAGTAAATAAAATCATAAACAATAATTATTAAAATCTGGCATTAACTTTTCAATTACTACTTACTTACCTGCCTACTTCTCAACAAAATACTTCAATACATAAGTTCTTTGTTCTATGCTATTTGTATAGACTTCTTGAAGCCCTCTTCAGCAATGCTCTTTCTATGATTGTCTTCTTGATAATTACGATAATGCCTTTTGTTTATACTAAAGACTGCTTAGGGCTACCTGAGCTGGGAGTCGTAAAACTGGTTTAAAACAAAAAAATAACTGTTTTAAAAAATGCCATGCCTTTGCGAAATTTTCATTGTAAAAATAAAAAAGTAAAAGGATTTTACAATGGCTAATGGATGTAGATTTATAATACAATTTAAAATATAAAGGTATTATTAACTCTGCTATGAAACTAACTGCAGCCGGCGGTTTTAGTCGCATACATTTATTTCGTAGTTTAGTGATTTTTGTCAAATGTCATCTAAATACTGAATGGATTTAGATATTATTACTACAATAATAATACTTTTCTTTCTTTTTCTTTTTGTTTCTTTTTGTTAAAGACAACTCCCGCACTAGGGAAATAAATCCCTGTGTCGCGGGGGACTTTACAAACATACATTTCACGGACACACAGAACACCCAGACTCAGAACAACTATTTGTGGTTCACACAAATAATTGTCCCGGGTGGGAATCGAACCCAGAACACCAGGTCTCAGAGGCAACTACCGTAACCACTGAGCCACCAGTGCAGTCGTATATATATACTATACAATAACTCATTACCAACACCTCAAACCACTACACAGATTGCTCTGAAATTTGGCACTCAGATAGTTACTATGATGTAGGATTTTTCCAAAAATCAGAGGTTCAAATAAATATCAACGTTTGATGAAATTGTTTCCTAACTAAGTACTTAAACTTACATCACAATGGAAGGAGTATAAGCCAGTAAATACTAATATACTTAATCCATATCTAATGTTGCAAAAAAGCTACTGATCAAATTATTTTTACTCAACATTCGCCTTTCTTACTTTTCTTTTGATTTTATTTTGCCTTTTTTTTTGTTCTTATATTTCTGACTATCCTTATTTTTTCAATTCTTTTAATACATTTTTTTTTTTGATAAGGTATAATATAATTATTTTATTTACCGAGTTAATCATAAAATTTAATAGACTTACGAAGTAGATTAATTTCCCAAGTGTTATTATAATTTCGCTTGTAATAATCCTAATAATAATGATCCATTAACATATTTAACGTGTAGGTTCCGGCTTAGAATAAACCTCCTCATATCTTCCTATGGGTGCCGTAAGAGGCAACTAAGGGGACATACACCTAATAGATGGGCAACAGCATCTATCATCTCAAAGGTACTCCCATCTTACTGCGATAACTAATGCGCCTTTTTTTTTCGGACGGACTTTTGTATTTTGCCCCGAGGCTTTTGCTACTTCACCGGGCATAAAGGCGAGCAGAGCTCCAGCCTAGATAAATGGTTTAATCACTACAAACTAAGCAACCTGCGCAAGCACTAATACGCCTGCCAAGCGTGGTGATTACGGCAATATCGCTCGAAGGACCCTGGCATGCCAAGGTCTGTTAATGCGGAGGACTATGTTCAGCAGTGGGCGTAAACTGACTGATACCGTAGAACTACATAGTGGATAATTATATTACTAATATTAGATATTATTACTTTTTCAAGTACTTATAACTTTCGTAAGTACTATTGCTTTCTGTACCATTATAAGTACTACATGATTATGTACTGTTAGTTAACTTATCGCGAATTACATAATACAATATATATAAGTATGTACAGTCGACAAAAGAGATAGTTTTACACTTAGTGAAACGCATTTTAAATTTATATGTACACTTTTATGAGAAAAGTTTACTTTTATGTGCATTTGTATACAGCTAGCAGCGAACTTTTCACCCATAAAAATTACCGGCCGTCGTAGTGACATAAACTTTTTTTTTATTTGATACTTCCGGTGTAAACCTATCTCTTTTGTTGACTGTACATAAATAATACAATAAATGTTTGTACTTTCCAAAGGTAGCTGTTAAATTATTGTTAAATAATAATAATTTTAGTAAAAGTCCCCTAAAACATATGGTTTTCTTATTTGAAGCTGTTTAACGGTAAAAAAACCAATATTATAACTTTAACACAATATTTTATGCGAGGGATTAAATTGAACTAAAATGCCGATATTCACATTTAAAATAAACAGCTTATCTGTTCACAATACCATTGTTACTGAATAGTATAATATACAGTATCGAGAACATTAGGGGGGGACAGAATTAGATTACACTTAAAAATAAACCACCCAGCATACTCAAAGTATTCACAAGCCGTAGTATTATACATAGCGAGGAATTTCATTTGCATGGCACAATTCTCAACATACTTAGCATATTAGGTAGTATACCTACTACTAGATGTAGTGGCGTAACTATACCGTATAATGTCCATAGCAAATTCATTTAAAAATCGACCATTTAGTAAGGTCCTTCTCGTCTTCATGTCCAGTGAATTAGCAAAAGCTTCTTATAAACTAAATATGTCCACTGGAAAAGAAGGGGTTTAAATCATTACGTTGTCATTCAATTTTAACAACTCATTTTTGATAATAATACAGAACATCTATATATATAGTAACATGTCCTGACTGACTCATCGAAGCCGAGGCAAAACTATTGAAGCTAGACACGTGATATTATGATCGTGGCTTCCTTTTGTGACGTATTGGTCCACTAAGAAAGGGTTTTATAAAATTCTACCCCTACGGGCCCAGGCAACCGAGGATCAGGATCAGGATATGGATCTAGTGGCGTCCAAAAAGAATTTCCGTGCTTTTAGACGCTTTTGCCATACCTACTACTGGAATCAAAAATAACAGCTCACGTGTAGGCCCCGTAATTTATTACCCGTCCGTGGTACTTTACAACTGGCTTCTCTAGTTGTAAATTACCCCTCAAGACTACTTATGTCTTATTATTTACTTTCCTTTTTGCTGTATCCCGCTTTGCTATGGAGGGAAGTGAAAACATAAGTCTTTGCTACTCCTCCTAATCTCTTTCTGATTAAATTCGTTGCGGGTCCCAAGGCAGTTTAACTTTTTCCCGGGACTTGATGAGCCTCGGTTCTCATTATCATTACCAGTGTGTGCCACTGTTGATCCTGGCTTACAGGAATTGCTAGTGGTGGGAACGTGGGTGAGTTTAGTCCCATAAGATAAAAAAAATAAAACAAAAAAAGGCAACCGATGGAGTTGTGGTTAGTTTCCTTTAGATAAGGTAATATTGTGTGTACTCTAGTTAGATAGGTATTTGATAAAATTAATTTTACACAAGCTAATATTTTTATTTTTAATCAAAGGGCCTATTTCCTGTTGCTCGTAGCATTTTACTAGCCCTACCACTCTTTAGTTACGCCACTAGCAGTATGGCTAGGTGCCAAAGCATCGGTGACAGGTTCCATTAAGTATCCTTTAAAGTATTGGGCTTAGATTGTATCATGTTGTAAGTGTAGTTCATAAATGTATCAGGAATGTTTTGGATTAGCTTCCGCCTATAACAGAACGTGTTTATCTAAATAGCTAGTCATTATTCATAATGCCCACATTTATCACTAGTTGTAACATTGTTGCTACCATTCTAAATATATACAAATTAACTAAATTGAAGTGTACATCTGTAATGGAATACGGTTAATATGGCTACGCCGATTAAGATAGAAATATGAGCTGACAGCACAAGGAATAAAATAATATACATACATTACTTAAAATATAGAGATCCGCGCCAAAATGATAAGAACCAGTACGCACTGTGTCTACACCGACAGTTGCATAAAATTTCCCTAAAATTCTTAAATACCGCATTCCACCCCCACAAAGGAGTCATTGAGCCGTGGTCCACGGCCTATATAGAAGCCGCCCTCTAGCGGAGGTTGCTTAGTATAGTTTTTGAACGCTTTAATGAGGTTAGGTATATAGCTCTGCTTGCCCGATGAAGTAGCTAATTAGCTATAGCTTAGTGGAAAAAAGTACATACCGACTCTCTTAAACCGTTCCCTCCCACTGAAATTGCGCCGTACAGCTAATGAGTAGTATAATAATTCGTATTTTGAAGGAATTAGTATAGGAATTAAGCTCATTTGTTTAAAACAAAAGAACATTTCAATTAAGTTTCGAAGCTACCGTTTGACTAAAAAGGCAGTATTACTAACTTGAAGTTTTAGTTTGGATTTGTGGGTGTGGGTGCATGCACTTGTAACGGCCAGTTTGGATAATTTAGCAAAAAGTTTCCAAGCTTTGTAAGAATAAAGTAAGGTTGGATTGCATTTAAATCCCTACGTATAATATAAGTGCGAAAGTAACTCTGTATGTTTGTAACGTTTTCATGCCTAAAGCGAGTTTTTTTCGATATATAAGGAATAGGTACCTCTTATATCGAAAGAAACGTTTAGGTTTAAAACGAAAACTTATATTACCTATTACGTTCAATGTCCCAAAACGTCTACTTCCCTAAATGTCGTCCATATCCGTTTTGTCCACATTTTATCACAACGACGAAATCTACAAAGCTCAAAAAGTCTACTTTCGAAGTTGGTTCCTATTTCGTGATGTAATCGGAAAGTAGCTGTTTCGAGATACAGATTATATTTTGGGCTATATTACTAGTTGTTTTGGTAAAATAGACGAATTACAAAATAGACGTTTAGGAAAGTTTTAAACCAGAAGGGAAAAAGACTTTAAGGGACAGTTCCATTCGCTGGCAAAATTTGGCAGGCTAACCCTATTTAGTGTATGAAAAAAAATAGTTTTATAAATATCAGGTTCACTCATTACAACATACAATAAAAAAAACCTAATGCTCATTCGTACATCATGAATTCAAAACTGTGTTTCCACAACCGCAGGTATTTGTTATGAGTCAAGTGTCTTAGACCTTTGTCTTAGTGTGATGTATTAACTTAACTGTACTTGGAAAATCACCGCAATATTTTTGCAGTCAGCTGTCTTGACCTTTTCTTTGCATTGCTACTGCATACTTTTACAAGGTGTCTAGCGATAACATCCATTCATTTTATAACCTATTAGTTGTTCATCGTTCTCATCGGGTCCGTCGCCCGTGCCCGTCGTTTGTATTGACATGTAGATTGGATTTTCCAAAATTTTCTTTCATACAAACCTTGTCCGGTTTGAAAGAAAATTTTATTAATTACGAATACAATGAAAAAGTTTTTACTGCGTAATTAATTCACAAAGGTTCTATTTGTTTATTTTTTTATGTTAATTAGGTATTTACTTATTTAAGTCACTTTTCTCCTTACTTTCAGCAATCATGGGTCCCTGGGTACGAGATGAAGAGGTCTCATCCAAAAACAGTGCTGACAAAATCGAATTGAACAACGACAACAAGTATGTCGTGATCAAAGAGGGAGGGCTGTATTTTATTTATGCACAGGTATGTATATATGTACTTAGTCAATATTATAATTTATTATCATCATCATCATCATCGTCATCATCATCAGCCCGTACAACGTCCACTGCTTAACATGGGCCTCCTCCCGAGGGAGGGTTTTTGCCATTGTCACCACGCTTGGCAGGCGGATTGGTGACCGCAGTATTATGTTGTAATACACAGGGAAACGCTGCTGCCCGTTCCCGGTATACGCTTGTTATAGATGATGTTATAACAATCGGGACCAACGGCTTAACGGTTGAAGGGAGTCCCTCAACCAACCAGACCCGGAAAGAAATCTTAGAATTTACACATAGATTTCTTGTCCGTTGTGGGAATCGAACACATGATCTCCAAGACTTAAAGCGAGCCAAATATCGCTACGCTACGGAGGTTGTCATTCATCATTTATTATACATAGACAAAAATTACGCAGCCACGATGCTTTTGCTACTTCACCGAGCATAAAAGTGAGCAGGATCCCAGATTTAGTAACTCATCATCAGCCTATATAACTTCCATTACTAACATGAGCCTATCTATCTATACTTACACTTGGCAGGCAGTGTAAGTTACATAGTTTGGCTGAAGCCCTGTTCGGCTTTATGCCCGTTGAAGTAGCAAAGGCCTCGCGACACGATGCCATAACATGGTTATTATAAATCTATACACTACAAAATTACATCAACGCAATAATTCAATAATATTTGCATATATTATTGGAGATGGCTCATGGTGACTAATATACCTAACTAGTTTAATTGTGACGTGAATATTGTGCTAGTACTATAACACCGTGACATTTTAATCGTCCTGCGAAGTTAGCGATAGTTCGAAACGTTGCATAAATTTTTTATACTAGACATATTTTGTACATTTGTACTAGCTTCCGCGCGCGGTCGCATCCGCGTAAATCCCGGGAGTAGTAACTTCATATTTAATTAAAAAAATGCCTATAGTCTACTTCGATAAATCTGCCCTGCTTATTTTGTACTTGCAGTAATCGACACTTTTGGGATTTTCACTCGAGACGCCGTACTTGCACAAAAATGGCAAGTACGGCGATTCTCGTTAAATAATAAACATATTTCTAATAAAAAGATACCTACCTATATGATTTTAATTTTTTTATGTATAGATTAGGGTCCTGAAATGTCATTTTCGAAAAAAGTGAAAATCCCAAAAATGACGATTACTCCAAGTATATTGTTAGGGCTTGCAATATCCGTTCATTTTTACTATCCGGGTAGTACGAATATTCATAT
This sequence comes from Nycteola revayana, assembly GCA_947037095.2. Taxonomy (NCBI): domain Eukaryota; kingdom Metazoa; phylum Arthropoda; class Insecta; order Lepidoptera; family Nolidae; genus Nycteola; species Nycteola revayana. The sequence goes on from OX344843.2 coordinate 20,314,010, forward strand.
TTTACTATCCGGATAATCCGGATAGTGCGGATAATACGGATTTTTTTTTGTTTTTATTATAAATAAAACTAATAAGCTTTTGTAATACGTTTTAATCAGTCTCTCAAGCAAAATGACAAAAAAATAATAAACTATAACAATATTTCAAGTAACAATCACATAAAAAAACTAGTTCACTTTCTAAAATTATACAATAAAATACCGATACCGCACGAAAAAAATTAAATCTATTCTTCTCATACTAAAAACTATTCTAATTAAAAAAGAGCACACATAACCTGTAGCAGAGAACACTCTTTCTGCTTCAACGCTGGTCGGTGGTATCGATAAACGTTAATTATAAGCCTTTTCTAAATACCTGCTTCTCTGACTATTCTCATCAAATAGTGCCATCTCTACTTGGATTGTAGTGTCTAAATCATTTGTTGAAGAAGTCGGTCGCTGCGCAGAAGATGGCTGACTCAAAAACCGGATGATTTCTTCTTGTATTTGTGTTTTAATTGATACGCTTCCAGTTGAAGAAGAGCAACCTTCTGTATATTGTGTATTTTGCGCTGAAGTTAAGACTGTTTGATCGGGTTATTGTGTGTCAAAAAATGTAGAAAGAATTTTAACACTCGTCTTTTACAGAGATTCGTTTGAAGGATTTTCAAAAGGACAGTCGTGTGTACTTCGCTCTTCATAAAAATTGTGAGGGTTTTGCAAATATGTCATGGTACCGACTATTTCTACAACTCGTCGTTGTGATATTCTTCTTTTGAGTGATACTAGAAGTTCATTACTGATAATGCTATCTTTTTGCGATGATTTCTGAATCATGAATCTTTACGCTGTGTCAGCAGTCAGTAAGTTTGCATCTTCTTGACAGATCGCTTCTACCGTAGCTTTAATTATATTAAGGGATTCCGAAATGCCTTTAAGATGTTGTAATTCCGTATCAGTAAATTATAATCAGATTTAAAATCAATTAATGCTTTGAAAACAGAATCTTATTAATAAGAACCGATCAATCAGAATAGCAAGACTGCTCCATCTTGTTTTGCAGTCTAAGATAAGACGAACATTCTTTTGTTCTCCTTCTGCGGTGTATTTATAAAGCATCTCGGACTTAGTCGGTGATTTTTTAAACATCTTGACTACATTTTTATCTCTTTTTATTATTTCGTTATAATCTTTGTTGCTTAAACAATCTTCAGTTCTAAGACCGGTTGCATGTACATTATTTGTAGCTACAATAAAACCTTCACCATTGGAGTCTTCAATTTCTTGTACATATATATCTTCTGTACTGTCATCATTATCAGCATTGTCTTGCGCAGCAGCAGGCTCTTTTTTATTATACAGAACGTCTAGAACTCCAAGCGGAATCCCGTGTGCATAACACAATTGGTGGTACACTGGTGTATTTTTCCTAGAACACCAGTCAAATAACATCATCGTTCAGTTACAGACCATACTGTGCCAACTTTGATTAGAGAAGGTTAAGGCGCCGTAACTTTACCTGACATCAACGAGAGTCCTAAATTTGAACAGATGTCCATTCATCCAGACTTACTGCAAAATTGCATTCTTTCGATTTAAATCGGTCCATTTCTTTCTTCAGGTCTAGCTTTAATACTTCACAATGAATTTAAACAAACTTTTTAACTGTGTGGGATTGTGGTATTTTTAAAATTAACTTAACGCTTTTTTACAATACAATACAATGTTGAAAATGCGTGTAGTATGGATGTGAGTTAAACTTAACAAGTGGTCAATGTTGTTATGATCTCTGTCACTAAATTGACTTATTGTGATTTGTGAAGTGAATGATTAATTGCAAGAGTGATGAACTGAATTAAAACCACTACATAGTATAAAACAAAGTCGCTTTCTCTGTCCCTATATCCCTATGTATGCTTAAATCTTTAATACTACGCAACGGATTTTGGTGCGGTTTTTTTTAATAAATAGAGGGATTCAAGAGGAAGGTTTATATGTATAATACATCAGCATTGTACCCGTGCGGAGGCGGGGCGGTTCGCTAGTAATAAATAAAGTAATAATAGTTATATGATTTATAAATGACAGCTTTTTATTTAATATTTAAAACAGAAATACATCTATCCGTAAAATCCAAAAAATCCGGATGCTGATGCAATTAAAATCCGGATTTGAAAATCGGCGGATATCCGGATAATACGAATATCCGGATATCCGGATTGCAAGCCCTTTGTACTTGCAGCCGGGCAGGGCAGAAATGGGCTTGGTCTTTAAAGAGTGATATCAAATACTTGTATATGTCACCGGAAAATAATAAGAATCGTTAGTTGATCAACTAACGAGGTTTCGGGTGCTTAAAAAAAATAACCTAAACCTAAATGGGGTTCAACCGGACTTGTTGAAGATGAAGTTTTTTTGTTATGTTACAGCAATATTTACCTGTACCTGCTATTTTTATTGATTTATCCAAGTCAACGAAGATATTATATAAAATAGCTAGGTAATGTGATTAATTCTGTGTCATTTATCACTTTTTCTAAATTGAGTCGACATTATGAATAATAGCTGGATAGTATATATAATATCCGGATTTATTACTTTGGCTGTGAAATATAATAGATAACTGTCGTGCCCATGACCAACGTTTCGTTGAATAATATTATACACTCGCGTAGCTCCCGTTCTCATGGGAGCTGCATAATTAAAAATATAAGCCTATGTTACTCCTAGAAAACGTAGATTTCTAATGGTGAATGTATTATCGAAATCCGTTTTTGAGTTTATTCTTAACAAACCTACAATTACAATAAGAATGATTCGTATTTTCTCTTTATAATATTAGTACAGTTCATTACATATACGAATGACGTTCAGCAATTAATAATAAACAAGCCAAGTTTCTAATATATTGTCCATGTTATGAAATATCAAGAATGATGGCCAGTATAATATTACAATATAAAGCCGCAATTATATTGTGTACCATAAGATACTTGACCACCGCAAATAATCAGGAATTTCCCTCATTTCTAGTGTTTTTACTATGAATCACTTTGTTTTTACTTTTATGTTTAAATAATATTTATGTACGTAGAAGGAATAAGTTGAAGGTCGCTTTTATGCCCGATGATATTGCAAAAGCCTGGGGTTGCATAAATATCTGACAAAATAAACCTACTGCTTCTCCATTAGGAAAGGAGAAACAATAAAAACTAACTCAATTGTATGATTTCAAAAACGATTAATGTAAAGTAACTGATTTATAGAAAACCCCTTAAAAATGAAGGGGAAACCCTGATTTGAGTTTGTTAAGTGACTTATGGTATTAATTTTATACGCTGCGCCCCGCGGTTATACCCGCGTTACTCTGCTGCAGTGGGTCGGAGCGTGATTTTTTGTAGCCTATATGTTGAGCTTATTAACTATCCCCGTACAAAGTTTCAGCCAAATTCATTCAGTAGTTTTTGCGTGAAAGAGTAACAAACATCCATCCATACTCACAACCTTTCGCGTTTATAATATTATTAAGGATTACATACATACATACATGTCAGACTCAGATACAACTGATGTTTTAGGGTACTTGTTCACAAATCTTAATCATCATACAAAGTATTGCAATATTCAAACCAGGCTTAGGATATTTCTGACCTGAATAACACATTCTGAAGAAAAATATTGATTGACAAAATATGACATGGTCATTCCTCCCTACTCACCATGTTAATCGTTTTCTTACTTCTGACCTCCACCATATAAGACTAGATAAATAACATAACATTTGAATAACTAATCAATATCTAATTCCAGGTGGTATACCTAACACAATCGCCGAACTGCTACTTCATCTGGGCCCACCAGCCCGGCAAAGAGCCCCGTCTACTGAGCACATGCGCTACAGGCGATGACTCCAGCAAGCGTTCATTGAACAAGTCGCAAATATCCTGCTCAGTTCAAACGGTAGCCAGATTGTATAAAGGAGATGTAGTGAACATTGCACAGAGGGAAATCAACAGAACGGTGTGGCTGAGACCGGGGTACAGTTACTTTGGTTTTGTGAAACTTAGTTCCTAATAGGCTGTGATTAGTTAAGGATAAAGAAAGGTAGGATGGTTTTATGGCAAATGAAGCTAATATTATACAAACAGTGAGAAATGTTTATATATATGTTGTCGAAAATAACATACGATGAGGTGCGACGAGTTTCGTAAAGTATTTCTGGAGACTGCGTTGCTGGTCCGAAGCCAGGCAGGCTTTAGTTTTGATGGCATTTGTCTTGTTGGTTGTTTACGCAGCTACAGTAAAAAATCATAACATAACCGATTCTAAAAATAATATTCGTCATTCTAAATTCAAATTTCTGTCCACAAAACAAAAACATATTTTAATTTAAAAAAAACGAAGTTTCAATTTGGAATAGGTACTCTTCTGTTATTTTATAAAAGAAACCCGTTACAATTTTTGTTTTCATCATCATTGTTTGTATAAGATTAGCGTAGTGCGAGGTTATCACTGCCAGTGAGATGGAATGGTGCTAGACTTGTGATAGGATCGGTTGATAACACTAGGTTATCGGGGCACAAGTGAGAGTACTTGTCCCATATATAGGTGATCGAAAGTGCCATAATGTAAATAATGAATTACACAACATCACATGTCGCCATCGACGTGTAACTGCGCTTGTCCGATGGCAAAGTTTCAACGTAAAAACTAGAGAACAGAATATTTCTGCTCTGTGGTAAAAACTCAGAATCCCAACCCAATGAGTATCAAAAAATGGACGGATCATTAGAATATGATTTATAAATAGTGAACTAATCCCATATAAATAAAGAACTTCGGAGAAGTTTTATACTTCGCCGATTTTAGACCTAATTTTTTATTAGGAAAAATAATTCTTTATTTTATTGTGCAAGCGCAGCCATAGTTATGGTATTGATGTAGGTACTTATGATAAGTTAAAGAATGATTCGATATTACTTTTGTTTGTACATGTTAAGGGTTCGTTACAAATGTGCACAGATGTACTAAGTTACTATATAAACAATATATAAAATGTTCTTTCAACATAAAAACTCCAGATTATAATAGCAGTAGCTGTTTAAAAAAAACTTATTTCGTATTCGACTGTCGATTTTATTCTAATTTTGTAATGAACCCTACAATATGCACTCAATTTTGCAAAGTTTAGTTTGATCTCCTTATTGGTAAGAACAATTCCATTTTAGTACCAAATTTTTGATATTAATGATGTATTCTTTCGATTATAATGACAGTCATGTAAATGTTATTATTGTACATATTTGTTGTTAAGACTTGTATTGTTTTTGTAATATTTTGAACCTTATTACTGTTGCTCAAAAGCACTATTTGCGATGGTGACGCATATTTTATATGTACACTCAATTCTACACTTGTAATTTAGTTTATAATGCAATATTAGTTGGTAATACGTTACCATTATTTGGTATTTATATTTTGCTGTATGTAAGATGCACAGAGCATTGACGATCGCGGGAAGAATTGTAGCTATAGGTGGATTTTGAATGTTACACATATATGAAGACTAATGTAAAAAGCATTTAGTCGAATGTGCTATGGTGGTAATATGGGACATACGACCAATTGCTTCTAATATTAATCCAATGGCTGAGATGGTGTATAAATATTCAGTGTACTGTTGTACCGATTGTATGAAAGATGAATACTTAAATAATTACTTGAAAATAATGACCGTCAGAAAAGGGTCATTACCATTTTATTTAGCGTATGTGGTGTTTTATAGATAGAAGGAAAATGTGGTTACCAAACTAACCACAAGTCAAGGTATTATGTGTTTGTCCAGACATAAATAATAATATTAAATGTATTTTATTACAACTTATTAAATATATATTATCTCATTTTTTGTTACACTGTGGGAACTTAGTATTTAGTAACTATTGAACTGTACTATAATATCAAAATATTAATAATTCCATTTCGAAAATCTTTCGCCGAAACTGCCACTTATTTTATATAGGTCGTTTGAATGGGTGATTCTAGTGTTTTTCTCCAAATTCAATAGTTTACTAAATAGATAATTACTACAATAATATAGAAATATTTTCTTCAAAATGTGAAATGCACGGGCCCCAGCCCACAGGGTCAAATTACAGCAGACGGAAATTAACTAGCATTAGAATTTGTTACAAATTTCCGTTAAACTAACTTTGTATTCAATTTTTCAAAACCCCTGGTCTATATAGCCATGTCACTGCTTCAGGGCAAACATTACTTCAATAGTTTAAAACTCAGTTGGTGCTGAAAATATGTTTAAGTATAAGTCATTAATGTGTACAGTTTGTATTTATTGCGTATTAATCTTTTGGTACATAAATACATATAATAAGCTATTACGGTAAACATTATTAGTCATTACAACTTCCATTATTAAGTAATAATCTTAATTACTATTTCTTAGAAGTTAGAAAATGTTTCATAAATGAATCCAAATTAAAACTTTAAGTTTTATTCATGGTGCCTAAATGCGAGACGCATGGTGTTTTTGTAGTAACATGGTATAGTGTGTTAACAATTATACTATATTTTAGTTAATGTAAGTCAATTTTATTGAGCAATGTGATATACGTCTAGTAATAAATTTAATTATTATGATTTCATATGATAATTCAGAATGTACAGTTAAGTATGTTCTATGTTCTTAAGATAAGAAAAATTACAGTGTTTTTGTCGGAATCACCCGTCCACAATAAATGTGCCTTACAAATTATTGTATTTTTCATTTATTTTGTTTCCGTTTATCCCAAGCGATTAAATTCGCGTACCCTTCCTCGTAAACCACAAAGGTTCGATGGTCTAAGAAAAATTTATTACATACTAGCTTCCCGCGTGCGGTTTCACTCACGTTCCCGTGGGAACTTCATAATAAAATATAGCCTTCCTCAATAAATGGACTATCTAATACCACTATTCAAATCGGTCCAGTGGGTACTGTGATAAGCGCATTCAAGCAAACAAACAAACTCTTTAGCTTTATATATAAGATAAGATTTAGAGAAAACTTTAAATAATTTTATATTCAATTCAGATAAATAAAACCCTTCTCAAAATTTTTATGTTCTATTACATGGATAACGAAAAAGCTAACTGTCTTATTTTTGCTTTTCTTCTTCTATTTAAAGTACAGTATTACTTTAAATAACTGTACACCACATTTAAGTATTAATTTTCATTATTTAAAGAACGAAACTTAATCAAGTATTGGAACTCGGAAATATAAATTGGAACGTAATATACGTTCGGTTTTACGGAATAAATATTCATAACTGTAACAATGAGCTAGCGAGAATGTCACTGTCAAAACTCGAGGAATGGAACGTAATATAACTAATAACCTCAAAATCAAACATTGAATTGAACTTGATTTATTTATCGCTGACGGAATTTATATAAAATGCTAACCAGGTAACGAATTAGATATAAACAATTTTAATTCTTTTTGCTGTCCATTTGTAACACAACAACTGATTGCTTTATTTGTATTCATTTCTTCATAGGCTTCGCTTCAAAAGGGATTTTCGGTTTGTAGTCAGATGTTTATCAGACAAACCATCCGATGGCGATGGCAAGGTACCTGAAGTAAAAGCAAAAGCACAGAAAGCAGAAGAACCACAAAAGAAATCTGTGGAATCCACAGAAAAGATTCAGGAACTCCTCAAATTGATGTTGGCAGAACCCACAATAAAAGAGAGTGAATATAAAGACAAGTTCGCTACAGCACCAGAAATACCCAGAAGAAGGAAACAGAAAGATGAAATTGAAGTTAAAATGGAAAAAATTGGTAGATATCTTTCTTTACTTTATATAATTTTCATGTGCAGAAATAAATGTAAGTTCTAGTGATTGCGTCCACAACCACTGCTCAGCTTAAGCTACAAAAAATCTTTTTGGTTAAGCATCAATCTCTTTTAAAAGAAAAGTCTTGTTCTTTTAAATGTAAAATATTGCTGTTGTACAGTCGCAGTTGACAAGCATCTGCTCAGATATTAATGGTAACTTGTAGTGTATAGAACTTATTGACATTTAAAATTGTTCAGAAGTATTTGTTCACCTTGTCTGCTACAATATGTCTGACGGCAACTGTGCCTTTGTAAACTGAACTGAACTTTTTTTTTTGTAAATAGAATGTTTTGGTTTATAATGTGAGAAATTCACAACTAAATTGGCAATTTTTAGAGATCACTAAATCGTATTGATGTGTTTTTAGGACACTAAAGATCTACAGTAATATAATAGGAAAAGGCAACAACAGTATAATCATCATCATCATCGTCAACAGCCCGTTTACGTCCACTGCTGAACATGGGCCTCCTCTTAACAGAACTTGGCATGCCAGGATCGTTAAGGGATATTGCCATAATCACCATGCTTGGCAGGCAGATTGGTGATCGCAGTAAGATGAAAACCTTGAGCTAATAGATGCTGCTGCCAATCCATCAGCCATACATCCCTTAGTCCCCTTTTACGACACCCATGGGAGGACATAGAGTGGTCTATTCTAAGCCGGAAACCACACAGCAATGACAACAGTATAATGCAACTTGATTAATGATATAACATTTTTTTTTACAGAAGAAAACATCACCAAGGCAGCTGGTGATGTTGCGCAGGCCCTTGGTGGGGATGTGAAACAAACTGAAGCAGAACTACTATCCAGAGTTCTGGGAAAAATTAATCAAACTTCTACTAATCTTAGGTAAATTTAACATTGTTCTTCAATATACCTTCCTAGGAGCGGTTTCACCAATATAACTCTGGTTCTCATTAGAACTCCATAATTAAATATAGCCTATAGCGTTTCTCAATAAATAGGCTATCTAACATTGAAAGAATTTTTCAAATTGGACCAGGGGTTCCTTAGATTTGCATGTTCAAAGCAAACAAACAAACTATTCAGCTTTATTCATAAAGATTTCTCAAAATAAAATGGAAGTCATTATGTACATGGATAGCATATCAGTGTAGACTTGAATCTTTAAGATAATTGAAAAAATGCTTCATATTCTTAAAGAAATCGCTGTTTAGACACTAAAGAGCCACAAAACAACAACAAATAAAATGCAAAAATCGTACCAATACTGGCAGAATTTGTATGATTATTGAATTTCATTTGTTTTTTATTTGTGGCTCTTTAGTGTTTAAGCAGCAATATTTTCTCTTCTCGGTTGGTAACGGGATTTCTTTTTTTCATGATTTCATTAGGAAATGTTATTCATTCATGATGTAAGCCATCCACTAGTTGCCACCATCATTACTTAAATTGAATATACTGGTAAGACAGAAATCTATATCTTTTTCAGTGATCTCCTTATTGGCATGAAAGTTGACCGTTCCAAAGACAAAGAAGATCTTAATAAAGAGACCAGGGGCCAACAAGTAAAGCGCATTGTTAGTAAGACCAAGGCTGAGGTTCAAACCAGGTATTCACAAAGGAAGACCAAGCCAGATGAGAGGGAAGGGCAAGTAAAGAGGTAGGTTGTGATTGATTTCAAAGATATTAACTTGTTGTGTCCAAACCATATACTAATTGTATGTATGGTTTGAACACAATCAGACAATCAGCTATATCTTCATCATCAACCTGTATTCAGCCACAGAATACAGACCCAGCAACCAGTAAACCTCTCCAAAGTCATTCTAATAAAAGCCATCTACAACTGCCTTCCATCAAGTCAAGCAGTTGATGAAGAGGCATCCAAAAATCTAGTGTCGAGTGATTCTGGACTAAAGTCTAAGTCCCACGGGGGTGCCCTCTTGCACAGGTTGCTTAGTTTGTAGTTTAAAAATCATTTATTAAGGCTGGAGCTCTGCTTGCTTTTATGCCCTGTGAAGTATCAAAAGTAATTTGGCTACATAGGTTGGCCGGACAAACAACACCTTTTTTTGCCAGCACTAGGATTGCATTGTATATACCACAGTATACACTTATGCAGGTTAAACACATGGCACAACCTTTGAACTATTAATATCAGTGTCTACAAAATTTTACTGTTGGGGCTCCAACTCAATTTTCAAAGCTTTTCACTGGTTAAAATAACTTCTACTATACCAAGATATTCTTTTTAAAAGGTTACTAAAAACATATTTCATTACAGATCCAGTCCACCTCAACCAACATCGGTGAACATTTTCAGTGGACAGCCTCTGGGCATCTTTAAGGCTGGGGAAGCCAACTATGGCACTAGTCTTGATGTTTGGGAGAACTTGAAACAGCGGGAACTGACTCTGTCCACTGCCCAGCCACCAGCAAATTACTTCCAGAAGATGATCCTCTGGACTGAGCAGGGCAAGATCTGGAAGTTCCCTATTGATAATGAGCAAGGTAATCGAACTGTCTCACATTGTTTTAATTTGAGTCTTTAATTAATCGAAATTAGCTACTTCACGCGAATTTACTCATGTGGTCAAAAAGTAAAGTAAATTGTTACAAGGTAAACTGAGGTATCTTCTTTCTTCTGCAATTGCGTATGATAGTCAGTCTCATCTTCCTATTAAATATATTCCTCAATTCCTCGATTATAAACTATATTATATTATAAACTATATTTAACTACCTGTTCATGCCTGGCATTTTCCATTCATCTTACTGACACTTAAGTTTTGCAGATTTATTTTTATTTATATAGATTTTATTGCTATTCCAGGTTTAGAAGAAGAACAAAATATCCACTTCTCAGAGCATGTGTTTCTGGATTCCCACCTCGAGGAATGGTGTCCCAAGAAAGGTCCCATCAGACATTTCATGGAGTTGGTCTGTGTTGGTCTTTCTAAAAATGCATTTTACACTGTGAAGGAAAAGAAAGACCATATCATGTGGTACAAAGAATACTTTGAGTCCAAGAAAGATTTGTTAGAAGAAGTTGGTGTTTGGAATCCAAAGCCAACCAGCGAAGCTACACAGAGTTAATTAGATGTATGAGTATTATTATTATTTTGTATAGAATATAGTGTTATGATTATAACTGAATTTTATTTTGAGGTTCTCTTACATATTCTATAGTAGATAGATAAATATACACACAACTAAAAATCGGAGTAAAAATTATGTCAAAAAATGAAACACACTTTCATTTTAACTTCACTTTATTGCACCTCTGGAAGTACACTTCGTTGTATATTTCGTTGTTTCGTCACTCTTCGTGTAGCGACTCCTCGAGTTAGTTAAAATTAATTATTACGCGAGTTCTATTCGCTATGGACAAGTCACTATTTAATTGATCAAATATTAAAGTTCCTTAACTCCACCTCTATGTAGAGAGAGCATCAAGACACTACTGAATGTATATTATACATAATAACAATTACCTTTACAACATGTCGATATGACATAATACAATGTTTACATTAGTACAAAATACCTACCCAATCGTTTGTAAAAAAAACAAGGAACTCTTTATATCTAAGTACATATTCTTACGTTACTCATCGTATACTTTAAAAGCCTCCAAAAACATACCAAATTAAAGATAGATTATAAAAAATGTACAAAAAAAGTGTACTTATTCACATTTTTGTACAACATGGACATACTTTATCAGATTTACAAATGATTTAATGGTCACACTATAATGAAGAGGCTTTAGTTTTAAATTAAAAATAATACAGTTAAAAAATGGAATTAACAATTTTTTAAAGTTAATTGAAATATTTCTTCGAATATTTTTTCTTACAGAAACTTACTGATACTATAGAAATACATTGTGATATGAATCCGATGAAATAAGAGCTCGTTAACACATTTTTTCCATGAAAAATAAAAAAGGTTTACCAAATGAATATTTTTTTAAATATTCTGAACAATACAATACTATTCTAACAAAAGCTCTTTTTATAAACTACTTTGAGATTGTGTTAAATGAGTTCTACAATGGTTACTACTATTTTCTTATTTGTAGCAATTTTAATTACTTAACAGAATGAAAAAGAACAACTAATGTTTGGTATCATTACATAAAAATAATATCAAATATGTTTAGATACATTGTAAGGGAATGTTTAAATTAGGTTATATGAATGCAAGTTGGAATGGATTGAATATTAAGTCTAAGAAATGTTTGTGCGAAGTTTTATAGTACTTAATATTAACAGAAAACAAATTGAACAATAACAAGAACATAGAAAACAGCGGAAGACAGAGAGGAAGCAATTTATAGAGAACATTTACCAAAAACATTTTGATGAATAGTTAACTTTTTAAAAATAAAGAAACTAATCTTCAAATTTATATTCATACATATTTCTGACATTTCGTTTGTGCTTGGCAGTCAAAAGACAATTTTCCAAAAGAAAAACCATGCCAGTAAACTTCTTTTAGTAAATTCCTAATATTAGTTGTAACTTTGAAAAAAGAAAGATAATGTAGAAATACATACATCATACACTATTCATACATCTAAAATATCATAATCAATTATTTGATGAAATATCATTAGCTGTAATTAAATACAAGATTTTATTCAGAACTTTATACGGGCATTGGAAATAGTCTATTATTTACTTTTTTTTTTACAAAAGATGCACTTGTTTTTTTGAGTAGTTAACAATAACTGCATGCCATCTTAGGTTTAGGCATTCATTTATATCTTAAGCGAGTGCATTAAAACGGGAAGTTTTTTTGAAATACGAAAGTAATTCTTTCTGTCTAGAAATCAAGAAATTGTTTATGAATATTAATTATTATCAGTAGTGCGGTGTTTACAATTTAATACGTGTCAACTGTCTAGATATTGTAACTACATATCTCAAATAATTGACATTAGAATTAAATTTATAGAAATTTCAAAGTAATTTTAAAGGCTATAGGAATGCTGAATTTAAGGAAAATACTAACTATTAATTTGTAAAGTATTGTATAATGGAACGTTTTATAAACAAAGTTATTTGAATGAATCACCGATGTATTGTGAATGTTAGTCGACGGCATCGCTGGTGGAGCCTCGCGAGTGTCGTTGTCTCGCATTTGTCTTCGCTCCAGTGGACGGCTGTGTTTATTGGTGACGGCTCTGTTATTTACATCACCTAAAATACAAATTAAAATGTGAATCAACAAATAATGAAACTGTAACACGAGGTTCAGAGGATTGATGCTATGTTCAATAGCTAAGAGTGCACCGAAAAGGGTACCTAGTAGCTAATGATCATATTTTTTTGAACTGTGCTGTATGCAAGTACAATTATCTCAACCTTTAGACCGTCAGTGCAAGCGATTCTCGCCGTTAAGCTTTATCTTTTCCGTCCATTGCCAGTTCATTTCAGTCAACCAAGAAAATGTATAATCATATGCTGCCCATATCTAAAAGGTCGCGTTGGAGATGTCATTGTAGTGTTGGCAGAGTATGTTACTAATTGTGCTCAATGTTCTGCTACAAAATTCTGTTTTATATTTATTATGACCAGTTTTATCGCGGTCTAACTAACTACTTACCTATGTCCGGGGTTTAGTACTCAATTTCAAATAAAAATATTCATTTATTTATTGACGGGACCAATCTTGCGGAGCGTATGGGATCGGAACCATTGGTCGATGCGGTTAAAATGTATATGAACTTGCGGTAGTGGGATGAGGTTTATAGTTACCTCCGGAGGGAAATACATTAACGATATACACACATGAAATAATTCCCACCGCCTGAAATCCCTCTTTTGCACACTGCTTCGATCGTGGCAGTGCCGGGCCATCCGACTACCCACTAAAACCCCCTTGTGTGGTGTCTTAGAAAAGGTTCCTTTACCTGCAGTATCTGGCTGGCCTCGAAGGCGGTGCCGGGGAGCAGCACGATGGGCGCGGCCACGCGGCCCGCCTCCACACACACCATGTTGGGGAACTCGTCGTCGCCGAAGTCCGGGATCTCTTTAGCGTACTCCGCCCATGGATTCCAGATCACTATCATTCCAAAAATTTGTTTATCATTTACTAGTTTTGCGTAATCTCAACGTAAACAATTCGGCGTTCGTTACGATACGGTAAGAAGTTGCATACAAAGAATACTAAATAGTCAAAATTTAGAAGGCTAAGAATAGTAAAAGTTGGGAACGGGCCTTGGTCACCCTTAGTTTGCAAAGAACCTTTCGATGCATTTGTAACCCAGAAGTCTGAGAGGCCCGCGAACTGTTAAATACAGCTATAGTAGCACAAAGCTTCCCCTAAAAATGTAAGTCATATAATTCCTCTATCTTCCAACAGCAACCGCCCTAAAAGCCAAGTTCCTCAGGAAGCGCCCCCTAGCGTAGGTTGCTTAGTTAGTAGATTTTAAAACATTTCATAAGGCTGGAGCCCTGTTCGCGTTTATTGTATAGTAGCAAAAGCCTTGTGGCGTCTGAAATAAATAAAATCTTTAATTTTATATAATGAACGTGTCAGCGCGGGAATCGAACCATTTCACTACGCAAAAAATTCGCGGACACAAAGTTATGTTGAGATCCGTAGCATAATAAAAATCGTAATAAAGAGACAATCAATTACGACATTGAATTTGGTTTTAACACATATTCTAATTTTTAACACAAGGCATTTTCACCAAGAACCTACACAAAATGAGTAATTACCAGTATCAGGGAAGTTGTACTTCTGTATCCTCATCTTGCGTCCGCTCACCACATTGGTGATGATGTGTTCTTGCATCGTGTTCTGGTAGATCCGGTCCGTCCACTCATTGATGGTGACCACCTCTCGCGTCTCTTGGTAGACTGTGCCTTCTCGCGTCTATGGGAATATGTAAGGTGTATTAGAGATCGGATAGGCAAGTTCATATTTAATTAAGCTTAGAGAAAACATGTAAAATTGAATGAATAACAATTTTAATACCGGAATAATGAAATAATAAAATTTATTCAGCACTTAGGTATTTACATACACTTGTTCTTGTCAAAAATACACTGTATTAGACTAAATTTAACAAAAGTATCACTTAAGTAGTTGAAAACATTGCTGAAATTATTTGATCTTACTATTTTTTTTATCAGTCTGTCCGTCTGTCTTGCGATAAATGACAAATGTACACATTAAAGTAAGATAAAAAACTAAAGGTTGTAACAGGTCTAAAATTAACTTCCAAGAATCCGGCCAAAGCCTAAGCGACATCCGCCTGAGGGCACCCTTAAGAGGTTAGGACCAACGCTGGCCAAGGGTGCCACTGGAGTAAAGAGTAGATTTACGAACAGTGGTGTTAAATATAAAAATCATGAGTTATTATTGAATTTTATAAAAAAAACTAGTCCCGCGCAGGCCCTGTTCCCGTTCCGTTCCCGAAACCTTGACTTTAAATATAGCCTCCCTGCCAGCGACCGTCCCTGAGCCATGGTCCAAGCCCCACAGGAGGCGCCCTCTTGCGCAGATTGCTTAGTTTGTAAGTTATAAACCATTATTGAGGCGGAAGCTCTGTTCGTTTATACCCGGTAATGTAGCAAAAGCCTGCTGTGTCACTACATAAAGTCTGTCTTAAAAAAATCGCAGTATAACTGACCTTATCTATAAACATACACCCATGCATGCCGGTGATCTGACAGCGCCTGACGTCGGGCACCTTGAAGTACGTGTGCAGCAGCATCTGACAGCTGAACGTCAGGTCCTTGCTGGGGTTGTACACGCCGATGTTGAAGTGCAACTCCTTCTCCCGTAGGATCAGCCTGTAGGTCAATCTGAACCTGTGGATAAACAACAATATATAGTACTACCTTCTCGATATCATCCTTCTAATATTATAAACGCGAAAGTTTGTAAGTATGGATGGATAGATGGATGTTTGTTACTCTTTCACGCCAAAACTACTGAAATGAATTGGCTGAAATTTTGCACCGGGTTAGTTTATACGCTGGATTTACATATAGGCTACAAAACATCACGCTCCGACCTACTGGAGCAGAGTAACGCGGGTAAAACCGCGGGGTGCAGCAAGTAATTAAATATAGCCTACAGCCTACTTCAATAAATGGGCTATCTAACACTGAAATAATTTGTGAAATCGGTAAAATATTTATTGAGATTAGCGCGCTCAAACAAACAAACTCTTCAGCTTTATGTACTAGGTTCCACGCACAGTTTCACCCGCGGTGCTCCCGTTTCTGTAGGAACTTCAAGATAAAATATAGCCTTCCTCAATAAATGGGCTATCACTTTACTCTCACAAGAATTTTTCAATTCGGTCCAGTATTTCCCGATATTAGCGCGTTCAAGCAAGCAAACAAACAAACTCTTCAGATTTATATATTACTATAATATATCTAGCATAAGCATAGCATATATATATCTAGCTAGGTTCGGATATGCCATTATACGTCATAATCATTCATCGTATATGCCTTTACCGTAAACTGGCGCTTAAAACCAAATACTTCTGAAGGATAATAGTACATCCCTCCTTATGCTTATGAGGATAGATATAAGCTACGTTTTGCAGTGGACTGCTACTCCGCTTTTCTCGATTGTCTTAACATCATCTATAACAATTGTATACCAGAAACTGGACGGCAGGGCCGTCATTAATTTGTAATATTAAAAAAAAAAGTTTGGTTATTTAAATATAGAAGGTGTGATGTTATTTATAAATTATTTATTAAAGAGTGGCTCCAAAGGATACAATAATACTTACAATATAATTAATCGGGCATCAGGTAGCCACTATATTTATGCCAATCGGATGGATTCGGTAGAGTTTAAGAACAACCTTTAATCGCAAGGCCAGTTGGTGAACGCAGTATAACATCATATTACTGAGTTCACCAACTCGCCCGCCAAGCGTGGTGACTATTGGCAATACCCACTTCGGAGGCCGATATTCAAAACTAAACGTTCTACGAAGTCTATACATATAAAATATTTCAGAAGGAAAAAGACGACTTAAGTCACAACTTGAGTCTTAATAAATATTAAATACACGTAAGTTAAACGGAATAATTAATGATGTGAAATTTATTCTGTAAATATTTAATTCTACAGGTGGTAGTTACCGACGCGGGAAGCTAGAGCAAATTGTTCCGATCTTTATCTGCATCCACCTTGATACCTAGTTTCAACTCAAATTTAAATTATTTTGCATAATATATATGACGTGTAACTAAGTGCTATCCTTACTGGTGGTAAACTCACAGTAGCAACGCGTCAACAAAATTGTTTCCAATAAATTATAAACTATCAGAATTTTGATGTCTTGTTAATCCCTCGTGCTAAGCTAAAATGCTTGTGTTACGAGTGGGTTCACGTGGTTAGTGCAATGGGTAGGGATCGAACCAACAACCGACCAAAAGATCACAAGTCCGACGCCCCTAGCCATTGGGCTACGGTCGCTTTTCTTTATGTAGTTAAGGAATAATCAAGTTTAAAGCAGCTTTGAATATTATTAATACCTACATCGATTTAGAAGATGTGGTACGTCAGACAATACGTGACACATAATCATGCACATGTTTTATACAACTCTTTTTTGTAGAAGACTAAACAAAAGGGTAATTAACGGTCTTAAAGCCCATACAGACAAAGGACCAATTTTTTCAACCATTAGATTAAAAAAACATCATCATCATCAGCCCGTCTTACGTCCACTGCTGAACATGGGCCTCCTGCCGAGGGAGGGTTTTGCCATAGTCACCGTCTTGGAAGGCGGGTTGGTGACCACAGTATTATGTTGTAGCACCCTAGGAAACGCTGCTGCCCGTTCCCTGGTATATGCTTGTTATAACATTGGGGACCAGCGCCTTAAAGTGTTCTTCGAGTCATGAAAGGTAGTCCCTCGAACAACCAGACCGAAAAAGAATGGGCATAAAGACAAAAAGAAACTATTTAGTCCGTCAGTTAGATTATTAAAAAATATTGGACACGTAATTTTAATTCAAATCAATAAAAAGTTACAAAAATTCAGAGCAAAAACAAACTATAAAGTTCAGGAGAGGTTCAGGCTTGTGACGTCACTACTAGGTAAAATTGTACCTAACAGTGACGTCACACAAAATTTCAACGCGCTGCATCTTAGTCATTTTTTGTTTTAGGGACGAAAACAAAATACGTGTCCAATATTTTTTGGTAACCTAACTGACGGTCTACATAGATTTTTTTAGTCTTCATGCTCATTAAAACAAATATTTCTTGACCGGAATGGGGCTTGAAACCAGGAACTCCGAGACGTACAGCGAGAGTTATACTGCTACGTCACGGAGGTTGTAGATCAGATAACAAATATCAAATTAAAATGTATTCATATAAGTAATACAGATCGCATGCCAAAATACATAGTTCTATAAATTATGTATTTTTCATTACTTACTGGAAATGCCACATGGATCTAGTGAAGTCATCGTCCATTAAACTGAAGACCGCCTCTACGTCGCCGCTGGGCAGTCTCTCGGGCATCTTCTCGACATGCCATCGGGCTATCCTCGCGAACCCGTGCTGAGGTCCAAACGCCCATTGCCCGAACTGAGCTGCAACGTCATAGCACGCTGTTGTACATACGAAAGTGTGTTTCTGTTTGGTACTCATTCATGGGAATTGTTGATAAGCGTTATTTACTTACAACTAGATTTAGTAAGGTCTAGTTTGAAATTGGAAATTTAAGTTCGAAGTTCAAACCAGTTTAAACTTAATTTTAACATGCCAGCTTAAAAGCAATTTTATTTGAAGCAATATTTCTTTAAAAAGTATGATTTTATGGGTGAGTAAAAACGGCGGAGTCAAATAAACGAGAAGCCGTGGTGGCTTCTCGTGGACGCATCCCACAAATGGTCACAGGCACCCGAAAATCGGCCCAGCGCGATATCGAATCGGAGTACGAACTCGCTCATGAACGCTTATCACTTATGAACTACTTTAATTTGATTATTTCACTTTATCTGGGAACAAGACATCATATGTCTATTTGGGTTGGTACGCATGACCATCGTGCACATAGCTATGCATCCGCCCTTGAACACTAAATGCAGACCATATATTGGTTGGTAAACTGTCAAGAGGCATACGAGTATGTATTGAAAACTATGAACAAAGATATAAAAATAATTTTGACCACCAACAGGATTCGAATCTGAATTTTATGGCCCTGCAGCATATTCAGCTGCTTGTTGTAGCCCCAAACTCTGTTGACGATTTAAAACATGACATTATTTGGTAAGTATCAATTATACGACATGATTAGGTTCCAACAGATTTTGTAGAATTAAATTCAAGATACGGTTTTTTTTAATAAACATTTAATTCTTACTAGGATCATTAGGAATAGTCTACACAGCAGATTACCAATGAACTCAAACTTCACTAACTAAGCACTTTCTTGCGTTAAGTCCCAAATCTGATAGTAAACAGAAATTGTGCAGAAACCACTGTTAATTAATTCGGTCCCTTGTCTGCAAAGTTTTCTTTTATTTTCCTGAGTAATAAAAATGTTGCGAACATTTACACGCACAATTAATTTAGGTACTGAATGACCATATATTTATATAAAAGAGAAAAGATTTCATTGTTTGCATTGAGTAGACTTCGAAACTACTAGATCAATATGAAAATATCTTTCGCCATAAGAAAGCTACGCTATTGAGGAGTAACATAGCTAATATTATAAGACAAAATTAAAATTAATTTCCCACGGAACGGGAGGTGAAATCGCGCGGGCTGGATTGCTCATGCGTACCCGGCCGAACGCCAACGGTGAATCGAAGGAGTGTCCGGGCGGTTTTAGTGGTGTAGGGTCCTCACCTCGTAGTATGAGTTTAGCATGCCATGCTATGAAGAGGGCGAGTCCCACATATCTCATCGCCAGCGCGCGAATACGCATCGGCGGTGGGAATGCGAAAAAGCATTTCCCCACGGGCAAAAAAAAAGTTAAAGTGGTCTGGATTTGTTCAGTATGACTTCGACAAAACTTTACTTGCACGAAATACTTTAAATATGCCAGTTTATTATGTTGGTGTAATTTATATAATACAATAACAATAACATCGGAAATGTTTATCAGTAACCCTACAGTAATTAAGTCATTTTTATCGAAGTCATAATTGTTACGTTATTACCCCCCCCCCCCCCCGTTCGTTTTCACTCTATTATATACAGGGTGAAATTTTAATCACCAGCCAAATTTTGATATGTTAATCTTTAGTAAAAATCATTGAATACGTGTTTTTTCATTTAGTATCACTCAATACAAAAATATTGAGAAATCACGTCACAAAGGCCCGCGAAGGGGTGCGCGTGGCCGACTAGATCATAGGTAGTGCCGCTCAGGGGTAGTGGGGGCGGGGGTAACGACGTGCGCTCTCATTGATGTTCGCGCGGCACGTAGTATTATTAACATTTTACTTGGTGACCACGCAGAGCGGATAATTCCTTCGAGTAAATTATAAATTATGAAAATTTTAGGTATCGTTTTTTTTTCAAAATTGGTGTTAGTGAATGATACCTAATGCCTAGAAAAAATTTGGCTGGTGACTAACATTTCACCCTGATATATGTAAAACGAGTCTTAAGAAATTTATCCCCAATAAAAAAATATAATTATATAATAATAAATATAATATCCCAATTTCGCCCCATTTCAATTCTTCCCTATTTGTCAAGTTCTTGAACATATAGTCCATCATCAACTATCTCCTTATCTTACTAAGAATGACCTCCTTAGCCCATATCAATCTGGATTCCGCACTGGTCATAGCACAGTCACTGCTCTCCTCAGAGTCACTGATGATATTCGTTGGGCTATGGAGAACAAATCACTTACTCTCCTTATATTATTAGATTTTAGTAGCGCCTTCAACTCTGTTGACCTTGACATCTCCTTGGTATTTTATCATCTCTTAATTGCTCCCCCAGCTCTATCTCCTGGTTTAATTCATATCTTCAGGGACGTTCGCAGTGTGTCCACCATGGCGATTCATACTCTGATTGATCGTCACTATTTGCGGGCGTGCCTCAAGGTGGCGTTCTTTCTCCCTTACTTTTTCCGTTTTTATCAACTCAGTTACCAGAGTAATATCCTCGCACTTCCATCTCTATGCAGACGATTTACAACTTTATAGATCCTTTAACCGCGATGATATTGCATCTGCCATTGCTGATATGAATAATGACCTGAGTTCAATTAGCCTTTAGGCTAGGTCTTTTGGTTTGAAGCTAAATCCTGCCAAATCACAGGCCATTATTATAGGTAGCAAGTTTATGACAAACCAACTCAACAGTGCACACATTCCGGGAGTGATTTTAGATGATGTTACCATTGAGTTAACGAATACTGTAAAAAATCTGGGCGTAACCCTGAACTCCAATCTCTCCTGGAAAGCTCATGTCGCGGAAGTTAGCAAGAAGATCCATTTTACGTTGCACTCACTGAAATGTCTCCAAAACCTTTTACCTCTGAATACGAAAATCTCACTCGCTCAAACTCTCATGCAACCCATTTTGGACTACGCTGACTGCTGCTACTTGGATGCTACGGAGGAGCTATTAAATAAACTTGAGCGCTTGCAAAATTTATGCATCCGTTTCATTTTTGGTCTTAAGAAATATGACCACGTCTCCAACTTCCGCAAGGATCTCAAGTGGCTCCCTAACCGCCTTCGCAGGAATACTCGTATATTGTGTCTCCTCTTCAACATCCTCCACAATCCCAATTATCCCTCTTATCTGCAGGAGTGTTTCTCCTTTATGCACACGTCTGATGCTCCTTGTAGATCTCATCTCCGGTCACTCCTTAAATTCCCTCCTCACAAAACAGACTTCTTTTCCTACTCCTTTACAGTTCACGCTGTAAGGCTATGGAATTTACTTCCGCATAACATACGTACTTCTAAAACTATTCTCATGTTCAAGAAACGTGTAAAAGAACACTATCTTGCCTTACTTTAAGTATATATTTATGTATGTATATGTGTATATATTCAAAATATAGTAGTGTATGTAGTATATTATATACAATGTTGTATTTGTGGTCCTTATATATATATATAAATTACACACGATATATTCTTCTGCATTTAAATGTTTCCTGTCGCGGGTCAGCTGGAAGAAATTTCTATTGAAATAAGCTGTACCTATGTGCAATTGTATCCTTATTTTTCTTGTCTCATATTGTTTGTGTGTACATAAATTATTAAATAAATAAATAAATATGCAACTTCACGGCATGAGCAAAGATGTCTTAGCTGCCAAGGCAACACATGCAAATAATTAAGAAAAAAAAAATATACCACATTAAATGAGTGCAGATTTTCTATAACAACCTTAGTATGTCCCAGCTGTTATCATTTATACCAAAGATAATGGTGATATCGTGACGTTAATACTATTCTACAATCGAACATTATAACAAACCTATTATAAGTTTAACCTATACATGAACGTTAAGATAATGCTCTATTCAATATACCCCTACAATAACTCAATCAATATAATTAATACAATTAAATTAACAAAACTTACGGAACACAAACGGTATCCCTCCTCGTATCGCTCGCTTGCCATCGAAGACTGCTTGTTTACTGAAAACGAAATGTCACCAATTAATGTCACCAATTACCGATCTCCAGTCATGTCAGCACCAACTTGATGTGCATACTAATTAGACCGATAGCATTGTTCAGTCTATAAAAACACATGATATTTGTTATAAAACCTGTGGTTCCCAACCTTTAAGTGACGAAGGACCATTTTACAAAGTCTATTAAAAGATATGAAAAAAGATATGACAACCTCCGTAGCGTAGCGGTATTTGGCTCGCCTTGAATCTCGGAGGTCGTGGGTTCGATCCCCATACCGGACAGAAAATCTTTGTGTAAATTCTAAGATTTCTTTCCGGGTCTGGTTGGTTGAGGGACTACCTTCCGTGCCTCGGAAAGCACGTTAAGCCGTTGGTCCCGATTGTTATAACATCATCTATAATAATCGTATGTCAAAGAGCGGGCAGCAGCGTTTTCTTGTGTGGTACAACATAATACTGCGGTCACCAACCCGCCTGCCAAGCGTGGTGACTATGGCAAATACCCTCCCTCTCGGGAGGAGGCCCATGTTCAGCAGTGGACGTTATGCGGGCTGATGATGATGATGATTAAAAGATATTACATCTGGAGAGATGATAATGTTGAGGTGTGGATGTGCGGAGTGACAAGAAGAGACAAAGTAACGAATGAGTACAGAGGAAGTTTGAAAATGATACCACTGCTAGAAAAGATCAAATGGAATCGGTTGTCTTGGTATGGTAATGGAATGAATCGCATGTGGGTGAAGGAATAATAAAAGAAAAGAAGGATGGGTTGTGTAAAGTATGTGGAAGTGATATGAAGGAAAAGGAAGTTAGTGATAGCATGACGGCTGACAGAACGTAATGAGAGAATGTAATTCTCTAATGACATGGATAAGGGTATTCATGTCACTAAAATTTAAAACTATTCAATAATTTCTGAATCCTACGTTCAATGAGTAGGTAAATAGCAACAGCAATAATTTTCGTACGGCTTCACGGACCACTCGGTGTGCTTCTAGAGACCACGTGTTTCTAGATACTACGAGTGGTCCGCGGACCACCGGTTGGGAACCACTATTATAAAGCATAATACGCTTATAGGATAATAAGCAGACAAACGAGTTATCCTATAGATAGGATAACCTATGTGTAATAGAAAAGGGGAATAAATGCTAGTTTATTAACATGACCATATATGGAGGGCATGTTTAACAGAGAACAGTATTTTTAGAATATAGTTATAGAAACTATTATTAATTGGCATTTTTATAAAACACTAGCTTCCTGCGCGCGGTTCCACCCGCGCAACTCCCGTTTTCGTGGGAACTTCATAATTAAATATAGCCTATGTCACTCAGGGTGAATGTAGCTTTCCAATGGTGAAAGCATTTTTGAAATCGGCACAATATTTTTGAGTTTATTCATTACAAACATACACACAAAAATACAAATCTTTCCTCTTTATAATATTAGTATAGATAGTATAGAGGTATAGGTGAGACTAACCACAAAATATTTCACAAATCATGGACTTAAGATGCAATTAACAAGTTCCCTACATTTCTTATGATGCTTATTTATTTTGGATAACATTACAATGCAATACTGCTAGTATTTACAAGTGGGTATCAAGTAAAATCATCATGATTTACATAAAGTAATTAAATCAGGGGAGTAGCAATTTTTGTTTTTCGGCCAGAAGTTTAGAAGTTCACTGTGCGTGTGTGTGTTGCAACTTCACTGTGGTTTAAAAACTAAAAACTAAGCAACTTGCGCAAAAGCCCGCCTTCTGTGGGTCTAAGTACTCTACTCACGTTGGTCGCTGACAGGGAGATTAAGGAATTATAACTCATCGTTTTGTTAGATACGTTTTGTGCAACTGTCGGTTCGCGGACTTCTTAGACTTCGAGTCTACGAGGGCATTGGAAAGTTCTTTGAAAACTAAGGGTCGGAAAGGTGAGGGCGGACGGGCATAGCTACACACGATATCAATGATACAGGCTACAAGCCCCCTAAGAGTGTGTGTCGCTCTCCAATTTTGATAAGACTCACTACGTCACTGAATACCTAACTAAACAAACTAAGCAAAACTTCTATTACGTGTCAAATGACTTTCCGAAAGTATGACTAGTTAATTAGATTTGTTTATCGTGTTAGATTATGAATGCTAAAAAAATCGTTCAGAATCAGAATGACAAACGTAATTTAAGCTGAAATGAATGGCCGCGAAGTTAAATACACAGCAATGTTATTTGAATGTAACTTTGATTGACGTATTAGAAACTAGGTGTGAAACCTTAGTACCTATTTAAATTCAATTGTGCCATTTAAATGAAAGTTACGTTTAAAATAGAGTAGAGCTTCTAAAATGAATCGTCATTATTATTAATCTTTTTTTTGTATTAAAAAAAATGATTAAGCCAAATCAATTAAATTTCACAGTACACGTGTAGGTATATATACATTAAATTATAGGAAAACCTAAGTTCTGTGTAACCCTTCTAATAATTTGTTAATTGACTGACTATCCCCCGGTAACCTCATTTTTGTTGAATAAAATCCTATTTATAATAATTCACTAGCTGTTCATACCCGGCGGTACCCGTCGGCCGTACCGACATTTCCCGTGGATTTCTAAAATTTTCTATCATACAAACCTTGGCCTCATAATTACGAATACAATAATAAAAATCAGACTAATTGGTAATGGCGTTCTCAAGTTATGCGCATACATTCATTTTGGGGATTCATTTATATGAATATAGTTAAAGATATTAAGCTATACATACATGCCACATCCTACAAATGTTACAAACGCGAAAGTTTGTAAGTATGGATGGATGGATGTTTGCCTTCACGCCAAAACTTCTGAACTGAATTGGCTGAATATTTTGCACCGGGATAGGTTTTACGCTGGATTAACATATAGGCTACAAAACAGCACACACTGGAGCAGAGTAACGCGGCTCCGACCCACTGGAGCACAGTAACGCGGGTAAAACGGCGAGACGCAGCTAGTTTAATTTAAATCCGTTTTGTGTAAAAGTGTAGGTAACGAACCATCTAAACTTAACATACTATAACATTAGTCAGATATTTCCAAATATTCGAAGTAGTAAGCAGACTTCTTTATAATTGGACTGTAGATTTGTAAGAATATTTTTGCACCGCCCATATAATTACGGCTAATTGTCGGATACACGTAATTCAATTAACGCGACACAAGATAAATGACAGAACGCTAGCTTATAAATTAAAAAGTTCAGAGCCATTTGTCTGACTCTGATGATGACATCAAACCCATTAAGAAGTTATTATTTTAAAATACATACTCTTTTATGAAAAAGTAATATTCATTAAAAGTATACGCAACAATAAAAAAAAATATAAATTACTTGCTTATTAGCCGCAAATTCCTGATTAATAGTCAAGTGTTTTGGCTAGCTATCCTGTTAATCGTATTTTAAGAAAAATTGGAACATCGTTTTTTTTAGTGGTGTTATTGACCACGTACTGAGATTTTCTTGATTGTCTTTCTTGAAAAAGCCATATGTGTAGAACGACAAAACTTAACATGTAGGTATTTTGTAACAACTTTCTGAAATATTAACCAATGTACATTATTTTACGTAACTAACTATAGATAGGTACCTAATTGTAATTAGAAACATATTATTCTTAATTGTATTTTGAAAACCGAACATGCTTTTATATTTCGAATTTCTCAGAGTAACACAGCCAGTTATTATATCACTCTATTACTTTTTAATAGTTCACTAATCGTAACTAAACAACCTATAAAATTGTTGATCTAAAAATATCCGTTGAAAGAGATGAAGTTAATAGGGATAAATTATATGTTAATAAATACATAATTTGTATTTACTATTACAGTAAAATAATCGTAAAATTTAATTAAACTGTTCATATTACGTATAGAATAAGTTTTACCAAATTATAGTACTAACTCAACATTTGGTACACTAATGTATTCAACGTCCGTATGTATGTAAGTCATGATTTATAACCAAATAGATCTAGTAACAGCATGCATAACTAATGCTCCATGCACGTTTGGCGGACCATTTCAATACGTTCAATATTACTTGGGCATTAGAGAACCGCAACAGTTTAGCTCGACCACAAGGCTCCAGCATTACTCTTCAGCTCACGTTTCAAACATGATCAATTTTAGCGGTTGCATTCCAGCGCCGCCGGGGGACTTTGCAAAAAGCACCCTTATATTATAAATGCATCAGTGAACAGGTCGGACGCGACAAAAACGAAGCCCGAGCAAGCGACGTATAAATTATTTATGCCATTTTTAGCATTTCGGAGTTTGTAATGCGAGTGGACGCCGCGTGATCATCACGACGGGAAGATGTCCGTGGTGTCATCCACGATAACTTTAGAATATTCTGTTTGAGACACCAAACTATGAGAAAGATAAATATTCGATGGGACTATACTCCAATCTCATGATGTTTCACTAGTTAGCTCACGACGGGAAGATGTCCATGGTGTCATCCACGATAACTCTAGAACATTCTGTTAGAGACACCAAACTATGAGAAAGATAAATATTCGATGGGACTATACTCCAATGTCATGATGTTTCACTAGTTAGCTCACGACGGGAAGATGTCCATGGTGTCATCCACGATAACTCTAGAACATTCTGTTAGAGACACCAAACTATGAGAAAGATAAATATTCGATGGGACTATACTCCAATGTCATGATGTTTCACTAGTTAGCTCACGACGGGAAGATGTCCATGGTGTCATCCACGATAACTCTAGAACATTCTGTTAGAGACACCAAACTATGAGAAAGATAAATATTCAATGGGACTAAACTCCAATGTCATGATGTTTCACTAGTTAGCTCACGACGGGAAGATGTCCATGGTGTCATCCACGATAACTCTAGAACAATATATTTGAGGCACCAAACTGCGAAAGCTAATGCAATCTCATGATGTTTAACTAGTTAGCTATTTTACCGTAACCGTTTATCGGTTAATCTAAACTGCAGCTGTTAATTGGCAAAGCTTGCATTGTTACGAATTCAGACGCCATTTCGCTATTGTAGTAAAACCGCTACTGCCGGGAGCACATTTAGCGAGCCGGATTAATTAACACCAACTCCTCAACACAACGTACCATTATTCATTAAGAAGAAGAAAACTCCTTGGAAACTTTGCTAATTTTTAAACTAGCGCGTCGGAATAAAAATGGTAGACAAATACAGTTTCTAATTAATTATTACGTCATTCATACAAATTAACTACATTAAACGGAAATTAATCTACCGGTCTAGAATATCGATTCTCGAAATTAAATGCATAAATCATAACTCCCACGTGAACATAGCCTGGTGCGCATATTTCACACGGATACTATACAGATAAAACCGACTACCTTTCCAAGTTTCCATGAAACACAGCAACAGTGTTATAGTAAGTGTCAAAATATATTTACTGCTAGCTTTACGCGCGCGGTTTCACACGCGTATCTCCCGCTTCCGTGGGAACTACGCAATAAAATATAGCCTTGCTCTGGAATGACACTGCTGCTAAACAATATTGTAAAAGTAACGATAAATTGTTTTTTTAAGAAGGATTCCTCTGAATTTCTTGCCAGATTTTCTCAGAGTTGCCACGTCTTGAACTGGTGGTAGGAAAAGAAATGGACGCATCATAAGAACATGATTTAATTTATTTCAATTGTGTCTATATGAATAAAGTAATTTTGACTTTGACTTTGACCATGGTTCTTAAAATCGGACCAGTAGTTCCTGAGATTAGCGCGTTCAAGCAAACAAACTTTTATATATTAAGCATAAATTAATGCGTTATAGTACCTATATCGGGGTAAACCGATGCCAGAGATAAAAATGTGTCCAGTTAAATTATTAAGAACGTTACCGTAACTTTTGATTACACTTTTTATTCATTAAAATTGAAAAGTACATATTCTGAAATCACCTAAGTTATAAGAACATATTGTGCGTAGTTTAAGAATAACTTGAGCTAAACCGAATTACCTCAAGTCACCTTATAGATAGAGATACTAAAGGCAATATGGGGTGGACCGTTGAAAATAATGTTATAAATGAAAGAGAAAGAAATAAAGAATAAGAGTGCTCTCTCAGTCCCCGTCACTTTTTTCACAGATAACATTGGTACAAATCGCGAAGAAATTTAACGAGGAAAAACTTACTACGTATCCCGCGACTGGCATGTTCGACGTTGTACATTTTTTGTTTTTTCATTCATTTTTTTACAGTTTAAAAATGTATTCGATGTGAATAATGTCGCGGGCGATAACTTATAAAAATATAGGTATATTCCCGTTAACATTCTCGCAGGAAAAATTTTAATTGACACACAAATATTCATAACTGTCGCTTTGTAATGTCAATAACCACCTTTTTACTGTCGTCCATATAAGGAGTTTTTAACCCCTACAGATGGTACAGACCGGTGGACCGTTAGCACTCATCTCACTACGAGATACCAACCGTTTATTACCGTACAATGTCTTAACGATAATTGCATTTTGACATTGATAATACCCACCGGTAAAAGACTTGTTGATTAAACTGGATCCAATCAAACATAATGTAACGGATCCAGTTACGGACTAGACTACCTACAGATGACCGGGTGAGGCAAATTCATTTTATAATAAAGAAAAAATACCATAGCAATTGGTGGCTAGTTGTCAACTATAGCTACAATTGTTGTTACAGCAACGCATAATTTTTTAACGTTTTACAATAATTAATCTGCAAAATCATCGCTATGCCATTTTTACGTGGTAGACCTGCCGTTCATTTTAAATAATTTTTATATTGAGACCACAGATCGAAATAGCAATACAATAGCATGTTTTCCACGAATCAGCAGTGGGACTAGATAAAGTTTTAATTAGAGATTCCGGATGAAATTCCTCAATGAGTCGTCGGGAGCTGATACATTCCCGCTTCGGCACCAACCGAGTTTTTTCCACCACGCAAACTCGTTTCATCCCGCCATTCTTGAGACTGATAAAATTAAATAGCGACAATAAATATAGCATCGCAACCAATTGCTTTCTCTCTAGAACTGTTACAATAAAGTTTCCCAAAATCGGGTGACTTTGGACTAATTAAAGCGTTGGTATTTATAACGATCCACATGCATCCATCCCCTACGCTATTACGCAAATATAATCTTAAGCTTTTTATTCAAAAAAATCAGAAATTCAGAAGATGTGTTTAACTTTTTTCGGATACCTGTATATAACATTATTAATATAAACTTAGCTGCTATGAAATCGGTAGGCGCCAATATCAAGCTCAAAGAAAAAATCACAACATAATATGTTCGCTATATAATTACATAATTAAATATTCAAACATACTCGTAGATGTTAATGAATAGAATTCTGTGCCAATTATCATTGAAAATTTAATTACATTTTTGTGTGAATGAAAAACGATAATTGTGATGAGTGCTATATAGGGGCGCGTTAATGCGGTCGAACTAATCACAATATTGAACAAAAAGTGCATGACCCGACAATTTCTCGCGGATAGCTCTCATTATTCTCATTGTTCTATAGACTTTCATATAACTATTGATCACATTAGCTCGTTGATATTTCTCAACATTGTTAGTTCTCGTGAGATGGCGAGCTCACCCCGAGCTGCCGGCGCCCCCGGCCACATGCTACCCAGCACTTGCACGATTACATTATACTTAATTAACTAGTCAAGCATTTTATAAACTATCTTAACCAGTTATGCTCATGATCGGAATTGCATTAATATTGGTTCAAGTCTATTCCTATCACATTTGCAGCAGTGAAGAGGGTGCGGACGAGAAATTACGTTGCACTTTGAAATAAAATGTGAATTCAATAAAAATGCAAAATCAACCGGTTCATTTTCATTACACAGTCCGGAGACGGGAATTAAATTAATCTTGAATATACTCGATAAACTGGACAGAAAAAAATATATATAAGAAGTGAAACAAAGACCGTAAGAACAGACAGTTATTCAAAGACATGATCCAATAGACACCCTTCCTCATACTTAATGAATCCTCTAATTATTTTAACTAGCGAGTTTGTGAAAAAAGTGGCGTTGTGATAACAAAAAATGTAGTAAAACCTATTTGAAGCTACCGAGTTAATGACTCCGAGCGTGTTACTTTGACATATTAAGAGAAGACAGTAAACTGGTTTGAAGAAGAAAAAAAACTGTGGATGTGGAAGGCAGTGGCTTCCAGTGTCAACAAATTAAAGTTCGCAAACGACACTATGGAGCGCAATTAGATCTTTTTAGGAATAGTGATCCCGCAGCCGCTAGCCGGCTGGACATCATTATCTGCTGCAAATAACCGGTACCAGAAATAAAATATATTCGACATTAAAGTGCGTACCATAATGCGCGTGGATCGAACTACTGTATAATAACAAGAATATAATTTAACGACTTACTGTAGGATTTAAGATAACTAGTGGTCGCCGAGTGGTTGAAATTATACTACAATTAAAAAAAACCGGCCAGGAGCGTGTCAGGCACGCACGTGATAGGGTTCCGTAGCCATGCACATCTAAAATGCATATTTTTAAATGAATAAAGTTAAATTTAATTTTGCTGCCGACTCCATACATTTTGTTAGGGCGACTGTAACTACATTAGCTCTGTTGGTCGAGTTGTACAAAAATAACTATATATAGTACGAACCCGGACGGACATGACGAAACTATAAGGGTTCCTTGTCGACTACCGAACCCTAAAAGCATACTAGCATACTAGAGCTGAATTTCAAAATTGAGATTATTAAAATCAATTTTGAAATTTAATAAGGTATAGTATTCAAACATTTTAAAATGTAAACTACCTAGCTCTGAGTATCCTGTCTCGCGCAGTTTCACACGCATAGATCCGGTTCCCGTGGAAACTTTAACTTAAAATATATCCTATAACAAATAACGTGGCTTTCTATTGGCAAAAGAATTATCAAGATCGGTTCAGTGGACCCAGAGATTATCCTACAACAACTACTACAAGAGAAATTTCTTACTGCTCCGTCCGCGCAATTTTCGTCAAAAGGGGTACAAAGTTTTTACCAATTAATATAAATAAAGATTAGATTATATTTAAGATACTTATTTTAGCTTATATATATTATTTTTTTTATTTTTTATATTATGAAATATAGCCTTACGTTTGACCATAATCTCGCTTGATGGAAGGCGAAGATAAGGCCTAAGATGAACACGCTTGCCTAAAAAGTGTCTGTTCACTTTAGTCTTATTCTGATAGTTAGGGGTACTTCTATCCCCAGCCGCCTACCGCCCTAGGCTCGGCCTCGGGGAGTGGGGGACATGGGCCCCGCTCCCTTCGAGTCTGACCCATGAGGAGTAGGGACGCCTCTACACTCCGGGCGTCACTATAATTGGGCAAATGGGCCACTGTAAGTGTGGCCCCGGAGATCCCGCGGTACCATATTGGCCGCGGGTGCCGTCAGGGGGCCGGATTGCTCATGCGTACCCGGCCCCCGCCAACGGCGGATCGAAAGAGTGTCCGGGAGGTTTTAGTGGTAGTAGTATCCTCTCCGCGTGGTATGAGTTTAGCATACCACGCTATGGAGAGAACGAGTCCCACATATCCCACCGCCAGCGCGCGAAATCGCTGCAGCGGCGGTGGGAAGGCGTAAATGCATTTCCCTCCGGAAAAAAAAAGGTGTGCTTCTATCCGTAGTGGATCTATAAATATAAACTGGATGGTTAAATTAAGGCAGAGTTATCTTAATCTATCTACTTAGCTATTATTCAGTTTGTGTATCAGTTAAACATACCCATTATCTTGAGTGCAATTTGTTAAGTTTATCAATATAATTGACACAAATTATCAAGTAATTTATCTTCTTAATTTTTATATTCATTTTATTACTATCGTAGTGCCTTTTTATTTGCGATTAGCTTCCCGTGCGCGGTTTCACCCGCGTAACTCCGGTTCCCGTGGGAAATTCATAATTTAATTGCCTATCTCATCCGGGGATAGTGTAGCTGTCCAACGGTGAAAGAATTGTTCAAACCGGTCCAGTAGTTTCGGCGCCTATTCAATACAAACAAACAAACAAACAATCAAATCTTTCCTTTTTATAATATTAGTATAGAAGTAGTTACTTCGATAGAAAATAATAAAATGTAAGTAATTTATACATATTATTTATAATGTAAACTTGTATCTTGTCTGAAAATCCTAATTCGACGATATTGTTGTATCTATAGTTTGAAAATATACTGGTGGACAAAAAATCAAGCGGCTTACCAAACATTTTGTTGGAATTTTTGAAATTATTGAACGTTTTTACAAATTAATAACTTGCTGCGCTCCGCGGTTTTACCCACGTTACTCTGCTCAAGTAGGTCGCAGCGTGATGTTTTGTAGCCTATATGTTAATCCAGCGTATAACCCCTCCCGGAGCAAAATTTCATCCAATTCCGTTGAGTAGTTTTGGCGTGAAAGAGTAATTAACACCCATCCATCAATCCATACTTACAAACTTTCGCTTTTATAATATTAGTAGGAAGTAGGACTTATTATATATCTGCACGTTGAAAACAAATATCGGTTTTTTTTTTTTAACACCACTCCTGCATACATAACGGAACTGCATTTGTGTAGGTTCTTTGTATCCATAAATTGAGTGTTTGTTAAGTCCGCCGTAATTCAGTGATTAATTACCCTAGTACCTTAAAACAAAAAGTTATGTCGTTTTGTATAGGTCCTCCAAACTCAAAACTCATTTATTTTTAATCACGACTCAGTTACTCCCATCCTATTAATTCACACTCCAATACAGTTCTAATGGTATAGTATTCATGAATTATTCAAGTTCTGAGTAAACGCGCACAAAAGAAATTAATGAAACCCTAATCGTGTAATTCAACATCGGTACATTTGCACTGCAATCTGCACTGATTGTACTTTATGTTTCTAAGCATATTGGATTAGTTAGACTTTGGTTAGTATTATCTATTTCACTATAAATAATGTATATTTATATAGAAATAAGTTTAATATTGTATTCGCCAACGCAATGGGCCAAACTGTTATTCTCAATAAAATTGTGCCATTAAGGTACGACGTTCGCACTTTAGGCATTCAACAGAGTATTTGACAGAGAAGTGCTGGTTTTATCTAGATATACTAATATTATAAATAGGAAAGATTTGTATTTATAGCAGTTAAAAATAAACTCAAAAACTTATTTTTGGACAATCGATTTCGATTATTCTTTCCAACCATTAGAATGCAGCACTATCCCTCAGTATCCCGGCTATTATATATATAGTATATTTATTTATGAAGATCCCACGGGAACGGGATATACGCGGATGAAACTGCGCGTCTGTTTCTTTAATAGATTATTTATGTCGCTAATGTAAATAAATCCCTTGGTATTCTTCTAAAATTCACTTTTAGGAATTAATGAACATAATTAAATGTAGCAGAAGACCAAGGAATTTCAATAGGTACGATGCTTTAGACGGCAAATATTTACAAGCAATTTTCCAAGTTTTTGACTAAATGATGACTAAATATAGGATTGCTATTGTCTTTTACATTCACAAAACAAATAAGCTATTAATTGAGATATCACGTAACGTCCCCCTTAAAGACGTGTTATAAAGGGATTGATAAATTTCGACGACCGGTGTGGTTGATCCACCATAGTCTAATTGGTTAAGGCATTAGGGGCTTTAACTAAGATGCAGGTTCGAATCCTGCCGGTGGTCGAATTTTATTAATCTCAATTTTGAAACATAATATCAAGTTATTCTGTCAAATTATTGGTATAATACTAGGTAATAGTGCGAACGTTTCACCCTAATCTTGTATTATTGTGTATTCTGTGCCTTAATGCTCCGTAAAATGTTCATTCGTACTTGTTAGGAAGTTAGGCATCTAAATAAATAGCCGAGTTACATTACGGAATAACTATATCCTTGATATTGTCTGGGTTTTATTGTTGCTTTGCTCTAATGGCAAGTACGTGATATTTATGTCTATATGTTGATTCTAACCTAATTTAAGGGGTTTAACTTTAAATTGAGCATACATTATAATAATTAGGATACGGTTTGGTTCAAAAAACAAACATCCCTACTAATTGCTGCATTTATAACTTTAGAAAGATTTAGTTGTCTTCGCGATTTGCAAACACAGATACCTATGACAAATATATCCGCGCAAATACCTGTGCACTCTCCATTCGTTTGCTCTCAAAATCGTTTCTGCCGACACGACCGCTAAGAGTGCTCTCCGAGAGATGGGTGAAACACCACCAACTTCCAGACTGCAGGTAGAAAATTTCTAGTAACTCCATTTTTTGCCCAACCCGGGCATCAAACCCGGGACCTTGCTATTTACGATTGAACACATTATCACTAAACCAACGAGGCTGTCAATAATAAAATCAATAATAATCTGACTGTATGTACATATCAACGACCTACAATTGAAGTAATGTTATAGTAAGTTCTTACTTAACCTTTAAAGGTTCTACTGAATACAACTTTATACAGTGTTTAAAATTCTCCACACCCACTAATTATGATAATTATTAGATAATATTTATTAAATACTAGATTTCACCCGCGTAACTCCTGTTCCCGTCGAAACTTCATAATTAAATAATACCTATTGCCTTCCTTGATAAATGGACTATCTAACACTGAAAGATTTTTTCTAATCGGTACAGTAGTTCCTGAGATTAGCGCGTTCAAGCAAACAAACGCACATAGCAGTAGCATTCAGCTTTGTTTTTTTTTTTCCGGGCGGAATTAATTTAATCCTAGTGAATGATAGTAAATCTTTGCCATACCATGTCAAAACTTATCGCGTAGGTGACAATTTTTTACAATTAATTTAATTATTCTATTGTGATGCCAGTTTCTTAAACTCAATAAATAATTGAAAAATATTAAATAAACAATGCATGGTAGGTGCAATAATTGCAATTCTAATTTCAATGGAACAGGTTCAATTAGTGAACTTCTATTTACATATTTAAAAGTGAATAGAAAACTATACATAATGATACGTATTTTCAAGCACTAGTGTGTCCGCACATAATAGCCGCGAGATTTGATTCATTTTCATTGGGATTTGTTGTTATTATATAAATAATTAACAATTACATTAAAATATATTATGTTACATCGTACCTACTCATGTTATAAAATAAGTATATTGTTTACGTTAATTTTGACAACAATCAGTGGCCTCTAGGTCACATAGAGAGACGATACTGACGTCAAGTTATAGACAAAGTTTTTTTTTAAATATATTTACCAATAAATAAAACTGAAGTATCTATTTGTAATGCACAAATAACAGCTTTTTACTGAATGCATATAGGTCCTTTATGCATGCAGTAAAATAATATGTATTCCTAACAAACTGCCAGCCAGTTCAAACTGTTTATTGATTGTGTCACAAAAAACATGCTATGATTGGAGATCACACTCGAACTCAATCTACTGGTTTGTTTAAAATCGAAATCTTTATAAATAACATTATTTCACAAATAAAAATTCCCGAAGCAACTCTATTTTCAACGGATCCGGAGCATGATGTCGCGGATTAAACCACACGGATAGATACAAATTGGCAACTGCGACAAGGAAGTGGCGGCCTTTTTATCGTCGGCCCAGGTTAAACTCTATAATTTTCTCATTTGAAATCTTCAAGCCCAAATATAAGTAACTGATTGGAAGTATATAATTCCGTCAGGACAAAAGTAGTTACATTC
This sequence comes from Nycteola revayana, assembly GCA_947037095.2. Classification (NCBI taxonomy): domain Eukaryota; kingdom Metazoa; phylum Arthropoda; class Insecta; order Lepidoptera; family Nolidae; genus Nycteola; species Nycteola revayana. Next base: position 20,350,313 of record OX344843.2, read on the forward strand.
AATATGGGGCTGAATTCTGCTAATCGACGGTCCAGTGACAGTATTGAGAAGTAATAAAATTCCTTGCCAATGTGGAAAAGTGGGGTGGAGTGGAAAAACACTAACTACCTAGCAGAATTCCAATTTTCTAAAAACAATCATCATCATCATCATCATCAGCCCGTATAACGTCCACTGCTGAACATGGGCCTCCTCCCGAGGGAGGGTTTTGCCATAGTCACCACGCTTGGCAGGCGGGTTAGTAACCGCAGTATTATGTTGTAACATACAAGGACACGCTGCTGCCCGTTTCTTGGTATACAATTGCTGTAGATGATGTTATAACAATCGGGACCAACGGCTTAACGTGCTTTCCGAGGCACGGAGGGTAGTCCCTTAACCAACCAGACCCGGAAAGTAATCTTAGAATTTACACAAAGATTTCTTGTCCGGCGTGGGGATCGAATCCACTACCTCCGAGATTTAAAGCGAGCCAAATAAATAAAAAAAACGATTAATCACAATCTATTGCGATTCATTTAAACCTTAACCAGGAGCAATCATGAGCTGGCAACGGAGCTTCACAGAATCCACCGCGCGGCTACTATTTAACATTAGAAGTACAAGATGGCAGTATTAACACGGAGGTGGTGAGGTAACCTTGCAGCGCTAGCCCAGGGTCGATGAATGAAAGTGTGCGGAACTGGCGTGGGCGAGCTGTGAGCTTGTCGCACGTGCCGAGGGCCACGGCCCAGTTGTTAGGTGGAGCTAAGGGCTCCAGCTGGCAAGGTTAAGGAAATAAATGTTGGTACATGGCCAAAGAAGTTGTTTAATTTAGAGACCAATGTAATGACATGTCACAATATCCACCGATTTATCCAATGTTAATCAAAGCAACAATCCACTTACATAGCTGTTGTTGACTTAATTTACCTAGTAATCTGTATTACAGGTTAATTACTATAACCTATTTATTATCAGACACTATAGAGTTAAAGACAGCTACGTGCCCCGCGGTTTTACCCGCGTTACACTGCTCCAGTGAGTCAGAGCGTGATGTTTGTAGCCTAAATGTTATCCAAGTTATAAACTAACCGCGTTCAAACTTTCAGCCAAATCCGTTCAGAAGTATTTGCATGAAAGAGTAACAAAGATCCATTCAACCATACTCACAAACATTCGCATTTATAATATTAGTAAGGATAATGTATCTAAGTTAATGTTTTGTTTGTGTTAGGAGAAATTTAAAAAAATTGTCAAATCAAGTTACCGATAAAATTTCCGATTCGGATCTGAACGAGAAAATATTATCAAATGTATTATTCAATTAAATGTATGAGTACAGTAATACCCCGACTTACGCGATTCGTGTATTACTGTATTTAAAAATGGTCACAAAAACTTATTTGACACTTATCAAATTGTTCATCCTTTCAGTACCTGGGTGGAGTAAATCTAACGATTTATGTAACCCTCCTACATTAGGGATCTACCCCATCAGTTACCAAGCAAACAAATGTGTTCCAAGAATTTTAAAAAATACAAGATATTTAAATTGAATGTCCTAAATGCAGCGCAGACAAGTCAATTATTTAAAAAGAGTATTAGAATAGTTAGTTCATAAAGGAATTAAAAAATGTGGATTGGATTGCGATATGATAAAGTTCTATGTAATAGAGCAAATTTAAGAACTATATTATATACAACAGCAGTTCATCAGAAACAATAGAAAGAGTTAATTAAAGTTAAAATCACAAAATATGTTTCTTTCCTTAACCTGTCCGCGCGCGGTTTCACCCGCGTAATACCTGTTCCCATGGGAACTTCGTAATAAAATATAGTTTATAGCCTTCCTCGATAAATGGGCTATTTAAGATCATCCCGCGCGTGCGCTCCCCGCGAACGGACGTTCCTATCTTGTAATCTAAGCGATATTAGTGCGTGTGGTTATTATATCGATCAATATGGTGCAATGTAAAAAATGCAAACAATTTGTGTCTAGACAGGGTGATGTGATAAAGTGCAGAGGTTCGTGTGAGGCTATGTTTCATAAGAAATGTGTTGGCAAAACGTGGTCGAAGAAGGAAATGTGTGATGACTGTCAGAGGCAGGAAGCAAGTCCGATGGCTAGCGAGTCAAATATAAGCCTCGACATTAACAATTCTTCTGCGGAGAACGTCCTAGTAGAAGTAAATTCCAAGCTAGGAATATTATACACAATGAAGAAAAAGATTGAAGAACTTACAGAAACCGTAGAGTTTTATTCCGAACAGTATCAACAAATGTTCGAATTTAAACAAAGCGCAGAGCGAAAAATTACAGCTGTGGAACAAAAAAACATATATCTGGAAAAGTACTGTAAAGCTTTAGAAGAAAGAATATCGATTCAGGAACAAAAAGAAAAAGAAAAAAACATTGAGCTCGGTGGGCTAGCCTGGCGAGAGGACGAGGATGTGTTGGGAACGGTTAAAAAAATCTCGAATATTCTGGAATTGGATACGTCCACTATTATAGAAGTAAAGCGGGTAGGTGGAGAAAATGTCAATGATAACGAGAAACGCGCGGCCCGGCCGCGCTCTGTCGTCGTCTCGCTTGTTACCCGTGACGCTCGAGATAAGTGGCTAGCAAAGAAAAAACACCGAATTACCAATAATGACATCTATGGCAACGGTGATAAGAACCATATTTTCATAAATGAGGATATTACAAAACAAAAGAAGCAATTGCTATGGGCTGCAAAAACTGAATTAAAATCGCACTTTAGGTACATCTGGGTGCAGGATGGAAAAATATTAATTCGCCGAGACGATCCTAAAAATAAGAAAATCCAGGTCATTCGTTCAACTGAGGACATATCCCGATTCAAGGCTGAACTGTCCCGTAGTCAAGTTATAGATTCCACGCCCGCTCAAAGTCAGCTTACACGTTGACGGCGGACACTTATATACAGATGGGATGACTTTATATAAAGTTATTATCACTCACATTCGACGACCAACTATCAGCTGTTCAATCTAGTATAAGCTATAAAAGGTACCTAAACGCTAAGACATGGAGTGACGACATTCAAAAGAAACAACATAATCTAAATATAATTCATTTAAATATACGTTCTTTACGTAAACATTTTAATGAGTTTTCGGTGCTCATAAATAGCTGTTTGCAGAATCTTGATATTATTATATTGACGGAGATTAATATACAAAGAAATGAGCTGCCCTTGTATCAACTGGATGGCTACGATACGTACATAAACTCGAGAGAAAACCAGAGAGGAGGAGGTATTCTCATATACATTAAGAAAAAATACAAGTTTGAGTCGACAAATGTTAATACCAATACGTCTGAGATAATACACGGTCACCTGATGCGGGACGGCTATAGTCCAATACATATAATAGCTGTGTATAGATCACCTCACACAAATAAACATGGCTTCGTCGATGATATGCAGCGGCTGATCCAAAACATACCTATAGTCTGTGACGTCATATTCATCGGTGATACGAATATACACCTTCTCGGCGACAGCCTCGGAAGTGCAGCTACTCGCTATAAAGATGTTATGTGTGAGTTAGGTATGCAGTGCGCGATAACGGATATCACTCGTGAAGTATTGCTCAGTGGCAATGTTGTGCGGTCATGTCTTGACCACGTGTGGGTTCGAACTCAGGCGAAAACTTCGTCATATGTATTGACATGTCATATATCGGATCATTATCTAGTCGGTGTGCAAATAGCATGTGATAAGAGTGAACCTCCGTGTAATAATAATAATAATCGTACAATAACTAGTGACAGGTTGGTAGAAAAAAAATTGGTTGATTATCCATGGGAGGAGCTAATGAACTGTAAGTGTCCTTTGATCTTGTATGACAAAATATGTGACGTTTTTGGTAGAATTTATGACAGTTCTACAATAACTATTAACAATCGTAAAAAAAGAATAACTAAACCATGGATAAATCATAAGTTGAAAGCCATGATTTCATGTCGGGATAGATTATTTCGCTTTTGGAAAAACAAACCGGAAGACATGAATAGACGTCTTCATTATACAAAATATAGAAATAAAGTAAACAAATGCATAAATTCTGCCAAAAACGACTATAGAAGAAATGAAATTGTAAAATGTGGAAAAAACTTAAAAAAGATTTGGGCAAAGATAAATGGGTGGACAGGACAGAAAAAGTTAAGTGTTGATGAGGCTATAAAAAAATATTTAGGAAAAACTGATTCGTTAATAAACATTTGCAACACTTTTTCTTCTACATTTACTAAGGAAATTATAGATATTAAACATAAATGCGATAAAAAGTTTTTAAATAGGTCCGATTATGTTAAAGAGTGCGCCTTATCGATGAGGTATAAAAAGGCGAGTCCGCGATGCATTAACAAAATTATAGACAATTTAAGTTGCTCAAAATCGCCCGGTATTGACAAAATTCGTGTACGAGATATTAAGTTAATAAAAAATAAATTAAGCCCTGTTATTGCGTTATTTATAAATATGTGTGTAGATAAAGGGGTCTATCCCTACAAACTAAAAACAGCAATAATTAGACCCATTTACAAACAAGGTTCGCATAGTGATTATACTAACTATAGGCCTATTGCAATTTTGTCGGCCATAAATAAAATTGTTGAGAAATATATCATAGGCCAAATAAGTGACTTTCTTGAAAAGTTTAACATTTTAAATAGCGCTCAACACGGCTTTAGGCGGGGCCGAAGTACTACGACGGCACTTGCGCACTTTGTGGACGCAATTAACTGCAGTTTGGATGACAAGAAGCAGGTGGTGGTGGTCTACATAGATTTCAAAAAAGCTTTTGATACCTTGGGCCACCAACAGCTGCTTCAAGCCATGGATGAATGCGGCATTCGAGGCCCCGTCAATAAGTGGCTAGAGGCATATCTGACGGGGCGCGCGATGCTAACTGCGGTTGGAGGCGTGACGGGTGATAGTGCTGACGTCACTTGTGGCGTTCCGACCGGTTCCGTATTTGGCCCGGTGGGCTATATTATGCATGTCAACAGTATGTGTAATGTTGTCAAAAACTGTCGAATATATATGTATGCAGATGACACCTGCTTGATATACTCTGGTCGGGATTTAAAAGTGATAGAAGAAAATGTGCAAAATGATTTAAATAGTATTATTAAGTGGGCTCACGACAATGGTATTATTATCAACATAAAAAAGACAAAATGTATGCATATATATTCACCATATAATAAAAATATAACAGGCGGGCCCCGCATACTGGGGCACGACTACGACTGTTTACACGATAAGGACAGCAGGTGTTCTTGTGGGGAGCTTGAGGTGGTGGGAGAATACAAGTACTTAGGTTTAATCACTGACAAATCCTTCACATGGCGAAATCACGTAGATGTAGTATGTGACAAATTAAGATCAGTACTTGTAAAATTCCATCACCTCAAGTTCTTCACAAATAAAGCCATTTTGTATACTGTATACTACGCATTAGCGGACTCGATTATTTCGTATGCATTGAGTTGTTATGGACGCACGTTTAAATCATACTTGGATAAAATCAAAATGTTACAAATAAGATTCATGAAAACCCTAGTAAATCAAAACACAAAGAACGCCTGTCGATCCAACTATGATAAATTATTCTTAGAATGTAAAATGCTCCCGGTCCACGAGAAAGTACGGTGGTCAATTGCAGTGGAACAGTATAATAGCCATAATTTTAAAAATGTAAAATCCCAATTACGCTCAAATAGACGTAAAAGGGAATACAGTGTCCCTTGGTCCAACAATAGTTATGGCCAAAGAACTAGGAAGTACTTGGTTCCGTCAATTTATAATGAACTACCAGCAGACCTATCAACTGAAACATTTTCTAAGACTGTTTTTAAATATAAGTGTAAAGAATTCTACCTAAAAAGGTGTATGGCAGCATTGATGGAATGACTAATACATATTGGCTATTCCACTAATGATGTAAGGAACTGTGTACTATATTTCAATATTATTTCAATGAACATACCCTAGCCTACCTTGTAGCCTATGTATTTTGTACCTTCAGCCTTAAGGCTTAAATAGATGTATAGCTTCATATTAACCATAACACTAGTCAATAAGGGAGTGATCTTTCTGCCAACAAACTGCTGTGCAGTTTGGCGGACTGTGTTTATTTAATAATATTAGTAATTATGTAATAAACGTATTAAAATTTAAATTTAAAAATTTAAGAATAAAAGATTTAAATCCGACCTGTTGTTCCTGAGATTAGCGCGTTCAAGGAAACAAACTCTTCAGCTTTATATATTAGTAAAGATTCATTCCGCTCAATGTGTCTAAATGATGGGATGCACATTTTGCACCATTGTCCCGCCGCGCCCCCAAAAATTATGCAGAATATGCCAGTATAAGATTCGACACGTGTTTTGCATTATCAGGTGATGTCGATGAGTCGTACGCTAATGGTTAAAATGTAAGCAGTAGCGTTCATCAAAGTAACGAATGTTAGTGCATAGAATGTATACTCTATGCACTAACCATAGAGTATGGAGTGAGAAATGTATTTTTAAGGCGGTTTTACCCGAGAAGAACTCGTTCCCCTGGAAACCTCTTCTTAAAATATAGTTTAAGACTCGCAAATAATGCTGCTATTCAAGGAGTTTTCACAATCGGTTCAGTAGGTCCAGAGATTAACCCCTACAACCTAACAAATGTTACCTCTTTATATTATTAAGTATAGATTACAATAACAATAATAGTTACGTACCAACAACTTGCGTCAAACAGCTATTTTTAACGGTCCAAAGTCTATAAAACGGAGCCAAGATATTATGTTAAGATAATCCGGCAAAACCCGACTTAAGACTTTATTAAGTGAAGTAAGAAATTTGTAAAACAAACAATTATGAAGTCTATTCTAAATTAATTAATCCGTAATAATATTATTAACTAATCCTTAATCTATACTAATATAATAAAGAGGAAAGATTTGATTGTTTTGTTTGTTTGTATTGAATAGGCTCCGAAACTACTGTACCTATTAGAAAAAATCTTTCACCGTTAGAAAACTACACTATCCCCGGATTACATAGACTATATTTGATTATGAAGTTCCCACGGGAACTGGAAGGACCGCGCAACCGCGCGCGTGAATATTATTATTGATTTATCTTTACGAAATTTTAGAACTATAAAAAATAAGTGCTCACGTCTATGTCTTATTCTAAACTGTAATGCGCTAATTTACTGCTCCTCCTTTTGAGTTTGGTCGTAGAAAAAGTTATCCGTAATATCAGTTATATAAGTACATAAATATTATATAAATAGGTGCTAAGTTATTTGATAGCACACTTAAAAAATCTAAACCATCGAATCGAATCAACTAAATGTCACACTGCTATATTTCTAAATTTTCAGTCGTCTTAATGTTCTCGTAATTTCAATTTATCATTCCAAAGAACCAACGGAATAAAGTTTACGCAGGATATCATTAGCAGACTGTTCTGTTACATTGTAGGTATAGCTGATGACTTGACTTAGGACTTTTTTCATTTCATACTCCGAAAAGTCTTTAGCATGTCTACCTATAAGCTATAAAAACTGTTAAAACATATCCATAAGGTCAATAACTTACAGCGTTCGTTAGGATAAAAAAAATATAGTAATAGTAAGATATAAATAAAGGCTTATCAAATGAGCGATGCATTTGATCTCCGACAGAAATATTAAGTGCAGAAAATGGAGTGATGGATTAATATTAGGTTCCCTACCGATGAACTATATAATGCCTGCAAAGTACTTAGGGTCCGAAAAATTTATATCCTTAAAGCGGCAACTTCTATGCATAAGCAAATTATTAGGTTTCCTGATCTCAGCTACCTTATTCAACGGCGGGTTTTTCGAGTTCCAGTCCCTTTGATAAGGACCTCTTTCATACAACGGCAGGCCATCTACCTTTGTCCTGTAATCTATAATAAAATTTGTCGACAGCATTCGAAAATAGTCAAATGGTGTACTAGCAAAATGAAGCGGATTGTGAAGCACTGGCTTATGACACTCTCTTATGATGATACAGAGCTGCTCCTCACATGCTACAGCTGATAAATCACCAAACATACACACAACACACACACACATCTACCCTACACATCCACACCCACGACTATACCCTAATTTCACTTAATATTATTATTGTTATAGTTTTTGTTTTTTTCTGTTAGTAATACAATTATGTTAGTTAGCCCATTATCATTGTCGTCATTATTATTTCCGTATATTTTATAGTCAGCTGGTGTCCGCATGGTTAATAAGTTTGTTAAAGTATATCAGGTTTCTGCGATACTAGTCTAGAACTTAGTGTGGGAACCCACGTTAACTGTTATGTGTGTAAAATGTCTTTTAAATAAATAAATAAATAAAAATATATTTCTTCTATTTACTTAGTCACCGTCGATATGCAGTTAATTCTAAGTATTTACCTAACATTTTTCTTTCAGAACGGAATCATCTTTTTTTTAACTTAATTATTTAACTACTTAGAAGAATTTCCATTATATGGATTACGAAAAAAAAGAACTTCTGAATAATCAGTCATAACAATTATCTTTTAAATACTAGGATATATAGACTAGATACATTGTCAGTACTCATTCATATTCATATTTTCATATACAGGTGCTTACACATTTTTTACCACCACTAGTTCAATGTTAGCTGAAGTATTTTCCACGCATGCTCATAAAATGTCAATTCATTGATGAGAAAAATATCAACCATAATCGAATTCCAGGAAATTATATTCTAGTCAAATTTAAAGGTTTTTTCATTGAAGTAAGACCTCATAAATAATGTATTAATTGTATATTTAGATAGTATATATAAAATAACACATTGTATGTATAACGATTACTAACTGCGCCCGTGTTTTTAACCGCGTCACTCTGCTCGGTCTAGTGGGTGAAATATATCTAGCTTATAAACTATCCGCATGCTGACTTTCATCAAAAGCCATTCATTATATTTTGGGTAAAAGAGTAATATCCATACATTATTACTAGCTTTCTTATTATATTAGTAGGATTTCATTGAAGTAAGGCTCTTACAAATAACGTATTAACAGTAAATTAAGATACTATATGTTACGGCTAAAGATAGGTGTGAACATAAATTTAAGATTAGCCGGCTTAACTTAGGTTTAGCCGACGACATGCGGTTAAACTTAGATCAACCTGAATAAGTCCCTGTTCAACTCCATTGGTTTAGGTTTAGTTTTTTTTTTTTTTTAATCCATCCCAACTTCTTTTTGTGCCATGCGTAGGTATTGTTTAATTTAGAGTTGAACAGGGACTTATTGAGACCTTAACCTAAGTTTAACCGCATGTGATCGGCTAAACCTAAGTTTAGCCGGCTAATCTTAAGTTTATGTTCACACCTATCTTTAGCCGTAACATATATAAAACTACATTACATAACGATTATGCAGCGTAATTTTCATAAAATTACTACCGTAACATTATTGCAAAAGCTAATAATATACCTACTTACACAAAAAACAAGCACCATTAAATAGCAGTTGGATATCTGTGGTCGCTATAAATTATTGTTACTTGCAAAAATAAATTGTGAAGGTGTTAAAAAGCCATATCATGAACTGCTGTAATTTTTAATAAAGTTATAAAAAAAACGAACTTAACATAATGTTGCTCATGTGTAACCATTACCTACGTAAGTAGTAAAATATTATGCTTTAATTAAATGTACATTAGACGAATGCAATATGAAACTCTTTCGGTCTAGGTCTCAATTTCCTGATAGAGATCATATTATCTTGTGTTAAGGAATAAAGCCGCCAACTGTACCTAATTACTTAGTAGAAAAGTCTTTTTCTGTGTATGAATTTATCTATATCTACTTCAAAATGTAAACATTACACTAAAATATTGATATTGTATTCGTACACTTGTTTTCGTAGCAACTTGGTCATTACATATAACCCATGTTACTTTCCTGGAAAACGTATCTTTCTAATAGTAAAATAATTTGTCAAATCGGACCAGCATATTCCTGAGATTACCATGTTCAAGGAAACAAACTCAACAATATTATTATAGATCAAATAAACAAACCACACATATGCAAATACCTAACTAAGCACCGCACTGAATTAATAAACAAACAACTTGATTCCTTACAAGTCGAGACAGCCAACGGATTTACGGCTACCACTTAATTAATGTTACGTGTTGTTACAACCGCGACAGAGACAAACGTCGCAACACAAGAACTAAGTGGTTGATACAAAACTCCTTTTACCTACAACAGGGGTCAGTAAATAGCACAAGCAGATGTTCGGGACAGCCGATTAATAAGGAGTCTCGGGGAACTCCGCCCCGGGTCGGCCGTGGTGGCGACTTTACAGCGACAATTTACCAGAACACCCCAGATAAGCCGATTACCCGAATCTCTGAGACAAACAGCAGCTCTGATAATGTGTATGCTAATTTGTGTTGCTGATAAACGGGTACCTACATGTCGTGTTGTGTTTGGAGGGCTCCATTCCATTTGTTTCCAAGTTGGGTCATAGGTTTAAATGTAATTATTGTGTAACTTGTAGATACTTTATGTAAGTTGTTCAAAAGATAACGGAACATTCATTAAATGGTTTTTATTTTATCATCATAAACAGCCCGTTTACGTCCACTGTTGAACACGGGCCTCCTCTTAACAAACCTTGGCAAGCCAGGATCGTTGAGGGATATTGCCATAATCACCACGTTTGGCAGGCGGATTGGTGATCGCAGTAAGATGTAAAGCTTGAGCGAATAGATGCTGCTGCCCATCCATCAGCTATATGTCCCTTAGTCGCCTTTTACGTCACCCATGGGAGGACATGGGGTGGTTTATTCTATGCCGAAAACCACATGGCAATTTTTTTTTATAGAAACCCATAATCAAATGACCACAAGCACATGCTTTTTGATAACCTACTAGCATACTGGTTATTTACATAAAATACTTTCTTATATTCCAATTTTCTGCGCTAACACCCAAAACTAATAATTTGACAGAACCCTGGTGTCATTTGTGCGGAACGCCTAGGCTCTATCGAACTCATTTTAGTAATCAGTGCTATATTTTAATTAAATATGTTTTGTAATCTAAAGAATAACTATGTACTGCCACATAATGATGTTACGTAGTTGTAGCCGACACTGACGACTCTATATAACTCCTTATGACCTAGGAATAGATTTATAAAATATATAAATTAATTTGCTTAATAAGCTGGCTCGATCCCTGCCTATTGCACTAGCGACGTGAACCCACTCGTAACAAACCAAAAGCATTTTGCTTATAACGAGGGATTAACAAGAATACTAGTAGACTGCAAAACTCTTCTAGTAATCTTAAAAATAATATTGAAATGTCTTATTCATATAAGTATTTAAATAACGAATAATATGGTATAGTAATAACTAATAATGTATTTAAAATGTTGCTGTGTATCCTAACTGTACATTATAAATAGACCAACACAATAAGAAAAAAAAAACACCCAAGAAGACATATTGCCATAAATTATGTAAATGAATAATCCTGAACAGAGAACATCTTGCGGACGAGTCAATGCTATACAACTACAATAGAATAAACAAAAACAAAAAGCCTATAGATAAACTCACGAATTAAAAGCTTACTTCTGCAGTGCTGACACATTAGCAAATAAAAAATATTATTAAAAACAGCGTGTAGAATCAATGTTACCATATTTAGTTGGGAGCCAAACTGAACATCGCGTCATGATCATTATCAGCTGTAACAAGTGCTATTAGTCAATAGATCATACACGATGCGACCATGTAAGGCCGCACGAGACATATTCTGATGATGTCATACTCGTACAGACGGTAACTAAGGCCCAAAGCGAACTAGGAGATCGTATAAAAAATATACTGGTTAATTAAATTACTGTGTTGAAAAGAGGCCTCTTTTAACACCGACATCGCATTAGTTATTTAAACGTACGTGTGCTAAGTTTGTTGTATTATGCCTAATTCAAGGCACAGTACAGATACTCAAAGAAAACCTTCAAAAATAGACCTATAATGCAATACATTTTAACTACATAATTCAAAACAAGGAATCTCCATGCATTAGCATTTTGAATGGGTCCTAATATTGTATTGAGACACATTTAAAATATCATTCAGATCTACTTGAATACTAATACGTATTATAAAAGCACAATGTCCACAATAACCCCAACAAGTACCTAACAATACAATTTGCATTTAAAAGAGGGAAAGATGAGGATGATTGAATGAGCGCAAGTCAACAGTAAAGTAAGCCTTTCCCACAGATAAAAAAATCAAGTAGTTGGTACATCTGAATCAAGTTTTTAAGAACATTCAAATAATTGAGTTCAAATGTAGTATAGCTTGACTTCAATGACTTTTACAATAAAGAGTTCGAATGTAAAGCTAGCAAGTATTTGAAGTTTAATTACGTATTTTGTTGGCAGTCATTTCCTCAATAACAATAATCTTTACTGAATCCAGTTCTTCCATATCGCGTGTACATTCTTACATCAACATAATTATACTACTACGGCTAACTAAAATCAGAGCCATCATGAACAAACGAAAATTGTGATAACCACGCAATGTATTACCTACGCGTAGGACGATAATAAGATAAGTAATCGTATAATAATACTCAGCTAGCAACATAGAGTAATTTCTTAATGTTCCAATCTTAACTATTCAAATGTACCGTGTATTATTTTATCCAAATGTCTACGAATCTCACCAACTTCATCTATCTGTAGAGGTCGAATGTCTGTACAGGGGAATGTTAGAAGTAAAATAGAACACATGCATTTTTTTTGCTTCTCTTGTCTGTTTGTACGGGCTAATCTCTGAAACTGTTGCACCGATTTAAAAATAAAGATAAGAAAGAAAATTTTGCAGGGTGGTATCCCCGGTGTCAACATTTAAAATACTTTTAATCACAGAAAATTAAACACCACGCGGACAAAACGCGGGCATCAGCTAGTTGCTTAATAAAATTATATCTTTTGAATATATTCTATAAGTTGTTCCGAGACGTACAAAGGTCAAGTTTATTACTTAAAAAGAATTAGGTAACGTCAAATTGTAAAGATGTCTTAATTGTGATAAATCATCTTTGTAAACGTTAATTACAAGTGCGGCAAGATACAGTCACAGTGGGATATAAATCATATCTGAGTTAGCAAACCTGCAGGATAATTGTACTAAATCACCGGCTAAGCAATCAGACAATGAATATTGTAGGTGGGTGTTGCATGGATTACTAAATTACATATCGGTCCACTATATCTGCCGAGGGAATTAGCGTCGCTCGATGCTCTAATATTTCACCACAGCTGTTAAACTTGTGGAACAATTTATGTCTTGGGTGTCAGAAAACACGACAAAAAAGCGCAACATGTGTACATTGCGGACGATAATGGAGCAAGCACGTGCAGTGGACAGACATTGTGACGACGCTTTATTAATGAATAGGCACATAGATAGAGAAAATACTAGAAGAATTCTTGCCAAGCTTCGTCGAAAAAAATGCGTAAACGAGATTTTTAACATTCTCGGTAGAGAGTTAAATCAAAGGAGCTATCATGACGACGACGAGATTAGATGTAATTAGTGTTACTCGTCACCCAGAACGTTCAAAACAAGATTTATCAAGTAAGCCGGTCGACGGGAGATATAATGTGACGGTAGCGGAGCGGGCTGACTATTCAGCGGAGTCAATGGTGTGTGACCGACAGCGATGGCCGCGGAGAGGTCGCCGGGCGCTGCCCATTGGGTGACGCTGACATTCTTTGCCCAAGTCTTGTTTCATTTTGTTTTTTTTTATAAAAGACCATTCAGTTGTTAAGCACGTCGCACCGCATATCGATACCGTCAGCGTTTTTAATAGAAAACGTACCAAAGGGGTCCGTCTCTATTTTTCTATAGTTACACTCAACTGTGCCGTTGTATTTTGCGTCGGAAACGTGAAGCCGGAGAAAATAATTGCGAACATCATCAATTTCCATCTAATGGAGCGATAAACCCGTCTCAACCACCGTCGATCCGTGAAGCTGAGCATAAAATAAAGCTTGCACTCATTGACGCGCGTCGACGACGATCGATGGGGTAATCTCGCGGTCATCCCATCCCGGCTTTGTCTGTGCATCGGGAGCGGCATAAAATTATCTGGGCATTAGCGGGCCGAGGGCGAGCGGGGTGTCCGGGAACCATTTGTCATCGGCGGTGTGCCGGGGGCCCGGCGCGGGAGGGGGCGGGAAGAAAGTGGCGGCGACTCGGGGCTGCAGACGCGACCACAAAAACAAGACGCGGAGAGCAGGGGCGGGCCTCGCCACCGCTCTCTGCCACTGCCACCCGCAGGGCTGCGCCGCGCTACTTTATGTCACGGCTCTCTTATGTACAACATGCTGCACAAACACTCACCTCTTTTGAGTTAACGCGCGATGTTTTAGTATAAGTACTTTAATGTTACATAACGACCTACGTCCAGCCACAGCCGAGTCTGTTTGCGAATTATCTCAGTAGGTGCGGATTAATCTGAACGACTACTAAATAGCTAGATTATCTATATTACATATTTGGTACATTCCCATTAAACATTACGGATTTAATAAAACTTTTACTATTCTAATTACTGGTACATAGTTTTGTTATTTTCTCGCGGCAGAACTTTTTACAATTAACAGGCTAAGGCACTAATTAAAAACCTATTCGATGTTAATTTTTATTATTATTATACTAGGAAATTATCCATAATAAGTGTTAATTCTGTATATACTAATATTACAAGAGGAAAGATTTGATTGTTTGTTTATTTGCATTGAAGTCTATTGCTTCAAACTATTGAACCGATTTCAAAAAGTCTGGCACCATAAGAAAGCTACGCATTACAGCATACATTCTTCCCGTTTGACTTTCGATTCAAATACTCCTGAGTTCACCAAGTGCATCGCACTGTCGCATACATTCTTGTTAAATTACGCAAATACATGTCATACAGGAGCACTCTTTTTCGACGTAACTGATGCATTTGACAAGTCTGGCACATTGATGAATTTATAAGATCAACTAACTCAAGTTCCACACAACAAAGAGTCAAATGTTCGGCAAACCAATCCCTTGGGAACGACAAACTAAGTTCTTTGGCGTAATCCTTGGCCGGAAGCTAAACTTTAGGACGCGTACGGGCTTCACTTACGTTCAATAGACTTAATAGTCTTTTAAATTAAAGCAGCCAACTTATCACTTCATAATAAGGTTAGGATTAACACCGAGTGTATACGACCAATTATCGCGTCTCGAACTTATTACCGCTTAAAATCGGGTCAAAGTAGTATTATTACTCGACATGCCATCGGAGCACTTTGGTTCATTCGTAACCGCAACTTACTTTCCCATCTCCAACTACCTTTTATAAAGAAGTGGATAAGAGGCGCACAGGTTGCTCAGTTTGTAGTTTATAAACCATAAAAGAACGCTAGAGCCACGCTTGACTATTTTCCGGCTAAATACATAGTCCGTTCGAAAAAAAGTATATAATTATAGGGATGGCGATTCCCACATTTATAGTTTTCGAAAATCCCGCAGTCATAAAAGGGTCAAGCGTTTGCGTCACGTCGACGCGAGGAGGGCGCAAAAACAGCAAGAGTACAAACTATATTGGATATTAGAACAGAAGGCGCGTGCCGACAACTTTTTGTCGGTGACCGGGGATAGCTTGGACATCGCTTATTTAATTTACTAAATTCCACGCTAACATTTTGAATTACATTAAGTGACAAAAAAATAAAAGGCAACGCTTAAAAGTCACCCAAACCACCTAAGAATAGTCGCAATTTTCAATGAAGATATTTGAGCCATTCAAAAAAACTTTAGCAAATTATGTTCATAAATGCAGCACTAATGTTTAAAGTACTTATACTCGTATACTTAGATGTAATCAAAACATAACGTTGTCTGAAGAAGATAGTAATGCCGATGCAATATCTTATCAATTGAAAACACATAATTTTCCTTCGCCGCAATTGCCCACATCCGATAATCATAATGATCTCATTAGCGCGTTTACTGCAAAATTCTCTCGAATTAATATAACGAATCAATTTGTAAGTAATGATAGTGGTAGCAAACGTACCTATAGCTAGAGCGAGCACAGAATCATTAGCGGCAGTCGGTCGTTTGTTACGAGTAAAACCATTCGCAGGGAGACGGGTTTTTGTTGTCTCTACGCCAAATTGCATCCGCACAATACGTGTGTGATGTGTCAGTAAATTGATTTGGAATTAATTGCGGCAACACGAATGGTGTGACTTGAACGGTAATATAATATTTAGTCTAAGTTTATATTAATGACCATAGAACTGTAAAGTTCAAAGACTTACTGGCAGGTTGCTCTTAATTGTAGATGGATGATATACCAGCTGCTATTTATTAATTAGCTATCAACTCCTTATTAAACTTATTCTTCTCACATTGCTATTGTTAAGAACTAATTAATAATAGTTGAATTGAAGAATACGTTGTCCTTTGCCGTATATTCTTTCAATTTAGTACAGAATAGTTCCAATACGTCCTAAATATTAATCCTCATAATATCGAGAAATACAAATAAGCGAAATTCTTAAATGCGTGAAGTTGTATAAAATACGTAAGTTTTGTACAAGGGCATCTGAGGTATCGTGTGATCGTCCAGAGAACTCATAATACCGGTTAATATCAGTAATGTATGTACATTAATGTGAAGCAGATAAGCTTACTATTGTATTCAATTAAGCAACGGATATGGAAGAATACTGAATGTATTGTCTTTATCGCTTCATCGATATCAGTATTATTTAATTAATTTCCGATTGATGTAATGACCAACTTTTCAGAGCTTTTGACATTAACATCATTACTGATAGTAATAGAAATAATTATGTCCATTACCTCACTTTTTGTACAGCTTTTTCAAACATAGCGTGTATGAGTATCCTATTCGGATCAATTACCGTTATAATTTTAGTTTGGCAGTTTGAAATTCTTCAATTTCATTGATAAATTACTATAATATATGTATATTTGAGTTGGTTAAAAAAGTGGAAAATACGTTGTTGATTACAGGTATGCGGAGAGTGGCAAGGCAATAAATATACTATTTAGACATATTTTAATTATAGTAGCATTTCATTAATCTACGAAATTTGACAAGAATCGAGAAATCTTACAATTTAAGACCACCGATATTGAATATTTGGCAAATGGCGGTGCAAAACTGCATTTACGCATTTTAGGGTCGTCTCCAATTCCATTTAACGGAATAAACACTAGATATTTTGTCTTTGTAGTTTAGATTAGTATGCACTTACGCATAGTCGATTCTATTAATTTATCTATTGTGTCAACACTGAAAGATTTGATCTACGACGTTATCGATGTACAATACAGGAATTTCTAAAAGGTAACGAGATAAGTTATGTACAAATCATTTATCCAAACGCAAAAACACTGCATACAATTCCAATACATTTAAATACACTAAGAGTGTTATGCTAAACTGGAATAGGTTACGTGGCTTCATTCAATAAAACCGTCTATCTCCTACAGCTTTATATTACGTCTCATTGATCCATTGAAATCAATCAACTGCGTAATAAGGTACTTCCAATTAAAATTGTACATGTCAGAACAATTCCTTTTTTAAGACTACACAGGCGAGTACTTATCTGGCTTATAAAGTTACTTTAACTGTATTAGTTCGGTCCAAAATCCTCACTAATCGGGCATGTCTCGAAACGGAAGTCTCTCATTCGACAAGGATATACTCACGGATTATTTTTTTAACCGGCTTCCAAAAGCCTGTAATCGCCCTTTAGTTGGGATCGTATCGATAGCAATAATGATGATGCTGAGAAAGATTCTTTCGTATACGCGTAATCGTGATTTTGTGAACTATAAGAATTAGAAGAACTCTTGTGAAAACAAACAAATATCTTGACAGACTATAATTTGGAGAGGAATTATCAAAGAATAGAAGATTGTATCTTTTGAATGATGTACTGATATTTATGACTGCGCACTTTTAATGTATGGTTTTCCCTTTATTGTTTGCGAATACCAACTTCGACTTCATTACCCCGGAATAAACTGACATAAACAGACAAAATGCTTATAGGACTGAAAGACTTGCATTTTAATTATGAAATGCGATAGAAAAAAGACCGCGTCCCTTTGCCATGACAAAACAAAGTGCCGAACAGAAACGCTTTTGAATGCAAATCGTCTGTTAAAAATGCAATTAAGTTCTTGTTTGTAAACCAGGTGAAATTAAACTTTTGGGATTCCATTAATGCAAAATTGCCTTTCAGGGATACTAAGTTTAACACATAAGTGCAATAAATTTAAACTTCTGGTGAACGTGGAATTTAAACGAAGCAATTAAGAAGTGCATTAGATTGGCGCAATGTTCACAGAGGCTTTCCATTTTTAGAACGAAAGATAAAGAAAGACTTAGCCTAATCGCCATTAAAAGGTTGATATAATATTATCATCGTCGTCATATTTTAACCATTTTTCATATCTCAATGCTTCAATCTTCTTCAATCTCGATACTTTTATATTTTTTCTGTCTTCTTTCATAAATTGTGATAACAATATTTATATTTAGAACTCAATCTGTAATTCTCAGTGAATAGAGGAGAGTGGAATAAGGTTAATGGCAATAGATACAGAAGTTAGTCAAGAAGTGTAGGTGCGCTCACTATCTTAGATATAATACCTTAGAATGTTATACTGAATGAGACTATTTAATATTGGGTCCTAATAACTGATAATATATTGTTCAGCGATGTGCATAGATAACGAAATATATAACAAAAAATCAGTATGTACCTATTCTTTAGCAATAATAAATATCTAGAGCTCAGAAACATAAGCTCGGATGTACCATTATACGCCAGAAACATTGGTCGTATGACTCGCATGTGCCTTTATCGTAAACTGACACTTACGATCAAATGCTTCTAAAGTCACAAGTAGATATCGCACGCTTAGAAATATAGTGACCTATTTGAAAATACCAAATTTTAGGTAAATGGCGAAAAAACATTGTTAGGTCCATACATTTTGTAGAAAATATAAAATATTCTGCTGTTTTAAAAATAAATTAAATAAGTAAATAGTTTATATCAAACGTATTAATATGGGTCGATGAAAATTTCGAATTTAGGTCGTTTTATGAATAAAAGTCACACATACGAATTTTTAAATTGGGTCCCTATATTTGTAAGCGTGCGTGTGACATATTATGTCAAGCTTCCAAATTATAGAGAAAATAACTAATGATGTACCCTAGTAGTATGACATGAGTGTGGCAAGCGTGAATTTAGCTGACCGCAAACCTTTGGACAAAGGCGAATAACTCATTAATTTAATGTAGGAACGTTATCTAAAGTTCGTATGAGGAAGTCAGTCTCATGCCCAAGGGCTTAAGCCCCGGGCTATAAGGACCCTGACAGTTTGTGGATAATGGTATCTCCAACAACTTTTGATACGTGGTATATTTGTTGCTCGCTTTGCCACTGCTAATGTCTCATGTCGATTCATCACAAATTAAATAGCGCATAAGTCTTGTTTAGCCCTCATCATCATTCCAATACCTACGGATGATATACAAGTAACTATGTGTGTATTTTTCCTCAGTCCAACAAGTTATTTCTCGGTCGAAAAACTAAGTTCAAATATAGTATCTAGTATGTTATTAATATGCAGAAATAACTTCCAAATGACCATTCTTGTCCATTCTCCAGACGGCATTGAACATCTTCACGGGCGCACCATTGTTCGTCTAACCTTAATACTGAAAGTTGTTCTCATTGTTTCATGTTAGCAAATAAATCTAATAACATTTTAATCTAGGCAATCGCATCAATTTGAAAACATTAAATAATGGTTACCTATTGTATTTTAATTATAGTTTTTAGACAAAGCAGATTGTAATTTTAGCCAGTTCCTTAGATTTCAGTTACGGCTTGTTTTGGGTCTCGATGGAAATAATCGACTTTTAGAGTCTATGGTTTAAAAGAGAAGTAAAAAAAATGTTCACTTCATTTGCAGACAAAAGTTTTTATCCAGATTTTATTTTAAAACTTTTTCAACGTAGTTTGACATGGGTTTGTACGTAAAATTTAATAAGGTTTCAGATAAGCCGTGCACAAACAGATATGAAGATACTATAGTTAAGGATTCCTTCCTAAACCCTAGATAAAATAAATAAGTAAGTTAACAATCAAATAAAACTATTTTATACCTGACGGACATAATGATGCGTTAGTCACGAGGCCTACTTTTCCGGTCATAGCGGGGCTCAGGGCTTCTAAGTGGTTTAAGAACTACAAACGCAACCTACGAAAGGGGGCGACCATGTGGAACTTGGACCTCGGCTCTTGGTGGTCGCTGGAGGAATTTTGACTATAAGTTTTTAACTTTGAGTCTACGAGAGCATCGGAAAGAAAAAAGCTTACGCTGAACCAGCCCTAGATGAAATTTGCCTAGATATTAGTATATAACTAAATATAAAACAAACTGCTCTAAATCTGTCGATCGATCGTGTCAATTTATTACCAGGAAGACCAAGTGTATTTTTTCTAATTATGTTATAAAATATTCATTTAAAAAGTTGCTTCACAGAATTTGATATTGAATTACTTTTAGTATTTTTTTGTGCAATATATCAATTTTGACATGTAGGTAATATGTTAGAAGAGAAACACTCATTCGATAGTTTTAATTGAAATAAAAAGCAAATTCGCTAATCACGATTCTTACCACACATATTGCAACTACATCTTGTTAGGATAAATTATTTATCAAATAAAAAATAAAGATTGAAAGAGTTAATAATAAGATATAAATGGTTACCACATGTGTTGGATAAAAAAAATCTGCTTGTTGGGGTTCCTATCCCAAAGGGTAAACGGGACCCTATTACGAAAACTTTGCTGTCTTATCTGTCACCAGGCTGTATCTCAAGTACAGCGATAACAATACAGTTGACATTTTCACAAATGATGTATTTCCGCCGTTATGACAACAAATACTAAAAATAAAATAAATATTTAAGGGGGCTCCCATACAATAAACGTGATTTTTTTTTAATATATCTATTAACTTGCTAACGTTTAAAGGACCTAAATTTAATTTAAATTAATATTTAGGTTGACATTTGGCGTAGGCGTTCCTCGAGCGTGTGTCACAGTTGCATGACGGCAGGGATAGCGAGTGTCACACCAACGGCGGACGGAGGAGTAGGTACCCGGGAGTTTTTAGTGGTGTATGATATTCTCCTTTTGGTATGTTGAGCGTACCACCGCTATGGAGAGGACGAGTCCCACATACCCCTTTGCCGGCGCGGGAACGCTGCAGCGGCGAAGGAGAAGCGTAAAGGCATTTTCCCCCGAACAACAAAAAAAGGCGTAGCGTGTGATTAGTTCGGGAGCTCAGCCTCATTCACGCGCTCGAGTAACGGCCGCTTCCAATGTGGAGTCAACATTAGTTTAATGTGAAAGATGATAAATAGCCATCTTGAACTGCCATTCAAAAACATAGAACAACGGTTGTTAATTACAATTTAAATTAAATCTCTCAAATACACAAGCATATTTTTATCTCTTTTCAATATTTTGGTAAAAATTGTATAAATTACGAATGGGTAGCAAAAAACAAAATCCAAGCATTTAAAATATTTGGCAATATTGTTTCTTAATATAATATGTAATAATTTTGATTATGTATATAAAAAATTTGCGCGCGGTTTTACTCGCGTAATTCCCGTTCCTGTAGCAGCTTTTTAAGTAAATGGCCCCCTTTGGGGATGAATTTTACAAAATCCTATTTTAGTGGACCTATATGTCACAACAGGAAGCCACTGTCAAAATATCACGCATCTACCTTCAGTTTAGTAGTTTTACCTCAGCGGTGATGAATCAGTCAGTCAAGATTATGTTACTTTATAATGTTAATTTAAATATAGAAAATGGTTAAAATTATACTTTTTGCAGCATCATCAATCAACTGCTACACTAAACTACATAACTTAAATTCGTGATTAGAATAATTATCAAAAACATTAATTTATTGAAACTTTTTAAGTATGGAAAGCACTGAAGGCATTCAAACAGATGGCTTTTACATCTTCCACAGACCTACATTAAACAAACTAATATTAATGCTCAACTCAAAGCAGTTAACTCAGTGAGTTATGAGTTTCATACAAACTTGAGTAAAATGCTAATATAAATGGCATATGTAATTAAATGCAAATGAAATAAACCCACCGGAATAATTACACCGTGGCAAAGATAAATTAATCTGCAAATAGTAATTATAAGCTATGATGGTTTTGGCAAACCAAATTTGTTTGGGGATTATTAAATTTATAGTTTTAGGGTTTGAGATGCTTTTCAGAAATAGACCTATTTTACTTTGACTTGAAACCTTTTTAATAGTAGAATGTGATATTTTTACATTTGTGTTAAAACATAAACTGTCTTACACAGAAAGCTCAGAGTTTGAAATAGATTGTTTTCACTTTATATTAGTTTTTTATTACTAATTATTGCATAAAATATAAACTATTAGTATCAAATGTATACAATAATTATTGTAAAAAAAACTGTAAATTAACTTATACTTTATGAAAGAAAAATAATGTCATAGCCTATTGAATGGAATTATAATGGTAGGTAATTTTGCTTCATTAAATTGCACAGATATATAAAAAAGTGATAATATATATTTTTAATGACTTACCTTACAAATAACTGCTCTTGATTATTTACTCTCCATGATACTACTGTAGCACCTTTAACAAAAAAGAAAATTAAACTATACCATAAAGATGCTAATTTTTTTTTCTACACTAAATAGATAATATTAATATTAGGACTTATTATTTAGGTACTAAACATTCAAAATTGACCTGTTGGATTATGAAATCATACATAATTGTACAATAATCTGTTATTTTCATGCTAACATCACTCAAGATCAACAATCTCATTTCCTATAAGTATTAGCCAAATTATTGCTAGAGTATGACTTATGATTATTTTTTGTGAGTACATCAAATACCAACCTACAATTTAAAACCAAGTATCTACAGTTTACTTCCTACAATCCAATAGTCAAGGTCAAAGCCGCAGACAACTTATTCTATTCGTAGTGAAAAAAACTAGTTACCTATCAACCAAACTATACAACTTTAACGCGACACCCTTCATACGCACAATGTTATAGAAACATAATTATAAAACAGAATAATATTCATTTTACTCACAAATTTATTAATTACAAAAACTGTGTTTTTTTTTTTAAGTTGCGCGCGTCCAGTTTCGGATATAAATAAAGAAGTTAAGGTTAGACCGCCGCTAGATTTAAATTATCTGACAATTTAGTACAAAATTACAAATTAAGAACATGATTTTATAGTTTTATTAAAACAAAAATAAAAACATTACTTACCGAAAAGATTTACGGTACAAGTTGTATTGTTGCCCCTGTCGAGAACGACAACACTCGTCGCTGCCATTTTCGGTTTGACAGCGAAGCCAACTGACAAAAAGCGATGATATTGGTGTTGCCAGGTTGTGAATTACTTTTGTACCACAAACAGACTCAGTCTACCAAGAGTCATAGTACAATAACTCGGTTTGAATAATTTTATATCAAATAAAATTATATGAAATTATTCATACTGAGTTAATTATGAAAGACCCTGTTAACCATCGGTTTAGTAGACGAAGTCTGTTTGTGGTACAATATAAATAAAATTATTTTATAATACACACTAAAAAAACACACATCAGTGCGAACGAGGGTTTTGCCATAGTCGCCACGCTTGGCAAACAGATTGATGGTCGCAGTTATGATTATTTAGTAATACATTGGGAAACACCAAATGTTGACCAGCCAAATAATTGTTATAAATAGGTAATAATATTACAAACGTTATCAAAAAGCTAGGTAGTTCTTCAAACAACCAAACCACACACAGGTTTAAATCGAGCCTTTTAGCATTAGTCCATTGTTACAAAAAGAATGGATGTTAGAGTTTTTTTTTACCTGATGTTATTGATTAAAAGTAATAAGTAGTTTGAAATTCAAAGAAAGCTGAAAAAAAATATTTCAAGATACTGTAGAGAATAACTTGAAAAATTGTATCCAATCATTTTAGTTACTATATAATTAAAGAAACAAGACTTTACAAACATGTAAATTTGTAAATCAGCATAATAATTTGTTCCACAAAGAAGCCGATGTGAATCATCATAATACTAAAAATCCAGACAGAATTATTTTATCGAAGTTTCCATTTGGAAACTTCGATAAAATAATTCTGTCTGGATTTTTTTAAATAAGGTTGTATTTACAACCTTATTTAAAAAAATCTTATTCTATGTGTGGTAATATTTATAATGTTTTGCCCAACAATATTAAATCATTACTTTAAGTTACAAAAACAATTTAAGAAATAGCTATTAGAGAAGTACATTTTACACACTAAAAGAGTAATGCATGTTGGGGAAAGGACTACTTTTACATAAGCTCACGCCTGTTTCCCAACGGGGTAGGCAGAGACAATGGACCTCCACTTGCTACGATCAACGAGGCGTGAGCTTATGTATGTATGTGTAGAGGAACGGTTGGTGGTGTTCCTCCACAGAAAATGAAGATCTTCTTTGCCGGGCGAGGTGGTGTGCCCGGCGACCGACGGCCATTTGGTACTGTTCGGAACTTGTATATGTTCTAATTGGCTTGCGAACTTGTATTGCGCGATACAGGTTAGTTAGGATGCTAGGTGGTAGATGGCGCTGCTCGTCTACTAGCCACTCACACGTCCAGGGATACTTTGGTATCCAAAAAAAAAAGGGCGTTGTACGTCCAAGGATACTTTAGTATCCATAGCGACATATTTTATAAAACCGTCATCTATCGACAATATGCGTTACTTTTTGCGTGTTTAAGTTGTGTAGTCGATAGCTGACGAACTACTTTACAATAAAAATCACGAGATGGCAGTGTAAGAAGCCTCAACGAATAAAAACAAACGTTTATCTGCAGTCCACTCTACGCTTTGTGTTTAGTGAACAAGTGTTTTTTAAGTTCCAGCGATTATGTCGTCAGTACTTTAGTTTTATTTATTAGTTCATAGATTATTATACATAAAAATAAACTAGATGATTTGTGCTTTATAATTAAGTATACATATCACAGTTTTAAGAGTAAAATCGAGTCATATTTGGAATTCAAAGTGTAGCTGTTTCGAAAAAAATGGCGTAGGAGCGGCCATTCTTGTTGTTGATCCAATTTTAGTTATTTTTACGTAGTTTTTCAGTAAAATATTGTTTAAACAAAGAGTAATAGTTCGTCATAAACATAATAATACACTTTAAAAACTGAAATATACAATATTCACGGAAGATTCCTTAAAAATGTCATTGTGTTCCTCAGGTGTTTAGGCATGGATAGATTGCTATCCACGGACGGAACTAAAATGGTTCAAAATAAGGATGTGTACAAACGGCAAAATATGTTTGCAATATTTTTTTTCGCTTTGTGTGGTGGTGATTCTTTGTTTGTTTGATATAATAATGTTATGTTTGTTAATGATTGTCGACTTTTGCTATCATTTTTAAATTAGCTTGATGGTTTCACCTCACTTTATTTCCCTTGTGGTGTTTTAACAATTTAATTCTCATATTTAATCAAAATCACTAATATTTTGGTTTACGGTTTTACGCCTATTTGTGTCGTGCATATTATTTTTTTAATATTGATGTCATTATTGTAATAATTATACCATGTGCATACTTAGTATTGCTTGAAGATACGCTGCTATTAAAATGTGAATGTTTTTTTATAAGTTACTGGCTGCTGACCCCGATATTTTTAATGCATCATGCACATTATTATTGCCTTTTTCCTTGATGATATTGATAGTTTAAATTAATATATTTAAGAATTATAAAACATACCTACAATAATTGACTATCACCTAAATTTAGAATAAAAATACCTAATTTATTTTAAAACAAATCCTAAAGTCGTGTGTAAAATCCTTAGGCGGGCGGCCATCTTGCCGTAATTTCGGTATCGGAGACGAAATCTAGGTCGATCTAGATTACTGCAGGAACGCGTTTTTTATTTTGGTTTAATGGGCTACACTGTTCATTTTAAGTAATAAGATATTGGTGTCAAAAAAAGCTTATTTAATCTAGTTTAATTATTATTAAAAAACATTGCGAATAATTAAAAAATGATTCGTTAAAACTTGTTAAAAGAAATATTTTACGTAAATTTAACCCGTATTGTTAAGTTAATTATTTTTTTATGAATAGCAGATTAATTGTTGAACTTTAATTAGTACATATTTTGATTCCTTAATAATTCAGCTTGATACTGGTAGGTTTTACCTTGCTATAGCTGCAATAGTTTGCTAGTAAATACACTTTGAATCAGTAACGGCACGAGCGCTCGACGCGGTTCGGTTCGCGGTTCGCGCTCGGACGTTCAAGGGGTAGGCGACTATAGTCGCCCGGACGTTTGAGTGGCTAGTAGTTTGTGTGCGGCTACTGTAGATGTCGCTACATATGTAAGGACTACTTATGTAATTTTATATTAAAAATTATATTTGACTTCTAGTTTACCTAAATTTGGATGCCTTGTCTAGCAGGCGCAATATACGTCACTTTAATGTATGCTAAACCATCTGCAAATGCATTTAAAACCTGTGTATTCCTGCAAATAAATGATGATTACTATTATTATTAGGAATTTTGTATCAAAATTTTATAATATGTTAAAGTAAGATTTTATAATAAAAAATATATTTTTATTATTTAATCTTACCATTTTTACCCCCTGGATAGATACTGAACCCTAATTACGAATATAATGTACCAATCAACAATCTTTCTTTTTATTGATCTTTTAAATTAAATAAAAAACGATGACTTAAAACAATTTATCTTTACTAATTAATAAAGCTAAAGAGTTTGTTTGTTTACTTGAAAACGCTAAGCTCAGGTAGTTAAGTCTTTTAGTGTTAGATTAAAGCCTTTTTATAAACGATGGCTATAAGCTATATTTTATTAAGAATTAGGTACCTATCAATGGGAATGGGAGCTATGCGGGTGAAACCGCGCATGGGAAGCTAGTCTCTCTATGTTTGCTTGTTAATGCAGTACAAAAATAAATCACCAAGACGATGAGACGAGACGATGTGACGAGAGAGGATGATTATTTATATGGATAAGTAAGTTAAAGACACAAAATATAGTAAACTTGTTTTATATATTTTGTCGCAGTAATAGTCGCTGTAATATAACTCACAAAACTACTAATTAGGTAGAATTTTATGCGCTGTCAACATTGCAGTATTAAAATTTAGAAATAGAAAATTATTTTTTTAACTAAATAAATAGTAAAACTTTTGAAATTTGTGGAGATGTTTAATTAATTAACACGACTTATCTATTTTGCTATAATATTTTTTAACAATTCTGTTTACATTCACTAGGTTATTTATGAACGCGTCGGTAATAAGCCAATCAGAATCAGCCAACGCTGTGCCGGCAAGTGTCATCATCGGCATCATACGTGTATTTTTCCGGTCCTTGTCCTCTTCTTCGAACTTTTCTCAGCTCGACTTAGACTGCGAAGAATCGCGCACGAATTTATAAAAGTGCCGATTTAAATATAAAAATGTTGGGATCACTGAAACTTGTATTAATATTAGGTGTAATTTATTTATGTAAAGCCGCCGAAGAAGATGTACTTGACCTCACAGATTCCGATTTTTCGTCGGTGTTAAGCCAACATGATACCGCTCTAGTCATGTTTTACGCACCATGGTAAGTAATTAGCATAGTACATAAGTTAAGTATAAACTTTTGATTGGCGTTAAATGAGATGTTTAAGTATATTGTATGTTTGATTGTTCAATAGGTGCGGTCACTGTAAGAGACTGAAACCGGAATATGCCCTGGCGGCCGGTAGTTTGAAGAACGACGACAACCCTGTCGCGTTGGTCAAGGTGGACTGTACCGAAGGTGGCAAGAGCACTTGTGAGCAGTTCTCAGTCTCTGGTTACCCTACTTTGAAGATCTTCAGGAAGGGAGAGGTCTCTCAAGAGTACAATGGCCCCAGGGAAGCAAGTAAGTTCTAGAAATAATTCAATTATTATAAAAAAAACTATATCTTGACTTTAGTTTTTGTGGCAAATAGTTGTACTCTATAAGTTTGAACTACCTACAATATAAAAAAAAATATTGGTAATGTTTCATACAAAATTAACTTTCTCATACTGCTTATTACAGTAATGAGGTAAGTCATGGCTCCTTAGACAAAATAAATAATTAAAATTATACTTAATAAGTCCAAAAGTCATATCCAAAGTTTCCAAATTTAACTATAATTGCTTAATTTAAAAAAGCACACAGCATACATTTTTGTGCCTGTAAATAAGTAATACATAACAGGTAATAATTCTATTTTAATTAGCCTTTTTCACTTCTATATGGAAATCTAGTCTAGACTGCAAAATACAATGTTTCATTCACATTTTCGACCAGACATGACTATTTGGCTATTTCTGCCTTGATAGGCTAATTTAAATTTATTCTTCTTTTATACCTTTATACACCCTGCTGTTCTTTATTCAATATTATATTATTCTCTATTGATGGAATAGCATCCAGTTTGCTGGATGTACTTATATATATCACTGAACTGAACTGAGCACTGTAGTAAAGTTCTTTTATTTATTACAATATAATTTTCCAATTATTCATCAACATTACCCTTATCCCAATGTATTAGTTTTTGAGCCAAATGTTGGTTTTAAATCATTACTTAATCCAAACAATATATAATAATCCTGTAGCTTATTCCACACATCAATAATGTGATTATTCAGGGTATACTTTCACTCTGAATAGCACAGACATTTTGTAATTTAGCTGACATCATCTTTCCCTTACACAGATGGCATCGTCAAGTACATGCGTGCCCAAGTTGGTCCCAGCTCGAAGGACCTGCTTACAGTTGCGGACTATGAAGCATATTTGAAGAAGGACGATGTTGTTGTCATTGGATTCTTCGAGTCTGAGTCTGACCTCAAGGGTGACTTCCTGAAGGCTGCTGACAAGATGCGTGAGGAGGTTACCTTCGGACACTCATCGGCTAAGGAAGTTCTCGAAAAGGCTGGATACACGTAAGTGATTTACTTTTATAATAGTTTTCAATTTACAGGTTCAGAAACCAAACTTCTTTCACCTTCAAATTAGTGTATAGCAGGGGTCTACTACTGTAGCAATAGTAACAACAATAAAACATTGGTTGTCGCGGGCCAGTTTGATGACACTGGCGGGCCGGATTTAGCGGCCGTCCGGACCGATAAATTAGTAGAGGAACCTTATGTTTCCTCTTATTTTCACAATGCCAAAGAGTTGTCATATCAAAATAAACCAGTTCCATATATCCAAAAAAAGATAACAACATTTCCCGTAGCTTAAAACACTATCTTCCCGCGCGCGATTTCACCCGCGTCAGTGCCGTAGCCGTCAGTGCTTCATAATTAAATATAGCCTATGTTACCCTTGGATAATCTAGCTTTCTAAAGGTGAAATAATTTTTGAATTAGGCTCATTGCCCCATATAATTAGGGGAGCATACACTATACTTGTCAATGTTGGTTTTTATGTCTGTATGTAGGTAAGTTAACACCATTCCACCAATTGATTTCTATGGAGCCCATTTTGACTGGCATTCTTAGTTTTTTTTTAACTTAGCTACAATTTTGAATAAATACCGTGGGGTCATTGCCCATCAAGGTACCGTTACATAGTTAAGGATAATTACTTGTCTATTTCTAAACAAAATTTTTATGTATGAGGTTTTATAGAAGTTTTATTATTATCACCATACCAACTGACATATCGTATTTTTTATTCGGTCAGACAACACTAGGTCACCATAAACGTTTATGCCTCATTTATGGATACGTCTATAGTGCCGCATAACGCCACGCGAGTCGGGCGGCTTACGACGCGCCACGCTTGCATCTTGTTAGCTAGCTTTGTCTGACCGTACATCTGTAGTGGTCGCAAAACGAGTGTTCAACAATAAAAACAACATTAGTAACAACTATACCTAAATTAACATATTATTATAAGTAATATTACAAACATTTTCTTTCTCGGTCAATTTGTCACAAACATTTTGTTTGAACAAATGGTTCGTAAGATAAGCTTTTAATTTATTGTATCGTTGTGTACACAGATGTATGGGTTGTTTTTAATCGATAATAGTTCTATTGATTTTAATTATTATAAAAAATGCTGTAATACATTAATTTTACTATGAAATGTGTAATACCAGGTAACTAACCTTGGGGCCTGAAGTTAAACGTTTTTACAGTCGCGTTTATAATATTTGTAATGTATGGCACTTATGCTTAAAATATTTTTCATAGTTTGTAGTATTTGTACACTTAAATTGTTCGATTTTATCATTGGTTTCTGTTTTAATGACATGCTACTCAAACATAGGTATAGTATGCAGAATTAGGTATTTACTGATATTTTAAAGCTAAAACCGCTTTATTAACATGCGACATGCATGCAACTTATGGCGTTTACGCAATATAAATCATAACTTTTCAGAACAAAAATGGAATGTTCTAGAAGATGCAAATGTTTTGCTGTCCCACATTTTTGGTCTTCTTAGCGAGCCGATGGCAATGTTATATTGTGTTTGCCCAGAACTTTGCCCCGACAATTGCATTGTCAGTACACGCAGATGTAAGTACCAGGGCACGCAGGGCAAGATATTAGGTGTCAAATCGTTTGCGGGACAGCACTACGTTTGCACTCAAAATCAGGGCTCTCAATGAATCCCCATCATAGTATATAAGTCCCTGTGCTTCGTACAATGTCGATCGAAACACCCCATTTAGACGCATAGCAGGCATTTTAAAACATTGACATTTGCATAATTAATGCTGACTGCTGTGGCAGGTCATTAATTAAAACAATTATAACTTTTATCAAAGTTTGTGTGTGACGCTTACTAAAATCACAGTGTAGTAACTTCTATCAGAGATAAGGTAGGTACAATTATTATTTACTGATTAAATTATGCTTAATAGTTTTTATTTACCGACAATAATAAAGCCAACATTAGTGTTAGGATTAGAAACTTAAAATAAAGTAACATAAATTCGTTTAAATGCAGTTTTTGAAGTCGTACAAGTATTTGTGGCTACTAAATACCACCTACCGACGAGAATTATTCGCAATCCCATTTTTATATCTCAAAAAAAGTCTTTAACTTTGTTACCAAACGTATTGATTAGGCTAGTAAGGAAATCTCACTCTTCTATCCTCGGCTTAAACTACGTATTAACATAAATAGGGCATAACATAAAAAATGCGATGTTTTCCTATTAAAGTAAAAAGTTTTACACAAATTACTACTTTTAAATGCGTATTGACGACAAAATATCTATATTATTTCAACATTTACTTCTAAAAAGAAACATCAACAACAATCATGAAGGGAAACATAAATTCGTTGTTATCCAACATATCCTCTGTGCCAGGATTTAATAGTAAAATAGCTACAATTGAACGGGTGCGGAACGTTGCGTCGAATGTGAAACTCCAGTAAATTGTCGATATCCTGATCCGCTATTAAAAATTTGTAGATTCCTGTTGATGGAATAAAATTAGGTATTTCATTTAGATCAATATGGATTAGTTAACAAGCTAACAAGTTAAATTAAAAAAGAGAGGTCCACTCTAAAGTAATTTCACGATAACGAAATTACTTCGTCATTTCACGATGGACCAGTATTTGAGATCGAGACGACTAAAACGTCACTTTAAGAACTACATAATCGACAGTAGATGAGTGGATACTTCCAATGAGAAGCCACTCCGCATGACAGTAATGCAAAAAAGATTTGCAATCAGTCCCAGGAAAAAAAAAACATCAGATTAAATAAAGTTAATTAGTTATAAAAAAGTTATGTGAACTTAGTCTAACTAACAAAAACTAGTAGCGAGCGAGCAGACAACTTTTGGAAAAGTTTAGGTAAAATATTGATGCCCAAGACCTTTTTTCATTCATGGTGAACATTGATTGCCCTTTTTGGATCATTGACTCCCACGAGCAAAGTCTAAAGGGGGATAACTTCCGCGGGATTCTGTACCTACTTAGTCACAAATACAATTTTAAATAGTTAAAGTCACCTTGTAACATATTTTTCACTTCCTATGGGACTAAAACCTCGTTTTACTCCATCGAGAAATGTATTAGTTAGGATCAGCTATTTCCTCATAGTACAACAAAAACATACTTAGACTAATTGTTTGTAAGTCTCTTTGTATTACAGTAGTTTAAACGAAGAGTAGATTTACTATCCTACTTGAGGAATAGTCGTTAATTATATTATAATTTCAAATGTTCATTTAGAAAACATGCAACTTAATATACACGTACGTAACCGAAGTATTATGTATGAAGCGATATCGTGACTATATGATACAATTGGATTCATAACAATTGCAAACAATATTTATTTAACAGTGGGACATGACTACTTGTGCACGAGATTCAGGCAGCATGGGTTTAATAATTATTATTTTATATTAGCTGCACTCCGCGATTTTACTCGCGTTACTCTGTTCCAGCGGGTCGGAGCGTGATGTTTATTAGCCTATATGTTAATCCAGCTTATAAACTATCCCGGTGCTTTCAGCCAAATCCGTTGAGTAGTGTTGTGCGTGAAAGAGATACATCACATGTTAGTAAGGATGAAAGACCCGCACCAAATAGGTTGGTAAAAGCATTCAGACTGCGATCCGACAAATGATAACTTCTTTTCTATTATAAGTTTTAGGGCTCAGAAGCATAAGGTCGGATGTGCCACTATACATCAAAAACATTCGTCGTATACCTATACCTTTACCGTAAACTGTCACTTACGATCAAATGCTACCGAAGATAATTGTACGTCCGTCTTTATTATTCTGAGGTATATAAAGTTAAATTCCAAAATACATGTGTTCATTTCAGCGTCATAACTTTATGATATGGGAGAAGTGGCTTGGAGGAGCCAGGTTTTGAAAGAGCCACTTGCATTGTTTTATTTTTGTGATTTTATTTTTAAGTGGCAACACTGATCACCAACCATATTCGTTCCTAAACTACCGAAATAATGCAAGTGGCTCTTTGCCTATCTGCTGTTAAAAGGAGGAGGAGGGATATTTTAGTAAGCACCTTATAAAACCGCGTGTGAAACAAACAAGTGTTTTCTTTCACTGAATAAAATCAATGCGCAATGCTACTTTTACTCCAAGGCTAGGTAATTTATAAACCATTTAATGAGGAGCTCTGGATGCTAATTACGTAACAATATGACTATGGCATCGATAAAAAATAATAAAAATGTCTTAATTACGGTATGGTGTTTATATTTATAGTTAAGCATTTCCTATGTTGTTCTTACTGTATGATTTAAACCACATTTACCTAAAAAAGTACGTACGTATTAAAAATATTGTTGTCGTTTAATCGCCGAGTAGCGAAAACATATTTAGCTCGCCTTCAGGCCCGCTGAAGTAGCAAAAGCCTGGTGGCCAACTATGTACAGTCAACAAAAGAGATAGGTTTACACTCTGCCCTGCTAAATTGTACTTGCAGTAATCGTCATTTATAGGATTTTCCCTTTTTTGCGAAAATGACATTTCAGGACCCTAATCTTATTCATAATTGTTACGCACTAATATTTTTTATTTTAATATAATAGAAATAAAAGGCGGTGGTCTTGGTAATGTCTTATAATTTGACAAGAAAAAATGCAAAAAAAAGGGTATAATATATGACAAGTACACTAAAATTTAGAATAGACAATATCAATGTTCCAAAGACGTTCGATTCGTTACACATAATGATTGAGTTTTTCTTATTTTTTGGGTTCACTTTATGAGTCATGTAATATAGACTAGATATCAAAAAATGTGTTTACCGCGTTTATCTCGAAATCGCGATTTTGCAAGTACTTCGTTTGCATTAAGGAGTGCAGCACGGTCAGCTGGTAAATATTTATACGTGAAGAGTTCGCTGCTAGCTGGGTACAAATTCACAATAATAGTTAACTTTTCACAATGTGTAAACCTATTTATTTTGTTGTCTGTACATTATTTTTGTCAGAAAAAAAATGTCTAGGCTGATAAAAAACATAAAATGCTGCTCTCTTTTGTAGTAGTAGTTATTTGACAACTGTCCATAGTTCTGATTAACATGCATAGTCGGTACGTTGTCGTTATTTACTCGTAATTGAACAGGTGTTATATATAGTAAACGTGTACATAACACTTGTCCTTTTTTAACCTTTGTTGATATCCATTTACTTATTTTAATCGTGACTCGGAGCATTAAACATTTTGTTAACTGACGTGTACTTAAGATAAATTAATGAAGCGTTATCTATAGGTTTGGTTTTTTTGTATTCAAATTTGCGGTTTAATTGCGAATGTATATGGTGGTGTATCTTTGACATAAAATAGTAAAAAAATACTGGTTTAAGTTTAAAAATATTGTAAAACCGACATATATGTATCGATGAATTAGGTTCCTGTATTTATTATTCATTTTTCGATAGGTAACCATTATTGTCGAACGACATTTTTGTGTAATTAATTTTATAGGTTTCATTAGTCTTTTTACAGAGTTATTAACGGTTGATTTTTGAAAGTCTTATATTTATGGAGTCATTTTAGGGTTCCGTAGCCAAAGGGTAAAACCAGAACCCTATTACTAAGACTCCGCAGTCCGTCTATCTGTATGTTCGTACGTCCGTCCGTCTGTTTGTCACTAGGCTTTATTGCGTGAACCGTGATAGCTAAACAGTTGTAATTTTCACAAATGATGTATTTCTGTTGCATGTCCATGTAACAATAAATACAAAAAACACAAGTCGAGCGGAGTCCGCCCTACTACTTTTGTGACTCTTTGAACTCGTTTTGTCTGCTCCGCTCATTTTAAATCAGTGGAAGCACTTATATGCCATTCGCCATTGCGAGTTAAACGGACTCTAAACGGAGTCCGCTCCGCTCGCAGTGGAAGGCGGGCATAATACCGAAATAAAAGTAAATAGTATCATCATCATCAGCCCGTATTACGTCGACTGCTGAACATGGGCCATTCCCGAGGGAAGGTATTTGCCATAGTCACCTCGCTTGGCAGGCGGGTTGGTGACCGCAGTAATATGTTGTACCACACAAAGAAACGCTGCTGCCCGTCCCTTCCCAACCAGCAATACAGCCCTATAACTAAAGGTTATACCTCTAAAAAGCTGTGTAAACGTTTTATTAAGGTTTTAGCGGTGACAGCGTATTGTATAAAGGCGTTCGATAACACATTATTGCTCTATAAGCTTATAGAGCTAAAATGACATATAAACAATCGTTGTTAACGTTTACAACGCCATTTTATACAACCGTTATAGTCAGGTGCTATAGCAAGATCTAATATAACTAGTACAGAACGATATTGCTCTATAAAATTGTTCGCAGAAGCCTTTATTCATCTGATTTGCACAATAAGGGTTCCAAACGAACTGCTATAGTACTTTCGTTTTAGCAGTGACGAACACTCAACTATGGAGCGATATTGTGGTATTGTGGATACTCAGATCGTTGTTATAGTACTTAGTACGTTAGTAGTAAAAAAAACTACAATTGAATGATTTTGTGATGTAGCCAAGTTTGAGATTACGCTTATGTAATGTAACTGTACTATAATCATTTTCAGATGCCTATTATAGTTTCACTGATAAGACAATTACACAGACACTTTTTTAGAGCAGATTTGTTGTATAATGTCTTCTTTAGTTCCTTTAATACATATGTTAGTATTATAACAGGGTATCTATCGCTTTAATAATACAAAAATGTCACACAAAAGTAGACAAATGTTGCTATTAAATGACAATTATATCCTGAAAAAGAATTTTTATCATGCTTTTAGAACAATACTCAGACATTTTGATTCAACGATCTACAAAAATGGATTTAAAGAATTGTAAAAGTTATAAACGCAGTGGAACATATAGAAGAGAAGTTAATAGACGTTATAAGAAAGCACCATCATCATTAGCAAACGATCTAACCAGTAATAGCAACCAAAATCAAGTTGAGGGCACAATTATAGAAAACGGTTCCGTACAAAATGAATTTTGCAAAGATCATGAGGTTTTGATTGAACATAAGGACTCTTCCATTCCATTAATCTTCAATGACTCTGAAAAAAAAACACAATGTTGACTAGATACATTTTATATTTCTACATACTTAATAAAACTAATCAACTTTCCCGAAGAAAAAAGTGGCCACATGATTAACACAGTTTAAGCAGTAAACCCTTTAAATTTATAAAGAAAGCTTTTTTCATGCGTAGAATCAGTGCTACAGAAACATAACCAAAAAAAATCATGGTGTATTATTTAGTTATGCTCACACGGATCCCCAAAATCACTCTGAACCCATGATGATAGTGAAAACATTGTCACAACATGTACTATAAGGGTCCTTAGAAACTTGAAGTCACATTAATTGATAAATATTTTAGTAAAAACTCAATAATTCGAAGGGGTACTTAAAATTCATGGTAAACCTAACCCTAGTTTATCAGTAAAATTGCGTTCGTACATCATTTTTACCTTATTAGACGAATATCATAATAACAAAATAAAATCTTACTCAAAATAAAATTGATTGTACTGTATCCTTTTGTTTTTTTTTATAAATTTTGGCATTGCACCATGTCACGAATGATAAAAGAATGAATGGTGAAGTATATGAAACATAAACTCTAGTTTAGTATGAAAAAGTACTATAAAAGGTTCTATAGTAGCCATTACATCACTATTTTGAGACCTGCGTTACTGTTACATAAATTGTATAGTACTGATTTGTGATGTGTGACACTGCTAACAGATCGTTTTGACACTAAACAG
The DNA here is from genome assembly GCA_947037095.2 of Nycteola revayana. Classification (NCBI taxonomy): domain Eukaryota; kingdom Metazoa; phylum Arthropoda; class Insecta; order Lepidoptera; family Nolidae; genus Nycteola; species Nycteola revayana. The sequence continues at coordinate 20,387,418 of OX344843.2, forward strand.
AGATATAACTGCGCCACTTTCGAAGAAATAACTCTTTTTTTGGTTTTTTATAGGGCCAAAAACAGTTTTTTACAAAACGTTCTATGGACTTTTATACAACTAGTTTTTGCTGCTTGGGTTGATAAACGATTATTATAGATGATGTTATAACAATCGGGACCAACTGCTTAACGTAATTTCCGAGGCACGGAGGGTAGTCCCTCAACCAACTAAACCCGGAAAGAAATCTTAGTAATTACACAAAGATTTGCTGTCCGGTGTGGGGATCGAACCAACGACCTGCGAGATTTAAAGCTACAGAGGTTGTCTAACTGTAACTAATTTATCTTTCCAAAATTACTAACAAATCTTTAAAAAAAACATATTTTTATATTTATATTTTTTGCCAACAGGAACAACATAGTGCTGTACCGTCCCAAGCGCCTCCACAACAAGTTCGAAGACTCGTTCGTAGTGTACAAGGGCGACCCCGACTCGTACTCGCTCAAGGCTTTCATCAAGGAGAACTAGTAAGTTTACTTGTAGCACATATTACGAGATATATTTGAGATTGCTAGTTCATAGATCAGAGATAGTAAACCAATGACACGCGACCCAATATTTTGGACAAGTCACTGAAGAAGTATCTAAGTTCCCGCGCGCGGTTTCAATCGCGTAGCTACCGCTCCCGTAGGAACATTATAATTAATAATTAAATATAACCTTCTTCGATCAATGGGCTTATGTAACGCTGAAAGATTTTTTTCCATCGGACCAGTAGTTCTTGAGATTAGCGCGTTCAAGCAAAGATACAAACTTTAGCTTCTTATATTAGAATAGTTATTCACTCAACAATCTTTGATAATTTAAATGAACACTTTTATAGAAAAATAACACATTGATGCGAATAGGTTAAGCCCTGTCATAGAACATAGAAACAGGAGTTTTTTCTTTACTTCCCTCATTCCTGCTTCCTGTATTTTACGGTAGGTAACATGGAATTCCCTTCTCCATTCGGGTATTTTACAGTAGGTGATATGAAAACAAGTAAAATGGGGTGAATAAGAATATAGGATTTACAAGAAACACGGAAGTATGCATGTAGTCTTTTTGTTAGCTTTTGAGTGTTATCACTTTAAATTAAAGAATTTTAAATCGGACTATTTAAAATTCTTTGATTTAATGTGATTTATGACCCATGTTTAATGTTGGGTATTGAAATATTTTTTTCATTTATATAGCCATGGTTTGGTCGGTGTACGCGCCAAGGACAACGCACAAGACTTCACCAACCCCTTGGTGGTTGTGTACTACGATGTGGACTACGTCAAGAACCCTAAGGGCACAAACTACTGGAGAAACCGTGTATTGAAGGCAAGTACTGCTTTTTTAACGTAGATGAATATAACATACAAGAAGGACGGAAGGAGTTTTTTTTTTCGGACGGACTTGCTTAGTTGTCCAAATTGCCTCCAGCGTTAATAAATGGTACGAGAGCCCTGATACCTTTATTACAAATTAATTCTTACTTTGAGTATAAAATAGTCAAACTCATGCATTATTGTATGCATCTTTTTTAAACAATTCATTGTTATCATTATTATAGCATACAAGAAGTTTGTGTCTCTGTCATTTCTGTTTTTTTTATTCCCATTTAAGTGCGTTAACCGGCTGCTCATGGACTTGAGCCAAGCTTAAGTCCATCATCTTTAAGCCAAGTTGGAAGAATAGATTATAGCGTAGGGGACACATAGCACGAATATCATTTGTAGTTTTTTAATGTTGAAGTCACCCACGACGATAATAACCAATAAATTTGTGTTTAATCAAATACTCTAGGTCTCCTACTTTAAATACCTAAGGACCCTTATAATTATTTATTTTTAGTAACAAGGGCGGACGTAAATGCTTTTAGCGTTATGTACCAATCAACATTTAGGTGGTGCAAAGATATCATCAATATTATAACAATTACAATTATTTCATGAATATTTTAAAATAGGAATACTATACAATAATATTATAAGGGGTTAACATAATTTTATCAAGAAGTACTAAGACTTAAGATAATTACCTCACGGTGGCTAAATAATGCTACCTCAGTTGTATTATTTAACGATCGTGAATAATTTCATAACTAACAATAATTATCTGGTGCGTTAATATAGTTTAGTACTACTGGTTCTTATCATTTCCTAAACATAATACACATAACCGAGTTATCAATGTAAGTTATGTAAAAAAATATCGATAAATGTAGTAGTACATATTTTGTTTCTATTTTAACTCTGCCGCCGATAGTTTGATTATTTTTATATAGCACTGGATTTTGTAGGTGATTTAGAAAATGAATAGCGTCAACTGATTGTGAATAAATATTATTAGCGTAATTCGATAGTACCACGTTCTTTTAATTGAATGAAATTTAAAAACGGAACGTATTTATAAACAAAGTACAAAATTTACATGTCAAAATGTTTATTGTGGCAAACATACATATAGAAACTTATCTTTTTTACAATATGCATATTATGCTGTTAATGTAATCATGTGTCGGACTTGTGATCATGTGGTCGCCGGTTCGATCCCCACCCATTGCACCCACTCTTAACATAAGCATTTTAGATTAGTACAAGGGGTTAACAAGAATACTAGTAGACCGCAAAGCTCTCATAGGAATCTTACAAAAGATAAATGCTAAAACTTGTGACAATTTCGTACCCAGGTTGCCAAGGAGCAGACGGAAGTGACATTCGCCGTCAGCGACAAGGATGACTTCACCCACGAGCTGAACGAGTACGGCATCGACTACGCCACGAAGGGAGACAAGCCTGTAGTAGCCGGCCGCGATGTTGATGGCAACAAGTTCGTCATGAACGCTGAATTCAGGTAAATTGCATATTTAAGATATTAACTTTGGAAAATCTTGAGTGGCATCTTGATAAAGTAGTGGCAGAATGAATGTCAACCACCGTAGAGTGAGTAGAGACGAATCGTCATATCGCGTCTAGTTTTTCTACTGCAAATTGCCTCAACGCTATAGTTCCGAGGCCTTTCTTATAAACTTTTAAGAGAGGCGTCACTGCGCTTGTGTATGGCACAGCGGCGCGAATCCGCTCGATTTTAATTGAGCCTTGATGTGCCGATGCCATATTTACATAACACTAGTTTGAATCTTAATTAGGGGTTATTGAGCCGAGTGTGATTAGGAGAAAAACATGACGCGTTGAGCCTAAAATATTTGGACAATACGGCAAGTAATACCGTTTTATTCTTTTATTGATTGGTTATGATTTAAATTCGGATGACATCAGATAAAATCCATCCAAAATAATCACTTTCACAAATAAAAGTATTTTATTGTTAAACCACTGCAGGACTCGAACCTGCATCTTAGGTTAAGCCCCTAATGCCTTAACCAATTAGGCTACGGTGGAACCACAGCCGGTCATCGAAATTTATCAATATCTTTTATAACACGTCTAAAAGAGATTGATAAATTCTTCGATGACCGGTAGGGTTCCACCGTAGCCTAATTGGTTAAGGCAAAAGTATTTTAGTTGCAAAATTACCCTAACTTCCCACTTAACGCGTCCCAACAATATCCCTGGCATATCAGCAAAGCATAAAAGTTGTTTGCAAATACTTACGCGTTTATTTATCAATTTTATTTGAGAAACTTGGACGAATGCCAATTGCGAGCCAAACTGGTTTGTTTTCAAAAACATTTGGAAGTTCAATCAAAAATAACATTAAGATACATTCGAATATGTAATGAGAGCCAATTTTCATTTCTATCCTTAATTGGAAACGGCTTAATTTTGATTGACAGGAAATTGATAACATTTCTTGCAGACTAACCATAAAAAAAGATATTTAAAGTAATATACTTACATACATATACAATTTTCTTTTTTACTCGCCCACTAACTATACTTTATACCTTGTTTAGGTTTATAATAAGTTTGCATTTTTTAAATATACTTACGTTTTTTTTTATAATTTTATCATTTTCATTTGATATTAGTTACAATATAAAAGGCAATGACTGATGTTTCTAACCGGTGATTAAGACAATGTTGGCCACATCCAGGATATCACCCAAACTATCTGGAATTCCGCAAAACCTTTAATCGATAAAGAGGTAAAGTTTGTGTGTTTGTGACGTTGTAGGAGGTAATATCTGGATCAACTGAAGCGGTTAAGAAAATTCTTTTACCAATAAAAAGCTACGTCATTTGTGAGTGTTATAGGCTATATTTTAAGTTAAAGTTTCCACGGGAACGGGTTCTACGCGAGTGGAACCGCGCGGGTCAGCTAGTTGAATATAAATAGGAATCTTAACATATTCACAATATTCATTTACAGCATCGAGAGCCTGAACCAATTTACCAAGGACCTTTTGGACGGCAAACTAGAGGCTTTCATCAAGTCTGAAGCCGTTCCCGCGAACAACGATGGTCCCGTGAAGATCGCTGTCGGCAAGAACTTCAAGGAGCTGGTCACTGACAGCGACAGAGATGCTCTGATCGAGTTCTACGCACCCTGGTGTGGACACTGCCAGAAACTCGCCCCAGTGTGGGATGAGCTTGGTGAAAAGGTGAGCTGGTGTTGCCAATTTTTGGTTTTCTTATTACCAACAGTAAGGCAATTCATTTATGTCATAAACAGGCATAGATTTAAAAAAATCTATCTAATAATATATAAAGCTGAAGAGTTTGTGTGTTCGCTTGAACGCACCAATTTCTGAAACTATAGGTCCGTTTGAAAAAATATGTCAGTGTTAAGTAGCCCATTTAAGTAGGAAGATTAGAATATTTAATTATGAAGTTCCTACGGGAACGGGAGTTGAGATGAGACGAAATACTTCCACGCGCGTGGAATCTCTAGTAAGAACATGAAATCGATATATTGGACCATTTTCTGGTTTGAACAATAAATTTGAAAATGGCTGCACATCTCAACTACAATGTTCCCTACATAGTATCTGAGAATAGAATCTCTGAGAATGCGGTCATTTTCTAAAAAAGTATTTACTTTTTTAATTGACCAATCCCCATTGTTTATTCCAACAGCTGAAGGATGAGCCCATCGACATTGTGAAGATCGACGCCACCGCCAACGACTGGCCCAAGTCTCTGTACGACGTGTCTGGATTCCCCACCATCTACTGGAAACCCAAGGACAACTCCAAGAGACCCGTCAGATATAACGTAAGTATTTAGTATGAGTTGGGACGAAATTAATGAGAGTTATATATCGAATCAACTTCCCCAATTTTCTAAACAACTACACTCTGCAAATTTGTTCTTGTAAACTGTTAACATCTAAACAGAAAGTAACTAATCTATATCTACATATCTTTGTTTAAGTTCTAATACCATGTCGAGGGGTGAAAGGCTATTTGTTTGAAGCGACATTTTACGAACTTTGCAGGAGAGCCATTTATAGATTCAAAATTTGGAAAAAAAATCGTTATGAAAAAACTAGTGCTCTTTCTATAATGGGGATCGCAAATTTTTATTGAAAAAAAAATCCCTGAATGTTTTGGTATAATTTTCAATTAAAAAACAGTTATGAGTATAAGATAAATGTCGCTTAATACAAAATGATCTGTATCGCCTTATTTTTAGTGTAAAGAAAAATGATTCAACTTCCAACATTGTCACTAATCAGCAGCAGGCAAAATGGTTTAAGTGACTTTACAGTACTTATGCAGGAGAAAGCAAAATTATTGAATCGACGTTACTCAATAATAATAGGAATAGGCTATTTTGTTTAACTACCAATTTGAGTTTGGGTTTTGGGTTTTGTTAACGATACAGGAAAGTTGGCTTAAGCAACGATGAACATTCTTAAAGAGTTGTTTGATGTCTCCGATTTTGAAAGGAGTTATATAACTTGGTTGTTCTAAACAGAGTGAAAAACAGTTGTAGCGAAAAGGGTTGAACCGACATGTCTTAATGAATTTGGCTGACGGAAAATTGGTTGAAGCGACATTGCACAGAGTAGGTAGGCATAAGCAAAATGTATGAAGGGACTTTTCATCTAAAGACAGCTACATCGAAAAACGATTTATCTGCCATCGAACTAAAATTTTAGGAAGAGAATAACTGCTTATGATCCGATTCTCTGTTTTTGTATACAGCTTAAATGACATACTAAAAAAATATGGCAAATTTGAAGACGGATCATACATCATGTTTGAGAATTATGCACTAAAATGGCATTGTTTTAAGCGCCATAAAAGTGCTCAGAATTGTACGAAACCCGGCTCAGACGACGCAGAAAAATTCGCTGAATCCGAATATGTATATAACTCCATATCGTCCAAAATGTCGCTTCAAACAAATAGCCTTTCACCCCTCGATGTATATTTTTTTGTGGTTATCATATTTCAAAATTATGTATTAGTTACATTTTGAATAAGTTTATTTCGAACTTAAGAAGTGTTAAGGTTTAACCGATAATACACTAAATATTCCTAGCTGTCCCAAAATGGTGTTTAATGCAACTCATTCATTTATTTTGCAATGTAAGTTCAGGATTGAGGGCTACCCACTTTATCAGATAAACTTAAAAATTTCACTGCACAATGCATATAACAATAACACAAATTTATTTTTTCAGGGCGGGCGTGCCCTTGAGGACTTCGTCAAGTACGTGTCGGAGCAGGCCTCCAGCGAGCTTAGCGGCTGGGACAGGAAGGGCAAATCCAAGAAGGAGGAGTTGTAAACATTCTTTTGTAATGTTAACTTTCCATGAGAGATCTGTGTGCGCTAGAATGATGTATGAACATGAGTGAATGTATTTTACAAACACTACGCGACCAAACTTGTTTGATTCCAATTTTTTTTTCATGCACCAAGTTTGACGTGTTAGTGTCGATAAACTAAATACAATAATTTCGTATGCATTTCTTTATAGTGTCAGTGGAATAACAAATAAATTAGGTTGTATTTATACTTTTGTTGTTTTATTTATTGTTATTGATTTCTTTTCTTGGAAATATTATATACTGACTGCATAGTTTTATAACATTTTCCAGGAACATTAGGACTTTCATGTATCACTTTCTTAGTATGTATAGCTAGTTTGTTAGAATGTGTACCAGGTTAATTTTTAAATTAGGTTTGAGATCAGAATAAACTGGTGAAAAAACAAATTGGCAACTTCCTTGTTACATTTATCGATTAATTACATTCCGTTTTAAATTATAATATAAAATACTTATTCTAAAAAGAGAGGAGAGCAGAATTCTTATATTTTTAAATAATTATTGTTGAATTTCGGCCACTAGTGTTGATAAAATGTCAAACGTAATCTAATATATAAAATTCTCGTGTCACAGTTTTCGTTGCCATACTCCTCCGAAACGGCTTAACCGATTTTGATGAAATTTTTTGTGCTTATCCGGTATCTATGAGAATCGGCCAACATCCATTTTTCATCCCCCTAAATGTTAGGGGTAGTCCACCCCTAAATTTTTATTTTTCAGACAAAGTTAGGGGTAGATTAGAGGTAGGGGTAGGGTAGAGGTAGTGTAGGGTAGGGGTAGTGTAGGGTAGGGGTAGTGTAGGGTAGGGGTAGTGTAGGATAGGGGTAGTGTAGGGTAGGGGTAGTGTAGGGTAGGGGTAGTGTAGCGTAGGGGTAGTGTAGGGTAGGGGTAGTGTAGGGTAGGGGTAGTGTAGGGTGGGGGTAGTGTAGGGTATGTATCGATTGAGGCAGTACGAAGTCTGCCGGGTCAGCTAGTTTATTATAAAAATCTTTTTAAATCACAACTACATGGTAGGTGGCCTTATTTTATTATTCACCAGTATAGTTATTACTGGGATCTGGTGTTCTGGGTTTGATTCCAGCCTTAAACAACTATATGTGAGAACCACAGATTTAAGTTTTTAAGAATAACAGTAATAATTACTATTGGTCGAAGTTTTTTTTTGAGATAGTCAGGTTTGAGTAAAGTTGGTGCATCATTTAAATTTTGTTCAATTTTCCTTTTGAATCCCATTCAAGCTGTTTTACTGTCTCTTTACACCTATGTTACTGTTGGTTCATAAAATCTAGGTTGCTTTATCATCTTTCAAAAAAAAATATGAAACTGTTCATAGAAATCTCCTCCATACGTTGTTATAAATAAGAAACACCAATTATTATTACGACGAAATCCCTACTAATATTATAAATTCGTCTCTACTTTGTCTTTCGTAACTCTGACCTCTCTCACGCCTGAAATTAACCGATTTTGATAAAATATGTTACTGATATATGCTGAACGTCGGCATTATATACAAACCTCCAGATACGAATTGCAAAAACTTTATAGAGTACTATTCTTCACAACTCCGACAGAAACGACGATGCATTGTTTTCGGCGACTTCAACCTCGACTTATTAAAACCGGACAGGACTACGATAACCTACACAAATATGATCAAGGAGACTGGATACAAAATACTGAACAAAACAAACAAAAAATATTCAACTCGAACTACCAGTACCACCAAGACAATATTAGACCATGTCTGCTCAAACCTCTACAAAGACAACTTTCACATGGCTGTCATTGAATCATCCTTATCTGATCACAACCATATATACCTGGAACTAAAGAAATATCAACGACCACCCAAAAAAATACATCACTACACAGCCATTGACTACACAAATCTATACAAAGATGTCTCTAATGCCAACTACATAACAACAAACAACGACTACCATGCTCTAGAGAGCTTTATTCAGGATAAAGTAAAAACAAACACAATAAATAAAACTAAAATCCTAAACCTACCCAGAGACGATTGGATCAACAGGAAAATTACGAGGGAAATTGACAAGCGAAATATACTATGGAGGAAATCTAAAAATGATCAAAACAATAACGACTTCAGAACAGATTTTATAACAAAGAGAAACGAAGTGCAACACTTTATGAAGAAAGAAAAAAGACAATATTTTTTTAACAAATTCTCTAAATGCAAATCAAATCCAAAGAGGATGTGGTCCTTAATCAACTATCTATCTAATAACAATCCGGTCACCGCCTGCAACATACCTAAGCTAAACGTAAACAACAAAACCATTAGCGACCCTATCGAGGTATGCGAAACTTTTAACAACTTTTTTGCGTCCGTAGGGAAGCTCCTAGCCAGTCAAATACCACACAAATTCCACAATAACCTAACATACACCACAATTAATAATAACCCTAATACAGTTAACCAATTAGATACCCTAACGCCTTGTACTAGCACTGAAATCATAAAAATAATCGATAATTTGGACCCCAGTTGCAGCTCAGGAATTGATGGCATCACCACCAAAACTATTAAATGCATAAAAAACCTAATAGTGGCCAACCTAACAAATTGTATCAATGACTGTTTCAAGAGTGGTACATTCCCAAATACTCTCAAAATTGCGAAAGTCAACCCTATATACAAATCCGGCACAAAGACAGATCCCGGAAATTATCGACCCATATCAGTATTACCGGTACTATCAAAAATTTTTGAACGTTTAATTTACACTAGACTAGAAAAATACCTAAACGACATTAATTATATTTATGATCGGCAGTTCGGTTTCCGACCCAAATCAAACACTTTATGCGCCACAATTGATTTAGTCACCACCATTAAAACAAATATTGACAAAAAAAACATTGCACTCGGTATTTTTATTGACTTAAAAAAGGCGTTTGACACGGTATCCCATAAAATCCTATTATTAAAACTAAAAAGCATTGGCATCACCGGAGAAATATATAATATCCTCTCCTCATACCTTGACAATAGAAAACAAATTGTTAAAATAGGAAACACGATGAGTAAACCATCTCACATAGAATTCGGTGTTCCCCAGGGATCTTTGCTATCCCCCCTTTTATTCGCTATTTACATAAATAATATTAAAGACTTAGGCTTAACAGGACAACTAACTTTGTACGCCGATGATACTTGCCTTTTCTATTTCGGCAACAATATAAACTACATTGTAGCTGACGCGCAAAAAGATTTGGACATATTATACAACTGGTTTAGCTCTAATTTACTCACCATAAACGCATCAAAAACATCGTACATAATATTCTCAGCTAAAAATAAAAAAAATCTTGACCACCCAGCCTTACACATAAACAACACTAAAATCATCAAAAGTAACTGTGAAAAATATCTCGGACTCAGGTTAGACAACAAACTCACTTTTCAAGAACATATTGATTACATAAAAACAAAAATAACATCGCTAATGGGATCAATGCGCGGGTACATTAATAACATTCCAAAAAAAATCCGCTACAATATTTACAACTCATTAGTTCGCTCACACATAAATTACCTAATCGAAATCTGGGGATGCGCCACCAAATCGACTATTAAAGATCTACAAATAGCACAAAATAAAATAATTAAACTTCTATTCAACTACGATTATCACACGCCTACATCCGAACTATATAAACATACCAAACTAATGAGTATTCATCAACTTTACACATTCAATTCCTGCATTCTCATTAGAAAAATTCTTAACAAAACAATACACACACAATTATCCTTTAACATAAAAACATCCAAATACAGCCAAAGAAACCCCAACCAAATACAGACGCGCCCCCCGCGGACGCAATATGGCAGGAGAAATATAAAATACGAAGGTGTACTACTTTATAATAATTTACCGGCAGATATAAGGACCACATCCTCTCATAACATATTTAAAGCTAAACTCAAGCAGTACGTCACTAGCAACACAAAACTATTAAGCTAGTCTTGCACACAAAATGCGACATCGTACCTACATACTTTAAAAAATAAAACAAAACTACTGGACTACACTTACCTTAGTTATGTATTTATTCGCTAAGTGAACAATGTATGTTCTTTTGAATAAATAAAGAATCTTTAAACCCATATAGGGCCTTTTGGATATATAAAGGCTACTTTTTGTCGATAAAAAGGCTTGAAGGGCATGAAAAGAAAAAAACTATACAGTTCAGACGAGGGGAGCTTGTAACGTCACTACTAGGTAAAATTAACGTACGTAACGCTGTATCTTCGTTATTTTTTGTTTGACGGACGAAAAAAAAATAAGTTTCCAATATTTTTTGGTAATCTAACTGACGGGCAAGTCATGCAGAAGCTAGATAAGTATAAATAAAACTATTTTTTTATCAGACTATATATTTTCTTCCTTCCACCTCTCAATCCATTCGGCAATAGCTTCCACATTCTTTTGTAACTGTTCCTCAGAATCATTCTGTACTTCTGTAACAATCTCTTCTTTGTAAGAGGATTGTGCTTCTTCCAGTAAAGTCGCAAATATTTCGCATTGTATATTGTCCTCCAATTTCTTTCCTGTGTAACCTCTGAAATATTGAAGCAGTATATTAATAACTTAGAAAAACAATGTTAATTTAGAAATTATTTACAAAAAGAACCATATTTTACCAATAGGCCAAACCATTTATAAAGTAAAATTCATTTGTAAGCTCAAATATCTTGATAGAAACATCATTATTGTTTATAATGATCTTTCTGTTTAGAATGCGCATTGATTATACATACTTTAGTAATATTAATTAATATTTGTTTTACTAGCTTAAAAAGATGAAAAATTTATAAAGATGTGTGTATCATAGCAAGTGGAGGTCCATTGTCTACCTTCCCCGCTGGGAAACAGGTGTGAGCTTATGTATTACTAGCTTCCAGCGCAAGGCATCACTCGCATAGCTTCGGTTCCCATGGGAAATTCGTAATTTAATGTCCTATGTCTATGTCCCTCCCTCCGTAGCGTAGTGGTAATTGGCTCGCTTTAAATCTCGGAGGTTGTGGGTTCGATACGCAAACCGGACAGGAAATCTTTGTGTAAAATCTAAGATTTCTTTCCGGGTCTGGTTGATTGAGGGTTGGTCCCGATTGTTATAACATAATCTATAACAAACGAACCAGGGAACAGGCAGCAGCATTTCCCCTGTGTATTACAACATAACACTGCGGTCACCAATCCGCCTGCCAAGCGTTGTGACTATGGCGAAGACCCTCCCTCGGGAGGAGGCCCATTTTTAGCAGTGGACGTTATACGGGCTGATGATGATGTTCCTCCCGGAAAACATAGATTTCTAATGGTAGAATAGTTTTTGCGTTTATTCATAACAAACATACATGCTTTCTTCTTTATAACATTAACATAGATTTTATTTTTTCACGTTCCTTTCATCTATAGCCTCCTAAGATCAATTATAATTTTATAACACACCTGGCAGAAAGTCTATCAAAAAGAGAAGTGTTGTTAGTTCTGATTACAAACACCCCATCAAACCATCTCTCAGGGAAGAAGTCACAGCCATGGTAATCTACTATGTTCCCTCCTTTTGCCATCATACCTTCCATTATGTCCAATAACTGAAAAAATAAGAAAAGTTTTGGTCATTACCTGATTGAGCAGAATGCATGTAGCATTCTGCTCAATCAGATTCTGCTACATTACATTTCAGTAAAATTACAAACATTTTATAATATTACCTTTAATGGATAGATCATAAAGACCAACTTAATAAGACCTAAGATCAACTGCTTACTGTGTGCAGATGACCAAAGAAAGGGTATTCATAATGTTGAATAAGTCAATATAATCATTCTTTTTCAAATTATAATATGACAAACAGCAATTTTGTGCATTTATGGCATGTATTTGTAGCACTAGTTTTATTAATTAACTACCTGGGCCAGCGGTTTTACCCGCAATATTCTGCTTCAATGGGTCGGAGTGTGATGTTTTGTAGCCTATATGTTAATCCAGCATATACCTATCCCAGTGCAAAATTTCAGTCAATTCCGGTCAGTAGTTTTAGTATGAAAGAGTAACAAACATCCATCCATCCATACTTCCAAACTTTGGCATTTATAATATTAGTAGGATTACAGCTGCTGGGATCAGCAAGTTGATTGCAATCAGCTGGTCGGCCACCTCTTATATAGAATACCCATGACTAGAAACTGGATATCCTACTAGAATCTCTACAAGAACAAGCCATATTCAGTGCTAGTATTTAGTCATTAACTGGATACTGAGAATGAACTGGATAACATAGGTATGCATATAATTAGGGACTTGAGTGAAAGTAATTTGATTTATAATAAACTAAAAATTTAAATAGCATAAATAACTTTGACAAATCATTATAAAGACAAGTTACAATAATAATATCTGCTGCAATACATAGAATGTAGGATAATTTTTTTTGTTGTTTTATTATGAACTGTGATCCATCAGGCTTTTATCACCTATTCAACATTGGTTAATATAATTGTGCTGGAGCCTGGTGCAGCAGGCTTGTTGCCGGTTCCTTTTCAATCTTCTAACCTAACATAGTCAAGTAATCCAGTGAATAAGAAAGATTTTGGAGAAACATTATATACCTATTGTGTTTGTATAGTCCCTATTTCTGAGGCCTATTGGAATGTTATAGGATTTTCAGGATCGAGTTATAGATTTACTTTAGAAGAAATAAATGGAAATTATTTAATTATTACCTTATCTTCGTTCAAATATGGGCACTGGTATTCTGGGTCATATTCGTCCAAACAGCTGTATTCCTCTGCTAATTTAGATATTTCTCGCCACGCGAATTTTGTTCTATCGGCTACTAGTCGACTGATAGTAGATTTACCGACACCAGGCGTACCTAAAACCAACGAACATGAAAATAACATATCTAAATAAGCAATAACAACGCAGTGAACACTCCACGTGCATGGTTTAAAAAAGGAACGTGGATCTGTAAAGTACCTGTTATCAATATGTTAGGCACAGTCCTTTTAGTATGAGCCATGGTCAAGCATCTAAAGTTATTTAACAGTGTAGAAAGTAATGGTTATTTGCTTTTTATAATTTATATATCTACAACATGACATCTCAAGTTTTAGGTTATTTGCAATGTTTCTATTTTGTTTCAAAGAAAATAAAATGACTATCTGAAAAATGTCTAATTTAGTTTAAGTAGATCTATATTATTATGATAAGCATAAATATAATTATCAGCGATATAATAGCAAACGTGTTTGATAAATATAGCGGATTTTCACACTTCTGTGTCGAGCGAGTTAGAAGATAAATGTACTTACTTAAATAACAAACGAATGATCAGTACTTTCAACTATCAAAATTTAAGTAATCTTATATTATCAATCTAACGAGATCGAAATACGGTTTCAAGTAGGTATAAAATAAACAGATTGCATATTGCTTCTTATCTTAGGGAAGAATTAACTTCATTCACTTTTTTATTTATATCCTAAATATTTAACAATCTCCATGATTTTTCATTTGTCTCCAAAGCAAAACCATGCTTCATATAGAGAAATTTCACCAAGATCTCTGAAACGCGCCTATAATGACATAACAAATATAACCCTAAAGTACCTATGCGCCGAAAATCAAAACTGTATGATAATTTTGTTATTAGAAATAAAACCATAAAAGTTTAATGTTATAATGCGCATTTATAAACCTCGAGGAATAACGAATAGTCAATTTGTTTTAGTAACCGTATTAGGCGTGTTCAGCGGCATTTACATTTGGAGGCCACTGTTCGACGACTATTTTTTTAAAGACAAAAAGACTCAGAAGCCTGAAACTTCGGAAACAGTGACCCAATCTGAATAATGGAATCCCCAATCACCAGATGGTGGAAAGGGTCTACTCCTTTTATGAAGATGTTGATGGCAGTGTCCATAACCTCAGCGGTGGTGGTTGTTCATAGATGGTTTTACGCTCCTCACGTTCGTAACAAACGGTACAGAGAAGCAGAAGCATGGGCTAACATGATTATAGAGCAAGAAGAACGCGGAGAAGAAACCAATGTTAGATATTTAGATTAAGCTGTTATATTTATAAGTAGTTACTTAGATAACATTATGTAGAATAAAGTTGTTTACTAAAAAAATACACTCTGTAATTTCAAACCAACAATTTTTAGTCATTCATTAATTTGTTATGGGATTACAACAAATCACATTTAATATCATTTGCATACTTTATTCATGTTCTTATGACTATTTTGTATGTAGTTAGATAATTTGTTGTGTAGGTGCCAATTTTATAATTATTTCCTCTGTTTATATTGATTTTTTAGTTCTAAATTCCTAGTTACACTTCATTAAAAAAGTCTGAAAATATGTCTTGCATATATAGGTACGGTTAACGAAAGAGATAGGTTTACACCATCAGTATCAAAGGTAAATAAATATCGACGCTTGAAAGGCAATCATCACTAATCGACATTGAGTAAACTTTACAGGCAAGTGATTATAGTTCAAATGTCACTCATAGAAATAATTTTTTTTATAGATTGTATGCTAGCTAGCTGTGTTTTCGGATAGCTATAAAAAAATGATTTCTACAAGAGATATTTGAACTTTAAATCACTCTCCTGTAAAGTTTACTCAATGTCGCTTAGTGATGATTGCCTTTCAAGCGTCGATGTGTTTATGTCACTATGACCACCGGTAATTCTTTATGTGTGTAGAGTTCTCTGCAAACTTTATACAAATGCATGTAATAATAAACTCTTCTTATAAATGTGTACATATAAATTTAAAATGCATTTCACTAAGTGTAAACCTGTCTTCTTTGTTAACTTTACATTGCTTGAAGTAGTTTTTGTAGCTGATCAAGGTTGACTAGGAGCACTGTTTAGTTTCAGGCCACACATTTTCAATATAAGGTTTCTTATATAAAAACAATAATATAAGAAATGAGTAGTGGGAAATGAAAGAGAATGGAGGCTAGAGCACAGATTAATAAAAAGAGAGGCTGCCTATCAACAAACAAGAGACCATAACAGAAGAACAAGATTTAAATACCTTATAGAATTCTAATTAATTGATCAAACTGTAACCAGGTGAACCAAGATGTGGGAAATTATCATACATAGGTACAGACCCTTGAGTCCATATATTCCTCACTGACCCTATAATTTGTAAAGCTGGCATTATGCCTGGAATAATTATTATTACCTAATTATGTTGTTCCTAGTTCATAGAATACATACTTATCATCATCACATTATTCTACTTCCACTTGCTGAACTATACTCTTGCTGAAAGGCTACTAAACTTTTGTTTTCATAGACCCCTTTAAGAATACTGGTTTTGGTGGAACCGCCTGTTCAATTTCTTTTATATTAACTACACACTTACAACTTGATGAAATCGATTTTTTTTCGCCAACGCTGTACCCCGTCGAGTAGGTATCCCTTTGATCCCTAGGGGTCCACCCAAACCACATTTATAGCTCAATGATTCCAAAAGTGTGTTCCATACAAAACCAGAAGGTTTTTAGTTTTATAATATTTATTTATTAAGCGGCCGTAGCCCAATGGCTATGGTTTCGGACTTGTGATCTTGTGGTCGCTGGTTCTATCCCCACCCATTGCACTACCAACGTGAACCCACTCGTAACACAAGCATTTTAGCTTAGCACAATCAAATGGGTTAACAAGAATACTAGTAAACACCAAAACTATGCTAGATAATATTTAAAAAAAAAGACTACATTACAGCTGTTTTAGTTTTAAGCAGTAGGCAGCTAGCGAGAATTTAGCTCCTACTAGGGCTGCCATCCATCCGGGTTTGCCCGTATTTGTCCTAGTTGTAGACGTTGTAGTCCGGGTTTAAAAATTTTAAGTCAATCAATCAATATATTTATTTGCATGAATATGGTAATGTAAAACTACAGATCTTAAAAGTAAATTATGGGAACATCATATTCTGCCGGTATCAGGCGTACAAATTAAAATAATACATCAAAATACTAATCAAACTATACAAATAAAGAAGCGAGAAGAATCATGAATAACAAAACAAACACATAAATTTACAGGTCCCAGGTACTATGTTATTAACAGTCATTACATTTTATTTAAAGAGTATCATTTAGATAATCAGCGGTTGAGTAGTAGCATTTTTGGCAAAGCAGGTCCCTCAGTTTACTCTTAAACAATTTAAAATTCAGAAGCTTAAGTGAGGCTGGAAGCTTATTGTAAATTTTTGGTGCCAAGCAAAAAATACTTTTCCACATTAGCGCTGTTTTGGCTGTGGTCATACATAATTGATCCCTTCGCCTATTACGAATTGCAACATCAGAGAACTTAATAAACAAGTGAGGGTTACATTTAACAAACAACGCTGTTTCCAGAATATACGAAGACGGAAGTGTTAGAATTTTGTATTCGTTAAAATATGGTTTACAGCTATCAGTTACATCTAGGTTAAACATAGCTCTTATGCATCTTTTCTGGGACTTAAATGCAATATCTTTATTTGTGGAATTGCCCCAAAAAATAATGACATATCGTAATACAGATGAAACAATACCATGGTAGGCAGTAAGTAGTGCCTCCGTATTTACTACTGGTGCAAGTTTATATAAGGCATAAGCGGAGCTACTTATTCTATTACAAAGTGCCTCTATGTGAGCCTTACAATCAAGGCGTCTGTCAATAACTAGACCAAGAAATTTTGTAGTTTCGGTTTCTGATATAACATTGGTTTTGTATTTAATATCCATTACAGAATTATAATGCTTGTTCTTTGATAAAAGTGCATAATGTTTGTTTTTTTTAGATTTATCTTTAAATTATTATTTTCTAGCCATGATATTATTGAGGTTACAGTGTCATTAATATCCTTTTCATATAGCTCCTTTGCATCATATGATATAGTAACTGTACTGTCATCTGCGAACAATGTCATTGGATGTTTTATTGCTTTGAGTAGATCATTAATATAAATAATAAATAACAGGGGGCCCAAAACACTCCCTTGTGGTACTCCAAATGATATCGTCCGCTCTTTTGATAAATATTTATTTTCAGTTTTTGTTTTAATGTCTCCTGTTTTGGAGGTATGTTTTTAACAGATTAAGTATATTGCCTCTGATACCGTAAGATTCTAGTTTATTTAGTAGAATACCATGATCGACACAATCGAAAGCTTGTGTCATATCACAATATATAGCACACGGTATTCTTTTATCAACATTAGACATTATAGTACTTAGAAAATCATATATTGCCACATAAATTGACATATGTTTTCTGAAACCTTTTTGTTCTCTGCACAAAATATTATTTTTCTCAAGATAGGTATGAATAAATATTGTTGTGTATGAACTTTTCAAAAATCTTTGAGAATATTGACAAGATTGCAATCGGCCTATAGTTATGGATATCTTAAGTGCTTCGGGAAAAATTGCAGACATTATACATAAGTTAAGAATGTAACTAAGGTGTACAGATATTAAGTCAGCTGCGTATTTTATTATATAAGTAGAAATTTCATCGTATCCAACACTATTTGTATTTTTTTGGCCTTTAATAATATTAAAAATGTCATTAGGTGTGTAGGGAATAAACATTGAGTTTAGATTATTTTTTATGTGTTTTATAGCATTTTCACCTGCACCCGGAATGGGAATAATTTTATCTATAAAATTATTATTAAATTGATTTGCTAATATGTCAGGTTTATATAAAAAATTATCATCTAATTTTATTTTATTTACGGATTCGCTTGGTAAATTGAATTTAGTGTTATTAATTATATGCCATGTCGTTTTATTTTTGTTATTAGATGTTTTTATATTATAATTATTTTGTGATTTTTTTGTCAATTTTATAATTCTTTGAAATAATTTTGTATAATTAATATATTTCGATTTGTTAATTTCTGTAGGTTTCAATCTGGCTCTCCACAACAGTGTTTTTTTCTTTAAGCTACATATTTTAATTCCACGTGAGATCCATTTGACTTTTTTGTTTACTCTTATTGTTTTAAGTTTATACGGAAAACATAAATCATAAAATAATTTAAATTGTTCTATAAATATATTAAACTCTTCATTGGGATCATTCGAGTAATAGATTTCAGAAAATGATAAGTATTCTAAACAACTTCTGAACTTTAGTTTATTCTCAATTGAATAATCTCTTTGTCGCCTACGCCAATGTAATGTAAGTCTTAGGCCACTTGCGATTCTCTGACTGTGCCCGAGCTTATTGAATGAAATTTTGTGTTTCCACTTAGCAAACAACAATGTATTAGCTAACTAAAAACTACTTTATTCATAAAATTATAGGAAATATAATGATATAATGAATTTTATTCAGCACTTAAGTTATTAACATACACTTGTACTTGTCAGAATTACAATATAAGAAGATTAATTAATAAAAAAACTATAACTAACAGATAATTTTACTCCATAAAATATCCAACTAGGTAACTAGCAGTAGAAGGTAGGCAATAGCAACTCATACAATTCTACAGACTACATAGTCTGTCCTGTGACATTAATTGCAACTAATGGACTAAGAGCTGACAACCGAAAAGGCAAGGTAATTTGATCATTCATAAAAATGATTTATCAGCTTACCTGGAGCATTCTAAGCATGAAGACGTCGACCTGGCAGGATTCGCGTGGTGGATGTGGGAGTTATGGGGTGGGAAAAAAATAAAAAAAAAAGGTAATGTGATCAGGATTACTTTTTATGCCAAATGGTTTGACTACCTCCCCAAAGCACACAAAAAAAATCTGGTGTCATTTGGTTGGTGGAAAGGTATCGCCAGGCTTAATTAAAGTGAGGAAAAAAAAATATTTTTAGGTAATAAGAACAAGACTGGCTTTTTTTGTGCTTAAAGTTTATTATTCCCAGAGGCTAGGAAAAAAAGCCAGCCAATAATAGTGGTGGGAACATGTCGAAAAAAATAATTTAAAATTTACATTTTAAATTGTATTTTGCTCGAGAAAGAGCTAAGGGGCATGAAAAAGAGCGCGTGGAGGGGATACACGTGACTACGGCGTCCGTGCTCTCTCGGTAATGTGCCTGTAATTGGTTTACGTAAATAAATATGATTTTTATTTTATTTTATTTTATTGAAACAGAATATAAAAACACGTCCACGCGCTGTAAAATAGAAGCTAAACTGAAACAGCTGGCGCTCCGGAAACGTTCGGCTCTTTCCGCTCAACGAGTGCGACGAGGCCAGCCAGGCGCGGTCGGTTTACCGAACATGAACGACGCGCCGAGAGAGCACGGACGCCGTCGTCACGTGTATCCCCTCCACGCGCTCTTTTTCATGCCCCTTAGCTCTTTCTCGAGCAAAATACAATTTAAAATATAAATTTTCAATTATTTTTTTCGACATGTTCCCACCACTATTATTGGCTGGCTTTTTTTTCCTAGCCTCTGGGAATAATAAACTTTAAGCACAAAAAAAGCCAGCCTTGTTCTTATTACCTAAAAATATATTTTTTTTCCCTCACTTTAATTAAGCCTGGCGATACCTTTCCACCAACTAAATGACGCCAGATTTTTTTTGTGTGCTTTGAGGAGGTAGGCAAACCATTTGGCATAAAAAGTAATCCTGATCACATTACCTTTTTTTTTATTTTTTTCCCACCCCATAACTCCCACATCCACCACGCGAATCCTGCCAGGTCGACGTCTTTATGCTTAGAATGCTCCAGGTAAGCTGATAAATCATTTTTATGAATGATCAAATTACCTTGCCTTTTCGGTTGTCAGCTCTCCGTCCATAACCAATTATTATTATTTTATAAGAGAAATGATTAAGGTGCGTTGGGGTAATACCGGACGGATTTTCGAATAGTTGCGAACATGTTGCAAAAACTTTTTTTTCTCAATTTTGGTGTACACGACGTTCTTGAAAAATAGTGGAAATTGTTGATGTTGAAACATAGTTTAATTTTAAATTTTATTTAGTTAGAAAAACTCAATACTTTCTGCTTTGTAAGCCTGTAAAATCAGGACACAATTTTTTTGAGTATAATTACGATTTGGCCATGATGGGGTAAGTTCGGACAATAATTTAAAACTGTTTCTATTGCTAGGAGCACAAGGTGTAAGAAAGGATTTTGTCCGCTCTTTCCTGCTCTTTAACGTGACATCGACAAAATCTACCTTATACTATAAACATAGATGTTCCAAATACATACTTATTTTTTGGGTTTAACTGTCCGATCTTACCCCAAATTCCAAATTTGGAAGATATTAGGATTCTCAAAGTTTGCAGGTTCTATCCAAAAGCATACTACCAAATAAAGCGTTAATAAATACTACCAAATAAGTATAAATTCTGAATACTGTACAGTAGATAGAGAGAGGAGGTAAGAGGTGACTGGAACAAAATGGTGTGTTTTTTTGTAACTAGGATTCTTTAAATAATGAAACGAATGACAGTAGAAAATATTATTTAATAATATTAAGTACAGAAATCACAAACACCGAATAAAAGATTTAAACACCGCCAAGTCTTGAAGTTCAATAGATGTGATGTGTGTGCAGGGAGCTTCAATATGGTGATGTTGTTCTCTATTGCTAAAGCTACCACTTTGTCATTGACATGACTGGCATGTCCATCATACAGCAATAATACGGGCCTGTCTTCACCCAAATCAGGTATAAATACTTTTAATATGTAATCATAAAAATATTAGTTTCCATCCAGCCTCTTTTGCTGGCTGCATAGGCAAGATTGAAATCGTATTTTTCAGGATTCTGTAACATCCACTTGCCCTTAAATACGAACTGTGATATTTTCTTTAGCGCTTCCACATGTTGTTCGTGTGCCATCATTGAAGGGTGTTTGTATTTTATTTATTTTTATAAAATCCTGAGTTTCATCAAGTACCTCTTCTCTTGACAACCCCCAACCCCAGTTTTCTAGTGGTCGTAGACAGTTTGCCAGTTTAGATTCTAATGCAACTGATATAGCTGTCGGCCTGCCAAGTGTATTTTATATTAAAACGGTTAGGATGACAATTAAGTATTTAAATAAGAATCATGTGTAATAAAAGTTTGACAATCACTACCAAATTCGAAACGGGTTAAGATCGGATATATTTGTCCGATCTTCACTCGAGAGGGGAAACACCGGATTTTAGCCTACACACATGGTAGATAATTCTGGATTAGTTTTATCGGCTTGTCATCGCTTAAAACTTGATATATAGGCAAAATAATACCAAAATAAGCTATACTTTTGCTAAAATATGCAAAAACAAATGAAGGTGAAAGACCGGACGGACAAATATTTTGTAAAACTTACCTTGTTTTCTTTATCGGTGCATTATACACGTACGTGTTGCCGGAGCGACTAGTGGTCACTGCGGGGCGGGGCGGAACACAATGACGTGGCGCGCAATGTGGCTAACATTAAAAAATATAGCCAAATAAGTGAGAAATTTGATTTCTACGTTCTTACCCCAGCGCCGATCTTACCCCAACGCACCTTACCGCATCCAAATTGCAAGTGGTCGCACTATATCTAAGTGACACCTGAGGGCACCCCTATAGGGTTTAGGACCACGACCCAGGGTGCCCCTGAAGTAAAAAGGCAGATATATAAAGAGGATGTGATCACTGGCACCGATTACAGGCGCTCAATCACAGGGCAGGGGTAGGGGCGCAACGCGGTCCTCGCCGGCGAGACTCCTACTCTAGCTAACCTACAACCTTTTACTAGCTACTAGCTATATAAAAGTCTTGTGTCATTTTTGTATACCTATATTATAGATTAGTAAATTTATGCAGCAATATAATCTCTAATACATATTTGCCTTATTTTTACATCAGGCGCTATAATTAACTAGCTTCCCGCGCGCGGTTTAACCCGCGTATCTCCCGTCCCCATGGGAACTTCATAATTAAATAAAACTAATGTTATCCGGGGATAGTGTAGCTTTCAAACGGTGGAATAATTTTTCAAATCGGTCCAGTAGTTTTGGAGCCTATTCACTACAAACAAACAATTAAATCTTTCCTCTTAATATTAGTAGGTATAGAACGAAAAATATATCAATCTGTGGCACGAGTTTTTATCGTAGACTACCTAATAATAATTCAATGAAGCTGTCATGTGAGATCACTTATAAGGATGTTTTGGACACGTGTTTAATCGATAACTTTATAGGTAGGTACCTATGTATTGGTTCCAAACAAAATACTGATAAGTCGACATACAAGTAAACCTTTCTTACTAAGTAGCTTACTTTAATTAAGTTTTTTTATTGCTGTAGGTACCTACTTACGTATGTAAAAGCGCTTTGTTACAAAACAAGATTTTGATCCAGTGTCTGCGCTCGTTACGCTCCAGATACTTGGATAGTGAAAGTACGCCCAAAAAGTGAAAGATTTCGACTGTCGTTGTATTAATGATGCCACAAAACAACAAAAAATATCTGAAAACGATTTATACCTACCTACTTTGTTTATACTCAAGTTTTTATTCCAACAAATATTCTAAAAAACTATAGGGTAAGTACCTAGTTTGTTTTTGGATAGGGATGTCAATTTATTTTTCACGCAAAAATTAAAGCGAATAAATATGTAGGTAGGCACTTAGGTAGGTACCTAAGCGAAATTATTTGGGAAAATTTTAACACATCATTAAAATATTTAAATTATGGTTTTTTTTTCTAAATACAAAAATATTTCTCTTGGTCTTGGGAAACTTAAGAAACACAATTTACGAACATAGCACATGAGAAAAGGGTCACTATCACAGTCTAATGGCAAAAAACATCTCGCTTCGAGCCATTGGAGCTGAACAGAGCAGAATAAAAACCAAATGATGGATTAATTCCCTTACTTACCTACTGCTTATTTCTTTCCTCTCCGTACTACAAATGACAAAATACCTTCCTACCCTACTTCAAGACTGCATCTGATACATATTTATTATGATTATGTTTCGATAGTTGAAATATTCACCATCGATACATTTTAATAGATGTGATGATGACGATGGTTACTTCAGGTTATTCACCCACCTCGGTTGGAATGGATTGTCTAGGAGTACTCATCAAATAGGTACCTAATTACTTTCATTTTTACATTACGTTGATCGCCAAATATTTTTTAATAATGCAATCAATCAAGTCGGGTCAATCTTTCCGTGCTAGATAAAAATATTGATGTAGGTAGATAGGTATATAACGTCCATTCGAATTTAGGATGTCACAAAATGTTTAGGTATCAGACAACGTTACGTTATTTTCAGAAATAGTTTCAAGAGTTCGTTTACCTTTAGATTTTGGAACATTTCAAAACATCAGTGCGCCTAATATTGTTTGGTTTCGTGTTTAAGTCAGACATAAATAATAATTTATATTCTTACTTGGTACTCAGAAACTATCATTCTATTGTAAATCTATATCCAAGTTAATATTATGAATAAATCTATTATCAGGTCGTAACAAACAGATTGGGACAGAGCACAATGGACAATGAGTTACTGTTTCTTAAGATTATATTAAATGGTAATCAAATATAATAGAATTTATACTCTCTGGTAATATGTATGGCACTTTATAAGTACTCAAATAATTTAATATCATAGCGAATATATACCCATCTACATAAAATTTTAGCGGCTGTAGGCCAATGAGCGTCAGACTTGTAATCCCGACTCATTGTACCACCGACATGAACCCACTCATAAAACAAACATTTTAGTTTAGCTTAGCGAAGAAGGGTTAAAAAGAATACTGTAGGCAGCAAAAACTGCTTAACTTAAGAAAAAAATAAATACAGATCGCTGCAGTCCGTGGCGTCAAGAGTACCTATATTATTGCATGCCTAGCTCTTAGGTACATAGTGAAAATAAATTTTAATATACTTTAGTTAGTCTTCTTTGCAATTTAGTAACAACAGTCAGTGTGCATTTCATCAGCCACCATATAAAATACTAGGTAGCATCCCCCGCACGCGGTTTCAGTCGCGTAACTCCTGTTCCCGTAGGAACTTCATAATAAAATAAATGCCTTTAAAAAAAATAGTGTTAGATAGCCCATTTATCAACGGGCTATCCAACACTATTATTGTACATTGCTGTTTGTCTGTCTTGTTGTATCTATATCTTCTGTGTGTATGTGTACATAAATAAATAAATAAATAAATTTTTAATCGTACCGATAGTTCCACCGATTTGCGCGTTCAAGCAAACAAACTAGCTTTTATGCTTACCTACTATCGAAGTATAGATAATTTAGTTTCGAGAGGTTGTAGGGGGTACCGTGTGTGTTCGCGCAGCGGAATGTTGTTGAATTAAAAGATTTTAATGATGCAGATATTTAGTGTATGACGTCGTATAATTGTGTATGGTAAAAAAAAAATTGTGCACGCAGCCATTGTGGCGAAATTCACCAAAAACTGATTCCGCTGGGCGAACGTTGTCCTGGCGGAACTTTTTTTAATCCATAGACTTTAGAAGAAAAGAGATGTGTCCCAAAATCAGTGTGTATTTGTGTGTAATTGTGTATGTACGAATAAAATTAATGCATGCATAAACTTCGGAGAAATTCAAGTTTCCGCTGCGCGAACGTTTGGCCATTAGCTAGTTTTCATATAAAGCGCTTACATAGAGAGCTGTAGATTTTTACATACGTTGTTTTGAATTTGTTTAAATTTGTTTAAAAAACAGATTTAGAAAAAATCGTAGGGCTTAAAAGATAAAAATATAAACGTAAAATAGGCTTATTAGGTCTTAGTTCTTAAAGTATGCACTTTGGGGTCTAGATTTTCACGTTTATACAAACCTTGTAAGTGTCTGCAACATGTTGCCAAGTATCAATGATGTTCCGTTAGTAATTAAAGAGTTATAGGACAAATTTACCATGAATAGATCACTGTTTACAAAGCAGTCAAATATCACGACGTTCTAAAGGAATTGCATGGTAATATGTATGCCAATAATTAGCTTATTCATTCAACAATTCACATGCAAAATTTCATGTCATTAAATTCAGTAATTAAAGAAAAACAATTATAATACTGACGAAGCATCGAAAACCTACATAACCCGACCAAGTTCGGATAGCTACAAAAAAGCGGCCGTGCCATATATCTAAGAAACGTTCTTAACCTTCCAATATAGTATTTATTAATATGGTACAGTTGCGTACACAAGCGTTAGAAAAAAATAAAACAATTGCATTTGTTGAATAAAAAATATTTTTTTATTAATAACGCCACTATCTACGATAAAAACAAATCTTCAATTAATTGAAGACATGTTTTTATCGTATCGTATCGTAATATATCCGTGTACAAAAATATTTTTAATTACATATAATACTTAATTATCTAATTATAATAACGTTAACAAACGCTTGCAAAGACAGCAATAGACTTGAATATTATGTTTTAACTAAAATAGGATTAATAAACGATTATGAATATAAGGGTAAGTATAATATTTCGAGCTTCAATAAAAATAAAATCCTACTTCATAATTATGTTAAGCTTCACTGTTACACTATAACATTAATTAAACACTTTGTCAATATTATTATTACAGAGAATTGGCGATGCATAGCAAAACAGCAGCGCATACGCACATTGTCCTTGACTGCATATTTGTTTGTGACTGGGGATAAAACAAAATCAGGTTCAAGTTCAACAGCAAACGAATACACGCGGCCGTGGCTAATGAAAACATATTGCCATCTCTTTTCTTCAAGGATGGAAGTACCGTTTCAAGCGGGAAGCCGCCTATCGCTCGTTGCGCGCAGCAAGCGCGTTGTCTATTTTTTCACACTAAAATATTTTTGATCAATTCATAACTACAATAAGTACTTAGTCTATTTAACTAAAGGACTAGCCTTAAGCGTAACGAACTTTGAACAAAATAATTCTGCATATTTTGGTGGGGTGCGGGGGAACACGCTCACATACATAAGTTACTACTAGTACAACAGTATAGATCAATTAAAAAATCGATTCAAGAAGTAGTTTTTTTTTAAGTTATTAGATTGTTTCATCCACTAAAGTTGCAAAGGGGAACGCTCGTGCATGCCTAGTCTATTGGTTAAATAGTGTAATAAACTACAATATGATAAATATTTACCTAAACAATAGTGCTTACATGTGGTAATTATTTAATTTCTCTAAGGGGTCTATAGTTAGAATCCTGATCCGTGAAATCTTCAATAAAAATTAGCTGTATGAATTTTATTTGTCTTAAATAATATATCTAGATTATATATCAAGTCTCAAGCGCATACTTAAATAAAGTACCTACTTTCTGTCATAGTCAAATACATTTATAAAGTAGGTGTAAAAAAATAAATGACCTATAAATTATATCTACACTAGCGGCCCGCCCCGGCTTCGCACGGGTGGACTTTTATACCCTACCCCTGCCCTACCCTTTTTTTTTTTTTTTTTTTTTGTTTACCGGGGTAAAAATGCGCAACCGCACTTCCTCCCTGACGCAGGGGTCACTATATACGTGATCCCTGCGCCAGTGAGGGGCATGTGGGGCTCATACTCTATAGAACGTGGTGCGCTGTCGCACCACAGAGAGTATGTACCCACTAAAAAAGCCCCCGTGTGTTCCTCCTTCTGTCGTTGGTGATGAGAGACCCAAGTACCGGTATAGGCCTTTGGTTATCTCTCCGACAGAGTACAACTATAACTCTCGCCCCGGTGAAGGGACTAGAGTTTCCTCCCCCTATGGCTCGATCGCGAGTGTTAAGCACCCGCGATGGATACCTTCCTACTCCTACAGGGATTGCCAGAACACAGTGGCATCCCCGACCTACTACATGAATGTGACCCTAGGGAGCAGATTCATGTTATCTGCTCCCCAGGGTCACCCCTTATGGCGGGAGACGGCGGATTTCGGCCCTCCGCCTCCGGCCAACGCGACGTCTACGAAGCGGATGAGAGCTGGAATCATCTTCTCTCACCCGCTCCGCGGCCTCCTTCTGTGAAACTACAGTCTCACAGAAAGAAGCCATCGACTCCCATGCTCCCTCGCTCTCGAGCATCCTCTTGATGATGGTCGAAAGCGAGAGGTCATTGCCTACATGTGCGATGAGCGCACCGCGCTCGGCCGCCCAAGCCGGACACTCGACCAGTGTGTGTTGCGCCGTATCATCGGCGCAATCACAGTGGTGACAACGAGTGTCCGGCTCTCTCCTTGCCACTTTGCACAGGTAATGACCGAAGCATCCGTGCCCCGTCATGACCTGCGCAATGCGGAAGGTTACCTCGCCCCTTTTACGTCCGGCCCACTCAAGCAAGTGAGGCCGGATCGCATCTACCGTACGTAATCCGCTCAATGGCGGGTCGGTTATCAGCCGGTCTTTCCATTCACGGAGGACACGACGCCGCGATTCAATACGCCACGTCGCCATGCCCTCCGGAAACGGATCACGGCCGTTTAAAACTCCGTCGCACCTCCGACGGTATGCCTCGGCCAGCTCCCTCGCCTCGAGTTCCCACGGAGGAGAACTAGAGAGAAGACAAGCCGCATCGAAGGATACCGTGCGGTAGGTACGAGCCGCCCTGGCGGCTATGACCCGCTGCGGCCGGCGCAGCAGGGCCACGTTACGCCTATCCAGTGCGTCCACCCATATCGGGGCGCCGTACAGCGCCATCGAGCGTATTACGCCCGCGTATAGTCGCCGGCAACTCCCCCCTGGCCTACCCAGGTTCGGCAGGAGACCACCGAGGGCTCCTGCCGCCGCTACTAACTTCGGGGCCAACCGATTAAAGTGGGCCCGGAAGTTCCACCTACTATCGAGGACGATACCTAAGTAACGCATCGTATCCCCGACTATAATGGAGGTGCCGCCGACGACTAAGCATGAACCTGCAGGGGGCGCTTGCCGAGGCCCCCGCTTATGAAAAGCGAGTGCCTCGGTTTTGTCAAGCGCCACCTGCAGTCCTAGCCTACGAATGCGAGCGACCACCTGAGCCACACCGGCTGTGGCCGAGATGTTCGCTCGCCTATGATCGGGACCTCGGGCGGTCACCAGAGTGTCATCCGCGTAAGCAATGGCGGTGACACCCGGGAGCCGGGTGTCCCGAAGCGCCCAATCAAAACCTATGTTCCACAGGAGGGGACCTAATACCGACCCCTGTGGAACCCCTCTAGAGACGGGCCAACGCCCCGTCCCGCCGCCTGCTATCGGGTACACTACCTCTCTACCGCGGAGATAGTGACCGATGAGTACCCGGAGGTACCCGGGCACCCTGTGGTATCTGAGGCCTTCCTCGATACAAACCCAAGGGATGGTGTTGAAGGCGTTTTTAATGTCTAACGACACCGCCATCAACACACCCCCCTGCTCGGTCGCGTCCCTTGAAAGGTCTCGAAGCCGAGTGATGGCATCTAAAGTAGAACGACCTCTACGAAAACCAAATTGATCCTCGCAGAGGTCGGGACCTACCTCACTAAGATGTTTAGTGAGGCGGCCAGCGATGACCCTCTCCATCAGCTTACCCAATTCATTCAGCAGAACGATCGGGCGATAAGCTGATGGCGATTCGGCCGGGCGGCCCTCCTTGTTAAGGAGGACCAACCGACCCGACTTCCAGGCCGAAGGGAAACGACCTTGCCGCAGGCAAGCATCGAAGAGGGCGAGCACAAAGGGCTCAAACGCCTCAACCGAAAGGGCCCAGGCACGTCCTGGTATCCCATCCGGACCGGGGGCTGTGACCTTGCCTGACAACTTGGCAATGGCCGCCCCCAGCTCCGCCTGTGTAACAGGCGGCACCTCAGTGTCCTCCGTTGGCACATCGGTGTGATCATCGGGCGCCACCATAGGAGGCGGGACAAACTCCGATTCTTGGCTGGGGAATAACCCACCCACTACCGTTGTTATAACACCTGGCTGGAGGCTTTCCGTAACTGGTGGTGCCCACGGTCGCATCTTGCGGCGAACCCCTTTGTATGGGCGACCCCACGGATCGCGATCTAACGCCTCCAGCGTTCTCTCCCAGCCAAGTTCTTTAGCTTGCCCTATGGCAACGCCCAACTCACTCCGGCTCTCCCTATACTGGGCGTAGGCCTCCTGTATGCGGACCTCGTCCCTCGGCCTCCGACGCTGACAGCGAGAGTATACTCGGCGGAGGGCGGTGCACCGAACACGTAAGTGTTCGATCGCACCGCTCCACCAATACACCTGCCGCCGCGGTGGACACGGACGAAGACGGGGCATGGCCGTGTCACAGACACGAGCCATGGACTCCCCGAGTTCCTCCGCGGCCACATCTACGTCCGAGGTCGGGTTACACGGCCGCGAGAACCATGCCTGAACCAGGGCTGCCTCTAATAGCAACTCCCGGTCCAACTGTCCGAGTGCCCACCGAGGGCCCTCTCGTCGAGGCAATGAAGCAGGACGGGCGGTCGAAACCGCGGGGGACGCGGAGATGTCGATACCAACATACAAATGGTCCGACAGCGTCTCCACGCCCTCTAAAACTCCCCACTGATGAACACGACGTGCCAGGGTGGAGGACGCAAATGATACGTCCACAATCGAGCCACCCTGTTGTCTCACGCACGTGTTCACCGAGCCACGGTTTAAAACTACCAAGCCCTGCTCCACTACCCAGTCCTCAAGGGTCCTACCTTTGGGGTCGGACACCGGACATCCCCACGCCGAGGACTTGGCGTTGAGGTCGCCCACGAGAATAACGTCGGCGTGATCCCCCAGTCCAACTAGCAGTCGACCGACCTCGTCGAGGAAGACCTCGAACTCGGCCAGCCCGCTGTTGGGTGAGAAATACACACCGATGATGGTGAGCGACCCCAACACCGCCTTTACAAAGCCTCGCCCTCTTTCCACGTTGAAAAAGGGCGGGGTGCCAACGGAAGGCGACGACACTAAGGTCACCAAGCCGTCCAAGTCCCCGACATAACACGGACGGTCGGGGATCATGTACGGCTCAGCGACTACCGCAACGTTACTCAATCGCTGCGCCATGGTCTGCAGGAGAAGGTCCTGAGCCCTGGCGCAGTGATTGAGGTTGGCTTGGAGAAGTCTGAACATGGGTCTATCCATTGATGGTCGTATCCATCTCCTCCTCGATCACCTGCCTAGCGGTGCCCTGTTCCGTAATCGGAACTGAGGGCCTAAGTGCCTTGCGCACGGTCGGCGCCTTACATAACTTGGAGCCGATACTGTGATCGGCTTCCCTACCTGCCGAAGCGCAGACGTCGCACTTCGGCTTGGAGACGGCGCAGGACGCCGCCTTGTGGCCCGGCTCCGAGCAGCGGAAGCACAGACCGCTGCGGTCGGTGTCGTCGCAGCGACAGCCCACGTGACCCGGCACCAGACACCTGAAACATCTAAGTGGTCTCGGGTCGAGTATATCTACTCGTACCGAGACCAACCCTACCCTAACGCGTTCTACTTTCTGTAGACGCCTCGCCGCCGCGATCGGGACTGCACATATCGCAGTACCGGAGCCGCGATGGTCCCGCCGTATATCTCCCGCCCTAATGGCGGAGACCGGACACTCCCCGACCCTCGCTAGAGCAGCAGCTAGCTCCTCAGGCAAAATGCAGTCGTCAATACTGCTGACCCTAACCCCGATCGTCTTCTCGGGACGAGTGATGGTAGCGACGGACGGGTCAATAAGCTTGACCAGAGCTTCCTTAAGGGACTCGGCCTTAGCGCCGCTATCAGCGCCGGGGACCTCGAGAATCCTACCCCCAGCTAACCCCACCCGGAAACGAACGCCCTGAGTTATGCCCAGGGCCTCCGCATCGACCTGATGGGCCTTGCGAATGACATCGCTATATGTGGTGCCACTTTTCTCCGCCTCCGGAGAGAGTGTCACCACGACTACCGACGAGCGAGGGGCGCGGAGCCGTCCCTGACGGTTCTTACGACTACGCTTATTGGTAGCACCAACCTTTTTGGCGGCCTCCGCCCTGCGGGCGGCTTCCGCCGCGGCTGCCGTCTTCCTGCGGGCCTTCTTCTCCGCAGCGGTCTCCTTGCGAACGAAACCGTCCGCGTCGACCCTAGGCCCACCCGCTACAGGCGCGGGCACCGCTGCAGGCGCGGATATCGCTACAGGCGCGGGTACCGCAGCCGAAGTGGAAGGGACGGGCTGTACGGTCGGGACAGAGGCCGAGACCGAGGCCGAAGCCGAGGCCTTGCCCTTGCCCTTCCCTTTGCCCTTTCCCTTACCCTCCGGCGGCGGGCCCGCCGCAGCGGCCGCGTAAGATGTGACGGCGGACGGTTTCGCAACCGCAACCGCCGCCTGCGCAGCTGCCACTCCCGGCGCCGATATCACCGGCGGGTTGGCTAACCTAATGGACAAAGCCACCGACTCCTTCTTCCTGGTCTCGTGGGCTAGGGGCGGGCGCGAGAAAGGGACATCTCTGTCCCTCTGCCTCTCCCACTCCACGAAACGTTTGTCCACGGCGGACATCAACCGATTCATCATTCTCTCCATATAAGGTTCGAATGAGTCCGGCTGATCTCCGCCGCGGACGCTCTTACTTGAGCCCTTCTTAGATGTTGACGCCGGCGACCCGGAGACAGCCGCAGCACCCGCCGCGCCCTTCTCCATGCGGGCCACCGACTCCGCCATCCTGTCCAGCGTCTTCTGGAGAGCCGCCAGCTGACCCCTCAGCGAGGCGTTCTCCTCCCGGAGACGCTGCATCTCGTCGGTAGCGTTCATCCTGAGGGTAGAAGCTACTAACTGTTGCATAGCATCCGCAGCCTCGTAGAGCTGCTTCTGCATCGTCCCTTTGAGGTTGCCGGAGACCCTGGCGACCTTTCTCACCGTCTCGGCGAGGTGGGCCGCAAGCTCCCGGCTCCCGTCGGCACCCAGCTCCGCGTCGGCGCCTCCCGCAGAAGAGCGCCCGCTCTGCACCTCCTGCAACTTATCGCGGAGTGCCTTCATCTCGTTTGACCTAACCTGCTCTTGGGTAAGAACAATGACCTCCTTGTTCTTACTGCCGAGCGGTCGGCCTCTCTTAGTTTTAGTATGGGGAGATCCGGCCCGTTCTAGGTCGGAACCCTCCACACTACTCTCCTCCGTGTCAAGGATCACCCGAGTGTCGCTCAGGCACTCCAGGCTCCGATGCATCCCCAGCTTGGGGGCCTTGGCCTGTACTTTGACAGGGTCCCCAGCTACAGACGAGTCAGAGTCCGAATCTACCCGATTCACACTCGGGCGGTCTCGGATACGCTTTCGCCCTATTGGCGAGCTACCCCTCACATCTACGTCCATCCTATCCAGGACGACGACTACCTCCTTGGAGACTATAGGCGATTGCGCAGGCTCTGCAGCGGGGCTCACACCCCTAACCGCGTCACTTACGCTCGCCCTCCTCTCCTTGCCTATAGTAGGCTGCGTGCGCTCTGCAGCGGGAATCGAACCCCCTGTTGCCACGCTCGCCCTCCTATCCTTAGCAACCGCTAACGCGTGCGCACGATCTGCAGGGGGGCTCGAACCCCTTACTGCGTCTCTCGCGCTCGCCCTCCTCTCCTTCACTACACCTCCTGACACATTATGTTTTTTATTATTGGTATCCATAACAAATCCCACGAGAAGGGCCGATATAAAAGGTCGACTACAGGGTGACGCCCATTCCCATAGCAAGGCGAATACAACCGGCCAGCGCCACGCTCGACCGGGGTGGTACCGTTAAAGACGGAGAAACGCCTCCGCCATCCACCTCTCGCCACGGTACGACAACTTAGGTTACGACATTTTTAAAGAGGTTTGCATCCTCGCGACCCAGGCGGTTAAGCCAAGGCCCTCGGTCCCCAAAACATGA
Organism: Nycteola revayana; assembly: GCA_947037095.2. Classification (NCBI taxonomy): domain Eukaryota; kingdom Metazoa; phylum Arthropoda; class Insecta; order Lepidoptera; family Nolidae; genus Nycteola; species Nycteola revayana. The sequence continues at coordinate 20,421,020 of OX344843.2, forward strand.
CTGAGGATTACGAGATGGGAGCAAGCTCCCAACCAGCGGTTAGGCCGGTCACCCTAGCCCTATCGTTTCCCGCAGAAGGCGGAAAACAAACAAACGATCCCGAGAGGCCTAAGGAGGTCCCTCGGCAACGAGACCCAAAGAGGGCCCCGCTGAATAACAACAATGCCACTGGAGCCCAGAAGGGGCAACAGTGACAGCTACACACAATAAATAAATATTATAATAGCGGAGCCAAGCAAAGACTCCGCTGTAAACTATAATTTAACTTAATATATAATTAAATAAATAAACTACTAGCGGAGCGCCCAAGGGGACGCCCCGCCCGCAGACCTCTAGTCGTTGCTACGACGAGGCCCGCTACTCTTGGCCAGCTGCTAGCCGCCGGTAACCAATTGAAGATTGGTGACCGTCGTTGCCCAGGGTGCACCACGGGGAGGTCGCTGCGCCATCGCACCCCACCCCTGCCCTACCCTACCCCAACCCTACTCTACCCCTACCATACCCCTACCCTACCCTACGCTACCCTAACCTACCCTACCCTACCCCTACCCAAAAGTATCCTATGTTCTTCTACCAGTTTTTAGCTACCTCCCTACCAATTTTCAGCCAAATCGGTTCAGCCGTTCTTGAGTTATAAATAGTGTAACTAACACGACTTTCTTTTGTTTTTAAAATGTATTCTGCTATTCGGGACGGAAACAAATCCAACAAATCAAAAACCATTGCAATCGGTCCAGCCGTTCTCGAGTTATAAGTGTTGTAACAAACACGACTTTCTTTTATATATATAGATAACAATTGTGTTATCGCCTATACCAATTCAATACCGGTATTATACTATAAATTTTGGGATGTTACCTAAATATATTGCACGGCCGCTTTTTTGTAGCCATCCGAACTTGGTCGGGTTATGTAGGTTTTCGATGCTTCGTCAGTATTATAATTGTTTTTCTTTAATTACTGAATTTAATGACATGAAATTTTGCATGTGAATTGTTGAATGAATAAGCTAATTATTGGCATACATATTACCATGCAATTCCTTTAGAACGTCGTGATATTTGACTGCTTTGTAAACAGTGATCTATTCATGGTAAATTTGTCCTATAACTCTTTAATTACTAACGGAACATCATTGATACTTGGCAACATGTTGCAGACACTTACAAGGTTTGTATAAACGTGAAAATCTAGACCCCAAAGTGCATACTTTAAGAACTAAGACCTAATAAGCCTATTTTACGTTTATATTTTAATCTTTTAAGCCCTACGATTTTTTCTAAATCTGTTTTTTAAACAAATTTAAACAAATTCAAAACAACGTATGTAAAAATCTACAGCTCTCTATGTAAGCGCTTTATATGAAAACTAGCTAATGGCCAAACGTTCGCGCAGCGGAAACTTGAATTTCTCCGAAGTTTATGTGTCCGTTTCGACCGCGCGACCATATCGTTTTTTTTAAATAAAAATCATCCCAAGTTTTTGTAAAAACATGTAAAAGTCGATTCCCAAAAACCATAAATTTGTCAAAGCAATGGTTAAAAAGTTACAAGGGTTTGAACGTGGCCGCGCCACCGAAACGCGGCGAACCGCGCGGCCATGGAGATCTTTAAAACTAAGCGTCGCAGAGACCTGAAATTTTGGCAAATAGTAGATTGAATTTGTAAAAAATTTGTAAAAATATAGAAAAAAATCCTGTGTTTATATTTTAGGAGCTGTACGGCTAAAATGTCATGGCCGCGCCATTGAAACGGCGACAAACACGTTATCGCCGATATCTCGCTGAAAAAGCATCGCAGACGTCTGAAGTTTTTTGTAAAACACAGATTTGAATTTGTCAAAACTAGTAAAAATACAACGAAAAGTCCTAGGTTTATATTTCAGGAGCTGTAAGACTAAAACCCCATGGCCGCGCCATCGAAACGGTGAAAATTTAGTTTTTCGTTAATATCTCGCTGAAATAGCATCGCAGAGGTCTGAAGGTTTTTGTAAAACCTAGATTTGAATTTGTCAAAACTAGCAAAAATACAACAATAAATCCTAGGTTTATATTTCAGGAGCTGTTGAACAAAATCTTCAATGCGTCTTGAATATGTAGATTAGGGTGACCACGGATTATTATTTACTGAGAACTTTCCACCTATTTTTATATAATATTAAACAAAATACACGTTTCCGCAAAAAGTTATTATCGTCACAATTGAGCGATCAGTATTGAGAATTGAAATAGGTATCCTTAGTATTATTATCATTAAATTACATTCTTAAGCAAAAATGGGAAAAGTACCTACCTATTAAGTGGTAAGAAAGTAAGTAGGTAGGTAGTAGGAATTACTTACCTTGATAAGAAGTATCTTTTTGTAATCAAATCCTGAGTCGTAACTAAGTCCAGATTGTAACACCAGAACTTAGTTTTCCAAACAAACATAAAAAACCGGCCAGTCGGACTCGCGCACGAAGGGTCATCATATATCATACATCATATATTTTTTTTAGTTTTATCATTCTCTTATTTTTGAAGTTACAGGGGGGGGGGACACACATTTTACCACTTTGGAAATGTCTCTCGCGCAAACTATTCAGTTTAGAAAAAAATTACATTAGAAACCTCGATATAATTTTTGAAGACCTATCCATAGATACCCCACAGGTATGGGTGCGACGAAAAAAAATATGGTTTTTAGTTCTAAGTATTTACGGGGAACCCCAAAATTTTTGTTTTTCTTTTCTATTTTTGTGTGAAAATCTTAATGCGGTTCACAAAATACATCTACTTGCCAAGTTTCAACATTATAGTTCTGATAGTTTCGGATAAAAGTGGCTGTGACATACGGACGGACAGACAGACAGATATGACGAATCTATAAGGGTTCCGTTTTTTGCCATTTGGCTACGGAACCCTAAAATGTCATGTAAGTGTGCAAAATCGAAGTCCATAGGAATGCCAGTTATTTAAATCACAAAGAAGTAGGTACTCTGTATGAATTAACTTAAAGTAAAACGACGACTGATCGGCGGGATATCTGTTTGGATTGCTGTGATTGGTTAGACAGCCTGGCCAGGCTTAGTCTCCCGCGCTGCACTCGCGTTCCATTCGCATCTATGTATCATATTGGAACCCACTAGATAACACAAGAGCAACTACTTCGCGTGCCTAGCTTACGTACAAAAATCGTAAGTGGCCACTTTCGCGCTCAGTCTGCATCGGTGTATAGCGCTAGTAGGTAGTCAGTTAAAAATATTAAAATGGTAAATTGTGCTGTTATTAATTGCAAAAACTGTACAAATGCGAGGAGAAAAAATAAAGTAAACGTTTCCTTCCATCGATAAGTCATTTTGTGATTAATATTATGCGTTATTAAAAAAAACAATTATTTTTAGCAATTTTTAGTCTAATACCCTCAGTAATACCTGATAATACTAAATTTGAGAAGAACAAAACATTCGTATTACATTGCGGCTTTTACTTGGAGCGGTTGATGAAAGGTTTTTATTAACAAGTGATGAATATCGAAACAAGCGATACTATCGTATATTGCTTCGGTTTTGTAGTACAGGGACTTTTGTCAATTTTAGCGTTTAGTGCTGTTCATCATATGCAACACAAATCGATTTTCGAGAATCGATTTCGGAAACAGACAAATGATTTTGTATTATATAAGTACTTATTATGTAGACAATTTTAATAAATAATCGTACCGTTTCGTGACTTTTTTAGCTTTCCCCATGTAATCAATAATGAACAAGCTAATATGCTTAAAACAACCAACGTTACAACTCAAGAAATTTATTTTAGACAGTTGAAGAACAAGAACAGTCACAGACAGTAGTCAGTACGTCGAAGTATACACCAGCATTACGAAATATGTACTATCAATTTTGTAAAAAATATATATTCCTAACTGCCTTATAAGCCGATCAGGAATTTAATTTTCCTCTGTTTATCTCATTACTCTGTCATAAAATCGATACATAAATCGATTTGAACGATTCTTAATAATTCTTTACTGTACACAATTACTCAATAAATGTATATCCGTGCAATAAAGTATTCAAAAAATGGCACGCTTTGTTTCATACAGATCATGATACTTGTGTTATCTAGGTATATCTATATCTGTGGTGGAACCGTAGGTACAGGTAGCCCGCGAAATTCAAATTTTCTTCTGTTTTTTGCTTATATTTGCTAACATTGCACAAATTTAAGTTAGACCGATGTATTTATTATTTACTATCGCGTATTATACATATATTAATCAAGTTACAAGCTGACACCAGACCTGAATTTTTAATTTAATAATAACTTTTAAAAGAAATATATATAGGATTTGATATTTATCTTAGTGTAAGTGAACAATCTCTAATTTATGTCATTTTTAAAGAAATAGCTATATTATTGTTCCTTATTGTTCACCGGATCCTTGAGATTTTTAATAAAAGTAGGTGGAAAGTTCTCAGTAAATAATAATCCGTGGTCACCCTAATCTACATATTCAAGACGCATTGAAGATTTTGTTCAACAGCTCCTGAAATATAAACCTAGGATTTATTGTTGTATTTTTGCTAGTTTTGACAAATTCAAATCTAGGTTTTACAAAAAACTTCAGACCTCTGCGATGCTATTTCAGCGAGATATTGGCGAAAAACTAAATTTTCACCGTTTCGATGGCGCGGCCATGGGGTTTTAGTCTTACAGCTCCTGAAATATAAACCTAGGACTTTTCGTTGTATTTTTACTAGTTTTGACAAATTCAAATCTGTGTTTTACAAAAAACTTCAGACGTCTGCGATGCTTTTTCAGCGAGATATCGGCGATAACGTGTTTGTCGCCGTTTCAATGGCGCGGCCATGACATTTTAGCCGTACAGCTCCTAAAATATAACCACAGGATTTTTTTCTATATTTTTACAAATTTTTTACAAATTCAATCTACTATTTGCCAAAATTTCAGGTCTCTGCGACGCTTAGTTTTAAAGATCTCCATGGCCGCGCGGTTCGCCGCGTTTCGATGGCGCGGCCACGTTCAAACCCTTGTAACTTTTTAACCATTGCTTTGACAAATTTATGGTTTTTGGGAATCGACTTTTACATGTTTTTACAAAAACTTGGGATGATTTTTATTTAAAAAAAACGATATGGTCGCGCGGTCGAAACGGACACAAGTTTATGCATGCATTAATTTTATTCGTACATACACAATTACACACAAATACACACTGATTTTGGGACACATCTCTTTTCTTCTAAAGTCTATGGATTAAAAAAAGTTCCGCCAGGACAACGTTCGCCCAGCGGAATCAGTTTTTGGTGAATTTCTCCACAATGGCTGGGTGCACAATTTTTTTTTTACCATACACAATTATACGACGTCATACACTAAATATCTGCATAATTAAAATCTTTAATTCAACAACATTCCGCTGCGCGAACACACACGGGGGTACCTATATCCCTTATCACTCGCATATTTTACGCTAAAAGAATATTCAAAATCAATTGAGTATCCCAATTACCCCAGCAACCTCGATAATGACAGTTGAAATGTTCAGAACCAAAATAATTTTTGATCTATCCTTGCGAGAATCCAGCCTACCGCAGACCAAACTAAAATGGAATGACTCGATACTTTACAATATTGAGTTATTCCATTTGAGATAGGTCTGAGGTAGGCAGTAGTAGGGTTCAGAATATTTGTTTTAGAGGTTTAAGAAATAAAAATATGAAATTTAAAGTTTTTTTCTGGAGGCTACCTTTATTCTATGAATTTACACATTAGTTGCAGTAACAAAATAGTTCAGATATAACCTTATATAAATTATAAAATAATGTTACAGTATAAGCCTTGTAAAAAATATAGAAAAGGAATGAGTTTGTAGCCCTTCTTTCCTTCTGAACACCTTTCGGTGAATGAAGTATCGCATCTGAATGAAAAATTGTGCTGTTAACAACGCTAGCTACTTCTTGCCCTTGGCTTTTTCGGCGGCTTTGGTCACCTTGCCACCACCAGCTTCCTTGAAGTTGACGGCCTTGATGACTCCGACGGCGACGGTTTGCCTCATGTCACGCACAGCGAAACGACCGAGGGGAGGGAATTCCTGGAAGGACTCCACGCACAGAGGTTTGGAGGGGACCAGGTTGACGATGGCGGCGTCACCAGATTTGATGGATTTGGGGTTGTCTTCTGTGGATTTACCAGTACGACGGTCAACCTTCTCTTTGATTTCTGCGAATTTGCAGGCAATGTGAGCTGTGTGGCAATCCAAGACAGGTGTGTATCCGTTTGAGATTTGACCGGGGTGGTTGAGTACGATGACCTGGGCTGTGAAGTCAGCGGCTCCCTTGGGTGGGTTGTTTTTGGAGTCTCCAGCGACGTAACCACGACGCAATTCCTTGACAGACACGTTCTTAACGTTGAAACCAACGTTGTCACCGGGTACGGCTTCCTGGAGAGCTTCGTGGTGCATCTCCACGGATTTGACTTCAGTGGTGATGTTAGCAGGGGCAAAGACAACAATGGTACCAGGCTTGAGGACACCGGTTTCAACTCTGCCGACGGGCACCGTTCCGATACCACCAATTTTGTATACGTCCTGTAGGGGAAGACGCAGAGCCTTGTCTGTGGGGCGGGCTGGGGGAAGGATAGCGTCAAGGGCTTCGATGAGGCACTTGCCGTCAGCCTTGCCTTCCTTACGCTCCACTGCCCATCCCTTGAACCAGGGCATTTTGGTGGAAGCCTCAAGCATGTTGTCTCCGTGCCAACCAGAAATGGGTACGAAAGCGACAGCAGCTGGGTTGTAACCAATCTTCTTGATGTATGAGGAGACTTCCTTCTTGATTTCCTCGAAACGGGACTCGCTGTATGGGGGTTCAGTGGAGTCCATTTTGTTGACACCCACGATCAGCTGCTTGACTCCGAGAGTGAAGGCGAGGAGCGCGTGCTCACGGGTCTGTCCGTTCTTGGAGATACCAGCTTCGAACTCACCAGTACCGGCGGCAACGATGAGCACGGCGCAGTCGGCCTGTGAGGTTCCTGTGATCATGTTCTTGATGAAATCTCTGTGTCCGGGAGCGTCGATGATGGTGACATAGTATCTGCTGGTTTCGAACTTCCACAGAGCGATATCAATGGTGATACCACGTTCACGCTCAGCCTTCAGTTTGTCCAACACCCAGGCATATTTGAAGGAACCCTTGCCCATTTCCTGGGCCTCCTTCTCGAACTTCTCGATGGTACGTTTGTCGATACCACCGCATTTGTAGATCAAGTGACCGGTGGTTGTGGACTTGCCGGAGTCGACGTGTCCAATGACGACAATGTTAATGTGAACCTTTTCCTTGCCCATTTTTGGTTAGTCTGTAACAATACAATAAAGAAAGTAAGAAAGATGTTGTTGTTTGCTAGAGAGGTATGGGGATTACGATGTGAGCCGGCATCTGCAAGGTCGCAACCTCATGTATCGTGCGGCCGGCAATATGGCGGCGGCATGGCCGCCTCGCCCTATCTTGACATTTCACAATAGAAGTCGGCCATTACGAGAATTTGCAAAAGAATGATGCAGATTATTATTCAGAGCTAGCACTTCACACTATTACGCACATTATTTAAAAGATCTAGTACACTAGAAAGATGAATCTGATAAAACAAGTGTGCACAACCACGTGGTGACTAGCCGGTCGGTGAACAAGTGTGACGCGTAGGCAAATGCAATCGTGTTCAATTCGAGATTTAAATATATTACTATACATTTAATTAGAAAATGAAACAAAAGAAACCACTGATGTTAATCAATATGTTAACGTAATGTGGAGTTATACACATGGATAAGGAGTTAATATTACACTATACTGAAACTATGGAAGTAATATTCAACAATATGATTTAAAACATATTGATAACAAATTAACACGATTGAATATGCTTACGGTAAATTGAAAACACTATACACTGCACTAAACAATTTCTTCTTGACACTCACCACGGATTACAATCCACGTGTAATATCCGAGATAGACTCCAACAGAATGGACGAGAAATGGTTGTTCTTTCATATGGCTAGAATGGAGGAGTCATTTCCGTCGATAAGTGTTGCCAAATATCTGGAATTTCCCATTCATTTTACGGTTAAAAGTAGATCGTCCAAAAGTAAATAATTAATCATTTTCAAAATATCGATACAATTCTAATAATGTTCGGAATATTTCTTCTTAACAATGACAATGTAAGATACTGTAGCTACTGCGAACAATGCTTGTGTTTTTTTTTTCTAATTGAAAATTGACACAATGAAAAGATAATAAGATATGGGTATGTTCTACAGGTTGTACTAAAACTGCAAAAAAATATTGTTCAATTAGAAAACTTTTTGCTCAAATTTATATAACGGTGAACAAATAGCCAAAGGTATTTTGTTCCGATCCATCTTGATTTAATGTAAAAAAATCGGGGTCTGAAACACCCGCTCTGTTTGCCATATGGACGGGATGTTTAGAAGCCAATGGTCAAAAGACGTAGTAGCAGCTACTCTCCCTCAATTTCCAGTGCAATTCAGTTGTCACAGGGACAGCGCAGATCCAGAGCCTCGCTGATCTTCAATATTCCACATGTTTTACCATTAAAATATTATGCTACATACAAAAACTTTTTTTCTAAACACACAAACATATTAAGATTTAAAAAAAATTACCTATTAAATTGGCCCTGACTTTCACGGATATTTATTTCTAATAAGAAAGGACGGCAATTAAGTCGTTTGCTATAAAATACGTATTAAACTTTTTTTTGCAAGTAGTAGGTTTAACGCTTTTGTTTTTATGTCTTTAGTTAATTTATTTTTCTTTTTATAACATGAAATTTTTTTCAGTTTTAAGTCTGAATCAGCCCACTCCCTATCCCCCTGTCAAACATTTATTACGTATGAAAGTAAAAGAAAAAATAATGTTTTAATTTTGGGAAAAAATCTAAACTTAATTTTTTGTAATCCTAAATAACAACTATTATGAGCACCATCTTTTTTATGAATATGTAAATATATTTATTGGAACCATTTCTAGGTGTATACTGAAAGCGTCATAAGATAAAATAAGAAAGTAAAATATAATATTATCTATTTGTATTATTACTGGACAAAAAAATAGAAACCACTACTCATTCTACAATCGTGTAATAAAAAGCAAATATATCGTAGTCTTTGTGATTATTAATTCCCCATGAATAAGGGAAAACTCATAGAAGTTTGTCATCCCGAACACATAAAGGAAATGACGTTGAAATCTCATTTAACGTTCTGAAACAAACCTTTAAAATACTTAATATTTAAATGTAAGTATCTTATATATTATATTTTTTATTTATTGAAGTATCGAAAACAACAAATAAAAATTGGAATAAAGTTTCTTAAGCCCGAATAATGTTTTTGTACTTACTTTTTATTTATTCAAAATATAATGTTTTGTCAAGAAATATTGATTTTGATGGGATAATATAGTTTTCAAGCATTTATAACTATTTAAGTTATAGTATATTACAATTTTGGTATATATTAAAGCATAAACTTTATCTTAATTATAAAATTGTATTAATACCGCAGTGCATTGCACGAAATTTTTGAACGTAATCCAATGAGAAATGTCAAATTACTTCACCCCCGCACCCCACTTTCCCGCACCCTCCACACCTCTATCGAGTGTGTCGAAACGAAATCGAAACAAATGAAAATTCGTATGAATTCCTAAATGGAATCTTATTTGATTAAGCAATGTGTTAACTTATAAAATATTTAATGTATAGTTATATATTTCGTTAGATTGCGGTAAAGAAAACATAGTCAGTATGTTTAAAAGTCGTGGAGATATTGTTTATAAATGCACAGTGAGATTGTTAGAGGATACAGAAATTTTAGAATGTGAATTTCACGTGAGTATTTGTCTTTTCTGTGGTATATTTAAACTATGATAATTTTTAATGTCGTGTTTTGTTTTTAGCCAAGTTATAAAGGGAAGTATTTGTTGGAATATGTGTGTCAACAATTGAATCTCAGTGAGAATGATTACTTTGGACTTCGTTATGTGGACGCCGGTGGTCAGAGGGTGAGACAATGTTTTTTTGTTATTTATGTATCTCTAACATCACAATCACAGTAATTATACATGTAAAAGAAATACCTTTACCTTTGCCCGACAGGGTCCATGTGAACCTTATCTATTAAAATCTTTAAGATCTAATGTACCTACCATGAGACCAATAAAGATTTAAATTTGAATCTTTTTTACTACAAATTAAAATCATGCTCTGCCTCATACTTACAATATAGAAATGATATCAATAGTTATAATTATCATTTTTTCAATACCAATACCATACAGATAGTTAATATAATAAAATTTCAGTAAGGCCTCATAGTTGTTTGTAAAACTTATCAACTGTATCAATCCTTGAATGACAGCCAAAAATAATCAGAGAAAAGAAAAGTTAGGTCATTTCTTTTAATACTGTTTCTATAGCTAATGTGATTGATATCTCCTTTAATAGAGAAGTGGTTTGTACAAACAATAATTATTAATTAAAGAGCCCCAATATTGTAACTTAATACGTAAATAATTTGGCAGATTGCCTTATCCATTATCCTTAGCCAGGTCTTCAGATTTCAGATTTGATAGGTTTCATGCAATTCTTCTGCCCAATCAGCTCATCTAGTGCTCAGAAACATAAGGTTACATGTCACATTATATGTCAGAAACATTCACCATATCATTGCTTAAGTTCTAACATTGCGCATGTCAGAATAAGTAACTTTTCAGGGTTGTGAAATAACTATAGCATTTTATATACACACGGGAACAAAACCAGTTTAATTTATATTTTATTTTACGAGTTCCTATTAGACAACATGTGTCTGTAATTAGCGAAACAATGTGTATGTCCCATTTTCATGATCAAATTGGTAAAAAAATTAGTTTCTTCATTTACTGATTAAGAAAAAATATTTTAAATTTATTTTTTACAACATGTTATAGCAACAGCTGTGTGGGTAAAATTATATGGGGCAGGTTATATCTTAAATCAGACTCATATCAATCAGAATGTAGGAAATTGCCAACATAAATAAGAAGTTTTGTCATTTATCTTGTACATTTTATACCATTATAAAAGAATTGCTGAAAATGTTTTTGCATTTTTTGTTTCAGCATTGGCTTCATATGGCCAAGTTAATATTGAAACAAGTTAAAGGTAAGACTTGTTTAATATCAATACTATTTAGTTTAAATAAAGCAACACATATACATACATAACTTGTATATTTTAAGACTAGCTCCCCGCGCGCGGTTTCACCCGCGTAGCTCCCGTACCCGTGGGAACTGCGTAATAAAATATAGCCTTAAACCTTCCTTGATAAATGGACTATCCAACACAGAAAGATTTTTTGAAATCTTACCAGTAGTTCCTGAGATTAACACGTTCAAACAAACAAACTCTGTAGCTTTATAATATTATAGTATAGATAATCTGAATTTATGGGTACATCATGGTTTGCATTTGTAGTCTAAACATTATGAAATTACAATAATCTCCATACAAAATGTTGTGCAATAGATCCTTCATGTGCACTGACAAGTGTGATACTTTGAATGAGTCATGTATGAAACATGGATCACTGATTAATATAGTTGCGTTGAACAGCAATAGAAATTTTAATTTGTTCTATCAGGGGGATAGAATGGGTAATAATTTTTTATTATTCATGAATAGTTCAAATTTCTGAATTCAATATCTAGATATAAAGGATTTTGAGATGCAATATCACGAAACTTATGATACCACCCAACCTCTTATCATAAAATGTCACACTTCCTCCACTTGTTTTCGGACTGACATACATAGTTAGCCAAGAGGCTTTTGCTACTACTTTGTAAAGGCGAGCAGAGCTCCAGTCGGCTCAGGGTGATCGCTGGCGCTTAGTATTTTAGGGGGTTTTGTGCATCTGTCCCTCTACTTAACAGTTCGCGGGCCTGTAGGACTTCGGGTCTACGAGGGCATCGGATGGTTCCTTGCAAACTAAGGGCCGAGGGGAGAACTTCCTTCACTCGATTCCTTCGTCTTTACATATGACTTACTTTATAGATGGCTCCTTAAAATTAATAACAAAGGGTTTATTTGAATAACATTATTAACTAGAATTTATTTACTATTAACCAATTATTACTATAATTGTTTATTTTTAGACGCATCACCAATTCTGTTCAGTTTTCGTGTGAAGTTTTATCCTCCAAACCCTCTATTGCTGAAAGAAGATGTTACTAGGTTCCAAATATATTTACAACTCAAGAGAGACTTGTTACATGGAAGGTTGTACTGTACGTCAAATGAAGCGGCTATGCTCGGAGCACTTATTATACAAAGTAAGTATCATATCCTTACTAATATTATAAACAAGACAGTTTATACTCATACTCATAATTATACTCATAACTGTCTTGTTTAAATCCAATTCATTCACACATACCCATGTGAGAATGGATAAATGGATGGATGCTTATTACTCTTTCTGGATTACGTATAGGCTAGAAAACATCATGCTCCGACTCACTGGGGCAGAGTAATGTGGGTAAAACTTTGGGTGTTGCTAGGTTTAATACATTTATAACCATTTTAAGATGTAGATTTCTTTTTGCCAAATATTAATTTATTTTGACTACTAATTTTCTATTTATTTTTGAGAACTAATTACACAGACAGACAACTATGTCATGTATTTTGGAAGCACCTCATACAGCCTCGCCTTGCCGTGTGGTTTCCGGCTTAGAATAGACCACCCCATGTCCTCCCATGGTTGTCGTAAGAGGCGACTAAGGGACATGTGGCTGATGGATGGGCAGCAGCATCTGTTAGCTCAAGGTTTACTTCTTACTGCGATCACCAATCCGTCTGCCAAGAGTGGTGATTATGGCAATATCCCTCTACGATCCTGGCTTGCCAAGGTCTGTTAAGAGGAGGCCTATGTTCAACAGTGGACGTAAACGGGCTGTTGATGATGATGATACAGCCTTATAATTTATTTTTATAATATGCAAATTCATCAAATATTTTTCAATAATTTTTGACAACTGACAATGTGTATTTCCACCCAAAAAATTGTACACCCTTTATTAAAATATTTCTATATCACAACCAATGTTGATAAGACCACAGGAAACAGTGGGTTTGATGTTTCTGATAAAAGTATTGGTATCTTGAATACTTTATGGTACACATGATTATGTCCGGTGTTCGAACCAAGCAACTGCAGGGCGAAATTGAAATTTCTTTACTTTGAAGTCCCTTATATATTACTAGGCAGAGGGCCTAGAACAGAGGCTCCCAACCTCTTTTTTTTGTCGTAGACCTCTTAAAAAGCTTAACTGGGTTTATAGACCCCCGATGGCTATATTTCTATTCCTTTACACGATTTGGGAATCCCTGGCCTGGACAAAATGCCGCTACAGCGGAGCGTTCGCTAGCATATAATCGCTAACGCAAATGTATGGTACCTACTTGAAATTTGTCACGTGATTAAGCGATTCTATTTAAAAAAGTTCGGGCGTTCGTTGATTCTTCTTTGAAACGAGTGATTCGGTAGTGCGGTAGCTTAGCGATTTTAATGTAATATTGTTTACTATTGAAATAATGGTAAACTACATTTTAATATAGTTTATCATTAATTAAATGGTAAACTTGTCTTAAAGTATTTATCTTAAAATTTATTACAAAAAGTTGAACAGCTGATTAAAATTGCTAAGTTATCTAAGTACTAAGGTTTATGAGACCGAAATCTGAAAGATAAAATCGCTCGTTCCGAAGAAGAATCAACCAATTAATGCCTGTTATTTTTGAAATAGAATCGCGATCGCTAGAACAAAATCGCTAACGGAAATGTATGGCATCAACTCGACATTGGTCACGTTATTTAACATGACAAATTATGTTCGCTTTCGCTCCGCTGTTGTAGCATTTTCTAGGCCCTCAGATCTGCCGTACTAAGTTTTTTGACATGTGGTCGCTGGTTCGATCCCCATTCACGTGCACTAAGTACGTGAACCCACACGTAACACAAGCAGCTTAGCACGAGGGGTTAAACTCCCTCACCTCATAGACCTTGTACATGTAAATAATTTTCTGTAATTGGCAAAGAAAAGTGAAATAATGCAGTGGTGGTATTTTTAAAAGGAAACGCTGATATTTACCCTAGCCACTACGCTTAGGCACTTTTTTGTCGCCATTTCAATTATAAGTCTGTGGATCCAGACCTCGTAAAACATTTGCTGTTAGCAACCCCTTAGAACGGAACGAATTTACTTTAACAGCCCGTACGTCCACTACTGAATATGAGTCTTCTCTTTAACATGTTGTGGGATATTGCCATTATCACCTCACTTGGCAGGTGGATTGCTGATCGCAGTAAGATGGGAGTATCTTTGAGCTGATAGATGCTGCTGGCCTTCCATCTGGTGTATGTAAGATATTGGGTGGTATATTTTAAGCCGGAAACCTCACGCCTGCATTTATCCCTATTTATATTAATTTAGAATTTTATTTCAGTTGAACTTGGAGATTACGACCCAAACATACACGTTGGTAACTACGTGACAGAAATGAGGCTACTGCTCAGACAAACGGATGTTATAGAAGCTAGGATACAGGTATGTGAACAGTATTTGTAACAGTATATTAATATGTTATGTACCACTGGTTAAGTGGTTCCGGAAGTTGCTTGTGAGACCTGGTTTGTTGTGTATAGGGTTTGATTCCAACCTGGGACAAAGAGCCTGGGTGTGCTTTGTGTTTGTGAAGTATTCAGAAGGTCAACTGCGACACTTCTAGGCAAGCGTGTTTCATCTTAGGCCTTATCTTCGCCTTCCATAAAGCGAGATTATGGTCAAACGCAAGCCTATAATTAATTTAAAAAAAAAAAAAACTTAAATTTATTTCCTAAAGACATTCCGGCAGAGTTGATTTACATAAAGGATAACAATACTACACTACCGAAACTGATCGTTATAACATTTTAAATAAGTAGGTAATATACCAATACCAATTCAGATTTTTTAATAGCTTTATAAAAATAAACTGGAGTTATTTAAAATCGTATGAAGATCAATTTCGATTTTGCAGTATTGTTACGTTACGCGGAATACTAAGAACATGAACAGCATCAGAATGTCGTTTGGTGTGTCATGGAATGCCTACTCACTGCTCAAAGTCTAGACCTTTCAATTCAATATATTCAGTCTTAATACATATAGGTAACCTAGTTGCAAAATATTGCTCATATTGACTTCTGGGATAGAAGAATCAGTTAGAGCTAGGAAAATATTGCGCAACTCTCATTTAACTTGGCGCAATTTTCGATCCTATCCTGACATCCATATTTACGATCAATATCATAACATCGCAACAGTTAAATTAGCACATTTTGTTCTAAATTCTAAGCAATTAAATTCCAAGTGCTATCAGTAATAACAAGCGTGTGTCTGTTACACACATGCGTTCAGATAATATACACGCTTAACCTTCCAAGTTCATGGTAGACCAGTTATAAACATATGAGAAATATATCGTGCTGTATCGTTGCTCAATACGTAGTAGTGACGTAGCTGTGACGTCAGAGCTATAGAGCATAACAATATGAGTGGAGGATTTTAGATTGGGGAATTAATTTCGGTTTGATTTGTGAATCATGAATTTGAGCATTAGATGAGTTTTTGTTTGAACTTTTGATAAGAAGATTTTGATTTATTGACGATTTTCTATGAATATTAGCAATTAGGTATAGGGGAAGTAGGTCTAATAATATTTTATTCCAAATATGGGTAATTCAAAATAGGAATCAAAATGTGCCGTGTGGTTTCGGCTAAGAATAAACTATCCATCTTTCCATGGGTGTCAATAGAGGCGTAAAGGGCGTACAACTGATGAATAGGCATATCAGCTCAAGGATACTAACCCATCTTTCTGCGATCGCCAACCCGCCTGCCAAGCTTGGTGATAGCAACCCCCTTACCAAGGTCTGTTAAGAGGAGGCCCATGTCAACAGTGTAGTCGTTGTAAAATAGGAATACAACATTACAATTAAACAAGCGACAATAAAACATTTTTATTATCTTTTCCGAGATCAAGTTCTTTTGTCAGGCTCACAGTTGTTGTGTCAGGTTACCTACAGTCTTTCTTTTTCCTAAATGAGACTTTGTCTATTATTATCTAAAAGTCAGTGACCGCAAGCTCGACCTTAAAATTCAAACACTAAAGATTAGAAAGGAAGTAGGGTCAAGCGCATTCACGCATACGTTCGTATTATTATTTTTAACACTGCGATCCAGTGATATAGTTAGTTTCTCATTATTATGTTTTTAATGGGGTTTTAAAATTTAAAAAAACTATTTAATTAGAATATACCTAATAATACATAATAATAACCTATCTGTTAAGTATTCTGCCGCCATAATTAAAAACGGCACAACTTTATTTTTTTCGAAATTGAGTTATATACGCATCTAGTTATTATTTATTCAATTTTAAATATTAACAAAAAAAATAATCTGCCCTTTTTTATCAGGGCCATAATAGGCGTGCAGTGCTCCAGTATTATTAAAATTACCTACTAATTTTGAATTTGAATTAAGGTTGAGTTTTAGTTTATAATATTAATATAAGTAAGGATAGCCTACGTTGTCGTGCAACGTGGGTGAAACAAACGTGTAGGCTATTTAAAGTTTTTTTTTTTTATCTTTGGTACCTACCCAAAAAATCAATATATTTACTATAAATGTTAGGACATATTTTTCACCTCAAAAAAATTATATAAAAAAAATATATTTTTAAAAATTAATTTCTGGATTATTTAAAATTAGGTTACTTATTCAGTTTTATCAGCACGCACATGGCGAGCACATGTGTATCTCACACGTGGTTCAATGTACGGTATGATGTGTAATGTATACTAATGAACAATAATGCCGGCTATGACTCATAAACCGCATTAATCAATTTCTTACAAAAATACCCAATTATATTATACTAGCGACCCGCACGGGTAGGGTTACTATATCTCAGGATTTGTCCTGAGATTTCAGGATTTTTGGACTCTTCTCAGGATTGCGGCCGGATTTTGCAAATCTCATGAAATCTCAGGATTTTTTTGAATTTTCAATAAAATACAGCTTACATTTTAAAGATCTTTTTAATAAAAAGTTAAACAAACTAAAAACAATCTTCTTTTGGTAATAATTGCACGCGTGAGCGAGATCCGCAGCTTACGACTTTTTTAAATTGTTAAGTACGTTGCAGAGGAAATTTTCAAACTGTAAAAAATCTCAGGATTTTTCAATGGAAATCAGGCCTTTTCTCCGGACCTCTCATTTTTTTATCTGGTAACCCTACGCACGGGTGCAATGCTGATGTATTATACATATAAACCTACCTCTTGAATCACTCTATCTATTAAAAGAAACCGCATCAAAATCCGTTGCATAGCTTCAAATATTTAAGCATACATACATGGGAACAGACAGACAGCGGGAAGCGACTTTGTTTTATACTATGTAGTGATATAGAAGTATAAAATGTTATCTGCGCCTGCGTCGAGTTTTTGGCCTGCGCCAGTGGTTTGTAGCGTGATGTTTTAAAGTTATATGTATTCATCCGACCTCATAACTACGGAACCTTGGAAATTGGTTTGCTACTAATTAGGATTTAACAAAGCATGCAAAAAAACATCCTACTAATATTATAAACGCGAAAGTTTGTAAGTATGGATGGATGGATTTTGCGTGAAAGAGTAACAAACTCTCAGTAAAGAGTAACAAAACCTTTCACGCAAAAACTACTATATCCATCCATCCATACTTAAAAACTACTGAATGGATTTGGCTGAAAGTTTGCACGCGGATAGTTCATAAGCTGGATTAACATAATAGGCTACAAAATATCACGCTCCGACCCACTGGAGCAGAGTGACGCGGGTAAAACCGCGGGATGCAGCTAGTTTTGATTATTTTTTTTATATTACTTTCTAAATTTATTAAGCTTACAGTTTACCACAGATTCAGTCATAAAGCAATTTTATTAAAAACATATAAACATAAGCAATGCCTATGGATAATTAAATATCTGTGTACCAAATTTCATCCCTTTAATATCATAAGATTTTACGTTAAAGAGTAAGAACATCTGTAATATATTGAAGTGGGATGTTTTGTCATTATTATTAGTACATATTATTATGTAAATGACAAATTACATGTTCACAGTAAAGTCAAAGGTTTATATTAAGGAATAAATGAAAGACCTTGAAAATGCCGGATATATAGATATGTATGAAGTTATCGGTTATCAATTGAGGTCTAAACTACATGTATGGTTTGTGTTATCAAAGGGAATACATACTTCCTACTTATATCGAGTTTCGGTAAATTTTCGACATAATATTTTTAACGAATATAATGGTAACTGATCGTGCTCGGCTTCGGCCGTTTGAAATTTGTTTTCTTTATATACAAACCTTATTTAGACAATGACGAACGCAGAAAAATAATCAAAGTAAAGTAGAGCGATAGTTGCACAAAATTCCCCAAAAATCTAAAGTCATAATTCCTCAATCCCGCCAGTGACCGCCCTGACCCGAGGTCCAAGCCCCACAGGGGGCCCTCTTGCACACGTTGCTTAGTTTGTAGTTTTTAAACACTTTAATAAGGCTGGAGTACTGCTCGCATTTATGTCCGGCGAAGTAGCTAAAGCCTGGCTTTAATCAGCTGATCTCGAGTTTTACCGAAACCAGAGACTATATATTATATAGTCTCTGCCGATACTGACGATTGATTTTATATGTTTTATATTATTTAATAAAAAAACAATGTATAAAGGGGTTTTTATGTTGGAATTTTAGTACATACATTTTTGTATGAATACATTTTAAATATGTAGTAGGTATAATTAATAGAATCAGGCGTAACTTTGCGGAAATCCATGCTAATCTAATTTAAAAAGACAAAATATCTAGTGTTAATTTCGCAAAAAATGTGTCTATATGCTGTAATGCTATATTTGCACCGCCCTCCCGCCCGCAAAAAATATTTATATGCAGAAAGGAAAAATAAAACGTGCAACAATACAATCACCAGCCGAAGACTAGGTTCCCTTGGGTAATTTTTGCGGTGCAAAAATATTATTACAGCATATAGACACATTTTTAGCGGAATTAACACTAGATATTTTGTCTTTTTAAATTAGATGTAGTAGGTAGGTATAAAATAAGTGAGTTTTTATAGCACTATTAGTAGTGCCGTGTACTCATCTGTCGGTCGATAACCTTGTACAACACGAGTTTAACTAATACCTACTCGCCAATAGTTTGGATGGATACGTTTTTATACGTAATTTAACAAATAATTCAAGTGTTATTAGAAAGTTTTTGCATAAAACCGAAGTATGGTTTTAATTCGTTAATAAACCCTTATCGGATTAAATACTTAGAGGGTTATTAGTATCCTTATCAATTTAATGTTGTAATCGTGTTAAATAAATAGTTATACATAGCAAATTTGAAATATATTATAATTTTACAAAATGAATAATTTGCCTTCTAATTGTGTCAAGCATTTAGTAACATTTAACAAAATTAGATGTTGTCCTCGTTTTATCAAACAATTGCTTAAATATGAAACCCCAAAATTATACGCGTGTTATGACTGAATAATTACTTTATACAAAATTATATGGATAAAAATTAATTGGTAAATTTAGCATTTTCTAGCAGTGTTTCCTTGTGTATTACAACTAGGGTTGCCAACATTTTTTAAAAGAAAAAAGTATATTTAGGTCTGAGAAGAATATGGAACAGTATTTAAAAAAAATAAGGGTATGCACATGTCACATCAAGTGTGACATGTGCATACCCTCCATTTTTTTCTGTCTAGAATATTTGACACAATTAAAAAAATTGGGTCGGTGTCTGAGTCCAATAGGTATAATAGTGTTAAGCATTTTGACGCTCAAAACAGTATTTTGTATACTTTATTTTTATTCAACAGTAAAAAGTATAATGTACCGAAAAAAAGTATGATACTGTTTTTAACACTACAGTTGGCAACCCTAGTTACAAGAAAATACTGCGGTCAACAACTCGCCTGCTAAGCGTGGTGACTATGGCATAATCTTTTCTTTGAGAAGAGGCGTTATACGGGCTGATGATGATGTTTTAATCTCCGTGGCGTAGCGATTTGAAGTATCGCTTTGAATCTTTGAGGTCGTGGGTTCGAGGCCCATGTTCAGCAGTGGAAGGCATACGAGCTGATGGTGTTAGTTATGCCAAAGGGATATTTGGCAAACACTTTTGTAAAACATTGGGGCCAGAATTATATAAATGCTTTAAATACAGCTGGTATATAAATTATAAAAATCAATATAGGAAAATTAAAAAAAAAAAATATTTTTTTTTATCCCTCCTTTGCCCTACAGGAATTACACAGAGAGCCTGTGGAAGGTACTCCAGGAGGCAGCGGCGGTGTCAAAGGCATGTCCACCCAAGAAGCTGAACGGACCTTCCTCAAAATAGCGTGCCAACTGGATACATATGGGGTAGATCCTCATCCTGTGAAGGTTTGTGTTAGTATTGATTTGTACCTTGTCCGTATGGCGATATAAACTAGTTTTCCTTGTTATTTGTTTGTTTTAGTATCCCTAGTTACTCTGTGAGGAGTGGTGAGTTTGTTAATATTTTAAGTACATAACTTTTTTGCTGTCATTAGTTGGATTTATACTTACCTAAGACTTATTTTCTATGAAGGTAAAATTCGTTGTAAAAATTTCTACATTGATTTCCTATTTTATTATTTGTTTTGATATATACTGATAACAGTTATTTTAATAAAATTATGAAGCATGTTTTAATCAGAAGTTTATTTTTAACTGTTCATTTTCGAATTTTAAATCAAGTAATATTCATATATAAGGTGCTTTCAAAATATATGCCATCCTTATATCGATGTTTTATAAATGAAACAACATGTGTAGAAATTACGTTATATAAGAAATTGCTGTCAATTTTTTTTTTCCGTACTAAAAATAATGTTACTAATATACCTACATGTTTCTTATGAATAATGTCGTCCCATAATACAAGCTATGCTGACTGCACCTTCCAATCCATCGCGGAGTGAGACGGACATTACCTCGTATTTTATTGTAATTTTATTTTAAGTAAAAAAAGGTATGTCACAAAATTTTCTTTATTATCGCAATCACTTCAAATTATCTTATCTACTGTTAAACAGATGGCATATATTTTGGAAGCGCCTTATTCAACACAATCATTCCCTTCTTTTTCATAGATAACTGTTAGCAATGTAACATAAATACGTTCACGCTTTTCCATAGTGGTAGGCAGATACTATTTGCTTCCACTTGCTACGATCTCATATCACTTTGGCCTTCTCCACATAAATTAATGTCCTCATGCATGTCCTTCGGTTTAGGGTACTTCTAACCTGGCCTTTCTTAAGAACGTCCCCGATTTGACGTGGATAGTCACCGTTCACATTGGCCCCATAAATTCTACTTATTATTCTACTTTCATTTATTCTCTCAACATGACCGAATTAATTCAACAAACCTTTCTCAATTCTTGTCACTACATCTGCTTTCATACCACAACGTTCTCTCTCCCACTCACTCAATTTTATATCTTTCACTCGCTTTTACTTACTATCATCACTATTCTTAATTATATCACTCAATTTCACACCAATCATGCTTAGCGATGGTACCCTTACTGTGTGTTACTATTGCAGGATCACCGAGGGAACCAGCTTTACATGGGCATCAACCACAGCGGCATCCTCACCTTCCAAGGCAGTCGGAAGACGCACCACTTCAAATGGTCGGAAGTACATAAGATCAACTTTGAAGGGCGCATGTTTATAGTGCACTTGAATTATCCTGAGGTGTGTAGTAACTATAAGATTAATTAACTATTTTAATTCCTCGGAAATAAATATTTGTTTAATTGTCTTAGGACACAGCTATATCGATTTTTCATACCTAAGAACGCTTATATTGATACTCGTATCTATAACTAGCATATCCTACTATTGAATCTGGGCGACTATTCTGTTGAACTCGTTTTGTTGTAACTTTGTAAGGTTCCTTAAGTCCGTGACGTGTGTTCGATCCCCACACCGGACAAGAAATATTTGGGACATTTCTAAGATTTCTTTCCGGTTCGGGTTGATTGAGTGACTACTCCCGATACTAAGCGCGATAAGCCGTTGATCCCGATTGTTATAACATCATCTGTAACAAGCACATTATGCCCGGTGAAGTAGCAAAAGCCTCGTGGCTAACTTGTAAACTCTTCTTTATTTTTCATTGTATATTGCATGTATTTTAATATTTTATCGAGCATGTTTGGTTGAAATAAAAATGTCTAGCTTGCAACTCGAACTTTGTGGTAAATACCTTGGAAGAGCGGAATCTCCTCCCACAAGCTTTACATAGCTTAAATGGAAACTCTCAATGTGAAATAAACATTTTTTTTATATATCCGTCCGAAAAAAAAATCAAAGACAAAGAGGATTGCTCATTCACCAGTAAAATTTTGTAAGGGCGTATCATAATAATATAGATTTAAGTAGCGTAAGATAAGATGCTTTTATTGAATACTTTGTGGATCAAAATGGTGGCCGAAATAAAATAAAATGTATTGTTAATTTAGGTTTAAAAGGCTTTATTGTATTCAGATTCATTGTTAATTACCAACCTAGGTATATTTTTAAATAAGAGATTTAAATTTTATATCGGAAAGCTGTAACGTATTTCATTGAGTATAATCATTAATACGTTATTTGATATTTGGTATACAAAAGGAGCGAACAAAACCCAAATGTCCTTGATGTTTTGTGTTCCATTCTGAATTGATACTTGAATCAAAGGGCTTGCCTCACGTACCCTCATTTTACTACTGCTTATTATTACTTCACTTTGTATAACATGTGATTATAAAAAAATGTGGTATTATGCTGGCAATACTTAAGCTAGGGTTATTATAATCTAGACTGGTTTCGCATCCTGTATTTTGTCCTTGATTGAGGTGGGGAGATATTGCAACGGTACATAAAGCAAGATCATAATTATTATGCAAATTAATAACACAGGGATTTTGCAACTCTTAATCAGAGATGGCGAATAGAAATTATGGCAATATTAGGGGCACGCCACTATAACAACCTCTGTAGCGGAGCGGCTTTTTGCCAAATGCCCGGTGAAGTAGCAAAAGCCTCGAGGCTAACTAAGTCTGTCCAAAAGAAAAAAAATAGCATTTGAAAAATATGACGTTAAAAATAAAAAAAATCAGATTCGTGTAACTCCACGTGGTCTAATTCGCGGTCAGGAGCTTTCCTCATGAAAATTATACCTTTTTCGTTATTTTTTCTTTTTTAACTAATATCTAATTAGTTCATTAGTACAATAAATAGTTGATCTTGATAGGCATTTGCTCGAATACCTGTTTAATAACGGGTCCACGTGCCTCTAAGGCACGCATATCTCGGGGTCGATAACCCGGATTCATTATTTGTAACTAATATTATTTCAAATTACTTACACTTGGTTTTATTTATATTGTAATGTTATACTGCTTAATGTGGATTAGTATATTTTTAGGGAAAGTTATGATTTGATAGTTTATCTGATATTATAAAAGTGTGGTAGTCTGATTGAACACAAATCGATACGAGACATCCAATAAGTCTTGGTATATATGGGAAGTAAAAGAAAGCCATATATAAAAAACTAGCGGCCCGACCCGGCTTTGCACGGGTAGACTTTTATAGTCTATGTTACTCAGGGGTAATGTAGGTAATGTAATGGTGAAAGAGTTATCGAAGTCTGTTCAGTAGTTTTTGAGTTCATTCGAAACAAACTTACAACAATAAAAAAATATAAAAATACACATTTTCCATTTTATAATATTAGTATAGATATGTAATAGTAGGAAGGAACCTACCTAAATGTCGTGACGATATTATAACTTAGAAAATTCGTTTGTGGTCATCTCTACTAATGTTTGTTTATAATCTAATACCTACCTGTATGTTTGTTTGGTTACTTGAAAGCGCTAATCTATACTAATATGTAAAGGTAATCTCAAGAACTACTGGTCCGATTTGAAAAAATCTTTCTATGTTACAAAGCCGTTTTATCGAGAAAAGCTATAGGCTATATTTAATCATGAAGTTCCTACGGGAAAGGGGATAACGCGGGTGAAACCACGCGCAAAGCTGTAGTATTTATAAGTTACTCTAATAAAACAACCGATTTATATGAAATTTGCCTTAAAGTTTTTGTATTTTTATCAATCACTACATCTATATATATAAAAGAAAGTCGTGTTTGTTTACAACACTTATAACTCGAGAACGGCTGGACCGATTGCCATGGTTTTTGATTTGTTGGATTTGTTTCCGTCCCGAATAGCAGAATACATTTTAAAAACAAAAGAAAGTCGTGTTAGTTACACTATTTATAACTCAAGAACGGCTGAACCGATTTGGCTGAAAATTGGTAGGGAGGTAGCTAAGAACTGGGAGAAGGACATAGGATACTTCTGGGTAGGGGTAGGGTAGGGTAGGGTAGGGTAGGGGTAGGGTAGGGTAGGGGTAGGGTAGGGGTAGGGTAGGGTAGGGGTATGGTAGGGGTAAGGTAGGGGTAGGGTAGGGTAGGGGTAGGGTAGGGTAGGTGTAGGGTAGGGGTAGGGTAGGGGTAGGGTAGGGGTAGGGGTAGGGTAGGGGTAGGGTAGGGGTAGGGGTAGGGTAGGGTAGGGTAGGGGTAGGGGTAGGGTAGGGGTAGGGTAGGAGTAGGGTAGGGTTAGGGTAGGGGTAGGGTAGGGCAGGGGTAGGGTAGGGCAGGGGTAGGGTATAAAAGTCCACCCGTGCGAAGCCGGGGCGGGCCGCTAGTACATAGTATAAAACAAAGTCGCATCCCGCTGTCTATCTGTCCCTAGGTATGCTTAGATCTTGATAACTACGCAAAGGATTTTTTTTTATTGATGCGGGGTTTTTTAATTGATAGGCTGATTCAAGAGGAAGGTTTGTATGTATGATACATCAGCATTGCACCCGTGCCGAGCCGGGGCGGGTCGTTGGTGCTATTATAAAGATGTAACGTTTGTGATTTTGTGATATTGTAGGAGGTCATTTAATCTATGGATTTACTGAAGTGATTATGAAAATTCATTTGCCAATACAGAGCTACTTTATTTGCTATATTTTAAGACAAAGATTTCCACGGAAGCCAGATCTACGCGGGTGTATTCGATCAAAAGTCGGACTTGTGATCTTGAGGTCGCCGGGTCGAACCCCACCCAAAAAAAAAACAGCTACAGTTAAGGCATACAACTGTATTTTACGATCTAGATTCTGGTCCAAAAACAAATATTTATGTTTGTATTTTTACAGAAAAAGCACACGGTGGGTTTCAAATGTCCGAGCGGGGCAGCGTGTCGCCATGTGTGGTGTTGTGCTATTGAGCAGATGTTATTCTTTACGTGAGTGATTTTTACTTATTCTTCAGCAGCCCGTTTAAAAGATGCCTACCCTTAAGAGACCTTGGAAAGCCAGGGTCTTTGAGGGATATTGCCATAATCAGCACGCCTTTTTTTCGCGCCTCGCGCTCTCCATAGCGTGGTATTCTAAACTCATACAACGAGGAGAGACACTAAAACCCCCGGACATTCCTTCGATCCGTTGGCGGGGGCCGGGTACGCATAAGCGATCTGACCCCCCGACGGCACCCGCCGCCAATGTGGCACCGCGGGATTGCTTGGGCCACACTTACAGTGACCCATTTGCCCAATTATAGGGACGCCCGGAGTGTAGTGGCGAATTGGTGATCGCAGTGAGATGGTTACTAACCTTAAGCTGATAGATACTGCTGCCCATCCATCAACTGCATATCGCTTAGTGGCCTCTTAAGACACCCGTGGGAAGGCATGGGGTGGTCTAATTTAAACCACACAGCTAGCCGGACACCACCGTGTGAGTAATAATGCAGCTTATTTTATGGGTAGTAATGCATTAGGCATCACACATCAGGAGTGGGATATAAAGGCGTACCCTCTCCATGGCGATGACAGAATTCCAGTAATGGAGGCACCGCAACTGCATTTGCATGACAACCGTTGAAGTTAATAAAGTCCTTTATATTGAAGTCCCTCAAAGGGATAAAACATATCTGGCGTTTTCATATATTTTCGATTTCTTCTTGCTTTTTTTAAATTTGACGTCCCGAAATAATGCATGTCTTATTGTGAAATATAACTTTGTTTAAATCAAAGGCTCCCAAATTTTGTTTCCGTAGATCCCTTTAAAGCCTTTGATGGTTTCGGTGGACTCCTGTTGTTCCATTTCTGTTATATGACGTACCTATGTAAAACTATCGGGTTCGCTAGTTTTTAAGCCAATGTAGACTCTCGCTGAGTCTCTCCTCCCCTAGGGTTCTGGACAACTGGGTTAAATGATTACTTATTTTTCTAACACTACTCTAAAATCCATGGCTGCCGACGACCCTGGCCAGAAGGAGTTACAGATAAATTCTATATAAAAACCAATATTTTCCAGGTTGCCATCATCACAAGACGCGTGCGTGTATTCAGGCGGCGGGCTGTTCTCGTGGGGGACTAAGTTTAAGTACGTGGGACGGACAGAGAGGGAGATACTCGAGAGAGACGGACTGCTCGCACCTAGGGACGGCACGGTCAGTTCAATTCACGTTGTATATTAAATGATATGTGTAGTAATTAAGTATTCGAATTTTTTTAAGATCTTTCAATATATATCGGGAGTTAGTAGTTTGCTAATTTACTTCTTATAATAATTAAATAACAGAAATAAATGTCACAGGACATACGGACGGACTATGTAGTCTGATTGTATGATTTATTTCTACTACTGTCAGTTACCTAGTCGAAACATTCATAGAGTAAGAATTATCTGTTAGTTGTAGCTTTTTTTTATTTATCTTATTACATTGTAATTTTTACAAGTACAAGTGTATACACGTAAATAACTAAGTGCTGAATAAAATCATTTATTTCATTTATATTCTACTCAAAGTCATTACTGAAATCACAACCAGTAGGTTGTGATTTCAGTAATGACTTTGTTATAAATTTCATACATAAAATATGTACTGGAATAGAGTTATAACAGTTTTAAAGTAGACTTTGGTTATAGTATTAATACCTGTATAATAATATATTTTACTGATTAACTTTGTATTTATTGCAGGATGAAGGCTCAAGTGCAGGCGGCAAAAGAAAAGCTTCCAGTGTCCCGGCTACACCTTCGACTCCTATGACGGGAGATTTCGGTAAATACATACATATTTTATTTACTTTTGCCGAAATTTATATGATTACGAAATTACATAACTTAAATTCAGATTGTAATGTTTTTGTTTTTTTTTTACAAAGGGCTAGTAACTTATCACTTACAGTTTTTTTTATTGAGGTCGTGAAAGTTTGTATTTATATGTAAAACTATATATAGCTACACTAGCTTCTTGCGCGTGATTTCATCTGCGTAGATTCCGTTCCCGAGGGGATTTCATTATTAAATAAATGTTATGCCTATGTCTTATTCTATATAAGCTATATTATTGTAAAGTTTTTACATTCATTCAGTAGTTTTTGCGTGAAAGAGCTTCAAACATCCATCCACACATATTTAATATGGTTTATAATATTAGTAATGATTTATAAGGCTCTTGAAACACTTGTAAATACATTGAGTTAGTCATCAATATATGTAATTTTTGTTTTCGCCGATATACGTCCTACATCGGTATCACTGCCTACAGACCTCCACCTTTCGATGCCCTCTCGTAGACCCGAAGTCCGAGAGGCCCGTGAACTGTAAATTTGCACAAAACTCCCCTAAACAACTAAAAGTCATGATCGCTCAATCCCTCCATCAGCGACCGTCCTGCGAGGTCCAAGTCCTACAGTGGGCGCTCTCTTGTGCAGGTTGCTTAGTTCGTAGTTTTTAAACCATTTATTAAGGCTGGAGCTCTGCTCGCCTTTATGCCCGGTGAAGTAGCAAAAGCCTCATGGCTATGTCCATACATACATTCACGTCTCTTTTCCATAGGGGTAGGCAGAGACCGCTTAGTTCCACTTGCTACGATTTTGACATACCACTTTCGCCTCTTTTACATTCATTGATCTCCTCATGCATATCCTTCAGTTTAGGGTACTTTAACCTGGCCTTTTTTAAGAACGTCCTCGATTTGACACTACATATGTCCGTCCGAAAAAAAACTACAGCCCTGCTCAAAAATGATAAAGCCTCGCATATATGTGATCCAGCGCCTGTAGGCTGCGCCAGCCATCACTTCCTCTTATGTTCTTAAATCAGACTTAAATATCAGTGGTCCTAACCCCTTAAGGGTGCCCCCAGGTGTGTGTCACTTAATTGTATGTTTTACAATTTTTTTTCTATATTGATTCACTAAAACCTAGAAATAATTAATGTGAATTTAAACTCATTGTGAGTAGAGGAATTAATGAAAAGCTAACGGACGGACTACTTTGTCTGTAAAATATCCTACATTAGGCTAGATGACACTTTTTTGAAATTATTTTTATATGGTTAAGAACGGTTTTACTAGATCAATAAAAACATTGTGATTCTGAAAAGTACAAGTGTATGTAAATACCTAAGTGCTGAATACATTTATTATTATTTCATACACAATTGCACATACTACACATTTTCTCACAAACGCAATCCCACGGCAGTTCGTTTCGCAGGCTACAGCAGCCTGCCGCGCTCCACGCACTCGGCGCCGCTGGACGCGGGCGACTGCAACGGCGCGTGCCTGCTGTCCGGGCCCGCCGTCGACATCGCGCTCGCCTGCCACGACACGCTGCGCACCGTGCACGAGGAGCCCAAGCCGCAAGGTACGGTATTAGCTTCACTTGTATGTATGTTTGTAACCGACTCCTTAGGGCGCTATTTTGACCTACTTTAAACGGCCAGATTTTTATTCAAATTTTGCACACCTTAAAGTATCCGATTATCCTGATTAGATTCGCCAGGATTCATCAATTTCTTTCCGCATCCTTTGCATGAGAGTAAGAGAGATAAAGCGAGTACGCGAACTACGCATGCGTGCAGTTTTGGAAACTTACTATTTAATCGGGCACAAGCGTGTTTTTTTTAAACTATTATTTAGTAAGCAAACTTCTACCAACTAAAATTCATATTATTATGTGCTTATAAGCTTAGATTTAACCAAAATAGTGGAAGATACGGCACGTCCTTATATAGGGTGACTGGTAATTAGTGACCGATACCTATATACCAACTGAAAACATGCATGCTGCATGCATGCACAACTGCATGCGCGCACACTCACACCGCTGTGATTTTTATAACGTTATACGGTATTGAAAGACTGAGACAAACAGATTTGTTATGACTGTAGAGTGAGCGAGACAAGCGCGGTACCGATGTAGGTATGTCAAAATAAAATAATCTTTTTGCGTAACACGTCCGCTTGTGTCACTCGGCCGATTTCGACTGAGTGCAATTAGGTGATGGGGACGGGGACCTGATTTATGCGGTCTACGCGTTAGACGCTAGTCACTCATCTTCCGCTATTTTGGTTTAATCCTAAGCTTATAAGATAAAACTAACGATCTGATGGCCAATCTTTTTCAATGTATATTTTTCTTTTAATTTGTACATATTGCTTAAAAATAATTACTCAATTTTGAGGACTTCCTAATTAAAATCGTTATTATGTGTAAAATAACAAGTACACATTCATAAAATTTCAAAATTATTATTTTACGTCCAATGCTTAACAGACCTAGCCCAGCTAGTTGTTGAGGGTTAATGCCATAATCACCACGGCAGGCAGATGCATTGGTAATCGCAGTAAGCTGCGATAACCTTGAGCTGATAGATGCTGTTGCTCATCCATCAGTTATATGTCCCTTAGTCTGGTACTTTTAGTACTGGAACTCTCACGGCAAATTTTAAACAAATATTCTAATTCATAGCGAATATGCCCTAACCTTTGTTAATTTCTTTCATTTCAGCGATGGCGTCAGAGTTGGTAGCAAGAGACCCACTAGATCAGTCATCATTAGAATCCGGAGTATCGGGAGGTTCCCGAGCCTCCGGCCCTTCTGAACTAGTTGCGTTAGCCCCCGCTCCTCGCCCCTTCAGTTTACTACGAGCTTTCGTACCTTCCTTCGCCCTAGTTTGGCTATCTTTAGCCCTTTTAGCGTTGCTGTTGTTCGAGACCGACTGGCCTCCGCTCCGCAACTTCAAGCGCAAGCCGGAACTGATAGCTCTAAGAACGCACTACTACGCGCCGCTCAAAGACTATCTCAAGCGGAAAATGGTAGAATTATTCTGATTCCGAACGGTTTTTCCCTACAGATAGCCCGCGGGAAGGGCGTCTTAGGCTCGTGTTTAGAAATCGAGATCAGATATTCACCTTGAGTTCAAATATGATGGTTCAATTCTCGGAGGGACTGAATTGAGCTTGATTTTTAAATACTTAAGTACCCACTGAATGAAAGTAAACCCGGTTTTAATATGTAAATATACCGCTAAAGCTATCGTTAAAGCGTTCGTTATTAATGTAGTTCAATAAATCTGTTTTATATATAAATTATGATTGTTGATCGATGCAATCTAATTCTATAGAATATCTAGGAGGATTGCATCATTATCGACTGATGTTTTAAATTTTAGATCAGCCAAAATAATATTTTACTTAAAAATAACTTAAGTCATCTATCAAAAAGAATTACATCACCACTAATGTTGGTTTGTCTCTATCTAACAAGTATGGTTTGATATTTGTTAGAGAGAGACAAATAAGTTAGGTAACGTTTCGCCTCGCTAATCGTGGAAGTAGTAACAGCAGCCGGGTTTATTCAGTTCTGTCGGGATCGAGTGTTATTTGTACAATAACTCGCGTACTCTAAGTCACCGCTACGCTTCTCATAGTACAATTATTTTATAAGCTTGTCACACGCACTGCACAAGGATTTGTGAGATATACGTTCCTAACTTAATTTTTCATTGAGGCCTATTTATCGGATCGGCCCTAAAATACTAGATCTGATTAACAATGTACTTAAAACAAAACTTCGTGACTGTATTACTATAGAATCTCATTTTATCTAGATCTCTCAAATACATTCTACAGTTTTTTGTCTTCCAATATATGTTTGTAGTTCACTTTTAAAAGGTTTATTTTTATAAGATATAGTTCTAGCGCACAAAATAATATTGTTTAGTTTTAGAAGTGCCATATTGTATTTTCTTTACTTGTACTAGTCAAAAGATGCTGATATTTTTATGCACTGTGGGCTTGGTTTGGTTTATTATGGAACATAAGGTTATTTACTCGCAAATACTACATTAAATTATATTTTTTATATACTTTTTTTTTTTTAAATGGCTATTATTAAAGTAAGTTAAAGTCTTTTTCGCTTAAGTTATATATTATATTCAACTTTACCTTAAGTGTTTCGAAATCTAGTCTCAATGCTTTTTGTGTTTCCAGTCCTCAGAAGCACAAGGACGGAAGTACTATTATACTTCAGAAGCATTTGGTCGTAAGTGCCAGTTTACGATGAAGAACCATAGGCTAGTTGACATTTTTTTAAATTATTTTTATATGATTAAGAATGACTTTACTAGACCAAGAAAAAATATGGTATTTTTTTTGAGATCTAGAATGCGATAAAATGTATATTTTGAAATTGACGTTACATATAGATATGAAAACGATGTCATTTTGGTCTATACAGTATCTGTGTCCTGACGTCAAACACAAAAACTGTAATAGTATATCATTGCGTCCTTGTATTTAAACTAGACCAATGCCGTCTCGAAATGGCTGATCTCGTTTTCGGAAATTAGTCTTTAATTAAATAGACAAAAATATAATTTCAAGGTTTATGAACAGAAATTATTATGTTTAGGTTTCTTATGACAAATACCTTTATATATAAACTTAATTTTAACATCATTTTATATGGGTCAACTAGCCTATTGATTGCATAATGGTACATTTAACAAAAGAGATAGGTTTACACATAGTGAAATGCATTTTAAATTTATATGTACAGGTTTACAAGAAGAGTTTACTATTATGTGTATTTGTACACAGCTAGCTGCAAACTCTGCACCGATAAAGAATTACTGTTTGTCGTAATGACATAAACATATTAATTGCCATTATTTGATACTAACGGTGTAAACCTATCTCTTTTGCTGACTGTACATCCGACGTTATGCTTCTGAACTATAGATTTGTATTCCTTATGAGCATTGATATTAAATTATTCTAAATTAATTTATAAAATGTGATTGAAGTATTGTGAGAGACCGACCAAGCCCTTTTTTCTATGTGGAGCAAATTTATGTAGGTATAGTTTTATATAAGATAGTTTGGCGTACAAAACGACGGTGTATTTATTTTTTAAATATTTTCTGACACAAATCCAATGTTCTTAATGCCTTATTAGCGTGAGTGTGTTAGGCGGCATCTCCATTGGCAATAATCGTTTTAAATACAGTTAATAGTTCAAGTAAGGATTTTAATACATAGGGGTTGCTACCTTGATCATTTATTTTACCACATTATAGTATTAGAGTCTACCATTTTAACTAAGCTATTTTAAAAAGTTATTAGTTTTTTTTATACCCTCGCGTTACTCTAATTAGTTCCAGTGTCGCGGGGGACTTTAAAAACACATAATTCACGGACACAAACCCTTAAACGGGTAGTAGGTATGTTTAGAATTGATTCTTTTTGATCTTTATTACTAGTACATAAAGTTCAAAATATGGTGGGTTCTATATTTCCTCTGCCAAAAGAAGAAAATGTTATTTAAGTATTTATAGGTACAAAAGAGAGAGGTGAACATTTGTTAATGGAGATGACGCTTTAGTATTAATTATTACTCGACGCTTCATTTTGCCTAGTCACTATGTAAATTTTTCTCAAACATAAAAATTTTAGCACTAGCTTTTAGGTACTTGATAATTTGTAAATTATGTCGATTTTAAAGGTTTTTTACACGATCCATGTATACCGTGAGAATTTTAACTAGTAGTACAATATTAGACGGATTTAATTTTAAACGTCGATATGGTAAATATTGTTTTCTGTACAACCAAAATAAATCGTGATTAAAATATGTTTCATACGTTTTAAAATTGATATATTATATTGCACTGTTTAAATAAAATTCAAATCCATAGTTGAAAGTAAAAGTAAGCAGTATGGACAAGCGCTAGGTTAATTCTTTAAATCATTATCTTACAGCACACAGAGTTAAAATCAAGACATTTAAAATAAACCATTAATCTCTAATCAGGCTTTCAGAGCTGCTCTCTCCCTTAAAGGAGAGAATCCGGGGCTATGGCTCTGGGGCCTCTATAATAGAGGGCCACAATAAACTTTAAATAAAAATATTTTATGTTCCGACAGGTAAACACTAGTAAACAACTTTACTTTTGATTTGTTTTTACTTTGTAGATACATGTTTTTTGTTTTTAAAAGTGTATGTCATTTTAAAAGAATACTTAGATTTACAATAAATTGTTTATTGTAAAACTCAGCAAAAAAAAAAACTTTTTATTTGGCCACACAAGGGGCCTCCTCTCGTTTGTAGTCCCGATGCCTCCTGATCTCTAAATTCGGCCCGGAATTAATTACTTGTAAAACAGAGCAAATATGTCAAATTTAATTAATCGTATGAAATGTATTTTAATTATGATTATCTTCTACTACAAAATAAAAATTCACAGTTTGCCAAAACCTTTAGCTGTTTGCATTCATACATAGATCTGTGGTATTTATTGTAGAATGTCACATTTATCTATATTCCTTTATAATTATTTGCACAAAAGGCTTAATACACTTCAGTTATTTGGATCCAATCTGTAATAAATAACAAATGTGTCGTCCATTTTTTTCTATTTGCTCCGTACATAAGCACTTGGAATGATAGCTCGAGAATGACTCAGTTCTTAAAATGTCTGGCACAACAATCGGATGTGTATCGAGTAAATTATAAGAACTGATAGTCTGATCAGACAATAGGGCACAAAATCTAACGGGTACTCGTAGACGTAGAGTTGGCAGTATCGAGTTCTTTTGTTCGTTGAGTCACCACGTCAAATGTGACGTGTATGGGTCAGTGACCTCACTGACCTCGTCACGATAAACAATCGTGTATGGATTTGTATAAGTATTTATTGTGCAACTAAAAACTAAACTATACTGTCGCAGCAAGAACAAAGCAATGACTATTATTATTTTAATAAGTAAAAAAAATGTTTCGAATTAATCATGAATATATTGTGTTGTGTCTGTCACGAATCAATTTGTCTTAATGATCCTAATAAAGAATACGAAGATACCAATAAAAACCACATGAATCTATGTATATACACATTCCATTATATTTTATAGGGTTTTGGCTAATGTGAATTTAATGACTTGTACCAAATAATATCTGAGGGCTCACCATAGGTTAAACTATAAGTAAATAGGTCTCATTTTATTTTTTTTAAGATAATTACAGTTTTATATTGATCACATAATCTAGTCCTTTACCACGCAACGTAATCAAATGTGGTTTCAATATGTTAATACTTGTCTCCACCTTGAGCTACATAAACAAAGAGACAGACAATATAAGTATTTGTTACACTAATATCAAATATTTATTGACTGTCTCTTTCCGTATCTCCCAAACGGTTGGACCTTATTTTCGTGAATTTTACTGTGAGATGATGTTACAAGTATTAACATAGATTACTTTAAAAAAAAATGGATTCACCTCAAAAACTCGATCAAGTGCTCAAAACCGCTGGACACAGCTTAATGCAAACCAGAAGGGATTTGTTGTTTCACAAATGTCAATATAATTTATCATAACATCTGTATAATCTCATGGTAAGCCCTCAGTAGAATATTTCTGAATAAAAGGTACCTTTATTCCCACTTCGCTTGATCATATTTCATTGAATTTGTCAATTACTTATAATTATTGATGAACTGTCAAGAAGTAACCGATTGGACTGCATCGCGTTTATATAGAATAATTTATATAGTGCTATAATACTGTATTCCACTGTGTTCGCGTTATTTTATCCAACTGAAGTTCACCGAGCTTCTCTATATGAACAAATATATTCACACTGAGCTACAGTGTCATTGGGAAAGTATCTAATAAGAATTTAATTCCACTGTGTTACACAGCTGAGTGTGACTCAACTGTAATAGACCGACTTAAGCTGAATAACATAATATGAGGATATTAATTGGTCCGTCAGATTACCAAAAAATTTTGGACATGTGTTTTTTGATTTATCAAATTAATAAAAAAAATACAAAGATACAGAGCAACAGAGTTCGGGGGCTTGTGACTTCACTCCTAGTTGAAATTGAAACATGAAATTTCAACGCTCTGTACCGTAATTTTTTGTAAAAAATACGCGGTAGTCGCGGTAT
Organism: Nycteola revayana; assembly: GCA_947037095.2. Taxonomy (NCBI): domain Eukaryota; kingdom Metazoa; phylum Arthropoda; class Insecta; order Lepidoptera; family Nolidae; genus Nycteola; species Nycteola revayana. The sequence continues at coordinate 20,456,598 of OX344843.2, forward strand.
GTTTTAGTAATCTAGCCGATAACCCAAATTGTTTTTTTTTATGTTACTTATAAAGCAATTATATATTTATCTATAATAGCTTTAGTCATATTTTATCCTGGTGGCTAATCACGATATAACTATGACTTCGATAAAAATCTCTTCATTATTGTTTTTGTAACGCATTTCCTATGTTATTTTTACAATATTATTAAAGCCTTTAACCTTAATAAATTGACATATTTTCTGCATACATACAAAGGATCCGCCATTTTTTTTTTATATAGTCAGTGTTTGCAGTTTCAATGTATAGTCATTTGTTTTTCCTAAGTGCTTACTTTGCATTTAAAGTGAATTTTATCACTATCTACTGATTGCTTTTGCAATCGCATATAGATAAGTGCAATAGTGATATTGATATCCCAGAAAAATTATTATTTGGTGAATAGACATGAAGAATAAAAAAATCAAACTATCTCTACCAAAAATTATGGACCCGGCTTTTTTAGTTATTCAAAAAAAAATACGAACATACAAGGCGTTGAAATTTCGTGTGTCGTCACTTTTAGGTAGAATTTTAACGAGTAGTGACGTCACAAGCCCGTCTCCTGAACTTTATAGTTTGTTTTTCTGTATCTTTGTCAATTTTTAATGATTTCATAAATAAAAAAATACGTGTCCAATCATTTTTAATATTGTAACTGACGGACTAATTATATTTTTTTAGTTTTCATGCCCTATTATGCTAATATTGTTTCAGAAAATATAACTTCTATATTCATACAGCTAAGGTCTATTTTGGTGTAGTTGGTTAATTAACGCGAACATATAAATCCTTACAATGAATAAATGTAGACAAAAGACATTTTTATGTTATTTAGACAGTAATAGTATACTTATAGCTGTAATAGAAATACTTTGATTTTCTTTGTGGACCAACATGCTATTGAAGTTAAGTTTATACTTAAATACTTATTTTTATACCGTTATTGCTTTATTTTTATTATGCTTAGAATTAAGGATCTCTTTATAATGTTATGAAGGTGACAAAATAATTTCGAAATGACTGGAAAATTCTGGATTGTTGGCAGAGTAAACTAGATGGCATTTTTAATTAATTTATATTAAATATTTCTAAACTGGAACATGTTAGATTTTTTAAAGATTAGTAGAGTTTTTATGCACACTACTAGTATTCTTGTTAACCCTTCGTGCTAAGTTAAAATGCTTGTGTTACGAGTGGGTTCACGTCGGTAGTGCAATAGGTGGGGATCGAACTGACGACCACAAGATTGCAAGACGCCCTAACCATTGGGCTACGAACGATTCAAATTCAGAGAAAATTAGATCTGTTATTCTTAAAATGTATGCTTTGAAGAGACTCTGCTGTATCATCCAGATTCAAGAATAGAACTGAATCAGCCAATTTTGTGAGTGATTGTTTGGAATTTTATATAGACTAGTATTATTTATTTGAACAATGTTTAGATGCCAAACCGAGTCCTACATTTGTATAATTATTTGTTTTCACTGCACATTGTCTGTCGGATTGTCGCTAAGATGGACATGTTACGATCGCAGAACTTGACGCTGGCGGTACTCCGCTATGTGAATTCAATATAAAGATAATTATGTAATTGTAGTCTAAGAAAAATAGCTTTTAGTTAACATTTTTGAGAAATCATAGAGGTTTTAATAAAACATCCTGCCGAAATCGATTTCACGTTTTATTATTAAAATACTTCCAAAATAAGCAACAAACAAATAACAATGTAAAAAGAACGTTCTATGGTGCTATATAGACCTGCTATTTATTAAAATTAACACTGTAACGATTATATGCAAATTCATCACTGCGAAGCTTACAAAATCTATCCGTTCATATTTTAGAAATATGGCACTCTGAAGTCGTTTTAACGCAATACGAGTCTATTACATAGCGAGTTTATTACAAAAGTACACGAGGCGCCCGGACGTCCCTTCGACGGACGTCCGCGAGCGGGTTCGCGAATTCACGGACGCGGGTCCCGATCGATTACAGTGTTGGAAAGCGGCGAAATTGACACGGTACGATCACAAAAAATACTCTCACGAATTCAGATCCACCCCCGCGTCGCCGAGTCAGTCCACGATGGACAGCTGCGCGAAGCCCAGCAGGCTCAGCTCGTCGCTGGGCTCGGGCGGCGCGGACGGCAGGCGGAACGTGCGCGGGCGCGGGGGCGCGCCGCCCAGCGCGTCGTCCACCAGGCGCTGCAGCTGCGCCGCCGCCGCGCCCGCGTCGCGCGCGTCCAGCAGCCCCGCGCCCACCAGCTCCGTGGCGATGCCGTCCGCCGAGTCCTTGCCGGCCGCGAACTCGAAGCGGATGTCGTTGAGCTCGCGCGCCGCGTTGCGCATGCGCAGCACGAGGTTGATCTGCGGCGCGTCGGCGGGCGGCCCGCGCGGCTGCCCCAGCGCGAAGGCGCGCTCGGGCTCGTCGTCCTCGTCCGACGAGTCGGCGCGCGCCAGCGTGTTCATGGGCCGGTCGCGCGCCGCCGCCTCCTCGTCCGCGTCGTCGTCCTCGCTCTCCCACACCCACTCGCCCGTCTCCATGCGGTGCAGGCGCCCCGACGCGCCGGGCTGGCGCCGCGCCGCCTTGTGCACGCGCGTCTCCATGCTGGGCCCGATGGACACGAGCGTGCTCACCAGGTACTTGCGGTCGCGCGCCTTCTTGAAGAACGCGTGCTTCAGCAGCTCGGTGGCGGTCGGCCGCTTGGCGGGGTCCTTCTGCAGGCACTCGGAGATCATCTTGCGGAACGTCTTGCCGTACGCCTTGTACTGGTCCTTCTCCTCGGCGCCGGTGTCGAGCGTCGGCGGGTCGTTCTGCAGCGTCAGCATGAGCACCTTCATCGGCGGGTACTTGTGGTAGGGCGCCGTGCCGGTGGCCATCTCGATGGCCGTGATGCCGAAGGACCACACGTCCGCCTTGAAGTCGTAGCCGTGGTTCTGCTCCATGACTTCGGGCGCCATCCAGCAAGGCGTGCCCACGAACGTATGGCGGACCTTCTGCCGGCTGAGGTCCCGGCCGGTGGCGAGCCAGGCGGAGACCCCGAAGTCCGCGATCTGCACGGTGCCGTCGTCTCCCAGCAAGATGTTGCCCGCCTTGACGTCGCGGTGGATCTGTCCGTTCTGGTGGAAGTACTCGAGGCCTCGCAGCACCTCCTTGAGCACGGTGGCTATGGTGGCCTCGTCGAACACGCCGTGCTTGCAGTTAGACGCGCGCATCTTGTGCTTGATGATGTCGAGCAGACTGCCGCCCTCGAGCAGGCGCAGCACGAGCCACAGCTCCTCCTTCACCACGAAGCTGGTGTAGTAGGTGACGACGTTCTCGTGGTTGCAGGAGGACATGGCCTGGATCTCCTTGAGCAGCTCGTCCATGGACGTGTTCCACTTCTCGAGGTTGATCCGCTTGATGGCGCACTTCTCCTGTCGCGGGCGACAGAAGGCGGCGTGCACGACGGCCGTGGCGCCCACGCCGATCACGTCCAGCAGCTCGTAGTCCTCCTGGCTGTTGGGCCATGAGTGTCCCGACCCCGCCATTGTGATACTGTCTAACTATTTATTTGTACTTCTAATAAGGCCAACGTTTAAGGCATGGACTGAAACTACTAGATTTTGTTTTGTTAGTTGACAGTGTTATTCGCGACGAATGTCCCGTCTTTCATGTTGATGTGGTGTTGGGGTTTGTAGTTTTGCAGTACAAAGTGTTTGGTCTCCTTCTTAGACTCGAATCTATGAAGGGTTGTACAACCTTCTCTAAGTTCTAAAATAGTTTTATCAATATATTTCTTTGTATTGTCGTTGTAGTCTATACTTGCCTTGGGGTACAGGTCGTCACCTGGAATGTTTAATATTTATTCAGTAACAAAATATTCTCCTAAACATAAATATCTCCATACAGTTGTCAAATACCATAAACGAAATAACAAAACTTCTGCTTTTGTATATACCATATTCAAATTTCGATACTATCTAGCACTCCAATATGTAAATGTTTTCATATTGCTTCAACACACATATGACATGCAATTAACATGTTGCTGTGGGTTCAGCTTTATGAAGATGCTAAATGGTTTTGTAGTCATACACATTATTATATACAACCCATTTGCGTGCAAATATTATTTAAACCTATTATGTGTAATTGAAAAATAGTACACAACATATTTTGTAGTCTATGTTGACTCTATAATTTTAATAAAATTTATTATAAAAACCTTTCCGGTAAAATAAAATATATAAATTTGCATGATGCAACATCATAAGAACATCTACATTCTAACATATACAGCTACACAGTAAAACAAATAAAATATTGAGAAGTAAAAATTATAAAAATATAATATCGTAGATAGCAATAGCATAGCAATACTAGTATCTATTTTATCATCAGCCTGTATAAGATCCTAAGCTGAACATGGGCCTTCTTTCGAGGGATTTGCCAAAGTCAAAATCACATTAAGGAACAAAGGCTTAACATGCTTTCCAACGGCAATGTAAGTAGTCCTTCAACCAACCAGACCCATAAAGAAATCTTAGATTTTACACAGGCACTAGGCCATGGAGTCTGTTGTATATTTACCTGGTAATATATGTAACATGCCATCCTTCACTTTGTAAACAAATGGGTATATCAGTTGAGTGTCATGTCCACTGCGTTCTGATGCAAACCCAATCAGCTGTTCAATGTCTTTTATATGTGACAACCGATAAAACTCATACAGCTGCGGTGGATACAAAACTTTGTCACTACTTATTATTTCTAATGGACTCGACCACTGCAAAGCAAAATGGAACATGAGAGCAACAATGATAACCACTGGCAAGATATAAGGAAACTAAATTAACATTATCTCTATTCAAATATACTTCAGTTGGTACTTTTAAGTTGCTTCAGTGTATGGTGATAATTTATGTGACACACTATGGACTAGATAACAAAGAGTACTAACTTGAATCGAAACTAGATTTTACCATAAAAACATATCAAGTCTGGTACAAGAAAGCATAAATTAGAATTGCTTCATTTTTGAATAAACCACATATTTGAAATCAACCATGTCTCATGAAATATATCATTAATTTATATATAAAACAAAACCAAAAAAGATGGGATGCATATGGTGTAATATTATTTTGCTTTACACCAATCATTATTTTGAAGTATGGCAACAAATACTATGCAGTCAATCTTCCACTACTTGTTATACTAAATACAAGTCAAAGCTAAGGCTGATCCCATTTTGGGTGTGCTTGTTTCGTAAGCGTGAAGTGTGTGAACAACCCGAGGGCTGAGCTCTGTCACCCTCCATCGTTTGCTTGTAATAGATGCTCAGGAATTATGAACATAATCTACATTCAATATGGGGTCTGTGTTAGATGCCATTTTAGTGTAGTGGTAATACTAACCTCTATACTAACAACTTCAGAGTCAGAAACACTTGTGATATCCGGCTTATCCTTCAGGGCAGTGACAAAGAATGCAGTATCAAATCTCTTGGGTAAAGGTGCAGGGGTCAACCAGTTGCTCCAATAGTGCAGTGACCATATGTCTGGGTAACAATTGAGTTCCTCACATAAGGTGAATAGATCACCGGGCTCTTTACTTATCTAAAATAGTGAGAAAATAATTCAACAGTTACCAATATACTTCTTTTGGAAATAAATACTTTTATTATTATTATTATATGTATATTTGTGAAATATTTGTTAAGTGACCTACTTATTCTACACAAGAAAAGCGAAAATAAAAAAAAACAGCTACCTACTCAGATTTTTACTAAGTAGGTATTTCATATTTTTTTAACATCATTTGGTATCAGGAATGGCTGATACCAAAATATGACAGGCTTTTATAAGAAAATCTTAATCTTGATAAAATTTATTAATAAAATACATATATATATATGATGAAATAAACAATTTTATTATTATTACATGTATAGGTTTTTGGGAATTATTATGTCATATGAGATATAATACTGAAATAAACCTGAACCTTTAATTAGATTGTGTGTAAAAACTAATATGAAGCTGAAGAGTTTGTGTTTGTTTGAACATACTAATCTCAGAAACTACTGGTGCAATTTGAAAAGTTCTTTCAGTGTGAGATAGCCAATTTAACAAGAAAGACTATAGGCAACATTTTATTATGAAGTCACTATAAGAACAGGAGTTATGTAGGTGAAATCGCACGCAAACGCGAAATGTGAGTACAGTAAAGTAAAATGTGACCATGTCAAATCTTACCCTATTCTGCCAATACTTGACATCAATATCTAATATAACATCGGCCCATATCCTGTTTCGATCCTTTCTCTGATTTTTTGAGCAGATAAGAACACCTAATTCTTCAAATGTCTCTCTGATTGCTGTGATTCTTAATTGAATATGCCTACAATTATTAAAGGAAAATTAATATTAATGATGACTGCTTTTCATGAAATGGTTTACATACTTTCTCCCTAATTGTGTTGTTATGTGCTTTTCAATGAATTATTTTCATTTGAAAATTATCTTTTAGTACATATATATAATTTAAATGCCATACCAAAACCTCCTATAGATAACACAGGTCTGCAATGGCTTTCCCCTTTCAGTTTTGATGAGCGATTTGGATAGATTTTGGGGCGCTGATTACGGGAAAAATATTAAAAAAATTCCATCACGTCAGGATTTTTAGTTATAGATCATCCTTTTTTTTGCCTAAATTACTTAAGCCTTCCTAGTAATTTATTAATTATTTTATTTTAATCGTATCTTATTGAACAAAAAACACACTAAATGGTTGAAGTAGACATTAATGAATGAGTTCTCATAAATGTAGTTAAACATAACTTTTAATTAAGTATGTGATATACCCTTATTTTAAAAAAACTAGTGGATTTTTAGGTCATTTGCTAAAGACCTCATTTCTTGTAGGCTAAATGCTTTTTTTATAGAAATTAACTTAAATCGTTAGAAGACAGTTAATGAGGGTAGATTAATATTATTTTGTATAAATAGCACCATCACTATTTTTAAAAAGTCAGTACTTCTGTGCAATTCGTAACGCTTACTTGAAAAATGTCATCGCGAAAGTGTTTAAACTCTCCGGACAATTTTTAACAATTTTTGACAAGGCGCTGAATAAAGAAGGAGAAGGTTTTAAATATCTACACCAGATTTTTCCATCTATATCTGAAGCTAAACTGAAAGAAGGTATTTTCGTTGGCCCGGACATAAGAAAATTGATGAAAGATAAAGATTTCGATGAAAAATTGAGTGAAATTGAATTAGAAGCCTGGAAATCTTTTAAGGAAGTAGTGAGGCATTTTCTAGGAAACCATAAAAGTCCAAATTATGAGGAAATTGTAAAGAAAATGATTGAAAATTTCGGCAAAATGGGATGTTCGATGAGCATTAAACTTCACTTCCTTAATTCGCATTTGGACTACTTTCCTGATAACTTGGGAGCTGTAAGTGAAGAGCAAGGCGAAAGATTTCACCAGGACTTGAAGGAGATGGAACGTCGCTATCAGGGAAAGTGGAATAAAGTAATGATGGCAGACTTCTGTTGGCTATTAAAGCGTGATGATCCAAGTCGGAATTTCAAGCAAAAATCTCACAATCGGAGCTTCGGTGAAAAAAAAGCAAGATACCATAAAAGTATTTAATATTTTTAATTTATTTATTACTGTCCCTTCAATGTATTTTTAATGTTTTAAGTTTAGTAACATAATTGTTACTTCATTGTAATAAAAAAAAACTTTGTAAAGTTGGCCTTTTTTTCCGATTTCACATAAAAGGATTTTTAAAAAAAACTGAGGGTGATAGGACAAATCCAAGTACATATTCGTAATCAGCGCACCAAAATACCTCAAGATCAGCAATCAAATCCAAAAGGGGAAAATAAGAGTTCAAATTTGCAGACCTGTGTAATTAATGAATTGTTTTTTATATTCAATATGAGTCTATAATTCTTCAGCTAAATGTTCTTAAATAAATATACATATTTGTGTTTAAAACAAAGTACATGCAATTTTCCCAGAATATTTTTAAAAAATGTTTCTAATTATGTCATTACATTGATAAAGTTGTAGTGCATGCATCATTAACAATATAATTATTAAAGGTGCTAATGTCATATCAGTTAAGATTTACAATTGTTGTGTATAGGTTTTAATACCAGAATAGCATCTTAATAATTACATAGCAATAAAAAAGAGATAACAAGGAAGTTTATGAAGGCCACAGCATGTAAGTTGGCTATTACATATAGTACTACAATGTATGAGTGAGATAAAGCCTACAACTACTTGTAGAATGGTGCTACTGCATTTTTACAGATAATAACTTCTATCTACACACTCACTACAGCAGCCAGGCAATGTAAACAAGCAATACCATTCCACTTGTAGATACAAAACACATACAACATGTATTCTGTATGCACAAGAACTTTTGTATTTACTGTCGTTATCATTTAATGTGCCACTGACGAAAACGTCAGACGATATGTCAAGGTCTTCAAATATTACCTTTGTACAGGATTATCTTTGAAAATAGGAGTAACAACGCCACTAGGGTGGTGCAAGGATGCGAAATCCTGTTCCGTGTATCCGAAGGAGCGCAGGTAGTCCAGCCAGTGCTGCCCACCGTCCACAGTCTCGCTCACACCGCCGGGAAACACCACGCTGTTGGGAAACGAAGCACTCCGCGCCCGCGTCTGCAACAATATGTCGTAATTAACACTGTCACGATCTTTCACCACCGATAACAACTTGCTATTCCGCTTTGTGAGCACTATTAACGAAGCGGCGTCACGCCAACTTTTTCCAATAATATTTTTCATGACCGATTTCATACGGCGATGAACTTCTAATAACAGGGTTAAAATACAAGGTCGACTTACGCGGTATACGTTACTAGAAAACACTATGCTAATCAAGTTTATAATGTCTTATCGACAATGATAAAATTATATTTGCGACAGCACGAAATGGAATTACAAATACAAAAATAGCACAAAATTGACATTCACTGCACTCACATTTTTTCTGTGTCAGACGAAATAGAGATGTGGCGACAGTAAGTAATTGTCAAGAATCGATTAATCGAGCGTATAATCGAAAAGCAAATCAATTTTAAATAGTTATATTTTAACAAAGCCAAGATTGGTTTGAAAATTCATATTATGATGAATAATATGTTTTTTTTTTGCATTTTTTTCTTTCTTGTGTAGAGCAAATCAGCGAGAGTGCATAATGCTAGAAAAATACTCGCCTGCTAAAGTCATTTACACCACTGCGTGCTGTTAATAAACGTTTGTAATAAGAACAAAACCTTAAGCATGGGGGCAAATTTATCGAAAACTACTAAGTTACTTATTTCCATTGATCACACTGTATAATTTTCTTCCATATTTTTTTTTAGTTTAGTAATATTCCGTTAGAGGCGCTGCATGATTTGATACCCATGCAGCGCCTCTAACGGAATATTACGATATAGGGGTGTCTGAAAGTGCCCTCGCTAAGTCGAGCACGGCCTTAACATCCTTTCTATTACTAAGCCTATTTTTTGTGGCTAAGAGGGCACTACATACGTACATTGCCAAAATCCATTAAATTTGGACTAGTAGTTTAACATAAGCAAGTCAATGTTCCGTATTTTAATCAGTCACTGACTTATCGAACATTAAAACGGTAAGGTACTTATAGCGGACCCACATGACATAAATCCACACAGGACTCCAAATTCTGAAAACAGTAATTGTCTCACAGAGGCATTTAAAAGCAAAAAAAAATTCTAACATGAATGTTATGTCCTCTTTTCGTAAGGGCTAATTATATATTAACAATAATCTTTTACCTATTTTAGCTCTAGCCTCTTGTTAATTTATCAGCTTGTTACGTTTACTGCTCAACGCGGCAAACCAGAGTCGTTGAGGGATATTGTCATGATCACCACGTTTGGCAGACGGATTGGTGAACGCCGGAAGATGGTATGTATCCTGATAGATCCTGCTTCTTTTATGTCCTTAGTCCCTTAGTCACCTCTTATGACACCCATACGGTGGTCTTTTCTAAGCCAGAAAGCACACGGCCTCGTTTTTGGCCTGAACCAATAGAATTACTGAGTAATGACCCAAAATTGCTTCCAATACTACTTCTAACAGTTCTAACACTCTTACACACAAGCCCTATTTGTGTTCCCACTAAGGCCAGAAAAAGTTGGAACATGTTATTCATCTTTATATAAAAATACAAAGTGCATCTTTATTATATCCAAGTTTTCCTAGAGCCTCGCAAACGCATTTTCAACTCTCATTATACCCGGTGAAAATGAATCGAAAATTTAAAAGAAAATTGAAACTACAGAAAAAGTTCACGGAAACTTTGTAAAGAGGCTGAAGAGATATTTTACTTGAAAGTGACCATTTTAAAAGATTTCTATTGAAAGGACGCTTTTTATATTTAATGGAATTGGGCATTACTTAGCGGAAATCCATACTAATCTAAATTAAAAACCAAATATCTAGTGTTAATTCTGCTAAAAAATGTGTTAAAATGCTGGGAAGTCTTTTTGCACCGCCCTCTCGCCCGCACAAATTATGCACAACATGCAGGAAGGAAAAATAAAACGTTCAAAAATACGATCACCAGCCAAAGACCCGACACGTGTTTAACACCACCCTGATGATGCTCTATGGAGGAGCGAAACATAGTCTAGCGGTATTAGGCTCTCCTTAAGTATCGGTCACGGGATCGAATTACCGCGTCATTTAAAATGGTTGGTTGGTTAAGGGATTTTCTTCTGAGCTTCTGAGGTTAAGCTGGTATCGGGTATGTGCCGATACTGATGTAGACTACAGTGTTATGTATATACTAAACCTACACGCTTGGCAGGGGCTTGATGACTAAGCGCCTGCCAAGCGTTGTGACTATGGCAAAACCCACTCCGACGGAGGCCCATGTTCAGCAACATAACAAGCTGATGATGATGATGAATGTGAACTGATGGAAAGGTAAATTGTTTCCTCCTGGATAAATCAATCATAATGGTTCTCAGGTGTTTTTTTTAGTTTGCGCATAAGATCAGATAAATTAAATGTTGTAATGCAGGATACCATCTGGCAACATTGCGCGAACGCTGTCATCTATTAAGCAGATTTATGTATATTTTCATGTTATTAAAATAATAATTGCCCATAATACATTTTTTTATTTTTATTTTACGTATTTCTATTCAATATTGTCATATTGTCAGTATTCTTAAATCTAAACCAAGTTGCTATACTTGTATACTCAGGTAAGTCTGTGTATGAGAGCACTTGACCGTATCGCTATTTTTATTAGAACGTGCCTCAAACGATCCATCACTCTATGATATTGAATATCGTGCGGTCAGCCCTTGAATGGGTGACTGGCTGCGGGCCGGGGTTGCTGCTATTATAAACAATGATAAGTATAGGTAGGCAGATCTAATATAATGTTTTGTAAGTAGATAAGCAGGATCGGATTTAAAAGTCCGGGGCCCCGGGGCAACAAATGAGAAGAGGCCCCCTACTCACAAATTAGTTTACCTCTAAATGTGTCGAAAATTTGAAGTATGTATCTACTTTTCAGGACTATTTAAATTATGATATTTTACTGATCTTAAATTGAAGTGAACAAGTATATGAATAACCTTTATTACAATATTTAAGAACTATTACATTAATCATGATTCTACAAAGTACTGTATGTAAAGGTACAACACCGAAAAAAATAATAAAAGAAAAGTTGTAGAGTTTACCCGTCAGAATGTTGAAAGATTTTAAATTTCTATTGTGGGGGCTCCTCTATTGTGGAGGCCCCGGGGCAGTTGCCCTGGATGCCGTCCCTTAAATCCGGCCTTGTAGATAGGAATCTAGTTCTTATTTGCGGAAGAATATCTTTACTTTATCACCCTGTTGACGTTCAATGTTGAACATGTGCCTCCTGTTTAACAGACGTGGCAAGCCAGGGTTGTTGGGATATTGTTGTAATCACCACGCTTGGTTGACGGATAGGAGATCGCATTTAGATGGGCGTACCTTTCTTCTCTTCTTTATCAAAATAACTTCGACGGGTTTTTTTTTTATTTACACTCTGGCAATAAAACCCTAATGCACAGACAAAGCATCCAGACTCCGAATAACTACTCGTAGTTCACACAAATAATTGTCCCGTATGGGAATCGAACCCAGAATACCAGGTCTCAAAAGCCCCTACCGTAACCACTGAGCTACCGGCGCAGTCCATATTGGCAGGGGATTTTTGAAATAAGCCAGATTTCAAATCCATTTCATACTTTTTGCGTGAATCAATAACATAAATACACTTGAGAGCAATAAAATCGCACACGTTGACTTTTTGTTGTTAAAGCAGTTTTTTTCATGAATGTGAATACATATTAAAATAAAACTTACACTATTTGAATGTTTACTTCAGTACCTTTCTAATGATATCAAATACAGTGTAAAAAAAGTACCCATAGGGAGTTTTAGGGCACAAAACCCAACATACGGATAAAATTACCCAATTTAGCTTAAGAAAGAATAAAAATAAAACTCAAAATGCTTGATCAAATTGTTTTTTAATAAGGTGTATTCCCTCCCCTAGCCTTGATTACAGCTCTTAATCGGTTTTTCATGGACCGTATTAATTTCACCATGAAATCTTGTGGTATGGCGTTCCACTCCTCTTCAATGGCAAGTTGAAGCTCTTGGAGGCGCGTAGGAGCAGGGCTTCTTGCTCGAACTCTTCTTTTTAGCTCATCCCAGACATGCTCAATCGGATTGAGATCAGGACTACGAGCTGGCCACTCCATCGCGGTGATTCCAACGTCTTCCATGTAGTCGCAAACTGTTCTAGCGACATGCGGTCTGGCGTTGTCGTGCATTAAGAGAAAATCTTCTCCCATAAGCCACGCAAGCGGCCTCACATGTTCTTCGAGCACTTCTTCGACGTATCGTGCAGCCGTCAAACTTCTCGATCTCGGGCCGGTATTCGCCGTAGTGATGAATACAATGTCAGTTTTAGTGTCCAACATTATGCCACCCCAAAACATACACGATCCACCTCCAAAAGCCACACGTTCGCTTATGCAGCATTGTGAAAATCGCTCTGATGACCTTCTGTAGACCCTAGAGCGTCCATCATGACCATGTAAAGTCATTCTGCACTCATCAGAGAACATAACAGCCCGCCATTGGTCATACGTCCAATTTAAATGTTCCCTAGCAAATTGTAGCCGGGCTTGTCGGTGAGCTGTGGTCAATTTGGGACCATTTGCTGGGCGATGTGAAGTCATTCCTGCTTCACCTAGTCTTCTTCGAACTGTCCACCGACTTATACTGACATTGCGAACTTCTCGAAGCTGTTGTCCCAGTTGAACCGCGTTCAGTTGCCGATTTCTCAAAGACCTTGTCACAAGAAAGCGGTCATCACGCTCTGATGTTGTGCGTCGCCGGCCAGATCCTGGTCGCCGAATGTAGCCACCGGTCTCTTGGAACCTCTGGTATACACGACGAACAGAGTAGCGGCTCAAATTTAGCCGTCGAGCAACTTCACTTTGGTTATGGCCTGCTTCGAGCAAGGCAATAACTTGAGCGGCTTCTGCGGGCGTGGTATCCATATTTTTCCAGTAAATCCGTATGCTTCCAGTAGAGATGTTATCACATTGACCTTCGGTATGCAACTGATTAAAAATTCCAATAAACCGACCTTTTTATACCTGCGGCTAAGGGTGCAAGTAGTGACAACGCAAACGCGTGAATTTGGGGAATTCGGTGTACGGTCGGTTTTTGTAAGTTACGTAAAGGTCAATGATTTTAATTTTATGTTTTTGTAAAGCTAAGCTTGTATGCTTTAATTTTGTCTAATGATTTTTACTCAATATCTTTAGATTTTAGAAAACAATCAGTAATAAACCAAATTACAAGGGGTGTGCGATTTTATTGCTCTCAAGTGTAGGTATAACCAGCCCGAACCTTCGCATTTGTGCCTCTTATATTAGCATAGAACAGGGTACAGATTTATACGGGCACAGGTGCATTGTATCTGTTTAGGGTTACCATCTTTACTTCTTAATACAGGCTATGTCATAGCCTAGCAAGAAGAGCAGCACGTCACCCACTTGATTGTCTAAAATTCAAATCTACCCACTTTGTGGAAACTGTAAGAAACTCTGTTTTTATATAAATAAACATTATTAGTAGGCAACCGGGATAAGACGCGTGAAAACTTCGGATTTTAGAGCCCAAAACCCGGACATGTTCACATAGAGCTCGGGTGCAGTGCGTGTTTCGCGGGCGGCCAAAGACTTTAAATTTCAAACCCGTACTACAAATTAAGCCTCGCCCAGACACTCCCCAGATGCTAACTACTAAACTAGGAAAAGTCCGTAGAAACCGGAACGGATGGCAACCTTATATCTATATCATAATTTTCAGTGGCGCGTATCGGTAGCATGGGGTAGAGAATAACATAATACTATTAGCTTATAGTCGTGGTTTCCGGCTTAGAATAGACTACCCCATGTCTCATCATGAGACATGGGGCAGTCTATTGACCCATGAGACTCTCATGGGTCTCGTAAGAGGTGACTAAGGGATGATGACCCTTATCTTACTGCGATCACCATCCCGCCTGTCAAGCGTGGTGATTATGGCAATATCCCTCCACAACCATGACTTGCCATGGTTTGTGATGGGTTTGTACTGCTGAACAGCCGTGGACGTTATACTGGCGAATGATGATAATGGTGTGAAACTACAACGTTGCTCGAAAACAAATTGATATTACCGATAAAAACAGTGATGATAAGTATTTTCTTTGTTGCATTCTAAACTTCATCATCATCATCATCAGCCCGTACAACGTCCACTGCTAAGCATGAGTGGTATTTGCCATAGACATCACGCTTGCCTACCAAGCGTGACGTCGGTTGGTGACCGCAGTATTATGTTGTAACATACAAGGAAACGCTGCTGCCCGTTCCCTGGCATACAATTGTTTAAGATGATGTTAACAATCGGGACCAACCAACCTACGCTACGGATTCTAAACATAGAAAATACTTATCATCACATATTTTTAATATAACTATTTGATTATCGAAAAATCGTGGAAATAAAAGTATATAGCGGAACTACAAAGCGCCACCCTGTGTTTTTTTTCTAGATTACGATGGAAGTAATTGTTTGAGAATAGGAAGCAAATAGAACCAATAGGGAAGCAATTCTTGGGCATAAATTCAACGCTGAATACTCATAGTGACCGTCTGATACTGATGGCGACACCATTTTAGCTTAGCACGAGGGGTTAACAAGAATACTAGATAGTAGTCTTGTGCCTGCTCGGTCATTTTCAAGATCGCTCCGTACTAGTTCATTTCGGACAGTGAACTAGTTCATTCTATAAGCTCTAATAGCTCTATTCGGTCTTTGCGCTCGGTCAGCATTTCCATATAGGACAACGCGGACCACAGAGCAAATACGTTCTCTAGGAACATTGTTAGGTACTTAGAACGTATTTGCGGACCACAGAGCAGCCACCAAATCACCATGGTGACCAAATTATGGTTGCTATTGTACTAATTTAACATATTTGATTTTCCTTCATACTTGAACAGGCTTAGGACTCGAGGACTGTCATTCTGATCAACCGCCTACATTATTATGAATGAATTCGTATGACGTACTTGTCAAAAACAATCAGTCAGTTTCATTATTCGTTCTCGCTCGCACTTATACGATCTCGCGGTTTACAATGTACGAAGTACGAAAAGAGCTATTAGACCGATTACAAATCAGCGTTCGGAAACGTTTCTTCTAGTACAGTACGAAGATACAGCTCCTATTCGTTCATCGTTCACGAACTACACAAGACTACTAGATAGATACTAGTTATAGTTAAGACAGAACGACGCGACAGACGTCGTCCTATCTTAACTCAGCTAGGTCATCATGTCTTCAATATAATTGCTAACAGCTAAAGATATAATGTCCACATTAGAGTTAAACTCCATCGTTAAACTAATGAATGTACCTAAGTACTAGCACATAAACCAGTATCATAATCTAATAACAGGTAACACAGGATTATACACTTTACGGTATTTATCCAGTATTAATAAACCTGACCAACCGTGCCCAAGTTATAGGCGTATCGAGGAGGTGTATAGATGGGGCACCATACGGGAATGGGGATGTTGAAAACCGCGTTTGACTATATATACAAAGTATGACACAAGTAGGAACTGGATCAGAGTCCCATGATGACCATGATGTAGCTACCTTCCTTTGTCATCATCATCAGCCTGTTGTAGTCCACTGCTGAACATAGGCCTCCCCCATCGATTTCCAGCGGGAACGATCGCTAGCGGCCTTCAACCACTGACTCCCTGCAACCTTTATGAGGTCGTCGGTCCATCGTGCAGGCAGTCGTCAGTTCGTGGTCTCCACTCGAGAACCTTTCTGCTCCATCGGCCGTCAGTTCTTCGAGCTATGTGTCCTGCCCATTGCCACTTTAGCTTGCTAATCCGTTAAGCTATGTCAGCGACCTTCGTTCGCCTGCGGATTTTGCTTCTTTCCTTTGTCATGATGATATTGAATTAAATACTTTATACTAGTTGTTCAAAAATTTATATAGTGGTTAAATTTCCTAATTTTCCGCGCAATTTTCTCTACTTTAGGATTCCGTACCCGAAGGGTATAAACGGGACCCTATTACTAAGACTTCGCTGCCTGTCTGTCTGTCACCAGGCTGTATCTCAAGAACCGCGATAGATAGACAGGTGTAATTTTCACAAATGATGTATTTCTGTTGGCGCGTATAACAACAAATACTAAAAATACAATAAAATAATTATTTAGGGCGGGCTCCCATACAAGAAACTTTATCTTTTCTTTTTGCTCGATCTTAATAACGGCAACAGGTAGGCACTTGAAAATGGTACGGAACCCATCGTGCGCGTGTCCGACTCGCACTTGGCCGGTATATTTTTCTCTCATAAGAAGCTTCTCCTGACAATAACAAATAATTAGCGAATTCGGTCCAACTGTTCACGCGTGATGCCATGACCAAGGGAAATAGAGATTCATCTTTATTATATTTATATAGATTATGCCCATCGTGGGCATAATCTATATCAATGGTCACTAAACTCAATTAGTCTTTCAATGATTATATAGTCACATCTCATATTAATTTAAATTTTCATTTATTATACAGGGTGTCCGGTAATTAATGGATAACCTTAAAATGGGTAATGGTAAAACTAATGACCATTCAGAAAAAAAATACAAATAAAAAAAAATACAGTTGGTACCAAAGATATGATTTTTTTAATAATAATCGGTGTTTTTTGTTACCTTATTTCACATTTTTATACACCACGGCCACAAATTAAGGAATTCTATCGGTTTTTTTTTTGTTATAGTAATTTACGTTAACTGAGCTGATAGATAGGTAATAAATAGTATGACTACTATTACACGGTTTTTTTTTTAAACAACTTGAATGTTTGTTCTGGGGAAAATTTGTGAAAAATATTCAATTTGACAAAGTTTGAGCAACCGTAACTTAAAAAAAAAGTATCCAGACACAAGTGACCAATTATTTTAAACTATTATGTGCTTCAAGCCAATTTCAAAATGGTATCATTCATTATTGTATCTAATGTAAATTCTGAATTATGGCTATTTGTGTAGAAAAGGTGTGAATTTTGGATAAACATCAAAATTTGCAATATTGGAATATTTATTTACATTGAATGTACCTGACCATTGGAGTTTAATAAAAAACAACATTTGACATTAGTAAAACTGTATTCGTTATTAATTACAATAAATGTTCAAATTGTCTGCCACCCACTCTGATACAGGCTCTACATCTACGAATGAATGCTCTCCTGAGCAGTCGCGTATAGCGTCGATCGCTTATTTTCGATGCGGCTGCCCGGACACGGCTACGTAAATCTTCCAAGGAACGGATCGGCTTTGCGTAAACTTCTTCCTTAAGACAGCCCCAGTAAAAAAAATCAAGTGGATTTAGATCTGGTGAACGTGGGGGCCACAAAATTGGCCCCAGGCGGCCAATCCATCTGTTTGGGTATGTTCTATTTAAGTATGCACGAACAGATACAGCATAATGCGCAGGACAGCCGTCATTTTGCAATCAATATGATTCTCTCTCCACCTCGGGCACCTCTTGCAATAAGTTTGGAAGATCATTTTCAAGGAATTCTAAATAACTTTGGCCAGTTAGGTTCCCCGGTAATTCAAATGGGCCTATTATTTTTCCGTTTAATATTCCAGTCCAATAATTTATTTTAAATTGGTACTGTGACCTGTCTTCACGCATAGCACGAGGGTTCGTTAGTTGCCAGCTATGGAGATTGTGTAAATTCATGTAGCCATCTCTTTTCAATGTTGATTCATCACTCCATAGAATTTTATTAAAAAACTGCGGGTCTGCTTCCATCTTCCCCAGCATTTTTCGGCAGAAACGCAATCTTGCATTATAATCTCTTGGTTGAAGGGTCTGCACGCGCGTAACGTGGAACGGGTGAAATTTGTTCTTTTTTAAGATATCATGCACAGTCGATTTCCCTATACCCGTGCGTCGAGCTATTGATCGCGTAGAAATTGAAGGATCTTGCGCAATTTCCTCAAGTACCACGTCTTCTACATCAGCACGAGCGCTTCTTCCACCACTAGTACCACCAACACCAGTACCAGGGATTCTTCCTTCTGAGTAACAACCGTGGACTCTTATAAATACGCGGTAATCTGGATGACGCGCATTAGGATATCTTTCCCTATAAAGAGCTGCGGCTGCGTTTCCATTGCCTCTGCATTCCCCATAAATAAAATGCATGTTTGCATATTCTTGTGGCGTATACTCAACACGTGGCATGTTGATTCACAAAATAAACAATCCAGTTACAAGCCAAGTCGTCGCAAATATCACCACACAAAACAAGTCCAAATCGGTAAACAAAACGAATAGTCCAGTAAAATAGCCAGGTCGTCGTTTTAACACTGATTCACAGTAACTAGCAACAATTGCAACCGGAAACGAAATAAACACATGCGAAGTCGAGCAAGTCGAGTGACGCACTAAGTCTAAGTCCCTGTTCCTGTAAGTTCTGTTAGTCCCCTACCGGTTTTTTTACATTTACTATCTCGCTCGCACTCATCCAACTCATATCCTCTTTGTCTAACATGAACAAAAGACGGGTGGTGCAGGGTGCGCGCAGGTAGCTAGTATGGCGGTCACACGACTTACACACACGACATTTATTGCAAAGCCAATTTGTATTTGTTAAAATATTTCTGGTTTTAAAGAGACTTTATTTAATTATTACTATTCATTACTTACGTCTATTAATGTTTTTATTAACCCCGAATGGTCAGGTACATTCAATGTAAATAAATATTCCAATATTGCAAATTTTGATGTTTATCCAAAATTCACACCTTTTCTACACAAATAGCCATAATTCAGAATTTACATTAGATACAATAATGAATGATACCATTTTGAAATTGGCTTGAAGCACATAATATTTTAAAATAATTGGTCACTTGTGTCTGGATACTTTTTTTTAAAGTTACGGTTGCTCAAACTTTGTCAGATTGAATATTTTTCACAAATTTTCCCCAGAACAAACATTCAAATTGTTTAAAAAAAAAACCGTGTAATAATAGTCATACTATTTATTGCCTAT
Organism: Nycteola revayana; assembly: GCA_947037095.2. Taxonomy (NCBI): domain Eukaryota; kingdom Metazoa; phylum Arthropoda; class Insecta; order Lepidoptera; family Nolidae; genus Nycteola; species Nycteola revayana. Next base: position 20,476,350 of record OX344843.2, read on the forward strand.
CTATCAGCTTAGTTAACGTAAATTACTATAACAAAAAAAAACCGATAGAATTCCTTAATTTGTGGCCGTGGTGTATAAATATGTGAAATATGGTAACAAAAAACACCGATTATTATTAAAAAAATAATATCTTTGGTACCAACTGTATTTTTTTTTATTTGTATTTTTTTTCTGAATGGCCATTAGTTTTACCATGACCCATTTTAAGGTTATCCATTAATTACCGGACACCCTGTATAGTCAGATCTCATATATCAGTTTTCGCCCTTCTTGAACCAAAGACTCCGTTCACCCTGGACCAAAATGTAGGTAGATACGTCCATGCATCTCCATCATGTTTATGTTTATTAAATTACCATAACATATTAGTGTAATTTGCTAGACTTGTAAAAGTACTGTAATTAAATCTTAGGCCATTTATTTTACTGCTATTTAAAAAGCTTTTAGTTAATGTATAGATACGCGTTTTAGTGGTAAAACTGTTTTAATATTAAAAAGTAATAGCCTTGAATTAAAATAATTATAGTATGGCTTTATTTTTTACTTTGTCAGCTCGTCCTAACGTCCACAGTTCAACATGCGTCCTCCTCTTGACAATCCTTGGCAAGTCAGGATCGTGAGGGCAATTGCCATAAACAACAAGCTTGGCAGGCGGATTGGTGATCGCAGCGAGGGAGGAGATCCCATATGAAGATATGGGGTGGTCTATTCTATTTCTTTTGCACAGTTCGAAGACATAGTCAGACAATATTAATTTTTAAGTAGCAGTATCTTGTGATTTAAATCGCATAACTCTGAAAGGGAGTGAGTCGTTGCGTGATGTTTTGTGGCCTGTATTAACTACCGGCACCGGCACTCTACTCCAGTGAGTCGTAGCGTGATATTTTGCAGCCTTTATTAATATGTTAATAAATGCTGCAAAATATCTCGCTTCAACCGCGGGGCGCATTTAGTTATATGTAAAAGTAGTAGGTAATTAGTTTCCCGCGTGCGGTGTCACTCTCCTTTTCTTCGGACGGACGTATATAGTTAGCCACGAGGCTTTTGCTAATTCACTGGGCATACAAAGGCGAGCAGAGCTCTAGCCTACATAATTGGTTTAAAAACTACAAATTAAGCAACCTGCACAAGACGGTGTCCCCTGTGGGACTTGGATCTAAGCGCAGGGCGGTCGCTTGAGAGATTATGACTTAGTTTTTTAGGGGAGTTTTGTGCATTTGTCGCTCTAAGTTACAGTTCGCGGGCCACTCGAACTTCGGGTCCACGAGGGCATCGGAAGATTCTTTACAAACTAAGGGTCGAGAGGACTTCGCGTTCGCGGGCGCACTCTTCTGCGGCGAGTCGAATAGAGTGGTATCTGTGTAGTGGTGCTAGTGGAGTCACCCCAGTTTCTCCCGTTCCTTAGAAATCGTTCGAGCAAAAAATCTAAAAAACTATTTAGCTTTATATCAGTATAGATTTGAATATGTCATTTGTTTTTAACACTAATACCACTAAACTCAATTTTTGTTTAGAATATAAAAAAACAATAGATGATCGAGCCTTTAAATTTATAGTGTAAGTAGGTATTCTATACCTACGTATTTTTCCTAAACACAGACATCAAAATGTTTAATTACGGAATTCTTACGCAAACAATTCCCGATTTTCAAGTTAAAACAGCAAATAAAAGGTTTTTAATCATTAGCTGGTCGCGGCGTCGCATGATTTCACTCGGCTTGTGTTGTGCTTATAAAAGCTTCTCCTTGTTCAGTTTTCAGTGAAGCCTCGATGTGGAAGATATTCCTTTGAGTACGCTTCCTTTATCACAGATGGCGCACTTTACCACACGGTCTGGCGGTATACAAAATGTTTTAAAAGGAAAGATAATATTAATTAAAAGACTTTTATTAGTCTCCATAAATTACACTATCAGTCTAATTTAACTATACTATCATTGTTAAATTAGACCGATTTTTCAATTAGGTATCATCATCATCAGCCCGTAGGTATAATGTCCACTGCTGAACTAGGTTTACTCCCAAAGGCAGGATTTATGCGATAGTCACTACGATTGGCAAGCGGGTTAGTGACCGCAGTGTTATGTTGTAACAGTCAGGGAAACGCTGCTCCCCGTTCCTTGGTACTCCTGGTAGGTCCACCCCACCGCCGCTGCAACGTATTCGCGCGCTGGCGGTGGGATATGTGGGACTCGCCCTCTCCATAGCGTGGTATGCTAAACTCATACCACGAGGAGAGGACACTGTTTTTTTTTTTTTTTGGGGGGGGGGAAATGCTTTTACGCATTCCCACCGCCGCTGCAGCGTATTCGCGCGCTGCCGGGTACGCATGAGCAATCCGGCCCCCCGACGGCACCCACGGCCAATATGGTACCGCGGGATCTCCAGAGCCACACTTACAGTGGCCCATTTGCCCAATTATAGGGACGCCCGGAGTGTAGAGGCGTCCCTACTCCTCATGGGTCAGCCTCGAAGGGAGCGGGGCCCATGTCCCCCACTCCCCGAGGCCGAGCCTAGGGTGGTAGGCGGCGGGAGGAGAGGACCCTGCTAACCACTAAAACCTCCCGGACACTCCTTCAATCCGCCGTTGGTGGGGGCCGGGTACGCATGAGCAATCCGGCCCCCCGACGGCACCCACGGCCAATATGGTACCGCGGGATCTCCAGGGCCACACTTACAGTGGCCCATTTGCCCAATTATAGGGACGCCCGGAGTGTAGAGGCGTCCCTACTCCTCATGGGTCAGCCTCGAAGGGAGCGGGGCCCATGTCCCCCACTCCCCGATCGAATCCACGACCTACGATACTTAAAGTGAGAATTAAGTCTCGGAGGTTGTTATTATGATTATTTGAAGTCTTAAATAAATGGAAGAAGAAAATAATGTTTAGCTTATTTATGTCTACAATGTTTAAACTTGTAACGTTCACTTTGCCATAGTAAAAAGTGGAATTAGTCATAGTTTTAAATATCATTTTCATCCCACCATCTCGGAAAGAGTATTTTTAATCTTCAATATCTGAGTGGAGAAGCCGTTTTTATTCTCTAGAGGATAAAGTAAATTGAATTTAGATCATCGTGTGCACTAAGTTTGTGAATTAAAAAAAACATTAAACCTATTTACTGCTACCTCTATGGTGCCGAATATATCATACAACTTTTTTTTAATTTGTTAAAAACTCAGACTCGGAACCTTCTTGGTGTTCTTTTTTCAATTTGCTTTGTACGCGGTTCTTTAAGCGGCATTTTTTCACGTCATTGTTAAACCTTATAATAAAAACAAGAAACTTGAAAACAAGTGAAAAAACTAAAATGAGTGATTCTAGCGACGAGGAAGTTTGTTTGACGCCAACAGAATTGACTGAAACTGTTAATAATGCGCATTTCCTCGCTGAGGTGGAATGAAAAGTTACGTGTTGCACTCGAGTGCAAAGATTTTTCACCTCGTGCTCTTTTGATTCCCTCGCTAACGTTCAGGATTCTAATATTGAATCACTCGCTGCGCTCGTGATTCAATTTTAGAACCCTTCGCTTGCTCGGTCATCAAAATTGAACACGCGGTTAAAAAGCAACTTTGCACTCTTGTATAACAAATAACTATTACCTATTTAGTTACTGATGCTCTCGTGCAAAACTATAATTGCACGAGAGCATCAATAAGTCAGAGTCAGAAAGTCAAATGTACTCATGCTATATTGATTCAATAAATATCTTATCTCAACTAGATTCCCCGTTTTTTAAAGATTTTCGCCCGAATAATAAAGTGCTATAGAAACGCCGCACTAGTATACCTAATAGAAATAAAAATGAAAAGCCGTCTCTAAATGGCCTCAATTACACTATTATAGATGCTATTTCCTTTGTTCCCAGTGCTCTAGTTTGTAAGTATTACGCGTTAAACTTTACTGGTAGTGCCCACTCCTGATAGTTACACTTACAATGATTGCTCACTGTTCCACAGATTACCTATAACACTGCACACTGAATGGATATTAAAAAAAACCGGCCAAGTGCGAGTCGGACTCTCGCACGAAGGGTTCCGTACTAGTTGCAAGTGCCTACCTTATTTTTGATATCAAGAATACAACAAGTAACATAGTATAAAAGTTCTTGTAGTTCGTTGTAACTTTGATTGAATGAAAGCTAAATTGCGGTTTACGATTTTTGACGTATTAAAAAAAAACTACTTACAAGATCTCGTTCAAACCAATTTTCGATGGAAGTTTGCATGGTAATGTACATCATATATTTTTTTTAGATTTATCATTCTCTTATTTTAGAAGTTACAGGGGGGGGGGACACACATTTTACCACTTTGGAAGTGTCTCTCGCGCAAACTATTCAGTTTAGAAAAAAATTACATTAGAAACCTCAACATCATTTTTGAAGACCTATTCATAGATACTCCACACGTATGGGTTCGATGAAAAAAAAATTTTTGAGTTTCAGTTCTATGTATGGGGAACCCCAAAATTTATTGTTTATTTTCTATTTTTGTGTGAAAATCTTAATGCGGTTCACAACATACATCTACTTGCCAAGTTTCAACATTATAGTTCTTATAGTTTCGGAAAAAAGTGGCTGTGACATACGGACGGACAGACAGACAGACAGACAGACAGACAGACAGACAGACATGACGAATCTATAAGGGTTCCGTTTTTTGCCATTTGGCTACGGAACCCTAACTAGCTATTGTTGTGCGGTTTTCGACTTAAAATAGACCCCATATCTTCCCATGGGTGTTGTATTAGGCGAGTAAGGGACATGGATATTGGATAGAAGAGAATGGATGAATGGATGGATGAAGAAGCATAAGGTCGGATGTGCCTTTACCGTAAAGTGTCACTTACGACCAAATGCTTCTGAGGTCTGGATTTCCATTCGCTAAAACCTATAACAATTAATGTGAATTTAAACTTATTATGAGTACCTACTTAGTAGAATTAATGACAAGCTGCCGGACGGACTACTATGTCTGTAATATCCTACAATTTGCTACCTGTTAGTTATAGTTTAAATAATAGAATTAGAATAATAATGTAATATTGTGATTCTGACATTTACAACCGTATGTAAATACCTAAGTGCTGAATAATTTTTTTAATATTATTTCATTTATTCAGCTATAGGTTACTTACCATTATCACCAGAAACATACCTACATTATAGTAGGAGAGCTGGTAATTTTTTTTAGGTAGGTATTTGAGGCAAGCTGAAAACTTTTTACATTCCTCTTCTGTTATTTCCCAACACGGAACTGCCGACCTGGCTGATGAGTAGCGGGGCTAATACCCCTATTTTTTTTTATGTTCAATAATATTAAGAATGTATTTGAGGCAGTATGAGTTTTTTATATGTTGTAGTTTAATGTTTAAAGAATTCAAAAAATAATAAGTCAGACGATTTAGTCGAACAGGATTATAACAGGATTATTTATAACTAAAATATAAGATTATCTAAAAGAAAATGCTTTTGCCTCAAATATATTTTTGGAAAAATTAATAAAAAAGTTAGGGGTTGAGTCCGTATAGGAGAGGAATGTCACAAATTTCAGCTTGCCTTAAATATCTACCCAGCTCTCGGACTATTATTACAAATGAAATATCGCGCGGTTTATAAGTCAAAACCCACATCTTTCTTATTAGATTTTCGACGTGAAAACCATCTCAATACAAAGTTAGTAAGTCACATAAACATAGCAAAACCTCAAAGCTACTGTTAAATTCGACAAAACAAAGTTCTCTCATACGTCCTGAATAAACCATTGTAATCACAGTGTCGCTATAGAATTACGGGCTGTAGATGTTGTGTTATAGGGCTGTCATCTCTAATATCTGTTACCTAGAACAAGACGTGTGAGAACCCTGTATTTTGAAGTTTATTATCCAGATATTTGAGCAGAGTTTGTATCCGAAAGAGGTCGAAGTCTCCTCCTCCTCTCCTCTTTTAAACTAGGGAAAATCCGGGAAAGCTTCCATGATCTGCCAAAAGCATAGAGACATCGCATCACAATAACTCCTAAATAGCTTGTTCCTGTGTTTATTGTTTGGGGAAAAAAAAAAGATTATTATTATTAAATAATAAAGATAAGATTTCTTTCCGGGTCTGGTTGGTTGAGGGACTACCACGAGACTACCCCCCGTGTCTAGAAAAGCACCGTGACTGCGGTCACCCACCCGCCTGCCAATCGTGGTGACTATGGCAAATACCTTCCCTCGGGAGGTGGCCCATGTTCAGCAGTGGACGTTATACGGGTTGATGATGATGATTATTAAATCACCATTCCAGAGCAAAACGTTCGTGATTTTATATTCGTTCCTTGGCGGGACGATTTGCCATCAGTATTGCCAATTAATACCGAAACGTAACAAAACTTGAGAAGTTGCTCTAAAGGAGATGACAATGATAAATGTAAAATGGCAATTGTTCTAACCTAATATAGACAGAACAAGCTATTTTTTATTAAATAATAAACTAAGACGTTAAGACTAAAATATTATTAATAATAATAACTTGAATACCTCCTTAAATTTGCAAATATATAAAATGTAATTATTATAGGTTAATACGAATGATAACTAAATTATTGTTTTGACTATTTGCAAGTGCCTGTAGGTTTACGTAAATAAAAACGGTTTTTATTTTGTTTTATCATTAAAATTATGTACTCTAGTCCCTCGTAATAAAAGTTAATCTAGGTGGTACGAAGAGGCCCCTAACACAGGTTCGGAGTTTGAATCTGTAATTTTGAATGTTATTGGAACGCATTGGTAAACATAGATCGATCATTTCGGTGAGTATTAACAATGACTAAAAATAACGGTATCTTCATCAAGTGTTGGTTTATAAGATTACCCACATTGGTTTGTAAGATAAAATTATTTTAACGTTTTGCGATTGATCGCTCTTTGTCAACACATCGCTAATCAGGGCCGGATTTAGAAGTCCGGAGTCCCCGGGGCAACTAAGGAGAAGAGGCCCCCTGGCCACAAATTAGTTTACCTCTAAATGTGTGGAAAATTTGAAGTATTTAGGTACCTACTTTTCAGGACGATATTTTATTGATTGTCTTATTTCAGTGAACAATTATAGATGAATAACCGTTATTACAATATTTAAGAACATATTACATTAATCATGATTCTATAAAGTACTGTATGTAAAGGTACAAGACCGAAAAAAAAAATAAAAGAAAAGTTGTTGAGTTTACTCGTCCGAATTTTAAAGATTTTAAATGTCTATTGTGGTGGGGCCACCACAGTAGACATTTAAAATCTTTCTTTATGGTGGAGGCCCCAGGGCAGTTGCCCTGGTTGCCCTCCCTTAAATCCGGCCATGTCGCTAATTATTCGAAATGACCATTTGTTTGTTTCCGGGGGGAAATGCATTACGCATTTAGAACGAGCCCTCTTCTTATTCATATCACTAGGGGAGGGCTTACCCAATAAAACCAGCCGGGTGCTACTACGAGTCCAATAATTTGGTGGGGGCCTTGTACTGTGGCTTCTGGGAACATTCCGATACGTAATCGACTTGGCATGGCGAATGGCAACCCTGTATGTGTAGAGTACACAAGACACAATCTTCAATATCCCATGGGACCGAGCGACGTGCGTCAGAATTTATAATGTGATCGAAATCAAATTACAAAGCGACAACATTCTGTAGTATATATTCTGTCTAAACTCTATACACTATGGTGTGTACAGTCGAAGACAATAGCGCTAGTTTGTAGTACTTCATCAGGGCAACCTTTTTTATATTCTTTTACGGATACGTGAATATTTTTTGATTTGCTTTGTACGCGGTTCTTTAAGCGGCATTTTTTCACGTCATTGTTAAACCTTATAATAAAAACAAGAAACTTGAAAACAAGTGAAAAAACTAAAATGAGTGATTCTAGCGACGAGGAAGTTTGTTTGACGCCAACAGAATTGACTGAAACTGTTAATAATGCGCATTTCCTCGCTGAGGTGGAATGAAAAGTTACGTGTTGCACTCGAGTGCAAAGATTTTTCACCTCGTGCTCTTTTGATTCCCTCGCTAACGTTCAGGATTCTAATATTGAATCACTCGCTGCGCTCGTGATTCAATTTTAGAACCCTTCGCTTGCTCGGTCATCAAAATTGAACACGCGGTTAAAAAGCAACTTTGCACTCTTGTATAACAAATAACTATTACCTATTTAGTTACTGATGCTCTCGTGCAAAACTATAATTGCACGAGAGCATCAATAAGTCAGAGTCAGAAAGTCAAATGTGCTCATGTTATATTGATTCAATAAATATCTTATCTCAACTAGATTCCCCGTTTTTTAAAGATTTTCGCCCGAATAGTAAAGTGCTATAGAAACGCCGCACTAGTATACCTAATAGAAATAAAAATGAAAAGCCGTCTCTAAATGGCCTCAATTACACTATTATAGATGCTATTTCCTTTGTTCCCAGTGCTCTAGTTTGTAAGTATTACGCGTTAAACTTTACTGATAGTGCCCACTCCTGATAGTTACACTTACAATGATTGCTCACTGTTCCACAGATTACCTATAACACTGCACACTAAATGGATATTAAAAACTAGCTATTGTTGTGCGGTTTTCGACTTAAAATAGACCCCATGTCTTCCCATGCGTGTTGTATTAGGCGAGTAAGGGACATGGATATTGGATAGAAGAGAATGGATGGAGAAGCATAAGGTCGGATGTGCCTTTACCGTAAAGTGTCACTTACGACCAAATGCTTCTGAGGTCTGGATTTCCATTCACTAAAACCTATAATAATTAATGTGAATTTAAACTTATTATGAGTACCTACTTAGTAGAATTAATGACAAGCTGCCGGACGGACTACTATGTCTGTAATATCCTACAATTTGCTACCTGTTAGTTATAGTTTAAATAATAGAATTAGAATAATAATGTAATATTGTGATTCTGACATTTACAACCGTATGTAAATACCTAAGTGCTGAATAAATTTATTATTATTATTTCATTTATTCAGCTATAGGTTACTTACCATTATCACCAGAAACATACCTACATTATAGTAGGAGAGCTGGTAAATTTTTTTAGGTAGGTATTTGAGGCAAGCTGAAAACTTTTTACATTCCTCTTCTGTTATTTCCCAACACGGAACTGCCGACCTGGCTGATGTGTAGCGGGGCTAATACCCCTATTTTTTTTAATGTTCAAAAATATTAAGAATGTATTTGAGGCAGTATGAGTTTTTTATATGTTGTAGTTTAATGTTTAAAGAATTCAAAAAATAATAAGTCAGACGATTTAGTCGAACAGGATTATAACAGGATTATTTATAACTAAAATATAAGATTATCTAAAAGAAAATGCTTTTGCCTCAAATATATTTTTAGAAAATTTAATAAAAAAGTTAGGGGTTGAGTCCGTATAGGAGAGGAATGTCACAAATTTCAGCTTGCCTTAAATATCTACCCAGCTCTCGGACTATTATTACAAATGAAATATCGCGCGGTTTATAAGTGAAAACCCACATCTTTCTTATTAGATTTTCGACGTGAAAACCATCTCAATACAAAGTTAGTAAGTCACATAAACATAGCAAAACCTCAAAGCTACTGTTAAATTCGACAAAACAAAGTTCTCTCATACGTCCTGAATAAACCATTGTAATGACAGTGTGGCTATAGAATTACGGGCTGTAGATGTTGTGTTATAGGGCTGTCATCTCTAATATCTGTTACCTAGAACAAGACGTGTGAGAACCCTGTATTTTGAAGTTTATTATCCAGATATTTGAGCAGAGTTTGTATCCGAAAGAGGTCGAAGTCTCCTCCTCCTCTCCTCTTTTAAACTAAGGAAAATCCGGGAAAGCTTCCATGATCTGCCAAAAGCATATACACCAGACATCGCATCACAATTACTCCTAAATAGCTTGTTCCTGTGTTTATTGTTTGGGGAAAAAAAAAGATTATTATTATTAAATCATAAAGATAAGATTTCTTTCCGGGTCTGGTTGGTTGAGGGACTACCACGAGACTACCCTCCGTGTCTAGGAAAGCACGGCAAGCCGTTGGTCCCGAATGTTATAACATCATCTATAATAGTCGTATATCAAGGAACGAGCAGCAGCGTTTCCTTGTGTGGTACAACAAATGACTGCGGTCACCCACCCGCCTGCCAATCGTGGTGACTATGGCAAATACCTTCCCTCGGGAGGTGGCCCATGTTCAGCAGTGGACGTTATACGGGCTGATGATGATGATTATTAAATCACCATTCCAGAGCAAAACGTTCGTGATTTTATATTCGTTCCTTGGCGGGACGATTTGCCATCAGTATTGCCAATTAATACCGAAACGTAACAAAACTTGAGAAGTTGCTCTAAAGGAGATGACAATGATAAATGTAAAATGGCAATTGTTCTAACCTAATATAGACAGAACAAGCTATTTTTTATTAAATAATAAACTAAGACGTTAAGACTAAAATATTATTAATAATAATAACTTGAATACCTCCTTAAATTTGCAAATATATAAAATTTAATTATTATAGATTAATACGAATGATAACTAAATTATTGTTTTGACTATTTGCAAGTGCTTGTAGGTTTACGTAAATAAAAACGGTTTTTATTTTGTTTTATCATTAAAATTATGTACTCTAGTCCCTCGTAATAAAAGTTAATCTAGGTGGTACGAAGAGGCCCCTAACACAGGTTCGGAGTTTGAATCTGTAATTTTGAATGTTATTGAAACGCATTGGTAAACATAGATCGATTATTAAACTACCAAATATATCATTTCGTTGAGTATTAACAATGACTAAAAATAACGGTATAATATATTTGCCTTCATCAAGTGTTGGTTTATAAGATTACCCACATTGGTTTGTAAGATAAAATTATTTTAAAGTTTTGCAATTGATCGCTCTTTGTCGACATATCGCTAATCAGGGCCGGATTTAGAAGTCCGGAGTCCCCGGGGCAACTAAGGAGAAGAGGCCCCCTGGCCACAAATTAGTTTACCTCTAAATGTGTGGAAAATTTCAAGTATGTAGGTACCTACTTTTCAGGACGATATTTTATTGATTGTCTTATTTAAGTGAACAATTATAGATGAATAGCCGTTATTACAATATTTAAGAACATATTACATTAATCATGATTCTATAAAGTACTGTATGTAAAGGTACAACACCGAAAAAAATAATAAAAGAAAAGTTGTTGAGTTTACTCGTCAGAATTTTAAAGATTTTAAATGTCTATTGTGGTGGCCCCTTTATGGTGGAGGCCCCAGGGCAGTTGCCCTGGTTGCCCTCCCTTAAATCCGGCCATGTCTCTAATTATTCGAAATGACCATTTGTTTGTTTCCGGGGGGAAATGCATTACGTATTTAGAACGAGCCCTTTTCTTATTCATATCACTAGGGGAGGGCTTACCCAATAAAACCTGCCGGGTGCTACTACGAGTCCAATAATTTGGTGGGGGCCTTGTACTGGGCTTCTGGGAACATTCCGATACGTAATCGACTTGGTATGGCGAATGGCAACCCTGTATGTGTAGAGTACACAAGACACAATCTTCAATATCCCATGGGACCGAGCGACGTGCGTCAGAATTTATAATGTGATCAAAATCAAATTACAAAGCGACAACATTCTGTAGTATATATTCTGTCTAAACTCTATACACTATGGTGTGTACAGTCGAAGACAATAGCGCTAGTTTGTAGTACTTCATCAGGGCAACCTTTTTTATATTCTTTTACGGATACGTGAATAATTTTTGATAATTTTACTGACGGTCCAAATTGATTTTTTTTAGTTGTCATCACTACTGTATTTTTTTTAATTGTTAGTAGCCTAGGGTAGTTTTTTATTCACTATCTTTGAAAACCGAAGCACGAACAGACAATATGTCTTAGTAAAAAGTGTACATAGTTAATACCTGAAACAGTCTGTATATTTATTTGTATAGAGTAACATAACTAAGAGACGTAATAAAGAAATAGGTACACACTGTGACACAAAGGATTGTAAGAACTTGGGTATCGATATCGCTGAAAGGTACAGTCACGAACAAAGGCTTAGTATAATGGCGGTCATCATAGTATCTTTATTGGCAACCTTTATGGGCCAACACCAACGCACCCGCATGGACACATAGCTAAAACATATCAAGTGTACTTTAGAAAACAATGCATAGGGAGACTTAATACTAATATGAACTTTATTTTATAAAGTACAATGTTGGTTTTCCTCTGTAGACTTTGCAAAGGATGCTTGCATGTGTTTGGGTCGTGCGCGCAACAAGTGCGGCGCAGGTGGGTTGGTGAGGGACGCGGGGTGCGGGGCGCGCTCATTGATCAGCCGGCGCCTGTTGCTCCACCCCCCCGCACCCCCCACTGACCTGTCCCCCCTCTGCTCGGAGAGTGTAATCAAACTGACATGTGGGAATAAGGGTAGAAATAGATTGCTCATCATCATTTTCGAACGGAAATTTTAGTTGAATTTAGAACGCTCGTTTGAAGCCTGACAGCTTGCTGATACTATATGACCTGATTAATACTGAACAATTTCGTTTGATTGCAGGCATAGATATATTTTGGCGCGAAACTGTAATATTCCTTCATCATTTAAGTACATTCATTAATATTCATGATTTCATTAACGATTAAAGCTTTTGAAAAAGTGTAACATTTTTAATAATACACTTTTAACAACCTAGACGATGGTAAGATTATTATTAATAGTGCAGTCATTGGAGCGTTATTGGTCCGATTTTTTTTACTGTGAACTGATTTGCATGAAATTTTGGAATTAGGCTCATCTAAAAGTGAAAATGATCTGAACTCCGCACCTACCCTGGGGGAGGTTGCCACCCCTTCTCGGTGTTGTAATTTATTTTTTTCAAAATCACCTCGGTTGGCCTAATTTCAAGAAAAAAATGTTCTATTAAGTTTTTCAAAACCCAATACTTTTAGAAGTTATTGGCAATTTAAAATTCGGATTTTTTTCACGTTTCCATCGGTTTTTTGCAAATATCTCCAGAAATATGCATTTTCACGAAAATTTTATGATGTACAATAGTGTAGCAGATAAAAACTGAACAAATCGGTTTTTATAAAGTGTTATAAGTGCAATATTAAGCTAGATATTAAAGATCAAAGCCGTTTTTTATTTTGTCTGAAATTTAATTGACGTATGCAATGCCATCTAGCGGCGAGCAGGTACATTTTATGCATTCTAATGAAATAGGATTTTGTAGTGCTTGAAATAAGCTTTAAAGCGAGCACTGTTAGAAGTCTTTTGCACGTTAAATGAGTGAGCTGTAATGCAAATAAGAGGAACATCTAATAGTTTTTTCTTTTAAATCAATGGGTTTCAGAAGTGCCATTTCCACCAAAATTAAAATTAATCGTATTCCGTCTAGAATCAACTTTAATATAAAGAGTTTGATGGATTCTAGCAGTTTGGCTGCTTTAGGACACATATTTTTCAAAAAAATCGCGATTTTAAGAAAAAAATAATTTTCGAGTTTTTACGAAAACCACCTTCTTTTCGTAATATCTCAAAAATGATGAATGATACGTATAAAAGTATACAATACAAAATGTAGCTCTTTTTCTGCATAAAAAAAATATTTTTTATTTTTTCTGTAACACAAAAATTTAGAGAGCGTTTAGAGAGCGCGCGGCAGCACAATCACAGTCTCTCTCGAGCCCTTTGACCCTTCATCGTTTTAAAATAAAAGGTTTTTCACTATATTGTAATAAAAAAAGTTGTAGCTCATTTAATTACCTTTAAAATGGTTTTTTATAAGTTGTGATAGCATCAGAATTGAAGGAGTTATGGTCCAAAAACTAATCGTTTTCTAGCGATAAAATGGCTCAATGTCAATTTTTCCATTAAGGAGTTGTTTACACCCCTTAAAAATAATAGGCGGAGCTCAGATCATGTTCACTTTTGAAGTTAAGGGTATGAGGGATGAGCCTAATTCCAAAATTTCATGCAAATCGGTTCACAGTAAAAGAATTCGGAGGTAAGACCCGATTTTTCGCTTCAATGACTGCACTATAAGCAAGATATATTATTTAGCTAAGTATTATAGCAACGACTGAAAATCACAATGTTTAATGGATTACAAGACGTAACGTAGTCCGTAGATTTGCAATATTGTTATTCCCTACTGATGTTAGTTACTAAGTTTGTCATTCTGACAGATACAAATTTATGTAATTACGTGTTGAATGAAATTCATTTATTTCATTTCGGGCTATTTTTTCAATGCACGGATAGATCTGAATATTGATACTTAAGTATATAAATAAATTAGAATGTTGACTGATTATGTATGGATATTCTGTCAAAAAGTAATTTTCTGTTAATATTTATCTGAGGATTGCAAAAAATACCCTTAATCTATACTTAATATTATAAAGCTGCAGAGTTTGTTTGTTTGTTTGAACGGGCTAATCTCCGGAACTATTGGTCCGATTTCAAAAAATCTTTCAGTTTTGGATAGTCCATTTATCGAGGAAGGTTATAGGCTATATTTTATTACGAAGTTCCCACGGGTACAGGCAATTAAATTTATTCTTCTGTTAATATTCGTCTGCGTATTGATAAAAACACCCTTAATAATCTATTAGCCCGTTTATAGTAATACTAGCTGCACCCCGCGGTTTTACCCGCGTCACTCTGCTCCAGTGGGTCGGAACGTGATATTTTATAGCATATATGTTAATCCAGCTTATAAGCTATCCGCGTGCAAACTTCCGCCAAATCCATTTAGTAATTTTTTCGTGAAAGAGTAACAAACATCCATCCATTCATACTTATAAACTTTCGCGTTTATAATATTAGTAGGACAAGTGTAACAATATGATACCGTTAATTGCCAATTATCGTGCAAACAGTAATAATGAACAAACAAGTAAACTATCAAACTGTTAGTGTTGATATAAGCGCGCCATATGTGCGGTTACACTGTGTATCCATAAATAATTTGATGCGGTGAATTAGTACCAGTATTTATAATATCTAATACATAATAAATTTGAAGTGTCTTTGTATGTTAGGATCACGTTTAACGAGGTCTCTTATTTTATGTCAATGTGGTTAGCGAAACGTAGGTCAGTATTTTAGGATCATGTTCGTTCGTGAATGGTATTAGAGCTTATTATGAATTAAATTAATGAAGCAGCTTCACAAGGGCTACTGGTTAAAAAGAATAATTTATGCCTAAACAAATATATACTAGATATATCAGCCAAAATGTATTTTGTTAAATTCACTTTAGTAAAAAGAAGTGTCGTCGTTTTCACACGATCCACAAATATTGTCTATGCTAATTTGATAGCGGATGGATGTAGAACGTAGTCGCGTATTTGCTGTCAACTTTCGCGCGCTTTGTGTTCGGAACATTTTATATTTCAAATAAGTGCTTTTAGTTTTAAAAGAAAACAAAACCTTTTTTTAGTTTTGTTAGACACGATTCTAATAATTCGAAACCTCAGTAGCATTCACACGTCATGTTGTATTTTATACTTTAGAAGAATTTGGTCGAATATGTCATTTTAAGATAAGCTCTAGAATTGTGTTATGAAGAAAGTAAAAAGAAAAAGTCTATATTTCACTTCTTTGATAATTCTCAATGTAATAATTTCCAAGGTCATGTATCAATAGCATAATATATTAACCACTACGTATAACGAAACTGAACAAAATCACTTCGACAAATTAAAATGAAAATTTGTTTACAATATTATAATAATTTAAGAAAGTTCGTTTTTGGGTCAGTATGCAAATAATCACGCTGTACTCGGTGCTCAGTTCATGTGATGTTCAATCTATTTTTCTCTTTATGGGCTTATGCGTTACGACTAACGCATCCTAATGAGTTTTGAAGATGTAAAAAATAACCCTGATTAATAAGTGGTAAAGTAATATGTTACAAAGGAGTTCGAATTAAAAGGTCTGTCAAAAAAAAAGTTATATGAAAAAAATATTTTCAAGAAAAAATTATGCCTGAAGTCAGAAAGTTAATGGCCAGACCTGTCTGATGGCACGTTGAGTTGAACCTGAGAACTGCTTATAAATGTCCACAGTTGGTCATTCTCTTTGGAGTATGGCGATATTAGATTCATAAGTTTGTTGCTTAGACAAGATCAAGATCTAGATGCCGTATGGTTTCAGGCTTAGAATAGATCACCCCGAATCTTCTCATGAGTGTCGTAAACGCTGACTATTGAGCTGATGGATGGACAACAGCATCTATCAGCTCAAGGTTAGTCACCATCTTACTGTTATCACCAGTCAGGCAACCAAGCGTGATGATTATGGCAATACTACAAGGTCCTGGATTGCCAAAGTCTGTAAAGAGGAGGCTCATTGAACATGAGCCGCAGGAGACGTAAACGGGATGGGAAATAATCGATTCATCTTCATCCTCATCAACCCGTATCACGTCCACTGCTGAACATGGGACTCCTCCCGGGGAGGGTATTAGCCATAGTCACCACCACTTGGCAGGCGGGTTGGTGACCGCAGAATTATGTTGTACCACAACAAGGAAAAGGAAAGGCTGCTGCCCGTTCCTTGATGTACGATTATTATAGATGATGTTATAACAATCGGGAATAACGGCTTAACGTTGCTTTCCGGGGCAAGAAGGGCAGTCCCTCATCCAACCAGACCCAGAAAGATACCTTAGAATTTACACAAAGATTTCCTGTTCGGCGTGGGGATCAACCCACGACCAAAGGCAAGCCAAATACCGCCCGTTGAAATTACAGGTCTGTAAAAAGGAGTGTGTAACTAAGATATAGTCTTTAGAAATGTTTTTGTTATAAGTCAGGAAGATGGTGGTATTACACCCGTGCTTCGGTCGGCACATTGAGCTAAACCTGTGCTCTGCTTATAAAAGTCCTACGCAGTTGGCCAATCTCTTAAGTTACCTAGAGTATAGCGATATTAGATTTATAAGTATTTTGTTAGGCTAATTAATCTAGTTACGTGTCTTAGGCCAAGATTCCACTAAAGCGGAGATGTGTGCGGTGTGCTGTGTGCTGTGCGAATTACGTAGTGTAGCAGAGATGTGTGGCCTTACAAGGTAGACGATGTCGCTATTATTACAAAGATCACATCTCGTCTCCGCCGTGCGTCGTCCGCGCATAGCTCATATCTCCGCACAGTGATCTCCACTGAAGCCGAGAGGAGAGGAGATATCTCAATAACAATTCTATTAGTTGTTTAAAAAACATCTCTTCGCTCGTCTCGTCTCCGCTTTGGTGGAGTCCCGGCCTTATCGTTTTATTTTATTATCTTTGTATTTCTTAAAAATACATTATGGTATTAGCTTCTTCCTATCTATTACGATGTAGTATAATAAAAAAGTCTTTGTTCAAAGAAACCTACTCATTGTGAAAATTGTTATTACTTTCAAACCGCGTTCATGTCTTCAATCCAAGGGTGGATTTCATATAATACCTTTTGAATTACTTTAAGTCGGGTTTGGATATGTTTTGTTTTACCTTTAACGAATGATAAACTTTTTATTCGATGTGGTGCTGAGTCTATTAAATATGACAAAACTGTGTTTATTTTATTACTTAATACCTAGTTAGTTACGTAGTAATTAGTGGGTTTTTTTTATTGATAATCTTTTTTTAATGTCATCTCCCACACAAAGGAAATTGGTATATTTGTCTCGGAGAACTTAAACTTAAACAATAAATCTACCGATACAAAGCACCAGGATACCTATAAGCACGAGCACTGAGCCACCAGTGGAATTTTTATCATGACTTATTTTAATATTAGTATTTTTTTTCTGAAAAATCCGTTAAGATATTATACTTATATATGATTGATGATGATGGTCGACAAAAAAAAAATCCGTTAATTATTTTTTCTTTTTATTTTGGCTCTCACTTTCTGTGCACCTTCCATAATAAAGTTTCAAGTTGCTTAAAAGCTATTTAATAACCACAGACTAGCGAAAACTAGTACTACTAAAATGTTGTAATTGTGGTTGTAATCCACGGCCCACTGACGATCAGATATAGACTAAAGTTGCTCGTTATACAATATGTCACAGTAATCTCCACTGGATTAAACCTCATATCTAATTCAACGTCCATTAAAGTTCCTAATTGCAATAGCGGTTACATTACGCAACTGTTCAAACAGAGCATTATTATAGGATTGCTTTAAGTTTAATGTTCCAGATAAAAAAAAATAGTTCTGTTGAAAACTGATTGCGTCGAGTGCTTAACATGGGCTCCTTTCATCAGACCTTGGTAAGCCAGGGTTGTTGAGGGATATTTCCATAATCACCTCCCTTTTTTTTTACGCATTCCCACCGCCGCTGCAGCGTGGGACTTGCCCTCTCCATAACGTGCGAACTCATACCACGAGGAGAGGACCCTACACCACTAAAACCTCCCGGACACTCCTTCGATCCGCCGTTGGCGGGGGCCGGGTACGCAAAAGCAATCCGGCCCCATAATCACCTCCCTTGGCAGGCGGATTGGTGATCGCAGTAAAATGGTAAGTAAGAATTAGCTAATATATGTTGTTGCCCATCTATCAGCCGTATGTACGTTAGTCGCCTTATACGACATCCATGGGAAGATATGGTGACGTCTATTCTAAGACGCATATTTCTAAATCACATGG
This sequence comes from Nycteola revayana, assembly GCA_947037095.2. Taxonomy (NCBI): domain Eukaryota; kingdom Metazoa; phylum Arthropoda; class Insecta; order Lepidoptera; family Nolidae; genus Nycteola; species Nycteola revayana. The sequence continues at coordinate 20,495,009 of OX344843.2, forward strand.
CACAAAACACTTTTATAAGTTACTAGTATTTTGCGCGCGGTTTCACCCGCGTATCTCACATTCTCGTGGGAACTTCAAAGTAAAATATAGCCTGTAGCCTTTCTCAATAAATGGGCTCTCTAACACTAAAAGAATTTTCAAAATCGGACCACTAGTTCTTGAAATTTGCGTGTTGAAGCGAACAAACAAACTCGTCTGCTTTATATATTAGTTAGTATAAGATGGTCTTTAGATCACTCGAGCTAAAGAGCGCTACATAAGACAAATAAAATCACAATATGTCTAATAGCTTCGGACGGATCCCGCCAATCAACAAATACTGCCGAATTGTATGTGACTGCCCGTTTACCTACTCATATGTAGCGTCTCTAGTGTCGCAAACTACTTCGGGCCAGATTAGTACGATCTTAGGAATCAGAGGGCATTAGGTACATATGTGCTTAATATAATAGGCAATTAAGCACTATGAAAATATAGAACTTTGTTGATAAACGGGCTGGCAACAGATCGGGTGGACGTGAATGCTTGAGATAATTCCAGGCTTCAAGTTAGTGATTTCTATACCTAGATAAAAATTACAACAGTGCACCTCTTAAAGTTATTACAATGAACCAAAAAGAGTATTTGATAGGTTTTCAATATTGTCAACAAGTTGCCACAAAAAAATATTACTCATTCATCATCATCAGCTCGTATAACGTCCACTGCTGAACATGGGCCTCCTCCCGAGGGAGAGTTTTTACCATAGTCACCTAGGCAAGCGGCTGGGTGACCGAAGTATTATTTTGTAACACACAAGGAAACGCTGCTGCCCGTACCCTACCTACGCTTGTTATAGATGAAGTTATGACAATTGGGACCAGCCCCCGTATTCTAATTCATTCGAAAAGTTCCGACTGCGGAATCAACGCTGCTGATCGGAAACGTATTGCATTCCGACGGAAATGAAAAAGGCTATTCACAAATCCGAACGGAATGATCTTCGGTAATCTTCGGCATTTTCCGATCGGAACCTTGGCGCAAACCGTTTTCAGAGAATGCTTTATGTTGGTAGAAAACGGGATCCTTGGTAGTTATTTAAAAGAATAAAATATTGGTAATAAACTCGTTAGTAAAATAATATGTGACTTATTTTAAATTCAAGTTATAGTTTTCAAAACAATTTATGTATCTATGTTGTATTTAATTATAATACTTTTCAATAATATTGCGTTATTGAAATCACACGTAAACATTCTTCGTAAAGCTGTCAAAATTGTCATTTACAAACAGTGTGACCATTTGTGGCAGATATCTGGCATTTGAGCAGATTTGGCTTCTAAATTTTAACTCTGGCGGAATAAGTTAACGTTTTGAAAAAAGTGGCAGATTTAAAGAAAATCCTTATTATTACTGAAATATGAAAAAAATAACATGCAATTATGATTTATTTGGGAGGAAATTTTTATGTCCCATACAAGATAGTACTGGGATTTCCCGTTTATTCTATTTTTATGTTGCTACACCATATGTTTGTGCAAGATTAATAAGGGGCGTGCAATAATCACTGTGATATTTTTTAACAACTTTTTAACACCCCCCCCCACCTTCCCTGGTGATACATGATGAGATTTGAACAATTGTGGATTACTTACGCACTGATCGTGTTGGTATTTTGATGTTAAAATTTTCAAGTAGGTCACTATCAATTGAACAATTTACAATTTTATGCAGGCTGCACAAGTCACTCATCCATCTTCCACCTTCTATTATATATAATTTTTTCGAATAATATCTTTAAAATAAAAAATTAATACAAATGATAAATTACTCCCCCCCCCCTGCCCCCATGTGATATTTCGTGATTTTTTTCGAAACGCCTCCCACCCACCTTCGGGTTTGATAGATCCAGTATTGAACGATGTAGATTTAAGGCTTGGCGTCGCCGTCGTGCTCCATCACTACGGTTAATTAGGCGCATAGCGAGAAGGTGCTCCATCTAAAATTAATGTTTACCTATAATAACTAACCTCAAAACATAAAACAACAATTAAACGAATGAATGTAGTTATGTATAGATTTGTGATGGACAAAAACTCTCATTAATTACTACTTACTATACACTGAAACAAGTTCTGCGACAAATTGTCTCAATTTATATTAAAAAATAATAATTCGGAATGACTTCCGACAGCAAATAGCTCACGGAAATATTTCCGAGAAAAAGCCGCTGATTATCCGATTTCAAATGTCAAAGTTTCCGCATTCGGAAATATGAATAGCGTTTTTAGATTCCGTCTCGGAAACAGCTACTTTCCGATCGGAAAGGCCATTTCGAATGAATTAGAATACGGGGGCAGATTAACGTGCTTTCCGAGGCACGAAATGTAAACGGAGGCGAGGCTTAGACTGGAACGCCACGGAGGTTGTCGAAAATAGAATTATATGTGTCTATGGGATGTTCAAATCATAGTTTTATAATTTAAAAGTCCCATAGACACGTTTCTAGATACCGCATCACATAACATTGTAGTCATCATATATTTATTTAATTATTCACTGCTATTTAAAAATGTTTTTTATACAACCCTATTAATTAACAAAGTTACTAGGCTTAAAAAATATATGCAGCTTTGTATAATAGTGTTGCCAGTTTCCCGGTGCGAACTGGGATTAAGTTAATTGCATTCAGATTAGGGGGAAAGTCAACTGCATATCGCTACCGGCTTAAACTAGCGGAAAACGGCTTAATAGACTGTTTGAAGCTCAGCACATTTATAGAAACAATAGTCTAGTTGACCCATATAAAATGATGTTAATTTCTGAAAGTATGACGTCAATGGTTTAGTTTAAAAACAAGAACGCGATCCTTTATTATTACATTTTCTGTGTCATGACGTCATCGATCCAGGAATGACGTCAAGACACAGATAAGGTAAAGACGAAAATGACTGACATCGTTTTCATATATGTCACATCAATTTTAAAATATTCTCTCAAATAAATAACAATTTTTATTTTTGGTCTGGTAAAGCCATTCTTAACCATATAAAATTATTTCAAACAATTGACAACTAGCCTATTGTATTGCTTTCACCAAGGTTATCTTGTCATGTGAAGAGATACATCAGTTAGTTCCTTGTGACAGCTGGAGTCTGTAATAGGCTCTAGAACTGTATCTTTTACAGATCTTCAGCCCCCCTACCTCTAATTATCATAATACTAGCTAGCTTCCCGCGGGTGGTTTATATTAATAACTTTAATTTACAAACATTTAGTTTCTTTTATTATTTTTATATCTAGTAGTTTGTTCTGACTGTATTGAACAAGATCAGTGGCCATATTATTTTGTATGCTACCTTTTGTGCTTCCACTAGATCCAATGCCCCCCTATTGAGAAGACTTGGAAATTCAACATCATGGATCCTCTTCTGAGGTTTTTAGCAGTTTGAGTTTTTGTCACTTTTTGTCATGGTCGGGTGCCTTAGCAGGAGGGTTGGTGATCGCAGTATTTTGTCGTAAGAGATAGGGAAACGCTGCTGTTCATCCCTGGTATATACGATTATTATAGATGATGTTTTATCAAGTGGAACCAATGGTTTGCCGTGCTTTTCGAGGCACGCACAGTATTCCCTCAACTAACCAGATCTGGAAAAGACATCTGTGATTTTTTTAATATTTTTTGTACGCAGCGGGAATGGAACCCGTAATAGTAAATCGTAAGATTGCCTCACGATTTAAGGCGAGACTACAAAATACTGCCATCACCAACCCTCGTGCCAAGTGGGTGACCAGAGCTAAAACTGCAAAAAAATCGCAGAAAAGGGTTACTCCGGTTTTGTTGTTGAGAGGTATTTATCAGATAGATAAAAATGTTTCATGTGTAGATGTAAATTTACATATCTATACTTATTAGTATCATTTTATTAAATCTGAAAAGTTTGTTTGCATGAACGCGCTTATCTCAGGAACTGGTTTCATTAGAAAAAACCTTTCGGTATTAAATAGCCTATTTATCAATGCTGGATATATATAATTATTAAGTTCCTAAAAGAAGCTAGTTGGTTACAAAATATCATGCGTTACCCATTGGATTGAATAGAACGAAGGGCGTAGGTTGAAGTGCATATTTATTATTCTAATTTATGCATCGCGTATAAAACACTGCGTTCTTTAAGTATACGTTGCCATTTAAGTCTGTGATTATGGCTCGTCGGGGAAAATTCTGAGAAAGAATGCCAATATCACTTATACTATGTCTAGACACTTAATGTACCGTATCACTGATAGAGATCTACCTGTATATTATTTGTAACTTTCCTCATTCGAGTTAATACGCTCTGTTAGCTAGATATTTACTGTCTACTTATATTTTGTGGGAAAAAAACTGTATTACTAGAAATTTTCTATTTACGAACCAGCCCAAGTCTTGAAAGTTGGTGGTGAAACCCGTGACTCGGCATTTTTTGATATGCTAAATGAATTAGATACCTTCGACTTTGCATTGTCTCCATAGACCCGAACTATAAAGTAGAGCAACAGTTGCATAAAACTGCCCTAAAAACTCAAAGCCGTAATACCTCATTCCGTCATCCAGCAACCGTCCTGAGCCGTGGTCATAATCCAATACAAGAGGCATTTTGCGCAGGTTGCTTAGTTTCTAGTTTTTAAACCTTTTGATAAGGCTGGAGTTCTGCTCGTTTTTATGCCCGACATATTATGTACATGTGTTTAACGTGTCTATGAAAACGGATATCCATGTTATTTATAGTTACGGCACCACTATAGTCATATTTCAGTATTCCAATAAGTTTTGACTTTATAGCAGTGCGTATTTATAGTACAGGAGGCGAAGGGATAATGTGGACTCGTGATTTACTTGTTTATTTGGAGGTGTTTTTCTTCCTGTCAAATAGAAACATATATTTTCTCTCACCCTTTTGCATCACGCTCTAATCGTCAGATTCTTGAAATATTACAGTATTTGCATGTAATTAACATACTTTGCCTTATTCCGATGAGTTTGATTAAATTCCCATTAGTTCAATCGCCTCCTGTAGTATATACAATAATTTTAAACTATATATATAACTATATATAGATAAGAATTTTTAATTAACTTCTTCATTTATAGAACAAAGAGGTTTAGACTTCCAGGGTCAGTGGCGTAGCTATCGTAGGGCCAGGTGGGGCAGTGCACTCGGGCCTCGTACCTTAGGGGGCCCTCTAACCATAGCTTTGAAAAGAGCTGGTCAGTAGACTCGCTAGCTCTTGAAGCTATGCACCGGGGCCCTTGCCTATCTAGCTACGCCACTGCCAGGGGTCAAATGGCGTTTGAAAAGCACGCATACGTTCATGGTCATAAATCCTTAAGATATTTTAGCCACTTATTATGTTTAATGAAACATTGAATCTTATTGAAGGAGAGGATCTACGATGTGAATATGCTTGGATATATGTCAGTTTTAGATAGCCCGCATAACGAGGAAGACTATATTTAATTATGAATTTCCTACGGGAAAGAGAGATGGTAGATATTTAGGATCAACAACAATGTGTAAACTGTATAACGGCAACCGTCAGGCGTCAAACGAACTGTATGCATATTTCCTTACTTTGTGACTAAAAAAATTAATAAGACAGTCCTGAATCGTGAACCATTGACATATTCGAAGTATTCACTCGTTGCTATATTATTTAAGCGTTTTTAACGAGAGGAAATGGAAGTGTCGCCTTGTTGCGGGCGACAAAGAGCTTTTATTTATTTCTGTCACTTCGCGCTTCCGGGCAGCGAATAAAATATTATTTTGCACGTTTATAATGTGCTTTTAAATTATTTTTACATTCAAATATACTACCTATATGTTTCATACGAGAAGGTACAAATTGGAGGCACAAATTGAAGGTACCAGTTGGGTTCCACCTGTTACTAACCTTGTAAAAGTAGCTTGCTTCCTTTATTGTCATTACATCTATTACTTTTTTTAATTGACTGTGCCAGGTAGGTTTGTATTGTTTCTGTAATGAGCTAATTAAAAAAATAATGCACCGAAATTCTTTTCACTGTATTTTATAATGCGATGGCAGGTACGAGTATAAAAACACCTACGGTCTTTTGTTTTTCTAAATACGTTTGGAACTCCGCCATCTTTTAAGAATTGACAGTTCAAGTCACGCAATTGAAATTCCTTTAGTCTTCTAAAGGAATTTCAATTGCGTGACTTGAACTGTAATTAGAACTGTAGCAAAAACTCATCATCAGACGTATTTAACTTCCACTGCTGAACATTGACTCTCTCCTGAGGGCGACATTATGCCATAGTCACCACATTTGGCAGGCGGGTACGTGACTGCAGTATTATGTTGTAACACAAAGGGAAACGCTCCTACCCGTTACGTGGTATAAAAGGGCTCAACTAGCTTGCCGAGGCACGGGTAAACCAGACCAAAAAATAAATATAAGATTTTACACAAAAATTTATTGTTCGGCAGGGGAATCGAACCCACGACCTGTTAGACTTGAAGCAAGACTTATACCGCTATTATGTATATATCTAAAATGATAAGTAACAAACCATCTACTTTTTAATATAAAGGTTCAAAAGAAAATATACGAGAAAAGCCATTACGCGAGTGAACGTGCGCGAGACAGCTTGTTAACAATAAAACAAAGAATGTTGTAAAATGTTTTACGCTCATCCTTATACTAAAATAGACAGTATAACTGCCATCTTCAGTAACCTGAAACATCCTCATCACATTTTACAATCACCGTAATCCAGTATCCCGAACTTAATATCTAAGAACATTTCAAAGTATCAGCTTTACTGGTTAGGCCTTCCATACTCAACCCGTGGGCCGCGGGCCGCAATTGACCCACCACTTTAAAGTTGGCCCACCTTGCGGCAAAATATAAAACAAAATCCCTATTTATTATAAAACGAGTTTTATACACACCTACGAGATTTTTATTGGATATTTTCATTTTTCTTTTTTCATGACTCCGTAAATATATCATACTAATTTGGATTTAGGTTCTTATTAACCCTTAATTTGTTTTTTGTTTGCGGTCACGGCACCAAAGCTGTAACGTGAATGTGACCCCTATACAATAAAGGTTGAATACGACTGGCTTAGCCCCACCCAAAAATCTCATGAACAAAGTCAACTGATACTCCAGAAATAATATTTTTCTTTTTTTGTAGGACCGTTCACTGGGATGTACTTAATATCCTCATTTAGTTAGCATAAGAGTACTTCAGACATTCATCGAGAGAAAGGAAAGCCCTTAAAGGCCCTTTAGCGCGTGAAAGGGTTAAAGGAAGGTAGTTGTGAGGAAATATGAATGGCGGTACTTGTCCGTAATTTGTCCAGATTGGAAGAAGACTAAAGACAGATTTGAGCATCAACCGAAATTATGAGATAGATTTAAGGAACTCAGTAATGTAACTAATTAATGAATAACTTGAATTTGCTCCGCTGCAATAAGTTATACGGTTATGTTTTGAAATATCAATGAAAAAATAGTAGTTATACTCCATCTGTATAACACATTTCATATAAAATCGTTAATATTTTTTTGCGTTATTTAACAACGAATCACAAAAGTTCCAAGATAATTAGGATGAATTAAAATTTGTTCAACATATAACTGCTAGGTAGGTCCATAAAAAATAGATTTATCCGTTTTAACGTAAGAGAAAAATTTAGTTAATTTCAAACATCGATTCAACACACTTTTACTTTAAACTATATTGATTTTTCAGTAAAAGTTTACAACAGTAAAAGATTTTATATGTTGAGCAAACGCTTATGGTTATCTAAATACATACTATGAAAGGTAACTTCCAAGTTATAAATTATTCAGAGCCAGGAGGCGGTGGAATTTTGTCACATTCACGGGATAGAAATAGGTCGGGATTAAGTTTATCCTTAGGTAATGGTAAATATAAGCATTTCATAATTCAAACACGATATAGTTCGTAAGCCAACACAACCTTTGTAGCGTAGCAGTATTTGGCTCGCTTTCAATCTCGGAGGTTGTGGGTTCGATCCCAACGCCGGACCGAAAACGTTTGTGTAAATTGTAAGATTTATTTCCGGGTCTGGTTGGTTGAGGGACTACCCTCCGTGCCTCGGAAAACACGTTAAGCCGTTGGTCCCGATTGTTATAACATCATCTATAATAATCGTATATCAAGGAGTTGGCAGCAGCGTTTCCTAGAGTGGAACAACATAATACTGCGGTCACCAACTCGCCTGTCAAGCGTGGTGACTATGGCAACTACCCTCTCTCGAGAGGATACGGGCTGATGATGATGACGATAGTTCGTAAGCAATTGTATAATTGCCTTGTAAATGCAACATTTACGTCAGATAATAATCATCATAAGTTCGTATAACGTCCACTGTTGAACATAGGTCTGCTCCTGAGAGAGTGTTTTGCCATTGTGTCATCTAGCGGGTTAGTAATCGTTGTATTATGTTGTAATGTAACACACAAGTAAGGCTGCTGCCCGTACCTTGGTATACCCTTGTTATAGATGATGTTATAACAATCGGAACCAACGTACTTTCCGAGGCACGAAGGGTAAAACCTTAAATTTTACATAAAGATTTCTTGTCGTTGGGATCGAACCTACGACCTCCAAGACTTAAAGCGAGACTAATACCACTAAGCCACAGAGGATGTCAGCTCGATGCAAACTTAAATTTTCTGTATTTAAGTTATTGTATAAAGTAAAATAAAAATAAATAAGAGCCCGGCTTTAGGCTGCATGTCCACTAAAGCTGAGATATTTTTTTATATAAACCAATACAATTGCCAACTAGCGGTAGCGGTAATTGGCTCGCATAAAATCTCGTAGGTCGTGACAAGAAATCTTTGCGTAAATTCTATGATTTCTTTCCGGATCTAGTTGGTTGAGGGACTACCCTACGAGTTAAGCTGTTGGTCCCGATTGTTATAACATCATCTATAACAAACAAACCAGGGAACGGGCAGCAGCGTTTTCCCCTGTGTATTACAACATAACACTGCGGTCACCAATCCGCCTGTCAAGCGTGGTGATTATGGCAAAAACTCACCTTCGGGAGTAGGCCCATGTTCAGCAATGGACGTTATACGGGCTGATGATAAATGAATACAATTGCATAAATTGCATAGAATCTTAGCTCCGCTTCGCTCTGGTAGACAGGCAATCTTAGACTGGTTGCATAATGTAAATAATTTACCAGAACTTATTATTAAGCCAATCTATTGAGATCACATTTACAAAACAAACTCTATCAGATATGTGACATGCACTGGGTACATAGATAGGTAGGTATACATAGATAAAGGCACAAAGGGTTGGAGATGGTTTTATCCACGTCATTACCGGTAGACGGTCGAGATTGTGTGCTTTCAATGTACAGGGCTGCCTTCCAGACATTTACATTATCAGTCCTATTACGTCTACCACTGAATATGTGCCTTCTCTTAACAGAACTCGGCAAGCTGAGGAATATAGCCATAATTACCGCACTAGGCAGGCGGGTAGGCGACAAAAAGATGGTGAGTTTCCTTGTCCTGATAGACCGTTCGGCTCGTATCGGACAGTTTTTTTCGGACGGACATATATAGTTAGCCACGAGGCTTTTGCTACTTCACCAGACATAAATGCGAACAGAGCTCCAGCCTTAATAAATGGTTTCCAAATTAAGCAACCTGCGCAAGAGTTCGCCTTCGTGGGGCTTTGACCTCGGTTCAGGGTGGTAGCTGGCGATGAGATACAGGGCAATCCCTCAATCTTATCGCCAGCGACCAGCGATTATGACTAATAGCTTTTTTAGGAAAGTTTCATGCAACTGTCGCTCTGCTTTATAATTCGCGGGCTTCTCGGACTTCGGGTCTACGAGGGTATTTGAGGTATCGGACAGCATTTTGTAATGCGGTTAAGGAAACTCAAAAGTGTTACAACTCATATCTGTCACTTGCACTTTCAGCGACGATAGTACGGCTCCGTATAGCCATGAACTGTTAATCTCAATTATTATAGTAATAATAGAAAGTTTCAATTTCACACATCTAGGTTAATAAATGGAGACCACCGGCAGGATTCAAACCAGCATTTGTCGAGTAATGTTTACCTTATTATCGACTAGCTGCGCCCCGCGGTTAAACCCGCGTTTCTCTGCTCCAGTGGGTCGGAGCGTGATGTTTTGTAGCCTATATGTTAATCCAGCGTATAACCTATCTCGGTGCAAAATTTCAGCCAATTCTGTTCAGTAGTTTTGGCGTGGAAGAGTAACAAACATCCATCCATTCATACTTAGAAACTTTCGCGTTTATAATATTAGTGGGATAGATGGCATCTTCGTTACCCTAAGAAACGTGTTGGAAAGATGATAAGGTAAGTCTAAGTAAGGATGTCTTATACCATATTATATATAGAGCTGAAATGTTTTTTCTTTGTTTGTTTGCTTGAACGCGATAATCTCAGCAACTACGGGACCCATTTGAAAAATTATCTCAGAGTTAGCCCATTTATCGTGGAAGGCTAAATGCTTTATGCTACATACATTTAATTCCCACATACGCGGGTAAAACCGCGCGCGGAAGGTTAGGCTAGGTTAGGTTCCTGTAGGTATTATCCAATAAATGAGAATGTTTTTTTTGGTCCAAAAAATAATGAAAAAAAACTAAAGTATGACCCCAAGCCTGCAACATGTTTAGTTTGAAGGGTCATCTCAAATACCATATTTTTGTACAGAATCAACTTCAAATGAATGAGTCGATCAACAATAGGTTCATGCCTGGGGACCGCAGATTTTTTTTTGGACCAGGGCTCATAGTACAAAAAACATTCTCCTTTGGTTTAATATTTTTTAAACGAAATTATTTTTAAGTGCCATGTTTAGGAATTCAAATTGTAATAAACCTTCATGTCAAGTTATACATCTCTAATGAATAACAATGTACTTAATATGTAAATAGATGGTATTTTACAGGGTTGTCAACCCTATAAAATACCGAGGTACAATAAACATTACTTCAGTGGCATTCAACTAAGCAAGGTTAGTATGCATCGGGCGTCTGGGTCAATAGAACGTCCCGACCGCACTCGATTACAAAATGGACAATTCACAGCTATTACTAACTTCTTCTACACATCCTAACAAAGAGGTCAGGAAGAAGTATATAAATAAACATGACAAAGTATTTGTTTTATTTACAAACATTCTTCAGACTTTTTACATACATTTTGAAAGACTACAATGTAATTTTATAACCTGTTTCACGATCTTGCTACAGTATACATATACGAGTAGAGTATTTGAACGACTTTATGTTAACTATTTCGGCTCTCAATACCTTCAAATGGACATTGATTACATACATAGCAGCAGAAGATAATTTGGATACCAAATCAAACTATATTTACATCTATTCTTACCAATATGACAGTGTGTGTTTTATATTTAAGATTCTATATGTAAACATACATCACGGTTGGAGGTGTTCCTCCACAAAAAATTAAGATCTTCTTTGCCGGGCGAGCTGGTATGCCCTGCGGCCGACGGCCATTTGTTGATATTCAGAACTTGTATATGTTCGAAATGTTCGAATTGGCCTGCGAACTTGTATTGTGCGATACAGGTTAGTTGGGATGCTACCTGGTAGATGGCACTGCTTGTCTTCTTGTGGTTAGTCCAGCTACTGTAGATGTCGCTACACACTCAATAGTTATCAATATACAATAGGTACCTATTTAATTTCCGAATTTAATTTAAAAAAATATGAAATTAATGAAGGAATAAAATTAAATGTATTTTTGTTGTGGATTACGGTGGTGATAACCAAGAATAATAGACTTTAGTGATATAAAAGAAATTGCTTTGGAATACATCGTTCTCGTTTATTTTCGGTAATAAATTCAAACAACGAACTCTTTATAGGTATTTCTCGATAAAATCCCAACATAGTTTTCCAGACGAATCGAGGGTCAGAACCTCAAGAACAATACAAAGTTTACATTAAACACACAAAGATATGTGCTAAAAATATAGCACTCTACTATCTTTGTTCGGTTTAAAAGTATTTTAACTTTGAAGAACTCCTACACTTTTGATATTGTTATAGTTTCAGCGGACGAAGTTAGGACTTAAGTACATTCTAGAAAGTTCGTTTGTTATATTTCTAGATGCAATTATTATTGTGGGATGTGTGGTTGACTTGAATTCCCAGGCATAGTTATTAAGCCAGACCTCTAAAGCAAAGAATATTATGCATAAATATAATAATTTTGTATCATTATCACACTTTTTTAGCTTAAAGCGGCGCTCCAATAACAGTTAAATATATATTTTTTACGGTTCTGTACCTAATGGGTTAAAACGGATCCTATTACTAAGATGTTATTGTCTGTTTGTCACTAGACTGTATCGCATGAACCGTGTTAGCTAGTGACATGTTGATGTATTTCTGTTGCCGCTATAAAAACAAATACTAAAACTAGAATTAAATTAATATTCAAGTAGGGCGCCCATACAACAGACGCGATTGTTTTGCTCGATATTAATAACGGCAGACTTAAATCTTTTAATAATAGGTATAGTGTCTTATGTTGTTTAGATAATGGTACTGAGCCCTTCATGTGCGAGTCTGACTCGCATTTGACCGGTTTTAAAGTATTATTATAGTAATTAAATAATAATAAAAATATTTAATTACAAAAAAAAAATATTTTTATGATACACTTAGAAGTCGTTCTTATTTACACTACATCCTTTAAAAATAGTTACTTTCATTATAATAATTCAAAGATTCACGTTATGATTTGAAAAGCTAGTGGTTCTTAAAAAACATTAATATATTTTTTTTTATAACATATCGGAGTAACGTAAAATAAACTACTTTTGTTTCTACAGTTCATATAGGTACCTAACAGCTGTGAACACTTTGTGTGATTTTAGCACTACCCTTGATGAGATACAGAACTGCCAATAAAAAAGGTCTGACTTGTGACATAGGTATCTCATTACTTATCTAGATGCTGTGTTATTGAATAGTTTCAGTAAATTATGTAATACTGGCAGAGGCACGTAAATGGAGCTAAAAGCATTTTTAACCCCCATACATTTCGCAATGAGATGTCTTTTAAAGATCACGTAATAAGTGGTTATTTATATCATTTGAGGAGTACCCTTATAAATTACCGAGTCGAAATGTCTTTTCTATGAATTATCTTTATCTCGTCAAAATTCTTAGTAATGTTTATCCTCGTTGGTTGTATGAATTAAATTTTGCTAAGTTAAAACTTTTTACGTTTACAGGTTGGGTTGGGTGATCAGTCATTATGAGTCATGAGTCCGTATAATGACCAGTGCTAAATCGGCTACTTCCTAGGGTATTGCCATAGTCACCTCGCTTCGCATGCGGGTTGGTAGCCGCAGTATTAATCACAACACACGGGGAAATGTTGCTGCCCGTTTCCAAGTACAAGATAGTTATAGATTGTATAAGAACCATCGGGACCAACAGCTTGTTTTGTTATCCGAGACACGGATGGTAGTCCCTCAAACAATCAACCGACCAATAATACAATGTAAATTAAAAAAAAACACTTTCTACAGTTCGGTAAATTTGTTACATGAGGAGTTTCCATTTAAGATATGTATAGCTTGTGAGAGGAGACTCCGCTCTTCCAAGGTATTTACCACAAAGTTCGAGTTACAAGCTAGACATGCTTATATTAACTAAAATATGGTACAAAGATTTTTTGTCCGGCGTAGGGATCGAACTCACGATGAGACTTATAGTGCTACGTCACGAAAGAGTTTTATGTAACTATTTTTATTTATATTTACCCAGCACAGCTTTTCGTGATAAAATGAGTCATTTTATGGCAAATAACTAGTCACTCATCTCCCCGAGAGCTCTTGATGTAATAAAATATAATAAATTGAATTGAGATAACGGACTCAAGATGTTTGCTCAGAGCAGTCGAGCGGACGCGGTGCCTCTCAACCTTTATATTAGTCGCAAAAAGTATCTCGAGTATTTTGGTATATTTAAATAATACTTTATATTTTACCTGTCGCAGCTTTAATGTAATAGTGACACAAAATAAGGTTATGATTCAACACAAATTGATTTGTAATATCATGTTGTGACTCATCATTCTCCTGCCACTATCCCAATATATTTAGGGTCGGCGCAACATAATATATCTTTTTCTTCCATACTCCTCTATTAGCCGCCATCTCGACAGTCACCCCCTTTTTAACCATATCATCTTTTACACAGTCCATCCATCGTTTCTTTGGTCTTCCCCTTCTCTTATAGTCATTCATTATTGTAATGGCATTTGGTTTTATAGCACTATCACATTAAAACAGTGCTGTGTACCTATAGAAGGATTAGAATATACCTTTATCTTCCCATGGGTGTCTCAAGAGACAAATAAGCGACATATAGTTGATGGAAGGGCAGCAGTAGTAACAGCTGACAGTCACCTACCATCTTACTGCGATCATCAATGCTGCCAAGCATGGTGATTATGGCATTATCCTTTAACCACTACTGCTTGCCAAGGTCTGTGAAGAGGAGGCCCATGTTCAGCCCAATATTGTTTTTGAAAACTTATATACCCACATAGAACTAAATTAATGTGGCGAATAGAGTTTAGGTAATCTCAACATATTTTCGTGAATTGCGTGTCACTGTTAAACGTTTATGAAACAAACTTACGTGTTTAAGTTTCTAGAGGGCTTATTTACTTAGGCAGTATTTTCTATTCCTCTATAATTGGATAGGAAAAATAAAGAGACTACCTAACTGAATGTCTGTTTAAGGTTTACTTTGCGATTTGAATGAGGGAATTGTCGTACAAACATATCATCAGTGAAACTGCAATACCGCGTAAGTTACACTGTTAATAAGGTGTAATTTCATCTGTCAAGACATATTTTCTTTGAAGGTGTTGTCAATGGCCACCAAGGGACGTTTTTTGTGGTCCAGGAGAGTCCGCGGCACCACTAAAGCGCGGGCTGCCACCGTGGGGGTTCACTAGAAATGAAAGCGCTCATACCTGGTGGCCCCCACACTCATAGTCTAGTATAGTAAAGGGTCATTTCCTCGTGGTATGAGCAGCATATCACGCTTTGGAGAGGGCGAGTCCCCCGTAAATGCATTTCCCCCCGGTCAAAACAGAAAAAAAGGTGAAACTAGTATTTAAGAAGCCACTTGTCTAGTCCCTCTGGACTGCCAGAGGTGAAGTAATGGTTCATGTTGGTGCTAGAGTTTTTGGAAAAGTTTTTTCACAGCATTTTAATTGAAATTAAAAAAAATAACAATTAAGTGAGGAGTTCAATAGGAAATCTATTCACAAAACTTTTCACTGCTCCAAGTACCAGCTTATTAGCACTTGCCAGTTGCAGATCGCTAATTTGGCAGAATTAAGTTTTGGTACAACTTGTTTCATTAACTCTAATGAGTTACATTACAACGTTCGCATCTAAATGTATTCAACACTACTGTGCAACTTTATTTCGCTACTTAATTATGTGTTAGCAAATTTAGTTGCAGCAGTTCAAACATGCATTTAAATTCAGTTTTCTCTTCATAAACGAATATGAAGCGGTTTAGCCGTTGAAAAACTAAGGATATTTTTATCTAAATAAAATTAGTGTAATAGTGTGTTAATAAGTAAATAAATGAATGTATACTACTATAAAAAGAGAAGAGTTTGCTTGCTTGAACGCGCTAATCGCAGGAAGACTGGTCCAATTAGATTTTTTTTTGTAATAGATAGCCCATTTATTGCGGAAGTGTATAGGCTATATTTAATTATGAACTTACTCTGGCAACGGGAGAAATGCAGATGAAATGCGCGCAGAAAGCTAGTTGAAAAATAAATCCCTGTCAAAAATGATAACTCGTTAGATGTGTGTGTGGCATGTTCTGTCAATTTCGAGTTCTAATAATACAAAAGTAGAAAATGTAGGCTAGAGTATAATAAAGGCGAAAACACAATATTAAAACGCCACGCCACGCCACGTGTCAACACCTGTAAATCAGTACGCGCGTGGCTTCGTGTCGGGTGTTCATAGTGTGATTCTGGTCTATAGAAAACAATACATTTGATTCGACTCAACACGCGTGGCGTGTCGTCGGGTGGCGTGGCGTTTTAATAATATGTCAAAAGTCGAGCAGCACCGTGTGTAATATACACACGGTGCTGCTCGACAGTTCTGTTACTTGAACTTGGCGCTTGAACGTTGAGCGTGTTTGGATAATAAATAGATCATTTATTCTCTCCTCACAAAATGAAAAACAGAAACGTTACAATCAAATTGAAATTAATGTAGATATTAATTAGTTCAACTTTGCGAGGGTCTGGTGTCTGATTTAGCAGATAGTGTATTACAGATCACACGGACCCCTCGAGAATTCGTCTCTCTTTAAAATATGTTATAAGCAAGCTAACTGTTTTGTAGCGCGTCAATGTAACTTTTCTATTTACTTATTTTTTACTTTACCAGCTGTTGACTTCTACTGCTGGACATGGATTTCCTCTTAACATACCTTGGTAAGCCAGCTTGACAGGCGGATTATTAATCGCAGTAAGATGGTGAAAATTCTTCAACTGATAGATGGTGCTGCCCATCTATCAGCCTTAGTCGCATTTTACGACAGCCATGGGAATACAAGAAGTGGTCTATTGTAAGCTGGAAAACATACGATAATTTAACTACCGTAAATCTATACTACTTAGGTATATAATTAGGAAGTAGGGTTAGTATAACATGGGATATAACCCTCTTCACATAGTCGATGTACCAAGTACCCAATTTAAGTGTAATTAACAAAGAATGTATGTAGGTTAGTTCAGAAAATGTTACAAAGTCGGTGTTACTACGAGTAGCTATTAAAATTTCAAACCTTCGAGATAGTTTTAGTGGTACTATATCCTAGGAGGGTTAAGGATAAGATTAGATTAAAATAGTTTACATGCAAGAAGGGTTATAAAGTTATAAAGTTCTTTTAAATGCTACCTTTTTAATAATCTTATGGATATTTTTCGATATTTTTCGATATCGATATCGATATTTTTCAGCAATGTTTTAAATTACAAACTTTGATGCGAACTTGTAAAATGAGAAGGTACGGTCGCGTATTTAAATTTAAAATTGAAGAATAATAAAGTAAGATTACAGTAATGATACGCCTCTGCAATCTTAGTTAAAACCCCGGTCATGCTTTGTCCATAAAATTCATTTTTCCTTAAGATAGCAGATTGGAGGCCAGTCGAGTTTTAACATTGTAAAATGGTAAAATTTTCCTAAACGAGAAAAAGGACTATCTATCAGCGCGGCTATCTTTAAAATAAAATTGAACTATGATTCCAGTATAGAGTTTCAAGGGAACATTTTAAACACACAAAAAAGTTATCAGAGGAATAAATTTTGGTTATATCATCTTCAGCCCGTACAACGTCCACTGCTGAACATGGGCCTCCTCGCGAGGGAGGGCTTTTGCCATATTCACCACAGTATAGTACCACACTAGGAAACGCTGCTGCCCGTTCCTTGATATACGATTATAATCGATGGTGTTATAACAATCGGGACCAATGGGTTAACGTGCTTTCTGAGGCACGGAGGGTAGTCCCACAACCATCCAGGCCCGGAAATAAATCTTAGAATTTACACAAAGATTTCTTGTCTAGCGTGAGGATCAACACGACCTTCCAGATGTTTTAATAGGAATTATAATTAGCGCGTAAAGAAATACTACATGCAACACATTTCCAAACGAAAACATTTTACGCCTTTCAACAAATCCTAAATTTAAATTCCGTAATTCTATCTGTAATCCATCATCCATTTTCATCAAACGATTTTTCAATCCAGATACTCTTTGCACTATTTGAGCACTTAATGAAAATCCACATCTTAAAAAGGATGCTGAAAATTGCTTACATTCCGATTTACGAGTCCTAGATATTTTTAGTTTGTCCTCGGAACCCTCTCTGAGCCCGGATATGGCAGTACGTGACTAATAGCCGTCGCTGGACCGTAAATACCAATCCGATAATACCTACCTCTAGTTCCCTACGTTAATGACTTAATGCTTCAACCGTGTCCCTCAAATTTATCGATACGACTTAAGGTACGACTGCACTCAGAGCCGGCGTGTTGGCGAACTTTATGAAATTGTAGTATACTACACTTTAGCTGACGTGGGCTTAAACAATGGCAATTATATATGAGCGATTTGTGTTTTCGACGCGTCATGTCGCCTCGCGTCGTGCCTCCCCAGCGCAGTGCGGTTCTACCTTTAAGAGTAATGGGTGCGAAGATGAAAGGTCGGAGCAAAGTTGACTCCGGTCGTGACTAGGGTGTTGTTGTTTTTGGGTTAACAACGCCCAAAATAATCAGAAGCTCAATCTCCGAGTAAACAAGACTCAGCGATGACCCAGCGCGTTATAAATTCAAAACTTTGAAGTGAACTTGCAAAATCAGTAGGTACGGTCGCGTAATTACTCCGGGGGGCGCCACCGCCCGGGATATAAGCATACTTTTCAAAATTTTAACGAGAACCACGAAATGATGTGAAGTTAATTATAATTTTTAGGCTTCCGACCGTAAATGGAATGGGAGTCATCTCGACTTTCGGCGAGGCGGTTGGACCTAATTACGGGAGAAATATTGAATTGAAACGTCCGCCGCCGTCCGGTTGTGATTTCGTTTAAAGCTCGCATAATGTTTTTATGATATGAATTCATTTTCACAGTTTTCGCATTTAATTTAATTTTAGCAGAGGTTATATGCATTATGTTTCCTCTTAGCCGCAACAGCCTTTTTGCTTTATGAATTCTAATTAATTATTTTTAGGTACCTATCATACACATCATGTTCACTTAAATTAGACTTAAAGTTTGAACTCTAAGTACGAGACTGCGTGAAGTAAGAATGTTTTTTTCTCGACTATATTGCGTTTGTGTTGAAAAGTGAGTTAGGGATAGTGTGACGACTGATAAAACAGAATGGAAGAAACAAACGTGTTTCGCCGACCCCAAGTAATATGGGATAAGGGCAGGAAGAAGAAGAACAAGAAGAAGATTCTGTTAGTGTTATGTAGCGGTGACCAAATATCGGAACACATTTTGTACTCTTATTGACTATTACTCACCGTACAACACTATTTGTGTAGAAGAGACCACCCATTGCACTACCGACGTGAACCCACTGGTAATACCACGAGGGGTTAACGTCAAGTAGATTGCAAAAAAATCTACTAGTAATCTTAAAAAAAAAAAAAACATTCGTGGTTAACTTCGTTTTTAAATACAATTCAGTTTCCAAAATTGGAATCAAGAATAACTTACGTCATATCCAAAATGACGTTAGTCATAAGCATAACGTAACGAAAATGTTAATCGGAGGTTAATAACTAATACGATATTCGAATAAATTTAGCTAATCATGTATTTGGAAATTCATTTGATACTGATTAAGAGTTTAGGCATCTGATTAGTTTATTACGTATACGTGATTATGTTCACGTTGAATATCTTTTCGGAACCCAAAAAGAAAAAAAATGAGATTACTTATTTATAACCACTTTATATTTAGTTAATTCCACAAATGTTCTTAATAACGCACTCCCCGTGTTTCGTGGAACTACCAACTGAAGTGAAACTGCATCAACCTAAGTTTATAAATAATTTGGTAGGTGAGATTCACGAAATATGCATAATGTTAATACAGATTATGTACATTATACTGCTGTATAGCAAAATAGCGTTTGTGACCTGAAGCATGTAATCCGGTAGAAGTACCTACTATTCTGAAACAGTGTTGAATACTGAAAATATTTTAGACTAACTGCGCCCCGCGGGTTTACCTGTGTTGCTCTGCTCCAGTGGGTCAGAGTGTGACGTTTTATAGCATATATGTTAATTGGTTGTACGCTCAATATCCCGGTGCAAAATTTCAGCCAATTCCGTTCAGTAGGTTTGGCGTAAAAGAGTAACAAACATCCATCCATCCATACTTACAAACTATCGCGTTTATAATATTCGTAGTAGGATAGGTTATAATTACTCAGGTTTGTGATATTTTTTCAGATCTTACGAACACTAATATAACGGAAATTATACTTAAATGGTTTTTTTTACAGATAAATGGGCTTCTATCCAAAAATAAGCATTTACTTTCTTGTAAAATAATAAAGAATCATTTCGGAAAGTTCTAACGTAAGAAACAATTCAGAATAGTGTATTTTGAATAAAACTGTATGATCATCACACATAGCTGTGTTTTCATAATATGTTAAAGCAACAAAATAAGTTTAGTTATCACCACCTGCTATTTAATTTACTCCACTAATGTTCCTCATAACGAACTCTCCCCCTATTTCGTAAAACTACAACTAAAGTGAAATTGCATTAACCTCAGTTCATACATAAGTTGGCAGGTGAGATTCGCAGAATATTCATAATGTTTAATAGAGATTATGAATACTCGGTAAAACGGCGGCGTAGTTCTGAAACAGTGCCGGGGACCGAAACTGTTTAATAAGTTAAAATTATTAAGTTTTGTGCAAAACTTTGTAGAACTTACAAAGATTTATATCTACTCACTAGCTACCTGCGCGCGGATTCATCCGCGTTACTTCCGATCCCTTAGGAGCTTTATAATTAAATTCTCCCCTTTTTCAACCCCTTAGGGTTTGAATTTTACTAAATCCTTTCTTAGTGGACCTATACGTCACAAAAGGAAGCCACAAATATCACATGTCTAGCTTCAGTAGTTTTGCCTCGGCGTTGATGAATCAGTCAGTCAGGACATGTTACTTTATATATTATATACCTATATATATTTTTACCATGCCTATGTTTGTGTATTATACCGTAATATTTTAGTAGAAAAAAAACGGATGACTCGCGCTTTGTACCTGGTCAGGTCAATTACCTCATTCATTCAGATCCATTTGATGTTAAGTGCCGAGGGGTCCAAATACACGGACGGCCAGTATCAGTGCAGTACCGGACGGACTTATTTTGCCGTCCCCTTTTCCTTCCCCCCGTAAACTCTGGCAGTCTTACTCATGTATAGGAAAAAATAATCAATAATGTAATTTCCTGTGGTGGAGAAGCAATATACCTATAGAGTGTATTAACTTATTATTAAAGCCTTAGTAATATTATTCAAATTCAGGAATAAAGAATGAACCTCAAAAGAAAAGTTTTTTTAAGATTACAAAAAAAACTGATCTATTGCGAGTCGAACTCGCGCACGAAGGGTTCCGTGCCATTTTCAAGTGTCTAAATGTTGCCGGTACCAATATAGAGCAAAAAGAAAATAAAAAGTTAGTTGTATGAGAGCCCCCCTTAAATAATAATTTTATTTTTTTATATTTAGTATTCGTTGTTATAGCGGCACTAGAAATACATCATCTGTGAACATTTCAACTGTCTAGCTATCGCAGTTCTTGAGATACAGCTTGGTGTCAGACAGGCAGGCAGACAGACAGCGAAGTAATACGCTCCCGTTTTACCCTTCGGGTACGGAACACTAAAAATTGTTACCTCTTACGACACCCATGGGAAGAGATTGGGATGGTCTATTCTATGCTAAGAACCACATGGCACCACAAATATATACTAATACTAGCGACCCGCCGCGGCTACGCACGATTACAATGCTGATGTATTATACATATAAACCTACCGCTTGAATCGCACTATCTATTAAAAAAAACCGCATCAAAATCCGTTACGTAGTTTTAATTAAAGATTTAAGCATACATATGGATATAGGGATATAGGGACAGAGAAAGCGACTTTGTTTTATACTATGTAGTGATTATAAAGCTGAAGAGTTTTTTGTTTTCCACGCGCACGCTACGATATCCAAAAGTAACATAGCCTATTTAATAACTATAATTTCATTTATACATGTCAAACAATATTACTTACTCCATTAATGGCTTTGAATGACATTAAATTGTTGGTGCAAAGTTGAGCGTGTAACTTTGAAAAGGTTATAGCAAGGTTATTCAAATGTTAGCGGTTTAAGTAATTAACAGTAAATTATGATTATTAGTTTACCTGTGAGACTATTAAACTCTTAAAAGTTTAACGAGATTTTAGCACTGAATTACTCGTTTATTTAGTTTAAAATATGCTTTGTATCAACTATGTGTCCGCGAAACCCTTGGAAATACCAAAAAAATAGGTTCTGATCATCTAGGTTACCACCTACCTACTAGGATTGCCACCTTCTTTTGTTTTATATAGTAATTTTTACAAAAAGTTGCTAAATATACAGGGTTATTTGTAAAACACCGGTAACCTCTCAGGACTATATTACTAACATCATAAACAAAAACTTTTGTTCTACGACTTTTTACAAAACATAATACATTTACCAAAAACAAACCTTCAATATTTCGTTGTCCTAGCTAACACATTTCAATTCTGTATTCCCCGCTCCCCTCGCTATTGTCGGTACTATCGCTTTCTTCTGCTTCGCATAGACTTCGTAACATTTAGAGCGTTGAATTTAAATATTTTTATTTTTATGTGTAAATCTGATGAATTAAAATATGATTAATTTTTAAAAGTCATAGAACAAAAGTTGTTGATTATGATGTTAGTAACGTAGTCCTGAGAGGTTACCGGTGTTTTACAAATAACCCTGTATAGGTAGTACTTTTGGGAAATTCAGGAAAAATAGTACACTTTTATTTATAATAATTTTTCCACGTGTATTTGTTATTACTCTTTGCTTTGGTCATCAAGATTAAAAACCTTTACAATAATTATAAGAGACTGAGCATGTTAGATCCATATTAAAAAAAAAACAACAATTCATTGTTTTTATATGCCACGCTGAGGTGCGGTCTAAACTTTTAAGTGTAGTGAATTTTGGTTTAGCAAAAAAATATAGTCCTTTTTGTACCGTATAATTTTTATATAATATATAGTACTGTTAACTGAAATATAGTACGACACTATATAATGGCAACCCTAGTACCTACTAATGTTAAAAAGAAGCAAGATTTGTTTCCTTGATGTTTTTTTTAGGATCCGTACTATATTCCGCTTCTAAAAAGTGTTCCGTCGATAAATGTTCCGACTTTCACATGTGTTATTATTTTAATGTTACGAATAGTCACTTAAGTTCTAGTTTAATTTATTTGTAGATAGGTAAATCTCAAAAACAATTAAGTCCTGTAAAATTAACGCGAAACCTTCCGTTACAAAACATGGCATCATAAACCTCACGGGACATGCTGAAACATGTTAGCTCGTTCATTTAACTTATTTAGGTACCTACATAAAGTGCACACCGAGATAAATAAACACAGAGACATATAAAATTAATTAATTTACGATTTGTGTACTTAAAATGCAATATTATAGCAGTTGGTAGAATGACTTTATTGCATATGAATAGACTCGCAGTTAAGTATAAAAAATATTGCTCACTTTGTGTTCGTGACCAATTCTAAATTCAATTTTAAAAAAGAAAAATGTTTTTTTAACACCGTTGCTCGTAAAGCTGATGTAATTCCACCGGTTTTAAATATGTAAAGCGGGTCATAAAAAACGCGTGTGTTACCAAAGCAAATAGTTAAGTTATAGTCCATACAAATTCCATAACAGTAGGTATTATTTGCCATTTTGCGCGCTGTTGCTATTCAAATTTCGAACTAATCGCCGCGCGGCGCCAGTCAGTAGGCAGCGCTAGCGCGCTGTTAAAATGGCGGGAAAGCAACAGTGTGCATTCACAGATTCAGTTTATTTAAAATAAAAAAAATCTGTTTATTCGGTAATTTAAAAACTTGGCTGCATGCTCTAACGTCTTTGCCAACATTTTCACGCAGCTACGGCAGAAAATAATCCTCGCGCCATTTTTCTCAAATTTTCTTTTCTTTGTACTTGTCTTGTGAAAAATGTTTTTTTTTCTGTTTCCTCGCAAATGTGTTAAAAAACGTCGTACGATATACGTGCGTATTGGTTATAACATGCTCGGCTCAATTACGCCCTCGCCTTCGGCTCGGGCTGAAATTCCGCCTCGCAAGTTATAACCATCATAACGCACTAATATCGTAATGTACTATTAAGTACTTACCTAACTTTACCACTTGCGGCAATAGATGGCGTTACTTTCCACTTTCAGCCGCAAGCGTTTGGTTCACCCGATGGATTTAATAATTTTAGTAATAACTTTATTGATCCCCTTATCATACAAAAGCATTGCGGTGCTTAACACATAGTTAAGGTAAATTGTCCTAGTTCTTACTTCGTAAAAAAAAACTTATTACAGAACAATGGGATGCCAAAGTTGTTCGTATTGTAAAAAAATATAGGCCTATACAGTAATAACCACGACTTTTGACAGTGTGTTTAAATATCACCTTAGTTTGGTTTGGTTTTTGGTCTAATTTACCGAGAATGCTATGTTTGTACTGAAGTATGCTGTCAAATACCACACCGAAAGAAAACACTAATCTATGCTTGGACCCAAGTGTTCGACCTAGGCATATAGTCTTGTGGGAAAAGCTTAGAGAGGCGGGAATTAACCCCGAAACGACAGCATATGCTTAGGTTGAACATTTTGCTCGACTCCACCTCTCTAGTCGTGTCGTAGGAAATTTTATGATCAGTAACAGTTTTATATTAATTTTATCTCAGAATAGCTTCCCGCGCGCGTAGCGCCCGTTCCGATATGAACTTCTTTAATTAAATATAGCTGGAGAACGTAGCTTTCCAAAGTTGAAACAAATTTTGAAATCGGTACATTAGTTCCGGAGTTTATGCCATTCAAACAAACAATAAAATCTTTGCTCTTTAATATCTCAACTGTGGAATGGCCTTTTCGGGGCCATTATGTCAGATGCCGCTTCTGTGGGATGGCCCCCACGGGGGACAGCACGTACCTATGCGCTCAAACTTTGCTCCACAGATGACCCTAAAATCTTAATATTGCATCTTCACAGTTAAGTTTTCGCTTCACGTGAAGCGAAAACTTACTACTTACCCCTTTTTACGAAAATTGCGCGGAGTGATAAATATAAAATTTTGCACACTTACAGTTTATAGAAGAAGCGTATAATGTTTTTTTTTTATTACGGTCGAATTTCCAACACTGGGTGATTACTAAATACATAATAATCAGTGGCTCATGTACTTACGTCTGATGAGCATAGTGAACTATTGCATTCGAGAAGTATATGTGGGTACAGTAATGAAGATAGTAAATAAGCCGCATGGGTTTCAACCGGGGTGCCAAAGTGAGTAACATGCACGTGGCTTGAGGCACGCGTCCTTGTTATTTATTCATGACTCCTATTTATTAAGTGTTGCCATGTAAGACTAAATATTATGCCGTTTACTTCTTTTATCAGGTTTCATTTTGTTCGTCATTTGGTTTTAGAAGTGATCATTATTAAGTTATTTTCGTCATTTTCAGTTATTGATTGAATAGAAATTTCCGATCATTTGTTATTTGTTATTTAGGCTAGCCTAAAAACAATCGTTTTTAAATCGCCTAATTAACAAATAGTTTGCGCTCCGCAGTAATGACGATTTGTCTTGATACTATGACAATTGGAAATGTCGTTGTATATCTAGAGCTCAGAAGCATACGGTCGGATGTGACATTACACATCAGAAACATTCGTCGCATGACCAGTACCTATATCGTAAACTGGCAGTTACGACCAAATGCTTCTGAAGTATAATAGTACATCCGTCCGTATGCTTCTGAGGTCTAGATATGTGTGTGCTTCTATGGAAAAAGTCGTACGTATTGTTGTGTTTCTATGATCATTTTTTTATAACCATAAAAAACATACGTTGGTCCATTTTTTTTTCAATTAATTCCACTTAACATTTGTTCTATTTCGCATATTATATTAGCGATTAAGGTTATTATTTAAATGTTCGAAATAAGTTTGAATTTTTCGGTTCATTAATCACCAGTTCATTATAAAATTTTAGGCATTTGAGAACTTAATTTAACTTTGTTTTATTAATGGATTTAGGTTTCAAAGTCTGATAGGATTGATATAAAACAATTTTAGAAAGTTGATAGAATCTTAAAGAGTCTATTAACTAATTTTTAAATAAATATCAAATTGAACTTAAAAAAAGCGGATTTTTCTAAAACACAAAAACCATTAGACGTCGAAAGAAGTAAAAACATAGAATCGTGTGTACTTTTTGTGGTTCTGTATCCAATGGGTTAAAACGGGACCCTATTACTGAGACTCCGCTGTACGTCTGTCTGCCACGTGGCTGTATCTCATGAACCGCGATAACCAGACAGTTGATGTAAATGTCTCAAATTATGTATTTCTGTTGGCTCTATACCAACAAATACTTAAATTAAGATAAATATGTAAGGTCCCTTACAACAAACGTGATTGTTTTGACGTTTATTGGTTCGTAGCGTCGCTGTCACGTCAGTCTGTGCACGGCCTAAGTAATTACAGTCATGAATACAACTTTATAATATATATATCATACAATTTTATATTATGTACATAAAAATACCTTACCTGAAGTAAAAAACAACATTTATAGCTTCTATTTACATGTTTTATTTATATCAAAATTTATTTAATATTTATTATGTTAATGGATAATCTGACATAGCTCAACGGATTAGCAAGCTGAAGTGGTAATGGGCAGGACGGTCGATGGAGCAAAAAGGTTCTCGAGTGGAGACCACGAACTGGCAAGCGCAGCGTAGGACGACCGCCTGCACGACAGACCGACGACCTCATAAAGGTCGCGGGGAGTCGTTGGTTGCAGGCCGCTAGCGATCGTTCCCGCTGGAAATCGATGGGGGAGGCCTATGTTCAGCAGTGGACTACAACAGGCTGATGATGATGATGATGATAATGGATAATCTATTCTAATGACTATTAAATTTGTAATAATTAAAAAAGGTATATAACTAATAACGAAGAGCTATGGGCTTCATTACACAATTATACCTACAGAAATAAAAAAAACTTAAATAAATAAATAGAAACAAGATGGCAACCCATCGGTGGCGTTTCCTTTAACGTCGGTACCTTCACGGGATACCGACATTACGGACCCTTTTTAGCATTAACTTAGTTTGCATGGCGTCGGAAACGAAAAGTAACATAACATTTTCTTTGAGAAGATTTCCTAAGTTCTCAGGTATGTACGTTTACACATATTTTGAGGTAAACTTGAGGAAAAAACGTTAAATATTATGTATCATAAAGACGATAAATTTGCATAGTGAGTATAAGATAGCGTATTCGGTATAGTCCTTTTCTTTAGATTTTTTTTTGTGACTGTAGTAGGTATCTACGGATTAATGTTATCTTACTGATGCCTACGATTTCTATCATCATCATTTTAGCCGTCGGACGTCCACTGTTGGACAAAGGCCTCCCTCATAGATCTCCAGTTGTTAAAAGCGGCCTGCATCCACCGTGATCCTGCGGTCTTAACCAGATCATCCGTCCATCTAGTAGGTGGACGTCCTACGCTACGCTTGCCGATCCGCGGTCTCCATTCGAGAACTTTTCGGCCCCAACGGCCATCTGTTCTCCGTGCTACATGGCCTGCCCATTGCCACTTCAACGAACTAATCCGTTGGGCTATGTCAGTAACCCGCGTTCTTTTACGTATCTCCTCATTTCTCATTTTATTTATTATTATTATTTCTGATTCGGTCTCGTAGAGAAACCCCGAGCATAGCCCTCTCCATAGCTCGTTGAGCAACTCTGAGCCTGTTCATACGGCCTATAGTGAAGCACCACGTTTCGGATCCATAGGTCATCACATAATTTCTATACTTTTTTAAAATTAAGTTGTTTTTCTCAAATTATGTTGAGAACAACCTCCGTGGCCTAGCGGTAAAATCTCGCTTTAAATCTGAGTCGGAGGGCGTGGGTCATCGTGAGTCACCGGACAAGACATCTTTGTTTAAATTCTACGATTTATTTTCGGGTCTGGTTGGTTGTAAGATTACCCTTCGAAAGCACGTTAAGCCGTTGGTTCCGATTGTAATAACATCATATATAACATGCGTATCTATGGATTACAATATTATACTGCGGACACGAACCCGTCTGCCAAGCGCGGTGACTATAGGAAGCCATTTTCCGAATTTTGTGACAATGGCAAGACAATTATCCGAATTTTAAGATTTTAATCCTACAATCAAAATCAACATGGTTTTATCAATTTTATTAAAAGTCGTTTTCTTTCAATGATACCAATTTTAGAAGATGTGCGATATATTTTAATTTTAAATTATTATTTTAATCCTAATATTACGAGCATTCTTCTAACCAAAGTTTAAAAACATGCGATTAAATCGCGTTCAACTTTACCCTCCGGTTAACTTAAAGCTTGTTTTACGACATAACGACAACACTTTATCTTAAGTAGCCGACATTCCGGCCAGAAGTGATTTACAGTACAATCGCAATATATAAATCATTTTAAGCAAAAGATTTATAAATTGCTGTTTACATCAAAAATGTTTTTCGTGTTTTCTTTTTCTTTTTAAGATGATTGGTGCACAAGGTTAATAGATCCGCGAGTCAGGGGAACTTTCAATTCTATTTTCAATTTTATTTTTTTTATAAACTTTTAAATTTTCGCCTATCATAATTATAATTTATAGCACACAGGTAGAATTAGAAGAAAAAACACGATAAAATTACCTTATTTATATTACCCGTGGTCGCGGGCAGATCTTTTTTATTTGTTTATAAAGTTTACTAGCAGACTTTTGCAGTCTACTAGTATTCTTGTTAACCCCTCGTGTTAAGCTAAATGCTTGTGCTACGTGTGGATTTACGTCGGTAGTGCAATGGGTCGGGTTCGAACCTGCGACCTCAAAATTACAAGTCCGACGCCCTAGCCATTGGGCTACGGTCGCTTAAACAGATAACTCATGGATACAAAGTACTGCTCAATAATTGTCACATTATTTAGTATGAATGTGGATATTTGTTATGTCTGGTGAAGTAGCAAAAGCCTCCAGGCTAAACTAACTAATGTCTGACCGCAAAAAATGGATATTTACGGATTTCTCATTCAATAAAAAGACGGCAATGAAGACTGAATTACTGAATAAATCCCGCTGATTTTTCTGATGCAGTACAGATTTTCTGCCTTAGTGATGTAGTGAAAACACTGCGGTATTTGTGGCCTCTGTATTGGTTTTTCCGTTGAGAAATGACTAGCTAATCTTAAAATACTAGATTCGCAATATTCTCTCTTCATATTTATTTATTAATTGGTTTTTCCGTTGAGAAATGACTAGAAAATCGTAAAATACTGTATTCGCAATATTCTCCCTGTATATTTATTTATTAATAGCTGTAAGTGCCAGGCGTCACCCGTATAATTCTAACAAGAATTATACGGGTGAAATTCTAACAGTTCAAGTGATTATTTTCTAACTTCTCTTTCATGCAAATCTTATATAACCAGAAATACTCATCATAATAAAAGCATAATTAGTCAAATTAATCAAGACGTTTTCCAGTTATGCACATTTTGAAAAAATATTTTTATTTATATAGATCATAAGATTCATAAGTTTTATATAGATGTTATATTAAAGTAACATCAGCAAGTATGAACCTTGTTTGTAAATATTTATAATACTCGCTGTATCGAATTATTTATGTTAATCACAGATTGTTGTTCTGATATGTGCTTTGCATCCATGTGTATGTCCCCGCAAAAGAAAAAAAAAGTTCTTAAAAAAAATTGCAACACATTCATTAGGTAAAAGCCTCATAACGTGACATCGCTGGCGAAATAAGGGTGTGTCACATCTTAAACCACCCCTTCTGCAAAAGTATTTGAATATTTTATTAATTGCATTCTCTCTCTACTGCACAGACACTAGGACTTCATATAAACAAACAATTTCCTGAATCTCACAACGAATTTAATTAGGAAGTTTATAGGAGCAGTTGGAAGGCAGATTCCATTCATTCCCTCAGGAACGAAGCGGGAGATATAATTTACGGTAATGTGGTAATTTACCTCAAGAAAAGAGTTTTATATCCACCAATTTGTAAAACAGTTATGTACGGTCGACGGAGGTTATCTAGAGCAGTGTTCCGCAAACTAGGAAAACGAAAACGAAGACGTTAGTACATCATAAATGAAAAATAAGTTTTAAGGTAATATTAACCGAAACCAAAGACTAATAATAAATAGACATGAACGAAATAAAACGATTTGCTCGTGCGCCCGCGAGATTTACATCTGTGTAAATATTTTTCTTTCGTCGTAAA
Organism: Nycteola revayana; assembly: GCA_947037095.2. NCBI lineage: Eukaryota > Metazoa > Arthropoda > Insecta > Lepidoptera > Nolidae > Nycteola > Nycteola revayana. Next base: position 20,525,301 of record OX344843.2, read on the forward strand.
GCTAAATAGGCGGATTCGTGATCATAGTAAGATGCTAAGTAACTATACTGATGGATTCTACTGGCCACTTATCAGCTGTCGCCTCTTTTGACACCCATGTGATCATCACGTGTCTTCCTATAGGTGTTATCCTTTTACTTTTTATTATGTCTGTCTGTTTGTCCGTATATTCCGCCTAATCTACAAAACCGTAGTAGCGATTTAGACGGAACATTAATTGTTAGATCCTTTTTTACGTGGATAAAGTCGTAGGCAGCAGTTAGTATCTGCATAGAACCGTAACAATGGCATTGTTGAAGAGATGAGTGATGACCTAGTATCAATAACAGAAACAAATTATTTAAAAACGATGTCTTTAAAAATTATGTATGTAAATTATATAATTTTATATCAAAATATAAAACATCGTAAATGTACCTATATATTGTTAATGTATTTGTTGGAAGTTCGGAAAATTACGTGGCCAAATTCATTGTTGTTTTTTTTTCTGTTGGGTCATCTCAAAGGATCCTAGCTATAATTGGAACCATTAGGAGGGGTTGTGCTTGAGAACGAGCAACAATAGCCGCTGGGTATAATTTGTACATTATTTTTATATTCATTTCAAATTCTAAGAATTTTAGTATCGTATTTTATTTATTTTTAAGTGTTACAGTTAGCACCATCTCATATTTTGGCCATTCAATGTAAAATAAAGTAACAATTCAATAATATTTAGAATAGATCACACTGCGTTCGGAATCGGCATACAGTAAATGATTAATTCAAACTTTAAACGATTTATTTATTTACGGAAATCTTACCAACAACTACCATTACAGATCTGCGATCCAATGCGATAGAGATGACAAAAATAATGATCTCGGAGTTACTTATAGTCTTTCTTCTACGGTTGTCACAACGTAGGTAGGTAGAGAAAGACGAAAGCTAGGATAGGGTCCGGTCATCCTTGCTAGGCGAGGCTTGCGATGCGTTCTATGCTTCTGACCTAATCCCAGCCCGCGCTGGTTGATTCTAATTATATTTATCATACGCGACTATCACACTACATTGGTAATCTTTATTTAATAATATTATCGTTGAAATGTGAACTAATTTATTAGTCAATATTAGTTTTTTTTGCCATTCCCATTGTATTTGACTTATACGAATCGATCGTAAGTACACAATTGTACGTTATTGTATGTCTAGTACCAATTAGCACAATTCAGTGGCATTACAACCTTACTTCGCTATTGATCATTGGTTCATCAAACGATATTCCCACTCTCCCTTCAGTCGCTAACAAGTTATATCGGTAACTATGACTGTCGCTAATTGAGTTGTGAGGTATGGCGGGGCAGTAACATTGAATGGACGTTAGGTACTTGAAATGCTGACACGCCATCAAATATAATGTTAGTTGTAATAGCATGTCTAGGGTCCTACGATGACTCAGAGAATGATTGGATAGTATAATAATGTCCTTTCCATCATGTCGCATCTAAGATACTAATAGTGCTATTGAATTGTGTTGCGATCGTTCCCGCTGGAAATCGATAAGGGGCGCCTATGTACAACATTAAACGACAACAGACTAATATAAAGATAAGGATGATTTCCTATATTGCTTTTGTTAGTTTCCTGCGACACGATAGGCAATCACTCTATATTTTTCGGATGGACCTATGTACAGTCAACAAAATAGATAGCTTTACACATTGTGAAACGCATTTTAAATTAATATGTCCACGTTTATGAGAATAGTTCACTGTTTTGTGTATTTGTACACAGCTAGTAGCGAACTCTTCATCCATAAAGAATTACCGCCTGTCGTGCAGACAAAAACATATTTACTTACAACAATTGTTACAGAAGGTGTAAACCTATCTCTTTTGTCGACTGTACTTAGGCCATAAGGCTTTTAATACTTCACCGTACGTATGCAAGGACATGCAAGGAAGCCCTGCATGTTTTTAAGTCCGGTGCCTAAACCTTTAATATATTGCTCAGTCTCGGGCAGAAATCTTAGCCTTTCCTCTAAGCTTTATCCAGGGAATAGAACCGAATAATACATACTATCTAAACATAACAATATAAGTTTAAACATACGGTAGATCAACGTAGTCTAAACTACGAATGTTGTTGGATCCGCATGGCACTGAATAATATCCGTTCCTCTAGCCTGAGTAATTCCGTGCTCACGCTGCGAGGTAAAAATGTAATAGAAGGAAAATATTTGTGTCAACCCGTCTACAGCGATACGATCCAGAATTGTTACAAAAATACTTGCTTCGGTACAAATGGTGTATTCAAGTTTCTATTCATAATAAACTTTGTTTAGCTTCCGTACCGCTGTTAACGATATAGCTATGATTTTTAACGACAATTTTTACATAAAGTTAAAGAAAATAATAATATTTGTTTAATTTTATATTAATATCTAATATTTCTATATAAGGTACTGCCAGAATATATGCCTTTTTTACAGCAGTTGAATATTGATTACGTAAGATTGTTGTAAGATGTTCACTATTCATGTTCTGAATGACTCTTTGATTTTACAAAAAGCATTTTATGACGCTGAAGTTATTATATACAACTATTGACCTCCGTAGCGTAGCGGTATTTGGCTTGCTTTAAATCTCGGAGGTCGTGGGTCCGATCTCCACACCTGACAAAAAATCTTTGTGTAAATTTTAAGATTTCTTTCCGGGTCTGGATGGTAGATGGGCACGGTCTACCCTCCGTGCACGAAAGCACGTTAAGCCGTTGGTCCCGATTGATATAACATCATCTATAATAATCGTTTGTCTAGGAACGGGCAGCAGCGTTTCCTTGTGTGGTACAACATAATACTGCAGTCACCAAACCGCCTGCCAAGCGTGGTGACTATGGCAAATACCTTCCCTCGAGAGGAGGCCCATGTTAAACAGTGGACTTTATACGGGCTGATGATGATGATGATCTAACATTTCTATATAAGGTGCTGCCAGAATATATGCCTTATTTACAGCAGTTGAATATTTATCACGTAAGATTGTTGTAAGATCTTCACTATTCCATTAATTAATAAGTCTTTAATTTTGCATAAAACATTTTATGACGCTGATATAGTTATTATAGACAACTACAACTATTAACCTCCGTAGCGTAGCGGTATTTAGCTCGCTTTAAACATCGGAGGTCGTGGGTCCGATCACCACGCCTGACCAAAATCTGATGGGCACGGTCTACCCTCCGTTCCCGGTTGTCCCGAATGATATAACATCACCTATAACAATCGTCTACCAGGGAACGGTTAGAACATTTTTTTTATAAAAAGCTTACTAGCAGAGTTTTTGCAGTTTACTAGTATTCTTGTTAACCCCTCGTGCTAAGCTAATATAAAATGTTTGTGTTACAAGTGGGTTCACGTTAGTGCAATGGGTGGAGATCGAACCGGCGACCACAAGATCACAAGTCCGATGCTCCAGCCATTAGGCTACGGCCGCTTCATTCTACGGCATTTTATCATATAAAAGGTATATTTTATAGTTTTTGTATGGTCAAGGGTTTCTAAACTTTAATAGTCTGCACCCTAACCTGAGCATATTTAAGTTAACTAATGATGTTTTTATTGTATTCTCGATGATGATGATGATGATGATGATAACTCTGCAATATGAAGGTTTTCCGCAAGTCATCCTAATGTTCTATCTTTCTTAACTAGGTCACAGAATTTTACCTTACCCAAGATATAAAATGTTGAAGCCAGAATGTTATCTCAATTCGTCCAATATATCTATACTAATATTATAAAGCTGCAGAGTTTGTTTGTTTGTTTGTTTGTTTGTTTGAACGCGCTAATCTCAGGGACTACTGGTCCGATTTAAAAAATTCTTTCAGTGTTGGATAGTCCATTTATCGAGGAAGGTTATAGGCTATATTTTATTTTCAAAAAAGTTGGGGATCCGTAAGAAAATTGCGTTTTTGTAACCCAAGGTGTAAAAGCGAAAACCTATTTATGCGTGCGCTGCAAAAACTATTGACAATAGAACAAAATGATGTACTACGGGTTTGTAGGTCTTATTAAGATCTACAAAAAAGTCCGCGAGAGTATATATCTAACTGTCATAGTTTAGTCACAATAACCGCTTTTATGTTCATATAAAAATATTAATCTATACTAATATTATAAAGCTGCAGAGTTTGTTTGTTTGTTTGTTTGTTTGTTTGTTTGAACGCGCTAATCTCAGGGACTACTGGTCCGATTTAAAAAATTCTTTCAGTGTTGGATAGTCCATTTATCGAGGAAGGTTATAGGCTATATTTTATTTTCAAAAAAGTTGGGGATCCGTAAGAAAATTGCGTTTTTGTAACCCAAGGTGTAAAAGCGAAAACCTATTTATGCGTGCGCTGCAAAAACTATTGACAATAGAACAAAATGATGTACTACGGGTTTGTAGGTCTTATTAAGATCTACAAAAAAGTCCGCGAGAGCATATATCTAACTGTCATAGTTTAGTCACAATAACCGCTTTTATGTTCATATAAAAATATTAAATCGTCTGAAGAAAGAAACTACGTTAAATGTATATCGTTATATTAATCCTTATCCAAATTAAGCATAATGTTATTAAGGGTATTTATGTAGATGTAAAATACTTTTTGTTTTATTCCAATCGGACATTTCGTTGAGAAATTATCACGAGTATAAAAACGCAAAGAATTGGTACCTAATAAAGAGTTATTTGCCGTAATAGATAAAGCTGAAGAGTTTGTTTGCTTGAACGCGCTAATCTCAGCAACTATAACTGGTCCGATTTGAAAAATTCTTTCAATGTTAGATAGCCCATTTATCGAGGCTATATTTTATTACAAAGTTTTTATGGGAACGGGAGTTACGCGGGTGAAACCGCGCGCGTAAAGCTAGTTGGAAATATGTCACGGCACGTTAAAGCCCCTGTAAGTTCTGCAAATAAATCTCTTTGGGATACTTACTTATAATTATAATAGTCTGGCCATATATACTGTCACAATTGAAAATAAACAAAATATTACATTTGAATTTGGAATCTGTCATTTTTATATGATTGTTCATTGTGTTTTCTCATTTTCGCGCCATTACATTGTCAAATAATTTGTGATATTAAAATGGAGTGGGGTGATAAAGAGAACCGAATCGCTGAGTGTATGACTGTAAAGAGTGGTGATTCTATTGATAACTGGCCTCAACGTTTAAAGGACTGTATTGCAGCCAATGGAGACCACTTCGAATAACCTTAAATTAATGTATTTTTAATCTATACTAATATTATAAACTATTATAAAGCTGCAGAGTTTGTTTGTTTGAACGCGCTAATTTCAGGAACTACTGGACCGATTTCAAAAAATCTTTCAGTGTTCGATAGTCCATTTATCGACGAAGGTTATAGGCTATATTTGCGCGCTACGCGGGTAAAACCGCGCGCGGGAAGCTAGTGATTGTATATGAATGATATGATACACACTGTAATAGTAGATAATAAATGTTACGTACAATAAAATAAAAAAATGTTTTCTTTGTAACAATATTTATGGCAAGACTAAGTAATACTCATTTTGAGCTATATTTTAATTAGGTATTTAACTATATCGTGTAGTTCCGGCTTAACATTGACCACCCATTCCTTCCCATGGATCTCGTAGGAGGCGATTAAGGGACATATGGATGGATGGGAAGTACATACTTACTGCGACCACTAAACCGTCCGCCAAGCGTGGGGACTTTGACAATATTGCTCAACGAACTTTCTTTATTTGTCCGGGGGCAAATGCACTTACGCATCTCCTCCGCCTCTGCAGCGTTCCCGCGCCGGCGAAGGGGTTTGTGGGACTCGCCCTCTCCATAGCGTGGTATGCTAGTCATACCACATCCCTCAACGAAAATGGTTAACCAATGTATGTTAAGGTGGGCCTGTCTTGAGCAGTAAACACAAATGGGCTGTTGATTTGATTCGGTTTAAATTCAATGTTTACTCAAAAAGTAATAATGTGATTAAGGATATTGAGATCGCGTAAATTACAAACTCAAGTGTATTTGTATGGAAAATGAAAGTTCAATTAAATAACATCTTAATTAATGTTCATATAATAATATGATTAAGAGCAGTATTTCGTCGTCGGTTCATACAAGGTTACAGGTTAACTAAACTGTGAATTTTTTTATTAACGTTTTTAACCTTCAAACGTCTACATTTTAGTTATGATAATTTATTTATTTATATAAGTATAAAATATATAAGATTTATTTATATAAGACATCTTATTTTACATTTGAAAATCTTATAATAATAAGACTCACCAATTCCAAAACATCTTATCTAATAGAAAAAATCGGCAAATTTCATAAAATAAATAAAAGTCGAATATCTCGAAAACGGTTAGGTTTGGGGTTGGGGGTGTTGTAGTAAAATCTTTCAGAAATGGGCCCTACACGCCCTTAATGGATCTAGGTCCACTTAATCTGTAACCCTGTATACTTCGTAACTACCCGGCTCGACACGTAGTGGCACGACATAGCGCAACACTGATAGGTAAAGTTCGCGGTGATTGATTCTAATCTGCCCTGATGACGTTTTTCTCTCTTTGGGTCTTTCTGGGTGTTTTAAATCAGACTTAGTTGCAATAGTTGCAACCTTCCATTACACAGCGGCCGTAGCCCAATGGGTAGGGCGTCGGACTTGTGATCTTGTGGTCGCCGGTTCGAACCCCACCCATTGCACTACCGACGTGAACCCACTCGTAACACAAGCATTTTAACTTAGCACGAGGGGTTAACAAGAAAGGGTTACTAGTAGACTGAAAAACGCTGTAAACGAAAACTAAAAAAAAAACGGTCAGTCCAATCCGTCCGTTTGTAATTTGATACCAATACCAAAGAAAGGTCCCGCGTAGTATAGTCCGACAAAGATTGGTCGTACGGTAACAAAGTTTTAACGTTATTAATTATGAAAGCTGATATCATCGAAACAATGATTTTTTGTACCACATCTACACATAATTTGTACTATTTTGACTTATAAAAGTTTCGTGATTTCATGAAAAATGGGTTGGAGAATGATATTTTTATAAAGAATTTTTGATTGGTTGATCCATATAGGCGTATAAAGTATACAAGAAAGTAAACAATTAGCATATTTTATACGGATACGTCATATTTTCTTAAAATTTCGTCCACTATCGTTTTACTCCTAGCGCTCTTTCAATTGCTACGCTTTTCTACGAGCAGTTACGTCACTCTACGTCGTAGTAAGGTAATGGGCGCATCAATTTAGTAGTAGTAACCGAGTTGTGCACCGTGTGAGGTTCCGTACTTTTTAATTTTTACACACCTATTAATTTCTATAAATACATTTTTGAACGGACTAATAAAATGCTATTTAAAATTGGTATTTGCTTCTGCATTGCATTTAATGGTTATGCCATTCCAGATCTCCAAACAACGGTGATCTTTGGAGTATCTGAGGGTATGAGTGAGTGAACCGTTTTCTCGTGATATGCGTAGCATACCGTCATTATTTAGAGCCAAATAAGCGACGTAAAAATAATATAAAATTTGCTAGAGGCAAGTACTCCCTGTACTTGCCTGTAGCAAAATTATAAAAACAGAGATTAATATTTCGGAAACTGTTCCACCCATCTAAAATGTGTTTTTCCCATGTATCAGATCCTTCTACTACCCTTTGACACAAACACAATAAAATAAAACTTTTAACGTGTAGGCGGGTTACTATTATTTTATCTTATTGTCGGAGGGATTTATATGTTTACTCAACATTTTGGAAGTCACAGAGTTAAGCTGCGGACAAATGACGAAACTACAAGAAACCCTTGTTAACTGCGGAACCATAAAAACTTGTAGGTAGGTACATACATCCTCCTCTATCATTTATCTTTATTATCCCGCGTCGGAGTTGTCAGGAGGTGAAATAGCATCCAAGTGGAAATACTATTATTCCATTTGTATATTTTGCACGCCTAATATATTATTGTGAAAACTTTCTTTCTTGTTTTCGGAATACGGTTGACTTAGTTGGTAAACAAACCTTTGTTTTAACAAACAAGTTATTTATATTGAGAAGTTTGTTTTATGTTTACAACAATATGGTCTTGATAGTAGATATTTGTTTGTTTTTTTTTAATTTCTGATCAGGCAAATGACGACTATTTACCTGATACTTAGTAGTATAGGGGTCCACACACAGCTAGTGTCAGTACAGTAGATGTACAGCACGGGCCACCCTTATCCTGTCTTTCCTCCCGTGAGCTCTCGACTTTACTCACGCACAGGAACACAACATTGATCAATAATGATATTTGGCTGTGGTTTTCTGTTATGTCGAGGAGTCGAGCAGCTCATTGAGCGTTATAACTCTATGATCCACCACTCATGTTAGCAGAAATAGAAGAAAATATATTTCACTTTGAAAATTAAATGTTATACGAATCTGGTGAGAATTATCGCTGTGGATTCAGTGCAATAATTCTAATAATGAGTCATTATTATCCTTTAGTCGATCATACTAACGCTAGGGAGCATCCAATGTATTAGCAATTCCTGGTGTTCCCTTTACCTGTGTTTCGAGTAGCACCCCGAGAATTATAGTGCCTAGACCACGAGGGTCTCGGTCTACGTCAGTCTCGTAGTATAATTAGCAAGCCAACGCTGTGGTAAGACCGTTTCCTAAAACTACCCGCCCTGACCCGATGACTCATAGGGGCCCTCGCTTGCGGAGATTGCGATAGTTTGTAGTTTCTAAACCATTTAATAAGGCTAGAGCCGCGCTCGCATTTAAGAAATAGGATATGCCTTGTGGCTAACTACATACCTAAAAAAGTCATGATGAGTGTAGCCTTAAAAACAACAGCGCTACAACGGTGGGGATACCTAATGCATTTCCATCGAAAAAGAAAAAAAATAGATTACATCTTACAAACAAAGCGAGAGAAGTTATGTGCAAAAGCTCGCTCGCACGCTACAACCTCCCCCCTCGTCCTCCTGACCCTTAGTTTGCAAAGAACCATCCGATACCCTCGTAGACCCGAAGTCCAAGAGGCCCGCGAACTGTAAATTAGAGCGACAGTTGCACAGTGATCCCCTAAAATACTAAAAGTCATAATCCCTCAATCTCATCCCCAGCGACCGCCCTGAGCCGAGGTCCAAGCCCCACAGGGGGCGCCCTCTTGCGCAGATTGCTTAGTTTGTAGTTTTTAAACCATTTATTAAGGATGGAGCTCTGCTCGCCTTTATGCCCGGTGAAGTAGCAAAAGCCTCGTAAGCGTCTACGTAAGTCCATCCGAAAAACTCTACAACCAAAGCAGCTTCTTAACCCAGTTACATATATACCTACATTGTGATTGTTTATCTTCTTATTGTTATCTTTTTATTTTCTAACGATTGCTAGCAGGTTTTTGCAAGCTACTAATGTTCCTGTTAACTCCTCGTGCTAAGCTAAAATGCTTGTGTAACGCGTCGGTACTGCAATGGGTGGGGATCGAACCGGCTGCCACAAGTATTTTTGTAGTACAATCGACCATGTATATACTTTTTCAATTGAATTAAAAATTACAGATGTAAATAATTTCGAGCCTGTGTTAGAGGCGCCTCGTACAACCTAGAATTTCGTGTATTACAAGGCACTAGAGCTCATTTTGCCATGTCCATTTATCACTGCTGTCTCCTTGAGGGAAACTTTATTTTTTAAAAGACATCAATATATATGTACTATACTTTTCGATAGTAATACTAATGGCAAATCGTCATAAAGACGCGGTGTTAGTAACATATTTTAGACTCTATTTTACATGAGTCATGAATCCTACTTCCCTACTAAATACTACTAATATTATAAATGTGAATGTCCGTTTGTTTGTTACGCTTTCACGCGAAAACTAATCAACCGATCATCATGAAACTTTGTACACCTTATATTCTTGGAGGTATCAGAAGAAACATGGTATACTTTTTACTAAAAAAAATGCGAGCGCAGCCTCGGGTAAAAGCTAGTATATTATATAGTAAATGCGAAAGTTTGTATGTGTGGATGTATGTATGTTTGTAACGCTTTTACGCTAAAATCTACTAAATGGATTTGACTGAAAGTTTGCACGCGAATAGTTTATAAGCTGGATTAACATATAGGCAAAATATCACGCTCCGACCCACTCGAGCAGAGTGACGCGGGTAAAACCGCGGGGCGCAGCTAGTATCGGAATATTATATTCTATGAAAAGAATATTATACCGATGTTCACGACTCAAGTTTAGTAGTCCTTTCACGACGTCTAAAGTAGTACTGAAACAAAAATTTATGGTACATTGCTCGGATATATTCACGTACAAAAATATAATCGGTTAGGACTTTATAAGAACTTGGATATTCGATTTGAGATGGAACAAAGCATTCTTATTGGTTCGTACTACATATATAAAAGAATTAGACATCTAGGTGGCGTAATAATATAAGGCTCGCCTTAAATCTAAGAGATCGTGGGCTCGATTCCCACTTGGAGTGGACAAAGGATCTATCGAAAAATCTAACATTTCTTTCTGGGTCTTGTGGGTGACTATCCTCCATGCGTCGGAAACATGTTAAGGCGTTGGTCCCGTTTGTTATTACTTTGAGAGTTGTTATACTTTGATGTAAAATATATTCATCTAAACATTGCGTGTTGTATTACTCAAACATTTAAAGAGAGATCTTTGATTATAAGAAAGGAAATACATCACACAATTGCACTGTGAAAATACAGTATTACTCCGCTTCTACATCTCTATTTTCTTCATAATATTATTAGTAGAGTAATACAGTATCAGCTAGACATGTCTGCCTCGGGCATTCAATCTCATAAATGAGGATACGATCGGCATCAAAGTGCTCCTTCAAAATACATTGTTTCTATAAGTGTTATTATAGTTCCAAGAATTTAAATTTCAGCTTGCTTGGTATGCTAAAAAGAAATAAAAACATAAAAAAAGAATAGATAAAACCTCTTTACGGCAGTAAAGAGTTTTTATTTATTATTTTTTTATTTGTATTCCATTTTTATTAATCTATAAAAACTCTTTTTACTACCGTAAATTTTTATCCATTATTTTTTTTATTTATATGTCTTTTTAATAATTTTCAGAAAATATAACTCACTATATTTACAGGTGAAGTTTCTCAGTGCCTTGGGATGGAATTTATTCAGCTTATTTTTGACTTTCAAACCGAATTTTGAGGTTCCTAATATGTTAATATCGTCACGCATACACGAAAGGTTTTAAATTGAAGGGACATTTCCAGTCTGATTTAAGTGGCGGTTTCATTTTAATTATTATATATCATTCGATGTGGGATCGGTCCCTTTCTTTCAAGTATGACGGTTGATTTACGAGTGCTTTGTCTTTGCGAATGTTACTGTTTTGATACAAATTTTCCTCCAAGCCTACCTACGCGGTTTCCGTGTCGTAACTCTTGTTCCCATTTTAATACAGTATAGACTGCATAATTTCGGAATCATATAGCTTTCTAATGGTAAAATAATTTGTCAAATCAGTTCAGTATTTTTTGGATTAATCTATACTAATATTATAAAGCAGCAGTTTGTTTGTTTGTTTGAACGCGCTATCTACAGGAACTACTGGTCCGATTTCGAAAAATTCTTTCAGTGTTGGATAGTCCATTTATCGAGGAAGGTTAAAGGCTCCCACGGGCACGGGAGCTACGTGGATGAAACCGCGCGCAGGAAGCTAGTTTACTCTGTAAGTAGATACAAGTTTGTCACGTGACAACTTCGTCGACGGTTTCTGTAGCGATACGTTTTAAAACGTTGGATCGATCAGCGCACAGGACAAGAAATCTTTATATAACTTATATTTAAGATATCCGAGTCTGGTTATTTTAGGGAATACTTGCCATACCACGGAATACTTCGGCTCTATGTGCTAACGCCGTTGTTCCCGATTATTGAAGGTATCATCATCTGTAACAATTGTTTACCAGGCAACGGGCAGCCAAGCGTGGTGACCATGGCAAAAACCATATTCGGGGAGGGCCTATGTTCAGCAGTATTTGTTTTTTTCGGACGGACATAGGTAGTTAGCCACAAGGCTTTTGCTTCTCTACTTCACCGGGCATAAAGGCGAGCAGAGCTCCAGCCTTCATAAATGGTTTAAAAAATACAAACTAAGTAACTTACGCGGGAGGGCGCTCCCTGTGGGACTGTTCAGCAGTGGACGTTATACGGGCATTATAAGATGACATACTTCAGGCTCCTAGTAACCATTCCTTCCCAGAAACGTGTCATCACTATTACTGTCCACTGTGGCACATAATCATCAACAGCCCGTTTACGTCCACTGCTGAACATGTGCCTCCTCTTAAAAGACCTCGGCAAGCCAGGATCGTAAAGGGACATTGCCATAATCACCGCGCTTGGCAGACAGATAGGTGATCGCAGTAAGATGTAAACCTAGAGCGGATAGATGCTGCTGCCCATCCATCAGCCATATGTCCCTTAGTCGCCTTTTACGACACGCATGGGAGGACATGGGGTGGTCTATTCTAAGCCGGAAACCACACGGCTAGCACATATAGGTAGTCTTAAATGAAGTATGTGTTTTATGCCTAAAACATTTCTACAAACAACATTTAATTGCTTTTTAATAATGTATTTCCTTCAGTTCAAAAAACATCCTAAGAATAGCAGAGAAGTGGAGCTAAGAAAGCAATAATAATATTTTAATGAATACGTTAGCACTTGTAGCTTCAGCACTAAGTACAATTGTGGTATTCATTAGTGGAAGCTCTCAGCAGCCAACATCTTTATGCAAAACTATTTATTTAAGACATGTATTTAACGCGGCGACAAACTAATCTGATTTAGGGTTTTAAAAATAATTAAAATGGGTAGCAAAAATAATAAGTTGGCAGCTACAGTGAAGTAGCATTTTAAGTATAAAGTAGCAGCTTTATTTTCAGTTGTAAGCTTTGATTAAATTTAATTTGGCAGTGATTTTTGGTGTGGCTACTGAATTTGTTGTTAGGCGACAACTTGACGGCGGATAAGAAGTTGAAAATAGGTTTTCATAAATTATTCAACGAGTTTGTTTATAAAATTAACTGTCTAACCTAACCTAACCAATAATTGTCAATAATACAATGTTTGATATCCCACTGTAAATATTAGCCGCCGAGTCATTATTTTTAATACCTCACCTATTATTTCATTGGCCCTGTTAATATATTTGCTGTCTTATTGTAGCAGCCATTATTTAGTTTAAATAGATCCTTGCCTTTTGTAGGTACATAATGTAATTGTAAAATACTGTACTTAAAATATTTAATCGCTGTCAAGTTTTTTTTGTATCCAAGTAGTTAGTCGCCTAATAAGTTGTTATTCGCCTCAAAAATAATTAGCCTTTATTTAAGATTGATGATAATATAATAATAATAATTAAAATTTATTTCAGACCATTAGTCCATAAACAAACACACATTAAATATTTTGTGTATAACATATATCAACTTATTTTAAATATTGGAATGACGCACGATGACTGGGCATATTCGTGTAAGTCGTAATTGGATTGTACAATTTGCCGTTTTATATAACTGCTAGTCATTTCATAAAACTGCTGCCGTTATACAAAAAACTGAATAAAAATATGAAATATTTATGCTGTCTGTATTAACAATAATTTATTCTACTGTTTAATTTTACGAATGTTGTTATTAAATCGAGTTAAATATGTTGTGTATAGAAATAGATATATAAATTCACCTGCCATAATTTATTATTATTATTCTTTATTACAGTTTGACGATATTTTTAGATCATTTATTGAGGTAGGCTCAAACTCAGACAATTCTCACTCAAATAATTTTTCACACAAATGTAAACAAATCGGACCATTAGTTATTGAGATTAGCGCGTTCAAGCAAACAAACAAACTCCTCAGCTTTATATATTCATAAAGATTAATATTTTGCTTGTTATATCAAGACTGGCATTATCCTTGTTTACTAAGCATAATGTTTCGAATGCGCTTTCTCTGATGTTACTAATGAAATTCCTGCGCTACTGGGGTCGTGTCGCCGTCAACTTTGAGACGTGCAGTGTTCATAAATGTGTTTTATTAGACAACACTGGGATGCTGTTTTACAACGATAAGACACACAAGATATATAAATATGTAGTTGACTTGGAGGTTGTAGCGTATCCAATGTGATGTTTTAGTTAGATATTTTTAACTAACTTAACTTATTAATTTTACAAAGGAAAAAGTTATACAAAAAAAACAAAAAAAAATTAAGCTTTTTACAATATGTACATGAAAAATTAGGTCTATATGCATGTCTAATGCATGTAGCATTGGGCGTCGAAATATTCCTCCACTCCGACATCATTGGGAAGCGTTCCCAGAAGGCTGGCCGCGTTTCCCCGTGGGATTGCCAGGCTTATCCGCTGGCCCAGGTACAGGCCAACCCTGTCGTCACGGCTAGCGCCGACCAGGTGTTTATCAATCTTACTGTACACTGCTTTAGCCCTTGGACCCCATGATCCGAGGGCTTCAAACCCAAATGGCTCAAATATGTCATCTCGTTGCAGATTAGAATATTTGAGCCGTTTTAGGACTTCCGCTGAAGCGGCAGCCGTGCCGGCACACGTCATCGTTCTTGGAAGATGTGAAGGCGCTAGGGTATCGACACATGTAGCATCCCATACCAGAGGAAGTAAGTCAGTTAATTTAAAAATTACTGCAATGCTGGTGTTTTCTTTTGAAACGTTACTAACAGAATTTCTGGCCACTACTAGTATTCTTGTTAACCCCTCGTGCTTACCTAAAATTCTTGTGTTAAGAGTGGGTTCACTTCGGTAGTGCAATGGGTGGGGATCAAACCGGCGACCACATAATCGTTAGTCCAACGCTCTAGCCATTGAGCTACGGCCGCTTAGAGCAGTTGTTTCTGAGATATGGTGTTCTGGGTTCGATTCCCACCCGGGATAATTATTTGTGAGAACCACGGGTAGTTCTGAGTCTAGGTATACTTGTTGTCCGTGAATTGTGCGTCTGTGAAGTCCCTTGCGATACAGGGATTTATTTTCTCAGTGCGGGAGTTGGCTTTTTAAAAAGCGAACTTCGCTTTTTAAAAAGAGACTAACTTCGCTTTTTAACTAGAGGTGTGAAAAGTTGTTACTTTTCCGTAACCGTGACCGTCTTCCCAGTGACTCGAAAGTAACCGTTAAAAATAATCGTGTCTTTTTCACGTCGGTCACTCTCATCACAAATACATGCTTCCGAGCTTACAAGTTCCTTTCATTTAGGTAGTTATCGTAACAGTTGTCACTCTGATGACGATTGGGTACACGATTCAATTCGAGATTCTCATTCTGCAATGGTTTGCACTTTTCTATTGTCTTAAAAGTCTAAATACAAGATACAAGAGGGAGAGAGACTTGTTGCGCAATTGCTGTGACACGGAACGACACACGTTACTTTTGAACGTAGTTCCAGAAAGATCACAGTGATCATTTTAGTCAGGGTTTAGTCTGCGCCGTTTTTTATCACCCAACTCTACAGAGAATAGAATAATGAGTTTTGTATTGGTCTTCATTGTATACACTTTCACAAACTAAAGAGGTTAGTACTACACTAACCATAATTGAACTGGATTAACTATATAGCTGTGTGGTTTCCAGCTCAGAATAGACCCCCCATCTTCCGGACATAAAGCTGATGGATGGGTAGCAGCATCTATCAGTTCAGAGTACAGTACAGTAACTTATATAAGCAATTAAAATAATAACATACCAACAGCTCGGTAAGGAGAAACGCCTTATCCTACTAACATTATTTAAACGCGAAAGTTTGTAAGTATGAATGGATGTTTGTTACTCTTTCACGTAAAAACTATTGAACGGAATTGGCTGAAATTTTGCACCGGGTTAGGTTATACCCTGGATTAACATATAGGCTACAAAACACCACGCTCCGACCCACTAGAGCAGAGTAACGCGGTTAAAATCGGGGCGCAGCTAGTAGTATTCCAGTGACGTAAAAGACATATAGTTAGTGAATAACAAGGTCGACCGTTCAACGCCTGAAAATTGTATTTCCGTCATATTTTTTTTTTTTTTTTTTTACTAAATTTAGGCTTACATTTGACCATAATCTCGCTTGATGGAAGGCGAAGATAATACACGCTTGCCTAGAAAGTGTCTGTTTACTTTAGACTTAAAATAACAAGAGCAATCACAAGAGTGTCAAAAATAAATACAAACCATTCCCTCCTCTCGATAAAGCCTCGTTTCGTTTCTGACATTCATTAACGCATAAATGATTTCGATGCGGTCACGGGTGTGGCGGCTATTTCCGACATGTCGGGTCAGTTTTGTTCTCAACTGAAATGTAAATCATTTTCAGTCGACAAGTCGGGTGAGCCGCGTTTAGTTTCACGTTTCAGCAAACTCATCTGCACCCTAGATTGATTTAGACGAACGAAAAATAAAATGTTGGTGGAATATTGTACTGTGTTGTGGATAAAATGGAGAACAGAAATTGCCGTTGCTACGAGCCTATGGACATTTTTCAGTTCAATTGAAATGATAATTATTATAATAAGAAATGTTCGCAGCTATTAAGTACCTTTTGAATACTTTGTAATTGTGGTTTTAGTGGGTACCGGATGCCCCGGTTCATCAGATACATAGAGCCGGGAGCAAGTGAAGGGTCAGTGGGAAGTCTATACAAGATTTCCACCACGAAAAAGAAAAAAAATGCCTCCAGATCACATATCCGCCACTGGCAGGTGCGCAAATGCTGTCATAATCTTCTTCTGTTTTTTTCTCATTTTAATAGTCACGACGCATTGTAAATGACTGAATTGTAAATTAGCATGTCATCATAATTATAAAATAATGCTGTTCATGTAAATATAGGTATTTTCTATTATTGTAAATAGTGAGCACAGTGTCATTGTATCATTTTTATCTATTTCCCCGTGCTCCCAAAACTTATTGATTTATCGTCTATATAATCTGATCATGATGACACTAATGTAAGGAATTCATATTCTAGCTTTAAGTATCGTGAAAAGATCGTCGGTTCAATCCTCGCACCGGATAAATCTTTGTGTAAAATCGAAGATTCGAAGTTCTTTCCGGGAATCTTCGGTTGGGTTAACACCCCAGTTTTTTTAAATTACTTTTGCAAATGTTATTGTTACTACAACTTTATCTTTGTGATTGTAAACTGAACATGGTATACTAAGCTACTTTGTAGTTACAGCACCAGTAGTATACTGAGCTTCGTTGTGGTTTAAATACCAGGAAACATGTGGAGCGTTAAAGGAGCAGATAGAAGATATCAGGTAGTGAGGATGTCGTTAACAAGATATATGATATCGTCGGCTTACCCTAGAGTTTCGAGAACATTCGAGAGATATGGATACTGTACACATTAAGGCTTAACAATGATAGCACTGGCGGATCCGTGCTTACGGCAGTGGATTCTGAGACCTTATCTCGGTTCGTTTTACACTCGGGAGAATTATTTATTTATTTTATTTATGTACACACACAAGATACAAAAAAAAAAAAGACCAAAAATTTAAGCGCGGATAAAACCACACGCGCTAATTTAGTATATTTTATCGGATTTCTTACTTATTCATGTTCACCTCTCAAATATAACACTGTCAACAATATTTCTACCGTACAAAATGATTTTCTTTTATCTTCTATTCTAGAATATTGCCAGTCACACTTGGATCATTTTACTTTGTGTCCGGAGGCGGCAGATATACGGCGCGCCGAGAAAATGAACTTATATGTTAGAAGATTCTATTTACTGCTGCACCGATTTTTATTCTAGATATATATCGGTTAATGTACCTTAGAACTTAGTACATATAGTAGTTTTTCGGACGGTTAATGTAGTAAGCCACGAGGATTTTGCTACTTCACCGGGTATAAAGGCGAGCAGAGTTCCAGCGGTAATTAATGGTTTGAAAACTTTAAACTAACCAACCTGCGCAAGAGGGCACTCCCTGTTGGACTTGGACCTTGGCTCAGGGTAGTTGCTGGCGAGGGGATAGGGGATAGGGCCCTTGGATAGGCTGCTTAATTAGTAGTTTTTAAATTATTTAATAAGGCGGAAGCCCTACTTGTTGTTATGTCCGGTGAAATAGCAAAAGTCTCATGGCTAACAACATAATTAGCCTGCGTAGCCAGGAAGTCGAGCGAAAACAAATCACGTGGTTGTGGTAAACTGCCGGGTCAATACAAAATACTATACTTGTACTAACAGTGTTTTAATTTAACATCGCATACTCAATTTACTCTGTTTGGTACCCCAGATATTAATTTATATTTAATAACAATGTATTACGTTGAAATTTGGTTCAAATAATACATAAATCGTCAAATATAGAACCGGCCGTAGCCTAATGGCTAGGGTGTCGGACTTGTGATCTTGTGGTCTCCGGTTCGATCCCAACCCATTTCACCACCGGCGTGAATCCACTCGTAACACAAGCATTTTAGCTTAGCACGGGGGTCGACAAGAATACTAGTAGACTGCAAAATTCTGCTAGTAATATTTAAAAAAAACATATCTCTCGCAGGCGGTTTAAAAAGTTACTGTGGTTTGGTTGGTAAGCCAATACAACTGTATTATAAACATTCACACAAAATCCAAATCTATATACAACACTAATGTAAAGCTTTATTTAAAGCACTATTGTCCACCACACACATCTAATGGCTGAAAAAACTGAGTGACTTTTTTACCGTCATGAAGATAATATGGCGTGATATATATGAAATAGATGTCTAAATCATAGTTATTTTTTCATTTTTTTTAGTGACATAGAGTGGAAATGGTGTCTTTGAAAATACGTACCTAATTAGTTACGTTACTTTAGTTTAACATAGGTGCCTATAATACCTAGGCCGCAATCACATATGAATGAAAAAAATGACCCAAATAGCGTAACTATCTACTTAGGCACGTATTTTATCGTTACGATTTTCATTCTACGTCAGTAAAAAAAAAAAAAGAAACTATGCCTACATATACATATCACGCCCTATTATTTTCAAGACGGTAAAAAAAGTCATCCAGTATATTTTACAATCTCAACTTGTACTAATAAATGTTGCTGTGGTCGCTGTGGCTCCACCCGATACGTATTTTGATTAATGTTGGATATATCGTTGTGGTCCCTTTAAGAATGTGTTTGAGAGGGAATAATAAATTTGGGAAACCGCATCGGATTCATGGGACTGCCATGGTAAAAGTAATGGGGTGTCATATAAAATAGCAAGTTCGATTCATAAAATATACCTATTTATTAGTGATTAAATTTTATTTATTTAACAGAATTTGTATACTCAACACAACAAAATTGTCAAATCTAAAATTTACTTGTCTGATAATTTTTATCTGAGGATTAAAAATCAGCCCTTAGTCATTATTATTATTTGTGATCAGGCAAGCAGTTGATTCAACTTGTAAGTGCCTGTATCCTGCTCTTCTCAACTAGTTTTTATTGCAGTTGTGATGTTTGTCGAGTCTATTTTTGAATTGGTTCACATTTTGGGCTGAAATTACGCTTTCAAAACATTTTTATTCCTCCGTAGCTCCTGTTCCCGTAGGAACTCACTCATAGCCTATGTCACTCCTGAACAACGTACTTTTCAAATGGTGAAAGCTCTTTTGAAATCGGATTCTTTTTGACTTTATTCGTTACACACATAAGTACAAACACAGATATGTGTGAACAAAGAGTGTCAAATAAATACATACAGGTTTTACTTTATACCTGCTATTTCTGGGAAAAGTTACACTAAATATATAAGCTTAAGAACCTTTTAATAGAAAAAACATAACAGATGGAATGGTTCCCGGCAGCGGTGTGGCAGTGACAGACGTTTAAATGAAAGACGGTGGGTTCAGTTTAATTTCATATTCCGTTTGCCTTCATGGTAAATCCCTGCAATACTTTATACGAGTATTAGTTGCATTTGAACATTCTACTAATATTATAAACGTGAAAGTTTGTAAGTATGGATGGATGGATGGATGTTTGTTACTCTTTCACGCAAAAACTACTGAATGGAGTTGGCTGAAAGTTTGCACGTGGATTAACATATAGGTAGGCTATAAAATATTACGCTCTGACCCACTGGAACAGAGTGACGCGGGTAAAACCGTGGGGCGCAGCTAGTCAGGTATATCGATCAATCTATAGAACTGAAATGTTGTTTACACGTTTAGTTCGAATGAAAAACTAAACGCTTGATAAGCTTAGTCGATTATGTTGGTAAAAGCATGTTACTCATCATCCCGTTTACGTCCAGTGCTGAACATCGACCTTCTTCTAAAATACCTTGGAAAGCCAGGGTCGTTAAGGGATATCTGATAAATATTTGCGTAAGTGCTGAATAAATATCTTTTCGTTTACACAGTTATTTTTATAAAAAATACCATGTTGCCTGTTTGTTAATACTTTTCAACGATTCAAAATATTCAAGGCAACATTATATACAGCACTGTTAACATCGTAACTAGCGTTTTTCTACATTCGACTCTTTGCGCACTCGATTTCATAGTTAAGTCGGCCATAAAACCTGATTTTAATTTGATAGAGTATTTTATCACGTCATCATAAACACGCAAATCCCTAGCTGAATGACCAGCGGTGTAACTGCAATATATAATTTGAGGAGGGTGGTCAACTATAGACAAATTACCTCATGGGCCCTGTTGCCTTTTTCAATTGACTTTGATTCGACACAATAATCATGTAAATAAGGTGACACAAAACTCCCACAGTCAGTGTGGCCCAGGAAATCCCGCGGCGCCATATTGGCCGCGGGTGCCGTCGAGGGGCTGGACTGCTTCTTGCGTACCCGACCCCGCCAATGATGGATCGAAGGAGTGTCCGGAGGGTTTTAGTGGTGTAGGGACCTCTCCTTGTGGTATGGCACGAAACTCCCCTTAAAATCTTAATGTCATAATTCCTCCATTTCAGCCGAGCCGCAGTCCAAGTCAGGAGATTGCTTAGTTTGTACTTTTTAACCCATTTAACAGGACTGGAAAATTGCCGTATTAAGCCCAGGCAAATAGAAAACGCCTAATAATATATTGTCATATCCATCCGATTAAACTGTAACAATGCTAATAAGGTTGTAGATAATAATCTGATATCAAAGGCGGATTAAACGTTGAGAACGCCATAGATAGCCGTTTCATAAATAGTAGTAGTACTCTTAAAATTTGATCACTGTCATTGGCGCTACTCCATGTGTGGTAGAGGTTATTCCAATTTGGAGCTGGCATCGTTTTATTCTGACTTGTAGAAGCTTCAAATACAGTTGCTGTTCCAGCGTCTATTTTGCTCGCGCGCCCCTTTGTACCTTAACGTACCTAGTTTGCCTTATGGATAATCCGCCTTTGACTGATATATCCTTCCGATGCCCTCGTAGACCCGATGTCCGAGAGGCCCGCGAACTGTAAAGTAAAGCGACAGTTGCACAAAACGCCCCTAAAAAAAACTCAATGCCATAATCCCTCAACCTCCCCGTCAGCGACCGCCTTGAGCCGAGGTCCAAGTCCAACAGAGGACGCCCTCTCGCGCAGGTTGCTTAGTTTGTAGTGTTTAAACCATTTCTCTAGGCTGGAGCTCTGCTCGCCTTTATCGCCCGGTGAAGTAGCAAAAGCCTCGGGGCTAAATACATAATGGTGCTTTTTAATCAATATTTAAAAAAAGAGGTTTGTTAATAGTTTTGATACTAAAATATGGTTATCCCTCAAGCCGGAGGTTGTAAACATTGTCCCTTCCTGCCCAACGCGCTACTCCGCCACTGGTATTTTTTGTTTTCTGTAGTTGTAGTCTGATTATAATCTCAGTGAAATTAATTTGTTCCCTTATGACCCGAGGTGAACCTTTTCAGGGATACAATTATAATAGCAGTTACACGTATCCTTGTAATAAATTGTGGTAATAATTCTTTAATGAAGTCAGGCGATAGTTTGGTTCAGAAAAGATTTTTGAAATTGTTATTACGGCTATAAAATGTGTTTATTGTAAGCAAACTAGGATGTTTATTTTATTTTAATTGAATTATTTAGTTTATGAAGAAATGGTATTACCTTACGATAAGTTTCATAGCTGGAATAGCTTTTAAAAGCTTAATTAAATGATAACTTTTCTTAAATAACATTCTCAAATAGCAAATTTAAACAGGAAAAGCATTCTAAAAAATGGTTATCTTTTACAAATATTTATTTTGGCAGGTAATTAAAATGATGATGATTCACTTGATTAAATAACTTTGGCTTTCATCAATCTGAGCTCTCACAAAAGAACAGCATTTGTCGGGTTGTCGTTGGCTGTCGCCGATTTTTCTATGGCTCTGTAATTCGCTCTTACGGATAATCTGCATTAATCTTAATAATTATCTTCATTCAAATTTTATTTTTTATTTTTCACGATTTTATTACGCATCAGAGTGGTAAAAGATAAGATTATATTAAATAGAGCTTTCAAAATATATGACATACGTTTAACATAAAATGATATCAGGTAAGTGATACCATTTTATTTCTGTAAAAAAATGATGTTACAGTTTTTTACAGTACAATATAATATTGGACGACAATTATTTCAAAAAAATAATGTATCTTAGTATTCTTTGTACGGGAAAATGATAATTACCTACGTATTTCGCAGAAATCACTATACAAGACACTATTTACTGTCGAAGGAACAGCATATATTTTGGAAGAAACTGATATAGAGTGATTCATATGTTTACCTATTTTGGCTTAACGGTGACATACAAATGTATGTCACCGTTAAGCCAGTTTAGTTTGCTCTTTTTAAGTAAGGTAATGTCAGATTAACGAATGTTTATTTTAATAAAAAGTAAATATTTCTGAATATAAAATAACTACAGCAAAATAAGTTAAATAATATGTGAACATTTCAAAAACAGATGCAGCAAATGGTACAGCTCTGTTTTAAAAATAAAAATGGAACGTTCCATTTTTAACATTTGTTTTTTATTGCGTTTTACGTGTGCTAACACAGAATATATGACAAAGAGGCAATTCATATGTTGTTCAATTGAGTAAAAATGCAGTCGTGATTTTTGTAAATATCGAGAACTTGTGCGCGGTTTCACCCGCGTAGATCCCGTTTCCATGGAAACCTTGACTTAAATTATTGTCTATGACACTCACAAATAATGTGGCTGTTCATGCTAATTCTTTATCAATAGAAAACCTAATACTGATAAAGAATTTGAAAAAAAAATACCTCACAAACCTTTCACAAACTTTACCTCTTTGATATGTTATTATTTTCAGTCGTATTGTTTCGCTCGTCTGCTGGTAAAAATCCATTCAAAGCATTACAATTTTATATTGAGCACGTAATCTCTACCGATTACTTCAATACCTTTTCTTTAATAATTTTATATTCACATTATTTTTACTACCTTTGTTTCGCTTCCCATCTGCAATTACAATGAATATGAAATTCAGAGCAATTCTCAGTTTACCATGTTATTATGGCTGTGTGGAATAAGAAACAATATCACTTTGCTAGTCATCTTTATAGAATTTGATGACGCGATCGAGATTGTGAACACACAGATGAAGATAATAGACTAACGTGCCGATATAAATAATGGTTTTGACAGTTTTTTAATTTAGAGCCTAAACCTTTTTCTTTGAATTCTGAAGAAGAACTAAACCTGGGATTATTGTTCATACGAAAGATGTGGTGGAATTGGCGGAGAAATGCTTAAAGATTCACATTTAAGCCACATTAGACCTTAGTAACCTAACATATTATATAATTTTAATTTATAACTTTAGTTCTAGTTTAAATTTGCTATTTTTATTAGTTCCTAGTTATTGTATTTTATTAAACTTTATCTTATTTATTTTGCATATTTAAAATTTACATACCCATATTAGAATAATAATACTTAGAATAAAAACTTATTCATATACAAAATAGATTCACAAATAAAATATTTGATTCCATAACAGAAGGATTGATTGACTGAAAAGAATGAAGTTAGTGGTTCGATCATACTAAGAACTATATAGTATGTCTTGATCGCGTAATCAAGTTCCATAAGTCATGTTTGTGAGTTGACTCACGCGTGCCAGGTAAATAGGCAAAGTGGCTATTAGAATACTGATGGGGTCGTGCACTGATACTTTGTCATAAAAATCAAAATAACTACATACTTTGCTATGTAAAAGCTTATTTTTGTAGCTTTTGTTTTTGTTGTCAGCCTCGTTATATTTGATTCTTAGTGTTATTGATACATTTTGTTCCATATGGTTTGTATTAGGTTTTATATTTCTTTACATGAAATATTTTTATGGCATTAGGTACGTAAAACATTAATAGCACAAACTTATTACACTGAAAATTCTCATTTAATCATTGAAATTAATCATTCTGGTAGTATTTGTGATATGCGGCTCCGAACTGAGTCGGGTAGGAGGGAAATATTCACCATAAGTACGAACCGGCCCAAGCTATAGAAACGGATGTAAAGAAAGTTTGGGAGGGTCCATGAATGTTTTGGGCTACCTATGCAACATATCAATTCCAGAACTGGTTACTCGGCGACATCATTGTGTCTGAGCCGATGATAGGGTGCAGCACACGGTCGAGGTGTGTCTATCGTTTCCAAGATGTTTGAAAGTAAGAGATCGTGGAAGGCAGTGGCTTCCTTCTGCGGGCGCGGAACGAGTTTGGGAGAATTATCCTTATCGTCCTACCCAATTCGCCGAAGGCGCACTGGACAAGCAGTGGATAGGCAGGATCCTACTATCTGCAACATGAACATGGCTCCACTCCCTTTTGACTGAATAATTTAATCTGTTCTAACGTGGTCATTATACTTCCCAATGAAAATGACATATTTTTAAATATTTTGTTACTTTTATTTAAAACTCTAGGGTTTCGATCCGTGGAGAATGGAATTGATCCGCCAAGCTTACGATTTTAAGTCTATTATTTACATAGAGTGTAAGCCTCTTTCTACTCGTAGAACAAAGCGGTCGCACTTGACGATCGATGTACACACTTATAGACGAAGACTAAACAGTCATTGGTAAATATAAAACCATTTTTTTATATTTACTAATCTCCTCCTTTGATAATGATCATTTTTCTGATATTAATTACGGGTGAATTCATCGTTTTCATGTGATAATTAATTGGATCAAATAATGTAATAAATGTTTTTGTTAGTCATGTCTGATTTTGGAAGAATTTTATTATATCAACAAAATAAAAATGAATGACCAAATATACACCGTGAAATTTTAATGGTTGTTTTCCCGAAGCAGAACAACTTGCCGTCGGTAGTACTATCGAAACATTTTTTTTTTTTTTAGACATGTTTTGATTTTAAAATTATTAAAAAAAATATTAGACAACTCGAAAGCGTGATAAACAGTAGTAACACTAGACGGACCTTGTAGGTACTACTCGAATCGCACGCGCTGCTGACAAAGTAAAGAACGATCCATAAACGTTTAAAGCAAAATAAGAGCTCAATGGTAGTTATACGGCATAAAATAGCCTGCACGCAAGAATTACAAACGAGCCGGCTCCCTTTGTAATTCACCGCGCGGCGGCGCCGACGCCGGAACGCCCCGCGCTCTCCTTCGACTCCCTCCTTCCTTAGTTGTCCCGTGAACGTCGGAAGCGCAGCACGCGTTATCTTATTACTTTATTAGTATTATGGATCGACATTACAGTCTTAGTAATTTAGAGTACGTCGCTATCAGCATGGTGCAACTGTACGCTAGGGCTAATTATAATTCCCATACTGCCCGGCGTCTTTACGCCGAGCTGCATCACTTGGCGTCACTCCGTCTTCGCGGAGTTCTGAACCCTCAAGTCATACAGGACCGGACGATCGTAGCGGCGACGGCTACTCGATCATGGGCAGTTCCAGGTGCCAGCACATGCACAGGGCAGAGGTCGATCGGCCGTTCTTTCGCCAGAGCTCGACGAGGAGATCATCGAGTACTTCGAACGCGATCCTCGCCGAAGTACGCGAATGGCGGCAGCTAAGTTTGGCGTAAGCCAATACTACGTCTGGAAACTACTCAACTCAGAAGGACTGCATCCATATCATTTCCGCGCAGTTCATTTAATTTTTCAATTTTTTTAAATACGCCTTAAATACTTTATAATCTAATTCAGAAAATTATTGTTCTTAGATAATAAACTTGTTTTAAGTTACGTTTTCTGTAAGTTGTAGCTAAAAAGGTATTGGATAAAGCTTATTATTATGATGGGGTACTGTGTTACATAACCTAAGGTGTAGGTATCAGCTGATTGACTAACACCCGGGTCAACGAACGCGCGATCGATCGACGCGAGCGCTAGGTATCGCGAGGTATTACTATCGGTTCGATGTCACTTTCGAGTTTGGTTTTTCACGATTGTTAATCGGTCATTTTTGGTTTATAATATTTAGTTTTTGTATAAATTGAATGTTTAACTAAGACCAATCTTTTCGCTGCGGGAAAACAACCATTTAAATTTCAGCGTGTATATTGTAGGGTAGCAGTATGGCACTGCAACTTCCCGTCACAATATGCGAACAATAACTCTTTTTATTTTTAAATATGACGAACTATAGACAAAAAGGAATATTTCGATAAAATAAAATGAAGAGCAAATAGAACTTAACAGACGAACATCAGTCTTCATCAGACGAACTGTAGTAAAGCGCTGAATAGTGTTGAATGTGCAATGTGATCCATTATCGATGTTTTCGCTTATGTAAGAGGATGTGCTATAAAGACATTGACAATATGTTTTACCATATGGCTAGTCACTTTTTTAGCTATACAAATGTTAAATCTAGATTGTATTATGCTACTTTATCACTTTGAGCTGAGGTCACACAGCACAGGAGATACCCTCTTGCTAAGGTTGCTTGCAGTTTTTTAATAATTTATTAAGGCTGGAACACTGCTTATCTTAGTGCCAAGTGAAGAAATAAAAGCCTCGTGGCTAACTACATACATCGTTGTGAAAAAATCATTAAAGTTTATTGTGCCACCCACAGAAATTTCTTTACTAACGTTAAATCACTAAACACAGTATTATGGTATGTGTTATACTGTTAAAAAGATAGCATACATTTTGGTAGCACCTTATTTAATAAATTCTATATAAATTCTCACCAGAAGTCAAAATAATACGAAAAAAAAGTCACAAAAAGGTCGATATCTACCTACCTCGATATTTAATGCCTAATTTCACAATATATTGTAAGAAACGAATACAAAGCGCCTTAATTTTGAGATTTCATTTCATCTCTTCAATTTCTCTGAAGCCTCGTTTCCTATTAAGCCATTGAGCCTTAAATCAGTTCGGCATTTTCCAATAAAATCCACAAATTCCCGTGTAATCTTTGTTCAAACAAACAGTTTGTGTCAACATTGTCCGTATTTTGGAGGAGTTATGAAAAGCTCCGTATATAATCGTATTGATATTTCTATAAAAGTAATGAGCCGATAGGCAATTGAATAAGGGAATTGTAATTGGAATTATTTTTATGCCGGTATGGGTATCTT
The DNA here is from genome assembly GCA_947037095.2 of Nycteola revayana. NCBI lineage: Eukaryota > Metazoa > Arthropoda > Insecta > Lepidoptera > Nolidae > Nycteola > Nycteola revayana. Next base: position 20,552,925 of record OX344843.2, read on the forward strand.
CTATATCTTGAAATACGTGGACAGTTATTGCGAGTATAGCAGATGTCCAGCATTAGGTACTCTCGTGCCCCCCAAAGTGAGCTCTGACGGCGAAACAATGTTAAATTTGACTACGATATTCTGTTTGATTGAGGTCGAGCGTTCCCCAGGTCGGGTAGCTTATTGGAAAATCTAACGCTACACTGTCTCTCTTCTAAATTGTACGACATTGCTAGATTTCACTTGACATATCGTTTATCTGAAGGCGCAGCCGTATCATCCACCATCCTTCACTTCAGGCAATTTTCGACCCCCTGCATTTTGGATAAAATTAGAAGCCTGAATTTTAAGCAACCAAGCTGGCTTTGTATAATAACGGTGCATTCCACAAAATTTTAGGATAAATCTTTCGTGGTTTAAAGTGTGGAATGCTATGCCTTTAGCAATCAGGCGATCGCAAGGTCTGCCCGAGTTTCAGAGAAGAGTCCATGAATACTACCTAAGCTGTCACTACAATTCACATAACAACACTAGATATATTTCTTAGTCTATTATAATATGTATTTATGTAAGGTATTATTTTATTAATCTACTAGTAATTGTATATAACTTCTCCCAAGTACCCATGGGTACTATTAATGATATAATCCTGATAACCTGATATTGAAACTCTTTTGTATGGTTCCTTCCTCGGTTGCCTGGAAGAGATCACATTTTAACTATCTAATTTTAAGTTTAATTTTATGTCCATTTCTGTATTTTTTCTTTTTGAAAGTGTACAATAAAGAGGTTATCTATATTTAAAATTTCAATCAATTTCTAAATTAAAAGCTATAGTGCAATGAGTATTAGATTGACTTGGCCATCGCAATCTACCTTAATATAATGTGTATTACCTACTTGTGAGATACACTGTGATTTTATGCGATGGCCAAGTCATTCTGTTTATTTAAATTTGACATGGTCACAATAAGATTATGTTAGGTGAGTTAACTACGTCCCTTAAGTAGGGACTGAATAAATTTGACTTAGTACTACATAGATCTCCAACTTTTTACGGTAGAAGAACTATGCTACGAGACTAGATTTTTATAAAAGTTATGATTTTGACACTAATAGTATTAAATTTTAAAAGGCAATTGAAGAGTGTGTGTTTTTGAATGTGTAGGTACTTTAATGCAAACATTATATCATGCATAGGCTGTAAAATTTATATCTTCTTGAAAATTTATTGCGCAAGAAAGCATGAATTAATATTCAATTTAAAATTCACTTTCCCATTATCTGCTAACTCCGAGTTGCCATTATTCAAAACATCTTAAACGGCAAGTTGCGGAATCTAGTGAACCCGTACGAAGTTTAATAGAGATAACAAATTTATTAAGTTCTTGAACTTCCGTATACAAATTTTGTTGATTGGAAACAGTGAGATGAGAATAACGTACTATGATCCCTTTTGGAGTTAAATGATTTTCAGTTAATAGAACATTCGTTTTGGATGCTGATAACTTGTTATCTGTTAGCTTCAAGATATTCTATTTACAATAAAAGTCCTACTCAGTTCACTCGATCTTAGTTTTAAGATAATATTATGGTAGGTGTAAAAGGAAAATAGTTCATGGAATGCCTTTTTGCTATCATGTATTTAGTAAGATCTGTCAGTATAAATGAGTATTATTTATTTAATTAATTGAAAATTAATTGTTTATCAATAAAAAAAACAACAATAATATTTTATCATCAAGTTTCTTGATGATGAAATATTATTAAATATTATAGTGTATGAACTAAAACAAATATTTATCTATCTATCTAGAAAGATAAATAACATTGAAATGACTATTTTAATATTATAAAAACAGTTTCGAAATGATTGTCTGTCTGTTGGTTTATATTGGCATCGAATTAATAACATAACACACATAATTTACTATGCCGTTATTAATGGGTTATTCACTAACTCGACACACGAGAACGGAAAACAGTTCCGGACTCACTGTACATTTTTGCAAAAAACTAGGGGTGTCCTGTTGACGAAACCATAAAAGTGATTTCTTTTAAGTTTCACTAACTGGACACGCATAAAAATCTTGGCGTGTCCATTTGACGAAATAATAAGTGTTCCTAATTCCAAGTTGTACCAACTGGACACACTCGTGTCCAGGCTCGTGTGTCGAGTTAGTGAATAAACCTCACTCATTTGGATATCTCAATAAAAATATATGATCTACCATTTTTTCGTACCGAGAGGTACCCAAAAAGTAATTTATTCATAATCCATGAATAAATTACTTTTCTTTCCAGACACTTTTATATTTCATGGTATTATATAACTTTGCAATTTTTCATGGTGATACCGAACTTTTGGACGTGAAACATATTTTACAGAAGCGATTATAAGGCAGTTTCGATGCTTAAAATTTATTGAATAAAAAGTGATTTATTGATTCATAATAAAGCAGAAGAGTTTGTTTGTTTGTGTTCGTTGTTCTCAGAAGCAATGAGTCGGGTTTAAAAAAATAAACATATATTTGATAGCTAATTTTTTTAAAGCTTTCTAACAGCGTTTCTTTATCCCTGTCACAATCCAGAACGCAGACAATATTAGGATTGTACGCAGGAATTTCAAAATGTGAGTTCTAATTTATGTAGGTATACTCTATAATTATTTTATTAACACTGGAACAAAACATAAAGGTATCGGGCGTCCAATAAATATTGTTCTTTGAGTTACCAGTTAAAAAGGTTCTTATCATTTGCTATAAAATATCACACTACGCATAAAGCAAAAAAAAAAAGTGAAATAAAACGGTACGTAGTTTTAGTTCGATTTCCGCGTTGAGCCAACAATCTAAGTGTAAAAACAAAGATTTTTTTACGAGGTTAGTCGATAATATAGATCATCTATGGCAACCGTACTCTTATACTGGGTGGCGCAAAAGTAAAGACTCAATTTGATTCAGTTATAAAAAAAATTCTAAATTACAAAACTTGATTCAGGTAATTTTAAATGTATATTTGTGCCATTAAATTTCGTACCATTAGGATTTAAAGATGATGTCTTTTAAATGGTGACCTCTAGAGTTGATGCACATCTGAGCCCTATTTATGACATTTTGCATAACTAGCCGTAACACTTCCTGCGATATGTTCCTTATTTCTTGATAAATAGTCCAGACTTCTTTCTTTGGGGTTTTTTGAAATCTCGGGTGTATGTGAACAAGCCACAGACTCTCGCAGCTCTAAAAGAAAACATTTATCAAGAAATAAGGAACATATCGCAGGAAGTGTTACGGCTAGTTATGCAAAATGTCATAAATAGGGCTCAGATGTGATCAACTCTAGAGGTCACCATTTAAAAGACATCATCTTTAAATCCTAATGGTACGAAATTTAATGGCACAAATATACATTTAAAATTACCTGAATCAAGTTTTCTAATTTAGAATTTTTTTTATAACTGAATCAAATTGAGTCTTTACTTTTGCGCCACCCAGTATCAAGTTACGGGAAGCCGCGTTTATCTGTGTACACACACCATATATATATTTTTTAACTTGTTTTTTTTTTACAAATTATATATGTACCTACATGACAAAATTATTGTTTTTTATTAATGTTCTAGCGCCTTGCAGTAGAAGACAATTTAGGTTTTACGAATACATTTATTCTGTAATCATTAATGGAATTGAAAAATTATATAAATTGATCGATTCTAGGTACTACCAAAAAGAAATCAATTCGCTGAGATCAACGTCAAAATTGCAGTGCATATTATAGATAATTCTGTGGCATGCCAAGCGCGGTGAATATGGCAAAGCCGTTAGGAGAAGCCCATGTTTAGCTGTGAACGTTATATCACTATAGAGCAACATAACGACTTTTTAAGCAGCCTTTTTTTTTTGCCTTTGAAAATATTCTTTTATGAAACTAGTAGGTAGTTTCGTGTGCAAATGCAATTTTAGTTCAAAGCATTTCCTAGCTTGTGTGCGAGTTAAAGCAGCTTTAGTACGTTACTCATGCTCTGTATCCTGTTTCATACATTGAATTAACGAGCAAAAGCTTTATTAATAGGTACTCTTTACTTTTGAATAAACCAACTTAGTATTTTCTCATGCAGTTTACTTCTACATAATGAATAAAACCTGATTTGAAAATGTATAAATTAAGTGTGTACGGTTTCACCCGCTGAACTCCCGGTCCCGTAGGTACTAATATTAAATATAGCCTTTCACGATAAATGAGTTTTCTAACACTGAAATAATTTTTCAAATAGGATCAGTAGCTTAGGGTTCTTTCGTTCAAGCAAACAAAGTAACTGTTCAGCTTTATATATTAGTATAGATGATATTTATTCGCTTGAAATTCACAACATGATCTTCAGTTACAAATCATTTTTGCATTCGGACGCATTACTTTAAAGTAATGCGTCCGAAACCAAAACTAAAATAAGATTTCTTTCCTAGTCTGGTTGGTTGAGGCACTACCCTCCGTGCCTCGGAAAGCACGATAAGCGTTTCCTTGTGTGGTACAACATAATACTGCGGTCACCAACCCGCTTACCTAGCGTGGTGACTATAGCAAATACCCTCGGGAGGCGGCCCATGTTCAGCAGTGGACGTTATATAGTGGATAATGATGATGATGAACTATAATTTGCATTATAATGTACATTAGTATAGTTTAGTAGAAAGTGCATTTATGTTTGCACACTTTCTTTTTCTTTACTTTCAAAATCCGGAGGCAAGGCTTAACGTACTTTCCGAAGCACGGGTAAAATACCACCAACTTCTGGACTTCAGATACTTATACCTTTCTAATTAGAACATTTCAAACGCCAAAAATTGTCGGACTTGAGACGTCTCTAGTTATGGTCGAACACATAACCGCTAACTTAATAATTCAGCACGCAAAATAAAAATCACTAGGTTCCCGCGCGGTTTCATTCGATTATCTCCCGTTCCTGCAGGAATTTCATAATAAAATATAGCCAATAGCCTTCCTCGATAAATGGGCTATCTAATAATGGAAGATTTTTTCATATCGGACCAATAGATTCCTGAGATTTAAGCAACCATACAAACTGTATCTCCATTAATTTTTCAAGAACCATAAGATACTGTATTTATACCCTGTTTTTGTACCCTTCAAGTACTGTTTTTCTGTTGGTTTGGGTTGTGCCTAATAAATGTATTTTCTTTCTTTCTTTCAAACAAGATTTTCAGCTATATAATATATTAGTATATTACACAGGTGAAAATGTATAAAGACAGTAACAGAATAAAAACGAACCCCATACAGTCAAGGTGTCTTTAAGTACAAAAAGCTTATCTTCATGGGATCACCGTAAGCACAGGGGGATCGTTATCAAAGATTGTAAGATTCCCTCTTATACAGGGTGATGCCTGACGTCGAGTGGACTCGAGCGTAACCAACCGTCCCTAATTGTCGGTCGCCACGTGTAGTGTAGGAGCTCGCTGAGTAATACTACTCTTATGGAAGGATTTATCATTGTGGTGTTAATGTAGACTGATGGTGTTACTAGATTCAATATTTCAATCAATCAATAATATTTATTGTGAATTATAACACTAGGTGAAAGAAATGTTACAATATTTATACATTATCATCAGCTATTACACGTTAAAAAATGCCTACCTTACTTCTGGTTAAAGTGGCTTTTGAATAGTAAAAGAATAATCGAAGTATTAGATTTTATTATTTACAAACGTAAATAAAAATATTCTCTCTTTATCTTTATATTATAAAGATAGACATTGAAAGCCTAATGCAGAAGACTGGTAACTATAAAGTAAGGCCGCGTTGGTCTACTACTCTGCTCCAGTGGGTCGTAGCGTGATATTTTAAAGCCTTTATACACAGGCATCGTTTTTTATAATTCCAGTAGTTGTTGCGCGATAGATAACAAAGTATGGATGTTTGTAATCTATAGCGCAACAACAACTGGAATCCATCCATATTCAACGCATTTATAATATTAGTAGAATATTGAAAAAAAAATTAAGCAGATATTACACGGAAAGCGAAGCAAAGATTGAACGGATTTATTTTATTTATTCTTCAATAATAATCTTACGGAAATTACATTGTTTATCTTTAACAAGAAAATGATGGATAAATTATTTACTTTACATGTCCTAGATATTAGCAATGTACTTAATTTATTCGGCACAGATTTTACGAAGATTTTTTTATTTATGAATGTCATGGTAAAGATCAGGAGAAAGATTTAATAGGCGGGCTCTCAGTTCACTACTAGTCGTTAGATAGGCCTATTTATTATGCGTCACCACATTGAGGCAATTTGTCCGAAGTCTACATGTTACTACAAATAAAATTCGTTTAATTTCTTCCAATTTGAAGCTAAATAACATCTCTAAATTGGCTATTAACACGGGTACGTGGTAGCGGAAATGTGAGTTAAAGGCTTGTAGATCTATCATTTTATGTTGTTCTAGCTGCGCCCCGTGGTTTTAACCGCGTTACTCTGCTCCAATGGGTCGAAGCGTGATGTTTTGTAGCCTATATGTTAATCCAGCGTATAACCTATCCCGGTGCAAAATTTCAGCCAATTCCGTCCAGTAGTTTTGGCGTGAAAGAGTAACAAACATCCATCCATCCATACTTACAAACTTTCGCGTTTATATTAGTAGGATTGCTTCATTCTAACAAATTATGATTACATTTTTATTTTTTTAAAGAAAACTCTCGTACTAGGGAAATACATCCCTGAGTCGCGGGGGACTTTATAAACACATGATACACCGACACAAAGCACACCCAGACTCAGAACAACTATTCGTGGTTCACACAAATAATTGTCCCGGGTGGGAATCGAACCCAGAACACCAGGTCTCAGAAGTCACTGTGGTAACCACTGAGCCACCGGATTTATATATACACTAGCTTCCTACGCGCGGGGTCACCCACGTAACTTCCGTTCGTAAAGGAACTTTACAATAGGCTAGTTGACACTTTTTTTAAATTATTTTTATATGGTTAAGAATGCTTTTACTAGATCAAGAAAATAATATGGCATTTATTTGGTATCTAGAAAGCATTGAAATAAATAAGAAAACGATGTCAGCCATGTTGGTCTGTATACATTAACTGTGTCCTAGATCGATGACGTCATGACTCAGAAAGTAAAATAGTAAAGGATCGCGTTCATGTTTTTTAACTAGACATATGACGACACAAAATGGCTGAAAGCGTTTTCGGAAGTTAGACAAGACATAGACAAAAGAAATAATTTTCATATACCGTTTATACAAACATATTCAAGTGTTTTGAAGAGAAATTATTATATTTAGGTTCCATATGACAAATAGTTTTAAAAATAAACATCATATTAATATAATTTCATATGTGTCAACTAGCCTATTAAATATAGCATTCCTCGATAGATGAACTATCAAGCTCTGAAAGAAATTTTCGAATCGGAGCAGTAGTTACCAAGATTACCCCGTTCTAGAAAACAAACTCTTTAGCTTAATAATATTAGTATAGATAATATTATTAGTTTAAATAGTTTTTATGGTATAGATATATAAATTCAAAGAAACAAACAATGTTTTTCTCTTATTATATTGGATAACAGTAGTACAGATAAAACATCTGACTGCTACCCACTTGAGCAGATTAGCAGTTTAACGGGGGTAAACTGCGAGGCAAACAAATAGCTAGTAAGCTATAAAACATCACATTATTGCACCATCAGGCGGAGTACTTATTTAACGCAGTTGTAACCGCAGGGTGTTGTTACTAACACTATATTACTTGCTGTAAAGGAAATTTAGTGTTGAACACTACATTTTACATCTTTAGTCTACCTAAATGCACTAGGCATATGATTTATAACAAGTTTCATATATATTTTTTTTAATATTTTCAACACTTTATGGAAAAGTTTACCTTTTACTGTATTTCAAAATTGAGATTAATAAAATTCGACCACCGGCAGGATTCGACCCTGCATCTTAGATAAAGCCCCTAATGCCTTAACCAATTAGGCTACGGTGGAACCACAGCCGGTCATCGAAATTTATTAATCTCTTTGTAAAATATCTCTTAGGGGGACGTTAGTGCTATCTATCGGTAATAATCCGCATTACTTCGACAAATATCTCCAAAGTTACATTTGGTATTAAATATTAAACGATGACACACCGCCCGATTTTCACATTTTTTAAATATTCTATGCTCAAGCTTCATATGCCCTAATACATTGTAACCTATTCACTTTCTATGGTAACCATTTTATGGTATGAGTATGAGTGGGAGTCAATTATTGCCCTAATATTGTGCCTACACATATCTCTCATTGTAATGATATCATCGATGTATCAACAACGTGATCTACTGATAATCTAAAAAAGTCCATTACCCCATACTGTGTACTATCAGTTAGATACACGAGTTACAGAAACAATATTTACTTATTTTACCCATCAACTTAGGGTAGACTTCCTATCACACGTACCCAGAGAGTAAAATATTAAAACTTAAAAATATTTCTTCTACAATATTGTTCGTTTTATACAATTGGCATATTGTTGCAACTTTTATGATTGATAAGCATTCAATGATGTTCTTTAGGTAATGAATAAATGTTAATGAAAATACTGTTATAAATTGCAGGCTAGACAGATGGACGAATCATAAACATCCGCAAAATATGAAATTTTATTTTTTAATTCACCAATTTTGTTATATCATTTACGTTGGATTCTTATTTAACAGTTATATATTTTTTGTATTTGTTATAGTAGATCTGAACCTACATCGACCTTATCTAACAGATAATAGAATGAAACATATTTTATAATGAATTTTATAATTAAAACTCATTTATAAAACTGAAAATATTGTAAATTTATGCTACTAGGTTTAATTCTATGTCTGGGTTATGTACTGGGTTGTCAGTAATTTGTGTTATACGTAACAATCCCATTCAACGTAACATACTACATACATGCATACTAACAAGCTTCACATCCCACACAACATAGTAACAAGAACACTACGACAGAGTACTAGCATAGACAATGTTTCTATCTAAATTCAATCTCCCTGCCTCCCAGGTCATTTACTATGACACGACAGTCAGGACAAAGCCTTCAACCAAACAGCTAAGCCAGCTTTACGTTAAGATGATTTACGACTAGCCCCTGAGGTTTGTTAACATTTACTCTGGTTAAACCACGGTGTCACTAAACACGGCCATTTTTAATTTTATACTGTAAAGTTGACACTAAAATTAGATTGTATTGGAAGATGAGGCGTGCTTTATCGTAATAACGTAACAGGAGCTTAATGATATTAATATTCATGTGTATTATATTCTAGAGCTCAGAAGCATAAGGTCGGATGTGCCATTATACGTCAGAATAATTCGTCGTATGTGCCTTTATCATAAACTGGCACTTACGACCAAATGCGTCTGAAGATAATAGTACATCCATCTTTATGCTTCTGAGGTTGAGATATATGAGGTCTTCTAAAATATCGTATCATAGAGTTAAGTTAATGAAGAAATCTTTGTGAAATAAAAACTTGTATTTAGTTTATAAAAAAAAATATCCTTAAATAGGAGTCTTTTTTAATAAAGTCGTTTAGAGGGTGGGGAGTGCCAAAAACCTTCATTGTATGTTTTGAGATGTTATTTATGGTTTAAAAAAAAAACTTAGATTTTTTTTCGCTAATTCACTAACAGTGCGGCCGTAGCCCAATAATTAGGGCGTCGGACTTGTGATAGGGGATCGGACCGGCGACCACAAGTCGCCGGTCCGATCCCCACACATATACTACCGACGTGAACCCACTCGTAACACAAGCATTTTAGCTTAGCACGAGGGGTTAACAAGAATACTAGTAGACTGCAAAAACTCTGCTAGCAATCTTAATAAAAAAAAGTTGTTAAGCGGACGGCATAAATTTTGGAAGCGCCTCATTGACTTGAAAATTTCCAACTAAAAGAACCAAAGAACTAAAAATTGCCCATAACGAAATATTATTAATCTTTAAATTAGCCCCATAAAGATCGTTGAGGAAAGTTACGGTTAAAATAGGGTGCAATCTTTTCTAAATTGCTTTGCCCGACAATGCAATTTGTCGTGTCTACGGTAACGTAAATTGTTTCGAAGCTGGAAAATGCAATAAATATAATACAATATATGTACAATGCACATATACACTATTTATGTTACGTATATTTTATATGGAAATTTCCAGTTGAAAATTCATTCGTAGCATTTTAACCCACGCTACGAAAAACGTGCTACGTAGCTACTCGTAGTAGTTATTACCTAACTACTACGAGTAGCTCCGTAGCGCGTAGTTCTTATTGCTATTCGTAGTACTTACGCTGCTTAAGTATCTACCCGCAGTATGGCGTTCGCCAATCTTAGACAAAAAATTATAAAGCACGCGTATCGCGGTCCGATGCGCTGATTGAAAATGGCATGGCGCTTTTATAGTGGAAATATTAATTTGGGTTTCTTTTGCGACTTTAGATTTTATCATAATGATCGCAAAACATTTTAATGTAGCTAGCTCGCACACTTAATATAACAAGTATTTTTTTGGTCAAGTATTGTTCATACCCGAGTAGTTATATAACTTATACCTTAAAAGGAGCGCTCTTAAGCTAGCTTATATATCAAAGTCTCCAACGCTTCCCGCTACTGCCCGTTAAATAAATGCATGAAACATTTGAATAGATGTACAGTCCAATTACTAAACATCACTTGTATCTTAGTATTTACTTTACCCTTACTTACGTAGTCTCTGTTACGATAGAGACAACTGTGACATTATAAGGATATTTACAAATTTGGTAAAAATTTATTATCATCTGATGTATATTAGCTATGAACTTTTGACAACCTCCGTAGCGCGGCAGTATTCTGCTCGCTTTGAATCTCGGGGGTTGTGGGTTCGATCCCCACGCCGGACAGGAAATCTTTGTGTAAATTCTAAGATTTTTTTCCAGGTCTGGTTGGTTGAGGGACTACCCTGCGTGCCTCGGAAAGCACGTTAAGCCGTTGGTCCCGATTGTTATAACATCATCTTTAATTATCGTGTAATAGGGACGAGCAGCAGTTTTTCCTTGTGTGGTATAAAATAATACTGCGGTCACCAATCCGCCTGTCAAGCGTGGTGACTATGGCAAATACCCTCCCTCGGGAGGAGGCCCATGTCCAGCAGTGGACGTTATACGGGATGATGTTGATGATGATGACTTTTGATCAAACGTCTCTTTCATAAAGGGTTGCTGGAAGAGAATTCATTATTGAATTAAACTCGCCTGTGTACATGTTGTTTCGGTTGTATAAACATTAAGTTTTGTATTTACTGTGTGCAATAAAAAAAATAGTTATAAAAATAAACTATTTAATTGAAACATACGTAGAAGTAGACATTACTTTTTCAAGTAAATGATTTTGTTAGTGTAAGTTGTACGAATCTATACTAATATTATAAAGAGGAAAGATTTGTATGTAAGTATGTTTGGAACGACTTGGCTCAAAAAGTTCTGGACCGATTTTAAAAATTCTTACACCATTTGAATGCTACATTATCACTGATTAATATAGGCTATATTTAATTATGAAGTTCCCACGGAAACAGGAGTTACACGGGAAAAACCGCACGCGGGAAGCTAGTGTATAATATAATAGTATTTAGGTTTAAAGCTAGTGTGTTATAGGAAAGTATTTTTGTTTTAAATGAGATTACTAGTAGAGTTTTGCAGACTACTAGTACTCTTGGTAACCCCTCGTGCTAAGCTAAAATGATTGTGTTAAGAGTGGGTTCACGTCGGTATTGCAATGGGTGGAGGCCCTAGCCAAAGCGGCCGTAGCCCAATGGATGTCGGACGTGTGACTTGTGGTCACTGGTTCGAAAAAAAAGTGTATTTCACGTGAGCCTCGAAGAGCCTGTTAAGCTGTCGGTAGTGCGCCTGATCTCTCACCGGTCGTGTCGCTACAATAATTCCGGATTTTTATAGTGCTCCCGTGTTTGCGCATACATTTGTGCACTGTAATATGACACAATTATTTCTAGTTTTGACCATATAGTATTGTTTAGCTACATAGCAAAATATATTTTTATAATGTAATTAAAATTTATATACTAAAATTATGTATGTTGATATTTTTCGTAATTACGTATTTCGGAAAATATTAACCTGATTATAAATAAAATGCCATCTTAAAATGGACAGAAGAATTGACAAATATTTATGGACCATAAATTAATTGATAATTTGTATTAATTTTTAAAACGAAAAGTACTGAAACGTAACATATTAACCGCCCTGTATGAAAAAGACTGAAGAATTCCCGAAATGCGTTATATTCTTGTGTATTTACAGTATTGTCACCTTCAAAATCATTAAAGGTAAATATTGCAGCTATATACAACCAGCCAACCAAAATTTTCCGTAGAAAATCAACATAGCTATTTCCTTTCCATTCATCAGCGCCGGAACTGGGATCTGAACCTGGGACTTGAGCATATGGATGTAATGTAATGGAAGCGGCCGTAGCCCAATGGCTAGGGCGTCGGACTTGTGATCTTATGGTCACCGGTTCGAACCCCACCCATTTCACAACCGACGTGTACCCACTCGTAACACAAGCATTTTAGCTTAGCACGAGGGGTTAACAAGAATACTAGTAGACATCAAAAATCGGCTAGTAAACTGCTTAAAAAAAAAATTGTAATCAATATCAGAATTGTTTTTGACATTTGAAAAAGTAGGCAGATCAGCAAACAGGAAAATATAGGAAGGGGGAAGAATAACAATCATAAGAACTTTGGTAACTTCTTCAGTAGAATTACAAATGTGATGACGACAGTGTTTGTTTTACATCTTAAATTTGTTACGCATATACGTAGTCAGGAATACAGACGATAGACGGTTCTTATGTAGCGGTGAACTGTTTGTTAAATAAATGAGAATGCGTTATCTATATAAAGCTGAAAAAGGAGAATGTTTTCATTAACATGAGCACTGGTCCAAAAAAAAAAAATCTGCGGTCCCCAGGCATGAACCTATTGTTGATCGACTCATTCATTTGAAGTTACTATGTGTGCAAAGACGCAAAAAAATCGAACCTGAAGTTTACGAGTTACGTTTTTTATGATTTATTTTCTAAGGACTAATTATTTGCTTATATCTAGCTTTCTGCAGTAAAGATTTTTTTTATTCTGTACAAAAACTATCGTATTTTAGATGATCTTTTAAACTAACCATGTGGCAGACATGGGGTGATACCTACTTTTATTTTTTTAAATTATTTTTTGAACCAAAAAAAACATTTTCCTTTGTTTGTTTGCTTGAAACATGTAGTATTAGATAGCCCTTTTATCGAGAAAGGCTATATGTTATACTTAATTATGAAGTTCCTACAGAAATGGGAGTGAAACCCCGCGCAGGAAGCTAGTTTATAAATAAATCTGAAGAGTTTGTTTGTTAGCTTGAAAGCGCTAATCTGAGAAAATACTAGTCTGATTTAAAAAAAAAATTTCAGTGTTAGATAGCCAATTTATCGCGAAAAGCTATAGGTTATATTTTATTATTAAGTTTCCACGGGAACGGGAACTATGCGAGTAAAACCGTAAAAAAAAGCTAGTATTATATACTGTAAGTCTGTAATAAGTCACACAACAGATATTGGAATAGTAAATGTATTTTATGATAAAGGATAATAATTGTGTACAATCTCAATGACCTGACAGCACTACTCAAAGGCAATATATTTTGTTATAAAAAAATGGAATAAAATGGTCTAAGCGGATTTGCCAATTTTTTGCGCTATCTGTTCTGTAGTTTAGCTTTGTGTTGTGAAACAGTAAAAGTTGAGTTTTATACTATATACAGAATAAAAATAAAAGTGTAATATTCGTACATTTAAAGTGATTTGAAGAGCATTTTCTTATTAAACTAAAGTTAATGATCATGCAAAAAGCGTTTTCTTACGACGTCAACTAGTTTCTAATTAATTAAGCAATAAATTAGATCTTTTTGCTAATTTAAGATCATTCATCTTCTTACTTTTATATACTTTTCTTACTTTATACCTACATTCTTACTTTTATACCTACCTACTATTTTTTGTTAGCACTTTAGAAAGTTCATACTTTGCCTTTGCAAATATGACTTAAGATGAAGGCATAAGCAAAACCTTGGGCATTTTTTTTGTCCCGGGGGAAATGCATTTACGCTTTCCCAACGCCGCTGCAGCGTATTCGCGCGATGGCGGTGGGATATGTGGGATACGCGTAGTACGTACTCCATAGCGTAGTATGCTAAACTCATACCACGAGGAGAGGACCCAAAACGCCCTGGACACTCCTTCAATCCACCGTTTGCGGGGGCCGGGTACGCATAAGCAATCCGGCCCCCCGACGGCTACCGCGGCCAATATGGCACCGCGGGATCTCCTGGGCCACACTTACAGTGGCCCATTTGCCCGATTATAGGGACGCTCGGAGTGTAGTGGCGTCCCTACCCCTCATAGGTCAGCCTCGAAGGGAGTGGGCCCATGTGCCCCACTCCCCGAAGCCGAGTAGCAAAACCTTAGGCCTCACTTACGGAAACCCGTTCATTGTAGCATGTGGCATAGCGTATAGTATTTTATAAATTAGTTTTATTTTAAATTAGCTAGTGTTACTTGTATAATATGTATTTTATTCATGTAATAAAGGTAGTACATTTTAGTTTATTTATATTAACAGTAATAAATCGATCCGGGTCTATTTACTTAGTGAAATATAGTATATCAATAATAGCATAATAATCCGTTGAAATAAACAAACACCCTATCATAATTACATATATATGACACATACCTACATCTTACTTACTGCTTCATACTTTAATTAGGACATAGTTATGTAACATAACATACACGATTGCTTTGCTTGACTGACGCAATCAAAATCCTTTTACATATACTGTGAAATAATTTATTTTTTTAAAAGCGACCTCAAGTTTTGGGTAACCAAAGCGGAAGATCATAAAAATAGGTCAAGTGCGAATTGGGCGGGTCTGTGGAGTCTCTGATATGAATAAATTTGGCATATTTAAATATTGCACCGCATACAGATTTTACCCGGGGACCCATCAACTCGGTAAGTATTTATAAAGCAGTAGACACCTTTCGAATTTTAAATATTACAAGTAATTTATCTACGAGATACTAAAGAACTGAATACTTTTAGGAAAATACTAATACCAACTTAATCTTGGGTACTCTAACTTAAGTTTATATATAGCTCGTTTCTGTAGTACAGTTTCTCCAGAGAAGAATCCCATAAGACATTAGACTATGAAAATGACTAAATTATACGATTTTAGCAGTACCTCCATCAGTGAGTCGTCGCATAGTTTTAACAGCGTCAGCCCCAGAGATAATCTTAATAGATTAAGAATTTAAAACCAGGGGCGCTTAAGTTATAAGTCTAAGTCGAATTATATATTTTATTAAACTTCTGTATAGTACCTGGGATTAATTAAAAAAAACCACCACTAAGCAGTCAATCATGAATTTAAATGCTAATTTGATTTTTATCCTTATTTACTATTGTAATTTACGCAGTATTAATCTATCACTGGCTAAATAAAACAAATGAAAATACTTGCCAATAGGCTAGTTTACACTTTTTTGAAATTATTTTTATATGGTTAAGAATGGTTTTACTAGATCAAGAAAAAAATATGGCATTTATTTGAGATCTAGAAAGCACTAAAATAAATATTTTAAAAATGGCTTGACATTTAGAGTTGAAAACGATGTCAGCCATGTTGATCTATATACATTATCTGTGTTCAAGATCGATGACGAAATGACTCAGAAAGTGTAAATAAATAGAAAGGATCGCGTTCATGTTTTTTAACAAGATGTATGATGTCACGAAATGGCTGATAGCGTTTTCTGAAGTTAAAGACAGACAAAAGAAATAATTTTCATATTGAGTTTATACAAACATATTATTATTATTCTTTTTTCAAGTTTTATGAACAGAAATTATTACATTTCGGTTCCATAATAATATGACAAATACTTTAGAAATAAACATCATTGTAACATAATTTCATATGTGTCAACTAGCCTATTGGCGATAATCAATGTAGTTCTTATAATACTCATACATGAATCAAAGCATTGCTCATAATAATCCCGATGCGTAATCGAATAAAAAGGTTTAATAATTTAAAGTGTCTCTGTGTGCTTCCAACCAATTACGTAACTCATAACCCAGATTGTTACGTTTCACATTCTCGTACAGTCATTACACACAAGGATTTACGTAACTTGGAGCAAACCGAACACTTAAGAAAATTATAAACTTAAGGATAATAATTGGCATGACATTTCTGATTACTTTGCCTCTTGCTAATCTATGGCGATCTCTTTCAGTATTTATAGCATTTTTTAATTATAATTTGGGAAATATCGTCGCGGCATTTCGTGTTAAATTAGCTAAACCGAGGAAGATATTAGTAATGGATCGATATGAAAATGAAAATGAAAACAAAATAATGAAAAAGTGTTTATTTGGAACTTAAGTCAAATTCATTACATTTTACTTCTGCCAAACTACAGAGCAGTTTGTTGGCAGACTATGAGCTTATGAGATATGATACTAGCAGATTTTTGCAGTGTACTAGTATTCTAGTTAAACCCTCGTTCTAAGCTAAACTGCTTGTATTACGACTGGGTTCACGTCGGTAGTGCAATGGGTGGGGTTCGAACCGGCGACCTCAAGATTATAAGTCCGACGCCCTAGCCATTGCTGGGCTACCCGTAGGGCGAGCTTCGATTAGGTAATATGTACATAATTCGTTACGATTAGACAGTAATATACCTAAATATAGTAAACATAAATATCTACAAAAGAATATATGGTGCATCCATAATATGCAAAACAGACCCAACCCGCGCAATTACGTTTTGGAATATTTAAGAATGAAGATTTTCATAAAAAGCCGTGTAGAGTTGTGTAGCAAAAAATAACTTTTAAAACATAATTTTATATCGTTATTTATTAAATTATATTCTTATAAAACACATGATTTTGAATCATACTGTGCAGTTTAAGAAAGTTGTGGGTTGGTTCTGCTTAGCATTATGGTGTTCATATATTCGCTGTATTGACAAATGTCCGGGCAAAGATTACATTTAAAAATTGTAGTCTACATTGAGGGATAACTTAATTTTCATAAAATTTAAATATACTTAAGTACTTCATGCGTTGCAAAAGTTTGTGGTTCTTTTCATCAACGATCATTTTTATTATGTTACAATAAATAAAGTGATGGGATATAACAGGAATGAAGACTAAAAAAATCGATTTAGTCCGTCGGTTCGATTACTAAAAAGTATTGGAAAAAATATAGAGCAACAACAAACTATAAAGTTCTGGAGAACAATTTTACCAAAGAGTGACGTCACAAGCCCCCTTGCTTGTGACGTCACTCTTAGGTAAAATTGTACCTAGAAGCGACTTCAAATGAAATTTCAAAGCGCTGTATCTTCCTTATTTTTTGTATAAGGAACGAAAAAAAAATATGTGTCCAATATTTTTTGGTTATTTAGCTGAAGCATTAAATAGAAAATTTTATTCTTCATCTCTATTCTTTACAGTGGTTTGCATCAAGTCGTACAGGTCGTAACATTTCATACGGCTGTAGAACAATTACGTCCATTTTCCGTAATGACAACACGACGATAAACGCACGGAACGAGCAACGAGCAGTGACGAGTGACGGATAATGCAATTACAGATTGCTTTAGTATATGGCGCAAATGGTACTTTTAAATGTTACTATTAGTAATTGTAGGAGCGAAGGGATCTCAAGTAACCAAGGATTTTATACCATTTAAAGAGGTTTTCCTTTATCCAGTTTTCTTATTAGACAGGTTTTAAATTTAGTTGTCTCATTCACAGAGGTCAACATTTGTGATAATACTGACAAACAAAGCATCATCATCATCATCATCATCATCATCATCATTAACAGCCCGATTACGTCCACTGCTGAACATGGGCCTCCTCTTAACAGATCTTGGCAAGCCAAGATCGTAGAGGGATATTGCCATAATCACCACGCTTAGCAGACGGATTGGTGATCGCAGTAAGATGTAAACCTTGAGCTAATAGATGCTGCTGCCCATCCATCAGCCATATGTCCCTTAGTCACCTTTTACGACACCCATGCGAAGACATGGGGTGGTCTATTCTAAGCCGTAAACATCGAAAAACTCCTAGAAATCAAATCTCATTTAACCAGGTTCGAAAAGTCCCATTAACAGAGGTAATTCGATGAAAAAGTGCCGAGACTTCATTGTAGTTCTTAATAAGAGAGGTTTCTCACTTATCCAGGTCCCAGTTAACCAGGTTTCACTGTATTAAGTTTGCTAGACAACCTCCGTAGCGTAGCGGTAATTGGCTCGCTTTGAATCTCGGAGGTCGTGGGTTCGATTCCCACACCGGACAAGAAATCTTTGTGTAAATTCTTAGATTTCTTTCCGGGTCTGGTTGGTTGAGGGACTACCCTCCGTGCCTCGGAAAGCACGTTAAGCCGTTGGTCCCGATTGTTATAACATCATCTATAATAATTGTATATCAAGCAACGGGCAGCAGCGTTACCTTGTGTGTTACAACATAATACTGCGGTCACCAACCCGCCTGCCAAGCGTGGTGACTATGGCAATGCCCTCCCTCGGGAGGAGGCCCATGTTCAGCAGTGGACGTTATACGGGCTGATGATGAAGTTTGCAAGGACTTGATTCTTGTTGTTTAGTAAAAATAATATTATAATTCGTTTTTTTTCTTTTTATTAAGATAACTAGCAAAGTTTTGCAGTCAACTAGTAGGTATTCGCACTAAGACAAAATGCTTGTGTTATGAGATCACAAGTCCGACGAAACTACGTCGATTAGACTACGTCCGCTTAAAATAATTTTGAGGAATATTTGAGGAGATTCGCGCAGCACGTATTATACTGAGTACCCTAGCGTGTGCGCAAACACGTGCATTCTCTATTCCATTACTCTCAATACTCGTACGATTCTACTGACACGATCGGAGAGAGATCAGGCGCACGTCTGACAGTTGGTCTTCTAAATGCCATTAATAGGGGCACCAGGAACTGCTTATGCATGACGCACGGTGCCCTCTAGCGGTTCCTTCCCAGAATAGTTTCGTATCTATGGAGGATTGGCAAGGTGCAATCTTCATAGATGCAGTCTTCTGACTTGTAATAAATGTTTGTTTTACTAATTGCTGACGCAATTTTAAGTAAACTCACTACGTATGTTGTATAGGTGTTGTTTTTTAAAAGCGAGTAGTAAGTAGTAAAATTACCTTTTAATGTATTATCAATAATAATATGCGACTAACTCCGTAGCGTAGCGGTAATTGGTTCGCTTTAAATTTCGGAGGTCGTGGGTTCGATCCCCACGCCGGACAGTAAATCTTTGTGTGAATTTTAAGATTTCTTTCCAGGTCTGGTTAATTGAGGGACTACCCTCCGTGCCTCGGAAAGCACCTTAAGCCGTTGGTCTCGATTGTTCTAACAACATCTATAATAATCGTATATCAATGAACGGGCTGCAGCGTTTACTTGTGTGCTACAACATAATACTGCGGTCACCAATGCACCTACCAAGCATGGTGACTATGGCAAATACCCTTCCCCGGGAGGTGGCCCATGTTCAGCAGTGGACGTTATACGGGGTGGTGATGATGATGATGAAAAATAAGCGAGAGACAATATTGATGCAGTTACCTAAACTGCATCAATATTCTCTCTCGCTCACTTACGAACAAATCATATTCTCAACTTATAAGCCCAGTTCTAAACTTTGCAACAGAGTATGTTTCCCTCCCAGCTCTTCAGTTCTAAGCCCCGCTGAAATGTGGCAAAGTAATATAGCTATATGGCGACCAAGTTCTACTCCGCTTTCAAACTATCTAAAGCACCGTACCGAATGCACATGAATACGTGCCCGCTACTTAATTAGTGAGCAGAATGCACGGTGGATCAATCGAATAGTTTGATTGGACGCGAATCATTGTGAACTCATTTAGATTGCTGCTGCGTGTGATCGAACGAATAGTGAAGCGGCAGTAGCCCAATGGCTAGGGCGTCGGACTTGTGATTTTGTGGTCGCCGGTTCGATCCCAACCCACACGTAACACAAGCAATTTAGCTTAGCACGAGAGATTTAAGGTTAACGAGAATTAGACTGCAAAACTCTGCCAGTAATATTTAAAAAAAAGTAATGAAAGTTATTCAGCATTAGAATAAAATACATATATACAACTAAAAGTAGCTAAATTAAATTAAAAATAACTTCCAGTTATTTTTAATTTTTAATTTTTAAACTTAACCTATTACAGTTGGCAAGGTTCCCAGAATACTGGCACTATTACCCCGTTGAATTGCAATGCTTACCTGCTGTGCAAAGTAAAAACCAGCACTCAGAAAAGTTCAATTTATATTAGAAATGCAATACATTTAATTTCGAAAGTTGAGAGAGATAGTTTCAAATTGTATTTCGACTATTGTGCATTTTTTATCTATCTACTGATAAGTTTGTAAAACCTAGATGGTATAAACAGTATAGAATAATATGAGCATAGAGCATAGAATAAAATAAAATAAATGAAGAGAACGTGTATTAAGTTCTCTTCATTTTTTTTTTTAATCGGATTACTTAACGAAACTTACAGCTAAATTACGTAACAAGATGAAAAATTTATACCAGACATATGCCAATTAAAACCTTTCCACGAATAGTAATTACGTAGATGAAAATAAAAGTAATAAAAGTGGCAAACGGGAACGTAAGGAATCTTATATTATATAATTCATTACTAATTACATGTTTTCGCATATATATTGCATTATACCTTAGTAACTGGTTAAATAATAACCGTCCGCCAAATAATTATTTTAGGTAAACGCGTTATACCTACAATAATTATGCATTATGCAAGTAATAATGTTGATAGGTTACAGTTTTACGAAGTTATAACCAGCAATTTGAATTGGTAGACTGTTGTACCAAATGTCGTCATTTTCAAGGCGAAATCATAACTTGGATATGCTTACTGTTGTCTATGATATCACTGCATAATATAATACTATGTGATATATTTTATATACTCATTGGATTAATGTTCAAATGGATATGCCGCATTAAAAAAAAAACAAAATACGGATTATGAGATTTCAAATGATTTAATTTATTTTTGTGAATTAATATAGATTGCTTCTTCTTTCATAATGCGGACGGCTAAGGAGTGGAATTCTCTGCCGGTGTCAGGTTTTCCGGAACGCTATAATCATGACATCTTTAAGACTAAAGTTAACAGACACTTTCTAGGCAAGCGTGTATCATCTTAGGCCTTATCGCCTTCCATCAAGCGAGATTATGGTCAAACATAAGTCTATATTTAATGATAAAAAAATGCTATGTTGTCAATAAACTAACTCAATACGTAAAAAAACATTTAATCTGAAAACCAGGAATATTTTATCCATGTAAAAATCTACATGTCTATATAAAAACTATACCTACTTATTTCGACACCTGGTTAAAACAAAGAATCTTTGTACGCACTATATGGCTGTCTTGCCGTTCATTTATTCATGGCTGATTATGATAAGCAGTCGTAGCACAACGGCTAGGGTGTCGGACTTGCGATCATATGGTCTCCGATTCGATCCACACTCATTGCACTTCCGACGTGAACCCACTCTTAACACCACCATTTTGGCTTACAAGGATACAAGTAGTGTGCAAAAAACTCTGCTAGTAATCTTTCTATAAACATAATTTGGGTAAATTTTCAGGACAACAAAACCACGACTATACTATAAGAATCTACTCTATGATTCTAATAGTAATTATTCATATGTATGTACATTTATATAGGGTAATTCCGGAGTAGATGGCCCTAGTAACTTGAAGACTCTACTGTGAAGAAACAATGATGAATAAAACGCTAATCAATATAGAAAATTAAACTTTACTTATAGTTCTTATCAAACATTAACGACAAATAACTTTGAGCAATGAAAAAAGAAATGTAATTTCAATTTTTTTTAAACTTAGGATTGGCCATCCCTCCCAGGGTGTCCGGGAGTGACGGCTTTAGTGGGCAGGGCGAGATGGCCAGTACTTTTTTTGCCTTGCCCTTTGCCTTTGACAGATTTTAACTCCTTCCTTTTCTTATTATTTGTTCGTTGTCTTCACCGAAGGTTGACGTGCAGCCTTTTGTGCAGTTATTTTGCGTTAACCTCCTTTCCAGCGTCTTTCTTGAGATATTGTAAATAATAGAGGCGCTACAAACCGTCACCCTATGATTTTGTACCTCTTCCATAGCAATTTTCCTATATATATTTAGATGTGTATATATTATAATTTAGGTACTAGGTATATTATAACTTATCTCTCTGGCTACTCATTTTTGCAAAGCACCTACCACAGCGTCTCCGCACTACCCTAAGGTCGACTGGTAGATAATGCCTATGGCATTAAGTCCACCTTGCCATGCTATAATGGGTGATAAAGTTAAAAAAAAATATATATAATTAGTTACCAATGTCCTCTTAAGAACATAATCTAAAACAGGAAACATTTGGAAATGACAAATTTATTATACTTAGCAGGGGAACACGCCACTCTGTAGTTAGGGGTTATATGGGTCATTGAAGCTTTCTAAAATTATATAGGTAGGTAGTGTATTATATATGTGTATACATAATGATTGATAATTAGCGGGCATTGATCATTTGTCATCGTAATTATAATAGTTACAAAGGAATTAATTACGATGAGTGGATTTGGAGTAGTTTTAGTAGTTTATATTAATAAGTCAGTTTTGGTAATTGGTATTGCTTTCGTTAAAGGGCTTACTTTTTATATGGCAGTGGTTAGAATTTTAGTCGAAACGCTCCGGTATTAGGAGTCGAAGGGAGACCGTGGAGTTGTTTTTGTTTTTTGATAACTTCAAGGCTTAAGTTATAAATGCAGTTTCGCAGTAAGTATTTGTCGTAACCAAACCTACGTAAAATAGTTGGTCACTAAAAATATGGAACTAGGAAGTATTTTGCTATTTTAAACACAACACACAATAGAATTGTAAGTAGTTGTAGTAGACTATCATAGGTTCAAGAAAATAATACGCCCCGGCTCGCTAGCTTCATTGAGCCGGGATCAAGTGAAGGAGTCACACATGCCACTTGCTACATTATGATATTAAACAATTTTATCATTAAAAACTTGACTTAAATCTAAAAATAATAACTTTGTATAAAAATGAAATGAATGAAGTAAACTATATTATGTATGTTCTCCTAATATTTGCATGCTGTCATAACGGCAAATAAAGATTTCTATTCTATTCTATTCTTCATAATATCAATATGTTGAAGTCAAAGGAACATAGGTCAAGACTATGGAAATCGCCCGCGTATTTATTGCAATCGTGTAATGAATTTTAAAAGAATACAATGTTAAAAAACACGATTATTTAGTTTAAATTTGTGTAAGCAAATTTATGCCGTGTGGTTTCCGGCTTAGAATAGACCACTCCATGTCTTCCCATGGGTATCGTAAAAGGCGACTAAGGGACATATGGCTGATGGATGGGCAGCAGCATCTATTAGCTCAAGGTTTACATCTTACTGCGATCACCAATCCGTCTGCCAAGCGTGGTGATTATGGCAAAATCCCTCTACGATCCTGGCTTGCCATGGTCTGTTAAGAGGAGGCCCATGTTCAGCAGTGGACGTCAACGGGCTGTTGATGATGAAGCAAATTTAATAAATTGTTGGTTTAAGATTTCTTCCTACTTTTTTTTAATATTCATAAATTTTGTTATTTTTATTATAATTGCCAACCACTTCTGTCAATTACATAACATGTTTTGAATTATAAAAGATGTCATTAACAAAGTGTTTAATTTACTACAACTTTTATTCATAATTTATTAAAGGTTTCCCTTTTAATAAAAATAACAGTATAATTTTCGTTCCATTTCTGCGACGTGGCTAAGAAAATTACGTTCAATTTGCATTACAAATTGTAGGTACAAATCATTCAGAATATTAAAAATATTATTTTTTCTATTTATGGTTTTGTGCGGTAATTAGTGGTGTTAATAAAACCGTTCAGTGCGAGCTGAATTAGCTTGGAGTGGGTACCGTATGTAACCGTGTGGTTTCTGACTATCCAATTTCTATCAATGGGTTTCGTAAAAGGTTGTATTAAGAAAAAGATTTAATATAAACATTTCAGAATTTTAAATGTAAAAGGGAATAAATAAATAAAATCAAATTTAAACATAATTTAGAATCCAAGCATATTAATTTGTATAGACAACCTCCGTGGCGCCGCGTAGCAGTATAAGCCTCGCTTTAAAACTCAGAGGGGGATTCGTTTCACATCTTTGTGTGAGAAGTTTGACTCACCTCCGTGTTGGACGTAACCCCTTTAATCAGGCAATATTTATTAATATTTCGTTAAATTTTATTTCGTACATAGGTGGACTTAATGCATAAGGCTATTATACTGTCGACCATAGGGTGATGCAGAGATATATGGTAGGTGCACTAAGTAGGTATTAATAACAGCATATAAATAATAGGTACTCGTATATATAAACATTTATAATAGAATATATAAATATATTAAACATATATTACTCATATGATGTCAACCAATACTATATTAAAAAGGGATACGTTCCTTAAATAAAATAAAAATACCAGATCTGAAACTCATACATAAATATAAAGTAAAGCCGCAGATACAGCCGCACTCTGATCGTTAGAAAGGCGCCCATCGATCCTTACTCAGCTCAGCATACCTTACAAACTAACATTTGTTAGTGTTAAATACTTAAAACTATGTTTGTACACCAGTGGCCAAGTTAACAGGTGGAATCTGGTACTCGGGCGTCCCTGTAACTGGCTTAATGGACCACTAGTGCGGCCCAGGAGAGCTCGCGGCGCCAGTCTGACCGCGGGTGCCGCCGGGCGGCCCGTTCCCGGGCCCGTCACTAACGGTGGCCGGAGGAGTACCCGGGGGGTTTTAGTGAGTAGAGTCCTCTCCTCGTGGTATGACTAGCATACCACCGCATTTGAGAGGACGAGGCTCACATACCCATTGGTAGGCGCGGGAACGCCGCAGCGGCGGAGGGGATGCGAGACATTTAAGCATTTTACCCCGGAAAGAAAAGGTAGAACTGGTCCGTTTAAGCGACGGACCAGCACGCCTTGGTATCAATAACATCTCTTTCACAACAAAATTACGATTTCTATCAACCTATCTAAACCGAAGTTTAAATTAATTAAGAAAACAGGCTGTCACAATACAAAAAGATAAGGATTCCGTTTCAACATTGAAATTACGAGAACCCTCGCAACCTTTTTAAGATAAAGTATGAATAAATGTTGAAGTATTTTATTATCTGATAAACGAATTTAGAACCGATTAAGGCTTAGTTTCATGAATTTGCAATTAGCAAACGGATTGGTATGCTTTGGTGTCCGAATTGTTAAGGCATACATTTTAGAATTGGATTTAAGACACCTACTGAAAATACAAAAAATACAGTAAATATTTTTCAAACCTTTTTTATATTGAGATTTAATAAAGGAAAGGAAATCATTGAAATAGCAGAATAAATCTAAACACTTAACCTACCAAATAAGATAACCTATAATTAAAACTAACTAAGAATTAAAAACTACCAAAAGCATAAACTAACATATAACTAAAAACTATTCATAAATGGCGCCACTGGGTAAATAGTATGTGTATTTTTTACTTCTTACTCTCTTTTTCGCAGTCTTCGCAGTAGAAGGAACTTAGCTGATATAGATTAAAAGATTAACAAGCTGAAGAAGCAATGGGCACGGCACATAGTTCGAAGAACTGAAAAGTTCTCGACTACAAGCGCAGCATGGAATAACCGCACCTGGACCGACGACCGACGAATAAAGGTCTACTTTTAATATTAGAAAATTGAAAGCGATATGGTCGAACCGTCAGAGTTTCAAATAGTATTTTTGCAACATTCGCATATAAAAGATTGCTATACTCCAAAGGGCAACCTTATCTAAAGGGCAAGTGTTACGGCACGATAAGTTACTGAACTCTCAAGTAATGAAATATATCTACATATAAAATAATACCTAGATCGACTATAGACACAGGATCTCTGCTACTGAGCTTTTGGTCGCGGTCAGCGGTTTGTCTGGCTTCCGCGGTCTGGCGGTGAATCCTAGCTTAGCTATGGTTTGACCGTAGCATTAACTAGTCGGATATATTGGATTATTAAAGTACTATAGCATATAGGTACTAAGGGAATAAAAACTCTGGTAATACTTACTTATGAAGCAATTGCGTATTCGGCTATAGAAAAAAAGGGAAACACAGGCTAATCTCACGAACAATAATCACAAATTTTACTAAAAAGTCCAGTGGGCCACGAGGCTTCTGCTACTTCAACGAACTGCAGTAGCCAATTTCCGTGTTTAATTAAGTCATTGATTTAAATCAATATTTAATCAAATATTGATTAAATTAAACCCAGAATTTCGCAATTACATAGCGATTTTACGTAAAGAACAAATATAAGTGACCTCCGTGGGTTACCGGTTTAAGTTTCAGAGGGAATCGAACCCAGGAGGGTCCCGGAAAGCATGTTAAGCGGGTGCAATGGCTTAACCAACGCGTTAGTCCGATCAATATAACTGAGACGTTACGTTTTTACATACTAAAAAGTGCGTCACGGATAGTCTCTCGTTTGCGCTGCACCTTATTTTAAATTTGACACGTAAAATTCAAAAAGTGTAGTCGTTTATGATGTCGTAATAAGTAATAATCATCATCATTAAACTTTTCCACTGCATGGCAAAGGCCTCTCTTTTTCCATAAATCCCTGCATAGTCACCCAAAACCAGACCCTAACAAAAGCGTCAAGTTCACCCCGCCATCTACAGGGTAATGATAAAAGTTTTATTTTCAAACTGTACTCTACAGTACTCGAGACAAAGTTACTCACGACTGACGAAACGTAAATATGAGAACTTTATCATGTACACCAAATTTTGGAGCAGTTTAATTTCATTAAGATGTCATGAATGTAGATCATGTTTCCCGAATTTAAGTCGATCGGTTCACTAATATTGGTAATTGAGTGGTAAATTGAGTACGCATTGTATTGTACCTACACGAATTCGGTGAATATGTATAGGAGTGGCTTTGTTTTGTAGAATGAGGGACCTTTTTGAATTCAAGATGATAGTCCCTTTCTTGCTGGGTACATTGGAGGTATGATATGAATTTCTAGAGAAAACATTCTTGCGGACATTCTTGAGGGCGGGATGGAATTTAATACTTTCTCATTGCATCATGGGTCATTAAGCATGTTGTTGGATTCTGTTATAGCTCTCACTATATTTTGAGTACTTTTTTATTGCTTATCTGTATTCACCTTGATTTTTCGTTGCTATGTGATATGTGTCGATCTCCTTTGTGTAACTCTTTGGTTTATATATTCTTTATTTCAAATAGTTTATTCTTGTCAATGTCATACGTGTTGTCATGTTATAAAATGTACGGCTTATTTAAAGTGAACTAAAGCCTAATTAAATGGTTTGCCGTCTTATATCACTATGTATGTAATTATATGCTTTTTCAATTGCATTAACAATTACATTACGGGCGTATTTTTGTACAACCTAGACTGTCTTTTATTAGGTACTAGAACAAATTTTGCAATGTACATTTATCATTGCCGTCTCTTTGAGGGTAACTCTTTATTTTAAACATATTTCTATTATTATAACACTAGCTGCGCCCCACGTTTTTACCCGCGTTACTCTGCTCCAGTGTGTCGGAGCGTGATTTTTTGTAGCTTATATGTTAATCGAGCCATATCCATTCAGTTCTTTTTGCGTGACAGAGGAACAAACATCCATCCATCTATTCATCCATACTCACCAGCTTTCGCGTTCATAATGTTATATAAATAAAGTAAGGATTAATGTTACATTTCTATAGTTATACAAACCGTCCTACCAATTAATAGCAGTAATTAAAAATTCACGGTGTATAAGTATATTATTTATTTATTTTCATTTATATTAGACTTTACAGCAGCTATCGATCTACGATAGTAAACAACGCCCGGATATTATTTGACGTGCACTGCATATTTCCAGCCCGGTGCTTTCTTAAGAAAAGTTAATCAATTATATATATTTTTTTAATAAATATTTTATCCGGTACTAAGTATATCTACAGAGCCAAGAATCTGCCTTAATTATTACCTACTTTATTTTTATTACTTAAGTAGGTAGTAAACAATCCTAAGATTTAAGCAATCAAATATTCGGCTACAAAATCTGCCGTTAAGATCAATTCATCGCAATAAACGAATTCCCGAGAAACCTCGCAATAGTTTATGCTACCTGATCTATTGCAGTGATAATGCTTTAAGTTGGTTGCGCACGTTTCCACTTCATAATCTATAATAATATAAAAAGCTGAAAATGTTGTTAATCTCAGGAAATACTGGTTTATTTTGGAAAAGTTTATGTCATTGTTGGATAGCCCATATATCGAGGAGAGCTATAGGCAATATTTGTTATGAGGTTCCTACGGGAATGGGAGATACGCGGGTGAAACCGCGCGCGAATTGAAGTATTAAGTATTATTAAGTACTTCTCGAACAAAAACTCTTGCACATACTAATTCAGAAGTTGACGCCGAGTTAAACAAGATATTTTTCTAGTAGACGTGCGCGGGTCTCAATTGCGGTATAATGTTCTCATTACCTTTTTAATAATCCGACGTTTCGACATGGGTCAGTCTATCCGTGACCACGACTGGTGTAACCCATGTCGAAACGACGGATTATTAAAAAGGTAATGATTTGCCTTAAAATTATACCGCGATTGAGAGCCGCGTCTACTATAAATTAAGATATTCGACTGCACCGGTGGCTCAGTGGTTACGGAAGTTACTTCTGAGACCTGGTGTTCTGGGTTCGATTCCCACCCGGGACAATTATTTGTGTGAACCACAAACAGTTGTTCTGAGTCTGGGTGTTCTTTGTGTCCGTGAAATGAATGTTTGTAAAGTCCCCCGCGACACAGGGATTTACTGCACTAGTGCGGGAGTGTCATTAAAAAAAAAAAAAAAAAATTTAAAGACTCAAGAATTTAATCTCATCTAAATTATTGTATGGGTGACTGCCATTGTTCTTTAGATATAAATAAATTCAAATATATTATATCTATAGTCCATAACTATTGTTTAACATGTGTCACAAAGGTAATAAATAACAATATCTACCTAATATTATATGAGCTGGATAACAAGGTACATGTTTCGGCAATGATTTATGATGCAAAACTTTCACGGGTCTTGTCTAGTATCTCTATATCAATGAATCCCACTATGTGACACAAGTCACAACTTAAAATTGGTTCGCGGGTCCCCAGGCGACGAAACCTCGTAGAAATAGATATCAGAACATTTTCCAATAACATCTGGTATAATGTTTGATAAAGTATTTGAATATGCTACGATCGTTTATAATTCAAGAATAATCATTTTAAATAGGCGGCTGCGAGCGTATAAAAAATCTGTATAACATTTATGCTAATAATACTGAGTCGTAAAACAAACTATAACCCTCCAGAGGGGAGGCGGAGCAACCACCCTCTTGTATAAAGAAATGCAATAAAACATAGGATTATGAGTCGCCTCAATAAAGCTGCGTGAAATTTCTTTCTTTCCGGCTATTGTTCGTATCGTTTGCACATGGCTGTGTTTGGGAAGTTGTGAAAGAGTGCAAGTCGACGTCGGATCCGGCAGCGCACCCGTCCATCCGGCACCGGCCCATATCTTCCGGCATTTCCCCGCTCCACGATCACTTTTCCCCCCTGCTTCATTATTCGGCACCCGGCCGGGTCGGAGGGGCGCGGGCATACACCTTATTGCCAGTTTATTGTTTACCCGCATTACCCTAAGTTATGGGTATTTTCAAAATAGCTTTTTCTAATAATACTGCATTGTTTACACAAAAGTATGATAACAAAAAATTGTTGCTTTGTGTAAAGTGATGGTGCATAATATTTTTAAAATATGCAAATTACTTCATACGTGGAGTTGTTGAAAAGAGATCTTTCATATTTTTAATGGTAGTTCCAGTTAGTTATTAAACTTGTCTTGAAAATAAATTTTAGGGGAAACTAACGTTTATTTTTCTACGGAAATTATATTTGTGCAGTGGCAACCCCAAATGACGTGCGGCGTACAGAAGCGTTGGTTCTCGCGGGTGCGTTAGTCCGCGTGTAGCGGCGCGGTGGATTGGCTCTCCGGGTAGAGAGCCAACGTTCCACCCGCACCCGGCGCCCGCCCTCAGGTTCGTACGCATGCATCCAGCGCCACCCTGTTGCGCACTGCACTACGATATTAACAACTCACCCACTTTGTCTATGCACCTCTTCTTTTTTTTCTTCGATTTTTTTGGCAGATTGGCGGGCTTTAATATTCCACTTTTGAACTTTGAATTTTGTGTTCTATAAGTATTAGGGTTTTGTTTGTTCCCGTTATCTGAGTAGGATCGATTGATTCGAAACTAGTACGTATACATTGTGTGATTACAATATAGGTTTTATGAATAATAATATTAATAAATTACTATAAATAGGAGCCGTGTCAATGATTTGTGTTTGACAACAGAGTTTATTGTGTAAACGTTATATGAGAAAAATATGCATTTTCCCGCGCAAAGGGTTGGATCGGAAATGGGATTTTAAGCCTACAAAAAAGACGTGGTTATTACGTAATTTCCTTTTAGCTACTTTTTTGTGATTAAAACAAAAGACGAATTATATTTAAAAGTACCCATGGAATAAAAACCTTTGACGTTAATTTAATTTCACTACGTTTTATACGTATTATTTTGGGTACAACAATGTTTTCCTTTGTTTGTTGTGTCATGTTGTGTCCTAATGACTATTTCGATCATTGATATTATCGGACCGATAGACAAATAGCACTAACAGCATTTTAATAATAACATATGGGACTTTTACTATCTTTGTGTAAGATTAAAATATGTTTTCTAAAAATAAATAAGAAATAGAAATAAATATTTGGTTAAGGTATATTATAAATATTTGAGAAATTACATGTATTTTTAATAGAAATGGGGTTGAAAAAAAAAAGAAAAAAAAAATATATATATATATATTAGGAATAATAACTACATTAGAGTAGGAAATTATTAAAAACCAGTAACTTTTTCAACAATACTAAAGAAAAATATGGTAGCTATACACCTTTTTTAGTTACTTCCTTGTATAATTGTGGATTAAATTACCAACATTTGTCGAGTTGACAGCTAATATTAATTAGTATAAAACGTAACATATTTTTAACAGAGCCACTGAAACTGGTGCTTTTTTCTTAATTAGTACAAAAAAAAACAGTTGAGAATTCTGTATACGCTTGTGTAACAGAAGGCTATTAATTATTCCACAGTAAAGTGCTCTTAACATACTGTAGGTACAAGTAACGCGCACTTAGTGCACTGTAAGCATACGATTTGTGAACTATAACTTTTTATTACTATTAAAAGACAACTCTCGCACTGGGATTTTACAAACACGAAATTCATGGACCCAAAGCAACCCCATTTTTTGAACCACTATCCGTGGTTCTCACAAATAATTGTCCCTGGTGGGAATCGAACTTACGTCTCAGGAGCTGTGGCACCGGTGTTTGTTTTGTTAATCAAAATAAATCAATAAATTTTGAGAACAATGTTTAAATTTTTATTGTTTTCATTCAATTTGACTGCACCGGTGGCTCAGTGGTTATGATAGTTGCCTCTGAGACCTAATGTTCTGGGTTCGATTCCGACCCGGGACGAACGTTTGTGTGAACCACAAATAGTTGCTCTGAGTCTGGGTGTTCTTTGTGTCCGTTATATGAATGTTTGTAAAGTCCCCCGCGACACAGGATTTATTTCACTAGTGCGGGAGTTGTCTCTAAAAAAAAAAAAATTCAGTTACTGATTTCCATTCTTTCAGTTGAGTTAGATTTAATAGTCGTATTTGCTAAACTAACATTGATATTGTCGTTCAGAATCTTAATCTATTGGACGTCGGTTCGATCCCCAACGCAATGGATGACTTACGAGCGGTTAGCTAAACTTTGCTGGTAATCTTAAAAAAAAGTAAAACGTAACTTTCATTTGTCGAAGTTGTTTCTTCATGTTTTAGATACTAAATGTAATTTTACAGCGAAATTTAGCTACCAGCTATGATTATGGTTTATTATTGCTTTGATTAACTTTTGGGAAACCGGGTTTAGGTAAAGTAAATGTCCCAAATATTATTTAAATATACCTACCATTAATATATATAGGTCACCTCAGTGTGAAAATAACATTCATATCAAAGAGTTTACAGGTCAATTTAAATAATTATAATAATATTTTATTTCATTGTGCATATACCTAACATTAGTTTTTAAATTAAATAAATTAAAAATAACTAGCAAATAGAATTAAAATTTCATTAACTTTACATTCGATTAAAGTAAGGATACATTGAGTTAAAACTACAAAATGAATTAAAAACATTCACTAAAATATAGTATTAATATCACAAAAATACTATTTGATAAACGGTGATGAGATGTGGCTTAATATATTTTGTTTTTTTGTTTTTTACCTTAAGGTCTAAAAGCTTAAAACATAAAGTAATGTTTATATTGTAAGCCATACTTAAATATTATCACTCTATGCAAGCTTAGTTGAATGAAATGTAATCCAACCAAGAACTCTTATATATCTATAGAATTTCAAACGTGCTTCAAACATATTTTGCCTTAGTCTCAATACGGTTCGAGAGCGGAATTTCATCCCAGCCATTTTTCCATAAACCACTTTAAATGGAATGCGAGGGAAATTCACTGAAAGAGATCTTTCTCGACTGCTACAATCGATCGAGATACAAATCTGATCCATTTTGGTTTAAGTACTAATAGAACTCTTTGTGTGTAAGTCCAACTAGGCAATATAAGGCAAAAAAAAATTTTTTGTAAAAAAACTCATTATTTTCTATAGGAAATCCTTTTTAGTTCTTATTTGTTGTTTTGGTAATGATAAAGTATTGGAATAGCTAGTTTCAATTCAAAATATACAGAACGGACGGACAAACAATGAAGGCTTAATAAAGTCCATTTTTTTGTTAAAATGTGTTAGCCACGGGGCTTTTGATGCATTATAACATGGTTTTTTTCGTAACCATTCGACCGTGGTCCATTTGGTCCTTCTTAAGGAATCGTAAAGAGGATAAAACTTACATCAATCCTAACTATTCTATCACTTGTAAGAACAGTACAGAACCTGTGTCAATTTAGTGCAACAAAGTGCTTGGTACATACACTTTGCACGTAAACTTAGTGTCGGGAGAAACGTCTCGAGTCCGACTAGAATTCAGACTAGGAATTCGAAAATCTATCTATGTGAGAGACTGAAACAGTTTCGAATGTCTATTGAATGTAAGTACATTTATGTTGATGAGCAACTGAAGTTTTTTTTTAGATTAACCGAGTTTTTAATTTATGTTTTGGTTTGTAATTGACATTTGTCAGATCTGATTATTTTGCTTTGAAATGTTAATATAATGACATTAAATATATTAATGAATACTTATTACTTGTAGTTACAAGTAAAATAACAAAAAATAAAAACCAAATTTAAATTTAAATTAAATATTATTAAGGAATTGCTCCTTTTAATGTGTACCAAAAATAGGAAAAAATCTAATAAAAATAGCATTTCTATAGTAACTAGTGTACTACTTTAATAGTAGTAATTTCATAATGGTTTTACTCACGCGCCAATAAATGAAAAACTTAAAATCTGGTAGATTAGTAGATTTTTTATAATTATCTTGTTTAAATGCTCATAATTTCCATAGGTAAATAATAGATTTATTATTAGCGTAAGTATAATTTGGTAGGTAAATAACAAATGTTATAATAAATAATTAAATTATAAACTAAATTATAAAAACTTCGCTGCG
This sequence comes from Nycteola revayana, assembly GCA_947037095.2. Lineage (NCBI taxonomy): Eukaryota > Metazoa > Arthropoda > Insecta > Lepidoptera > Nolidae > Nycteola > Nycteola revayana. The sequence goes on from OX344843.2 coordinate 20,587,075, forward strand.
GCACATTTTAGTGCGGCATGTTCGTATTTACTTCGCACAGCAGATAGGCATTGCCACTCAACTCAAATCAACTTTTAAATAAACAGGTATAACAAATTAGTAATTCTGCTGAACGAAAAAGGTTATTTTGTCTCTAGACAGTTTTTTTTTTTTTTTTTACTTTGAATTAACAAGAGGCTTCAGTGTAGCGGTTTGTTTAAGGCGTAAGTGTTGATTGCTACTGATTGAAAGCACTGTAGCTATTTGTGATATTGCTTTGAGAGGACAGCATTCGCCAATCACTACACGTAATTGAAAGAGGAGCTCCAGCAACATTACTGCACCTTCAGTTTCTGATACTGATTGTCTAGCTGTAATGTACCGTTTCATCTGTAGCAGAGTAACACTCGCTATTAAATTATTAATTGTTGTTTAATAATTTATTAGCGGATACTCGGCGTTTTTTTTGCGGACATGTGTTAGCTACGAGGATTTGGCTACTACACCACCAGACGAGCGTGTTACTGTTACTTTTTGATTATGTAGCCTTTCCAAAATGAAAAATACAATAAATAAAACGAACTTATAAATTAGTAAATTGAAACTATAGTTAACTATATCTAAAGTTTATTTTTAGGGTAAGCTTTAGTAAGCTATTCTTAATAATAATATACAATTCTTAATCTAAATCTATGCTACGCGACAGTGTGGCAATGCTCATTTGCCGCGCATAGTAAATACCAGCACTTGGGGAACGTGTCGCATTAGATTTAAGCCGCGTCGAGATTTTTTTGTGAGGTCTGCTACTACGATACAAAAAATTACGACATTGTTTTAAAAGTTTAAAACCAATCTAGCTTTATTTCTTTTGTAATGAAATCGGTTTAGGGCACCTTATTTAGGAAATTTGAAAGTCTATTACTGCATAGGTAGAGTATTTTTTGTATGTTATATGCATATACCTCCGAAGCGATGCGGTATTTGGATAGCTTTAAATCTCGGAGGTCGTGGGTTCGATTCCTACACCGGACAGTCTTTGTGTAAATTCTTAATTCTCAAAAAATCATTTCTGGTCTGGTTGGTTGAGGGCCTTCGTGCCTCGGAAAGCACGTTAAGCCTTTGGTCCCGATTGTTATAACATCATCTATAATAATTGTATATCAAGGAACGGGCAGCAGAGTTTCCTTGTGTGGTACAACATAATACTGCGGGCACCATCCCGCCTGGCAAGCATGGTGACTATGGCAAATACCCTCCCCCGGGAGGAGACCCATGTTTAGCAGTGGACGTTTTACGAGCTGATGATGATGATATGCATATAAAGATAGATGTCTCAATCCAGGCTACTTACATTTGATATGCCAAATTCCATTTATATTCATCATGTTTATTTATTCTCGTTTGACTGGTTTAAAGAAGTATTAATTTATAGATTTCATACGAATGTTAAGTGTGTTTGAAGCTAAAATCATGTGAAAATTAACATTAGGATTATTTAACAAACTAATTAACAAATAGGGAATTTCAAGTAGTTTAAATACTTGCTAACATAGTTAAATACAACTGATATTTAGTTCTATATTCTGTGTAGACTGCGGAAGTACACAAGGAAATCCTCAATAATTGCAAATGTACATCCTAAGTAGTCTCAAAGCTCAAGGGAATCAATCGCCTGAATGCATTTGCATACAAATAGACCACCGCAAGATGTATGATAATTGCGTTGCAATTTACCCTTTTGAATACAAACTACAAAAAGGTGAGAACCGTAGAATGTCAGTCCAATTAGTTTTATTCATCGAGGTTTCCAAGTTAATTAACTGGTTTAACTTATACTTCGAAGAGGTTCTAAGTGAATACATAAAACTATACCGCGTGAATATAGCTACGGGCCGTTGCTTTGATTGTGAACAGGTGTAATATATGGCATAGTGGTATTATAGTGATAATAAATACCTATTCATAATTATTTTGTTTTGGTTTTGCGAATTAGTAGGTATTGTAGATTACATTAATAATAATAACAAAACATACATAAAATATTAAAACCGCTCTAGTGTAGCGGTATTTGGCTCGCTTTAAATTTCGGAGGTCCACGATCAATCCCTTAACCGGACAAGAAATTCTTGGTGTAGATTCTATGATTGCTTTCCGGGTCTGGTTGGCTGAGGTACTACCCTCCGTGCTTCTGAAAGCTAAGCCGTTTGTCTCAATTATTATAACATCATCTATAACAAGCTTATACCAGGGAACAGGCTGCAGCGTTACCTTATGTGTTACAACATAATACTGCGGTCACCAACCCGCCTGCCAAGCTAGGTGACTATGGCAAAAAACTCAACTATTTGTTCAGCAGGGGACGTTATACGGGCTGATGATGATGATATTAAATGTAGGTCACAAGCTTTAAGATACCACGGTGTTTTCACACCCGTGCTACCATTTCATACTGGGTAGGGTGCGCTTCATAGCTTGCTTATAATAATATAATACTAAGGGTACTACGTTTTGTTGTGTTTGCATCTGTGCCTCTACGAGATGGTACAATACAGACTGAAATAATATTTCAGTTAGAAGATCTTCATTAAAATTGAGTGCAGTGATTCTGGAAATTTGGTCTCCCTTTAAGAACAAGTAAAAAGCATCTCGTAGCGCTAGACTTCTAGCGCGCCCGTTTAAATACCGAGCTAGCTGAAAACCATAGCTCCGTAAATGCGGCAACTCTATATTTTAGAGGGTATAAGACACCACCGATATAAATATGTACCGATGGTATGTGATCCCGAAATCCTCTTTTTTTTCTTGTAGTGTATTTTTACACAGTTTACTACGCAAACTGGCATAGTACTGTAATCAAAATGTATTCCTCGCACAGAGCATAGCTCGGGTACGCTGATTTCGGCGTACTATTTTTTAACTACGATGGCGGTTTCTATTTGAGCGGGAGACCAATCATTATATAATATAAGCCAAAAACAGTTGTTTATTTAGTAAGCTTTCGATGCCTGGTTTTACGCAGGTAACATAGTAGCAGGTATAATAAATCAAATATAGTTGATTTTGCTACTGAATAACGTAGATTTCTAATATTAAACATTTTGAAAAACAGGCCAGTAGTATTTAAGTTTATTTATTTTTAACAATAATATAAAATTCAAATCTCTGTATTCTATAATAAGATATAACTGACTGGCAACTATTTTATCACTAATTGTTCTTGATGGTACCTAAACTTGTTGGTTTCGCTCGTCTAAGGATGATGATTTACAGTTGCCCGCCCACACACCTTCCACATGTCTACGCCATATGGTGTAGAGACGGCCTATACCCACATTGGCGTACCCGTGCCTTCCCACTATTCCTACGGTCGTGTGATGTGACCTTTCGCTTTTACTCGTATATATGATTATTAATACTCATACTAGGACAAACCACCACCGGGCTCCATTTATCCATACACAAATAAACATAACGCTATTATGTTTTATAGACTTTATTTTATATTCTACTAGCAGCCCGCTCCGGCTTCCCACGGGTGAATTTTTATAGACTATGTTACTCAGGGATAATGTAACAGTCTAATGGTGAAAGAATTATCGACATCCGTTCAGTAGTTTTTGAGTTTATTCGAAACAAATATACAAAAATACATACGTTTCCTCTTTATAATATTAGTATAGTTTCGCGGCCCGTCCCGGCTTCGCACGGGTGCATATTTCTAGTAAAAAATATAGCTTATGTTACTCAAGGATAATGTAGCATTCTAATGGTGAAAGAATTATCGAAATCCGTCCAGTAGTTTTTGATATTATTCGAAAATAGCATACAAAAATCCAAAAATATAAATTTTTTCCTCTTAATAATATTAGTAGATATGATAATAGAGTGAGTGGTTCAAGTCATTCTATTTATATGAACAACAAAGGAAGTACGAGTACGTAACAATCATAGCGCTGAATTGCTTCGAGAGTTCCAGCTATAGTTCCCGTTTTGTATTGCGTTCTATTGTGGCTTGAAATACGTATTCTATTCTACCTTCTGTTTAGTATTCATTCGCCTATTTGATTTAGATCAAATAATAATAAACCGTTTTGAAAATTACCAACGGATTTCTGTACCACTGTTCTGAAATTAATTTTGGCAACTTTACGTTACGATAGTAACTAAATATTTTGAACGTTATGTTAATGTCATTAGGTTGATATTAACAGAGTATTTTTGTTATGTCAGTGGAAAATACAAATAATTCGCGTACCTACTGATCGTCTATGTTTGTGAAAATAGTGAAGTTAACTGAGCATTGAGGTAAAAGTTAAATAAAAACTGAAAAGTTTCTCATACGGTACAGTAAATATATTTTATTTTACATTTTATTTAAACAGAGATTTTTACACAGTAATAATTTTACCATACATACCTATATATTTTTCATATTAACAGATCAGCAAATAAAAAGAAAAATGTGAGACTTTCTTTTATTTAAAAAAAATATTCCACCAAAGAATACTAAGAGGATATAACGTTTAAATAGACGATAAGACAAAATGTGGAGAACAACAGCAATAATGATTTGTTTATTATATAATTTGACTTGATAATTTATATGTAAGTACTCAATTTCAAAGCCCCAAGGGGCAGAGCATCTCGGAACTCTTACACTGTTTATGTCACCTATCAATGTCGCCGAATCCTGGAATATAAATGCTTCTTTTTTATTAAGCCAGCCAGCCTTATTCTTTTTTATTAAGCGATTTAAAAACTACAAACTATGCACTCTACGCCCATATGCAAGGGGCGTCCTTGTGGTCCCACACGGGCGCTAGGACCTAGGTTCAGGGAGGTCACTAGCCAGGGTATTGGGGAATAAGAACTTTTATATTTTTAGGGGAATTTTATACACTTGCCGAAATTTGACTGTCGCTACAAGATTTATAGACCTCTAAATTTCCAAAATCCACAATATCTATTGTACTATTATTTATTTATACCTTTACTTATTTATGTAGGTTCTCACAAGAAAACAAAGGCTTGTTGGCAACGTAACGTGATACATATGTTTACAAATGTGCTGAAGTTTTATTCCCTCGCGAATTGTTTGTATTTAAAATTAACAGTATAAAACGCGTGTGAAATTCGTATGTACAAGGTTTCTAAGCCGGTATTCTAATTTTTACGTACATAGGAACACCTTTAAAATGTTTATAATACTAGAGTAAGTTTGTACAAATATGTTAGAAAAAAGATTTACTTTTTTCATATTTGGAATGATCACTTGTTCATTTGACCTACATTAACAACAAAATTGTATATAAAAAAGTGTAATTTTCCCCAACGGATGATTTTTATTTATAAATAGTTTTTATTTTATTTATAGTCGTTAATTGTAGTATTTTATATTTAAATAAAATAACGCCTCTAATCAGATTTGCTTTTGCCTACTGCTGCTTAGTAATAATTGGTTGACTATAAAAACATGTGTTTTTTTAACAGAAAAATCTTGCCAATGTTACATCGGTTACTTTTTATTAAGGTTACTAGTTCAATGTTAAGCGGCTACTTAGTTCAATGTTAAGCGGATACAGCTAGACTATACTCTCACTACATAAACAAAAGATTCATATGTTTAACTCATAAAATAAATATATTACACAAATTATCTTATCCAAAATAAGCTACCTACTATATTTTATGAAACAAGTTAGCTTCCACAGAAACATAATCTTCTCAGATCAAACCACTGGTACATAATAGTGGGTACATTTACGAATACTGTCGTCACCTTATAAACGACAAGAAAGGATTTTCAATCTTCGTGCTAAAGATAACGTAACAAATACCCCATGTAACCCGGAAGGTGGTACGTAACATATTTTCTTGTAAACAGTCAGTAAATAAACTAATTTAGGGTAAGGACGGGAGTATTATACTGCCTATACTTATACATGTGTGAAGGTGAAGTGAAGGAATTCTGCTTACAAAGGAAAAACGATTTTATTTCTACCCCCTCAGAATCGGGTTTTAATTGTTTTGTAATGTGAGGCATAACTTTTGTTTTGTTATTATATAAGTTACTAGCCATCCGCCCTGGCTTCGCACGGGTGCAACGCTGATGTATCATACATATAAACCTTCTTCTTGAATCACTCTAAATTAACTTCAACTTCCTCTTAAAAAAACCGCATCAAAATCTGTTTTAAAGATCTAAGCATCCATAGGGATGGACCGACGGCGGCAAGCGACTTTGTTTTATACTATGTATTGACGATGTATATAAAAAAGTAAATATATTCTTATGTAATTTGTAATGAAGAAATAAAAAAATCGTTGTTTTTTAATGGTGAAACCTTTTTTTAAATCAGCGTTACGTATTTTAGAAATTAACCGTAAAGGTAAAGTTATGGAACAATTTCAAATTTTACATATATTAGTAATTTATGTTAAAATGTAATAGTTTACATCAAAGAAGACGATGTGAAAGTAATAATTGCAGTCTACTACTACAACAAATTACATATTTTATATTAACAATCCGGTTGCACTCACGGTTTGTCATCATCGTATATGTCTGACTAGTCCGACTAGTCCAAATAGTCGAATCGACGGTTAGGCGCCGCCGCGTCGACTACTCCTTGATAATGAACCTCGGGATGGTATCGAAACTAGTCGGACATATCCGATGATGACAAACGTGAGTGCAACCGGATAATTAATATAAAATATGTAAGTTGTTGTAGTAGCAGACTGCAATTATTACTTTCACATCGTCTACTTTGATATAAGCTATTATACTTAACATAAATTACTACCTAATATACGTAAAGTTTAAAATTGTTCCATAACTTTACCTTTTACGGTTAATTTCTAAAATGAGAGAGTACAACCGGATAGTTAATATAAAATATGTGTACCACTCACGAAAGTTTTAATTCTAAAACAACAACTTACGTTTATCGTTCGTTTTTAGAAGCCAATTTTAACTTTATCCTAAGCTTTTAACCAGTGATTTCCTTGTCATAAAGCGACGTATAACAATATATATAACAGTATCTGTATCAAGACCCTCCAGAGCCCCAAAGTATAATAACCAAGGGTTATTATTGTATGCCTTTCATTTGTGTGGAAACTTTTAACAAAAGACTTGTCGGCAGGAAGAAGTTGTCGTCTATTTAGTCACCAAGAGGCATTCATCTTCAATTTGTGATAGATTTGTTGTATTTGATTTTGATAAATATAACTTCTATTTTGTTATATTTTGAAGTCCGGTTTTACCCTCACTGCTTCCGTCCCTACAGAATATTTATCATAAAATGATTAAACTTATGAAATACTACTATTCTAAATCTATTCTACTTGGCAAGGTTCCCAAAATGCTGGCAGCATTACCACGTTGAATGGCAATGCTTACCTGCTTACCTGCTACGAGTCTACTCTACGGAGGCCGACCAATCACATTGCAGACAGTGTCACGTGACAGTGTTTTGTCATTGACATAATCAGAAATTTTATAATAAGCCTTTTTACATAAAGTAGTGTGTTTCGTGTTTCAATATTCTTATGAATCAATTTCATCATAATTGTTTTTCAGATACCAGCACTCTTTTATTATAAAGCGTCGTACGATGCTAAGTTATCGATATATACATACTAAATACCAATCGATCTTTGTGGCGGAGCGACATTTTGCTCGCTGAAGAAATCGCCAGACAAGAAATCTTTGAGTAGATTCTGAGATTTCCGAATCGAATCTCGATTAAACCCAGAACCTCGCACATATACACATCGTACACCAACGACGGAGTTTTCATTTATACTAATAATAGCTGCGCCCCGCGGACTCTACGGAGGCCGACCAATCACATTGCAGACAGTGTCACGTGACAGTGCGTCTGCGTTCTGCAATGTGATTGGTCGGCCTCCGTAGAGTAGACTCGAGTCGCGCTGCCTATGCAAGCCGGGCTGGTGTCCAAAGTAGAAACCAGCACTCGGAGAACGTGCCGCACTTAAGAGGGCCGCTGTGAGGTATTTATAAATTAATTTGGCTCCCGGTCCCCACGGCCCCAATGTTTCGACACCAAAAGGCACAAATACATAACCACTATAAAATGCTTTAGTCAAATACATATCGAATGGTAAAATATTTTTTATAATTGACCTTGTCATTTTAGAGATTTTTTACAAACAAAACTAAGAATTTTTGTTTATAATCCTACTAATATTATAAACGCGAAAGTTTGTAAATTTGGATAATTGTTTGTTACTCTTTCACGCCAAAACTACGAAACGGAATTGGCTGAAATTTCGCACCAGGATAGGTTATACGCTGGATTAACATAGGTTACAAAAAATCACGCTTCGACCCATTGGAGTAGAGTAACGCGGGTGAAACCGCGGGGCGCAGCTATTATTAGTATAAATGAAAACTCCGTCGTTGGTGTACGATGTGTATATGTGCGAGGTTCTGGGTTTAATCGAGATTCGATTCGGAAATCTCAGAATCTACACAAAGATTTCTTGTCTGGCGATTTCTTCAGCGAGCAAAATGTCGCTCCGCCACAAAGATCGATTGGTATTTAGTATGTATATATCGATAACTTAGCATCGTACGACGCTTTATAATAAAAGAGTGCTGGTATCTGAAAAACAATTATGATGAAATTGATTCATAAGAATATTGAAACACGAAACACACTACTTTATGTAAAAAGGCTTATTATAAAATTTCTGATTATGTCAATGACAAAACTGCTTGGGAGTGAGTTGCTCTGAAACAATACTGCTTTATTAATAATTGTAAAATAAAATTTATTTAAAAAAAAGGATTCCTCTGAGTTTCTTGCCAGTTCTTCTCAGAGTTGCCACGTCCAGTACTGGTGGTAGGAAAAGAATGGGACGCATCATAAGAACATGATTTAAAATATTTTAAATGTGTCTACATGAATAACGAATTTTTGACTTTGACATAAATGATTTATAATCAGATTGTTAATTCAAAATTCGGAATAAAATTTCAGATTAACAAATGTACTGTTCATGAAACTGTACATTTTATAGTTATGTCATTACTTTTTTATTAGTCTTAATTTCCTCGGGGAAATATAATATACTCTTTCAATATTTGTGTTACTATTTCTAACAAAAGGAAAATTTTATACACCCAATTTCATTATCCAAAAGCTATAAATGCTTAAATAATAAATAATTCTTTCCACAATTCATAAGTCTACAGATTCTCGTAGCACTGCTACGAATACTACGATAGACTATCGTAGTACTAGTGGCATTGCTACGATCAACCGTAGTCTGATAGTTTTTTTATTAAGTCTAGAGTAATAGCAAAAGCCGCGTGTCTAACTACATACATCTATCCGAAAAAAAATACGATAACTGACATGATAAAATCACTCGTAAAATTAGGTGTGTTGATGAACGCATATTGTGTTAATTTACGCTACTTAAATATAATTATTTAAATAATTTTAATATAGAGCTATTCTAATTTAAGGTATTATTTAAAGATCTAGCAAAAGTTTAAAGGAGTCGACATCATTTAATTAAAAAAAAATTAAAACCATTGGCATTTTAAATAGTATAGAATTACTGAAAAGCAAAAGAAATTGAAGTCAATGACCTCTAATATTCTCTAATCTCTAATGTCTTCTTTCTATATGGAATTGATTAATTGATCTAGTCTTTCCATCTAATAAGATGCCGGACCAAGCTCCTGAATGCTCGCTTTAATGTGTATAAGATGTTCCATAACGTTCGTTTTATTACACCTAGAAACAACATGACTACAGGAAACATTAAATCTATTCTGCTGAATAATGCAGGGAGAAATAATAAGTATATAATATGTTATTCTATGTATTATGTAGCTCCCAGAACGGGGTTTCAACCGAGTAGCTCACGTTCCCATCAGAATTTCATCATTTTATATTATATTTATATGATTACTAGCAGATCTAAAATGCTTGTGTTACGAGTGGGTTCACGTCGGTAGTGCAATGGGTGGGGATCGATCCGGCGACCACAAGATCACAAGTCCGACGCCATTGGGCTACGGCCGCTTGTAACTATTTGTTACTTCCACATTACAAACATCTTTTGTTAAGAATTACAACCGCATAAGAGAGCAACGTAAAACGGAAAGAAATATTTACTGTTAAATATTTTAAACGATAAACCTGTTCTTTATTATAATTATCTCTTGTTTAATTAAAAACAAAATGATTTCGAATTTTCGAATTTCGAATTTCGAATATAATCAAAATTCATAACAAAACACATAAAATCGAAACCAAAAACCATTAGTTAAAAGAGAAGAAAATTAAACCACAGCTCGTAGAAAACGTTGATTAAATAATAAAATATTGAATCATACAAACATTTAGATTTAACAAAACAATGAACCGATAAACCCAAGCATATTAAAAACCTTTAATGAAACGATAAACAAGGAACGTGTGATTGAAAACCATACTCTACTTACGTACAATAAAGTCGTTTTTCTTCTAAACGTTAAGCTTAATATGCGTTTAGCTTATTAAGCAGTTTATCCTGTTATTAGTAGGTATTGTAATGCGGGTAAGATAAGCGAATGCTTCCGTGAAAGCTATTCATTATTAACTCTGATGACAGAGCATAATATGAGCATAGATTAGTCTCTAATTTATAAATTGCCACAGTAATTTGACTGTCACAGTACGGTTAAGGTGTTTTTAATATGCCATCCTTTTAACTGTAGATAGTGTCACATATAGTAATTACTTTAGTGAAGATTTCATCATCATTATCATCATCAGCCCGTATAACGTCCACTGCTGAACGTGGGCCTCCTCCCGAGGGAGGAGTCTAGCCATAGTCACCACGCTTGGCAGGCGGGTTGGTGACCCCAGTATAATGTTGTACCACACAAGGAAACGCTGCTGCCCGTTCCTTGATATACGATTATTATAGATGATGTTATAACAATCGGGACCAACGGCTTAACGTGCTTTCCGAGGCACGAAGGGTAGACCCTCAACCAACCAGACCCGGAAAGAAATCTTAGAATTTACACAAAGATCCTGTCCGGCGTAGGGATCGAACCCACGACCTCCAAGATTTAAAGCGAGGCAAATGCCGCTACGCTACGGATGTTGTCAGTAAGTGAAGATTTACATGTTTTATATCAACAAGTATTATATTATTATGTATTATATAATTGATAAACAATGTAATTTAAAATACATGTTTTACTGAAATAGATTTTTTTAATGTCTTTCCCCAATATAAGCTAAGCTAGGACTTTCCGAGGTGCGCAAACTGTAAAATAGAGCAAAAGTTGCACAAAACTCTCTTAAAAATCTAAAGTTATCATTCCTCAATCTCCCCGCCAGCGACCGCCCTGCGCCGAGGTCCAAGTTTCTTAGTTTGTAGTTTTGAAACCATTGATTAAAGGCGAAAACACATTATTAAAACGCCACGCCACGCCACGTGTCAACACCTGTGCATCAGTACGTGCGTGGCGTCGTGTCGGGTGTTCATAGTGTGATTCTGGTCTATAGAAAACAATTCATTTGATTTGACTCAACACGCGTGGCGTGTCGTCGGGTAGCGTGGCGTTTTAATAATATGTTTCCGCCTTTTGGCTGCAGGTCTGCTCGCCTTTAAGCCCGGTGAAATAGCAGAACCCTCCTGGTTGCCGCGACTGATGACTGACATGTAATTATGTCAGTTAGTCGCGGTATGCCTATATATTTAAACTAAAAACTTAAGTTTTGGGAAAAATCTAAAATATTTGAGAGATTTTTAATTATCCTTACTAATATTATAAACGCGAAAGTTTGTGAGTATGGATGGATGTTTGTTACTCTTTTACGCAAAAACTACTGAATGGATTTGACTGAAACTTTGCACGGGGATAGTTCATGAGCTCGATTAACATATAGGTAACAAAAATCACACTCCGACCCACTAGAGCAGAGTAAGGCGGGTAAAACAGCGGGGTGAAGCTAGTAATTTATACATTTAGCAATCGCTCAAGAAATATCTTTAGCATCATGAATAATATTAATTAACAAAGTTAGCCCAAAGTTTAATTTTATCTCACTTTAATTACAAAACGTGCCTCGACAGTGACAATATTTTGATAAACATTAAGTGCCGCAAAATGTGTTTCTAAATCTAATACCTACGATCTTATCGTGCGCCAGGAATATGAATTCAACAACTTTGTATATACGAGATATCTAGACCTCAACTAGCCACCAGCGCTAGGTTTCGCCCAGACTTTTTTTATTCATTGTGGAAGTCTTTTTTAGACTTCGGGCGTGTGGGACTCCTTCACTTGCTCCCGGTTCTATGTAGGTTTCCTAGCCTATGCTGAGGTGGCGGCTTTTTTCAGCAGAACATGCAAGCCGTCTTATTGTTTTGTACTTTTAACAAAAATCTTGTGTGTTGTGCTGAATTAAATGTATTTTCTTTCTTTCTTTTTCTTTCTCAAAAGCATAAGGAGGACGTCTATTATGCTTCAGAAGCATTTGGTCGAGCATCGGCTTAGAATAGACCACCCCATGTCCTCCCATGGGTGTCGTAAAAGGCGACTAAGGGACATATGGCTGATGGATGGGCAGCAGCATCTATTAGCTCAAGGTTAACATCTTACTGCGATCATCAATCCGTCTGACAAGCGTGGTGATTATGGCCCATGGTGATTATGGCATATCCCTCAAAGATCCTGGTTGGCCAAGGTCTGTTAAGAGGAGGCCCATGTTCAGCAGTGGACATAAACGGGTAGTTGATGATGATGAAGTTCTTGTTAGTATTGTTGTATGAAGGTACTCAGATAAGGTCTTAGATGACAATGGTTGGTTTACTTGTATAAACTTGTTACTATACACACTTATTTACAATAGTAACCATCTAAAGGGTCTACGGAAGGACGTAACATGTCCGGGAAGCGGTATCCCAGTGGGATTTGATAATAAGATGGTTTCCAACATTACTCACTCATTTAATGTAAGTAATTTGTTTTGGGGCTTAGTGTGCGTTGTACGGGGGCTTAGTGTGTCACTTTAGGGACATTAAAATGAGATTGCACATTCATTTTACACATGTTGTACAATTTAGTTTAGAGTCTCGAATTTGAACACGGTAACGTATAGAGAAGGACAGACTGTTCAACAGTCTGTCTGTGTATTATCTTTTTCACTGTTATATATATAGTTTATAATATCAATTTAATCGTCCTACTGATATAATGAACGCGAAAGTTTGAAGTATGTATGGATGTATGTTTGTTTCTCTTTCACGTAAAAACTACTTAACGGAAGTGGCTGAAAATTTGCTTTGGAATAGTTTATAAGCTGGATTAACATATAGGCTACAAAACATCACGCCCCGACCCACTGGAGCAGAGTAACTCGGGGAAATCCGCTGGGTGCAGCTATTAAAATGTAACTTTACAGTATCCACTTGAGTTATAAAAGACACGGGTATCTATCGTGCTACAATTTTAATGCAAATCTTTACCTTTTTATTAAACCCACCTACGTTTAACTAGTATAACCCCCATTGAGATCCGTGTCTACTATAAATTATGTGTGCAAATCGCGAATGTTTACAAACATTAGTATAAACCAAAATGATTAAATACTCTCGAAAAACATAACCCTCCTTCTGGCGCAGTCGGGTTAAAAAGGGGCTTAATGTCTCGCTTTAGATATATTAAAATGAGATTGCAAATTCAATGTACACATTGTGTACTGTAATAAAATGTAGTTAAGAGCCTCGAGTTTGAACTTCTTAACTGATGAGTATTATTTCAATAGTTTATTATATGACTATTACTTTATAACATACTTTATATTTTTAAGTCATTGCAAATAATTAGCACAACACTTTGCTTATCGAGTATAAAGTTGTAGCAACTTTTAAAGCTTTTTTTTTTCGGACGGACATATGTAGTTAGTCCTGAGGCTTTTGCTACTTCACCACCTCCAGCCTAGATAAATGGTTTAAACACTACAAACTAAGCAACCTGCGCAAGAGGGCGTCCCCTGTGGGACTTGGACCTCGGCTCAGGGCGGCCGCTGACGGGGAGATTGAGGGATTATGGCTTTTAGTTTAGGACAGTTTTGTGCAACTGTCGCTCTACTTTACAGTTCGCGGGCCTCTCGGACTTCGGGTCTACGAGGGCATCGGAAGGTTCTTAGCAAACTAAGGGTCGGGATGGCGAGGGGGGACGCGTCGCGTTCGCGGGCGCACTCTTCTCCGGCGGGTCGGATAGAGTGGTCTCTGTGTAGTGGTGCTAGTTTCTTGCAGTCTCTGCACTGCTAGTTGGTAAGTTGTGATTTCGTCGTACGGGTCGTCAAGGACGCCCCGAGGCCGACGGTGTTTACGATGCTTTGTGGGCAAAGGCCTATAGTCAGATGCTGCAACAACCAACGGGTTTGGGTGCTGAGCCGCGGATTCAAAGAAGCGTTCCGACGCCTCTTTCATCCACTGCTTGATGGAGGGCAGTTGGAGATCAGAATGCAAGTTGCGTTAAAAAAGTAGCCCTCAACGAGACGACAATGATACATTACATGGCAAAAAAAAACTTCCGGGATTTAAAGCAAGCCAAATACCGCTACACTACGAAGGTTGTCTGTCGGAATTTGTATAAAAAAACATATTTTTTAAGAATCCAATGTTACGTCGGTGATTCCCACTTTGTGAAGAAGATTCAATTGCGAGATATCCGACAAAAACAATAAACAACGAGTCTTGATGAGTCCCGGGAAATTCTACTCTGCCTGAGGGTCGAAGTATAAACAAACAAAGTAAATACATATATTACCACTTTCTTGAGAGCGATATAATTCTAGCCCGTTATTTGTGTATGTAGTGAGCCATGCTATAAATGCTTTGATTGTTTTGACCATGCTGATTACTAGATTTTGTACGCGTCAAATAGTTTTTTTTTGGCAATTTGCGATAAGAAGTAGCCTGTGTTTTATATCAAGGTCTCGTCTATCAGTTATAAGTAAACATTACAAACAGTTCAGTGGCTTTCACGCCTTAGGCAGAATTACTTAACTTCATAAATATTAAAAATATGACAGAGGCACGTTTTGTTTCGGACGGATAAATAGTTTTCTGCTACTTTACCAGGCATAACGGAGTAAAGAATATTCATATGGTACCTGAGGGACCCTTAGTTTCAGAGACATGAGACACTCGAGTCGTGACGCAATGGCGTATACATTCAGGCAGAAGATAATATTACTCCAAAACTCAAAAGCGAATTTTACCTAAATTATGTTCCAAGTAAATTCACTCTTTGTGTACTTTAATGACAAAGATGGTATGTTCTTTATCGCACTCAGTTTTAAAAAAGCATTGACATTAAAATCATAAATAAACGATCCTGTGAAAAGAACCGCGCTGTTTGGAAGCTCTCCAATTAGTGAAATGACTTGCCGGTGGCACATAATTAGAGGACACATTATAGAATAGAGTGACTAGATTAATGGAAGCTATGTTTACTAAACTGTGGTGACTCTAAAAACTTGTCTATACGATATTCGTTTTTCTCTCTTTTAGCATTTATATGTATGCGAAAATATTAAAAACGTTATGTAACTAAATGCCAACTGTTGCCTTCCACTTCATTTTTAGATTTCTATTTCTCCATACAAACTTCAGACCTCAGTATCTTCCCTATAGAGGCCGTTTTTTTAAGAATCTTGTCTTTAGTCATAGAAACTATCCTAAGTAAGTTGAGCGAGTCAGCTAGTAAAATAAAAAGAAAGTTTAACTAAATAATTCTAATATCCATACTACTTTCAAAAAAAAAAACAAAAAAGAATAAATGAAATAAGACAATCTGTTAAGGAGTTCTAATCTAATTTTATTATGTAAACATTTTGTCATTCCTCCTCCCAAGAGAACTACGCTAAAATGTTTATTAGGTTTAACTCTATAGCATGCAATACGTGGAAATAGAAGCAATTTAGGTAGGTGACACCTTCGGGAATATGTTGGTCCCCGCTTTATTAAGCCACTAAGACTTCATTAAGAGGCCCAGCGCGTCGTGCGTGGCGTTAGGCGGCGCGGTCCGCACTAAATTCAAATACTTGACGTTGCATGTAAAGCTATTTTATTACTTTAATAATCGATACTCTATACTAATATATCAAACGAAAGAGTTTGCGTGTTGTTTACTTGAACGCAATTACCGATTTCAAAAATTCTTTCACTTTACTCAATTTATTGCGAAAGGCTATAGGTTTCATTTGATTATGAAGTTCCCACGGAAACGGGAGTTACGCGGGTGAAACCGAGCGCGGGAAGGTAGTAATGAATATTGCGTTTCCGTAAAAGAGTATTTATGTGGTTTCGTAAGCATTTATATAATTAAAATAAAATATGTAAGCCAAGAGCATGCCAGACCTATGACGAGCAAATATTTTAATATATTTTTAAAAGCTTCAGTGAATATTGTCGTAATATTAAAAATACATCTATCTTCTGAGACTACATTATGACGTCAGTATGAGAAACACTTTGTTATATAACTGCAACTGAAAAGAAAATCAATATACTGACTTGCTTATAGATAGGTACAAAAACAATTGTAGACCGTAAATGCTTTGAGCACCGCAAATATTGTAGTGAAATTGAATTTAGTAGAACTGGTACAAGTCAAAATTGGGCGCTGAATAGAAAGGTTGCACGAAGGGTATATTCATTAACCCGGAACGGATGCTGGATTCAAGCTACATGTAGGTAAATCTCGCATATAAATGTACTCGTTTTGTTGCTTATTGTTTAAGAAATAAGCTTTATCTACGAGAAGCATGACTGTGCTGACTATGAAACTATTGATGATTATTATTTTGCACTTTAAATTACGTAAATTTTAAAGGCTGAAAACAGAAAATGCAGTCCATTATGTAGATGAACGTTAATGAACTCGCGATGTTTTGGAAGAGCTTAGGGAGATATATGTATTTTCTACATATATTTGACAAATCAAGACAGATATATATGGATTCGATGTCGAATAGAATGCAAATTAAAAAATAAACACAATTTCAGTCGTTTTTAACTCTCATCCATAAAAATTCTTTGAAATTGAATGACTGGTTCCGGATATAAACGTGATCGAACACCTAGCCGCAGGATTTAAATTTTACGATTGAAAATCTCCGTAAAAACGACTGGAGTTCAGTATTTTTAACGACATTTCCTACAGAGTTATCTCGCTTGGAAACATCTGAAGCACGTTCTAGATAGTTTTTACCGCACCTGAATTTTTCTTCGCAGTGTGCAAAAAGTTACGACCAGCTAGTAAAGTTACAATGTACGAGTATTATGCAGGACTTTTGTTCTGTTAATCCTACTAATATTATAAACGCGAAAGTTTGTAAGTATGGATGGATGGATGGATGGATGGATGGATGTTTGTTACTCTTTCACGCCAAAACTACTGAACGGAATTGGCTGAAATTTTGCACCGGCATAGGTTATACGCTGGATTAACATATAGGCTACAAAACATCACGCTCCGACCCACTGGAGCAGAGTAACGCGGGTAAAACCGCGGGGTGCAGCTAATATATCCTTTGGTGTTGCTATAAGTACTTAAACCCAAAACGATGTAGTATACCTTTCATTATTGTTTTAATGGTTGTATAGATAGACATAGGTAGAAATTATAAAGTACTAGCTGCGCGTCACTCTGCTTCAGTGGGTCGGAGCGTGGTGTTTTGTAGACTATATGTTAATACACCTTATAAACTATCCGCGAGCAAACTTTCAGCCAAATCAATTCAGTAGTTTTTGCGTGAAATAGTTACAAACATACATACATCCACACAAACAAACTTTCGCATTTATAATATTGGTAGGATTAATAACCATGAAGAATATTTTAAGAAATTTATTATATTCGATATTTTAGGAGTAGTTTCTGCAAATTCACTCATCCATCCTTTGATTACTAACCAATAATCATGCATATAACATGTTTGATGGTGATGAAGAATCGAAATACAGTGTACCTAGTTTCATTTTACAATCGTAAACAAATTGAATTCTGACTTCTGTAAAACATTGTATGAATAGAAAAAGAAAACATCGATAGCTATAAATGAAATTTCTGATAAAACAAAATAATATACAATAAACATTGTAGTAGGTATTTTGACGACACGAAAACGCGGTAAGCGCTTTGTCTGGCATTGAATGTTCAATAAAAGTCATTATCTGTTGATAAAATGTTTCAACATTCAATGTGTGGCTCTTTACGGAATGTTTTTTTATATTTTACTAGATCTCGTGGGAATTTAATGATAAAAAATAGCCAATTTTGGTCCTGGATAACATAGCTTTTTAATGGTGAAAGAATTTTGGAAATCGGTCGACTAATTTCGGAGTCAATGCAAACAAACAAACAATCAAATCATTTCTCTATATAATATTAGTATAGATTTGAACGTGGGTGGATTCATTTACGCGGCTTGGGTTTACGTTCCATTCTCACGCCGAACTAACATACATAATGATGTAGAATCTCTATATGGGCTGATGATGACTATAACTATTTAGGGCACACAGATCGATTTTCTAAATAACGATGTGTTTGTGATATATTGTAACTAGCTTCCTTCGCGCGGTCTGATCTTCAACTGCCTTCCATCAAGCAGTGGATGAAAGAGGCGTCAGAACACTTCTTCGAATCCGCGGCGCAACACCCAAACCCGTTGGTTGTTGCAGCATCCGACTATAGGCCTTTGCCCAGAAAGCGTCGTAAACATAGTCGGCCTCGGGGCGTCCTAGATGAACCGGACGATGAGATAACAATCTACCAACTAGCAGTAAAAAGACTGCAAGACCTGGTCTTCCCAACCCTTAGTATGCAAAGAACCATCCGATGCCCTCGTAGACCCGAAGTCCGAGAGGCCCGGGAACTGTAAAGTAGAGCAACAGTTGCACAAAACCCCCTAAAATACTAAAAGTCATAATTCCTCAATCTCGTCGCCAGCGTCCGCCCTGAGGCGAGGTCCAAGCCCCACAGGGAGCGCCTTCTTGCGCAGGTTGCTTAGTTTGCAGTTTTTAAACCATTTAGCAAGGCTGAAGCTCGTCGAATGTCCGGTGAAGTAGCAAAAGCCTCATGGCTAAGAAAAAAAAAAACATAAACCTTGCGCGGTTTCACCCCCGTAGCTTTGGTTCCCGTGGGAACTTCATATTAAAATATAGCCTTCTTAGATTAATGTGCTAGCTAACACATAACATTTAACATTTATTGAAATCGAACCAGTAGTTTCTGAAATTTGCTGGTTCAAGAAACAAAACCTTCACCTTTATATATTAGTATAAACTATATTTTACATATTATAACTCCGTTATTTTCTTTCAAAAGAATACTCAAGATACCATCCTATGTCTATGCCCATAAAACTCACCTAGGCAAAATCGTTGCTGAATTTTGAAATAATTATTTCGAGCTTAATTAACAACTACCAGTAGTAAAAGCTTATTATACGAACAAAATGTTTAAAACGCCTCTTACATTTTTCAGGTTATTCTCGAGCGATGAATATTCAAAAATGTAAAATGCAACTTCAGACGAAAAAGGAAAATTATGAAATTGCCTCTCGACAGCATTTATTTTTATATTGTACTGTTCACGATTCTTGAGGGTGGCGAAACACGATGTAATTTTTTAACTTCCCTCATTTGAATTTATTTAACAAGTTCTAAACTGTAAAATATAATACTTTACTATATAATAATAACAATTTTAATCATCATCATCATCATCAGCCCGTATAACTTCCACTGCTGAACATGGGCCCCCTCCCGAAGGAGGATAATTTCCACAGTCATCACGCTTGGCAGGTTGGTGACCGCAGTATTATGTTGTACCACACAAGAAAACACTGCTGCCCGTTCCTTGATATACGATTATTAAAGATGATGTTATAAAAATCGGGACCAACGGCTTAACGTGCTTTCCGAGGCACGGAGGGCAGTCCCTCAACCAACCAGACTAGAATCATTATAAATTTTATTTGTATAAAATAAGGAGTTAATAAAAACACAAGTAACTATGCAGTTTTCAGTTTTTATAATTATGAGGTTTTACATTAATAGTGTGTGGAACCACTAGCAACTTTGCTAAGTTGTATTAATGGTGCTAGGACTTGCTTTGTATCTTATCTTGGGTATCTTATGTCTCAATTTACGATAAGTTTCTTACATTTAGATGTACAAATAAGTAGAGTTACTTAACAAAAAAGTATTAAGTTATTGAAAAAGAAAGATGAAGAGTGTATCTATGAGAGTGTGTGTGTGTGTGACACTGCATATAAGTTGACATCTTTCAAGACGTACCGGAATAAGTTTCGGAGGTCGTGTCAATATTTCGATTATTGTTATAACAACATTTATAGTTATTGTATACCAGGGAAAGCGTAGCAGCGTTGCCCTGTGTGTGGTATTACATACTACTGCGGTAATCAACCCACCTGCCAAGCGTGATGACTATGGCAAAAGTCCGCCATCTAGAGGAGGTTTATGTTCAGCAGTATACGTTCAACGGGCTGATGATAGTGATGATAATATAAATTACGTCATTAAATCTATAGATGATATAGAAATAGTACTTACAGTAACAGTCGGGCGCGGTCGCGTGGATTCTGGGTATTTCGTTGTAAAGCAGAAAAATGAAAGAATATTTAAAAAAAGTTTTTTTTTGTCTAGAATGATTAGGGGAGGGGGCTCAACACTGGTTCCACTTCCAGGTAATATGTATTACTGAAATTATCGAAGAATTAAAACTTATAATAAATATTATTATAAAAGATGTAATAAACCACGATGAATAAAGAAATGAACTATTGAATACAAACAAAGCTACATTAAAACAGGTCTGAACGATCTTTTTTCCAAGTTCTAGACTTTTTGACACATTTATAAAGTGTCAAATAAATTATTCGTTCTGTTCTAGGTCAGGCCAAAGTATTCAACTAGACACACTTTATTAAAATGGTATACTTACCTAACGATCAAATTCTCTATCAAGATACTTTAAATATTTATTTTGTAGATTTTGTAGAACTTAATAGGCTTTTAGTATAACTTTATAAGAAAAATATAAACAGTAGATATTGAATTCAGTATTCTATTCAAGATTCAGTAGTGTATTAACAATGAGAGCAGTTTTTATTTACAATCAAGTGGCTTATCAGTGTGTCACTGTGCTATTTAATAAAATTTATTTATTCTTTATTGCACACAGTAAATACATTACATAAAATTTATATAATGGAAACAACATAGCCAAATACGAGTAATTAATAAATTATTAGTTCAATAATAACTTATCTTCCAGTAAATCTTTAAAAATATATGTTTGATTGAAAGTGCATAGACAACAGATTTCAAACTAAACTAATACCAAATTGGTTACTATTTTTTAAATAAATGCTACCAAAAACTAAAAGTTGTTAAATGAATCCCCAGACATTCGTTTCAATCGTAGCTACTGAATATAATTAACGAAACAAATACGATTTAAAATGAATTTAAACTGACCTATTTCAGTAAATTGAAATGTGCCTGAATACAAAATGGTGTGTTCATGTTATTCTGTATTGATTAATCAGCTATAACATAATACTAACATAAAGGAAATTAATTTAAACAATAACAATGTGATGAAATATTTGTTTGCAATAAGTGTTACTTAGTTTGTTAAATGTTTTGTGTGTGTTTTCATTAAAAAAGACGATTGACTATTAATTACTGCCCACCACCAATATTACCCTATACATCGTCCACCCCTAAACATGGACCTCCTCCCAAATGAGGAACTAAATAGAACTAATAAACAAAGAGCCTTGAGCCTTTTGGGGTCGAAACATTGGGGCCATGGGGTCCCAGCGCTCACAAACTTTTTAAAGATCTTTCTAAACGCTTGGTCGACGCCACCCGTGACCAGAGGGCTGGCTTGTATTTAGCACAACGAATTAGCATTGCCATCCAACGTGGCAATGCTGCCAGCCTTCTGGGCACTCTTCCGGTGGACATCGATGCGGAGCGTTTTTTTGATGCCCTATAATATCCCCCCTTTTTATCTTATCTTATTTTAGTTCTATTTCTTCGTTTTAATTATTTTTACTAGTTTTAAATATGCATTGTAAGTATATATTAGATTAGATTTTAAATAAACAAACGATGTCTTAAAAATCAATCAGGACATACTAAAAAGTTTTGCACAACGTTTGGTTCGGAGAGCAGAGTTTATATTCACAGCGTGTTTTCTAAAACAAATATCGGAATGTATTTGAAAATCCGTTTGAAAACCACAGTGCTTTGTGACCGAAATAGGTGTTCCGAAGGACGCACTCGCTTCCTCGCGTACTTGTGTCAGGAAAGACAATTCAATTGATATATGCCTGTTCGAGTTTACTGAAATTCCGTTTGGCTTTAACGATGCTTCGTACAACATGGACAAGGAATTCGATCAAAAGCATAACAAATAATAATAAAATGTAATAAGTATACAATTGTAATAAAATACAGTACGATTTTCCATCAGTAATACATATAATTAAAAAATATATTAATAAAATATAATAATATAAAATAAAATAAAATTATCATAATCATAATATAATTCATTATTTCATTTCATTCATTATCATCAATATAATTATCATAATATCCATAAAATTTTAAAATATAGATATGTTTTTTTTTATAAAAAATTCTTGACGGGTCAAGGATCCGGCAATTATAAATTTACATAGCAAAGTAGTAGTGCCTTGTATAAAAACTAGTCTAACAGAAGTCAACACAGGTACAAAGTCATTTTAATCTGTATTTTTTTATGTTATTGAAAAAGTATATACAAAGATTGATTGTACTACCGAAATGAATCATTTCGCTAAGTATTAGCAACGATAAAAACAAATGGTACGTTGAGCTTTTAAAATTAATTAGTTGCCCATAGGCATAACATTGGCATCCACGCTAAGTTGGAGTATGATTAATTATAAATTGATAAGCTCGAAAATGACTAAATGTCATTCTCCTTTAAAATCTCGCGTTCATTATTTTACTAAATGATATTTAAAAAGAAAAAGTTCACTTTACGATAGAACATAGAACGATTAGCAATAAATACTTAATAGATACCTATCCTTCGGCACTTTATTTTTACGTTACATTTAACAATAAAACAAAAACAAGTACATTCTTGGAATGTAATTAAAATAAGGTTATTTGATTTCAATGCCTCGTGAAGTTTTTTTCATTAAAATACTATTTGAATCACAATTGGAATGTTCTGCTGTGTTTTTTTTTTGTTTTTGTTTTTTTTTTTATTTGATGTTTGGCATGCTTGGCGTCAAAACTGGGGTTGGCTAGAATACCAGCGCTGCCGCAATGATCTTCTAGATTATTGATGAAGCTCTACGCTGAAGCCAGTGCCCATTTATGGTGCATATAACTGTAGTAGAAATAATATTTTTTTTATGTTTTATTTCCTTGTATATGCCGTAAATAAATGCATTTATTTATTTATTGAGGAAACCAACAGCGATACAATTAGACTTAACAGAATAAATAAAACAGCTTTATATGGCTAATAACAGGTTACCCTTAATAACTTAAATATGTGAACACTAAAATATCATGTATTGCGAACGGATACATTTGCAAAAAAGAAGTGAAAAATTGTAAGTAATAACACAATTTATAAGGTTAAAGTTAACGTTAACACCATTCATAAGGTTAAAGTTAAAGTTAAAAACACAATTAACTTATGTAATAAATTAAACATAGTAAGAGGTGAGGTTGTGTAGCGAGCGTTATTGATTGCTATTCGTTAATAATAATTTAATCTGTTTTTTTTAAATTATTTTTAGTACAGTTAATAATGTCTATTTGCGAGAAAGTTTTGTCATTAACTGATTATACTGATGATGATGGTGTTAAAACTTAATCTTCCAACTAATCTTAGTTAAATATCAAATTGTAATTAAAGAATAATCAAATTACTAACATCTGTTACGGCAATTTGATGCCATCTTGCCAGATTAATAGTTTGGTTAAGAGTTAGTCTTACAGGAGCGAATAGTTGGTCAGACGTTTGGTCAAGTTTTCGGTTACCTGCCCATTAATTTCTACCCCAACCAGACGGAATGGCACGTAAATCGTTTTATGTTCAGAACTAATAAGATAAAATAGTTTTATTATTGTTGTTGTTCACCCTACATTTTTGGGGGTTTCTTTTAATTGCTATTTAGCTCACGCTAGAAATATTATACGAGTCTGCCTTCCGCGAGCGGTTTCAACCGCGTTATTCCCGTTTCCATGAGAACTTCAAAATTAAATATAGCGAGAAATATAGCGAGCTTTCCTCGATACATTTTTGAAATTGGACCAGTAGTTCCTGAGATAAGCGCGTATAAGTAAACAAACTCTTTATCATCATCAGCCCGTATAACCTCCACTGCTAACCATGAGCCTCCTCCCGGGGAGGGTATTTGCCAAAGTCACAACGCTTAACAAGTGGACTGGTGACCGCAGTATTTTGTTGTACTACACAAGGAAACGCTGCTGATTATTATAGATGATGTTATAACAACGGGAACAATGGCTTAACGTGCTTTCTTTCGGAGGGTAGTCCCTCAACCAGACGGAAAGAAATCTTAGAATTTACACAAAGATATCCTGTCCGGCGTGGGGATCGAACCCACGACCTCCGAGATTTATAGCGAGCCAAATACCGCTAGGCCACGGAGGATGTCCACAACAAACAAACTTTTTAGCTTTATATATAAATAATGATTTCTTTTCCGTAAAAAAACAAATGTTTACAATTTTTTATAGCGTCACTAATGACAATCGTATACCAGAAAATGGGCTACCTCGTTTTCCTGTTTACTTATACAGTCGTAATGATCATTACTAGATTGCTATATTATTATAATTATAGCTTTAAGCCAAATTGTAGTTGCTATATTGTCCTTAAGGTGAGTAAGAATCGGTTACTATGCCAAGAAATGAAAACCATAATTTATTCCGCCGCCTCCTTATTTGTTATTCTTGATGGTCGGATAATAAACACACCCACAACCTTATTACATTATTTAGTTCCAAGAAATGTCTGTAATATGACAGTAGGTATGATAGCAGGAAGTGCGTTGGACTTGTTCATAAATAAAATTGAATATTTTCTAGTAGTTATAAAACATATATTATTATTATAATATATTATTTTACTTTAGTCTCTCATCCGTTTTGTTTGCGAAACAATTTCTAGTTTTTAGATTAAATTCACCTGTCTTTCTTCTTGCGCGATTTGCAAGATTGGAGAATGCCTGGAGATCCGTCATACAGGTTTAGAGCCTAGTACAGACTCCAGCTCTCTCCAAAGTTCTATTTCCACACCTATGTTTGTTCTTAGCATCGCAATTTCATGTACGAACTTTGAAGAGACCATATTTTATTTTAGTTATTTTATTATATGATAGAACGTCTATAACGGCTTCGGACGAATAATAATTTTAATGTTAAATAAATATTATTGAACCTGCATCAAATATTGTACACCTTAAAGGTACGTTGCAGCAATCCAAGATTTTGTAATCATAAGACCTGATATTTCACCTGTGACAAACAATAAATGAATTTGAATTTAAATATTAGGTCTCTTTTTGGTGGCCTACTTTAGCCCTAAATATAAAGAGCTGGAAGTCATTGGGAGAAGTCTTTGCCCGGTAGTGGGATGATGCAGGCAAACAGCAGCAGGTTTCTTTTTGGTTTTACGTTTTGAAAGTGAAAGATAATGTTCGATTAGTATATTTATAACGAGGGGTAAAAAGCTCATTGAGTTAAGTGACACATTGACTGATTTAAAAACATATTTTTATTAGATTCCCACGCACAGTTTTATCAGCCCAACTCCCTGTATTGTTCATCGAAAAATAGGTTATCTAACACTTTTTTTTATCGCATCTGTAGATCCTGTATTTAAGCAAACAATAAAACAAAGATGCTGCTGCCCATCCATCAGCCGTATGTCCCTTAGTCGCCCTGTACAACACCCATGGGCAGACATTTAAATAAATAAATAAAATAAATAAAAATAATATTAAATTGTTATTTTCGTAAACCAATTACAGGCGCTTGTAAATCGTCAAACATTATTTGAAAATTAATTATTATATATCTTTAATTTGGGGTCTATTCAAAGGAACCACACGGAAATTAAATATATCAGCTCCATAAATGAGAATACGTCTGTAGGTTGCTTAGGATCATTATCAGTCACGTGTGTTAAACGAAAAACATGGAAAATTTGATGAATAAATATTTGTTCGTGTTAACAAGGTCTCCGGTGTTGATTTTGTTAACGAATATGAAATTTAATTTTGTGAATTATTAATGCTTTTTATGTGTTATGTTTCATAAAATAATTGTGATGAACGACTTAATTTCAATGATGAAAAACATGATTTACACTGTTTATTATGTTGGCTATGTGTTTTTATGTACTTACTAGCTTCCGTGGGAACGTCAAAGATAAATATAGCCTTTATCCTTTCTCGATAAATGGCATATCTAAAACTGAAATAATTTTTCAAACTGGACCGGCAGTTCCAGAGTTTCAAGCTAAAAAAAAACAAATAAATATACTCTTCACCTTTCTATGTTAGTATAACGTAGATATAGTTAGTTAGTTCGACCGTAACTAGAAATGGCATGGGTTTGAATTCTGTGTCGGACAAATAACAACTGGTGCACACAAATGTGCAACTGCAAATTTTGGAGTGGTATGTAGGACTAGCCTTCTCCTTTAGCAATGGTATGCTATTCATACCACGAGGGGAGGAACTACCAACAAAACCCCCAGGATTCTCCTCCGAGTCCGTCGATTTGGTGTGGGCGCCAGTTACTACGGTGTCTTATAAAGCTGAAGAGGATAAAGGCGAAAACACATTATTAAAACGCAACGCCACGCCACGTGTCAACACCTGTGCATCAGTGCGCGCGTGGCGTCGTGTCGGGTGTTCATAGTGTGTTTCTGGTCTATAGAAAACAATACATTTGATTCGACTCGACACGCGTGGCGTGTCGTCGGGTGGCGTGGCGTTTTAATAATATGTTTCCGCCTTAATAATGTCAGGAATTACCATGGTCTGATTTGATGAGTGTTAGATAGCCGATTCATAGAAGAAGGCTATAATGATTTATAACCATTACGCTAAAACCAATAAGAACGTTTTATGATATTTAATCAGTAAGCTAAAACCAATGGGAGCGTAGCATTATTAAAGAATGTTTCAAAATCGGAGTTTACCCAAAGTAACTGGTCCACGCAGACGAACTCGCGGCCACTAGCTAGTCCTATATTTAAAAGTGCCAGGTATATATTTTATTTCTATAATAACAATATATTTAGAGGCCATCTCACTTATTCGTGTGCGTGTAATATATAAAAGGAAAAGCTATTCCCAATTCTCCAGCGGTGGTGGCCGGCTACAGACAAGTTTACGACACCTCTCTAATCTATAAACTTTACAAGTAATTGTTTCAAGTTCCCATAGGAAAAGCTATTGATACTTACATACTAAGAGAGGTAGAGAATGGCAATAGTAAGCTCATTGAGCTACTTGACTGGGAAAGTACTTCGATCTTACTTCGACTTATTATCTAAACTAAACTAAACCTATTATCTAAAGAGGAAAGATTTGAAAGTTTGTAACGAACTGGCTCAATAGCGACTGGACCGATTTTAAAAATTCTTTCACCATTTGCATGCTACATTATCACTGATTAATATAAGTTATATTTATTTATAAAGTTCCAACGGGAACGGGAGTTACGCGGGTGAAACCGCGCGCGGGAAGCTATTATATATATAGAAAGTACTTCCATACCATAACGTAACAGCATAATTGATTAGTAGAATAAGTCTCAATAAGTTGTCCATAGATAATAAGGCTGAACGATTAGGAAGAGTCTAACGGGGTTAACCGTTAATTAAAAATATATATATGTACGACTAAAAGTAGCTAATTTAAAAGAAAACTAACTAATAAAATACCTCTATTCTTAATCTATTCTATTTCCCAGAATGCCGGCAGCATTACCCCGTTGAATGGCAATGCTTATCTGCCGTGCAAAATAAAAAACCAGCACTCGGAGAACGTGCCGCATACTTCATGAATAGTAGGCGTTCATAGGCTACGGTAACAGCTTAATATCAGACGTGCAGTTTGTTTGTTTGCCGACATTAAGATATAAAAGAAATGAAATACAGTTCCAAAATAACTGTGAATTTTTTTTTAATATTCTGAAAGGATACAAAGAATATGATACCAAAAGAACGGTCTATTAAATAGATCCGAGATCCAATGCGAGATTAAAGAAACGCGCGCAGCATTAAAATGTAATCAGAAACTGATTTGGGCAAGATTTAGTCCTCCTTGAACTTAAGAAAATGTATTTTTTTTTATCGCTTTATAAAATACGTACGTATTATATTGTCTTGACAAATAATGGCTGGGTTCAACGGGGGGAGGTTTGAAATAATGATATACCTACTGATATCGGGGGTACTTTGTCAATGCCAAGTGTATTAAAATATTTAAAAAAAACAATATTTTTAATTTCAAAATAACGTAGAACACTAAAAATATCGCGCCGTTTTGTAAACAAATACTTTTTGTTCTCCGTTAAAGTATAATGTCAGGCTAAAATTTGCAAAGAACTTTCCGATGCCCTCGTAGACCGGACGAGAGGCCCGCGAATTGTAACGTAGAGCGACAGTTTCACGAAACTCCCCCAAAAAATCTAAAAGCCATAATCCCTTAATCGTTCGGTCGTCAGTGACCACCCTTAGCCGAAGTCCCACAGGGAGTGCCCTTGCGCATGTTGCATAGTTTGTAGTTTATTAGACTGGAGCCCTGCTCGCTTTTATGCCCGGTGAAGTAGCTAAAGCCTCATGGCTGACTACATAAACGTTAGTCCAAAAAAAGGACTAAAATTTCCACAGATGGTTACTCTCTTTAATGTCTCGCTCAAGAAGGCAATAATTCTATTTAATTATAACAATTTTCACAAAAATATCGAATTCGCCTGCCCTAATTTGCTGATAACCGTAACAACCACAATTTGCTTTTAGCAATACCTTTTATTATGTATTTTCTCGCTATCTAAGTTAAAACATGTGTTTATATATCGATAGGTCAAAAGATAATTGAGTAAAGCGACTGTATAACATCCATTGCTAGACATGGGCCTCCACCGGGTTTTCCAGGCAAAACGCTTGGCAGGTGGGTTGGTGACCATAGTATTATGTTGTAACACACAAGGAAACGCTGCAGCCTGTAAAAAAATAAAAAAAAATAATAGTGTATATCATATCATAAAATTTATATAACAACATGAGGTTTTTGCTGCTTCACCGGGCATAAAGGCGAGCAAGGCCTTTAATGATGTCGGTTAATTCGAGCTTCTATTCCATACTTATTCATAATTATATCAATTATTGTTCGGATCAGTGAGCACTGCTTTATTATACATCCTACGTAACTAATGAACTATCAAAACTATTGTTCAAATCGAACTACTATTGTTCAATGTGTCAAATGAATAAGTTTGTTAGAATCGTGTGTTTGTTCATCTGTAATTAACATTGTCGTTTACAAACGAATAGTCAATTCGAACGTATTCGAAGTTTTCTTAATTCATGAACTGGAAACTAAATTTAATTTGACAGCGGAGTTTATAAATCCCTGAGTTTTTATTAAGTTAATTCTAGCTATTAATTCATACTTATTCCTAGTGATATCTACAAATTGTTCAGTATTGAAACACCGCTGCACCGAACCAATTTGAAGCGGCCGAAGCCCAATGGCTAGAGCGTCGGACTTGCGATCATGAGGTCGCCGGTTCGATCCCCACCTATTGCACTACCAACGAGAACCCACTCGTTACACAAACATATTAATTTAGCACGAGGGGTTAACAAGAATACTAGTTGTGTTCAAAAATTTTGCAAGTAATGTTTAATAAACAAAAGTAACTTCCTGACTGTATTAAATCCAGTCCACTGCTACTATTATATCGGAAGTCGCTAGTTCGGAAGAACGCACCCGACACGCATGACTTTCTTCTGCTAAACCACTCACAGTCTGACGTTTGATTTATAGTCTGTCTGTACACAGGAGTGCCTTTGCTTCAATTTGCGAGCTTAAAATAAACAAGTATTTATATGTAAACAAATATTGAAAGCGAGCATATTTTTTTTCCTATTAAACCAGTTTAAATTTACTTTCCGATGTTTTTACGTATTTGTTTGCTCAAAGCATACGAATCCAAAAAGATCCAAAATGTCATTTATGTAGTTGCTAAGGCTTTTGCTACTTCACCGGGTATGCAGGCGAGCAGAGCTCCAGCTTTATTAAATGGTTTATAAATTATAAACTAAGAAACCTGCGCAAGAAGGCACCCCTTTTGGGAATTGGACCTTCACTCAAGGCGGTCGCTGACGGAGGGACGCATTATGACTTTTAGTTGTTTATGGGAGTTTTTGCAACTGTCGCTCTACGTTGCAGTTTGCCTCTTGGATTTCGGGTCTACGACATGGGGATGGGGCATGTGGATTTCTTTGCAAACTAAGGGTCGGGAGGGATAGAGGGGAAATAATACATAAATACTTGGACAATTCTAGGTAACAATACGAGTTATAATCGAATCACCTTAAAAACCCCCAAAACTCTATCGGCCCTATAAGAGCCTCAGGTATCTCGTTTGGGTTGTTCAGGAAGCATGGTTGGGCCCTACGCAACCATATAAAATAGGAATTTAGACTAATATGGCCGTATTTTTTTTAAGGTAGAATTTAAACTAAATATGAACTTCATAATTATTAATCATCAACCTACCTATATATTTCAACTTTTATACAATTTAAATCGGTTGAAAAATATTAATTGTTGTTGTGTGTGCTTTTATCATAAAGTTGGCATGATAAAATTGTCGATTTCTTCATTTTGCAAAAGTAAACCACATAACCATCTTGACCTCTTCATCATCTGGTATCTAATGATGATGAAGCGGTGAAAAAAGAAGTTATAAGACAATAACCCGTATAACGTCAACTGATGATCATTAAGCTTCCCTCGAAGAGTATTGGATTGGTTGGACCGCAGTATTATGTATTCGAACCCACCTCTGAAACGTTAACGTGAGGCTTACGACGCCACGGTGTATGTATTGGCTAATTGCTTTGTTTAGTATTACCTTTTTCAAGCCAAGTAGCTTGAATATCTTACATTTAATTGAGTACTCTATAAATCAATCTGCCCCGTTAGTCTAGCAGTAATATGTCAACCGTAACTGGCACTAGATTTGATTCCCGGATCGGCAAAAAGAGAGTGCACCTGAGATGGCTCACAAACTTGTGCACTATGGGTAATGTTCTGCGCAGATGGCTAGTCTCTTGGGAGAGCGGGGATGCTATACCTACACTATAAATAGCATACAAACTTGATCTTGTCTATTGCA
Organism: Nycteola revayana; assembly: GCA_947037095.2. Lineage (NCBI taxonomy): Eukaryota > Metazoa > Arthropoda > Insecta > Lepidoptera > Nolidae > Nycteola > Nycteola revayana. The sequence goes on from OX344843.2 coordinate 20,618,611, forward strand.
GAATACCTACTGAATATATAACTGGAAACTTTGTCCGACAAGACGCTTAAGTTAAGAACATTTGGTTATTACAACTAAGTATTGCACACTTGAATAACTTTGCTAAGTTCATTAACTAATATTACAAGTGCAGTTGAAGTTAAATGGCATTTCATTTCTTAATGACATGTACCAGTTGAGTTTGTTATTTAAACATTAGAAGTTGCTAATTGCACTAAAACTACCCTTTAAAATATGATCTAAACTAAATTTATACAACTCGGCAACGGTCTCAAATGCTGGCAGCATTTTCCCGTTGTATGGTTATGCTAATCTGATGTGTAAAGAGAACCAACACTCGGGTAACATAATTTTTTTTGTCCGTTACCGCGCCGGCGTAGAAATATGTGGGACTCGCCCTCTCCATAGCGTGGTATATTATAGTCATACCACGAGGAGAGGACCCTACACCACTAAAACCACCCGGACACTCCTCCGTCCGCCGTTGGTGAGGGCCAGGTACGCGAGGCAATCCGGGCCAGCTCGCGGAACCTGCCGCACAGAGGGCCGCTGCGAGGTTTTTACAAGTCCCGGGCATATTTACTTTCAGCTAACCTCGATATCTGAACTCCTATTGGTCTTAGATTAGCTATCTAACACTGAAAGTATTTAACAAATTGGTTCAGCAATTCCTGAGCTTAATACCTTCAAGCAACCAATCTCCTCAGCTATATATTAATATCAGTGGCGAAGCTATCGTAGGGCCAGGTGGTGCAGTGCACCAGGGCCCCAGACCTCAGGGGGCCCTCTAACCTAAGCTTTGAAAAAAGCGGGCCAGCCGACTCGCCGGCTCTTGAACCTATGCACCGGTGTCCTTGCCCACCTATTTACGCCACTGATTAGTATAGATTTGGCTAAAGGTATTTTCCTAGCAATAATATATAGCCATCGAGTTAAAAGTCCTACAAACCCTGCCATATACTGACTAAAGGGATGCCTAATGCATTTTCCCCAAAAAAAATGTTTTATAGCCTCCAAAACCCATAAAAATAGGGTAACGCCTAACAGTTGTCATAAATTAACAAATTTATTTAGTATTTATAACACCACTTGATTATGTTACTATACGTAGTAGTAACTGAACATAATCCATATATGATTTTAAGTTTGAAAATCCCCGTAATTGGGTTTTCAGAGCCAATCTCCTCGAGTTACATTGGACAACAGAGAGTGCTTTTGAGTCGTGCATTGTGTCCCTGAGTACCACCTACGTCTGTAAATCTTTTGCAACGAATGATAGGATTATCTTTCTAGTGCTCAAGCTTTTTATTAAAAAAGAAAAAGATTCAATGCGTCTCATCATTGGAGAAATATATGTTTTAAATATCTGATCTATACATCTATGAAAATGGTTGTCTGTCTGTCTTTGTGTCTGTTTGGTCCGGCTAGCATCAGTAATGGTTGGACCAATTTTGACGGGAATTTTAATGGTAGTTAGCTAAATAAATAAGGTACTAGCTTTCCGTTCCCGTAGAAACTTCATAATTTAATGGCCTATACCTTCCTCGATAAGTGTGCTATAAAGAAATAAACAAACAAACATTTCAGATACATCCTTGCCCAAAGCTTAAAATGTCTACTTTATTTTAAACGGGAATATTAGGTATTAAAATTCTACAACGAAAGAAACATTTTAACCATAATATGAAAAAATCGTGAAAGATAAAACATTATTACGTAATAAGCAGTAGTATGCCATTCAAATAGTAAACTTTCGCTATTCCATCGGCTTAAACGCGATCCATTTTGTTACATCGTCGAATATTCCCCTAAGGACATCGGAAATGGAACACATATGTTTAATAATAGTTAGTGAAATAACGCAAACATTCTACCAGCCAGCAAATCTATCTCAGTGCAGGGTCTTTCCTCGGCGGACTGTTCAATAAATAAATAGTTATTTGTTATACAATAGTGCAAAGTTGCTTTTTAACCGCGTGTTCAATTTTGATGACCGAGCAAGCGAAGGATTCTGTTAAATTAGAATCCTGAGCGTTAGCGAGGGAATTAAAAGAGCACGAGGTGAAAAATCTTTGCACTCGAGTGCAACACGTAACTTTTCATTCCACCTCAGCGAGGAAATGCGCATTATTAACAGTTTCAGTCAATTCTGTTGGCGTCAAACAAACTTCCTCGTCGCTAGAATCACTCATTTTAGTTTTTTCACTTGTTTTCAAGTTTCTTGTTTTTAATATAAGGTTTAACAATGAGGTGAAAAAATGCTGCGTAAAGAACCACGTACAAAGCAAATTGAAAAAAGAACACCAAGAAGGTTCCGAGTTTGAGTTTTTAACAAATTAAAAAAAAGTTGTATGATATATTCGGCACCATAGAGGTAGCAGTAAATAGGTTTAATGTTTTTTTTAATTCACAAACTTAGTGCACACGATGTTCTAAATTCAATTTACTTTATCCTCTAGAGAATAAAAACGGCTTTTCCACTCAGATATTGAAGATTAAAAATACTCTTTCCGAGATGGTGGGATGAAAAACCTAGTTATGAATGAATTCAAAAACCTTGTTGTACAAGAAGTGTATTTCTCATAATTATTCGAAAACAACACTTTTCATTATGATTCTTTTATATATTTTTCTTCCTTTTTATTTAATGGCGATACGCCGAATGACAGCAATCAAATGGGGCAACGTGTCTAAAGTAAAAGAACATCGCGAAACAATATAGTTACTAATTGTGAATCTTACGCGTTATTGAATTATAACAGGCTATATGACATTCCTATGTAAAATCACTCTATCTAACTCTTTACATTGTAACCTAAATATGCCATGTAATGCCCCGATATAAACAGGCCTTTAGGGATCGATTCTGAACTGCATGGTCAGTTTGAGGAAAACCAATGGGGGCGAAGGGTTACTAGGGCGAATAATATTAATGGAAGTCGTTAACAACCTTTTTTCCTTCAATAAAAGGATTAATTAGGTACGTGTAATTGCAGATTTGTTTTTTAGGCAACTGTCACACTTGAGACAAAAACTTAGATACACATAATTCTCGGAAACATGTCCCGGGTTGGAATTAAATCCAGAACATAGGTGTTAGCAGCAACTGCTTGCAGCCATCATCCCATGGGTATCAACTAAGGGACATACAGCTGAAGGATGGGCAGCAGCATCTCTCAGCTCAAGGTTACCATCTTACTGTGATCACCAATCCACCTGCCAAGCGTGGTGATTGCGTCAGTACCAGCAGTGGGCGTAAAAGGGCTGTTTTAGAAGTTAGTGCAACATTTATGAACGTGACTACAGCCTGCCCACGGTGGCTGTCATATAAGTTGTCATGGAAACACATCACATTTGTTATAATTTCTCACTTAGTGCTTAGGTACATTTTCCTAACTTCCATTAAACCAGTTCATAAACAGTCCATTCATACATATTTTCATTTAATTAATTCCTCAACAACCCTAAATTGCCGACGCTTGTTGATTGTTCAACCCTACCCATTAAGATATGCCTGAATATTTTTTTTTGTATGAAATATAATAAACCCTTATATTTGGTCCCAAAGCGACCCATAAAAAATTCTAGCTCCATTTTTCCTACACATTTTGCGAGGGAATTTGAACAATGTATATTTGTCACCTTCACCGGTCATGTTGTTATCTAGCCTAGCCTTTTTTACCAACGTTTTATACAAAATACAGTTAACACAAGCTTTATTTTTAGATAAAGTATGAGTTTGTACATTCAGAAACTCTTTTGTCGAAATATATTACAAAATATTTCGTATACTTTTGACTGGTTCCATCAATGTCATGAGCAGATTGCAGAAATTGTTAAATATTTTTACCTTTGAAAATATTGATTTGATGTAGTAGTTTTAAAAGATTTGTAGGCACATTTTTATATTAGGACTCAAGTGAAGACAAATTAGACAAATAAGACCTGTAAAAGTTGAACGTTTTAAAGGGAGAAATTAGAGCGTATATGGCTTTTCTTATCTCTTACAATAATACGTTATATAATTAAAATAATAATAGACCTATAATTAGTCATCATTAGGACTATCACCTAGAAATGGCCTTGTGTATATCTCCTGTCTTAGTTTAGTACAGTTATCTTTGTATTTAAATTCCAATTTGCAATTGACTTAATGAATTAAAGAACAAGTTATTATCAAAAGAAACAGTATAATTAAACATATCAAAAATGCCATTTTCATTAAAATTCTCCATTCGTACAGTGCGAACGTGTGCTACGTTAATCTAAGTAAGGGTTGGTTTTTTAATAAACTGTAGATGAACGTTTGGTAAAAAGATACCATTTCATTGAATAATAAAGGACGGTTAAAAGTTTAATGAAACTTGTTGGCTCACCAAAGCAATTAAAGGACAAATATGCATTTACAAATTGAAGGGTTGGTGTCAACGTGTTGAATATTATTATCGTTGTGGTCAATGTACCCACAGGACGGCTCAATGGCCACCAACCACAAAGTTAATTAATGATTGAAATGAGTTTGTAATTTATATACACGTCTGCTCTATCTTTTCGGATGCACATAATTTAGTTGTTATCTAATGAGGATTTTGCTATTTTATCGTAAAGAAACAAACGTCTTATAGCTGACTACTATAGAAAAGATAGACCAGACGTGTGTATAATTGACAAACTAATTTTAATTATTAATTAACTTTGTGGTTGGTGGCCATTGAGCCGTCATTTAAAGTAATAACTGGAATTGTTAATAAGTTAGTAAAATGTTGTTGAAATAAAATTGTTATATGATATGTAATATGAAAATACAATCAATATCAACGTTATTTATATTTGTTTTTTTTTTTACGAACGGACATATTCCTTACTAATATTATAAATGTGAAAGTAACTCTGTCTGTCTGTCTGTCTGTTACGCAATCACGCCTTAACTACTGAAGCGATTTAAATGAAATTTGGTACAGATATAGTCTAGAGCTTGAGAAAGAACATAGGCTATATTTTATTATGAATTTCCCACGGGAACTGGAGTTACGCGGGTGAAACCGCGCGCGGGAAGCTAGTATTATTATATAGTTAGCCTCGATGCTTTTGCTACTTCACTGTTGATTTTAAATTAAAAACAATGTAAAAGTATTTTTTCTAGATACTTATAAGTAAATAACCACAAAGTCTTTCTATTTTTATTATTGGTATTTTACAAAAAAAAATCTTTTACATTACTTGCTTATCATTTTTCTTTATACCTCACCAACTTTACATTGTGATAGGCACCTCTCGGCTTACTCTTTATAAGAGGGGAATGGGGTACAATATCCCATTGTGAGATGTAAATAAATAAATAAATATTATTATAATGTAATGAAATGAAAATACGTTAATATATTTACTAAAACAATTTAATAAATTAAATATTATAAAAGTTAAGAGTTTACAATAATAGTTAAGGCGTATTTTTTTGAAAACCATCGGTTGTTAAACCAATGGTTATCCAAAAAATAAAATTGTTAGTTTATTTATTTAAATATAGGGTTACCAAAATAAGTTAAGCAGTTCATAACACATTATAAATAATAATATACCAAATTATATAAAAGTACATAAAGCTAACTGCACTTACAATTATAGGTTATCCACATGACGCATTAATAATAAGTAGAAATGAAATTAATTAAAAATTATAAGAAAAAAAAATGGAAAAAGAAAATGGAAAAAGAAAATGTTAAGAAAGATAAATAATAAAATAAAACAACTATAATACTATTAAAAAAAAAACTAAAGGCTTTCAATATTTTCGTAAATTAAGTGAGGCTTTGAAAGTGAATGTCGAGCATGATGAATGTCGGCAAATACATAAAGCCTCCAAAGCCATAATGTAAACCTTTATTAAAAAACTAGCTTCCGTGCGCGGTTTCACCCGCGTAAGTTCGCGTATTATAACAAAATAGCCTATACCCTTCGTCTGTAAATGGGCTATCTAACACTGAATATTTTTTTCAAATTGGCCAGTAGTTCCTGAGTTTAGCGCGTTCAAGCAAACAAACAATATTCAACTTTTTATATTAGTAAAGGCATGTATTAGGCACTTTAAAATAGTTTTGGACATGCTCCTGATAGGTATCCGATGTTAAATTTCAAATATCTAGCACAAACTATTTGATACAAAATAAATTTTTCCTAGAATCGGATAGAAGTTTAACACCTACAGTTATTGAGTAAATCCGAAACACTCGTGTTGGTGATCTCGGTTACCTTTTCAGCTAACAAAAGCTACAGAACTATTTTCGATAGTGGTTTATGGTGAAGTCCCATTTATTGGAGAGCTACTAACAAGGGATGTTACGAAGGTTGTTTTATCGGAACCGAAAATGCTGCTGGAATTTTTAAACTCGTATTGTCGGAATTGGAGACAGAACTGGAAATGCCGTTTAAAGAATAAATGAGTGTTTGAAAGGCTATTTCTAATTAAACGAAATTTATTATTTATTAGCTGAGACCGTGAGGTTTCATTTGTGTATATCCCGTGGAAAATATAGCATATGATACTCACAAATAATGTGACTTTCTATTGGAAAGCAAAATCGGTTTCGTAGATCCATTTTTTTTAGAGGGAAATGCATTAACGGACACCGCCGCTGCAGCATTTCCGCGCTGCCGGTGGGAATATGTGGGACTCGCCCTCTCCATAGCGGTCGTATGCTACTCATACCACGAGGAGAGGACCCTACACCCCCCGGACACTCCTCCATCCACCGTTGGTGAAGACCGGGAAAGCAAAGCAACGGTTTAGTAGATCCAAAGATAACCTACAACATCACAAACAATTCACAAACTTTATCTTTTTATAATAATAGTACAGATTCAATAAAATTTTAGTTTTTTTGTTTTATGGTAATTTGGTGGTAATATGGTTTACGATATTAAGCGAAATAATAGATTGAATACTGCAGTTTCTGCTTATATATAATATTAAAACGTGAAACGCAACTTACTTTTAGGAGCTAAAGTCGTAGTTAAATGTGTAAATTTCTGGTTAAAGACATTTAATTCTCATAAAGAAATTAACATGAAAATACATTTAATCGTTATATTAGTTAATATCCTTCGACACTCGGACTTACAATATAAATTCAAGATAAAAATTAAGTTTATTAAGTTTTAACTACCGTTACTAATTATTTCTGGTTGTAGGTACTTCCAAAAAACTATGTTTTGTGACACTATGCGTGACGTGAAATTTAATTATACCAGATACGTTATTACTCTATATTTCAATGTTTTGTAACATCCCTATTACAAAGTATATAAAGTTATTTCTATCACAAACTATTGTCTGATAGGCTATCTAATGAATATCGAATAAACAATTTAAATTATTAATATTTAGCTATTCAAATGTATCATTATATTATGCTTTATCAATAAATCTAGCCGTAGGTACTTATTGTATATTTACTATTTGATTTTGTGTACTAAAACTACTAAGGGCTATTCAATCCTGATAATAACCTGATAAAATCCTGGTCAAATTAAAAATTTACTCCTCTAATAATTTTTATGTAACGACGATTTAATTAATTATTAGCCTTTAACCAATGAAAAGATGTCTATATTAGCAGTTTGAGGAGGAGTTAGGATAGGATCGACTGTGTAATAAAGGGAATTTATAATCACAAGTCTCGAACGAGAACTGAGACCAGGAGGAATGACAAATGCCGTTACCAGTGAGCTAACAGTACAGTCAGAAAATATCTTCTTATGGTCTTATGCTGAGTTATCTGAAAAGTAAATATTCGTGAGTGGAATGCGCAGGGCGGTTAGTCATTAACTATGTAATTCTAGAACTAAATGAATAACCATTTCTCTCTAACTTCGTACCAAAATCTAATTTCGCTCTTGTTCTTTTTGGATAAAGTAGTTTATACTACAAATTAATGGCTGTCGAAAATCGAACGGTGTCCTTACTTCTGAATATCGGATTTTCGTGCAGGAAACGTTAACCATTATATGACTTTACCCACTTTCTTTTTCTCGCTTCGAGTCTCGGAGGCCTATACCATCGAGTGTTCTATACCAACACCGGACAAAGAAATCTATGTAAAAAATCTAAGATTTCTTTCCGGGTCTGGTTGGTTGAGGGACTACCCTCTGTGCCTCGGAAAGCACATTAAGCCGTTGGTCCCAATCGTTATAACATCATCTATAACAATCGTATATCAGGGAATAAGCAGCAGCGTTTCCTTGTGTGTTACAACATGATACTGCGGAGGCCCATATTCAGCAGTGGATGTTGTACGGGCTGATGATGACGATGAAATATATCAGATAAGAAATGCCACTTTCAGACAATTTCTCCGTTAAATAACTGACGTGCGAACGTAGCGCCTTAAGATTATGTAGCTTAAATAAGTAATGCAATGACAATAACGTAGGAAGTCATCATCATCAGACCGTATAACGTTCACTGCTGAACATGGGCCTCCTCCCGAGGGAGGGTATTTGCCATAGTCACCACGCTTGGCAGGCGGGTTGGTGACCGCAGTATTATGTTGTAACACACAAGGAAACGCTGCTGCCCGTTCCTTTGTATACGATTGATATAGATGATGTTATAACAATCGGAATCAACGGCTTAACGTGCTTTCCGAGGCACGGCTTGTTGTCCCTCAGCCAACCAGACCCGGTTTTTTTTTTTTAGAATTTAAACAAAGATTTCTTATCCGGTGTGGGGATCGACCTCCGAGATTTAAAGCGATGCCATATCGTTATGTGAAAAGCCTCCCGATGAAGTCAACTATGTCCGTCCGAAAAAGAAAGAAAGGTTCGATTTCCACTCGGGAAAAATACTTTTGTGATTGGATATTTGATCTGTGTTAAAGTGTACTATGTTTTTGTCAACAAAGTATTTGTAAAATTCCTCGCGACACGGAATTCAATTTACAAAGAGCGAGAGTTGTCTTTTAAAATTAAATAAAATACGGTTAAAGCTCCAGCAGATAAATAATATTAGCAGCGATTTGTAAAATCACGAAGAATCTCGAGCCACGATAAAGATGATATTAAATATGATATGATATCACATCCCAAGATTTATAGTGTTAAGATAACTTAACTTTATTTTGATGTAACATACTGTGAGTGAGGTTGCTACCTCCACTTTGTCACAAAACCTTTGAAGGTTTCAAAAAAGTGTTTTGTTGTTATGAATGTAAAACTAATGTATTGAACAATAATCTAAAAAAAAAAGTTTTTTTTTTCTAATGAATACTTAATAATATTATATTTATTTTTTTATTATTTTGTGTACACACACAAGAAACAAAAAAAAATACAAACATATACAATAATTTTATATTTTAGAATGTCTAAAAACTCGATAATTTATTTTTAACACCGTTGCTCGTAAAGCTGATGTAATTCCACCGGTTTTAAATATGTAAAGCGGGTCATAAAAAACGCATGTGTTACCAAAGCAAATAGTTAAGTTATAGTCCATACAAATTCCATTACAGTATTATTTGCCATTTCGCGCGCTGTTGCTATTCAAATTTCGAACTAATCGCCGCGCGGCGCCAGTCAGTAGGCAGCGCTAGCGCGCTGTTAAAATGGCGGGAAAGCAACAGTGTGCATTCACAGATTCAGTTTATTTAAAATAAAAAAAAAACAATTTATTCGGTAATTTAAAAACTTGGCTGCATGCTCTTTGCATGCTCTAACGTCTTTGCCAACATTTTCACGCAGCTACGGCAGAAAATAATCCTCGCGCCATTTTTCTCAAATTTTCTTCTTTGTACTTGTATTGTGAAAAATGTTTTTATTTTCTGTTTCCTCGCAAATGTGTTAAAAAACGTCGTACGATATACGTGCGTATTGGTTATAACATGCTCGGCTCGATTACCCCCTCGCCTTCGGCTCGGGCTGAAATTCCGCCTCGCATGTTGTAAACATCATAACGCACTAATATCGTAATGTACTATTATAGTTCAAGCAAACGAACTCTTAATTTTTTATATACCTATTAGTATAGAAGTATAGATTTATTCAAATAAATAAAGAGCAACTTGAGAATAATAAAGAAATTATAAGTAAAATAGTAAAGAAAACCTCCGTATAGCGTAGTGGTATTTGGCTCGCTTTAAATCTCGGAGGTCGTGGGTTCGATCCCCACGCCGGACAAGAAATCTTTGTGTAAATTCTAGAATTTCTTTCCGGGTCTGGATGGTTGAGGGACTACCCTCCGTGCCTCGGAAAGCACTTTAAGCCGTTGGTCCCGATTGTTATAACATCATCTATAACAATCGTATAACAGGAAATGGGCAGCAGCGTTTACTTGTGTGTTACAACATACTACTGCGGTAACCAACCCTAACCTAGCGTGGTGAGTATGGCAAAAACCTTCCCTAGGGAGGAGGCCTATGTTCAGCAGTGGACGTTATACGGGCTGATGATGATGAAATAAAATAAAATCCCCCGCGATGCAGGGATTGATTTCTCTTTGTGCAGGAGTTATCTTTTTGTCATTAATATTAGATTAATTTTATTATAGATCACGTTATTTTCTATCGATTCTGTGTCAGTGTCTCATGAAAAGGTGTTTTTCAGAGCACACAGCTGTCACTTGAATAAATTTGATTTAAAATCATTCGTATAAATTCATTTGGAGAAGTTTTGGGAAAAATCAACAGCGGACCTTCGTTTAGCGTCGGTGAAATATTCATAATTTTATTAGTATCTGGAATAGTACGATAGTGAAATGAAATGCTAAGTTTATTGTTGGCAAATTATTGGCCCTTGTTATAAGTGATTTTAAATAAGTGTATATATAACTAAGTAAATATAATAATCAATTATTATGCTGTAGATAACAATTGGGTACTAAATACAATTAAATTTATTATGATCATTTATATGATATTATCAAACTACAAAGGTATACACAATGTCTTAAAATAATATGTGTAATTTAATAACTATTTAGCACTTCATACACATTATATGCATTTTGAAATTAATACGTTTATTTTCCCATGACAAAAAAATATTCAACAGATATAGATTAACAAAGGGTAGGACTGGGAATCCTTGACAGGAGGCGTACCTTTGGCGGGAACGCAATCAGTTCCTACCATAGACGATATACATATAAATATTATATTATCTATATTAAACCCAAGTGTAACACAACTAATTTATTATGGACAACCAATCAATGTACCTATGTATTATTATGCTATTCAAAGCCTATTGTAGGTACTGTTTCATTTATATATCAAAACTATTGAGGGATTTAACTGAATAATTAATATTCAGGCTTACGTTAAACGCAAATGATGTTAATATATTACCCTCAGTCATTAAATAGGTAGGTACTTTAATTTATTCGATATTAAATGATGATTGGAGAATGAAGTCGCTCGTATATCGTCCACAGCTGAACATGTGCCTCCTTCTGAGTGTTTTTGTCAAATGTAGGGCACAGATAAAGAACAGGGAATGTCAAGAAAAATGCAGTAAAAAGTTTAAAAGTATACCAATTTGTTGATAACAGCGCTTAGGCCATAAAAAAAACCGCCTAATTGGCGCCATCGGTTTAAAAAAAATTGGTTTAACTACCATAGACAAAAAGGTATTTACTTCTTATAGAAAATAGAACATTCCATTACAATGTCGTGTTCTAATTTTGTAAATTTATCGCTCTATAGTACTAGTTTTTCTTCAACTAAATTTTCGTAGGCCTATTTTTTCCGATACTTACGCGTTTACCTTGAAGCTGAATAATATAAATGAGTGTATGAAGGTGATACACGTCACATAATAATTTTACTTTAAATATATTAGAGCAATCAACTACTCCAACTGACTTGCTCCATTCTATTAAATGTAACGTAGACAAATAGCTCGTATTTCACGTTAGGTAGCGCAGAAATGATTTGTAATTCTCAAAACGAAGCTCGACAAACGTAACAGATGTGTCTCGCTTCGAATATATTGTTCTGAGTGATATAAAAGTCTTCTCTAGTTCTATTCGAAAATGTATCTGCATTGGTTTTACATAGCCCTCGTTCATGGTTGATGGACCACCAGATTTATTCGTGTAATAATCACTTTTAATTGACGTGTGGTTCTTGTCTTAGACCACCTCATGTCTTTCCATAGGTGTCCTAAGACTAAGAGACTTAAACTTGATGGATGGATGATGGTATCTATAAGTTGAACTGATCATCATCATCTTCAGCCTGTTGTAGTCCACTGCCGAACATGGGCCTCCCCCATCGATTTTCAGCGGGAACGCTCGCTAGCGGCCTTCATCCACCGACTCCCCGCGACCTTTATGAAGTCGTCGATCCATCGTGCAGTCGGTCGTCCTACGCTGCGCTTGCCAGTTCCTGGTCTCCACTCGAGGACCTTTCTGCTCCATCGGTCGTCAGTTCTTCGAGCAGTGTGTTCTGCCCTGCCTGTTCGATCACGCAGGGAAACTCCGAGCAAAGCTCTTTCCATAGCTCGCTGAGCGACTTTTGCTGAGTTGAACTGATAAAAACTGTATTTATTATTATAGAGTGTTTATATATATGTTTATATAGTTGTATGTATGTTATAGCTGTATGTTATAGCTGTATGTATATGCTTTTTTATAATTTATCTATTAACAGTTAAATAATACTAACTATATAATTATACATTCTAAACTACAGCGCTCCTATCATGTTGTTTCATCACCACCCTGAGGTCGACTGGCAGATAATGCCTACTACGGCATTAAGTCTACCTAGGTAAAATAGGTTAGGGCTTAAGTATAAAAAAAATATATATATATTCTGTTGTCTATCCATCAAGTGTAAGTAAGTCCCTATACTTAGTTTATCCGTTTTAGTTACTTATCAGCGCAGTAATTATGGCAATAACCCTCTCTCAAGAGGAGGCTCTTGTTCAGCTGTGGACGTAAATTAAAGGTACACTATGTAAGTTATGTATGTACTATCCTTACTATATAGAAAGTTTGTGAGTATGGATGGATGGATGGATGGATGTTTGTTACCAAATTCATTCAGTTTGCGTGAAAGATCACGCAAAAGCTACTGAATGGATTTGGCTGAAACTTTGCACGGGGATAGTTAATAAGCTCGATTAACATATAGACTACAAAAAATCACGCTCCGACCCACTGGAGCCCGCGGTACCCTTACCGCGGGTAATACCGCGGGGCTAAGCTAGTATACTATAATTATGTACCTACTACTAGCAAAGCCTCATAGTTTCACCAACGTTACATTGTTGCTCTTCCTCAACATGTAATAGCGTGATATTATATGTCCTATATGTTAATCCAGGTATAAAAAATATTTCTTCACCAACGTTACATTGTTGCTCTTCCTCAACATGTAATAGCGTGATATTATATGTCCTATATGTTAATCCAGGTATAAAAAATATTTCTCCTGACGTAGCGCAGAAATGTTTGTCAACATTTTATTTTCATTTGATAGCGTCACTACACTCGTATAAACATATGAGTCTCGTTGAATATATTGCTGACTTCTACAAGTTTTCTATAGTATTTGAATTTGAATCTTTAATTCGTAAATGTATCTACGTGAGGACAGCAGAGTTTCTTAACTGTGGTTCTTATTGCTATTTTGTAGTAGGCATTGTTAGGTGGAGATTTCCACGTGTTATAATATTGAAAAGAGCCCAGTCTTCCTTTATCAGGCGCGCGCGGGACGCTGTTGTCCATGGGCCTGAGGGTCCTACTTGATGAACTGAGGTCCAAGGTACTTTACGAATGTTAAACACCTTTTTTTTTGCAAATGGGGGGGAAATGCATTGACGCATTCCCACCGCCGCTGCAGCGTATTCGCGCGCTGGCGGTGGGATCCCCGGACACTCCTTCGATCCGCCGTTGGCGGGGGCCGGGTACGCATAAGCAATCCGGCAAATTCCTAATTAGCCTAGCATTATGAATGAAGATCATTTGATTTATGTGTCGAATAATAAATATTATAATGAAGATATATACGAATATTTATGGTATGTAAGCAAGATGGTAGCTTTATTTATTCATTGACATTAAAGTATTAGGTATTGAAAGAAAGTATTAAATTATCTATACTACTAACATTGTAGAAATTTGTTTTATGATGAGCGTTAGGCATTAGATACTTACCATTACTGTACTGTTGTGTATTCTGTGCAATGATAGATGAAATGTAGGTGTTCTAGTGAAGGTTTTAAGCTTTCGAAACTATTTCGCGATTGCAAAAGTTTAGGAAACATAGTCTTACTGAGATATATCCGATAGCTCATGCCTGTTGACATTTAGAGCGGTTAAGATCTACTTTAGTAAACGTTTCGATTTTTCTCATCGCGTCTACTTACGTCTCGTAAATATGGACTGAAATTTACGAAGAAAATTAATGGAAATTCGAGTTATATTATTAATTTTGATGACTTACTACGGATAACACGGTTTTTTATTTGTAATTAGTTTTTTCTTGTATATTGTTAGCATTAAAAATAATAATTTCTTATACTAAAGCTAATTTTTTAAGTATATTAGGTTATATTTCATCTCGAACGGCAGCAGGGGACAAGAATACGCGTTTGTCCTTTTACAAAATGTTAACCTTAATTATTTTTTTTATAGCAAAAGTACCGTGTCTCGGATTGAAATTAAATTGAGAATACAGGAAAATGATAAAAATACTACTAAGGTACGCTTTTATTTATTGTTGAGTCAAATATTTTTTTTTTTAAATTATGGCACTTGCAACTAACTGTTTTCGAAGAATTTTAAACAGATCTCAACATAAAAATAAAAAAACGGTGCTAAAGAATTCTTTCTTTAATTTAAAAATACTGATACTAATTTCTTTAACATTTATCTACCTTCTTCACAGAAATATATTATGTATGTTTACCAACTCACGTAACTTTCAGGGCCCGTTACAAAGACATAACGACTTAAGAACTTAATGCAACCCGATAAAACACCCATTACCGATCGCGGATACCGATAAGGGCTATTTCTGCCGCCTTTATGTGTCTAGTAGCTATTATATTTATACGTCGTAGCTATAAATAGAAGAGGTTTATATAAGAGCGCTTTGAGACTAATTATAGATAATAATAATAAACGATAGACCTTCATAGATGCAGCCATCTCACTTTTATATTAATAGGTACCAAAGGCAGTCCACAATGTTGGCTTCGGCCCCATGAATGCCTTTCAAATGACCAGGTCCCACTGGGCCCGTGGCAGTAAAATGTACCAACATAATAATAATAATAAGATGTTTTGTTTATGTATCCGACTACGGTTTAGGCCTGAATTTGGTCTGTTGATTATTTTCATTAGCCAACATAATATTTTGTTCTATCACCCCATTCGGCAAGCTGGTTGGTTAGTATGATGTTCTATATAATACAGAATTACAGATAGTTAAACTCTTCTGTGCGCGGTTCTTTCTGTGAGTGCACTTATAATTATAGCGCTTTAATTTGTGTGTGTGTGTGTGTGTGTGTGATCACGCACACAATATCACAAGGTAGTGCCGAGTGCATAGGTAGATGAGTTAAAATATATCTATTAAACTGTTAAAAAGTAAGGTTAAAATTACCAAAGCACATATCTCAAGTTCGTAGCAAGTGAAAGAAAGTGATTTCTGCCTACCCCTATGTGTATGTAGGTAGGTATAACACTGTTTTCTATTTCCTGGTTGCTACCTACTATTGTGACAATTGTCACGGTTACGGACCACAGTGGCTCAAGTGGAAAAATACAATTTATGGGATGGATGGCAGGGCAAAGGGCAATAGCACAGCACTGTATAACGTAGACTATATTTCTTTTATTTGTAACTTGAAACATGTTGATTCAAGTTACAAATATAAGACTACAACCCTACCTACCTACGATAACCTATAATATTATGTTTGGAGACGAGACGAGACCAATGCATCAAATAACCTTCCAAATAAGTTCGCTTTTCAAAAAGTAAGATGAATAAGTACTATAAATCTCTTGCAACTTCAAATCGCTATGACGTCACTGCGTTAAATATTAACCAAGACAGTAGAACAATCTTATGTACCTTCTTGAAGTACATAACAATGTTCTACATCTCCAAGTCGTATAAACTCACTATATACTACATAAAGATAACAATACTATCGTCCATGAACTATCATGCCAAATGCAATCCTATTCCGTCGAGATAGAATTGAATTTTTCATGGCAACTAAAACAGTCTTATGGCAATTCAGTTTTGGTATAACTAGGGTTGCCACCTTTGTTTTTTTGTATTATACAGTACTTTTTACAAATATTGAGTCAAAAGAAGAGTTTTTGGGAAATTCAGGAAAAAATTGTAGACACACCTTTTTTTCATAATTTTTCCACCTGCTCCGCTTCGGCCATCAAGTCAGAGCATGTTGGAACCATATTAAAATAAATCAAGCATTCATTGTTTTCATATGCCGCGCTGCCTTCAGCGCGGCATGCAGTCAAAAATTTTAAATGAGGTCAATTTTCGTTTAACTAAAAATATAGTACTTTTTGTACTATATTATTTTTTTATAATATAGGTATATACTTAGTACATTTGACTGAAATATATTACGATACTATATAATATAGTACGGGGGGCAACCCTAGGTATAACATACCTACGTAGACAAAGTTTTCCCCCGACACGCGTAAGGTTCAGTTCTGTGGGGACATTAGACAAACATAAGTATAAGCTTCTGTAAGCTCGTTAACTTGTTGCTATGTTTGACTTTAACATACATGATCTGTTTTGTTTTTCACTTAAATTAGTTTCCTTACATCTGTACCGGAGCGGTATAACTATCCTGCACAGAGACCACTCTATCCGGCTCGTCGGAGAAGAGTGCGCCCGCGAATGCGACGCGTCCCTCCTCGACCATTAACTATTTATTAAGGCTGGAGCTCTGCTCGCCTTTATACCCGGTGAAGTAGCAAAAGCCACTTGGCTAACTTAGTAAGCCGTTCCAAAAAAAAAAGGTATAACTATCAGAGGTCAAAAAATCTTTGTGTAAAATTGAAGATTTCTTTCTGAGTCTGGTTCCTTGAGGGAATGTCCAATCGTCCATGCCTCGGAAGCTTTGATTGTTTATAAGATTGTTATATCATCATCAAGAATTGTATAGTTACCAGGATACGGATAGCAGCGTAACTTACCTGTGTAGGTATATAACTACTGTACATAACATTGCGGTCACCATCCCGCCTACCAACAGTTTACGTAGGTACTTTTGGTAGGCGGAATGGCTCACTAAGTAAACCATGGTAAAATACGCAGGCAAAATAGCTTGCCCTAAATAAGAATTATAATATTTATAAATAATAAAATTTAAAATATATGGTGCAAGTTTTTTTTATCGTATTTGTCTAGAGTGAGAGGATAAAAATTTGCGAATAAAATACAAGATAGTTTGTAATTATTTAAACTACATTATTCATCATCATCATCAACCAGTATAGCGTCCACTGCTGAACATGGGCCTCCTCCCTAGGGAGGGTATTTGCCATAGTCACCACGCTTGGCAGACGGTTTGGTGACCGCAGTATTATATGTTGTAACACACAAGGAAACGCTGCTGCCCGTTCCTTGGTATACGATTATTATAGAATATGTTATAACAGTCGGGACCAATGGCTTAACGTGCTTTTCGAGGCGTTTTCGTAGTCCCTCAACCAACCAGACCCGGAAATAAATTTTAGAATTTACACAAAGATTTCTTGTCCTGCGTAGTGATCGAACCCACGACCTACGATTTAAAGCGAGCCTATTGCTCAGTAATAATGCTCACAATGTATTGTTTTCTATCATCAATTCAATTATTCAAGTCATCTCTACAAGAGAAGGTCGTTCTGCGGTAAAATTTGGCTGCCATTTTTTAACAGAAGCGTTCTTAAAAAGTTTAAGCGGCCGTAGTCCAATAGCTATGGCGTCGGACTTGTGATCTTGAGGTCGCCGGTTAAAACCCCACCCATTGCACTACCGACGTGAACCCACTCGTAAACACAAGCATTGTAGCTTAGCACGAGGGGTTAACAAGAATACTAGTAGACGTAAAAACTCATAAAACTAAAAAAAAAAAACTGTTTATTTTTGCAATTGGTCTACGTAATATAAAAATAAAATGTCCTCAATAACCACAACGATCTATTGCAGTTTAAAAGACGAGTACAATATTTCCAATCTAAATAATGGAAGCTACAGCTGTTTGATTGATGATTGCACACACGTCGCTTCGTGAATTGGCAATCAATGAATACCCGGTAGGTACCTAAGCTACGTTACATCTACGCTGTTGCACGCAAATCAATCGTTATATTCCAGCATCAAATATTTGAAAATGGAATATTCGACTATAAATTTTTGCGAAACTGGCACCTAATATTAAAATTGGAATATTCTTATTAAAAAAAACCGGCCAACTGCGAGTCGGACTCTCGCACAAAGGGTCCGTACTATTTTTAAGTGCCTGCCTGCTGCTGTTATTGATAACGAGCAAAAAATTGCAAAATAAAAGCTTGTTGTATGGGAGCCCCCTTAAATATTTATTTTTAAGTTTGTGTTTTTAAAGCGGCAACGGAAATACTTTTTTTTTTCGGATGGCCATTGTAGGCGAGCAGAGCTCCAGCCTTAATAAATGGTTTAAAAACTACAAACTAAGCAGCCTGCGCAAGAGAGCGCCCCCTGTGGGGCTTGGACCTCGGCTCAGGGCGGTCGCTGGCGATGAGATTGAGGGATTATGACTTTTAGTATTGCAGGGAGTTTGGTGCAACTTTCGCTCTACTTTACAGTTCGCGGGCCTCTCGGACTTCGGGTCTACGAGGGCTAGGATGGTGGAAATACATCATTTGTGAAAATTTCAACTAGCTATCGCGGTTCTTGAGATACAGCCTGGTGACAGACAGACAGAGAAGTCTTAGTAATAGGGTCCCGTTTTTACCCTTTGGGTACGGAACCCTAAACATTGAGACCCTTATGCTTAGACCGTTCGGCCACAGTGCGCCCCAACCGAAATTTACTATTCGTCCGTGGCGCAGTCGTATAAGTCTCGGAGGTCGTGGGTTCAAAATTTTAAGGTTTCTTTCCGAGTCTGGTTGATTGAGGGACCAAGCTTCGTGCCTCGATTGAAGTGCTGGACCCGATGGTTATAACAATCGTATATTATACTAATCGTAATTTTGCGGTCACCAACCCGCCTGCTGTGGCGAAAACCCTGTGGACATTAAACACTTTACTATTGGTATAAATTGCCGTAAATGCGAGAAAGTTAAAATCGGATATGAGTTTAAAACGTTTTTAGCAACTGTTTATTTATAAATTTAAATTGTGTACACAATTGTGATAGGAACCAATATATAAAATAATTTAATATTTGATAAAACTAAATATTTGGAAAACGAGTCCGTTCTATTTCACGGTATTTGCATACAAAAACCGTATAAATTCGTTAGAATTTAATTGTTTGTAAAACTAAAATCTATTTTAGTTATCGTCAGAAAAATCAATACAACAACATACATTTCCCCGTTCCTGTTACCAAGAATCAATCTGAAGGAAGATCCCTAACAAACAATCAGTTTAATTAACCAACGGTCTTATCAGGTCTGAATATTCTGTAAGAAAGCATTTCGTTTAATATTGGGTAACTGAAATATACTGGGTGACTTTTTTACCTTCTTGATAATAATATGGTGTGTTGTGTAACTGGAATAGAATCTATACACCACAGTATATACTTGTATTTCGGTAATTGGAGTTTACCACCCTAAATAGCGCGTGCATAATAATAAAATAGGTGCCTATAATACCTAGGCCGCGATCACACATGAATGAAAAGAGTGAGCGAATTAGCGTTACTACCAACTTAGGTACGTACGCATTTTTACCGTTACGATTTTCACTCTATATCAGTAAAAATAAATAATATGATAAAATAACTATGCCTAGATTATTCGCCTCTTTGCTTCAATAACGTGATAAGTTTTTTAAGTCTACTTTTCAAGATATCACATTATTGAAGCAAAGAGGCGTATAAACTATCGCTAAGACTATCTTGTCGCTATACTGGGTGACTTTTTTACCGTCTTGAAAATAATAGGGCGTTATATGTACCTATATGAAATAGATGTCTAATCTATCGGTAAGTAGTCGCCCACATAGTCTTAGCGATATAATGAAATAATGAATTTATTCAGCACTTAGGTATTTACATACACTTGTACTTGTCAAAATCACAATGAAAAAGAAATATTATTCTATAAATAAAACTACTCAGGTAACTATAACTAGCAAGTGCAACCTGTGAGTGCAGCTAATTGTAAGACATTGTACTCCGTGAGTCCGTATGTCATTAATTACTCTACTCATAAGTTTAGATAATCTAGCTAGCTTATATAATCAATACATATATCAATACACTATGTTATGTAAAAAGGCTTATTATAAAATTTCTGATTATGTTAATGACAAAAGTGCTTGGGAGTGAGTTGCTCTGAAACAATACTGCTTTATTAATCATTGTCAAATAAAATTTATTAAAAAAAAAGGGATTCCTCTGAGTTTCTTGCCAGTTATTCTCAAAGTTGCCACGTCCAGAACTGGTGGTAGTAAAAGAAAGGGACGCATCTTAGAGAACATGATTTAAAATATTTTAAATGTGTCTATATGAATAAAGAATTTTTGATTTTGACTTTGACTTTATAAAGATTGAATACCTATGTGTGTGGTTTCCGGCTTAGAACATACCTCCCCATATCTTCTTTTGTAAGAGGTACATACAGTTACTAAGGGACATTGGTAAAGCTAATGGGTAGGCAGCAGCATCTGTCAGCTTAAATATACTTCCATCTACGCGGCCGTAGCCCAATGTCTAGGGCTTGGGCTTGTGATATTGTGGTCGCCGGTTCGATCCCCACCCATTTGCAATACCGACGTGAACCCACTCGTAACACAAGCATTTTAGCTTAGCACGAGGGGTTAACAAGAATACTAGTAGAATGCAAACACTTCTACTAATCTTAAAAATAAATAAAATAACAAAGTATCTTACTGCGATCGCCATTCCGCCGGCCAAGCTTGGCGAGTATAAGCTAAATAAGTGTGAGTATATTTTTTTTAAACAAAATCTCATTAAGATCGATGAGGACGAAAATTTTCTTTAAAAAAAATATACAATTTTTGTTTTCCATATTGGATAAAACCATATCTGGAATATCAATAACTGCGGAAGTCCGTTGATTCAGTCGTCCATTTTCAGAGCACTCGAGCCTTTTGCAAGTGCCGGATGGCCTCAATTTCGCTCCAAAGGATTTCAGTACGCTCCGTAAGACTTTGGTTTAATTTGAGTCGACTTCAATATGTATGATGGATCTAAACTTGATCCACCATACCGTACATTTTATGGAGTTTTGACATAATATTTACACAAATAGGTAAAATTGAAGTGTCTGTTAGTAATGAAAGAATTACACGTCTCTCAACGTCTTTATTCGTTGTCTATATGTGTGTCCAATTAAAGACTTTTACTGGTAGACCGTATTTATTTAACTTCTTTTGGCTTTTTATTTTGTTTGTCTGTTTATTTGTCGGTGTATTCTTATCTTCAAAACTTTAGTTCCGTTTTAAACATGACTTTAATTGTTAGATAACTACAATCCTTAGGTATTTGACGCGGATGCGTCAAATCAGCAGCTTGTAGCAGATAGTAAAGAAGTTGCACCACGTTAATTTTGAATACATTTCGTAAACATTAGGCTGTACTGTATTGGTATCTGGGTATGTTGCATCATGGCGGCCGAATTCCAACGAGACCGGCCATTAGCGAGCGTGAACGAATACAAGTGCATTCTTTTTTTTCCATTCATCTGACTCGTTACTCGTTAATAATAGAATCAGGCTTTACTTTGCGGAAATCCATATTAATCTAATTTAAAAAGACAAAACGACTAGTGTTAATTCCGCAAAAAAAAAATGAACTCTAGATACTTTGTCTTTTTAAATTAGGTCGTTGCTCGTTTTCTAACACTATTACAGGGCCGGATTTAGAAGTCCAGAGGCCCCGGGATATCAAAGGAGAAGAGGCCTGGCCATAAATTAGTTTCCCTCTAAATGTGTAGAAAATTTGAAGTATGTACCTACTTTTCAGGACGATTTGAATTTTTATATTGTACTGATTGTCTAATTTAAGTGAACAAGTATAGATGAATAACCGATATTTCAGAAATATTACTTTAATCATGATTCTACAAAGTACTGTATGTAAAGGTACAACACCGAAACAATAAATAAAAGAAAAGTTGTAGACTTTACTCGTCAGAATTTGAAAGATTTTAAATCTCTATTGTGGGGGGCTCTCTATTGTGGAGGCCCCGGGGCAGTTGCCCTGGATGCCCTCCCTTAAATCCGGCCCTGCACTATTACATTATTCTAACTTGGAAGTCGAACCTGGGACCTCACTTATTCCGGGCGAACACAAACGAGACAGTACCTTGTTTGGTCGCTAGGAAAAATACTGCATGAACATTTACCATGTACATTATTATACATACATATGTCCTAGATCGATTGGGGTCATCTATATTAATTGATCTGCTATAAAAACAGAACCAGTAGGTTAGGTACTTACAATCAGGTCAGGGCTTAATTAATTAAACTCCTGGGTATAATATAATTAATCTATAAATAATGATAATCGACTTTCTACTAAAATTTTTCAATAAAATTCATTTCAGGTGTGCAATTATAAACTTTAGGTAACAATGCTGATTGCTTTAAGTCGATATTTTTTAATGTTTTATAGACTTTAGCACTCAAGGTAAAATAATACGTTTCCATTAGGTTTCTCATTTTATTTTTCTTAAACTAATGTCCAGTTTGTCAACCACTTACATTGCGTTCTTATTTATAAAGTCCACGATATATGGAAACATTTTTTTGGGACGGACATAATAATTAAATATGTGGTCACAAGTCTTTTACTTCACCGGTTAAGCTCAGGAGGCCTCGACTAAACACGGTCACTTAAAAGTACAGTAATACCCCGACTTACACTACCCCGTTTTACGCGAATTCAGAGATACGCGGTTTTTATATTTGATCACTACGCGCATCGGCGTGTTCGGTTTACTGCAAGTTAAACTGCTAACTGCTAACCTAACCTGACATGAAACGAAAAACACTCTTTAGGAGTGTAAACGAAATATTATCAAATAAAGTTGAACCCCGACTTACGCGAATTCGCCTTACACGGCTATCCCGTGGTCCCACCTATCGCGTAAGTCCGGGGTATTACTGTACCGTCATATTTTAGTTGCGAAAACTCAGCGAAAGTATTTTGGTATATACCTACGTTGTCAATAGGTAGCATTCATCATCATCAGCCCGTATAACGTCCACTGCTGAACATGGGCCTCCTCCCGAAAGGGAGGGTATTTGCCATAGTCACCACGCTTGGCAGGCGGGTTGGTGACCGCAGTATTATGTTGTACCACACAAGGAAACGCTGCTGCCCGTTCCTTGACATACGATTATTATAGATGATGTTATAACAATCGGGACCAACGGCTTAACGTGCTTTCCGAGGCACGGAGGGTAGTCCCTCAACCAACCAGACCCGGAAAGAAAAATTTACACAAAGATTTTCTGTTCGGTGTGGGGATCGAACCCACGACCTCCGAGATTCAAGGCGAGCCAAATACCGCTACGCTACGGAGGTTGTCGTAGGTAGCATTAAACATTACATAATATTTAAAATGACCTCATATCTGTGTTCGGGGCGCCCGTTCGTACTTACTACCTATTTTGTCATTTTGTGACATGTCGGTCACAGCAAAATAAGACTAAAGTTATTCTTCACAATATTTCCGTATTTTATAAAAGTGACTTTGTTGTTTATGCATAATAACTGACTGCATTCAAATATAGATTCAATTAAGCTATCTGTATACCTAACACTGACATCGCTCAAAGACTAATATCCCAGTAACTCTCAAGTTAATGTTTGACTAGACGCTATAAACTCAACTATGTTAGGACACTTCAAGTGTAATTATTTGAGAAAGTGCACAAGGCGATAATTTCACTTATACGACTAGGTACATACTTAGATTTTAATTAACTGAGCAAAGTGCAGATTAAGTTTCGTAATGTGTGCTGTAGGTACCTACTTATTAGGGTCGCTGAGTCTTAATAATTAAATTAACTTCTTACGGTCACATCTGCACTCGTTTTGATGTGGACAGTTCAACGTCTGTGTTTTATATGATTGTAGGTACCTATACCTGCTCCATTTGATCCCTATAATTTCTTTATTACTTTCTCATACCTAACGCATTTTTCCATAAACACATTGTTACGTTGTCTTTACTATAGTATCAATTTCAGTATTGGGTAATGGGTATTAATTTAACTATTATGCTAGAATAGTAGCATGCTGTTACTCTATAATTTTTTGATTTTTAACACTGAAATATTGAATGTCTATAACTATGATAGCAAGTGATCATATTATGATGATTGTGACCAGTGTATGTCGTCAGGCGCACGCAGGCGGGGCCGGCGTGCGGAGCGGGCGCATGGCGCTGTTGTACCGCGCAACGCGGCTGAAGGACCGCGCCGACACGCACGTGTTCACCTTCGTGGTGACGCGCTCTGCCACGCGCGAGCCCGACCGCGATGTCACCTCCAAGGATTTCTGCTGCGCGCACCAACGTTGGGCTGTCGCCTTCAGCCGCACTGATGCCAGCCTCGGTTCGTAAACACTCCTCCAAGCTCATTTTATAATTGCGGTTACATATTGCACGATCTCGAAGGTTTATATTTCTGTTACAGGTGTCTACTTGGTATGGCGTGGCGCATGCGAAGGCATGCGAGTATACGTTGACTTCACTTTCACACTCCTCAGCCGTGACCATTTCACGGCAAATGAGGGTTTCTCCGGCAAGCAGGTTCGCTTCAACGCCGGATGCGCGGCGCAGGGCCGCGGCCGCTGCGTCTCTATCGCCGAACTTAACACCAAGTTCGCTGACGCGCGTGGAGAATTTCAGCTCGAGTTGAGCATGTCAAAAGTGCGCACGCTCTACTCCTGTGAATTGCGCGCTCCACGACTGGATACTCCACCTATCGCTTTTGCTGGTTTCGACTGGCAGGTTTCCGCGACCGGCGGTTGTGGCAAGGAGCCGCTCACTTTACGGCTCGTTAGATTGTCAGGGGAAGGCCAGCGGTGTCGAGTTCGCTATGCTCTCGCGCTTGGCGAGGGTGAAAGGAGACTGCATTCGGGGCCAATGGAATGCGTGTGCGACGCTGACGGACGAACGACTCCGTGGAACCCGCGGCCGCCTTCTCGTCTATTAACCAAAGGGGTGCGGTTGACGGTAGAATTGGTGTGGGCACGCGCACTGGCCGAGCTGGCCGTGCCGTCCGCCGGGCGCACAGCCACTTGCTACGACCGCGACAAGCAGGCTTGGGCGGTGCGCTGCGATATGCACTCAGAGATGGTGCGGCTGCACATGCTGTACCGTGACGTGCATCACGTGCCGCGCAATCATCTGCGCTACGTGAGCTGGTCGGCGTGGCTGGTACGTGTGGGTGCTGCGCCCGGTGAGCCGGATGCTGACGAGCTACCAGGTGCACCTTTCGAGCACTATTACGCTCAGGACAGCGCTGATGAGGGGCTCATGATGGAGACAGCCTTACGCGTCGAGGACGTACAGCGGGCTGGATGCGCTTTCATGCACCCCGGCGGCGAGCTAAGGGTGCGCCTTGAGTGGGGTGATACTTATCTGCTCTTTCAAGCTACCTATCATGTCTATGATGATCTTTGTCGGCTACATGCGCATCAGATGAGGTGTGTTTTACTCAGTAATTTATTTCAATAATCTAACGAGACACTTTAGTGACGGAGTATCTTATGGTGGGAATTTGTTCACAGGCGCGAAATTGCCGTTCTTCAGGCAGAGAACTACTCGCTGGAGCGGCAGTTGTTCAGCTATCAAAAGAGCCTTGCCTATGCGCAGGCTCAGGCGGGGGAGCCGGCGGCGGCGGAGGCGGGCGGGCGCCGCTCGCCTGCGGAGCGCTCGCTGTCCACCGACACGGAGTACGCGTGAGGCGGGCGCCGGCGGCCGGTAACACTTCGGCTCGAGTGACGCGCCCGTTCTACTCTTCTATCTTTTCGACTGATTCTGACGTTTTTGAGCGATTTATCTATTTTTCTAGACGTTTTATGGCGAGGTGCGCCCTCGTCCGCACCGCTTTCCGCCGGTCGCCTGCACTCTCGCCGCTCGATCTATCGATAGCCGATTATTATACTCGACTACTTTTCTATTTGTCTGTACATAAAATATATTTAGATATTATATATTATGTATATTTCTTAACTTAAAACTTGAATTCATATACTGCAACAGTCGATTTATGAATAAAAAAAAAGTCCGTAAAATAAATACCAATTTTGTCTCTTTATTTGTATCTTATTAATTATACCCTGAAGGTCTCAAACGGAAGGTTTGTGTAGATTAAAGTTACCTAGATACCAAAGGTTCTTGCAACCAACTTTTGGACTGGAGCATTGGACGCTAGGTAGGCAGGTAAGTAGGTACCTATTGTCTATCATATGGTTGAACAGTGAGAAATGTCACTACATTATTGCACTTTTGTCAGATAGAAATTAGGTTATTTGTTTTCAATTCTCGACCACCAGTACCAATGTCTCCGACGAAAAATAAATTGTTCAATTTATGCTGTAGAGACATAAATTAAGATTCAAATTGTACATAATATGCATAGATTATGAGCTAAATCTGATTAGCTATCACGCAGTTTGGTATATTAGATAATACACCAAACTGCGTGCCAAGAGTATGGCAAAGCATTTGCTATTGGAATTCTAATCCAGTACCTAGGTAGTTACGTACCTACTACAAAGTACAAACATAGTAGGGAGTTCAACTCCACCTTCGAGGTGTTCCACTTTCAGAAACTGCACCGGTGGCTCAGTGGTTACGGTAGTTGCTTCTGGGACCTGGTGTTCTGGGTTCGATTCCGACCCGGGACATTTATTTGTGTGAACCACAAATAATTGTTCTGAGTCTGGGTGTACTTTGTGTCCGTGAAATGAATGTTTGTAAAGTCCCCCGCGACACAGGGATTTATTTCCCAAGTGCGGGAGTTGTAGTTTAAAAAAAAAAAAAAAGAAAACCGCTCTTAAAAATAGAACTATAAAACCGCGGATGTTAATAGTTTCACTGATATTGACGGTTTATAGGTATATTTTATCCAATTTAGCTAAAATTATAGTCTAGCTATTTATTATTGTGTAAATAGCTAGACTCGAGCTCATCTATGGGCATTGACAAATAAGACTAGAGAAATAACGCATGAGGCATTGATTCCCTAGTCTCCTACTGGTAGTTGATGAAAAGAAAATTCTAGGCAATATCATTGGGCAAGCTGTAGGTAGAGTTGAAATGAGTCTATTTTAGGTGATGTAACGAGGTACATACCTACTTACTCGTATAGTCCGGAATTTCGTCGTAGTTGAATCATTTCATCTACTTACTTGTAAAGTTAGAAAGTTGGCATGATAACGAGTGATTTGTTAGTAGGGTGACTTCATAGTCACCCTACTAACAAATCACTCGTGATATATCTCATGATATCAAGACTGTTTGATAGGATAGATAAAAGAAAAGACTATCGGCAAGACTGGTGGTAAAATAAAATGCAAGATGTTAAATATTTTTTTATATCAGTGTTAGATAGCTATCAGTAGATAGCATTCATCGAGGAAGGCTATATTTAATTATGAACTTCCAACGGGAACGGGAGTTACGCGGGTGAAACCGCGCGCGGGAAGCTAGTAAAATATAAATCGAAGTTTTAATTGATTGAAGTACCTACCTAAGTACAAAAAATATATTTCTCCAGCAGCAGATAAAAGGGTTAGTAAGCTAATAGTTTGTCCTTAAGTTGCATTAAAATATGGTCACCGTAGTTAACATTTTTGTATCTCTTTCTAAAAAAGAGACGGAGTCATAGCACTTACTAACTAACAGTATACGCTTCCCTGTTGTAGATATCTATGATAGTACCTACTTTTTTTAGTAGGTACCTACCCATATATATCAAATGATACCTATTGATAATAAAAAATGAAGTTACATTGTAGTCTTATTGAAGGAAACAAAAAGACTGAAAAAACCGACATACCTACTGTTTTGGGTTCGATTCCCACACCGTACAACCAGTACAACTAGTGGTACCTACCAATAACATATAATATTCTGTAAACTGATTTTCTTCATGGATCTAGGTGGGTTTTTGATACTACATAAGTATAGTCAATATAAGTGCTATCTTTTATAAATAAAAAGAAGATGTTTTTAAATGCCTACCTCGAGTAGATAAATAATAATATTCTCAGTTGAGATTTCAAATTGTTACAATTACTTTGTCAAATAAATATAATTAAAGAAATAGTTCGAGTTTTATAGTTAAAATGATTATTTTAAACACCTACAAAACCAATACAAAAAAAAAGATTGTAGGTAGGTAAATAATATTTTAAACGGTTATTAGAAGCAATGGCGGTCAAAGTCAAAATGTTTTATTGAAATGAATATAAAGGCACGATCCAAACTAATTTAACTCTATACAATGGATGAAAGCAGATTTAAATCCAATTGATTTTATAGTAGAACTGTTGTATCTTTACACCCCATTTATTAAAATCGCAAAAATGTTATACGTAATATGTAGTACTGGAACGCTACTTGCTTTTTGCTGTCATTTAATTCTGATTTAATTCTGTCAATGTCAAAATTAAAAACGTCAAAACGAAAGCACGTTTCGTTGTTGTTTTTATATATTTAAATTAGTCTCAATAATATAAAAATGGCTCAAGGCAAACTCAAAGTGAAAAGCAAATTGCCTGCTGGAGCTAAGGCCAAAAAGAACAAAGGCAAAGCAGTTGCCAAGCGGCCTAACGCTCCGGTAAAGAGTAAGACATCTGCTGACCGTAATAAGATGAAGGCTAACGTATCTAAGATGGTGAATGCTGCTGCAGAGAAACAGATCAGGGCCCTAGCAACTACCACGCCTCAACTATCAGCAGCCCAACAGCGTGTAGCAGCCGCTCCGACCGCACCAGCGCCTGCGAAATAACCTCACTTTTATTGCGTTTTGCGTCGATCGTCGAATTCAACGTGATCGTTCAAGTCATATGAGTGCCGAATACCAAGTGTGTATGTTAAAATTAGGTCTTATAGTAGAGGTATCCCCAACGTGTTGGATATTTCTATTCAAGCGTATAATACAGCTAGACCCAGTTAGTGTATGTAAGTGACTTAAAATAACCACCATAATTAGTCAGTGGGCTAACTCTCTCTGCTAACTCAGATAAAAGATAAAATATTAAAATTTTATTGATTAATGATAAAATGCTGTAAAACGTCACTTATGCTATGGCTTGTAAATGTTACACCCACTCGCCATGGTGGAACCTAAAAGTCAGTTGGATGGTATTAATTAGATTTTCAATGATATATTAGTTTTATTAGTAATTTATAAATATTAAAATACCTGACAAACTTATATTGAATATTATTATAATACAAGGCGCAGAATATGTTTATCAAAAAAAATATTGTTGATTAAGTGTAAGTGTAAACATTATAATAATTATATATTTGGTCACTCGCACATCACTAATTTGTGAGAAGGAAAGATGTGAATCTGATAATACCCCACTTTTTTATTTATGAAAGACTGTTTTAAGTTTTGTTAAGGCTTAATTTTGCGGTAAAATGTTCAAGAAGTAAAAAATTGTATAATTACAGTGGTTATTTTAGTTACAATGTGGTCATTATTTTTTATTTGTTATAAACTTTCATTTCATTGATGTCGCACCAAAATATATTTTTAAGGAAAGACAAAAATAAAATATTACCATTATTACTAACAATATATGGTCAATTACTTGACTTACACAAGAGTTGTAATTGTTCTAGACTATAATTGTATTTGATGTAAGATTCTAAATAAAATATTTATTTTGTTAAGTAATCTTTTTTATTATTTGAATACAAATCTATAGAAAAATATTTTTTAGAACTAGAAAATTAATTTCAAATTTATTAATCAAGGTGAATATGATATTATGCAATTATTATTTGTGTACACTCAATTGGTATTTGTCACTATTGATTCATAATTTAAAATTTGAAAACAATATTTAAGAATAGTGGTACTGAATTTGGTGAGATAGGTATATAATAAAATTCAGGATTATGTATAAAATGTCCCATATTAGCACAATTTAGTTGAGTGAATTCTGGCTTAAAAACTACAATCCATGTTTTACCCATGGACATCATAAGGGGGTGACCAAGGCTCAGTCAGTCAACAGCATCTATCAGCACAAGGATACTCACCATCTTACTGCATTCACCAGTCCGCATGCCAAGCATGGTGCTTATGGCAAAATCCCTCAATTACCATGGCTTGCAAAGGTCTGTTAATAGGAGGCCCATGTACAGCAGTGGATTTAGACGGGCTGATAAAGAAACACAATTAATAATGACCTTCGTCCTTGTTACAAAAATGAAAATGTCACACAGAAGCCTATAATGTTTTTGTTCCAAATATCCAGTCTACAGAGTTCTCTCACGCGACTACTTTATAGACTTCCGGTTTACAAGGAACAGAAATTACTATTGACACTTTTTATCAATAACTCCTTGTTAGGTTTTTATTTTTTCTTGACGGACCTTATGTAGATAGCCAAGAGGCTTTTGCTACTTCACCGGACATAAAGGCGAGCAGAGCTCCAGCCTCAATAAACCTTGGTAGGTTGAGGTAAATCTGTACTTCTATATACTAATATATAAAGCTGAAGTTTGTTTGTTTTCTTGAACTCGCTTATATCGGAAATTACTGATTGGCGCAGAAAAATAATTTCATTGTTAGGTAGCCCATTCATTGAGGATGGCTATAGGCTAGATTTTATTATAAAGTTCCTGCGGAAACAGGAGCTAGTACTAGAAGTATAACTGTGTTAGGTAGGTAAGTCATATAGTTTTAGGTAGGGTATACAGGGTTAATTGTAAAACACCAACAACCTCATAAGAGGTCATTGTACCTATCATTATAATCTACCTTTACTATGGAAGCAAAACGGAAATTACGAAAATAAAATTAGCTGTCCTTTTGCTGGCATTTTGACGAGTTAAACGAACATAAATGTAGGTAACAGCTAATTTTTTTTGCGAATTCAGATTTAGACTAATAAAAAATATAAAAAAGTTGTTCATAATTATGGGTAGATAGTAAGAACGAACGCACACGAGTACAATGGCCTCTTAAGAGTGTTAGCTATTTTTTGTATTAACACTTAATAAATAGTTCTCAATATGATTTCTACCCTACCCTCTTAAGGAGATATAATTGTATAACGGGAGTCTACCTTTGTGATTTTGTGTGGCAATGTGACAGTTAATCTTTGGCCGTTATTGAGTGCACAAGCATTGTAATTTGTGGATTGTGAAGTGTTAATAAAGTGAATTTAAAACTTCTAAGGACTTTACTCTGAAGATTCCCTGGCTCGATTATAGTTCAGAAGTGGGATAGCACCTAGTGTTGATATCTTGGTGTTACCTTACGCCCAAGAATAAAAAGACAGGTACGTGTTGTGTATTTAAATTATTCGTTATTTTAACGGTTTGTTAGTTTTTGCAAAGCAGCTTTGATTATTTTATTTTCTTACCTTGCAATTGTGTTCAATTTAGATACTACATAAAATGAATATAATTTTGATTCAGTTGATACTTTGTATTGGGTACAGATTAGTTACATGATTAAGATTTTTTTTTCTTCTTGCTGTTACTTTTCTTCTTTGTTAGAACTACTTAAGGTAAAAATATATAGTTACAAGTTGTACTGAGCGGTGATACTTAAAAATAAAACGATTATTTATATTGTTTTAAATTTTAATTAAATAATATAACGGCTTACAAAAGGCGCCTAACAGACGAGGTATCTACTTCCTTTTAAGGTTTAAGTTTTTAAGTTTGGACAAACGGAGTTAAGATCCTTTTTATTCAATAGTGCAGTAACTTCACAAGGTCAACAGCAATACTACTATAGGTATTCCCTTCTTGGGTATTTTATTGATTACAGTTACTTGTTTGTATATTTTTAAATTTCAGCAACTCTTAGAATGGAAGAGATTCACGAGCTTAAGCAAACGAGGCGGAGTGTGCGGTACAGCCGCAGTGGTGAGCGGCCCAGCCGCAATAGCGAGCGGCGCAGCCGCAGTGTGGAGCGGCGCAGTCGCAGCGGTGTACGGAGAAGCCGCAGTGTGGAGCGGCGCAGCCGCAGCGGTGTACGGAGAAGCCGCAATGGTGAGCGGCCTAGTCGCAGTGGCGAGCGGCGTAGCCGCAGTGGTGAGCGGCGCAGCCGCGGTGAAGAGCGACGCAGCCGGGGCGGTGAACGGTCCAGCCGCGGCGGTAGGCGGCGCAGCTACCTGGCTGAGCGGCGCAGCAGCAGTGGTGCACGTCGCAGTCGCGCCCGTGAGCGGCGCAGTCGCAGTGGTGAGCGGCGCAGCCGCGGTGGCGAGCGCTGCAGCCGCAGTAGTGAGCGCCGCAGCCACGGTGGTACGCGGCGCAGCCGCGGTGGTGAGCAACATAGCCGCAGCGATGCTCGGCGTAGTCGCAGTCGTCTACGATGCAGCAGCGCGCGGCGTAGCCATGGTGGCAGCAGTACGAATGACAGAAGACGGCATGGTAACGTTGATGATGCCCAGCAGGTTAGTGAACAATCTCCATGTCCAATGATCACTGGTTCATCGGAGCCTCGCAATAATTCAACTGAGGCCGGTGCTTCCATTGCAAATAATACACTTTTACAAACTTTGAAAGACCTAGTTCAGACTATGAAAACTGACGGAAATAGTAATGAACTTTATCCCGTTTTGAATGTCATTCCTGAATTTGATCCCTCAAAACGTAACCAAACTGTGGAAATATGGTTATTAAAAGTTAACGAATGTGCTCAAATATATAATTGGTCAGAAACACAGACAATTCATTATGCGTTACCAAAATTGGTAGGGTTGGCACAAAAATGGTACCAAGGGCTTCCTAGTCTAAAGTTTTCATGGTCTGAATGGCAAATTCAACTACGTTCTGCGTTTCCAAGTGATGAAAATTACGCTCAATTACTAACCGATATGCTTGCTTGTAAAGCGCGCTTTGAAGAGTCGTTAGAAGAATACTTTTAAGAAAAAATGGTGTTGTTAAACAGATGTAATATAATTGGAAAAAATGCTATCGACTGCGTACTGTTTGGAATAGAAGACCGATCCATAAGAACTAGCGCAGAAGCAGCACAGTATTCAGATCTTAATAAATTATTAGTTTATTTAAAGGGTGTTAAAATTAACAAAAGAGTTGAAAAAGCGTTACCGCAAGCAGGCATGTCGGATAGGCGAAATGGTAGGGCAATTAAGGGTGCAACTAGTACAATGGAATTTAGAGCTAAATGTTATAATTGTGGCGAAGAGGGCCACCCATATTTTAAGTGTAAGAAAGCAATCAGACGTTGCACAGGCTGTAATAAAGTGGGGCTTCTTGTTGATAGTTGTTTCCAAAAATCTGACACTACTACGAAAACGGTTTTACGCATTTCTAAAGAACAAGACAATGACTTAAAGTATTTTAAATTGGCCCTCGTGAACGGTTTGACTTTTGATTGTTTTATTGACTTTGGTAGTCAGTGCTCTATGATGAAAGAATCTGCTGCGCGAGCTTTGACGATCACTTGGTCAATAAATGATTTACCTGTTTTGCGTGGTTTTGGCGATTCCACAGTTAATTGCCTAGGAAAATGTGACGTTCAAATTGAAGTAGACTCCGTTAAGGCAACAGTACCAGTCCTCATAGTACCTGACCACTTACTCCAAGTGCCGCTCTTATTGGGACAGACTTTTTCTGAACAAGATCATATTATTGTTTTTAAAACTAATGATAAATTAAAGCTTACTGATAAGTCAGCGTTAATTAATAAGAAAGTATTCTTGAGGATATTAAATGATGTAACGATTAACGGGTACACCTGTATTGATATTTACTCTGATCCTAAACATAGTGGAGATATATTAATAGAATCCAGCCTTAATTATAAACCATGCAAAGAGTACGAAATTATTCAGAGTATAGTTAGATTATCCGACGGATTAGGTCAGGTAGTTTTGAAAGGTCTAAATACATCAGGATTTGTTTTAAATAAGAATACCTTATTGGTACGTGCTACTCCTTTATCAGTTTTACAATTCTATCACGTTAATAGGATTTTAGATCATAACCATACATTATCTAAATTAGAAATTGACGATACGTTGATTAAAATTGACGCAGAGTTGGAAAGTACAGAAAGGGAGTTGCTGACCAACTTATTAAATAAGTATAGAGATTGTTTTGCTTTTACAAGCCAAGAATTGGGTCGCATAAAGGGTATTGAAATGGAAATAAAATTAAATGACCCTACTCCTGTTGTATATAGACCTTATAGGTTAGCTCATTCGGAACGCGAGGTAGTTAGAGGAATGATTAAAGAATTAGATGATTCCGGAATAATTCGACCTTCGACATCAAACTACGCCTCACCAATACTGTTAGTTAAGAAAAAAACGGGTGATTATAGACTGTGCATAGATTTCAGATCATTGAATAAAAAAACTGTTAAAGAGCATTACCCTTTGCCGCGGATTGACGACCAACTAGACAACTTGTCAGGGTATAGATATTATACGACATTGGATCTCGCTTCTGGGTATTATCAAATACCCATGTCAGAAGCATCCAAACATTTGACAGCGTTTGTAACACCTGACGGACATTTCGAGTTTAACCGGATGCCTTTTGGTCTGGCTAACGCCCCATCAATTTTTCAGCGCGCCATAAATAATATTCAAGGTAATGCACGATTCAAAAATGCATTCGCTTATATGGATGATGTAATTATCCCGTCCAAAACTATTGGTGAAGGTTTTGAAAAATTACGTAGCACACTAGATCTATTCCGAGCCTCAGGAATAACGTTGAACTTATCAAAATGCAACTTCTTTAGGCGGTCTATAGATTATCTGGGCTTTGAAGTCAATGAAAGTGGGGTCAGGC
The DNA here is from genome assembly GCA_947037095.2 of Nycteola revayana. Classification (NCBI taxonomy): domain Eukaryota; kingdom Metazoa; phylum Arthropoda; class Insecta; order Lepidoptera; family Nolidae; genus Nycteola; species Nycteola revayana. The sequence goes on from OX344843.2 coordinate 20,653,814, forward strand.
CTGGGAAGAAAAAAATAGAGGCAGTAGAAAAATTCCCCTGTCCCACTGACCAACATAGAGTTCGTCAGTTTATTGGTTTGGCGAGTTTTTTCCGTCGTTTTATTAGAGGGTTTTCTACAATTGCCAAACCATTAACGCGATTATTAAAAAAAGATTCCCTCTGGCATTGGGGAAATGTCGAAGAAGAGGCTTTTCTTACTTTAAAACGGGAATTAACAAAACGTCCCACATTATCGTTCTATAATCCTTCTTTTGAAACCCAAGTTCATACAGATGCGTCAAAGTTGGGTATTGCTGGCATATTGATGCAAAGACCTAATAGAGATTCGCCGTTCAATGCTGTAGCGTATTACAGTCGGCAGACCTCCCCTGAGGAAGCTCGATTCACGTCTTATGATCTCGAAACTTTAGCCGTAGTGAGTTCATTACAACAATTTCGAGTGTACTTATTAGGACTGAAATTCACGATAGTCACGGATTGTAACTCTGTGCGGGCTACATTTGAAAAAAAAGACATGTTACCTCGGGTTGCGAGATGGTGGAATGTCTTACAAGAATATGATTTTGATATTGTGTATAAGTCAGGTTCTAATATGTCCCATGTGGATGCTCTCAGTCGCAATCCTATACAGCACCATGAAAATGCAGAAGTTAGACTAATTGATGTAAATTGGTTAACTACTAGCCAGCAGAATGATTCTGAGTTACAAAGAATTATTACTATTTTAAAAGATAAAGATACTGACAATGTTGTCGAAATTAAAAATAATTATTTAGTTAAACGAGGGTTGCTGTATCGGAAGACGACTGAGGGAGATCGATGGGTGGTCCCTAAAGGAGTACGGTGGCACTTACTTCGAGCAAATCACGATTCGCTAGGACATTTTGGTTTTGAAAAAAACCTATGAAAAGATCAAAAGTCAATACTGGTTCGCTAAAATGCGGCGATTTATAAAAAAATATGTTGATTCATGTCTAGAGTGTGCTCATACTAAAACCCCCGGTGGGAAAAAGTCGGGGGAGTTGCATCCTATTCCAAAAGTTGACCGTCCATTCCATACCCTACATATTGATCATCTTGGTCCTTTTGTTCGTAGTAAGAAAAAGAATTCATATCTTCTTTTAATCATAGACGCGTTTACCAAATATTTAATTATTGAACCAGTTAAAAGTACTAAAAGTAGTCACAGTATAAAAGCACTCAAAAGTTATTTCCATACATTTGGCGTTCCAGAAAGATTAATATCCGATAGGGGTACATCTTTTACTTCCAAAAAGTTCCAGGAATATCTTAGTTCGTTGGGTATTAAGCACATTTTAAATGCGGTTGCTACCCCGCGAGCTAATGGGCAGATAGAGAGATATAATAGAACTATCCTAGCTTCTCTCAGTGCCAAGAACTTTAATAAACCCGAAAAATTATGGGATGAGTCAGTTTCCGAAGTTCAATGGGGTATTAATAATACTTTTAATAAGGGTATTGGTAAAACACCGGTTCAAGCATTATTTGGCATTAATTTAGTCGGCGCTAATGATTCGTCTCTTTCATTGAATATCCAAAATAATGAAACACATGCGGAAAATGTAACCGAATCCATACGAAGCGAGGTGTCAGATCACATTGCTAGGAATCAGGCTAAACAGAAAGATAATTATGACCGACATAGAAAAAGAGTTTATTACAAAATAGGCGACTTAGTTAGGTTGGAAAGGGATATTCCTTCTAGTGGCCAAAGTAGGAAACTAGTTCCTAAGATTCGAGGTCCATATCGCGTAATCAAAGTCCTTGACAACGATCGTTACATGGTAGAGGACACTCCATTATCTCGTAAAGGTAATCGACCCTTTCAGGGTGTCTTTTCTGTCGACAAGATGCACCCATGGCTAGTATTTAATAGATGCATTGAAGAATCTGAGAATGAATTAAATTATAAGTCCGATACTAATGATGATGATCAGTGTCAGTCAGAATAAACATAATTGTATTTATAACTAACACTATGCATGAATTCTAAATAATAATTTTAACAATGTAAACATATTATTTATAAAATTTCGTTCGTTCGTTCGTCGTTTCGTCATTTCATCGTTTTTTATAAAACTCATACTAAAATCGTTTTTTATAAAAGTAGTGGTATAAAAAAATTGTTAGTCATGGTCAAAGCCACTGAAAATATGAAGAGATTTCAGTGGTGAGGCACAGTAAGCTGTTATTGTAGATATGTAGAGGCTGCAATAACACCTTTTAGTAATGAAGCAACACTGGAGACATGAAGGGGCTTCAGTGTTGATGTTGTTGTAGATATGTAGAGGCTACAATAACACCTTTAGTAATGTAGCAACACTGGAGACATGAAGGGGCTTCAGTGTTGATGTTGTTGTAGATATGTAGAGGCTACAATAACACCTTTAGTAATGTAGCAACACTGGAGACATGAAGGGGCTTCAGTGTTGATATTGTTGTAGTTATGTAGAGGCTACAATGACACTTAGTTACAAACTGATAATAAAGCAGGATGGTATCAGATGATGTATCTGATACTTTCTTACTAGTTTTAGATTAATATTAAGCAGATAAACATAAATAAGTTATACTCATGTTATTGATTTATATGTTTGTTATAATAATGTTGAAAATAGTATCATATCATAAAAATAATGTTGAATCAGATTTACAAAATATTGTTTTCAAAATAATTATATTTACAGTAATTAATTATAATTATTTCAAGTGAATAGATTAAATAATTTATAGATATTATCAATTATATTGTATAAGTGACAAATTTGATATATAATATACATATATTTAGTTTTTCTTTCCTTCACGAGACGTGAAATTGTCAGGAAAGGCCGACTGTTAGCTATTTTTTGTATTAACACTTAATAAATAGTTCTCAATATGATTTCTACCCTACCCTCTTAAGGAGATATAATTGTATAACGGGAGTCTACCTTTGTGATTTTGTGTGGCAATGTGACAGTTAATCTTTGGCCGTTATTGAGTGCACAAGCATTGTAATTTGTGGATTGTGAAGTGTTAATAAAGTGAATTTAAAACTTCTAAGGACTTTACTCTGAAGATTCCCTGGCTCGATTATAAGAGGTTGATGGTGTTTTAAAAATAACCCTGTATAGTAGGAATTTATATACTTACGGCATTCCATTAGGTTACTCGTGAATATTTACCGAATGCATATCGAATCTACCTCCTAGTTTACAACTTGTCCAATTTACTTTTCGCATGGGACCGATTGACCTTTCCGGGGTGAGAGACCATCAATATTTGAGTTCCAGTTTGTCCTTATGCTTATTTCATAGTTGAAATAAAGGTGGCGTAAACACTCACCAATGAGTGAGACATACAAGAAGTAGACATCGCGCATTTAGGTTAAGTATAATAATGACATTTGGCTGCGATATATATTTCAATATTTTATATTATATTTTAACACACGTGAAATACTTCATCTCGAGCTATATCTCGCCTTCTGTGTCTGCTTAGCTACATAATAAAAATAAATTCTTCTCATAGTATATATTGAACTATTTCAAATAAATGTACATAGTACTTAGTTGAGGTATTATTGAATTCATGATAGGTAGGTATGTTCTATCTGCTGTTAAAGGGAACGCATACATACATTTTGAAGCACCCGAATATACATAGGTCAGCTGCCCGTTACCTGGTATACGATTATCATAGACTAGCTTCCCGCGCACAGTTTCACCTGTATTGCATATTAACTGCCTTTCTCGAGAAATGGGCTATCTAACACTAAAATATTTTTTGAAATCGGGGCATAAGTATGTTGTTGAGGTTTGTCCGTTCAAGCAAACAAACTCTTCAGCTTTATATATTAATATAATATAGGTAGATCTGTGGTGGTTATGTTATGACTAATGGGGACCAAAGGCTTGACGTGCATTCTGAGTTACGGAGAACCAAAATTAAATCGACTGCCACGAAATTAGGTTAGCGGGAGCTAAGCGAACTCAGCTCCCGGAAACAGGCCATACCCGAGTTGTTTCGCTTCGCCGAGTAGCTGGGATAATAATACAGTTGTCTACACCTAATTGGGTCTGGCTAAACTGTGTTTCCTGAAATTGGATTTTATAGTCATTAATAGTAGTAAAGTACTAACTAACTACTATGGAACTGGCTGCACTGAAATTACTATGGTTGCCTTTGTGCTTTGTATAAACTTTCAGTACCTACCTTCTAAACTGCAAGTAATTAGTGTGAGATAACAGATAGGGTTTTCTATGGGAAATATATATATAGGTGGAATAAGTCTGCAAAGCATTTGAAAAAAAAAAGTTTAAGTTAATTTTTTTTTTCTGAGTAGTTACTCCGTAAATTATTCCACGAAAAATGATTTTATTTAAATTTTCCTCTGTAAAAAATTCTAGTTAGACACATATTTTTTGCCCAAATCAGAATCTCGATAGCTACGATCATATTGCCGCTGTTCTTAACTATTTTTACACTAAAGAACAAAAATATTAAGTCGCTACATTAACAAGTGTCTGGAAATCTATTCATCTGTTTACTATCCAAAGTCAGGAAGTTGGTGGAGTTTCAACCGTGAATCCAACAACACGTGCAGATGTCAGAACTGAGCCTGATCTCTGACTACATAAACCACACCAGATTTTGTGTATGAAGAAATGGACAGTGCGTCTGTGTTTGCGCAATATAATATGTCCAACGCAGATGCCCAATCTCCTTAGATTTTGGCCATGGATATGTGACTTAATAATCATTTATAATTAATTAATTATTAGTAAAAGTTAATCACGGTGTACCAGTGCCGGATTACGCCAACGCGGGGCCTGAAGAAAATTCTATCCAGAGGCCCCTCTTAGTAATGATGACTCAGAGTCGCTTAACGAGCTTTTATTTTTTGTTTTTTTAGGTCTATTAGGCCTTGAGTCGGATTGCTTATGCGTACACGGCGCATATATAGAGGGCGAGTCCCACCGCCAGCGCGCGAATACGCTGCAGCGGCGCGGCGGTGGGTATAGTAGTACTGTAGTAACAAAAAAAAAAGAGCCTATTAGGCCTCCTATTGAGAAGCACCATGATTCGGATCCATAGGATTTTTTATTTATTGGATCCAATTTATTGCTTGCGCGCGTATCTTAGTGTGCGGGGCCCCTCAAATCACGCGGGGCCCGTAGCATTCGCTACTCTTACTATATGGCTAGTCCGGCTCTATTATACCAACATTCTTACACACTTTCGTATTTACAGTAATAATTAGGTATGTAGTAGAATATAATAATTATTTATTAGCAGACAAGCTATTAAATAACTGGTGCCTGTTACTTACTGATGTCCACTAGCTTTCATATGCCGTAAAGTTGTTCTGGCTTTATAAGTAGGTTTAGTATGAGTAGTTATACTAAAACTACATGTACCCTGAGGCTTAAGCTGCGTAGTTTATGAATATCTCTTTTTTATTATACCTCTCCCTAATGAGTGATTCATTGATGAAAACCGTATAAAACATTGATTAGAAGTTCCGGTTAAGAGAAAAAATCAATAGATATTTGATGGATATGGATATTAACCGCAATAACGCAGTAATGTTTTAAATTAATAACAACGGTATAGTAGTATTCCCATAAAATAACAATATTAACAGTGAAATCCTTTCCATCGATACTGCTGATTCCGAGGCAAAACATTTTTGGTTGTATGGAATCAACCAGAAGCGCTAGATTGCTGATGCGTACCCGGATCCCGCCAACGACGGATCGAAGAGTGTCCGGGAGGTTTTAGTAGTGTAGGGTCCTTTCCTCGTGGTATGAGTTTAGCATACCACGCTATGGAGCGGACGAGTCCCACATATCCCACCGCCAGCGCGCGAATACCTCGCGGCGGCGGTGGAAATGCGTAAAGGCATTTCCCCCCGGACAACAAAAAAAAAAACAAAAAATGTATCAACCAGAATCGGAAATTATATTTTGATTTTACATAAAGATTTTTCTTCTGATGCAGCAATTTAATCCACGACATCCAATACTTATACCGTTTTGCCATGGAGGTTGTCTGCTCGTTGCATATTAATTAATTAAACCATTTTAGGTGTCTTGTTCTATATCGTTTAATACAATTCCCTACCGTTTTTATAAGCACAAGACCCTTCATAATAGCTATCATTTCTATTCCGAATAACTTAAGCCTTTGGCACCTTAATTAACCTGTCCTTATAATGCTCATATGCTTTAACACCTGGTGTCCATACTCGGTCGGAGGCGAGTAGAAGGGAGGAGGGGGGTTTGATGCGTCGATTTCTCCGAATAAGATTAATAAATGCAGGCGGAGGCTGGCGGCTAATGACACGCGTCGTTGCAGATATTTTTTTATCGTGAATTTAAAATAAACAGGTTTGTTGTGTTGCTATTTGAGGATTTTAACCGGAATTTAGGGAGTTAAGAAGCATACATACGACACTTTATAGAATAATATTAAGATTTTTATCGATATATAGTAAATACTAAAAAAAAATGTATTAAAACTGATTATGTTTTTATTCGGCTCGTAATTATGAGGACACGGTGTACCTATATAAAAGAATAATTAGGAAAAATCCACGGTAAATGTTTGAATTTTACGCCGCACCGCACCGACACTATAAAATATAACTAGCTACACTGTAGGTCGGTGGTAAAGATACAGATTTTTATGAATTCATGTATTGACGGTTCGATTGCGATATCTGGACAACTATTTATCTAAACAGTGGAAAGTTGAACTGTGACTGAGTGTGCGCACTCGAGCCTTTCGTAAACAGTCCAAGAGTAATCGTCAAAGCTATGTAGGTAGTTGATTATATATTATTATCTAATCGCATATCTAGGATTATTGATTATATAATTAAAGCAAAATAATAAATAAATATAATATAAGTATTTTGAAAAACATCACAATGCAGACTAATACACAAAAAATCTATTTATGCTTTTTTACACTTTATTTGTTCTCTACCTATATGTTTTACATTCTAGGCATTTATGTTAACGAATCTAATTTTTCAATGGTTTTTAAATACACTCAATTCATACATATTTTTTAAACTTATGTTTAAAAATATTATATTCAAATAATATAATTTTTAATTGTTATAATAATATGTACTTTAATATAACGATTTAAGTCAATAAAGCATGTTCATATAAATTAACAAGAGATTTTTTTTATTATCACGGGAAATATATAAAACTACAATGGCAACACCACACCTCCTGCGCAGTAGCCGACACAGAGAGCTACATAGTTCACCGCTCCCGCTATCGAAAGTTCCAGAATCTATATTTTAGGACACGATTTATTGTCGACTTAAATTAAACATTATCGCGAATAAAATAAACTGGTTGCGCCTGCGACGCCGCGCCTTCGATCGAGCTTCGCATAGCTCACCCATCTACACTTAGTTCTGCTTTTAAATGCTTTGTCTTATCAAATACAAATATGTAGCTTGCAAATATATGCTGTACCTTTAACATGAGATAGTGTCATGTTATTATCATGTATAAGGATTATGTTAGTGAAGAAATTTCTGAACTTTCATTATTTTTTTAGGAATTCTACTATTTATCTACATATGTATACGTATGATTACTAAAGTTATAACTACATATACCTACGTACTACTTCCTATTGTTAAAGGGATTGCACATATTTTAAAATTTAAATAAAATATATAAGAATAAAAGGGAAACATTTCGATATCTATCTATAGTAAAATAAAACGCTTTGTTCTGATTGAATGACTTAGTGATGGATCAACTCAACATTCCACCCCTAAGAGGATGAAAAGGGGTGGAAAAGTTTGTATCTAATTGTATTATATTGTATATTGTAATCTAATTTACTAGCTTTTGTTGTAGACATTCCTTCAGTGCGGACAAAGTGATTTGGTTCTTCTTTCATAATGCGGACAGCTAAGGAGTGGAATTCCCTGCCGGGTTTAGTTTTTCCGGAACGCTATAATCTGGACATCTTTAAGACTAAAGTGAACAGACACTTTTGAGGCAAGCGTGTATCCCGATTGTTATAACATCATCTATATTTATCATATGGTACAACATAATAATGCGGTCACCAATCCGCCTGCTAAGCGTGGTGACCATGGCAAATACCCTCCCCGGGAGGAGGCCTATGTTCAGCAGTGGACGTTATACGGGCTGATGATGAATCACAAATGTTCTGTTATGGATTTGTAGGTTAGTTCTCACCTTAAGCGTATTATGCTAATCATACCACGAGGTGAGGGCCTAAGCACTAATCTGGTGCCCTCCGGTACGAAGTGACTAACCTAACCTCGCGATACTTCGCTACATAGTATAAAACAAAGTCGCTTTCCGCTGTCTGTCCGTCCCTATGTATGCTTAGATCTTTAAAAATACGAAACAGATTTTGATGCGGTGTTTTCAATAGATATAGTGATTCAAGAGGAAGGTTTATATGTATGAAACATCAGCATTGCACCCGTGCGAATCCGGGGGGGGTCGCTAGTATTATTATATTTTAAAATAACTAGTCCCCGTGTTATTTTCATAATAAAATTTAGCCTATAGGTTTCTTCTATAAATGGGCTATCTAAATTGGATCAGTTCCTGAGATTAGCTTTCAAGCAAGCAAACAAACTCTTCCACTTTATATCACTATACTAGTTACCCGCTCTGGCTTTACACGGGTGCAATGCAGATGTTTTATACATATAAACCTTCCTCTTGAATCATTCTATCTATTAAAAAAATGCATCGTAATCCGTTGCGTAGTTTTAAAGATCTAAGCATACATAGGTACAGACAGACAGATAGCGGCAGCGACTTCGTATTATACTATGTAGTGATACTGTAATACTAAGTCGCTTACCACTGTCTGTCTGTCCCTATGTATGCTTCGATCTTTAAAACTACGCAATGAATTTTGGTGTGGTTTTTTGTGATTCAAGAGGAAGATTTATAAGTATTTTTCTTGTTATTTATTTATTTATGTACACATACACAAAGACAAACAGCAACGTACAAAGGTACTACTTATTTCTTAAGATATCTCTTCTAGTAGACCTGCGAGAGCAGAACTCAGAAGTAGAAAAATTGAAAAGCGTGTAGGTAGATACACATACATACAATAACTACATAATACATACATGTAAGCTTAGTGACGTTGACAACGATATTGACATTTATTTGAATATGTATTAGTACAGTCATAGGAGAGAGCCACTAACGAGAGAAAAGGAACATGAAGGAATAAAAATTGCAAGAATAAAAGTGGTTGATTAATGTTCAAGTTATGTTTGTGTATTTTCTTTGATTTATTGTGAAAAGACTATTTAAGTTTTGTAACAAGAACAGTAAAGAATGAACATTTAATTGTCGATTCACTGTTTTAGGTTATGAACCTTTTCATTACTTTTTCTTTTGTTTTAATTGATGTAAAATTTATTTGTATTTAATAAATACATTCACTGTTTTAGATGAATCACATTGTGTTGTGCTTTAAGAAGAATTCACCATCTTATATACATACAATATAATCATAAACTACATACTATATGTATATGAATACATACTTATATTCGTATATATAATGTTACGAAGAAGAGAGATAATATTCTTTTGATTTAATCTTGAATGATGAAACAGTATTGCAAGTATAATACTTAGTACGTGCAAAGCCGGGGCGGAAAAGACACTACACTTATGTGTGGGTTTTTTTGTAGATTTACAAAATTGTGATACAATGTTGTAAACATATCCATATTTGCGACGTACAATCTTATCTTATCGTTGACAGATCTCCGTTATTGGTTTTGAGAAATGTTTCTATAGGAACATGAATCTTTTTTTTTATTATATAATATTATCTGTATGGATCGAATGTTAAAGTACCTATCTATACGCGAGTAAATGCAATATTACTTACCCTTCGACTGTTTATTATCAAAGGAAAACAATAATATCGTTTACTTAGTTGAAGTTATCATCTAATTTAACAGTTTTTCTTATTGGTATTAATTGTTATTTACTTAGCACAGCATGTAAGCATTGTCATTCAACGGGGTAATGCTGCCAGCATTCTGGGAACCTTGTCAACTAAAATAGATTTATAATAGCAGTATTTTATAAGTCAGTTTTATTTTAAATTCGCTTCTTAGTCTTTACGACTTAGTTGTATATATGTATTTTATTCATGTAATAAAAGACATTGTTATTAAGGTAAAGTTTTCAATCATATTATAAAAAAAATAGTATTTATAGGTATTCTGTCAAAATTATACAATTTATTCCGCTGATAATTGAAAATTATAAATTTATAGATTTTGTATTAATTCCGCTGATAATTGAAAAAAATAAATATACTTAATTAATGAAAAATAGGTTAGCGTTTGACTACACCCTGCCTGATGTTAACCATCGGTATAGCCTAGGATGGAGCACGGAGTTACCTAGAAGGAACCGGTTTAATCTTGATCTGAAGAGACCCATATTGTACTTATCAGGAAATATAGACCCCGGCAGTGAGTTCCACATCTTCGCAGTACGTATACAAAACGTGGACTCGAAGCGCTTCGTACGTATTTTGGGAATATCGACCATGTACTGATGGCGCCTCTCCGAGTGTCGCGGTGTCCGATAGAAGAAAGAGTAAGGCAGAACTAAGTAGTGCAGTTCCTCAGCACATTCTCCGAAATGCATCCGATAAAAACCGACAAACTGGCAACCCTTCGTCGGTGCTCAAAGCTTTTCAGCTGAGACTCGGCCAGAGCTACGTTGCCTATTAACTTTTTGGCGCGCATCTAAATTCCAGTACCTCTAGTTGATACTTGGCGGAACCATCCCAAAGATGAGAACAGTACTCCATATATGCTCTAACTTGGGCTTAGTATAAAGTGAGCAGCTAATTTGGTGTGACGTACTTTCTCACCGCCAAGAAGATGTCAAGCTTTTTGGAGGCTATTTGGGCGTTCGACTCAATATATGAACCAAAATTTAGAGTCGATGAAAGAGCGACGACTCACAGCTCAAGCTTGCACGGATACATCTCGGAAAGAAGGAGACACTTGAAACGGCCTCTTCTTTGCGGAGTACAAACACGCCTGGGTTTTACTAACGTTAAACTGAACCAGGTTGGCATCGCCCCAATCGGAGACTGGCTTAAGAGACAAGTTTAAGCGTTCAAACATGGCCTCTCTGAGCAACTGTATATCTGGTCCACTGGCCCGCGCATTGGAAGTGTAGCTTTCCACGACCGTGCTGTCTGTATACCCAAAGAACATACTTCCCAAAGAGCATATATAAAGAACATACTTCCGCTCAGCCATCATGCATATGTCCCTTACCACCTCATGGATTCTAAGCCGGAAACCACACATAGTTACATAAAATCAAACAAGATTATAAACAGCATTGAATGTACATATATAGCTAAATACAAAATGAGGCAAGCAACAATTACCTAGTTTTTATATTTTGCTATTTCTAATTTAACCTTGTGTCGGGTTAGGATTCTATGTCAAGTTATTAACGTATTAGTCTTGAGAAACACATAGTGCTAAATAATATATAAAAGTAATTAACAGTTACCCGTCGTCCTATGTGTGTAAAATTCTCCCTACTTATTATCTACCAGTTATTAATATACATATACACTAGTCTTTCACCAATAGTCTTACTGACTATGACTTAAATCATCCTCTTATAGACTTTATCTTCACATATTAATAAGTACCGCAATGCTTTTAAATGATAAGAGGATTAATAAAGGAATTACTAAAACCACCGTAATATTGCTATACCATAAAATAAAATAAAAATCATTTTTATTTACGAAAACCATTACAGGCACTTGCAAATAGTCAAAATAATAATTTAGTATTCATTATTATTAATCTATAATGATCACATTTTATAAATTTTCAAATTAAGCAGGTATATTTAGGTTATTACTTATTTTTAATTCTATTTTAGCCGTAACGTCTTAGTTTATTATTGAACTATATTCAAAGTCAAAGTCAAAGTCAATAATATCTTTATTCATATAGACACAATTCAAAAATAATTAAATCATGTTCTTATTTATGATGCGTCCATTTCTTTTCCTACCACCAGTTCAAAGACGTGGCAACTCTGAGAAGAACTGGCAAGAAACTCAGAGGAATCCTTTTTTAAATTATCAAATCATCATTTATTTTACAATATTGTTAGCAGCAGCGTCATTCCAGAGCAAGTTACTCCCAAGCCATTCTGTCATTTACATAATCTGATATTTTATAATATGCCTTTTTACATAGTCTAGCTTTGACAGTGGCTTTAAATTTATTAACAGATAATTCTCTAATATTATTTGGGAGTTTGTTATAGAAGCGAATACATTGCCCCATAAAAGAGTTGCTTATTCTATGGAGACGAGTTGCAAGTACTACTAAGTCATGCTTATGTCTAGTATTCATATTATGTATATCACTTTTTTTCTGAAACTTATCTATATTCTTATGTACGTATAACAAATTTTCATAAACATATTGCGAAGCTAGAGTAAGAATTTTAATGTCTTTGAACTTCTCCCGTAGGGAAACCCGCGGTCCAAGTTTGTATATGGCTCTCACAGCGTGTCCAATAGCTTGTTCTGTCTTTATTAGGTTGGAACAATTACCAATAAATTATTGGAACATAATATTGATTAGCTCAGTTCTGATATCAAACATTAACTCTACAAAACTGGGTGAAACAAACTCTTACGACATCTACTTTGGCGCATACCGCCATCTATTGGCGGAGGTGATAAACACAAGTAAGTACTAATAACATTCGATTTTAAAACTAAAGCTGTATTGGTCATGAACACTTAGAACTCGTGTGTATATGTGTATAAAATTGTACCACGATTGAGTGACTGTCTGAGTAACAATTCTTTAGACAACGCATATCCGGTTGTGATTCCCAAAGTGGTCCAAGTAGACTCGCACCAGGGGTCTACGTTGGATTTCAATCATCGGGATTACAGGTAGTTAGTGTGTAATATTATAGAAATGGAGCAACAGGGGGTCCACAGAAACCCGTAAAGTTTGAAAGGGTTTTAAGAGTTCTACAAGAAAAAAAAGTTTGGGTGCCTCTGGCCTAAACCGTCACTTTAAGAGACATGAAATAAGGAGAATATTTTTCTAAGATACTCAAGATGTGCACATAGGCAGAAATTTTTAAAATTTAATTCCTAAAGTGATGTGGGAACATAGTATGTTTGGACAAATAGTAACTTAGACAGATGATATCGCAGTCAATAAAACAGCTAAACCGTTATCCCGTTTGTGTAAAATTCTCTTTAATTAATAATTACCAATAATTGAGATAAACACTAAAACACAAATCATTCGTTAACAGTCTAACCATCGCTAACGTACGTCATTCTCTCTTAGTCTTTATCTTTACATATCTCTGTAAATTATGTACGATATTATCCAGGAACCTGTTGCATGTATTTTATTATTTTGCATCAACAGATTAACAGGAATTGCAAGTTATTCAATTATAGAATTCAAGTTGTGATATTAATATACAGATTTAATGTTTAAAATAGAATTAGTTGCATTAACCTGGTTATAGCTTCGATGGCTTTTTATTTATATTTAATGGCCTTCTAGCTTTTGCCCACGACTTCGACATTTTGACTATTTAACTTTGAATACTCCTCCTATATACTTTCTGATTAAATTCGATGCAGGATCCAATACGTTTAGGTGTCCCGGGACCAGCCTAAGCCTAACAGCTTAGAGCCTCTTCCGTGTGTGCCGCTGTTGATCCTGGCTTACAGGAGTTACAGTGGCGGGAGTGTTGGAGGGATTAGTGCCAAAAGAATACAAACTTTGAATATGAATAAGTATGTTTGTATAAGAGAATCGAAGAGTTTGTATTTTTTTATAATATTGCACATACCTGTAAATGTAAATCTAAGTTTAAACCGCTAACAATATTTCATATGTCGTTAAAGCTTATTAAAAACGCCTGAAACTTAAAATAATACATTGCTGTGAGATTTAAACGTTAGGATAATACATATAAATCTTTATATATACTTTTTTAAAAGTAAGTATCTACCAATAACTCATGAATTTCAAATATACGAAAAAACTAATTACTTATATATTTTGTCAATCAGTTGATCTAAAATGTATGATTTTTTAAATTATTAATTAAGACTAGCGATGAATTAAAATCTGCATTCTTGGGTAAATCCAAATTTCAATCCTGTTGGTGGTCTAAATTTATGATCTATTCTTAAAATATTTATATATTTTTTTTATAGTTAACGAACATTATTCTAAAATTGTTAGGTATATTCGGTAGGTATTCATCATTTATTATTGGAATTAAATTGATCATAAATATTCATTGGTGGCTAAACTTTTAAGATTAATATATGAAAACATCGATAAAATAGCTCAAAAATTCAAATAAATCAAGTCAGCCAGACAGAGAAAGCACTATTTTTTTTAAACTAGGATGTTGGAAAAATTTGATATTAGCAATTAACACAATAATTAAACACAGCCTCCGTAGCGCAGCGGTATTTGGCTCGCTTTAAATCTCGGAGGTCGTGGGTTCGATCCTCATGCCAGACAAGAAATCTTTGTGTAAATTCTAAGATTTCTTTCCGGGTCTGGTTGCCTCGGAAAGCACGTTAAGCCGTTGATCCCGATTGTTATAACATCATCTATATCAATCGTATACAAGGGAACGCAGTCACTAACCCGCCTGCTAAGCGTAGTGACTATGGCAAATACCCTCCCTCGGGAGGAGGCCCATGTTCAGCAGTGGACGTACGGGCTGATGATGATGATGAGCCACGTAGCACCTCTAGTTCTATAATCTACACATAAATCGTTATTTTTGTTTCCTTCTTTTGTTTATACGATTTAGGTAGGCAACGCGTAAGTGATAAGTCCTGTATAGCGTTCATAGACTACAGCTATAATCGGGCATCAAGCGAGCCATTTACCTACTGACTTGCCGACTGGATGCCATAAAAAACAACATTTCAATTTTGTTAAATAACATACTAGTTAAATATAATATAAACTTGCTTCCTTGCACGGTTTACCCGCATAGACCCTGTTCTCGTAGAAACCTCGATTTTTGAGTCCGTTCCCATGAAAAACTCGAATAATTAATATACACTACTAGCTGCGCCCCGCGGTTTCACCCGAGTTACTCTGCTCCAGTGGGTCGGAGCGTGATGTTTTGTAGCCTATATGTTAATCCAGCTTATAAACTATATCCGTGCAAACTTTCAGCCAAATCCGTTAAGAAGTTTTTGCGTGAAAGAGTAACAAACATCCATCCATTCATACATACTAACTTTCGCCTTATTATATTAGTAAGAATGATTTAAATATGTCTACTTCTATTAGAACAGAATACATTCGACAAAATCCATTCCATGATGTCTAATTAGGCGTAACAAAAAGTCGACTGAGGTTGATAACCCGACAATATATTTATAAGTGATCTAGTATCAACATACAAAATATACACATATTATATATCCAGAGCTCGGAAGCATAAGGTCGTATGTGTGCCATTATACGCCAAAAACATTTGTCGTATGTGCCTTTATAATAAACTGGCACTTACGACCAAATGCTCCTGAAGTATAATAGACATCCTTACTTATGCTTTGGAGGTCTGGATATATGCAAACACGCGTGTTTTGTGTCTACATGCGTGTGTCACATAAAATCTGATCAAGCTTATAATTATAATTAAATGATAATCTATTATTCTATACTAATACATAATTCGAAGCTGCCGTAGCCCAATGGCTAGGGCGTCTGACTTGTGATCTTGAGGTCGCCGGTTCGGCCCCACCCATTGCACTACTGACGTGAACCCACTCGTAACACAAGCATTTTAGCTTAGCACGAGGGGTTAACAAGAATACTAGTAGATTGCAAAAACACTGCTAGTAATCTTTAATAAAAAGAAAGACTAATGCTAACAAAAGAAAGATTTAGTGATACTATATAGTTTTTTTTTAATATGCTGTTCTATTTATAAATCAGTACTTTGACTGATTTATAGATTACGCGGCACGCTTTTAATATATTCCTGTTTTCAAAAATGCTCGAAAATGGCGAAAAAGAGGTTAACCTTTAAGTTAATGAAATCTGGAGCCCTCGTCTCTTTATACTTAGAAATAGCAAAATTATATCCTTTAAAAAAAGGGTCAAAGTTTTTGTGACGAAATTCAAATAGGCCGAATTAGCCGATAATCAAAGGCTTATATAATAAATAATAGCAAAACCAACATATTTTTACATCAGACTTTATCGATATTTTCAATTCAGAAAAGATATATGATAGGTACCATCTCCAGTAACTATATAAATTCAGATTCACAAGAACAATAATAACAATCATTCTTGTGATTATTACTTGTTTTAGTGCGCGCGTTGATGTCTTTTCTTTATGATTACAAATGTCACTCATGCGCAGGTCGACAATATTATATTAAGCGCGACTCATTTAATGTTTTATGGGTGAAAATGGATGAAAATATTTCGAAGAATATAACATTGACGTGGACGCTCAATTGCTAGTTATTGTATTTATTTTAGTAAATTATAGGTATCATTTTAAACGTCTAGATAAATAGCGTATTGAAGTTCTCTGACAATTTAAAGAAATACACGACATTTTTTTTACACTCTGATCATTTCTCATTATTAAAACTACTCATGATTGTGGTGCACTCCATGTTATTACTATCGTTTCCGTAGCAGAATACATAATAATAACATTAGTGACATTATACTATAATGTATAAAATATATATTATATATATTATGTATAACCAATTTTTTATTTTTTTCCATTTTATAATTATTTAAGTATACTTAATCACTTCACTCTGTTACTTGAGATGTTTTCATTTATTTGTATTGTTCTTGGTAATTGTCGACCCTGCGGGAAGTAAAGAAGAAGAAGATTGACGCCCTAGAAATTTGGTGCTGGTGGAGAATGCTCGGAGTATCGAGGACTGAATTCCGTACCAACGAGTCTATACTTCGAGAACTCGCATCAAACCGCGTTTATCATCTTTGGTACAGTCTCGTATCCTCACCTTTTTTGTATGTCGCCAAGGGGAGGTGGCTATTGAGTGACTTGTGGTCCAGTGGATGGTTGAGGGTGGGCCGGATTGCTCATGCGTACACGGTCCCCCCCAACGGCGGATCGAAGGAGTGTCCGGGATGTTTTAGTGGTGGTAGGGTCCTCTCCTCATGGTATGAGTTTAGCATGCCACGCTATGGACAGGGCGAGTCCCACATATCCCACCACCAGCGCGCGAATACGCTGCAGTGGCGGTGGGAAAGCGAATTTATCCGAGGACAACAAAAAAAAAATGGGATTGTTGAGGGTACCAGAAGATCGCCTACGACATGGACCGACCAGATAAAAGCGCCAGTAAATGACACATCATCACTATATGAATGCACTAGGAAGGCGGCCATCAAGGAAGAGTGGCGGCGTGTTGTGAAGCTTGCAACCAACACCTGAAGTGATGACCACGACCACTCTGTGAAGAGTGATACCGACAAAGAATAAGCAGAAGCAGAACCAACATCGTCAAGATCTAAATGTTATACTTACTTTTTTGACTGTAAAACATTCTTCGTTTGACATTTTATCCCAAATCTATGCCATTGGCAAAACTGTGGAAACCTCTATACATAGACCACACCAGATGAACTGAAGAATAGTTTTGTCTTGTGTTGTTATAAACTTTTCATTAATCATTGTTAAAATTGCAGCCAATATAAGCTTTAGAAAAATAATAATGCCATTAGAGACGCTTTAGTTGTCAATAACAGTTGATCTGTCAACAGCTTATCCTAGAATAGTAACGAGACCGGTCGATTTCTCTCTGGGTTCCCATCAAGAGGTGATATCGAGAATGAATCCGGTTTTGCAGCGGGTTGCAATTAAAGTAGTGTCGCGGCGGGTTCGCGGACCGTGCGAAAGTGAAGCACGTGGGGGGAGAGGGGAGGGTGGTCACAGCAACTACACAGTGTAGGAGATATAGTAGGACTGCGTAAAGACTGAGAAATGTATTATTATTATTTTAAGAGGCATTGAACAGAAGCCCTTACTAACATGAGTGTAAAATCTAAATTTGCTTTTTATCGACTGTAAATCGAAATTTTATTCAAACTAGATAACTTTATTACAAGTATATCTTAATTTTCGCTACCTACCTGGTTTTCTGACGCTTTCTTATCAGATATATACCTAAGTATCAGTAAGTTTTCAAAAAGAATATACTTCAATCAATGCGTTAGTTTTGTTGCGTCAATGCATTTCCCCCCGGACAACAAAAAAAAAAAAAAAAAAAAAAAAAAAAAAAAAAAAAAAAAAAGATATGCACGCTGCATATCTTTTTTTTTTTTTTTTTTTTTTTTTTTTTTTTTTTTTTTTTTTTTTTTTTTTTTGTTGTCCGGGGGGAAATGCATTGACGCATTCCCCCCGCCTCTGCAGCGTATTCGCGCGCTGGCGGCGGGATATGTGGGACTCGCCCTCTCCATAGCGTGGTATGCTTAACTCATATCACGAGGAGAGGACCCTACGCCACTAAAACCTCCCGGACACTCCTTCGATCCGCCGTTGGCCGCGGCCGGGTATCCATGAGCAATCCGGCCCCCCGACGGCACCCGCGGCCAATATGGTACCGCAGGATCTCCAGGGCCACACTTGCAGTGGCCCATTTGCCCAATTATAGGGACGCCCGGAGTGTAGAGGCGTCCCTACTCCTCATGGGTCAGCCTCGAAGGGAGCGGGGCCCATGTTCCCCACTCCCCAAGGCCGAGCCTAGGGCGGTAGGCGGCGGGTTTCGGCCCAAACCATGCATACCTGACTACTAATGCTTGTAGGTTAAAGCATCCTGTTTTGTGTATCATGAATAATCCTTTTGTATGATATATTCAAATAGTTACATAAATAATAACAAATTTAGGAACAAACAAGATACTGTTATTAATAAATTAACCACTTCAAGTGTGCCGAGCCTTCATTCCTATTTCAATTCAAATACTTTAGTTTAAAAAGTTTCCTTTTTCAATTCATGAGCCTAAAAAACAAAGCTAAGCTAAAGCTTTCCCAAAACTATTGAACCAATCGCAAAAGCTCTACACAAAACTATCCTGCTAATAAACCTGCTCTGTGTACTGCGCACATATCGGCAAGCTCTAAGCTGCGGGTGCGCAGCAGCGCGGCAGTCAGTCCGCGCGCAGAGGCCGGCGCCGACGCACGCTCCATGTGGTAGCGGCGCGCCCCCATGGTGTACCCCGAGGCGTCCCGCTGGGGCGCGCCCGACTCGCTCGCCCCCCTCTACGATGACGTCTACCGAGGTCAGCTGACATTCGCAACCTCCTACCGATATTTGCAACCTCTTTGTTCCCACAAACCTGTCGCTCCCTCCGTTAAATGAAGCACCCTTAGTAACAATAACCCGCGGTTTTATAACACCGGTGTTTCGTATTAATCAAATTAACTTTTTTATTAAGTTTAATCTGCTTTGTTGACAGTATATCTGAATCTTGTGATAATTTTAAAGGGATATTGTTTTAATCCACTGTTTGAAGCGTCGGTCTGACTGGTTGATGACTCAGTGAGGCAGACATCTGTTAAACATTAATATTTACATTTGAATAGCTGAGTCTGTCTCGATTTTAATGATCATAGTTGTATTTTATATTTGCCGCAGTGTTAATATAAGTGAAGGTTGTGTTTAGATCCTGTGCAGTAAGTTCTATGTCTATAAGTTTACATGAAGTTCAAAGTTATGCTGAAAGCCTTTTTGTTATATTCAAAGAAAAAATATCTTGTTAGTTATTCTTACTTTACTTGTAGTTCGAAGTTGTTGTTGTACGACTGATATTCTTCTTTTTATATTCACAAAGGTTTTAACAAATGCTTTATACTAAGACTTTACAATTCCGAGGTATGTTATAACAAACATTATTACTTATTTCTATATTCATACGTTTTAAACTGATTTTTATGTACCTATCATTATAAGAAATTTGCACATTTATAAAGTTACCCCCTAAACGTGTTACAATAGTCTATTTAAAATATAAATTCGAACCTTTTCTATTGGAAAATGCTAAATAGGGTCGAAGGTGCTTGTTTTTTAGGAGACAATAGCTATAAAACGGCAACATTTTATCAGTAATAGGTTAAGTACACCTGTGTCCTATTTGTATACCTACCCAATTCCTCTCAAGTAGGTAATATACCTCTACATACAATAGCTGTGTTCTTGCCTTCATAAATAGCATGAGAGCTAGCGAGCCAAATTTTAAAAATGCTGTTTAATTCATAAATCGTGATTCTGATAACGTAACAAGTCTCTTAGTCTTCTGTATCACTTTACCTTGATGTTTTAAAAATAAAACTGAATTATTATAAATCTAAACTATTATAAATCAATTTAACCAATAGCATAATTAAATAACAAAACAAAATAAAATAGGTTCCCCTAAATATTTAGTTATAAAAGAGCTTAATCGAAAGCTTGTTATTTTATTTTCTTTTATTATTACTTCTATTAATCGATATGCTTACATACATATATAAATTAAGCTTCCAATGCATTTAAATATAACACTTTAAAACTAATTTTAAATACAAAACACATTTCTTTCTATGCCCGGTGAAGTACTAAAAGCGCAGTGGCTAAATACATATCCCGTCAAAAAAAAAAACAATTTCATCTCCTCATTCACACTCAAAAAAAATAATCGTAAGAAATAGTTATCCAGCTCTTAGTAAAACAGTTTAACGTTTTTGTTGAGAAGTTGAGTCAGTCGACCCGTTGTTTTATTGATAATTGGGACCTGCAGTCGTCGGTGCCTCAGAGCTCAATTAAACGTTGAAAATTGAACAGGCTTGAGGAAATTCAAATTGTGATTTTATTGTACGTATCTTGTTTATGGCAGTCATAAAGTTTCTATGAGTGTTGCTCAGCATCGGGCGCTGTAATGGCATTTTAGCTCTAGTTATAGGCTTTGTTGGTAACTAGATTTGATCTGTGGTAATATTTGCGTGGGTGTTGGAGTATTTCAAATTTATTGTGTGGTTGAGTTCAATTTGTTTTGATTGGTTTTTGTTATGTTGCTTGTTTTATCGAATATGAAATGTACTGAAACAGGTGTACCACTACTTTAATAAAAGTGTCAACTTGGCGTCGTTGTAATTGTATAGAAATACTTCAATTGTTAGTGGTAACTCTTTTTTTTTCTGCAAAAATAAAAATGTTAGTAAGTGTTAAACTATTGGTTGAATAAAAATATTTTCCTTTAAAATTTTAGTGAGAATTTGAAAATAAATGTATCGGATAACATTATCACTATAGTTAAACATAGGGCATATTGTATATTCTTATCTAAATTAACATGGAACATAAAAAAACACGATTCACGTATATCATTTGTATCTACAGAATAATTTAATTCATATTTTTTAATATTAATTTCTGATTTTTGAATCATTAATAAAGTCAAACAATCTCCCCAATTAATATTTATGACTCATGCTTATACCACGAGATGGCCATCAAATTACCCTACTTTGATATACTTATAAGTAAAATTAAATTACCGCAAACTAACACAGATTTACCTATATCTTTAGATTCGTTCAATCATTAGCCATTTCTACTATCGCAGTAATTTCAATACCAAATGAAAACTTTCGTTTTTTTCTACAACGCGCTTATGTTCATATTTTTAATGATTCATCATCATTCATCTTGACATTATAAAGAGAGAAACAACTGATTTCCAAAATTCTGTTACAAGTTGACCATATTCCTATCGCCATTACTATCGGGTAGTAACATAGGCTTGGCGGGGTTTAATCGAGAACAGGAGTGACGGAGTGAAAATGCGCGGTGAGCCTAAGTTTTTAATATTTACGTTTGCAACTCAGCCATCTTTAAAAACTGACGTACTTTGTAAAAATAGATACATACTGTATCCATTTTAATGCCAATATTTGTTACTGAAATATAGCAATAATACTAACAAATTAATAAAAATAAAATAAAGAAACAAATAAGTAAAATCAAAGTAATAATTCATAAAAAGATAATAATAAAATTGAAATAGGAATTGTGCATAAAATTTTATAAAGAGGTAACGTTTGTAGGTTTGTGACGTTGTAGAGGGTAATCTGTGGATCTTCTGAACCTATTTTGAAAATTCTGTTACCAATAGAAAGCCACGTCATTTGTGAGTGTCATAAAGTTTTAATTTAAGTTTAAGTTTTCACGGGAACGGGAACTACGCGGATGAAACCGCGCGGAACAGCTAGTACTAAATAAAAGAATTAGGGTTTCGAACGAAAAGAAAACCTTACGTGGATGAAACTGCGTGGGATAGATGGTTCTATTTTAAAAATCATTGCGTATTAAACTCTTCACCAATCACTATATTTAATTCTGAATACAGATAGAGAGCTTGAAATTATCTTTCTGTTCAGTTTGTATATTTCATTTTTTTTTTTTAATATATGACTTTATGCGAAGTTATTGCAGGTTAACAATTATGTGGAGATGAAGTTTTTATTCTTACCGTCATTTAATCGGAATGTGCAAAGTGTATATAGACTTTAACGATCGTATATGTGCCGTACGTGGTTATTTTAATTGTTTAATAAGTTTTATAAAGAAGTCTACTAGACTAAATTAGTTTTTGCACTGAGAACAAAACCTGACTTTTTATTGCATTTAAATTCAATAACTATATATATTGCCTTTGTCATTAATCTCGAGTTTTTTTGTTACAAAGAGAGTTCTAATAGTAGGAGCAATAAAAGCTTCCATTCCACAATATGAACTTAGGTGGTAGATTTAGTACAATTTAGATCATCGTGAACCCTGTTAGGGACATCAATTTATGAGAGAGGCTAATGTTTATTTTTACTAGCAGTTCATGCTTGTCGGTCGTTTTGACATTGACTGTGAATTTTCTAAAATTGGCTTTCATACCTTGTCTCCATAATAACGAATCCATAAGGCAAACTAGGCACGTGCCTACGGGCGCGAAGTTACAAAGGGGCGCGCGGGTAGAATAGACGCTGGAACAGCAACTATAGTTTAGGCTACTGCAAAGCGGAATAAAGAAATGCCAGCCCCAAATTGGAGTAACTTCCACTACACAGGTACTATAACGCCAACTACAGTGATTTTTACTAGTACTAGTTATTTATAAAATATGGGGGGCCGCGCCAATGAGATTCTTGCCTACGGCGCTCTCAACGTTTAATCCGCCTCTGGTCCATAGCATGGTTTATGCTAGTCATACCACGAGGTGAGGACCGTACCCACTTAACCCCCCTGGGTACTCCCCCGTCCGTAGGTATGGGGCCCAGGAACCCATGACTTTATGGGATACTCTCCGGCGGATATTTAGTTGACCTACAACTTTCTATGAGTTAGCGTCGCGTGTCACATACAGTGGTCCACATCTCGATCTCTCTTCACGTGGCATGCGGTTTCGATCTCGATTGCTACTCGTTAACGACTTTATAATTTGGTACTTAATGTGATTAGTGGCTTGTTAATTGCGTGTTTGAGTGAGATCGCCGGTTTATAGCAGATGAATATTAAATAATTTGTTAATTGAATGAAAGAAACTTCTTTAATAACTTTATTAATGTAAAAGTTTATATTATGATAAAGATCATTACGATTTGTTTTATGTAAACATTTGCACCCGGTTTCTATAATGTTAATTAGTACAATAATTAACTAACAGAGCTGTTAACTTCGCTTTCAAATTAAACCAACAATCAAATGTTAACGTAAATTCAAATTGAAATCAGTTTCTAATACAAGAATTAAGATATAATTTCATTACAAAATTACAATTGGTATTCGACTTAGAATAAAAATGATGATTATAGATTACTTGACACGATGGACAAATCAAATTAGCGAATCGCGCTTTCGGAATTTTACTTCATAGTTAACAGTTTCAAGAGTTACAACTTTAATCATACTTTCTTAAGCTGTTCGTTACACAAAGGTTGACCCCATATTGGGTATGCGCGTTCCTCGAACGTGTGAACGACGGAAGCGCCGATCTCTCGACCGCTATCCGCTACCCGTCGTCCACATATCATAAACGCTCAAGGGACGCGCGAATGAATGTAGTATGAGGAGCTTAAGCGTTGATGATTAAGTATAACTTTTATTTAAGTTATATTATTATTTATATATAAAATTATTTTATATTAATATTAATTTATATATAATATTCGGAAGCTTTAATACATTAATATTTTATAATGGAAAGTGGAGTAGAGTCAAAGTTTTGTAATCATGTCGTAAAAAAGTACTTGAGCTTTTACAAGTACATAAAAATAAGTACGCACTTGTATAATAAAAAGTCAACAGAAAGGTAAATAAGCATAAGCATATCCTTAAAGGTAAAGCAATAATCCAGAAGAATCCGTATCTTATATCTTAACATACCTTTATTATAAATTAGCTGCTGTCCGTGACTTTATCTGCGTGAAATAGGTTTTTTTTTTGGATTGTCCAATCTAAATCGCTCCTACCGTTGTAGAGATTAGTAAACTAAAAGTAAAATACTCGTAATTGTACACCAGGAATAATACAAAATAAATTGTGCATAATACTAACAAAGTACAAGTGGCGGTCTTATCGCAGCTGCGATTTCTTCCAGACAACCTCAGCACGAACTTGTTAGAGAGAAATCAGAGCTGGGTAGTATGGGTGTAGCAACATAACTCTAATAACACATCTAACTATAAATATTAAATACACACATATATATAATACTATAAAATATTTATAACATAAAATACAAATTAAACTATAAATATATATCAATAGGTATATTGTTTTTAAATAATATGTCTAGCATAGCAATTAAACGTGGTACGAATTCCCAGATATGACCAAATAATGATTAAACAACTGCTTTTAAAAAGTAAGATTTAATTGCGCACGTCTATTATTAAGCGCCAAAGCATTCCAAAGAGGTACTGCTTCAGCGGTAAATGAGTTGCTGTATGTGTTGGATTAGCGGATTAAACGGAAAAACAGACAGACAAATTAAACGGGCCCTATTGTTTAATACCTTGTAAATATAGACAATAATAATTGACAATATTAATATACCTATTTAATGTGATAAAAATATGAGTATTTGGAATAAAAATGTTCCAATTAGGTGTAATTAATTACTATTCCCGTTGCCTATGACTATTTTCTTTCTATCAAACGCAATTAACAACCAAAAATATTTAATAAATAAAAAGCATTCTTTTGACTACTGAATTAAGCGTTTACTAGTAATATAGTACACTCTAGCTATTTATCACCTTTTCACCAGCAATACGGGTCCAAAAGTAAACGAAGCCTAAACAAACAAGAGCGCCCCAAATCTCCAAGGATCGTGGGCTCAAAGCGAAAGATTGCTCGTACGGGGTTAAAAAGAATGTTAAAACAACATGCGAGATGATACAGAGCTTAATTTTTTTCATTTTTTTTAATGGGACTAATCACTCCTACTCTCCCTCCACTGTTTGTAAGTTAGGATCAACAGCGGCTCACATGGAAGTGGCTGTAAGATGTTGGGCTCAGGCTGGTCCCGAGACAGCTAAATGTCTTAGATCCCGCATTGAATTTATTCAGAAACATAAGAGCTATTGCAAAATAAATTCCATTTCAACCAACGCAAAGCTGGGGACTTAAGTAGTTTCATTAGGAAATTTCTTCCTATGAAAATATAAGCACCTCCTCTAAATAAATGAGTGGTGTTTCACCCATGCCTCGGTTTCCATGTTAACTACGCCTGATCTCTCACCGCTCGAGTTCGTAAAATGGATTTTGTTAGTAAGAGTTGAGAATATCACAAATTTATGCATTTTAAAATCACAATCTCCTTAGAGTTTGGCCGAAAGTCAGGAGGACTATCTCTATACTTACCCAGAGTGGTAAAGCCCTTACATTTGACCGCAAAGAAGTTGTAACACGCCGTGATTTGTTAATTTCTTACGCGTCCTTATCACACGTCACCATAAATTAATAATATAAGCAATTATGTGCCTTCAGATGTAGGCTACAAAGCGTGTTTTTAAACACTTTATGCGGCGTTTGCCTATCTAGCGTTAACACATAACTCTTTGCTTCAAGTAGAAGTTTTATATGTCTAACATTGATTGCTTTTAAAGCTTATCACGAACGTGTAGAGTTGAAATTCTAGTGGGAACGTTATTGCCAATCTTTGTTAGACTATGTTTTAAAGAACAAAAGCACTTAGTTTTCAAAGAAAAGTTCAAGCTTTATTCTTTTGTATTATGTTTGAACTGTTTTCTCACGTTATAACGGTTTTCACCTAAGTTTTTTATAAATAAGAGCGTAGAGAAATAAATGTACGAACACATTTTAATTTATTCTATGAACATTTTATAGTATTTACCTTAAAATTGTTTATGTAACGAGTACTTATCTACGTTACGTCGAGTAAAAAGGCACTAAACTACTTTATGTTAGTCGTCTTTTCTGAAATGTAAATGGGGAGTTACAAAAATATTTCTATAAACGTTTTTATTTAGAAGTTGCTTAATAAAATCTGGTTATCATCTCTAATTTATATCGCAGTAATTTAATCCCAATGTTGAAAATTCCGCTCTGCATTGTGTTAAATGTTTTATCTTCGATGATTATTATTTTCATATAATATGGTGTAGGTATAAATAAATTGAATTGATATAAACTGAGCGCGCATATGCATGTTCCTACAAGTTGCAACCTGTAGGTAATGTATTGCTGGCGGAACAGACGCGTGAAGTTCAGCCAAGATATTGTGGATTTTACATGATGTTCTTAAATTATTTACCAATTACCACAAATGTTACCACGAATATGGCCACATAATTTTATCCTATTTAATTAAATACATTGGGTTTTGTAAGAGTTTTGCAAATTTGACCTTCGAACATGTTGGACTAGACGAAATATGCCTTCTATCGGTGAAATGGGTGTTTATACATTTGGTTATTCTTTAAAATGGACAATTTATCAAATAACATTTCAAGTAATAAGCTCTTCAATGATTTGGCGAAGTAGAGGGCTCGCAAAAATGTCTTTCGATAATGATTACTCAACCCATTATGTCCTTAAACGAATGGTGGCGAAACACACATGAAAAGAAAGTTCTAATTAAAATAAGTTATTTTTTAAATAATATTACCAATACACAGATAAAGCGTTAAATTGAATTTCAAATATTGATTGATTCAAATATATATATGATCATGAATCAATTTACGTATATCTGCGACTTTGGCATTCACTTTCGTTTATAATGAATATGGATTCGATAATTGAATCGTATAAATCATTGTGAGTTTTACCTGTCAATCATATAAATTAATCACAACGATGATAACCATATTTTAATGTTGAGATTTCTATTTTATGTCTAACTATTGAAAGTTTTTGCGCTTTTGCTATTGAAGTAATAATTAGATTCTTAGAAAATATTCAAAATGGCTCTTTGATTTATGTATTTTTGTTGAAATGGTAGAATAACAACATCATCAGCCCGTATAACGTTCAGTACTGAAAATGGGCCTCCTTCCGAGGTAAGGTTGCCATCCGTCCGAGTTTCTCCGGATTTGTCCTAGTTAAGAGGGCGTCCGGGGAGCGCACTATGCCCGTACGCAGCGATTTTTAATACACTGACTATACTTAAAAAAAGCTGACATGTCCGGGTTTTTCGGCTCTAAAATCCGGGGTTTACACGCGTCTTGTCCATTCCCAGGGATGGTTTTGCTATAGTTACTCCGCTTGGCGGTTGGGTTAGTGACTGCAGTATTATGTTATAATACAATGCGAAACTGAATGATTTTATAACAATCGGGGTCAATGACTTAATGTACTTTTCGAGGCCCTCAAATAACCAGATCCGAAAAGATTTGTTTGTATAATATCTAAAATTTAACACAAAGATTTGCTGTCGATTTCTGATCGAACTCCCCATCTCCGAGACCTAAACCACTACGGAGGTTCACATAGCTTTGGAATAAATTGCTTAGTCAAAACTCAAGTAACTTTTGCCCGCGTTTTCAACTCAACGATTCACAATGATCAATATATTGTCAGATCATTGATCCTCATAGCTATAATAGCGGCAACTAACTGCCAACGGTAAACAAGATTACAAAGAAGGTCACAGACTCAAACTATCTCAAACGCTTTAAATGATGAAGCAGTCAATAAATAATTACAAGGAAACCTCATAATTTATACTAATAACTGTCTGATAGTTGTTAAGTGATCCGACGTTGTTCCGTTATCTGTCTGCCATCCAGTTCCTTAGGTTACAGAGCACGCAAAAAACAGAGACTAAGGTACGTTTCGACCGGTATGCATAGACCCGAACCGGACGGAATTACACAATGCGATAGAGGATATTGAACAGTGTTAAGCGGAATAATATTTTGTATTTCATAGTTCGGAGACGTCCGGGGACATACGGTATGTGAATGTATCATCATCAGCCACTATAACGTCCACTGCTGATCATGGGCCTCCTCCCGATGGAAAGTTTTGCCATAGCCTCCACAAACGGGTTGGTGACCGCAGTATTATGTCGTAATATACAGCTATTGCCCGTTCCTTAATGAACAATTGTGGCGGCTAAACGTGTTTTCCGAGGATCGGAAGGTAGTGCCTCAAACAAACAAACCTGGAAAAAATCTATCGATTTTCCACAAAGATTTCTTATCCGACGTGGGAATCGAACTCACGACCTCCGAGACTTATATATTGTAAAAAGTTGTTCGGCCCATCTGAATCATTCCTAACTTGTCAGACGGATATTATAGATCCTCTTTTTATATAGTCTATGTTTCACACATTAATTATAGTTTTAAACCAGTTTGGTAGAACTAGTCTAGCCAAATGAACTAAACTAACAATTGAATATCAAATACCCAATAGTTTTGTACACAAGGTCAAATGACCGGACATTCTAAATTATAATGTTCTTAATTATAATAATTTGATTTATCAATAGAATGGTTAACTAGGTATGTAATGGTTGTACTTTTTGCGAAGTAAGAAGTATTAAATGCACAAATAATAAATATGTTTTACAAATGCTTATAACAAATAATGCTCTTAATTCTTGTTTTATAATGATTACTAGCAGTTCTAGCGCACTTTTTTTGTTTTTCGGATGGACGTACTTGGTTAGCTTCGAGGCTTTTGCTACTTCATCGGGCATAAAGGCGAGCAGAGCTCCAGACTAAATAAATGGTTTAAAAACTACAAACTAAGCAAATTGCCAAGAGGGCGTCCCCTGTGGGGCTTGGATCTCGGCCCAGGGCGGTCGCTGGCAATGAGATTGAGGGATTATGACTTTTAGTATTTTTGGGGATTTTTATGCAACTGTCGCTCTGCTTTACAGTTCGCGGGCCTCTCGGACTTCGCGTCTACGACGGCATCGGATGGTTCTTTGTAAACTAAGGGTGAGGAGGACGAGGGGGGACGCGTCGCGTTCGCGGGCGCACTCCGGCGGGTCGGATAGGTCTTGCACATTAATGCTTCTAAATCTTACTAGTATGCTTGTTAAACCATCGTGCTAAGCTAAAATGCTTGTGTTACGAGTGAGTTCACGTCGTCGGTATTAATGTATTACTAACGAACAATTAAAAGAAAAAAAATCTCTAAAATTTCCTTGGTAGGTTTCTCATCTAAAACTAAAATAATAACTATTTAAAATGAGTCAAAATCTAACTATTTAAAATGTGTCACAGTTAGCGATTTCAAACATACAAAATAACATTTTATTTACCTAAATCAGAAATTAAGGAGTATTGATAGCAACTTTGAAGAAAAGCAATCCCCAACCTTTTTTCATGGGTTCGATCTCCACACCGGACAAGAAGATTTTTTTCCGGGTCTGGTTGGTTGAGGGACTACCCTCCGTGCCTCGGAAAGCACGTTGAGCCGTTGGTCCCTATTGTTATAACATCATCTATAACAAACGTATACCAGGGAACGGGCAGCAGCGATTCCCTGTGTATTACAACATAATACTGCGGTCACCAATCCGCCTGCCAAGCGTGGTGACTTTGGCAAAACCCTCCCTCGGGAGGAGGCCCATGTTCAGCAGTGGACGTTGTACGATTTTGAAAATAGGAAACGTAGAAATCTAGCCTAAGACATCCAACACTCAAAGCGAGACTTACCCCGCTAGGCTACCGAGTTTGTCCATAAAATATAATACCTACATAAATATGTATTTCTATAAATGTTCATAAATTGATTAAGACATTATATTGTAATGTAAACATATTTAACAAACAGTAAATATTCAGTTTATTAACTCTTTAGTTCCAGTAGATATTAATCAGTTTTAGGTGCGAACTGAACTATGATCTTTAACGGCAATAAATCAGCAAATTACCATTAATTACAAGACACTTAGCTTAAGATACACAAACTGTTAACATCTGTTAACGAGGGCGTACCTAGCTTTTGGTCCAGAAGGGATTCGAAACTTTCAGGCTAGGGGGAGGGGGTTTGCCCCGGGCCGGATTGCTCATGCGTACCCGACCCCCACCAACGGCGGATCGAAGGAGTGTCCGGGAGGTTTTAGTGGAGTAGGGTCCTCTCCTCGTGGTATGACTTTAGCATACCACGCTATGGAGAGGGCGAGTCCCCCATATGCCACCGGCAGCGCGCGAATATGCTGCAGCGGTGGTGGGAATGCGTCAATGCATTTCCCCCCGGACAACAAAAAAAAGGGGGGGTTTTGCCCCCGTAATTTTATTATAGCCTGCCTTGTTTGTCTAGCGATAATGTCAGACCAGTTTTTTCTCCTCTTTAAAATTTTTCTGGTTTTGGCGGACCTCATGTTACTTCATTTCTTTCATATGCGACTAAGTAGACCCTTGTTGAGTCTCCCGTGGACCTCTGGGGGTCCTTGTATATTAACTTTGGGAATTACTATGTAAGACCGTAATTAATTAATGTAGATAAATAAGATCCCGAGCAAAAAAAAAATGTTATTAGAAATTTTCTCTCAAAAAATCTAATTATCAGCCCAAAGTAAGGAACTTGGAGATGTGAGCCGTGCCTTAGAGAGCATGTTATAGTCGGTCCTGCGCCAATTATCTCAGTGGTCGTGTTGTTAATCACCACATCAAACACAAACCATCTCACCGGATTTGGAAAGTATAGGAATAGAGTGCGTCTGCGTTGGGCATATATATACTTATGCACAGTTATGTTAAAAGCCAAGTCTTCTACTATACTTAAATTACACTAATAAGTAATGGATAATAGTTCCCAGGGAGGGGCACCTGGATGCCCCCCTCTCCCCTTACCTCTCGGTACGTCCTATCTGTTAATGTTATTATAAGCCTTATATTAAGTTATTTACTATAATTTATTGTAGCATCGTTAAGTAAATATTTAACCTTGTGGCCCTTTGTCTATTGTAAGTACTTTCCGTTCGATTCGTGGTATTTAGGGCTTCGGTTATCTTAAGTATTGTGTATGTAGGGTTGGTGAAACTCATGACCTACTTTTGCGGATGTGCGCATAAAGTACTGACAACTCATTGTACCTACTTTTCTAAAACGTTTTTTAACAATAAACTATACAAATACGAAAATTGAATTGCTTGTTTGTAATGGAAAAAAATGGAATGTACCAACTTCCGAGCTCAGTTTCATTCGCGTAACTTCATGATCAAATATAATTATCTATAGCCTTACTGAAAGAATTTTTCAAATCGGACCAGTAGTTCCTGAGATAAGCATGTTCAAGCGAACATCCAAAGTCTTGGTACTAATAACATTAAAACACTTCAAATAAGTAAAAAAATGACGTCTCCTTGAGGGAAACTTTATTTAAAAAACTTGTGCCCTTAAATTTTATTCTTACGTTTTAATAATTATATTTATGGAGAATCGATGTAAAAAATAACAGTGGTTTATTATATTTAATGTAGTTGAAATAAAACTTTTATGTTTTTGGTATAGTCGAATAGGTTGGTTAATGTCAAGTCGGTGTAATGTATCGCATCGTTAATTGGTGTAATAAGGTTAACTAAAACTCCAACATTTTATTTGAGGTGATACTCAACTAGAACTCTCTTAAACTGCATAAATCCTTTTGATACTGTAGTATCCTAAGTAATTTCTACTAGTGATATTCGGAAAACATGTTGAAACAAATTCTATATAATAAAGAGAAAAGATTTGTTTGTTCGCACTGTATAGGCTCCGGAACTACTGAACCGATTTCAAAAATTCTTCACCATTTCCCACGGGAGCGGATGCAACGGGAAGCTAGTCTATACTAATATTATAAAGAGGAAAGATTTTTATTTTTGTGTGTGTATGTTTGTAATGAATAAACTCAAAACAATAACCTCCGTAGCGTAGCGGTATTTGGCTCGCCTTGAATCTCGGAGGTCGTGGGTTCGATCCCCACACCGGACATGAAATCTTTGTGTAATTTCTAAGATTTCTTTCCGGGTCTGGTTGGTTGAGGGACTACCCTTCGTGCCTCGGAAAGCACGTTAAGCCGTTGGTCCCGATTGTTATAACATCATCTATAACAATCGTAAATCAAGGAACGGGCAGCAGCGTTTCCTTGTTTGGTACAACATAATACTGCGGTCACCAACCCGCCTGCCAAGCGTGGTGACTATGGCAAATATCACTGGGGAGGAGGCCCATGTTCAGCAGTGGACGTTATACGGGCTGATGATGAAGCTCAAAAACTACTGAGCCGATTTCAAAAATTCCTTCACCATTGGAAAGCTACATTCACCCTGAGTGACATACATTTAATTTTAAAGTTCCCACGGGAAACGGAGTTACGTGGGTGAAACCGCGCGCGGGAACTTCCATTAAGGCTTAATACTTTATTGACATTAATATTCTCCAGAGAAATAAATAGAAATACTTTTCTTAATTTTCTTGACACTAATTGCTTTGCCGAGTAATTCAAATCCATAGATAATAACTGTCAAGATAACTTTAGTTAATATTTGTTAGCTGATATTTCTGATAAAATACTGTTATGGAGATCAGAGTCAAATCGAATTTTGTCGCAAAATAATTTTTGAGGACAATAACTTAAAATATTTTATTTCAAACATCTCAATATTACGCTCGACCTATACATTTGTTATCATCAAATTGATATTAAATACCTAAGTAGTTTTATTTGTATACTGGTTAGGTAGTAAGTAGTAAGTCCGTAGCGTGGCGGTATTTGGCTCGCTTTAAGTCTCTGAGGTCGTGGGTTTGATCCCCACACCGGACAAGAAATCTTTGTGTAAATTCTAAGATTCTTTCCGGGTCTGAGGGACTACCCAAGCACGTGAAGCCGTTGGTTCCGATAGTTTAACATCATCTATAACAAGCGTATACCAGGGAACGGGCAGCAGCGTTTACCTGTGTATTACAACATAATACTGCGCTCACCAATCCACGCCAAGCGTGGAGACTATGGCAAATACCCTCCCTCTCGGGAGGAGGCCCATGTACAGCAGTGGACGTTATACGGGCTGATGATGATGATAATGCTTTCTATAGATTTTTCTTGTTACTGACAATTGACATAGTTTATTTCATAATAAAATGTCTTGCTTCATGTTCTAAATCGGCATGTTTTGCATCATGTTTATGCTTGCGATTGCTCCGCTGTAGTGGCATTGTCTATGCCCTCTGGTTAGTTGAGGGACTACACGTTAAGCCGTTGGTCCTAATTGTTATAACATCATCTATATAACTATCGTATACCGGACCGCATGACAAACATAGTAACTATAACAAAACCCTTCCTCGTGAGGATGTTCAACTCCAGCAATTTTTTGATTGAGTGAGTTCATTTAATTTTTTAATTTTTTTAATACTCTATGTTACCACAAAATCCAAATAACATGTTATCTTTGTGCCAACCCTATGCAATAAATCCTAATAAAAGCTCAAACATGCCGTAATTCCACCGAAGGCTATAGGGCTTTAACAAAAGATTAATTCGCCGATAAATACACATACCCTTATCAACACCTTTGTACTATAAACGTCTTCATTATCAGCCGAGGTCCTTTTCAATAGCACTTTAAATGATCGTGCTTTGTTAATACAACACTTGGGCTAATTAGTTCTATAATGGTTGTTTAAGTTATATTCATTAACGTTATAATTACATTTATTTAAATAGGGCCTTTGAGCGTTTGTTTATTTTGCTGAAATTATGTATTTGCTATGTGCGGCTAAGTACGAAACATGACAACATATGTAGGTAATAAGAAATAAAAATGAAAAAAGGATTGCGACATCTGCTAACAAACTGCAGTTTGCACTTTGTTAGCAGATGTAGCTCCCGGAATAACTCAAAATATTTATTTACAAGTGATGATTTAAGATACCGCTTAGATATTAAGATATTATAAGATATGATAAGATGTTATCCCTTACTTATATGATTTTGTTATTTCACGCCGTGTTTCTTTTTTCCCATTACCTATGGTACTACTACGCTTCTAGTTTCCTCTTATTCATCTTCATTCCATCGAAAGGTTGGCTGGAAGTGATCACTGTCTGCGATAAGACCGCATTTTTTCCAACTATTAGTTGTTACCTACTATTTTACCATATTTTACTATATGTTATGTTATATTTTGGTAATACTGTTTTATCTGCATTGTTGTATTATATTTTGATGACAGCATGTCTATATTGAATTATTTGCAATTACCCGATTAAAAGGCTACATATATAAGTATAAACTACGTTAGTGACACGATCGTCACATGTCGTACGTGCTACAAATGATTAAGAGCCAAGAGTTAGGTTAGTGGGTCCGTATTTACGTCCGAAATAACCTCATATATCGCTACGCGTCATAGCTCGACAGCACGTGGATTGAATAATGAAATATTAGTAAGTGAGAGAAAATACACACAGAGATGTAACTCTGATACTGAACTGAGAGAACAATAAATAAATAAACAATACTTTTTAGATAGGTTTATGTGAAATATAAAATGGATTTAGGTAAGGGCAATTTTATCGATGTCTTCTGCAATTGTACAAACTGCATCTGCTACCCAGTGCGTAAAAGATGCATCTTTTGCTACCCAGAAAGTACAAGCTGCATTTGCTACCGAGATGATATAAGCGTTATCTTTTGTTACCTCAAAAACCTCCCACTACAAGTGAAAATGTAGTTAATTTGTCTTCGTCTTTTGAAAGTATACAACTGCACTCAGATACTACATTTGGCAGCAGTCAAGTTAGCGATGTTAGTTGATTGTTGCTTTGATTGACATTTTATAAACTAAAGGTCAAACTAACGAATGATAATGACAATATTTATCAAAGTAATCAACTTTTACTTTTTTCGGATGGTCTTACGTAGGTTGCCACGAGGCTTTTGCTACTTCACCGAGCATAAAGGCGAGCAGAGCCTTAGTAAATGGTTTAAAAACTACAACCTGCACATGAGGGTGCCCCCTGTAGGGCTTGGACCTCGGCTCAGGGCGGTCGCTGGCTATGAGATTGCGGGATTATGACTTTTAGTATTTAAGGGTAGTTTTGTGCAACTGTCGCTCTACTTTACAGTTTGCGGGCCTCTCGGATTTCGGGCCAACGAGGGCATCGGATGGTTCTTTATAAACTGAGGGTCGGGTGCACGAGGGGGGAAAATAATATTAATCTTACTGACTGGTGTCGGTTTTCTATGACTCAGTGTGAATGGTCAGCAAATCCGTGGTTTAGCATTCTTGCGGCGTACGAATCGGTAATACCTATTTGAGTTCCGTTTCATCGCGGTTACTACGAGAATTACATCCTATATGTAACGCTAATGAAAATGAAATTGTGTGCCCAAAAGAGTAATTTTGTGAATATTCAAACTAACTATCCGCATAGCTCCCGTTCCCGTAGGAACTTTATAATATAGCCTGCCTCGATAAGTGTGTCACTGGAATATTTTTTCAAATCGAACCAGTAGTTCCTGAGATAAATCCGTTCAAGCAAACAAATAAACTTGTTAGATTTATATATGTACAGACGGTGAGCTGATAGATGATTATAGTACCTCCATCAGGTCTATGCTTTTTAGTCGTCTCTTGAGCCTCCTGGCTAATTAAAGTAGCTACGTCCTCTATTACTACGCCCATTGGAAGACAATAAGTCTTAGGTGGTTTACACATATTCTTCACTTCGACCACTCGTTTAAATCCATTACTGAACGGTATGTTCAGCAATGGATGTATCGCCACGCTTGACAGGTGGATTGGTGATTGTAGTTAGATGATAAGTAGCTTCGAGCTGATAGCTACAGCCCTCCATCAGGTCTATGCCCCTTAGTCGCCTCTTACGACGCCCATGGCTAGACATCTTTATCTATATCTATACTAATATTATAAAGAGGAAAGTTTGTCTATGTTATATTTTTGTATGTTTGTTTCGAATAAACTCCAAAAATACTGAACGGATTTCGATAATTCTTTCAGCATAAGTTTTTTTTTCGGACGGACATGTGTAGTTTGCCCCGAGGCTTTTGCTACTTCACCGGGCATAATTCAGCATAAGCATGCAACTTGTATATATGTATAAAATTATGATGTGTCTTGTATATGTGTATAATATTATAATTTGTATGTAAAAAATACTGCAACTTCAAACATATGACCTGTTTTGTTCTCTTGTCCCGCAGTAGGCTAACCTATTATTTATACGGGCCTTTCAAGACACTGTCAAATCTGAACCATTAATATCTTTGATGGACTCATAAAACAGGGTTTATAGCTCTGTATGTTATTGTGATTGCTATGAAACACTAGAGTTATTGCTTTATACTGAATGTGGGTGTCGAGGTAAATAATATGGATGACTAATACTGAAGTGATTACTTTATTTGCTTATCTGTAGGCTTTAACCACGCGGCTAAGCCGCGTAAGCCCTTAAATAGACCCGGATCTACTTAAGGGCTATATAGGCAACAGCCCAGGGCCCCGTGGATACAAAGGGCCCCCAGCCTCTACTAAAATAATTAGTAGTTATTTAGAATTTAACAAAAAAATGTGCGCGTTTTTGACAAAATGGCTCTTAGTTGAGTAGTTAGGTGGGCCCCAAATTCAAGATCCGCCCGTGCGCGTAGTAATAAAACACTGTAATGTTTTTTCTTTGCTAATACAATCTATGTATGCACCTAGGTGTCTACTTTATCAATAGCATTAAAATTTGAAAAAACAAAATGACTTCGAACCTATTTTTGAGGCACCCGCTATTACAATTTAAATAATCTTGTATTGCAAGCCACTAGAGCTCAATTTGCCATGTACATTTATCATTGCCGTTTCTTCCAAGGCAACTTTTTTAGTGAAATATCACCATCTATTATCAATGATTTTAATTTTGACAGATTTTGTATGAAAATTTTGCTAATGTAGATTTATTGTTCGGATACTTTTTTAATGAACGGGAGTAACACATACGTGATTACTAAATTATTATAATATAAAGTCATTAAAATACCTACCTACACCATTCGTCTAACCAAACATGAAATTACTTCTCAATAGAATGATTGGCTTCCGTAGACCGATAAAAAAAGCCATGAGAACCTTTTTTATATTGCTGTACAGAACCTAATATAATTCGGTAGCGTGCAAACCTCGCTAATAAGAACGGCAAACATTTGAAATTACGTTACCTGGCTACAATTTTATTATTGGGTATACGAACAATCTTATATTTTACGTCCGATATAAAAAAAAATAGCTTCACCGTCTGTGAATCAAAGTCAAAACTATGACGAAGGCCACAGATCATAATGCCACGGAAAGAGACCTTGATTTTTATTCATTGAAACTTTATGCTACAGTTGTGTACGTAAGGAGAACTTAATGCGAAGAGGCATTATTACAAAGTCAAACATTGGGTAAAGCGAAAAGATTAAGCAATGC
Organism: Nycteola revayana; assembly: GCA_947037095.2. NCBI lineage: Eukaryota > Metazoa > Arthropoda > Insecta > Lepidoptera > Nolidae > Nycteola > Nycteola revayana. The sequence goes on from OX344843.2 coordinate 20,691,874, forward strand.
AAACAATGATTAAGTGATAAAATTCAGAGAGATTAAAGCAATTTGAAAAATAATTATATAAATTATTATTAGACCGAGGTAAATTTGACATTATGGGTAACTTTGACCGTGATGGTGAAACGAAATGTGAAGGAAGACGAGAAACGCCAAAATGACATAAGGAAATATGCTCCAGAAACTTAAGCCGGTGAATTTAGTATAGAGATCCTCCCACCATCAAATACGAGTGCATTTACACAGTCAATGTTACCCTGAATGTCAAAGTTGACCAGTTGACCGGTACTCACATAAATACTCTAATATATAATTGCATATTATAAAACAAAGTCGCTTATTGCTGTCAGTTTCTGCGGAAGACAAACAGAGGGAAGCGACTTTTCGTTTTCTTTCACCGGAATAAAATATTTTTTAAGCTAAGAAAATGAATCATAAACTGAACAAGTATTCTGAAATTGCAATTCAAATTTAGCATAATGCCTTTTTATGCACTGTGCAATAAGCTAAAATGTATCCTTATATTTCTACGTGAATTTAATACGACAGTCACGTAGTCTGTCGAGAAGCGTATTCGAATTCGTGCTCTTTTTTTTGAACGGACATATGTACGTAGTTTGCTACGACCCTTTTGCTACTGTATCTTACATAAAGGCAAGCAGAGCTCCAGCCTTAATAAATGGATTAAAAACTACTAACTGAGTTCAAGCGCAATATGCCACATTTTTATGGAAAAACTTATAAAACTGAGTAATGATTCGAATCCAAATGATAATAATAAAAAAAAATAGTAATATATAATGATAAAATATATATTATCAAATAAAGTGTCAACCTTTATAGATACATTAATTTATACTAGCTGCGGAGCGTGATATTTTGTAGCCTATATGTTAATCCAGCTTATAAACTATCCGCTTGCAAACTTTCAGCCAAATCCGTCTAGTAGTTTTTGCGTGAAAGAGCAGGAAAGTGTAACAAATCCATCCATCCATTCAAACTTTCGCCTTTATAATATTAGTAAGGCTGAAAACACATATACACACACACACACACACACTCACACACACTCACGTTCGCATCTCACATGTTGACAATCTATACAATGTTATGAAATGGGGGGCCTGGAGATCTATATTACAGGCCTCGGCTTAGTTTAGACTCCAGATCTCCCACAAATTACAAACTAAATGCAAAAATGTATAATGACAGCTGTATAATATATATACCTACTTGATGTAATTTGTGGAGATAAAATAAACATTTTGATTATATATTATTATTATTATGCAACCTGAACTATTCATAAAAAAACCAGTTTAACGGCAAGGAGTCCCGAGGGAGGGCTTTTTAATAGTTACGCTTGGCACATCACATGGGTTGGTGACTGCAGCATTATAACAATGCTGCCCATATCCTGTTATACTATTGTTATAAATGATGTCCCACAACCAACCGGTAAAAATATTTCTTGTGCAGCGTGGGGATCCTTTCCACGATCTCCGAAACTGAAATCGAGATTTTTACCGCTGCGCCACAGAGGTTGTTCATACAATAAAATAAAATAAAAAACCTTAATTATCTTCAGCAACCTATATACATACATGAACGTATTCTAATTAACTTGGGTTGATACGTACATACCTATTCTTCTCTTAACTATCCAATATAAATTAGACTATCGATTTATTCAAATTATTCAAACAAAGCCTGTGAATGTTAAAGAATTTAATTAGCTTTTGCAAATTGGCTTTGAGAAACCATTTACATTAATTAACGGTTAAGTAGTTGTCTCCACAATGGAACATTGCTGTTTCAAATTTAAAACTTTTCTTCAACGTCCTAATGCTGGCAAATATCAAAAACTAGAGGAAAAACATAAAAAAAGTAAAAGAAAATGGAACAGCTATTTAAAATTGACATATTTAAATTAAAAAGAAGCGGACCAATAACTTACCTCCGTGAAGAATAAAAAACAATCGAATAACGATTAACCTACATACGAACAATTTTACTAACTTAAACTATGCAGAATTATTAAGTTAAATCTGAAATAATATGACTTATTAATTATCAGACATCTCTACTGAAATATCATTTATTCCTCTCATTTCTCACGACAACCTCCGTAGCGTAGCGGTATTTGGCTCGCTTTAAATCTTGGAGGTCGTGGGTTTCGATCCCCACACCGGACAAGAAATCTATGTATAAATTCTAAGATTTCTTTCCGGGTCTTGTTGGTTGAAGGACTACCCTCCGTGCCTCAGAAAGCACGTTAAGCCGTTGGTCCCGATTGTTATAACATCATCTATAATAATCGTATACCAAGGAACGGGCAGCAGCGTTTCCTTGTGTGGTACAACATAATACTGCTGTCACCAACCCGCCTGCCAAGCGTGGTGACTACGGCAAATACCGATCCCTCGGGAGGAGGCCCATGTTCAGCAGTGGACGATGTACGGGCTGATGATGATGATGATGATCCTCTCATTTAGCTCTCATTTCGTTGCTAGTATAGATAGCAACTATAATTCGAAGGAGTGGTCGAATTGTAGCTTGCATTTTATATCCCTCGTGGTTAAAATAATCACTGAAGTTTTATAACTAATTAAAAATTCTTTCATGTCAATCCAGACAGTTATTTGCTGTTATTAAAGGTAATAAAATAGCATTATATTAACTTTTCTTAGATCACATTTCGCACGGTTTTGCTCATTGTTGTACAAATTATAATAGAATAAACAATCCACAACAAACTCACACGGCCAACTTTCTCAAATCTATTAAATTGTGATAGTTATAATATGAGAACTCTCAGTTTCCCATGTATCACTTTAAACGTGTGTAGTTATTGCGGTATTTAAAGCTAGGTGAAGCTAGCTTTTGTTCGCGAGTACTTCTGTGTATTATTAAATACTATCTTAACTCCCATTCCCGTGGGAACTTCAAAATGAAATATAGCCTATGTCATTAAGGGATAGTGTAGCTTTCCAACGGTGAAAGAATTTTTCAAATCGGTCCTTTAGTTTTGGAGCCTATTCAAACAAACAAACAATCAATTTTTTTCTCTTTATAATATTAGTATAGATTAGAGACGTATTATTAAGAGATTGATAATTTTCGACGACCGGTTGGGTTTCCACCGTAGCCGTATAGTTAAGGCATTAGGGACTATACCTAAGATGCAGGTTCGAATCCTGCCGGTGGTCTAAATTTATTAATTTCAATTTTGATTTTAGTACCTAATTGGTAAACTTTTCCGTAAAGTGTTCAAAAAATAAATTACACGTATATTTTTATATCTCTATGCAGACTTTACCAACTTTTTGGATGAATTTTGAAAAATTAGCTTAACGTCTTAATAAATATCCGCTTCCCAAATGTCAACACAATCCATTGAGCGATTTGAGGTGCGTAGATAGATCAGTTAGTAACGACTAACAATTGTCTTTTATTTTTATTTACTATCGACATATTCCGTGGTTGGTTACATAATTACGAAAACCCAAATAAATCGAAGAGTCTAATATATTTGTTTATTTTTTCTCAGGTTATACCATGCTCAAGGGTATTAGATTTTTTTATTTTTCTGACGGACATATCTAATTAGCCCCGAGGCTTTTGCTACTTCACCGGGCATAGAAGGGTATCAGAGAAAGTTTATATTGATATGACAATGTTTACTTAATAACAAAGAATGTTATTAATTTTCGGTTACAGTTCAATGTTAGACACAAGGTTTACAAATAAACAAACAGGTCTCAAAGTAAATTTGACCTACTTTTAACTGTCGAATCGATTCCAAACTTTGAACAAGTTGTTGCGTAGTATTTTTTGCGCCTCTCCCGTTTATTTAGTGTTGCGTGGCGGATAAGTCTTTAATTAAATGCGTTGAAGCTTCAGAACAGATTTTAGCTCAATGCATATTTATTTCTTCTTTGATTAACTCAGTAAAATGGCCAGAATTTACATTGCTCCATGCGTTAAAAAATACTGTAGCGCGACTAATAACGATACTTGTCTTAGTAAATACATTATTCCCAAATCCTACGTTTATATATTATACAGTAGGTAACTATAAAACGCATATTTTTAATACCATACAATAAATCCGTTATGCGTAATGTCGGTTTTTTAGACAAAAGTTAATCTAAACATTGATTGTATGCATGAATATTTCATAAGAGTATGTATATTAATGTATGGAAGATATTTTAACAGAAATAATATTATCCTCCTATCAGCAGCCGATCCTTGCTTCATATTGGGGACTCCTAATACGGGTCCCGGCATGGCCTAAAAAAATACATTTTTTTAAGTTTATAGCCCTTAACTAAACTAAGTTATATGAATTAAATTTAGTAACTAAGCTTTGCAGGACAGATTGGCCGGAGAAAGCCGCACAAAAGGCAGAGTGGAAGGTTATGGGGGAGACCTTTGCCCAGCAGTGCGATATTATAGATTTAAAAAAAAACTAAGCTTTGTGATTAATAAAGTGCAGTGCTTCACGGTAACATTTGGAATAACGAACGTTAGTTAAACAAGGACTGCACCTTCATTTCCATAGAGCAGGAGTCGTCTTTTTTTTTAAGTCTCACCCCTTTACTCCTTTGAACTTATAACCGTATAAGCTTTAAGCTGGCCCTAATTATCTAAATCAAAATGAAACTTCCCTAATAAACATTCCCAGTTATAACCTTGTTACCAGTTATAAAAATATATAAAATAGACCGTTACCTCGTTCAAAGACTTATTCAGTACACAAGTAACTCAGTTTAGTTCCTATAAATAGAATCGACTGGAAAAACTCCCCCATCGGATATTATAAATTCCTGAAAATGGTTTATCCATTTCGCGTTGCACCGTTGAAATTGTATTTCCATCGGAGCATATTGCAAGCCGACACCATATTGAAAGCCATAAATGTAAAATGGCTTTTATTTAACTTAATTTTTGTAATTAACGCTTTTTCTGTTATTCAAACAGCACTAATTTATAAATTTGTAACTGTTGTTGGGGATTATCAGATGATTAATTCAATAAATATTGCGCCAATCGTTATTAATATGAGTATTTCAAGCAGCTAATATTGACAGAGTTTTTGTAGATAATGTAGAAGAAAATAAACTATGACGACCGTATTTCCCGCCGAAACCGACAAAGAGAAAATAAATTCCATAGACGTGCCGATGGCGCGGTGACAATCTGTTCAAGTAGTTTATATATGATTGTATGATTTGAACAACCTGTTAATCTATATGTCTAATTATATTTATAATAAGCGACTATCACATGCCACATTGGTTGCCACATGCCAAATTCTATTTAATAACATTATTGTTGAAATGTATACTCATTAATTAGTCAAGTTTGTTTTTCTTTTTATATTTTTATCATTGTATTTGACTTATAATAAGTACTATCGATTCGTCTACATTAACAATAAACGTTTTCATTTCATTTCATTTTCTTTTCACTAGCATAAGATAATAGTTGGTTTTATTAAAGTAGAAATATTGTTAGCTTAATTTTTATTAAATTTATTGACTGTTTTATGTTAGGTTAATGGTTACACACATATCGTTTAAACAATATATAATATAAAAAAAGAAAGATATGTATTTAAATATAAAAGTTGCTCATGTTCTGTCTTATTGGCGTACTAATTTCAAATATTATATTGGTATGTTTGGCACACAAAGTATAAAAATAAAAAAGATGTGACTGTCGAATTAACTTACAATAAAATAACCTTACTGTATATGCATAGGTATTTTGTTCTTAATTTACCTCTAGTTCATAAACTGAACTGACATAATTGTAGTTAGCCACGAAGCTATTGCTACTTAACCGTGCATAGGGGCGGACAGACCTTAACTTCATTTACCGAGAAACTAGCTGTATAACTTTATACCTACTAACGATTTAGAGTTGTATGATTCTGATTGAGGACTGATAACTTTGGAACTATCAAATCCTATGAATAATATAGATACAAAGCTTAATGCATTTGAATATTCATAAGAGATTTGATACACAATTTAGATAGATACCTAGATTTCTACCTTTGTCCCTTGATCCTTATACATGGCATATATTATGCGATAGTAATCAAGGTGTTGGCTCAATAATTAGAAGAGTAAAGTTATACGTTTTATATGCATTATCGCGGAAGCAAAAGTACCGCCTCTAAAGAAACTTGCACGGAAAGAGGAGTATGAAATTTAAAGTTATATTTCATACTCCTCACTTATCTACACTATACTATAATATTATGAAGAGGTAATATTTGTATTTTTGTGTGTGTGTGTGTGTGTGTGTGTGTGTGTGTATGTTTGTAATAAATAAACTCAAAAACGATTGTACCGATTTCAAAAATTCCCTCTCCATAGCGTGTTATGCTAAACTCACACCACGAGGAGAGGACCTTACACCACTAAAACCCCCGGACACTACTTCGATCCGCCGTTGGCGGGGGCCGGGTACGCATAAGCAATCCGGCCGCCCGCCGGAGGCTAGGAGTCCTGCTCGTTTTTATACCCGATGATGTCTCTTGGCTACTAACTACTATATCCTTCCGATGAAATAACAAAGCATAGACGTATTTAATTATGTTAGAAGCCTGAAAGGATCTGACTGAGATGGATTACAGTTTGAAATAGCACTTACCTTTTAGCTTTTTAAACCGGAAAGATGGACGGTTCCCGAGGGATATAATCTTAATAAAACCGCGTCGTAGATGTTGCTATATAAAAAAATATTCACCAGCAATGGTTATCAATCACAGACAAAGCATATTACCAGTGGTAAAATTGGAGTGGCCATGAGGAACACCATATTCCGGTTGGCATCGGTATAACTATATTACACAGGCTACTTTTTTGTCTGTCTATTTGTTTGACGATTTGTATTCCGCCTTATCTCCAAAACGGTAGTATCGATTTAGTCAGGACTTTCGTTTGTTAAATACTCTTTACGCGGATGACATACTTATTAAATGAAACCATCATCATCAGCCAGTATAACGTCCACTGCTACACATGGACCGCCTCCCGAGAGAGGGTAGTTGCCATAGTCACCGTGCTTGGCAGGCGGGTTGGTGACCGCAGTATTATGTTGTACCACACAAGGAAACGCTGCTGCCCGTTCCTTGATATATGATTATTATAGATGATGTTATAACAATAGGTACCAACGGCTTTACGTGTTTTCCGAAGCACGGAGGGTAGTCCCTCAACCAACCAGACCCGGGAATAAATCTTAGAATTTACACGAAGATTTTCTGTCTGGCGTGGGGATCGAACCCACCCATTTAAAGCGAGCCAAATACCGCTACGCTACGGAAAATACCCTTTACGCGGATGACATACTTATTAAATGAAACCTTACACTCTAATATTCCAGAAATTTTCCATGTACAACTCACGAATCATAATAATATAGCAATTTCCAGCTAGCCACAAGTTAGTTTAATAAAGGGCTTCCATTACTCTCAGTTGGAAATGAATCCGCCCACAAATACGAGATCAAAGCTCGTTTTCCTCTGCTAAGGTATGTTAGAAGCTCATTCAAAGTTATTTTTTGCCCGACTTGCTATTGACTAGACAAATGCCTGCTTTATAGGGATTAGGTAGATAAAAGAAAATTGCTTAACTGATGACGTGATGGCAAACCAATAGGTACCAAAATTAAAAGACAGGCCACAGTGAACCAGTTGCAGGTGTTTATCTACAAATAGTATTTTTTAGTATTTTGTCTTTCAGATGCCCTCGTAAACCCGAAGGTCGAGAGGTCTGCTATGCACTTAAATGTAAAGTAGAGCGACAGTTGTACAGAACTCCCCTAAAATATTAAAATTTACATGTCGTCAATCTCCCCATCAGCGACCGAGCCCTGAGCCGAAGTCCAAGTCTCACAGGGGGCTCTTAAGCAGGTTACTTAGTTTATGGTTTTTGACATACATACATAAGCTCACGCCTGTTCCCCAGCGGGGTAGGCAGAGACAATGGACCTCTACTTGCCACGATCCCGACACACATCTTTCGCTTCATTCACTCTCATAACATTCTTCATACAACCACGTCGGTTTAGGGTGGATCTTATTTGACCTTTTGCGAGAATGTCTTCGATTTGGTCAGAGAACGTTCGTAGAGTTCTTCCCCTTCCGACTGTGCCACTCACACTTACCGTGTATACCTGTTTTGTCAATCTTCTTCATCCATTCTTTCCACGTGACCAAACCATATCGTTTTTAAACCATTTAATAAGGCTGTCCTTATTAAATAAATTAAAAATCACGGGAATACGGTTTTTTTATGTTTTTTATTTCTGAGTATTAAATGTTAAGTGGTTCTTCTAGTTACTGCCAACCTTATATAGGTTGTAGCATTGTTAGTTACCCTCACGTCACGTGACGGGCGGTTAGTTGCGTTGTTTTGTTGCCTTGCCGTACCTGTACAACTCAGTCCGTCCCTGTAGTTTTACATTTGTGTTACAAAGGGTTGTTTCATTGTAGAGAGTACGGTTAGCAAAAATACTGCCCATTGACCTAGAGTAACAATCGAATGAATAGTTACTACAACCTCGTTGGTATAGCGGTAATATGTATGATTCTTACCAACGAGTTCCGGGGATTCGATTCCCGGGTCAGGCAATAATGTGTGATACCAGAATTTTTCTTAAATAAAATATAAGTACCAACCTGAAATTAGGAAGTGGGTGGTGTTTCACCTGTGCCTCAAAGATCATATTGTTAGCCCGACTTCCTAATAAAAAAGAGAATAGTCAATAAATAAGTAAAAAAATAAACGATTGAAGCCAAATTGTGTAATAGAACTTATTATAAGATTTCTGATTATCTTAGTGACAAACATGCTTGGGATTGTATTGCACCAATTTCAATGTAGTTCTCAGTACCACCAGTTACGCGGCACGATAGGGAAAAAAATATGACATTGCCATACAAATGTAACCATTTTTACGGAATCAATGATTTTGAACTTCGATTCTATAACCCATCAGAACATGTGATGCATATTGCTCGTGTACTATTGGTACATACACAAATACCTACTAGCTTTAATCCATATGTTCGTACCAGTTGTATTAGTTATTAACACATCACACCAATACACTACGAAATTGAATCATATTTTCATAGATGTAGGAAATAATTTTGAATGGAGTTTAAGGTGCCGATGGGACTTTTAGGATCGTTTAGTTGTGTGGGGGAAGCTATTGTTCAATTTCCGAGAACAATATGGTGGATCACGGAAATTGATGCATCATACTAGTGTTGATATAATCAATGTAGGTGTGCAGTATCAAACTAGGTGTATAGGTAATGTCATGCTAGTTAGTTAGATGGCACACCGTAGGTAGATAAAGAAAGACTCGTAGGAAGCTAGGATAGGGTATGGTGGTCCTCGCAAGGCCAGGCTCGCGACGCGTTCTATGATTCAAACACAATCCCAGCCCGCGCTGGTTGATCTTAATTGTATTTATAATATAATAAGCGACTATCACATGCCATAACAACATTGGAAATTTTTATCTAATAACATTATTGTTGAAATGTAAACTAATTTATTAGTCATTTTGGTTTTTCTGTTTTCTTTTCATTATCATTATATTTGACTTATAATAAGTACGATCGCTTCGTCTACATTATCTATAAACGTTTTCATTTCTTTTTATTTCAATCGGATTTCCGCATTTAGTTGGTCTTTGTACATTTCCTTTATACATTTATGTACATATTTTTTTTAAGAGATGGTTTCTAGATCAGACCACTCCATGTATTAAAATTGGTGTAGAAAAAGGTGACTGAGGGGCATACAGCTAATGAAAAGGCAGCAGCATCGATCACCTGCTGAATACTCACCATCTTACTGCGATCACCAACCCACCTGCCAAGCGATAGCATAGAGATTAAGGATATATGCCTTAACGACCTTTTTTTTTTTTTTTTTTGTTGTCCGGGAGGAAATGCATTGACGCATTCCCACCACCGCTGCAGCGTATTCGCGCGCTGGCGGTGGGATATGTGGGACTCGCCCTCTCCATAGCGTGGTATGCTAAGGTCATACCACGAGGAGAGGACCCTACACCACTAAAACCTCCTGGACACTCCTTCGATCCGCCGTTGGCGGGGGTCGGGTACGCATGAGCAATCCGGCCCCCCGACGGCACCCGCGGCCAATATGGTACCGCGGGATCTCCAGGGCCACACTTACAGTGGCCCATTTGCCCAATTATAGGGACGCCCGGAGTGTAGAGGCGTCCCTACACCTCATGGGTCGGCCTCGAAGGGAGCGGGGCCCATGTTATGCCTTAACGACCCTGGCTGTTCATAGTCTTTTAAGAGGAGGCCCATGTTCAGCAGTGGGAGTAAGCAGGCTGATACAGTGACCAGGGAATCAAATCCAAGGATCCTATTATCTTTTTAACATCGCAATCGAAAAGTCTGTACCTACCACAGGAGAATTCATAATAACAATTATCATTTTTATAAAGAGAATCATATTACATGAATCCTATTACATTGAAGAACGTGGAATGTTTTAGAACGGTGATATAAGTTAAAAGCCTCTGGTTTTCCAGCGGGAAATGACGTCATTACGTTCATATCCTATGTCTGTAATGGGGGGAGAGGGCACGTGACACGGTCTTACAAGTGAACTCTAGCGTAACATAATTTTTATCATTTAAAGATGGGATGTGTGGGCTATATATAGGGTTACCACCCGTACTATATTATATAGTATCGTACTATATTTCAGTCAAATGTACCTACAATATGTTATACCAAAATAATATAGTACAAAAAGTACTATATTTTTTTGATAATCCTAATTTCGCCCCATTTTTAAATTTTGAACGCACTTTCACCGCGGCATACAAAACAGATGAATTGTTGATTTACCCGCATCCCCACTCCTCACCGCGGCATACAAAAAAAATGAATTGTTGATTTACCTATTTTAATAATCTAACATGCTCAGATTCTCATAATTATTTTAAAGGTAAATAACCTTGAATGGTAAAACAAAGACTAATAACAAATAATTATTAAAAATATATGTGTACTATTTTTTTCGTGAATTTCCCAAAAGTTCTATATATTTTGCAACTTTTTCTATAAAGTACTATATAAAACAAAAAAATATATATAATGCAAAAAGTGGCTATATATATAATGCAGTTTTAAAATGAAAAACTAGTTTGATGTTTAATTATGATGAGAATCCTTCTTATATTATAAACGCGAAATTGTAAATTGTAAGAATGTATGAACGTTTGTTTGTTACTCTTGCACGTAAAAGCTACTGAACCGATTTGGCTAAAAGTTTGCACGCAGATAGTTCATAAGCTAGATTAAGATATAGGCTTCAAAATATTACGCTCCGACCCACTGGAGCAGAGTGACGCGGCTAAAACCGCGGGGCGCAGGTAGTACATTAATGATGTTTACAACTTACCATACCAATGGTAATGTATGGTTGTTGTCTAACTTGTTTCTATTTATCCATTAATGTTCATAGTTTTATGTATTATTTGTTCCATGATCTTCAGTCATAGTTGGCCGATGAACAGAAAAGTTTAACAACAGCAGATCTAAATTATATCAAAAATATCAAATTTAAGAAAGCATCTGAATCGGATTAAAGAAAACTACTTAGTTTTAATAAAGTTCTAGACATTTATCAAAATTCAAATAAAGATTTTACCCAACGATTTCTCATTTCATATTCACGATTTAAAAACCACGGTAAATGTTCCAGAAATTATCTTTTCCCGTCGGAAATTCCGTTGTATTCAAAGACAAACCCAGTAAGATTGTAACAGATGGAAACTCCTGCCGCGACCGACAGAGCACTCATAGATGTCGCCTTCAGAAACAGCGACTCATTGTCATATTATAATAATGTCTTTAGGAAAAACTCGACGAGTGAAACCATTGAAAACTGACAACAGCTAAGAGAAGAAACTTTGTTCTAAAACCTTTAATAAGAAATATGCAGATGCTTTTATGTACAAACTTATTTCGTTCTGTTTACTTTTTTATTCTATGAAATAAATTAATACTATATTAATATCATTAATAGTATCTTAATACATATACTTGATATTAAAGGCGACATTATAAGGGTAATAATTGCCATATAAACTTCGATAGTGACATCCTAGACACCAATTTTATTCCACGCCCGCGTAACTCCCGTTCCCGTAGGAACTTCATAATTAAATATAGCCTATTTTAATCAGTGATAATGTAGCATTCAAATGGTGAAAGAATTTTAAAAATAGGTCCAGTACTTTTTGAGCTAATTCGTTACAAACAGACTCTTCCTCTGAATAATATTCGTATAGATAAAATCATACAACAATTAAAATTTGATCGCCAAAAAGTTTTTATTGGTTTAAAGTGTGTTTTGTTACATTTCTTTCGGAACATTTTTATTTAATTACCTTCCTATAGAGTTGTCTTACTGTTAAATATTGTATACTGTGGCTTAGCTGGCATTCACGTTGCTGCACTCATTAGTTGAATAAAAGACAATTTCTACTAGTTTATTCATAACTACTCTTAGACTTTTTAACTTGTACTATATTTTAGATTCATCTTTTTCTGTGAGTAATGTTGACTCGTTAGGACTTCATTGGGGAGTTCAACGTCTTCAACCTACATCTTTCAAATATTATTAAGAGAGAAAATTTATATTTTTGTTTCTAATGAAGAGTTGCAAAAACTATAGAACTTTTTTTAAACTTTTTTCACCATTAACGCATTCCTCGAGCGTGTGTCACATGCGGATGAGGTAAGCCTTAAAAATCTATATTATGAGCTATAGGAAGAGTAGGAAAGTAGGAAATATGGGTTGTATTTTATGTTTTTTTTATATATCAGGTTACTCATATCAATTATATGTATAATGTCATAGCGGGCTAGCTAGCCCAACTTAACCAAAGTTAATAATTTTTGACGGAAATTTCAGTATGTAGCGAGTATTTCGCTATAAAATATAGTAGGTAGGTACTAAATATAATTTTATTTTACACAAAATATTACGCGGATATACTGACTGTGCTTGGCATCTAGTTTTAATAAATATTAAGTATTCTACGTGGAACAGCTAGTCTATGTAAAAATTATTTATTTATAATTCGCGCTCGCCGAGATACCGCACTCCCTCCGTAAATGCGGCAACTCAATTTTGTCATGTGTATAAGACACTGAAATGATCGGGTACGCCAATTGCGGCGTAGTATTTTTTTTGTCTCATTTTTCAAGTCCGGTGGCGGTATCTACACGAGCGCACGAGACAATCATTTAACTAAGACTATCAGCGAGAAACCAAACAGAAAATTTGATTCAAGATTAGATATAGGTACTTTGATGTTTTACCATTAAGTAATGATATTATGGTTAGGAATGTAATTCAATATACTGAACGACATACAACATGTTCTTTTACAAAGAGGTATTGTGAAAACTTATTTAAATATACGATTCATTGAGCCGCGATATTTCTTTGATCCTCAAATAAGATAATTTCGGTCCCGACTAAAATGTATTCAAATTGGCAAATTGTTTTGTTAAGGTACAGAAAAAGTGACTTTGGCTTTTTGTTTCAAATAATATCAATAATAATAATTTATTTCTCCTCACATAAGAATGTTGTACTAGGTATATGTTTTATTTTTATTTATACATAAATTAAAATATGTTATAAAATCTTTTCATCATCATCATCATCAGCCCCTCTATATGGCAAATAAATATAAAATACTAGCTGACCTGACAGACGCTGTCCTGTCTGAACTTAAACTCTTTTAAATTGATCTTTTAATAGTAGGTGATCTCTGAACTTACTGTGGTGTGCACTAAGAGCAGCACGCCTTCTGTTAATGTTATGCCAAACGCCATAAGATTACATTAAAAAGTTTATACTGTCAAAAGCGCTAAGATAGTATAGAAATTGTGGTTAAGTATTCTTAAATTTTCTAATATTCCGCGCAATTTTCTTATTTTTTTCTTTCGTAAGAACCTTCTCCCAATAATAACAAACACAACAAAAAAAGAATTAGTGAAATCGGGCAACCGTTCACCCGTGATGCCGTGATCAAGGGAAATAGGGATTAATTTTATATAGATTAGAATTACATATAGATTACGTAAATTACAAGCTTTGGCTACTTAGTAACAGTATAGACAAAACATTGTCAAGAGATTTCGATACTTATATCCCATTCAAAGCACGAAGATTCAGATGTTTCAGTTCAACATAGTCCCTAAAATATGGTCGAGATCCATTTACAAAGGGGTGTTAAGGTCAGAGTACATTTACGCACCCAGTTACGTGCACCCTTCTAACCATAACAAACGAGCGATGAGCGTTGTTACATATACCTATACCTAAATGTGCTTTGACCCTACAAAGTTAATGTTGATATTGAATGAAAACGAGTAGTTTTAGATGGTAAAATAACAAAAACTTTATTTAATTTACGAGGCAATATACCGGCTAGTAATGTTCACAGAGCAGAGAGAAAATACAGATTATAAACTTAACATAAATGACAGCACAAGCAAAAAGGCGCGAAATTTAAATATTACAACACTCCTCCTAAATTTAAGCCTTCATAAAAATGTTTAATTTGAAACATTAACAAAACAAAACAACACTTAAACAATAACTAACTGTTAGTAATTACATCACTAGATTTAACTCCAATTTTATCTCTTAAATAACAAAACTTAACTTTACACAGAGGTTTGGTTAAAATATCAGCATATTGTTCATCACTGCAAACATAGTTTAATTGAATAATTTTATCATAGTATTTTTCTTTAATGAAATGAAACTTAATGTCTATATGTTTGCATCGTTTATGAAAGTTAGTATTTTTAATTACACTTATGGCACTTTGATTGTCCAAATTTAAACACACAGACTTTTGATTAAATTCACCAATATCAGATAGTAACTGTCTAATCCACATAACTTCTTTTGTAGCAGCACAGGCTGCCATAAATTCTGCTTCAGTGGTTGATAGAGCCACTGTCTGTTGTCTCTGACAGGCCCATGTTACTGCTCCTCCATTTTTAATAAAAACGTATCCAGTGACTGAACGTCTAGTGTTAGGGTCATTAGCAAAGTCTGCATCACTATACCCTATTACAACATTGGGCTCTGATGATTGTGTGTAATATAGACCATACTCTCTAGTTTCCTTTAAATACTTCAAAATTTTCTTTACTGCATTCCAATGAGTTTCATTGTAAGAATTTAAAAATCGACTCACCAGGCTTACAGCAAAAGAAATATCAGGTCGGCTTACTGTAGCAAGGTGCATCAATGATCCAACAGCTTCCCGATATGGAATGTTCTTTTCTGTTTCACCTTCTCCTTTTTTCAATATTGTATGTGGATCAACTGGAATGCTGTTAGGTTTAGAATCAATTAAATTAAATTTATTTAATAGCTTTTCAATATAGCTTGATTGATGTATGAAGATATAATTGTCATATTTTATTATTTCCATACCAACAAAATTTCTGAGTGGAAAAGTTTTTACTTCAAATATTGACTGTAAGTCATTAATTAATTCCTTTATGGTTGACATATCTTTAGAGAATATCAGTCCATCATCAACATATAAACACAGATAACATTTTTCTCCATTAATATTTCCTATATACACACACTGATCAGCTTTACTATTAACTAGCCCAAACTTCTTTAAAACTGAATCAAATTTAGAGTTCCAGCATCTGGGAGATTGTTTTAAGCCATATAATGATTTATTGAGCTTACAAACCTTATCAGTCTTGCAGGGTAAGCCTTCAGGTACAGTCATGTATATGTCCTCTACAAGCTCACCATATAGAAAAGCTGTTTTTATGTCTAATTGTATTATGTGAAGGTTATGTTGGGCAGCTTCTGAGAGTAATAAGCGGATTGCATCATACCTGACAGTGGGTGCAAATGTTTCTTCATAGTCAATACCTTTGGTTTGTGAGTACCCTTTAGCACAAAGCCGGGACTTGTATCGTGGTCCAGAAGATTCTTCTTTTATGCGAAATACCCATCTACATCCAATTACTCGCATATCAGGAGTTTTATCAACTAATGTCCATGTTTCATTTTGTTGATGAGAATGAAGTTCTTCTTCTATTGATTTTATCCATTTTGAAGCATCAACAGAATTAATTGCTCTTTCATAATTATCAGGAACTTCATAATTTAATAATTGTTCATCAAAACACAAGTAAGAGCTTTCTTTTTGTTTCTGAGAATTTAAAACTTGTCTTCGTGTTCTGACTGTAACATTCCTTTCTGGTGAAGATTCTATGCTTTCATCAGGGAAGTACTCACTGTCTGACTGTGATTTACTTTCAGTTACAGTATTATATGAGTCATCACTTGATATTTCTTCACAATCCTTATTTTGAATACTGCATTCATTTGTAGTTAATTCAATGGGCACATAATTTCTCTTGACTGTTGATTCTAGGAATATTGCATCTCTACTTTTTATTGCTTTCCTTGAGTTAGGTAATAAAAATCGATACCCTTTAGTGTTTTCACAATATCCAACAAATATCAATTTTTGTGATTTTGAATCCAATTTCTTTCTTTTCTCTTTTGGTAAATGCACCATTGCTTCACATCCAAATGTTCTCATATGGCTGACATTGGGTTTTTGTCCTGTCCACATCTCTTCTGGTGTTTTATAGCACAGAGACTTTGTTGGAGAGCGATTTATAATGTAAGCAGCCGTGTGAATAGCCTCAGCCCAATACACTTTAGGTAGGTTGGCATTCAACATCATACATTTTGCTCTTTCGATCAAGGTTCTATTCATTCGTTCGGCTGTACCATTTTGTTCTGGGGTGTAAGGTGTGGTTGTCTGATGTATTATTCCAGCACCTTTAAGAAAGTTTGAAAAATTCCTATTGACATATTCAAGTCCATTGTCAGTTCTGAGAATTTTAATTGAACGACTTAACTGATTCTCAACTAACCTTTTAAATTCAATAAATTTTTCTAGGACTTCAGATTTGTTATGCATTACATATATAAATATCTTCTTTGAGTAATCATCTAGAAATGTCACAAAGTATCTAGCTTTGCCAAATGACTGAGTTTCTATTGGTCCACAAATGTCAGAGTGAATTAATTCAAGCAGATCTTTACTCTGAGATCCTTGACTTTTGAATGGTAAACGTGTTTGTTTTCCTTCCTGACACGTTATACACTTCACATTACTTTCATGTGTACCAAGCTTTAAGTCGGCAGTATTCTCACTCAATTTGTTCAAACTATGAAAATTTAGATGACCCATCCTTTGGTGCCACAGGTAAATATCTTGCTCGATAACATCTGATATGCATGCATGAGCTGCAGGCATGTTCAAGTGATACATATTATTTATCAAGCTTGCTGTTGCTACTATAACATTGTTTTGGTTAAGTATAGTACAGCCACTCTTATTAAACTTTACTTGGCCACCATTCTTAATTATTTGACTAACTGACAGCAGGTTAGTAGCTAGTTCAGGCACATACAGCACATTTGTAAACAATATTTCATTTTGTTGACCTCCCTCATTATGAACACATAAGCTTATTTTTCCTGAGCCATGAACAGATAATGATTTGTTATTTGCAACTTTAATAGTTTTTATATCTGGATTTGTTTCTTCTATTAACAAATTCTTGTGTCTGGTCATGTGTACCGAGGCACCTGAATCAACATACCAGTCATCAGAGTAACCAGAAGAAGCGATAAATACAGCTGCATAGGATGATTGGTTCTGTTTACTTTCTTTATTCTTCTGATACTTATTAGGTTTTGATTTACAGTTAGGACTTTTATGACCATATTTGTTGCAAGTATAACAACGGGGGCCTTTAGAAAAACTTTTGTTTTTATTATGAAACTTCTGACTTGAAACAAAAGCAGTTGAATCACTTTCAGTTTGTCTTACATCTTGTAGAAGTTTAGATTTTATTGAGTCAGAGCTAATCTTCATACCTGAACTTTCAATTGCTATTATCATTGGCTTGTAACTCTCTGGAAGGCCGGACAACAAAAGAGTACCGAGCCACTCATCATCTACATGAAAGCCAATGTTTCTCAATTTATGTGCTGTAGTTATAATTTTACTAACATATTCCTCCACATTAGAACATCCTGCTAGTGTAGTATTGCATAAGTCTCGCAGTAGACCAACCCGGCGTGTAAGTCCTGAGTCATCAAAGGCACGGGATAAGTCATTCCAAACCTCCTTTGCAGTGCTTGAATCTTGAATATGGATATAATTCACAGGATCCACAAGAAGAATTATCTTTGATCTAGCCTTGGTGTCACGCTTTTTGTCAATTTCTTTAGCTGGTGTAGTTGGTTCGACACAGTCCCATAGTTCTTCGTGTTCCAAGTATGTTTTGACTGCGAATCGCCATGTCGCGTAGTTATCACGGCCTGTTAACTTTTCTATGAATGCTAATGAGTTATTTGACGATGACATGTTAGTTGTATATCGCAAAACAACTTTAAACTTCTTCTTGAAACTGAGCACGTTGCGGGTTTTTGAAGATGTTTAGAACACTGAGTTTAGTAACTTTTGTTCACTGATTTTAACTAATCGGACACTCTGGGCCCATAACCTGTTGATATTGAATGAAAACGAGTAGTTTTAGATGGTAAAATAACAAAAACTTTATTTAATTTACGAGGCAATATACCGGCTAGTAATGTTCACAGAGCAGAGAGAAAATACAGATTATAAACTTAACATAAATGACAGCACAAGCAAAAAGGCGCGAAATTTAAATATTACAACAGTTAACAGGCATAAAGACTAAACAATTCTATTTAGTCCGTAAGTTAGATTACCAAAAAATATTGGACACGTATTTTTTTTTCGTTCTTCAAACTCCAAAAATTTCGGTTTGGTACAATTTACCTAGTAGTGACCTCACAAGCTTCCCTCTCCTGAACTTTAAAGTTTATTCTTGCTCTGTATCTTTTTCATTGTAATTGATTTGATCAATAAAATTAGGCTTATGTTTAACTTACCATCAGATATAGTAAAAATGATCACCAAAATTAAACCCGCATTTTAATGTAAAATTGTAACCAAAGTTTTAACATTTCGCTATCGTATTTAATCAAAATGACTCCAAATAAATCATTGTTAACCCAAAAGTAGTAAATGATCACCAAAAGTACCTAAATGTTTTACTAATTTACTATTCGGTTCTGGCACTCGCCGGCCGCTGCCGCGGCACCGCTCGCTTCGCTCGCTCGGCTCGTGCGTTGTATGGCCGCAGCTCTAACCTAACCTAACCGATTGTCATTTTTCATTGATTTTATTAAGGTAGAAATAGCGCAATAATTTGCTCGCTAAGATTTGGTGATCATTAACTACATTTGGTGTTCGAATACAATTTGAAGTGCAGTCGTGACTAAAATAGCGAGTACTATTATAATTTTAGACTTTATTTTTCTGGTGTCAAGTATATATTTTTGGTGGTCATTATATTTTATCCCATAAAATTATACGTGTCCAATATTTTTTTTTTATTATTCTAACTGACGGATTGAATAGGTTTTTTGGCTTCATGCCCATTTATAAAGCATCGAACTAAAGGGTCTTCTCTCTGTGCAGCTGACGGAGTCCTATCAACAGTGAACGTAGTGGAAGCGCTGCAGGAGTTTTGGAACGTGAAGGCGGCGCGGGGGGGCGGCGCGGCGGGTGGGGCGCTCGTCATCTACGAGTCCGTGCCTTCCGCGCACCCCCCCTACGTGTGCTACGTCACGCTGCCAGGGGGCGCCTGTTTCGGCAGTTTTCAGGTAAAACACATGCACATAATACATTATATATATAGTTTCGTTAACTTTTTAAGCAAGGTTAAGTTTAGTTCATTTTCTCCATCAAATGTAGACTTTGAAGTCTTCGGTAGTTTCAGGTGAAATGGATTTTCATACTGTTTCCAATTTATTACACGATTATTTAAAACGATTTTGCTTTAAGTATGGTAATTAATTTATTAGGTAATGTAATTTGAAAGCAATTTTTATCCTATAAATTTAAAGAGGAATTCTCATCAACGTTGTCCAAAAAATATATAAAAGTTTTCTTTCTATTGTACCCAGAATTGTCCCACAAAAGCGGAAGCCCGACGTAGTGCGGCTAAGATAGCCCTCATGAACAGCGTGTTCAATGAGCATGAATCACGGCGCATATCGGAGCATTTTATAGAGAAGGCGGTGGCAGAGGCCCGCGCGTCCTTCGCGGGCGACGCGGCCGCGCACCACCAGGACCCCAGCGCTGGGATCGCGGCTTTCAGGTGAGAAGATGGGCATAGCTTGATATCTTAGGTACGGTAGACTTATTTTTTTACATACGGTAGTATCATAGGGCATTGAATGACCTTGATGACCACGTAAACTACCAATATGTATATGACATTAAGAATGGCTAACTGATCAAGAGTCATTTAGACCTTGTACATATTTAAGTACTGCATAAGTAGTAAATAACTGAAATTTGCTTACTTGCACTGCCAAAATTGAAAACTTGATCTTCAAAATGTGTGGAGGAAAACGTGGTCTCCTTTGTCCCCTTCCGAAAAAACCAAAGTTGCGGGCGCCCTTGACAATATCCTTTCATCAATAAATGAAAATTTTACCATAAAGAGGTAGTGTCGGGAATACCAAATGAATACAGCAGATAACTTTTAATTTCGAATGAACAAGTAAAAATCACGAATAACTTTCGATTTCACAACACAGTCACGTAGACTTCAACCATTTTTCGTACCTGTTTGCTTTACTAATGAGCTTTACACTCCACAGGTTTATGCTAGAAGCTAACAAGGGGCGCACAATGCTGGAGTTCCAGGAGCTAATGACGGTGTTCCAATTGCTGCATTGGAACGGCTCACTACGAGCGATGAGGGAGCGTCAATGTTCGCGGCAGGAGGTAGTCGCGCATTATTCAGCCAGAGCTTTGGACGATGCCATGCGTGAGCAGATGGCGAGAGAATGGGCTGCGAGAGAAAGAGACGCATCAACCGCCGGGGGAGGGGTGCTCCGCGCGGAGCTCGTCAGGGCCGAGAGGGAGCTCCGCGCCGCCCGCCTCGCGGCCAGGGAGCTCCGCTTTCCGAAGGAGAAGCGCGACATCCTTCAACTGGCGGCCCGCCTCGCGCCGCCCCAGCAGCAACAGTGATCTCATCGCGCGAGCCTCGCCACACACACACTTTGTTATTTAAGTATAGGTATATAGTGTAAGATTAATTAATGCGTGTTTTATTTGATACCATCCTCAAATTTAACTACTCAAGACAGACCTGAATGCTAATCACGTAACGATATGACTATGACTTAGATGATAAAAATATCTTCATTACTGTAAGGTTACTGTATTATTAAAGATAAATTAACTTAATAAATTGATATATTTTTTGCTTGCATTAAAGCTGAATATAAAGACATTTTTTTATCTAAGTCATAGTCATTTGGTCATGTGATTAACCTCCTGAGGTTCTAATCACAGTAACTGTTCCCATTATTATTTATGGACCTAAGCCTAACGTTGGCTTAAAAGTCCCAAAACCAAAATGAATTGCAACCCACCTTGATTAAAAGTTAATCACAACATCCAGAACACCAACGAACTTTTAAATAAGAGACATTACATACGAATATAATTATATAGAACATAAAGAACTGTGTCGTATTCAGTAGTGCAGTAAAATTCGTCCTAATTCATTTTTCACAAAATATAATTTGGAACAGCGTCGCTCGCTGACGTGTACTGCGGGGACACACATTCAGTTTTTCCCATTGTTTTGTTTTTCATTACATTTCTCATACTGTAGAACTAAGCATCGTATAAATTATTATGACATTTGGTGCACGAATCAAGTACCGATGTTGAAATGTTTCAAACTACAGCGAAAACATTAAATTTAATTAAGTGCGTGGGCTGAGCAGAGTTTGTGATAATATTTTCCTTACATCGCAAATGTCAGAATAATTTACGTTCAACCATCGAGTAGTTCTACGATTACATTGGTTTACTTAAGACGAAATGGTTTTCAAATGGATGTGGATTAAATGGCAACAAAGCAGATCAAATCATCATTTGTGCAAGCAACCTTCACATTTAGGCAGATACTACTGGAATAGTTATTCAATGGATTTAATTTTTTCACGAACATATCGAATTACCAAGAAGTCTTTTCCGAAATATAAGGCTAGCATAACGTTTAAAAATTTAGCAATCTGCGCAAGAAGGTTTTGGACTTCAGCTCAGGAGTGCGGCACTTACGAGGGGATTTCAGAGTGATGAAAGAAGTTATCGAAGGGATTTATGTGCAACTAATGGAGTAAGTATCACGGTATCTATATCTGGTGTATGTGTAGGTAAGTATACCGGGGTTTGACTGACGGACATTGAGTAGCAATTTGAATTATTTTATTTATACTCTTTTTCTCGCTATAAAAAGTAGCCTATGTCCTTTCTCAGGTTCTACACTATCTGTGTACCAAATTTCATTTAAATTGGTTCAGTACTTTTGGCGTGAAAGGTCGACAGACAGACTACTTTCGCATCACTACATAGAATAAAACAAAGTCGCTTCCCGCTGTCTGTCTGTACCTATGTATGCTTAGATCTTTAGAACTACGCAACGGATTTTGATGCGGTTTTTGTTAATAGATTGAGTGATTCGAGATAAAGGTTTATATGTATATTACATCAGAATTACACTCGTGCGACGCCGTGGCGGGTCGCTAGTTTATAATATTAGTAAGGATAATTGATTCGCCAAATGAGTTACTAATCGCAAAACTCAAAACGTCTACGCATTCGCAAGGCGCTACCGATGTAACTGACTTCCATTTTAATTGTTCCAAGTTATTTACATTATAAACGAAACAAAACAAATAATTTTCAGCACTAACTGCTAGTCCATTTTAATTTTTCAAAAAAAAACAGTTTTTTGTTAAATATATATAGGGTGACTGGTAATTAGTGACCGATACCTAAACACATCATTGTGCTCATGATAACAAACAACTTTTACTATGGCACCAAACCTGAAATCGCGAAAAAAAAATCAGCTGTTCCATACATCCATGTTCACATAACTCTACAACATGGTAGGTAGCAGCTGATTTTTTTTCGCGATTTCAGGTTTGGTGCCATAGTAAAAGTTGTTTGTTATCATGAGCACAATGATGTGTTTAGGTATCGGTCACTAATTACCAGTCACCCTATATAAAAATGTGATACCAATAACAAAATGGATAAATTTGTTATCTGTCTGTTACGAAATAAAATATTTCGAGCTCCCATCTGTTAATCATTTGTTTCTATTACACTGTAATGCTCCATATATTCTATTCTTTCTAAAAACTGATATACTCAGTAAGATACTCTTCTTCATCAGCCCATATAACGTCCACTGCTGAACATGGGCCTCCACAGGAGGGTATTTGCATTAGGCACCACGCTTGGCAGGCGGATTGGTGACCGCAGTATTGAAGAAACGCTGTTGCCCCTTTCCTTGATATACGATTATAATAGATGATGTTTAACAATCAGAACTAACGGCTAAACGTGGTGTCAGAGGCACGGAGGGTAGTAAAAAATAATAATTTACACAAAGATTTCCTGTCCGACGTGGGGATCGAACCCATGACCTCCAACATTTAAAGCGAGCCAAATAAAGCTACGCTACGGAGGTTGTCATGATACTTTAAACTGACACCAAAATCAACATTACCTGCAAAATCACACAAAAGTGGAAAGTCAATTCAAATAAAGAAAAAATATTAAAGCGATATTATTGTACAACTCATGTGTGGTAACGATTAGTTGCGCACGGCTGTTAGTGCAATTAAGCCATAATAGTTTTAGATGCACGAACGAGCATACATTATTCCGAATAATTAAATGAATTTGATTCACTATTGAAATACTAATTCCATTAGAATTGATCACAATTTAATCAGTAACGGCGTTCACTTATACAATATTCATTAGTGTACACTACATGAAATGAAATTTATCTAGTGTATGTATTTGTATTTGACAAGTGAATTTGACAATTTTAAATAACACTTCAATTCTAAATTCAAGTGGTTTTATAAACATTGTAATATATATATGTTTACTAGCGGCCCGCCCCGGCTTCGCACGGGTGGACTTTTATACCCTACCCCTGCCCTACCCTACCCCTACCCTAACCCTACCCTACTCCTACCCTACCCCTACCCTACCCCTACCCTACCCTACCCCTACCCTACCCCTACCCCTACCCTACCCCTACCCTACCCCTACCCTACACCTACCCTACCCTACCCCTACCCTACCCTACCCTACCCCTACCCTACCCCTACCATACCCCTACCCTACCCTACCCTACCCTACCCCTACCCAAAAGTATCCTATGTCCTTCTCCCAGTTCTTAGCTACCTCCCTACCAATTTTCAGCCAAACGGTTCAGCCGTTCTTGAGTTATAAATAGTGTAACTAACAAGACTTTCTTTTGTTTTTAAAATGTATTCTGCTATTCGGGACGGAAACAAATCCAACAAATCAAAAACCATGGCGATCGGTCCAGCCGTTCTCGAGTTATAAGTGTTGTAACAAACACGACTTTCTTTTATATATATAGATTACTGAACAACTATCATAAAATGTCACGAAATAAGGCTCAAGCTACATCAAATTATGTTATTACTGCTATAAATTATTACTGAATACAAAAATTAAAGAGGCATCTTAAAATAGCATTATCACTTTTTTTTGCGAGGGGACATATGTAGTTATCCCCAAGGCTTTTGTTACTTCACCAGGCATAAAGGCGAGCAGAGCTCCAGTCTAGATAAACGGGAAGATTGAGGGATTATGGCGTTTAGTTTTTTTTTAGGGGAGTTTTGTGCAACTGTCCCTCGGCTTTACAGTTCGCGGACCTCTCGGACTTGTCTTCGAGGGCATCGGATGGTTCTTAGTAAACTACGGGTCGGGAGGGATTATCACACAGACTCATATGCATGCGACGAAACTACGTAGAATATGTGTTTCTTATAACATTAGTATAGTCAAAGTCGTATTTTGTATATATAGCTTGAATATATTCGTTTGGGTATATGTAACTCAGTATCTCCATTTACATAGAATTCATTTAAATATGAAGACGATGCCCTCGTAGACCTGAAGTCAGAGAGGCCCGCGAACTGTGAAGTAGAGCGACAGTTGCACAAAACCCCCTAAAATACTAAAAGACATAATCTCATCGCCAGCGACAGCCCTGAGCCGAGGTCCAAGCCCCACAGGGGGCGCCCTGTTGCGCAGATTGCTTAGTTTGTAGTTTTTAAACCATTTATTAAGACTGGAACTCTGCTAGCCTTTATGCCCGGTGAAGTAGCAAAAGCCTCGTGGCTACCTACGTAGGTCCTTCCGAAAAATAATTGTAAACTTCTTCTTTCTTTCTCAAGAAGATAAATAAAGGGAGTAAACCGCGGTTCACAGCTTGTCTTGAATCCATGTCTCATATTCGTAATATAAAATGCTACTAAGGTTCCTAATGACACCGAACGCGTTTGAGGCACGTTAGATAAATGTGCATGACAAATACAAAGAGTTTCTTAAAAGGCCATCTGTGTAATGAAACTGGTTCAATTTTATAGGTAAATGTATGAAAAAATAGCACATAAGTGTAAATTAAGCAGGTACGATAAGTAGCGGCAAGTAAAAAATTATTTATTTCAATGATTAGCCAGCATGAACGCTATTTGGCTCGCTGTAAATCTCGGAGATCGTGGGTTCCAATCCCACTGTGGACAAAAAATCTTTCACAAATTCTAAGATTTCTGTTGAGGGACTACCCTCCGTGCCTCGGAAAGCATGTTAAGCCGTTGGTCCTGATTGTTATAACATTATCTATATCAATCGTATACCAGGAAACGGGCAGCAACGTTTTCTTGTGTGTTTCAATATAATACTGCAGTTACCACCAAACCTGCCATGGTGACTATGGAAAAAACATCCCCCGGGAGGAGGTCCATGTTCAGCTGTCGACGTAGTACGAGCTGATGATGACACAGCATGAAAGCTATACTAAATTGCTACTTTTTAACATATTCACAGTCATTAGGTTTTTTTTTACTTAGCCCCATGTCTGTATTAATATTATAAAGGAAAATGATTTGAACTTTGTTTGTAATTAATCAAAAACTACTAGAACGATTTCTACAACTATTTCACCACCATATCTTATTATGAGCTAAACGGTTGAATACGCGAGGTATAGTTGAAATTTGGTCATAATTTCGTAACTGTTCATGTCAACTACGCTTCTAACGGGCTATCAACCATTGGATTTGACTAGATTTCCTTTTGGGAACAAATAAAAACCATTTTTTTTTAATTTCCAAAGTTTTTTTAAAAAGAGATTCCACACAATATAATTTTCTAATGGAAACATAGCTGGTAGTTATGTAGTTTTAAACTCTTTGAAGCTTTATTCCCTGCAAGTTGTTCTTGCAACAGACAATCAATCGCAATGCTTCACCGTAGCCATAATCGCTTAACAGATTCTTTGTACCCTTTGTTCTACAAAGCTGCCAATATCGTAAAGCTTCGGTCTAGACAATACGGTTTTTCTCTTTCTAAGTTATCTTTATTGACCGTACGACATATTGTACACGATTATAGAGATTGAGGTACAATAAAGTAGATAAAGTGAGTTACAACATTTTTGCCCAAGGGGCGTGATATATTGAATCTAGGAGAGTCTCGTGCACGATGGGTTCCATACCATTTTCAAGCGTCTACCGGTTGCCGTTATTTATATCGACCAAAAAAGGGCAAAAGAAAAGTTTGTTGTATGGGAGCCCCCCTTAAATATTTATTTTATTTTATTTTATTTTTATATTTGTTGTTATAGCGGCAATATAAATACATCATCTGTGAAAATTTCAACTGTCTAGATGTCGCGGTTCTTGAGATACAGCCTGCCCGGCTAGCATAGGCAGCGCGACTCGAGGCTACTCTACGGAGGCCGACCATTGCGTTTCTGTAATGTGCTCCATAAAGTAGACTCGAGTCGCGCTGCCTATGCTAGCCAGGCTGGTGACAGACAGACAGCGAAGTCTTAGTACTCGGGACCCGTTTTTACCCTTTGGGTACGGAACCCTAAAAACTGACGTTTGTATGTATGACTACCCCATGTGTTCCTATGAAAGCAGTGACTAAGGGACATACATCGGATGGATGAGCAGCAGCATGTAACAGCTCAAGGTAAGTTACCACCTTATAGTGATTATGGCAATATCCCACAACGACCCTGGCTTGTAAGGTCTGTTTATGGGGCAATGTATACTCTTCTACAACATATTTCCTAATAATATAGATCTTTCTTAAAAAAAGTTTATACACGATATGTCAAAAATAAATTATATAAACCAGCTTATTATAAAATTTCTGAATATGTTAATGACAAAACTTCTTGGAGTGGAGTGGAGTGAGTTGCTCTGAAAAAATACTGCTTTACTAAAAATTGAAACATAAAATTAATTTAAAAAATGGATTTCTCTGAGTTTCTTTGCAGTTCGTCTCAGCGTTGCCACGTCTAGAACAGGTGGGAGAAAAGAAAGGCACGCATTATAAGAATATGATTTAAATTATTTTAAAATGTCTATATGCATAAAGAATGTTTTGATTTGATTTTTTGATTTTGTTTAGAAAAAAGTAAAAGTACTAATAAGATCTAAACTCATCAGATAAATATATAAGTGGGGCGCCTAACGAATGACGAATAAAGTTGGAGTTCTGCTCATTCACCCATGACCGCAGTCTTAAGCCAACATTTCTCACAACCAACTTTTTATAACAAGCTACTTCTTAAAATATTATCTTACACAAAACTTGGAGTAAGATAATATGTGTGGTACCGTTAGCAAAATAATTGAAGTTGTTCTGTCATAAACTTATTGTTTTAATTTTCGAAGAATGAGAAGTATTTTATTATGTACCTATATGTATATTAACGTGGGAGTATTAATTTAACAATATTTGATATAAAGTTATAAACATTTTTACATAACTATACTCCCACATAGTGGTATAATAATGTGGCAAACAAACACTCGTATCCATAGGGATTTTGAGAAGTCAACTCTTCATGTTATCTTCAATACCACCTATAAATTAAAAGCGAAACCGCGCGGGACCACTTCTATACTAATATTTTAAAGAAGAAAAGTTTTTATTTTTGTATGTTTGTTTCGAATAAACTCAAGAAGTACTGGACGGTTTTCGATAATTTAGAAAGTTAGAATGCTACATTATCCCTGAATAACATAGGCTATAAAATATTTTTTACTAGAAATGTGCACCCGTGCGAAATTACGGGCCGCTAGTAAATGATAATGAAAAAAAGTTGTAATATTGACGTTATAGTAAGCTTTAGGTTTAATAACTTCCAGAATGCAATCTAAACAAAAATCGATATAATTTTAGGAGCGTTCATCATCTTCACTAAGTATATAAAATACATTCATAAACACACAACACTTAATACAAAACCCGTCCTATTCAAACGTAACGTTTTTTGTAGTCTGTACCTTGCGCGTTTGCCGGCGTGTGTGATCAGGTGCAGTTCCGGAGCGCACGCGCAGCGCTAAATAACTAAATATTGACATGACCTCCCGCTAGCGTGTCCTTCGTCTGTTGAACCTGGTTTAAGCGATTCCTTGAAAGCTCCAAGACTTTGATCTATGTATTAATCTGAAGTTAAATCTTTGAACTTATTTTTAGGGATATTGGCCACATGTTTTTTTTTATTGTCATTACCACCAAACAACTGCCACTTGGATTTGTGGGTGACAAAATACAGTAGTTCTAAAGAGAGATTTCTAAAGAGAGAGAAAGAGAGAGAGAAAATTTGTAGAGAAGATCAACTTGTGGTTTAAAAAGTTTAAAATAGACCACCCCATCTTCCCATGGGTGTCGTAAGAGGCGATTAAAGGACATAAAGCTATCGAATGGCCGCATCTATCAACCTAAGGTTACCTTCCTTCTTACTGCAATCACCAATCCGCCTGCCAAGGTGGTTTGCTGACCGCAGTATTATGTTGTAACACAAGGAAACGCTGCTGCCCGTCCTTGATATACGATTGCTATAGATGATGTAATATCAATCAGGACCAACGGCTTAACGTGCTTTCCGAGGCACGGATAGTGTCCCTCAACCATTCAGACCCGGAAATATATCTTATAATGTACACAAAGATTTCTTGTCCAGCGTGGGGATCGAATCCATGACTTTTGAGATTTTAAGGGAGCCAAATACCAATAACATAGAGGCCGTTTCTAAATCATTTTATACTTTTTTATCTTTGTATCAGTTTTAAACTTGTGTGCGGCAATAGGAACCGTAAACAGGGTTGTCAGGTTCAATACGTTGCGGTTGCCGGTAACTTCCCACTACTGTGGCTCAATTCTGATAAATCAAGTAAAGTTACCTATAATCTACTTTTAGGTGACGCTCTTTTAAGATTCCCTGAAGAATTTTAACACATTTGGTATTGAACTTTGGGGCATAACAAAAATTTAAATGTGGGAATTCTGCAAAGATTTCAAAACAAAATACCGCGCATTTCAAGACTCGGAAGAGAGACCTAAACATAAATACTGTCAAAAAGGACGTCTGAAGATCTGCTCACCATTGTTTCCGAGGAATTAGCAAAAGCCTGCAGGCTAACGCCATAATGTCCGTCCGAAAAAAAAACTTAAAAAAAAAAAAAAAAAATTGGTAATATGCTCAAAAAATATTATATTTTGGGAGGAGCAATGATACAACGTACGTATCACAAACCAAAAAAAATATAATAAATATTTTAAAGAAGAACGGTGAATTGGTGGAAAACAGTGCACCAATAAAGCCAAACACTTTACCTAAACTACTAGAAAACTAAATACCAAAAAATCGTTTATCGTTTATATTAGCAGAATCGGGACTATGGTATAAGTTTGTCAATTACTGTGTAGTTGCAGCAACCACCGAGTCTTTGAGTGGAGTAATTGTAAACGTCGGGGCTGGTTTATGTATTAACACTCTATAACTTCATACTAAGTTTCGATCTAGTGGCAGCAAAAGTTCCTAAGTTTGCATACTCAGGTTCTTGAAGCTATCTGAAAACATGCTCACAGGATAATGTTATAATTAGCTGTTATAAGTAACCAAAAAATAATCACTTTAATGCTAAGGTACCATTGAACCAGACCGGCCGAATGACATTAAAAGGAAATTAAAGTGTCAGCAGGAATTACTGTACATTCACATTTCGTGATGGCCGTACGGCTCCCGACGGACTTTACGGTTAAAATACGAACTACCTGCGCACTGATAAACACTGTTTATACTTGTTACTTAAGAGGATTAGGCTGCAAAAATTATATATATTCAAGTTTTTCAGTTCGATCCCCAACCATTGCACTACCGACGTGAAACCACTCGTAACACAAGCATATTAGCTTAGCACGAGGGGTTAACAATAATACTAGTAGAATAAAAAATTAGTAAACTTATAATAATAATAATAGTTAACGTATAATTGAGAAGTTTAACCCTTAAACGGACAGAGGGAATATAGAACCCAACATATTTTGAACTTTATGTACTTGTAATAAAGATCAAAACCAATCAATTCTAAACATACCCTCTGTCCGTTTAAGGGTTAAATAAAAATGACCGTTCATATTTCTGTCACATTTACAGTCCGCGACGGCCGTGCGGTTCGCAACGGCTCTGTACGGCTCCCGACGGACTCCACGATCGAATTATGAACTGCATTTCATGTTAATGGGCCGATGCGAGTCGGTCGTATTATCTACGGAAACCTAAACATAAACTAATGCTAAGTATGACGAATCGCTTTTATTAAACCAGACTTTAAATAACCATGAACAAGGATTGTGTGTTCAACACCGCTATTCTGAGTGAAATGAAATCACCATTTAATTAAAATAATAATAAACTGTGGGTGAACGACCGCCGGATATAACTTGAATGAGCTGTAGACGTCTTAGTAGAATTTTTAAATGATATAATATAGGTACATATATAAGTGGTCGCCTCGTTCGACCAGAATAAAAAATATATATAAACATTCTGCACTCCTTCTCTAGGTATATAAACTATCAATGTGTGAAATTTCATACTCCTCCGCAAATGAAAACCGGCCAAGAGCGAGTCGGACTCGCGTTCGAAGGGTTCCGTACCATTTTCAAGTGCCTGTTGCCGTTACCTATAGATATGAAGCAAAAAAAAAAGTTTGTTGTATGGGAGCCCCGAGGACCATGTATAAATACCGGTAAAGAAATCGATGTGTATCTTAGATTAATTTCCGAGGCTGGTTGGTTAGGGGACTACCCTCCGTGTCTCGGAAAACACGTTATCCGTAAGTCCCGATTGTTATTACATCCTACTATTATAAATGCGAAAGATTGTATGTGTGGATGTATGTATGTTTGTTTCTCTTTCGCGCAAAAACTACCGAATGGACAAAATATCACGCTCTGACCCACAGGAGATAAAACAGCGGTGCAACAGCAGGTAAACAGCGGTTTATATGACTAATTACATACCTGAGGACGGGCTACAGCGATTACCCGAGTGTCTTATTACATGATACTGCGGTCACCATCCCGCCTACGAACCATAGTGACTATGGCAAAAACCCTTCTTCTTGCCCATATTTAGCAGCGGGCATTATACGGGCTGATCTTTAAATAATGATACGTAGCCAGAATAACCAACAAACGAAATTTTGCAAAATCTAACTACCAAGCCGAAAACTCAAGTAGACAAAAGTGTTAAGTATTTTCTTTATTTTCATTAAAATACAACAAAATAGGAGTAAAATACTATTGCAAAATTTTTGAAAAAAAAAATATGTGACCAAAAAACACTTTTATAAATTTCCTGAGACAACACAGTATACTCGCACATCTAATTTTACCTCCTTTTTAACAATTTTTTAAGAACTCTTTACTTAAAACTCCCTACAGATAAAAATCGCGGCCTCCAGTGAAACTTTTAATTAGGAGTTGGAGGTAGTTAAGTATACTTTTCTATTGTTTTTTACCATTTTTAACGGATGGCTATGACGGACCATCCCTACAGACCGCGAGACCCGTAAAAGTTTTGGATACATAGGTACGACAAGGCGGTCTTTTACAATGGAGTACAAAGAAATAACCCTAATTAGCATCCTTACTTTAAAAAAGCATTTAAGAAAACCCCTTCGAAATGTATTAATTATCTATACTAATATTGTAAAGAGGAAAGATTTGTATGTAAGTATATTTGTAACGAATTGGCTCAAAAAGTAATGGACCGATTTAAAAAATTCTTTCACCATCTGAATGCAACATTATCACTGATTAATATAGGCTATATTTAATTACGAAGTTCCCACGGGAATGGAAGTTACGCGCGTGAAACCGCGCGAGGGAAGCTAGTTGTTCATATTACGAATTAGATGATGATTAAGATGTTGGTGTGTTAGAATATTCTCGTGCAGAATTACTTGAAATAAAAGACGGCGAGATGGTAACCGCAATATACAGTCAAAGTCAATAATAATTTCTTTATTCATAATAGACACAAAGCAAAAAAATTAAATCATGTTCTTATGATGCGTCCATTTCTTTTCCTACCACCAGTTCAAAGATCACTTGTTAAGTTGCTTATTCTATGGAGACGAGTTGTAAGTACAACTAAGTCATACTTATGTCTAGTATTCATTTTATGTACATCACTTTTTTTCTGAAACTTATCTATATTTTTATGTATAATAAATTTTCATATACATATTGCGGGTTAATCTCAGGAACTTTGGGTACGATTCGAAATTTTTTTCAGTGTTAGATAATATATCATATATCCTCGTTGATACTGCAATACCGCGTATGTGACAGTTGCTAATATGGTGCAATTTCATCTATCAAGTAATACTTTCTATATAGGTGTTTTCAAGGGCAAACCACCAATTTGCTACATTTGATTTTCAGCCTTATTAGCTATTGACACTCACGCGGTATTGCAGTATTACCGACGATATCGAGAAAGGCTATTTAATTATGAAGCTCCTAGGGGAATGGAAGATACGCGGGTGAAACTGAGCGCGGAAAGCTAGTTAACTATATAGGTCTTCATTTTCGTTTTCATTTCAATTATAGAATTTAATTTTCGACGCCAATATACAATACTATGTACCTACATAGCCTCTAGATTAATCAGCATTGAACAATAATTACGTAAAAGCAATACTATGTAATATTATACCCATCGGTATGATTTACAAAGCATTCATTTACCAATTTGCCTTCACTAGGCAACGCAGGTAATTACCTACAGTTAAATACAGTTGCATCAACTTCAGTAATAGAAAGGGAGCTAGCGAGCCATTTATAGCCGCTAGTCTTGTTAATATGTTCGATTTCCAGGTCGGGCAAATAAAATGTGTTCCTAGAAACACCTGTGTGTTGGAGAAGAGCATGTTAAGCAATCGGTCTTGTCGGTAGAGCCGTTCGAATTAAACGATATTTAATCAGCACTTAGGTATTTTCATACACTAAACCTTGTCAGTTATACACAATTCAATATGATTAATATAATTAAATACAAAATATCGCAACTGAAATCTATTGCAAATTAGCTAATGATCTGTCTGTCAGATTAGTGTCACATCATAGGTATAGTTATAACAATAATTATGTATTATAATCTAAATCTTAATATAATTTAGCTCTATAGCCGTTCAACCGAGCTTTGACAGTTAAGAAATAAGAAGACCGTCTGTATTTTCGCACACACTTTTACAATATGTCCTGCGCAGATGGCTAAACAAATAAAAAGACAAAAAGGACTTTACAATAACTAGATCTTAATATAATTACGTCATTTACAGACACAATGGCATTAAAATATATTGACGTTTACTTAAAAACGGGAATATACTTACTCAATGGGAGTAACTTGCTCTGGAATGACACTGCTGCTAAACAATATTGTAAAAGTAACGATAAATTGTTTTTTTTTTTAAAGGATTCCTCTGAGTTTCTTGCCAGTTCTTCTCAGAGTTGCCACGTCTTGAACTGGTGGTAGGAAAATAAATGGACGCATCATAAGAACATGATTTAATTTTTTGAATTGTGTCTATATGAATAAAGAAATTTTTGACTTTGACCCAATATGCCATTTAACTAAAATAGTTACAGTAATATACATACCTACGTATATTATTATAGGATGTCTCCGTAAATTTAGGAGACTGAAATACATTTTGCAAAGAAATTCTGGAAGCAGAAAATTATTGAATCTTATTTTTCTTTATTACTAAGGTAATTTATCGAAACATATTTTACAGTATTTCAACCATACATATCATAAAGTTATAATCAAACATCCAAATACCAATTGTTTAGAATATGCGCGAAAAATAAAACATTCTATTTAGTCCGTCAGTTAGATTACTAAAAAAATATTGGACACGTATTAAAAAAATGCTTGTATATTTATCAAATCAATAAAAATTGACAAAGATACAGAGCAACAACAAACTATAAAGTTAAGGGGGCTGTGACGTCACAATTAGGTAAAATTGTACCTAAAAGTGACGACTCACGAAATTTCAACGCGCTGTATCTTCAGCATTTTTTGTTTGAGGAACGAAAAAAAAAATACGTGTCCTATATTTTTTGGTAAACTAACTGACGGACTAAATAGATTTTTTTATTCTTCATGCCTATTGAAGACAACTAACAACCAATTAAGTTAGATTAACAACTAATAAAACGTAAACACAAATATTTCACTAGCTCTTAGTGTTTCAGTCCAATGCTTCGGTTAACAATGTATTTCCATATTACATGTTTGGTTTGCGTCGGAGCTTATGGAAAACTACTCTACTCGTATATTTTATACAAAGCTTTATTAATCCGCCATTTTTATGCTCGCTTGTAAGCCCTGAAATGGAAAACCGATTTTAATAAATAGGTCAGTTCATTTCATCGTTTAAATTATAGTATTTTTTCAAGCAATGCAATTACGTGTGGTTTTTAATAGTAAATCAGCCGTAAGACGTCAACTGCTGGACATTGAACTGCCTCATAGATTTCCAGTTACTACGGTTGGAGGCGGTCTGCATCCACAGGTCATCCGTTCAATTTGTTGGACGTATTACATGATGGACTTATTTATATAAGTATTTTTGCTCATGATTAATGATAATTACGAACCTGTAACAGGTCCACTTCCATATCCACCTGCTTGGCAGGAATGTAAAATGCTGTCCACTCCACTCTAACAGCCCTGTTAGCACTGTTGATCATGGGCATCCTCTTAACATACCTTAGCAGGCTAGCGTTGTTGCGAAAGGGCCGGATTGCTTCGTGCGTACCCGGCCCCTGCCAATGATGGATCGAAGGAGTGTCCGGGGGGTTTTAGTGGCGTAGGGTCCTCTCCTCGTGGTATGAGTAAGCATAACACCGCTATGGAGAGGGCGAGTCCCACATATCCCGCTTCCAGCGCGCGGATACGCTGCAGGTGGGAATGCGTAAAGGCATTTACCCCCGGACCACAAAAAAAAATAGTTTGTTGCGGAATATTGCTATAATCACTACGTTTGGTGGATTGGTGATCGCAGTAAGGTAGTGAGTATCTTTAAGCTGAACATCTATATATGATAGCCATGGGGTGGTCTATTCTAAGCCGAAAATCACACGGCTACATTATGTTTAATGCGATTGGCAGAATTACGGTAACCGGGACCAATACAATTTTGGAAGTAGTCATATATATTATACTAGCTGCGCCCCGCGGTTTTATCCGCGTTACTCTGCTCCAGTGGGTCGGAGCGTGATGTTTTGAAGCCTATATGTTAATCCAGCGTATAAGCTATCCCGGTGCAAAACTTCAGCCAGTTCCGTTCAGTACTTTTGGCGTGACAGAGTAACAAACATCCCTCCATCCATCCATACTAACAAACTTGCGCGTTATT
This sequence comes from Nycteola revayana, assembly GCA_947037095.2. Taxonomy (NCBI): domain Eukaryota; kingdom Metazoa; phylum Arthropoda; class Insecta; order Lepidoptera; family Nolidae; genus Nycteola; species Nycteola revayana. Next base: position 20,727,963 of record OX344843.2, read on the forward strand.
ATATTAGTAGGATTGTCTATTAATGTTATTATATCAAATAACACATTAAGGTACATTTTTTAGTTGATTACATACAGAAGATGAAAAAAGAAGTTCTTTACTTTTTGAAAATAAGTATTTTTAATGACATAATATAATAATAAGCTGCGGAAGTTAGCGACTGTTGCTTACATAGATAGGAAGCCTTAATAAATTTCACAGCGCAATTATGAACATTCGTTGAAACATTAATCAGATGGTCTATGAGGCTAGTTTAGGTGTGCTATTTTTTAACACAATATGACAAAGATGATGTTAATAACTGTTGTTGTATGTGCAGTACCTCCTATTCCACATTCCAAACATAAGAAAAGAAAATTATTTATTAATCAAAACTGATAAAAAAAAAATCAATTTTAAAAATCGAAATGTAGACAAATTAGCATAAAATAATTCTCGTGTTGCCATTTCGAGTCATCATTTTATCATGGGTTTCAAAAGTAGGTAGTTCCTTAAAATTTATTATAAATACAAAAACTCAAATGCAAATAAAACTGGAAAAGTTTAATAGCTAAGGAATTAGATGTGGTGTGTCACCTAGCGAACATTTGACGTGTCCCGGTCCCAATCATACTATGTATTAGGGTTAACAAAGTAATAATAACACCAATTTGTTCGGAGATAAGCAGTCTTCGCAGGACTTTTTATAGTGTACAAACAGGTTCACTCTCAATTTCTCTACTCTCAACACCTAGTGGTGCGGTTTTACCGTGACGTCCGGAGAGAGTTCTAGCGCAGTACTGACAGCTTTGCACTCCAGGCACTACCAACTTCCCGACTTCGGTCGGGTATGTATTTTCTAGTAACACAAATTTAGGAGGTTACAGTTTAAATTTTCTTTAAAATATGAAAGATTTTGAAGTGAATTTTGCGATGGTTTGGGCATGTAGAAAAGATGCATGACAGAGTTACGAAAGAATGAGTCGATGTCGAATGAGTGTGAACGGAGACGCTGGAAGAGAACACTTAGGCTATGTTGACCAAATAGGCGACATATTAAAAAAGGGCCAAATAAAATGTACTTATAATCGGCGGGCATGCATGAAGACACTGATAAATGTGGAAGAAGCAAAATATGTGTAAAAGCAGGACGGAGACAGGTGGCGTTCCTCGTATCTGACTATTAGAGAACCTATGGGAGAAGGCAAATTGATCTGGGTGTAAATTGATCTATACAGTCTTACCTTTGGCATCGCCGAATACAATTGTAATCAACATGTCAAATCAATAGGCCTACATAAACAAAGAGAGTTAGAATCTTACAGCTTAATTGAACAATCCATCAGAACAAAGGCACCACTTAATCAGTGCGTTCGCCAATGAAACGTACCTAGTTTGATGTACCTACGTACCTTTTAGTTTACGTTTAGTATAACATTTAACGTTTTACAAGGTATGTTAAGTATGTTTGTAGTTGATTGGTTTCTTTAAAATAACGCACTGAACACTACTCACGTTCAACTGTACGAAATAAGCTAGGCTTCTTAGACGAGATAATAACTTACCAACTAGCAGTACAGAGACCACTCTATACAACACGCCGGAGAAGAGTGCGCCCGCGAACGCGACACATTAGTTTGCAAAGAACCTTCCAATCCCCTCGTAAACCTGAAGTCTGAGAGGCCCACGAACTGTAAAGCAGAGCGACAGTTGCACAAAATTCTCTTAAAAATATAAAGTCATAATTCGTCAATCTCCCCGTCAGCGATCGCCCTGAGCCGAAGCCCAAGTTCCACAGGGATTTGTAGTATTTAGGCCATTTATTTGAGACTGGACCTCTGCTAGCCTATATGTCCGATGAAGTAACAAAAGCCTCCTGACTTTCTCCATAATTTCCGTCTGAAATTAAAAATAAAATGTTTTGTTTTTATTTTTCCTAACAATAATAAACACAACAAAAAAAAAAACCTTAAAAAAGTCAAGTCATTCTTAACTATTTTAAACTATTCATTTTATTTTTAAGAATATTTTAATATCGACTTTAATAACTATCCATATACACAGGGCGGTTTCAGACAACTCCATGCTCTAAGTTGTACACGCCTATGAGCCTTCTATTTTAGTAGGTAAACTTCAAAATAAAACAAAAGTATTATTTACGTGATTTGGCCAGATTTGGTGCCCCCCAAGATGTGAAACAATAGAGTAATATTTTATTGTCATTTATAATTAATATTTGACATTTGAAGACGCAAAACAATTGATTAATATCCTTATGGGCCAATCCGGCACTGCTTTATACATCGTGATTAAAAATAGGAAAAATAAATTGTAACGTTTGCAATTCCATAGCATGGCCTGTTAATACTAAGAATCGTCCATTAAGGCTATCTTTATCACTAAAATATAGTAATTCAAGTTATAAGAATACAGGAAACGAGTCTATTTCTGTATTTTATCATTCTGTAGGACGTGTAGATCGCATTAATTTAGATTAAATCGTTAATTAAATCACTCGCACTGAACTTTCCTGTATGTACCTCACACATGAGATTACGATAAAAGCGAATTACTTAATTGGAATGACAAGCTAAAATTATATATCTTTAATAGCGCATATTTTTTATCTTGTTGTGAATAAGATTTTCACAATAATTAGATTATCTTTTTTTTTGGGACTAATCCCTCCCACACTCCCGCCACTGTAACTCCTGTAAGCCAGGATCAACAGCGGCACACACGAAAGAGGCTCTAAGCTGTTAGGCTTAGGCTGGTCCCGGGACACCTAAATGTCTTGGATCCCGCATCGAATTTAATCAGAAAGTTTATATATAATTAGATTATCTATTAAACTAATATATAAAGCTGAAAGGTTGTTTGTTTGATTGTTTATTCACTTGCTTGGACGCGCAAATCTCAGAAACCATTAGTCCGATTTAAAAAATATTTTATTTTTTCGTCGCCCATTTACCGAGAAAGGCTAAAGACAATATATAATATGAATTTCCCACGGGAACTAGGGAAGGAAAAATTTACATGTACCTATACTAAATAAACGTATATGTGGTTGTGGAGGTTCACTTTTCAGAGTGCTCAAGTTGAGTGAAGCTTAATACGTGCCAAATTTCATTCCACAGCTTAGTAGTCTTAGTATAACGGGTCATTAATCAATTTAAACTAAAATACAAGAAAAATCCTTAAATTGACACTTTTTCAATTTATTAGATAATCTGTAATTTACTACTTCCTTAAGCCTCGGTTCAGGAGATCGAACTTGATCGGTTTATCTTATTAAAATAATTTTGTCAGTTAATTTATCATTCATGATGACAGCCGTACGTCGTCTACTGCTGGACATAGGACTCCGTTATATATATCTAAAGCTATTACGGTTGAAAACGGCCTGCATCAACGAGATCCCGCGGTCTTTACCAGGTCATCCCTCCATCTAGTTCAGTGGCCGTCACACTTTTCTGTTCAAGGGCCATATATGATAATGTGGGGTATCACAGCGGGCCGGCAAAGTTTTTATGTTTCCTGTGTGCTGCTGCATTACAGAAACCGTTAGCCCGTGGGCCGCACTAATATCTTCCACGGGCCACATGCGCTCCGCGAGCCACAGTTTGACGACCACGGATTTAGTTGGTGGAATCCTACGCTACTCTTGCCGATCCGCAGTTTCCATTCAAGCAATTTTCGGCGCCAATGGCTATCTCCGTGCTATATAGCCTGCCCATTGCCACTTCAACGAACTAATCCGTTAGGCTATGTCAGTAACCCTCGTTTTTCTCACTCCTGATTCGATCTCGTAAGTTGTCAGTTAAATAAAAGTATCTAAAAGTCCATCGTAACTTTTATGATTATTAGGTTATCGCGATGCTTCCTTTGGTCTCAGTTTTGAAACGCCGGATCTTCTCAGTTGGGGCGCATTGGATCCAGTGGTAGCATTAAAGCGCGTCCGTCGTTATATGCTCATGGTCCACCCAAATAATGACAGTTATTGTTTTGGCATAACATAGACAGTACAAGCATTTTTCGTCGCTAGCGACAATATAAATAAATTATAATAATTAGTTTCATCTATATGTACTAATATTATAAAGAGGAAACATTTGTATGTAAGTATGTTTGTAACGAATTGGTCTGAAAGTCCTGGACCGATTTTAAAAATTCTTTTACCATTTGAATGCTACAATAGCACTAATAAATAAAGGCTATATTTAATTATGATGTTTTACGGGAACGGGAGTTACGCGGGTGAAACCGCGCGCGGGATGCTAGTTATAAATAATTATAATAGGTGAATATAAATCTAAAATAATTATAAATAACACATGTCATTTAGGACTGGACTGGACTTAAACTACTATAAATATGTAGTTTAAAACCTTTTCTCGTAAGTAGGCGTGTTGCAGAAATTGATCACAGTTCTATATTTAAATTTCTCTATAGTGGCTGCTTTCTTCCTGGTCAACTTGTTTTACGTTGATTACTTGAACACTAATGTTGAACGCAATTAGGTTGTAAAGTAGTATTTTCTCTAAAATAGGTTTAAGTTGATGTATGTTTGTTTATGTCGTGTAGTTAAGGCGTAGAAAAGAATACCCTATAGGTTTCGTAAGGCGAATAAGGGACAATCAATGGATGGATGGGATCTTTTAGCTTAAGGATACACCATTCCGTCTACCAAGCCTTTATGGCAATATACCTCAATAACCCTGGCTTGCCATGGTCTGTTAAGAGGAGGGAGAGGACATATTTTCTCCTAAAATATTAAACTACCAGGTGCTCCGCGTGGTTTCACCCGTTCCCGTGGCTTTCTATTTTTGTCACTTTATTATTACATACATACATATAATCACGCCTTTCTCCCATGGGGGTAGGCAGAAACTACAGAACGCCACCTGCTACGATCCTTACACACTCCCTTTGCCTCGTCCACGTTCATACATCTGGTCATACACGCACGCCGGTTGCGAGTAGGTACTACGCACCTGACCTTTCAAAAGAACATCACCTATGAATAATGAGGTCAGTGTATGTCCTTCTACGGCGTCCCCTCCCTCGGACTTTATTATTGTCTCTTTATAATATAAATAGATACAGATTAGGTATCTACTATTAGTCTTTTAATCTAGGTAGCAGTAGGTTACATCACTCCTGGCTCAAGCAGTGCTAGATTTTGGTTTCCAGCGAGGTAACAAAATATCAGAAATCGAGTGACCCAAAAAAAAGTTAGACTTAAGTAATATTGCTTTATAAAATAAATGCTAAATATTTTTTTCTATAAAATAACAATCATCATCAGCCCGTGCAACGTCCACTGCTGAACAAGGGCCTCCTCCCGAGGGAGGGTTTTTGCCATAGTCAACACACACAAGGAAACACTGCTGCCCGTTCCCTGATGTACGATTGTGCTGATGTTATAACAATCGGGACCAACGGCTTTACGTGCTTTCCGAGGCACGGAGGGTAGCCCGTAAACCATCCAGACCCGGAAAGAAATCCTTAGAATCTACACAAAGATTTCTTGTCCAGCGTGGGGATCTTACCCACGACCTCCGAGATTTAAAGCGAGCTAAATACCGCTACACTACGGAGGTTGTCTAAAATAACAATATTAGTACTAAAACATAAAGCTTAAAGTTGAAACATTTTTTACATTTTAGGTAATATAAAACCATTATGAAGGAACTTACTATTACCTACTACAACATTGAATGCAACCCCATGGTTGGCATAGCGATATCGATCAGCCCTCTCTTCATACATAGATTAATGAGTGAGATAAAGCCGATTGCACATGTGGCAAGCGGCTTTTGCCGCAAAGCTACGGTCCAATAAAAGGACGGTTTCAGGATATGGAATTAATAAACGCTAATGAAAGTAACAGGTAGAAATGTTATTACTTGTAGGGATCCATAACTTATGTTTTTATATACGCAATCTTTTTAGCTAGTCAGTTTTAATTACTTGCTAAGTCGTAACCAGTGTTTTCAATGTTTATGTGAGAAAAATATATTTTTCATTGCTGTAGTTACCGGTAGTTTATACGATATAAATTATATAAAGTGTCTAGTTACAAAATCGTGCTGGAAATGTGTAATACGTATATCGCTGCTTTGCGAGAAGAACGAATCTATACTTAATATTATAAAGCTGCAGAGTTTGTTTGTTTAGTTGTTTGAACGCGCAAATCTCAGAAACCACCGGTCCGATTTCAAAAAAACTTTCAGTGTTGGATAGTCCATTTATCGAGGAAGGTTATAGGCTATATTTTATAACCAATTTCCCACGGGCACGGGAGCTACTTTTTCTCGGAAGGACTTACGTTGTTAGCCACGACGCTTTTGCTACTTCACCGGGCATAATGGCGAGCAGAGCTCCAGCCTTAATAAATGGTTTTAAAACTACAAACTTAGCAACTCTGAAAGTACTTGTCCGATTTGAAAACTAGACAGCTCAGATACTACCTGCACAAAAATTTGTGACAGCTCTCCTACTAATAGTTCACTTTGACTATAGTATCAGTCGCGTCCAGCGCACTTAATAAATATCGTCAAAATGCACGTGATTGTACTTTCCGTAGTTACTTTTGAGAGTTAGTTAGATTCCCACCCGCGACAATTACTTGTGTAAACCACAGTTCTGAGTCTAGGTATGTTTTGTATTCGAGAATTGAGTGTTTATAAAATTCCTCACGATAATTAGTAGTTACGGTAGTATCCCTAGTAGTTACGGGATAGGCGTTAAAATAATCCGAGGAACTATGAGCTCTCGTAATTGTACACAACAAAGCAATGTATTAAGTTAATTAAAACATAATATAATAACTTTCTATTATCACAAATAATAATACAATGCCTATGTTTTAAAAAGTTACACCACCAACTGTAAATCATATCCTGTCACGCAATTTTCATCTTTATTTCAAGTGACATACCTACGATTCAAATTACAAACATCTTTTGTCATGCCATATACCAATATTAAACTCTATATCTAAATCATATTCTGCCACGCTGTTTTAAACATTGTTACAAACATTATAAGATACAAATTACAATAAACCATTATACTATTCGACATGCCTATTAAAAAATAACACGAGCTCTAAAACTGTATCACGCGATTTTCAACATTATTTCAAACAAGCTAACATTCAAATTACAAAAATCCTTAACCACGCTGTATACCTAAGTGAGTATTACCATCATATTTCCTGACTACCTATTGTTAGCGATTGTTCAACGCCTGGAAAATATGATAAACTTTCTAACAAATATGTTTTTCTGCAATAAGTACCAATTAGCCTGAACAATAGTTAGTCTTGTTGTATAATGTTCGTTAGTTTATGAACTTCCTGACATACTTTATGTTACCGGTAAGCATACTCGTATTCTATTAAAATACAATAGGCAGGTTAGTAAAGGCACGTTATGCGTAGGAATGACATAGATGTGACGAAAAGAATGCTTAATTTAAAGATGCAGGAATATGTTGAAAGAGGAAGTCCAAAAAAAGAAGGATGGATTGTGCGAAAGATGGCATGTGTAAGAAACGTGGGAGTATGTAAAAGACGTCTAATAGGGAAAAATGGAAGAGGATGAAATATTACGCCGAACATATAATAGAAGCAGGGAAGGAAGATGATGAGTTTAATAAAGTGTAGTAGATTAATGAGCTACTAGACTGAAGAAGAATCTTATAGTATACGACAGCTCGTTCTATCATCAGCCCCTATAACGTCCACTAATGAACATGGGCCTCCGAGGGAGGTTACGGCATAGTCGCCACGCTTGACAGGCCGGTTGATAACAACAACACAGGAAAACGTTGCTGCCCATTCTCTGGTTTACAATTGTGATAGATTAATATTATACGAATCGGGAGGGTTCTTTCAACCAACCAGACTCTGAAAGGAATCTCTAATGTAACTCACAAAAATGTATTGTCCCCAAAGGGTCGAACCCACCTCCGAGACCTAAACCACTGCACCACAGAGTTTGTCAACAGCTAAATAAAGTAATGATTAATGTTGTGTTTCTGTGTGTGAGTAGGTTTGGTCTTCAGACATGGAGAGGAGAGTTTAGCCACTTATATACCGTCGCATAAGTACACCTTGTATTACATAATGTGCATCGGTAAACTTACAGTTAGCCAGGGTTACTTTGATATCCAGGATATCTTGGACAGTAGTTATTAAATTCGCATGACAACATTTTATCCAAAAACTAAAACCCCATATGTCGCATTGCTTCGTGTGTACCCGGCCCCCGCCAACGATGGATCGAAGGAGTGTCCGGGGGGTTTTAGTGGTGTAGGGTCCTCTCCTCGTGGTATGAGTAAAGCATATCACCGCTATGGAGAGGGCGAGTCCAACATATCCCGCCGCCAGCGCGCGGATACGCTGCAGCGGCGGCGGTGGGAATGCGTAAATGCATTTACCCAGAAAAAAAACGTTACCTTAGTTAAGAGATTTCCCTGTCATCAAATGCTGGTGTATCAAACTCAATGAAGCCTAAAGCTCCTCTGCATAAATGTCCGTAAAAAAAATGTACCTATCACCACTGTCAAAGTTACACTGAATGTCAAAGTTACACTGAATCTCAAAGATACACTGAATCTCAAAGTTACACTGAATCTCAAAGTTACACTGAATCTCAAAGTTACACTGAATCTCAAAGTAGCACTGAATGTCAAAGTTACACTGACTGTCAAAGTTACCCTGGTCGACAGTATACCACGAGGTGGGCCATATATTGGTTTGTCGATTTTATAACACACGAAAGTTCAATAAAGCCAATAATATATGTATATTAACAAAGTTCTAGAAACATCGAAAAAGCAAAATGCGTTCTTTTCCTCGTTCCTTCAAAGTTTTCGTTTCTTTCAGTATGAATGATACTTGAAAGGCAGAAAAAGTTTTAAATCAGCTATGTTCCCTTTTGTACGATAACTATGAAAGAATATAAAAAGATATTGTTTTAGTATTTCTGCTAATATAAAGTGCTAACACAATATATGCCTTTCCTTTAAGGAAATAAAGAAGCATAATAATGATTACGTTACTAAAAAAAATGGAAATTTGTATATAATTTTTTTTATACAAATTAATATAAAAAATTTGTTTCTTTTGCATATAGTAATTAAATACCTACTAGATGTGCTGGTCGCAACTTCAATGTATCACGTGACAAAGTAATCTCAATCCCGCGCTTGCAGTATACGTGTAAAAATAAATATAACTCATTACAAACAAACGTACATGTTGGAAGTTGTTGCATATACTGTGGAAACACCTTATATATCCGTGAGTATCAGTTACAATCTCTCGGAAGTAGTAAAAGTCGAGTGAAAATAATAGATAGCCTCTCCTCCGATAGCGAACTAGCTCGGGGAATGAGATGAACAGATTTGACCTTCAGTTTACATTTCTAACATAATTAGTGACCGCCAATTGATCGCAATTCATGATTTTAAAAAAATCTATTTAAACTATAAGTGTGCGAAATTTAACACTCCTACGTCCGCCCAAATTTCGTAGGGGTAGGTACTCAGTTTTTTGCATTATGTATTAATCTATTGATTAAACTACGCATATAAAATCATTCTTCATTTGTGTGAATATTACCTTTACGAATTCGTCGAGCCTTTGGTCCCGCAGAGACCTATTACGTAAAAAATAGCGATAATTTGAAAGATTAATAGCAATAATAATTGGTGGCTAGTTGTCAACTGCAGGTATTATTTATGTTGGTGGTTGCTATGGTAACGTAAAAACATGTTGCCTTTTTGAGAATGTATGAAGCCTTTTACGAAGTACGACAGTAGTGGTATCGACAGCCGTCGGCCGCTGACTATTGTCGCATCAGCCACGATCAAGCGTGCGGCCGCTATGCACGGAAATCAACCATTACCTAATTGTAATAATCTCAGACTAAATAAGGGCTTCAATGCGAGTAACGCGCTGAATCCGTTAAACTCTGCCTAGGCGTGGACATACACTGCGTACGCACACTAAAACTTTGCCTTACCTTGTCAGTCGATTGGACGCAGCACACGTAGCTCTGCTCGTCCTTATGCCCGGTGAAGTAGCAAAAGCCTCATGGGTACCTACGTAAGTCAAACCGAAAAAAAAATGGACGCAACACAAACTGAATTATTTATTAACAAAAATGTCGAATTGTTTCATGAAAAACTGAAAAAAAACATATTTTTATAAAATTGGGGTACCTACTGTGAATGACATAGCAACAATTTTACCCACACTAGTGTAAAAGAAAACTGACTTCAGTGCTTAGTTCGACAGGGCTTCGTCCTAACTGAATGTGACTGACTTAGATTGATGATTAATTTTGCATGCTTCACTAGATACCGCGCACGCTTAAAGCTTTGTTCCAAAAATGCGGTAATAGCAGCGGTACTGTAGTGTGTATAAAACATTGTATCGATGGTAAGTGATCCCGACGTCAATCTTATTTCTTGTTCTACTATAACAGTTTTACAGTGAAAACTGGCATATTAGGTGCTTCGGATATTGCCAAATTTTAATAAAACCTTGACACGTTTTCCACGCACAGAGCGTGGAAAAGCGACTCCTACGCATTTGTCAACTGCGACGTTTTCCTTCCTGCATATGCATAAATTTTGCGGGCGAGAGGGCGGTGCAAAAATAGCATTACAACATAGACACATTTTAGCGGAATTAACACTAATGCTGTCGTTAAAGATGTCATAAATTTAATGTTTTTTTTTAAATAATGAGCTGCATTATTGACTCGTGGAAGTATATTGTGAAACAGATAAACAGAATTTATTCAGTTCATTCCTTGTAATAGATGCGGGTTTCACGAACTAATGCATTACTGGAGGTGAACCGAGCTGATAAACAGATAAGCTCACTGATATATGCATTGTTACGATTTTAAGGCCTTTGTGAGTAGTTACAACGAGATTTCTAGATAAAAAAGCGTTAGTATATTATTGAACGGCTGAAGGGAAGTACTTCATTGCTATAGAATACCACAACCAAATAGCATTGCCCATTCATTTTGTGATTAAGTTAGTTTTTTTTTTTTCTAAAAAATTACTAGCACAGTTTTTGTACTCTACTACTATTCTTGTTAAACCTTAGTTAGTTTATAATATGTGGATTAGCTATGCAGGAGGCATAGCTAATCCACATATTATAATGCTACGATGCACGATGCTAAACTCATACCACGAGGATAGGACCCTACACCACTTAAACCCCCCGGACACTCCTCCGATATACCATTGGGGGGGCCGGGTACGCACGGGTAATCCGGCCATTCCTCAACGACCCTGGATTTCCAAGGTCTATTAAGAGGAAGACCATGTTCAGCAGTGCACATAACCTGACTGTTGTAGTAAGAAGCAAAATATAAGAAGTATTCCTATTGTATCACCAAAAATAGTGTCACTAGTTCAGCAGAGGCAAAACATTAAATTTATTTTTTGTGTGGGAATCGGTCCTGTAGTTCATGAGAGTAGCCCGTTTAAGCAAACAATATCTTCAGCTTTATATATTACTAGCGGCCCGTCCCATCTTCGTACGGGTGGACTTTTATAGCCTATGTTACTCGGGGATAATGTAGAAATTCTGATGGTGAAAGAATTATCGAAATACGTTCAGTAGTTTTTGAGTTAATTCGAAACAAACATACAAAAATACAAAAATTTTCTCTTTATAATATTAAGTATAGATTAAATCGTATTTGCTTAAGTGGATTGTAACTGACTACATATCAAACATCTAAACCTTACATAGATTTAAAAGTCCACATTAATGGCATTAACAGGAACCTGGATTTCATGCGGAAAACATTTTCACACCATCCGAATAAAATTGCTTTCCGAACTTAAGCTATCGTTATCTACCGAGTAATTACTTTGGTTGAATCTCAAGAACCAGTGGGAATATCTTGATAACATACAATCTAGACGTTACATGTAATTAATGTAGCTTTCTCAATTTCTAAAAACATGAATCTTTCAAATGATGAAAGCTACTGTTATTTCGAAATCAATTGGCTGTCGACCAATGGCTAGTGGCGTCGGACTTGTGATCTTGTGGTCACCGGTTAGATTTCCACCTATTGCACTTCCGACGTGAACCCACTCGTAACACAAGCATTTTAGCACGAGGAGTTAACAAGAATACAAGTAGACAAAAAACACTGTTAGTAAATAAAAAAAGAATTGAGCTGAAATTTAAACCACAGGCAGGATTTGAACCTGCATCTTAAGTATAATCCCTTAACCCGTTTGTTCACGGTGAAACCATTATCGATAAATGGCATCTATGTTCCCCTAAGACGTGTGATAAAGCGGTTGATAAATTTCGACGACCGGTTGGGATTCACTGTGGCTGAAAGGTTTAGTTAGACATTAGGGGCTCTACTTAAAATTCAGGTTCAATTCCTGCCCGTGGTCTATATTCATCTTAACTTTGAATTTAGTATAAGGTAATCTTCTTACCTTACCTTACCTTACGTACCTCAAATAATCAAAGGTAAAATCGTACCTTATACCAAAGTTTCAGCAGCAAGTTCAACTTCAACGGTCTGTTAACGTCAATTGTTGATTATGGGCCTCCTCTAAACCGACCTTGGCATGCCAGGTTCATTGGGCAATATTATTTAAATCATAACATTCGGCAAATTGGTGAGTAGTAAGAATGGTAAGTAACCTAGAGTTGATAGATGCTGCTGCCCATCCCTCAGCTGTATGTACAAAAGAGATAGGTTTACACCGTGAGTATCAAATAATTTAAATAAATAATACTAGTATGTTTATGTCACTACGACAGCCAATTTTTTTTTTCGGGGGCTCGCTGTACACTACTCATAATATTAAACTCTTCTCATAAACGCGTACATATAAGTTTTTAATATGTTTTCACTTAGTGTAAACCTATCTGCAGCGTTGTGGTTAACTCGAGGAGAAATGAAACCAGCCAACACGATGCACTGCATATTATATTATCCAAAATATATTCTTTACATCGATCGTCATAAAGATCCAATCCAACATCAATAAAAGACGATTCTAACAACAATGGATTCCATTAATAAAACAAAATATAATTACAAGCACTAACGCATAACGTAAAGACATTCATCGAATGAGGCCATAGAGAGGTGAACACATAGACAAGACAATCCAAATTAAGTACGCACAAACAGATAAGATTTAAAGGCATAGATAATAAATACTATTGCTCTAATATTTTGTTGACTGTACCTTAGTCGACTCTTACGTCACCTAAGGGTGCCCTCGTCCGACAATCGGTGACCGACTTTTTGTAGAAGGCAAATAGAACGTAGTGATTGCAATAGCACACGCTCTACTAAAAGTCGGTCATAAATAAAAGCGGTGCATCCCGACCGATCCGATTGTCGGTGAAAAATGGGACGTCCGGAAATGTATGCTTTAACGCACACTGCTCACCGACAGTCGGCCGCAACCAGGGAAAGACGTTGTGTGTGTCAATGACATTGTTCAGAGAAGGCGATCGATATTAAGAAATTGATCGAGGGAGAAGAAAAGCGGCCTGCTTTATACAACACAGGATTGGCCGAGTATCACGACAGGAATACAAATAAAAGCTACAGAAAAAATGACGGCCGTGTACGTTGTGTCGGTCACAAAATCGGTCATAAGAATCGGAGGAAACATCTGCCCGATTATCGGCCCTACAACAAGTATGACGTGGGCATGCTTAAGGCAAACATGGTATTACAGCAGCAAAAATACAAATATTTCTTTTTTATACTATTAATATATTATGTCAGTAGCTATCAGTATTATCGTAGGTAATAATTATTCACCATGTCAGCAGCTGACTTCTAAATGCAATAACGATAATGGAATGCTACATAAATATTTACTATCGCCTCTTAGACCAAGCAAACGACGTGTTTGTCGCTATTTTCCTAAGTTATTACTATTGCTCGAGTGTTGACACTCGAAGCGAAACATGCTGTAGATACTTCACGATAAATATATGTAACGACAAAGAGCTTATATGTGAACTGAAAATTACACTGTAAGAATAAACTAACAGAATATGTACTTTTCAATGTAGTTTTAATACCTACTTGTAGTAGACATAACTAATGCGTAAACTCATGCGTCGCAGATGAATATTACAAAAAAACATTGATAAAAATCCATTTCCCTTTTACAAAATAGTTAATTATAATAACGTTTGACGAGAATTAGTTTTATATTAGTTATAATAATATTAATTATAGTACCTAATAAAAATATTTATATAAAAAATATTTATATAACAAAAAAAAAATATCTCATTCATGCTACTCTTGGGCGTGGCTCGACCCTTAGTCGAGATATTTTTAAAAGAAAACAAATTTAATTCAGACAACGACCAAGTATATAAAGTGTTAGTAACTCATACAATTATTACTTAACCAACAAATTCAAGACAACAGTTCGGACCTGCTACCGCCCCCACGAAAATCTCCAGCGCCCGTTGAGGAAATTCTCAATCCAGATGGATTAAATATAACCAATGAAACAAAATAAAAGATAATACTTGGACTCCAACTTCATATCGTCGAACACTTCGTCGGTGATAGTGTAATACGGCGTATGTGACAATAGTTGTGAAGGTTGAAAATCAAATATCAATCAATCAAATATTGAACTTTATAACACAAATAATGAAAATATTTCTTGACAAATGAAATTACACTTTATTAGCTACTACCCATGTGCTACCGACGACATCGTCGTTACAGTCAAACGAATGATTAAGTAGGTAAACAATGAAGTAGTAATTCAGCACTTCCATATTTATTTAGTCAGCTGCAATTCTTTAAGATTTTCATCACGTGTTTCGTCTCAGAAAGAACCTTGTTTTATGTATCTCTTTTATATTCGTTTCTGTGAACCCGCCAGCGATCTTGTTACCATAAACACTCAAAAGAAATTGTCCCGTAAATCCCACTAGTCGCATTATACACTATAGGGTGTAAGTGACAGAATAAAGCTAACGGGATATCCTGCATGAGATACGAATGCGACAGAACGCAATGAAGAAAGAAAAATATTCAAAAATATATTTAGATTATTTTTCAATAACAAAATTTCAAATAATATAGTATATATTATATTTTCGGCGTAGACCGTAGATCTCGAATCACCATGTTGCATCCAGTGGGCATCCAGCGTCGACGCGAAAATCTCAGCTAGTATAAAGACTTAAACTGGGCTGTAATCCTAATACCAAAAACATACAAAAAATATAGTAATTTTACAGCCATGTCAGTTAACATTTAATTTTTTATTCATTTACTCAGTTGAATTAGACTTAATGACGCTATCCTTTACATCCTACACAACGGGCTTGTATTAAAATAGAATCTGATTGTATTTGTGCATAGAATTTGCATCAGAAAATCCTCGTGCCTCGACTGTCCTAGTTTCTGAAAGGATTATAATGGACACAAAGCTTGGAGATTAATTGAACCGATTTGTTTGCGTCTAAATATTCAAACTCAAAGTTACTACTGTTTATTTGAGTAGACTAGCAACACTAATTATGCTCTTGTAGTTTCGAAATTCACATGTTTTAAAGGGTTTACTTTGAAAAGTATATAAGTTAAAAAAAAAAGAAATTTATTAAAATCTAGTCAAAATGATGTAAAACCGAAATAAGTATATTCTATCCTATTAAAAAATAATAGTTTCCGGGTGCGTTTACTCCCGCGTAACTCCCGTTCCCGTGGGAATTTCATTATTAAATATAGCCTATAGCCTTCTACGTTAAATAGGCTATCTAACGCTGGCAGAATTTTCATATTGCTCCAGTATTATCTGAGATTAGCGCGTTCAAGCAAACAAAAAAAATCTACAGCTTTATATAGTACTAGATTCCCGCGCGCGGTTTCACCCGCGTGACTCCCGTTCCCGTGGGAAATTCATAATAAAATATAGCCTATGTTCTTTCTCAGGCTCTAGACTATATCTGTACCAAATTTCATTTAAATCGCTTCAGTAGTTATTGCGTGATTGCGTAACAGACAGACAGACAGACAGAGTTACTTTCACATTTATAATATTATTAATATATTAATATTAATATATTAATATTAATATAGTAAGGATAAGGATTGATTCGTCGCATATACAGCAAAGTATCCTTCACACTAATTCACACATTAATATTGTATTTTTTTTTTAACGCAAATTATGCAGTGAATGATCCTTGGGCCCTCTTAATCTACACTGAAAGTCAGTATTTGCAGAATCCCGTGCCTGCATTACTAGTTACTGGTGCTCGGAAGGTTTTAGTGGGTAGATGTCATTCTCTCTCATTTCTCTCTCTCTCAATTTCCACTCATCTATTGAGAGAGGAGTCCTACGTTTAATTTTCATGTATTACACAATACCTGTCCAAAAGGAAAGTGGAAAGTGGAATTTTACTTCCCAACTCACCACACTTAGCAGGCGGATTGGTAATCGCAGAATGATGGTGAGAATCCTTGAGCTGATAGATGGTGCTGACCATCCATCAACCTCTTGCGACACCCCGATGACATGGGGTAGTCTATTACATGCCAAAAACCACACGGCTCACATACTATTTCACTAATACCTATCCAATAAAATACTGATAATTGTCCTCCCGACCCTTGGTTTGCTAAGAACCTTCCGATGCCCTCGTAGACCCGAAGTCCGAGAGGCCCGCGAACTGTAAAGTAAAGTTGCACAAAACTCCCCTAAAAAAAACTAAAATACATAATCCCTTAATCTCCCCGTCAGCGCCCTGAGCCGAAGTCCAAGTCCCACAGGGGACGCCCTCTTGCGCAGGTTGCTTAGTTTGTAATATTTAAACTAAGCAAACTGATAATTGATTTACTACGGGTAATCCTATCCTAATAATATTATAAACGCGAAAATTTGTAAGTATGGATGGATACATGGATGGATGTTTGTTGCTCTTTCGCGTAAAAACTTAGTTAAACTAGTTTATCAGCTCGATTAACATATAGGCTACAAAAAATCACGCTCCGACCCACTGGAGCAGAGTAACGCGGGTAAAACCCGGAGCGCAGCTTGTGAATAATAAAAACTAACTAAATATCAGCGTAAATAACTCGCTGATGAAATCCAATCAGTTTTCAGTTTAATAATATTTTCGAAATTATAGCGTACTTTCTTAATTTGATATATTCAGCGTATATTTCAAACAGAATACATTAATACCTAGAGTGATAGTTAATTGAATTCATTACCTGTTTTTCATCGTCATTGCAGTGATTAAAAATACAGACAACGAGCTTGCACAAATTCACTCACGTAATTGGCGTAATGTTAATTTTATTTTTGTACGAATTATTTTTTTAATTTTGCCGTCTACAAGTATTCTTGTTAACCCTTCGTCATCACCATCATCAGCTCATATAACGCCCCTGAACATGGGTTTTGCCATAGTCACCACGCTTGGCAAGCGTGTTGGTGACCGCAGTATTAAGGCTCGAGCACACCGAATGCGTATGCGTTACTACGGCGTAATCACGCCGTAGACACGCGCGTAGCTACGGCGTAACCCGATGTCACACCGGGTTACGCATACGCTTACGCATCCGAGCCGAGTACGCAACGCACATGGCCTATTGCGTACCCGGCTGCGGCAGCCATATTTTATTCTGTTTTCGAAGGTTGTGTTGTGCACGATGTCTGACATGACGAGGAAGAAGCAATATTAATACTATTGTGCCAGAATAATCCTGCGGAATATATATATTTATACGATGCATTTTTGTAGAATTTACTTTTTGGATTGTAGATACATTCATAAATACGCACAATTTCAATAAGTTTTTCTATTCATTATAAAAACAATACAAAACACCACTACGTGCCAGTATATTTGTAAAAAACTACAACTGACTGCAAGTTACGCGCGTAGGGCTACGCACAGCAAAGGTACGTGCGTGTACACGCACGTACCTTTGCTGCTCGGTGTGATGTCCAATAAGGCGCGCCATTGAATACAACGTCATCATGCAACGTTGCCGCTCTGCTCTGCGTAAGGTACGGCGTAGGTCACGCAGTCAGTTTGTGCCTTGGGAGCTGCATTGCGTAGGGCTACGCATTACGTCTACGCGCACGTCTACGTTACGCAAGCGGTGTGTCCTGTCTCATACGGTTCCATACATTACAACTCAGCGGTACGTGCACGTCTACGCTTACGTCTACGCATACGCATCCGGTGTGCTCAAGGCATTATGTTGTATCACACAAGGAAATGCTGCTGCCCGTTCCCTTGTATACGATTGGTTATAGATGAAACTAGCTTCCCGCGCGCGGTTTCACCCGCGTAGCTCCCGTGCCCGTGGGAACTTCGTGATAAAATATAGCCTATAACCTTCCTCGATAAATGGACTATCCAACACTGAAAGATTTTTTGAAATCGGACCATTAGTTCCTGAGTTAGCGCGTTCAAACAAACAAGCTCTGCAGCTTTATAATATTAGTATAGATTATAACAGTCGGGGCCAACGGCTTAACGTGCTTTCCGAGGCACGGTGGGTAGTCCCTCAGACAGACCCAGACCCCTCGTGCTAAGCTAAAATGTTTGTGATACGAGAGGGTTCACAACGGTAGTGCAATGGGTGGGGATCGAACCGGCGACCACAAGATCTCAAGTGCGACGCCGTAGCCATTGGGCTACGACCTCTCAAATAAAATTTGTTTGAGTTATCTCGTAATTTCAGCCACCTTCTAATAAAAAGCAAAATATAATTATATACCCTGAAATCGCGAATAACAAAACAGCTGTTTCATACATTTTGTACCTAAGCGAACATATTTTTTTTTTATTTATTTATCTTATTTTTGCAATCTGTTTCTGTAAACATTTAGCATAGGTTTAGATTTTTATAAATTAGTCTTGAATTGCCCTTCAAGACTAATTTCATTCCAGAAAAAACAAAAAAAAACCGGCCAAGTGCGAGTCGGACTCGCGCACGAAGGGTTCCGTTTCAGTTACAAGTGCGTACCTATTTTTGATATCAAGAATAAATAAAAAAGCGTATGTTTATGAAATGAAATGTTATTTTATATTTTCATATTCGAGTTGATTGAGTGAAAGCTAAATTGCGGTTTACGATTTTTGACGTATTAAAAAAAAACTACTTACAAGATCTCGTTCAAACCAATTTTCGGTGGAAGTTTACATGGTAATGTACATCATATATTTTTTTTAGACTTATCATTCTCTTATTTTAGAAGTTACAGGGGGGGGGACACACATTTTACCACTTTGGAAGTGTCTCTCGCGCAAACTATTCAGTTTAGAAAAAAATTACATCAGAAACCTCAACATCATTTTTGAAGACCTATTCATAGATACCCACCCCACACGTATGGGTTTGATGAAAATTTTTTTGTTTTTTTTCTATTTTTGTTTGAAAATCTTAATGCGGTTCACAACATACATCTACTTGCCAAGTTTCAACATTATAGTTCTTATAGTTTCGGAAAAAAGTGGCTGTGACATACGGACGGACAGACAGACAGACATGACGAATCTATAAGGGTTCCGTTTTTTGCCATTTGGCTACGGAACCCTAAAAAGTGGATCAACTGATTTTTTTTCGCGTCATTACTTTCATCCCCTGAAAGATTGTTAATGTTTCAAAAATAACCCTGTTTACTTTAATACTATTCTTTCAAATTAAACCATTAAGTTAATAATAACAACAGTTATTAATCTAACCAATTTCTAGTGACTTAGCAATTTTGAGATACCCGAAGCTCAAACATGTACTTAGCGCCATAATTAATCTACGTGCAGAAAAGTGATTAATATGAATGGCTTCGTCACTGCGTCACCTTAGAGCTCACGTACTACTTGAGACCTATAATATAATAGAGGTTTTAAAAGAAAACCTATTTTATTTATTAGTAAATCACCCGACCAACTACGTCCTGTCCTTACGTCAATTCTATATTAAATTGAACTTTAAATGTAAGCGTGATAGCTCTTTACTAACCATGATGTAGGTACACTTAAAACAGCACGAATTTTTTCAACGTTATGACAAACGCCATAAGTTAACATTAAAAAAGTTTATATTGTCATAAGCGCTATGGTTAAATAAACCTTCTCCGGACAATAAAAAACAAAAAAGAAAATAATTAAACAAATCGATCCAGATGTTCACGCGTGATGCCGTGCCCAAGGGAAATAAGGATTTTATATATATTGATACTTTTTTTTTTACCTATTTTGTGAGCGAACCCCTAATTCTTTTTCGCAAAGAGAAGTTGTTCGTTACTACACAGATTTGGTCCTTTTAAATTCTGGTCAAATAAGTGAATAGTCCGCAGTGAGCTCACTAGACGCTTACGACGTTACATAAGCTATTATTTTTTAAAGATGGCGGAGTTACAAAAATATCAATAAAAAACGTAGGCTCACCACGTCTTTTCAGCCATATGGAAGCCATATGGAAGCTTTCATAATAAAATAAGGCCTTTGTCTCTCCTGAATAATGTGGTAACTTACCTTTGATGAAGTTTTTTTTCAGGTCCAATAGATTTTCATTACAAACGAAAATACAAATCTTCTCTCTTGATAACTTTATAACTTTAGCTCGTGGCTTCACATCTGACTCCATGACTCCATAAAAATTGGGAACTGGTTGAACATAGAATATTCAAACACGGCTTAGAGGATGAATTAACCAGAATGAACAACAGTTTATGATTATACAAGAAAACAAACATGCCTTTATAATATTAGTAGGTAATTAAACGTTACTGCAATATTTGAACACACGACTTTCGTATAATACGAACAAAATGCACATAGTTTTCAAAACTAACTAGGAAGTCAAAATAATTCTCATTCATCTAGATGAATGAGCATACTTTAGCAATGAATGAGCATAATTTAGCAAAAATACGAACCCGAGCGAAATGAATTGGCTTCGCTTGTAGTTTTCACTTAATACATACATTTATTTAAACAAAAACAAGCATAGATTGACAACCTCTGTGGCGTAGCGGCATAAGTCTCGGAGGTCGTGGGTTCGATCCCCACACCGGACAAGAAATCTTTGAGTAAATTCTAAGATTTATTTCCGGGTCTGGTTGGTTGAGGGACTACCCTCCGTGCCTCGGAAAGCACGTTAAGCCGTTGGTCCCGATTGTTAGAAGATCATTTATAACAAGCGTATACTAGGGCGTTTCCTGCCTGTTGGCAGCAGCGTTTTCCTGTGTATTACCACTTAATACTGCGGTCACCAACCCGCCTGCCAAGCATGGTGACTATGGCAAAATCCCTCCCTCAGAAGGAGCCCCTTGGCCCTTGGCCTTAAATTCTACATTATTTTAATCTGTGAAGATTTGTAAAGCAAAATTGCATTGAATTTTGAAACTATTATAGATATAAGTCTCGGAGATTTCGAGCACGGCGGTGGCGTGGAGAAGAAACACGACATTTCATATTCTTTAATATAATTAAGTAAATGTTTCTAAATGACGACCGTTGTTTTTAATGCTACGTTCAACTCATGTGCATTTTGTTTTGCAGTGCATTTTATTCATTCTAGATATCGTATTCATAGTAACATTTACTGCTTATGACCTTCATCAGTGTTTTTCATGATGTGGGTCGTTACAACCAGGTGGACACGCAAAAAACTGTATCAACTTACATCGTGCTAATTCTAAAAACTCTAGCATCTTATTAATTTTTTTTTTTTTAATTATTTATTTGTCTATCTATGGCAAGAGGAGTCGCCAAAATTTATTAACCTGCAAAAGGGGTCACCCAATCAAAAAGATAGGCAAGCACTGATCTATGTGCCATCATCCAAATAGAAACACTGTAAGTTACTAACCCCCGACGCGCGACACAAAAACGACGGGTTGTTATGAGTTTGACATGTCTGTGTGTGTCTGTCTGTGGCATCGTAGCTCCCGAACGGATGAACCGATTTTGATTTATTTTTATTATTTTATTCTGTTATTATTTTTCAAAACGACCGGTATTGCTAACTAGCTGAGCTGAAATTATTCACTGGGTAGGGATCCAACCAGCGACCACAAAATCGTACGTCCGACGTCCTAGCCATTGGGCTACGACCGCTTCAAAGAAGACGTTTAAGAAGACATAATATCTAACATGTATATATTTTTTTCTAAAGTAGAATTATTCATCTGTCTATATTATCATTATTCATATATACAAGTAGAGTATATATAAAAGGTCAGTAATCACATTACATTAATCCTACCTTATACATCATCCTATTTACAAATTCAGCACCACATAGGTACCCTTAACACAGTACGTACGCATAAATTCTGTGGTACGAAGATGGTTCGTCCGCGGCGAAGTGGTTTGTCATGTCTTGTGCGACGCAATTACGACGACATCCCGCTCCTGCCGCCGCAAAAACTGACGAGATGGCGGTGTTGCCAGCTCATGGTGTTATGGAATGTAGATATCTTTATTTTTGCCTTTAAATAGGATAATTGGTAAATGTGTGGTCTTCATATAAAGAAAATTGTTCTTATATGATTGTACTTCTATTGTGTTTACTCTTTCGGAATGAATTATGTGCAGAGATCGAAATAGGTAGTGTTTTTAAGTAACAAATGACGTAATTTTCATGGGAAATTCACATGACCATGCCTACTACTCTTCGATACCGGTTGAATTGAAATGATATCTTTTAAATACTTATTAGCATAATATCTATATGGTCATGCCGCATTATGAAAAAAAAACAAAATTTAATTTAAAGTTACACATAAACTAAATGTTAATTAACACCATAGTACATTAAGTAAAAGCTGCATCATTTTAAAATTTACATGTATTACCATA
Organism: Nycteola revayana; assembly: GCA_947037095.2. NCBI lineage: Eukaryota > Metazoa > Arthropoda > Insecta > Lepidoptera > Nolidae > Nycteola > Nycteola revayana. Next base: position 20,750,842 of record OX344843.2, read on the forward strand.
TTTAATTCACGTTTGATTGAAGCCTAGGCATGTTAAAATCTACGTATCTATTTCAAAAGGTCTTCCTATTCCGATAATCGTTGTTAATTTTATTAATTTGTTGTTAATTTCATAAAGATGTTCCATTTGTTCATTTTTTTCTAAAATCCATCGAAGTTAAGGAAAATAAACAAGTCAAAAACAAAACAAAGTTTAAAATATTCACAAGGCATTTACGCATGAAGTGGTGTAAGTTTACCAATCCATCATTCGGCAGTCACAGTAATGTTTATTTATTTTCAATTCACAATGTTATTGTGTCTTGTCTTAGTCACAATTATATTTTTGCCAACAATTTAAGCCAAAAATATATAATATTATGTAACATGTTCTGAAAAGACAAAAGTTAAGTTGGCAACCCCGAATCACCCGAAAATTGCAACAGCCATCTTCGAGACAATTACTACTTTTTACTCCTTATACTGTTACTGCATTTTCGGCGACGAAAAAAATTTTTTCATCCGACTATTCATCAAGTCCCTGTATGATGGAATTTCGCGGTAAAAACATTTGCCGAGATTGCAATTTTTTTTTGTTTTATATTGGTCTTTTCTGCGTATTTGTTATTGCTTATTATAATTTTAAACTGTATGTATATGGAGCACGGTGTCGATGCACTTGGGTAATTGGATCCTGTGGAGTTAATTTATGTTTTATAAATATGTATAAAAAGTGTATATGTATGACTAAATTATGACATCAGCTCAGAGTATGTGCACAATTTATCTGATGTACATTTGCATAACTAGTGTTCATAGAAGTTTTATATTATACTAGTATTATTTTACTCTATGGATTTCAGTAAAATTATGTCTGATAACATGAAATAGTAGTTCTTATTCATACTTAAAGTAAATTGTATACTTATATCTTCCGAATACTCTGTCAAATTTTGAAAAATATTCATACAAAAAATCCTCCTGAAATCGAAGAGGTTGTCATTTTATGAAAAGTCTAGGTGATTTTCGTATTATTCATATTTTCTATTGAAGTTGCAGACGAATTTCCGCAATGTAGCAAAATCTAACAATCGTCTACTATCCGACGATGCTCATACCTATCATGAGTTCAGTTAGATCCTAAAATGTTATTTGGCTTTTAGATACATGCAATGAATATAAAGACATTTGCAATCCATACTAAGCAGCAAGAGAGCTCCAAGAACCATTTTGGTGACCATTTTTTAGTTGTTATAACTCTTCATGATACAGATTAAGAAGAGTTATAACCACTAAAAAACTACTTGCTAGTTTATATCAAAATTATATAGAGCAGTGATGGCCAAAATCCTTAGAAGCACAGGGAATGGACTTTAAGCTGCCCGAGAAATTTGTTACGCTGCAGTAATATATCTATTTATTGAACATAGAATTCTAAAAATATTGTAATAGTGTTCATTTTAGAGTGATTACGCAAAACAGGTGGTCCGTTTAGGTCTAGACAAACATTTGGTAAAAGTGGTCTGTCTAGACAAACATTTGGTAAAATGTTCTTTTATCGCCGCATTACGGTTATGCACCACTGTTAAAGAGCAATTATGTACTTATCAAACTAGCTAAGCCCGCTCGACAGCTTCTTTTCTGAAAAAGTTTTCACTTTGTCATGGAAGTCAAATCGCACATACAGTCACTCAATATTCTTATAATGAATCTGAAATTACAAAACGTAACGTGACTATACTGATCGGGGTGCATAAAATTGTGTCTTTGATAGCTAACATTTAAAAAATTATGTTGAATTTTTTAGTTAAACAAAACTAACATTTTTAAAGTTAATCCTAGTAACAAACCAATTCATTCTACTCAAATGTAAGGCTTTATGTCGTGAGGTAACACCCCATGGGTATCATAAGAGGCGACTAAAAGACATTCAGCTGATGGAAGGGCAAACGCGTCTATCAGCTCAAGTTTACTCACCACCAAACTGCGATCACCAATCCGCCTGCCAAGCGTGATGATTATTGCAATATCCATCAACGACCCTGGCTAGTGCCTTGCCAAGCCAAGGCCTGTTAAGAGGAGCAGTGGACTTTAACGGGCTGATAAAAGTAGAAATTCAAGGCTTTAGAGTGAAGTGATTAATCACAACCTACTGTACTGTAAAACATATACAGATGTCAACGGAATAAAAACTGATTTTTATTTATCATATAATAATCCTTTGCAATGTTAATTAACTACGTTTCAACCCGCAAGTCCCGAATCATTTACATAATGGTGTTGTAGACATGCAAGGTGTACAACTGAGTTTCATTATCACAAACTCAATGTCGCATACTCTTACATTAATTATAAAAAAAGTAAAATATGCGCAAGCGTCGAAGATTACAACATTGTACGCGACTGAAAAGCTATAAATCAGTCATGCGTCTGATAGTGAAATCATCAGCTCACTAAACCTGAAGGCTTACAGTATAATCTTTTGTTATCATTGAAGCTGTTTTTAAATACTTTTAGGTATGTATTAAGTAGGTATGTGAAAAGTGTATTTTATACTTAAGTGGATTTCGTAGCTGAAGAAGAATCTATTTATCTAGGTTTACTTACAAAGAAATAAAACTGGTAGTGATCAAATTCTTTAAATAGAGCATATTTCGAAATTGTGTAATGGAGAAAAATGTAATTTAGGTTATACATTTTTGTGTCCGTCTGTCTATCTGTCTGATTGTGTGTCTGTCCGTCGGTCTGTCCATTTTTCTGTCTGTCTGATTGCTGGTGTTATTCAATACAGTTATATTTTAAATTAAAATAATGTAAAATATCAAGGCTTTAAGTAGCTACTCAAACGCCATAAAATTATGGACTAGCTTCTTCTAATTTTGAGTAAAATTTTATTTTATTTATTTAAATTAACTATTCAATACAAAGGTATTGAATAGTTCATTTAAATAGTAAAATTTTTATACTTAATAACTTAATACTTTTTCTCTGACTTACAAAGCATAAACCGTCGTCGCATCACGCCTCCAAACCTAAAAGGTTGGAATGAAAACATTTCGACGCCTAAGCAAATAAAAGCGCAAATGACTTTACTGGCGCCCCTACATAATGACGACACCTTAGGCCCTTCATCCATTTATATCCTTCGAATGTTATTTTATTTTATCTTATGTCTTAATTTCTATGCTGATCAGTGGAATATTTTACAACATTATGATCTATATTTTTTAACCTACGTAACTCCCGTTCTCCTGGGAACTTCATAATTAAATATAATTTCCTTCCTTGATAAATGGGCTATATCATTATTTGTAATGTTTATAGGTGATGTTTATATTGTAGCTAACTAAATATCTTACCATATCGTATAATACTAATTAAATGTAACGCCTACGCACATTCTGTACCTGGGCCGGATTGCGCTCGGCCCCCGCCAACGGCGGATCAAAGGAGTTTCCGGGGGGTTTTAGTGGTGTAGGGTCCTCTCCTCGCGGTATGAGTTTAGCATACATCGCTATGGAGAGGGTGAGTCCCACATATCCCATCGCCAGCGCGTGAATGCGCTGCATCGGCGGTGGGAATGCGTAAATGCATTTCAAACTGACAAAAAAAAAGTATACCCTGTACGTACTCCTTCAGTATGGTTTAATAGCGGACTTAGCGTGACTGCACCGGTGGCTCAGTGGTTACGGTAGTTGCTTCGGGGACCTGGTGTTCTGGGTTCGATTCCCACTCGGGACAATTATTTGTGTAAACCACAAATAATTGTTCTGAGTCTGGGTGTACTTTGTGTCCGTGAAATGTATGTTTGTAAAGTCCCCCGCGACACAGGGATTTATTTCCCTAGTTCGGGAGTTGTCTTTTTAAAAAGAAAAAAAAAGAAAAAAAATAGGCTATATTAAAATGACAGAATGGTGGCGTTCCTAGGCAGCATTACACCTAAATAATGACGGATTATTTTGAGAGAAATATCTATACTATATATAAGTAGGTATAAGCCTGGTGAACCGCGCGCGGAAAGCTTTTATATTGCATACTAAACATTATTATATTAATTCTACGTTCGCTTTCATTCGCGTAGCTCCCGATCCCGTAGAAACTTCATAATTAATTATAGCCTAGCATTCCTCGATAAATGGGCTGTCTAACACTGAAAGAATTTTTAGAATAGATTAGCGCGTTCAAGTAAAGAAACAAACTCTTCAGCTTTATATATTAGAACAGATTTTCTAATCAACTATTCCTTCTATATCAAACACTGTTAAGGTTTATATGTAGATAATTGAGATTCACGTACATCCTCTATGCCTCAGCAAAACAAGTTTCCCCGAATTTCAGCAATTTACCCTTAAAACTGGGTAGTACATAACGCTATTAAGCGCTTCACTGAAAATTCCTTTGCGCATATTCATGGTTCCGTCGACGGCCTGTCGATACAATAAATCCGATTTCTGCGGATTTGGTGTTCCCGTTTGTATAAAGCACTGCTCTGTCTATCGGTTTAGCTTAAAGGCAAGAGCACCACTAAAACAATGATTTTTTAGTATTTACTATTAAATATTGGTAGATTTATTTACCATCAGTATTTCTGAAAAAAAGTTACAATTTTTTTTTGTCAAAGCGATGGCCATAACACGAGTAGGCATGTGGCAAAATTATTTTGAAATACAAGATGATCTAGTTTGTACGATCGGGGGGTCCTAACACATGTCAGATATCTTTTAAATCTGTAATATTTAATGCTATTGAAAAATACTTTCTCAATACGTTAATCAATTGTACATCGACAAAATTTACACATGATACTACTATATAACTAATAAAATACTTTACAGAAAAGTTCACCGCATACAACATTTCAATATTGAGATTTACAGGATTCGAAACTGCAACCTAGGTATAGGCCTTAATAAATATAGACCATTCGGTCACAGTGGCCATTTGTCGAGTAATGTTAACAATTATTGATAGATGACATCTACGTTGCCTACGTATTATAAAGAGATTAATAAATTTCGATGGCCAGTTGGGATCTTTTGTGGCCGAAAGGTCTAGGCCACCAACTTACCTGTTACGCGTGGTAACTGGCGAAATCCTCCTTCGCGATTAAGCCCATGTTGAGGTGTGGTGATGTTAGATATAGTACGGAAGTATAAATTAACTGCATGTTTTACACGTTGTAATCAGTTGCATATACCTACATATTTATCACAACAAAACACAAATTCATGACAACCTCCGTAGCGTAGCGGTATTTGGCTCGCCTTGTATCTCGGAGGTCGTGGGTTCGATCTCCGCACCGGACCGGATATCTTTGTGTAAATTCTAAGATTTCTTTCCGGGTCTGGTTGGTTGAGGGACTACCTTTCGTGCCTCGGAAAGCTAGTTAAGCCGTTGGTCCCGATTGTTATAACATCATCTATAATAATCGTGTATCAAGGAACGGGCAGTAGCGTTTCCTTGTGTGGTACAACATAATACTGCGGTCGCCAACCCGCCTGCCAAGCGTGGTGACTATGGTAAATACCCTCTTTCTCGGCAGGAGGCCCATGTTTAGCAGAGGACGTTATATGGGCTGATGATGATGACATATTCATATTTCTATTCACCGTGAATTTTTAATCGTTGCACCGCGAAATAAATTATTTTTTTGAACTAGAAACGTATAACCATACACCATGAGAATTATTAATCATTGTTCGCCATCTATCCAAAATTTTGCATAGCTTAGCGTGTTAACCTGCGGCATGGTTTCCCATTAAACATGGTGTATTCACACGCGATGGTGTACCTCGGTTAGCCATGCAATTGATTATATGGTAATTCCTACATACCACCATAATCTATAATTATGTTTTAAATGCAGGTATTGACTACCTACCTGAAAATACTATTATTATAAATGCTGTGACCGCCTCATATTAGAAGACGTGAGTGGATGAAATTTAAATTTGGAGTAAATTGAAGTTAAAGTTTCACTTTTATTTTTTGAGATAAGTTGCTACAAAACTAATATTTGTATTAAACTATGATGCTAAGTTGTGTAAATAACCTGAAGTATTAATGGTATGAAAGTAACCAAACCAATTTATATTTTTTATTATTTAATTTGAAAATAAATCTTGACATAACTCCTTTTTTCTTAAACAAAAGTAAACTTTGCTGGAAGTTTAGATATTGACAATGAGGTGATAAGATGAATGTAGTTGTCTCGTAAAGCCTTAAATGGACGGCTTAAAATCTGTAGTCGTATTGTATTGACATATCACCTTCATCTATGCAAAAAAAACACAAAAACTCGAAAATGCGACATTATCACCTTCATCCACTCACGTCTTTTATTATTATAATATATTTATATGGTTTTTATTTTCCACAAATTACGTACCTACGATGTAAGAAATTTAAAGAAAAATTACTCGATAAACTAAATAACGGTACTAATATAAAGAAAACTGGCGTTTAAGGTTACTTATTCTTTATAAAAGAAAAAGAAAGGGCTGTTTGGTACAACCCTTTTTTCTGCTAAAGCCTTTTCTGAATGGTTGACTAGATAACGTGTGGATGCGGAAGAAACAAATTGAGTTTCGCTTTTATAAGATTTGTCACGATTTTTGGATTAGTTCCACTCTATTTCCTACCTAGCATTGAAACATTATTTTTTTTTTTTTTTTAAATACAACTCCCGCTCTAGGGAAATAAATCCCTGTGTCGCGGGGGACTTTACAAACATACATTTCACGGACACAAAGTACACCCAGACTCAGAACAATTATTTGTGGTTCACACAAATAATTGTCCCGGGTGGGAATCGAACCCAGAACACCAGGTCCCAGAAGCAACTACCGTAACCACTGAGCCACCGGTGCAACTACAAGAGTCAGGCTTTTTTTCGCGCGGACATTATGTACTTAGCCATAAGGCTTTTGCTCCAGCCTTAAACAGAAGTCGGGCATGATTCAAAGATCGCATGAAATATCACTAAGAGATTCCTTCTAAAACTAGAAACTTGTATACAGAAAACTTGTAAAAGCTAGACAAAACTAAAATAATATATTTCCGATATGCATCGGCTTAAAGATGCTTTTCCGTTCATCACGGCCGGTCGCAGCCGCGCGCGGTTGTTGCAGTTACGGTCCGAGTATGAAATGTAAATCGATGTTTGAGGTCTGCGATCTATATCGTATAGGTACGCTTAAATTATTTATGATAAGTTCTTATGATAAGTTTTATTTATAAATGACATAATAACTATTACCAGGGCTAGATTCAGAAGTCCGAAGGCACCCCGGGGCAACAAAGGAGAAGAGGCCCCCTGTCCACAAATTAGTTCCCTCTAAATGTGTAGAAAATTTAAAGTATGTAAGTACCTAATTTTCAGGACGATTTGAATTCTGATATTTTACTGATTATCTAATTTAGGTGAACAAGTAAATATAAATAACCGTTATTACAATATTTAAGAACTATTTACATTAATCAAGACTCTACAAAGGTAAAACACCGAATAAATAAAAAAATAAAAAGTTGAAGAGTTTACTCGTCAGAATTTGAAATATTTAAAATCTCAATTGTGAGGGTCTCTCTATTGCGGAGGCCCCGGGGCAGTTGCCCTGGATGCCCTCCCTTAAATCCGGACTTGACTATAACTGTTAAACAGAAATCGAAAATGGAACCTCAACGTCCTCAGATCAATTGACAACAAATTCCCATATAAAAGGCCATTATTTTTGTTGTGCGGGGGGAAATGCTTTTACGCATTCCCACCGCCGCTGCAGCGTATTCGCTGCTGGCGGTGGGATATGTGGGACTCGCCCTCTCCATAGCGTGGAATGCTAAACTCATACCACGAGGAGAGGACCCTACTACCACTAAACCCTCACGGACACTCCTTCGATCCGCCGTTGGCAGGGGCCGGGTGCGCTGAGCAATCCGGCCCTCCATATAAAAGGCCCGTCTCAATTTTGTTACTACAAAGAAAATATTTCTCATAAATTTATTTATGTAAATGATGATCCATTGGAGCGTTATAAGGGTTAAACTATCAATCATATTTTATCGTACTATCATCAACTAACTCGTAAACAAAATATTCGAGGGTGCATATAAACACCTCATATAGAGGAATGTGATGGATGACTTTATGAAATGGCTTTGATATTGATGGGGGAAATTGATTACCCACCATGGTTTTCTATATGGGTACTTACATTAAAATAAGAACAATTTTTATGGTATTTCATACTTATATGTATATATTTATTTGATACGAATTTATTATCTTTCAAATTTGAAAAATTAAATCAAGTAACGGTAAAAATAACCTATAATTAAAAGTAACCAAGAAAATAACTAGAAACTATTCTAAAATGCCGCCACTGGGTAGCGTTCCCAGATGCTGGCACTTGGCAGCATTGCCACGCTGATTGGCATTGCTTATTTATTGGGCAAAGTATACAACAGCATCGAAATGAAATGAAATACATAGTTTACTAGTAGGTATCGTAGACGAATAATTCGTGCTCGTTATACATCATTTACAATGCATAACACATTTAAGTACATTTTTAGATTACTTTATTAAGAACAATATTTTTAACATTATATACAGGTGTTGAGTAAATGGTATAACTTAACTGTATGGTCACTTATGTAAACTACTATTTTATAATCTTATTTTCAAAATCAATTAAATATATATAGATATATATTAATAAAATAAAATGAAAAATTGTCGCGAACAAAACGAGTATACACAAAATAATAATAATACTTAATAATAAGTCGCGTGGTTTGAGAAATTAGATCAACCAGCGCGGTCTGGGATCTGGTCTAAAGCCAAGACGTTCTGTGAACATTGATATTATATTTATATCGTTGCGTTATAACACCACATTATATGTCAAAAATAGTTAGTTTAAATTAATAAGAGTATAGAGAGAGATACCAAAATCTACACGGCTGAAATCACGGGCAACAGATACGACTATCTTCATAACTAAATCAGAGAGTCCTTATAGTAAAATAAGTTTGATCATAAATTAATACCCAAATTCGTACAATAACTATTTTTGGAATAGGCAGGTATGTTAATCCTACCGTAAAACTTACACCCACACGTCTGATAGCGAGCATACTCTTATAAATTTATATAATTAAATATAGCTACATATATACCCGACATCGATTAGTGTTCGTCGCTGTCGGTATTTGCGTAGACGGTCATCGCGAGACATCGTTATCACATTGCCAATATTCGTCAAATTAGCGATGCAGGCGGGTCGTTGACCGCAAGCGTGGGAGCAGCGCCGGTCCTTGATTTTGCAACTCCTTCAACTAACTACCTACTGCGGGACAGGTAGCCGCAACCGAATCTTGCGCACCGTTTCGGGAGGATGGAGGTTCACTTGTTCCTCTTTTTGTTGCGTTTTTGTTTTTGTAGTAAGAGTAATGTTTGGAATATAATTAACATGTTATTTGGCGGTCATAGCCTGTATGAGGAATTAATGGGTTTGCTGTTTTTGAGAATACCGTATAAAACTATGTAATATATTATGTTAGGTAATTATATTAAATATTACGTCTCGTTTTGTTTGCGGTACATGGATTGATGGCTAAATATTTTAAGTTTATTGCGCCTCGTGTTTTTGATTTGCATAGCAGAAATATAATATTTTTACCATGTTTTTATTTCTTTCGGACGGACTTTTGTTGTTAGCCTTGAGGCTTTTTCTTTTTTCCGGGCATAAAGGATTTTAATTGTTTTAACTAATTTTGTAATAACCTAATTGAAATAATTACGTAATCTCATGTTTTATGGTTTTTGTAATTTAACATTTTATGGAGTTTTAAACAAAGGCATAAGCTCAATAATCCATACTTTCTCTATACATTCGTATCTCATTATTGCTCGTTAGGTGTTACAATAATATATATTATTTTATAAGACTTGTGCAAGTAATACACCCGTTAAATCTCATTTATTCAGTATGTTTTTTAATCATAAAATAAAATATAGACTAAAACGTAATAATTTTAAAAATAAATAGACATAATAAAATACATTTAAACATCTAAAGCTCCGTAGCAAAGCGAATATGATTATGAATGGTTTGTTAACCAACAGGTGAGCAAAGAGAATCGAGTTACCTATATTTTTAGCAGTTCGCTTTCGTACCAATCTTTATATTTTTGTTCTCGGTACATTAGGTACCAATAGTTATTGAATCGTACTATATTATCTTATCTTACCACTGGCGTAGCTGCCACCGTATCAAAAGTTACGTGGCCTAGAGCTACCGAGTCCCTAAAGGTAACACTAATTCTATCGGTCTGTTAACGTCCACTGCTGAAAATGGGCCTCCTTTTTTCGGACCTTGGCAAGCCAGGGTCATTGAGGGATATTGCCGTAATCACCACGCTTGGCAAGCGGATTGGTGATCGAAGTAAGATGGGATGGGTATCTTTGAGCTGATAGATGCTGCTCCCCATCCATTACGTATATATGGGGGGATCTACTCTTAAACGGAAACCACACAGCCGCGGGTCCTAAAAGTATGTAAGAAAAAATCGTAAATTGTTACCTTTCACGCCACCTCAAAAAGTTTAATACGGAGCTCGTCTAGGGCATGCTATTCCACGTTACTATAGATACTAATATTAAGATGTCTTAGATGGCTGGCTGTTTGTAAATCGAACATACAGAAATCCTGGATTGTCATGTTTAGTTATACGCGTAACGCGTATAACTTGAGATCGATATCACTTTCTAGTGTTTTAACCATAATAAGGGTGGCGCCCTACTAGACTTAATATGAAATATGCCCTAATTTAAAGTCCCTACAACAGACATAATTTTGATAAGTATAAAAAAATTGCGATTAATAAATTTAAACCACCGCACCGGCAGGATTCGCACCTGCATCTTAGATACCCCTAATGGTCTAATGATAAATTTCGACGACAGGTTGGGATCCACCGTAGCCCTTATGGGCTATACAAATATGCGGTTCGAATCCTGATCACGGTGTCTAAATTTCATCATCATCATCAACAGCCCGTTTACGTCCACTGCTGAACATGGGCCTCCTCTTAACAAACCCCGGCAAGGCAGGATCGCATAGGGATAATGCCATAATCACCACGCTTGGCAGACGGATTGGTGATCGCAGTAAGATGTAAACCTTGAGTTAATAGACACTGCTGCCCATCTATCAACCATATGTCCCTTAGTCGCCTTTTACGACACCCATGGGAAGACATGGGGTGATCTGTTCTAAGCCGGAATCCACACGGCAATTCATTTAAATTTTTCAAATTGAATATACGGTAAACTTTTCTGTAAAGTGCTCTTAAATATAAGAAACAATTTTAATATGTTGTACTGATGTAATATGAGTACACCACAATCAGTACGTGTATTGTTCTATAAGTCACTTTTCAATGAAGAACCGCCAGCTGTTTCAACACTGCGCCACCAGTTCCCTCTGTTAATTAAACTTTCCAAAATATTATACTTAACTTAGATACATGAAATACAACAAACACTCTTTAATGAGCTACCAAATTGTTCTTCTGATATTATTAACGCAGGGACGGTTACTTATATTTACTTAATTAAATTCGTGGTTTCACTGGTGCCGACTCGGGTGACCACACCATTTTATGTGTAGGGACTAGTGGCGGATTTACCAGCAGGCTGAGTAGGCTGGAGGCTAGAGAATTTGGGTCGGATTGCGTACCCGGCCCCCACCAACGGCGGATCGAAGGAGTGTCAGGGGGGTTTTAGTGGTGTGGGGTCCTCTCCTTTTGGTATTTAAGTTTCGCATACCACGCTATGGAGAGGGCGAGTCCTACATATCCCACCGCCAGCGCGCGAATACGCTGCAGCGGCGGTGGGAATGCGTAAAGGCAGTAAACCCCGAAAAAAAAAAAGTGGAATGGCAAATTTAGCCAAAATATTTTTTTCTTACAGAAAAAATAAACGTAATGTCAAAACTTTTCAATAGCAACATTTTTAGTTGTTCAATAGTATGGGCGGTAAAATTTGAATAGCCTACTGGCGGCAAATGTGTAAGTCTGCCACTGACAGGGACATACGCATTCCGCTTAAAGGCATATTCGTAACTGTGTAGTATTCGCTATTGTATTATTTATTAGATTCTCAGCACATGTACACTGGCGATCTTAATATCCAAGGCATTATCGACCAGTTAACCTTTGGGTGATGCAATTTTTAAGGTAGAGTCAACAAAAGAGATGGATTTACACCGTTATTATCAAATAATGTAAAATAAATATGTTTATGACAGCCGTTTATTCTTTATGGGTTAAGAGTTTGCTGCGTTCAAATGCACATAATAGTGAACTCTTGTCATAAATGTGTACATCATCATCATCATCATCATCAGCCCGCATAACGTCCACTGCTGAACATAGGCCTCCTCCCGAGGGAGTCTTTGCCATAGTCACCACGCTTGGCAGGCGGATTGTTGACCGCAGTGTTGTGTTGTAATACACAGGGGAAACGCTGCTGCCCGTTCCCTGGTTCGTTTGTTATAGATGATGTTATAACAATCGGGACCAACGGCTTAACGTGCTTTCCGAGGCACGGAGGGTAGTCCCTCAACCTACCAGACCCGGAAAGAAATCTTAGAATTTACACAAAGATTTCTTGTCCGGTGTGGGAATCCAACCCACGACCTCCGAGATTTTAAGCGAGCCAATTACCGCCACGCTACGGAGGTTGTCATATAAAATTAAAATACATTTCACAATGTGTAAACCTATCTCTTTTGTTGACTTTACAGTTGACTTGTTAGGAGGTTTGTTTTCTTCATTGTGAAACGCATTATAAAGTTATATGTCCTTGTTTAATCCACATCACAATGTGTCTTCCCATGGGTGTCGTAACAGACGACTAAGGGATATACAGCTGGTGGATGGGCAGCAGCATCTATCAGCCCAAGGGTAGTCACCAACTTACGGCGACCACCAATCCATCTGCCAAGCGTGCTGATTATGGTAATATCCCGCAACGATCCTGGCTTGCCATGGTCTGTTAAAAGGCCCATGTTCCGGAATGAACATAAACGGGCTGGTGAAGTGAAAAAGAAGATCTGTCATAACGGATTGATACAAATATTCACAATTTTTTTTTTGTTGTCCAATTGGAAATTCATTTACGCTTTCCCACCGCCGCTGCAGCGTTTCTGCGCGCTGGCGGCGGAATATGTGGGACTAGCCCCATCCATAGCGGTGGTATGCTTACTCATACCACGAGGAGAGAACCTTACACCACTAAAACCCCCGGGACACTCCTTCGATCCCTCGTTGGCGGGGGCCGGGTACGCACGAAGCAATACTTATATTTCGGAAGCTGCCTACCAGCTGTTTACCATCCCCATTTCCCGAGGAAAAGTGTTATGCCTAATAATTTTTCAGAAAGTAAAACTAAGATATCCTTCGGAATACGAAATACCTGGCCAGCTTATTACCGACAAAATTTGTTACTGAAAAGACATTTGGGCTCATTAGGGTGTGTTTTTGTCGAAAAGTCATTTCGAGTGGACCAGGTCGAAACCACATAACACAGGGAGTGAAAATATAATTACCTATACTTAAAACTTACGTGTTATTTTATTTATTTCTCTTAATATGACTATACTAATATTAAAAAGAGGTAAAGTTTGTGTGGTTGTTGTCTCTGGATCTACTGAACCGATTTTCCAAATTCTTTTACTAATAGAAATCCACAGTATTTGTGAGTGTCATACGCTATTTTAAGTCAAGGTTACCACATTTGTGAGTGTCAAGTTTAAGTCAAGGTTTCCACAAATAATTGCCCCGGTTGGGAATCGAACGTAGAACACCAGGTCTCAGAAGCCACTAAGGAGCCACTGGTTTTTTGTGGAATCAGATATTTTAATTCCTTTTTTTGTGATATAGTGACGAAATTCTCAAATGGTAGTCGTAGTTGGAATAACATTTTAGCACTGACTCATAATAAATATAGTAACACTTTTTAGTATAGTATTTATATTATATGTGTATTATTAGAATGTAGTCATAGATATTACGTAATTTTTTTTTCCTTCCAGTACGGTAGTAAATTAATTATCTAGGTACTACTTCTGTGCACCTATCACTTTTTCTCTGCACCACCCTATGGTTGACTGGTAGTAAATGCCTATGGCATTAAGTCCGCCATGTACTGTCATTGTGCAAAAGGTTAAATGTAATTCTATAACAGGAATATCGTATGAAACTTTTAGAAATAAAATTAAATCTCAAATGCCAGGTAATTTAATCAGATAACTCAGCGCATTCGAAAAAAACTAAAAGTTTACCTCTTTCTTAGCTTACATTTAAATTAGTACCTAATTCTCAACAACCTTCTGCAGCGAAAAAGCTTTTAAATTTCTCATGTTTATCTAAACTCGAACAGCACCAAGATAAAATTTGTTAACGTGTTTTTATGTAGTTAAATGAAGTATAAAACAAAACGAAGAGGCGGCCGGTTGTGCGTCATGTTTGTTATGAGCAAAATTGTTATAAATAAGAGAAAAAAGGATCTAAATTGGCAAGTGCAGTTTCGCATGGGCAGCGCGACACACTTAGAGCCGTGGTCGCGTCCTCCACACTTCCATACCAAACCTGTTATACACATATATGATGCGCGCGAGTGTGTGCACCGTTGTCGTTCCTAAATCAAATTGCTCTCCAACGTTTAAAACTACATTACGAGTTATGAAACCGATCGATGTTAAAGCGTCTGATTGTATGAAATATGCAGTTGTTTATTTAAATTAGATTGCATATGATACAGCAAATGTATTTTTAACAGCATAAAATTGTTAAAATAGCAATATTTATTTTTTATTTTTTTATATATATTTTTATTGAATTAAAATTGAAAAAAACGATAACGGAGACCGTTATTGTTTTCCCAAGTAGGTATATCTATATAGATTAAAAAGGATCGCTTAAGAATAAGTATATAAATACTGGTCACTTTTGATGTGCCTGTGGTTCAGTGACGATGTGATTCGTGTTTCGTTATGTCGATAACTCTGATGATAAGATTCAGAGGAGTTGGAAAGACTTATTTTCACTGCCTTCCATAGTAAATCAAGAGACGGCAAAAAGAAAATTGTTTTGTAAGATTATCTGAAAGAATACTTTAACTGTGATGCACCATTAAATATTCAAACATCCAATTAACTAACACAATAAACTAGTTCTACCCTGATTAAAGCTTGCTAGAAACAACGGTAATATAATAGAAAAGTTTAAGCTTCCTGCCCAGGTGGGACTACAATAGAATACTTAATCAAAAGCTCTTCTTATTATAAACTCTTTAGCATAAAATTCCAGTCCGTAACTTTTTAAATAAAAAAAAAGAAAACCAGGAATTGTCAAACTTTCCCGCGAAGAGTTTTCAGTTGCAGGTGGATAACATTTTGTTGTTAACAAGTTCTGAGATATTTTTCTACATTTTAAGAAGAAAATTTTAACACATTTGTTTTACTACTCTAGTCAGCAGAGAAAAAGAAATATCTTGATAGACGCTGCATTGGTACCTAACTTAGATGTCATTTTCTTTATTAAAGTGTAATCCAAGAAAATCGATAAATGCTGTCAAACATTACCGCCAAATGGCGCCAAAATTAGCACCACAGATTAACAAAGACAATTATAACGGCGCGTGTACACAGTTTCAATACACTTCGATTACCGCGATCGTTTCACCGTGTATTCCTGGTATTTACATAAATGCCAACTACGTTAAATGATTTTATCTAGGCCCGACATGGTTCTCTAAATGCTGACTATTGCAGTACAGACGCCATTTTACCGATCTTCAAGTCATATAGACGTTTTTACTTCGCATTTAGCTGTTAACAAGCCAATAGATTTAGCTGTCGTGAGCTTTATGTTATGAAGGGATTGCGTATGATGTCACTACTGCAATGTCGTGAGACTTAGGTATAATTGGTGGTGTTGGTTGAGTTCAGAGATTATTGTTTTGAATTTGAAAACTTTTCGTATGATGAGTAGGAATAGCACACAAATGGACTCTTAAAAACTCATATCAGCCTGTATACCGTCCAGTGCTCACAAAGGGTCTTCTACCGAAGGAAAGTTTTTGCCATCACGCTTGGTAGGCCAATACAATTGCTACAGATTATGTTATAATAATCGGGACCGGCTCAACGTGCTTTCCGAAGCACGGATGGTAGTCGCTTAACCAACCAGACCCGGAAAGAAATATTTGATCTTAGACAAATCTTAATTGTCCGGCGTGGGGACAATTAAGATTTGTCTAACCTTAATAACGACCACGACCAAGTAACCAATAACTAACCACGACCTCTGAAATTTGAAGCGAGACTTAGCCTTGGTCATAAGCGTCCCCAAGCAAACACGGCCTCAGCCGAAAAATATCACAATAAAAAAACATAAAACAAGTGTCGTATCTATTTATACTGAAATCCTTTTATTATTGGTTTTTTTTTTTAAGATTACTAGCAGAATTTTTGCATTCTACTAGTATTCTTGTTAACCCCTCGTGCTAAGCTAAAACGCTTGTGTTACGAGTGGGCTCACGTCGGTAGTATAATGGGTGGGGATCGAACCGGCGACCACAAGATCACAAGTCCGACGCCCTAGCCATTGGGCTACGGCCGCTTAAATAATATAAGTAATTATAAAATTGATAAATCGAATTGAACATATTCTTGCGAACTTTATGATTTGGTATTACGGTTGACAATAACTAAACTATTACAACAAAAAATATAGCGATCCGCCTACTTCTGTGTAATGTGCCCTTTCTGAGTAAAGACAAGGCCTTTAGGTACATTTAGTCTAAGATCCGACCCTACATCGACCTTCACCGAGCTGATAATAGAATGAAACATGTTTTATAATAAATTAAGTATATTAGAAAATATATTAAAAATGGGTTGGCTAAAAAAACCTGGGCAGACTATTTTTAATTAGAATTTAAAAAAATATTTTAATCAAATTTTAAAAAGATTAAATTATTTTAAATTAATTGTTGCAAACATTTAATTCAAATCATTAAAAAAAAGTCTGTCCAGGATTACTTAAGCCAACCCATTTTTAATATATTTTCTAATATACTTAATTTATTATAAAACATGTTTCATTCTATTATCAGCTCGGTGAAGGTCGATGTAGGGTCGGATCTTCTACTAATTCATATTTATCAAAGTTTACGACGGTATGTAATCACAACTCATATTATTCTTGTTTTCATGGTGGGCTTTAAAATAAGACTTTTTTCTCTGGCTCTTGTTTGTATTAAATTTATCTAATAACGTCGGTGATATTGCAATACCGCGTATGTGACAGTTGCTACTAAGGTGTGATTTCATATGTCAAGAAATATGTTTTTTCTTTATCTTTTAGGGCAAAAAATATAATTTGCTATATTTGATTTCAACCTTATAAGCTATTGTCACTTACGCGGTATTGCAATATCACCGACGATAAACACCTTTTTTCCGAAGATGGACAAGATAATTGTAAATAAATAAAATAAGGTTTTATTATGGACAAGTATTTTTAAACAGTTAAAATATATCGGCTTTTCAATTTAGTACTTTTGTTAAATGAATTAAGTTTATTTTATTATTGCTGCTTATTATATAAAATAAAATAAAAATCATTTATATTTACGTAATCCTATTACAGGCACCTGCAAATAGTCAAAACATATTATATATAAGATTTCTTTTCGGGTCTGGTTGGTTGAGGGACTACCCTCCGTGCCTTGGAAAGCACGTTAAGCCGTTGGTCCCGACTGTTATAACATCGTCTATAATAATCTAATATCAAGGAACGGGCAGCAGCGTTTCCTTGTGTGGTACAACATAATACCGCCTGCCAAGCGTGTTGACTATGGCAAATACCCTCCCTCGGGAGGAGGCCCATGTTCAGCAGTGGACGTTATACGGGCTGATGATGATGATGATGGTTAAGAAAGGTTTTACTGGATCAAGAAAAAAAAATGGCATTAATTTGAGAACTTAAAAGCACTAAAATAAATATTTTAAAATTGGCTTGACATTTAGAGATGAAAACGATGTCAGCCATGTTGGTCTATATACATTATCTGTGTCCTAGATCGATGACGTCATGACTCAGAAAGTGTAAAGAAGATGTCATTGTATGACGTCACAAATGGCTGATAGCGTTTTCGGAAGTTAAAGACATAGACAAAAGAAATCATTTTTATAATGAGTTTATACAAACATAAGTTTTATGAACAGAAATTATTATATTTAGGTTCCATATGACAAATACTTATAGAAATAAACATCATTGTAACATAATTTGATATGTGTCAACTAGCCTATTCTTCTTCTTTACCGGTATCACTCTTGCCTGAGTGGTCGTGGTCATCACTTCAGATGTTGGTTGTAAGCTTCACATCAAGACGCCATTCTTCTTTGATAGCCGCCTTGCTCGTGTATTCATGTAGTGATGATGTATACATGATGATTAGAGTATACATGACACTACAAATGGATATTTCGGCGGCCCGTTAATTGTATCAAAGAAAATCGATAAAAGCTGTCAAACATTACCACCAATTGGCGCCAAAATTGGCACAAACACAGTTTAATACCTTTCCCTCCCGGGGAGGTTATTAAACAGTGGACGTTATACGTGCTAATGATGAATGTTTTAGTTAGATACCTCTATGACAATCAATCAGATAAACTATAAATAATTGTTAATCAATTTTATTTATACCACAGGTTTTACCAACACAACCGGCGATAGAAGCTTAACGTACTTTCCGCAGTACGACTGAAACACCATCAG
This sequence comes from Nycteola revayana, assembly GCA_947037095.2. Classification (NCBI taxonomy): domain Eukaryota; kingdom Metazoa; phylum Arthropoda; class Insecta; order Lepidoptera; family Nolidae; genus Nycteola; species Nycteola revayana. The sequence continues at coordinate 20,769,678 of OX344843.2, forward strand.
CTTATGCTTTCGGGCTAGTATTTTTTTTTTCTTAAGTGAAAAATTTAATTTCTCCATTTTATGTTCTCAAATTCGTCACTTATCGTTATAAAATGAAGGCATTTAAAGTAGAGTAATAACTTTAGGCTATTCCAATAAACTAACATCATGAAAACGATACAATACAAATATAAAGTCTCAAATAGTTCCCAAAGTCCCAACATATCTACCCGTCCACATCTCCACATAAACTTTACAACCGACTCACCTTATATCTTCCAAGAGCCTAAACGTTCAAGTCCCTTTTTATTAAATTCGTAGCGAGTTCCTCTACAGTTTAATTTTTCCTCAGAACTTGAAATATTTCACTTGTTCCCGTTTCGTACGAGAAGCTTTGTGTCTCACTTACCTACTATTACTTACTTTATTGCAGCAGGTAACGGGAGATTCAAATTTGATGTTGAACTATTAAACCAAGGTGGTTTATGGATAGTTCAACTTTTATAGTGGTTATGTATTTGTGCCTTTTGGTGTCTAAACATTTGGGCGTGGGGACCGGGAGCCAAATTAATTTATAAATAACTCGCAGCGGCCCTCTTTAGTGCAGCAAGTTCTATGAGTACTGGTTTTTACTTTGCACAGCAGGTAAGCATTGCCATTTAACGGGGTAATGCTGCCAGCATTCTGGGAACCTTGCCAAGTAGAATAGACTTAGAATAGTAGTATTTTATAAGTTAGTTTTATTTGAAATTTGCTACTTTTAGTTGTATATTATGTATTATATTCATGTAATATAAGATTGTAAATAATGTTGTAAATTAAATTTTACTTTTATTTCTAAAAAAAGGAATTACTCACTTCTATCATCATCATCATCATCATTTCAGCCGTAGGACGTCCACTGCTGGACATAGGCTTTAGAGATCTATGAGATCTCCAGTTGTTACGGTTAGAAGCGGCCTGCATCCATGGTGATCCCGCGGCCTTAACCGGATCATCCGTCCATCTAGTAGGTGGACGTCCTACGCTACGCTTTCCGATCCGCGGTCTCCATTCGAGAACTTTTCGGCCCCAACGGCCATCTGTTCTCCGTGCTATATTATGGCCTGCCCATTGCCACTTCAACGAAATAATCCGTTGGGCTATGTCGGTAACACGCATTCTTCTACGTATCTCCTCATTTCTGATTCGATCTCGTAGAGAAACCCCGAGCATAGCCCTCTCCATAGCTCGTTGAACGACTCTAAGTCTGTTCATAAGGCCACGTTTCAGATCCATAGGTCATCACTGGCAACACACACTGGTTAAAGACTTTCGTCTTCAGGCACTGAGGTATATTAGAGGAAACTTAACTTCTATAGTTACACATATTAGAAATCGCTGTTAGTATTAGTTACTTGCAAATGACTGATCATTACGTCCATAATCTAGCACAATCCCTACTAATATTATAAATGTGAATATGTAAGTTTGTTAGCTACGCTTTCACAGGAAATCTACTTAACCGATCATCAAGAAACGTTGTACTCATATTCTTGGAGGTATTTGAAGTAAAATTGGGACATTGGCTTGAATGCGAGCGAAGCCGCGAGTAAAAGCTAGAGTGTTCTATAACTGAAATAAATATTGTTCAGTAAATGTAAACATATTAGCTGCTACACGTAGAAATGAGAATGTTGCGCTGGTCAGTGGGTGTCACCCTGTTAGACAAGGTGCCAAATATATACATACGCGGAAGCCAGAGAATAACAGCGATACCTGAAAAGCTCGTAGAAACAATGTTGCACTGGTACGATCATGTGATGGGAAGACCACATGGCACGAGAGGTGCTAAACATTCGGCCAGGACCGAGACGCCGACGTAGAACCCAACTCACATAGTTATCAGTTTGACAAAGATCTTAAAGCCCTGAACTTAGATCCAATGACGACCCAATGCAGAACAAACTTGAAGGTCTTTTAAGTCTAAATTACAATTCGAAAGTTACGACTCGGACGATTAAATTTCACTACTTTTTTTCAACTTAAATTGCTTTTATTTTTTCAATCTCTGCTAATATCCATTATTTTGCAATAGTTTCAAATTAAACAAGATCACAACTGACCTGTGAAAAAGGCCTATTGGGGAAACCACGTTAAAAAAACGCGCAAAGTACACTACCTCATAGGTGGCGTGGAAACGTGTGCATATTATAACGATTATAACGTTTACAACTTTTTGAATCGATATATCTCAAAAACGGTGGCTCGTAGAAAGAAAGTATTGATACATTTTTGTAGATAATTTTATGATCTACAATTTTTGTATAGGTATTTTTATCATAAAACTTACCGTTTTGCTGAAAATCGCGAAAAACACATTTTCTTGACCTTTGACCTTGAATAAAAAAAATTCCTTACAGGGGAATGATAAGGAACTTTCAAATTTTATTTTTCATTGTATTTTAAATAATCTTACCAATTTTCAGCTTGTTGGGAATTTATGTAGCTTCACTCTTATTTTTTGGTCTAATTTGACCGGACTATATACAGTGACCTTTTTCTTTAAAAAGAAAAACATGATTTAATTACAATCGTAATTAGATCATTATTTAGGGTTCCGTACCCGAAGGGTAAAAACGGGACCCTATTCCTAAGACTTCGCTGTCTGTCTGTGTGTCTGTCTGTCTGTCGCCAGGCTGTATCTCTAGAACCGCGATAGCTAGACAGTATCATCAACAGCCCGTTTTCGTCCACTGCTGAACATGGGCCTCCTCTCAACAGACCTTGGCAAGCCAGAATCGTAGAGGGATATTGCCATAATCACCACGCTTGGCAGGCAGATTGGTGATCGCAGTAAGATGTAAACCTTGAACCAATAGATGCTGCTGCCCATCTATCAGCCATGTCCCTAAGTCGCCTTTTACGACACCCATGGGAAGACATGGGGTGGTCTATTCTAAGCCAGAAACCACACGGCAAGACAGTATATTTTCATAAATTATGTATATCCGTTGCCGCTATAACAACAAATACTAAAAATAAAACAAAATAAATATTTAAAGGGGACTCCCATACAATAAACTTTTTTTTGCCATTTTGTGCGCGTTATCAATAACGGCAGCAGGCAGGCACTTGAAAATGGTACGGAACCCTTCGTGCGCGAGTCCGACTCGCACTTGGCCGTTTTTTTTTTAAACCTTCGCACTGTCGAATTAAATTCCTGTGTCACGGATCCGGTCCTTACGAACACTCAATTCACAAAAGCACATCACATTACCCAGGTGAAAATAGGACCAGTACACCAGAAGCGTCTACCAGTAATAGAGCATAGTCTTTCTATGACATCATAATTATCTTACTAATGTAGCATCATCTCGCATTATGATTCTTGCCAAGAAACAAAATCTGCAAGATAAAGGCACAAAGTTTATCATAATATAATAACTTCGCTCGCAGACGCCAGTCAGAATATTGTTTACAAAAGATTTCATGCCAGACTCTACATCTTAAGTGTTGAAATTTCCCTCATAACCGTACTGAAGCGGAAGTTTAAGGGGAAGCGTTCGCACTTCATGTATATACTTGAGCATGATCTTTTCATGGGAAAATATTATTTAATTTATTTTGCGAACATTGACAAAAATTTGATATGTTCATTCATACCCAAACTTTAATTGTAGCAGTTAACCAAGATATTTTAATACTTACGTTATAAAAATGTTGACGGGAGATAGACCTAATATAGGTTTATTGTAATTGCCGTTTACATTCGCAGAACCAATAATTTATTCATTTAATCATCATCATCATCAGCCCGCAGTGGGTTGTTGACCGCAGTTTACGCTTGTTATAACAAACGTTATAACAAGCTTAACGTGATTTCCGAGGCACGGAGAATAGTCTCTCAACCAACCAAACCCGGAAAGAAATCTTATAATTGACACAAAGATCTCCACATGGGACATATTGTCCATCAAACCCACGACCTCCGAGACTTATAAATGCTATTTTTGGTCAGACTATCCATTAAATACAGAATGTGAACGTTTCACCTTAAGGTCAAATTAAACAAATTGGATGCATTACATCCGGGGACAGAGGGGGACATTCAGTTGTAGGCACTCACGTTTGGAGGTAATGGTGTTTCCTTTATTATATTAACCCACAGCAAAACAAAATGAACTCAAATAATTTAATCTTATCTTTTTCTTGTAATAGTAACTTAGTTTTTGTCTCACTCTTTTGAAATCGATAGCGGAATACAAATTACAGGTAAAATTTGGTATATAGAGTACACTGGTGGTTAAGTGCTACTTGCTTCTGAGATCTGAGGTTCTGAGTTCCATTCTCACTCGAGACAATTATTTGTGTGAACCAAACATAGTTGATCTGAGTCTGAGTATGCTTTGTGTCCATGAATGATGTGATACTAAATCCTTCGCGACTCAAGGATTCAATTCGCTAGCGTGAGTTTGGCTTTTGTAACTAAACTTACCAACTAATTAATTGAAATCAAAATCTATATTAACATTATGAAAAGAAAGTTATTTTTTCATAGCTTTTGACTTTTTGTCTTGTATATTTTACATTTAACAAGTCACTTAAAAACATAAAATATATACAAAAAAACACATACCATACATCTGTGTGCTGTCATCTGTCTGTGTGCACGTCAGAAATTGAATATCCAATTATTCCTTATTGTACACAGCTCACAAAAATACAAAACAGTTATTTAATTATTAAAAAGAATATAATAATATACCGATTTTTGAATTTGTCAAATACACAAAGATTTCTTGTCCAGCGTGGGAATCGAACCCACGATCTCCGAGACTTACAGCGAGACTGATACGTCTAGGCCACGGAATTAATTAAATATACTTCTCGCTTAAGTACCTACTTAAGGATAAAATCATAATAATGAAGTTATTATAAAGTTATTAAATCATTAGCCTTATCTTATATCTTTTAAAAACTCAATGCAAAGGTAATATAAAAGTCGAACAGGAAATTAAGAACCTGTCCCTTTTAGCTGAGGATCCATTTGTAGGTAAGTAGGGTACTTACTCTTAGATAGCTATCTTATTTATCGGGTTTCTAAATTTTACGGATTTTTAAAACACAAATGACAAAAGCGCCATTGTTTGCTTTTAAAAAGCAATTTTTGATCATCGTCTCGTGTAGGTATACTTTATGCTAGTATTTTTTAGTGCTTATGTTTGCCGTTTACATCAATAGATGGCGCTACTCGCCAAATTAGAAGTCGCAAGCGTTTACTTCACGGAATATACATAGTGGTGTCAATCTTTTAATGTTACTACAATTCCGGAGCTCACCAGAGTCTCCGCGGAAGACCCACGTCGTGTTACTACAACTATTTAATGGAAATAAAATTTTAATAATATTTTAAATAATACTCAGATTCTATTTAACTTCATTATTTTATGGATTCTGGAGTCATATCATTAAATAAGAGCAAAGCGAGCAGAGAAAAGCATCGCGGTGCTTTACAAGTTTAATGTACTTATGCTTTAAAGAAGGTTTTTTTTTTACTAAATTAAGGCTTACGTTTGACCATAATAGGTACATTATTATTGATACTTAAACATGGAAGATAAAAAAACTTAAAAAAAACTAAAGATTCGTTGCTCAGGATAACATGTGTCTGCTTTCCTCGATAACGTAGTTATAACTTAATAAAACTAATAGTGGCTTCATAGGGTAGTTTCACTATGGGAGTAAAAACACAGAATCGATTACAACATTTCCTTTCAAATTAAAAAGCTGCGTTGTCCAGGAGTATCAGAGTATATCATCATCAACATCAACAGCCCGTTTACGTCCACTGCTGAACATGGGCCTCCTCTTAACAGACCTTGGCAAGCCAGGATCGTAAGATATTGCCATAATCACCACGCTTGGCAGACGGATTGGTCATCGCAGTAAGATGTAAACCTTGAGCTAATAGATACTGCTGCCCATCCATCAGCCATAATGTCCCTTAGTCGCCTTTTACGACACCCATGGGAAGACATGGGTTGGTCTATTCTAAGCCGGAAACCACACGGCCAGGTCAGAGTATATGTTATCATGAAATCATCTGGGAAAGCTCTTCTATACTTATATTATAAAAGTTATATATTTTTGTATGTTTGTTTTTAAATAAACTCAAAAACGACTGAACGGATTTCAATCATTCTTCACTATTCAAATGCTACTGTATCCTTGAGTAACTTAAGCTATATTTTAACTAGAAAACGACAGGGATCCCTACTAAAACTTCCATAATGTAAACCAAGGTATGAAAAAAATGCCATAAAATGTCTTTCATCGCATGCGCTGCAGAAACTATGAATGATAGTTCTACAACATAAAAAGCATATCAATATCTATAAAAGCCTTCCCGGTCGCAATATAGTAGTTATGTAACTATAACAAATATCTTGAAAGAAATGTTAACAAAAACCAGACCATGCCTAAAATATCACGTTATTTATATTTTCGTATTAATTCCTTATACCAATAAATCTATTCTTTTTTAAAACTGTTTCAGTACCTGGAGATAACATTTTGAATTATTAAAATCGGCCATTGTAAGATATTACGAGTTTTAAATTGTCAATTCAAACAAAATATTAATATAAGCCGTGACATTGCAACAGCAACACATTTCTTTCTGTAAGATTTTCAATTTCGGGTTGGATCGCGGCTACAAGATTTTGAACACTATGGTCAGTTTGAGCCAATCCATAAATGTTTATCCCAAAATGTTTAAAATAAAAGTACACCCGTGCGAACCTGGGGCAGGCCGCTAGTATCAAATAATATTACATGATGCATTCTGAAAAGTGAAACCACCGGCACCGGCTGCAAAATTTGCTGTACGAATAAAACAAAATGAAGAGCCAGTAAAATTCGGAATTACCGAGCTGTAAATATATTTTATTTTGAACAAAAATAATAACCTTTGTTCGTTTTACCTAAAATATTTATATATACTGAAATATTCAATTGAAAGCATGATTACAAAAAAACTTTTTTTTTCTGAGGGATATAAATATGTAGATATGTGAGCCATCCGCCACGAGGCTTTTAGCTACTGCTCCAACCTACCTACCATATACCTACAAATTGACTCATAAATAAATACTGTGAAAAGGCCAAGTTAATTTTAGTACCATTATTTCATTACTAATTTAAGAAACATCTTCATCCGGCCGTATGACTTTCACTATTGAACATGTGCCTCCCCCCGAGGAAAAGTTTTTGCCATAGTCACGACGTTTGGTAAGCGAGTTGGTGACCTTAGTTAATTAATAAACCACTCAGGGAAAAGCTGCTACCCGATCCCTGTAATACAATTATGCTATAGATGATATTATAACAATCGGGACCAACCGTTTAACGTGATTTAATTAACCACACCCGTAAAGAAATTTTAGATTTTACACAAAGATTTCTAGTCCGGCATGGTGATCGTGCCCACGACCTTCGACACTTAAAGCGAGACTTATATACTGCTACGCCACGCAAGTTTTCAAACAAGCCTAAGTTATTTTTAGAAACACAACTTAATGGAACTATTAAAATTTCAATCAAATTCAGTACATACAAAATAACGTTTAATAAATGAATCATATTTTTCAAGAACATAATGAAACAAGACTTCCTTTACATTCGTATCGAAACCATCCATCTGATCTAAGCTCAAGCTTTGTTAAGTCACTCGTCTAACTAAATCCAGCAACTATATATCAAACAATTTTTCTCACTTTTTCCTCCATTCAATGCGACAGTGGCTCTCTGGCTTACTTTGACGTTTACACATGGATTACTTGCTGTAATCCATTGGATCCACTCTCATCTGAAACCACTTACGTAAGATTTTCACCCTATTTCGCTTTACATTGCTTTTTCTTACAGACATTAAGGTAACAGCAGTCCATTTTGTTATCTAAGAAACGCAATGGATCATAAAACGGAGTTGAGCAACTTGTTGAGTTAGCAGTGGTAGTAAAAGTAGGATTGTGGGTTCTAAACGACGTCCCTTAGTAGTAAAGTAACGAGATAGGTGCTCTACTTTCTAATTGACATCGTTTTTAACTAGCTCTAAGGAGACTAAATGTACGTGTTTTATGGTGCAAAGTCATTTCATTAACACTGTGTATGTAGTTTAATGTAATTAGTATATGTAGGGCTATAACTGTATCATGGTACTTATATATCTAGAAATAGCACGCATTTGAAGATAGTCAAGATTAAACTTTATTTTGTTCGATCTGTTATCAATTCTATATTTAACTACTTAAAATCGCACAAATAAACTTAAAAATGTCCCCAGTTCCTTCCGCTCTCGGCTTTTTTCAGTTACCAATTTACCAACTAAAATGCCGGACCGTCTCGTGCACATCATACGAGACTACCTCTCGAGGAGAACCTTTAGGTATCGTGTAGATAGAGATTACTCATCCCATCACCCGACCCAAGGAGGGGTGCTACAAGGCTCAGTACTTTCCCCACTCCTGTTCTAGCATTACACAAGTGACATCCCGAAACCCAAGAAAGTCAATCTGGCTCTCTTCGCGGACGATACCGCTTTATACTACACGGGCCCCAGTCTGCGCCATTCACGACGCTCTACAATCCCTATAAAATGACTTAGGCAAATGGTTCAGAAAGTGGAGCATCGAAGTAAATCAGATTGAACAGCTCACCGGACATTCCGCCGGTCAAGATGTTCGGCGAACCAATCCCTTGGGAACGGGAAGACAAGTACTTCGGCGTAATCCTTGACCGAAAACTAAACTTTAGAGTGCATGTAGAATCAGTTCGAGCACTTGGTTTACTTACGCTCAGTCGACTACTCTGTCTTCTAAATTCACGCAGTAAATGATCACTTGATAACAAGGTTAGGATTTACGCAACGTGTATACGACCGATTATGATTTACGCGAGCACCGTATTTGCTTATATCGCGACTAGCAGTTTTTACCGCTTACAAACTGTTCAAAATAGATTCTCTCGACGGGCCACCGGGGCACCGTAGTTCATTCGTAATCGCAACTTATCTTTACTGATCTTCAACTGCCTTTCATCAAGCAATGGATGAAAGAGGCGTCGGAATGCTTCTTCGAATCCGCGGCGCAACACCCAAGCCCGTTTGTTGTTGCAGCATCAAACTATAACCGACTCGTCGAAGAAGAGTGCGCCCGCGAACGCGACGTGTCATCGACTCTTGTCCTCCCAACCCTTAGTTTGCAAAGAACCACCCGATGCCCTCGTAGACCCGAAGTCCGAGAGACCCGCGAACTGTAAAGTAGAGTGACAGTTGCACAAAACACCCTAAAATACTAAAAGTCATAATCCCTCAATCTCATTGCCAGCGACCGCCCTGAGCCGAGGTCCGAGCTCCACAGGAGGCCCTCTCTTGCGCAGGTTGCATAGTTTGTAGTTTTTAAACCATTTATTAAGCTGGAGCACTGCTCGCCTTTAAAAAAACAGCGACTGTCGAGCTCTATTGCGGCACGAGACCAAATTGTGTCATTATAAAATTAAATGATTACCATTTTTTGGCATTCTGATATCCGTCTAGCAGCGATTATGACAAAACATACAAAATAGCTGACTGTGTATGCTCGGCTTTGCCCATGATTGCAATATGAAAAGCCCGTGATTTTTTCCAAATCTTTCTTTTGTGCCAGCCTTCTATTAAATCGGCCAAATTGAACTAGTCGTTCTTGAGTTATACACGTACATATATGTTGGTGATAAATTATCTTTACTAATATTACAAAGAGGAAAGACTTGCCTAGATAGGCTCCGGAATTACCGTACCGATTTCAATAATTATTTCACTATTAGAAACCTACTTTATGCAATATCAACAATATGGCATTCTGAATACTAATCTTACTAATCAGTATTTTATAAGTTAGTTTTAATTCGTACTGTTATGGGGTTTATTAAAAGTAGTAAAGATGTGCTCCCAGGTTCAGCTTTTACGACCCGCTCGTGACGCCAAAATTAATTTAGCTATTCGGGTGTATTAAGTAATAATAATTTTAAGTACGATGAACTGCAGGTGCATGATACATCTCCATTCGAGCATTTCATTAAGCGGCCCCTGCTTTTCACAGTACCCCTATTATAGGGGCGGAAGAGATTAGAAGGTAAACCCTCAATTCGTGGTATGAATAGTATATAGACCGGTAAAAGACTAAGTGAGCTAAGCGACACCGTGGGTGACATTGAAATATGTATTTTATGTAACCCTAATAAGGTAGCGGGATATTTGTCAGCGTTAGCTAGGGTTGCCAACTATACTGTTAAAAACAATATTATACTGTTTTTAACTACATTATACTTATTACTGTTGAACAAAAATAAAGCATACAAAAAACTGCTTTGAGCGTTAAAATGCTTATTTATAAGTATTGGACTGAGACGCTGACCTAATATTTTAAATGTTTTATGTCAAATAATCAAGACATCAAGTGTGACATGTACAATACCTACTCTTCATTTTTAATACTGTTCAATAATCTTCTTAGACCTAAATATACTTTTTTCTTGTAAAAAAAAGTTGGCCAGCTGTACGTGACAAATATCGCGGCGCTGGTGACTATCGGCGCTATTTCCCGTTTTCTTAAAATATCTAAAACCGTGAGTAGTTGCGCTTAGTTTAAGTTAAAACTAATTATTTGTAACACACCTGCTAAATCACGTTGCCTTCGTTGCGCAAATATTTATGTTAATCTTAAAGAAACTTGCTCAAGTAATAAGATAAGATATATGTAAAGTCAAATAGTTAAAACCGTAACACCGCGGTGCCACTGCGCCGGCCTGCCGTCACCTCAAACATATATATGTGGGACTCGCCCTCTCCATAGCGTAGTATGCTAAACTCATACCACGAGGAGAGGACACTACACCACTAAAACCCCCCGGACACTCCTTCGACCCGCCTTTGGCGGGGGCCAGCTACGCATGAGCAATCCGGCCCCCCACCTCAAACACTACCTGCCTTAGGTTTGGTTCGGTCTCGGAAAACAAAAGTCTTGGAAATACAAGAGAAAATAAAATAAAGCAAAAATATTGAAATAATGAAATAATGAATTTTATTCAGCACTTAGGTATTGACATACACTTGTACTTGTCAGAATTACAATGTAAGAAGATAAAATAATAAATAATTATAACTAACAAATAATTCTTACTCTATAAGATATCCGACTAAGTAATTAACAGTAGTAGCAAATCATACAAATCTACAGACTGCAAAGTCCGTCCGTCTGTCCTGTGATATTTATTGCAATTAACCAATTATTATTATTATTATTATAAGAAGAAATTAAAACCGCATCCAAATTGCAAGTGGTCACATTATATCTAAGTGGCACACACCTGAGGGCACCCTTATGGGGTTTAGGACCACGACCCAGGGTGCCACTGAAGTAAAAAGGTAGATATATGAAGAGGATGTGATCACCAGCACCGACTACAGGCGCTCAATCACAGGGCAGGGGTAGGGGCGCAACGCGGTCCTCGCCGGCGAGAATCCTACCCTAGCTAACCTGCAACCTTTCACTAGCTACCTAAGTGGACGACCCGGAGAAGAAAGGAAGAAAGAAACTCCGGGGTTGTTCTTTTTCGTCATCTTTTGTTGTGTTTTAGTCTCTTCTTTTTTTAAAAAAAGCTTGTTAACAAAATCTCATTGATTACATTGCAATTATACCATGTGCGCTGATGTACGCCCTGAAACATTTCCATTAGTTTAGGCGAAGTATTTACTGGATTTCCTCAAGCAAAAGAAAAACAGCCTCTTGCACATGAAAACGGAGGAAACATCCACGCACATTTTTAAGGAACAAACTACACGAGGTAGATCTCTCGTCATAGAGGACACAAAACTACCACCTCAAATACATCCATCAGCAAGACGACCAGCCACCGCATATTAACAAAATATTGCTTGTATTCCTTCATTTAAATTTACTTAATTAAATGTGTAATTATTTATTTAACGAATACTGAAACGAGGAATGAAAAATAAATTAAATCCGTCCTTTTAACTCCTGGGTTTAAACTATAATCTTTCCTCAGTTGCATGAAAGAGATCACATTTTGTTATAAGGCCACCAATTGTACCTACCTACCTTGTGCTACTATTAGTATCATAAATATTTATGTACTGTTATTATTGCTGTAGGTACATTAAGAGTTAGAGTTTTGTATAATGTAATCTAGATATTTCAGGCGGATAAAACCTAAGTAGGATTTGAAAGGATGATAAACTTTCGAATTAACTAGCCTGTCAAAACAGTTGTTAAGTTTGTATCAAGAGAGTTCCAAAATTCAAGAATAACTATTTCGATTATTCTTTTAGTTAATCAATAAAAATAATTTTCAGTTCAAAACCGAGTGACAGACGTTATTTATTAAAAATTAAACATGTTTAATTCATAAAAAAAAAAAAATGATAACACCTCCATCCATTCCTATTTATTAAGATCATCATCAGCGCGTATAACGTCTACAGCTGATCATGGGCCTCTTCCCAACGGAGGGTTTTGCCATAGTCACCACGCTTGGCAGGCGGGTTGATGACCGCAGTATTCTATTGTAACACACTAGAAAACTCTCTCTCTCCTTGGTATACGCGTTTTAAATTATATCACTTGGTATCAACGGCTTAACTTGGTGTTCGAGGCACACATTCCTAGGACTTCCCCTAATCTACGAGACCCAGAAAGAAAATCTTAGAATATACAGAGATTGCTTGTCCTGCATATGGATCGAACCCACGAACTCTGAAACTTAAGGCGACACTTATTCCACTACGCCGCAGAGATTGTCACGGCGCCTCACTAAGATCACTTAATTTTCCATAGCTTATCCCATTACCGTAAGTAAAACCTCATAGCTTGCAATACCAACTAATTGAATTTGTGTAACTCACACAGGCGCATGCGTCACCGTAGTTTATTGTGCGGCTGTGTGACAAGTGCAGCGAACGTAAAGTAAGGCCGCGTGTGGGGTGGAGGTGGAAGCGGACTGTTATAGGCGGTAGCGGGTAAACTTCTTTAGATATTATTGGCTTTAAAAGTTGTGTTGTTGGATAACAAAGATAGTTGTAATCGCAATTTCATTTATTAATATGATGTTGGTAAACCTAAATAAATTTATAACATATTTAAAGGCATTTATTTTATAATACATAGCTTCTTGCGCGCGGTGCACCTGCATAGCTCCAATTCCCTTGGGAACTTCATCATAAAATGTAGCTTTTACTAGCTGACCCGACAGACGTTGACCTGCCTTAACTAAAACTATTATTAAATTGAACTTTTAATATTCGTGATAGCTCTGAACTAACTGTGATGTAAACTAAAAGTAGCACGCATTATAAAAGTGTTATGTCAACCGCCATAAGGTTATATTAAAAAGTTTATATATTGTCAAAAGCGCTAATATTACATTAGAATATTTAATATAGTGGTAACATATTCTTAAATTTTCAAATTTTAATAGCAGCGCGCAATATTCTCATATTTTTATTATTATAAAGATAACTCCTAAATAACGGAGCTTTGTAGTGATGAAATATTTTTTTTAATTAAAGAAAGAAAAGAAAGCAAATACATTTAATTATGCACAGCACACACGATAATACGAGTCTTTCCTCTTATTTATATTTGTATGAAGTATTAATGTAAGTATAAATGGAAGTATTATTGATGAGACAGGCAAACAACAACGGCGGTATTTTCGTGCAGATTCCGCCCCAATAAATAATGTAGTGATCAATTTCACATTATACACTGAGTAATTACTTGCTGAATAACAATTGCGACCAGTCTCGTCCAAATTGCGTTAATCAAAGCAGAAAGACCGCCAAACCGTAGCCCAAACTAACATTCTGTAAATTTTCACTGCATTTTAGTTGATCAAAATTTGACCCACCGCATTGTTGCCGGTCGCAACACGGTGACATTTCAAAGGTAATACAAACGAAATAATATTAACTCTGATTAATGTTGCCAACTATGTATCAAATTAGACTTTGAATTCGAACGAATGTCGCTGCCAATTATTTAGTTAAAATGCATAAACTTAATGTACAACGTGGATTCAAAAACTTGGGAGTAAATTTAATCTGTTATTTTATTGTGTAACGTCAATAATGTATGTTGTTTATAAAACTATATTGCGGAATATTGCGATATTCCGTGAGAAGATAGAAATTCATTAATTAGTCAGTTTGTTACTTCTGTTCTCATTTTCTAAATAAATGTTCTATCTACACTAGTAAACTGTAAAATTTAATTATTTTCTGCCTTATCATTGCAATAGTCGGTCATCGAGCATTTTAACACAGACCAGAGCTTAGTATCAATTAGTCTATTCACTGAAACGTCTATTTCAGCCAATGTCGCTTCAGTAGGTTTGAATTGGGCATATAGTACAAACAACATCCACACATTAATAAAAACAAAGAATAAACGTCTATATATGAGACATATAAACAACTCATCAGCTAGTATGTATATATAGTATAATGTATTAAACGATTTCTGAACCAAACGGCGGGATTTATTCCCAAGCAAACAGGAAAAAGCAATTACAAATTGTAATTGAACGCCAAAAATGCGGTGTTCGTGCAAAAAATATATTATTTAGGTACCACCATTTGTTAAATGACACAGTTTATTCCGATTTATTTCAGAAGAATTTCTTAATCTCTTTTCCTGTTTTTAATTCATGATTTAGATTCATCTAAAGCATTTAGAAAATACTTATAATTTTACTGGGAATCTAATATTAATTCTTGAAAATAACGTTTTATTATATATCTTAAATATTTTCCTCCGAACCCCAACTTCGACTTCCAAATGTATTCTTGTACCACTTTCTGAGACATTCAATTGTACCCAAAATAATAAGAGCTAGTTGGCGATGTATTATGCAACAGCCATGTACTGTTCGTTCTGCTGTTGACTTCGAAAACAAAGCTTTATCAACCCGCTCCGCTCATGAGTGTGGGTCGGCCTGCATGCGCGGACGCATCGGAGACAACAATGGCGGCAGTAGGGAGGTCGCGACACACCGTCACGCTCACCTGTGTTTGCTCGACAAACTCCGCTCCCTACTCAAACATGGAGGAGCTGTTTCACATACTACTTCATTTTTTATTTATTTCTACTTTGGTACTTCTTTGAGGGACGGCGCTCTGGTGATGTTGATGAACTTGAGATTGTGTTAAATTGTTTACAATAAAGGAAAACTTATGTAGGAGGTAACTTTATTTACGGATGCATATTACAAAGTTCACTGAAGATCCTCAAATTAATAAAATATGTATATATCCTTACTAATAAAAAAAATATAAACGCGAAAGCATAAGTATGAGGATGCAGGGGTAGATCAATGGATGTTTACAATTCTTCCTAGCTAAAACTACTGATGGTATTTCACTGAAATTTTGCACGGGATGTATGGATGGATAGATTAATGTTTGTTACTCTTTCACGTAAAAACTACTGAACGCAATTGGCTGAAATTTTGCACCGAGATAGGTTGTACGGTGGATAAACATATAGGCGACCAAACCTTACGCTCTGAGACACTGGAGCAAAGTAACGCGGGTAATACTGCGGGGCGCAGCTAGTAGTTTATAAACTGGATTAACATATATGCAACAACGTCACCCTACGGCCCACTGGAGCAGAGTAGCAGTCGAAGGCGGGCAAAACTTCGGGGTGCAGCTAGTCCTAAATAATATCTTCCAGGGAGTTAAAAAATACACATAATTAACGGACATATACACCTAGACTCAAATCAACAGTCTTCGGTTTACACAAATAATTGACCCAGTAATTATCAAACCCACAATACGCAGAACCCTGCGATCTGGTATTCTAGGTTTGTTTGGACGAATTGGACGTGGTAGTTATCACTTTAAGACCTATGCTCGGTGCAAAATCCTATTAGCTAACTACGTAGGTATATCCATCCGTAAAATAAAACACATTTAACTGTTTAAGTATGCTTCAAACAATGAGTCTCAATTCTATAGCACTCGTACCTAGTAAACGTATTGTTATTCTCCACTTAAACAGTTGCACGGCGAGCGACAATTGTTATAGGAGCCAATGCATATACATACCACGTCTGTCTGTACGCGTTGTGTGGCCCTCACACTTGTCTTGATGGGCGGTTGAACAAATGTTCCAACGGCCCTTTAAATCGTTCCATTAAAGGCATAAGCCATTCGCACCTTACTAGCCGACCAGCGCTGCAGCGGGTTCACCAGGAAATATTGTTTCACAAGTATCTACGTAGCGATGAAAAGCATTCAGAAATTAGATTCTGTGGCTATTGAATGACCTGTTTAGAATCTGTGACTTTTGTTAAGAAAATAGTATATGTACTAAAGAATATTTTAAATTACGAATTGTATTTAACAGAAACAGAATTCGAAGTTAACCAGAAAATATTGTTTTACAAGTACGTAGCGATGAAGAGCATTCAGAAATTAGATTCTGTATTTAATTTCGAATTGTATTTAACAGAAACAGGATTCGAAGTTAGCCAGGAAATATTGTTTTACAAGTACGTGGCGATGAAGAGCATTCAGAAATTAGATTCTGTAGCTATTGAATGACCTGTTTAGGAAATTCTATATGTACTAAAGAATATTTTATATTTTGAATTGTATTTAACAGAAACAGAATTAGAAGTTAGCCAGGAAATATTGTTTTAAAGGTCGGTACGTAGCTATGAAAGGCATTCAGAAAAAAAAATCTGTGGTTTTTTAAAATACCTGTTTAGTAAATTCTATATGACATTAAGAATATTTTATAAATCATAAATCATAAATCATTTATTTATTTGCAAACATGGGTACATGGGATAGATGTTTTTCTTATAAAATGGTAGGTTCTCCATATTTCACCGTCACATAGGTATGCAAAATAGTATTTTTTTTTTGGCGACATAATTGAATACACTAATATTTAAACAAAAAACTCAAATTCAAAATATTACATAACAGTGTCAATAACAATAATAAAAACATAATAGGATAGAAATAAAGTCAATAAATGTCAATAAAATTTACAATTTCAAAAAACAAAACTAAATTAAAAGAAGTCAAAAATAGAGTCATTCTGGAGTAATTCAAGTCAATATAAAACATATCTCAATAAAATAATAAAATAATGCAGTTATACCTAAATAAATCGGATGTAGCAGGTTTAGCGTCTCTCATTAAAATAATCATTAATCTGGTAATAACATTTCATAGCTAAAAAATCATGTAATTTCTTTTGAAATAACCCTATATCTTTTATATCTATTATATGTTTAGGTAGTTTATTGTAAATTTTCGGCGCCATACCTAAAATATTTTTATTAAAAATGGCTTTTTTGTGTTGTGTTGGGCATATTTTATTTTTGCGGCGAGTACTTTCTGGGTGGTTATATAAGTGCATATTTGTTTTAACATAGCTTGCTATATTGCTATTTCATATATGTATAGACAGGGGAGTGGTAGTAGTTGAAGCTTTACGAAATGTGGCTTACAACTATCTGTGCTCTGAATGCCACATATTGCTCTAATGCATTTCTTCTGTGCTTTGAACGCTGTTTCTCTATCTGGAGAGTTCCCCCAAAATATAATTCCGTAGCGTAAAGTTGATAATACATATCCGTGGTATGCCATTAATAATGTTGCTCGATTTGAAATTTTTCTTAAGTTATAGAGGGCATAGGAACACTGGCTAAGTTTTTTGCATATATTTTCAATATGTGTTTTCCATTTCATGTGTTTATCAATCCATATACCTAAGAATTTAGTATTATCAGTTTCCTGGATACTTTTGTCACCATATCGGATATTAAGTTTTTTATTTTTTGTACGCTGCTCAAAAGAAATGTAGGTGGTTTTGTCTAGATTAATTTTTAGATTGTTTTCAGTGAGCCATGTTATTATGTCATTTAATTTATTATTTATGTCATTTTCAAATGTGTCGTCATCAGTGCTCCTAAATAATATAGTGCTATCGTCCGCGAATAAGATCATTGGATTAGAGATAATTTTAGGCATGTAATTAATATATATTATGAATAATAATGGTGCTAGGACACCGCCTTGCGGCACACCACATAAGGTTTTACGATATTCAGAGGTATATGTGATTTCGGTTTTAGTATAGGGGCAGATTTTCTTTATGCATGTAAATTGTTCACGATTTGTTAAATATGATTGGATTAGTTGAAGGATATTTCCTCTGATTCCATATTTTTCCAATTTGTATAGAAGTATGTTGTGGCTCACATAGTCGAAAGCCTTCGTCATGTCCATAAATAACGCGATTCCGGGAGTACTGTTGTCCATATTAGTCAGAACATGTTCAACAAGCGCATAAATAGCACTATTAATGCTATGTTTTTCCCTAATCCATATTGTTCATTTATTAAGATTTTGTTGGTTTCTAAAAAAGAGTATATACTTGTATGTATTATTTTTTCAAATATTTTTGAAAAGACTGGAATTAGGGCAATCGGTCTATAGTTGACAGGATCTTGCCTGATGCCTTTTTTGAACAATGGCTTAATTACAGAAATTTTAAGTTTTTCTGGGAATATACCTTTTTCAATGCAATTATTTATAATGTAACTGAGCACAGGTGCAATAACGAAAGATGTAGCTTTAATGACTTTTGTGGTTATCTCGTCATATCCAGCACTATTTGTATTTTTCAGACAATTTATTATTTTAATGATGTCATGGGGTACCTAAATGTGGGTTTCATAAATATTGAATTAGAAATTGTGTCAGATGTCATCGTATTATTATAATGAATGTCAGTTTTAGATTGAAATTGATTTACAAAATATTCATTTAACGATTCCGCTATTTGTTCTGGTCGGTTAATAACTTGGTTGTTGATAATTATCTGGTCTATTCCTTCTTTTGGGTGATTTATTTTATGTTTATTAATTATGTTCCATGTAGCTTTGCTCTTGTTTTCAGAGTTGCGTATAAAAAGACAATTTTGGGCCCTTTGTGTATGTTCGATTATACGTTTTAATCTGTTAGTATAGGTTTTAAGTTTGTTTTTGTTTTCCAGGTTAGGAGACGTTCGATATTCCCATAGCATGTCTCTTTTCCGTTTGGAACATTTTTTTATCCCCGTTGATATCCACTTAACTTTTTTAACTACCGAAATTTTTATTTTATTAATTGGAAAGCATAAGTCGTAGAACAGTTTGTAGGTGTCATGAAACTCATTAAATGCATTATTGGGGTCGGAGCACGCAAATACGTTATGAAAAGTTAGATTCTGAAGACATTCTTTGAATTTTTTGATATTGTCATCGCTATAGTCTCGTTTATGTATGAACCAATGCGTTAGTGTGCAAGTTTTTTTGACACGACATTTTAGTATTTGTGCTGTATGGTCAGATATTGCTAATTCTTTAATCTCACATCTACTCCCTCTGATGTTGTGAATAATATTGTCAATGCAGGTACCACTGCATAGACGTGTTGGTGATCTTGTACCCAGAATTAGATTGTAGCTGCGCAGTATATTTTGAAAAGTTAAAGAGGTTTTGCTATTTTTGCTAATATCTATATTAAAATCTCCACACAGTATGATCTTATTATTACGTTTTAGACAGTTTGTTGTTAAAATTTGGTCTAAATTATCAAAAAACATAGATAAGTTAACTTTATTATTATTTGGCGGTCTATAAATACAAATAATTATGATAGGATGAGAAGAAAGCTTTATTGCACAACATTCTATTTGATGAGGTATGGCCCATTTTTTTAAGTTAATTACCTCAAATTTATGTGTATTTTTGACTAGAATGCATGACCCCCCGTTTCTATCATGTCTAATATAGCATGCCGCTAATGAATAATTTGCAATATTTAAATGTTCATAGTCGCCTTATTTCATGTTGTGTTCTGTTATACAGATGATATCAATTGACTTGCCCTCGTCTGAGAGTTCATTTAGATGTGTACCTCATAAATCCGATTTACTTATTAGACCATTTATATTTTGATGCATTACAAAATTTTGAATTTTAATATTAATATATCAGTTTTATTATCAAATATATCTTTGTAGTATAGAACTGCGATAAGCAACAGCAACAACATGTGTCCTACTTCCTTCGTCTAATAAATCAGTGCATTGTGAATGTAGAACTTACGTCCTTGTCTTGTTTCCTGCGTTGCCTAACGTTAGTTGACATCTCATAGAAGGTTCAGATACATTTGTTTTGTATACCTAAAAGCCCTATAATATTATCAAACGCGTTAGCAGGTAAACATACTAAAAGTCTGCTAGGTTTGCTCGCCACGATTAATTTTTTAAGCAATATAAATTATATACGAACACGCATATTACGAAGAGAGATTTTTATTAAAATAATAGTCGCATATTAGAAATATACAATTTAGTTTTTGAAAAATTAAAAAAGTAATCCAATCTGATCAAAAGACATAGTCTAGGCGACTTGTATATAAAAAAAATAGAGTTTCCAATGGATGCATTCAAATTATATAATATTATATAAGGGAGACGTATCGGGCTGCATAAAAGATTTTACAGTAGAAAAATATATTATAATTTTAAGTGAAAATATCCTTAAAATTATTAATCATATACCGCGCCCCGCGATTTCATCTGCATTGGACTGTAACTATGTTCCAGTAATAGCGTGATGTTTTATAGCCTACCTTTATGTTAATCTAACTTATACGAACTTATACGAATATAGGCAAAACTGTCCTATAGTTCTTGCGAGAAACAGTAAAAAACATCCATACGCGTTTATAATATTACTAGTTGCGCCCCGCGGTTTTACTCACATTTCTCTGCTCCAGTGAATGAGAGTAAAAAAGTAGAATACATCTATCCATACTCACAAATTTTCCCGTTAATAATATTAGTATGGGTTAAGTATTATAATATTAGTAACTAGTAAGCAACCTCCGTAGCAAAGCTTTCGCTCGCTTTAAATCTCGGAGGTCGTGGGTTCTATCCCCACACCGGACAAGATATCTTTGTGTTAATCCTAAGATTTCTTTCCGGGTCTGGATGGTTGATGGACTACCCTCCGTGCCTCGGAAAGCACTTTAAGCCGTTGGTCCCGATTGTTATAACATCATCTATAAATAATTGTATATCAAGGAACGGGCAGCAGCGTTTCCTTGTGTGGTACAACATAATACTGTGGTCAATACCCTCCCCCGGGAGGAGGCCCAAGTTTAGCAGTGGACGTTATACGGGCTGATGATGATAATGATTAGTAGGTGGCAATTTATGTAACGTGATATTTATACACATAACAAACGATGATATCAATGGCAACTAACAATATATAATATCACTCTAGCATATATACCTAGTTGACATCGAAACGTTACATAATTATATGTACTACATAGTACATAACTAGTAAGGGTGTGTTCAAAGGGATATTATGACATGTGGACTCGCGTTACGGATGTCTATTGTTGGCTGTATCTATCAGGAAGCACATGACATACAGACGAGCACAATATAGCTAGTGACAGTATTGAACAGAAAATTCGAGATAAGAGCGATATAAGAAAAGTATTAGGAGGTTGGCAGTATTGATTTCAGTATTTCTGTCAGCTTTTATGAATGCAATTATTGAGACAACCTTTGTTTGCTAAGAACCTTCCGATGCCCTCGTACTCGTAGACCCGAAGTCCGAGAAGCCAGTCTCAGAACAAAATGTATTACTCTACTATTTATGCCAAAAACTACACGTGAGTCGAACCGGACTTTATATTAAAAACAAACTATTTATGGTTCAAACAAATAGGTAGTTGTCCTTAGTGGGAGTTGAACCCAAAACACCACCTCTGAATTTCCGTAACTACTGAGTCACCGGTGCAGTCCCGGTTCAACCGTGTAGAAACACGATGATTTACTTTGCCTTACATAAAACTGTATCTAAATAAAAAAGCTTTCGACGTTATACGTACTGCTGGCAGAAGTCTAGACTTTAATGAACGCGACGCGACACAACACCACTAATGGCCGCGGAACTGGTTTAATTGTTTTCGACTGTCGTCGCATCGCACCATTCTTGACTGTATCAATCATAATTGGCCGCGTTTCGCGATTTCGAGAATCGGAGTTGCGTGCACGCATGGCGAGGGCGGAGGTGCGGGAGGCGCGGGGCGCGGGGGGGTGTCACTGTGCAAATGCACTCGTAAACCTGGCCCGAGGTCAACGCACCCCCTCTCCGCGCGCCCGCCCCGCCCCGCGCACCCCCGGCCTATAAAACGTTTACCGCTACAATATATTTATTTTATTATAGACGTTGCAGGTCTACGGGTACGGGTAGGTCGCACTAACCGCATCATGCACTTTTGTCGGTTTACTGCACACACCTTGTGACAGGGTTGCCAGACTACACAACCTGGGGCTCAATTCTGCAAATTTAAAGAAAATTACGTACCTACAATCGACTTTTAACTTTTCTACAATATATCCATATTTAAAAACTTCGCAATATGAATATCTGTACCTCCCCAACCTCCATGGCGATACGGTATAAGTCTCGCTTCAGTCTTGGCGGTCGTGGGTTCGATTCTCAGGCCGGACCAACATATGTTGGTCAAAGCAAAAACAAACTGATAGTCTTGGTTGTTATAACAATCGAATACAAAGGAACGGGCAACAGCGTTTCCCTGTGTGCTATACAGGGTGTCCCAAAAGATTACGTAGCTGGGAAGGGGGGTGATAGGGATGGTCACAAGGGTCACCAGAAAAATACAAAAAATTCCCTCTGGGTGTTTAAAAAAATAAATGGCATCTTTTAAAAGACTAAAAATTTTACACCTTGTGCTAACTGTACCTACAAATATGGCTGTATTTAAAAAAAATGCTGTTATGTAATCTTCAATAACAACAAGGTCATCAACATCAACATCAAAAATAACAAGGTGTAAAATTTTAAGTTTTAAAAAAAATGCCATTTTTTTTTAAATACCCAGAGCGGATTTATTTTTTATTTTTCTAGTGACAATTGTGTCCAACCCTGTCACCCCCTTTCCCAGCTACTTAACCTTTTGGGACACCCTGTATAACATAATAATGCTGTCACTTAATAGTTGTATACTAGGGAAAGCCCTAGTATACAACAGAACTATTAAAGATGATGTTATAACCATCGGAACCAGCGGCTTAACGTACTTTCCGAGGCACGGAGGGCTGAGTCGTTGAGCGATATTGCCATAATCACCACGCTTGGCAGACTGGTAAGAGACGGATTGCTTCATACGTGCCCGGCCCTCACCAACGGCGGATCGAAGGAGTGTCCGGGGGGTTTTAGTGGTGTAGGATCCTCTCCTCGTGGTATGAGTAGCATACCACGCTATGGAGAGGGCGAGTCCCACATATCACACCGCCAGCGCATGTATTTACCTCCAGCCAAAAAAAAAACGGCCGACTGATAATTGTAGTAAAATGTAACACCTTGAGCTGATAGAATCCATCAGGTATATGTCCCTTAGTGGCCCCTTATGGCACCCATGGGAAAACATGAGCTGGTCTATTCACAGCCAGAAAATATATTGTACCTACTTGATATTTTTGTTAGATTCTGTACTTTTACATGAGGCAACCCTGAAGAAGAGGCTTATAATTGAACCTCATTGATGACATGTCTAGCATAAATTAAAGACCTGCTTGAAGCTTGTTTACTTAGCTGTGTTAGTAGAACTTAATACAGCAGCATACAAAACTAGTATAATGTTCAAAATTATGTGTCCGGTCTACCGGTACACGATATGAAGGATACTTTATTGTTTTTCTTCTAGAAATAAGGAATACTGGTATACATTCATATGGGACTAGTTGCTGACCACATTCCTCTCCTACTATACCACAACACGGAACTGCAGACCTGGCTGGTGAGTAGAGTGACTGACTAGATCTCGCCAAAAAAATATTTGAGGCAAAGGCATTTTCTTTTCAATATATTTTTTGCAAAGTATGTTTGCATGCGTCTGGCATTGTTGTATCTCAACTAAATCGTCTGGCTTATTATTTTTAAAATTCTTTAAACATTAAGCTACAACATATTAAAACATTCATACTGCCTTAAATATTTATATTTTTTACATTTAAAATAAATTACGAGACAGCCACGCTACACATCAGCAAGGTCTGCAGTTCCGCATTGGGTATAACAGGAGAGGTATGTGACAAGATTTCAGCTTTTTTTATCCGGTATCTAATGCATTTACGCACCGCCGCTGCAGCATATTCGCGCGCTGGCGGTGGGATATGTGGGACTCGCCCTCTCCATAGCGTGGTATGCTAACTTATACCACGAGGAGAGGACCCTACACCACTAAAACCCCCCGGACACTCCTTCGATCAGCCGTTGGCGGGGGCCGGGCATGCATAAGCAATCCGGCCCCCGACGGCACCCGCGGCCAATATGGCACCGCGGGATCTCCTGGGTAACCTGAAAAATCTACCCGAAAATTGGTATCTACCAGTTAAAGTCTCGTCAAAATCGAGATTAGAAACAAACAGACAGATAGACAATTTTATTGTTATTGTGTTATTATTATTAGTATGTACCTACCTACCCACTATACAATGTCATATACATTTATTTAAAAACATGTTATTATTTAATTACGATACACTTCAATTTTATTAATTTGTAAACTAAATATAAACCATTTATTTACGAAGTCGCGGGCAGCAGCTAGTCTATATACTAATATATAAAGCTGAAATGTTTGTTTATTTGCTTGAACGCGAGAATCTCAGTAACAACTGGTCCGATTTGTAAATTTACTATCGAGGAAGGCTATAGGCTATATTTTATTATGAAGTTCCCAAGGGAATAGGAGCGACGCGGGTAAAACCGCTCGCGGGTAGCCAGTATTAAGTAAATAATCACTTTGAAAGAAGTCGGTAGGTACTCATACACACCTAGCTAACATCTCAACCTCGTTTTTCGATAACACTCAACACAATGTCACATTTCGCATTTAATTATATATTTAATGCTAAGTGTTGCCCAATCGTACAAAAATAACAATCCACATCCATTAACTGAAAAAAATACGATACAAAGTTCTAAAAAGTTTGAACGAAGTTATTTAATCACTACATAATATAAAAGTCACTATGTGTTAGTATTAAGGACAGTAATTAAATATACTAATCAAAATTACAAGAAAAAAAAAACATACAAAAAATATAAAACCGGCGAAGTGCGAGTCGGACTCGCGCCATTTTCTAGTGCCTGTTGCCGTTATTGATATCGATCAAAAAAGTAAACAAAAATAAACATATTTGTTGTATGGAAGCCCACCTAAAGTTTTTTTTTTTTTTTGTTATATCCACATCACCTATAGGTACCTTATTTGTAAAAATTTCAACTGTTTATAATGTTTATAATGAATAAAACATCAGCATTCGTGCGAAGCCGGGGCGGGTCGCTAGTTAATTATATCTAACAAAAATATGGTAACATTTTATAATGAGAAACTTTTGACGGTTATGAAATCAAGATGACAGTTAACATTTTGTTTTTTTTTAACTTCCTATAAAGTTTTTTTTTATTGCATAATAAATGGGCAGATTCGCATTAAACAAAAGTATTTTTTTTTGGTAAGACTAAAGTTAAGAATTTGAGTGCGTCGTCCGACTTACAATACACCACCTTTCACCATTAATACAATACTATACACCATCTTTGTATGATCACCTCGCTTTAAATCTCGGAGTTCGTGGGTTCGATCCCCACGCCGGACAGGAAATCTTTGTGTAAATTCTAAGATTTCTTTCCGGGTCTGGCTGGTTGAGGGCTCCCCTCCGTGCCTCGGAAAGCACGTTAAGCCGTTATTCCCGATTGTTATAACATCACCTATAATAATCGTATATCAAGGAACGGGCAGCAGCGTTTCCTTGTGTAGTACAACACAATACTGCGGTCACCAACCCGCCTGCCAAGCGTGGTGACTGCGGCAAATATTCTCCCTCGGGAGGAAGCCCATGTTCAGCAGTGGACGTTATACGAGCTGATTATGATATCTTTGTATGGGTGTCGTATGCGATGACACACATCTAATGGCTGGATCTATAAGCTCAATGATACTGCCATCTTACAAACCATCGGTAATATATCTTAACGACCATGGCTTGTCGAGGTCCGTGAAAGAGGTGGTTCATGTTCAATAGTGGACGTAAACCAGCTGATAAAGTAAGTTTGACTATATGGTTGACCGTAACTACCGAGGTCGCGGATTTCATCCGGACCCGGCAATTTTTTTTTTATTTTTTTATTGGACATACGTAGGTAGCCACGAGGCTTTTGCTACTTCACCGGGCATAAAGGCGAGCAGAGCTCCAGCCTTAATAAATGGTTTAAAAAACTACAAACTAAGCAACCTGCGCAAGAACGCGCCCCCTGTGGGGCTTAGACCTCGGCTCAGGGCGGAAGCAGCTGGCGATGAGATTGAGGGATTATGACTTTTAGTATTTTAGGGGAGTTTTGTGCAACTGTCGCTCTACTTTACAGTTCGCGGGCCTCTCGGACTTCGGGTCTACGAGGGCATCGGATTGTTCTTTGCAAACTAAGGGTCAGGAGGACAAAGAAGCAGAAAAGATTCTCTCGATATTCCATTACCAGTCCGAAGTGAGGCACAGATGAAACATTACCAACTTCCTGTTGGTGGTTTCACCCGTGCCTCAGTGAGCACTTTAAGTTGTTGTAGCCGTAATATGTTTGACCGTAATTACCAGCAAAAAATTGTGTAACTAGAAATGTTCTCTCGAGAAGATTCCATTATCAGTCCGAAGTCTGGAAATTAGTGGAGTTTCATCCGTGCATCAGAGAGCATTTTAATCTGTCAGTCCTGCGACTGATCCTGTCTTTGATTCCTGATGTCCTGTGGCGGACATTTGAATTAGCTTTCGCTACTTCACCGGGCGTCGGTAGAACTGTCCATCTTGATATTTGCTTTCTTTCTATTCTTTTTAAAAATGACCCCCCCCCCCCCACTCCCGCGACACTTGTATTAATTGCCCCAGTGCGGGACTAGGGAACTTTAAAAACACTCAATTTACAGACATAAAGCGCAGAACTTGATCTTGATTTAAGAGTAAAGGGTGAGAGAGTGCCCTTTTGTTTGCCCACCCACGTGTGCATTATAAATATTCTGCTAGCTTTATTAATTATTATTATTGTACGTAGGAGTTAATTTATTCCAGAACCTTCTTTAGGTGTATTTATTTGATCTCAAATATTAGCACAAATCATTGTTATGGAATTTTTCCAAGCAAATTTCTAATAGAAACTTGACATTTAGTTTTATTTGTACAGTCTTAACTCAAACTGATTGTACGAGTAAATAATACCTAAGCCTTTGTTAGTTAATGTCAGCTAAAATATGCATAATTTATTATATACTATAAACAAGAATTCATTACACACTCAGTTGTTTACTTGTTTTCCCGTATAATCATCAGTACATAAAACAAAGTCGCTTTCTCTGTCCCTATATCCCTATGTATGCTTAAATCTTTAAAACTACGCAACGGATTTTGATGCGGTTTTTTTTAATAGATAGAGTGATTCAAGAGGTAGGTTTATGTGTATAATACATCAGCATTGCGCCCGTGCGGAGCCGGGGCGGGTCGCTTGTTTAATATCAATTATCATTTTATCAATTTCTATAACTTCTACCAACTATATGTGTAGATAAATCCCCTTCAAGTTTTAGTCCTTCGAGCAACTAGTGCAACTTTTCCGTAATACTGATAATTCACGATGTTTCACAAATGTAATGTTGATGCGGTGCAGTATGCAGCCTATGCTTAAATCCTTTAACTGTTCGACTGTAATATTACACAGAGGTCATATTTATTTAAATTTATCCATAAGGCGCGGGGACTTTACAAACACAACTCAATTCATGGACATAAAGTACACCCAGACTCAAAACAACTGTCTGGGGTTCACACAAATAATTGTTCCCGGTGGGGATCAAACCCAGAACACCAGGTCTAAGAAGCATTAAGCACTAAGCCACCGATGCAGTCAAATCTATGTATTGTTGTGTGAAATAAATAAACTCAAACCTACTTGACCGACTCCAAAATCCTTTCATACATACATACATATAATCACGCCTTTCTCCCATGGGGGTAGGCAGAAACTACAGAACGCCACCTGCTACGATCCTTACACACTCTCTTTGCCTCGTCCACGTTCATACATCTGGTCATACACGCACGTCGGTTGCGAGTACCACGCACCTGACCTTTCTGAAGAACATCACCTATGAGGAATCAAAAAAATCCTTTCACCTTTAGAAATCTACGTTATCTAGGAATAATATGATATAGGTATGTATATTTTATATTTTTAAAGCGCTTTGTCCTGACTGATTTTTTTTTCGGACGGATGTATGTAGTTAGCTACAAGGCCTTTGCTACTTCACCGGGCATAAAGGCGAGCAGAGCTGCAGCCTAAGAATGTGTCAAAATTGGGGTTAGCACATAGTAAATTTTCTATATATGCGCATAAAGTCGCGGGCGAAATGCCGCAGGGCAAAGGCACAAGTGTAAAATAAAACTCAATAAATTCTTCAGTTGTAGAGTTAGTTCTATTTCATCTCGCTAAGAATAGTAGAAACACGCTAAGAAGACGTACCAATAAAGAATGTATCAAAATCGGTGTGCAAGACCGCACAGCCTTTTTATATATTTATATTGTCTATGTTTTATACCTTTTCTTTTACCTGTCATTTTGATACATATCATTATTACACTTTTATTTCAAACAGAACCGACGGCTTTTTATTCTTACAGTTTTAAACAATCGGGGTTAGCCCAAAGTAACTTTTCCATGCGTATTTAGTCGCGGTCGAAATGCCGCAGGGCAAAGGCACAGGGGACAGGCAAGTTTAAAATAAAAATGTTTTTGATTTAATCCCTCTCCGGCCTGTTATCCCAGAAAACGTACAGCCAATATTCCTAGAAGTAAAATTGTTCAATAAAAATGCCTAGAGACCATTTAATTTTCTGAGCAGCAAATTCAAGCAAAGCATCCATTGTTGGGTCGGGTCACACGCCGCGAACCGACGCGTGACAGGGCAAACGCACTCTATAACAAACAATACAACACTTATTATTTTTACTAACTTAACAATAGTTATTCTAAGTACTTTGAGCTTGACTTTAAAACTTACTGCAAAATTCCTTGTTGGTTACGTTTATTGCTTATTGAATTTGACTGCAGAATGTGGTATAGATTGTATTTTTTTTGTCAGGGATATAATACCTACCTTTTTTTTTGTCCGGTGGGTAATGCAACTGGGTGACTTTTCTTACCGTCTTGAAAATAATAGAGCGTGATGTGTATATGAAATAGATGTCTAAGGCACAATATTTAATCATCCATATCGTCAAAATACGTACCTCATAAGGTAGTTACGTTACGTTAGTTAACATGGGTGCCTATAATACTAGGCCGCAATCAAACATGAATGAAAAGAGTGAGGGAAGTAGCGTAACTACTTACTAAGTACTCATTTCTACGGTAACGATTTTCACTCAATGCCAGTAAAAAAATAAAAATAAAATAAAATAACTATTTCAAATACATATCACGCCCTATTATTTTCAAGACTATAAAAAAAGTTATCCAGTACCTATATAAAGGAAGCCCACTTTATAGATATGGTACAAATCACATGTTTTACCATTAGTAGATCATATAAAAATTGATTGCCTAAATCGCTGAAATATCAGCAGGAGTTGGGAGTCATTTTGGTCTGCAAATTGGATATTTTTATCAAAAGGCAAAATTATCTTCATCATTGCTTTGCTCGCTACTATTTGCCAGTAACTGGGCCGGATTTAGAAGTCCGAAGGCCCGGGGCAACAAAGGAGAAGAGGTCCCCTGGCCACAAATTAGTTTCCTACAACCTACCAACCTACACCTAAAACCTAATTTTCAGGACGATTTTAATTCTGATATTTTACTGATTGTCTAATGTAAGTGAACAAGTATAGATGAATAACCGTTAATACAATATTTAAGAACTATTCCATTAATCATGATCGACATATCTACATTGTCTGTATGTAATGGTACAACACCGAAAAATATATGAATGAAAAGTTGTAGAGTTTTAAATCTCTGTTGTGATTCTATTATGGAGGCCCCGGGGCAGTTGCCCGTTAAATCCGGCCTTGGCCAGTAAAGTAGAATTTATATTATTATTATAATTATTTGTTAACAAATTGTACAAATCAAAGCTTAACTTTATTTTTATAACATTGGCGTACTGTGGAAAATCATAACAGCATGTGCTTAGTTCGACAGTTCGTCGACTAACAAAATATTTTTATCGAAATCATATTCATATCGTTACGTAATTAGCCTCCTTTTCTTACTGAAGGTGCAATATTATGTTCTCTTTACTAACTTCTAAGCGGTAATACATTTGCCAATCATTGATTTAACTTACTTCCAGTTGCGGTAGAAATAACTTTAACATAATTATGAGCAGCCAACTACAATATGTACGAAGTTGTGCGAATATTATTCGAAGTGATTGAATATTAGAGCAAGTTTGTAAGTTCGCCGGCGGAAAACTCGAATGACCTTTGTGTTAGCTAAGTGAACCACGAAGTTTTCAGTGCGAGCTACCTTCGGGGATAGTTGAAACAGATTTAAGGTTGTGTCATTTTAAAAACAATTTTTGGACGTGACTTGCCTAGAATAAAACTATCGTACCTATTTAAAATATTGTATTGTACCTAATATTGATTATTTACATTAAAATATTAGTAAATTAGAAATAACTTGTGCCGTTATATTGGCTGTTCCGCCATGTTATATTTAGAATGACTGACGTCACGTAGATGAACAAGCATTGTCATCGAAATAAAATGTGTATATATACAATATTTTAGCTCAATTGGTTGGAGATATCTGCTTCAAATTGAGTTGCATGATTCTACCTAAACAAATTAGAAATTTATTTCTAATTTGTCCAGGTGGAATCATGCAACTGCAACAAACAAAAAACATGCAAAAAGAAAACACATTTAATTCAGTACAACACACGAGATATTACACAGCACACATTCAGTTAAATATACAAAACAATAAGACACCCTTGCATGTTCTTCAATTACATACATACAATAACATACATTGCAAGTTAAATAAAATCTTGTAAAAATAGAGATACTTAAAATTTGTTGTGAGATTTTCTCAGGATTCGATTGAAGTGTTTGAGCTATTCAGGGTTTACTGCTTATACATGTAAAAATTTCTTACTCTAAAATGTTTATGATATTGTTGAAAAACCAAATTTCATTAACTCCCATTCAAGTAAAGAATCCACAGGACCTACGTGTCACACGTAGCGCAGAGCAACATGGTCAGAGGGCAACCGCCCTGACACCATCTAAAGGCATTTAAGTTATTTAAGAATAACGAATGCATTTTAGAAGTAAAACGGAGTTAAAATAGAACATTCTAGAAATGAAATGAAATAAATATTTCCCTAGAATAATATTTTTTGTTGTTCCTCAAAATAAGTTTCATTGATTCAATTTCTTTCTAAAATAACCAATTAATTTTTAGAAATAAAATTTGGCGTTAAGACTATCCTATCTGAATTTTATTAAATATTCATATTTATTGTTTAGTAGTCATTTAACGAGGGACTGTTATAGATGCAATAACTATTAAGGGCTTAGAAACGGTTATAAAGTACCTAAGTAGGTACTAAATAGGGATGTTATTGTAAAGCTTCATCTCCGTTTCCGAAAAATCTAATTTTCTCGTTTAATTTTGGTTAGCCAATTCCGAATCCGGTTCTAAAAGTTTGGAAAAAAGTCTGCTTTGCTTTATGTCCGGTGAATCTTTTTGTAGATTCTAAGATTTCGAGACGGGTCTGGTTGGTTGAAAGATTACCCTCCGTGCCTCGGAAAGCAGGTTGTTAGCCATTTTGGTGCCGATCGTAACATAATCTATAACAATTGTATACCAGGGACTGCATAATACTGCAGTCACCAAACCGCTTGCCAAGCGTTATAACTATGGCAAAACCCGCCCTCGGGAAAGAGGCTCTTGTTCAACAGTGGACGATATAGGGGCTGACAATGATAATTTTATATAAAAAAAAGGCTTTAGGTTTAGGTAGGTACCTATATATAGAGGCTGCATTATTTTTACATTAGATATAGACCACCATTTCGTATATTTTACCAACTTCAGTTCTTACACCAACCACCTCTGCAACATCTCGAGAACTAAAGAAAATATTTACTTATCATAATAAAACGTATTTGTAAACCTATTACTGTACATCCCTCATAATAAATAGATAATTAATTACTTAACTAATATGCCGTAAACCGTAGGCACGGAAAGAGCGGGCGTAGAAGCGGAAGGGGGAGGGGGGAGAATACATAGTTACGGGTGGGTCGGACGTGGGCAAAGAAACGGGGGGGCAAGCACAAGCGCACGGAGAGGGCAGATATGGGTAGAAGCATGCAAGTGTAATGTTGAATTACACTTGTTGGTCTTGACCCTTACGCAGGTAAAACGTTCTGGCCAACTAGAAGAGGGTACTTTATCAGCTGGTTAACCTCCACTGCTGAACATGGGCCTCATCTTTTACAGACCTTGGGATATTGCCCTAATTAACACGCAGGGGGATATCTGATCGCAGTAAGATGAGTATGTTTGAACTGATCGATGCTGCTGTCCCCGCATCAGGTGTCCCTCAGGCTCGGAACGCTTACCCGGCCCCCGCCATCGGCGGATCGAAGGGGTGTCCGGGGGGTTTTAGTGGTGTAGGGTCCTCTCCTCGTGGTATGAGTTTAGCATACCACGCTATGGAGAGGGCGAGTCCCACATATCCCGCCGCCAGCGCGCGAATACGTTGCAGCGGCGGTGGGAATGCGCAAATGAATTTCACCCCGGACAACAAAAAAAGGTGTCCCTCAAGCGCCTCTTGTGACACCCGCATGAAGATATAAGATGGTATATTCTAAGCCGACAGCAACACAGCGTAGTAGAGGGTTTATTATAATTAATTAAGGTCATACAAATCTAATTGTGTCGTATTTTTCATCTTTAAAAGAAAAAAATATTTAAAAATTACAATTTTGTCCATCTCCGTCTAGCTATTCTGATTGATTACTTATTTAATCCTGGCACGTAATAAATTTCCCGTTTATTTAACTCCATTTAGGTAAAGTGGGTGGATTAGTCTGCCTAAACTGGTTATTAGGTGAGAAATTGATGGATTTTAGAAGAAACTATTAAGTAGGTAGGTACCTTAATAGCCTTCCTAAGTAATTGCCCAATTCAATTGGCAATAAACATGTGGGACATAGAATGTGGCAACCACTAACCTACAGATACTTATTTAGTAAAAGTAAAAGAAGACTTTATGAAATACTCGTTATGCACATAAGAGCTCAGTGGCAACGGTAGGTAGTTGAAATAATAATTAAATAATGAATTTTATTCAGCACTTAGGCATTTACATACACTTGTACTTGTCAGAATTACATTGTAAGAAGATAAATTTAAAAAAAAACTATAACTTTCAGATAATTCTTACTCTATAAAATATCCGACTAGGTAACTAACTAACTAAATAATTCTTACTCTATAAAATATCCGACTAGGTAACTAAATAGCAAATCATAAAAATCTACAGACTACATAGTCCATCCGTCTGTCCTGTGACATTTATTGCAATTAACCAATTATTATTATTACTAGCGACCTGCCCCGGCTCCACACGGGTACAATGTTGATGTATTATACATATAAACCTTCCTCTTGAATCCCTCTATTTAAGCATTGTTTTAAAGATTTAAGCATACATACATATATACATACATACATAGGGATATAGGTACAGAGAAAGCGACTTTGTTTTATACTATGTAGTGATTATTATAAGAAGAAATTAAAACCGCATCCAAATTACAAGTGGTCATACTATATCTAAGTGACACACACCTGAGGGCACCCTTATTAGGACCACGACCCAGGGTGCCGTTGCTTCTGAGACCTGGAGTTCTGGGTTCGATTTCCACACGCCAATTATTTGTGTAAACCACAAATAGTCGTTCTGAGTCTGAGTATGCTTTGCGACCGTGTATAAAGTGTTTGTAAAACCGCCCGTGATTTCTTAAAAAGACAGTAAATCAATCCCGTGAATACCTACGCCATTTACCCCGAGGTATACCGGCAGCTATTTACTTTGCAGATAAGAAATGCCACGAGACAACGATTTGTTATGCCTCCTAATCATCCTCATTTTCGTAAAGTATCTAAAATAATAAAATAAGTCCTGACCGCGGCTGACAACTGAACTTATTACAACTTAAATAACGTTGAGTGTCGTTACAAATTAATTTTACTAAGCGTCAACTCAACCGGCTTTACATTAAATTAGCTTTATTATTAAAGAAGTCTAAGGATATACCTTCAAAGGGATTAAAAACTGGCAAACAATTGGTACCAAAGGGTTTTTTTCGGTATTAGGTAGTTCCGATTAACACTTGGCGAAGGTTTCCGGGACTTTTTATGTAAGTACATTATGCCTGTAAAAAAGTAGATGGATGACAATAATTGAAATTTGTTTACCCCCGAAAAAAAGACGTTATTTACTCAATACCAGATTCATATGGTCCATTTTACATTTAGGTATCTACATAATATATGTTTAGAATATAAAGTGGAAGAATAAGTTTGTTGTTACTAAGAACAAAAATTATGATTGTCCACTCCGGCCACGTCTGGTAAAAAAACATTTAAGGAAGACCCCACGTTGGATACCCGCTCCTTGAGCGTGACTGTTGAGCTAATCTCTGTGAGCAGCTACCCCTGCCGTAGTCCACATATTTTATAATACACGTTCGAAAAACGCGCAAGGCCAATGCTTGCTGCTTTTAATTTTTAATAGCAGCTGGAACTGAATCACAGCACCTGAAAGGCATTGAAAAGTATATGGAACA
Organism: Nycteola revayana; assembly: GCA_947037095.2. Classification (NCBI taxonomy): domain Eukaryota; kingdom Metazoa; phylum Arthropoda; class Insecta; order Lepidoptera; family Nolidae; genus Nycteola; species Nycteola revayana. Next base: position 20,804,732 of record OX344843.2, read on the forward strand.
AATATGTTCATATAACTGGCAATAACAAGCAGTGTTTGTAATAATACGATTGTGAGGTGCTATTTTGTAGTCAAGACTTGAATAGCGTATTTAATAGGTACGCCATCTTTAGTTCTGATAATGCATTACCATGAAGTAGACAGCGCCATCTAGCAAGATACTGTTGAATCTCTACGTGAATAATAATCCAAAGTTCTAGTTATATTTTTACCATTTTTCACGAGGGCGCTAGTACCATTTTTTTTGTAAGTTGATAGCCTCACCTCTTGGGTCTTTTGAACAAAATGGAAGTAAAGTTGCCAGTTATATTTTTTTACTACCAATTCTATGTATTTATTAAATAATGCTACTATTGTAATATTTTGTTTAATTGAGGAGTATTATTTAATTATGTCTGTTTTGTATTCAGAAAATTGCAATAAATTTAATAAACATATTTATATGTACAAACTGACTAAACGATCAACGCCCAGCTGAAACCATTGAGAATTATATAAGTGACATAAATAGATTTTTGGAAATTGAATCCTTAAGAGGTGAAAATGGGTTGCAAAGTTTGTATGAAGAAATAGAAATCTACGCAAATGCACCTTGAACTACCTATATTTACTAACAACTAGTTATCCTATTTTTTTTTTGTAAGAGTTCACCATAATTATCTTATATTTTATAAAATAATTGTTTAACTATAACATTCAAAAAAATCCATTTCTTTCCTCTGTGCTTCAAAAACCTATTAAAATTTCTCTTACCATTACTGTCTTAACTATCTCATCCATAATATTTCAATAAATGGAGGTTAGCCATGTGCTCGGGTCGGATTGCTTATGCATACCCGGCCCCCGCCAAGGGCAGATTTAAGTGGTGTAGGGTCCTCTCCTCATGGTATGAGTTTAGCATACCACGCTATGGAGAGAGCGAGTCCCACATATTCCACCGCCAGCGCGCGAATACGGTGCAGCGGCGGTGGGAATGCGTAAATGCGAAAATTATGGCCATGTGCTCTAGTATATGTGTAAAGAAAGAATTGAAATTTCGACTTAAAAAATCACAATCAGCCGGTAAGTATCCACCGATTCACGGAAAACACCACCGATGTCACTAAATTAGTGACATCGGGTTTATACTCTTGTTTTTTAATAGAAAATTCGTTACGGTTTACGGTTGAACCGCTCAATATTCCTATTACAGTAGGTATTTATCCCTACTAAGTCAGTATTATGGATGTGTGCCTATTATATATGATATATATATGAAGTGGTTTAATAGCATGGTGGCAATAGATAATACAAATCTATGAAGTCCCTCCGTCCGTTTGTCTAGTAACATTAATTTCTCTATTGTACTTTATGGAAGTAGAAACACTTCATTAAAATTTCATGTATGGGCTATACTTAAGTGGCAACGAAGTGGATGCAACAATACAAATTTATAGGTGCTTAGAACAAATAACTTTATTACCGTCATACATGATAACATCATAATACCTTATATAATTGTAAACACACATAGGTACCTAAAGAAGAGAGGAAAAGAAACAATGATAATGTACAAAGCAAAACAAACATAGTTGAGCTATTTTATTGCTGAGCCTGTATGTCCCACGGAATATGTCACAAGCTCAATATTTTACGCCTTTAAAGTAGCTGTATTCATACAATTGGTAGAAAATATTTTAGCTGTTAGCACTGCACCCTCACGTCAAAGTGACGTTATGCCATACGTTCCGGATCGTTTATGTTGTCAGGCGAATCAGTTGTCAAACGATTTTTTGTGCATGATCGCGAGTGACTAGTGAACGCGCTGTTTTAATTAAATACGATAATAATTTAAATATTTTTAAGTGTAGCGCGTATATTTTACATTGATCTAGCATGAAAATTAGGCTAAGTATCAAATAAAAAGTGGTCAAAGCATACGTGGAGTAATAAAAGAAGCGTAATCTATCGACAATGGTGAAAGATGGAACGTAAATATCGGTCGCGTAGTTTATATTGAATAAAACGCTAAAAGAAATGTGATATAGAACAATATTACTGAAGGATTTATTAACAAAAGTAAGTGTAACTTGCAGTTTAGACTTTGAATTTAATGGGGATATTTAAGCCATTTTTTATTACTGTTATTATCTCCTTTCTCTATAATGACAGATTCGTCAATACTTTTGTAACTCTGTAACCATTAAAATAATCTTTTATGTGTTATCACATTAATTTAGGTACTATATATTGATATAAAATTGATATAGAATTAAAGTTAATTATAAAACTGTACGTTTATATTATTTTGTTTTGTTTACAATTCATTTAAAACTGTAGTTAACTGCTAACATATGAATTAAGATAGTTATAAAAATAAAATTAACCATTGTATGTGTTTTAGTGACATTTTCTCATAGATTTATAACTTTGGGCACAATAGTAGACTTATACAGGCCATCAACTTGTACATAAGTACTTCTATAGAAACTATTACAATATTTATTTACAAACTAAATAATAGAACATTGTTGGAGTTGAATGAATGTCTAAGGTATTCTCTCCTAGTCACACAATATTCAGATAAGTATATTAAATAGACCTATTAGAATAGATATATTAATTAAAACTAAATAATGGGGTTTTCCAATTGGTTGGGAACAAAGCCAGTGAGACATTAGTGCATCTATGAGAACTAATTAAAAATTGAAAATTTTTGCTGTTAGATGATTCTATTGATTAAACATAGATTGGTTCTTACCTCTGGATGATGTGACTTATTAAGTCACATCATCCATGTGAAAAGGTTTTTTTAACTTTCTTTCACCATTATAAAATGACAGGGGCTAGTAGTTTTAGAGCTTGTAGATAGACAAACAAATCTTACATTATAGAATATGTGTATTGACAAATAAGCCTGCAGAAAGCAGCATTGTATTGATATTGTAAGAATAGTGTCTATACATTACTTAGTCTATATGTTTTAACAATGACCATTTGAAGAACATCAGAACATATATAACACATCATCAGCTGGTATAACATACCTAAACATAGGCCTGCCTGGAATCACAACACTTGGCAGGGGTATGTAATTGCTGCCCTAACGGGCAGGGGGCCCGTACAACTGTCATTGATGGTGTTATAACAATGGGGCCCCATGGGTTTACATGCTTCCTGTGGAGGCATGGAGGGTAGCTAAGTGCAGTTGAATCAAACAGCAGAAAGAAATTGTTGATTTTACATAATGATTTTTAGACCAGAGCAGGAATCAAACCCACTACCTTCATGAATTAAGACTAACCTTATACTTCTATGCCATGGAAGTTGTCAATTTATTACTCAATCACATATACTTAAAATAATCTGTGGATTTGGTTGAGATTTGCAGTTCTATCAGAGATACTGAATTTTATTTTTTATTATTTATTTAGCTGTTCTTCCATAGTTATTTTCATTGCATTATTGTGACATTGTATCAACACAACAATTGTTTAGGGTAAAAGCCTCCTCCATCCTCATCCAGTTTTTGCTGTTTTGTGCTTTGTCCATCCAGTTCTATCTTCCAGAAAAAGAAGGAAGGATGATACCACAATATTATCCTTCCATCTTTTCCTTTGTGGTCCCACTTATTTGGATGTATGCTAGATTAAATGGTGCATGTAGAGAATATTGCATTGTCTCAGTCAATCTAGACGTCATACATAGACAGTAGATGGTTTAAATTAGAGATGGGCCGACTAGCCGCCGACTAGTCGGGAAAGCCGACTATTCGGCATCGTTTGTAGTCGGTGACTAGTCGGCGACTATTCGGCAAGATATGCCGATTATTATCGTATAACAAATGAAATAAAACAGATAATTTGTACTTGTTTTATAATTTCTAAACATTACTTAGAGTAGATATCTAAAGTTACCGTCTTTACAACATAGGAACAATTAATCAGTCAGTAATTAAGCTAACTTAACATCATTAATCAACGAAATATGGCACATACATAACCAAATAACATGGCAATGGTAAGTATAAGTAAGTATTCATTAAGTCAGATGTTTAGTGATAAAAAAGTCCTTTAATATCTATATAATTATATATGTATGTTTCAAATCTAAAGTCACAGTCTTGAAACATATTTAAAAACCAATATGGTAACAAAGAACGCCCGAACACCTCCGACAAGTAGGTATTAGAATGATCGGCATTGCCGATTAGTCGGCCGACTATTCGGCATTTTGAAAACCGATTAGTCGGCTAGTCGGTTAGTCGGCAAATACTATAGTCGGCCCATCTCTAGTTTAAATAGATAGTAGCTAACCTACCAATTGTAACTCTTAAGAGTTAGTGTTCGCACTTCAGGACTTAAATGGAGAATAGGGATACTAATACCAGAATGGCCTAGTACCAGTAAATTATACAACATTGCACTAGCTATCCTTATCATGCCAGTTCTTTCGCCTTTCACCCCTTGTACTCTGGTGACCTTAGTCATGCATAGGAAAATAATATTCATCAATAATGTTATTTGGCTGCTGTTCCTCTGTCAGAATGTGGTACTTCTCAGTCAAGCTTATGCTATGCTATACCTCTCGAGACAGTTGCACAAAACCCCCAAAAATACTAAAAGCACAATCCCTTAATCTGATCTAAAAAAAGCTCTACCTCTCTTATGCCCAATATTTTTTTATTTTTTTTTTTCATGTTTTTTTTACTATTTCAAGAATTTAATCTTTGCGGGTCCTACACCAAAATTGTTAAGTGATATACTAACTATGCCCTGCCATTTAATCCGCGTTATTGCTAATCTACTCCAGGGGGCATAGCATGATATTTTGTATCCTTTATGTTCATCTAGCTTACCAAATATCATCCAAATCCGTTCAATAGTTTTTGCATGAAAGAGCAACAAACATCCATCCACCACAACATCCGTCCATCCACAACATCCATCCATCTAATGAGAGCCTGTCTCACATAAACAATTTTGTAATGAATTTTAGCTCTTTAGGATAATACCTACTTTTGACAAACCTGGTTATCAAAGTTAACATATTATCCTATATTATGTTGTAACCAATTCTTTATAATCATTTGTAAGAAAACAAATCGTATGTTTTGTGCGAAACTAATGGATAACAACTTTGTTTGCGCAGGTGCGCAGACATGGCCGGCGATGAGTCCAGCGTGCGCGTGGCAGTCAGGTCAGTACCCTAGCTATAATCACTGCAAAAATTTAGTACTACCAGAGACTATATAATATATAGACTGACAAAGCGAAACAAAAAACTTAACTCGATTTAAGGGACCATGGATGCTAACAGATGTCGCCCGTAGCAGAGACTATATCTTTGGTACCACTAATATTTGTATGGCATATTAGATTTTTGTAGGAAAAATTAACTTTGTTCTGTAAAATGTAATAATTTACTTTGATAGGTAAGATCTTAACAACACATATTTCTATTATTATTTTCTTTCTTTCTTTCTAACTTGACTTGTAGCTTGTAGCAGTAACAACTATGTACTATTTCATTGGTCATGCATAGTGGAGATAAGTTTATTTTCTATGCTAGCCAAGTAGATATCTTAAGTTGTACTCTTTTACACTGAAAATAATGTAGGTTATCTCTTATAATAAGAAAATTTAAATGTTATTCACATGAAGGCAGCCAATGGCCACCTGACAGTGATTTACAACATTAATAGAAGATCCATGATCTCACTTAACGTCGAGTGTAATTTTGCGTAAGTGACAATAGCTATACCTGAAGAATAAATGAACCAAATTGGTTTTGCCCTTTAAAAATAAATAAAATATTTGTTGAAATTACTCCTTATCAGCAATTGTCACTTACGCGGTATTGCAGTATGACCAATAGTCCATCGCGTTACAGGGTTCGATAAAAACGAGTTAGAATTTTAAAACTTTATTTATTAATGACTCACATGGCATGCCCATAAAAATATTCCCGGGTTTCCCCCGCCATATGGGGCTAAATTAACGAGCGAAGGAAATTTGAGTACATAACTCTACGCCTCACAACCATTAGGACGCATGTACTGTTTTACTTCAGAAGCTTCACATACGACGAATAATGGCACATGCGACCTTATGCTTCTGACCTCTAGAACTATTTTATTTACTTCCGCAAATTGCCGTAATTAATTTGATTATGGCATTTACAGGATATAAAGCGTGCAATTAGTATTTATTATTTATTACTAGCGAGCCGCCACGGCTTCGCAGGGGTGCAATGCTGATGTATACATATGTACACCATCCCCATGAATTACTCTACCTATAAAAAAAAACTGCATGAAAATCCGTTTCGCAGTATTAAAGATCTACATAGGGACAGACAGACAGTGGGAAGCGACTTTGTTTTATACTATGTAGTGATAGGTATTAGGAATATACTTTGCGTCGCCATTATCTCGATAAATATTCTTGATGAAGTCCCAAGTGCTGCTCATGATAAATTATAGCCGTTGATCCTGAAAACTAAGGTTTGTAATGGCGAAAGATTTTTGAAATTTTTCCAATAGTCTTTGAGTTTCATTACATATAAAAATCATCCTTCTTCCACTGCACTGGGAAAGCATTTTGCAATAGTCATAACGCTTGGCAGACCGCACTATTATGTTGCAACTCGTAAGGAAACGCTGCTGCCCGTTCCTTGATAAACGCTTGTTATAGTTGATGTTATAACAATCGGGACCAACAGTTTATCGTGCTTTCCGAATGGTTGTTTCTCAACCAAGCAGACCATGATGACCGAGACTTATATTGCTCCGTCACAGATGGTTTTCTACAAACAAAAATACAAATATTAGTATCGATGTAGATATACAAGTAGAGTCGTTCAGCGTTCTAATAGAGATTTGATTTCGGCTTACTAACTGCGTTTAAGTCGCTATTCGGAATCTCGGTGCTGCTTGGGGCCGATCGCCCCAATTAACTTATTATGAACTTCGACAATTCTCTACGTAGCTATGATCTCGGTGAATATTTATCTAATATACTTTCTATTATATTTGAAGACTAACTTCCCGCGTATCTCCCGTTCCCGTAGGTATTTCATCACTAAATATATGTCACTTCTATGCAGTGGCGTAGCTATCGTGGGACCAAGTGGTGCAGTGCACAAAGTTTAGGTTAGAGGTCCGGGGTCCCGGACCTCTAACCTAAACTTTGAAAAGAGTGGGTTAGCCTCGAAGCTATGCGCCGGGGCGATTGCTCCCTAGCTAAGCCACTACTTCTATGCTTATGTTACTCCTGGATTGCTTTCTAATGATGAGATAATTTTTCAAATCAGAGCAGTAATTCCAGAGATTAGTAACTACCGATCAACCGGGGTTTCTTTGACATTCAGAGTAACATTGGCCGTGTAAATGTACTCTTATTTGATGATAGGAGGATCTCTACTAAATTGACCAGCTTTCGTTTCTGGAGCACCTTTCTTCATGCCATTTTGGCGTTTTGTCTCCCTTCCAGATTTCGTTTCACCATCACTGTCAAAGTTACCCAGAATGTCAAATTAACCCCGGTCTACGGTACTGGTCCTTTCTTTAAAATTATGTCAGTGTTAAATAGCCCAATTATCGAGGAAGGCTATAGGTTATTTAATTAGGTAGTTACTTTTGGAACAAGCGTTACGCGGCTGCAGTAGAGTATTTGTTACTTGTTATAGTGAAGATTAGATACCTATCGGCTAACGGTGTTTTAGTCGCTATTCGGAAACTTACCACTTCCGATCGTCCCAGTTCACATACTTCGACTTTCGACTGTCGTTATTCATGCACATATTCGAACGTGAGACTGAACACTAGACACGATTTCGTGAAGCATTAGATCTTTACCATCAAGCGAAGTGAAATCACCGAATCACGATATCAGTATCTTAAGCAATTGTTTAGTATCATAATGCACTTAGATACTACAATTGACAGCAGTTATTCAACAGCAACCTCCATATTATTACATTCTCTGCAGGCCATGTTTTTGGTACCATGAAGGTGGCAAACCTTTGGCAGGCGAATAGAAGAGCCATTATACGTAAATGTTGCTATCCGTTTTTTGACGATTTTTTTGTTCAGACTGACATTTATGTTGTTAGCCACGAGGATTTTGCTTCTTCACTGGGCATGAAGACTTAAACCTTAGCTCAGGGTCGCCGAGGGATGGAGGGATTATGATTTGTAGTTTGTGCGACTGATAGTATACGGTAATTATTAGATGCAGGTAAACCGGGTCCAATAACGTGCTTTGATAGACAGTTGTGGTTCCGGATGTTAAGTTCCTGCAGTTTTTATAGCAGTCCAGGGGTTTTAGTGAAAATACACTCATGGAGAGGAGAGCTGTACCGCCCTTGCAGCGTAAGGGATGACTTATGTATTACGCCTCGGAAATGTAGCATAAACTGTAGTGCCACTTCAAACCAGACCCAAAGATTTTTTTGGAAAACATATTTTTTGTGACTTTTGCATCGTTACGTATCGCTGTACGACGAGCTACCGAACCCGTCGACGGTAAGCCCTGCCGTCGCCGCGTCGTCCGCACGTAACGTCTCCGTTCCCGTGGTAACTTCATAATTAGATAAAGCCTTCCTTAATAAGTGGGCTATACTGAAATAACACAATTACAAATCGGACTAGTAGTTAATAAGATTATCGCTTTCAGGCAAACAATCAAACTCTTTTACTAAATATTAATATATAAAGCTTATGCCTTTTAATTACCTATCTATACTAATAAATATATAAGTATAGATAGGTAATGCATAAATTAGGTGACTTCATCCATTTGAGTGTAACAAATTAGTTAATGTATAGTCTTACAACATAAAGCATACCTACATTGTACAGCGCCATAGAATCGCGCAAACATCGTTAATAACTGTTTCAAATTGCGTTACATCTGCAACCAGTGTAATAACTATACGTGACTGACGATACGTAAGATATGCAAATATCTGACCCAAAGACCCACCTTGTGTATTATTAACTAATATAGTATGTTTAGCGTATACTATAGATGTTATTACTCACAAAGATCTGCTCCTCCTTTGTTGATTCTGTGATTATCGGTTGTGTGATTTTTACGATACAAGGTCTCCAATTAGATTACAGATTAAGTTTTTTTTTTGTTTAAAAGATTACTAACAGAGTTATTGCACACTACTAGTATTCCTGTTAACCCCTCGTGCTAAGCTAGAATGCTTATGTTGCGATTGGGTTCAGGTCGGTAGTGCAATGTGTGCGACATGATCACTATTCCGACGCCCTAGTCATTAGGCTACGGCTGCTTGGTATTTTGTGTGTCTATGTGTCTTTAATTCCTGATCCTTTAACATTTCCCCTAATCGCATAGAAATACAATTCTATAGTGTCACGTCTACTTAAAGCAAATCGTTATAATTACAGTGATACATTATTACACACAAATGCAACAACAATCTGAAGGGTGGGGTCAGACTTCTTTAGTGAAGACTTCTTCACATCTCCATGCTTTCATTGCGAGAACAATACAGATTGTTAGATACTCGCTAGTATTCCTACGTCGTTTGAAATACCTACACTACATATTCTTCGAATGTTTGGACACTGTTGTGTAATCGGCGCGGTAATATCCTTATTTGTGTCGCAAATATTTGTCAATTACTATATGTATGCGATGAATGATATGTTATGTATACTGATCTTAAAAAAGTAGATTTATCTTTAAAATTGTTTATCTCATCTACTAATATTATAAACACGAAAGTTTGTAAGTATGGATGGATGGATAGATGTTTGTTACTCTTTCACGCCAAAACTACTGAACGGAATTGGCTGAAATTTAGCACCGGGATAGGTTATACGCTGGATTAACATATAGGCTACAAAACATCACGCTCCGACCCATTGGAGCAGAGTAACGCGGGTGAAAACCGCGAGGCGCAGCTAGTCCTAATATATAACTGCTGAAAATGCTGAAAAGTTACTTTTTATTGTTTGATCGCGCTAATCTCAAGATTAGGTCCGATTTGAAATAATCTTTCAGGGTTAGAACCTAGTTTATTTAATAAACTTAATTAAGTATCTATACAGTTAATGCATGTTTATGTCGCTGAAATATGAAGTTATATTAAGGTTATATGAAGACAAATGAAAGACCGATTTGAAGAACCTGCCTTTGAGTCGATAACCCAATTCGGCTTGAACTTCAGTCTTCACGGAACTTATAACGGCTCGCCAATTTAAGACAAGGAAGTTTACTTAGGTCCACCCTTGGGAACCTTTCAATCCTTGTTTGGGAGCTAAACGTTTTATCCAACTAAATCTTATGATCTATACTCTTATGATCTATACTTATATATATATAAAGCTGAAGAGTGTGTTTGTTTGCTTGAACGTGCAAATCTCAGGAACTACTGGTCCGATTTGAAAAATTCTTTCAGTGTTAGATAGCCCATTTATTGCGGAATATAGGCTATAGGTTATATTTAATATGAAGTTCCCACGGGAATGGGAGTTAGCTGGTGAAACCGCGCGCGGAAGATAGTATGAGATTAAATGGGCAGAGTTGGGAAACACCATCTGGGTCTTACGGCAAGATATGTGTGTCTAGGACATATTAGAACGTTGATGGTTTTTTGTACCACATAGTATGTTAGCTATGTACGTATCTCACAACAATCTATTATGTCAGCTGGATTCTCAAGGGAACTATTAAACGTCGTTTTTATATGCAGTTAAGGTTATGTGTTATGTGGAGACCTACCAAGAATCTACCAGATACGTGTTTGTGTAATTAGCTAGCTGCTTTGCAAATTGTTAGCCATTCGTTTAATATCAATATTAATGAAATAATGAATTTATTCGGTACTTAGGTATTTACATACACTTGTACTTGACAGATAAACAATACTAAGACTTAAATCTAACAAAAGTATCACTAGTAGTTTTACAGGTTTTATAAGCCGTTGGTCCCCATTGTTATCTAGATATAATAATAGGTATAACGAAAGTCATCTAGGTATAACAATTATTATACCAGGGAACGGGCAGCAGCACTTACTTGTATGTTACAACATAATACTGCGGTCACCATCCCGCCTAACGAGCGTGGTGACTATGGCAAATACCTCCCTCGGGAGGAGGCCCATGTTCAGTAGTGGACGTTATATGGGCTGATGATTATGATGATGATGGTGATGATTAGTATAAGTAGGTACCAATTTGCTTTGCACATTGGTAATTCATTGAATTGATTGACCCTAGAATTAAAGCCTTCCTTTACTTTATAATCCATTCCAAAATTATATAATTATTCAAAATACGTCAGACTCATTAGCAAGTTTATGTTTGTCCAAAAGATCTTAGTATCAAGTGATCAAGTGTGAATTTAAACGTAATAAATGATGTCAAGGTTGCGTTCTAATTAACAGGAAGATGATCCAGACAGACACTAATTTGATTGCATAAAGCATACCGTCAGCTAACTCATAAAAGAAACCACGATAGGTGTAACTGCCGCCGCCGTCTCGTCGCCTAATAAAAATTTAATGAATTTAAGTCCATTCTGAATGCAAGTCACGGTATATTTTCGAAGCATTTTTTACCATAATCCGACGAAAGCTTGCACGCACCCGGCGATTTACCCAACGACTTTTATATCGATATTGCGTGCGATAGAAAGACATGAATGATCCAATCTGGAAAGACGCGCACATTTTGACTTATAGCTAGGGATGCCATCCGTCCGGGTTTCCTCGGATTTGTCCTAGTTTAAAGGATGTCCGGGAAGCGTCCGGGCCGGGCTTTACTTGTAGTCCGGATTTTAACATTTAAAGTCTTAGGCACGCACTGTGCCCTATTTTAAAAAAATCCCTTTGAATTGTCCGGGGCTCTGGGCTCAAAAATTCAGGGTTTTGTCCTGGTTACCAAATTTAGGAAATGGCCACCCTACTTATAGCCAACGTAACAAAAATGTGTTCCGAACGTAGTATACCGTTACACGGCTGTATATAGTTTAGTAGAACTGTTGCAGACTAATTTTGGTCTTGTTGTTAGATGTAATTATGGTATGATGTCATGCTACATGTCTTGTTAGACTATTATAAATAGTCTGTGTGTTTGTATGGACATTTTCACTTTCAGTGTTAGATGATAAATATTTGTTTGGTTATTAATTTTAATTAGAAAGTTTTATTTATAAAATCATCATCAACATGCAACAGCCACTGCTGAACTGCTGACCACGTTTAGCACGCGGGTTAGTGACCACAGTACCTATTATGTAAGAACACTCAAAGTTGACCCTTGCTGCCCGTTTCTTTGTATACAATTGCCAAAGGAACGTATTATATAACGCAACACAAGGGTTTTAGCAGAATAGAATACTAGTAGGCTGCAAAAAACGGCTAGTAATCTTTAAAAAAAAAATAGTCGGGACCAACGAATTAACGTGTTTAAGGCACGGAGGGTGGCCCCATAACCCACCAGACCCGGAAAGAAATCTTTAATTTTTACAAATATTCGGCATGAAGATCGAATATTCGACCTCCGAGAACTAAAGCGATACTTAACCCCTACGCTACAGAGTTTGCTGTTGTACGAAATAAATTGTTTGCACTGAATAGGCTCAGGCACTACGGGACTTGACGAGACTAATTTCATAAAGTCCGTCACCATTAGAAAGCTGCTTTATCCAGAAGTAACAAAGGCTATATTTAATTATGAATTTACCACGGGAACAGGAGCTACGCGGATAAAAAAACTGCACGCGGGAATTTCTAGCTAGTAGTAGCAACATACAACCTCAGTAAAGTAGCGGTATTTAGCTCGCTTTAAATCTCGGAGGTCGCGTTTTCGATCCCCACGCCGGACAAGCAATCTTTGTGTAAATTCTAAGATTTCTTTCCGGTCCTGGTTGGTTGAGGGTTTACTCTCCGTGCCTCGGAAAGCACGTTAAGCCGTTGGTCTCGATTATTATAAAATCATCTAAAATAATCGTATAATAAGGAACGGGCAGCAGCGTTTCCTTGTGTGGTACAACATAACACTGCGGTCACCAATCCGCCTGTAAAGCGTGGTGACTATGGCAAACACCTTCCCTCGGGAGGAGGCCCATGTTCAGCAGTGGACGTTGTACGGGCTGATGATGATGATGATGATGAGTAGCAACATTAAATATTCTTATAGTATCCTAATTCTAAAGCTTTCTTTCTACGGCACTGCAAGACGTCGGTAAACTGTATACAAGAAGGTATTTTTATTTGCTTACACGGTTATAATGTGGCATCTATCATGAGTATGACATCACGGCCTTGAGCAGCATTTAGAAATGTTGCGGTCATGACCATATTTTACACAATCACACTTTAAATCTCAATTTTCGTGGCTGACTTGTAATGTTTTGCTTGATTAAGATAAATAATAATAATAATAATAAATGCTTTATTTCGGACAACATAAGATCCTTTGTGTTAGTAAATTTCTTATAACTAATGTTAGTAAAGTAATAATAATAATTATAATAAATAACAACATGTTTACTTGAGATCGCTTCATAAATAACCTCTTATTTATTTACAGCTTATATTATTTGAATAGTTTATAACTCGTTAACCGTGTGGTTTCCGGCTTAGAATAGAATACCCCATGTCTTCTCATATGTGTCGTAAGAAGCGACTAAGGTACATACGTCCCTTACATACGCAGCTCACGGATGGGCATCAGCATCTATCAGCTCAAGAATAATCTTACTGCGATCACCAATCCGCTTGCCAAGTGTGGTGACCCTGGCTTGCCAAAGTCTGTTATATTTAAATATTTTTTTCAAATGCTAGACGGCCCATTTATCGAAGAAGGCCATATTTTGTTATTAAGGTCCTCCGGGTACGGGAGTTAGTTAATGTAGATAAAACTTACTATGTCGGCTAAGTCAATGGGTTGCACATTTTTGTACAGAAAAACAACAGCATACACAAGTAATTAAGCTCTGCAAGTGTACGTCCTTTACTTCTTATCGCACATGTCCTCAGGAGTATAGGTTTTTGCGTACCTTACCGGTTCGCATCCTGGTCGTTGATTGATGAGATGTGATTGCTACTTTTTGCTTACATCTTGTTAAGTAGGTAAACATGTGGTTTTAACGGATTAGTACGGTACGTTTGTGTGTATGTACGTCTACTTTTTTTGGACTTGGGTATATTTAGTACCTAACGTCTATTTTTGACTATATCTTTAAGATTACCTACCTAACTAGATTTTGCCTCGTAGATGTCGAATTCTTCATACAAGCTTTGCCACCCATTTTCACCCCCTTTAAGTTTGAATTTTCAATAAAAAATTTGTTAGTGCACCTACATCACTTAAGGAATCATCATCATCATCATCAACAGCCCGTTGACGTCCACTGCTGAACATGGGCCTCCTCTTAACAGACCTTGGCAAGCCAGGATCGTAGAGGGATATTGCCATAATCACCACGCTTGTCAGACGGATTGGTGATCGCAGTAAGATGCAAATGTTGAGCTAATAGATGCTGCTGCCCATCCATCAGCCATATGTCCCTTAGTCGCCTTTTACGTCTCTTCTAAGCCGGAAACCAACACGTCGCACTTAAGGAATATTTGTGCTGTCTCTAAACGCAGCAGTTTTAGCTAATCGGTCGGTCGTTTTGTCAGTTTCTACTTATGTTGCACCGCAACGAGTCATTTCCCTTCACCCAATAATAGTTTCAAGCCCTCAATTTCAAACTAAACTATACTGTATAGTTTTACAAACCATCATATAATTTACCCACTGCTTCCAACCCGTTGGCAGGAAATTGTATTAAATTGTTTATGTTCATTTCCAACTGTCACCATCGGCATAGCTACTATAGCTACCATATGGCTTACATGTTGCTTTTTATCGTTTTGTTAGACACTAGCTTTATTTATACACCGTTTTTAGGGTTCCGTAGCCAAATGGCAAAAAACGGAACCCTTATAGATTCGTCATGTCTGTCTGTCTGTCTGTCTGTCTGTCTGTCTGTCTGTCTGTCTGTCTGTCTGTCTGTCTGTCTGTCTGTCTGTCTGTCTGTCCGTCCGTATGTCACAGCCACTTTTTTCCGAAACTATAAGTACTATAATGTTGTAACTTGGCAAGTAGATGTATATTGTGAACCGCATTAAGATTTCCACACAAAAATATAAAAAAAAACAAAAAATTTTGGGGTTCCCCATACTTAGAACTGAAACTAAAAAATTTTTTTTTAATTTAACCCGTACGTGTGGGATATCTGTGGATAGGTCTTGTCATGTCATTTTTTTCTAAACTGAATAGTTTTCGCGAGAGACACTTCCAAAGTGGTAAAATGTGTGTCCCCCCCTGTAACTTCTAAAATAAGAGAATGATAAAACTAAAAAAAATATATGATGTACATAACCATGCAAACTTCCACCGAAAATTGGTTTGAACGAGATCAAGTAAGTAGTTTTTTTTTAATACGTCATAAACCGTAGACCGCAGTTTACCTTTCATTCATTCAACATTGATCAAAGTTACAACGAACTACAAGAACTTTTATACTATGTTATTTGTTGTATTCTTGATATCAAAAATAGGTACGCACTAGTACGGAACCCTTCGTGCGAGAATCCGACTCGCACTTGGCCGGTTTTTTTACGAAGCTTATAATTGGTAGGACGAGTTGCCATCAGTATTATTATAAATGCGAAAGTTTGTAAGCATGGATGGATGTTGGTTACTCTTTTAAACAAAAACTACTGAATGAATTTGCCTGAAAGTTTGCACATGCGGATAATTTATAAGCTGGATTAACACATAGGCTACAAAATATCACGCTCCGGCCCACTGGAGCAGAGTGACGCGGGTCGCAGCGAGTAGACATATATTTATTACGTAATAGCTGCCTTTAAGGAAACGGCGATAATGAATGTTTATGGCAAAATGAGCTCTAGTGCCTTGTACAAGATAATCTAGGCAGTATAAATGGGCGCCCCTGACACAGGTTCGAAGTCATTTTAGTCTGTTTGTTATTCATGGGAGATCTAGCTAAGATTTTGACCCGAGCCGGATGCTATTTTATGGTGTAAAGGTAATTGTATTAACAGGAATTACTGCTCAAATCCCTATCGCGGAGTACGTCAGGAGACTTTCGGAACTGTACGGCCATTGCGGAATGAGAATGTGACAGCAATATGAGTTTTAATCAGACGACTCGATTTTGGTAGGATGTCCCAATTTTTAAATGTAAATTAAATATCCGATGGGACGGGCTCGATACCGCTTTTCGTGGATAAATTTATAAAAATCGGTAAAAGTAACATATTAATAATAATATAAATTTTCTATGTATACTTTCGCTGTCATTAAGTAAACTTACATAATTGAAAACTCTCACAATTCACAAAATAAGTATTTAAAACTTCTGATAATATAATATTCTGATTATATACGAAACTTAACTAAAGAATCCCGCTTTTTCACAAAGAAGAAAACAAAAAAAAAAAACTACCAAAGAACCACGGTCTACGTCGGTCTGACCTAACCATACCATACGCTTAAATTACGTACCATACGCTTTAACGTATAGCAACTGCTAACAAAAAACATTGCAAAAGCCAAGCCCCATGAACTGTGCCATGTCAAATCTGAGACAATCGCATTTGAGGACAAGCCACGACCTATCGCCGACTTGATTTAAGATGTCTCTTACACCAACGTTGGTGAATGTGCACGATTTCTGAACTTCTCGATTGACACTACATAATTCATTTAAAGCAAGATTGGAGCCGTGCTTTTAAAGCCTCGTGGCTAACTATAGAACTCTGTCCAATCAAAAATTATAGCGTTACATATAATTGGCAGGACGATTAGCCATCAGTTTTATTAATATCGTAACGTAACATTTCAATTTTAAAAATAAATTTATATTTATTTTAACAGTTTTTCTCAAGAGACGGAAATGATAAATGTACCTACATGGCAAAATGAGCTCTTGTGCCCTGCAATACAAGATGATGTAGGTTGTATGCATGGGCGCTGTTAACGCATGTTCGATGTAATTTTAATTTGATTTTTATTATGCTATAATAAAAGCATATACCAACTCGTTGTACTACCAAAAATAAATCATTTTGTCAGCGAAATATCCAGACAATAGCAACGACTAAAATTCACAATGTGCCCATTACAAAAACCTTCCGAACTTGAATGTAGAAAATCTACTATGACTTAAAATATAACAAAACTTAGCACGCGAGTATTAATTATTTCCTTGATTTTTAGCCTGCACTCTGTATTGTTGACCATATATGGGTGCGCCCATGGAAAGGGTGAGGGTTGGAAGTTGGCACGGGGGTGTAATATTAGTTCTTAGTACTCATCGATTTGGTTGCCTAAGGGACCACCCCTACGCTATTGCATTGAATGTTCCCACTTGTGTTATCGATTTCGGCACATGCATTGGTTTATACGATTTGTATGATTTAATTAGTAAAATAAATAAAATGAATACTGTATATAGCATGAGGGTGAATAACATTAATTTCTGAGGCAAACGCTCCGCGTAATTGAGACTGAATGAAATGTGCAAACAAAATAAAAGTCTCACAAAACAAATTCAATTTCGTATTTCTGTTTGTTCTTTATATTTGATTCGCCATTTTCTTGAAGATACAATCTGTTGGTTACGAGTCGGTGTGAGTAGCGGCCACTCGGCCAGGGCTAATCAGTTTATAGTCATTAAATGGTTCCGTCCAGGCTGCGAGCTGTAATAGTCTTAATCTACAATCTATTGTTTTACAACATGTTTACAGTTTAATGAACCGTTTCTTGCACCATTATAAATGTATTTTTATTTTATTTATATTAAAATACTTCCTTATTCAGTTGAGATAATAAAGTTCATGTTGAAAGTATGATTACAATCGTAGGTGAAGTACCTACACTTAATTTTGTATAAAATTATTTAAAGCCAGCTGCTCAGGTTTGGAGTCGGACATAATAATAATATATAGTTTTTATAATTATATAGTGTTTTATAGTTCTATGTATTGTATTTACCCTTGATGGTAATTATTTTTCTCTAGTCTGTTTAACCTCTTCTCCTGTGCACCTACCACATTGTTTCTGCACCACCCAATGGTTGACTGGTAGAGAATGCCTTTGGCATTAAGTCCGCCAATGTACTATTTTGTGCAAGAAGTTTTTAAATAAATAAATAAAAATAAATAAAAAATACCGACATTTAGCGATTTTTTTTTAAATTTTCGTCATAATTCTGTCGTTTTATTGTGATCTATTCACTTCACCACCATTCACTTCAAATACACAATACAAGTGATACAGCAAACAAAACTATTTTGACCGCCTACAGAAAGTTATACGTGGAAATGTTTAGTAAGGTCGCTCGCTTATCTTGCGACTCAACTAATTATGTCTCCGTATTCACGTGACTCCACTTGTAATTAACTCAGATGTTCTGAAGAGCCACTCAAGATTGTTATCATCCGATAAATCGTCCTCAACCGTTTTGTGGCCATGTTGCTTTCACTTAAGAAGGATATTAGTTCAACTGGTATTATAATACTAACTAGCTTCTGCGGTTTCACCCGCATTACTCCCGTTCCCGTATTAACTTCATTTTTAAATTAAATGAAAATTATTCCTCGATAAATGTATTATCTAACACTGAAAGAATTTTTCAAATCGGACCAATTACTGAGATTAGCCCGTTCAAGCAAAGAAACTCTTCAGCTTTATATATATTACTAGCGACCCGCCCCGGCTTCGCACGTGTGCAATGCTGATGTATTATACATATAAAACTTCCTCTTGAATCTCTTTATAGATTAAAAGAAACCGCATCAAAATCCGTTGCGTAGTTTTAAAGATTTAAGTATACATAGGTACAAATAGCGGGGAGCGACTTTGTTTTATACTATGTATGTATGTATTAATAATAATTATTATCTTTATTACACAAGACAGTGGTTACAAAATAATGTGAAGTCCCCGACTCCTGTGCAAGGTGATAGACCTGTGTTACAAGAGCCAGTGCCTTCTCCCAGTAGGAGATAGTACAGAATCTTATTTTCAAAAGGATGATATTGAAGTATAGGTAGTATAGATCGGTAGGTAATTTCGTTAAATCAGAGTTTCTTAACCTTTTATAATCTACTGTTCCCTCAGTTAATAGGTAATACCTTTAACGTACCTACTCTTCATACATATAATGAAGTCTAGTTCTGTAAAAGGCACCTAACGGGAATGTGCTGCTCCGGTTAATGTGTCGGCCAATCGCCATGTTTAGCGAAATCACTTTTTACCAAATCAATTTATTTTTTGTTACCTTTGATTAAGTTCATGATGGATTGATAGGCGTCTTCTTGTTAGCTATAATAGTACATATAATACTAGCTTCCCACGCGCGGTTTCACCCACGTAACTCCCGTTCCCGTGGACGGGACTCGATTTTGTTTTTTTTTACGGTTACTAGACCTTTGCAGTCTACTAGTATTCTTGTTAAGTCCTCGTACTAAGCTAAATGCTTGTGTTACGAGTGGGTTCACGTTGGTAATGCAATGGGTCGGGTTCGATCCGGCCACCTCAAGATCACAATTCCGACGCCCTAGCCATTGGGCTACGGCCGCTTCATTTTTATGGCATCTACGTTTCCTTTAGAGACGTGTTACTGATTACTTTCGACGCCCGGATAGGGTGCACCATGTTTTGGTCGATTGTCATGATTGAGGAATAATGACTTATAGATTTTTAAGCAGTTTTGTGCAACTGTCGCCATACATTATTGACGATGGATTGGAGATTGGACGATTGGATCGGACGTGATAATGTAGAAACGAGGCGAAGAAAAATCGATTATTAATATTTTATCATGGAAGAAAGTAAAAAGAAAAACACATTTTTTGTTAAATATTAATTATTATAGTTACTAACTTTTATTCTAGTTACTAATTAGATGAATTGTTAGTGACCGCAATAGCCAGTGAGATAAATAACCACGCTCGGCCGAACAAATATTAATTACATCGCGTTGTTTAATTACCTTTGTGACTCATTGCTGGCACAGAATCAGGTCCTGATGAGCGTGTGCTGGATGCTAAGACGATGGTCTTCTTTAGGAATGTATGGCAACGTTTTAATAATTTAAAATAATACACAGTATAGTTAATGTTTTAAATGATTTTATATGAAGAGAAATTGCACATCAAACGATATCATCATTTGTATATTTGTTTAAGTGGCTCGCGTTAAGGTGAAATGTCCGCATTTGTCCACCACAAATTTTCTACTAAATACCTGAATATTTAGTAGACAATTTGTGCGAACATGGGTTACTTATCTCTGAAATGGATATATTTTTTTATTGTGCGGATGTGAAAGGCAGTTATAGACCTATGTTTAGGCACCATTAGATCAACATCTTGAGAAAGGCTTTGTGAATATCGCCGGTCTAAATTTTACATTGTTACCATTGTATTGAAATCCATTGGTCTATTACTACAGTAAACTTTGGGAATTAATGAATATAGACCCGTTATCGCCTTTTACATTCGGAAAATAAATAATCTTTTAACATAAAAAATGCATTCTCTGTTAAATACTTATAATGCGATTGTTGCACCTTAATGTTTTATATCTCTTATATTGTATTATAAATTATTTCGCCTCCGTCTAAATAACGACGAAATAAAAAAAGATCTTCCTTTTTTTTGTCCTCGTACTGTTCACAAGTGATACCTAGAATAAATTGTACTGCATACAATTTCTTCTCATTCACAACAAATTCCAAACCTATTACTGTAATAAAGTTTATTAAAGTTTATTGGATTTTATAACTGGGATCTTCTTCAAAGTCAAAAATTTCCTTATTCATATATACACAATTCAGTCATGTTCTTATGATGCGTCCATTTCTTTTCCTACCACCACTTCAAGACGTGGCAACTCTGAGAAGAACTAGCAAGAAACTCTTCATTATACGCATTTCATTTTGACCACCTTGATAGTATAAGATATAACGTAATTATAAAACATACTTTAAATCAGGACAGACCCGTCCAAACTACGCTTCGGTCTCGATGCAAGCTTTATCATTCGAAATGCCAACATATGCCTTAAGTGTAGTAAGGTACCCTTAAATGTCATGCTCTGACAGTGTTTACGTAAAAGTCGACAGCGTGTCGCCGCACAGGAAGAACAGATGGTGGATTCGTTTATGGCATGTCTCGGTATAGTTGGAACTGTACTCTTAAAATTTAAACTTAATCCCAATGGATATAAGGTTCATAGTTTTCGGTCACTTGATATCATAACTGGCAAAGAATTCGTTCGTGCTAAGCAATCGTGTGCGTCATAACTAAAATGTCAATTTGGATCATACATGGCACCCTCTGGTGAAGCTTGGATCTGAATGAATCGCAGTTCCACCGCATTATTCAGTTTTCATCTTATCGCTCTGTCGTGTTTTTAGCCTTACTTAGTCGGTAAGCCCATCAGCGGATCGCATGTTAGTTCGTTCCTGGATTAATAAGACAGGAGCATTGCTCGCCTTTATGCCCGGTGAATTTACAAAATACTCGTATCTAACTACATATGTCTGTCCAAAAAAAAGGGAAAACAATCCAATGTTACATCAGCATGTTTAATTTTCTACCATAAACAATATTGGATAAACTAAAAAAGAAGAAGAAGAAGTACACTTAATTGCCAAAAATAAAACAATACAGTAACTTTGATAACACCATATGAGTATTATCCTAATTATATTTTGCAATCGGCGGCTCTTACAGGCAACCATATGCATAGGTTGGACCAAAAAGTAAAAGAAAAAGAAATAGGATAGCATAAGGTGTACACAGGGAAAGGAAAATATGTAAGGATAATATATTTAGTATCCTTACATATTTTTCTCACTTATTACACGTGCGAGCACGTGTTTAATTAAACTTAATCTTGTAATTTTTTTGTTAAGTAGGTACTCGTAGGAATCAACCTGTTATGTCAGCACGAAACCATAGAGGTTGTAGATCAACGTTAATCAAGATTAATCGTCACCAGATCCAATTTGTAGTTTGTTGATTAGAGCGCTTCCGGAGACAACTTCCGACCATTCGCGACGTATTTATCAAACGTTATATTATTCAAGTGATTTGCATATCCTTGTTGTACGAAGTTAATTGGGTTGTAACGGGATGTTTATCGTTTGTCTCCCACGTCTTTTTTAGCGGAAAATGTATTGCGTAGCTATGGTTAGAACCAGAAAGAGTTAAAACGTTCCTTGAGCCGTGTTATTTCCGCCTAAAAATAGACCACCCAATATTTTCCTATGGTTGTCGTAAGATGCGACAAAGGAACATACAGCTGAAGGATGGAAAGCAGCATCTATCATCCGAAAGTTACCTACCATCTCACTGCAATCACCATGCTTGGCAGGCGGGTGATTATGGCTCTCAACGACCCTACTTAGTCCAGTTCTGTTAAGAGGAGGTTCAGCAGTGGTCATAAATGGACTGATAAGTTCTTCGAGAGTGTGAACAACGTGAGCATAGATATCCCGTCCTCGCCACACGATACCTCCTCTATCGTCCGCATGTGACACACGCTCGAGTAACACGCACGCCTAATGTGGGATTAGCCTAAAGATTCACATTTTATTAGCTCACGAATAAGATGTCCATCAAGTATAAAAATGAAAAAAAAAAAAACCTGAATAAAGCACGTTCATACCATAAGTCAGTGTTAATAGTTATGACTGGAAAACTTTACGATTATCGGTCGTTTAATAGGTATTGGTAAGTAATAATCAATTATGTTTCCAAGAAGAACTGATCAGGTATAGATGTTTGGCACGAAATACTTTCCAAATGGAAAATTGATTTTCAGAACGGTTCACGTCACAAGTACAAATATCATTTTTGTTTTTGTTTTTCGGCACGTGCTACATTTTAATTAAATATTTAATTTTGAAAGGTCAGAAGCGATATGATTTTCATAAGTATTATGCCAGAGATAAACCTGAACTCCTATTCCGATAAAACTAAAATCCATAGCTATTATTGTTATACATATTATTTACAAGGAATTTCAAACACCTATATTTAAACTATAGATGTTTCATACAAACCAATGTTGGATTTTAGAGGGCAAGAAGCGATGTCAATACATCGCTTCTTGCCCTCTAAAATCCCGTCTTAGTGAGCACCTTTGTCCTAAAAGGAACCTATATACAAAATTTTAGACTTCTTGCATTTTTAGTTTCTGAGATTTCATTTCTTTCGCTTTTCATCATCAGCCCGTATAACGTCCACCGCTGAACATGGGCCTCCTCCAGGGGGAGGGTATTTGCCATAGTCACCACGCTTGGCAGGCGGATTTTTGTAGGTTAGACTCGAAACATTTTAATAATAAAATTTTCCTCCGATAAGGCGTATCCTCGTCCGGTAACCTTTGAAACATTTATTAGGTAAATAATCGGCCTAACCTGTTTTATAATTCATAGACGGAGTGGAAACATTACAAAAGGGAACGTTTCGAGATCGATCCAAGGATGTTACGGATTATAGTATGTCTATAACCATTATTCCTTACTAAAATCTTACGATTGGTTGCTTGAAGGACGCTTAAAACAAGGACAAGCATTTTCTTCCGATTATTATGCTGATCTTGCGGCCTCAAGTATTAAGTTTATATTTCGGATCATTTTGCTACTTCACCGAGCATAAAGACGAGTAGGGCTCTAGCTTTACTTAATGACTAGCTTCCCGCGCGCGGTTTCACACGCGTAACTCCAGTTAGATATAGCCGAAGTTAAATATAGCCTATGTCAGCCAGGGATAGTGATAAAGATAGCTTTCCAAAGGTGAAATAAGTTTTCAAATCGGTCCAATAGTTTCGGAGCCTATTCAATACAAACAAACAAACATCAAATGTTTATAATATTAGTATAGATAAAAAACTATAAACTAAGCAACCTGTTTTATAGAGAAGTTTTGTGCAACTGTCGCTCTACTTTACAGTTCGCAGGCAAGTCGGAATTAGGGTCTGCGAGGGCATCTGAAGGTGATGCCCTAAGCAATTGCTTAATTTATATAATAATGGTCTAATTCGCTAATGCGCAATTTACTGTAGCTATGTAAAAAAATAGTTGATAAACTAAAGGTGCAAAGTTTACAGCATTTTTTATTGTGATACCAAATATGCTCTGTAGCATCTCATAATTTATCCCAAATGGCTAGGTACCTACCATTTGCGTCCGACTTAAATCGTTGATTGATTGTTTTTTTTTATGTCTGTCTGATAATGGTTTAGTCATAGTAGGTATAGCACACTAATAAACTTCGACTGACATCAATAACATAGCATCTTTCCCATAATCTCTTAGTTTGCAAAGAACCTTACGATGCCCTCGTAGACCCGAAATCTGAGCGGCAAAGTAGCAAAAGCTTCCTAACTAACTCCATAATGTCCGTCCGAACAAAAATCCCATAATGCTAACAATTATAATACAGTAATGGTCACCAGTAAATTGGCTAAAAACTATATTATATATATCTTATATAATAGATAAGAAGCTGTTCGTGTCGATCATCTCCCGTCAAACCATTATGTAATTTTCCTTGGACTATACAAAATTTACAAACCGCATAAAAAAACGTATGCTAAATCGATAAAGTTGTTTACATTTTTGGCATAACCAAGGAAAATGTGGTTTCGTTTTTTTAAGATACATAATATGTTAATAGCTTTATCATTAGATCTTTTTAAGACGTAAAGCGTGTACTAACTATTTATAGACACTCGTTACCTGTGATCCCGGTGGGTCGCTCCATTACTGGGTCCATGGGTAATTTTAATTACCCGTGGATCCATGGCTGTAGGGATGTTTCCTGGATTTCTAAATATGTCGATAAAAAATTATTTAACAAACAGTCGTCTCATTCTGATATCGGAAATGGCGAAAGTGCAAACAACGTTATAAGAACGTTAAATGCTATCTGATTTCCCACGTTGTTTGATGTTAGTATTATTCTAATTTTTTTTTTCAATTCAATTGTCATTTATTGATACTCGTTCATCTCAATGCGATTTTTATAATTCATGGTTTTGCCGGATCACAATACTATCTCTTATTTCCGTAAATATCGTCCAAAATTAAGCAATGGTTATCAAATGCGTTCTTCAACATATTTGCTGTATTATAACAAAGATTAATAATAAATTATTGTTTTGACTATTTGCAAGTGCCTGTAATAGGTTTACGTAAATAAAAAAAAAAAAAAAAAAAAAAAAAAAAAGGTTCTCATAAAAAAGTTCATTTACAAATTCGATCGATACCTTAACGTTGTCTCGTCTAGTCTAGTGTGTCGCGTAGTATTCTGGTATTTTAAATATTTTATGCGGCCAGAGAACGGTGGGCGGTGAATGTCAATTAGAACATAATGTTATATCGATCATAACGCCAATATAGTGGACCGTACAAATAAGCTTTAAATTAATTGTTATTAATCCATTTTCGAAATATTTGTCCATAAATAAAAATCGCACATCATATCTATATGGATATCTTATCCATGATTCTGAATTCCGTAATCTGAATTAGACTATGGTTTGCAAGAAGAGACGTCTCGCCTTTGTATATCATATTTCTATGTAATTGTTTCATAAAAAATCATATGAAGGAAAGTAAATAGTAATTCCGAATCAGTTATTTTATTTTCTTAAGAATTCATAATTAAGCACCATTTAAATGTTTTCGCATATAAAATACTAAAACAGCTGAACAAAAACATAAAAAATAAAAACTGGTTTTTGTTCTATTTTACTTCTAACATCGGGGTGACTCGGTTTTTAGCGTTTTTTATAATTACAGACATTCGACCTCTACAGTTTTATTATATGTATAGATTCTTCTGTCTTAACTGGCTACAATCGTTTTTAAAACGACAAAAGTATCAGTAAATTATTTTGTAATACCGATCGGAAGAGAGTAGACAATTACTAACGCCTAGGCGATTATATGTGCCTAATCCATGATCGTTGGTAATCGAGTTTTCTCACGAAAAGTCAATACTTTCTCTTTGCTCATGCCTTATCTTAATTATTCTAGAATAATGTAGAAATAAAAGTACAATATTTAATTTAATTAAGTGGGTATCCAGGTTAAAGCTCCATTGTTATTTAATAAATTCATCACACTTAATAACACGGGGAATTTTTAGAAGAAGACTTTCTTTTTACTTCTTTCTTTTAAGGACGATCACAATTATGTAGTTAGCTACGAATCGTGTGCTTACTTCTCCGTGCATCGAGGCAAACAGGACTAAAGGAAAAACTTCAAATTGAGCAACTTGTAGAACTTACAGGGCGTCTCTGTTCCTCAAGATAAGGTCGCTATTTTGTCGAAGTTTTTTGGAATAATTTCCCAAAAAAATATATGTTTTATTTTAAAATAACTTATGTTAATACTATTCAGATGAACCTAGAAATATGATTTGTTGAAACATTTTATACTACATTATTTTATAACCTTATATCACTCATCTGCCTTTACAATTAATCCAGTGCAATTACTACAACGCCTATCTACATTTTCATTGGGTTGGTTTACGATTATGTATTGTTCGCGTTTCCCAACTGATTGCAAGTTGTGTATAAGTAAAGACTGGTTGCCAACACACCTGACCCATTTCCCGACTTGGTGGTGCCGCAAACTCGCTGATACAATCATTTTGCGCAGTAATTCCTTGCTTTTCGATCGCGTACACCGTAAAACTTAAAGAATAATTGAGACTAGTATACTCTGAGGTTAACAACCATAAATCAGTGAGACCATTTAAGACTTTTTTGTAATATGTGCTTAAGTATTTGTAAACGTAATATATGTATAGAACGCCATGCCCGACTGCTTTTATAACCTGGCTGTTCCATAAAATTATGAGACCATTAGCCGCGATATGTTTTAAATATTAATAATTTATAAATTTAGGTTTATAGCGTGGTACATTGATTGTAAGGATGTGGTTTGAAGTACAGATCGTAATTGCATTTCATCTACATATTTCCAGTTAAATTTATTAAGGTACATGTGCCATGATGTTTTTACTTCATTCGAATCGCTTGCGGAATATGAATACCTTCCTACTATAAAACTGTAATCCGTGATATAAAACTGTTTGTTTGTACCTACGTATACTGCTCCTTATCTCTATATCTACTAGTAATACGGGCTGTTGTTACGGGTAATGAAGTCATAATACAATTTCCACTGACACGTAAAGTAAAAAAACTTATTCGTATTTCAAAAATAATATGGAATGCGCCGTAATTTGGCCATTTGTGTGAACGACTCCGTTTCGTGCAGTCGTTATTTCCGCCTATTGTTATACGGCGTGTTGTAGAAACAATAAAATCTGACATGTTTATTGCTTTTTTGTAGGATGCACCAGGATTGTCTAAATTCGGTACATGTACAGACGCACCTTAATTTTGTTACCGGTAAATGTGGTTTGCTTGATTATGCATGCAAAGCATGCTGTGATTTCTAGAGACCGTTTATAGCGCCAGTCCTTTTGTCGTAGTGTTATGACCTATAATTGTAATGCAATCATTAATTTTGAATATGAAAACAGGTTGCACTTAAGTCATTCAAAATAATATTCGTGTTAAAGGTGTTAATGAATTCGTCCACCCTCGCACTGCTTTGTGAGAATGTGGTACAATTATGCAATGCAAAATCGTATTTCATGCTTGAATGCCACGGAAGACGGAAAGCCAAAGCCACTTAATGTCAACATGTTTTTGCCATGGCAGAAAAAATGTGTTGAGTCGCTAATGGACAAACAATCTGATTAAGCAAGTAATTAAGTCTATTTGTCCACCGTTTCATTGACTAAGCAGTATCGCAAGGCTATACTTACATGACGTATGCAACTATTACTAATTTATATTTGTTTTTTTAATAATGTTCAGGACATGCAAAGAAATACACCGTCCGATGCCCTCGTAGACCTGAAGTCTGAGAGGCTAGCGAACTGTAAAGTACAGCAACAGTTGTACAAGTGCCCTAAAAACCTAGAGTGATCATTCCTTAAACCCCCCGCCAGCGGCCGTAGTGAGCCGAGATCCAAGTCCCACAGGGGACGCAATCTTGCGCAGGTTGCTTAGTTTGTAGGTTTTAAACCTTTGTGCCCGGTGTACATTAGCAATAACAGATCCGACAAGAAAAATACTCTTTTTTGTAATTCTCTGTGACCATAGATACGGTGATATTGGAAGCATCGATCAAACGTTAAAATAATTTAAAACTGTATTGTGCGTGACTATCATCGTTTCACCTTTCCCGACTTGTTTACATTTTGCGCATTAACCACAAAATTTCCCATCTATTATCATCTGTCATATTTGTTACAGTTTTCGAAGTCTTGTGAACGACGTTGCTTGAAACATCAGTGATGGATGAATACTTATTCGTGGTCAGGGTCCTCGGGTAGTTGTATTTATTTATTTAGTTGTAAGATTATTAAAATAAAAATATAGACTTTTATACCTAATCTTAATGAAATATTATATTACTTTAAATTTGCATGCCAACTAGGGCGAAGCGTGAATGATATTTGTATTAAAATGTTCTTGTGAATAAAGGATTTGATTTGAACTGAAACAGATCAATGTTAATTTAACATTGTTAATCGATACATAACGGGTTTTCGCAGTCACTACATATATCCTTTGTGCGACTTATATAAACCATCCGATGCCCTCGTAGAACTGAAGTCCGAGAGGTCCGCGAACTGTAAAGTAGAGCCTGTTGCTCTACTTTGCACAAAACTCCCCTAAAATACTAAAAACCATAATCCCTCAATCTCATCACCAGCGACCGCCCTAAGCCGAGGTCCAAGCCCCACAGGGGGCGCGCTCTTGCACAGGTTGCTTAGTTTGTAGTTTTTAAACAATTTATTAAGGCTGGAGCGCTGCTCGCCTTTATGCCCGGTAAAGTCGTAAAAGACTCGAGGCTACCTAGGTATGCCCAGCCGAAAAATAAAGTGACTCTTCTATAAAAGCCTTCTTGGAGCGATGAAAGGCTCGCTCCGGACATTAAATCTTTGTGCGAAATCTAACATTTTCTTTCCGGTTCTCATTGATTACCTGTGTTTTACAACATGACTGTGGCAATAACATCGCCTCGGGGGTGTCCATGTTCAGCAGTAGACGTTATACGGGCTGATGATGATGAAAACATCGACCACGAAAACTAAACAAATTGAAACTTAATCTTTAGAATTCGCAACATCATTTCCCAACAATATGTCATACAATAGCCAACGAAATACAAATCGAAATATCCAAACAAGGATTACTTGGAACTTGTGCAATACTAGAATATCATTATCATAAAGTAGTTATTATTAAAGGTTATAGTTTTCTCTCTTCCCACGTTGCGGTGGCAATGAGTAGTGGGCGGGCTTGCGGGCTTTGCAAAATATTTGGGCTCCTACGCCGTTCCACATTGCCTTATCCACTTGGTAAATAGGATATGGTTTTGATACGATAGTTTCATCTAGTCTTAAAGGTTAACTATTCGTTACTTTCTTGCGATTACTTGCGTAAGTGTGAGAGGGGTTTGTTTGCGATATGCTAAATGTTTACTGTAGTAATCTTGTAATGTGAAGTTTATATGAATAGCCGGTTAATTGCGAGTCCGACTCGCTCACGATGGGTACCATATCATTATTTATACAACAGTAGAAATGATATTACTTATTTTTTTATTAATTAAGAAGGTAGGTATAACTTTAAGTGTGTACTTGTTGCCCGTATTAATATCGAGCAAAAAATCACGTTTGACGTTTTATATCAACAGAAATGTAATGGAAATTTCGACTGTCTAGCTGTCACGGTTCATGAGATACACTCTGATCACAGACATATGAACAGCGTAGTCTTAATACAGTCCCGTTTTTACCCTTATGGTACGGAACCTTAAAAAGGGGAAAAAGCGACAATGGTATCGTAGAAACCTACTACTTGAGATACTAAAGATTATTAACATTAAGAATGTACAAATGTTTTTTAATTACACATAATGTATAGAGTACCTACTACTTACCCATACGACTGTTTTACCGACACCATTATCTTCAATATCTACATAATAACTGTAATGTAACAGTAAACAAAAAACACTTAATTTTTCGTCATTTGTTCGTAAATCATGGGAATATTAGGCCTAATAATAATAGATAAACACTTCCTATTCACTAAGCAGAAGTAACTGTTTTACTATTGACATCAAAATAGCTTAACACTTAAAATGTTAAATACCCGTATTATGTGTATTAAAACAACTGTTTAACACATAAAAGGGTATAATACAAAACCCGTATTATGTATTCCTATTATAACAACGATACACGAACTTAATTTATTATTATCGTTTTTGTGTAAAGTTTACAGTCGGCTTGACCCAATCGATTTACTTACTGTATTCAATCGCTTTTCAATTGAGTTCGTATGTTGAATTGAAATACAAGTAAAATGTTGTATGCGATTCGTTATAATTATGTGTGATACTTATAACGTGAACGATATTTTTTTCTGTTACTATATTAATATGATTCTTAAATTTCAATTCTTACGTAATTATAAAGCTCCATTATCGATTAGTAATATAGACTTCATATATTATGAGGTTTTCACGGGAACCAAAGCTAGAAATTGTGAATATTTTTCACTGGATTCCAGTGACACTGGAAAGTCACTTAAATAGTTAAGTTAATGATTCATCGTGATCATCAAATAATTTTTTTTTTTTTTTTTTTTAAATACAGATTACTTGCAGAGTTTACCAGTCTACTAGTATTCTTGTTAACCCTTTGTGCTAAACAAGAATGCTTATGTTACGAGTGGGTTCACGTCGGTAGTGCAATGGGTGGGGTTCGAACCGGTGACCTTAAGATCACAAGTCCGACGCCCTAGCCATTGGGCTACAGCCGCTTAAATTCATATAATCCTAATTGTGTTTGAGGTATCGTACTATTCCAATGGAGCATTTACGATGGCTTCCTATTTTGAATAGTAAAAAGGAAAAATGTTGTTCTACTGCAGTACGGTGATTCCTTTGTTATTACTTACTCTGTACAGGCTGGTTCTTAGTTCTTACCAAGAGAGTGATTGCTTTGCGTCGAGCGAGTGTCGGTTTGCTGTCTTTGTTCCTCGTTCTAATTCTTAGACAATTAAAGGATCTCATTGAATATAGTGTCTGGGAATATTTTGAAGTGTAAAAGGAAATTGGTTTAATGAATAAAGAACAATATTTTTAATTTTCTTAAGAATTATTTATTTATACCTAACTGTCATCAATTTAATATCCTTTTCGTATCCATGTTCAGCAGTGGACGTTATACGGGCTGTTGATGATGATGATGTTAATGATGTATCGTTAAAATGTAAACTAATTTATTTGTTAAAAAATGTTATAATTATGAATTTATGGTACCTATTTATAACTCATTGTATTTTAGTTATAATAGGTACCATCAATAAACTCTTTCATTTTGGCTTTGGGTTTGCAAACTTTTTTTTTGAGACTGAAATATATTATTAGCCACGAGGCTTTAGCTACTTCGCATCGCATACCCGAATGCAATTGCGGAGTAGCTTCGAGTAGTTTCCACACGGACGCTCGCGTGCGCCATTGTGTAACCAGCACAATGGATTGCGACTCGGAGTCTACAAAGCTGATGTGGTGTATCAGCTTTGTAGTCTTCGTGTTTAAGCTAAATGTACTGCGGAATTATTTCATTAATATATACTAGAACTCAGAAGGACGTATTTACTCATTAATTTCAGAAGCATTTGGTCGCAAGTGGCAGTTATAGATAAAGCCATATAGGTACGACGAATGTTTCTGACGTATAATGGCACATCCGACCTTATGCTTTTAAGTTCTAGATATAGTTTATGGACATGTGCCACGTGGCTATCATGTATATGTCCATCCGAAAAAAGAAAAAAAAAAGATGATAGTAGAATGCCTGATGATGCATAGGCCTATCACGATAACAACTATGGATTTGATTAATAAAAGCCCTTGCTATCTTTTAGCGGAAGTCAAAAGGGTATGGAAACGTTCAATAATAGTTATTTGAAAAAAAAAATGGTAGACCAAGATCTACCATATCTGTGACCATTTTGTAAACTTTTTAATTTGGTTTTGAATTCTTTTTATTCCGTAAGAAATTCCTTTTTCTATGTTTCAAATAAATAGATTGACTCGACAATCGCACTAAACAAAAAACTATAAAATTAGTTTATACCATGCGATGGTGAAATCATTTGGTTTATTCAAAACATAAAAGAGTTTTAATATTAATATGGTCACTATAAGATGTTGTTAGGTTAACTAATTACATAACAACTTAAGACGGAAGGTCCCTTAAGTAGGGATTGAATAAATTAACCGACTTGGTATTACATGGATCTCACAATTATTATTGACGGTAAAAGAAGCGAGTTGCGAGACTTACATTTTATACAAGTTATGTCTTAGATGGCCTATTGATAACTAACTATAAAAGTAACTAATGCTTTTAGAATCGGTAACTAAAATAGCGACTGCCCGGGTGTTCACTGGTCTCTGTAATGTTCCCTTTTGAACTAGTAATTGGCATATCTGGTGTACATTGAATTGTGAGGTCTAGTGCAGTACGCGTTTTATTGTCAACCAAGTTATGCATAACGGTATATTATATTAGAGATGCGTAAATACGAATTGTGTCCTGTCTCTAAAAGGGAGTGAATGGCTTATTTTTCATGTTAGGTCAAAAACATGAAAAAGCCTTGTGGGTATCTGTAATCAAAATTTTATACTTATATCATTGTATTGAAATTTGTTCCTTGGTCTTCTGATGCTTTTAAAGGCTTATTTACAATAGATCCGTTGTTGATTTTTGTATTCGCAAAATAAACAATTATTTTATTATAACAGTTAAAAATGTCATTATGCCGTTGCGCCTTAAGTTATAATAATATTTTATTTAATTACCAAGTAAAGGTTACTTACTATTAAGATGAACTTAATACTAATTGAAGGCTTAAAAGAGGACTTGAGAAATGTGATGTAGAATTTTGTATGTTTATACCAAGTATTATACGCTATTGTCTTCACTGTCATAATGACGTCGTTATGATTATTAACAAGAACATGTCAGTCAACACATCAAGTACAAAGGAATAGTAAAAAGTACAAAACGTCGCAGTTTAGGCAATATCCTTTGGGATTACTCTTTGTGACGACACCATATGGGCGTTTAATTATAACAAAAAAAACGAGTGCTTCCTGTGTGACCAACTTTCAACCTAATTAAACAGATTATGACACGTAATCGTTTTTTTTTTTGTGAACAGCTGTGTTGTGTTTTTAATTCCTCGAAACATGAATTGATGTCAATAGACCAAACTATATATATGCCATGTTAGTAAAGAAAATTCTGCGATTTTTTTTATGTAGGTATATTTACAATGATCGAAATTATTTAAAAATATTATTTTCTTTGAAAATCAGTATACGTGATACTACTTTAAGACTTCCTTTGACATTTTTTCATTCCCCTTTGATTTGTTATGGAGGTAAGAGGACAACACAAGACCTTGTTACTCTTTCATTCTTTTTCTGATTAAATTCGTTGCGGGTCCGTAAGCAGTTTAACTTTTTTCCCGGGACTTGATGGGCTTCGGTGCTCATTGTCATTTCCAGTGTGTGCCACTGTTGATCCTGGCTAACAGGTGTTGCAGCGATGGGAATGTGGGTGGGATAAGACCCATAAAAAAAGAAAAATTAAACTATATTTAATCTTGTGTTTAAGGGATGGCTTATATTTTGGAAACACCGTATATTTGCTTTTAATTTCAGTTTCATCTCGGAGTTGCGTTAGGTTGTTACTGTGCTCTCATGATAATCTCTCATTTCTTTCACAGGATCCGTCCACAGACACCGGCAGAGGTTGTCGAAGGCTGCGGCATATGCGCCCGCGCCGGGGGCGCCGCCGGCGACGGTGGCGTAGCCCTTGGCTCCGAGCGCGCCTTCACCTTCAATTATGCCTTCGAACCTTCATCCTCGCAGCAGTTCGTGTACGACACTTGTGTCAGAAAACTGGTGGAGGCAGCACTGGATGGATACAATGCTACCGTCTTGGCTTATGGACAGGTAAGTGTCTGAATAATTTGGAAAAAATGTTCCACAATAGAGAAATCTATTGTTGCTTTGGACATATCGCCAGATCGTAAAATGCAGGATTCGTAACCAGTTCCAAATTTGTTTGTGGCAGTATGTTAAGAAAATATTTTTATTTTTTAGTACCTACCTACTTTACAGAAAAGTTTACCGATTACTACATTTCAAAATTATAGAGATTAATAATTTTCCTTCCTGCCGCTAGTCAAAATTGATTAATCCCAATTTTGATATCACTTCACTACATAGTATAAAACAAAGCCGTTTTCTCTGTCCCTATATCCCTATGTCCCTATGTATGCTTAAATCTTTAAATCTACGCAACGGATTTTGATGCGTTTTTTTTAATAGATAGAGGGATTCATTGTACCCGTGCGGAGCCGGGGCGGGTCGCTAGTTAAAAATAAAATACCAGTTTTTTGGGATGGGATACCTACAGTATCTGACTCCTAAAAAAATTATCGCTAACATAAGGTTTTGGCAACCCTAACTATAACTGCATTGCTGCAGAATATACAAACAAATACGTGCAACATATATATTTATTCGTATACAGGGTGTCCCAAAAGATTACGTAGCTGGGAAGGGGGGTGATAGGGATGGTCACAAGGGTCACCAGAAAAATATAAAAAATTCCCTCTGGGTGTTTAAAAAAATAAATGGCATTTTTTAAAAGACTAAAAATTTTACACCTTGTGCCTTTTTTTTTTAAATACAGCCATATTTGTAGGTACAGTTATGTACCTACAAATATGGCTGTATTTAAAAAAAAATGCTGTTATGTAATCTTCAATAACAACAAGGTCATCAACATCAACATCAAAAATAACAAGGTGTAAAATTTTAAGTTTTTAAAAAAATGCAATTTTTTTTTTAATACCCAGGGCGGATTTATTTTTTATTTTTCTAGTGACCATTGTGTCCACCCCTGTCACCCCCTTTCCCAGCTACTTAACCTTTTGGGACACCCTGTATACCTATAACTCATTGTTGTCTACTAGCCAAATTTTTCACTCGTGAAGAAAATGCAAATTGTATTTCTACGAGGTCCTTTATCACAGAAACTTGGTATTCCGCAACCTTTACAGCTATTAATATTGTCAAATTTCAATGGAAACTTTTCAGTACTAAACCGAAATTATTTATCCATTTAATGTTTGCAAGTGCAACGACCTGAAATTTGTCTGCGCAAAAGAAAGTTAGTTTACTATAATACGTAAGAACAATACGGTATTATCATGCAAACTTTCTGTCTGTACATTTTATTAAGTAATCTAACAGAATATGAATTATATAGAACATAGTTTGCCCATTTGAAGGCCCCATTCAGCCTTAATAAATGGTTTCTAAACTACAACCTAAGCAACGTGCGTAAGAGAGTGCATCCTGTGAGATTTAGACATCGGCTCTGTTTTGTCTC
This sequence comes from Nycteola revayana, assembly GCA_947037095.2. NCBI lineage: Eukaryota > Metazoa > Arthropoda > Insecta > Lepidoptera > Nolidae > Nycteola > Nycteola revayana. The sequence goes on from OX344843.2 coordinate 20,840,377, forward strand.
TGCTTTATAGTTTGCGGAACTCTCGAGTCTACGCATGGGAATGTTCTTTTCAACTAAGGGTCGGGAGGGCGAGGGGCTCCCAATTGCTATTAAAATATTACCAGATTATTAAAATATTGGAAAAGTTTCAATTTTTAAATGATAGAAGTACCGTTGTTTCTTACTAGAACCGTACATTTGTTCGTAATATAAAGCCTGTTTTCCTTAGCAGAATGTAATCTCTTTGTGCCAAATTTCATCAAGGTTTTCTGTCGTGTTAAGTGTTGAGTTGAGTTGGATGATAATCTAAACTGTCGTAATATTAGTAGGATCAACTGCCACAGAGATGATTCATAGAGCCAACTTAAAGGGCTTGTTCCTCAAACGTGTAGGTGAAACGTCCACCGTTGACCTAGTTAGCTAAAAATACACGGAAAAGTGTGAGAACAGTGCAATTGTTGAAAAACAAACATGGCGGTTTGACTTGGCGGTTGACAAGTGCATTGTGACAGACACACCGAGGGTAACAAGTCTACTGTTTGTGTACACTTATGTTTTAGCTTAACAAGTGTAAAAGGAATAATTTTGTAGCTTGTAAAACTTATTGTTGAACTTTGAATGGATTTATGTATTATTTGATAAAATATTATTGATTGGATCTTGAATCGTATCGTAATATCAGATTTTGGGAGAATCGCAAATTGCTATCATTTCACCCAAACATTTTCATTTATATTAGAAGACTAGTTTAACAGAAAATCTTTATGCCAACTGTAAAGAAATCCCGTGAATGACGTTCAATGTAGTATTATTCAGCACACCAGTTCCTAAACTTACCTCTTCACAAGTTCCTTGGTAGCTATTGCTGAATGGCATTTCTAATCCGCGATTTAATTTAAAATCATAGACAGAAAATTATTAAATTAGATAGAGATTTGTATTTGAGCTTGAATATTTGGGTCAAGTAGGTACCCATTGTTTAACGTATTTGGTCCGGTGAATGTTATCGCTGTTGAGCCGAATAGTACCATCGCCCTATTGTTGAAATATACTATTCAAATTCAAACATATTCTAACGTTTTAAACTGCAGGGCTAAATCCTGTAGTGACAATTTTGAGGAAAGTGAAATGAAATCACAAATTCAATCTTACCAAGTAATCTCGGTTCAAGCTTCGCTATATTTAAGATCCCGTTAATACTTTTAGATAGATTTAGGCTTTCTGCATGTATCCTCCATATTTACTTGTCTAAGTTAAATATGACACAAGTCTATGCGAGCAATATTATTTAAACGGCCCAGAGATTTTACATATTATTAAAAATACGTAGTTTATTCTCAACTATGAACAAATATAGACATTTTCTACACTTAAGTGTAACATTTTAAAATGAAATACACGTATATTGCTAAGACATTTGTTCTATTTAACATAGTGACATTGCAAAAGTAGCCCATTGTGAAGTTCAGCCGCCATGCTCCGGTGACTGCAATATAAAAGAGTGGCAACAAAGACTACAAGATTATATTACCGACTAAAGAAAATACAATACACATGTAAAACTACGCCCCTTACGTAAATATATATTATATGGAAATTGTAACAAAATAACGTTTTAAAAAGGAATACCTTTGAAAAGTGTTTAGTATGACAAATGACAAAATTAACAACAAATGCGTAGCGTGCATTCGTTTGACGTGTCACGAAATACTTAACGTAGAAGCCATGCGACCTCGAATACCTAACTAAAACTCCAATTCACCAATAAAAATAACTTAAAAACGAATGCACACTACCAAGAAAAAAATATTGCTGAAGCCACGTTACCTCATATTACCGTAACTCCCGATGATTCGATCCCAGGTCGGGAAAAAAAACTATAATTTAGAAAAATCAAAGTACCAGTCCGCATTCTGAAAAGCTGTGATGTTTCAGCCGCGGAGAGCACATAAAGCTTTCTGTCCACCGGATTTTCACACTACCACTAGACCTACCAGGCAATCAAAACATTTGGCAACATTAACTTATCGGTAATGAAACCTAGTTTCTATCGTTAGGTACATATGAAAAAATAGCATCATCCTATGCATAGGTTAAGAGTTAAATAAAATAATATATACATTACATTAGTAATTGATCGATTGTGATAGTGATTGTGATTAATTATATAGGGTGACTGGTAATTAGTGACCGATACCTAAACACATGATTGTGCTCATGATAACAAACAACTTTTACTATGGCACCCACCCTGAAATCGCGAAAAAGAATCAGCTGTTCCATACATTCATGTTCACATAACTCGTCAACATGGTAGGGAGCATTTGATTTTTTTTTCGCGATTTCAGGTTTGATGCCATAGTAAAAGTTGTTTGTTATCATGAGCACAATCATGTGTTTATGTATCGGTCACTAATTACCAGTCACCCTATATTTAATAATAAGCGATTATCACATGCCATAACAACATTGGTCAATTTGATTTAATAACATTATTTTTGAAATGTAAACTAATTTATTAGTTAGGATTGTTTTTTCTTTTTTGTTTTCATTATCATTGTATTTGACTTATAATAAGTACGATCGATTCGTCTACATTATCAATAAACGTTTTCATTTTCATTGTTTTAACATTATCCATTACCTACTTCTTATGAACTTATTATGTACCTACTTCTGTAATATCGTCATTAAAGTACATGTTGCAAGCTATAGGGCTTGTCTATAGAATTGCACATAAAGGTATGTGTAATTAATGACAGGCGCCGTGGCCTTCACGGTGTATCATACTCGTAACTTTATATGTTGCTACTGGTTGCAGAGTCAGCCATTAGAAAAAACACAATGCATTTTTCTACCAACTTACTATTTGCACATAGGAAATGTGTCAAGTCAAGTACTGTAACCCACTGAGTTTGTTTCGCCGGATCTTCTCAGTTGGGGCGCATTGGATCCGGTGGTAGCATTAAAGCGCGTCCGTCGTTATATGCTCATGGTCCACCCAAATAATGACAATTGTTTTGACATAATATAGACAGAACAAGCATTTTGCGTCGCTAAGAACAATATAAATAAATAAATTTTAATAATAACATATAAATATATGATAATATAAAAATAATTAATTTTATAGATATAAATAAATAACAAATATAATGAATAATTTTTTCTAATTAATGTTTGACTATTTACAAGTGCCTGTAATTGGTTTACGTAAATAAAAATGATTTTTATTTTATTTTATTTTACTGTGATGAGTGTTATTTTTTTAAACAAATAATATGGACAAGTTCTTTTACTTGGGACCACCTTTTTCCAAATCGTTTTTCTGGGACTGTAGTTGCATCTGTTTGTTCTACTTTATTAAGTACAAACTCTTTCGTAACAGAAATGCTATTAGATTTGAAAATTTAATAATATTTCTTATTTTTAGTAGTAGTAGTCACCTTACTACTACTAGAAATAAGTAATATACTTAGATAATAGACTAAGTAGAATACTTAATATAACTGTACAGTTATATTAAGTAAACAATGAAATAACATTAGATTAATATCCACTCATGTTAAGTCCCCGGAATAGAAACCCTACCGAGTAACAAATAAAACTGATTTGTTAGGGAGCGGGGTTGTATATCAAATGTCATAACAAATTGCATTTATGTATGTGCGGTTCAAGTTCATATTATTATGGTAAATATTGTCCTAACTGCAGATGACGAGACAAAAGATTCAAATTGGTTCCGAAGGGTTTTGTTGCTTAGTTCCATGATATGCAATGTATTGCCATATACTTTGCATGTATAATTATTTGAGAAAGTCTCACGTCTCTTTTTTTTTTGCCCAAAAATTATACTTAATATTCTCACTCAATCGTTATCGTACTATCGTAGTTTAATTAATGTTAACTTAAATAAGAGAGTTAGGCTACCAATCTAAGAATTGTGTATCGTTTATATGATTTTGTTATGTAAATTCGCGTTTTTGGAAAGACATATTATTGTGTATGTGTAATAGTATATAAAACAACTTAGATAGTTGATAATTGTTGAAGTAACTCACAAAAACTGTAGCAGTAGCTAAAATAATATTATAATACCTACTTAAATTTATAGATACACATATTTCATGCTAAATGATTAATCAAATTAATGAACACAGCAACTGCACAACCCACGCGGTCAATCACAAAAAGAACTTGATAAATTATGTGCAAAATATCAGTGCCAATTAATACATTGACATAGACGCATTAGATACCTATTTAGATACATATTTACGCTTAGCATACCTAATAAATTGAACCACATATTAGCTAACCCAATAAATAAATTATAAGTCGGTTCAAAGCAATGAAATGTGGCCTCATAACTATGTAATCGATATTTGAATTAGATATTATTAGGTCAATATAATTAGCTTACTTTTGGTGAGTAAGTAAAGGCATTTGTATTGACTTAAGTTTGTTTTCATATATTGTCTGAGGTATTAAGATGACAACCGCATATTGTTTTGTAATCTTTTCGGAATAAGTTATTTTAATGGTAAGTAGTGTCTTTCTTTTGTAATGGACAGGTGTGTAGTAAGTTTAGTTTTGCTCCTTTGCCGGACATCAAGTTGAGCACTATCATTGTTAAGACTGACATCACATTAGCATGCGCGTATCTCGATAGTGAATCAAGTGTGGAATACACCGGGGGTGAGAGAGACGTTGTTTGCGTCGGTCATACGCTCTAAAAACGCACACGCATATGTGGTGCTCAACCTAAATGGTTTTGTAAGTGCAAACTAAGAAATCAGGATAAGAGTGCGCCCTATGCGGGGCGCCTTTCCGTTATAATTTTTAGGATAGTACTGTTCAACTGTCTTAACACAGAAGCCTCACGGACTTCGGGTCTAAAATGCCATAAAAACGTTAATTGTAAATTGACAAAGTACCCAGTCCTCCGCCCTACGTGTCCCTTGCAAATTGGCTACCATTTTAGGTCGTCGGTCCTTACCATCTTCTCTTCTTGTTGGGGAACGCAAACGTAACGCAAACCTTACATTTGCCAAGACGCGGTTTGCACTCTAGCGCCTACGGATCTGCTCCAACGACTGTCACTCCTTTTGCAAACATGACCAGCCTAGATAAACGATTGATTAATGTTAATTAATAAATAACATTTATTGTTGTTATTGATTCATGTTAATTAGATAACATAATATGAGATAACCGTTATCTTAATAAGCGATAAATGATCATACTACATACATACAGCATTCTTCTACCAATACCTCTTGAAAGTACACATGGACAGATTGATATCACTAGGTATTCCAATTCAGTTTGTCCACTATGATACCTAAATGCTAAGATTAGCTAGTTGGGCCGTTTTAGACTCTTCCGGTACAGTCAGAAGTTGGTCACGGCTTATCGCTATCTGAACAGCAAATATATTTGAATATTATCTTTTTTAAATGTTTGTAGAGTACTGCTTTTTGTAAATAGTTGTTCTATAGTCTTACTGTTATTAGTTTGCAAATAAAGGAAGTGAATTATGTTGGCAAAGAGATTAACTACATTGGTGTGCTCAATTTTAGACCTAGTTTGGAAATAGGTACATAGTTAAATATGTTCGTTGAGATGCAAGTTTATTATATTGTTATATTATGTTTTTAAAATGTAGGTAAATAGTTGTAACTTACTAGGTGAACGATGTCAAACATTAGCAGTTCCTGGTGTCCCCTTATTGGCGCTTGGAGAAAACCCTCCCCCTGTAGTATGATTAGTATATAATCGATATGTGGAGTCTTACATACTTTGCTGCTAAGGCAGTGGGGATCCCAAATGCATTTCCCCTCGGTAAAAAAGGTAAACTATGAATATACCACGTAAAAATATTTTAACGTTGTCATCAGTTTGTTTTTTTAATGCTGGAAACAATCATAATTATTATTATGTCTCCTTATTGTTTTAAAATATTGCAGTGATAATGAACATCGTTTGTATCATATCATTGTTGAACATGTTTAAATTTAAACGACAAATGTTTAAGCTAAGCTGGACATTTCTCGTGGATTTTTCCAAAATTTTCTTTCATAGGAACCTTCATTATTACGACCACAATAAACAAGTATTAACCTAATTGATCATTTCGTTCTCAAGTGATGTGAATATTATTTATAAAATGTATCCTTCTTGCAGCTTTCATTAAGAAATAAAAGCAATAAACGACTATCAAAATGACAACTGAAAAGTTAGGAATAAATCAAGTACAGTTTCCTAGTAGCTTTTATTGCATCCTGTCTCATAACATTATTATCGCACATAGCTCTACGTATTTTATTGCATATCATTACCTAAGTTCCGACCCCGTTCGTGCGAATACGGCCGTTGCTATAAAAGGGAAAAGCCTATTGCTGAAACCGACTTAATGCCTTTCGCCAGCCGTATTTTAGATTTTCTAATAAAATATATATGTATTTGTTCTCATTCCAGGTTTATAATAAAACTAGTTGCGCCCCGCGGTTTTATCCGCGTTACTCTGCTACAGTGGGTCAGAGCGTGATGTTTTGTAGCCTATACGTTAATCCAAATTTCAGCCAATTCCGTTCAGTAGTTTTGGCGTGAAAGGGTAACAAACATCCATCCATCCATCCATCCATACTTACAAACTTTTGCGTTTATAATATTAGTAGGATTTTTATTTACTTTTTACGTACTTATATGTACTACTGCAGCAGTTATACGTTTTATATTTATATGCGGTGGTATAAAGGGCTTATCCTTACTTACATAGTTTACAACGATAATAATAATGAATAGAATGATGTATGAATCGTATTTCATTTGGCCATTTGTCTTCGAAATTAAAATTAGGTATACGGGTACGTATGAACCACTCAATCATTTAATCTCTTCGAAAAAAAAGCTTATATAAATGTGAAATAATTACAGATTATGTTTGTTCGACCATCAATTATTCGCTCAATGACTCGCAAGCGCTAAAGATAGAACATCACAACAAAAATGACGTATCCGACAGTCCTTTATAAACTTTATAAAACTATTTCAATGTGAACCACCATATAGGCTCATAGCGACTGCCCACGTGCACAAGCTAATTATATTATACTACAAAAACTCAATGACAGCCTCTTGAACCGATTATGTGATACAAGAACGTATTTGCATGCGGTGTCATAATCACAATAAAAGTTGAACGGAACGGTGCGCGGGCGACGGTCCTTGCGCCCACATCCGACCTCTTTGCTGAACGCTAATTATTATGGTCCAGTAAAACTTGATTGAAATTATTCTATTAAGTCGTATATAAGATTAATTTTGGCACGTGTACACTCAATTAGGGACTATTACATAAATGGTGGGTAAAATAAGCGAGATACAACACACATTCGTAGCGGTATTCGGCTCGCTTTAAATCTCGGGTTCGATCCCCACGCCGGACAGGAAATCTTTGTGTTAATTCTAAGATTTCTTTCCGGGTCTGGTTGGTTGAGGGACTACCCTCCGTGCCTCGGAAAGCATGTTAAGCCGTTGGTCCCGATTGGTATAAGATCATCTGTAATAATCGTATATCAAGGAGCGGGAAGCAGCGTTTCCTTGTGTGTTACGACATAATACTGCGGTCACCAATCCGCCTGCCAAGCGTGGTGACTATGGCAAATACCCTCCCTCGGGAGGAGGCCTTGAAGGAGCTGATGTAGAAGCGAGATAGTTTTGTTGAGAGCGTTTTTGTATGTAAAAAACATATATCATTAGAAGGTTTTCAATACTTATCTTATTATTTGTTTTTATATTATGTTTAAGTACATGACAATAAATAGCAAAAAAAGTGGTTAATGTATTTAAATGAAAATTTGATACTTTAAAAATTACTGTCTCATTTAAATCAGATTTACCCTATAGTGTTCAAGCTGTACCCGAAAAGCGGGACTGAGCCAGTCCTGCGCGAGACAGAGCCAGTCCTGCGCGAGACAGAGCCAGACCTGCGCGAGACATAAGTATTATCTAGAGCTGAGAATATAATCGCGGATGTGCCACTACACATCAGAGACATTTGTCGTATGCGCCTTTACCCGTAAACTGGCACTTACAACCAAATGCTTCTGAAGATAATAGTACATCCGTCCTTATGCTTCTGAGGTCTAGATATCATTTTGATATTGAAAATCGCGATGTATACCTATTGCTAGCCGATGGCTAGATGAAAGGCTTATTCCGCTAGGCTTTATTGGTTTAACTATATATTGTATTTATAACCACAATCACAATGCGATTAAATGCAAACCTACTTACGACTTTCCTATTCGTATTTTCTCCTATTCTCATTATAGTTCGGAAAGTAACTTATTACTTCGTCATAAATAAGGCAGTAGGTACCTATAAACATGATTGCTAATACAAAATTATGGACTGTACAGTACAATTGTATATGGAAATATATCAATACCTTAAGTGAAAACAGCTCATTGCTTTAACGGGAAGAAAGTTACTTTCTACCCTCTTTGGTATCGAATCATTCTTCTAGATTAATGTAATACTAGCGTCATCCCATAGTTTTACCCGCGTAACTGTGCTCTGGTGGATCGAAGTGTGATATTTTGTAGCCTATATGTTAATCCCGCTTATAAACTACTAGCTTCCCGCGCGCGGTTTCACCCGCGTAACTCCCGTTCCCGTGGGAAATTCATAATAAAATATAGCCTATGTTCTTGCTCAGGCTCTAGACTATATAGATATATATACAAACTAAGCAACCTGCGCAAGAGGGCGTCCCCTATGGGACTTGGACCTCGGCTCACAGGGCGGTCGCTTACGGGGATATTGAGGGATTATGGCTTTAGTTTCTTTAAGGGAGTTTTGGGCAACTGTCGCTCTACTTTACCGTCGGGTGTTCATAGTATGATTCTGGTCTATAGAAAACAATACATTTTGATTCGACTCAACACGCGTCGCGTGTCGTCTGGTGGCGTGGCGTTTTAACAATATGTTTCCGCCTTCAGAAACCAGACATCCACATCTCACCAACTTTCGGATTACAGCTCCAATTTAAATATGATACATGATCATCATCTCCCTATCTTTATTCCAATTTATTTGGGGTCGGTGCAACTAACTTTTTTCCCTCCATTCTGTCCTATCAGCCGTCACGCTATATCACTTACTCTATTTTCCTTCATATCGTTTCTCATACAATCAATATACTTTGTTTTTTTTTTTTTTTAAAGACTTCTCCCGCACTTGTGAAATAAATCCCCGTGTCGCGGGGGACTTTACAAACATTCATTTCACGGACACAAAGAACATCCAGACTCAGAACAACTATTTGTGGTTCACACAAATAATTGTCCCGGGCGGGAATCGAACCCAGAACACCAGATCTCAGAAGCAACTTCCGTAACCACTGAGCCACCGGTGCAGTCACTAGGTATATGATAGCTATGGCAGGTATAATTATCCTTTATTAACTACATCAGTATCCGTATCACTTAAGTGAATGTTTAATGGCTTTATAAGTGGTACAACTTAATGATAATATTCTTTATAAGGCTATTGTCCAATTGGCTTGCCTTTCAAGTTTTTAATATCTGGTCGTTTATCTTATTGCATTCATTTCCCTTGCAAATCGTGGGGGTTCCATGTGTAGACCACACACTCATTCATATGATTGTGATTTACTTTAAATAATTATCAGTTTTGAAATGATATAATTAGGTATGTCCTTTTACGTTTTATAATAAAACCAGGGATTGGGATAGGTAGAGTATTTAAGTACCAAATGACGTCATTTTTATGACGAATTCATTACATGGACACGCCTAATTGTCTACGATAACGGTTTTCATATAAATATGGGTTGTAAATACTATGTGATAACTATATACTTATTGATGTAATCTTAACATGCCACATTATTAAAATCGCAAGATCTGCTTCTGATTCTTGTTTTAGACAGATTAATAGATATGTGACTTGTAAATACGTCATTTTTGATATTTAAAATAATTTAATGTCATGTTCAGTCCATATCAACCAACACCTAAAACAGGTTAAACCTGAAAATAATTTAAAATGCCTATCTCATGCCTGAAACTTTTACGAGGTATGTACTAAAAACTATCTATTCCGACTCCTGATTAAAACAAATAACGAATAACAAATCAATATGAAAACATTCATAGCTTCAACTATTAATACCTTAACGAACATTCTCAGTTTATTTCTACGTATAAATAATGTTTACGTAATTTTAAATTACTTCTTAAAATAATTTTCACATGGCGTTTTAATTTCACTGCAACTACGTTTTCCCTTGCCTGCCGCCCACTTACAAACGCATCAAATAATTTAAGGACGCATAAATATCGAGGGGTAAAAGGCTAATGGAGCTAAAGGACACCACGGGCGATATTGGATTATATATCTTATGTTATCTCTTCATAAAGTACCTAATTCAATATCGCTCATGGTGTCGTTTAGCTCAATTAGCTTTTAATCCGTCGATATGATCAAAGCAAGCAACCTACAGTTCTGAAATATTATACTTCAGCATTAATTTTATCCACATTAATGTTCGAAAGATCAATGGGGACGAAAATAGCTCGTGATGTCATTAGCGGTTCATCGGTCTAGAAATAAGAAAAAAAAAACATTGCCGCTTCGAAGTGTACTTCTATACTTAACCTACTTGGTTTAATATGCGTTTCCTTTTCAATTTTCTTCGTTGGCTGTAACTGAAATATCCTTGACGTGAGGATTTAGATTGGTTTGATTGGCAGACGTCTCATTGTTGAAGACATGTGTAGTGTTCGTGAAACCTAGGATTACGATCCTTATTTTTATGACTCTAGTACTCTAGTCTCGGAGGTCATGGGTTCGGTCTTCACGCCGGAGAAAATCACTCACCCTGCAATGTTGACTGCATTGCAGGGTGTCCTGTCATTAGGTTGTGTTTTGGCTTACTTCATACCATCTGTAAGTTCAGGTTTACTGCTGTAGACGATATACAGGTTGATGATGATGAAAGTTAACTTAGAGTTCTTTCCTTCTATGTTTTCAAAGTAAAAGTAATAAATCTTAACTTACAGATGCAGAATAGTAAAGCAAAAAATAATATATCATCTTAAACATGAATAGCAGTTCACACAGCTTCGGCCATTTTCTCGTCTCTCGAACGACTCAACTGGGTGGATAAGCTAAGAATTGAGTTGACCTTGTGCGTGAACTTGAATAAAACGGAGATGTTACTAGGTTATCTTATCTCTTAACTAAACGCTCGTTTTATTTATTAGCGCTATAAACCTATTACCGTTAATTTTAAGGAAGTCTTGTGTGAACAATATTTGAGAACTATATTTTATTAATTATAGCTAATGCTGTTACAACAGACTAACTTTACGATTCCTTAGTACCTAGTAATTTAGTAACTACGTTTGATTTACGTTTTTTTTTATTTGTAAAGGTATTTAATAAAAAAAATATCATGTTAATAGTAATTAAAGTTTCTACGTAGGTACTACACGCGCCAATTAACATTACACCTGGCACGAATGACATTTGTTTTAAGTACCGAGGGCATAAAGTTTTTAGGATTTTATTTTATTTTGATCTGCTTTCGTAATAACACAATTATAGACTAGTTGAATATCGTAAAATGTCAATAAAACAATCCAATCTACATAGGTAGCCCTAAATAACCCTAAGTACAGGTATACTCGTTTCAAAAGGTAAATTATAATAGTAATATAGATAGTTGTTAACAATTAAAACGTCGAAACGTAACAATAGCTAAAACTTAACGAAAATCTTATCATCATCACCATCAGACAGTATAACGTCTACTGCTGAACATGGACTCCCCCCTAAAGGTAGGGTATTTGCCATAGTCACCACGCTTGGCAGGCGGGTTGCTGACCGCAGTATTATATTGACACAAGGAAACGCTGTTGCCCGTTCCTTGGTATACGATTATTTATTATAGATGATGTTATAACAACGGCTTAACGTGTCTTCCGAGGCACGAGGGGTAGTCCACCACCGGACCCGAAAAGAAATCGTAGAATTTACACAATGATTTGTTGTCCAGCGTGAGGATCGAACCCACGTCCTCCAAAACTTATACTACTATATAAAATCCTATAATAGAAACAAATAACAGCAGACAAATTACTTCAATAGCATGCATATCATGCTAACGCTATTTATTAAACCTTTTATACTTTTCCATCACAATTTCGTAACGTTCTTTCAACATATTTTTTAAGTAATTTATTTATTCTGTCTTCGTTAACTCTTTGTCTATTAAACTTATCGACGGATATCCGGTCCTTCGAGCCCTTTGTGTTGACAACACAAACACATAAGTGTACCCTTCATTGTTACCCTTTTAACCTAATAAGTATTTTATCAGCATGAATAGATAATAGTAGTTTGATAGTAAAGAAAGCCGCTGTGTCATTCTTTATTGAGTTCGACTTTTTGGGTTACGTTAATTTAGAAGGTTAGCGATATGTATAAGGGATAGTGTAAGCCAGAGGTCTCTAAACTACCGCCCGCGGGCCAAATCCGGCCCGCCAATGCTAACAATCCGGCCCGCGACAGCTTAAGACTAGTCAAGTGGTATACAGGGTGTCCCAAAAGATTACGTAGCTGGGAAGGGGGGTGATAGGGATGGTCACAAGGGTCACCAGAAAAATATAAAAAATTCCCTCAGGGTGTTTAAAAAAATAAATCGCATTTTTTAAAAGACTAAAAATTTTACACCTTGTGCTAACTGTACCTACAAATATGGCTGTATTTAAAAAAAATGCTGTTATGTAATCTTCAATAACAACAAGGTCATCAACATCAACATCAAATATAACAAGGTGTAAAATTTTTAGTCTTTTAAAAAATGCGATTTATTTTTTTAAACACCCTGAGGGAATTTTTTATATTTTTCTGGTGACCCTTGTGACCATCCCTATCACCCCCCTTCCCAGCTACGTAATCTTTTGGGACACCCTGTATACCACTTGACTAGTCTTAAGCTGTCGCGGGCCGGATTGTTAGCATTGGCGGGCCGGATTTGGCCCGCGGGCGGTAGTTTAGAGACCTCTGGCTTACACTATCCCTTATACATATCGCTAACCTTCTAAATTAACGTAACCCAAAAAGTCGAACTCAATAAAGAATGACACAGCGGCTTTCTTTACTATCAAACTACTATTATCTATTCATGCTGATAAAATACTTATTAGGTTAAAAGCTGCTTTCGTAATAACACAATTATAGACTAGTTTTTTTTTTTTTTTTCTAGTGACCATTGTGTCCACCCCTGTCACCCCCTTTCCCAGCTACTTAACCTTTTGGGACACCCTGTATTATGTATTTTAGACGTAATGTACAGCAATACACATAAGCGGACATCGTCACAAAAGTAAATATGTTTTCTAAAGAGTAATTGAAACCTTTTACACTTATTTTTAAGAATTAAAATTACTTATTAAAACACAATATTACTTGTCATATAATGTAACGTAAAGATAGAGAGATAGATTCAGTCATAATATTAATATTAAATAATTTAAACTAGTTTAGTGTTATTGCGCATAATTATTTGAAAAAGTCGAATATACACATTCTTTTGCTTATTTAAATCTGACTAAACTGGATTTCTTAGATATACGAATAACCCAATACTTATGCGGCGGTGTCAAAACTAAAGACTGTAATCAAAACCCGTTTAGTTTGTTGAAGTCTTATCATCAGCCAGTACAACGTCCACTGCCTCCTCCTGAGGGTGGATTTTGCCATAGTCACCACGCTTGGCAGGCGGATTGGTGACCGCAGTATAATATTGTAATACACAGGGAAACGCTCCCTGGTATACGCTTGTTATCGATGATGTTATAGCAATCGGGACCAACGGCTTAACGTGCTTTACGAGGCACGGAGGGTAGTCCCTCAACCAACCAGACCCGGAAAGAAATCTTAGAATTTACACAAAGATTTCTAGTCCGGTGTGGGGATCGAACCCACGATCTCCGAGACTTAAAGCGAGCCAAATACTGCTACGCTATGGAGGTTGTTAAAGTCTCATCATTAATTATATTACGTGTTTTTTTACTGTGATAAACCAAATACTATTTGGACATTTACTCAAAATCAACTTTTTCAATAAAATTGTGTTCTATCTTTTAACGGCAGACCTAACAATTATTTCCGAACAGTATCTAAGATTATGTTTAACTGTAATAATACTGAATTAAATAATGCTCAAATAATAAGTAACAGTGTTATTGACCCGGCAATAGACCTCATAAGGTTTTAGTCCGAAGGTCTTTACAAATATTTACTAAATCGTGGTTTACTATAAAAACCAGTTTTATGTCATATCTTTTATTCTTATCAATGGAACGATAAAGTATAATATAATCAAGTTTTATTTTTAACTTAGCCGTAAGGTTCCGTAGATAGTAAAAGACGAGTGAGATTAAATCGATGTTTTGTTTATTTATATATGTTACGGCTAATAGCCGAAGTGCGGCTACACCTAGTTTTAGCCGGCTACAACAAACAACTACCGGTCCAGCCGACCACATGCGGTTAAACTCAGATCAACCTGAATAAGTCCCTGTTCAACTCCATTGGTTTAGGTTTTTTTTTTTTTTAACCACCCCAACTTCTTTTTGTGTCATGCATAGGTATTCGAAGTGCGGCTACACCTAGTTTTAGCCGCACTTCGGCTATTAGCCGTAACATATACATATTATAACCCAACCTTTCCTACATCCAAAGTCCGAGAGCCACATGGGCTGTAAAGTAGAGCGACAGTTGCACAAAAGTTGCCTGAACCGTGTTCTAAGTCCCTCTTGTGCAGTTTGGTTTGTTTATAGTTTTTAAACCATTTATTTCTTCCTTAAGGCTCTGCTCTCCTTTATCCCTGGTGCAGTAGCAAAAGCCTCGTGGCTAACTTTATACATGCATGTCCGGAAATAAACTAGTGTTACTTTTCTATATTTGTCTCACCACAATACGTACTGTGTGGTCCACCTTAATGTTTATGTTGATTCATTCTCCGAATATGTTAATGTGACTACATTTCAAGCCTTTTAAAGTATTACCACAATATTATTCTTTGTCGTTTATGTACACGATAGGTAGAAAAATGCGTCGATCGTTAACATAATTGTTGCGTTAGCGCCTATAATGTCGGTCGTTTGTTTTATACTGTGTAAGTCTTAGATCTTTGTTAAGGGAGATGCAATGTCGAGATTGTTTTGTTTGTAATTAAGCTGTTGTTTATGTAAATAAAGTTGCGGTTAAGTTAGCTTATCATTTTAACGGGTGAACTTTGTGTGGTGTTTGGGGATAATATCTGGGTCTACTGAACGTAGTTTGAAAATTATTTTACCTATAGAAAGTCACATTATTTGTGAGTGTTTTAGGCTACGTGGTTAAGGGTTAGGGTTCCTAGAACGGAATCTCCGCGGGTGAAACCGCGCGTATCTTCTAGTCTATACTAAATTTAAAATGATAGAAGGATGATTCCAAATATTTTTTCAAGAATAGAAAGATACGTCAACCAAGTGCAATAGAATTTGTATTTTCCTATGGATTTAAGATAAGCTGACGAATACATTATAGGACTTAAATCTGATGCAGATTTTGCTCAATTAATTCTTCATCCTGAAACATTATTCATCAAAACATTTCCAATCCAAGGATCGATCCGAAGGCCTAAATCACAACCAATAAACGTAAAATTATATTCCACCACAAGATACAGTGAATGAAGTACATAATCAATTACAATATTTACGTACTCATTGTATATTTGATACATTATCATGTTTATCTCATCGATTTTATCGGCAGTAATATGAAGTAGCCTCAATACTTTATCATAAGTCATTATTATGTAGATAGAAGCAAAAAGTAAACAATGCTTGTGAGTTTTGACGAAGAACACGCCTTAGCCTTACAAGGTTTTTTCGGATGGTATGTAGCCCCGCGGGCATAAAGGCGAGCAGAGCTCCAGCCTTATTAAATGGTTTAAAAACTACAAACTAAGAAAACTGCGCAAACAAGAGGGCGCCCCCTATGGGGCTTGAACCTCGGCGGTCGCTAGCGATGAGATTGAGGGATTATGATTTTAAGAATTTTATGGGAGTTTTTTGCAACTGTCGCTCTACTTTACAGTTCGCGGGCCTCTCGGACTTCGAGTCTACGAGGGCATCGGATGGTTCTTTGCAAACTAATGGTCAGGAGGACGAGGGGGGAGCCTTACAAGGGTGGATCCATCGTTGTGGGCACGATGGGCATGCCTACAACCCTAGTAGACTTGTGAAGTCTTGTCATGATGCGCGGATAAAAGGAAATTATTAAACTTAAGTCGTTCATGAGCGAGATAGTACTCTAATCCAACTCGCACTTACACAATCTTCGGGTGGCCGTGACCACAACCTTTTTTGAGAGCTAGATCCGCGCCTGGAGCCTTAGTAAGCAAACGTCAAAAGTCTTGTAAAATGAATAGTTTATAAGCCCAAAGCCTACTCGTATTGTTTTTTCGTAGTATGTCAAAAATACCTTATCTACATAATAATATAGTGTTGTAATAAACAAATATTTTTAAATAGTGCAGATACTATTCAAATATTATTGTTTATTACAGCTGGCTGTAATATTGTAGCAAAAAAAACTATTTTTAGTGTTTAGACGTTAGCAATAGAAATAGCAAACTGTCATTGTGGGTGTTGTCGAGAGCAGGGATGCCAAAAGAACACTGAGTTTACTGAACTCTAGATTTATACTAGTCATAGATTTCAAATTCAGATTTAGTAGCAATGCCCGCGATGTCACCTGCTTTAATAGGATTATATAAAAAGTCTTTATAACTTTTAATATTAACTTAAGGCTGGATTTTTTAATATCCTACATTCCCCAAGTTTGAGGTCCTTATGATAAGCAGTTTAGGCTGAGCGTTGTTGATCCGTCAGTCAATCAGGATAAAACGTTTTATTAATATAGAATTATGGTTCCTGCTATATTTTATCTGTTTGCTAAATGTTATTAAAATTTGTTCATTTGTTTTGAGTGACTGAGTTATACAACTATAATACTTGCTTTCAAGTTCATAATATTAGCAGAGTTATAATGCTTTGTCGTTGCTCATCATCAGCGAAATGATTTCTTTTTAATACTACAATCGATCTTTGTATATACTTTTTCGATAGCATTAAACATTACAAATTAGAACGATTTCAACCTAAGTTAGGGTATAACCCATAAATAATCTTGTATTTTAAGGCGCAACGTTCGCACTTCAAGTATTTATCGATGAATATGTCGTAATATGGCATTTTTAACTGTTATAAATACTGAAATAATTGCTTATTATGCGAATAAAAATCAACAACGTGTCTATTGATAATAAGCATTAAAAGTTAATAGCATCAGTAGACCAAGGAATTTCAATACATATTCACAAGGCTAAATTACCTTCCTCGTAAATCACTCAATCTACTAAAAAAACCACATCAAAATCCGTTGCGTAATTTTAAAGATCCAAGCATACATAGGGACGGACAGACAGCGGGAAGCGACTTTGTTTTATTCTATGTAGTGATAAGAAATGCCACTTTCAGACAATTTTTCCGTGAAATACCAGAAGTGCGAACGTTGCGCCTTAAGACACTACAGTTTATTTCGTCACATTTATTCTTGCCATCGACTTGGGGGAAACTTTATTTCTTTTAGCAACGATTACACAATCACGCTGGATAATATGTAGTATAAGTGGTAAGACGTTACTGTTGAAGCTCATCATTAAATCTGGGATATAGGAACATAACAGTCACCAGTGTATTTATAGGTGATCTTTCTCTCGCCACTCGTGTGACGAGTAGAGTATTATGATGGCAATATGTCGTGTCACTTTCTAACAATAACTAAATGTCTAGACTTTAATGCTGTCACTGAATTTTAAAAGTGATCCATTTACTGCGTCTTTCGGATCGGAACTCGTGGACTGGGAAGATCGTGTTAGTAAGTTTTTTTTTTATGGAAATTAATACGACTACAACGTTTTTGCTATTTTACTAGGCATGAAAGTGATCAGGGCATTCGTCACATTATAAAATGTGTAAAGAAATGAGCTCCCAGCCTGATACGGCGATAGGGCTCCTCCATCTCTTAAGATATTCTGTCGTCTATTACAACCGTTTATTGGGCAGTAGCCGGTTTTTTTATATGAGTGGACACCGTTCTTTGGTAACGTTTCGGAGCGCCCTATACCCAGCCGTGGAATTCTATAGGCTGATAAGTAATTATATTTAAAACATTAGATAAGACGCTTTAACTTACACAATTTCGAAGTAACTTGACCAGTTAAATATTCCCATTATGGCAAGTATTAGACCCAATTCCGTCATTTAGCTTTACCTAAGATTACCTAATAAAAACAGCTTAACTAGTCAAAAATTAACATTGTGTACTAAAACTAGCAAACATAAGACTTATCTTGTAAAAACACTGACTCACTGTTGGCGCTTCAAGATAAAATCTAATTTGTCACCGCCAGCCAACTTAGATAGCATAATTACCTTTATCTTTTGAGCAGTAAGGTAGTTAATTGTGTGTGATTCTATGTATGGTCGCTGATGTTTTAGCCGAGGTGTTTCAAACTGTGGAACGCGTATACTTTGTCGGGGGGGGCGGAAAAAGGGATGCGTTTCTTAAAAATACTTTTTTCGAAACGCTAAAGATTGAATCAATTTTTTGTTGTTTTATTTGTTCAATGGATTGTTAAAATTTTATCATAGACTATAGTTTTGTTTCGATACGTACATTCAAAAAAAAAATTCTTCCAATGTCAAGTTTCTCCAAGACAACGCATTACCTAAACCGTTACACGTAAACGGTTTAGGTAATGCGTTGTCTATAAATATTTGATTGTTTGTTAGTTTGCATTAAATATGCTCCCGAAGTACGGGGCCGATTTCAAAAAATATTTCACCAATAGAAAGCTGTGTTATAAATATATATAGTATTAAGAGGAAAGTTTGTATGTTTGTATGCCTGTTTCGAATAAACTCAATAACAACTGAACGTATTTTGATAATTCACCATTCGAATGCTAAGTTATCCCTGAATAGCAAAGGCTATAAAGGTCCACCCGTGCGAAGCCGGGGCGGGCAGCTAGTTATATACTGGGTGAGCTTTTTAACAGTCTTCATAATAATATGGTGTGTTGTGTAAGTGGAATAGAAACTATAGACCACAGTATATTTGCACTAATATTTCGGTAATTAGAGTTTCGAAAATCTCATAAATTACTAGAAAGAAATACACTCTACATAGCGTGTGCATAATCACTACATAGTATAAAACAAAGTCGCTTGCCGCTGTCTGTCCGTCCCTATGTATGCTTAGATCTTTAAAACTAAGCAACAGATTTTGATGCGGTTTTTTTTTTATAGATAGAGTGTTTCAAGGTTGGTTTGTATGTATGATACATCAGGGTCGCTAGTACTAGCTAGTAGTTTTTTTTTGTCCGGGGAAAAAATCATTTACGCGTTCCCACCGCCGCTGCAGCGTATTCGCGCGCTAGCGGTGGGATAAGTGGGACTCGCCCTCTCCATAGCGTGGTATGCTAAACTCAGACCACGAGGAGAGGACCCTACAACCACTAAAACCTCCCGGACACTCCTTCGATTACGAGTACGCATAAGCAATCCGGCCCATAACGAAACTACCTACTTAGTTACGCATTTTTACCGTTACGATTTTCACTCTGTCAGTAAAAAAAAAATTATATAAGAACTATGCCTTAGACATATATTTCAAATCACGCCCTATTATTTTCAAGACAGTAAAAAGTTATCCAGTTTAAAGAATAAGAAAGAAAATAAAATCCATTGTTAAGGGGTCAGTTATTGAAGCAGATTGTATAACACTGAACTCTCCTAACGGTGCGCTCACGAGCGACACCTGACCAAATACTAAAGTAACATATTTGTTCATATGGACATTTAAGCTGTACTTCACGACTATTGATTTAGCATCTTCCGAAGGCCTGATGTTTTAGCTTGATTGCCGTTTGTTTTTCTAAAGACCACACGCAGGTTAAAGTAGCTAGGTATATTTGCTTAAGCTGGTTTTAGAGTCACGCTGAATGTCAGCGTGCTTTTAAAACCAGCTTTACATATTAAGTAAAACCATTAGTAGTAGACTATTATTATTATCCTACTGTATGGTTTCCGGCTTAGAATAGACTATCCCATGTCTTACCGTCGGATATACAGCTAATGGATGGACAGCAGCATCTATCAGCTCAAGGTCTCTTACCACCACTGCGATCACCAATAGACGGATTGGTGCCAAGCGATTAAAGCAATTACCCTCAACGACTAGCTTACCTAGGTCTGAGGATACCCATGCTCAGCAGTGGGCTGTTGAAGAAGAAGAGATTTAATTCAGCAGCTATCTATAGTTAATTAGCAATGACTTTAACTGCAAAGCAGGTGGCTCATTGTTTACGGTAGATACTTCTCAAATATGGTGTTCGAAGTTCAAAATATTTGTTCGAACCATAGATAGTTGTTCTGAGTCTATACAACTATGTTCACAAAAATAATTGACCGGTTGGGAATCGAATCCAGAACAACAGGGTTTAGAAGTAACCACTTAATCATAAGTGTAGTCGCTTAGATTTTAAATGTATATACGTTTTGTTTATCATTATGACCCACCAAAGATTTTATTATCATTTTGCATTATCGAGAATATCTTTCAAGATATGACTGCAGTGCATATAATAGTTTTACGCTTTTAATGAGATTGCATCGTACAAAATGTTTTTGTGTATTTGAATTCTTTATGTACAAAAATACCTAGGTATTTTTGTACATAAGGAATTCATTAAAAATCTTACTAAACCTAAACCGATTTTGCTTACAAAGCTTTTACTCCAATGACCCCCTTATGTTAAATGGCTGTTATCCAACCAGCCCTTTGTCGATACCGCCCTTGATCTCTTTCAACCTTACACACATCCTGGACATTATATGAAAATTAATCATTATGTTATTTGGTTGTGATATTCTTTAAGGTATTGCTCATTAAGCATCCTAATAATTATAGTCCTCCCGACCGATTTCGGCCACGGACCAATTTCTAAGGAGATAAGCCATCTGCGTATGACATATTATAGTGCATAAACACGGATGCACTTTCTGTTTCTACTCTTAAAATCCAGTGCGACGGTTCTACCAACACGACTCGTAAGAGATTAGAAGAAGACCGATAGCCTAACGTGCTCACCGGGTCAAACACCACCAACATCTTGACTTCAGGCTGGTATTCAGATTCTTCTCAAGAGAAAGTTTCAAGTAACACAATTTTTTGCCTGACTTGGGAATTGAAGCTTGGATTTCGCTAGTTACGGCCAAACATATTTATTACCAACGTGGCAGACCAAACAAAGCATAACAACGCTATGCTCTATCTCTCAAAAATACTACTTTTTTTCGTAAGATATCTCTCTATCTCTCCACGGGAACTGGAGATAGGAGAGTGAAACCGAGACTTCTAAAATTCTCTTTTCGATTATCCTGTTATAAAATATGATATATTTATTTTCCGGTCTCTTTTGTGCCACGCGCGTCATAAACATTGACGCCTCCCTGTCTAAATGTCACTAGTATTGATTTTTCGCTTTGGAGCCACTTACACTATGACTTCTACTTCACTTAATATTCCTATTCTGTTAGGAACGTGTTTAAAATGTGGATTCTGCCTAGATGTAGAACGGTTTTTTCGAGATACATTCTCAAAAATAACCGTTCTACCTCGAGGTACCACTCTAATACTGATATTTCGAAAAAGTTAACTAAAAGTCCTCTTGACTCATTTAGGTTTTATAAAGTAGCTCCTGTTCCCGAGGGAATTTGATATAGCCGATGTTACTCAGTACTATGTATCATTCATGGAGAAAGAATTATCGAAATTCGTCCAGTAGTTTTTGAGTTTATTCGTAACAAAAACACAAATCTTTCCCGTTTATGATATTAGTATATATAGATATACTTATTATAGTCAGTAAATATGTATGGGCATGCATTTTTGGTTGTCTTTTAAGGATATCTATATATAAGTATATCTATATATACTAATATCATAAACGGGAAAGATTTGTGTTTTTGTTACGAATAAACTCAAAAACTACTGGACGAATTTCGATAATTCTTTCTCCATGAATGATACATAGTACTGAGTAACATCGGCTATATCAAATTCCCACGGGGACAGGAGCTACTTTATAAAACCTAAATGAGTCAAGAGGACTTTTAGTTAACTTTTTCGAAATATCAGTATTAGAGTGGTACCTCGAGGTAGAACGGTTATTTTTGAGAATGTATCTCGAAAAAACCGTTCTACATCTAGGCAGAATCCACATTTTAAACACGTTCCTAACAGAATAGGAATATTAAGTGAAGTAGAAGTCATAGTGTAAGTGGCTCCAAAGCGAAAAATCAATACTAGTGACATTTAGACAGGGAGGCGTCAATGTTTATGACGCGCGTGGCACAAAAGAGACCGGAAAATAAATATATCATATTTTATAACAGGATAATCGAAAAGAGAATTTTAGAAGTCTCGGTTTCACTCTCCTATCTCCAGTTCCCGTGGAGAGATAGAGAGATATCTTACGAAAAAAAGTAGTATTTTTGAGAGATAGAGCATAGCGTTGTTATGCTTTGTTTGGTCTGCCACGTTGGTAATAAATATGTTTGGCCGTAACTAGCGAAATCCAAGCTTCAATTCCCAAGTCAGGCAAAAAATTGTGTTACTTGAAACTTTCTCTTGAGAAGAATCTGAATACCAGCCTGAAGTCAAGATGTTGGTGGTGTTTGACCCGGTGAGCACGTTAGGCTATCGGTCTTCTTCTAATCTCTTACGAGTCGTGTTGGTAGAACCGTCGCACTGGATTTTAAGAGTAGAAACAGAAAGTGCATCCGTGTTTATGCACTATAATATGTCATACGCAGATGGCTTATCTCCTTAGAAATTGGTCCGTGGCCGAAATCGGTCGGGAGGACTATAATTATTAGGATGCTTAATGAGCAATACCTTAAAGAATATCACAACCAAATAACATAATGATTAATTTTCATATAATGTCCAGGATGTGTGTAAGGTTGAAAGAGATCAAGGGCGGTATCGACAAAGGGCTGGTTGGATAACAGCCATTTAACATAAGGGGGTCATTGGAGTAAAAGCTTTGTAAACAAAATCGGTTTAGGTTTAGTAAGATTTTTAACGAATTCCTTCTTTATTTCCGAAAAAATACCTAGGTATTTTTGTACATAAAGAATTCAAATACACAAAAACATTTTGTACGATGCAATCTCATTAAAAGCGTAAAACTATTATATGCACTGCAGTCATATCTTGAAAGATATTCTCGATAATGTAAAATGATAATTAAATCTTTGGTGGGTCTTAATGATAAACAAAACGTATATACATTTATTAGATAGTATTACTTAGATTTTTTTCTTTTCATTTAAAACATAAAAAGGAAAAAGGTAACAACACACACAAAAACATTCTCTATGAACCTACCTAAGTCATTAAGGCGTGGAACTTATTCATATAACTTCCTTAATAAGAATCCAAGCTAACAATCTATTAATACAAATCACCTAACAGATATAAACACGAGAGTCAAAGCAATAGACTACGTATTGAATAGTAAACTAAATGCATGTTGCTATTATTGTTATATGTATAGGAATAATTGAATACTAAAATACATAAGGAGCTCGTGTTATAGGTAAATATTTTACCTACATATGTATGTAAGGTTCCGTGTTAAGTATCGACGAGCGAAGTGACATCAGAGTAAACAAATTGAGGTGCGCATGCGATTCGATTTGTACCAAATGAATTTGGTATTGATATGAGCGACACGCGTTTTATTTTTAATATTAATTAATTTTAATGTTGTAACATGTTATATATAAAATAGAAAAAAAATAACATGCAACGATTTTAGTACGAGCACAGTGTTACGAACTAACATTGTTTTGTTCGTATTTAGTTAGTTAATGATTTACAGTTTAGATACAACTATATGCCCTATTATTCCTGAGACCAGAGGAAAACTAGGACATATAGTTGTACCTAAACTGTCAATCAAAAAACTATTGAAGAAAATACAAGTTAACTAATATTTTTAATAGATATATGTTCCAAATAGGTTTGATTCCTTAGACACAAATGTAAAAAATCCAATATAGTTTTATTAATAAACTGTAACACATAATACATATACCTAACTATCAAAAGAATTCTAGGGTAGTAGATAGTTCCACAAGGTAGATTGTTCAATGCGATTAAATAATTATTACCGTAAAGGTTGCTCAACATTGTAACAATAATTACAATATACCTATACACAATATACCCATTTTAACATAAATCTAACACAAACCGAATCGCCTTTAGTCTTTTATTTGCACCACACACTAATCTTCTTATGTAAGAAGTATGAAAAAGGAACTGCTGGTAACAGGTTATTATCAATGTCGAATCGTACCTTGAGAATTGATAAGTAAACAAATTGAAAAGCTATTGGAATTCAAACGTTTTCCGTGACTTATGGTTTGATTTTCAAGGTCACCATGGCAGAGTCACAGATATCGTAGTTTCTTCTCCGAAACTTGAAGGTGATACAAGGTCAACCATGACCTTAAAGATTATTTTCAAAACTAGCATCAAATATAACAAGGATGTTGGAAATTAACATTGGTAAGTTAATTAGTTAAAATCAATCAAATCGTTCATCATCTGTTTTCCGGTATGAATGAAATCCTAAACATCTTAATTAAAAAACAGTTCACGCATATGTTAGCTAATTAGGCAACTTATTCTTAGCAAAAGATAACAATGTAGTTACGCTAAGTTAGCTAGAAAAATTCTAAATATAGAAAATTATAGCACTTTAGTCAAAAGTTAAGTCATTATTGTCGCCGCCAGATAGATAAACAGCTCAAACAAAAGGTCAAAGGACAACTGCTGCATTAGAATTAGACCTCGTTGTCTTACGTCCAATTTCCTCAATATTCTCAAATCTTTAATCATTTTTTTATCGTAGAAAGGTGACGAAAGAATGTTCTTTAAGACTCTTTCTTACCAGAGATGTACAATCTATTAAGCTCTCTGCAAATCAAGGTGAACAAGCAGTTACTGCGCATGCATGCTTCATCTTATACTGTATCGTCGCTTCTCATCAGGCGAGATGACGATCAAAAGCATTTCCAGTTTAATATAAAAATATATATATATTCTAAAAAAAATATAAGCTATCGCGATCTATAAAGATCTTAGCAAACATTAGTATTACTTTCAACATTTTTGAATGTAGGTAAAGTACATATATAAAACAAATTTTAGTTATGTATCTCGCTTTTTCTACAAAATTGGAAAGACATGTCATGTTACCACCACTCGTTACGGAAATTTGATATCTAGCAAGAATTGGATATGTTCGTTGCCGCATAGCCATCGATTTTAATTTTAAGCATTAATGGCTGTTGAAGGTTAGGAACAAACACGAATTTTCTGAGAAATTTTACTTACACGGAATATGACATTCGAGGACGTTAATATAATATTACTAACTCAACCAAGTTTTGCTTCGACTTAAACAAAAAATACAATAATCCTACAAAAAGAGCTAACGCCTATTTTACCTACTGATATAATTCAATAAGCTTAGTTAGATATGGGACCGGCTAAACAATTTGAAATTGCGTCACGACACTCTGAGATCCTAACCTGGCTTTATGACGCATGACGCAACTCAATAGAGACTTCGAGACCTATTTCATAGAAATGTGAATGTTGGCACAGAGAAATATAATCGGAACACCGCAGACCCTTTGTCGAGTTTAATTACCTTGCGATAATGTTAGATAGGTATTACTGTCGTTAAAGTGTAGATTTAACAAAATATAAGCACATTTGTTATATTGCTAAGACAGTTACAATCCTTAATCAAACGATGCGCTAGTAAGGAAATTCTCGAGTATCTTGCCTCTCTCTCTCAGCTTACATCTTTATTGTTGTCTCCTGATTCAAAATACTTGTCTAGAAATTGTCCCGCCTTCCAATTAACGGTGTCCATTCTAAGTTTTGTCTCACAATTAACGACACACGATTAGTGACGCATCACCGCTTACTTTCTCTCTTTGTTACTCAGTTATCTGATTCAGTTAAGCATTTGCCGTCACGTATTTAGACTTTTTTCTGGTTTTAGTAATAATTCTATATTATGTAATTATAAACGTGTGTAATAAATTGGTAGTTGCACGAGGTTTGTGACTTGATTCTGTATGGCGGTCACGCTCGTTCGTCGCGGCACCAGACTGATGGACGCCCGATGTGCAAACGATTTGTACAATGGCTATTAATGTCTTACATATATGTAATTGCATGTTTTCGATCGCTATCGATATACCGGCTGGATTGTAGGCTATTGTTTGTATATCCGCCTTATTGATATTTGTATAGTATTGAAATACTAAGTAAGGAGACACTTATTTAAATATGATGTAGGTATAACTTTTTTACTACATGCATCAGTTTTATGACTTAACAACATGGGGACACCATGGTGTGCCAATTAAAATGGGCTGCTGGTTGTTATGTGTCGCAATTAAGACCCTACAACAATTTTGCGGCTTTTTAGCTGAACCGGAATACATGTGTAGAAGGCCTTCCAGATTTTGCCTGTCTTTAATAAAGAAGAATAATTTGTGTCCGACTTTGGTTAACAGATTATTCCTTAAAGTTAACAATAGTACAGATTACAGAATGTATGAAATGTTCTTGTTGCTTCCGTACTTAGACTAACCATGTTTCCTAGGAGTTATGACAAGGATATTAGAGTAGGCAATTAAGAAATATTAACCTCATAAGCGGATTATAATAAAACAAAGTATCAAAAACTTATTAGAATTTGAAATTTATGATTCTTTGTATCTTCTTTTTTTCATTTTAGTCCGCTTATAAGGTTAATCATTCTTAATTGTTTACTTTAAAATCCTTGTCATAACTCCTAGGAGACATCGTTAGCGTGTGTGGTGGTAATTCAATACATCTAAAGTATTTGTGTTCATCAACGTTAATGTGCCCATTTTGTTATCCGAATAATTGATTCCATGTCATTATATTTTAAACATAGTTACACAACACTTTTTAACTGTTTTTTTAGATTTACTTGTCGTCAATTCTTTTTTATCAATTAAATCGTAACTGCGATTATACTTTCGATTTCCGTTTACAATCTTACACTTGCCCACCGCTGAGTATACTTAAATGAATAAGTTATGAGTGCAGTACTTACACTTGTGCCAACAACACTGTATTTCTTGTAAGTCACGAGTTTAGAAAGTGAATTTCGTGGTCATACTCCGTAACCGTGGGAACTAAGAGTCTCACCCAGTCTAACATTAATTAAAATACGTGATAAGTTTCCGGTAAATTTTGTGTTACCGTTAAACACTGCTGGCGTGTATAATAAGATCTTTAGTATTGTTTACAGGCAACTAGGTACTCTCATTGACACCCTATATATGCCACTCATTAATCAGTCAGGATCCGTAACAACACATCGAACAGGTGCCAAAAATGTAGGTTGGGATAGATTGGTCGAGCGGTCCAAGAATTTTGAAATAGACTCGAATGTCAATAAAGTATATAACAGTGACACACTAGAAATTTAGAAATGATTACACATTATAAATACACTGGAGTATTATAATTGAGTAACAGAAAAACATCTGAAAGCTATTTTATCGTTATTGGGATGTGCCAAAATTGTTAATTGTCACAATTTCCTTTTGCGGTTCAAAAACTAAAATCTTTTATTTCTTGTTACAGACTGGCTCCGGAAAAACCTACACGATGGGCAGCGGGTGGGAAGGCGAAGGTGATGGTGATGAAGAACGGCGCGGCATCATCCCCCGAGCCATCCGCGATCTGTTCGCTGGTGCTGAACAGAGAGCGGAGGATGCACGTGCCCAGGGTCAATTGCCTCCCGAGTTCTCAGTTCAAGCACAATTTATAGAGTTGTATAATGAAGATATTGTCGATCTGCTTGATCCTGCTAAAGACCCTTTTGCTAAGGTGAGAAGGCTTGTGGCAATTCTAACTGAAATATTTATATTCATCGCTGGTACAAAAAGAGACTGGTCTTCTCAAATTTGAACGCGTGGTCGACACGAAAAGAAGAAGAAAAGAGTAAAGATGCAAGGGCCCAAAGTCAACTGCTTCCATAGTTTTCGGTCCAAACATAAAGCTAAATAATAAGCTCATGGTAGATCTGTTTTAGTCTTTTAAATATAAATTAGCTAATGTCAAGTATGTTAGTTAGGCACGGTTCAGGTCTTGTTGTATTATTTTTGGTCGAAGTTGCACTATAGGTAGAGGCTACATAAAGCACGCACCCATAAGCAAAAATTAATATTTACGAAAATTTGCAGTAAAAATAATGCTTGATAAATACAATCATTGTATTTGTTGGATTGATGACCTAAAATTACATTTATTCACAAAATCTTGCAATAGAAATGTTACCTAAGTACTAACAAGTACCCATCTCTTCAAACTTTATGACATTTGCAACAAGTGCGAAGTCGAATGATGCAAATCAAATTTTACAGTTTATTTATGTTGCGTCGATGTGAGATTCGTACATCTACGAAATACGGAACATGTTTATTTATCTTGTCTTGTTTGATGATTTCATTGAGCATTGTGCTATGGCAATAGATGTGTTTACGAAAACTGTTATGAAAGGTTATGCGTACTTGTGAGAATGTTGTTGCAATTGATTTCAAGTATAAGGAACATGAACCAACCGATATACTTGGACATGGGCCTCCTGTTTAACAGGCCTTGGTAACAGTTGAATGATATTGCCATTGGCAGGCAGATTGATGATTGCAGTAAGATGGTAGAATCTTTAAACTGATAGATGCTGCTGCCCATCCATCAGCTTTATGTCTCGTAGTCGCCTCTTACGACATCCATAGGAAGTTATGGAATGGTCTTATAGTGTTTTTTTATTTTTGTTAAAAGATTACTAGCAGAGTTTTGCAGTCTACTAGTATTCTTGTTAACCCCTCGTGCTAAGCTAAAATGCTTGTGTTACGGTAAGGTTCACGTCGGTAGTGCAATGGGTGGGGTTCGAACCGGCGACCACAAGATCACAAGTCTGACGCCCTAGCCATAGGGCTACGGCCGTTTTAACTATTGATATAAGACCAAGTGTGGACAAAAGCCGGAAACCAAGCGGCTGAACCATACATAGACATTCATAATTGACTTAATTAATCGAATGAAAGTATTCACACTGATATTTACTTTTTCCGTTACTATACACAGACTAATAGGACAGTTTTTGTATATTTAAATAAAGATCCCATGCTTATCTCGAAGATTTTTCATGGTCAATGAATCTGCTACATTATTAACCCGATTGTGTTGTCAACAAAACATTACTCATTCAATAAATACTGCAGTACTAACCAAGCGGAACCATTATGCGTCAAATGATTGCCTCAGTAAATTAATAAAAACGTAAACACCCAATGGTTTCCTAATACCCACTGATGCGTGCAGTTGCATGCCGTCAATATTAGCTTAAGCATTCTCGTGTTATTGTGTCTGTAAGAGTAGGCGTTAACCGAAGCTCTGTATAGGGTCTAGCCGCAGTATAATTTGTTAAAATCCCAACTAAATCTGGCTGTCTATATTTTGTCACACTCTACTAATGATTTAGAGCAAAAAAAAAACGCTCATAAAATATTATTAATCATCAGCTTTTACATGGCCTGTTGGTATAGACCTCCACCAAAAAGGATCTCTTTTAAATGATAAGCCAGTTACGTTTACGAATTGATATCCTGAATAACGAAAAATATCTTGGTTCAAAATGGCATGATATTTTTTGCTCTTCAACATGTTTGATCATTTTTCAAGATATTTTAACATTTAAACCCCCTGACATTGCCAAGATCAACGCTGATTTCGGTGGCAGGCCATTGATTTAAGAAGAAGCAGGCTAACATTTACGATACGGGATGTCATGTTGACCCAGTTCCGGGTCAGTTTTAGTGTATGGTGTTAGTGTTTTGCTAGTTATTCTTGGTATGACTAGCATAATCACTGCTATTGGAGAAGAAAGACCCACATACCCCGCTGCCGTTGCGGGGACGCTACATTCCACGTAACGGCGGAAGAAATATGTAATGCATTTGTCACACTATAACGAATCGAACTTCTTTTTATTGACAGTTTGAAGACAAATATATGCTCGAGTTCTTCGTAGACCAGCGCTTTTTATTCCTTAGGGATTGAAAGACTACTATTTATTTTTTTCCAGGGTGCACTCAGGATAACAGAAGACGGTTGCGGCGGAGTCCGTATCGTTGGAGCTTCAATGCGAGCTGTCCGCGGCGCCCGAGAGGCTCTTGGCGCGTTACGGGCAGGCGCGTTAGCTCGAACCACCGCAGCTACTAACATGAACTCATCATCCTCGCGGTCACATGCTGTATTCACCCTGCTTCTGAGACAGAGGAGATTAGCTTCAGACCAAGAAGTGGCTGAAAGAGATGCGGAATCAGAAACGCCGGAACAATACGAGACGCTTACGGCCAAGTTCCATTTTGTTGATTTGGCTGGTTCTGAGCGCTTGAAGCGTACAGGTATTGGTATTCGTATACTATTTTTTTAAGCTTTGTAAGACAAAAACCCGTGATAGATCATAGCTACTCACAAGATAGCTGTCATTAGATGAATTTTCTTACACTGTTCAGCTATTTCAGTCTTGAAACTAGAACAAAATACTAAAGATATACCTGTTCTTACTGTTTGACTCCAAAGATATACCGAGTATACACAATAATTCATTGACTGTATCTCTTAGCTATAGTAATTAAGTGATTTCTGTCACCTCTCTCTCACAGATAAGGCAATTTTAATTAGATGCTTTTTATATATTCTGATCATCACCGCTTAGTTGATTGTCAAACTCTGTCTTATTAAAGATTCGAGTGAATTTCGAACTGAGCAGATTTTTGCTATCACATTTTAATTGTATGTGTATTTCGTAGGTGCGACTGGAGAGCGGGCTCGAGAAGGCATCTCAATAAACTGCGGTCTCCTCGCTCTAGGAAACGTCATATCAGCCCTCGGAGACAAAACCCGCAGAGTAATACACGTTCCTTACCGGGACTCGAAACTAACGAGGTTACTACAAGACTCGCTCGGAGGAAACAGCAATACAGGTAATTTCACTGTTATTATAGCGTTGGTGATACCCTGTACGTGACAATAGCTAATAAGGTTGAAAATTAAATGTAACAAATTGATATTTTGCTCTTAACAACACTAACTCAATGCCTGAAGGCAAAAGTCTTCAATCAATGTGTGTTACCAGTGATGACATATGGATCTGAGACATGATCTCTTACTGTGTGCCTCTTAAGAAAGCTCGAAGTCGCTCAGCGAGCTATGGAAAGAGCTATGCTCGGCGTTTCCCTGCGTGATCGAATCAGAAATGAAGATCACTGACATAGCTCATCGGATTAGCAAGCTGAAGTGGCAATGGGAAGGATACATTGCTCGAAGAACTGACGGCTGATGGAGCAAAAAGGTTCTCGAGTGGACACCACGAACTGGCAAGCGCAGCGTAGGACGACCGCCTGCACGATGGACCGACGTCCTCATAAAGGTCGCGGGGAGTCGGTTGTTGCAGGCCGTTAGCGATCGTTCCCGCTGGAAATCGATGGGGGAGGCCTATGTTCAGCAGTGGACTACAACAGGCTGATGATGATGATGAACACTAACAAAGAAAATATTTCTTGACAGATGAAATTATACCTTTTTAGCAATTGTCAGTTACGTGGTATTTCAGTCTCACTTAAAAAAGCTTATTATCTGCGTCTGCGGCACGGTTATTCTTCGTTGGGAAAAATTAAAGACAGAAAAAGTTTTCTTGTTAGCAATTATTTTTAGTTCATGACGCTACTTTGGGTCCCAAAAGTGCAATTCTTCTAGAAAAAATGATATAATTTACCCTGTATTGCAATAACAAGGACTAGAGTAGAATCTTACATTTGCTGCTATCTGTTAGTTAAGTAGATTAATTCATGAAATAAAAATGATAATCTATTAGTTAACGTCCCTCTTAGAGACGTGTTACAAAGAGATTAATAAATTTTGATGACCGACTGTGGCTCCACCGTAGCCTAATTCGTTAAGGCATTAGGGGCTTAACCTAAGATGCAGGTTTGTATCCTGCCGGTGGTCGAATTCTATTAATCTTAATTTAGCATAGTGCATAGTGATTCTGACAAGTACAAATGTACCTATAAATAACTAAGTACTGAATAAATTCATGAAATCAATATTATTTCATTAGAGAGAAGTATGTTATTCAAATAGATTGAAAATAAATAATTAAAGTTCAATAAATTGCAATTATTTCCAGTGATGATCGCATGTGTATCGCCAAGTGATAGGGACTTCATGGAGACACTCAACACGTTGAAATACGCGAACCGAGCGAGGAACATCAAGAACAGATGTGTGGTGAACCAAGATCTGACCTCCAGGACTATACACCAGCTGAGGCAGGAGGTCGCACGACTGCAGCTGGAATTGGCAGAGTATAAACAGGTGAAGAATTATAAAATGTTTGAAAAGAAATAGAAATTCTTTTGGTTAAGATTACAGTGAACATTATGTTGAGATAAAAGTTCTATAGAAAATAAAATAGAAGGGTTGAATTGTATGACAGTGACTGCTAGAAATTCGACGTCAAAATGTATGCATTCGGTGATTAAAAATGTATTTATTCATCATGATTTCGGACATTTTCAAAAAAAAAGGCTAATGTTTAGACTACTTTTTTGTATGGGACTATTCCCACCCACACTCCTATCACTGCAACTCCTGCAAGCCAGGATCCAGATCTCCCGGGGAGGGTATTTGCCATAGTCATAGTATGTTGTGCCACACAAGGAAACGCTGCTGCCCGTTCCTTAATATACGATTATTATAGATGCAGCTTTATATTATATTAGTAAAGATTTTAAAAAATTGGACTTAAGTTTACAATATTTTTACTACTTCAAAATCTACCTTTTAGTATAACCTTCAATACTTCCAGGGCAAACGCGTAGTATCAGAAAATGGCGAAGAAGGATGGAGCGACGTGGTACAAGAGAACGCTATACTGACAGGCGAAGTGGAATCTCTCAGGCGACGAGTGAAGGCCATGCAGGGGACCATAGAACAGCTGTCGGCGAGAAACAGTGAACTGGTGGCGGAGAAGGCGTTGGGGACTTGGGCCCCTAAAGATGGGAGCCCCGATCAGAATGATTGCTCGCTGACGTCCCTTGTACAGGTAATATAGTTTGTAAATGGTATTTTAACTTTTGTGGTTATTTTTTTTTCTTCTAGTTAGCATTATTTTTCTTTTAAATAATTATCTAATTTGCTGTCAGATTGTATTCGGTTAATATTTCATCAGCGAATCTTGTCGCTAGTTCCAATATACTATTTCTCTTAAGGCCAGAGAATCTTAGGCTGCCCGCTCCTAGCAGTTCAGCTGCAAGCTCAATTATGTGTTGGTTCAGACGGGTTTGAAACTTCTTGCTGTTCAACTTAATTTCTTTCTTCACCTTACGCAGTTTCAAATCTATTAAATATATTTAATCTTCATAATTTATTTGATACAAACTTTTAATTGAGACAACTCTCGATTGAAATTTTTGTTTATGTAAGAGCAAACAAATTTCAATAACCAAATGTAAGGCCTAGCTTGTGCGTGTGCAACAGATGCACAGAACGGCCCTTAGGCGCCGGCAGAACGCTAAATAATGCTCCATACGAGCTCTGGCATACTGACATACAAAAGTAACTGGTGTATGTTTTTTAAATTTTTATTTTTATTACATTTGGTACACATAGACTAAACCTAAGTTCACAGATGATGTTATAACAACGGCTTAACGAAAAGCACGCTAAGCCGTTGTTATAACATCATCTGTGAACAATCGTATACCAGGAAACGGGCAGCAGCGTTTCCTTGTATGTTACAACATAATACTGCGGTCACCAACCCGCCAAATGATGCCAAGCATGTTGAATATGGCAAAAACCCTCCCTTAGGAGGAGGCCGTTGTTCAGCAGTGGACGTTATACGGGCTCATGATGAAGAACTCCCGTAGTCCATCAAATCCTTTGAAAGAGATGACACCCTTTTTTTATCCAGGGCTATGTGAGCGAGATAGAAGATCTGAGAGCGCAACTAATGGAATCAAACGCTATGTACGAGGCGAGTCGACGTCGTGAGGCGACGGTACGGACACGACACGACTCCACCGTGCACGATCCGAACGCCGTCATCGACGACGCTAAGCGAGAGTTGTACAAAGTAAGTGTGTAATATCTATACTCTATACTAATACTAATTTACTACTACTAAATATTTTTTTAAATAAACGTTAACAAAAACCCTAAAAGACCCCACTATTCTTGTCTTTATGTTAATCCTTATATCACTAAATTAATTCTAATTTACGAATGTCTGTCTGACTGTCTTTTAGAATTATTAAAAGCGACCATTGCATTCAAATAATATAACGAGTTTAAAAATGTCAATCTACACAAAATATAAATATAAACCGTGACACTGCAACAGAAGATATTTCTTTGTTTAAGATTTTCGATTTCGGGTTTGATCCCAAAATGTTTAAAATAAAAGTCCACCCGTGCGAAGCCGGGGCGCGCCGCTAGGCAGAATTATAAAGAAACCACTAACAACCTCCGTAGCTTAGCTGTATTTGGCTCGCTTTAAATCTCGGAAGTCGTGGGTTCGATCCCCACGCCGGACAAGAGATAGTTGTGTAAATTCTAAGATTTCTTTCCGGGTCTGGTTGGTTGAGGGACTACCCTCCGTGTCTCGGAAAGCACTTTAAACCGTTGCTCCCGATAGTTATAACATCATCTATAGCAAACGAACCAGGGAACGGGCAGTCAGTCTGCGCAATCAGTACATATCCTAGAACGACGGTACAAGAGCAGCGCAATTATACAATTAAAATAAATAATTGTACTATCATTGACACCATAGTACTAATTGATTTAATAAAATAATTACGTTGCAGTTAAATTGCATTTAAATGTTGCCAGTCAAGGTTTATTACAAGCTTTATTACGAATACTTTGTCTATCAAACTTGGAACTGGATCTATCAATGATGTTGATAGTTAGTACTTTTTAGTTAGTCAGCATCGTGGCACCACAGAAGTTTTGTACCTATCGGTTTCAAAACTGCCCTTTTTACCACTATCTGGCATCAGTAATCACAGTCAATTCAAATGAATAAAGTGTGATAAAAGCCCTCTAAAAACGGAACGTGGAACATAGGTTCCACGTTCCGTAATATAGTAATATGGTACAAGCGTGTTTCTGTATAGACAGAAACACGCTTGTACCATATTACTATATATTACCAAGATACTAAATACAATTGTCGAAAACTTTGTTTCGCCGATATCTTTGTTGATAGAAATCATTGTTCGTAAATATCTCGGTACATAGGAAGCACTTTGGACAGAAATCTCTGTTCATAGGTAGCACTTTTCGCCGCAAATTTTATTCATGGAATCCACTTATCCCAGTGATCTTGGTTTTGGCCAGAATATTTGAAATCGGTTAAGTAGATCCGGAGCCTATTCACTGCAAAAAAAAACTCGTTCCCCTAAACAATATTATTAGTAAAATGATTTCTATAGAAGACTCATAAATCTCTTTATTCCAGGAAAAAGAGCTTCTAGCCCGCAGCATGGGTGAGCTGGAGTTCCAGCGCAAACTGAACATGAGCGAGAGCATTACTAGCGCGGTGGACGACAGAGACAGACCTATGGGCGAGAGAGAGAGGGCAGAGGGTGAAAGTGCCGAGGACTCGGAGCCGAGCGATGGAGGTGAAACCAGCGAGTCCGAAGATGAGGACGAGGAAACTAAGGGTAAGATTACTTTATAGTCATATTATAAAATGTGATTATTGAATGAGAGAGATCCTCTTCCATTTTTTCATGTTTCGTTTCGTCATGTCCTTCCGTCTGTCCGTCCGTCCGAGCTTGTACTTTTGTTGTCACGAAAATTGGTGGAGAGATGTATTATATTGAAGATACAAAACTTGGTTTTTAAAATTATGGAAAAATATTTTTATTCAGCCCCATACAACGAAAAGTGAATTGAACAATTAATTTCGAATAACCCCATCGTGTAGGGTATCGTTGGAAAGGTCTCTTGAAATGCAACAAAAACTGCCCCCCAGTCTCGAGGTAACCTAATACATAATTAAAATAAGATCGTCCCCTTCTTCTCTTTTGAAATATTACTAAAATAATTCTGAAAAAAATGTGATATAAGTCCTCAAAGTATACTTACTTTGAGGACTTATATCACTTTTTTTTCAACGGACTGTGTATCATATATAGTTAGTTATTTTTATACAACTTGACCAACTTATGTAATTAGTAGTCCTAACAAAATGTATGGAGCCGACAGCGATATGAAATTTAACTTTTTAAATTAAAATAGGCATTTTAGATATGCAAGGCTACGGAACCCTTTCATGTGCGTGTCCGATACGCTCTTGGCCAGTTTTTCCCTATTAGACGACTCTTCAGCGTTATTTATTAGTATATATTTAATCAAAATATATTTTGTTTCAGGCCAGCGCGTGTTATCCGCTCAGCTAGCAGCTTTAAGCGAGGACATCGACACGAAGGCTCGTCTCATAGAACAGCTGGAGATGTCGCAACGTCGCCTCACCGCCCTCCGCTCGCACTACGAACAGCGACTCGACACGTTGCACCACCAGATCAAAGCCACCAACGACGAGCGAGACAAAGTGCTGGCTTCACTCAGTAAGTCTCACAACATTTCATTTTTTTAATATGTATTAAAAAATATAAATATTTTATTATGAAACTAAATCAAAAATTAAGGAACTTATATTGTTTAATTTTTTTACGAATTTCAAAGTTTTTCATACGTAAGCGACGTAAGCGCGGAGAACGTCATTGTTACGGTTGTTGGGCGAATTTTCTTGGTGAGAGGTGAAAAAAAAATCTAAGCTAATTTCAAAAGCTTTTGATTAGAATTGCCATATTAAGAATGTCATAAAAGTTTTGAATAGGCAAAGGTAACATGTCTGTTCACCGTAACCCTGACGATATCACGCAGTATTCAGATTTTCTCAAAATAATTCGAAAATAAAGAAACAATATTTTTGTTTAACGGTGTTAAGTATTTTGAAATGTTGTCAATTCTATATTCCAAATTCTGGGGCGGTCAATCCCATCTGACCCTCTCTATTGATTATAGTATACTATTAATTTCACAAGTATTTTTTTACTTTTCACTTAAATCCCGATGCTCCTCCATAGGGTCCTTGCTACTGAGAACTGTAGACTTTAATTTATTTATTTATGTACTGTGTGTACATATTAAAGATGAAATAAAACACAAACTATAAAGAAATGTACAAAACAATGTACCTAATGTCTATATTTACTGTGGGCTGAATTTCATGGTAGATCTTGTAGCAAGTTTAATTAAAGAAGGAAGCGGAGCTGAGTTCAGCGTCAAATATTATTAAATTGGAGACCGTCTTTGGCCGTATATTCTCAATCTCGGCTGCTATTGACTACCTCCGCCAGCGATCGCCTTGAGCCGAGTTCTAAGTCTAACGTTCCTGGGGCCTTCTTGCGTTCCATTTCATTTAGGAACCACTCGTCAATAGGACATGAAACGTAAAGCGCTACGTAAATAGCGATACCAGCAGGCTGTAAAAAAATAGATTAATTTCTCAAAAGTAATAAAAATTTCAATTCAATTGTCATATCTACGCTAGGTATAATTTCACGTTATAAAACGGTAACTGAAACCAATATGCTTAAATATACTTAGTCTGGCCATAAGCACTGTTACAATTTAAAATAAATAAAATATTACATTTGATTAAAAACCGTGAGTACAACCGGTTGAATATTATAAATATGTGTACCACTCACGAAAGTTTTAATTCTAAAATATTACATTTGAATTTGGAATCTGTCATTTTGTTATGATTGTTCATTTTCGCGCCATTACATTGTCAAATCATTTGTAATATTAAAATGTAGTGGGGTAATAAAAAGAACCGAATCGCTGTGATTACATTACATGAAGTAGGTATAGAGCCAAATACAATTTTTAAATTTCTACCTAGGTCCATGGTTTTAGTCAAATATTTGTGTACCGGGCCATGATAGTACAATAAAACCTCCTCTGATTGTGACAGAAAAAGATCTGGCCATCCGCGTAGTGTTCTTAAAAAAAAGGCGATCAAAACAGTAAGGAAAAGAATTGGTAGACATCCTGTCCGAAAGCAAAAGATTTTAACTCGGGAGACGAAGATACCACCCTATTCTGTTTTAAATTATCAGTTAAGAAATGAGCAGTGCGTCTCTTATAGACTGCAAGTCTTAAGTCATCTTTTAAAATACGCGACATGGTTCTATGTCGCGTAACCTAAAAAATATGTCAGGAGGAGAATATTTAAATATAAATATTAAATACATGTTGTGCTAGTGACGTCTCTATTGTTAAACATTGCAGTATCGTCCCCTATTATATAAATATGACTACCATTTCTCCCCCAGCTACCCAAGCGTCCCCTCCGAGCGAGAAGCTGAAGCGCGTGAAGGACGAGTACGAGCGGCGCGTGTCCGCCATGTCGCGCGAGCTCAAGCGACTGCAGGCCGCGCAGCGCGAGCACACGCGCCTGCAGCGCTCGCAGCAACACACCGCGCAGCAGATCTGCACGCTGCGCAACGAGCTCACGCACATGAAGAGGGACAAGGTGAGACCTTACACTATATCAAGCGCAGCGCGAGCACACGCGCCTGCAGCGCTCGCAGCAACACACCGCGCAGCAGATCTGCACGCTGCGCAACGAGCTCACGCACATGAAGAGGGACAAGGTGAGACCTTACACTATATCAAGCGCAGCGCGAGCACACGCGCCTGCAGCGCTCGCAGCAACACACCGCGCAGCAGATCTGCACGCTGCGCAACGAGCTCACGCACATGAAGAGGGACAAGGTGAGACCTTACACTATATCAAGCGCAGCGCGAGCACACGCGCCTGCAGCGCTCGCAGCAACACACCGCGCAGCAGATCTGCACGCTGCGCAACGAGCTCACGCACATGAAGAGGGACAAGGTGAGACCTTACACTATATCAAGCGCAGCGCGAGCACACGCGCCTGCAGCGCTCGCAGCAACACACCGCGCAGCAGATCTGCACGCTGCGCAACGAGCTCACGCACATGAAGAGGGACAAGGTGAGACCTTACACTATATCAAGCGCAGCGCGAGCACACGCGCCTGCAGCGCTCGCAGCAACACACCGCGCAGCAGATCTGCACGCTGCGCAACGAGCTCACGCACATGAAGAGGGACAAGGTGAGACCTTACACTATATCAAGCGCAGCGCGAGCACACGCGCCTGCAGCGCTCGCAGCAACACACCGCGCAGCAGATCTGCACGCTGCGCAACGAGCTCACGCACATGAAGAGGGACAAGGTGAGACCTTACACTATATCAAGCGCAGCGCGAGCACACGCGCCTGCAGCGCTCGCAGCAACACACCGCGCAGCAGATCTGCACGCTGCGCAACGAGCTCACGCACATGAAGAGGGACAAGGTGAGACCTTACACTATATCAAGCGCAGCGCGAGCACACGCGCCTGCAGCGCTCGCAGCAACACACCGCGCAGCAGATCTGCACGCTGCGCAACGAGCTCACGCACATGAAGAGGGACAAGGTGAGACCTTACACTATATCAAGCGCAGCGCGAGCACACGCGCCTGCAGCGCTCGCAGCAACACACCGCGCAGCAGATCTGCACGCTGCGCAACGAGCTCACGCACATGAAGAGGGACAAGGTGAGACCTTACACTATATCAAGCGCAGCGCGAGCACACGCGCCTGCAGCGCTCGCAGCAACACACCGCGCAGCAGATCTGCACGCTGCGCAACGAGCTCACGCACATGAAGAGGGACAAGGTGAGACCTTACACTATATCAAGCGCAGCGCGAGCACACGCGCCTGCAGCGCTCGCAGCAACACACCGCGCAGCAGATCTGCACGCTGCGCAACGAGCTCACGCACATGAAGAGGGACAAGGTGAGACCTTACACTATATCAAGCGCAGCGCGAGCACACGCGCCTGCAGCGCTCGCAGCAACACACCGCGCAGCAGATCTGCACGCTGCGCAACGAGCTCACGCACATGAAGAGGGACAAGGTGAGACCTTACACTATATCAAGCGCAGCGCGAGCACACGCGCCTGCAGCGCTCGCAGCAACACACCGCGCAGCAGATCTGCACGCTGCGCAACGAGCTCACGCACATGAAGAGGGACAAGGTGAGACCTTACACTATATCAAGCGCAGCGCGAGCACACGCGCCTGCAGCGCTCGCAGCAACACACCGCGCAGCAGATCTGCACGCTGCGCAACGAGCTCACGCACATGAAGAGGGACAAGGTGAGACCTTACACTATATCAAGCGCAGCGCGAGCACACGCGCCTGCAGCGCTCGCAGCAACACACCGCGCAGCAGATCTGCACGCTGCGCAACGAGCTCACGCACATGAAGAGGGACAAGGTGAGACCTTACACTATATCAAGCGCAGCGCGAGCACACGCGCCTGCAGTACTTTTGGTTTTTTGGTGGCAACATTATACATTCATCTCTTTTACTCTGATGTCGTTGTCTCTCTCTTATTTTGAAACAACATACATTTCGTAGAAGAAAGTGACAGACCCTGGTTCTAACTACAGACAGACAGCGGGAAGCGACTTTGTTTTATACTATGTAGTCATTATAAAGGCGTGTGTTATAAATGGTCTAAATTATTTTTCGGTCTGATTTTTATTTAACTTTGGAGATTTTTCTGTTTTATTTTTGTTTTTTTAATAGTAAATTTTTTATCAACAGGTTAAATTGGTGCAACGTATGCGTGAAGAATCTAAACGACATCAACAAGCAGAAGCGGCTAGAGCTAAAGAGGTAAAATAATTAGTTTTATAAAATAATTATTGAATTATTTAGTCAACGTTTTCCTATAAATATAGAATTGACTTCTTTTTCTTTAGAGTTATAAAGAGCTTCATAACCAGCTAAATAAATTTCCAAAGTACAATTATAAATTGAAAACCTCCGTGGCGTAGCAGTATGAGTCTCGCGAGGTCGTGGGTTCGATCTCCACGCTGAAGACAAGACAAGATTTGTTTGTGAAAAATTTAAGATTTCTTTCCGGGTTGAAGGACCACAGAGTTGCCTTGGAAATCACGTTAAACAGTTGTTCCCAATTGTTATAACATCATCTATATCAATTGGATACTTAGAAACGGGCAAACCGTTCCCCTGTGTGTGTTTACATAATACTGAGTTCTCCAACCCACCTACCAAGCGTGGTGACTATGGCAAAACTCCTTCGCGAGGAGGTTGTTCATGTGGTCCATGTTCAGCTTGGGCTGATGAAGTATTATAAATTGACGTATTTGATTTTTTTTACAGGTGGCCCAACTGCGAAAGGAATCTCGTAAGAACGCAAACTTAATAAGGTCACTGGAAGCTGAAACTAAAATGAAAGAAGCGGTAAGTTTATTATACTATGACTTCAATTAAGTTTATCACAGCACTAAAAAGACGTACATAGCGTTTGTATCGTAATTATTGTTGTATTTTCATCTTTCGATGGATATTATTTTCATTTTAATACAATGTCAACCATCCGCTTCTTTTTGTTTCTTTCATTAATAGAATTTTGTATTCATACAAATGTATACTATAATTTTCTGTAAGACGTCACTCAGTAATAAAAAAATTATTTATTTTGTAGGTTTTGAAACGTAAACAAGAAGAAGTGTCTCTTCTGCGACGGGGACATCGTGACAAGCTAAGCAGTAGAGCAGCTGGACGTCTACATGGTATGATTTACCCCTGTAATATGTAGTGCTAGAAGTATAGTTGCCACCATATTTTGAACTGTAAGGGTAGTGAAGTGTTGGGATTACGTGAGAGAGTAAAGGAAACGCATCTGATTTAGTCTACCGTTTATTACTCTATCTTACTCTTTTACTGTACGCTTAGCCTAATGTACAAACACACACAGATTCATACTATATAAAGAATACTTACACTACTGCATATTAATTATTCCTTATACTAATACACATAACACTACAGTAGAACTTTCGGTGGCTTGATTGCAACGAACCTTTCACTACGTTGTACGACGATAGTTGAGACCCAGTAGTCTCAACTCAGCACAGGTATGGACAGCGCTGTACTAAGCAATGGTCGTCATATTAAGTTAGCGGCCTGTATCGATTTTAATGTAATATGATGAAATGGTACAGTTAGCATCAAAT
This sequence comes from Nycteola revayana, assembly GCA_947037095.2. Taxonomy (NCBI): domain Eukaryota; kingdom Metazoa; phylum Arthropoda; class Insecta; order Lepidoptera; family Nolidae; genus Nycteola; species Nycteola revayana. The sequence goes on from OX344843.2 coordinate 20,882,926, forward strand.
AGATAGTCACAGTGAAGATTATCTGTCACTATCTATTTGAAGCTAACTGTAGTATCTGTCCTATGACATTTAAAATAAAGTTGATTTTTCTAGTGTGTCCCGTAATTTTCGTACGTTTCGTTGGCTTTGCGGGTGCTCCGGTGTTGAAATTGAATGGTCTTGTAACAGAGTACCAAACCATTCAATTCTAAACATACCTACTGCCAGTTAAATGGCAACATTTATCAATGTTGAAACGATTTTTTCTGAATTCTTTCTAAGATCTGGTGTTTTGGGTTCGATTTCCATTTGGAACAATAGAACAGTAGTTGTTCTGAGTCTGCTTTGTGTCCGTAAATTGTACGTTTGTAAAGTTTCCCGCGAATAGGGATTAGTTCACATAGTGCGAGAGTTGTCTTTAAAAAAATAATTGATACTGAACGGAACCGATTGGGCTGTAACGTTACAATCGCGATAATTTTGGATCAAAATGCTATGTTGATTGTATTGTAAATACAATTTGGCGCTCTAGTGAAGATGGTCGACCAATTATTTTTATGCACCTCTATGGCCCTAGCAACATTCGGAAGTTAGTCTTTAAAAATATCATAAAACTTAGAACTCTATTCCTTTTTTTAACATAACTATTGAAATAATTGCCTGTATCGAGGGGCTTTAGAAAACACTCAATTCACGGGCACAAAGCTCACCATGACTCAGAACAACTATTTGTGGATCACACAAATAATGTCCCCCGTGGGAATCGAATCCTGAACACCAGGTCTCAAAAGCAACTGCCGTGACCACTGAGTCTTCGATGCAGTCCATATTGGCAGGGCATTTTTGAAATAAGCCAGATTTCAAATCTATTTTATACTTTTAGCGTGAATCAATAACATAAATTAGTATAACCAATCAGAACGTCGCATTTGTACCTCTAATATTACCGTAATCACCGAGCTGCAACCATAGTCATATTGGAAAAACTATTTAAAGTTTTAACAAACAATATCTAAATCTAACAAATAGTATTTATATTATTGCAGATCGTCGCAACGCTCGCAAGACCGCATCTTACCGTGAAGCCTGGTCTCGTATAGAACGCTGGTTGTCCAGAACCTGTGCAGCACGATGCACCCTGGCCGAGCTGGAGACTGCGCTAGAGAGACTGCTGCGCCAGAGGGAGAACTGTGCTGATGCAGGAACTGACTCCGACGCCAAACACCTGCTGCGGTACTTGAGGGATGCTATAGCGGACACTCAGGCGCAGATCATGCAGATTGAGGTGATTTGTCTCTTCTTTATAAATGGAAACTTTGTAAGAATCTGTGGCAGAGTAGAGCTGGTAGACAATACTAAGGCAGACATCACATTGGGCATGTGCGTTCCTTGAGCGTGTATATGACGCGAGCACAGAGCTTCCGACCCCGTTGTCTGCATGTGACACACACTCTAGTAACTCGCAGGCCTAGTGTGGGGTCAGTCTAAGTATTGCCATCGTAGAGCATATGTCTTGAAATGAGGATATTTATCTCTTAGCCCAGCATTTCTCATTTGCCGACTTACGACCCAATAACGGGCTGTCAAAATAAAATACTAACGTTTTTACTATAAACAAAGGTGTAATATTTTCTCTAATGGAACCAGTTTGGGTTTAAAAGTATTGCATTTATAGATGGATGAAGCATCCTTTATTGCTCATCATACATACCTTCCTGCACACTCAACATTTCATCTCCGTAACTAAACTATCCTATCATTTTATTAACCAGTCCATTCCTAACTTCTTCGTCAGACCTTTATCTTATTAATTTTGTATTTTTTTCTAAACCTAAACTCAATTTATGAGTACGCAGATGTAAAAGGAAAACAACAAACCTATTTAATGCAAACAATAAAAACTTTCCTATTTACAAGTATAGAAAATGTTTGTATGTAACAGGAAGAGAACGACGAGAGCGAGCTGCCCCGGCTGCTGGAGCACGTGCAGTCCGCGGAGTGCGGTCGCTTCGCGCTGGAGCGGCTCGTGGCGCTGGCGCTGCAACACGCGCAGGACGCCGCCCGGAACCTGCAGCTGCTGCAGGACACCAGAGCACAGCTTAAAGAGGTACGTTCTGTGTTCAGTAAGATCTTAAAGAACTCTGTGCTGTTACTCTTTGTCAATTTTTTTGGCAATTTAGAGTGTAGAATAGCGGCCGGAAACCTTTTGGCGGATCAGTCGTATAATGTATCTTTCGCAATATGTACCATTTTCAAAATACACCAGTCCCACATAGCACCAAGAGCCGTGCTTCTGCAGGGACCACAAAGCGGTAAAATAAATATAAGGGGCCCCCTTTAATGGTGCACTAGAGATGCACCCTAGATTCTACCTGATACGTATAATTCGTCATTAAAAAAAACTCATTCTCATTTTTTCGTTTGCGGGCAGTGCGACGCGCGTTCTTAAGGCTGGATCCACACTATACGGTTGATCGCGATTCATACATGCATTTATTTTGATATTTTCAACTTAATTACAAAATATTCACGGGTCGCGATTTGCCGATCGTTGGTGTTGATAGTATTTGGACTCTACGTCGTTAAAAATAAAGTGGACATTTCTAGTGATTCCCGTAATTTTTATACTCTAAATGCTTAGATACCAACGGTGTTCTGTGTCACGATGATAACGGTGGCTTGGATATCAAAGTATAAGCCGTTGTGGATGCTCTGGTATAATCCTGGAGCTCATAAGCATAAGGTCGGATGTGCCATTATACGTCAAAATCATTCGTTGTATGTGCCTTTATCGTAATCTGGCACTAACGACCAAATGCTTTTGAAGTATAATAGTACATCCCTGCTTATGCTTCTGAGGTTTACATTTGTACACGGTGGATGCTCTAGACAATTTGATCACTGTATGCGTTAGTAGTAATGATCATTTTAGATGTTGCAATTATTTGGAGATATTAACTGTCACTTTCTATATGATGAGTCGTTGCTCAGCGAAATAATAATTTCGCTGAGCAATGACTTAGAAATCACGGTGCATAACAAAAGATAGACGTTATATCATTACTTGTGTAATATTTAAATGTTAAGCGATTAATCGAAGCCACGTTAATGTAACTAGGGCTGCCACCCGTATTGTATAATAAAGTATTGTGCGTTATTTCAGGTAATTGTACTCTATACTTTATTATATCAACTGAGAATATTTTATTTATATTCCTAGCACGTCATCATGACTAGATGAAAGAAACAAATCGTCCCTGGATTTGATAAAAAAATATTACTTATTTGCTTTAATTTAATTAAGCACCTTTATGATGCTGTGCGATTGTTGCGATTGTGATTAAAATATGTTTTTAAACATTACTTTACTTTGTACTTTATTTTATTATTATGTACTTTTTTTTCTTACCTATAGTAACCAATGTACTTTAACTACAAATTAAAAAGATGGCAACCCTAAATATAACCCACCGTCTCTTAACTTAGCTTTTCTTTGTATTAGCTTCGAAGATCATTTGATTATAATATTGTTTTCAATATATACAGTTGGAGGAGAACACAGAGCGCACAGCTAGCGCATTACGCGCGGCCGGGGATCAGAACCTAAACCCGTGGGGTGGACCGCCCGCCGCACTCGCTGCGCTATTGGCGCACGTGTCCTCCGGCACATCCACCCGCTCCGTGTCACCTGTCGATACGTATGTATACAGAAAATTGTATTCATATATACATTTCTGTTTACGTCATTATACAACGTTATTATTTTAAAGAGTGTATTAATTAAAACCTGATAAATAAGTGAGCTAGCATTTCGACAGATTATATTATAGTTTTATATTTTATTATATGTTTATTTATTAAATTTGTTACACATTATATTTACTACTTAGTAAGGCACGAGGCTTTTGCTTTACCTAGCATAAAAGCGAATCGTGCTCGATCCTTAATAAATGGTATAAAAACTATAAACTTATCAACCTGCGCAATAGGGCGCCCCTTGTGAAACTTTGACCTCGGCACGGGGCGGTCGCTAACATGGGTATTGAAGAATTTTATTTTTTAGATTTTTAGTGGAGCTATGTGCAACTGCCGCTCCTCTTTTTACAATATATTTTGATAATTATGTTGTGTACGTACGTAACCTCACCGCCTAATCTGATTTCCAGTGCGTTGCTGGAAGTCCGTCCGCCAAACGGCGTGCGCGAGACGCACACGGCGCCCACCTCGCCGCCCGACGAGAACACCAACTCACCCTTCCAGAGAAACACGTGAGTTATATCTACACACTTTTATGTAATTAGCCAGTGAATTTGCAATTAGCCATGGCTTTTGCAAATTCACTGGGAATAAAGACGAGCAGGCTTCAAGTCGTATTCATTGGCATATGTGTAACTAGGATCTTGGCTCCGGATCATTTTTAATTTTTTTAGACGTGTTTTGCAAAAACTTTGCAAGGCTCTACTTAGTTCTGCGAAGGTGTCGGATGGTTCGATGTAAATTAAATATTAAGAAGCGGGACATAATGTATTCACATGAACATAAATATCTGTAGAAACAAAAGATTATGCTAAGATGATCTACTGATCAAGCCCACAGTACCAATAGGATTTGGTTCTGGGGCAAAGTTCCCACAAAAACGAGAATGAACACAAGGACTAAAAAATCTATTTGGTCCGTCAGTTAGATTACTTAAAAATATTGGACACGTATTTTTTTATTAGTCAAATCAATGAAAATTGACAAAGATACAGAGCAATAACAAACTATAAAGTTCAGGAGAGGCTTGTGACGTCACTATTAGGTAAAATTGTACCTAATAGTGACGTCACACAAAATTTCAACGCGCTGTATCTTATTCACTTTTTGGTTGAGGAAAGAAAAAAAAATACGTGTCCAAATTTTTTGGTAATCTAACTGAAGGACTAAATAGGTTTTTTTAGTCCTCATGCCTATTACTACATTAAAGTTTGTAAATAAAAGACTGATGGTGTGAGCAAATGCAATGTAATGAAATATGTTAATTATCAACAGTGTTCGTCGTGGGTCAGTACGTCTACGTGATTTGGGTGTAATAGGTCGTGAAGAGGATCCTATGACGCAGTCGCTCATCGAACCCACGTCCCCGCGCCCCATACCACTAAGCCGGGTGCCCAGCGCGCCTGGTAGCTTAAGGTGATTAGAGTCTTATATCAGAGTACTTACAGTTCAAAATGTTGGAACTTCGTCCAGAACTGGCAACTTTGAGAAGAACTGGCAAGAATCACAAAGAAATATCTTTTTATTAGTATTTATTGTTTGCTCATGTACTGAAAGTAGTCATACAGATATTGCCTGCATAAGAATTATTTTTCAGCAAAACAAAGTGGAAAGCCAGTGTTTTGAGAGTAACTAAATAGAAAATATACTTTCATCACTAAGCCCTTAAATCCACAGAGGTCTACAACCGCTGGGCGCGGGAGGCGGCGCCATGTTGGGTTCCCCCGCGGCCCCCCGCCGCGCCCCGCCCGAGTCCCCCCGCCCCCCGCGGCGACACAACCTCGCTAAGCCCGCCTCCTTGTAAGTATTATATAAACTAGTTTTAAATGGACTTTGTTTTGGGTTATTATTTTTTCAGTTGTCTAAAATTCATATTTATATTTTTGTTAATTTGCTTACAAAATCTATTGAAGATAAAAAAAAACGTCTATTTATTTTGTACTCGAATTGAACAGCCCGTCACATATAGAACATTTTAATGATTGTAAATATTAACTTTTTAAAATACAGAAGATGTATTCAGAATGTATCAATATACCTACATTATTAATAAGTACAAAAGATAGTGGCCAATATTTTGACACTATTTGTTAAAGATTTGAAAATCTATTAAATGTGAATCTTAGACAATATTATTTTGGAAGTTACCCTATTCACTGTAAATTCTCAGTGAACTTGTTTCCTTCATAAATTCAAGTTATTTTATTTAACTCAATCTTTGAATATTCTTATAATGTTGGTAACACTTCTCAATATTTATAATCAATGATAATTAATACATAAATTAAATATAAATCGGGATTACAATAACCACTATCGTCATTTTAAAAGAAGCCCTTGATCTTGACTATCTTGATTTTAATAAATTAAGATTATTATTAATAATTACTAATACTCTTAATTTAGTGAATTCTAGAAGTGTTTCCAACATAATTATCAGGATAAAACATTTAATATCAAAGTCAGAATGTTTATTTTTTGTTTTATTTCTTGTTTATTTTGCGCAAATGAATATACGCGGGGTGCTTGAGTAGTTAGTTACTATCTCTGTCACTTATATTGCCGTCCCTTTCTGCATGCCACGCTTGGGTATATGTGCTACACTTTAGTAGTTAGATGGAAATGTGATAATGATTTGTAGTTATAATGTATTTTGTACCGACACTGTGTACCTATGATTGCTAATATACAAGTTATTAAACTTAAATTATGGCTATGTTATAGAATAGCGGAATTGACGTTTTGAGGGTAGTACAAAAATCAACTTGCACTTTTTTTTTGTATACACACTACACTCGAATGTCATGTAATCACATACTTTTTAACCCCACCCAACTGAAGTTAAATAATTTTCTATCTACCTAATGTTAACTTTATTCTAGAGTTTTCTATGGCTCGTGTGTATTTGTGAATATTAAACAATCTGTACAAAGTAATGCTTTAAATATAGGTTAACGTCATGGCCAAGGTTTAACGTTGATTAACGATGCTCAACAACAGGGTCTCCATAATAATCTAGATGGCACACGCCTGAGGGCACCCTTAGCTCAGAGCATCACTGATATAACAAGACAGATTAATCGGGGGTCCAATATTCAATTTAAAATCGTGGCAAGCAATCATGGGTACATATGAGGTGAGGTGTGGAGTCGAAGGGTGCAGAACTCGTGTTGTTGCAGCCTGCTGACAGAACTCAACATAGTGGAGGACTGAGGAACGACAGTGCTAACCTACCGACTAGCATGCGCCATCGCTATATACTGCTTCTTATATTACATTGTTACATTCGTCTATCAATTCACGAATAGATAGTATATTATATCTCATAATATTTCAATCATGTTGCATTGTTCGTTGTCCACAAGATCAATGAAACTTGATCTACATTATGTGTGATATGTTATAATTATGTTAGGCGAAAGTTTTTAAGTGTGCAAATGAAATTTGTTTATGTATAAACGAAAACAAAGTCATATAAACATATGTCGGCGGCCACACTGCAGGAAGGACAACCGAAAATTTGTTCGTAGCGTCAAGTCGTAGTCGCTGTACCAGTGCCGCCCGGCTTAAAGCCTAATGAAATTGTATTGATTGAATGTGAAATAAAGAACAAGGGCATAATAAAATTGGATAGACGTCTAAAGTAAAATTAAAGACTGCTCTAGCTTTGCTCTTCATTATAACAGCTCTGTCGGATTTAGGTAAGCACTAAAATTAGATTTTAATGAGAAATATTTTCGAAATATAAAAATACTAGAATCAATTTTGAAACTAATTATTAATTATATATACAATTATTATACACGTTATAAGAGTTAAATATTAAATTAAGATGCAATTGCTGTATGCGCTGAAATTAAATTATCAGCCGTTAATACGATACGTAAAACAATTTGACGGATTTTTAATAACAATTTCAGTCAAGAAGATCTTATATCTTATTATTAATGGCTAAGGGATAACTTAATATTTATTCTAAAGGGAAATAAACTTTGTATATATAAAATTGAAATAATTAAAAATCAATTTCAAGGTCTATAAAATTATATAAACATTTATATTCTTTAGGAGCTAAAATTACGGGTTTCGAACCAAAAAGGATACTGTCTGATGTATAAATGCAATACTATGAACTTTCCTGTGATTTAAACCGTACGTTGTAAGTCTTCTGCATATGTTATTTTAATTTAATATCCTTATAAACTATATTATACAAGTTAACCTACATTAAATAAGTATTTACGATAAGTATTATGTACTCGAATTTAAATATTTAATATATTACATTTAACTTTAGGAGTCACTAAATATAGACTTAAAAGTTAACAGGAATTATTTCAGAAATAAAAAAAAATATTCATCGCATTTTTTGGAGCATTTTTTATTTAGAATACGATTGTGTATAAGATGGTTTAATTATATTGAAACGGCAATTATTAAAATATATGAATCGCCCTTAATGTTAAGATTCTGTAAGATCCCAGATTCTGAAAAGATTTTTATGTCAGAATATTTTAAATGCTAAAATATCAAAAATGTTAGTGATTAAAATATATTTCACCATTTTAAAATATTCTAATTCTGCTTTAATGTTTCAACACTTAAATTTGATTTGACAGCACAGTGAAGTTATTTTAATGTGATTTAATAGACTTCTGAGGAACCCCCGCAGTGGGATTAGTATCAGCAATCAACGAGTCTTTCTGTGTTCTTATTATAACAAGTGAAGCATACGATAGAATGATCGAATTGCTTGCGACCAGCAACTCGATCGAGCTATTTGATTTATTCGAGCAATTCGATACATAATTATCCTGCTCTTTATGTTGTATAAATATTATAATGCGACATATCCAGTCAATTAAAGGCAGCTAATAAAAAGTAGATGTAAACAATTAAAAAGACTAATCCAAAGGAAAATTGTAAAGCTTTTATTGCATTTTATATTGTTGTAGAATATACAAATATATGGTTAGTATTAAGTGAATCACAAATGTGTAACTTAAGCTTTAACTCGGCAATGGTTAGTTTTAGTTGATGGATTATTGTTTTATTCATAAGTGCATGTGAGACCGTGTGTGATAATCCAATTTTCTTATATTATTTTTATGTTAAAATTTCTAATCAATACTTTATATAAGCCGTGATTTTTTGTTGTTGTTAATACTTAACGATTTTTTTTTGTAGTTTAACCGGTCTTTGTATATACTTTTTCAATGCTATTAAAAATTACAGATTAAAATGACTGTTAGTAGGCCTGTGTTAGGGGCTATTTTTAAAAAAAAGATTACTAGTAGCGTGTTGTTAACCCCTCCTGCTAAGCTAAAATGTTTGTGTTACGAGTGGTTCACATCGGTGGGGATCGAACCGGCGACCACAAAATCACAAGTCTGACACCCAAGCCATTAGGCTACGGTCGCTTCCGCATTTGTACGACCTAGATTATCTTGTATTGCAAAGCACTAGAGCTCATTTTTCAATGAATATTTATCATAGCCGTATTCTTGAGGCATAATTTGTGTATAAAAAACATATGTCTATTATAAATGTTGACGTTACGTTTCGAGAATTATACTGATGGCAAATCCTCCTGCCATTGATTAGCAACAATAAATCACTATTTATATATTAACACAAATGTATGCCAGCTAATACTATTAAATAGTTTTCTAAATTATGAAATGGCATAAATTATAGAGAGGTCACCAACCCGCCTGCCAAGCGTGGTGACTATGGCAAATACTCTCGGGAGGAGGACCATGTTCAGCAGTGGACTTTGTACGCGCTGATCATGATGATGATGATAAATTATAGATATTTTTTAAGATCCACTCAATAGTGGATCTAAAAAATATCTATAATTTTATCAATCCTTTTTTTCATCCAACCTTGAATTTTAATTATTTATTTTATTTTTTAAAAAGACAACTCCCGCACTAGGGAAATAAATTCCTGTGTCGCGGGGGACTTTACAAACATTCATTTCACGGACACACAGAACACCCAGACCCAGACAGAACAACTATTTGTGGTTCACACAAATAATTGTCCCGGGTGGGAATCGAACCCAGAACACCAGGTCTCAGAGGCAACTATCGTAACCACTGAGCCACCGGTGCAGTCGAATATTTGAATAAAGTGTATGTGTACGATAAGTCTATTATTTTTTGCCTAACTAAAATATGCGGTCTCACAAACATTAATGAATGTGTAATTTAATTATATTAGTGTATATGTATATTGTGTAGGAACAATAAATAGTTGCAATATTGCTTGTGTTTGTTTGCATATGCGCATGACGCACCCCCGCTACCGCATGTACATCTTGGTTCATAACCAGACTTTTAACAAGTGTTTATAATTCAATTGAGACCTATATGTTTATATTATGTACTATAAATGACAAATAAAATGGTAGGAATATAACACTTTGGATAAATTAGAAAACCTTTCTTTTAAACAGCATCATAGTTTAAGTTAATAATTGTTTATATAATCATCTATTAAATTAAAAGTTATAAAAACCTGAGCTGCTTTATTTGCGCACTTAATCGCAATAAGAGGAATTAATAATTGGTACAGGTTAATAAAATTCATTGCCAATAATATTTGTCGATCTATAACAGATAATTAGTAATCGTTAATTAAGACAAACCGACGTAAGTACCTTCGTATAACATGGAGTATATCGTTAACATTTCGCTCCCATAACCATTACTATAGCATGAACCATAAAACGAATCATATTGTCAGATCGCCATAATATCCCCTTTTTGTATTCACCAGTAGAATTCAATAAATGTTTTGATGTACTATAGAATTTGTTAATTAGTTTGTTTGGATCGTCTTTAGAACGTTATATGTAGGATACAATTAAGTCATAGTATTAAATGAGTGTGACTGAGTGACCAGACAACCAGAGTAGTGGACTAGAACTGTCACACAGTGGCATTGGTTAGACGGCACTCTAGACTGCTTCCTGCATGATTGGCCACAATATGCTATCAAAAGGGATACTACTGGAATAAAAAATAACAGCTCACGTATAGGCCCCGTAATATCTTCCCGTCCGTGGTGCTTCTCTAGTTGTAAATGACCCCTGAAGACTACTTATGTCTTATTTTATATTTCCTTTTATTGTACTATCTCCGCTTTGTAATGGAGGGAAGTGAAAACTTAAGTCTTACTCCTCCGATTCTCATTTTGATTGAATTCGTTGCGGGTCCTAAGGCAGTTTAAACTTTTTCCCGGGACTTGGTGATCCTCGGTGCTCATTGTCATTTCCAGTGTGTGCCTCTGTTGATCCTGGCTTACAGGAGTTGCTGTGGTGGGAGTATGGATGGGACTAGTCCCTATAATATCGAAAGGGATGCTTAGAAACAATTGAGGGAGACAGTTGCCCAGCAGTGGGATAGTCTGTGTTGAAAATAAAATGAAATAAAAATGTACACTAAATAAGCTTCACATTATGATTGATTTATTAACTAATATAAAAGTTTTTATACATTTGTAACTAACATCAATTAACGACTTCTAAATCACTGGCACTTGTTACTTTAACAATTTCACTGATGGTTCTGTGTAATGACACAGAACCAAAATTAGTCAAGGTGGGATCGAATAAAAAAAAACGTTATAAAAATGTACGATACGTTATTAATGACGCCCATATTTACAGTTATTTTTTTAAAGACTCTTCGACTCGGATTTATAATGGGAGTTTTTAAAGTATACCTTGAATCATACTTGACAGTTGATAAATTGGCTGTGACTTAGGGTTCTTTAAATTAAGTAATCAACTACTTAGTAGATGTAACTTTTTTAATTTCTAAATCATTAGTTGTTAATTTTTATTTTGGGAGGCCTTTTCCTACCTTCACTTGAACAGATTATAGAAAAACAAATACCATTTCTGACATGCAAGTTAATAATAAAAACTTTTCTTAAAATTGACTCTTATTTTGAAACGAAAAATGTTACACCTACTATTTAGTTGATAAAGCTTGATAATAAGTTCCACCTCTCAACTAAATTGGGTATATAAATCTTTTTTAATGAGTCGAGAATATTTGAGTAGATATCTTTTAAAAAAACAACTGTGAATAAAGGCATATTTTTCTTTCACAAAAGCTTTCTTTGTCTTTGCTCATCCCACCTATGGCTATGATCATCGTCCCGCTTGCTAACGGTGTACTAACGCAGAGAGACGTCCGTGTCGTCGAACACGCCGCCCGCATCACCCGGGGCCGCCCGGCGCGCGCGTGACGACGACGTGTTCCTACGACTAGCGGGACACGGACAAGACAACACGCCGCAGGGAGTTGTTAAAGAGATCACCTTGAAGGTTAGTATGGGTTTAATTTTAGGGTATTGTATTTTTGTAAAGAGAAGACTAGAATAAGCATTCAGTTAAAATTTAGAATACGTTTAATTATTAAAATCATATTTATGAAATATATAATGTTGAACTAGTGCATCTTTGTTGGATGGGACTCTGTTTTGGTTCATATTTTAACGAGTAACTACTAGGGGCTAATTGTTCAACCATCAGCAGATATGAAATTTCAGAGGAATAAATTTAATTTTACACAGAATCTGATTTCAATAATAATTTTTAACTGAGGATTGGAAAATTATTTAACATACTTCCCATATCCAGCGTGTGAGCGGCAGCGGCGGCAATACTACCGGGGCGTGGCTCCAGTGCACGCACGTAGCGGAAGGACACTCGGGGGCAGCGCTCGCACTTGCGGCCACTAGCTACATGCTTTACAGTGGAGGAGTCGGTACGTTGGGAAGAAATTAAACTTTCGATTATTCATTAAAAATCGACATACCATTCAGCTGATCTGATGTTGCCATAAAGTATAGTCCCAACTTATTGACCTGACTGACCCAATCTTTTTTTATTATAATGTTTATCAATAGAAATTACAATATTTCATTTACTTATAAATTTAACAACACGTCTTAAACTAATTACACTCCCAATTTAATGCCTATTTAATTGGATAAAACAAAAATAAAAATCTTATTGACATTTAGTAGAGAGACTCCTACTACTCAAGCTTTTCCGAAGACAGTCTTCTAGACTGTCTTCGGAAAAGCTCGAGTAGTTTGAAATATGGCATGAAATATTCTACGTAAGTTCATCATTGTAAAATAAATGAATACATTTTATAATATTATTATATACACCGTGATTTTTAGGTCGTTGCTAGAAATTGATGAAAAACGCATCGAAATTTAAATTAGGCATATACCTATGCTTTTTGTTACAAAAAAGGGAAATACCTATTGGTTGATAAATATGATGATTTCGTATCTCAGACCGCACAGTCCGCGGCTGGGACTTCACTGCCGGTACGGAGGCGTGGCGCGGGTGGTGCGGGGGCGGCGTGTCCGCGCTGGCGGCCGGCGAGCGGCCCGGACACAGCGACCCGCGGTTGGTACTGGCCGCCGCGGGAGCAGCCGTCAGAGTGTTCGACACACGCTCCAGGACACCTGTCACTACGTTATGGTAAGTAATATTACTGTGCTCCTGTATTTGTAATGGAAAAATAACAGATTTTTAATAAATGCATATGAATGAATATAGGAAATTTATAACGAAAACGAAATCTAAAAAAAATATTGTCTGTATCATCTGTATGTCTATCTATGGGTCTGTTTGTTGCGGCCAATCTCAGTACGACTGGACCGATTTTAACAAAGACTGGGGATTTCTGCTGGGAAATAGCTAATTTTATAAGGTATAATGTAGGCGCTATATTTTTTCTATCTGTTGTTTGTCCGAGTATAGTGCCTAATCTCCAAAATGATAGAACCGATTTAGACGTTATCGAATTTTGCATTCGTTTAATTTCGTACCACCAGTTCATGACGTAACAACTCTGAGTAGTAATATTTTTTTAAATCAATTTAATAACATTGTTTACTTCTCCAGGTCTTCAGGCGTAGCTGGTCCCATGCCCACAAACCGGGGGGTGGGCGGAGAGGTGGCGGTCACCGCTCTAGCTCTGGCGCAAGCCAACCGACTGTACACCGCCGCGGGCGACAAGCTGAGACTGTGGGATTTACGTATGTAAGTATCAGGGTCACAATAGAAACTTCGAAAAATTATTTCAAATTCCGACGAGTAAATTCTACTAGTATTTGCAGCTTTTGTTTTGTTTAGCTATTTGACCTTTACGTACAGTACTTTGTAGAAACATAATTTAGGTTATGATTATTTTCATATATTTGTAGGTATATAAATTTGAAACAATCTACATAGTTTCACAATAAATAGGTTAAACAAATTTTATTTTGAAAATAAAATTGTTTCATATTTCTTTCACAATCGCAACTCACTAGTTAAGTAACATAATTTTTAGTTTAAGCTCGGCCCATGTTGCTAATCTTAAAGATAATCAAATGCTCATTATTTTTGACGGCGGACAATTGTGATAAGATTGATTTGACGAATGTAATACATAACTGCATATCTCTTTAGGATGGAATGCGTGTCCAAGCTATGGACGGGTCACGCGGCAGCCGTTATGTGTCTGGCGCTGGGCCGCGCTCCGCAGGGGGACCTGGTGGCCACGGGCTCGAAGGACCACTACGTCAGGACCCTGGACATGCAGCCCCAGGATACCGGTTAGTAGAAAATAGACCACCCTATTTATTCCCATGGGTGTCATCAGAAGCGACTAAGGGACATACATCTGATGGATGGGCAGCAATATCTATCAGCTAAAGGTTACTCTCCATACAACTGCGATTACTACCCCGAAGCGAAGAGATTATGATTATACCCCTCACCCTGGCCAGCTTAGGTCTAGTAGAGGAGGCCCATGTTCAGCAGTGGACGCATAACGGGCTGTTAAGAAAATATAATATGTCATGTTTCTTTTTAAGTTACCGTATTAAACACTATGTTAGGAAAATTTGGACTCAGACCTCCAATGTCCGTCTTTTATTTTTAAATTTCCCCTTGCGGGTCTGCTGAAAGAGATTTATTTTTAAATAAGTAATACCTTTATAGAATATCTTCTAGTATACGTTTTTCTTCTCTATTGATTCTGTTGTGTATTTTTGTACATAAATAAAATCATTGATTTGATATACTTTGCTTTATTCACATGTGCTAGATTTGAGCATGCGCGTTCATAGAGTGGATTGGTTAATTTTATATTGATCCGGCCAATTTAATTTCAACTAAAATCTGTTTGTTTTTTATTGGTAAAATATAAGTAGCTATGAATGCAGGATATACGTAGGTAAACGTATATCGTTACCTACGTATAATCTCTCTTAAGAATCTCTTATAATTATTTATATAAAACTTCTTCAGTGGTCTCTCTTATTATACGGTGCACAGAGCACAGATGTACACTGAGCACAGAGGTGCACATAGCACAGATGCTTATATAGCACAAAAGTGCACAGAGCATAGAGTCTCACATAGTAAAGAGGTGCACAGAGCACAGAGGATTACATATCACAAAAGTGCACAGAGCACAGACGTGCACATAGCACAGAGGTGCACAGAGCACAGAGATGCACAGTGGTGCACAATCTGTGCAGTAGTGTTGACGGCGAGTGGGTGTGTTGTTGTCAGGGAGCTGGGAGGCCAACAACCGCTGGCTGCTGGAGCCGCCGCACTACGACGGCGTGCAGGCGCTGGCGCTGTGCGACGACTCCGTGCTGTACAGCGCGTCGCGCGACACCAGCCTCAAGCGCTGGAGCCTCGCCGACCACACGCTCACACACGTCAGTCATTTTATACTATTATTATCTTTATATACAGGGTTACAGGTTAAGTCGACCTAGATACATTAATGACGTGTAGTGGCCCCTACTCCCAACCTAAACTTTTACGAGAGATTCGCTTTTGATTTTTTTAAGAAATTTGTTTCGATTTGTTTGCTATTATATTAGATATTTTGAAATTATTGAGTTTAATTATTAGTGGTTTTTTAAATGTAAAATAAGATGATTTTTGAGTTTTATAACCAAAATTTTACATAAGTTAATTAAAATTGGCCATTGTAGACATAATATGAAGGATAACAAAAAAAAAAAAGTTTCATTTTCGTTTCAGAATACTTATCTAAAAAAATGTTATGACCGACGTTTCGCAGATGAGCCTAAAAAGTTTGGTTCTATCAGCTGGCAGCCCCGCTGAATCGCAATTCTTATCTTCTGTGCAAAGTAAATCAAACACCCGGAGAACTTTGAAAGAAAAAACTCTCTTCCGGTCCCCTCGGCCCAGTATTTCAACGCCAAAAAATACATAGCCAATATAAAAAGTACTGTATTTTCGCCTCTTGAGATCTTCATACCTATATAGCCTCTTATTTAGCACTGATCGTCTTCAGAAATTTCAAATTATTTTTCGACCGATGAGATTCGTTTGAGCTGATTTTATACTAACACGTTGACATTGATAAGTAATAATATTAAATCTATGCAATTATATTCAGAGCGTAATGAACGCCCACAAGGGCTGGGTGACCGGCGTGTCCACTGTGGGTCCGGCGGGTGACGCGCTCGTAGCGAGCTGCGGGCGGGACGCGACGCTACGCGTGTGGTCCGACGCGCTACGCCCCGTGGCCACGCCTGCTACGCTGCCAGATCTGCCGCACGCGCTACGAGCTCACCCCAACCATCATCTACGAGCACTGTACACGGCCGGCAAGTGAGTATGCTGCGCCGTAGCAGAATATAAAAAAAAAATAAAAAAGACACACGAGAGACTGCAAACCGTAAAGTAGAGTAATGTCATAATTCCCCTCGGTTTTTAAATCATCTAATTAGGCTAGAACCCTGCTCGGGTTTTACCATGTAGTAAAGCCCGCGTAACTAACTACATGAATACTATGTAAAAAAAAACATCAATTAAATAGTCTCAAAGTACTCAAATCTAGGTTGACAACCACTGCTATTTTTAGTTTTTTAATCTATATATCTATAAAAACTATATTTAAAAAAGAAAACAACTGTAGACACGTATCTATGTGACTACAATGGAAGCGACCACTTCTGCCAGGAAGACAATAGCAATTTCGGAGCAGATCGATTGATTGGCAGATTACAGAGCGACTTTTGCGAATATTTTTTACGTATTCCCACTGCGCGGTCTTATAAACGAGCAAGTGTGTTATGCGTCTTGTTCGTTCTTACGTTACACTTTTGATAGTGTTTGGGTCGCATACGCTGCTAAATAGAGCGTGTCCAATTACCATTAATTTCAATGTCCTAACTCATCTTTAAAAAGTAACATAATGTCTTAACACGTCTTAGAAATAATTATGGTATATATTATTATTCTAGATATTCTTATTTTGTTAATACCTTATTTTAATGCCACTAAAATATTCAACGTACGTATATAAGGGAGTCTATATACTTTCCTAACTCCATTCCAATAAATTTAATCAAATAAATATCGGAATCGATATAGCTGTTACGGTTTGAAAGACTGAGTTTCGTTTTCATTTATAATACTAGTTGGGATTTTTTGTCCTACCCACATTTAGTATAATTTGGGTAACCCTACATGGGCATGCGCATTCCTTGAGCGAGTTTGAAATGCGGGGGATGGGGTGGCGGGGGGCGGGATGCGCTCGCGACGTGTGTACACTCGAGGAACGCGCACGCTTCTTTGATATCATGGTTACTGTTAAATCTCTCAATGGATTATATTATTATAAAGTATATAATGTAAAGATATATCTTGTGAATGTATTGCAGCGGCGGCGAAGTGCGCATGTGGCGGATCACCGTCGACCAGTGAGCTACCAGGTGCATACACACGTACAAACAAACACACACATACACTACGTAAACATGTCTATCATCCTATACTATATGTCTATATACTTTACAATCAATATCACAATGTTAAATCTATGAATGTTCATATCACTTATCACATAGCGTTATAACAAAATGAAACTCCATTCAACTCCATAAATGCACACCACAGATCGTAGTTATAAGTGACAACTATCCACTACCGTTGGTCGTGTTCTGTAATTGTTATCGCCTTTTTTACACAATCGCCTTGAAATTTCTCAATTGGATATTTTATTTTATTAACTACCAAAATTGTTTAATGTAATTTTACTTCATCCGTATGGCGTCTGCTGCTGAACGTGGGTCTCTTCCCAAGGCAGGCCATTTTGCCATAGTCACCACGCCTGTTAGGTGGGTTGGTGATTACAGTATTATCTAATAACACAAACAGAGTAACACTGATGCCCATTCACTGGTAAAATTGCCATAGATCATCAACTTAACGTGCCTTCCGCGGTACAGAGGGTAATCTCTCAACCTGAAAACCGGAAAAAAAATCTTAGAGTTTACACAAAGATTTCTGAGGATTGCACCCTCGATGTCTAAGACATAAAGTGAGACTAATACCGTTACATCATTACACTACACTGCCGCACAAAACACGCACTTCTTACACTGTACACAAGATTCAAATTGCAATAGCTTTAGATGTCGCTAAATCGTTCACTATTTTCATCCATTCATATTTAAACAATCGCTTGATAACTTTACGATAAATTTATATGTAGTTCGAAGTCACGATATCATGTAGATATATCACATTTCCATCGGTTTTTGAAGGTAAACAGAATTTGGCCATTTGGCGAAAATCAGCGAGGAAAACATCATTAGAAAGCATTCTAACTGACATTCATTGTTTTTATTATTAACCAATACCACCATAGATTTCATTACAAAAATCGTACCACATCAAAGTAGGTCTTTATATTGCTAGCTTGTTCTTCCCATACCAAAGTTCCTGCAGTAAGAGGAAGATAAGTATAGATTTGCGTGTACACTTGGGTGTCCGCTTGCGCACGCGCCGCCGCTTGTCCCCACACTCACACAGCTTATGCATTGATAATGACGTGTACTCCTACCTTTTATATTTAAAAATTGGATATCTAATATCTTATTTTGTAAATCATTAAATGTTCATAAGATTAGCTAAAATCGTTAAGAAGTAATCGTTAATCGTAGAGAATAAATTGAGGACACTGACGTAACTCAAAACAAAAAAATTGTAAATGTCTTAACTTGACTTTTCGCAAGCGGCTGTAGCCCAATAGCCGGACTTACGATCAAATGGTCACCGGTTCGATCCCGACCCATCGTACTACCGATTTTAACCCACTATTGAACGCAAGCATTTTAGCTTAGCACGAAGTGTTAATAAGAATACTGTGCAAAAAAACTGCTTGTAATCTTTTAAAAGAAAAAAAATTGAACTGAACGTGTCTAAACTTATTGCATCATAACATCTTTGTTCCAAAAACGTTCGTAACAAATGGGTTCCGAATTCAAATTGGTAGTTGTACTTTCAGTTCTACAGTCAGCTTTAAAAAAAATGTATATTCTTAATTTAAATGTTGTCTTAACGGTATTCAAGAGGCGTACACGTCAAAATTATATCAATGTTTTCCCTGTGAGTGATTTTTTATATAATTATTGATACTGTTTTTAAAAATATCGTTACTAATTCCATAGCTTTCATTTAATAACAAATTAGTACATAATAGTACATTAGTCGTGTAGTTACTAACTAATTGGAGCTTTATTTGTTGTTTACTAACCTTTGATTCGACTGTACACCCTAATTTTTGTAGTTAAACTGTACTTTACTTATATCTTTAAATTAATATGGAATTGTTTGCTATTGCAATATAAAAAAAAAGTTATATATCGTCGGGAACTGGAGCTAGAGGGACTTAATCGACTTGTTATATTAATATGTGAATTTTTTAATCTGGATGATATTTACAAATTATCAGGACATTTTACCTTACAACATTGTCAAATATATACATTTTATGAATGATAAGTCTGTATACAATCAATGTGCTTAGTTATTAATGTATGCTTCTGATTGAAGAAATACCTTTGGTTGAAGGTGAAATCACATCTGCGTTTGCCACAAAGCACTGTTATTGCTGTGTGAACCACTTTTCTAACGCACAAACTGAAAAAAAAAAACATTTTTTTCGATATATGTAAAAATATGAACTCTAGAGCTCAGAAGCATAAGGTCGGATGTGCCATTATTCGTCGTACATGTGCCTTTATCGTAACCTGGCACTTACGACGTAATGCTTCTGAAGTATTATAGTACATCAGTTCTTATGCATCCAAGGTCTAGAACTATTAACAAACTTCTTTGACCTGAAATATATATATCAACAAAACTTCTAATTTTATTTTAACGTATTTTCATATGCCTGGGGCGGGGCTCATTTGTATGGCGGCAATCCTATTGGATTTGAAAAATAAAATATTAGTAATCTTTAACAAGTATGTATTTCAGGCCACTTAGTAACTACTATCGCCGCTTTGCTATGATTAACACTCCATTCTTACCAATAAAATATTAAAATATTTTTTACTATTCCACAGTGACGGCCGTATACGTTGCTGGCGGGTTCGCAAGGCGAGATGACAGTCGGGATCGTGCTCGCCCGCTCCGAGCACGCCTTCTAAGTACCCTCGACGAGCCTGGAGGTGACTACGCCCGTACTACGCAGACTATATACCTTGCTATGTAACTGCAATGAGTTACTATGCAAGTTGTATTTACTGCTACGAAACTATTTTGGATTATTGCGCAGGTTATACAAACTGCTACGTAGCTGACAAGATTAACTACGCAAGTTGCATAAAGTACTACGTAGCCGCGTGGAGTTACTACTCAAGTTGTATAGACTGCTATGAAACTACGATTGCTTATTGCTCAAGTTATACAAACTGCTACGTAGCCGGTATAAGAAACTACGCAAGTTACATAAAGAACTATGTAGCCGCGATGAGTTACTAAGTAAGTTGTATAAACTTCTACGTAACTGCGATGGTGTACTACGCTACTTATGTGACTTACTACGCAATTATGATCTCACTATGTATGGCAGCGAAAATCTGCTTAGTAGTAACTTAAGATAATCCCGACTATAATTCGGATGCGATATTGTAAAGCTACAGTTATCAGCGCATTACTTTAAAAATAAGCTCATTATTTTATTTAAGAACAGTTTTTCTGCAGCTGGTCAAATGTATTCAATTGTTTTAATGAATTAATTATGTATGTAGGTATGTATGAAATTAAGAAATTATGAGAAATGAGAAAAAATGTTTGTTGTATAATGTCTAGACGGTAGAAAAGTAGTTGTTGAAATTGGATTACAAGGTCAAAATTGCGTAAAGGTATGAATATAAATTAAACTGGAAAATGATTTAGAAAGATTGGAGCAAACAATTCAATTTATTTTTTATCACAACGAGAAATGACAAATAGTAACTTTTAAATTAGTATCTTAGGTTTTGACTCATGCCTTTCGCTGAAAAAAAATGATAATAAAATAAAATTATTGTATTGTTATGAGGGTACTACGATAAATTTTTGATTTGATCTCGAAAATATTAAAGGATTAGAAGCTAGAAATATTGTTAATTCAACTTAATTTTGAGGGTATTACACAAATCGATCGATCGGTTTATGTCATCGATGTTGATTGATTCTAACATCGATCGGTCGAGTTTGGTGGATACTACCACAGATCGATCAATGTACAATCGGCTATTGATGAATCGGTTAGGTAGAAATTATCGATCGATTTTAACTAAGCCATTTTAACATCGATCGACTATTAATCGATTAGTCTGATAACACCCTTCTATTCTAGAAAATTGAAACGAAATGATAGAAAATAAAACCGAATTATGTACCTTATGAAGAGATGACATAAAATATATAATTCAATATCACCCACGATGTCGCTTAGCACTTTTACCCGTCGATATTATAGCTCTTAACAGGCTAATTCGGACAAATGTGTGAACAAAGGTGAACATTAATTACTTTAATATAGGTATATTAAGAACTTAATTACTTACCGTCGCATTTAGACATTACTTGTCCCAAGTAATTACTTTAGAATGTCAGGTGTTACGGTGATATTGAGGCTCTAGGAGATTAATTACTAAGACCAAGTATTATATGAATAAACGGAACATATTCGCAATCGTAATTAGCACCAATTGTAAAGACAATGGACATTCCAATATGAAATGATAGCCTTAATTCTCGTCTCATTTGCAACAAAGTGCATCAATGCATTGCATGGACTAGCATATACTTTTACAGATGATTCAACTCATCTGCGCTAGGTTTACACATAACGCCGCTCATAAGTTGAACTTTATGTACACAACCTCTAGATTTTATAATCGAAATAGACTAGGAATTATAACTATTACCTACCTACCTACACATACGGTATTAAAAAAATAATATTAATACACAACTTAAGCAATGATTATGAAATAAGTATAAGAATTAGATTTAAAAAAATACCATTTATCTTTTGAACGCTAGTGTCGCCCAAGCGTGGCCTGTGCGCCAACTACTTCACAGAAAAACATAAAATAGTCTATAAAAGTAATGATACAATATACTGACATTGTATCATTACTTTTATATGATTTATTGATACAGCTCAAAAAGTAATATCAATACGTGATTTACGAAAATTTCGTCGATGGAGACACAGAATGCTAATATTTTTTTTTTATTATGACCACTCGAATCGACTCGTCTCGGTCGACTACTATCAACAAGTACACAGCAAACTTAAAACATAACAGTTATTCAAATATTTGATGATAAAAACCAACATAATTATATACCATCCTGGGCGTACAGGGCATAAAGATGCCGCTATGGCGTGGAGTCTATAACTTTATCTATATTTATAATAGCAATGGTGTAATTTCAAAACAGCATTTAAGCAGCTAATAGGCTAATGTATCTTAACTTCAAAACATTTTACCTTTTTTTTATACCGAGCAGATTATTTTCAGTTTTCTTCAGGGTCATCTCAATGTTACATAGCTATGTGCTTTTACTACTTCAACTTGTTAATAAACTACAAAATTATTCATATGTACTAGAAGTATAAGGGATTTTATTATAAGTATATCTTGAATTGAACAAACACTGTCGCTGTGAGTAGATCAATTAGTAGACAATTTAACCCTCTATAGGACAGAAAATGTTGATAACTTACTACTTTTAATAATGGTTTAACACACAGAATTCAAGTTGGAACTGTCGTGTCAACTATTTTGTCTTATAAAGGTTTAAGTGAACGTGTGAGTATACTGCTAGTGGAAATAAAGGCCTTTAACAATACGAGTAGATTTGAATATTGTAGTGATGTTGGATTAAATTGATTCGGTGGCGTTTGTAGTGAAACGTAGCATTATTCAGTTATGTTAGTAGCTTTATTTTATTGGTATTTTTCTTTTTTTTAATTCTTGTTATTTCTGGCCTTTTTATTTCTTTCTGAATTTCTACGAGTTTTTATATACACCGTGATTTTTTACCTGTTGCTGAGACTCGGCGAAATTATTTACTTTTGTTAGTAAAATCAATTTATGTGTACCTATAGTGTCTCATTTTAATAAATTTAATGTTACGTTTCAATACTGAAAACTCACGGTGTATATTATTACTTTTTCAAATACGAAAAAAATCGTTATGTGCAAAAACAGTGTGTTGTATTATGTATGATCTTCGTGCTACGTTTCATTACAAATGCCTTATAACTATTAAACAATACTTTTAAATGTTAGTTAGTCTTAGATAAAACTAAGAGTATAATAATTCCTGTGATTGTTTTAATCGAAGCAGTATATGGTAATCTTCTAATGAAAAATGAACCTAATTTACAAGCCAACGCCTTTTGCCAAATATTCGCACACTTCTGGAACATATAAAATACATTTTTAGGTCCTATATCTTAGAAAATACACTTTTATGTATGTTATTTGGTAAATTTATATTTTACTATGGTCGTACTGATATAAATACATAAGACAAATAGCACTCACTATGCCCTCTGCACGATAGTGTACAATTTTCATAATGGCATGCCAAAATAAGTAACCTGCATTGAAATATAAAAGCAAGGAATTAAGTTTCTTTTCAACAAAACTATAAAAAATCTACTTTGAGTAAATAATAGAATAAATAATAATTTACAATTAAAATTCTACACCATTTAGTTAGTAATAAAAATATTGGTAAAATTAAATATTTTTTTATGTTACCCGCTCATAAAATAGCATGATAATAAACAAAGCAATGCTTTTATATTATATCTGTAGTACAAAACAGTACGTGGGTAAGTAGGTTACGAAAGCTTTTATGATACGTCCACATTGCACATATAAGTATGTTTAAAGAAGGTAGCTGAAGCTAAAACCACAGCAAGCCCCGATAGTTTTTGTACGTAATTCATCAAAGTAACGTTTAGGCTAAATTAAATGAACAAAATGTACCAAATTGTAGTTAAATACAAGAAAATTGAACTAGTGTCCTAGTTGTGTCCTTCTATAGATCATAGATGATAGTAACATTTGACAAAAACTAACACAAGGGAAGAACAATAACGATTAGAATAATACATATCGCGCTGAATATTGAGGTCTCTTTGAAGTAAGTAAATGATAAAACCCCAAAGGAAAATACACCTAACTTGTATAAACATAAAGTGGTATTTACAATTGACTGGCAATTGTCGAGATTGTGTTGTGAGAAATATTTGGCGCATACAACCTCCACTACTCAAATTAGAACTGATACATTAATTTTTATATTATAACTGTCTTAACTTGAATGTTGCACGATTTTCAATTTTGGTACGGTATACGCTTATTGTTTTAAAGATGTCAACAAAATAAGTCGGTTAATCATAATTGTTAGAACTTTCACTCTCGTTATAATTAAACTTTTCATGCAATATAAATAAATAATATACAGGGTTATTTGTAAAACACCAACAACCTCTTAAGAGGTCATTGTACTCATCATTATAAACAACTTTTACGATGGGCTCGCGCGAACCTTAAATCCCGAAAAGAAAATCAGCTGTTTCCTGCATTTTGACGAGTTAAACGAACATAAATGTAGGGAACAGCTGAATTTTTTTCGCGATTTCAGATTTTGTCCCATAGTAAAAGTTGTTCATAAATATGAGTACAATGGTCTCTTAAGAGCTTGTTGGTGTTTTACAAATAACCCTGTATGTTGATACTTAGTACCCTACAATATTAACTCTTAGTTTAAATCTTAATTAAGAGGAGTATAATTTGGATGTAGGAATTTTCATGGTAATCCTTATTTATTTTGTGAGAGTATCTATATATATATGGGACGTATAAATAGACATCATCAGTGCCGGAAACCGATTAGAACCATGTTTGTACACCGTATCTGTGTTGAAAGCAATACATTAATTATTATGATAGTCTGTGATTAATCGAATAATTATATTTTTGTACATTCCTGTACTACGGGTAGATCGGAACCATGTAAACACACTAGCTGTAGGTAACGTCAAATTATGTAGACTAAATTTTTTTATAACAAACTTTGGTCCAGAGCTGAAAATAAAAAATGTAAAAACTATATACATTTTTTATATTCGTTCATTGGCCGAAATATACTGATGTCCAAATACATGTAAAACGTAGCGTAAGTTTCAAGAATATAATTTTATTATTAAAATATGATTTATTTACAATAGTTGATGGTTTTATGTTTTTTTCTTTTTATCCAGTGTGTATTTCAGTATTATATTGTAACGAATTTTGTTTGTTTTTAATCTAGAAGTATTCATCGAGTATCACAAATGTATTCAATAATTAATATTTAATTAGAAATATATACGAAAGCGTGCTAACATCGTTAATACACTCGTGTCTACTTGTATTACGCTTGACCAATGAAATCTCAGATGATCTTTTTGATGGATCATTCTTCAATTTCATAGGTCGATGTCTACAGCGAGACTCGAGTGTACATTGCTTGTCTTACATGACCACAGTCAGAGATTACAAGCACTTAAACGATTTCGGTAAAATCCGATTCCGTGTTATAAAATTTTCGGATTATTTAGTATTCGGAATTCTACAATTCCACGAACGAAGTACTACACGTGAACATACCAATAGACTACTATTCACTATATACATGTTGTAGTAGACGAGTAAAATCGAAATTAATACTTAAACTTATAATAGCCAATCAATATAATCATTCAGTTGATACGAGTGAACATACTTAGTGGCTTAATTAAATCTAGAGCTTGGAAGCATAAGCTCGGATGTGCCTTTATACGTCAGAAAACATTCGTCGTATGTGCCTTTATCGTAAACTGGCAGTTACGACCAAATGCTTCTAAAGTGTTTTAGTACATCCGTCTTTATGCTTTTGAGGTCTACTGATGTAACGATGGAAATAAACTGTATCCATATCCTACATTCATTCTTACAAAGTTTACTATGACTATAAGCCAATACTAATAAGTATCATATACTTGTTTTAAAAATTGAAAGCATAACGGTGACATGGGATCCACAGGCCTCCGTTTGAGTACCTATATTATTATCAGCTCTGTTTTATAGGTACCAATAGAAATTTTTATTAAATTAAGATAAAGTATGTGAGGAGCTGTGTTGTCTATGATATAAACCTGTACAGATCACTAGGTCCTCAACCCACCGTTATGTTATTGTAAAATAGCGGCAACAGAAATAAATAATTTGTGAAAATTTCAACTGTCTTGCTTTCTCAAGAACCGCGGTTCTTGAGATACAGCCTGGTAGCAGACATACAGCGAAGTCTTAATAATACGGATACGGAACCCTAAAATAATCATTGTAATCTCTGACTTTGGTTATCACCCTTTGTGTAATAAGTTAGTATGAATTATAATAAGAACGCTTGCGAGGCTACGGTAATGCTGGGAGCTTTATTAACAATACAAAGATATATTATTGTGTTACAAACGTATAGTATAACGTATTGCCTTATCAGAATGTTTTAAACGCAATTTCTTAAATTATGTCGTACTTATAGCGTTTGAGTTTGGTACATGCGTGTGTTTTATATCCCTCCCGATAAAGTCTAAAATCTTTATTTGAATTTATATCACTTCTTTTTTTAATATTTATAACTTCAAGCTGTATTTAAAACTTATGGATTTTGTAGATATTGTTCAATTCAATATTACAATTATTTCAATATCAGAGTAAATAAATGAAAAAGTGCGGTCCATCCTAGCCCTCACTTACACGTGAGGTCGAATACAATCGCAAACCCATAATATGTTTAAAAGTGTTATTATATTAAACACATAAGCATGTACCGGCTAACAACAATATGGGCCTACCTATCAACTAGTCACGTAGTGTATTTAGGCTTGTGTGTAGTTTCAATGTTACTCTTATCATAACTCTATGTTAAGTGGACGTATGTCAGAGCTACGGGGTTAAAACCACCACATACGAATGCGCATGAAAATTTCGAGTAAAGCTTTATGTTGACTTGAAGTTATCATGAATAATCACAATTTAACATGCCGTGGGGTGCCGGCATAGAATGTTACCTCCCCATTTCTACTCGTGGGTGTCGTAAAAGGCGACTAAGAGAAATTCCAGGGAACGGGCAGCAGCGTTTCCTGTGATGATCAAATCAAAAGAACTCCACTGCGCTCGCCAACCCGCCTGCCAAGCGTGGCGAGTATTGGCAAAACACCCCTCATGGTGACACATACCAGGATCAGGCCCCTAGTCCCCGGCCGCTCCGCTAGTCCTGGCCACGGTACCAGCCATGGTAACGGCGGAGCAGGGGGTGCTAAGAATCTCCGGAAGAGATCCGGGTACCACCCCACACGACAACTGGCCCTGGTAACACACAACACACGCACTCTGAGGACAGACGAGAAGATCGTAGAGCTGGAAGAGGAATTGGACAAGTTGCGCTGGGATATAGTGGGTTTGTCAGAAGTCCGAAGAGCGGGACAGGACACGATGACCCTGAATTCCGGCAACTTGTTCTTCTACCGGGAGGGCGAACAGCGGTCCCAAGGTGGTGTAGGGTTTATCGTCCGCAAGTCCCTCATTAACAATTTGGTGGCCGTCGACAGTGTGTCGAGCAGGGTAGCGTACCTTATACTCAGAATATCAAAAAGATATTCCATGAAGGTTATACAGGTTTACGCACCGACCTCAACGCACTCAGACGAAGAAGTGGAAGCTATGTATGAGGATATTAGTAAAGCCATATATAGCTCCAAGACCCACTACACCGTTGTTATGGGGGATTTCAACGCTAAACTGGGTAAACGAGGCGATGATGAGATGAGAGTGGGGTTGCATGGATATGGGCAACGGAACCGAAGGGGTCAGAGGTTGGCTGATTTCCTGGAGAAAGAGGGACTCTATATGATGAACTCTTTCTTCCAGAAGCCACCTCACAGGAAATGGACCTGGATGGGCCCTGATGGTTCCACAAAAAATGAGATTGACTTCATCATGACAACCAAAAGACAAATATTTAATGATGTCTCTGTGATTCACAGGGTTAAAACCGGAAGTGATCACCGAATAGTTAGAGGCACGTTAAATATTAATGTCAAATTGGAACGATCCCGTCTGATGAAGTCTACGCTCCGACCTTCAAACGCACACATCCAAAACCCCGAGAGCTTTCAGATCGAACTAAGTAATCGCTTCGAATGTCTAGACAGCTGCGAATCTGTGGACGATATCAGCAGCGGGCTAGTAGACACTGTGCATACGGTGGGGCTTAAATATTTTAAACCCCACCCTAGAAATAGACCTCAGAAACTATCCACTAATACCCGGGACCTCATGGCTAAACGACGTACGATGATGCTCCAGACTCCAGACGATGCGGAGTCATTTAGGCAGCTCAATAGACATATCTTAACGTCATTGCGTCACGACATTCGCTCCTATAATACAAAATGTATTAAGGAGACGATAGAGCGAAACCAAGGCTCCAAAGTGTTCGCAAGAGACACCTCTATTGGGCAAAGCCAGTTGACAAAGCTGAAGAAGGAAGATGGGGTAGTGAAGTCGAGTAAGCCAGAGGTTTTACGGGAGATAGAGAGGTTCTATAATCAGCTGTATGCCTCAACAGTCAAGCCCGCTAACAGCCAAGCCAAAGACCCCAGAGCAAGGCTCACCCGACACAATACCGAAGATCTCCCGGACATCAGCCTATACGAGATTATGATGGCCCTTAAACAGCTTAAAAACAACAAGGCGCCAGGTGATGACGGAATCACATCTGAGCTTCTGAATGCGGGTGGAACACCGATACTTAAAGTCCTTCAGAAGCTCTTTAACTCCGTCTTACTCGAGGGACAAACGCCAGAATCATGGAGCAGAGGTGTGGTGGTTCTGTTCTTCAAAAAAGGTGACAAAACCATGTTAAAGAATTACAGACCCATCACATTGCTGAGCCATGTTTATAAGCTGTTCTCGAGGGTCGTCACAAATCGTCTCGAACACAGGCTCGATGACTTCCAGCCTCCCGAACAAGCCGGCTTCCGAAAAGGCTTTAGTACCATAGACCACATACATACGCTGCGGCAGATTATACAGAAGACCGAGGAGTATAATCAGCCCCTATGTTTGGCGTTTGTGGACTATGAAAAAGCCTTTGATTCGGTCGAAATTGGGGCGGTTCTAAGGTCTCTTCAGCGGTGTCGTATCGACTATCGGTACATTGAAGTGCTGAAGTGCTTGTACAAAAACGCCACCATGTCGGTCCGAGTACAGGGCCAATGTACGAAGGCAATCCCGCTACGGAGAGGCGTAAGACAGGGAGATGTTATATCTCCCAAACTTTTTACGGCTGCTCTGGAGGACGCCTTCAAGCTCCTGGAATGGCAAGGACACGGCATCAACATAAATGGCGAGTACATCACTCACCTTCGATTTGCCGACGACATAGTGATCATGGCAGAATCGCTGGAGGACCTTGGACAGATGCTCAATGACCTCGATGGAGTTTCTCAACAAGTTGGGCTTAGAATGAACATGGGCAAGACGAAAGTCATGCATAACGCCCATGTAGTGCCCAACTCTATAGCCGTTGGAAACTCCATTCTCGAAGTTGTGACCGAATACATATATCTAGGTCAAACGATCCAACTAGGTAGGACCAACTTAGAGAAAGAGGTCAATCGTCGAATCCGACTCGGCTGGGCAGCGTTTGGGAAGCTTCGAGAGATCTTCTCGTCCAAAATACCTCAGTGCCTGAAGACCAAAGTCTTCAATCAATGTGTGTTACCAGTGATGACATATGGATCTGAGACGTGGTCTCTTACTGTGTGCCTCATAAGAAAGCTCAAAGTCGCTCAGCGAGCTATGGAAAGAGCTATGCTCGGCGTTTCTCTGCGTGATCGAATCAGAAATGAAGAGATCCGCAGGAGAACGAAGGTCACTGACATAGCTCAACAGATAAGCAAGCTGAAGTGGCAATGGGCAGGACACATAGCTCGAAGAACTGACGGCCGATGGAGCAAAAAGGTTCTCGAGTGGAGACCACGTACTGGCAAGCGCAGCGTAGGACGACCGCCTGCACGATGGACCGACGACCTCATAAAGGTCGCAGGAAGTCGGTGGAAGCAGGCCGCTAGCGATCGTTCCCGCTGGAAATCGATGGGGGAGGCCTATGTTCAGCAGTGGACTACAACAGGCTGGTGATGATGATGATGATGAACATGCCCTGATTACTAGTATCTAGCACATTCAGTTTGAAAATTGTATCAAAATCTTGAAAATATTGTATTACCTATATTTATGTTAGAAAATATTTGTCTAATCGATGACGGAAAAGAGAATAAAGGCGGAAACATATTATTAAAACGCCACGCCACCCGACGACACGCCACGCGTGTTGAGTTCGACTCAACACGCGTCAAATGTATTGTTTTCTATAGACCAAAAACACACTATGAACACCCGACACGACGCCACGCGCGTACTGATTTACAGGTGTTGATACGTGGCGTGGCGTAGCGTTTTAATAAGGGTGTACTACGCCGAATCGAATGCCAAATAATCGAATATCAATTGATCGACCACTATAAATCGGACGACTAAATACTCGAACGTTCATAACATCGAATGGTTATTAAATCGAACATTCAATACATCGCACACTCAATACATCGAGTGTTCAGAATATCGACTGTTTGTTTGATCGAGTGATCAAAATATCGAATGTTTGTTTGATCGAGTGATCAAAATATCGAATGATTGTTTGATCGAGAGTTCAACGCATCGCATATTCATTCTATCCAAAGATCAATACAAATATTTTTTAAGAATACAAAAATAAAACTAAATTTTAATTGCATTAACATCTCTTTTGCCTCTTTTTTGTGAAGAAGGTCTCCCAATCTTGCGTTTGCCTTTTCAATGCAATAAAAATTTAGTTTTTTTTTTGTATTCTTAAAAAAAATTGTATTGATCTTTGGATAGAATGAATATGCGATGCGTTGAACTCTCGATCAAACAATCATTCGATATTTTGATCACTCGATCAAACAAACATTCGATATTTTGATTACTCGTTCAAACAAACAGTCGATATTCTGAACACTCGATGTATTGAGTGTGCGATGTTTTGAATGTTCGATTTAATAACCATTCGATGTTATGAACGTTCGAGTATTTAGTCGTTCGATTTATAGTGGTCGATCAATTGATATTCGATTATTTGGCATTCGATTTGGCGTAGTACACCCTTTTAATAATGTGTTTTCGCCTTAACGATTCTGAACAATCATGTCTAACCGAAATAATGTGATCACATTTCAATATATGTAATAAAATAATAAATTTGTGTGTAATTAAATCGATATTTGGCTCTAATAACTTAACAAAACTGAGTAACATTGATAGTACTTTTATATTCTTTTATTAGATCTAAGATTAATTGCATCAAAATATATGATATACATTATATAACGAGATTATTACAAAAACTACTTTATGTTCTCATTTTGTTTGTATTGGAATGTTTTAGTATTATTTAGTTAATAAGTTTAGCTATTTTATGAATTTATTATTACCAATTTTAAGCTCGATAAGAATGAAATGATTATTAAATAAAATTATACAATACTAAATTATGTTTTCATTTATCACATTTTGGATCAAGTACCATAAATGATTGCGAACTATGTATTTTTGGCGCTGGTTCAGACACAAAGGTTTAGATGATGTGTTTTCGAAGGACTTTTGATAATAAATATAGAATTCGGTAGTGCCGAGTCAGTCAGTAATGAAAAAGGAAAGGTTCAAACACACTAAATCACACGTGGCTTCCCAAGACTGCTGGATGCGGGCGGATTCCACTAAGACTGCAAAAGTCTTGTGGCTCTTGGCGTTAATACACACAATTTTGATAATCTCAATGCGGAATGTTCAGAATCACACTAGGTAAAGTTTACGTAGATAAATTAGTTTTATTATTTTTTATAAACATATGCGACACTGTTCTTGGATAGTTA
The DNA here is from genome assembly GCA_947037095.2 of Nycteola revayana. Classification (NCBI taxonomy): domain Eukaryota; kingdom Metazoa; phylum Arthropoda; class Insecta; order Lepidoptera; family Nolidae; genus Nycteola; species Nycteola revayana. Next base: position 20,915,091 of record OX344843.2, read on the forward strand.
TTTTTAAAAAGTAAAGTTCCGGAGGCGCTAGTCACATCCCCGTCAATTGTCATTGGATGACACGGTATGCGGTTGGTGCAGGATAGGAATAGGTAAATCGGAAATGACTCGAACGCTCTTTTTTTACGCAGGAAGTAACTAAAAAATTAAAATGCGGTTTTTTAATTGATTATTGAATTAAAAAAGGGCTCAAACAGATCTCGGTTTCTTTTTTATTCATTTTAGTCTGGGTAGAAAATCATTAGTTTTCGGAGATTGATACAAACAAAATAATACAATATGAACATTAGATTATATTTATTTATTCACTTAAATACAGTGCATCCGCTATAACCGCCGGTAGCGTTGGTCAGTACTTGTACTTAGCGTGCTTGCTGTGTTTCCTATGATGGTGCGAGGGGGGCGTGGCCGGGCTGCGTCTCCTTCGGTCCCGGTCTCGGTCACGTTCACGCTCTCTGTCCCGTTCCCGGTCCCGAGATCGGTCACGATCCTTTTCGCGGTCTCGTTCCCGCGATCTCGACCTCGATCTTGATTTAATTCGTTCACTAGCAACAAAAAGTTCAAAGAAGCTTTCACATAATAATATGTCACATGTTACCGATAAAAAGATCTATATATTTGCATCCATAGTTTAATATTCGATTGCCGCATGGTCCATAAAAACTTCGCAAATACGTTGTAATACTTGTGAAAAACTTGTGGAAACGGACTTTAAGCTGAACTAAACAGATTATGTAAGAGTAAAATTGTGTAATGATGTTACTATAATGATTGGATCATTATTTTTAGTTGGGTAATACATTAAGTTGTAAGAAAATTAGAAGGATTTAAAGGAAATCATTCCCTCACCTGTATCGTGATCTCTTTGGCGGCGGAGACAGAGATGGTTCTCGTGATTTCTTCGACTTCTTAGAAGAGGTCCTAAAACAAAACGAATTGTAAATTGAATACAAAATTTTGCTTAGTTTAGGCCGTAAGAAGAGAAGTTATTTTTTTTTTTTTTGTTTATGTGCAGAACTGCCGAATATATATATGCGAAGCATTAAATTGCATTGTATCTATTGAATTACTCGACGTAAAACCGTGTCCTAGAATGTAGGATAAAATTAGAAATATTACTTAATCAATTTACTTACGTAAAACCGGCTGAAGCTCTGCTCGCCTTTAAGTCCGAAGTAGCAAAACCCTCGTGGCCAACTACAAATTTTAATGTCCGTACGAAAAAATAAAATTACTTACGTAGAGTAAGTATCTAAGTCTTCGATGGGAGATCTTCGTTTGGGTTCAGGAGATTCCCTCGCTTCTTCATTGGCAGCCTCTTTTGCTTCTTTAAGAGCCTGCAGAAAAATTAAATATTTTTACCAGATATGTTCACTACTACTACATTAGTCACTTAAAGAGGCCAGCGAACAGGGAGCGACCGCCATATCTGCCGTATCAGTTATACGGGACCGTGGACTAGAATCACCCCGAAAGTGTGTGTAGTAAAGACCCTCTCCAACAAATTATGATATGGGGTCTGTGTTGCAGCGTGTATACGCCGTAAATTTTTAATAATTGGCACAAACGATTTTTTATCCGTATTACTATCAAAACGTATCAGTAAAATGAGAACAGACATGTCCTCAAGGAGACAGCAATGATAAATTCTTCTTGTTTAAAAAAAATAAACTTCATGGGCTGGTTTGTCATAAGAACTTTGCCAAGCTTAATCCCTCATAAGAACACACCATTAATTATTTATGTTATTTGGATATGGTATTCTACAAGGAGGAGTGGACAAATGAAGTTCAAAACAAATAAAGCGACCTAGGGCGTCCGGCTTGTGATCTTGTGGTCGCCGGTTCGATCCCTACCAATTGCACTACCGACGTGAACCCACTCATAACACAAGCATTTTAGCTTAATACGAGGGGTTAATAAGCATACTACTGCAAAAAGTCAGCAAGTAATATGAAATAAAAGCGACCTTCTTGATGAGTTTCCTCCGGTAGTGCTGTATCTGCTGCGGCGGGGTGAGGCCGGCGCGGCGCGCGCGCGCTCCCGCCTCCAGCTCGTCCGCGTACTTCAGCACGCGCACCTCGATGTCGCGCAAGGTCTCGCGCTTCAAAGATTGTTCTTCACTGAAATTGATTAATGAACTGTACCGAAAAAGAACAATTCTTAAATTATTTATGCGATGGGAGTGCGACTGAACTACGCCCTTAAGGGTCGGACACCAACAATAATTTACTGCGACCCGGTGGTTCGTAGTAACTTAACGGTAGTAACTTCTGGGACCTGGTGGTTTTGAGCTCGGGGGTGTTCTCAATCAGTTGTTCTGAATCTGGGTGTGTGTTTGTAAAGTAGTCTGCGATACAGGGATAAATGATGCAAGTGGGGGAGATTTCTCGTTTAAAAAAATAGAATAAAAATATATTAGCCTACATATTAAACATCACAATGAATGACTTAATAATCATCCTTTCCAATTGGTCATGACAGACAATATTAGCTATCCATGCTCAGCATGTACCGTTTATACTAACATACCAAGGATACGACAAGGCAGTCACAATATATTTATAGTTTATTATTATCGCTGAATGATGCGAACAGATGTTCATGTCGTAATTTTAACATTTAAGAGAAATATGTCTGAGAGCACTAAACTTAAAATATAAATATTATAAACAAAAATATTCATTTGGACATACACAAAATAGTAATAAAGAATGTTGTCAAAATTTTAATTACCATTTTTAAACTCCGTACTGTTCGGTAGATGAACAGTGACGATTCCAAATAAAAATAATTATTTTTTATGAATAAATGACTTACAAAACTGAACTAAAAAAAATATGTACACTTACGTCTCATGTTGGTGCGTGGATACGGGCGTGCTGGGCGCCGGTACATCTTCATCGCTGTGCACGGAGGTGCCGTCGATACCCTCGGCCCACGCGTCCCCGGGGGGCGGCCCGGGGTCTACGCTCTCCCAACGGCTCGGCACGAACGTGCCTCCGCCACCACGGGCCGACGACTCAGCCTCGAGGGGGATGCCGTCGATGTCCTCGTCCACTGGAGGGTGTAGTGAAAGTTTGATTATAATGATTGCGGTGACTGTAGCAAAAAATCTTGCGGGGGACTATGTTTAATCGTGAAAAATACTTATAATCAGAAGTTGAGTTTTTAGATATAAACAGACGAAATGACTTATAATTCTTATTAATAATTTAAAATAGGTACTTTTTAATAAAGAAGGCGTATCTTAATGCTTGTCCTAATTAATTGATCGTTTCGATAACTTTCGGTCAGGATTTTAATATATTTTATGAGTTCAATCAGTTTGGTTTCGGACCGTTTCGCGTGATTTGAACTAAAAATAAATCCATCTCATGTCATGCATGAATCTAAATTGAAATACTCTGTAAATTCAATGAAAATGGTTTAATTGTGATTTAGGGATATACAGGGATATACATACATGCATCGACCTCACTCGATGTTTACTATACGATGCATCGAATCGATAAGGAAAATAGGCAAAATGTGATTTTTTATTTATTTATTGTATGTTAATAATTTGGTGTCAACATAGTAGGGGTTTTCATTTAGAAAATACAACGACGTTTTCTTACTATGTAATGCATCGAGTCTGTACTGATATTTTTCGATGCATCAACTAAAGCGTAATGACTCAGGCAAGATCCCTATCGGTGGAGGCGTATATACTTTGCGCAGTATATACGGACTTTACACGGCCTGATGATGATGATGATACTTGCCGGGTACGATAACGGACGAAATACTTAAAGAGTCAGAAAACAGATATTTACTTTTTTGTAAAGATTATTAGTAGAGTTTTGCATTCTACTGGTATTCTTGTTAACTCCTCGTCATAATGATCATCATTATCACCGCGTATAACATCTTGTGCTGAACATGGGCCTTCCTCCTGAGGGAGGGTATTTGTCATAGTCATCACGCTTGGCCGGCGGGTTGGTTACCGCAATATTATGTTGTACCACACAAGGAACGCTGCTGCTCGTTCTTTGATATACGATTTATTATAGAGATAATGTTATAATAATCGTAACGGCTTAACATGCTTTCCGAGGTATGGAGGGTATTCGCTCAACCAACCAGACCCGGATAGTAATCTTAAAATTTACACAAAGATTTCTTGTCCGGAGTGGGGATCGTACCCAGGACCTCCGATATTTAAAGCGAGCCAAATACCGCTACGTTACGGAGATGATTCAAGCTAAAATGCTTATGTTACGGGTGGGTTTGGTAGGGCCACAAGATCACAAGTCCGACGTTCCTAGGCTACGGCCGCTCGTGCAAAGTAAAGAAGGCCGTACGTACCGGGCACGCCGTCGATGTCGTCGTGCAGCGCCCGGTCGGCGGGGCGGAGCGGCGCGTGCGCGGGCGCGGCGGGCGCGGGCGGCTCGAGGCGCGCGCGCTGCGCGGCCAGGCGGCGCAGCGCGGCCCCGTCCAGCGCGCCGCCCTCCCACGACTCCTCCGACGCGGACGACGCCGCGGGCGACGCGGGCGCCGGCGCCTCCGCCTCCTGCCGCCAGAGAATAAGCTCACTTACAGAGGCACGGGATGTGTTTCGACGTTAAATGAGTAGGTTTACGAAGAAGCGATTTACAATCGTTTCTTTAGAACTTAGAACCCACCATATTTTGAACTTTATGTACTTGTAATAAAGATCAAAACCAATCAATTCTAAACATACCCTCTGTCCGTTTAAGGATTAAAGATACTATATAATACTACTATATAATACTACTCAAAAATTATATTACACTACTCAAAAATTATATAATACTACTCAAAAATTACATCGAATTCACTGCCTCTTTTCACGTACAACTCAAAATATGGCAATTTACTAGAAATTGCCATATTTTGAGTTCACCTGTGAGATGATAAAGGCCTCTATACTGTCAACAGAATAGCTGAGACTCATATTTTGTAGTAAAACATTTGATAAGTTAAATACGCTTCAGACATTAATAAGGTAACCCTTATTAATGTCTGAAGCGTATTTAACTTATCAAATGTTTAACTTAAAAATTTTTAAGAAAAGGATCGTTTGTGATATCTCACAAACGATCCTTTTCTTAAAATTTTTACTTCAGAAAAAACACATACCATTCCCAAGTAAACTCATAGTACCAAGTATTGTTCCTCAATACAAAAAAAGAGTCTAAAGTAACGATAAAACTATTAAATAAAAAAACAAATAAAAAAATGTGCATTTATGAAAAGAAATAGTATTAGTTGTAACTATTTTAAAGGCGAGAGTGTTTTTTTTAATCCAGAGCGGAGCGAAGGATTCTACAGTAGAATCCCGAGCGTAGCGAGGGATTCTTAACTAGAATCCTGAGCGCAGCGAGGGATTAAAAGTATGTCACTCGAGCTTAAAATAGTGTTGCTCCCGAGGTGGACACTCTACTTTTTATCACCTCTATGAGAAAATAAGTAAGTGCAACTTATGAACAAGAATTTATTTACGTACAATGAAGAACTATAAGACATAATAATACTTTCACTTGAGGAAGACGCACTCATTTTTTATAATTCTAAAATCTGAATATGAATCAACTACGAACGAAAGCAGAATGAATTTAATTTCGCGCGTTGTTTATTTTTCATCAACTTTTTTAAATTTGGCGCGCTCGCAGTTTTTCAGCCAGTCACATATACAATACATTGTTCCCGCATGGTTTGTGATTCACCTCTTTGCTAATTGAAAAATTATTAACAATATCCACATTCCAAATTCAAATCGATTTTGGTCCCTAGGGATTAATGAGCTATTTTGGTCCCTGTTTACGAGGAATAAACTAGCTCTTTTTGAAAAGATGTGATAAAAAATACTTTAATATTTTTTTGTTCTTAAATAGTACATTACGATACGTGTGACCTAAGTAGCCTATTATTGCACAGCGTGAAGTTAGCGCCCGAGCGTAGCGAGGGTGCTAAACGCCGTGCAATAATAGGCTACTTAAGTCACGAGTATCGGATACTATTTTATAGCAGATGTGACATAAACCCGCCCCGGACTCGCGGGGGGTGGTGGATTAGGATATGTGTGACCTAAGCAGCCTATTATTGCACGGCGTGAAGTTAGCTGGGGGGGTGGTGGGGGGGAACACGGGGGGTTCGTCGCGGGATGAATTTATTTATTTAAAAGTCACATTCAAATCATTGCAATTTTTTATGTCATCATTTTTTTAATTCATTTCTTCATACTTTTTCAATGACATTTAAAAGTGTTTGCTTCCAATTTTCATGCATGTGTGAAGTTAGTCGATTAATTTACGCACCGTGCAGAAATAGGCAACTTAGGTCACGGAAAAAATGAGGGTTTTCACATCTTGAATGGAGGCTATCATACATTATGATACCCTGCAAGACGTTATTCCCTAAATGTTACATTAAAATATACTCTAACTAGCAAGCATTGAAGCAAATACAAATCCTATCTCTTTTACTTAATAGATAGGATTGTACCTATTAGCTCACCTTATCATGTCCCAAGAACACATCATTGATATGTAACAGAAAGTCAGTAGGGTAGACGGCCCAGTCGGCCCACGCCTGCAGTATGCGGGTCACTCGCGCTCGGAATCCTTCTTGTTGCAAGCGTGACGTCATGCGTGACCATGCCAAGTGCGAGTTGCGCATTATCTCTGCTAGGCGCTGCTGGAAACTGGAAATACAGGATTATATTAGCCGTTTATATTTCAACATTTAGTTTTAAACCAAAAAGAATATTGGTTAATATGCAGCTTCATTATGAAGTCGTTACGAACATTATTGCACTGTGCGACACAGGTACAGTCTCACACACAGTACTCACGCGCTGCGGTAGGCGCTGGCGTTGGTGAGCTTGGCGCCCGCGTTGTGCAGTATGTCTGACACCAGGTACAGTCGCGCCACTCTCTTGGCGGGCGCGGTGTGCTCGCCGGCCAGCGCCTCGGCCACGCAGGCCGCCACCTCGCCGGCCAGGGACTGTGCGACACAGGTACAGTCTCACACACAGTACTCACGCGCTGCGGTAGGCGCTGGCGTTGGTGAGCTTGGCGCCCGCGTTGTGCAGTATGTCTGACACCAGGTACAGTCGCGCCACTCTCTTGGCGGGCGCGGTGTGCTCGCCGGCCAGCGCCTCGGCCACGCAGGCCGCCACCTCGCCGGCCAGGGACTGTGCGACACAGGTACAGTCTCACACACAGTACTCACGCGCTGCGGTAGGCGCTGGCGTTGGTGAGCTTGGCGCCCGCGTTGTGCAGTATGTCTGACACCAGGTACAGTCGCGCCACTCTCTTGGCGGGCGCGGTGTGCTCGCCGGCCAGCGCCTCGGCCACGCAGGCCGCCACCTCGCCGGCCAGGGACTGTGCGACACAGGTACAGTCTCACACACAGTACTCACGCGCTGCGGTAGGCGCTGGCGTTGGTGAGCTTGGCGCCCGCGTTGTGCAGTATGTCTGACACCAGGTACAGTCGCGCCACTCTCTTGGCGGGCGCGGTGTGCTCGCCGGCCAGCGCCTCGGCCACGCAGGCCGCCACCTCGCCGGCCAGGGACTGTGCGACACAGGTACAGTCTCACACACAGTACTCACGCGCTGCGGTAGGCGCTGGCGTTGGTGAGCTTGGCGCCCGCGTTGTGCAGTATGTCTGACACCAGGTACAGTCGCGCCACTCTCTTGGCGGGCGCGGTGTGCTCGCCGGCCAGCGCCTCGGCCACGCAGGCCGCCACCTCGCCGGCCAGGGACTGTGCGACACAGGTACAGTCTCACACACAGTACTCACGCGCTGCGGTAGGCGCTGGCGTTGGTGAGCTTGGCGCCCGCGTTGTGCAGTATGTCTGACACCAGGTACAGTCGCGCCACTCTCTTGGCGGGCGCGGTGTGCTCGCCGGCCAGCGCCTCGGCCACGCAGGCCGCCACCTCGCCGGCCAGGGACTGTGCGACACAGGTACAGTCTCACACACAGTACTCACGCGCTGCGGTAGGCGCTGGCGTTGGTGAGCTTGGCGCCCGCGTTGTGCAGTATGTCTGACACCAGGTACAGTCGCGCCACTCTCTTGGCGGGCGCGGTGTGCTCGCCGGCCAGCGCCTCGGCCACGCAGGCCGCCACCTCGCCGGCCAGGGACTGTGCGACACAGGTACAGTCTCACACACAGTACTCACGCGCTGCGGTAGGCGCTGGCGTTGGTGAGCTTGGCGCCCGCGTTGTGCAGTATGTCTGACACCAGGTACAGTCGCGCCACTCTCTTGGCGGGCGCGGTGTGCTCGCCGGCCAGCGCCTCGGCCACGCAGGCCGCCACCTCGCCGGCCAGGGACTGTGCGACACAGGTACAGTCTCACACACAGTACTCACGCGCTGCGGTAGGCGCTGGCGTTGGTGAGCTTGGCGCCCGCGTTGTGCAGTATGTCTGACACCAGGTACAGTCGCGCCACTCTCTTGGCGGGCGCGGTGTGCTCGCCGGCCAGCGCCTCGGCCACGCAGGCCGCCACCTCGCCGGCCAGGGACTGTGCGACACAGGTACAGTCTCACACACAGTACTCACGCGCTGCGGTAGGCGCTGGCGTTGGTGAGCTTGGCGCCCGCGTTGTGCAGTATGTCTGACACCAGGTACAGTCGCGCCACTCTCTTGGCGGGCGCGGTGTGCTCGCCGGCCAGCGCCTCGGCCACGCAGGCCGCCACCTCGCCGGCCAGGGACTGTGCGACACAGGTACAGTCTCACACACAGTACTCACGCGCTGCGGTAGGCGCTGGCGTTGGTGAGCTTGGCGCCCGCGTTGTGCAGTATGTCTGACACCAGGTACAGTCGCGCCACTCTCTTGGCGGGCGCGGTGTGCTCGCCGGCCAGCGCCTCGGCCACGCAGGCCGCCACCTCGCCGGCCAGGGACTGTGCGACACAGGTACAGTCTCACACACAGTACTCACGCGCTGCGGTAGGCGCTGGCGTTGGTGAGCTTGGCGCCCGCGTTGTGCAGTATGTCTGACACCAGGTACAGTCGCGCCACTCTCTTGGCGGGCGCGGTGTGCTCGCCGGCCAGCGCCTCGGCCACGCAGGCCGCCACCTCGCCGGCCGCCTCCGCGTGCTCGAGGCACCACGCCATGGCGGCGCCCACCGCGCTGCGGGACGGAGTCAGCGAACGGATCAGCTCTTCTAAGCGGTCGCGCTGGCTGAAAACAAACATTGTATTATAAGCGATGCCCTCAGCCTATGTTGTCAGAATACCGTATGTTCATTTGCACAATCCGCCAAAAATATTGACTTCTTTAGAATATTCAATGTATGGAGAGAAAGTTGTACAAACAAGAATTGTAAGTTACGTCGAATATGTTTATGGTTTTTTAGATATTAACACACATTAAAAATATTGTTACTGCATTATGTCCCCATCATATAAACATAAATAACCGTCTCTGTTTTATTAAAAAAAACAAGATACACTAAAACTTGTATAATCGTAAATGGTTAATATAAATTTACTTACTTGTTGGATAGTGTTCCTCTAATGTTGTCCTTCGCATCTTCTTCGTCGACCAGCTCTTCCGGCATACCGGCGGTATACAGGTTCATTACCGGTGGACGCCACACTGAACCACCTTCAAAACGTAATCGTAGATTACGTATTTATAGGTTTTGTAAAAAAAACTAAATCAGACACCAGCACCTCGCAAAGTTGAACATTAAGCTATCTAACTGCATTAAGCTCAATTTTATTGTAAAGAGTCTGATGTTCATTTTGTGAGGAGAGAATAAATGTTTTTTTATTTTATTATAGAGTATTGTGAATAAGAAATAAAACGCTAAGCGTAACTTAGATGGCGCCACAAACATAGTCAACACTACAAACTAAGCAACCTGCGCAAGAGGGCGTCCCCTGTAGGACTTGGACCTCGGCTCAGGGCGGTCGCTGACGGGGAGATTGAGGGATTATGGCTTTTAGTTTCTTTAGGGGAATTTTGTGCAATTGTCGCTCTACTTTACAGTTCGCGGGCCTCTCGGACTTCGGGTCTACGAGGGGACGTTTCGAACATCCAAATACACTTATTACTACTCCCGTTCCCGTGATAACTTCATAATTAAATGTAGCCCATCGCACATTAATTTGGAAATCGTGACTAAACAACAAAAAGATCTAAGTAAGATGGCATTAATATATAAATTTCGTGAAAATTTCGTTTAGTACCGTGCACACCTTAACATGGCGTTTTCAAATGGTGAAAGAATTTTTGAATCTATTAAATATAAACAAAAATCTTTTTTTTTATTATTATTCAACCTATTTAACCTCTTTTTAACTACCTCTGAGGATGTTTTCAAAGAACCGGAAAACACTTGTAGGTTATTTACGTTTAGGAGCTCGCATAATACATTTCATAGAATTTTGAGCAGGTTTTAAACATTTTCCAAGCATGAATCTAAAGTTTTATCAAATCGTTGCTAATTGCAAGATTTTTCCATATTAACTTGCAACCCGTATTTCATTCCTTAAAGTATTTTTTGGTTAATTTCCTTCGTATTTCGGATTTATATCTTTTATATTAGATACCTAACTGTAATTGTTATAATTTATTTACTTCATTTCTAAGGCAAAATGCTTGTTCTGTCTATATTATAGAACAAGCATTTTTTAACAAATTACTATCTGTAATTATACAGATTATAATATCTATATTATATTTGAATAATTGTCTTTATTTGGGTAGACCATGAGCATAATAACGATCTTTAATGCTACCACTGGATCCAATGCGCTTCAACTAAGAAGATCCATCGAAACAAACTCAGTGGGTTACTGTACCAGCGGTTTCCACATGAGACGGTCTGGCGAAACATACTCAAATGGATTTTTGATCCAGTATTTTTTTTTTTTAGTTTCTACTGGTTTTCTTTTTATTATTTATTTTATTTTCGACTTTATAAGATTGAATGATATTGAGACAAAACTAGCGATATTTGTAGATAAGGTATGCAATGAAGTAATGACAGATAGTTTACAGAATAAGACACAGTTCTAGTTTTTGCCAAACGTCTTTATCCTCAATTTAATTCCGAATACTATAAGAACCATGTTTAACGGGAGAACAGTTTTAACATGTGTTTAAATCTTATATAACTAGGGAGTTAATTATAAAAGTTATACAATTTCCCATAAATGATTTAATCGATTTCAGCTCTAAATCTTGGAACAGCAAGATTGTATTTATTTCTAGTGTTAATAATATGAATATTATTTTTAACTATATATTTTCCCCTAATCCATATTCGGCGGTTAGTTCGTTTTTGCTATACGAATTTAGTATTAACAACAGCAGCTGACCCTCACAGCAGAATTCCATAAGACCTCATGTTATAAAAGTACGCGAAATGCACTGCCTTGCCGTGTCTTCATCGGACAACTGTCAAATTTTCCACACAGAAAAAGAGGCTGAAGTTAATCTACCAGCTCGTTTTCGCTCCGCTCAATGTTACGGCCACATTGTAGTTTAGACTCTTAGGTAATTCCTAAAAATAAGGTAAACGTGACTAAATCCAATTTTTATGAATTGAATGAAACTACTGGCATAGTATGGACATCTTGTAGTACAATTTTTTCTGCATTAAATAAGATTATTTGATCATTATCCTTTTGTTTTAAGTTTAAAAAACAATGAAGAGTTAAGCAAAAAGAATAATATGTAACAATTTATTTATCAGGTAGGTGGGAGATCATTTATATAAACTTGAAACAGGACAGGATCTAAGATTGATCCTGAGGTATGCCCATTTTAACAATATGTCTTTCACAATCAGGGTCACGCCATCTACATATACTATTTTTATTTTCAATTTTATAAATACGATATTACAAGTTCAAGTTATTTATCATAGGTTAACCATAATATTTCAACCTAAGTGTGTTTCATGATCTACAGTCTACATAATCAAATGCCTTGGAGAGGTCACAGAAGGCTCTTGAGCATCCTGTGATCTCTAGTAACTGATCACTCCATCAGCTAAAGACATATTTAGGATAGCTGGTATATCGTAAAGCTTAAGAAGAGTATAATAAACCATTTTTGCACTGAAAAAATGTTTATAGTTAAAGTATATAAATTTGTAAACCGAACACTAAAAAAGTACGTACCTTTAAACATTCGGAAGTCATCTAATGGCCAACTTTTGGGCGAGTCGCCCTGGAGCATAGAGAATAGTTTCCACCTACCAGCCAAGAAAAAAAAATAGATATATATTTTGAGATTCCACAGAGAGTAGGTACAGGCGCGGATTAATCTTGGTCCCTCGAAAATGGGGGGCAATGCCTGTATCGACATTTTTGTATTGTCATGGTGCTGCACTGTATTTAAAGTGGCGTCTGGACGTCTGGTCATTTTATAGTGGCGTCGGGACGCCTGGTCATTTTCTTGTGGCTTCGGGCGCATCGTCATTTTATAGTGGCATCAGGACGCGTGGCCATTCTATAGTGGGGACGCGTCGTCATTTTATAGTGGCGTCGGGACGCGTCATCATTAAATAGTGGCGTCGGCGTCGGGACGCCTGGTCATTGTATAGTCGACTAAATGCCCCGTCATTTTAAAGTGGCGTGAGGATGCCTCGTCATTTTAAAGTGGTGTCGGGAAGTGGCGTCGGGATGCCTCTTCATTTTAAAGTGGTGTCGGGAAGTGTCGTCATTTTAAAGTGGCGTCGGGATGCCTCGTCATTTTGAAGTGGCGTCGGGACGTGTCGTCATTTTAAAGTGGCGTCGGGATGCCTCGTCATATTTAAGTGGCGTCGGGAAGCGCTGTCATTTTAAAGTGGCGTCGGGAATACAAATTTGTGAAGCATACCTGTAGTAAACATGTGCTGGCGACTGGTTCTCGAACAGAAAGCGGAAGAAGGGGTTGTTGATCTCTTTGTTCATAATGATGGCTTCGAACATGGGACCCTCACGGATCACGAACTCTACCATGCGATGGATCAGCATTAGGATGTTTCTACAAATAAAATAATTACCCATTTACTGTTTACTAGAAGGACTAGATCTTATCTTGGTCATTATATGCTAATTATACTTATAAAAAAATTTACAAATCGCCCAAAAGTTAAAATCTATAAAGTATAAATTTGTAGGCTATTTGTAAAATAATTGTAAGTCAAGATAAATTCGAAATAGGAGTAACACTGATAGAGACTTAAAATATCTATTTAAGTAAAGCTGTTGCTTGTTGTAAGGCTGTAGTTGAAAATGCTTCAATTTCGTTACATTTCTTGAGATGAGCGCTGTTCAGATACACGAAATAAACGAAATAAACGATTTTTATTCAGCACTTAGGTATTTACATACACTTGTACTTGTCAAGAAAATTAACAATGCATATAACATTAATTATAAATAGGTAACATTTACTATTAAATTATGTTTGTCCAGTTCAGACACAGATGTCTTGTGAATAGAACGTAAAATAAGATTTTATTTTGTGTTTCAAACTGCTATAAGTCATGAAATAATTTATATTATTTTTTATATTTTCTCTCGACCGTTTCGTTGATTGTAAATGGAATTAATTTTAATCGCTAATTTACAAATCAATAAGCATGTAATATACGCACCTTTCTGTTGGTACAACTACTTTGACGATAGATTGTGACAGGATCTGAAATAAACAATGTTTTGTTTTTATTCTTTGCTATTTCACCGAGCATAGAGGCGAGCAGGGCTCCAGCTTTTCGATATGGTTTAACTACAAATTAAGAGGCCCGCTGTTGGGCTTGGACCTCGGCTCAGCACTTTAATGTTTAGTGTAGTTTTGTGCAACTGTTGCTAAACTGTACAGTTCGCGAGCCCCTCGGACTTCTGGCCTACGAGAACATAGAATAACATGGGAAACCTAATGTATTTATTTATGTAGACACACTAGTTACAATAATGAAGCACGACAAAAAGGGAACTATGTACAAACTTATTTCTAAATAAATATTAGGTTTCCCCCACCATGCAAGATTTCATATATTTTTCACAGAGTTTAGTAAAAATACAATCACTACATAGTATAAAACAAAGTCACTTTCTCTGTCCCTATATCCCTATGTATGCTTAAATCTTTAAAACTACGCAACGGATTTTGATGCGGTTTTTTTTAATAGATAGTGATTCAAGAGGATGGTTTGTCTGTATCAGCGTTGCGACCGTGCGAAACCGGGGCGGGTCGCTAGTAAATTATAATAAACATTACCGTGTCATAATCCTGTTTGTCGTCTGGGTCACTTGGATAGTATTCGCCGAGACGCACGCGTGGAATCTACACAAGAAAAATAATTCACAATAACAGTATCCAATAATAAAGGGTTGCCAACCGTCCTGTTTCCCAAAGTCATATCTTGGTTTTAGTAATGTCCTGGGAAGTCCTGTATAGTTTTTAAGAAGCGTCCTGGGTTTTTTAAAGCGCCCTAATAAAGTATATTGAAATTCGCGCGCTTATATTCTTATTACTTGAATTTTATTTTTCTACAAATTAATTGAAAATAAGCAATTCTATTACAGTGTCCTGTTTCAAAAAAAAATTGTCTTGGTTTTTTTAAATGTTGGTTGGCAACCCTACAATAATGTATATTTTTACTTAGCTGTATTACACTGGAGAAGAGAGACGAAAGATAATGAAACACATGATACGTATCACGGCACGTTACAACAAATATATATAGAACTAGCTGTGCCCGCGACTTCATCCTTAATGGGCTAGGATCACGGCTGAGGGCACCGCTAAAGCTATGAGAAATATTACTATTACGGCAGCGTAGAAATATGAAAGCATTGACCACACTATTTTCCTTACTTGATTCATTCTCCCTCTTCTCCACCCTACTTAACATCTAATTTTCAATACTGCTTTTCTAATCACCGTAAATCAATGCGTTCCCTTCACAACCGTCTCCTCTATTGTCCTCAATATCGTGCCGATTTTATACATTCTTCATTTTTCGTTCAGTCTATTTTACTCTGGAATGCGCTGCCTTTTGGAGTCAGGATGGCTAAGAATTGCTTATCTTTCAAAAATAAAATACGAGAACATTTCATGAAAAATTTAGCAGAGTTGTCACAACTTTTAAAGCTTATTTATTATTTATTTGTGTATTATTTATATAGAGTATATATTTAGTATAGTGTGTATTTTTTTTAATATATAATTATTATTTACCTTAGCAGTATTTATTTTCCCTACAACATTTCCATCTCTGTGCACCTACCACTTTCATTCTGCACCACCCAATGGTTGACTGGGAGATAATGCTTTAGGTATTAAGTCCGCCTATGTACTATTTAGTGCTAAAGTTTTAAATAAATAAATAAATTACTGTAACAATATTTATATAAAAAAGAGGACTTGATCACTGGCACGGACTACAGGCACTGGATCATCGGGACAGGGGGCCAACGCGGTCCTCGGTCTGTCCGGGGAGGACCCTAGCCTAGCTAACCTGCAGGTTACTCTAACTACTTAATTGACACTATCTACTCTTAAAGGCATAGCATACAATCAAAAATAAAATATTTCATATTTTGCACATAGCGCCACGAGCCGTGAAACGTTGCATGTAGACTATCATGTCCTTCCGTTACGGACGTAACAAGTTTTAGGTACCCTGTTAATGAGATGTTTGGGCGGCTGCGCGTTGAAGGGTAGTCCAGAGGGTGGTGGCGGCTTGCTGGGCTGCTGCAGGGCGGGCGGAATGTAGATGGGTACGGGCGGGATAACCACCGCCTTGCCCCAACCCAGCTTCATCTCATAACTCATTATTTCTTTACCTGTGCGGATATATTAATTTCGGTTTGTTAATGTGTGTCAATCAATCTAGCAGAAATTTTGACTTTGACTTTGAAGCATAAGGACCGATGTTTTTGAGAAGTATTAGGTCCTAAGTGCCAGTTTACAATAAAAACCCATACGACGTTTGACGGAACCAACGGCCCTACGTGCGGCACGAAAGGAATTCAATCAACCAACCAGACCCGGAAAGAAATCTTAGAATTTACAAATAGATTTCATGTCCGGTGCGGGGCTCGAACCCACGACCTCCTAGACTCAAAGCGAGACTTATAGCGCTACGGCACGGTGGTTGTCTAGAAATATATGCTTCATGAAATACTTAATCGTGTGATGCCGTCAGATATACATAGACTACTGTAATACTATGAGACAGTTTGACCGCCATAACAGTCTGAAAGTATCGTATTCTGAAGTAAACTATAGTTATGGTACCTGATTATTGCCCTCGATTTTTAAATGCAATACATATGTTGATGTAACATTACATTGAAATCTCTAAATTGACGTATTTACAAGGTAACATAATTTACTTCGCGTTTTTTAAACAATGCGGCATGTCCATATTATTTTCAACACAGTCGGAATGATTACCGGTCATAGACAATAGAAGGTATGTCCACGTTATGATATCGCCTTGGAAATTACGTCATTTGGTCTTGAAAACTCTACCTTCACATGTATTTCTTCAATCATGTTAGATATAATAAAAAATAACATACCATTGATATTCTTGAGCGCCCGTTCCCCGTCTTTACGCGACATGAAGGCCACAAACCCGCAGTTCCGACCGCGGGCCTTCTCCTCGTCAGAGCGCGGCCACATGATCTTGATACTCGCCAGTGGGCCGTAGCGACCGAAGATCTCCATTAGTTGTTGTTCTGTGATCTAGGAGACATAGTAGAAGGAATTAGGTACAGTGAAGCAATATTAAGGATAGAACGTGACTTCAATTGTGGTAGTCTATTCTAAGCCGGAAACTACCAGTTTAGAATATTTGCTTGGCAGTTAATTTTGTTTATGTTATTAGCCAACATAATAAACAATAATATGCATTTAGTATAAACCTGTTATTTTTCCAATGCAAACAAACACTTCAATTTAATTTATTAAATTTTATATAGATATATATAAATAATGAGACCGCCCAGGCCAAACCAAATAATGTGCAGAAAAATTATGATGAGATGTAAAAAGATAATACAACACGCTTACTTTAGGATTTAAGTTGCCAAGATACAAGTTGGTGGTGTTAGGGTCGCCGGTGTCGTAGGAACCAACATCAGGTATAACATCTATGACAGGTTCAATTCCTACTACGCCACGCTCACGTAAAACATTCTTATACTTGTGACGTTCAGACCTCTCTTCTTGAATTCTGAAATAAGGTATGAACAAAATTATATATTGCCATTTGCAATTTGATAGTTTGGACATAGACAAGACTGACTATACTGTGGAATGAATTGTGTGAGCTACATTTACAAACCTTCATCATCATCATCATCATCATCATCAGCCCATATAACATCCACTGCTAAACATGGGCCTCCTCCTGAGGGAGTGTATTTGCCATAGTCACCACAAGCTCAGCAGACGGGTTGGATATGCCAGTATTATGATGTGCCACACAAGGAAACGCTGCTGCCCGTTTCTTGCTATACCATTATTATAGATGTTGTTATGATAACCAACCAGACCCAGAAAGAAATCTTAGAATTTACACACAGATTCCCTGCCCGGAGTTGGGATCGTACCCACAACCTACGAGATTTTTGGCCTCTTGAGTGGGCCATAGTGCATGTTTATTACCACAGTTTAAAACAGTACTTATCAAGTTTTGTTGATGAAATTAAAGTACTCACTGTCTAAGCTCCTCTTTGAATAACTCTAAGTTACTTTTCTTCTTGTCCTGTCCTTTCTTCTTGGCATGGAGTCTACCGAGTGGCTCAGGTCTTTGTGCCAAGTTCCGCACCATATCAACTTCCGAGGTGAATGATCGTTTTTCATCCAACCGGGACACTGGCTTGTAGAGTTTCCCTCTTTCAGAAGTATCTTCCTCTGCAATAATTATAGAAGAGTCAATTTATAGTATTTCAACTATTAAAGTTAATCAACTTTTAATAATGGTAAACCACTTTATTTAATTACTAGCTGATGCGCGCGACTGTGTCCGCATGGTGTTTTTTATTCCTTCAGTTTTTTTGGCTATCCCACGGGATCTCATTAATTTTCTGTGATTAAAAGTATTTTAAATGTTGACCAGGGATGTAAGGTACCACAATGCAAAATTTCATTTAAATTGGTGCAACAGTTTCTGAGATTAGCCCATACAAACAGACAGAGAAACAAAAAAATTATAAAAAATCTGGATGTATTCTATTTCACTCTACATCCCCTGACTTAGTTTTTTTGCGTTTTTTTTTCTATGTGCAGACTTTCAACCTCTACAGTTTTATTCTAAATCTACTCTAATCTAAATCTGATACTTTTCAAAGACTAAATATGGATCTTACTAATATTGGTATGTGTTTAGTTTTATTGTCATTTTACTTACATAAAAATATTAAAACTAAAACACTATAAAATATAAATTTATGTCTATGTAAATCTATCTCTTTTCTTGACTGTACACATATTTTGAAATTTATTTTTATTAGGTATATCATTTGTTACATAAATAATATACTAACTTCTAGCTCCTGCATCATAAGTTCCAGCTTTCACCCAAACTTTGCTAGCGGTACTGGGGGCCTCCTGGAATGTCTCCACAAACTCCTTGAACACCTGAAAAAATTGATGATGATCAATATGACTGTCTTTGGTATTTTCTTGGGATGATTGTACTGGATTGCCATATACTTTCTGCGTAATTTTTATTTAAATTGAACTGTTTTTTTTTATTATTTATCACTATTGGACATCAAAAAATTCTTCCGCAACATTGCCTCTGGACATAGTTACCAGAAGGCTTTCTGTGTATTAATTTCAATGTCATTATAATTATATACTAGCAGATATCTGATATGTGTATTAGGTACTATATTATAACAGATACATTCTATGCTTTCTTTCTGTGGTCTAATACTGTCTTCCGATTATTGTCTTTTTAATAAAACCACCATTAGGCAAATTGGTTGGATGTTTACGAAGTAAGTAGTTTTTTGTGTTATATTTATAGATAAATATCATCCTGAAATGTTGAATATAAAACAAATTAAATGTAAATCCTATTACCTAACCATGACACACTTTAACTATACTCTTACCAATATTATTATTATAAAATTTATTGAATTTTTATTTTGTATAAATTACCTATATATCTTATATATAAAGTTTCCTTCTATATTGAATATACCAACTTAGTTAGTTTTTAATTAATAAGATAAGGGTATATACAATATGTAAAAATTGGTAACAATACAATACATACTTATTATGTCAGTAAATTACAAATGTTTTATCAAATTGTATTTAACATTACATATTTTGTATCAATATAAAACCAATAGCTTCTGCGTGCGGTGTCACCCGTATAACTCCCATCCCCATGGGAATTCATAATAAATATTCCTCGATAAATTGACTATCCAACACTGAAAGATTTTTTTTAAATCAGACCAGTAGCTCCTGAGATTAGCTCGTTAAAACAAACAAACTCTGCAGCTTTATAATATTAGTATAGATGAGTCTTTACAGCTATATTGAAGTTTTGTTCATAGCAAGCTGACCAACTACAATGTGTTTGTTATCATTCAAATTTGATTTTGATTAAAAATTCTCTCTTTTCTCTCAAAACTACTAATCAGGTACTGGTCTTAAGCTATAATACTCAATTTAAGGGGAGACAAATACCACAAAATCGCTTCCGACATGACCGGTAACAGAAAAATCAATAAACATACATGTGCAGCAGCTTCCTCTTCTTCCTTCTTCTTGAGATCTTCTAGCTCTTTCTTAGAGAGCCCTCGGGAACTCATATTGAATCACTAACTAGACTTTTTAACACAAAAACTATCGATTACGACGACAAACAAAATACATTATTATAACAATTTGTCCATTTTTTAAAAACATACGTTACAGTACGATACCTAGTAATATATAATTGTAACTTAAGTATTTATCATATTGGACTTGAAACTAACAAATTCAATACAAATTGGCAAAATTGAACATAACATAACCTAAATTTACAAAAACGCCAACTGACGTTTGTATAGCTGTTTAGGTGACGTACCATACCAAAACTTTAGTCGATTATTGAAAAAATATTTACTACAATTCGTAAACGATTGCCGGTCACGATAACTAGAATTTAGATTTTTTGAACAATAAATACTATAATTGCATTTAGCACTTAGAGATTACTGGTAATGTTCTAGTAAGCAGCAAAAGCTTTATGGAACAAAAAAATCTGTCTAAAATGTTAACATGTTATCCACTGTGCTCCTACTCTGAAATTAGTTTTTACAACTTTAGGTTACGAATCTATAGTAATCACATATGTTTTAAGATCCATGAACCTTATTTTAATTTGATATTACAAAAGTACTTTTAATTTAACCCCTCTGTAGGCCTATGCCGCATCTGCGCGCTCAAACTTTCCTCTGAGCGTCCGATATGACCCGAACGACGAGATAACAACTTACCAACTAGCAGTAAAAAGACTGCAAGAAAGTTGCACCACTACACAGATACCACTCTATCCGACTTGCCGGAGAAGAGTGCGCCCGCGAACGCAACGCGTCCCTCCTTGTCCTCCTGACCCTTAGTTTGCAAAGAACCATCCGATGCCCTTGTAGACCCGAATTCCGAGAGGCCCGCGAACTGTAAAGTAGAGCGACAGTTGCACAATACTCCCCTAAATTACTAAAAATCATAATCCCTAAATCTCATCGCCAGCGACCGCCCTGAGCCGAGGTACAAGCCCCACAGGGGGCGCCCTCTTGCGCAGGTTGCTTAGTTTGTAGATTTTAAACCATTTATTAAGGCTGGAGTTCTGCTCGCCTTTATGCCCGGTGAAGTAGCAAAAGCCTCATAAAACACAAAAAAAAACTCAAACTTTGTTTGAATACACATCGAAAAACTATTCTTATAACTGACGAACTAATTGAAACAGTATAAACTGTTTCAATTAGTTGAACATGTTACGAACAAATTTTGTTAGGTGCAATTTTTATTTTTATTTTGAAAAATATTTTAATGGGAGTCATGGGTATTATGCGTCATATCTATACTAATATTATAAATCTGCAAAGTTTGTTTGTTTGTTTGAAAGTGCTAATCTCAGGAACTAATGGTCCGATTAAAAAAATCTTTCAGTGTTGGATAGTTAATTTATGGAGGAAGGTCATACATTTTATTTAAAAAAAAATTAGGGATCCGTAAGAAAATTGCGATTTTGTTACCCAAGGTTCGAAAAAAAATCGAAAACCTCTTTAATCGTGCGCTGCAAAAACTATTGACAATAGAACAAAATGATGTACAACGGGTTTGTAGTTCTTATTAAGATCTACAAAAAAGTCCGCGAGAGCACATATCTAACATAGTTTAGTCACAATTCTATGTAAATAAAAAATATTAAATCGTCCGAAGAAAGAAACTACGTTAAATGTGTATCGTAATATTAATCCTTATCCAAATTAAGCATGTTATCAAGGGTATTTATGTAGAAGTAAAATACTTTTTGTTTTATTCCAATCGGACATTTCGTTGAGAAATTATCTCGAGTATAAAAACGCAAAGAATTGGTACCTAATAATGAGTTATTTGCCATAATAGATAAAGCTGAAGAGTTTGTTTGCTTGACCGCGCTAATCTCAGCAACTACTGGTCCGATTTGAAAAATTCTTGCAGTGTTAGATAGCCCATTTATCGAGGAAGGCTATAAGCTATATTTTATTATAAAGTTTTTACGGAAACGGGAGTTACGCGGGTGAAACCGCGCACGGGAAGCTATATTTTAATAAATAGTATTATTTAATAAATGCTTACAGCGTACAGAAGGCGGATCATGACCCAATTCTTGTTTCCAACCTAATGGCGTCTTGTTAAGGTTCAAAATATTTGGTTAGTAGTGAAACGTAACATTAATTGCAATAAATAATTTCAGAAGAGAAATACTGTTACTTGCATTATTGTAATATTCCAGAACAAAAATAATTAATTCGTAATATATTCCTAATTCGGAAATGGTGGTGAAAATAATAATTTACTTTATCAACTGTCCTATTATGTTATTTACTAACAAGTGGAATATTCTATACCCAAATGAGACACAAGGAATATATATTATATATTTATTTTAAATCTTAATCCGGATCGTTGAAGTATTATAGCAGATTAATAATGAACTCTTGTTTACACTTACGTCGAATAATATTCTACACCAATGCCGAACCCTTTCGTGCATATAGATGCAAAAGATTAAGCTGATTTTCCTTAATTCTTATGACTGAATATTTTTGTGCACGCAAAATAAAAAACATCTTTGGTTACATATTATTTATTGAAAAAAGTATACATCAAAAACATTTCGATGTAAAATTAAACAAAAAGAACGTGTGCGATTTGCCATAAGTGAATGAAGTCTGCACATGGTTAAATGTAACCAACCGCGATGGAAGCGGAGGCATACTAGACCTTATGCCATTAATGTAGGATTGTTTACAGCACTTCGAAGCGGCTGGTTACATGGAATTAGATATTAAATACAGTACTATCTAAGGACTTACACAGAGTTACTTTTACAGCCAAGTGGTATTAAAGTAGAAAGTTGTCATTTATTGTGTAAATTACATTGTGCAAGGAAAGTATAAAAGTTAGCCTCTGGTAATTATATAAATTATGTATATTAAAGTTGGCTAATTGTACTTATGGGTACTGGCGCCAGCATAGGCCACGACATCTCTACC
Organism: Nycteola revayana; assembly: GCA_947037095.2. NCBI lineage: Eukaryota > Metazoa > Arthropoda > Insecta > Lepidoptera > Nolidae > Nycteola > Nycteola revayana. The sequence continues at coordinate 20,937,833 of OX344843.2, forward strand.
TATTGGCTGTAAATACCACTGCATTTTTATCCGTCTTTTTATTTTTTCCTACAATATTTATTACAAATCGTTACTTCCATTTAATACTTACATTTATTCAAAATACATAAATAATAATACAATTTCAACATAATTAAAACACTAAATTGATGCATTAAAAAGTGAAATTTTATTTTAAGTAAGTATTAATTCAATTAACACTAAAATAGGCATTATGTTCCATTTTTAGATTTTCGGATCGCATTTTAAACAAATAATAAAAAATAAAGAAACTGTAAGCTCAATGTACTTTGTTAGATCCTCACACCGCATCAAGTGTGTTCAGTGGAAACTTAAGCTTTATCATAAAGTGGTAAAGTATATTTTTGTGCATGACAAAGCGTATTATACAGTAAACATGCCACTTAATATACACAAGTAACTGTACAAAGAAAAACGATGATAGTCAAGCGATATCATAAGATATTTTGTTCATATGCGACACCAAAGCTAAGGAAACAAATGCTCAATATACTAAAACAACAGTATAACATCAGATTATTGACACCGCTCAGAAACATTCACACATTATTGTTATAAACAAAGAAATATGCCTGAATAGTGAACATAAATAAATATGATTTAAAAAACAAATATACTGGTTTAATATAATTAATAGAATCAGGCGTTACTTTGCGAAAATCCATATTAATCTAAATTCAAAAGACAAAATATCTAGTAATAATTCCGCAATAAAATGTGTCTATATGCTGTAAAACTATTTCTGCAAAGCCCTCCCGCCCGCAAAAATTATACCCAAAATGCAGGAGAGATAGTAGCAAAATGCAATACAATCACAAGCCGAAGTCCCTACACGTGTTTCGCTCCTCCACGGAGCATCATCAGGGTAGGGTCGTTTGGGCAGTAGCGTTCGAGTCGTCAACATCACCCTGATGATGCTCCGTGGTGTTGCTACTATCTCTCCTACATTTTGGGCATAATTTTTAGGGGCGGGAGTGCAAAAATAGTATTACAGCATATAGACACATTTTTTAGCGGAATTAACACTAGATATTTTGTCTTTTTTAATTTAGTTTAAATATACTGGTGTTATTAGATGCCCAAGGCACTAAGAAAGCAACAATTATGTTGCTACAACAACATACAACAGAAAAGAGAAAAAAGATATACAGAAAGGATCAGCAAGTGTGTGTGTTCAACATCGTATAAAACGTGTTATTCTATTTATAATATCAATTTTGACACTCATAGTTATATTCTATGAAATATGGTCAAGAAACTATTGCCTACCAACGGCTGCCAATTTAAATTATTTGTTGAATTACTTGAGGTATTTATTATAAACAAACGAGTAATTCTCCATAATCTATTGGGTCATCGCCAACGTTGTAGGTCTTCTGAACAGTTCTATAAAAAAAATAGACATATATAGTGTATATGGATAAGTCATATTTCCATAAACAAGCAGTGGCGTAACTATATCGTTTGAAATGGCAAAATGAATTGATGGATGTTCCTTTTTAAAAAAATCGTCTCGTTATAATAGGCCTGAAAACAAAAAAAAACTATTTGGTCCGTCAGTTACATAACCAAAAATTATTGGACTCGTATTTTTTTCCTGTCTCAAACAAAAAAATGACGAAGATACAGCGCGTTAAAATTTCGTGTGACGTCACTTCTAGGTACAATTTTACCTAGTAGTGACGTCACAAGCCTGAACTTTATAGATTGTTGTTGCTCTGAATCCTTGTCAATTTTTAATTATTTGATAAATATAAAAAAGTGTCCAATATTTTTTAGTACCTAATTTAACTGGTGAACTAAATATATTTTTTTAGTCTTCACGCCTATTCAACTTATGTAGTTACAAAACCATTATAGGAATTCAGTAAAATATGTCAAAAAGATAAAAGTAATGTTATATTTATAATGAAATAACAACTTAAACTAAACAAGGTAAAATTAAAAAAAATAAAGTAAAAGGGCCCTCTAGAAAGGTCAAATAAAAAAAGGGCATTCTAGAGCCCTGCTATCCTATAGTTGCGCCACTGATCTCAAGAACAAGGCTACAAATTAAGATAACGTGCAAACATTATGAGAGTGTTAAAAGTCTATTGATATACTCCGGTCATATAGTTTAAATATTAAATTTTCAATGTGTGTATTGTAATTTCATTAACATAGTTAGGTACAGATGAGCTATGCTAGTGATATAAATTTACTGCAAAATACCGATTACACTTTTATGCGTTTCGCGATGGTGAAATATTTTCCAATCATTAATACGCACCACTATAATTGTATCCACAATTCATGACGGCATCGGTGACTCAGTTTTTTGTGAATTGTGTTTATTGTGTTTGTGAACTGCCCCGCGACACAGTGATTTATTTCTTTAGAGTGGCAGTTTTCTTTTAAGAAATAATAAGAAAGACCGGTGATCCATCGGACTCAACAATTGTGTAATTCATGTGCGAACCCAATTTTTAAATCTTAACCAAATTTTGTAGTCCTGAAAATTTAGCATTACAAAATTACCCTTTTATATTTAGATATTTTCTTTAACATGGAATGAAATTATTAGTGGTCGCGATTATGATGATTGCACACCTAAAATGTTTTATTTCCAAGCCTGACATTGCCATTACATAACAGCCGTAGCCGTACTTTATTAATATACCAAGAAGTAGGTTATTAAGTTAACTGCAGCCGTCAAGTAACGGCATCTTTGCCCCATATTAATTTAACAGCACATATCCAACACTAAAGACTTTATTTAAAGGCTGTTTAAGTTAAATTCTATTACATGAAGGCCACGTACGGAGTCGGTGTCCCACTGTCCGTATGACTGTTGTGACTAGCAACCTCAGACCAAAAGTAATAACAGAGCGCTGCGAGTAGCTCATTGAAGCCAGTAAAAACTTGGCCTTGGCGTGTACTATCGACCAAATTTTCGCATGCTCACCTTTAAGGCGATAATAGTTTGTTATCATCCAAAAAAAAAAAAAAAAAAATCGCATAGCACGGCTTTCGACTCGATCACCGTATGCATGCGTTTTGACCAATAGGAAGCGAAATTTTAGTTGTGTTCGTCGTAATACACGCACGCACTTACTGCACTCACACAAATATGTATTGTCTCTAATTGGGTGGAGCAAGGAAGGGGCGTGGTCTGTCACTATCTGCGCTTTCGCAGAACTATTTTCTTAAATGAGCATGGCCGATAGTACATACCCAGTTTACGCACACACGCGTACCAAATATATGCTTTACGTTGTCAGTCGATATTTCATTCTATCGATCTTGATGTCATAACAAACTTCAATATTTGTTAACAAAAATGCCCAATTATGTCATGATCAAAGTTCAACGTAATTTTTATAATATTGGGGTACTGTGAAAAATCATACCAACAATTTTACTCACACTTCTGAACAAAAAAATCGGCTACTGTGCATTGTTTGACAGCCTTACTGTTTATTTGGTCTAAGCTAGCAACATACCTACAAAAAGAACATATAGGTTCTAGATATCCCAAAAGTTTTCCTGTCACTCTCAACACACTTATTATTAGCAGAAATATTAATTAGGATTGTAATAAGGGCCATATTGGGACCCAATGTTATATAAGTTACAGTCAAAACTCATAACCGGTCAAAACCACTTTTAACATAAAAAATCAGGCAAAATTTATATTGGCGGATGCCCGATTAGGCAAAAGTAGTTTTGACCTAGTCAAAAAATAGTTATGACTGCAAAAATCAGTCAAAAGTGATTTTGCCTGCATTAATTTGTAATACGGTGCACACCAGGTTATGGGTGGTTAAAAAAAAGATCTAAACCTATTAAACCACTTTTAAGTGACACAATTTGGTTACAAACACTATTATCCAAAATTTTGCAGCAAAAAAGTGGGTTTGACCAACATTCTTAGTTAAAACATCGGTCCAAACTACTTTTGCCTGATTTTGCAATCAAATGTGGTTTTGATCGGTATGAGTTTTAACTGACATATACACCTTGATTTTTATTTGTTGCTTATAAACAGCGAAATCATTAATTAAACGAATTAATCTTTGGCAGTACAATCGGTTTATGTAAATAGTTTATGCCTTGAGCACACCGGATGCGTATGCGTAGACGTAAGCGTAGACGTGCACGTACCGCTGAGTTGTAATGTATGGAACCGTATGAGACAGGACACACCGCTTGCGTAACGTAGACGTGCGCGTAGACGTAATGCGTAGCCCTACGCAATGCAGCTCCCAAGGCACAAACTGACTGCGTGACCTACGCCGTACCTTGCGCAGAGCAGAGCGGCAACGTTGCATGATGACATTGTATTCAATGGCGCGCCTTATTGGACGTCACACCGAGCAGCAAAGGTACGTGCGTGTACACGCACGTACCTTTGCTGTGCGTAGCCCTACGCGCGTAACTTGCAGTCAGTTGTATTTTTTTACAAATATACTGGCACGTAGTGGTGTTTTGTATTGTTTTTATAATGAATAGAAAAACTTATTGAAATTGTGCGTATTTATGAATGTATCTACAATCCAAAAAGTAAATTCTACAAAAATGCATCGTATAAATATATATATTCCGCAGGATTATTCTGGCACAATAGTATTAATATTGCTTCTTCCTCGTCATGTCAGACATCGTGCACAACACAACCTTCGAAAACAGAATAAAATATGGCTGCCGCAGCCGGGTACGCAATAGGCCATGTGCGTTGCGTACTCGGCTCGGATGCGTAAGCGTATGCGTAACCCGGTGTGACATCGGGTTACGCCGTAGCTACGCGCGTGTCTACGGCGTGATTACGCCGTAGTAACGCATACGCATTTGGTGTGCTCGAGCCTTTATCAATGGCATGAAATTACAAATTACGTCGAACTAGTGTTAAATTCCGTTCGTACAACCAAGATTATAACGTATTGCAAGGCACGAGTGCTCTTTTTGTCATGTACATTTATCATAGAATAATATTAGAAAAAAAACTTTTTTTTTTTTAATCTTGCCATACTATCTGAACGAAATCCCTGCCATTTATTAGCAACAACTTAACAATCCCGGTGTATTAATAGCTATTGACAGAGTCACAACAGTCACAGTTATAATATAGCTCCAACTTCAACATTAGACATACAACGCTACAGAAAATAACATTAGGTACATTACGGAGGTAAACCACATCATTTACACTATTAAATGCATTTAATCGAACATTGTACTACTCTCCTAAAACATATTGCCAATAAAATGGTGAAACATAATTACTTAGATAACCAATTGGTCTCGAGAGCCCGACTAGTTACCGCCGTCCTACTTGAAAAATGCGGCAAAAAATAGTACTATTTCCGATTTCGGCGTACTATTTTTACGCAAGACGAGAAATACGCGTCGAAGTTTTATTAAATTACGGTTATAATCGAAGTAATATGCCAGTTTGCGTAGTAAAACTGTGTTAAAAATAACACTAAAAGGGATAAGAAGAGCATTAGGATTTCATACCACACTGCAATATTGAGTTGCCGCATTTACGGAGATATAGTTAAAATCTAGCACGGTATTTAGTCGACGACGCGAGACAAATAATATATCTAAGCATAATTACAATAATAATAAATGAGAAAAATTAACTTGTACTCGCTTATTTGATCAATAGACAACTATTAAAATAATTTTTCACATACAATATACATCGAATATAATATAAAATTCTTCATTATAATATACGTTAATGGTACGCGGACATTTGTCGAGAATACGGGATGTTTTCCATACATGTTTACCGTGCATAGTACTTATATGACAAGTGTTACTTGCTAGTGTACTTTTATTGGGTACTGTATATGATGTTAAGTGTCCTTGCTAAAAAAATTTAAATACTACCTATTATATCATCAATAACAAAAACTTTATATATATAAAAAAAAATGATTATCGTTCACTTTTTCAAGCATACAAGATTCCGCACGGCACAAATGGGTCTGTAACCCAAATCCAACAAATTTGTGCGATAATAAAGTTCCACAGTATTACCGACAGATGGCCGCGTTGTGAATAGTCAAATCCTCTCACATATACTGTACAGGGATCGTGAGTTCATGGACAGATTGCGTTTTGCTCGATTCGTTATTAGCGTTTCCGTCCGACACTCTGTGACGGCTCATCAATAACAGTTAGAAAATACAATGACAGTTCAAAACACCTGCTATATAACCTTATATATAGTAAGTAAATAGTCGTCATAGAATATCGTACGAATCCATAATGCGTAGAAACAAAAGTCCGGGAGCGATTCGTGCTAGTGGCGCACCGTGTGGCGACGGCTCAGGCGTCCTGGTCCGCGCCCTTCAGTCGCAGGCGGGCGAAGTCCTCGAATATTATATCGTCGTCTTGCTCCTGGCCGTTCTCGTCTCTGCAACATGAAAATATAATAAAAATTACTGATTTCGGTCGCCAAGTTTTTCTTTTCATTAAGGAAACTAACTTCAGCGATTGACTCCTTCCGTGGAATTATAGTTTATGGGATTTTATGGGACTCTCTTCTTCTCTATCTCTCTCTCCTACCGTATGGTAAGAAAGACGATAACGTGAACGATTATTGGTCGAACTCTTACTACTACAGATACAATTATAGTAGGTAGGGGGCGTGGGGTGTACTGACGGGTGCGGGTCGAGCTGGATGAGGTCGTGGTCGGCGAGGCGCGGCGCGGCGAGGGGCGCGAGGCGCGGCTCGTCGTCGGGCTTGGGGTGCATGAGGATGAACGGCAGCTCCGCGCTCAGCTCGCTGCGGAACAAACGTTACAATTCTAAAATAAAATATACACATTGAATAACGTCGTTTTTTTATTCGTATGTATCTATTTTACCGTCCGAGTCGGATGGAGTGACCTCCGTGTAGTGGTGTTATTTTCTTGCAGTCACTATACTTCTAGTTGGTAAGTTGTGATCTCCGATTTACGCCCCGAAGCCGACCTTTTTTTTTTTTTCGGTCGGACATAATGTAGTTAGCCCTAAGGCTTTTGTTACTTCACCGGGCACAAAGGCGAGCAGAGCTCTAGTCTAGATAAATGGTTTAAACACTACAAACTAAGCAACCTGCGCAAGAGGGCGTCCCCTGTGGGACTTGGACCTCGGCTCAGGGCGGTCGCTGACGGGGAGATTCGAGGGATTATGGCTTTTAGTTTAGGGGAGTTTTGTGCAACAGTCGCTCTACTTTACAGTTCGCGGGCCTCTCGGACTTCGGGTCTACGAGGGCATCGGAAGGTTCTTAGCAAACTAAGGGTCGGGAGGGCGAGCCCGAAGGCGACCGTGTTTACGACGCTTTGTGGGCGTCTACTATGTCACGGACACCGCAACAACTAAAGGTGTTGAGCCTCTGATTCGAAAAAGCATTTAGGTATAGAAATTCGTCATTTAGCTGGCCGATTCTCTGATCTTAATTGATCGACAGCTATGATATGCAAACCTGAAATGACATTTGTAAAAAAATATCTATGTTGACTCTTAATTAATTAACAATTTTATATAATACTTATTAGGTATATGATAATTTAATTAATGGGCAGTTGTAGAAAAAAATAACTTACCCGCCTAGAGGACCGAGGCAAAGTTTCACTTTGACCTTGTATTGCACTATGATACCTAAATTCTCACGCTGCGCTGGATCTGCGATTCTGTAATAAGAAAAAGTTATATTTGTATACCATATGAAACGTAAAAAAAACGAGTTCTCATCAGGGTGAACATCGTCATCAGTTGACCAGTTTCTTACCCAATGGCAACATGATTGACAAACGGATTTTATTCTCTCTCAATAGACTGATAGAAGCTACTGTCCCAGGCACTTTTGTACACCTTTGAAACGTGCGTTTTACAAAACTCAAAAGTAGTAGTTGATTTCACACCCAGAATCCATAACGAGACACTAGATTTTTAACATTTTTGCTGTTACCAGAGAGGGATTAACTCATAGGCATTTTTCTTACTGCACGACGAAAGGGTCCGAATATATTTACCTTCAATGAAAATATCTCAGCTTGTATAGAAAATCCGTTGCCAGTGGGTGAATCGCCAAAGATCTAATACTGATTAGACACGCTGTTAATCAAGCCTTCTCAAATTATTGCCATCTAACTGATCTAACACTAAGAATATTAGATGTAGCTCATGATCGTTTGAGTAGTAACTCGTCCATAAATAAGGCAATCCATAAGCAAGCCTAAACCCACATTGGGCTAGCAACGCGCAAGCCTTAGCTCCTCAAGTGTTGAAAGACGCGAACAACCCGAGCGTCGAGCTCCCGCCACCTTCATCGTCACCATCGGCGTAGGACACACGGTCGAGGAACGTGCATATCCTACGTGGGGTCAGCCTAAAGGTTAATAGTTGATACTCACAAGGTGCTAGACGCTAAATTGGTGTCCTCATGTTTCAGTTGTCCGTCGAGCGCAAGGCCCCATTTGTCCTTGTTGTTGGCAAGGAGAGGGGTCACCGTGAACACCTTGCTCAGCGTGAACCCGGGGCCCACAGGACAACCCTCTCTGTTGATGGAAATTGAGCTTTATATGTGTGTATATAAAAGTTGTTTTCATTAAACTAATTATATTTGTTTTGTCGGAAAGGGCAATATCTTTTTTCCTAATATATTTGGAAAATAAATTGTAAGTTATTTGTGAAAAAAATTGAGTGTAACAAATACAATTTTATTGAGCCATTGCCATTGGTACGTCGGCTCTTATAATGAAACAAATTTATTTACTACCAGCAGCTATTAGCTTTAGTAAGACAAGGGCACGCAGTTATTGTTATTGCACACGAAAACTTATCTGTTCCATTAAATTAAATAATTCCTATTATAATTGTAGGCACTTTGTTAGCGTTAATTAAAAACGTATTTTAACTTTAATGTAGCTTTTAACAAGTGCAAAATTGTGTCCTTGTCTTACCGAATGTGTGCTATATATACAGTTTAGACATATATGTTCTTAACGTCAACTAGATCTTGGCTGTTATTAATATGAAAAATGAAAATGAAAACGTTTATTGATAATGTAGACGAATCGATCGTACTTATTATAAGTCAAATACAAAAATAATGAAAAAAAAAATGTTTGTTATAATAAGCGGCCGTAGCCCAATGGCTATGGTGTCGGACTTGTGATCTCGAGGTCGCCGGTTCGATCCCCACCCATTGCACTACCGACATGAACCCACTCGTAACACAAGCATTTTAGCTTAGCACGAGGGGTTAACAAGAATACTAGTAGAATGCAAAATTCTGCTAGTAATCTTAAAAAAAACAAGAATTACCCCTAGAAATAGTTGTAATAGCTTTGCCGTTGATACGATTCCAAGACATTTATTGAACATGAAGAGACAAAACTCTCTTCACCAGTCCGTTTAACGTTTATGTCCACTGCTGAACATCGGCATCCTCTGAACCGACATTGACAAGCCATGGTAGTTGTGGGATATTAACATAATCACCAAGCTTGGCAGACGGCTTAGTGATCGCAGTAAGATGGTAACTAACCTTCAGCTGATAGATGCTGCCACTCTATTAGCTGTATATAGGTTAGTCGCCTCTTAAAACCCATAGGAAGACATGGTGTCCTATTTTAAAACCGGAAACCACACGGCTAGACAATACTCTACTATAACCTAATTTTCCATTCACCTTTCATGCATTTCATAAGACTTTAATACACTCATATATCAATGAAAACATGCTATAAATTTAAATTTGTGAAACCATAGCCATTAGTCACCGCAACCTTCAGAAAACCAAGATCAACACTCATGTACAAGAAACCTTGATATCGTTGGTGATACTGCTTAAGTGACAGTGGATAATAAGGTATAATTTCATTTGTCAAAAAGATTTTCTGTATTTGTATAATAATGCGCAAAATATAAATCTGCTACACACAATCTTCAACCTTACTAGCCAGTTTCACTTAAGCGGTATTACAAATTTATCGACAATATGTTGGAAATTATGATTTTATAATTTATTGATTTCAATTTATAATTGATTTGACCTCTGATTTATAACCCCGTGAGATAACTAGAAAGGTATGTCAAAGTATAGATTAAAACACTAATTATGAGCTATCCTGGTGTGGGGTGACATCATATACATAACATGTAAGTTGTATAGTGTAGAACCGTTTAATAGCAATCTTTGAATTTGATTTACTAGTAGTACATAGATATTAAGAAACCGGGAAATTGTGACTACTAGTTTACTACTACATTATACCTCGTCCAGCACCAATTTTTTGAGCACCAATGGTTTAAACACGAAAATTATTCCTGTTTCAGAATAGTTGATGCCTTACCTTTGGTGCTGAATGGGAAATACTCCGCCTGTTTCGAACGGAGATTTCAATTTCGCAGCTGAATTGCAATATTCGCCATATCACCTATCACCAAGATTATCACCTCTACTGAAGTAAGAAATAAAAATCTCGTATGTTCGGTTAAATGAAAACCTCTAGTATATTTTAATACACGTGTAGTTCATGCTATTAAAGGTTTCACACTATAAATATTACATACACTTTATATGTAAAACGTTTACGGTGAGAGAAAATTATATCGCACATTTTACCAATTTTCAGAAGGTCGGAAATATGTGAAACAGAACTAACCCACACATTTAAGCTTTTCATAAAAAGCTGTATAGATTCGTCTTGCAATGGAAGTTTATAATATTATGTATGTTATATACTATTTATTTATGTATACTATCTACTAAATAAAATGTACATGGTGGACTTAATACCGGAGGCATTTTCTGCCAGTCAACCATAGAACGGTGCAGAAAAAAAGTGGTAGGTGCACAAAAGTAGAAAAATATTTAACGCGGAATTATATATTATGTAATATACTATATACTTTTAAAACCTATGATTTCGAACCATAACGCGCTAAGTGCAATTTGACCAAAGTTGTGGGTTGGTTCTTGTTTGCACAATTGTGCTCGTATATTTTAAGCCAGCGCTAGAGTTGCTTAGCGGTGCGGTGGTTTCATTCAAACGTCATACCTTCTGAAAATTTCAATCACTTTTTTGTTCTAGAGACCAGTCGAATGATAAATATGGGTAAAACAAGGGAGCCATGCTCGTTGCTCAAAGCACTCAGTACTTACACACACTGCATCGATAATTTCTTACTAAACAGACTGATTAACGGGAACTTAAATAATCTCTTCGACATCAATTTTGGTTTCCTGAATTACAAACATAACAGTGTTCAAACGGAGAGTTTCAATCCTGAAACCTTGCCAGGTACAAATTAAAACTTTCTAGGAACTAAGAATGTAAGCTCACATAAATATAAAATCTCAATGATTAAAGCCGTTAAACCATTATTAAAATTGCATAAAAGGCAAATTAAAATACATGTTAATAACAACAATATAAATTTATGTATAATCTATAACACCTTATTAAAAAGACTGGATTTACGAAGGACTAAAAACAAAACTAAACTAAAAATTTCCGGCATTTTTAAGTTCTATAGCGCGCGCTTATCCAATATCCGACTTTACATTAAGTAAAATAAGGTTGCAATTTACAAATATATCATACTCTTTACATTTCCATTTTACAGCTCGCTCATTCTATATCCGATTTTACGTCTAACAAAATAAAGTTGCAATATACAAATGTACCTACCATACTTTATCTACATTTTAATTCTATAGCTTGCTCATTCAATATTCAACTTTACCCCTAACAAAATATGGTTGCAATTGAAAAACACATGATACTCACTCGCTCTCAGTCTCGGCGACAGTACACTTGTACTGTGCAGTGGAGAATAGACAGATGTCAGCGAACTGACGCACGGACACTTTGATACGTTTGACTGAACGGTTGGAGTTGTTCGCTATGTGCACGTTCACCGCTATGTTCTCGCCGTGGTGATATAACTCCTGTAAACGAGAATTGATCTTATAATGTAAAATGTTTAAGTATAACTCGAATAGCTCAGAAGCATTAGGTCGGACGTGGCATTATACGTCAGAAACATTCGTCGTATGTGCCTGTAGTTGAACTACTTAGGTTTAAAAATATATAATATTATTATCTATGGTCCGCTCATGACAGATATCAACAAAAAAAAGCAGTTGTCACTTCGGTATTAAGACGTTATATATATTTTCCGATTGTGTGCTTGAACCTACATATTTTATTGCTGTTCACTCCTTCTTCCCTACACACCCGCTAAATGCCTTTACCGTAAACTGGCTCTTACGGTCAAATACTTCTGAAGATAGATCCGTCCTTATTCTTCTGTGGTCTAAAACTTAATTCAAATTGTATAATAATTGTAATTGTTTTTCACGAATCTGCTCATATTATAGTGCACGCAGTGCTCTTCTGTAAGTAGTGAGACATTTAGACTTAAGTTCACAATATAATTGTTTTTTAACGTAACAGTGTACGCAATGTTGAAGAGCCAAATAAATAAATAAATAAAAATAATAAGAGAAGACAACAAGAGAGTGAAATGAATTAAAATCAATGTTTCATAAAGTAATATTTTAAGATAGTAAGTAAAACTATAAGAAACTAAATAACAAATAACTAGATGTCCTGCGCGTTGTCATCCGCGTAAATTATTGCGATATGCAATCGCTGACAGTTATTTCAAACAACTGTCTGCTATGTCAATTATATTAGACTAGCGACCCGCCCCGGCTCCGCACGCGTACAATACTGATGTATTACACATATAAACATTCCTCTTGAATCCCTCTATCTATTAAAAAAAACCGCATCAAAATCCGTTGCGTAGTTTAAAGATTTAAGCATACATAGGGATATAGGGACAGAGAAAGCGACTTTGTTATATACTATGTAGTGATTAGCTTCCCACCAGAGAACGGGCAGCAGCGTATTCTTGTGTTTTACAACATAATATGTAACTAAACATAATAATGTCACCAAACCGCCTGCCAAGCGTGGTGACGAAGCGCTCGGGAGGAGGCCCAAGTCCAGCAGTGGACGTTATACGGAATGCATCATTAGCCCGTATAACGTCTTAAGCGAATAGATAAATCACCACGATAGGTGGTATGGTCTTATCGTGGTAACTCGTCTATTCCATTCGTTTATTCCATTTACGTGAGAGGCCAAGTCACCTTATCTAGAGAAGCTTCCAGGTACAATTTGTTGGGGCTCATCATGAACTCCTTGGACACCTCGACTGATGGCTGCTCGCCTTGCTTGCTCGGCGCGTACATTATCTTCCTGATCGCTAACCGTACCGAATTTCTGCAACAAAAACATACATTTATTGAAACATTGAATTTCTCAATGTAATATAGGGCGAGCATAATAAATTCATGTTAGGGTTATTCTTGGTTTGGAATTTGAATACTTTTCATTCACTGCTGCACATGAGTCTCCTCATAACAGTACTTAACATGCCAGGGTTTTTGAGGGATATTGCCATAATCACCACGCTTGTCAGGCGGATTGGTGATCGCAGTGAAATGATGATTATTCTTGAACTGATACAACCACCATGGGAAGACTTGGGGTGATCTATTCTAAGCCGGAAACTACCAGATTCGGATATTTAACCGTTATTTCTTGATGGAAAATTGTATAGTATTTTAATAGTAAGGGAGGTAGAGTTTAGCATCAGTACCTACGCTCAATGAGCTGCTCGACCTTCACCACTGCACTGTGACTGCGTCGATGATACGGTGGAAGAGTGTCCGCGTTTCTTTTTCTCAAATAAGATAGTATTAAGAAAAAAATTCTCACTCAAGAGCTATTTTTTTAAATTACCGTTTCATCTACCTATTCTATTGGCAATCATTCGGTATCACGACGCTAATAAAAGAAAGGCTTCACAGTTCAAACACACACCTCTTATGTGGCTTATCATCTTGCATGTCAGCGACAAACGCCTTCAGCTCATAATCGACCCCGCAAGGTTTCCCCGTCTCCCCCGGGGCGGGCTGCAGCGTGACCGAGGCGGGGCAGTGGGGGGGTAACTCGAAGTAGAACGGATGTGCCGCGGCGCCCAGTTTGCGGACTAGACGCTCTTGTAGCCGGGTTAGAGGACGCTTTGAGGTGTTGGTCGGTGGGTAGATCTGTGGAGACGGAGAACAAGTTTAAAGTGTGATAGCAAATTAAGCAAATATTTAAGTGATAAGGGAGTGTGGTAACTGGAGTACTTAATATCTCGGTGGATTAGGCAGTGATTGAAATTCAATTTTTAAATTAGTTTTCTTTTATCGAAAAAAATTGTTATTAATTTCTTATGCATTTTAGATCAAAAAATACTACTAAATTTCATACTAATCCGTCCGCGCAAATTTCGTTTAAAAAGGGGCAAACAATTATGATTCAATAATAAAAAAAATAATATTAGAATATGGATGCTATTTACTTATTAATACTTATATATTTAATCAATAAACACATCTAGTAAGCTCAGTACACATAAACATCAAGTATATAGAGAATAATAAATAAGCAATTTAATATGAAACTGTAACCATAACAGTATAAGGTCCATAAAACCGGAGTGCTTCCAATACCCCCCCCCTATGCGCTACGGGAATTGTGCATTTGAATGGTCAATATAAATTTGATGTTCCACTCCAGATATGCTTGTTAGGAGTGTCCTTTACTTTAAGAACAATAGAACGAGACTTTTTATGCGGCTCCTTCGATGAGGTTCTTTTTTATGTTGTCCTGCTCTAACTTAGTTGAGTGTACGATTACCTTACGATTTTAATTTAATTTAATTTATCACATAACGAATAGCACAATCGCCATTTTCGTATCGCGGACAAGTTTGAATCCTGCCGTAGGGACTAGCCGGCACTCGCAAAAGACAGAGTCGTGTGGAAAATGGAGAGGGAGGCCTTTGCCCTGCAGTGGGACAACACAGGTTAGTTAGTTAGTTTGTTGTTTTCGCAGATTTATAATTGAATGACCAATTTCAAAAAGTGCACAATTGATATGTCTTGTCAAAGGACATGAGCCATTCAATTTTAGCTTTGCTTTTGCAAGACTAGTAAGAGTCTAACCCTTGGCGGCGCACCGGAGGCTGCCCGAGAGAGCACGCAACAGTCTAGTGGCGGGCTTTCCTGGGCCCTTTATTTTAGAGCCTATTTAACGTAGACTCAAGGACGAACGGAGCACCAGTGCTTCTCAAATCCAAATTGATCGGCCTCTAAGGCCTTCATTGGACAGCGGAGCCATGTTCTCCACCTTCTAAGGATTCTGCCCGCTCCTCTCCTAGCCGGTTGGGAGGAGGAATCCCACTCAGCGGTCTTCGACATACGCGTCATATGACGCTTCCCCAAAACAAGCCATCGCCTTCCGAATCCTCTCGTTTTTTCTTGAAAGCGATGGTCATCTGACACACTCCTCCCCAGGCACACACGTGTCACAGTCAATTATCTCTAAACAATGATACCACTGTTCTATCACGAAAGTTCAGTGATCCGGCTAAAGGCCAATTAAGTAACAATAGGCCACGTTCTATCGATGTTCGAATGGCTATATAGTGTGCAAATTCGCCTCGACTTCGATACCAATTTGTAAATAGATGAGTATTTACTATAGGCTATTACGTGGTTATCTGAGCGGATAGATTAGGTATGAGCGCGACCGAATTAGGTGTATTGAACTGAACATGGAGAGATATCGCCACTCGAAGTTAAGTTATAACACCGTGTATGATAGAAATCTGAATAACTTTTTAGGATAGGGAAAAATACTTAATTTTACATAGACACCAGCACAAGAATTAGTAGTAGTCATTTGTTTTTACTTTACTTTATGAGAGCGATGTTCTTATTGACAAATGAAATCAAAGTGTCAGATTCTGCAAAAAAATACATACGTGCTGTTAAACATTCACTGGTATTCAATTCAGTTATATCTAGATTTGTTAAACAAGTTTGTTTTCGACGGATGCACCAAATATATGCACTGCTTTATTGGTCTTTATGTATCTACATTTTAAATTTAATATTATTCTGTTTAGCCGTATTCTCCGTGGTTATTGAGTAGCAAGCCTACACACTTTAGGTAGTATTAAGTCAGAGCTGCACTGGTACGGTGACTGCCACGCGATGGCGATTCATCAAAACAAACTAACATAAACATAAGTCGGCGGCCGCAATCCAAGAACGACAGGCGAAATTTATTTTCCCAGAGCAGGCCAGACATAAGATAGTTCAGGGAATAACATAAATAGTGTATGATGGTAAGGTCATCCCTGAGAATATAAGGAAACTCTACCCAAAATTATGAATTCCATCTACAATTTAACATCTTTTGGCAAGAAACAACAAACAAGTTATTGTATGCCAGCATGGTTATAAACTGTGAACTACGCAGTAAATATACTATTTATGCTATACTTCACGTCTAAAGTATGGAAGGGAAAGTGGCAATAGACAAATTTTTCCATTGATTATTTTTGAAATTTGAAAAGCAACGGCATTTATCGGCGTTCCTTAGGGTTCCGTACCCGAAGGGTAAAGCCTGTCACCAGGCTGTATCTAAGGAACCGCGAAAGCTAGACAGTTGAAATTAAATTATCACAAATTATGTATTTCTATTGCCGCTATAACAACAAATACTAAAAATAAAATAAAATAAATATTTAAGGGGGGCTCCCATACAACAAACTTTTTTCTTTGCTCGATACCAATAACGGCAGCCATTTTCAAATAAACCATTTTGCAAATAGTACGAAACCCTTCGTGCGCGAAGAAAACCTACAATAATGGGTCAATAACACTGTACACTAATCAATGAACTACCGTATTTTTGTAACAAAACTTGTTCACTGACTTATGAGCTCTATTAAATTAGAAGATATGAAGTAATAATTTAAATAATATAAAAATACTTGCACATTTTCCCTTCCATCCCAATTAGCATTAGCATGCAAAACAACAAGTACCAAAGCAATGTTTACCGTGATCTTAATTACCTGTTCAGCAGCCAGGTAGAGGTCCTTCCTGAAGGTCAGACCCAGGACGTCCAAGTCCTCCCGGCCGTACCTGAACGCGGCCAGGACATGGCCGAACACCTTTCTGTCCTTCACATACTCGGGGTCGATTAGCACTACACCGTCTGGAAAGAAATGGTGAAAGGTTAAAAAAGAAAACATCAAAAGTATAGAAATACGAAGCGGCCGTAGCCTATTGGCTAGGGCGTCGGACTTGCGATCATAGTTTGATTCCCACCCATTGCATTACTCGTAAAAAAATCATTTTAGCATAGCACGAGGGGTTAACAAGAATACTAGTAGGGTGCAAAAAATCTACGAGTGTCCTTTTTAGGGTTCCGTACCCAAAGGGTAACACGGGGACCCTATTACTAAGACTTCGCTGTCTGTCTGTCTGACACAGGCTGTATCTCAAAAGCGCGATAGCAAGACAGGTGAAATTTTTACAGATGATGTATTTCTATTGCCGCTATAACAACAAATACATTTTTTTTTCTTTTTGCCCTTTTTTGCTCTTTCAATTGGTACTGAACCGTTCGTGCGCGAGTCCGACTCGCACTTGGCCGGTTTTTTTTATTTTTTAAGTTAAAACAATAGAAAAAAGAAACGAAAATGTAGCTCTCACTAGAGTTAAAGAATGCATACAATACCAGTTGTAACTTCGAATTACAAGACGAAATTTAGATGGCACAAATGAAATTCGCTTGCCAGTTGGCATATTATCCAGGAAGATATTCCGTACGATCAGAGGTGTTGGTGTTAACACCAGTTCCTCTACATACCTGTAGAGCTCAAGTAATGGCTTATTCATGATGGAAACTAATCACTAACTAACATTGGGGTTCGATTAAAGCGATTTTGACGTTTACCCAGATCCATATCCATAGAGAAGAATTCGGACATCAATTAACCTGAGATCCGAACATCCAAACTAACAAACGTTACCTCTTTATAATAGACTAACTTCCCGCGTGCGGTTTCACCCGTGTAACTGACTATAGCCTATGGGCTATATTTAATTATGATGTTCCCACGGAACATTTTGAAAAATTATGTTTGTAAAATTCTTTCACCGTTGCAAAGTTACACTATCCCCGGATGACATATCATCCGGGGATAGTGTAGCTTTGCAAAGGTGAAAGAATTTTTCAAATCGGTCCAGTAGTTTCGGAGCCTATTCAATTAAAACAAACAATCAAATCTTTCCTCTTTATAATATTAGCATAGAATAGATGTATTGACGCGATTTTATCGAGCGTCATGATACGCTATTGCAATTATCAATCCACGTGTCAGAAACACCGACATTCGTAAGCAAATTACATATCTTGTGTACAAAGTGATTACATCCATTCATGAATCTGCCTATTACAAGATGAATCAGAGATAATTGCATACATTTCCTCCATTCTAAGACTAATTAAGGAGTAATTATGAATTAGTCAGATACTCGGTACTGTACCTCTTATGTAATGGAATATGCGTGTCGCAAATAAGGACTCAATAATCTAAATGCTTCCTTTAATTCTGAGTCTCAATGACGTAAATTGTCGTTTCGCCGTCACTTCATTGAGATTTACTTGCAACCGTAACATATTCAAGATTACCCTGTGGGACTTGGACCTCAGCTCAGGGCGGTCGCTGACGCAGGAATTGAAGGAATATTAATTTATGGCTTTTAGTTGTTAAGGGGAGTTTTGTGCAACTGTCACTTTACGTTACAGTCCGCGGGGCTCTCGGACTTCGGGTTTACGAGAGCATCGGGAAGTTCTTCGCAAGCTTGCGCTTCGCGTTCAAAGGCGCACTCTTCACGGGCGGGTCGCATAGAGCGGTCTCTGAGTAGTAGTGTTTATTTCAGAAAAGTTACATCTCGTCTTAATACAATCAAACTCAGTGAAGATAAGTTGAGGTTATTTCCTTTATTTTGGCGTGCAGTTAGAATTGGATGGTTATTTTTTGGTGTGACCCATTTTGCTATGCTTTTTTTTTCAGACGGACTTATCCTCGAGGCTTTTGCTAGCATTGTGCTATATAAGTGATATTTTTGAAATGCAATTAAATACTACCCATAATAAAATATATCTATTGCTAAAGCAGGCTTCATCAAAATGACACATGTCATTTTGTCATGATATATACCTACCATTGTAAAAACGGCATTACATTTAGTAAATACTTGAGTCGAATGTTATTCACGACGACGGCTGTTAACCACAACCTCAAGATAACTCAACTCAACGTAACAAAAGACAATCATTTAACAGGCATCTTATATGAAGGGCTTACAAAATATATGCCATCCATTTAACATGAGTGTATTACTTATACTGATAACGTTAGTTAGTTAAGAAATGTATGTTAAATAATGCATTTTATTTTTCTATACAATATTTAAAATTATATTAAAATACATGTTCTTTTGAATAAAGTCGTTCCTCGATACAGGCGGAGATAAAGATTCCTCAGTATCTAGCGGAGTGAGAGGGGTCTCACCCCGCACTTATTATGTCATCATCATCATCGTCATGCTGAACATGGCCTACCTCGAAAGAATGTTGCTATAGTCAACATAAGCATGTTGACTTATGTGGGTTACCCACCAAGCTGGTAACCGCCGGTTGGCATAGATGATGTTATGACAATCGGAACAGCGTTGACCTTTCCGAGGCACGGATGGTAGGTCCTCAATCAACCAGACCCGAAAAAATTTCCTTTTGATTTTACACAAACTTTTAGGTCCAGAACAGGATCGCTACGTCACGCAGGTTATGTATTTAAAAGTTATTTTACAAAAAAAAACGGTAAAATAAAATTTTCACATAATTTACTTCACTAACGTAATCAGTACACATAATGCTAACTGCTGTTAAAATGATGGCATATACTGTGAAGCCCCCTTATATATAATTAAAGTGAAGCTGGATGTATAACTGGGACTATGAAGAGAATCTGGTGGAATTGGCAATTTATTATACAATGATACGGGATCCCTTTACGAGCGGACATCCGCCTCAAATAGTAATTTGGGCGACATACGTGTCAAGTTTGATCACGCGAACAATGTCAGTTCGTCCCACATTTACATAGTATAGGGATGAAACCCACTTCGGATTTCACGTATGAGTTTATATATATGGGTTACGACTTTACAATGACATTTTGTCTACTGAAGGCAGTTAAAGGCGAAATGTATTTTTCGGTAGGACTATATCCTAACGGTTTCGGCCAAGGCGGCCAAACTATGAGGAGATTAGCCATCTGCACAGAACATATTGTAGTGTACAAGAATGCGTGAAAACACAGATGCACTCTCTTTACTCTGCGAACTGTAAAGTAGAGCGACAGTTGCACAAAACTCCCCTTAAATACTAAAAGTCATAACCCCTAATTCTCATCGCCAGCGACCGTCCTGAGCCGAGGTCCAAGCCCCACAGGGGGCGCCCTCTTGCGCAGGTTGCTTAGTTTGTAGTTTTTAAACCATTTATTAAGGCTGGAGCTCTGCTCGCCTTTATGCCCGGTGAAGTAGCAAAAGCCTCATGGCTACCTAAGTAAGTCAAAAAAAAAAAAAAAACTTTACTCTCAATCCAGTAGGACGGTTCTTCCGACACGACCGGTGAGATATCAGGAGCAGATGCCTTAGGCCTTTTACAGTCATAATATTACTTCACATGCCCTCCTATACGTCATATAATTATAAAGAGCCAACATTTGTATATAATGTAAAATAACTATATTTTATGGATATTTTTCCAAGGGACCAAAAACTGGGATTAAGCTTTATTATTTCCGTACAGACATAATATGTAATTAACCATGACGCTTTTGCTACTTCACTGGGCAAAAGGGCGAGCGCTGCTTCAGCCTTTTTAAATGATTTCGGTCGCTGGCGGGGGGATTGAGGAATTATGACGATTAATAAACTAAGAACAGAAACGCCAATGCACGATAAACGTAAAAGTGTATATCCATGGTGAGCCACTTTAGTCCATCTACTATCCTACTAAAATCCCAGTGTGGGCTGAGCGCATCTCTGGCATTCCTCAGCATCGTCATACGATTATTGACGCACCAGCTGTTCACGTCATCAATCGACTGCTACAATTTTCCACGCAACTCTACCTTAAACGTAGATTAGATTAGACGATTAGATTAATGATACAAATTAAAGACGTATTCAATTTTATCAAATGTTTTATGGTCTAGTATATTTATAAAGAGTTCTATCGAGATTGGGTTTCTATATCCGGATATGTTTTTTATGAAAGATTACTAGTAGAGTTTTTGCACACCACTAGTATTCTTGATAAACCCTGGTGCTAACCTAAAATGCTTGCGTTACGAGTGGGTTCACGTCGGTAGGGCAATGGGTGTGAATTGGACCTACATGATCGCAAGTCTGACTCCCTAGCCATTGGGCTACGATTGCTTAATTACAACTACTAAATTACTAGCAATTGATATTGTTTACACAAGAATTAATTTCATATTAGGCCCTATTCTAAATACATATATGCAAGTCTATCTCGTGCCTATGTTAGGCACATGTTGCATTAATGGCATATCCCTTGGACCCACATGGGCGCCAAACATTATTTGTAATTGCTCATAAGAAAGAGAAATTAAAGGACCAAACTAAAAATATAACAACTGCTACTGGACTTATACAACAAACACGAGCGTTCATCATCATGATCATCATCAGCCAGTATAACGTCCACTGCTGAACATGGGCCTCCTCCCGAGAGAGGGTATTTGTTGGTGACCGCAGTATTATGTTGTACCACACAAGGAAACGCTGCTGCACGTTCCTTGATATACCTACGATTATTACAGATGATGTTATAACAATCGGGAACAACGGCTTAACGTGCTTTCCAAGGCACGGAGGGCAGTCCCTCAACCAACCAGACCCGGAAAGAAATCTTAGAATTTACATAAAGATCTCCTGTCCGGCGTGGGGATCGAACCCACGTCCTCCGAGATTTAAAGCGATCCAAATACCGCTACACTACGGAGGTTGTCATCTTTAAAATATGACAACCGTGAGATCCCTGAAGTTGTTTAATTAAAGACCCACAATCCTAACATGTCAAAAGTGTCGCGGACAGTCTCGACAAATGGACGAGCACGACCAGCGGCTTACAAACTTTGTGACACGGAAAACAAATGAATCCACAGCCGGAATTTCCCAAAAGTTCCTTTAAACCAGGACAAATCCGGGAATGCAGACGACGGATTGAACCCTGTTGTGGAATAGGATTTACCATGTCAAATAGCACTATATTACGTCAACTGACATTTAGTTGACATACCGGCTTCGCATGAGATTTGCAGTTACTTTTTCAAGATGTAGTAGTATCGACCTTTTTCGTTCAAAGAAAATGGTTTAGAAGATTTTGAGCCTATCCATTAGGTACATACTGACATACTTTGTAACCTTAATATTAATACACCCGTAATTTTTTGTTCTTGCTAATACGCAGCGAAATGAATATTTTTTCTAGTACCTATACACATTTTGAATAGCATTAAAAGATGGATGTTTGTTACTCTTTCACGCAAAAACTACTGAATGGATTTGGCTGACAGTTTGCGTGCGGATAGTTTATAAGCTGGATTAACATATAGGCTTCAAGATATCACGCTCCGACCCGCTGGAGCAAAGTGACGCAGGTAAAACCGCGGGGCGCAGCTAGTTACAGATGAATATGAATTTGAACCTGTGTTAGGAGCGCCCGTTCGTACAACCTAAATCATATTTTATTACAATGCACTAGAGCTCATTTTGCCATGTACACTTACCTTTGCTGTCTCCTTCAGGGTATTATTTATGTAAAACACATTATGTCTATTTTATAATTTTAATGTAACGTTTCTATAGTGATTAAAGTTAAATCGTCCTGCCAATTATGAGCAGCGATTGAAGCATCACGGTGTTGTTTGAAACGCGCTAGGCTCAAGAACTGCTGGTCCGATTAAAGAATAATTGCAAAAAGAATACTACAATATCCAGGAGTAACAGGCTACATTTAATGATGAGGTTCCTAAGAAAGGCCCGGTAAAAAATACTCTAAACCGAATGACATGCATGAGGAGATTAATAAATATAGAAGAGGCGTGGTATGTCAAGATCATAGCAAGTGGATGGGAGTGGTCTCTGCCTACCCCTATGGGAAAGAGGCGTGAATGTATGTAGTTCCTATGAGATGGGGAGTTATACAGGGCAACCGCGCGTGGGAATCTAGTTAAGTATAAATACCGGGATTTTCTAGTCGTTGAAACAGTGAATTATCACCAAAACTTGATATGTACTCACCAATCGGGTCTACATGTGTGATGTGATCTACGAAGTCTCTTTTCCCAAGGTATACTGTTATCTGTAAACACAAAACATTATTACGAAACACAGCCGTATGAAGACGGTACATGTACTGAACTTATAATTGGCTTGACAAAGTTGTTAGGCACATCAGCGGAGCGAGTTATGCTTGTCGTATTACAAGGAAAATTTCTATTGCCTTAATGCTTCGTATTTAAGGTGCAAATAAAATATATGCCATCCCTTAACAGTCGATAGTACTAAGACAGTATAATGAGTAATGACAACTTTTTTTTCTTATGTAGTTAACCAGGAGGCTTTTGCTACTTCACCGGGCATAAAAGCGAACAGAATTCCAGCACAAAGTTAGTTAAGAAATAATAAGTTTCATTTACCTAAGTACAAGTCCCCCACCACCATACAGAGAGCTGTCAACACACCTAGTATTGGGGTGAGACTTTATTCAAAAGAAACATGTATTTGACATTTACATTTGATTTGTTGAATGGAAAAGTGAAATTTATTATTTCACTGAAATCTCTTCACCAATGTATTCACTGTTAAGGGTATGGTATATATCTCGGAATCACCTTATGTAGTATACGTAACTACGCCTAGTGGTTTTGGCAGTTTGGTTTTGATTGCTAATGTGCTCCAGTGAACAAATGGAACACTAAGTTTAAGCGTGAAATAAACATTCAGAATCCACAAATTTTCGATGTTTTTGATGTTCGAGATCACGAAATCCTTATTTTGTATTTAATATTTTCTAAGCTGAAGAGTTTGTTTGCTAGATAGTCTATTTATCTCCGCGCGCGGGAAGCTAGTTAATATACCTACTTGTAATTTATGTTTCAAACGTAAACAATATCGATATCCAGTATTTGTGAGCAGTGGAAGAAATTAAGGGGCCTGCGACGCGGGCTCTCCTGGGCCCATTATTTATATATATCGTGGCTCTTTCAGCGGATTACAGGAACGCTCGGAGTGAGAGGGTCTCTACTCTCCATGGGTCGGTCTCGTAGGGAGCGGGGCCCATGTTCCCCACTCCCCGAGGCCGAGCTTAGGGCGGTAGGTCTCAGCCCGCCGCCGACTGCCAACACACCGAGGCCCTTGATCACCGAGCTACGCCACTGTCGCTGACAAAATGTATAGTTCCTAATTTAAGTTTGTAAGATATGAGTTAGTTACCTTGCCATTTGGCGAGCTCTTCTTGAACACCCGCGTCGCTGGCCGCTGTTTGTTGCTGCCGGCGTCGTCCATTCTGCCGCCGCGCCCTCCTCAACACTGTGCAACAATAAAGAACAATGTAATAGTGTTACACATTACGTTAATAAAACCGCAAACAAATTGATGCCGACCGCTAAGAGATGCATGTCACCCGGCGCATCACTTATTCCCGGTGCCTAATAAGTTGCGGTCGGAAGCAAATGACAGTAATCCACCAGATGTTAAGTGGTAGATGATTTCATACGAAAGCTAGTTAATGACGTAAAAAGGTATATGCCAAATCCTTGAAGAGTTTTGGAGACCTTATTCAAGCACAAAAAAAACAATAGTGTCTTTTGGAAGCGTTATTCTATAATATAAAATCAATGTTATAATGTTAAATATACTTCGGGAATTTCATTTGATTTATGACCGGTTTTACGTACCCTCGCATGATCTTTTTAGCTACGAGTATGTCTCGTTGCCCAGAAAACCTATTTGTCGTCCAGGTACCTATAGATAATTTCCGAATTATTACGCAAAAGGACAAATCACTTAACATAATGTAAAATGAAAACTCTCAACATTTTCCCCTTTTTTTCTTTGAAAGAAAACGAAAATTACAATATATCTAAACATTATTACCATTATTAAGCATGGCCCTTAAAAAAGTCAACCAATAAATCTTAGATTTATTTTGTCTCAATTCGGTACGACAAACTTATAATTGGGAATAAAATACCAACAGAATATGACGCAAGTTAGTACAAAGAATAATTTAATAAGTTCAGTTGAACAAATTGCCTGAAGAACTAATATTATTCACTACTAATACTACTGGGAAAACTTTTAAGCAAGTTCTTACTTTTACTTAAGAACAGTAACTTAAGTTAGCCAAGGTGTTCTCAAAAGAGAGATAAAAAGTTTGATAAATGAAAAAGACAATTAAATGGTGACTAAGTTTATACTTAAGATGTATTTAAGAGGATCTTTATAACTTTTTAGAATCGTCATCGCAAAGAGGTGTTGAGTTTAGCACGTGTGTGTATGTGCAGCACATTAGCTCTCGAATTAAAAACTATATAACACAAAACTCCCCTAAAAACTAAAATACCTAATCGCTCAATTTCCCCGCCGGCGACCGCCCTGAGCCGAGGTCCAAGTCCCACAGAGGTCGCCCTCTTACGCAGGTTGCTTAGTTTTGTAGTTTTTAAACCATTTATCTAGGCTGGAGCTCTGCTCGTCATTGTGCCTGGTAAAGTAGCAAAATCCTCGGACGGACAGACACATGTAGACATGTCCGTCCAAAAAAACAAACAAACTATATTTAATACAAGTATACTTCGCAAATTATATGCCACTATAACGTATCATCACTATGAAAAAGTATTTTTGTGTCGCGGGGGACTTTTCACGGACACAAAGAACACCCAGACTCAGAACAACTATTTGTGGTTCACACAAATAATTGTCCCGGGTGGGAATCGAACCCAGAACACCTGGTCTCAGAAGCAACTACTGTAACCACTGAGCCACCGGTGCAGTCAAATTTAACCATTTAATCAACATAGGAATTCAGAGTCATTATTATATTGTCGAACAGCCCAAATAATATGAATGATATCTGCTCAAATAATGATATCTGTGCTAATATTATAAAGACGAAGATTTTGTTTGTTTGCTTGACCGCGCTACTCTGGAAAATTACTTGATTTGATTTGAAAAAATATTTAGGTGTTGCTTATACAAGGTGTAACGGAAAGGGTATATACATAGAAAGGGCAAGGCTTTTTTGGATGGTAACAAACGATATGGCAAGGGTTATTTGATTCTATCTCTACAAGTCCGGAAGTAATCATTTTTTAAAATTCATAGATACCAGAAACCAAACTTTTTAAATTGAAATAAATACATCACTAACACTCAATCAGCTGATCGATGTCAACGAACTATTTGCAAGTAAAAATAAACCTCTTACTCCTGGTATTTCTGAATAAAGGGTTTCGCATTTTTATGTTTTGTTTGCAAAATAATAATGACTTTTTATTTTATTTTGAGTTGAAACCCTTGCCATATCGTTTGTTATGATCCAAAGAAGCCTTGCACTTTCTGTGTATACCCTTCCGTTACACCTTGCACATATACCATCACGCTAAGACCAATACGATTCCGCGTGGACGAAGTCGCGGCACAAGCCAGTGAATTATAAAAAGCTATTGATCATTTTGCATCGTTTCCGTTGAATGAGTTTATATTTTAGTCAAATACAATAAAGGTATTACATTATACTTAACCCGGGGTCACAATACCCTTTAGCGTTCGTATCGGTATTGGACCCGAGCTCGTAAGTAAAGGTCGGAATTTCGATATTCGAGAACAACAGCTCGTTTCAGGCAAGTCGACCCGGAACCCACTTAACATTTCTATTTTACAAAGAAAATAAGCAATATATGGAGAAAATATTGTCAAGAGTGTTCAAATGAACAAATGCTTTAGATATGTATAAAAAGAGGTATAGAAAGACACGTTGTTAAGATATCGGGCTGAATCGGGTATTTATAGATGGACTTAATTGCCACGAATCGTTTGCTTTTTCACTGGGCGAAAGAGGCGAACTCCTTGGTTCCAGCCTTATTGAATGGTTTATAAGACTACAAACTAAGTAACCTGCGCAGGAGAGCGCACCCTGTGGGGCTTGGACCTCGAATAAGGGCGGTCTGGTCGAGCGGATTGCAGAATTATGACTTTTAACATTTGTATCTATTGCAACTGTCGCTCAACTGTTGTTCACAAGCTTCTCGGACTTCTCGGCGTCTACGAGGGCAACGAAAGAGAAGGACAGCCTTTTTTTTCGGACGGACATATTTTAGCTCCAGCTTTGATAAATGGTTTAAAACTGTAAACTAAGTAACCTGCGTAAGAGAGCGCACCCTGTGGGTCTTGGACCTCGAATAAGGGCGGTCTGGCAGGGCGGATTGCAGAATTATTACATTCAACATTTTTGTGGGGAGTTTTTTGCAACTGTCGATCAACTGTTGTTCACAAGCTTCTCGGACTTAGCGTATACGAGGGCAAATACAGAGAAGGAACAGCCATTAAATAAAATAAAAAAATGGGAAATCTATACTAATATTATAAAACTGCAGAGTTTGTTTGTTTGAACGCGCTAATCTCAGGAACTACTGGTCCGATTTCAAAAATTCTATTAGTGTTGGATAGTCCATTTATCGAGGAAGGATACAAGCTATATTTTATTTTCAAAAAAACTTGGGATCCGTAACAAAATTGCGATTTTGTAACTCAAGGTGTAAAATCGAAAACCTATTTATGCGTGCGCTGCAAAAACTATTGACAATAGAACAAAATTATGTACTACGGGTTTGTAGGTTTTATTAAGATCTACAAAAAGTCCGCGAGAGAACATAATTATCTAACTGTCATAGTTTAGTCACAATAACCGCTTTTATGTTCATAAAAAATATTAAATTGTCTGAAGAAAGATACTACGTTAAATGTGTATCGTAATATTAATCCTTATCCAAATTAAGCATTATGTTATCAAGGGTATTTATGTAGAAGTAAAATAATTTTTGTTTTATTCCAATCGGACGTTTCGTTGAGAAATTATCACGAGTATAAAAACGCAAAGAATTGGTACCTAATAATATAATAAATAGGAAAGATTTGTATTTTTGTCTGTGTGTTTGTAATGTATAAACTCAAAAACTCCTGTGCCGATTTCAAAAATTCTTTCACCATTGGAAAGCTACATTCACCCTGAGTAATATAGGCTATATTTAGTGATGAAGCTCCTACGGGAACAGGAGATACGCGGGTGAAACCGCGCGGGCAGCTAGTATAAAAATATAGTCGTAAAATGATATCATAAACTAAACTTAGAGAAAAGAATTGTCATTCTGTCATAGTAAAAATAAAAAACTATGACAACCTTTGATAACTAATGCCATGTTTAAAACTCGGGTAAACCCATCAAGGCCTAACGTCACAACTACTGGTTAAATATATTTAAATAAAAAAAAATATTATGATACCTATTTCTTTCTACAAATATCTAATCCTATGAGATTAAAAAAAACCTTATTTAGGAGAACATTAAATATTCACCGCTATAATAATGATATAACATAATCTCCTGATTTTCATATTGTTTGAAGACGGAGGGTGAACCCTCAAGGGAAAGGAATCCTCACTGCGATGTATATATATAATACGGACTTCTGCTCTAATATCATGAACAGAAAAACCTTATTATATTTTAGAACTAACATATCTTTAAATGGTCGCTTAGTAATCGACCGTACGTAACAGCGCCTTTACGTCCACTGCTGAACATGGGCCTCCACTTTACAGAATTTGGCTAGTATCGGTTGAAGGATGTAGGCCATGATTACCACGTTTGGCAAGCGGCAGGCCACGTTTGATCGCAGAAAGATGGTAACTTACCTTGAGCTGATAGATGCATCTACCCATCCATCAGAGGTTTTGTCGTCATTTACGACACCCATGAAAAGAAATGGGGAGGTCTTTTCTGAGCCGGAAAGGTAGTTAAACTACCCGTCATAAAATAAGACTATACATAGAAGAATATCGTCATTTATAACTGGCACTTAATAAATTATTTGAAATTAAATAATTTATTAAGTGCCAGGTATAAATGACGGAACTTGACTCAACTGAGTATTATGTTCCCGTAAGGAATTCGCGATTGATCTCACAGCTCTGTCTTCACATAAACACCTAATGCGAATTATTATATAGATATTATACGCCTTCGTGTACGCAACCTTCATTCGTGAGTTCGATTCTTCGGACAAAAAAACTCTTTGTGTAAAATCAAAATTTTCTTTCCGGGTCTGTTTAGTTATCGAACACTTCCGTGCCTCGGAAAGCACGTTAAGCCGTTGATACCGATTGTCATAACATCATCTTTGACGATCATATAGACAGAGATCACCAGATAGCGGGCCGAATCGTTTACCTGCGTATATACCTCATAATACAGCGGTCACCAAACGCGCCTGCCAACCGTGGTGACCATGGCAACACCTTTTTCGCGGAGGCTCATGTTGTTGTTGACGTTATACAGGCTGATGATAATGTATTATTGTACTATATTATGTGTATATGAACAAATACATAGAAAATACAACATACAATAGTCGCTCCAAATTTATTCATCTTCGTTTCAGTACATGGGTATATTATGGAGCTTTTCCTGTAAATCTCGGCTTAAACAAACATGTGAACTACCTCATATGAATATGTGAATATGTATTAGTTCTCGATGAGAAGTCTGCAACTGTGTTAGATTGAATGTGTGCGTTGCCAAGCCCTAATGAGGAATCGTGGAATTTGTGGAAACTTCCAACTTTGATTATATTATGTATCTTCCACATAATCAATAGAGGAACGAAGTAGGAGGATAATTGAATACATAAAGTGTTTTACTTAGACGCTTAGAATTCGCAGTCATGAAATCTATTAGGAAGGAAGCGCATAAGTGGTACATGAAACCTCATTTAGCTAGATGTATTAGATCCTAAAGTAGTTAGGTACTAGAGGGGAAAATTGTATCCAGAGAAAATTTTTAGAAACGAAGACCAATGTAGGAACACGGACGGCTTAAGCAAATGTATTTTATTAATCTACTTTTGATAATGTAGGTAAACTACTTATTGAATTTAATTAAACAATCAAATTAAAAATTACCAATATTAAGTATAGACTGATACAATACCTTTCATACTATGTATTTGAAGTAGTATTATTTAATTATGTACGTTTTATTGATATATTCTTTTTTTTATATTAATATAAATGAATCGCCAAAATGAATGCAACACGCGTATATCTTGAGAACGACTTAAGTAATTTGGTTCATTCTTTTTATTGTGCTGGTTGGTTTTTATGAAATATTTATATTTATGAAAAATCACGGGCATAGCAAGTTCCATGTACTTAAGAGCTAGTAA
This sequence comes from Nycteola revayana, assembly GCA_947037095.2. Classification (NCBI taxonomy): domain Eukaryota; kingdom Metazoa; phylum Arthropoda; class Insecta; order Lepidoptera; family Nolidae; genus Nycteola; species Nycteola revayana. The sequence continues at coordinate 20,968,370 of OX344843.2, forward strand.
AACTAACTGTACCCAGACAGGGTACAAAGCAATTTGATTAATAGCTAGTTACTACGTCGATGCCAACATTTCGTTGATCAAATTGCTTGCTTTTAATCAACATGTCGAAATATAGATTCCGTTCTAAACGGTCGCGTGGCAAATATAATATTAATTTGAATACTTTTCAAAGTACTTACTTCTAAGTATTCGAAACATTTGGGAACTAGAATCAATGGATACCTAACTTGGTAAAGTTATGCATTGATCCTTCACGAATGTTTGATTCGTAAATCAGCAAACTTCCATGCTATTGTTAAAATTTCAACAAGTTTCTCCTCTTTCAGTATTTATTCACCAAGTCGTAACAATACTTTGTTATTTGCGTCGAACTTATTTGTATTTTATTGTTGTGAGTTTAGAAAGTAGGTGCTCGGTTGTTTTACACTGCTATGGTATTAATTACGTAACTTTGAAAATAAGTTAGGTTTCAGGAAATTCTAGTTCAAAAAATTGTCAAAATGTTTTTTACAAATAAGTTCCCTTCGGATTATATCCGAAAAGCTTATTTCTACAAAACACGGGTTTTAGCTTATTTCTAAAAAACGTGTGTACATTCTTTAGACTATTTCTAACAGTGGTCCCTGACTGACCCTAAAAATAACATCAATTCAATAAAAACAAATATTATCGTAAAGAAAATGTGACTACCACCAAGCAACTACCTATTTTAAAACAAAATTCATGCAGAAAATGACCAAACCGTAGCGGATAGCACCGACAGACAATTTGCAAGAGCTGCACAGCTACACTTATGTTTAGCTGTGTGTTAATATTATTTTTGTAGGTTTCAGAATGTATGACGATATTCTGCAACCGAAGCGCAAGCAATATACGAAAACAAGCTTACTTTGGTCAATGTTTATTTAAATAGGAAAAAATATAAGATAACATTTTATATCACAACATTTACAGGCCAAATTTACAAACAATATTATGTACGTCCAAGATAGACAAACGGTACTTTACTATTGATCACCGATAGATTGATACTTAATGAACTCCGTTGGTACCATTTTGTGATCTCCAGTTCCATTTCCGCTAGGATAAAGTAACATTAGAATTGGTTCTCTGTACAGATAATGGGCTCGCCTCATTTAACATTAGCACGTGACACAGCTGTGAAAACTGGATTAAGGTAAAACCTCAGCTTAATCTTTAGAACTTTAGCAGGACATCCAACCAAGTCATTTAATCATGTTCAAAATGTTTTGGGCAAATATGCTCTCTCTCTTAGTTTACTAACCCCCCGGACACTACTCCTCTATCCGCCGTTGGCGGGGGCCGGGTACGCACAAGCAATCCGGCGCGGCCCCCCGACGGCACCCGCGGCCAATATGGCAACGCGGGATCTCCTGGGCCACACTTAACTAAACCTGCCAATCTCGCAGTGTGATTCGTTGAGTAATTTGTTTCATAACTAATGCAATGTGATACAAATTTTCCTCCTACATTTACTGAATGTGTCCTTGCAAAAGACACCATGACAACAATAGTTCCAAATTGATCATCTTCTCAAGTGGAGTGCGAACAGTGGGAACTTGTAAACACATTTAGAACAAGATCATGACCCCTATTTATATATGATGATCGTATTTCCTACTTATTCAATTGACCATTACGTACTTGAGCGACCTAGGTCTGCGCGGTAAGACAACAATACCTATTGAAACACTCCGGAAAGTCGTAACGAGCTGAAAGGTGAAATGGGTACTGAATGTACACTAAACAAGCAGCTTGTTAAGTATATATTTAATACCTATTCCACCCTTTTCAGTTCTCCCCGACCGCATTGGTACGGCAATTGCGACGCGAGGGCGATTTCTTTAAAACAAACTCATATTAACATATATCGGCGGCCGCGCTTCAGCAACGACAAGCAAATGTTCGCCGCGTCGCTATCCACCAGTACCAGTGCGGTCTCTGGCCTTTTTTTTTGTCCGGGGCGAAATGAATTTGCGCATCCCCTACGCCTCTGCAGTATTCCCGCGCTGGCGAAGGAGTATGTGGGATTCGCTTGTTCCTATAGCGAGGTATGCTAGTCATACCACAAAGAGAGGACCCTAAACCATTAAAGCGAAGGAGTGTACGGGGGGTACACTCCTTCGTCCGCCGTTGGTGAGGGCCAGGTACGCTGGGCAATACCAGTGCGGTAATGAAATGTGATAAGTGTTATGTGTTAGTTAAGGCACACAAACACTTATCACATTTCATTGCTATTCTCTGCTCCACGCCACTCCCACTCTAAGATATTTTGGCTCTTAAATAGGTGCTTTTAGGGCAAAACATTTTAGAGAACTTATAGTACACCCTAACTAAATAATTCGTTGCCAAACGAATCTACCTGGAGTAGCATCATAATTATTATGTATGTTAGTCTCTAAAGTAATGTGTATGGGTTTTTGTTACCTGAAAATAAATGGTTTATTATTATTATAGCGTAAAATATCTATCTATGCGGTTCAAGCAATATGGTAATTTAGACTACAGTAAATTTAAGCTAAATAGTAGTTACCTGCTTAAAAACATTAGAGTAAACATATTTATATTATGTTAGAAATTTTATTACAGTGACAAGTATAAATGAAGATAATATAAAAGTATAAAGTTAAAGGTCAACGAAGTATAAACGGAGGCGGGACGTCCAACACATAAAGTCCAATCACAAATCCTTCTCATAAAAGACTTAGCATAAGCAACCACGGCAATATAAAATATCGTACGTAAAAGAACTACAGTATAATAAGGTTTTAGATCCCAAATTAGATTTGACTGGATTTCTTATGTAGATATATTCAGAGAAGAGTCACTTACTTTAAACAAACTACATTATTGTACTAGCTACTCGCGCGCGATTTCACCCGCCTATCTCGTGTTGTAGTCTTCTCTTAAACGGATGACATATATTCTGAAAGGACCGTATCTATTCTGTAGATATTTATATACTTTTGTAGGTATGTAAACCGAATGAATAACAATTCATTTCCACATACGTTATCAGATTCAACTTTGAAGATTAAGTTTACAAAATTAATAAACAATAAAAAAGCAACAAAACCAATCAAACAAATGTAAGTGCATGCATGGAGAAGGTCACATACCATTCAGGTTTCAACACCATCTTATTGTTTTGTGTTAAAAGGTTATGTACATTTGAGACTGATCCCGCAATCACATCGCAGTATTTGAATTTATAGCAGCTCGAGCAGTAAGCCATTGATCAACATACACGGACCGCTCTTGCAGTCAATTGTCAATAGCTTGAGGCTGCCATGCGAGCAGCAAACTAACTGCTCGAGCAGTTGGCAACTTCACTTCAGTAGCAACATGGATTTTCATGTCGACTGAAGAGCGCGGGCGGAGGTATCTGCGTGAGAGCAGTCACAACAGCTCGAACAGTCAGTGTATGCCTGGCGACTGCTTGACCGCATGATGAAATTTCACCGTGCTGCCAACGGCCCCGCGTAATCAGCTGTCAAAAATCATGATAGGGTGAAACTTTCGCACTATGGGTGTTTAAATGACAATGATCGAAAATTACATTGTTTTTGTCAAATTAATTGATTATTGACGTTTTATCTAAAACTTAGACACTGGCAAAATTGTGGAAGTCTTACCACAAAATCCACAACTCAAGAACTGAACTAAACTGAACATAAAAGGAATTAATAGAACTATGGTTACTCAACATTAGGTCAAAATCGAAAAGGCATTGTGAATATAAGCCATGTTGGATCAAACTGTCAGTTAAATATAAAATATAAAGTATTCTGAACAAACATTGTTACTTCTACCGCAAACTGTTGACTTATAAAATACTAATGGTGTTTAATATGTAGATGGTTTCAACGTGCTCTCAATTCAGAGTTTACAAGGAATCCTCTCAAAAGCTCACGTAATTTAAGTTAGTGGACCAAGTTAAATATTTGTTCCTACAATGGATCTGGAAACTTCAGAATTTACCTTCCAATGTAACACGGTGTACCTACTTTGAGTACGGCAGCATAAATTATATGGGACTAGCGACCCGTCCTGGTTTAACGCTGATGTATTTATACATATAAATCTTCCTCTTGAATAAATCTATCTATTAAAAAAAACTGCATCACAATCCGTTGCGTAGTTTAAAAAATCTAAGCATACATAGGTGAAGACAGACAGCGGAAGCGACTTTGTTTAATACTATGTAGTGATAAATATTTACTACATTCTGCTCGCGACTTCATCCGCGTTGATTTTGGTTTCTCCATAAAACTTTGGAAACGTTTCTTCGATTTATTGCGTTCTAACACTAACAAAGAATAGCGATGGCCTATATTCAAAAACTATACAAATAAAACTACTGGTATTAGTTCTAGATATAAGACCGGAATAAAACGTTTCATAAATTTGAGGGGGGGGAGGAATTTTGGAAGGTCGGGCGGTAAATGTTGGGAAAAACCAGTACAATCGATTGTCTGATATGCTTATAAAATTATTTAACTTTAATTGCCCTGAGACTTTCTGTTGTGACTGTTCAATATCTAGCAATACTTTATAGATACGTAGGTATATCCCTTTATGTCTGGAGCTATTCAGTCTAAGACTAAGAAAGGACTGAATAAGCTAGTATACTCACATGGGCCCCTGTGCGGCTCCAGGGTGCGCGCTCCCGCTACACGCTAATGCTGCGCAGCCACGCCGCCCTGCAACAAACATAAAACAAGATATTAACATTTGAGACACCGTATAAAATTCCAAAACACAATCAAAGGGGGCTTCTGAATAAAAGGTTTTTGCATCATACTTATTTCTGAAGCGAGAATATGCTCGAATAGGGTGTGACAGTTCATCATCAATAATCCACACGGACGAATTGGCGGGCAAAAACTCATGAATATATCTAAAATCCCTTGAACATTGGTGTCCCATAATGCAGTTAAGGAGAGGAAATTAACTTACATAAATAAATTTCACATCGTACAGCTTTAACTTAGTTCAAATTTTAAATAGTCGTATAATCGCGTTTAGTAGATTCCTGGAAAATGAAGTAAATTAGGGGACCGAAATAAACGTGTAAATGATTCTTATTTAAAGAAAACTTATATTGATTATTGGTCTAATCACAAATCATACGTCTTTAGGTGACGAGAGAAATATAAAAATACTGTAAGTTTTAGCTTTCAAATAAATTACCAACACCCATTTTTTAATAGTAAAGACAATCGAAGTCAAATCAAATCAACAATAAACTCACATAGCTGTCAAAAAAGTTTATAACTTAAAAATGAGTTCAGAAAAACTTCTGGCAGATCAAAAATTACGTTTTTCTATCTAATTGCTACTTAAAGTACAAAGTTGGGTAAATGAACTTTGAACAAATTACTTAAAGCGAGTCAAAGAACCGTCTAGTATAACATTTCAGCATACAAAATAAATGATTAAATCCAATTATCCAACCGACCGCGCCAAAAAGGCGACAAAGGCGACAAACTCGCCAAGACACTCGTCTTCCATAACCATAAACTTATCGTAAAACGATGCACTTTAAAATCGATTCATCTCTGTCAGGTGTAGCACAGCAAACAATGTGGTCGCGCTACCTTACGTACACTTTCAATATCAATCAATATGCCATTACGTTGATATTGCGAGGGCTCACTCAATTACCGTAGAATAGCTAGCATAGTGGCGCTAGATATTTTGTTTGATATATATAACATGTTGCTACTTTTAGCGAGTCAAAACTGAAGACACAGTGGAAAATCTTATTGCGCAAAAAAGCAACTTTGCATTCTTACGTGCACTCATTCATGACCAATTAAATTTACTCTTGAACTACGTGTTTACTTATACAGGGTGTCCCAAAAGATTACGTAGCTGGGAAGGGGGTGATAGGGATGGTCACCAGAAAAATATAAAAAATTCCCTCTGGGTGTTTAAAAAAATAAATGGCATTTTTTTAAAAGACTAAAAATTTTACACCTTGTGCTAACTGTACCTACAAATATGGCTGTATTTAAAAAAAATGCTGTTATGTAATCTTCAATAACAACAAGGTCGTCAACATCAACATCAAAAATAACAAGGTGTAAAATTTTAAGTTTTTAAAAAAATGCCATTTTTTTTTAAATACCCAGAGCGGATTTTTTTTTTATTTTTCTAGTGACCATTGTGTCCCGAGACATTGTGCCCTGTCACCCCCTTTCCCAGCTACTTAACCTTTTGGGACACCCTGTATAGTGGTAAGTTTTTGGTCCAAAGACCACAGGAGAAGAAGAAAATACAAGCTTACTAAATAATATACACAACTATGACAATGATAGGTACTGGGTCAGGTTCCAGGGCCAGTATTTGCCCTTCTTTGCCCCTCCCCCCTCCCTCTCGGTACACTTTTGCAAGAATGTTAGACAATTTACGACACATAAAATGTGTACAGAGAATATAGTACAGAGGCCCACCTTCACTCAACGTTTCATTTACAGAACAGACAGTCGAGGTCATTCCCACTGACCTAAAAGCTAGGGCAGTGCTAAAGACTCAAGACCCAATAACGGTGTGTTTATTTGTTTATTTAACAGAAGTAAACAGACCTTTATAGTTGGTTGGGTATATGGGAAGATAGGACTTGGAAGTATAATTAGTTTGTTTTGTACGTCGTATTTGTCGGATTTAGATGAAAGGCGGAGTGATATATACCCTAAACAAGCAACAAGAGTGGTATAAAACTGACGCAGGTTTCCGGCTTTGAATAGACCACATTATATCTTACCATAGTAAGAGACGATTAAGGGACATATTGATGGGATGGCCAATATCACCTCCACGACCATGGCATCCAAGGTCTTATAACAGGAGGCCCATGTTCAGCAGTAAGGCGTAAACCGGATGATAAAGTACAGTAAAGTACTTACTAATATTATGAATCATAAAGTGATGCTGTTTTGCCTGTTAGGGTTTCATGCCAAAACTACACATCCCATTATCTTCATCCTTATCCATCAAAGAATAGTATAACAATTAAATTTTAAAAATAATCTCGTATATATCTGTCACTCTAATATACTCGTACGTAGCAAAGCAAAGAAAATAACTAATATGGAGCGCGTTTCGTTGGTAGTTCCGTTTCGTATGTCATTGTTATTGAGAGTTTTCTCTCGTGTTTTTCCAACGGGATGAACACGAACGTAAAACAATAGGATACGTATATGTGCTGCACCCACCGAAACGATGACTTTCTAGGACGTCGACTAAACACTGCGGTGCTAGTTTTTCTACAGGGCAATGGACGTATCTAATACTGAATTAAGCAGATCTTTTATACGATTTGAAGAAAATTTGAAAAATCGTATGAAGCTTAATTGTATTTGAACATTTGAACGCCTGTGTCAGCCATACTCGACAAGCGCCAGCGTGAGTGCGCCAACGTCCGCTATATTCGAAAGTCACAGAAGCCCCAAAATATAATACTATCAACATATTACACATACAACAGTAATTCAAATATTTGATGGATTGGGCATGGCGTACAGGGAATGGAAATACAGCTATGGCGTGGGGTTCAATAGGTTAACACAATTCACTAACATATCAGTTGGAATGATGAGTATTTAACTTTACTCTTCTATGCCATTGCTGCTTCCATTAATTCCAAAAAAAATTTTAATTTTTCAGTATTATAGCCTGGGCCGCATTGCTTCGTGCGTACCCGGCCCCCGCCAACTACGGATCGAAGGAGTGTCCGGGGGGTATTAGTAGGGTCCTCTCCTCGTGGTATAAGTAAAGCATACCACCGCTATGTAGCGGGCGAGTCCCAAATATCCCGCCGACAACAAAAAAAAAAAGGTATATCTATGCCATATTTTTGATTGAAATGTTAATAACATCGGTTAAGCAATTGAAAAACTCCATAGAAACCAACTAAAGTGAATACTGAATATCATAATGAAAGTTATGACATAGTACGAAGATCTTGATATGAAATAAAGGGTCCCATTCTCTACTGTATTCTAACCAGATAAGGTCTCTCCAAAGCCGCATTTGTATTTTAGTGCCAAGGTTTTAGCTTTACAACTTAATTATCTTTACAGGCTAAAATTATGTGAGATAGCGAGCTTACATAATTGCAGATTGTGTAATTTTGCCTTATGGTATAAGGCGTATAATTTAATCCATTGTTCTATTACAATGTTTTATGATTTCGTAGCTTTTATATCGTCTATTATAGTTTTTACGGCACCCCCTATGGAGAAGAACAAGAGGGTTGTAATATCACATCATATTTTATGTATAATATTATTTAGGACTATATTTTATATCGGTGACGCACTATTTTGTTGGGGTGTTGCTAATATGGTCTTCTATTTCCGGATCATGCATGTGACGGGGACTTTCTGTTTCTGAAAAAAACCTCGTAACAACAAAATTCTTGCTGATTGTGGTATGTCAATAGGGTCGGCTTTTATTATATTAAGGCCAGGTCACACTGGTACGGAGACAGCGCCACGGCGCGCGGCGGCGGCGACAATACGAATAAATTTCGCCTATCGTTCCTGCGGCCGCCAACAAATGTTTATATGAGTTTGTTTTCACGAAATTGCCGTCGCGTACCAGTTACTATACTTGTGAGGCCCCGTCCTTAGGCTTAATGTAACTGGAGAAATGAGGATGTTATACACCTACATTGTCTGTGAAAGATAACGTCGGGTTAGGTCATATTTTTCTTCGTACAGAGACGCTAGGTCATTTGTATTTGTGTTCCCAAGCTCGGTGTTCGAGTAATTATTTATTTTAGCTTTCAGCAACAGTCCACTGTGACCCGTGGGGCATTATATTTCTTAGCAGTAGACTTTTATTTGTTTTCTTTCTTTTAAAAACAATAGTCATCTTGTTTCAAATCTTTTGTTCGTTTCCGATTACTTCTTGGATTCGTTCCTTGTCGTTTTTACCTCGAATGAAAATAAAACAAATGTAGGTCTTTTCTTTAATTGTTAAAAAGTGAGCTGCTACAACAAGAGTAGAAGAAAAGAAAATTTTAATCGCTCCCAGAAACAAATAATTTTACAAAACGTCGGTGACAATTGTTGTTTTCTGAGAACCCTCGTCTTCGGATTACTCAGGCGAATCAAAACATCTATTTATATTTACAAAATACTTATAAAGTCTTAAAATACAACAATGCCGCGCAATTCAAATGCTTTAACTTTGAATACATCAATGATTTCTTTTATTCTATTAAATTGGGAAAATTATGTTTTAAAGATCATAAAATATGTTTTACACCTTGATGTTTAACCCGTAATGAATATAAAAAGAAAATTTAAAGAAACTATATCTTAAAAAGAAATCACACTTATCTTCAATTAATTGCTTCTTGATACAATTAGCAGTGATTATATCAATTTCAGATTGTGTAAAACCTAGAATAAATATATTCTTGAAAATTACAGCAAAAAATATCAGACCATCTCTTTTTTTTCTTATCTTAAATAAATAATCTGGTAATAAACCTCATTTGATTTCATTTTTAAAAATGTTTTATTTTTGACCATAACATTTTTAATGCAAACGTCTTACTTATATTGTAAGGACGGATGCTGTTGTATGTAAGTAAGTTCCCTGGTTAAAGGCTGATATACGATCTCTGTTCGTACATGTACCTGATTGTAACTTAATATTTCAACTGCAGATTAGTTTCCTGCAAAGTGGGGAAACAGCGGCAGGTTGCCACATGTAAGCTTATATCTCGCAACCGATACTAAAGACCTAGTTATTAGATTAAATCGTTAGAACTTCACTGGGGGAGATTACAGCTGCGTGTTCATCCAATTTGAAGTTAGGTTCGGAAACTTGTTTTGTCTAAGTTTCCCATCCAACCCAACCCAACTTCAAATAAGATGAACTATTCTATTAATTTTTGAATGCTTTATAAACACTAAATAAAAAAATAAAAAAAAACCATCGGCAGCATTGAGAGCTGTACCTTGCATGTTAGCTGCTGATGCTCTCAAAGCCTACACAATTCGGCCACGCTCATCGACATTTAACACTATTTTTGACCTATTTACCTGTCTGTATACGTGACTTAAGTGATGTTGGTGGAGCAGTAATGTTGTGGACGTTGCGAATTTGATCCTTAACAAAAGTATTTGTTCGACAAAGAACACCTATCAACTGATAGATTTTTTATTTTGTTACGGGAATAAAAAACGAAATCGTTTTTGTATTTTGTTCCTGATTTATGGCTATAGAGTCATGCCGTAAAACTTTATGTGACTACTAGATTCCGCGCGTGGGAACTTTATAATTAAATACGGCCTTACTCGATAAATGCTCTGGCTATAATATAACTCTAAAATATTTTTTCCAATCGGTCTAATTTCTTCTGAGTTTAGCGCGTTCAAATAAACAAACAAACCTCTGTCTACACGGTTTCGGCAAAAAGGAGTGCTTAATATTATACACAAAAATAAGAAGTAAATGACCACTACACATAATAAATGACCTAGTTGCAGCACAGAAACTTAATTCCAGAATTAATTAAGAAATTCTTAAGAGTATCCTTTTTACAGAAGATCGAATGTCAATTACATTTCTCAGTTTTAATTACAAATTGGATGAAAGCCTCGAGGATAATTTAGTAGCCGTCTGGGATCGTCTTGTTGCCTATTAAAATGTTTAATCACATTTCCATCAAGACTAGATTGATACTTCTAAATCTCTCCAAAGCCTTAGCGTTTCGGTGAGCGAAATACATAAAAAGTACCTACATTCTATTAAAGGGAATTTACATCTATAAATAAAAATAAGAATAATACCTACTATGACCGCTACTACCTAATGAGAGTTATTTTATGTAAAATAAAATGATATTAGGTAATATTGATGGCAATACTTTTTTTTTTCTTTTTTTTAAAGTTATTAGCAGTGTTTTGCAATCTATTAGTGTTCTTGTTAACCCCTAGTAGTGCTAGCTAACTAAAATGCTTGTGTTACGAGTGGGTTCACGTCGGTCGAAAGTTTGAAGTATGGACGGATGTTTGTTACTCTTTCACGTCAAAACTACGGAATGGATTTGACTGAAACTTTGCACGGGGATAGTTAATAAGCTCGTTTAAGATATAGGCTACAAAAAATCACGCTCCGACCCACTGGAGCAGAGTTACGCGGATAAAACCGCGGGGAGCAGCTAGTCTGCGTATAAAGTTAACCGTTACTGACTGATCTATCCACACTCCACAGTCAGTTCAAAATGCATGCATGATTTTCCGAAATTCCCCTGAGGGGATGAAACGAGGTTTCAAAGTTTGTTTAGTTATTATCAAAGCTAGTTCAGTTATGACAGTTGGTAAAGTTACCGGACGTACTACTATTATCTTACCACTTAGTATTTTATTTTAAAACTAGCTTCCTGAGCGCGGTTTCACCCGCGTAACTCTCGTTCTTGTAGGAACGTCATAATTAAATATAGCCTATGTCATGCGGGGATAGTGTAGCTTTCCAACGGTAAAATAATTTTTCAAATCGGTCCCGTAGTTTTGGAGCCTATTCAATACAAACAATTAAATCATTTCTCTTTATAATATTAGTAAAAATTGTATTTCTAAAATACTTACATACCTACATTTTCACACATACATATACACTCATTCGCATACATTTCATAGTTCATTAAAGTTTCAAGTAGTAATTAATGCATAAAAACATTCAGAAACGTGTATGAATAAAAATAAAAATAAACCAGCCCTGATTTCAAAATGAAAACAAAAGATTGATTGTCATCATTATCGAGAGGTTATACTCCATTTTTAATTGGATGCTGTATCGACGTATACTTTATATTGTAATTAGTCTTGTTTGTCGCATGGTTCACCCGCGAAGCTCATATTCCCATTTAACGTTCTATATAAATTAATTATAACCTATGTTATGTATATACTTACTAATATATTTAATAAAGCTGAATAGTTTGTTTGTTCGCTTGGACGCGCTTATCTCAGGGACAACTGGTCCGATTTGTAAAAGCTTACGTGTTAGCCCATTTATTGAGGAAGGTTGTAGGCTATGTTTTATTGTAAAGTTTCCTCTAATAGCTAGTAACTAGATAATAATGTGAAGGGTTTTTGTTTTACATTATATTGTAGCTTTAACAAAAGATATATACATAGTTAATATAGAGATATCAATAAAAGCAAATTTCATCTAATAGTTCTAAAACACCTCCGTAGCTTAGCGGTATTCAGCTCGCTTTAAAATCTCGGAGGTCGTGGGTTCGATCCTCATGCTGGACAGGAAATCTCTCTCAAGTACAATTGGGCCCAATGTTCAGCAGTGGACGTTATGGGGTGATGATGAGATAGATTGGAGCATTATTTATAGGGTACAGATACCCTTTAGTTTCGAAACTTATAAAAACACACAAACAACTTATACAACCCCACATTTTATACCTCTGTCATAAAATTAATAACATAGATATCAAACTTTGCTTCACATTTTAGTTTATTAACCCACAAACCATCAGTATAATTGAAACAGGAAAGCTTTTTCTCGAAATTGTAAACTAATCAAATAATTTCTCCCGGGAGGCGGAATTCGTTAACCTCGAAGAACATGCGGAACCGTGTAATTTGGGCCTAGGTGGGATCCATTTTGTTTTGCTTCCAAATCAGAAAATGGGTTTGCGGTATGTTATAATAAACTTATTTTACCTCTTATAAATAGATATAAATCTAAGAAGTAAAGATAAAGATCTATACTTCTATACTTATATTATAAAGACGAAAGATTAATGTAAGTATGTTTGTTGCGAATTAACTCAAAACTACTGGACGGATTTCGATAATTCTTTCATCTTTCGAATGCTACATTATCGATGAGTAACATAGGCTATATTTAATTATGAAGTTCTGTGAAACAGCGCGCGGGAAGCTAGTATGGAATAGGAAGCACAACACTCGCTTGGTATTTATGTGTCTTCTTACTAATTGGGAATCTTATGTATCAGTTTGATGCTCTCTATTACCACAATGATACATGAAGTTGTTAATTAATATTACTGAAGTCGACTTCGACCATAATAAAAAAAAAATATTAGCATTCTGCACTCCTTCCCTATATAGGGTGACTGGTAATTAGTGACCGATACCTAAACACATTATTGTTATCATGATAACAAACCACTTTTACTATGGCACCAAACCTGAAATCGCGAAAAAAAAATCAGCTGTTCCATACATTCATGTTCACATAACTCGTCAACATGGTAGGGAGCAGCAGATTTTTTTTTCGCGATTTCAGTGTTGGTGCCACTTTGTGCCATAGTAAAAGTTGTTTGTTATCATGAGCACAATCATGTGTTTAGGCATCGGTCACTAATTACCAGTCATCCTATATATAGGTTGAATGTCTGTACATAGAAAAAGCGCATAAGTAAAATAGAACACATCCATTTTTAGAGATACAAAGTTTTTGCTTCACGTATATAATTGGTTATATAGATAACCAAGTATATTCCGCGATTATCACTATTAGAAATTCTTTATTAGATGGCGTGCCTTTAAAATACAGAAACTAAAATTATAATTAAGAGAATAGACAGTGTTATACGACAAGTCGCTTCTTCTATTAAAGGTTGAACAGCCAGTATACAAACATAGGCTAAATGTCAAAAGAGTCATCCATCATCTGTTGAAATGAGGATACATTTACACACATCTATTGTATGTCGCACCCTTTAACAACTCTAATTGAGAATGGCATTATCTGAAATATGTGCCTGGCTATGAAACACAGGCTGGATAGATTTGTTTCAACATATCACGTTAACATGTAGTGATGGGTAACTCATCATTTTTATATGAGGTTGAGGGAGTACCTCATTTTGCCTCGCGAGGTCCTCACGAGGTACCCCTCATTTGGGGCGAGGAGTCGTATGTCAGCGTATCTTACGAGCCGAGCCGAGCCCGAGCCGAACTCAGCCGAATTCAGCCGATAGTCCGAGGCAGCGGGGCGGACGGTTGCGTCGACTCATAAGTACTCACGATTATGATTTTTACGTCTCCCTCACTCACATAATCTTCTTTCACTCATGAGTTTTTGACGCATGAATGAGGAGTGAGGTGGTTCAATTTTGAAATTCGAGTAACTCTTTCAATTTGCGATCACGAGTACCTCAAATGAGGCACCTCATGAGTGAGGTACACATCTCTATTAACATGAAAATTATATGAGAACTAGATTCCCGCGCGCGGTTTCGCACACGTAACTTCCGTTCCCGTTGAAACTTCATAATTAAATATAGGTTTCTATACAACTATACTGCATAACCACCTCCGTAGCGTAGCGGTATTTGGCTCGCTTTAAACCTCGGAGGTCGTGGGTTCGATTCCCACGCTGGACAGGAAATATTTGTGTAAATACTAAGATTTATTTCCGGGTCTGGTTGGTTGAGGGACTACCCTCCTCCGTGCCTCGGAAAGCACGTTAAGCCGTTGGTCCCGATTGTTATAACATAATCTATAATAATCGTATACCAAGGATCGGGCAGCAGCGTTTCCTTGTGTGGTACAACAGAATACTGCGGTCGCCAATCCACCTGCCAAGCGTGGTGACTATGGCAAATACTCTCCCCGGGAGGAGTTATACGGGCTGATAATGATGATGAAACTGCATAAATAAACTTTCTTAGCTCCAACAAAATTATTGCTGATTAAATTACACAAAAATTAATGGGATCATTTGTATCTTTGGAAATATATAACTATAGCGAGACGGTAATTAAAATCCATTCCGTTTTCAATTTTTAAAACTGCGAAACGAACTAAAAGTGTTCGCAATAGCTAAACCGGAATGAATAAAATTGCACATAAAAACGGACTCTCGTACACCGCCCATAAACCAAGCGCTAACATTAACAGCATCGGACTATATGAACGCTCTGTTTTACGTTTTAGTTTTTGCGAACTTGTGTAGTCTGCTATGTTGAAAGTAACATTTGTAGTTATATGAAGTTCTTTTCGTTCAAGTATACTGTCGAGGATGTAATAGAAAAACCATAGTAGTACAATCCAGATTGCGTATGCCATTACATATTTACACAACATAAGACACTATACAAAAATTACGCTTGTTGTTAAAAATACGCCTCGCGGTTTTACCCGCGTTACTCTGCTCCAATGGGTCGCAGCGTGATTTTTTGTACCCTTTATATTAATCGAGCTTATTAAATATCCCCGTGAAAAGTTTCAGCCAAATCCATTCAGTACTTTTTGCGTGAAGGACGGAGAAACAAACAGACTAGCTCTACGGAGTACTAGTACTAGTATCTACGGAGATACACGCCAGAGTCAGTACGAAATCCTAAAAACGGGAAGAATAGAAAATATTCTTATAACACAGTATACAAGTCGTCGTCGAAACCGGCGCCTCCCCAATCATTTTTAAGAGAAGGAAGCAGCCGTCCCCGCGTTTTATACAAAGATGTCTGACATAATTATAGTACCTACATAGCTTACATACGTCAACGGAAAATAATTCGAATCGTAAGTTGAGCAACTGTCATGCCACTCACATTGTTAAATTTAATTGCCAGTTTTAGTGAATGCGCATAATTATTATAATTTTTACTTAATTATCATGACACTTGACCACCTAACCTAACCAAATGAGACTATGCTTTGTTGTAACAAAACAAAAAAACTTCAATTTCAATTACTCCTGTTGAACTCCTCGTTAGTTCTTCAACTAACTAGAAAGTAGATCAACTTACGATTTTTATTATTTTTCGGTTCCATCATACAAGGTGTAACGGAAAGGGTATATACATAGAAAGAGCAAGGCTTCTTTGGATCATAACAAACGATATGGCAAGGGTTTCCACTGAAAATAAAATACTCAAGATTTTTTTTTTGCAAACAATAAATAAAAATGCGGAACCCTT
The DNA here is from genome assembly GCA_947037095.2 of Nycteola revayana. Lineage (NCBI taxonomy): Eukaryota > Metazoa > Arthropoda > Insecta > Lepidoptera > Nolidae > Nycteola > Nycteola revayana. The sequence continues at coordinate 20,984,328 of OX344843.2, forward strand.
TATTCAGAAATACCAGGAGTAAGAGGTTTATTTTTACTTGCAAATAGTTCGTTGACATCGATCAGCTGATTGAGTGCTAGTGATGTATTTATTTCAATTTGAAAAGTTTGATTTCTGGTATCTATGAATTTAAAAAAATCATTGCGTCCGGATTTGTAGAGATAGGATTAAATAACCCTTGCCATATCGTTTGTTATCATCCAAAAAAGCCTTGCTCTTTCTATATATATACCCTTTCCGTTACACCTTGTATACATTTCTAATAAAATATTTTTTACGATGATATAGCTCAAAATAAATGTGTTAATCTCTCAAAGGTTTTTCTAACTTCCAGATTTCTGCGGAACGCAATGATCCCATCTTACCTATTCCCCAGTGGCTGACAGTTCAGGTAATAACTTCATGATTTCAACTGACACTAGCCTGATTACTAAGACACGTGTAATCGGTGAAGTGCGACAGGATAGTACAAAAATTGGATTGGGAATCGGTCCAGTCACCACGGACATTCGCACCAAAATTTATAGCACCGAAATAAATATAATTGAAGTGTCTGTTTGTAATGAAAGAAATAATAGGTTCTAAATAAATGCATTCGTTTGTGTAAAATAATAAAAAAAACCACCATTGAATTTTTTTTTGTCTCTGTGTCTTTTTTTTTCGCTAAACTTTTCAGAGGACTTTCACTGGTAGGTATTAATATTAATTGTATAAAGTATTAATAGACCACTTTTTATTTTATCTGTCTGTTAGTCTTTAATTAGATATCTAAAATTCTAATTTTACGCGGACGAAAATACGGGCAGCAGCTAGTCAATAACACTTTTGGTTAAAACTGTAAAAACAAAGACTACAGTAAAATCGTCCGTTGTTATTTATATAAATGAGTACATTTTCGTCAGTAGACATTTCCATGGCATGTTTATATCTATATGCCACTCCTTCTTCACTTATCTTAAAAGCCACGCCGAATTTCAAACAACGCTTCCGTCATAATCATAACCACACGCTGAGTAAACAGACTAAAGACATTTAGGGATGCCAAATGTTAGGGAGTCGTCTGGATTCTCCCGAGAAACTAATATTACTATAACACAAACACTAACTAAGAAACTTCCTTCATTTGAATTTCGAATGGTTCCTTTTTGTTCTTTGCCAGTTATTCTTAGAGTTGGCCCATCCAACAGTGGTGGTAGGAAAAATAGAAAAAGGACGCAACATAAGAACATTATATCCAGACTCCCGACTAATAACAAAATATCCCAATAAACTGCTTATCGTCATATTTATCGCAATATTAAAGCGGAAACGCGATTTGTATTGCGTTTGGGGGGGAGATTAGAATTAGAATCCCCATACAAAAAGGGGGCCTACTAATAAAACCTTTTTCTTTTTCAATTCTCACAATCCCACCTTACATATCCAGATTCAAAAGGATCAAAATTCACGGTTTCAGTGACAAGCAATGTTACATACTTGTGTAATATTATAAAATTAAAGTATATGTATTACAATGTTTTCATATCTTCAGACCATAATTCCCGTACCTCGACATTTTGATCTGACAACCCTATAAGCATTCGACGAATGAAGTTAAAATTAGGTTCGACTAACACGAGGGCAGACATTACGATACGTTTAATAAGCTATCCTCAATATTCCTATCTGTGAAGGTACAGGCAAAGGTAAAATACACTACGATCTCTGTACGTGTACGACCGTCATTGCCTTGTTTACTTTTCCATTTATATCTCACTCGCTGTGATTGCTCATTCCCCCCCCCCCCACACGGGCGGCTTGATTGAACTTTTTCCGATTTGCTACACCACTGATCGTGTAATTGTGTTCCTTTCAGTTATCTGGATTGTTACTTAACGCCTTTAGAAACTGCTTTTTGAATTTTTAATATGTACATATATGACTTTTTTTACCGTGTTGAAAATAATAGGGCGTGGTATGTATGTACCTATATTAAATAGATATCTAATTATTTTATCTTTTTTTTTGCTGACTGTGTGAAAATCGTAACGATAAAAATACGTACCTAATTAGGTAGTTACGTTACGTTAGTTAAAATAGGTGCCTATAATACCTAGGCCGCAATCACATATGAAAGAAAAGATTGTAACTACCTAATTAGGTACGCATTTTTACCGTTACTATTTTCACTCTATGTCAATAAAAAAAAAAAAATTACCTTTGTCTTAGACATCTATTTCATATAAATATCACGCCCTATTATTTCCAAGACGGTAAAAAAGTCACCCAGTATATTATATGTACCTACATATTGTACTCTATATACCGATCTAGTATACAAGTTTATGTCCACTCGCTGTCGTTGCGAGTGTTTCTTTGGGTTGCTATAGCCGCTTAGCTTCTAGTTCAAGTAAACCTTAGGTAGAATTTCTAGAATTACAGCCAGAACTAATCTAATTCCTGTAAATTTAGATAACATCAATAAACAGCCGTGATCATCTCTCACATCGGCCGGTGGGCCTCTTGACCGGCGGGTTTGCGAATGCAGTAGATACATATTAAGTAATAACGCATACAGGAAAACGCTAGTGTTGGTAAAACGTTATACGGTTGATGGTGTTATAACAATCAGGACCAAAGGCTTAACGTGCTTTCTGAGGCACGAAGGCTTGTCTCAACCAACAAAAAAAGGCGTGGGAATCGAACATAAGATCTCCGAAACTTTATCGCTACGCCACGTGAGTATTCATTCTACCATCTAAGATCTTCATGTGAATTTCACACAACAAGTTATATTCTTTTCATTACTTTTCTAAAAGAAAACATACCAGGCGTGCAGTAAAAGACTGGAGCAAACAACATAAAATATTACAACACTAGCCTATTGTCGGCAAAGGGTCGTAACGTTAGTTTAATTGTAGAGGGAACCAACGCACGAGTGCACGTTTGTGAAAACATTTACATTATTAGGAACGTTTACGTATGCAATGTGCGAATTAAGAAGACTGCTTATTGTTTACCGATCTATCTTTAATAATATTATAACGAAGAAAGAAATGATTTTTTCGTGCCACTCATATTGTTAAATTTAGTTGTCAGTTTCAGTGAACGCGCATATTTATTAGTTACTATAGAGTTACCATTTAAGTTTTAATTTATAAGTACATAGGCTATTGAATTAGGTATTAAGTACCTGTAATGATAGTTTAATGTCCTTCCTCTAGAATCACTCTATCTATTACAAAAACTGCATCGCGGCAATCGACTTTGTGTTATACTATGTAGTGATTAATAGGTATGATACTTAAAACAAAACAAAACAAAAATACATCAACTTCAGTAAGTCCTGTTGAACGCCATTGCTTAAGGTTTTTTTTAACAATCCGAAATCTCGTTAATGTATCTACTACTAACTAGTAAGTAGATTAACTTACGATTTTTATTATTTTCTGTTGAAATATATATCTGGACCTCCGAAACATAAGGATGGATATACTATTTTATTCAGAAGCATTTGGTCGTAAGTGCCAGTTTACGTTTAAGGCACATCCGACCTTATGATTCTGACCTCTAGATATAATAAGCGTGTTATATATACGTGTATAACACGCTTGTTTCTCAGAAGGGCATAAAGGTATAAACAGATTTCCAGTTGTTACGACCATGAATATTAAACGAACAATTATTTTATAACCCTAAATAAGTTGAATTTCTCGGCTTTGAAACCACTTCTACAAATTTTAAAGGCAATTAAAACAAATTTACATATTGATAAGGGTACACTTACAATTAATTGGCTTTATGTAGCAAACAGTATTGATATTCGGGAATAAAATTAATTCGTTGGTGGGCCAAGTTAAATACAATACAACTCATTTTATACCTACTTCTGTCAATTCAAGTAGGTCAACATTGAAATCCGATTAAGCCTTTAAATTGATATCAATGATAGAGATAGCTTTGCTGCAAGAGTTATGGAATACTACCAAGAGTTGTTATTATTAAATGTTATGGTAGTAATGAAATTAAATCCTCTTGATAGTTATCAATAAATATTTATTGATGTTGATAGAGCGCACAGGAAGTTATATTATGTCACGGAGCACACGACTGCACAGTGTCACAGATGACCGAGAAGAGAGAAATGAGCGAGGCAGTGCTACCAACACACAACACAAGTGTGGGATGATAATCTTGTTATTTTAACAGATCGCAGAAATTACTTTTTGAACAATATTTCAACAGTAATGATAAATTGTTACCGCAGCATTAATGTGCGAGAACAATAAAACAACATAGTATCTAACTATGTTGTAGTATCTACTGGAAAAAAAAAATCTTACCTCGACTTCATCATCATCAGCCCGTACAACGTCCACTGCTGAATATGGGCCTCCTCCCGGGGGAGGGTGTTTGCCATAGTCACCACACTTAGCAGGCGGATTGGTGACCGCAGTATTATGTTAAAATACACAGGGAAACGCTGCTGCCCGTTCCCCGATATACGCTTGTTATATATGATGTTATAACAATCGGGACCAACGGCTTAACGTGCTTTCCGAGGCACGGAGGGTTGACTCTTAACCAACAAGACTCGGAAAGAATTCTTAGAATTTACACAAAGAATTCTTGTGCGACCTAAATATTATATCCTGAAACCAGATAAATATTATATTCTTCACTTCGAAAGCTCGTCATCGTCCAATGGTGAACATGGACCTCCTTATAACAGACTTTGGAAGGCCAGGGTGATTGAGTGACATTGTCATAATCACCACGCTAGACACACGAATTAGTGATACCAGTAAGACAGTAAGTAACCTTGAGCTGGTAGATCCTGCTGATCCATCCATCAGTTGTACGTCCCTTAGTTGAGACACCCATGGGAGGACATGGAACGGTCTATCCTAAGCCGAAAATTACACGACAAATAAGTATTGCATAAATACTTACTCAGTAATTAAGCATTTAGCATTAAAACTTGCACAGTAAATTGTTATTTTGACCTTTAAATCTATTCGAAGCATGGAGTTTGTTAGCAGTTTGTACCTTGTGTCTAATGAAAGCCCTCCGTTTCGTTAGTCATACATAATGTACGCGGCACTCGGTGTCACAGAAATTATACCCTTGGTATCTCGTTAAAAATGCATTTTGTGTGCTTAAACTCCCTGTATCGGTGTCCTCGGGTGCCATGAGCTTATCAGTTTTAAATATTTGTTTGGTAAACCGGTCTCATTTGAAGAATACTATCTAACAATTGTATTCACTGTAATATTTGGGTGTGTGTGTATGTTCTAATGTCATGTCTCACTAACGAGGTCTCTATTGGTATGCGATTAACAGTCATGAAATAGAGACATCACTAGTCACTAGTATAAAACAAAGTCGCTTACCACTGTCTGTCTGTCAAATAGAGTGCTTGAAGAGGTACGTTTATATGTCTAACTAGGTGCAATGCTGATGTATCATACTTATAAAATCCTCTTGAATAACACATTCTATTTAAAAAAAACCGCATCAAAATCTGTTGCGTAGTTTTAAAGATCTAAGCATACATAGGGACGGACAGACAGCGGGAAGCGACTTTGTTTTATACTATGTAGTGTTACATCAGCATTGAACCAGTGTAGAGCGGGAGCAGGTCTCTAATAAAATTTCAAAGACAACTCATTTTGTTTTCGTTTTATCTTTACTTCAATCAAACAATATCTTTGTTTGTTTTTGTTGTTACAATTATGAAGTGATGTTCGTGAATACCTCTGTAAAACTACTATAGACTGTTGAACAATAAATATTGGACTAAATCAATTGTGTAAAAGGTGATCGCGTGTGTGCATTTGTATTTAATTATTCAGAACAAATGAACTAATCTCAATAATTATCTACGATAATAGGTCTAGGGCCATCCATAAAATACGTTATACGTAAAGGGGGGATTGAAAGGTATGACATGGGTGGGGTCCTATGTTTTTAGACATCACATTTCAAAATGTAATATAATAGAGAAAGTTCAATTATTTATGAAAACCTAATGTTTGCATTTCTATGTGTACGGAATACATTGTTTTTTGGGAGTTCACACTCGCTCTATTAGTGTCACGCGTCTACCTTACGTATGAGCCCTTAGACTTAGACTTTAACTTCGGAAATGCCAGCTGTGTAAATTGCAAAACATGTCAAACTCTGATAAATAAAAAAAAAAATATTATTATTATTTTGATTTTGTGCTATCCGAAAAATTCTTTCAGTGTTAGAGAGCGTATTTATCGTAGAAAACTATAGGTATTATTATGAAGTCACCACGGTATCGAGAACTTCACGGGTGAAACCGCGCGCGGGAATCTTATTTTAATATAAATCACTCTTTTGCAAGGAAAAATAACAGATATTTCAAAGAAATTTCTTCACTAACGTTATTACTATCTTACACTATCTCCTGATAAACCTTAGAAGGTATATAGAAATATTTAAGAAGTACTAAAAATTAACCTTTCAAAGTATACTATTAGTATAACGAATAATAATCAAAGAAAAATAATTCCCTCGCGCTCATGTGTGTGAACTTAGCAGATCATTGTCCAGCAGCTCAAAATAAAATGTGAGTTCTTTTCGCATGCAGCTAAGTTCTATAGTTCCTGGTAATTTTTAGAAATAGTTCTGGTGTTTTTATCTCGAAAAATGTCAATTAACGAAATGATCTGCTAACTTCCCGTAGCAAATCATTTTGCAGCAGATCAAAATAAAAGGTGAGTTCTTTTCGCATGCAGCTAAGTTCTATAGTTCCTGATATTTTTTAGAAATAGTTCTGGTGTTTTTATCTCTAAAAATGTTAATTAACGAAATGATCTGCAAACTTCCCGTAGCAAATCACTTTGCAGCATATCAAAATAAAAGGTGAGTTCTTTTCGCATGCAGCTAAGTTCTATAGTTCCTGATAATTTTTAGAAATAGTTCTGGTGTTTTTATCTCGAAAAATGTCAATTAACGAAAACGATTAACGAAATGATCTGCTAACTTCAAACAACAAAAACAAATGTGAGTTCTTTTCGCATGCAGTCGAGTTCTGTAGTTCTAGATACTAGGCTAAAGTGAACAGACACTTTCTAGGCAAGCGTGTATCATCTTAGGCCTTATCTTCGCCTTCCATCAAGCGAGATTATGGTCAAACGTAGGCCTATATATAATAATAAAAAAAAATTAAAAAAAACTTTTCAAAGATAGCTGTTCTAAAACGACGTTAAAGTGCCAGCAGATCGAGCCAGAACGTTGAAAAAGTTGATAATGACAATTCTCATCCTAAAAATGAAATGAATCATTCAAGTTATTGCGAAAGGCTGAAACTCTTTCGCTTTTCACATATTCGTATGGAAACTGCAATCTAGAATTCGATTTGAGTCCAGAACTCACGTCCTAGTACCAGCAGATCATGTCCGAACATTTTAAAAGTAGAAAGAACTATTTTCATCGTTTCAAACAAATGCCATAGGCTAGAACTCTTTCGTTTCCCACCGATCCGTAGCAGAACTGTAATCTACAACTTGATTCGAGTCCAGAACTCACGTCCCAGTACCAGCAGATCATGTCCGAACATTTTAAAAGTAGAAAGAACTATTTTCATCGTTTCAAACAAATGCCAAAGGCTAGAACTCTTTCGTATCCCACCGATCCGTAGCAGAACTGTAATTAAGAATTCGATTCGAGTCCAGAACTCACGTCCCAGTACCAGCAGATCATGTCCGAACATTTTAAAAGTAGAAAGAACTATTTTCATCGTTTCAAACAAATGCCATAGGCTAGAACTCTTTCGTTTCCCACCGATCCGTAGCAGAACTGTAATCTACAACTTGATTCGAGTCCAGAACTCACGTCCCAGTACCAGCAGATCATATCCGAACATTTTAAAAGAAGAAATAACTATTTTCATCGTTTCAAACAAATGCCATAGGCTAGAACTCTTTCGTTTTCCACCGATCCGTAGCAGAACTGTAATCTACAACTTGATTCGAGTCCAGAACTCACGTCCCAGTACCAGCAGATCATGTCCGAACATTTTAAAAGTAGAAAGAACTATTTTCATCGTTTCAAACAAATGCCATAGGCTAGAACTCTTTCGTTTCCCACCGATCCGTAACAGAACTGTAATCTACAACTTGATTCGAGTCCAGAACTCACGTCCCAGTACCAGCAGATCATGTCCGAACATTTTAAAAGTAGAAAGAACTATTTTCATCGTTTCAAACAAATGCCAAAGGCTAGAACTCTTTCGTTTCCCACCGATCCGTAGCAGAACTGTAATCTACAACTTGATTCGAGTCCAGAACTCACGACCCAGTACCAGCAGATCATTTCCGAACATTTTAAAAGTAGAAAGAACTATTTTCATCGTTTCAAACAAATGCCATAGGCTAGAACTCTTTCATTTCCCACCGATCCGTAGCAGAACTGTAATCTACAACTTGATTCGAGTCCAGAACTCACGTCCCAGTACCAGCAGATCATGTCCGAACATTTTAAAAGTAGAAAGAACTATTTTCATCGTTTCAAACAAATGCCATAGGCTAGAACTCTTTCGTTTCCCACCGATCCGTAGCAGAACTGTAATCTACAACTTGATTCGAGTCCAGAACTCACGTCCCAGTACCAGCAGATCATGTCCGAACATTTTAAAAGTAGAAAGAACTATTTTCATCGTTTCAAACAAATGCCAAAGGCTAGAACTCTTTCGTATCCCACCGATCCGTAGCAGAACTGTAATTAAGAATTCGATTCGAGTCCAGAACTCACGCCCCAGTACCAGCAGATCATGTCCGAACATTTTAAAAGTAGAAAGAACTATTTTCATCGTTTCAAACAAATGCCAAAGGCTAGAACTCTTTCGTTTCCCACCGATCCGTAGCAGAACTGTAATCTACAACTTGATTCGAGTCCAGAACTCACGTCCCAGTACCAGCAGATCATGTCCGAACATTTTAAAAGTAGAAAGAACTATTTTCATCGTTTCAAACAAATGCCGTAGGCTAGAACTCTTTCGTTTCCTACCGATCCGTAGCAGAACTGTAATCTACAACTTGATTCGAGTCCAGAACTCACTTCCCAGTACCAGCAGATCATGTCCGAACATTTTAAAAGTAGAAAGAACTATTTTCATCGTTTCAAACAAATGCTAAAGGCTAGAACTCTTTCGTTTCCCACCGATCCGTAGCAGAACTGTAATCTTCAACCTGATTCGAGTCCAGAACTCACGTCCCAGTACCAGCAGATCATGTCCGAACATTTTAAAAGTAGAAAGAACTATTTTCATCGTTTCAAACAAATGCCATAGGCTAGAACTCTTTCGTTTCCCACCGATCCGTAACAGAACTGTAATTTAGAATTCGATTCGAGTCCAGGACTCACGTCCCAGTACCAGCAGATCATGTACGAACATTTTAAAAGTAGAAAGAACTATTTTCATCTTTTCAAACAAATGCCAAAGGCTAGAACTCTTTCGTTTCCCACCGATCCGAAGCAGAACTGTAATATAGAATTCGATTCGAGTTCAGAACTCACGTCCCAGTACCAGCAGATCATGTCCAAACATTTGATAAGTAAAAAGAACTATTTTCATCGTTTCAAACAAATGCCAAAAGCTAGAACTCTTTCGTTTCCCACCGATCCGTAGCAAAACTGTAATCTACAACTTGATTCGAGTCCAGAACTCACTTCCCAGTACCAGCAGATCATGTCCGAACATTTTAAAAGTAAAAAGAACTATTTTCATCGTTTCAAACAAATGCCAAAGGCTAGAACTCTTTCATTTCCCACCGATCCGTAGCAGAACTGTAATCTACAACTTGATTCGAGTCCAGAACTCACGTCCCAGTACCAGCAGATCATGTCCGAACATTTTAAAAGTAGAAAGAACTATTTTCATCGTTTCAAACAAATGCCATAGGCTAGAACTCTTTCGTTTCCCACCGATCCGTAACAGAACTGTAATTTAGAATTCGATTCGAGTCCAGAACTCACGTCCCAGTACCAGCAGATCATGTACGAACATTTTAAAAGTAGAAAGAACTATTTTCATCTTTTCAAACAAATGCCAAAGGCTAGAACTCTTTCGTTTCCCACCGATCCGAAGCAGAACTGTAATATAGAATTCGATTCGAGTTCAGAACTCACGTCCCAGTACCAGCAGATCATGTCCAAACATTTGATAAGTAAAAAGAACTATTTTCATCGTTTCAAACAAATGCCAAAGGCTAGAACTCTTTCGTTTCCCACAGGTCCGTAGCAGAACTGTAATCTACAACTTGATTCGAGTCCAGAACTCACGTCCCAGTACCAGCAGATCATGTCCGAACATTTTAAAACTAAAAAGAACTATTTTCATCGATTCAAACAAATGCCAAAGGCTAGAACTCTTTCGTTTCCCACCGATCCGTAGCAGAACTGTAATTTAGAATTCGATTCGAGTCCAGAACTCACGTCCACTTTTAAAATGTTCGGACATGATCTGCTGGTACTGGGACGTGAGTTCTGGACTCGAATCGAATTCTTAATTACAGTTCTGCTTCGGATCGGTGGGAAACGAAAGAGTTCTAGCCTTTGGCATTTGTTTTAAAAGATGAAAATAGTTCTTTCTACTTTTAAAATGTTCGGACATGATCTGCTAGTACTGGGACGTGAGTTCTGGACTCGAATCGAATTCTTAATTACAGTTCTGCTACGAATCGGTGGGAAACGAAAGAGTTCTAGCCTTTGGCATTTGTTTGAAACGATGAAAATAGTTCTTTCTACTTTTAAAATGTTCGGACATGATCTGCTGGTACTGGGACGTGAGTTCTGGACTCGAATCAAGTTGTAGATTACAGTTCTGTTACGGATCGGTGGGAAACGAAAGAGTTCTAGCCTATGGCATTTGTTTGAAACGATGAAAATAGTTCTTTCTACTTTTAAAATGTTCGGACATGATCTGCTGGTACTGGGACGTGAGTTCTGGACTCGAATCAAGTTGTAGATTACAGTTCTGCTACGGATCGGTGGGAAACGAAAGAGTTCTAGCCTATGGCATTTGTTTGAAACGATGAAAATAGTTCTTTCTACTTTTAAAATGTTCGGACATGATCTGCTGGTACTAGGACGTGAGTTCTGGACTCAAATCGAATTCTAGATTGCAGTTTCCATACGAATATGTGAAAAGCGAAAGAGTTTCAGCCTTTCGCAATAACTTGAATGATTCATTTCATTTTTAGGATCAGAATTGTCATTATCAACTTTTACAACGTTCTGGCTCGATCTGCTGGCACTTTAACGTCGTTTTAGAACAGCTATCTTTGAAAAGTTTTTTTTAATTTTTTTTTATTATTATATATAGGCCTACGTTTGACCATAATCTCGCTTGATGGAAGGCGAAGATAAGGCCTAAGATGATACACGCTTGCCTAGAAAGTGTCTGTTCACTTTAGCCTAGTATCTAGAACTACAGAACTCGACTGCATGCGAAAAGAACTCACATTTGTTTTTGTTGTTTGAAGTTAGCAGATCATTTCGTTAATCGTTTTCGTTAATTGACATTTTTCGAGATAAAAACACCAGAACTATTTCTAAAAATTATCAGGAACTATAGAACTTAGCTGCATGCGAAAAGAACTCACCTTTTATTTTGATATGCTGCAAAGTGATTTGCTACGGGAAGTTTGCAGATCATTTCGTTAATTAACATTTTTAGAGATAAAAACACCAGAACTATTTCTAAAAAATATCAGGAACTATAGAACTTAGCTGCATGCGAAAAAAACTCACCTTTTATTTTGATCTGCTGCAGAATGATTTGCTACGGGAAGTTAGCAGATCATTTCGTTAATTGACATTTTTCGAGATAAAAACACCAGAACTATTTCTAAAAATTACCAGGAACTATAGAACTTAGCTGCATGCGAAAAGAACGCACATTTTATTTTGATCTGCTGGACAATGATCTGCTAAGTTCACACACATCTCGCGCTCTTACACTTTCCTCATATTCTGTCACCATCCGCTTTCCTATCCAAAGCTCTTCGCTACGTAAATATAAATTATTATATTATTTATAGGTAGTAAGGTATCTGTCACCTCTCAACTTTGTTTGAATACACAGAATATTGACATAATTATGTTTCGATGAGGTATTGTTCGTGGAGTTTTGTTTATGCCAATTGAAAATGTCCCCGCACTCACCTACTTACCTGGGGATGTCGTTTCATCTCGAGTATGCTAAACAGAGGTCACCGGAACAATGAGACTGATGTTGGAAAGATTGTTTGTTATCAATTTCCTAAGTAACAATTACTTAAGACTTATCAGCAATATTTGCTTAGCGCCATGTTGTTAAGAGCTTTTAAGTAACGAGTCTCTCTTTGAGATTTTTTTTTGAACACCAATTATTTAAGTAACAAAGCTATTTATAAACAGGAATAGTTTGGGTATGCCCGGTGAAGAAGCAAAAGCCTCGTGGCTAACTAAATATCCGAGAAAAAAAATAATAGTTTGGTACCATTGGTGTTGAAAGAGGAATACTCTCTCAGTCGCAGTACAATTGGCTGGTGTAATACATGTCGATATATCGGGTTAAAATTGTAATGGTTTACATTAAAACTGAACCGCGATTAAGACTCTTGTCTACTGTAAATGGTTAGTAGGTAGTCTAGCCTATTCTAAACAAGATATTATAGAAAACATTTTTAAAAGCGCCTTATTGGTAAATTCTGAGGCAATGCGCCTTGGACGATTTTACCATTAAGGCGATTGCCATATTTTATATTATTAACAGATATTTTTTTCTTTGAATTGAGGGAGACTTTTGCCCAGCAGGGGAACGGTGTAAGTAAGAAAAATAAACCCTAAATTTAAAAATCATAAGTCCTCAACACTTTAGTCCTAGTGCCATAGGGGCGATCTCTAGCACAAGTTGCTTAGTTTATAGTTTTAAAACCGTCTTACATGGCTGGTTCCTTGTTTACCTTTATAACCGGTGAAGTAGCTAAAGCATTGCGGCGAACAAAAAAAACCGGCCAAGTGCGAGTCGAACTCGCGCACCGAGGTTTCCGTACAAACCTGATATTATTATAAGATGTTACTAATAATTTTCAGTTTTCGCAATTTTTCCTTTATCTGTGCTTCGTACCAAATTTCAAGATTCTGGGTTGCGAGTGTCGGAAATTTGCGGCATAAACGGCAAAAAATCTTTAGGTTGGGTTGGCTTAGAAGTTTGTTTTTTCACAGCTCCAAGGGACAGTAGACCTGAGTATTTTATATAAATTTCAGCTTCATACTTCGCCACACGTTCCTGAGAAAAAGGGTCTTGACAGACAGACAGACAGACGGACGGACGGACAACAAAGTGATCCTATAAGTGTTCCGTTTTTTCCTTTCTAGCTACGGAATCCTAACAATCGTTCTCATCACATAAACAAGTAGTGCTCAATTATTCACTAGAGCGTGTTGATGATAGGCACTCGTCTATTGACATTTTCCCATTCGGCACGAAGCCAAAATGATAGCCTTGCAGACCTTGAACCTTGTCTCTCATCTAGTGTTGATTATAAACGTAAGTTTCGTATACGTATATATTGCACAAGTACCTATTTTAAATTTCTTTATAATAGATAGATCGCGCTAGAAATTTTTATGAACCTTGAGTTTAAGCCGCGTTCTTTTGTTTCGTAATGCTTTTGAGCTTAATTATAGACAAAAGTAACCGAACTTACACTTCGTAATTGTTAAGATCTAAATTGTAACATGATAAAAAGCAAATAAAATGACATAAAAGATATATTTTTAAATGTTTCTGAATACTTTACGGAAAAGTTTATCATTTTATACTATGTTTATTATAATCACCATACACATTCCCCCTTAGAGACGTGTTATAAAAGATATTGATAAATTTCGATGACCGGTAGGGTTCCACCGTAGCCTAATTGGTTAAGGGCTTAACCTAAGATGCAATATCGAGTCGGTGGTCGAATTTGATTATTCTCAATTTTGAAAAAAAATATGCTTTGTTAAATCTATTTTCGTATTCTCAACTAACTCACTTTATTCATGATTATAATCAGATATCATAATTTTCTAAAAACTTATTTCACGACATTCTACAGAAACAAGACAGCAACGGTTATTTGATTTGAGTATATCAGAAGTCGGTCGAAAGGACAACATAATAAATCTTCACAAAAACCAATTCCTATAGCTATTAATTCTTAAGAGTAGTATACATTAAGTTTAAATACACATACTCGTAACATAAAACAGTATAAGTACATACACATAGGATAGTATTTATACACATAATATTGATCGAAGCATAAGACAGTACGTCTACATAATACATACAGAGTAAAAAGGCAAATGTCAAGTGTGTGTCACAGCGTCCGCACGCCTTAACGATCACGTTGTGTCGTGACACGTGCTACACCTCTGTTAGCCACAACCACAGTTCCACGGGTTAGAGATGTAACAAGTTTGGAGAAAGGGTTGGAAATATATGAAATTCACTGCAACAAGACTTATAATTTCTAAGATATATTTAATAACAATATTATGATGACCTATATGCAGACGTGCCGTGTGGTTTCCGGCTTAGAATAGACCACCCCATGTCTTCCCGTGGGTGTCGTAAAAGGCGACTAAGGGACATATGGCTGATAGATAGGCAGCAGCATCTATAAGCTCAAGGTTAACATCTTACTGCGATCACCAATCCGTCTGCCAAGCGTGGTGATTATGGCAATATCCCTCTACGATCCCGGCTTGCCAAGGTCTGTTAAGAGGAGGCCCATGTTCAGCAGTGGACGTAAACGGGCTGTTGATGATGATATGCAGACGGCCTTTTTTTCGGACGGACATGTTATTATGTAGTTAGCCACAAGGCTTTTGCTACTTCACCGGGCATAAAGGCAAACAGAGCTCCAGCCTAGACGTAGACGGCCACGATACCAACTACTTAGGCCGTCTTATTAAACATTAACACCGAATAATCAACGATCAAAATATTTATCAATTGGTTCCTCAACTTTTTTCTTCTCAAATCTGATAATTTCCTATATTATCTTGGGGTATTAAGTGTTCACTTTGGAAATTGTTACGTCTAGTTTGATTTGACTACAATAAAATAAGGTGCATTTATATATACACATTTTTATAAGTTCTCCTCTCTCGAATCCCAGAAGCACTACAAACAATGGTACAAAATTGAAAAGACCCCCAGCGGATTTAGGCGACATTAATTACCTTTAAACTTTCGTCACTGTTTACTTGCGCTAAATGTTGCTAGCAAACCACAATATAGGTCACTAGGTGAAGTCTACAGCTCTGTCGCTTCACTTGCATTTCAAATATCCACGGTATCCAGCTTGACGATTCTCGCCAAGTTTCCGATCAATCACGTGGTTCGTTCCACCGTTATAAACTTTATATCGCTAACTTTTTGCTGATATTTCAGACGTAGTATCAAATGGTTCGCCTCGTTTTTTCATAAACTTTGCGAGCCTTTTTTAAAGTGCTACTTAAGAACGAAGGTCTGGAATTTTGAAGCCGCCGTTCGTTAATTTACATTCATTTAAAATGAGTTAAAGTTAGAGAACAAAAGCTTCTTTTAAGTAAAAAGATGACCTTTCATTATGGTCGGAATTAAAAACAGATGCAAAAATATCTAATGCAAGTTAAAAAATTGTACAATGAAGCCCAAGTTTACACTTTATAATGTTTTCCTTGGTTCCCAGTGAACTTTGAAGACCTGTTACAAACAGGTATAGCACTAATGTTATTTGGCTGCGGAAATATGTGGAGGTATGCTCTAAATTGCTTCCATTAATCGCAATTTATTTCTACTATAAACCATCGGTGACCCGGAAACCTTAGAATTAGTTGCTTTCATTTCCCACAATAACGTTCAGAGTTTAATATCGCATTAACGTCGTAATAATAACGTTATAGAATCCATAAAACGTACAAAAATATAAAAAAGAGTGACTTTTATATCGAATGTGTTTCTGGTTAGTGTGAGCCATGTGCTCATAATAAAACACAATATTATTAGATTTAAAGGGTATGTCCGACTGGGGGTTTTTCTATATTATTATTCTTTTGCAACACACGCAAATGTGACATCCGTGTTAGTCCTTAACTAATCAAATTTGCTGAACATTAGATTTAATGAACAGTAACTTCTGGGGCAGTTTTACCTAGTAGGAGAAAATTTTGCCACACATGCAATTTCACCTTTGCTACTTTACAGAATAAACGAAATGGCGCAGTTGCGTATAAAGTACCTTATTTTATTAAAACTCATTTTCGAAACCTGTACCAGAGAACCAAATATTGTTATTGCATCTTCACAGCCGTAGTCGTATAACAGTGAATTTTTATATGTTTTATGTTGTACCTAGTTATATTATACATATTCATCATCATCATCATCATCAACAGCCCGTTTACGTCCACTGCTGAACATGGGCCTCCTCTTAACAGACCTTAGCAAGCCAGGATCGTTGAGGGATATTGCCATAATCACCACGCTTGGCAGACGGATTGGTGATCGCAGTAAGATGAAAACCTTGAGCTAGATAGATGCTGCTGCCCATCCATCACCCATATGTCCCTTAGTCGCCTTTTACGACACCCATGGGAGGACATGGGATGGTCTATTCTAAGCCGGAAACCACACGGCACTTATACATATTATGTACCTACTATTACTTTTTATGGCATAATTATAAAGGCACATGCCAAACCCGCTGCGTTGGACCAGACTATTTTAAGCAACGTAGCAGTAAGTCGGCAAATGTTGATAGAATAAAAATATTTCATAAAGTAGAAGCCTCTTTGCCTCAGGGAGCTAACGTCGTTATATCACACGGTGGTATTGCAGCATTCATAATTATACAAGTCGCCATGACATAAAATCATATTTTCCACATAAAACTACGT
This sequence comes from Nycteola revayana, assembly GCA_947037095.2. NCBI lineage: Eukaryota > Metazoa > Arthropoda > Insecta > Lepidoptera > Nolidae > Nycteola > Nycteola revayana. The sequence continues at coordinate 21,001,257 of OX344843.2, forward strand.
GGAATTAGTCTAGGGCCGCATGGCAGCGTAATGAAGTTTCCTTCAATATGTGATGGACTGAAATTACTAAGAAAATTGTTTTATTACTTTATGTGAATCCAATTACTTGGAGGCTTTATAAATGGAACCGTGGAACTTAATTGGCGTATGACAAGCCTGTTCATAGTTTGTATAGGTATTTTAAGCGAATTTAATTGAATAACACGATCACACAAGTAAATGTAAAGGAAGACATGAATAAGTTCATAATCACTATGTTTCTTAACTAACTCCTAATTGACATATATGGCATGTCAATTAAAAGTTAGTCATGATAAATAGTTTATATTTGACTTCGAAGACAACTATTGGTATCTATGTATATTAAAAATAGGTATGCATTTTCACTTCACTTCGTTTAGATTTAGCTTAAGGTTTCAATTTCCACAATGAAAGTAAAGTGTACGTTACTTTAAATAAAATTCAAAGTTGAACTTCGGTCTGTTAAATAATAGAATCAATCTAGACCTTAGGAAGTTAACTATTTTATATTGCATTAAAAAAAATGACATGCGTGATTATTTGTATTCATGATTTCGCATTCTATTTTATTCGAATTTTGCACGTTTTTTTTATTTACACGTTTTCATTAAACAAAATCAAATATACATTTAATTATATTTTAATTGCTTATTACATTTAAAGTAAGTCGTGAATATTGGGACTAAATTAAATACTTAATCACTGGCGGAATTATTGGACATAGCCAAAAATATTCAAAGTTAAATTGGTATCTTAATTAAATATGTCACTGAAGCAGTCCTTTCGGTCTACTTTGAAATATGAATGTCTATTGGAGTATCCAAACGGTTTCAAACGCTTATTCGGATAAGCATATTTAAGTGTTTGTATGATAGTCAACAATACCCTATCACATTTATGTGTAAGTTACCAGTAAGGAGAATAATTCAATAAACACGCTGTTTTATGTTACTCTTATTAAATTGACTTGTTTTTGTCGCAAATAAGCGAGTTTTACTAAATTAACATTTTAAAATTGGGGTCTAGTTCTTTATTTAATGAAACTACACTCACAGACTTTAAATTTACTAGTGTAAATTATATGTAAACAACAGCTCAATAGTTCATTTCAAATAGGCAATACCCTAGCACCGAGTGTCGTTTATTTTCATTTCTGTTATTTCATGCGTACATAAATTATTATTATTATTACAATAAACAAACACTTGCTTCACGGCCGGCGCATTTCAGTACAAGTTCGTGATTTACACACGTATTAATACATATTATAAACATATCCATTAGCTGGTTTGACGTCATTATGTGTGTATACAATTTGGTACATTACTCCTTTTTTTAAGACCGGGGGAAAATGCATTGCGTGTCGCAGCGGTGAGATGGCAGATCTAGGCGTACCCAGACAATACCTTTCTCTCTGTCTCTTCTTAACTATGCGTTCCTTATGGTGGTGGAGTCAACCTTCCTTGTTTGTCCTCTCCACTTCGTTCTATCTCTGACATCGACTGCGGAGACATTCTACTCCTTCAAGACATTCAGCACTACACCACCTTGTTATGGGTTTACCTCTAATGTCAAATTTCCGGTGTAACCTGGTGGCTTACTATTTACGTGATATTATTCATAGACAATGCATCCTGAATTTTCATATGTGATTTACAAACAGGCCGCAGGCAACAGCATAATAATTATACGTTGTTGAACACATGTCAGAATGTTGGATGCCTTCATGATTACCAATTTTGATTGCTGCATATAACGTAAAATTGAAATAAAATGAAAGTCACATATTAACATTGCTAACTGCATTACTGTAATACATATTAAATTGCGGTGGCGTTCTCTTAACAGACCATGGGAAACCAGGGTCTTAGAGGGAAATTGCCATAATCACAACACATGGCAGCCGAATTGGCGATATTATTAAGATGGTGATTGGTGAGTTGATAGATGCTGCTGCCCATCCAGCTGTATGTCGATGTTCTATTCCAAGCCAGTTTTTTTTTTCGGACGTACATATGTTGTTTACCCTGAGGCTTTTGCTCCTACACCGGGCATAATTCAAAGCCAGACACACTTATTAAATATTCCAATGTATAATCAATACACGATTGTCCGGATAAGTGAATTTGTCGTACCTACGTAGTGCCGCCGGAACTGATACAATGGCCGTTCCGACAAGTGCCGACATCGGTACGACGTGTATAGCCAATCTCGAACACTATCTCTCGCATGGAAATAGAAATCATTTGTCTGACAATGTTGTGGTATGTCGTAATAAGTGCTCTATTTCCACTCGAATGCCCAATATTTACATACAATTGTGAGCAAATATGTCACGACGATGTATATGAAATGCTTTATACTGAGTAAATATAACCAAATATAAATAAAATTGGAAGTCTCTGCTTGTTATGGATAAATAACAGGTATGTCTAAATGCATATGAATGTATAATAAAAAAACTGTTAAAATGTCCTTTGTTTTTCGGACTGACATATGTATTTAGCCCCGGGGCTTCACTACTTCACCGGGCATATGGTAAAATGTCCACGGTCTGTTTGTTTCGCGTAATCTCAGTAACGGCTGAGCCGATAGCTTATTTTATAAAATATTTCTGTTTTTTGTCCGCTTAATTTCCAATTTATATGATGATCGTAGCAGGTGGCGTTCTGTAGTTTCTGCCTACCCCCATGGGAGATAGGCGTGATTATATGTATGTAATGTCCAAAACGGTAGTAAGTAACAATTTAGGCGGGACTTTCCATTCTTAGATAGCTTATGAAATTTTTATTTCACGCGAACGAAGTCACGGGCATTTGCTGGTATTACAATATCAAGTAGATTAGAAAAGAAAATAAGAAAAAGTCAAAGAAAAAATATGCAATATTATTATTACAGCATTTACTTCACTTCTGTAAGTATTTTATCACTAGCTTCCCGCGCGCGGTTTCACCCGCGTAGCTCCCGTGCCCGTGGGAACTTCGCAATAAAATATAGCCTATAACCTTCCTCGATAAATGGACTATCCAACACTAAAAGATTGATGAAATCGGACCGGTAGTTCCTGAGAATAGCGCGTGCAAACAAACAAACTCTGCAGCTTTATAATATTAGTATAGATTCGAATTGCTTTTCAACGTCAAATTAAAAAAAAATGCAACATTACACATTCATCTTTGGAATTATATCTAGAGCTCAGAAGCAAAAGATCGGATGTACCTCTAAACGTCGTCAGAATCATTCGTCGTATGTGCCTTCGTAAACTGGCAGTTACGATCAAATGCTTCTGAAGTATAATAGCACACCCGTCTTAATGGTTCTGGAGTCTAGATATAATCTGGAAAGAAGAACCACTTATGAATTCCACAAATAGACCAATAGAGCGAAGAGCACAATAGTTACTATGTTTTTTTTTTAATTTAACCCATAATACCTAACCTACCTACCTTTTTCCGCGGCTTCGATCGCAAGCCAATGTCCCTATGTTACTTCTAATATCTCTAAGAATATGTGTACAAAGTTTCATGATGATCAGTTGAGTAGTTTTCGCGTGAAAACGTAACAAACACAACATTCACATTTATAATATTAGTAGGGATTCCTTGTACCTACTATACCTACACGCGATAATTGCCAAACCAATTATAAAAGAATTTCTATTAAAATACTGAGAAAATGCTCATTAAAATTGTATACGAACATACGTCATTTTAAGAGCGTCTCATATTTATTATTATATTTTGTTGATGTTTTGATATTTGAAATGGTATAATACGTTAGTACTGAATTATCTTGTAATTATAAAATTAAACTAGTGGTACTAAATGGTTTTAGATTATGAGCATGAGCTCAATGGCTAGGGCGTCGGACTTGTGATCTTGAGGTCGCCGGTTCGAACCCCAACCATTGCACTACCGATATGAACCCACAAGCATTTTAGCTTAGCACGACTACGGGTTAACAAGAATATTAGTAGAAAGCAAAACTCTGCTATTAATCTTTAAAAAAAAAAAAGATTTATTAAGGCTTAATATTACAAAGCAAATCCCAAACACTTTATTCCTGAAACACATGTAACGTGCATAGTCTTAACATCAAGAGCATGCCATATGTTGTGCCAAACACACAATAGTTTACATACACGAGGTCAGTCTATAAAGGCATGTTTGTTATCTTTGCGCGAACAACGTGAGAACTATTCTCACGATTCTCAATTCGCGCGGAAACATAGAGCAATACATACCATCGGGGACACCGGCATGGTAACAAAATCCTTTAAACTACACTGTTATGGTATTCGTTAAGGTATACAACGGGACTCGTCTTCGATATGGCAGTTTGTTTGGAAAAAGCGTAAATATACGAAATATACGGACGAAGTCGCGGCGGCAACATTCATAAATTCGGGTATCTGAAACTATTTACACCGTGAAGGTTTCATGACTGCTAATATTAAGCGAAATTATTTATTCTTGGTAGTAAAAGCGATATACCTTTTAATAACATTCAAAATTATAGATAAAAATTATTTTGTACCCATATTAGGAGAATTGGGTGATAAATAACGTCACAGTGAAAAACATCACTGTGATCCGCTGACTTAAGATCACTGTGATCTTTCAAGAAGGAACTACGTTCCAAAGTAACCTGTGTCGTTCCGTGTCGAGGCAATTGCGCGGCAAGTCTCTCTCCCTCTTGTATCTTGTATTTAGACTTTTATGACAATAGAAAAGTGCAAACCATTACCGAATGACAACCTCTATTTGAATCGTGTACCGCATCGTGATCGAAGTGACAACTGTGACGATAACTACCTAAATGAGAGGAACTTGTAACCTCGGAAGCATGCATTTGTGATGAGAGTGACCGACGCGATGTGAAGTCACGATTATTTTTAACGGTTACTTTCGAGTCTCTGGAACGACGGTCACGGTGACGGAAAAGTAACAACTTGGCACACCTCTACATTGGTGACACCCGTTTCCACAAACTTGAAACTGAAACTATACACGAGTTTCAAATAAGCACTAGAGCTCATTTCGCCGTGTACATTTTTCAATGTCAGTCTTCTTAATCTGAACAAAATAAAAGTTAAAAAACTTCTTAAAAAAAAACTACTGATGATAAACAGTCCTATCAAGTATTAGCAGCCATAAGAAATCATCAGGATGTATATAGGTTTACCTACATATACACATCAAATAATAAACCAACAGATCTAAATAATTTAAATATTCCACGTACAAAGTAGCGCCACAGCAAACCGCGTCACAAGCTCAATAATGATTGATGAAATGACTCATGACGCAAATGTATTAATAATTTACGTGTGGAAAGCTTAATAGCGTGCTAATTTTATAATGTTCTTTCATTTGCGTAGTAACAACGATTTACGGGTATACAGCCTCTTTTCCTCTAGGCCAGTGTTTATTAGCACACCATAGACACCTTTTTTCTCTTCGGGGGAAGTGCATCACACATCTTGCAGTATGTAGGATTCCACTCCTCAATTATATAGGTACTTATCATACCACAAAGAGACGGTTTGCTCACTAACCCCCATGTGCACCTCCAAACGCCAATAATGGGGGCACAAGAAATTGCATGGACATACTGTGCACAGATGCTTTTGAATATTATCGTCATTGCTTATCCATTGAGACTTCAAGTACTAGCAACTGAATCAAATAAAATAAAGATTCAAGTTCCAGTATTTTTTTACCTTGGATTGCTTCTGATCTATACAATGAGCACAGGCTTTAGGCTCACAAAAATCAGGGAGACGACTCCTTGGCCCTTGTGTGACCAGTGCCCCTAAAAGGTTAAAGACGGCCCTGGATGTCACATAAAACAGGTATTGGTTTAACGCCTGTATCATAAATCTTCGCTTATGTACTTACTAGCACCGCCCCGCTGTTTCAACTGACTTAGATTGCACCGCCCAAGGTGACGTAGCCCATGTTTTAAAGTCTGTGATTATGTTAATCCAGCTTTAATTAAAAACTAGCTGCGCACCGCGGTTTTAGCCGCGTTACTCTGCTCCAGTGGGTCGGAGCGTGATTTTTGTAGCCTATATTAACATCTAGGCTATATTAACATCGAGTTTATTAACTATCCCCGTGCAAAGTTTCAAAGAAATCCATTCAGTAGTTTTTGCGTTAAAGAGTAACAAACATGTGTGCATGTATGTAACATGCACACATACAACTTCTTCTTAATTCTTTCGCGTAACTTCTTAAAAACATGCCTGTGTACATCGTGTGATATTTTATTTTTTTGTGAAGAAAGTATATAATTTTGTGCATGTTTTTGAAGTCACGAAAATTATTTCTTATCTGGAGAAAAATCTTAACACAAATATATACGACTAGCATCCCGCGCGCGGTTTCACCCGCGTTACTCCCGTTCCCGTGGGAAATTCATAATTAAATATAGCCTATGACACTCAGGGTGAAAGTAGCTTTCCAACGGTGAAAGAATTTTTGAAATCGGCACGGTAGTTTTTGAGTTTATTCATTACAAACATACACACAAAAATACAAATCTCTCCTCTTTATAATATTAGTATAGATATAGACAATGCAAAAATTTAAGTTTTCGTTTTCGAAAATTATTTATGGCTAAAGATAAGTGAAAGAGATTTCGTGAACGTGGATATTAAAAAAGCTGTTCTAAATGAATTATTACTACATTTATGTGTTAAACTGAACTACACTAGGTTAGATTATTAGATCGTAAATTTAAAAAATTGCTTCTGTTAAACATCAATGAGATTTTTACCTTTTTTTGTTTAGATTTATACTCTTTGATCTACATTATTTTTATCTGTTTCTATTTAACAGGATTTTCGCACATTAAACGAGTATGCCAAACCCATCGTGCCTTGTACTCTACATGTAAAGCGATATCAATATCTCATGAGAAAAAATAATGATGCATGCATAGAGCATAACTTTTGCTTCACCCAGTGTGTCACAACAACTGCGTAATTTTTTTTGTTAGGACAAAAATATGTGGTTAACCAAGAGGCTTTTGCTATTTCACCGGACATAAAGGCGAGCAGGGTTCCAGCCTCATTTCGTTGATAGTTCACAATCTACAAACTGAGCAACCTGCGCAAGACGGCGTCCACTCAGCCACTTGGACTACGGCTCGGGGCAGAGTACTACTAATACTATGTTAACCACAACATATTTATTTATAGTACGTATAAGGTTTGAAAATATGCTGATTTCTTAATTACCGCAATGATTTTATAAACTTCCATTTATAATATTTGAGGTTACCCGCATCTTAATTGCGGAACAAGATGGTTTTAATTGATAAAAACATTAAATTCAAACAATACACCCATTATTGTTATCTACATTTACGTATATTAGCAACCACAAACAAATCATAAATGTCTTAAAATAAAAATAAAATGGCGCTTATTATTCTACTTTACATGTCATTACCAAATTGGAAAATATTTTAAACGATTAATTAACATAAAGTAGGTATGGACAGTACAAACACGTTGCCTCATAAACAATATAAATAAATTATTCCAAAATATTGTTGGAACTAATCTGTTAACATTGCTAATAAGCAAATAATAAAATGTTATCTAATATTTAGATAAATGAACCCTTTGTGTTCTTCTTTTTAACTCGTGCTGTAAACATATTCTTAACTAACAAAAAAGCTTTTTTATATTCACATTAGACACAATAACTAAACTAATAAAAGTATTAATTAGTCATGTTGTTCTATGTATTTTATTTCACCTTGATGGTATTTTTTTTTCTCTAGTCTGTTTAACCTCTTGTCCTGTGCACCTAACATGTTGTCTCTGCACCACCCAATGGTTGACTGATGGAGAGTGCCTCTAGCATTCAGTTCTAAAATGTACTGTTTTTGTACAGAAGTTGTTAAATAAATAAATAACTAAAGTGTTATTATTTCATTTTACCTGTCCTCTATATATCTTTGAATTATTTATGACCGCTTTTTATTTTTAGAGTGTCTGAGTAAGGTTTAGGCTTAAGGTTTAGGCTTAAGACTTAGTCTTAAGCCTAAACCTTTCTATTTTTAAAATCAAGGGTTTTATGATATGAATAATAATAATATAACACCTTTAGATTCTCTATTGTTATCAAATGACGTCCTCTAAACGACCGCTAGTTTATATACATGATTGAATATCGTCCGTATATCTGTTCAGATGTCCGTCATCACTGGCTGTAACGTTATCCTTTGTGTAAACATAGTAATGGTATATGGCTATAAACTCATATACCACAGTGTATATAGAAGGATTATTTTATAACTGGAAACGTATTATTTCGTTGCGGGACCAAAGACGTTTAGGTGTCCCGAGACCAGCCTAAGCCTTTCAGCTTAGAGCCACATCCATGTGTGCCATTATTATTGATTCTGGCTTACAGAAATTACAGGTGGGAGTGTAGCAGGTATTAGTCCCAATATAAAACTGAAAACATATATTTTCAAGTGTTTAAAGTAAATCTTTACTAATAGTATAAAGCCGAAGAGTTTGCTTGTTTGAACGCGCTAATATCAGGAAGAATATTTGAAAAACGGTGTTTGTCCAAAGTAACTAGTACACGCGTACGAAGTAACGTCAAGTCAGACATTCCAATATGTAAAATGATCAAAGAGGCTATCTAGGATACAGCGCTTTCTTGAGTAATCCTTGTACCTATATAGAATAGAATATAATACTCTTTATTGTACACACATAAGTAAACACGACAAAGTAAATATAATAGACACAGTACAATGGGCGGTCTTATCGCATAAAGCAATTTCTTCCAGACAACCTTTGGATGGATAATGGAATTCACTAGGTAAATGACGTAGGTAGATTGTGTATATACGCCAGATCTCATATGAATGTGCCAAATAATCTTCACTATCTTCAGTAGTTTTACTTCACACATTCGTTATGGGTTCTGAAGCTGAGAGGTGATATTTGTGAACAGTTAGATATGCAGAGATAATTGAGAGAGAAAAAACAACCCCGGAGTTTCTTTCTTCCTTTCTTCTCCGGGTCGTCCACTTAGGTAGCTAGTGAAAGGTTGCAGGTTAGCTACCTACCCTACCCCTGCCCTGTAATTGAGCGCCTGTAGTCGGTGCCTGTGATCATATCCTCTTTATATCTACCTTTTTTTTTACTTTAGTGGCACCCTGGGTCGTGGTCCTAAACCCCATAAGGGTGCCCTCAGGTGTGTGCCACTTAGATATAATGTGACCACTTGCAATTTGGATGCGGTTTTAATTTCTCCTTATAATAATAATGATTGGTTAATTGCAAAAAATGTCATAGGACAGACGGACGGACTACGCAATCTGTAGATTTGCTATTGCCTACCTACTACTGTAAGTTACCTAGTCGGATATTTTATAGAGTAAGAATTATCTATTAGTTAGGGGTTTAAAAAAAAAATATATATCTTCTTACATTGTAATTCTGACAAGTACAAGTGTATGTAAATACCTAAGTGCTGAATAATAGTACATTACGATATTAGTGCGTTATGATGGTTATAACATGCGAGGCGGAATTTCAGCCCGAGCCGAAGCCGAGGGCGTAATTGAGCCGAGCATGTTATAACCAATACGCACGTATATCGTACGACGTTTTTCAACACATTTGCGAGGAAACAGAAAAAAAAACATTTTTCACAATACAAGTACAAAGAAAAGAAAATTTTAGAAAAATGGCGCGAGGATTATTTTCTGCCGTAGCTGCGTGAAAATGTTGGCAAAGACGTTAGAGCATGCAGCCAAGTTTTTAAATTACCGAATAAACTGATTTTTTTTATTTTAAATAAACTGAATCTGTGAATGCACACTGTTGCTTTCCCGCCATTTTAACAGCGCGCTAGCGCTGCCTACTGACTGGCGCCGCGCGGCGATTAGTTCGAAATTTGAATAGCAACAGCGCGCGAAATGGCAAATAATACTGTTATGGAATTTGTATGGACTATAACTTTTATGACCCGCTTTACATATTTAAAACCGGTGGAATTACATCAGCTTTACGAGCAACGGTGTTAAAAAATTCATTATTTCATTATAATTACCCGATATCAATACAATCCGAAAGTAAGCAAAGCTTCATAATTGAGGTAACGTAGTTATCACAACCGAAGTCTAGCTGCCAATCATATATCTACGTTTACAGTTTCCAATTAGAAACAGTTTCACTCAAAGTTTAATCTCATGTGTTATGTTCATCATCATCAGCCCGTATTATTTGCACAACCCCTTCCGGGGAGGTATTTGTAAATCATACAATATTACGATTTTTGTTCTATAAAACTGCTAACTAAGAAACTGAAAATCTTAAAATATTTGAATATGTATGAATACACCCTACAATCTTCTTATGTAGGTACTTTAATGAATTTATCTACGATAAGAACAAAAATGCTTCTTAAATAAAGTATTCAAATCTTTCTACTTTAATTACAAATTTATTTTAAAAGTCTGTAAGAAATTTAACCTAAATAATAATTTAGCGAAAGCTAATTTCTTGGAATTTTCTCATTAAGCCACGTTTTCATTAGAGCGACTGGCCAACCAACTTTTTGCTCAAAAAAATGTTTGATTAACGACACTTGCTTAACAAGTACTCATTATAATGAGACAATGAAAACTAACACTTACATCAACATGGCCTTTTTTTGCCTTTAATTCTGATTCCCTAAGGAAAATTCAAACATAAATGCGTACCTACTAAATTTCCCTGGGAGACGGGGATCGGTTAAGTTTTCGCTTAAAAAAATGTAAGAAATAAATATATTCATTTCTTACGTGATTTTTTAGGGGTAGTAATAAAAGCTCCGACAAAAAAATAAGAATTGTCCTTACTCAAAATATTAAATCTACTACCTAAAATACTAACTTTCCGACTACTTTTATCCGAATAAAAATGACGAAACGACCGAATGAGATACTGAAATCTTCGAAAAATAAACATGACTGTTTACTGCTATAATACTTTTCTACCAGCTGAAATTACGTTCTACTGAGAACTATGCTTTGTAATTTTTATCTTTACTTGCCGACTATTAATTCATAAATTACCTTTCATATTTCAAAGACTGTGGTGCTATTTTAACTACAACATTATACTGAAAATACTATTCTGAGTGATTATACAGAAACTAATAAAAAATATAAAAATGTACTTGTAATACCTTTTTATGGCTCGACATCGGTACCTACTTTAGGCGTTAAGAAGTCAGAACAGTCGTATTAATGGTTTTATGTAAAACCAGGTAAGACTTTGGTTTCTTAGAATATTTTACTGTTATCCTGTATTATTAATCGAGAAATCTCTTGTTTTTAAAATGTTAGCGAGATCAAAGATAAAAATAAAACAAAACTCAGTTTATTTGTCCAAATGTAATTTAACAAAATGTTATTTTATAAAAAGTACTTCTTTGAATCATCATCATTATTAATGGAAGAAACGCCCTAAAGTCGCTTCTAGCTCTCGCCGGCCGCTGCCGCGGCACGCTCGCTTTGCTCGCTCGGCTCGTGCGCTGTGCTTATATCAATTTAACCGGCTCGTCGCTCCTCGCTAACCTAAGCTGCATTTTTATAATTATTGAGAGTTAAAAAATATAAAATAGTAATTAAAACAGTTCATGCAAGTCGTAAAAGTGTTATTATTTTGATAAAAGCACTGTTGTCGGTAACTTAGTTATCTTGTCGGAGGTTCAATATTTTAGTCGGAAGTTTAGTTTTTTTATTCGAAGTTCAATTTACTTTTAGGAGAAATGTAATTTTAACATGCTCTTATTTGTTAGTTAATTTTTTTTTCTGTATGTTTTTTGTTATTTTCTCGGTAATTCATTATAGCGCTAGTTAATTAGAATAATAGTCGGCCACAGATCGCTAGAGTTTAATTTGTTTTTCGGAACCATTAATATTATCCATTTTTTTGTAATTGTTGAAGGTAATTATTTTGAAAATTTTATTAAGTGTTATACACTCAGGGAAAGCAATATACACCATCTAAGTTTTCACTTAAAAATACACAAACATTATATTTTAATAAAAACGATACCTACTACTTCCCAAAATTGAGTAACTTATTCGGAACAAGCTCGATTTGCATGTATATTAGGCGTATCGAAAAGTTCTTCGGTTTCAGCAATATGTTAATGATAACAAGCTACACTTTGCACAACCTCGCTGAATAGGCAACATCGTTTTTTTTAACCACAAAATTTGTAAAAACATCTGACGGTGCTGAAAACCATGTTCGAGCGTATGACGTGTATATTAACTAGATGGCCTTAACTTTTGTTATTTATTCTTACATATTTTACAGCAAAAAGTGCATAATTAAACATTTTGGTTAAGCTATAATACTATATAATGTCACCGGAAAATAATACGAATCATAAGTTGAACTTTCGTGCCACTCATATTTTTAAATTTAGTTGCCAGTTTCAGTGACGCGCATGATAATTATTATATTATTTACTTAATTATTATGACAGTCGCCCTAACCTAACCAAAAGAGACTATGCTACTGCTGTAACAAAACAAAACATCTTCCACTACAATAAGTCCTGTGGAACTCCAATTAGATTAAGTTTAGGTTTTCTTTTTACCCAACCGAAACCTCGTTAGTTTATCAACTAACTAGTAAGTTTATCAACTTACGATTCTTATTATTTTACGGTGACATAATATACTAAATTCTGCTACGCGGTTACGCGATGCTACGCAATATCTTTGATCATACCTACGTAAATTATATGAGTGCTACGTGCACGCTACGTAATTATGCTACGGGCGCAGTAGAAAGTAGGTTACTTAATAACTTCATTATAATATTGCAAGTAACAGAATTGTTTATACGCCCATGTGTATAATACAGCGAGAACAACTACGTTTTATCTCAAGGCTTCTTTAGCAATGCATATTAATGAACAAAGTATAATACAAAGTTTAGTTTCTCATAACTTCGTTAGCTTTGAAGTTTGTTTGTTTCCTAATGAGAAAACAGAGATACTGTATCAAAGAGATGATAACTTAAGGAAATATTGATAAGTAATTGATACCAAATATGTAGGCATTTTAAACACGCCAGCGGTACAGCCAAATTATTATGTATCAAATATCAAACGCTTTGGTATCATTACAAATATATTTATTGCTAAAGTATTTTTAAGATTACTAGCAGAGTTTTTGCACCCTACTCGTATTCTTGTTACTCGGGCTAAGCTAAATGCTTGTGTTACGAGTGTCTACTAGATAGATGACATCAAGTTGTTCAATTAGTTACCGATCGGCTGTACGCCGGATATACACGTCACCTCGCCGGGTATGCTCGGCCGACGTACCTGCCGGGTGTGCTCGGATGGCTGGAACTAGTTCACGTGCGATTTAACTTCGGATGCCATTTAACCGCACACCTTGCGAATAACTGACAGTAGAAATACGTGTTTTCAATGTAAAATATAGGTGATGTTTATTGAAAATAGAATATTAAGTATTTGGATATGAATATTCTTTAATCTATACTAATTATAAAGCTGAAGAGGGCTTTGTTTGCTTGAACGCACTATTTTCAGACAGAATAAAAAAGTCTTTTAGTGTTACATGGCTTTTTTATTAAAATAATATAATACAAAAAGTCCTATATTTTTTTGCTTAACTATAATTCACTACATTTAGACCGCACACTCAGAGGGCGTATGAGCAAGCCAAAAAAAAAAGCTCAAAATCTTAATCCGGCACTGTATTAACATGCTCAGACTCTTAAATGTGTACTATTTTTTTTATCTGAGTTTCCCCAAGTACCTACTATATATTTAGCTACTTTTGAAAAAGTACTATATTAAACAAAAAAAAGGTGGCATCCCTAGAGGAGTGTGAAATTTCGCACACTTATAGTTAACTTAAAAGAGAAGTGCAGAATGCTAACAATTTTTTTTTATTATGGTCGATATACGAGATCTGGGCGACCGCTAGTACGTATACTTTATTATACAATACGATGGGTTGCTATGTGAACAATTCAAACTCAATTCACTATAGGGAATAACAAAGAACAAATAAGTAAAGTACCCAGCATTTTAGAGATGACTGACACTTTTTGATGGCAGGTAGACTCGAAGCTCATTGCTTACGTACGGAAGAAAAATGTAATACAATATTCATATAATACATTTGGATTTTTTGTGTTGCTATATAACGTCAAAACAAAATTCCAACCTTCGTGGCAAAGCGGTATAAATCTCGCCATACACCTCTGGTTCGATTTCCGCTGCGGACAAAAAAATACTTTGTGTAAAATCTGGCTAGGGCGTCGGACTTGTGATCTTGTGGTCGCCGGTTCGATCCCCACCCGTTGCACTACCGTCGTGAGCCCACTCGTAACACAAGCATTTTAGCTTAGCACGAGGCGTTAACAAGAATACTAGTAGACTGCAAAAGTATGCTAGTAATATTAGAAAAAGAAAACCGGGTATCGTTGGTCGAGCGGCTACCCTGCCTCGTGCCTCGGAAATGGCGGTACATAAAGATATGTATTAATATATAATATACATCTCGTATATAATTATACGCATCTGTTCTGAAAGCTATTATAAATACATTAGAAGATTTATTAGGTTTATACACAATTATGATCGAATATCTCAAACAGGAAGGTTCGTTTGATAAATAATAATAATATATTTATTTCTTTGATCTAACGTGGTAACGTAGAATCGTAAGTAATGAGGTAGATAGGTATGTGGTAAAAATGGTTTAATTGTATATTTAAAATAAACTGCGCACCTAATAATTATTTAGCTTGGGACACGTGAAAAATATTACACATTTTTTACGTGTCCCAAGCTAAATTTTAATTGCTTTATCGGTTTATTTACAGTAATAATAAAATACAACTGGCCAAGTGCGAGTCGGACTCGCGCTCGAAGGGTTCCGTACTATTTTCAAGTGCCCTTTTTGCTCGATGTCAATAACGTAAACAGGTAGGCTGTTTACCTTATTGACATCGAGCAAAAAAGGCAAAAAAAAGTATGTCGTATGGGAGCCCCCCATAAGTTTTATTTTATTATATTTTTAGTATTTGTTGTTATAGGGGCAACAGAAATAATACATCTGTGAAAATTTCACCTGTCTAGCTATCGCGGTTAATAAGATACAGCCTGGTGATAGACAGACAACGAAGTCTTAGTAATAGGGTCCCGTTGTTACCCTTCGGGTACGGAACCCTAAAAAGGTGCCACTAAATGTATTCGACGATCCATTTGTTACATGATAGAATTTAAAACTATGTTATTCAATCACAGTTCGCAATCAAATCGGTGGTCGCTGGAACCAAAAGAACACAAAGTCACACAATATGGCGCGGCGTGGCATCATGGTACATTGCAACACGGTGTGAGGTCGTATAACGTAAATTTACGACGAGAATAGAAAGGTCTTTATTTGTTTAGAATGCAGGTACATACAAAATAGGATGGTAAATAACATAATAAGATCCATGTATATTCTGCCTTGAAGTGCATCAAATATTGTTCGGTTTTTTATGTGCATAGAGTATTTCTACCACACGACATAGCATCGCGACACATATAGTGTGTGTTCTGGATGTAGAGCTCATGTACAAAAAAAAAACATTTGTTAGAAAAATCCCTGGGTCGCGAGGGAATTACCTAACACATCATTCACGGATACTAATCACACCCAGACTCAGAACAAGAATTGAGCAGCCACCGCCGTAACCAGTGAGCCACCGGGGCATATTAAGGCGCAACGTTCGCACTTCAGGTATTTAACGGAGAAATTGTCGGAAAGTGGCATTTCTTATCTGATTTATTTAAAGATTATTTATTTTGCGAAAGTAAGTGGCAATAACAGACCTTACGTTAAGTCATCATTAGGTCAAAAACATATAAAAAGCCTTGTAATCTATATCTGTAATCTAAATTTTATTGTTTAATCATTGTACTGAAATTCCTTGGTCTACTGATGCTATTAACTTTTAAGGCTTATTAACAACAGACCCTTTGTTGATTTTTATATTCGCCAAATAAACAATTATTTTAGTATAACAGTTCATCATCATCAGCCTGTTGTAGTCCACTGCTGAACATAGGCCTCCCCCATCGATTTTTAGCGGGAACGATCGCTAGCGGCTTGCATCCACCGACTCCCCGCGACCTTTATGAGGTCATCGCATTGGTCCATCGTGCTGGCGGTAGTTTAACAGTTAATAATGTCATATTCTGACATAATCATCGATCAATACTTAAAGTGCGAACGTTGCGCCTTAAAGGACCATCATCGTTATTGTAACATATTTTTGAAGACACATGTACAAACATTTTATTGGTAGTATAACATCATCAAATGGAATGTAATTTAATAATATTTATTGCGTGTAATTTCATAGAGTGGCACCAGCAATATAACGGCGAAGGTAGGCGACTGTTACTTTACCCTATTGGAGGTTTTAGTTAAATTAAACTGAAAACTAATTCAATATTTCGTTATTTTGGGGAGTTTCAGACAAGACTGAGTAATGAAAAATAACTAAATTGCTGAAAACAAGGTTGTTTTGTTATTTTGTCGTTAAATTTCATAAGAAAAGTTGTAACCGATAGATACGCAACAGTTTGTAATGTAAGATGAAATTTTAACTATTTTAGTCTGTAATTAAACTTAAGAACTCTAGAAGATTGTGCAAATTAAATACCTACCTACACAAAAGACACTGAGAGTAATTGTATTATGCTTTTAACGTGGGTTCGATCCCCACGCCGGGCATCTTTGTGTAAATTCTATGACTTCTTTCCGGGTCTGGTTGGTTGAGGAACTAACCTCCGTGCCTCAGAAAGCACGTTGAGCCGTTGATCCCGATTGTTATAACATAATCTATAATAATCGTAGGTATATCAAGGAACGGGCAGCAGCGTTTCCTTGTGTTTTGCAAAATAATACGGTCACCAACCCGCCTGCCAAGCGTGCTGACTATGGCAAAACCCTCCCTCGGGAGGAGGCCCATGTTCAGCAGTGGATAATATACGGGCTGATGATGATGATGATTATGCTTTCTAGAGATACAACTTATTAAGTACCGTTCTTATTCTTAAGCTAACAGAAATACAAAGTTCGTTTTAAAAATATGAAGAAAAGATCACCTCAAGTTCACAAGTAAACGGGTACAAAGTAGCAACGATAAAGTTAAGTTATTCACAGCTACTGCATGTAATATTGAAGATAGCAAGTTAAATGCGATATGGGCATTACACGGACCGTTTGCCGCGCTGGGGCATCGAGCAGCTTAGAAGTGCATTACCCTGAGTAACACCTAGATATATTTTGCATATAATATTGTATAACATGAACAAATATATTTATGTAAACTAAACTATGTAAAGGTATAAATAGTTAAATACTCTTTTTATTGTAACAAGTAATCTACTTGATCTACTAAAAACTACTGAAATTTCAACATATTTTTACCATTACTGTTAGCGTTACACCAGGGGCCTGAGTCTACTATCGTAATGGTGTGTCGTGGAACTGTCACTGACGTCTCGATGGTTGGTTTTTTGCACCTTTGATATTACTCTACTAATCCAAAAGACAAAGAAAACCGACCATCGAGACGTCAGTGACAGTTCCACGACTCACTATTACGATAGTAGACTCAGGCCCTGGATAACGCGATTTGTGTTATTCAGGACTGTCCTGTTTCTTCAATACACAATAAACATCCCTCCCTGCGCAGGCGTATGAAGGACTAGCTCTCTCCTTTAACGATGGTATGCTAATCACGACAATTTGTTTGAGCCAATCCATATAATTATGTTTATCCCAAAATGTAAAATAAAATGAAAGTCCACCCGTGCGGAGCCGGGACGGGCCGCTATTTATTTTAAAAAATTTGTTCCAAACCAATATCGAACGCAATTTATACATTCCATTATTATGTTAAATAAATAAACAATTGATAACAAAATAAAAAATGTATGCTTTAAATCTAACTTTTAATCAATCAGAAACGCCAACCTAGATTAACAGTTTCTGATTAGGGTTGCCACCCGTACTAAATTATATAGTATCGTACTATATTTCAGTCAAATGTACTATATGTTATAAAAAAATAATATAGTAGGTACAGAAAGTTCTGTATTTTCTCGCAAATCCAAAACTAACCCCTTTTTACAATTATGAACGCACGTTCAACACGGCATATGAAAAAATTAATTGTTGATCTATTTTAATATAGATCAAACATGATCAGACAAAAGTTTTTAACCAGTGTGTTGCCAGTGATGATCTACGGATCTGAAACGTGTTCCTTTAGGCCTTATGAACAGGCTCAGAGTCGCTCAACGAGCTATGGAGAGGGCTATGCTCGGGGTTTCTCTACGAGATCGAATAAAAAATGAGGAGATACGTAGAAGAACGCGGGCTACCGACGGACAGCATATAGAACTGGAGATCTATGAGGGAGGCCTATGTCCAGCAGTGGACGTCCTACGGCTGAAATGCTGATGATGATGAAACATGCTCTTATAATTATTTTAAATGTAAAAATATCTTGATGGCCAAAGCAAAGAGCAATAACAAATACACATGGAAAAATAAATAATGGCAAAAAATAAATGTGTAACCTTTTTTCCTGAATTTCCCAAAAGTACTACAAATATATTTTGCAACGTTTTGTAAAAAGTACTATTTAAACCAAAAAAGAAGGTGGTAACCCTAGTTCTGTTATATCTGTGTCCGAAATTTCAATCAAATCCCATGCTAATCGCTTCAATGTTTGTTATTGGCATACAAATATCAAACCATGTTCGAAACCAGAATACCGGATGATGTTTCCTAACTAATATACGAGTAAACAAAGGATAATAGACTGATATAATATTATTTTAATCAAATCAAACCGGAACAAAATGTTAATTAATTTGACGGCATTGGTGGTTCCGTGGTTACGTTAGATGCCTAGGACCTGGTGTTCTGTGTTCAATTACCAAACGAGACCACTATTACAATAAACCACATATACTCGTATATTTTTTATGTTTAAAAAGGTTACTAGCAGAATTTTGCAGTCTACTAGTATTCTTGTTAACCCCTCGTGCTAAGCTAAGATGCTTGTGTTACAACTAGTTATGAGTAGGTTTACGTCGGTAGTGCAATGTGTGGGGATCGAACCGGCGACCGACGCCCTAGCCATTGGGCTTCGGGGCTTATTAATTATCTGTTTGTAAAAACACCCTGAAACTAGGGTTGCCATCTACAAAATTTTGCAACCAGGAAAAGACGCATGAAACCCTGGATTTAAGAGCCCAGAACCCGGACATGTCAAAAAGTGTGCTCGGGCGCAGTGCGTTTGTCTTTCAAATTTTAGGCCCGGACTTCGTCCGTCCGGCTCCGGCGTCCGTGGCCCACGATACAAGGCCAAATCCGGAGTAACTCGGACGGATGGCAACCCTTTCCTTTTTTTTTGTTTGTTGTCCTGAGGCGTGTGCTAATGCATTTACGCATTCCCACTGCTGCTGCAGCGTTTTCGCGCGTTGGCGGTGGGATATGTGGGACTCGCCCTCTCCATAGCGTGGTATGTTAAACTCATACCACGAGGAGAGGAAAAGCCCCCAGACACTCCTTCGATCCGCCGTTGGCCCTCGGATGGCAACCCTACCTGGGAACATACGGATTTATTTCCCAAGTATTCCTATTTTTGTCTTATAAACAAATGAATAAAAAATACCATCGAAGTCTATTTCAGACTATCAATAACATTGATACTTTTTTTAAATAATTGACAAATACCTAATTGTCAAAATATACCAACTTTCCTTAATTTTCCTCATGAAAAACTGTATAATCAAATACCATTGTCAATTGAATAATATAAAAAAACAACTGAGCAATTAATTATTGAGTTTTTGACAAAAATACAGTCGAACAAAACTTAGGCACTTCTACTTCTTCTGCTTTCGTGTCAATGTTTCAACTTATGGCCAGTCATTGGCCGCACTTATAGATTTAGTGGAACCAGACATCCAGTCCATAATGCAGGTATCAAGTAAGACGCACACGTGTAGGTACATGTGGCAAAGACTGCAACTGCGCAACACATAAGCACTGCGTTTCATTATTGCCAATCATATCCCACTTATGGAGTTTTTGTCTGCAGCGACCAAGAGAAGAAACGCAAGTTTGCAGCCTGTAAGGTATAAAGTGTTTCCCTCACTGACCAGAGTAGGTTATGCCTAGGCACTTTGAACGTTAATCTCAAGAACTACTGATCTGATTTGAAAAATTCTTTAGGCTACATTTTATTATAAAGTTCCCACGGGAACGGGAGTTAAGCGGGTAAAACCGCGCGCGAAAGCTAGTATCTACATAAGATTAATATATGTATTTTAATTAATTCATAAAGAGTATAATTCACAAGTATGTATGTATAAATGACGTGCCTACGTGTTTGTTCTATAAATCACACAATATTATCGTAGTAGGTACCACTACTTAACGAGCACACGTTTCATTGACGTAAAGTTGTTATTGAATAATTAATTTAAACGAATAAAACCAGGAAAACTTGAAATAGCAATGGTGGTCAACTCATTTACGTACCTAATACTAGTAGCAATTAATGTATACTGACGAAGTACCTACTAGAATTAAAGAGACGGACATATTACGTTTACTACGCATTGCATCAATCAAGATATACTCTTCAAATCAAAAGATATTATTAAAGATAAATTTTAATATCTATGACCAAATGTTCATATTATTATGTATTTCAGACTATGGATAGCTAAAAATTCGCTTAAATCCATTCTATTCCTGGTTTTCTACTGCTTTGAATTTCAATAGTAAGCATCGCAATGCCTGCCTCTAAAATATTTATAAGTTAACTATCGCAGGTCATATAGTTAAATAATAAACATATCCAAATTACTTCTACCTTATTCTATACTAGATTCCCTAGTAACTCCAGTTCCCGTAGAAACTTAATAATTAAATATAGCATATTTATAGCCTTATTCGATAAATGGGCTATTTAACAATGAAAAATTTGTTTAAATATGTCCTGCGATTAACGGGTTCAAGCAAACAAACAAACTGGGGCTGGCTAGAATACCAGCGCTGCCGCAATCGTCTTTTATATTATTGATGTAGCTTTATGCCGAGTGCCCATTTATGGTGCATATAATTATAGTAGAAATCATATTTTTTGCCGTTGTTGTATTTAATGAAAATAAAGTGTTTATTTTACAAAACGCAGTTTATATTTCGAGAGAATTTTTAACTATGACACGGAGTGACAGATTCTTTTTTTTGCTTATATCTATGGTAAAGTAAGGTTCAATATTTCATATTTCAACAGCCGTAAATAAATGCATTTTTACCTGACTGCGCCAGAAGGAGGGTTATGTTTTCGAGAGTATGTATGTATAATTGTTTGGCACGGAGCGCAGCTTGACCGGCTTGATGGATTTTAGCTTGAAAATGTCGTTAGATTCGTGTTTACTGTGATAGTGACGCTGAGTTGAAAGAAAATAAAAAAAACAAAATGGCGGATTTTTGGCGCCAATTTTTTTTTAATTTAAAATAATTACACTTAAACGAGTCGTCATTTTTTTGTTTTTTAAACTACCGTGTTTCTTTTTATCTTTCTTCAGCTTTATTTATTAGTATAGATGCATATCATATCGTCATAACAATATTCTCAATGAATTACAATTACAAGGTAGAAACTCAGGCGCTAAACTCATTCCCTCCTATTAAACTTGTAATAATATCCTTTCAAGTTATAAGCTATTTCAACTCCTACGTTTTATAGATATAGTCGTAGGCTCGAGGGTTAGAGTTTTATACTGTAGGAACGTTTTATACTGTAAAAACGTTTTATACTGTACTATTAAAGCGAACATTAATTGAGCCCCGACACTATGAAGTGAGCAATTAATAAGTAATATTTCTTATTTTACTATGTAAGCGCTAATAAAAACTACGACGCTTTAAATGTGTGAAATTACTCCGTGAAATAACAGACATTTTATGCAAAATGAAGCAAAATTTACTATACTTATTTTGGTAACATCTGAATATATTATTTTATCCTTACAATGGCCTATATATCCAGCAGTGGACGTCCTACGGCTGAAATTATGATGATGATGACAATATGTTGTAAGGTTAACTTTGATGAGCAGTGCGTAAAAAAGAACCTCGTCATGAGCCAATATATTGTCCACTGCTGACAGTGGGCCTTTACCTGATTAGTTTTGCGAGCTGCTGACCGCAGTATCATGCATTTTTATTATTTCTGTATAAAATTTCTGTGCCAATCAACCATTAGTTTCTACCTTGACTATAAAACGGCACCACACTAAGCCATTTTAATCTGAAAACTTTAGGCTTGGATCGTACTGGAGAATACAATAAAATAAAACATTAGTTAAACATTCAAGAGTTGTATCAAATTATAACTAGTGTAGAGTTGCCATAAATGTTTCGGCGCTTACCGGTACAATGGTCAGAGTGGGGGGGGGGGGGGAGATAAAACAATAACACGTCACACAGAGCCGAGGAGGTTCTCCTTTTGATAAGACAAACAGGAGCGCGTATTGCGAACGAAGCACGGTTCTTATTTTTTTGGTTAACTCGCCCACCGGGACCATTACCTTGTTCCCTGGGACATGACGCTCGAAACCGGGACAGGTCCCGGCGACGTAAGGCAATCTTAAACTATTGGCAACAAACATTCTCGATCGTTCGATTGTAGAACAACCAGTCGAATTAATGGGACAGCAAAAAAATAATGCCACTAGATCTACTAATTAGCAGTACTAGGTACCTACTAAAGTAGTAAGCAAAATATTTCGACTAGTTCGATAGTTGCAATACTAGGATTAAACTATACCTAAAAATCAGAGATTCTAAGTATCAATGTATTGTAAATATTTAAATATTTAAATTTATAAATGTATGTATTGTTTTGTACATTAAATCTTACAAATTATTTTTATGCTATTTATTATATTGGGATATTTTGATCTTTTGTTCACGGGGGACTTAAATTTAGCAATATCGAGTCGTCAATAAGATAAACAAATTCCATACAATCTGAATACAAAATAGATCGGTACAGCACGTATCGATACTTTACAAATCCGATTTGAAATCCATCTCTATTTGTCTTACATCCGGCAGTCTCTCGATTTATCATTAAAGTTGAGATGGCGGAAATAATACCCAAAGTTTTGTTCGTAACTTATCTATTGTTTTGTGTCATTGTTTGAAAATTTAATTTGGACAAAACAAAATGAAAGTCCGTCACAAGTCTTTAAATAAAAGTGTTTGGAGAAATAGGCGTTCCAAATTATTCAACGAAGGAGGATTTTAATCAATGCTAATATAATAAACGCGAAAGAGATTATATCTGTCTGTTATGCTTTGCCAATGAACTGTGTTACATGAAAATTGGAGCAAAGCTAGACTAGACCTTGGGACATGGACATTTTTAATGAGATAGAAAGAGTTTTTTTTTTCTCATTTACTTACGAAATTGTCTATAAAGCAGGGGTACCCAAAATGTGCGTCTCGGCGCGCTGGTACGCCGTAGGAAGTAAAGAGGGGCGCCGCGCCGTGATCTTCTATCACTATACGGAACCACAAATATTCGCGGGTACCTACCTTTTTTTTTGCGCCCGCTTTGGCGAAGAACATAGGTAGGTAGGTTTCGAAGTACTTTGCACATAATTAACTCGGAAAATTTACAATCTAAATACCTTTAAATGCACAAGCTTCAGCTGGATTTTTAGCTCTGGGTTACTCACTTAACTACTTATTCCGACTGTATATTTTCCAAGGGTATGGCGCCGTGATAAATTAATAAAATTGCAACTGCACCGCGCGCTGAAAATTATGGGAACCCCTGCTATAAAGCATTGTTTAACGTTAAGAAGTTTACCACTTTTCCATATATACATTTAACTACTAGTTCTAACCGAACTGAATTTAGGCTGAAGCAGCCGTAGCCCAATGGCTAGGGTGTCGGACTTGCGATTATGTGGTCGCCGGTTCGAACCCCACCCATTGCACTACCGACGTGAACCCACTCGTAGCACAAGCATTTTAGCTTAGCACGAGGGGATAACAAGATTACTAGTAGACGGCAAAATTCTGCGAGTAAATTTTAAAAAATCAAAAAAAAAAAGAATATGTGCCGTAAGCATGCTCACACTCGGCGGCGGACAATATATATAATGTTTGGTGTTAACGATACCTCATCCTCAAACATGGCTGTACATTTATACGTCAGGAATAAGAGTTATCCGCAATATATTTGGAACCAAAAAGATTAAAGATTACAAGACAATATCGTCAAATACTTTGGCAGCAATATCGTTAAATATTTACAGGCCGCACATTTTCTTACATTTTCTATCATTACATTTCTATTACCTATTGGACGCATTTGATTTATATACGTTCATTGAAACAAGCCTTGAGTGAATCCGTATATTTTATGCTGCTACACAATTTCTTCTACATTTTGGTCCACCCACCACCACCGCATATGGATGGCTGGATAAGATTGCTTTTAACGATAATGCCGCCAATTGCAAAACATGTCTGTAATCATTATATTTATCGTTTATGTTTTCATTTCGTGTAAAGTGTAAGTTCATTTATTTATTCAGGAGGAACAACGTGAGAAAAAATAAAGTTACTAATTATCACTTAGTATATCACACAATCACAACACTAAATGGTTTAATATCTACAAACTAAGCAACCTACGCAAGAGGACGTCCCCTATTGCAAATGTAGGTATACATTACAGTTCGTGGGTCTCTTGGATTTCGGGTCTTCGAGGCATCAGAAGGTCCTTTGCACACTAAGGGCCGAGAGGGCGAGTGTGATACTGCAGGATAAGGTAACAATTCAATAATATAAAACATCGTGATATCATAACCGTGAAACATTAAAACTAACGCGTACACTACAATTCAGCGAGCCGAACAAACTTTAAACTCCGATAATAAACAACGAAATTCCATACCTATTCGGTAACGTAGCTCGTTTATTAAATAATAAAGTTCGTATTGATTCGTTTGGAACCTTTTTTTTTTTTTTTTATTGTCCGGGAGGAAATGCATTGACGCATTTCCACCACCGCTGCAGCGTATTCGCGCGCTGGCGGTGGGATATGTGGGACTCGCCCTCTCCATAGCGTGGTATGCTAAAGTCATACCACGAGGAGAGGACCCTACACCACTAAAACCTCCCGGACACTCCTTCGATCCGCCGTTGGCGGGGGTCGGGTACGCATGAGCAATCCGGCCCCCCGACGGCACCCGCGGCCAATATGGTACCGCGGGATCTCCAGGGTCACACTTATAGTGGCCCATTTGCCCAATTATAGGGACGCCTGGAGTGTAGAGGCGTCCCTACTCCTCATGGGCATTCGTTTGGAACCTAACGACCGCTATACAAATTAATTTAGGTAGGTACTCAAACACTGTCATTAAGAAACGATATCGACATAGCTTTGAAACAATAACTGTACTACTCTGGCTTCATTATATATTTTGTTAAATTCAACTTAATTATGCCGTATACGTAAAAATTGGAATACAGGAAACAACAGCACTGTGGCCTATAAGTCTCGAAATTAGTTGGTTCGTTTCCCGCGACAATAGTTTTTATTGTAAAATCAAAGATTTCGGGTCTTTAAACTTCTTATTTCTTAGGTTGACGAACTACGCTACGTGCCTCGTAAATGGCGTTAAGTCGTTGGCCCAGATTGTCATTACTTTATCTAAGACTAACCATAGATAGCGAGCGCGGTTACACCTCGCGCGGATGTACATACGTTGTTAGCCACAAGGCTTTTGCTACTTCACCGGACATATCTTCCATTCCCGTAGTATCAGCCTTTTTCGATAAATGGGTTTTTTATCATTGAAAGTTATTTTTCAAATCGGACTTCCTGGGATAGCGCGTTCATACATTCATACGTATTATATTATATAGATAATCTTATACATTTATTTAAATATAAATGTTACACTGATGCTGCGATAGATCGACTGAAAAGGTAACACAAAAGTTTGGTACACGTGCGTTCCCTGGCAAGTACCTTTTTTTCTGATGGGCATACGTTGTTAGCCACGCGGCTTTTGCTACTTCACCGGGCATAAAGGCGAGCAGAGCTCAGCCTTAAACCATTTAGGTTTAAAAAACTACAAACTAAGCAACCTGCGTAAGAGTGCGCCCCCTGTGGGGCTTGGACCTCGGCTCAGGGCGGTTGCTGGCGATGAGATTCAGGGATTATGACTTTGGCGAGTACAATTTTCCTAACACAAGCAAACTACTTGCTTAAAAGGATGCTCCTCACTGTAAACTAGTATAAGTTATTTAAGTTGTTGTAATAAAACATTTTTTTTTAATTATTGTATACGCCAAGGCAGCGTTTTACCGATAACAAGCAGCGCTCCTACTTTACTTTGGTCTGATATTAAAATCATATTCAAATCGTGCAGACAATAAAGACTGAACACGTAACAGCGGTTGTAAAAACTACCACGCTATGAAATTACAGACAAGTTTACAACTGTAAACACAACAAATGTACAACTATTTAAATCGTAGTGATAAGTTGTAAATCAGCTCAGTACAGCTTAACATAAAATGTTGATTCGATTGGCAGACTGCCTAGTTTGGGTGGTCTGCTTCGTGAAACATTATGAAGATAATTCTTGTGATAATAATTTTAGTCATAGTTTATGATAACTAATAGGTATATGCTGGAGGGAAGTGGAATTTTACTTTCCAACTCCTCCTATAAACTTTCTGATTAAATTCGATGCGGGATCCAAGACATTTAGGTGTCCCGGGACCAGCCTAAGCCTAACAGCTAAGAGCCTCTTCCGTGTGTGCCGCTGTTGATCCTGGCTAACAGGAGTTACAGTGGCGGGAGTGTGGGAGGGATTAGTCCCATAAAAAAAACTTTCTATATATGACTTTAGAAAACTTAATTAAAGAAGATGTTAGTAGTTGGCAAAAAAATATGTTACTGAAAAATAGATCTTATCGTGCTGATGTTATCATCATCAAGCATTATAACTTCCACAGCTGAACATGAGCCTTCATCGATTCGGCATAATCACCACGCTTGACAGACGAGTTGGTGATCGCAGTATTAGTGTACAATATACACGCAGGTAAACTCTATCGTCAGGGTAGACCTCCAACCAACCAGACCCCAATGTTTTATTTTGATTTTAATGTATCGAAACCACGACCTCGGAGATTTTAAGCTAGACTTATACTGGCACGCCACGTAGTTAAAAATTGTGATTTTATAATACCTATAAAATAATTAACTCTCACGTGTATACCAATTTGCTTTTTCATTAGAAAACATATTCCACACGTCATACGGCCCGTCAGAACTTCAGGCAATGTCATGGATGCTGAACTAGTTTATGAAGTTAGTAAACTATGACCCCTCAGGTCACGAAGCAAACTACGGAGCTCTGCAGCGTACGTGGATTAAATTGAAATGATCAAACTTACTCCACAAAGGAAGGAAATGCGCCGAAATTATTAATTTCAGTGAGTTTCCAAGCGGATAGTTTATTATATCGACCCTGTAATTATGATTTTAGTACTTATCTCGGTTACACGTTTAAGGATTCAAAGCGAGTTTAAGGTTATCGTTTTGATTTTATCTAGCTACTACTACTATGCTCCGTGTTTCACCCGCATAACTCCCCTTTCCGTAAGAACTTCATAATTGAATAAAGAATATAGCCTATCACGATAAATCGGCTCGATAAATAACATGGAAATAATTTCTCAAATTGGTACAGTTTTTCCCGAGCTTAGTGAGATCAAGCAATCAAACAAACTCTTCATATATAAGTATAGATATAGGTTTTTAAAGATGTTTTCTACTGTCTGATATTTTGCCTCAGAGAAATTAAATTCGAAACTAAATTAAAGGAAACAAAGAAATCATTTTCTTTCAACTCTCCAACCTACAAATACTCATTTTATGTAAATATTTTAGGAACTTTTTCATTTCTTTATTCGGATGTAAGTCCTAGACATTTTCCCAAAGCTTTTTCCTAAATCAAACAATTCAAAACACAGTTTACTTAGGTCTGTCACTTGTACTATCAATGCAAACAGTCCATCAATCTTTAGTACTACAACATTGGTTGTTCAAAAGTCGTTATGAAACATTCTTGCGATGTTCCACATTAACGTGTGCGTAGGCACCTCTGTTATAGATGGGGTATTGATGGATGGTACATATGGCTTACATCACTAAACCGTAAACGATGTACGAACGTACTACATTTTGTGTAGGGCTAGTACCGTAACCTGCAGTAGTTAAACAATTCTATGTTTAAAAAAAACGGTAAATTTCCTGAGATTTTGGTCAATCCGAAATTCGAATTCGAATCCAGCACTGATTCGGGTCATGCATATGGAGCACGTTTTTTTAAATTACTAGCAGAGTTTTTGTTTACTACTAGTATTCTTGTTTACCCCTCGTGCTAAGCTAAAATGATTGTGTTACGAGTGGGTACACGTCGGTAGTGCAATGGGTGGGGATCGGCAACCACAACACTTACCACGTCACGGTCACTTTATAGATTGTATGTTTAAAAACAAACGAAATTTGCTATTTCCGACCACAATCCTAAAGATCTTGATATCTCTGACCATATCCCCTGATATTTGAGATAGAAACCAAACAAGATAGTCACCATATTTTTCTGAACTACCTAGTAACTTATTAGCATGTTGCATAGAAGAAATAATTTAAATAGATTCCATATATCTAAAAATATGTAATACATCGTTTTCATTATAATCATATTGGCTACACAGCCAGTAAGTACCTACGAGTCACATTAAAATCCGTTTTGTATTTTTTGAGTTTATCGCTATCAAACAGACGCAACGTTTCTTGTTTCATGATATGAAATTATGGTAACCTAGTGCCGGATTAGCAATTGCTACGGGCCTCGCGATTTGGGGGGCCCCGCACACAAAGATATGTGCGCAAGCAAGAAATTGGATCCAGTAAATAATTATATTGATCCGAATCATGGTGTTTCACAATAGGCCTAAAAAAAAAGAGCTCGTTGAGCGACTCGTGAGTCTTTACTAAGAGGGGCCTCCGGACAGAATTTGTTACAGGCCCCGACCTGGCTTAATCCGGCACTGTGGTAACCCTATCCACATACGTGGGATATGTTTTACGCAATACGCGATATATTCATGATACCCAGTTATCTACGTTTCTGTTAGGCGCGGATTAATGTCCAGCATAAAATGGTCTATTGTTGTCGTTGAGTGGTCCGCGTTGATACATTTAAGTGTATTATTTGCGATATGTCCGCTGTTAAGTGGATGATTTAATGGTAAGTTAAAATATCCTCTTTAATTTGGTGATAAATGGTTCCTTTTAGCTGCGCGTTAATGAAAGGCTAGAAAATATTGAATTAATTTAAACTTGCCGCCGAGGTATTGGCTAATTATTAATTTGGACTGCATACTGTTGGGATGAAATCGTAGAATTATAAAATTCGACGACAAAAATCATCAATCCGATTCGTGCACCGAAATTATAGGTAACTATTGAAAAAAAATGGTGTTAAAAAACAGAATAACTAACTTTGAAGCCACATTTATAAAAAATATTATAGGGTACTTGTAACAAAAACACATTTTAAAAGTGTGCTTGTTTGTTCCAATTTATCACAATAACGGCTGGACCGATTTTAACGGTTCTTTCACTGCTATTTTATAAATTATAATACTATAGGCATAATTTATTTTGTCTGTCTGTCTGTTTGTTTGTCCTAATCTCCAAATAGGTAGTACTAATTCGGTCGTATTTATGTTGTTCGATATCTTATAATTCTTATTGTAAGCGTATAAAATTGCGAGCAGCAGCTATTCTAGTGGTAAAATTGATATTTTTTTATCAGGTACTTACTTTTAATATGGCGGCTAGGCGGCGCGGGTTATCCGCAAACTACTCGAACGAAAAGCCCACATCAACCTGGGAATAAAGAAAACATATAATAAGTACCTATTATTTTATGTACTTCAAATATTCAATTATTAACGTCCAATTTATTAGAAACGTATTGACCGTCTTATTACTGCCTAAAGTTAGCATCAATATGGGGTTGCGATTGGGAATACATTAACATAGGTGTAGTTCCTATTCTATTAAGGAACTAGCTGAGATATCGTGGTTGCACTCACGTAATCCATCTCTGTGCGGAACCTTCATTATTAATATACTTATATACTGGGTGACTTTTTTTACCGTCTTGATAATAATATGGTGTGTTGTGTAAGTTGAATAGAATCTATAGACCACAGTATATTGGCACTAGTATTAGAGTTCCGAAAATCTGATAAATTACTTAAAATAAATACACCCTACATAGCGCGTGCATAATAATAAAAGAGGCACCTCTTAGGCCTCTTAGGCCTAGGTATATGAAAAGAGTGAGCGAAATAGAATTCTCTCAATAGAATCAAAATAGACTCCACATTTAAAATATATATGCATTCTGGATAGTACAAAGGTAAATTTAATCAATCGAAGTTATCAATGAGTTTTGCCCTTTACGCCTCCGGTGATGTCAATCATCCAATATCACAAATTGTAATTAATCTAACGTGATAGTGGGCGTAGATTAAGTATTAATATAATTATTATAGAAACTGATTTTATGCGAAACAATATCATTATTTTATCATTATCGGTATGTAACTGGCATTTCCGCAGATATGAACCTCAACTATCTATGTTATATTATAGCTTTATATCCTCCTATCCTATGACAACCTCTGTAGCGTAGTGGCACCTATTTGGCTCGCTTTATGTTTTGGAGGTCGTGGGTTCGATCCCCACGCCGGACAAGAAATCTTTGTGTAAATTCTAAGATTTCTTTCCGGGTCTGGTTGGTTGAGAGACTACCTTCCGTGCCTCGGAAAGTATGTTAAGCCGTTGGTCCCGATTGTTAAAACATCATCTTTAACAAGCGTATAACAGGGAACGGGCAGCGGCGCTTCCCTGTGTATTACAACATGAAATTTCGGTCACCAATCCGCCTGCCAAGCGTGGTGACTATGGCAAAACCCTCCCTCGGGAGGAGGCCCATGTTCAGCAGTGGACGTTGTACGAGCTGATGATGATGATGATGATGAAGGTATATCTAGTTTTATTAAAATACTATAACTTTGATAGTTATAGTATTTGAATAAAACTAACTTTAATAAATCTGCATTGAAAAAAGACCTTTGTGTATCCATGTAATCTCTATACTTCACTACATAGTATAACACAAAGTCGCTTCCCGCTGTCTGTTCGTCCCTATGTATGCTTAGATCTTTAAAACTACACAACGGATTTTGATGCGGTATTTTTTAATAGATAGAGTGATTCAAGAGGAAGGTTTAAAAGTATAATACATCAGCATTGCACCCGTGCGAAGCCGGGGCTGGTCGCTTTTTATAAACCTGAAGAGTTTGATTGTTTGTTCGAATGCACTAAGCTAAGGTACTATTGATCCGATTTTTTAATTACAGGGTTAGATAGGTTAGATAGTTCGTTTACCGAGGAGGGCTTATAGGCTTTATCATCACGCTAAGTCGAATAGGAGAGGAGCACTAAAGAATTTTTCAAAATCAGGATTAGCTCAAAGTAACTATTTCATTTTTTTACCCTTGACAACACTTCTAACGAAAATATTTGACAGGCAAAATTACACCTTATTACCAACTGTCAGTTACGCAGTATCACCGACGATATGATTTTAACGGTCATATGTAGCCACGAGGTTTTCCTTCATTACTGGGCATTAAGAGGACTCTAGTATTCGTCAGTCAGATAAAACAAATCAGAGTAGTAACTTTCAAATTTGAGAATGGAAATTGGATCAAAATAAAAATAAAACCGGCCAAGTGCCAGTCGGGCTCGCGCACGAAGGGTTCCGTACTATTTTCAAGTGTTGACGTTATCGACATCGAACAAAAAAGTTGAAGAAAAAAGTTGGTTGTATGGGAGGTCCCGTTTTTACCCTTCGGGTACGGAATCCTAAAAATGATTCTTCTAATCATTTTTATATGACGATTGAAAAATTTGATCTAAGTTATTAAATTGGTATTTCACTGAAGTAACAAGGCACCAGTTTCCCAAACATTCATAAATTTTCGTGTTATTTGATGTTCAACAAAGAATAGATAAGTACAATTTACATTTATGTGTCTAGTTCTGGACTAAAATACCAAAGTTAGCCTATTTACTTTAACTAATTTTGGCCCAATATCCAGTCACTTAGAGAATGTTAGCTAGCACGCCTCATCTAGCCTGAGTTTATAACAATAGATAATCTTATGTCTAGTTGGTCGCTAAATTAACTGTCAGCGAATAAACTAGACTAAATTACAGTGTAGCAATTAGCCTAATTAATATTGTAATACGTATAATGCCTATTATACAACTGAAATGACATAATGTGAACAACATTCATTTTCTATACGGCGGAATTATCCCGACGTAAGGCGAAAACTTGACGATACGCAGAGTAGGTTACACATGATGTTGCTTCGAAAAGTTTTCATGCAAAATGCTCGTAGGCGACGTATCATGAATTATAGATAAACGGCGTGACGACGGCGTCCGTTTCTGATCCTTCATGCGTCCCCGCTCCGTTTGTGTCTTTGCCTTACGTCGTTACTTTATAAGTTATGTTTAGCTAGTACAACACGTCGCTGTTTTTGTCGATCTATTTCTCCTAACTTTCTATATATCATTGAATGAGTTTAGGTTCTGTTTTTATAATATTTTTGTAAATTCCTAGGCAAAGTAATAATTTTCTTGACACATAGTACCAGTTACGCAATAAAGAACCTCCGGCAGACACTTTCAGTTGATGTGTGAACGATGCGAGGGCTGTTCTCGCCCCACGTGGTCATCCGGTACAAGCATCAGGAAAGTGCTCGCCCAATGTTGGGTCAGCCTAAACCGTAAAATTTGGCACTTGCTTGCGGAGAAGGCGAGTCTTAAATAAATCACGTGAGTTATTATGTCTATGCCTTGCCGAAGAATGTCAAATGTACCAAAAAAGGCTTGACTCCAATACCAGCCTGACACTAATAACCGTCATTAGATACCACATAAGGATCATTGCAATAATATAACAGTTGCACCTCTAACTAACGTCCATTAAAATATTGCTAACAAGATCACGTTTACCTATATTTTCCTCAATATTAAAAAAAAAATGTTGCAGTGTGTTTATTTTAGGAAGCAACTCGTGATCTGCGGTTTTACTCTACAGTGGAATCCGTTTATAATAAACATCGAAAGGAATTGACAAACACGTCATAATAAGCGGACGTCATTCAAAGCGTTTTGTGAAAATACAATCCTTTTTTATGTAACTATGTACTTAATTACTTTAACAGAGAAACATAGTATGTATACATACATATTAAATAAAAATAAAAATGATAAAAAAGTGTTTGTAATGAATAAACTCAAAAAGAACTGTGCCGATTTCAAACAAAAATTTTTTACCATTGGAAAGCTACATTCACCCTGAGTCAAATAGGCTATATTTAATTATGAAGTTCCCAAGGGACTGGGAGTTACGTGGGTGAAACCGCGCGCGGGAACTTTATATAGAGAGCAGAAAACTATTTTTTTTTGTTGTAGCCGAATTTTGACCCCTTGCCAGTTGAGATAAAAACTTCTGTTACAAACGTAAACAAACTATACAAACAAAAAGTATGCTCAGTACATAACAATACACGCCTTTCTTATTAGATTTCCTTTACATCAATATCGAGTGAAGCTTTTACCGAGCAAAACCAATAACCGGCCTCCCCAGGGTTGCCACTAATGTCATTTCCAGTCCAATAAAATCAGTACAAAACAAAGAACTCTGTATTTAAATAATATTATGCGAAATAATGTCCGCTTAAGTTATCTCAGTCGAGGAAATCTTCTTGCGTTTAGTGCTTGGTTAGTACCCTTTATTCGCTGAGTTTTATTACTTCTGAGCTATGAAAACTACATTAAGGACTCGTAAAGTGTTGATGTTGGTACAACTACTATTATTACTATTATATAACTAGAAACTGACAATAAATTGATGACACGTCATAATCCTCAATGATCGAGAACAATATATACCGATACTAGCTGCGACCCGCGGTTTTACCCACGTTACTCGTTGCTCCAGTGGGTCGGGGCGCGAAATTTTGTAGCCTATATGTTAATTTAGCTTATAAACTATCCGCGTGCAAACTTCCAGCTAAATCCATTTAGTCGTTTTTGCGTGAAAGAGTAACAAACATACACACATACAAACTTTCGCATTAGTAGGATTCTCATTATCGCTATTGTTTATATTGATGTCAGTGTAGGATAGTGCAAAGTATTCTATATATTTTCGGAATAAATGTAGATATGAGGCTTTTGCTACTTCAGCAGGCATATAGGCAAACGGCACCACCTAATGAACAAAAAACTACTAAGCCATCTGTGCAAGAGGGCATCCTCTGTGGGACAATGGCTCCAGGCAGTCGGGGGCGGTGGGAATGGAGAAACAATGCATTTTAATTAGTTTTGTATAGTTTTGTGTAATTTTTACTTCTATTCTTTGACTAATGATAATAATGAACATGATAGAATGCAATAAAAATCTCAGTACGAGGGATCGCCATAGATGCGCTTTTCTTCGAATTTATCGTAAAATCATTGGATCTAATATTCGATAACATATTAATACTACCCAGTAAGGTAAACTTATTGTTTTAAATGAATATATTAATATTATTTCATATCTATACTAGAACATACCCCTAATCAGTTTAGCTAAGCCACTTGAGTTTTGTTCAAACATAAGCACTGCGGCAACAACCCTAATCTTTTTATATAACTTACTTTTTACAAGTATGTCGCTAAAGGATTCTATTTGTTCCTCAAAAGATACGTTTATCCTTATCCTATCTCTATAGAAACTGAAAATGAATCCAGTATTGCCTTGACCAATCGATTATTGAATTATTTAAACTTCTACGCATTGACGTCATTATCTTATTGAGTTAGTATAACCGGTTACAAGGTCGCAAATAAGAATAAAATATCTACCTATAAGGCTGACCACATATAGTAGGTTTTTATGATCGGGTTCTGTGTTATTGACTCATGTTTCATAAGGAAGATTATTTCGTCCCAGATTAGTGCGGAAGCAGTACCTTGGTCCCTCACCAACGGCGGACGCTACTCCTCCGTCCCGCCCGCAGGGAGTTTATTGGGTAGGCCATCTCCTCATGGTATGATATGCATACTATCGTAAATGGAGAAGGCGGGTCCCACATATACCACCGCACGCGCGAAGATGTCACAGCGTGCCATTTTCAAGTGCCTACCTGTTGCCGCTGTTGATGCCGGGCAAAAAAGGCAAAAAAATAATTATTGTATGGGAGTAAACATTTATTAATTAAATATTTATTTTATTTTATTTTTAGTATTTGTTGTTATAGCGGCAACAGAAATACATAATTTGTGATCATTTCAACTGTCTAGCTATCGCGGTTCTTGAAATACAGCCTGGTGACAGACAGACAGACTGACAGACCCGTTTTTATCCTTCGGGTGCCCTAAAAAAGGAGGCTTGGTTTCCATACGACGGAATACCATAGACATTTTTAATTAATAGCATAGTTCTTATCCGGTGAAGTAGGTAAAGCCTCGTGGCCAAATAAAGAGGACATCGGCTTGGCTGTGACATGAAAATGACGTTAGGGAACTGAAAGAACGTTCCATTTACATATTATTACGTGGTTACGCCCCCTTTGTTTTTTCGCAGATCGCTTTGAGCCTAAAAGTACCGATGTGTGCACCTGTCAATCAATATAGGCAGTAAAACTCCTTTGGGATATTCTCTGTTGCCATCAAAGCGTAACCGTGGAGAATAACTTATGAAATGTATCAATCATAATCTAGATTATAAAAAAGGTGTATTAAATTATTACCTTTCAGTAAGTATATTGTATATTATATCGCAAGCTTCAAATCATAAGGACGTTTGAAATGTTTTGTTATTTTTTTTATTTCGAGCTGTACACCTAAATATATATTTTTTCTCAAAAACACACGCAAATTTTTCATTCGTTGTTTTTCCAGTTTTTTTATCTCCTGCAAAGTAGGGAAAATGCTTATGTATACGTCCATCTGGCCGCGTCAGAAGCCCGCGATACTTATATATATTATTATTTTCCGCAAATTGAGTCAAGTTCAAATTACCAGTTTCAAAATGATTCATAACATTCTAAAAGTTAATAAAACTCATTACATTTTTTTAAAATATTTATTAGAGATATCGTTTTAATATAATTATAATGTATTAAATTCTTACACAAAACGAATGGAAACTGCCAAAAGCAATTTGTCATCGCATCGTGTGGCCTTAGGGAATTTCTTTATTACTCTTCCCACACTCATGTAATGCCTTCGGTAAAACACGGGGGAGCGTGAGACGGGAATATATAAGCGATCACGTGGTAGTCCCCGAGAAACGATTGAAATCTCGATATTGACGACCATTCAAACTGTTCCTTTAAACAATTTGGGTTAAAGAAGCTTGTTTATTTTATCACCTTATTGTAATTTAATACACAATTGAAATGTGTCTAATATTTGCATGTTCTAATTAGATAATGAGAAGCTAAAATTGTTGTATATTCGTATAAAATTAATATCTATATATATAAAAATGAATCCCTTTTTTCCTTGGTCATCGCATTATGCGGGAAGGGACGGACCAATTTCGCTAATTCTTTTTTTGTTATGTTATTATTGCCAGTAGAATGATCATAACACAGAAAAAAAATAGCGGAACATTAGAAATTTGAAGAAAACTTAACTGCAATATTATTTTTCTAATAAAATTGATATGACTGTCAGTTGTTTGAAATATCTGTCAAAGATTGAAAGAAAGCCTTATTAAGTTTTTGTCAGTGTGATAGGCTGTTGTGCCCGGTGAAGTAGCAAGGCCTCTGGGCTAACTACATAGGTCCGTCCGTAAAAAAAAAAGAAAAATAAAGTCCTGTAATTTTTAAGACAAGGCTCCCACGATAATGGGATCTATGCGTGGTCTAGTAGAACAGCTAGTAAACTAATAAAAAACTACACAACCCTATCTAGGCTGGAGCTCTGCTCGCCTTTATGCCCGGTGAAGTAGCAAAAGCCTCCTGGCTAACTACAAATGTCCGTCCGAAAAAAAAAAAACTACACAACCGTTTCAAAAAAATCTCTAATTGAAAACATTCTTTATACACTGTATGCGGTCAGCCTTACGTGGTAGGGCTCGTTCATGCATAAATAACTATGAAAATAAATTAAACACGATTAATGCTGGTGTAAACAGCATTTATCTTATATATTTCTTTTTTTAAAGTTTCAACTTTAATTATAAATTCTCGTTTTATATATGGAAGGCATAAACAACAGCTATAAGCATTGACTGGCTTTAAGAGATCAAATTCAACGGTAAATCATTTAAGTTTCCACATAAAAGGATGTATGTATATAATGTTCATCTGTAATATGTCAGTTCATATGTGCAGATGACAAATTATACGTCACGCACTTTTTAGTTAATCCCTCAAACTCATCACCAGCGACCGCCCTGAGCCAATGTCCAAGCCCCACAGGGGACGCCCTCTTCAGCAGGTTGCTTAGTTTGAGGTTTTTTAAACCATTTATTAAGGCTGGAGCTCAGTTCGCCTTAATGCTCGGTGAATTAGCAAAAGCCTCGTGCTAACTACGTACGTCAGTGCCGAAAAAAAAAAGCAATAAATAAAGAACTTAAAGCAATACCGCTTAGATAATTAATTGGTATCGCGCTCTCTATTAGATATCATCATCATCATCAGCCCGTATAACGTCCACTGCTGAACATAGGCCTCCTCCCGAGGGAAGGTTCCGAGGGAAATAGTCATTAACGGCCCTGTTAGCCGTTAATTATTTATAACTTTCTGTCTGTCTGTACAAATCAGAGACATTTCTAGTTCATTAGACAATTAATAAAGATTAATCGCTAAGCTTAAGCACGTTTAAACAAACATCAAACTGATATTAATTTTAAAAGCATTTTAGGCTGTGGTTATACTAAAAGGGAAAGGGTCAAACGATGATGGTGTTTAAAAGGTCAATTAATTTCATTTTGTATTAATTAAGGATTGGTGACAACGATGTCTACGAAGTTTCTAAGGGCTTTGAGACTATAATTTAAATTCTTGATTAAAACTTTAAACAAGCATGTTGGCTACCCATGGGTCATATTGCTAAATATATCATAATTATATTTTTTCTTTTATCTTTAATCCATACATCGAGTATTTTTTACACAATCGATCTATGGATTTAATAACATAAAAAATTACAGATTAAATTATTAGGTTCGAAATCATTTTAATCTCCATTTTTTTGTATTGGGGCGCCGCACCCGTTCTTACAACCTGGATTTTTATTATCGCATGGCACTAGAGCTCATTTTGCCATTTATATTTATAATTGCCTTCTCTTGAGGGCAATTTCTTTAGTATTTATTTGAATATTCGTCCTCGTTACTAATAAACTATTTCATTTCATTTTTAATAAATATTATATATAAAAAAAAAAACTTTAATAAAGTTTGTCATATTAAAAAAGTAAGTAAGTTTGTCGTATTTTGTGATATTAAAAAAGTTTCTGTTACAATCTATACAACTTTATGGTAAGAACAGTATACCGTGACGTCAACTGTGACGTGCACAACATCAGATTTCGTTTCCGGCACTTTTTCTGTCATAAACTCAAGCAAAAGCGTGGGTCAGAATGATGCACAAAAATGTACAAGATTATTTTAAAGGGCATCGTTGCGTGATGCAAATTGCAAAGGTTGAGCTTTGTTGACATTTGCGTTAGAGTCACCAAAGGCGACACGGAGAGCTTTTTCACATAAAGTTCAGTATTGTACCCACGCGATCTAAACTAACGAGCATTTCCACATTATATTAACACAAAGAAATAAAGTATTTACTGTGAATAAAGGTTTAAAGTGTCGTATATATACAACTAAAAGTAAGTAACTAATTTAAATGAAAACTAACTTATATTTGGCACGGTTCCCAGAATGCTTGCAGCATAACCGCGTTGAATGGCAATGCTTACCTGCTGTGCAAAGTAAATACCAGCATTCGCTCTAAATACAGCCGCTGCGAGGTTTTTATAATTTAATAATACCAACAAATAGTTAAGTACTTATCCTTTAAATAAAATCATGTTGGTTTTAGATAAATCTTAGAATGGTTTCGCGCGGCTAGATACCGCGCTTTCTTATATGCGCTATAGTTGCACCATAGTTTCCATAGTTCAAGCTGCGGTAGCCTAGGCCAGGGCGTCGGACTTGTGATCAACTACCCATTGCACTACCGACGTGAACCCACTCGTAACACAAGCATTTCGCTTAGTACGAGGGGTTAACAAGAATACTAGTAGACTGCTAAAGTCTGCAAGTAATCTGCCTTTTAACAACAAAAAAAAGTTTCGTAAATGCGGCTACTGTATATTGTAGTGTGTGACAGTGTAGCGATAGTAGGTATGTGATCCCGATGCCCTTCTTATTTCTTGTATTGTGTTATTTTTCAACGATTTTAACCGCCACACCGGGCGCATTTTACAAGTACGACTACGGTATCTAATCGTCTGCCTTTCTTATACAGAATTTGAAAATAACCAATGACACATAATTTTGTTCATTTTGACTAAATTATGTAGGTAGAAAAACATTAAAAACGCCACGAATTTTATTTATATAGCTCAATATGTGGTTAAGCCTGTACTTGGGATGTTTAATGACACATATTTACGAGGCTATGTTTTTAGTTTCATCTCCTTTGTTACTCTACACGAAACAAGATCTCATTAAGTATCACCATTAAATAACGTTCTATCTCAAAACAAAAGTGGATAACCTCATCAAATAGCGACCGTCGAGATTACCTAGAGTAAATAGTCTGACAGAATTAATCCCGGAGGGTGAAGTCCCAAATAAGTGATACCAGTTGTATGACAGTGAACACAAGGTTAATTTCAATATGAATAATGAATTGAAGCAAGCGCAGCACGGCGTGGTGCCGGCTATTGTGTTTAGTACCTTAACGATAGTGGTCTGTAGGCTGTACCTTGCCATTTGTCGAACAAAGGCTAGATAACAGAATAAATTACCGCTTCTCTTTACAAGAACTATCCAACATTTATGTGTCCAATTTACTATTAAAATGGCTCTTTGTTTCATTTCACTGAGTTTATTTCATAATGTTCTGTTATAAAAAAATGAATATACATGCATGACAAAGAAGTTTATCGGAAAAATTGATGGAACAA
The DNA here is from genome assembly GCA_947037095.2 of Nycteola revayana. Taxonomy (NCBI): domain Eukaryota; kingdom Metazoa; phylum Arthropoda; class Insecta; order Lepidoptera; family Nolidae; genus Nycteola; species Nycteola revayana. The sequence continues at coordinate 21,041,785 of OX344843.2, forward strand.
AAAAGATACCGAGAAGACAGTATTTTAGGATAAAGGAAAAACAAGACTAGATATAGAACTGTTGTCTTGGAACTTTCTAAGCCACGACAAATTGATTTTATCTCGTTCATTTAAGCCTGTGATTTCCAAAGTGGTCCAGGATCTCCAAGGGTCCAAGGGAAACTCGACGGGGGTCTACGTAGGCGTAAAAATAATTAAGTTAACAAGTTGTCAGTGTGTAATTTAATAGAAATGATTAGGAGATCTGCCGAAACCAGTAAAGTTTTTAATGGGGTCTGAGAAAAACAGTTTAGGAGCCTCTGATTTAAACGAAATATGTCACCAAACCGTTTAAGGAAAAGTGGAACTTATATTTCCGCATATAGGATCTAACGAATATTACTTAATTTTCGGAGCTGATTGAACCTGCCTACTAAAGTAGTGAAATACTGAATTAATACAGGATAAATGGTACGTTATTAGTCTCGATACCGGAACCGAAGTTAACGACATAGTTTGCACAATTAACAAGTTAAAGTGGCAGTGAGCCACTTCGCTCGACGAACCGATAACTATCGGAGAAAATAGGTTCTCGAGTTGCGGCCATGGACTGGAAAACGCAACGTGGATCGGGTTCCACCTGTTGTGGAAAAGTGGACTAATGATCAGAGTCGCTGACTCGATCAGTTGTTATGGAAACACAACTGGGAGTTAGCCCTTAACGTTGGACGTCTTCGCACCGAAAAAACGAAGCTCTATAACTTCAACAAGTTTAGCCCTTTTTTCTGACGGACATACGTAGTTAGCCATGAGGCTTTTACCGGGAGTTTAGCCCTGGTCATAACAGTTTGTTCCTGTTGTCTACCCTCTCCGTGTCCACATCAGGTGGACAGTGGCACGATTAAAAAAAAAAAGTTCTCCTTAAAGATAATTTTAACATCTTTTACTGTCCCCCAGGGGTGGACAGTGAAAACATTTTTTGTAAATCATGCCACTGTCCAACATGGTTGGACACGGAGGGGGCGTACAACGGGAATGAACGATCATCAACACAAAACAAAGAAGACTGTTTTAATGAATTCCGCTAAAACGGCAAGTTTGTCGAAATAGGGGTTTGACGTCCACGTCGTTAATTATGCATCACAATGCCGTCAAAGCTTACACTGTAGCCGACCACTTACCCTCAATGACGCCTCATTTACAGCTTCACACATCCGTTCATTATAGAATGAAATGTACCCACACTTTAGTAAGATTGTGTTTAAACGGCAACCGATATCCTACTAATGTTATCAATGCGAAAGTTTGTATGTGTGGATGTATGAATGTTTGTTACTCTTTCACACAAAAACTACTGAATGGCTGAAAATTTGAACGCGGATAGTTTATAAGTTGGCTTAATATATAGGTTACAAAATATCACGCTCCAACCCACTGGAGCAGAGTGACGCGGGTAAAACTGTGGGGCGCAACTAGTATCAACATAAATATTATATCGTAATAGTTGATAATTATGTTTTATACCTAATCACGGTAAATCGTGTAAGACTTTTGTTAAGTTAAATTTCATTATGTTATAAAGTGCAATTTAAAAATTATCTTCGTTTTCAGATTTAATTCTCATATTTCAAATATAGCTGACACCACATTGGATACGTACTAACGTATTCTTGACCACGCTACCATAGTATACTATATTGTGGTGCTACCTAGGCTGCCATCCATATGTGATCCACTCATACGCACACGCCCAATGTGTGTGTGTGTTACAAAAATGTATATTACATACGGCCTAAGCCGATGACGATAAGGAACAGTTGGTAGGTATGTGGGAACGTAAAAATATTTGGTTTTACATATAAATTAAGCCAATATTATTTTGTAAAATTTTCCTCGGAAACCTGGAAGATTTTTAAAAGAAACGGAGCACTACGTCTCTATAACTTCCGCAGTATGTTTGAATTGGCAGCTCCAGAAAACAGGAATGCAAATAAAATTTTTAATACGCCATATTTTTAACATGCCAAAATTAGACAGGTTGAAGGCAAGCGTTACTAAACTTGATGGAATTTTATATCCTGTCTCTTATTAAACTATAATAATTAGGCAAAGCATTTTTTTTCAATCGCCATCTTTCAAAGTTCAAACATTAATAAAGACAGATTTGAAAGATGGGGAATCCAGGTTTTCTTTTTAATAAAAACTATGAGCCCTGGTGTCTTTTATTTTGTTTTAGGCATGAAGCAGACGGTCCACCATTTTCGTATATTCAACCGTCTGCCTAAGAATTCAAATCGTCACCAAATAAAATTTCGAACATATCAGTGTATCGAAAGTCAAAGGACTTTTTATCAGAGATCAGATACAGCATCTACACATACCAAAAGTTCGTCGATATCGCGTCGCAAAATACATTCGGTGACTTTTTAATTACCAACGTCCAAGGAATCTGGTTATTGTATGTATATTGGTGGACGATGAATATGCAGGAGACGTCGGATCTTGTGATGAATTATGTATAGTGCGCGTAATCACACGGCTATAGCGACAAATGACTGCACGTATCGACAATGGTATGATAACTATATATGGCCATCGCTTTTGTATGACAAGTTAAGAAGTTAGTATAAAGAGGAGATTGATATCCTATATTAGATTGATTTTGTATTATAATATCGTCGTTTAAGTACTAACAGTACGAAAGTATTTTTTGACGGTTTTGACATTTTGATGCCATTAGCTAGAGAATGGAAATACATGTTGTTATGCTTATAAGATTCTATCTAAAATTCTACAGTTATATCACACTCCTAAAAAAATATTATTTCTGACATACGTATTATTGGAACTTAAGCAACGATATTTTACTTTTGACTAGCTATGATCCAGGATTAAGTTTTAGAAAAAAAAAAAATTTGTTTGTTAGCCTCATAAAAAACTATACCTATTGTAGTCTGTATTTTCAATCTCCTTTTTTATACCAACCTTTTATAATGCCTAATAACAACACTAAGACTAAATGGTTTTGTCATTCTATAAAAGAAAATAAAACAGATTCAAACAAAAATGAATATTGAATATTCAAACAAACTGAATCCCTCAGCTATTTTTATTTTAATATTGTGCTAAGCAGCTTACCTACTCGAAATTCTGATATTATGATTATTTTTTCTTTGAACAACTCTGGCACTACGACAATAAATCCCTTAGTTACTGGGGACTTAACAAACACATAAATCACGGAAATAAGGCAAAACCAGACTCAGAAGAATTGCCCGTGCTTGACATATATAGGTCCACCTGGTTGGAAATCGAATCCACAACATCAGGTTTCAGAAACAACTACCAACGCCATTCGCCACCAGTGCAGACAAAGTAAAGTGAAATAAACAGTCAGTCAGTTCTACAAATGGAAAACGATTGAAGGATGTACGTCAAAGGGTAGAATCGGTCAGTGCTAAAATGGGAAACTATTGGAAAATGTACATCAAATTCAACGACTGAGGCCAAATCTGTTATGATATGAAATACAGGCTATGATTCTGTCTTCATGATAGTCTGAGCCCTTAGACAGCAAAAATAACTACATAAATAACTGGTATTTATTAAAATTCAGACAATGTCGAGTTTAATATTTTAGCAATGTCTTTCATTTAACCTTATTTTCCCACTATAAGCAAAAATAAACTAAGCGACCTTGTGTCCTCGAATTAGTTCTAGAAATTTGTGGAATTTGAGGTAGATTTTTAGCGTTAAACGACTTATATTTATTTAATTTACTCGTAAATTATATTTTTTATACAAATCTAGTCAGGTAGATTATTTTAATTTTGCTATTACAATAATTTAGCCGTAGGTATAATGCTGTATTATCATTGCTTTACAAACGAAAAATTCTGCATAATAAAAAAACAATCACTTAATAAATAAACAAAATAGTACTTTTTATGTTGTTGGCGGAGCTTATGATTTTATTCAAAAAAAAATAATAAATTGAAATTTATTAATAAATATTCAAATTAATGTTTTTTATTTTCTTTTGTATGTCATTTGTTCATTAAATATAAGCCTTTAATAAAAACAATGACATAAACTATGAAATAAAACAAATGAAAAAGTTAAACAGCTAATTAAAATGTAAAAAAAAATCTCAGACACACATTATATTACACGTTCCAATTTTAAATCTTATTCCGTGCGAATTGAATAAGTATACTGAACAATTGTTACTATACAATTCACCAAGTAACTTTCGCAATTAATTTTTGTGATCGAGCTTTATTACACATCAAAGGGTCACGCTTTACTAGTCACAAGCTAATTAAAATGGCATCATTGTGTACAATCTCAATACAAAATACAACAAATATATGTTCTTATGTCTCCTACCAAATAAGTCCTTTTGATCGCGACATATTTATATAGGCGACATCATTTCAGCTGTAGGACATCCACTGCTGGACAGAGACGTTCTACGGCTGAAATGATGTCGCCTACCAGATTCAAAAGGACTTATTTGGTGATCGTTATTGGAGAAGGTTTCAAAAACATAAAACCAAATATGTAAAAGCAAAAAGTGTTTCACGTTAACTGAATTTTATTTGTTGATGGATTAATTGAGCAACTATTTGAGTGCCTCGAAAAGCTCGTTATGCCATTAGATCCGGTAAAAATTATATTGTCTATGAAAATTGTATACATTTTTTTAGGACGGAAGTACGTAGCAAAAGTCTCGCGGATAACGCGAGACTTTTGCTACATCATCGGCGATAAAGGCGAGCAGAGCTCCAGCCTTAATAAATGGCTTAAAAAATATAAACTAAGCAAGCTGCGCATGAGGGCGCCCCCTGTTGGGCTTGGACCTCGGCTCAAGGCGGTCGCTGGCGATGAGATTGATTATGACTTTTAGTATTTTAGGGGGTTTTGTGCAACTGTCGCTCTAGTTTACAGTTTGCGGACCTCTCGGACTTCGGGTCTACGAGGGCATCGGATGGTTCTTTGCAAACTAAGGGTCGTGAGGACGAGGGGACATTGTATACTAAGAAACAGGCATTGGTACCGGCAAAAACCTAACGCTGTGGTCACCAATCCGACTACCAAGCTCAGTGAGTATAACGAAATCTCTAACGAATCATGTATGATGATTACGATTTGTTGTTGAAAAAGTAAACCCAAGCGTTAAAAAAAAACTATTATAATATTTTTTATTTTCAAAATGAAAAAAAAATCTTTACATACGGATGTGTAGCGTGGCATTTGTGCGGTGCATGGCAAAGTATTTGTCTAACAGGAAAATGTAGGACAGGAAAAACATGTTCTGTTAAAATATTTTTGATAAATAGTCACGTTTTTCCTGCAAACGTGTTCTCACATTTTATGTCGAAACAAAATTGTATACGTCACCTTTACTAGTTTACATTTTTAAATAATTGTTGTAACATTTTTTTTTATTAAAAAAAAACAAATACAAAATTATATATAAACCATGATTATAATGCAATGTTCATTATACATAATAATATGAACACATTATACACATGACAACATTTTGCGTTTGCATAGAAAGTGCCAAATACGTGTACTATATTTTCCTATTCTTTGCCTCTTCCCATTATTTCCTTTTTCTTTTTTATTTTTTAAAAAGATTACTAGCAGTTTTTTTTTGCAGTCTGCTAGTATTCTTGTTAACCCCTTGTGCTAACTAAAATGCTTGTGTTACGAGTGGGATCACATCGGTAGTGCAAAAAGAGCCCTACCCGTTCGAACCGGCGACCTCAAGATCACAAGTCCGACGACCGTCTTGGTTTCCCTCTTTGTGATGCCCCAGGACTGTCTCCCCTTTTTATTTTTTTATTTTGAAATACGTTAGGCATACCCACTGCCGCAGTAGCAAGGTATATAGGACCCCTCCATAGCGATGATACGCTACATACCACGAGAAAAGTGTTTACCCACTAAAGCCCCGGGGTGCTCCTCCAAACACGAATAATGGAGGCACCGAGAACTGCTAATGCATGACATCTGGTGGCCCCTGGCGGTGTCCTCACTTGAAGGAAAGTTTACCCAGGATTGTCTACTCTTTCAGTTGGTCGCTTTCTATGTCGCAGGTTACCGTTGATAACCAAATGGCTTAAAGTCTTCCTCTAGCCTTTATTTTTTTTGCTCTAGCCTCCAGCATTTGATTATGTTCCGGCTTTCTAATAGGACATTACTTCAACTTATCATGCTTACTCCCAATCTGGGGGTCTACTCTCTAAGTCCGTCAACGAAAGTACGGGCCCGTCCGAAAGTAGCTCGAAACTTAGAATAGTTTCGAACGGAATCATAGACAATTTTCGTGAACGAGAACGATAACAACTTTGCTGTCGCGAAAACTGACATAACGTTCCGTCAAAACAAGTGTCAAATTCAATTTTTCGGACGGGCGAAAAAACATCAGGAGTAGGATGAACTGTCATATCATTTGGTCATTCATTCTTAGTTCGGACCCCGAACGAAACATATGTACGTAGGTGATCCGTAGTAGGAAACGTTCCCTAATTACGGCCGTAACTACGATTTCGTGCTTAGAGAGTAGACCCCCTGCACCGGTGGCTCAGTGGCTACGGCAGTGGCTGTTCTGAGACCTCGTGTTCTGGGTTCGATTCCCACCCGGGACAATTATTTCTGTGAACCACGAATAGTTGTTCTTGAGTCTTGGTGTGCTTTGTGTCCGTGAATTATGTGTTAGTAAAGGACACAGGAATTTAATTCCCTAGTGCGGGAATTGTCTACAAAAAAAGAAAATCTCGAATCTCAATTGCGTATAATATCTCAATACTGGCCCCCACTTAATTAAGCTATTTTTACCCACGTTAAGTCTCATATTAAGGGTCGAGCCGTAAAGCCACAATCTTTGTTAATGTAGAACAAAAAAATACTTTTTCAGGGAAAATGGATTATGTTTATCCAATTAGATACCTATTATATTTTTGGAACAAATTTGCGTTGTTTTAGTATAAACGAAGAAATAAAACGCTACATTAAGGTGAAAAGGTTAAAAGGTTATTCGTACAGTAATAACGGGAATATGAAAGTAGATTAGGTATTATTTTACTTTATTACGAAAACAGAGCCCCATGTTTATTTAATTATTCTATCCAATGTCAAATTCTGTCTATCAAATATCAATTTCGGACCGTCCATGTTGTCAGATGAACACGAACCTTATTTATCAATTTATGGAACTGACTTATATGTATTGTTATGTTGGTAGTATTATTATGTACTGCTGAACACGAGCCTCCTACCCAGGGAGGGTTATTGCCATAGTCACCACGCTTGGAAGGCGGGTTGGTGACCGCAGTATTATGTTGTCACACATAAGGAAACGCTGTTGCCCGTTCCCTGGTAGACGATTGTTATAGCCACTTATAGCTGATGTTATAACAATCGGGACCAACGTCTTAACGTGCTTTCTGAGGCACGGAGCATACCAGGAAACGGGCAGCAGCTAAATGGTGTCCGGAAAGTAACGGATGTAATGCACTAAAGAATTTAACAAAGACTTCAATTATCCTTAAGAAAAGTATTTTGATACCGTAAATATATACAGAACTTAACATTAGTAGTCCATGGAATGAACATAAACATGGCTATTAAATATTAAAATAATCTAGTGTCATTTAACACAACGATAATAAAAAATAATATACATAATTAAAACTTGCAAATTGAAGTTCATTAATAAAACACGAAGATATAAATAGCAACAACAGATGGCGCCACAATGGCAGGTGCGCATGCGCCGGTCATGTCAAGGCTCATCTGTTTATGGTCAAGGTTGTCCTCATATTTGTTATATGGTCGTTTATTTGACTCAATTAAATTATATCGTTGCAAGTGCTAATTTTAATTGGTGGATAACGAGTACCTATCTATTATTTGATAGCAATCGCCCAACGAAGGTTTTACTGGGTAGTTTCAGAAGGTAAGGGCCTTCTTTAAATCAAATCAAATATAATCAAATCAAATAAAATCAAATCAAATATAATCCTCAGAAGCATAAGGACGGATGTACCATTGTACTTCAGAAGCATTGGTTCGTATGTGCCAGGTTACGATAAAGGCACATACGACAATTGCTTCTGAGCTCTCGATATAATTTATTTACTTATCACAAAGTTAAGAGTAATCTTAATTAAATTATAATTCAACTATTCAAATTCTGTTACACGTCCCAAGAGACAAAAAAGTTGTGGGATGAAACAGTGAATGAGCCATTTTTAGACACGATATCAAAATTAATATAAATGTCAAAATGAATAAGAAGCTGTGTATCAGTGATGAGTGATATGTCATTACTTAGAAATAGACATGTAGGTACCAAACATTAATTACACAACAATGACAGACAGCAATTTGTAGATATGACATGCTTTGACAAGTAAATTACAATACCGTTAGGCCCGGAATCCACCAAAGAAGAGATGAGACGAGCGGAGAGATGTTTTGTTAAGAACCAATAGAATTTCGTTATTAACACATCTGTTTTGAATAACGAAATTCTATTGGCTGTTGAAAAACATATCTCCGCTCGTCTCGTCTCCGCTTTGGTGGAGTGGCCTTACAGTGGCCTCAACTATACGCCTTTAGGATATGATTATAGTTAAGAGAGATAATATCAAAGAGGTAATGTTTACTTTTTACACTTACACACATATTGTATATTATATTATTAATTTATTTCTTCTTCTTCATTTCACCAGCCCGTTTATGTCAAGCCCGGGTCTTTGAGGGATATTGCCATAATCACCATGGTTGGCAGGCGGCTTGGTGATCGCAGTAAGATAGTAACTAACCTTGAACTGATAGATGCTGTTGATCCATCAGCTGTACAATTGTACATACCTAAGTTGCCTCTTACGATGCCCTGGGATAACATGGGTGGTCTGTTATAAGCCGGAATCCACACGGCTTTAATAAGATTATAGAAGCGGCCGTAGTCCAATGGCTAGAGTGTCGGACTTGTGATCTTGTGATCGCCGGTTCGATGCCCACCCATTGCACTACCGACGTGAACCCACTCGTAACAAAAGCATTTTAGCTTAGCACGAGGGGTTAACAAGAATACTAGTAGATTACAAAACTCAGCTAGTCTCTCATATAAAACTAAACTCATCTTAAAAAAAAACAACAAGAAACAAGAATATTAATAATTTACAAGACTGTAATAAATCCTACAAATTTCAGTCACTATATTCGGTATTTATCTAATTACCGAATATCTTTAATTTGAACCATTTGAAATTGAAAAATACGAGACCCATATTCATTTAACTAACTCACGCTACACATTTTACGACACGCCAAAAGCAAGTTGTACACAGAAATTCCATTTATGATACGCCGTAAAATTCAATAACGAATCACTCATTCAATTTTTACTGTAGTTGAATGTTATATTATTACGTAGACAAACAAGTCGGCTATAAATTCTCTCGATTGCAGCATTTATTCACTATAGCAATTTACAGTGGGCGATCTGCTGCAAGCTAAGCACATCCTAGATCTGTCATAAACACAATTATAGTTGTCAAGTTGTCACAATACGAGTCCGATCATTACGCATTCAAGTGAAACTGGGACTCTATTCCGCTAATTTAAGGTTGTAGGTATCTGACACAGGTGACAGAAAATGCCATTTTTGAATTTGGCTGAAGCTTATGTTATTTTATAATTATATAGTGAAATAAGTGATAGCTTTGATTTCCAAATCAGATGTTTTTGATCTTCGATTTTTATAAGTCAACAGGAAATGCCCATCAGACCAAAAAACTTTTGCTAAGACGTCATTCCTATATGTTTTAAAGTGTATGTGTATATGTATATGCGTAAATGCACTTCCAACGGATAACAAAAAAAATGCTGAACAACTTGCTAAGACGTCATTCCTATATATGTTATAGTGTAGCTGGGCTCTTGGAGTTCCACAGCAAGTGTTCCAGATCTTAAATTTTAATACGTCAACAGAGAGTGCTCATCAGTCTGAACAACTCTTGCAAAGACGTCATTCCTAAATATGTTATAGTGTAGCTGGACTCTTGGAGTTCCACATCAGGTGTTCCAGATCTTCAAATTTATTGTCTCAGCAGAAAATGCTCATCACGTGGAACAATTTTTGCTATGTACCATTTTTGTATCTCTTATAGTTTGGCTGGTCAGTTGCGGTTCTGCATCAGGTGTTCAAGTTTCCAAGATAAATTATAGCCCATATGTTACCCAGAATTAATACCTATACAACAAAAAAATCATTCAAATCCGTCGAGTAGTTCCGAAGATTAGCGTGTACAAACAAACAGACAAACAGACAGTTTTTTTTTTGGATTCGTGCTCAATTACTTTTTCTAAACCCCCCTCAATTATGTTTTTTTTAATATATTCAATGTATAGACACAGTTTTTTACTGTTTTATTATATGTAGGTATAGATATATATAAATTATAGAAGCTAGAGGCGTTCATTACTATATTTTAGTGCCTCAAGCTATTACAATTTATATATTTTGATATTTGAAATTTTACTATGAGTACACATTATTTTTTAATAAAAGCCTGTTTTAAAAAATATTTTTTTAATTTTTATTTAATTTTTGACTTTTTAGACTTAAGCTTGTAACCCTATTTACAGCGGGTCACGCACGGTCGATGCCATCCGGTCATCATATGCAATGGAAAGTAGGTACTCATAAACACAAAACAAACGAGCCCAAACTGGACTATTTTATTCAGTACAGAAGTGAGTTCCTATGATCACCTTCCGACTCCATCATCAGATAAGCTCAAGGTACCATATTATTGCATTGTCACGCAATATACATAATATGCTTGCAAGATTCCACCCGAAAATATTACATACATACATTGCAAGTTAAATAAAAGCTTGTAAAATACACACACATATTAAACCCATTTTTTTTTTTCATTTTGTTCAGGGACTTATGAGATAAACGATGGTATGTTATTTTTGTCAAAAAGTTGTTCAGAGTCTTTAGAGGCGAAGAATGTTATGCTATTTTTACTATAATTTTGTTTAGCGACTTTTGAAAAGTGATGGTCACCTACTTATGGCCTTTTATGATAATCATTCATTTCTGGCGCTTGTCATGTTGAGCGATTTAGGTATAATACATATTGCAAAAAAGAGCCGTAAGGGCTATTTACAAACTGGGTCCCCGAGAAAGCTTGAGAGAAAAATTTAAAGAAATAAATATTCTAACCGTTGCATCACAATATATATATGAGAATGTGTTATATGTACAAAAAAATATTGACTCATTATGTAAAAAAAGCGACACACATAGTGTAAATACTAGATATAAGCATAATCTTGTGGCTCATGCTAGCCGTCTCCGCAAAATAAGTAACTCTTTTATGGGGCAATGTATACGGTTCTACAACAAACTTCCCAATAGTATAAGAGAATTGTCTATAAATAAGTTTAAAATGACTATTAAAGCCAAATTGTGCAGCAGGGCTTATTATAAACTTTCTGATTATCTTTGTGACAATAATGCTTGGGATTAAATCGCTCTAATCTCAATGTAAAATAAAGTATATTGTAATTAGGTTAATAAAATATTGTGATATAATATAATTTTTAAAAAAAGAGGGTTCTACTGAGTTTTTTGGCAGTGTTTCTCAGTAGTCGCCACGTCACACACTGCACGGTAGGGAAAAAATATGACGATTCCAAACAAATGTAACCATTTTTACGGAATAAATGAATTTTGAATTTGAATTTGAATTTGAATACGGTGTTCCGCGGTTTTGGAAATCTAAATGTGGTCATCAACTTTTGATGCTGACTGTACCTACATTCATATTTCTGGTTTTGTCTTAGCGAATATTGACGAGACGCAGTAACGTATGAAATAACTCAAATCAGTATAGTAAGAAATAATAAAATTATAATAGCTGACATCAGAACGGTGCATCAGTGAAATAACACTGTACCTTTTTAATTTAGAGAATGTCAAATGGCCAAAAGTCGTCTAAGATACTACTTTCTTTTGAATCGTTTATAAATTAGCAGAATCAGGGGCCAGATCGGGTAATTTAACCGTCTCCTGCCCGTACTTACATTTTTTTGAATAGCATCGCTATTTTTTGCCCGGACGGTTTTTACTTGGAAAAAGGTTTAGCTAAAGAAATGACTTTCTTTTGTTGTCAACAATACTATGTACTGTATAGTCTCGGGTACGTATCAAAATCCCGAATTTTAAAATACCGATGGACGACATCCCGATAATTGAAACGCCGAATGGTTGTTTGGTCGAAAGTTTTAAATCCCGAAAGTTCATTTGCCCGAAAGTTTAAAATCCCGAAGTACGAAGTACAAAATATTACAGTGGGTATAGTGAAAATAGTAAAAAAATTGAATGGACAAATCAAAGAATACAAAGTATAATAAAATTGTTAGATGAAGCTCTAGGGAAGTAGCGCTCGCCGGCCGCTGCCGCGGCACCGCTCGCTACGCTCGCTCGGCTCGCGCGCGGTTGGTCTCTGTTCTAACATAACCTAACCAATTTTACCCAGTTCAAAATGACGAATCATTATCTCCCGCAGAAATGTTTTTTCCATTTTTTAATGATAAATTATCAGATTGTATGTTTCATCATTTTGAACTGGGTGAAATAGGTTAGGTTATGTTAGAACTGCGACCAACCGCGCGCGAGCCGAGCGAGCGAAGCGAGCGGTGCCGCGGCAGCGGCCGGCGAGCGCTACGAATTTGTGTTTGAAGAATAAATATTTCGTTACAATTGGTTTCTAACATATGTCAGGATTTCTGATTTCCTATTAAATAATAAATTTATTCATCCATCGGTATTTCGTCCATTCGGGATTTCGTCCTTTCGGGCATTTGAACATCGGTATTTTGTGTTTCGATATAACGACTATCGGCATTTAAAACTTTCGGTATTTTGAATTTCGGTGTTTTGGACGTCGATATTTCAATCATAGGTATTATGAACTTTCGGGATTTTGATACGTACCCATAGTCTCAGTACCTACATGATATATGAGTGTGAAATATGTTTTGGTTTTTACAGTTAAATAATAATTGTATGTCTTTCTGTTTTTTAAACAATATGTTCCTTATTTTTCAGTAGTTAGTAAATGAAAAAACACCTATGTGCTTATTCACAACTTCAACTGTCCGTTCACGTCCATTACTGAACATGGGCCATGTCAAGCCAGGGTCGTTGAGATATTGCCTAAGTAAGATCCTACTAATATTATAAACGCGAAAGTTTGTAAGTATGGATGGATGTTTGTTACTCTTTCACGCCGAAACTACTGAACGGAATTAGCTGAAATTTTGCACCGCGATAGGTTATACGCTGGATTAACATATAGGCTACAAAACATCACGCTCCGACCCACTGGAGCTGAGTACCGTGGGTAAAACCGCGGGGCGCAGGTAGTAAATAATCTTAATATGCCTACGGGAAGACATGGGGTGGTCTATTCCAAACAAGAAACCAAGAACATAACACAAGAAATATGTATTTTGTGAGTAATGAAACATATAGATTCTTGGTCCTTTAAAATCTTGCTATATTTTTTTCTTTCTCACTGAAACTTGAATACCTTTTTAATCATTGAAGCAAAGGACGCACACGTTTGCGTGAAACATTCTCGGTTCTTTAAATCTTCATAATAGCTACTTACTTTCTACCAAATCCTACACAACACTAAGCCGAACGTAATTGGAGGCCTACGTTCTAAAGGCTACGTTTTCAACCTCTTGGCTTTGTGAAAAGGCTACAGGAAAAGTCCAACATTTAATTTACTTATCGTATAAATTAAATGAGATTGAATTTCAGAAGCCCCAATTTATTTCCAAGAACTTTCATTTTGGCAATCAATGAAAAACTGTACAATGAAATTGGCTGTCGGAAAGTTACATTAAATAAAAAGGATAGTACATAAGTATATAATCTAAGATTACATAACTACATGAAGAAAATACTATAAAAATATTATTATCTGTCTTCAAACATTCCACCGTCTACGGTCATTGAGTTTTTTTTTGAGAATTTTGCGTTTCTGCCCTTTAAGACCCAGTTATTAATACCTATAGATATTTTTACAGAATTAATGAAAAGTCAATCTCTTTCCGATGAAAATATAGAGAATTGAATCAAGTAACAGTCACGAATTGCAAGCAAGTAGTTAAATTAAAGTTAATGTGAATATTTCATAAAAAAGGATGACAGAACGGCCATTTTAGACCATGATTTAATTCATTAACGAGGTATTGTTTTCTATTGTAAAGGTTATACTTTACAATAGAAAACAATACCTAACGCTACGTAAACGATGTTTCTAATATCAAGCGCATTGCTTAATTTACCAAAAATACGATACGATACGTGGTCATCAACAGGTCAAAAAGCCTTCCCCATTAAAGAGTTTCCAAGAGACACCCGAAATCCGAAAAGCCCGCGAACTGTAGAGCATCAGCTGCGCTAAATTCCACTAAAATTCGTTATTCTCAATCTTATCAGCGACCGCCCTGAGCTGAGTTCTAAGTCCCTACAGAGGGCGCTCTCATGCGCAGGTTACGCGCCGGAGCACAGTTCCTCTTCATCAAAAGCCTCGTGGCAGAAAGAGGGTCAGTCCGAAAAATAGAAAAAAGTTGTAAATGAACTGAGTGCACAAGAATTCAAACTCCTCAACATAAAGTACCTACTAACAATAAAAGCGGAAAATATTGCAAAAACAATAATGTAATAATATTAATTATGCATATTGATAAAACGCGGATTAAACGAGACCATCAACTAGAGCACGTAAACAAATTATATTATAGTTAATAGCATTAAAGATGGTTTCAACCATAAACGATTTATGAAGATCGAATGTGTCATAAAAGGCATTTCGTTAATGGTGTATGTACGGAGAGGGAGATAAAAATGTCGCCGTCACTTTTACTCCAACAACTAATGGCGGCGACAGCAAATGATATATTCTGTGTTAACAGAGTTAGTACGACGGACTCATCTCGGATGATGGATGAATATAATATGATTATACTATCTAAACATAAAAGCAAAGGATATTAACTCATATATATCCATCCAATAGAAATACCCTAAGTTCTTATTTAATAAAAGCAAAACTTCATTGTCCATCTATTTCAGATCCATATTCATTAAGTAGATTCAGATACCAATAAGAAAATGCTAAACAATTTAAGGGTTTCCTCCTTCATAACGTAAAAGGACTCACAAATAAACCTTTTTGTCAAATATTTAACGGAAAATTTTAAAAACTTGAATAGGTTATTTTTACGTAGTACGGCTCGCGGCGTTTGACTACCATTCTAATCGATTTTAAACATTTATCATATGACTAAGTAGTTAGGTCTTTTGTAAGGCCTCGAGACGACAACAAATTTTTATGTAATCATGTTTTCCAACATTGAAGTTATTGAATTCGGCAAACGAGAAAAACGTTAATATTGTCTGAGGTTACGCGAATATTGAAAAACATCAAGTATAGCACACTTTTATATTCGTTCATTTTATACATAATACCTACACTGTCGAGCCAAACCAAGACAGTATATAGTTAGAGTGTTAGCTCATCGCCAAATCAGTCTCTTATGCCTGTATAGTAACCCTGACCTTCTTTTTCGATTTTAATATATATTTAATAGGAATGTAAATTCAGAAGATCTAAACACCAGGAGTATTTTTTCCTTGCCTAGCTATAGCTTTAGCTCTAGTTATAACTAACAGAATTTGTATAGACTTTTTCAAAATTGAGATCTATAAATTTAGGCCATCGGCAGGATTCGAACCCGCATCTTAAGTATAGCCCCTAATTGGAAACCATTCGGCCACGGTGGATCCCAACCGGTCGTCAAAATTGATCAATCCATAATAAGTCTCGAGGAAGTTCGAAGGACGAACGTATTGTTATTATTATTTCAATTTTGAAATTTAGTCATGTGGTAAACTTTGCGGTAAAATGATTTAAAATTTAATAATGATAAAAACTTTTTTAAACCATATTATGTCACATTAACATTACGTTTAGAATCGCCGAGTGTCAATTGGAGAAAACTTTATATGCGTTCAAAACTGTTAACATAGATAGCAACACCTACTAAAGTTCCTCTTTGAATGGCACAAATACGATAAAATGGTACCGGACTCAGTATACAATATTTGTCTACTAAAACAATATTGTTATCAGTTATCACACACTAGATAATACGAGTGTTTGAAACAATTGCTCTTATCAGCTGGTCATTATCAAAGGAAGTGATAGTATGTTTAAGTAGCGCTGAAGTTTGGTAGAGTTTAGTCTGTTTAGTAGCACATTACACCACATTATTATGAAATATGTTAAAATAGTATCAAAATTCGTGCCTTTTCTATTTTTTTCTAATAATTTCTATACTTTACGACCATATAAAAATAAAAACCA
This sequence comes from Nycteola revayana, assembly GCA_947037095.2. Lineage (NCBI taxonomy): Eukaryota > Metazoa > Arthropoda > Insecta > Lepidoptera > Nolidae > Nycteola > Nycteola revayana. The sequence continues at coordinate 21,058,245 of OX344843.2, forward strand.
TATTATATTTGAAAGTCTTTCGTGTGAATAATAAAAAATAAGTCTGGCAAAGGTGATTGCACCGATGCGATGGCTCAGTTTCTGCTCGGTTTCTTCCCAGGCCAAGTGTCCTGAGTCCAAATGAACTTTGTGTTCGTGAAGGTGACACAGGAATTTATACCCCTTTGGGCGGGAGTTGTTTAAAAAAACACATTTTTAGCCCATCCTCCGTATTTATGTAAATCCACACAAGATGTTCTGGAGGACATTATAATAAATTCGACCTCGATTCGAATCTATTTGTCTGTGCAGTCTATTTTTCTAGAATCGTGAGTGACAGTCCAATGTTATACATACCTATCTCTTTGCATAATGATAATAATGAAATTGTGCGCGACACACTAAGTACGTATATTTATAAAGGAATCTAAGGACACGTGACAATGATTACTCAAAACGTTTTATCCAGTCTTTAGCCTCAGATCCAAAATTGTATTAAATCAACACACGAGTTATCTACAAAGGGTCATCGGCATTGAGAGGGATCTGTGCTAAATTAAAACGGTGATGCCCTTCAACCCATCATGCGTCAGACATATATATCCTAATCTATCGTCCCTTTTTTGCGGGAAATATGCGAGTTACATAAAGTTAAACTATGCTTTTACAACCGATCTTGGTATTGAGATTATGTGTATAGAAGCTGACAAATGGTACTTTTTACCAAGAGTAAAAGGAGATAACGCAACAGCACAGTGATTAATGAAACAACATGTCGAATGAAGTGCACATTCCTTTCTCGCGTTCTTCGTAGAAATTCCTTGCATATCTTATTTGTTGTTTCCATGAACACAGCGCTATCTACTGTCAAAACTGTTTATAACGACTTTGAAGTAAATATTCGATTACGTAGTTTTAACCAAATATCAATGACGTAACATCGAAATTCCGTCGACTTTGACTTTAGTTTCTCCAGCTCAAAAACATTGCAAGTTAAAAAAATCTACTCTAATATAATTCAAACTCCGAAACCAGAAAATTTGCGCACTTTCCCTATTATCCGTTGTGTTACAAAAAATCTACCTACGAAACTCAACACACCAAGGAGCAAACATTAAACAGATAAGATAGAAAACTTACTAACACTCTTTATCTTACATAGTAAATAGACGTTAGATTTCACCCGCGATACATTCACGATGAGCAACCGCAGCACCTGACAATGGACAAACCTTACCTATAATACAACTGTATAAATAATTATAATTATTACAACTGTTGGGAACAATATCTTGACAACATGCTAAGATTTTTTAAGATTAATTAAAATATTAAATGATAAAAAAAATAATAAAACTGAAAGAAGCTAATTGAAATAAAAATTAACATAATAACTGTAATCCATGCTATTTGACAAGGTGCCCAAAAGGAGGCAGTATTGTCCCGTTGAATGGCAATTGCTTGTATGCTGTGCAAAGTAAATATGATAGGAAAGAAACAATGGTAGACATAATCAACCTTCAAATTCTACTTGCGACATCTTTTGTATTTTACTATTTGCAATGAAATTTTCAATTCATGTCTCATTGGTTCAGCTTTACTTAAACATAAAAAGTGCATTAATTGGTAAAAAAAACATAAACTAGCTCATGTAGTTTTAAGTGTGCAAAATTATTCCGCTTAAGGCTTATGATATAGTACTGACAAAGTCGCTTCTACAACGCACTCGTGTTTGGTATCCATCCACCATACAATTTGTACCTACTACGGAAGAGTAAAGAGAAAATTAATTGCTGAGCAAGCGTCCAAAATTACATTGGCTACAACTTCTTTTAAGGACGACTTGTGGAATTGAAATGGTTTTTTGTGGACGGTGATCAAATTTGCATTGTAATGGCGGGCTATAAACTCGTTTCTTTTGGTCAATTGCATCGTAAATGAATAGCACAATGTCTCCTTTTGTACTCTCACAAACAATTTAAACGTTGCGTATCAAAAGAATTAATTTCCCAACTTATTTCTTGTTCTCAACAGTTTAAGTCAACCTGTTTACATAAAACATTTTTTGCTCCAAAGAGAAATGGTCTTGAAACTCTTAAAGATCCTTAGAAGTGAAATCGCTCCATTCAACGTACAAAGGCATTCAAGAAATATAATTACAAAACAATTTTGAGCATACATTTTGTAAAGGCGAATAAATATCGATTCCTGGCAGGTTGGACACCCTTTGTAGCATTGTCTGTAATCACGCTACGGGTGAATGAATAATAAAAACCGGCCAAGTGCGAGTCGGACTCGCGCACGAAGGGTTCCGTTTCGGTTACAAGTGCGTACCTATTTTTGATATAATAGTATGTTTATGAAATGAAATGTTATTTTATATTTTTATATTCGAGTTGATTGAATGAAAGCTAAATTGCGGTTTACGATTTTTGACGTATTAAAAAAAACTACTTACAAGATCTCGTTCAAACCAATTTTCGGTGGAAGTTTGCATGGTAATGTACATCATATATTTTTTTCAGATTTATCATTCTCTTATTTTAGAAGTTACAGGGGGGGGACACACATTTTACCACTTTGGAAGTGTCTCTCGCGCAAACTATTCAGTTTAGAAAAAAATGACATTAGAAACCTCAACATCATTTTTGAAGACCTATTCTATACCCCACACGTATGGGTTCGATGAAAAAAAATTTTTTGAGTTTCAATTCTATGTATGGGGAACCCCAAAATTTATTGTTTTTTTTCTATTTTTGTGTGAAAATCTTAATGCGGTTCACAACATACATCTACTTGCCAAGTTTCAACATTATAGTTCTTATAGTTTCGGAAAAAAGTGGCTGTGACATACGGACGGACAGACAGACAGACAGACATGACGAATCTATAAGGGTTCCGTTTTTTGCCATTTGGCTACGGAACCCTAAAAAGGTCCTAGCGAACCAACGTTGTCTGCCATAACATAACAAAAAGTGAACATCTTTGCAGTTAAAATTGTTATGGTTTTGTATACATTTGTAGGAGCATTGAATGGCAATGACATTACATGCCCAGTTTTAGGTGTGTCAGCCTCATTTTTATACAAACGTTACGTGATTCGAAACTAATCAAATATGAAACTCGATATTAAATGATGAGATAATAACTGGTCCTGAACGTTACCACCCGCGTATTTTCAGTTCCCGTGGGAACCTTTCTTTGAATAGACTATGACACTCAATAATAAAAGATTTCTATTAGTATCCTAAAGAATTTTCAAAATCTCTACCTCCTTCAATCTGACAAACTGACAAAAATATAATATTTATAAAGAAAAAATGGTTCTGAGACAATAGTCCAACCTAAACAAATAAATCACTACTCTATCAAAAACACCCTTACGAACCGAAGACGTCCAGAAATAGAGCGGTCCTCTAGTTATACGAATGTACAATAAAGTTTAAACACAATTCACACTCGGTACACCGGTGGGTTTGTACAGTGAACAGTTATGGGGAGCCAGCTGCTATGACGTCATCGGTCATGAGTGGTCGGCGAGAACGCTTATCTGTTTTCGGTCTGAAGCGCATTCTTCATAACAAGCACCGCCCTATTATAACATTAGTCGGTGCCGCGCAATATGCTTTTAGAAATACTCTAACGAATTATTTTTAGTTCAAATATCTTGTTTGTTATACAAGCTACCCGTCTCCATTAAATTAGCAATTCTTTTAGGAGGCAATAATAATAATAATAATAAAAATTTATTTAAAAATTCATTTACAAAAAAAAAAAAAAAAATGGCGACAGACTTCTTAATAATGTCGGTACAACATATTTCTATAAACAAGTTTAAACTATAATTGAAAGATATGTAAAAGATAAATGGTTATTATAAAATGTCTGGTAATGTCCATGACAAACATGCTTGGGAAAGCTTTGCTCTGAAACAATACTTTACATTTATAATTTTAATAAAAACATTCATATAAAAGAAAGGATTCCTCTGACTTCCTTGCCAGTTCTTCTCGGAGTTGCCACGTCGAGAACTGGTGATAATAAAAAGGGACACTTCATTAGAACAAGATTTTAAATATTTTAAACATGTCTATTTGAATAAAGTTTTTATTTTTTATTTTATTTTTGATATCTACTTTTTAGTACTCGGACCATTATATACCTACTATTTGACTGATGTGCCTACCACTACAATATTATGTTAACATTATAGTGAAAGGAAATTGATATAATACTCTGAACAATAGTCTATAAACGCGACAGTAGTACGTGAGGGCGTGACAGACGTGTTTTTTTATCAGGTCGGATAATGGGTCGCAACGGAAGCTCTCGTTCATGCATATTTGATGACCTGTACCTGCTCCCGTCCCCTCCATCCGACTGGGCTTGGTACCCGGGGCCAATTGTGGCCTCTACGCCCGTAACCTTAATGTTTATTCGATTGAAACAGGATCGGTTTTGAACAGAGCTATTTTCATTCCCCTTGATAACATTTTGCATGTGAATTTGAATATCTCCATTCTATTTGGTTTTGATTTTTGTTATATTTTTTAGTTATAATTTGTAAATTGAATATCAGCGACCCTGGCTAGCCAAAGTCTGAAAGAGGAGGCATGTTCAGCAGTGAAAACGGGCTGATGAAATGAAATAGAATCCTATAGGAATACAATATGATTACCAAAAAATGATTTTCGTATTTAATTTTATTGAATAAATTGTTTAGAAAAGCTTGCCTTAATATATCTTTGAGTGAGATTTATAACCCAACACCATAAATACATTTTACACGAGTGTCTTATACTTATGTATTGGTAGTGTGAAGTACGCACACAATATCAAACAGACACACTTTATTAACGTCGCCGCTGCAAGTTTATCACCCGTCAGCTCCAACTACGTGAGATGAATTCTTATCAAATCGATTTTTATAAGTTACACCGGTCCCTCAACCTTTAAAACCTTTAGAAACGAACGTAACTTTGGAAAGAGAAATTTACACTTTAAATCAATTTACGAATGTCAAATCTATCCTTTTTACCCTTTGTCTGTAGGTATAGAAATAAGATTTGAAATATTTTTTTAAATACAGCTAATTCCTTACTAGAAGGATTATATTCTAAGCACGCCTGCAAAATACTGTAATATTGTTTTATTTTAACAATTAAACTAACGATGAGTACAGAAGCTTTAGCTGGCAGCTAATTAACACTATATAATTATGAACTGTTGAGTCTTTTGTTTGTACATATAAAAAGAAGTACATAGTAGGACCATGGAAGTTTATAACAATGACTACTAAAAAGGATATTTTTATAGTGTAAATATGATTTAAAACAATAGTTGTTCCAATCATCATTAGCTAGTATAACGTCTACAGCTGAAAATGGGCCTCTTTCCAATTTCAAGCCTGAGGTGTTGATCAATCCCACAACCGAACGATCGAACGAATTATAATAAATAAGTAATATTTATGTATTCTGTAGTAATATACTCCAACTATATTAAGCGAATTTTCAAAAATTTTCATATTTATTTACTCAAACATAGCTACGTTCAACGTAACGTAACGTATAACGTTATCAAGACGCGTTTTTTATTATATGAGTCCAAAAATTAGTCACCATAGAGACTACTGATCGATGACGGCTTATTCTGAGGAAGGCAGTCTTGATCATCTTTGATTATGATTAATGATGAGTTGAGATAGAAACTTCGCATCATGGAAATATACTTTTATTGGATTTAGATCAAGCATTGTTTGATAAATTAGCACATCTTCGATTCTAATGAACTGTTGAATAAAGCATGTATGTACCGGGGTATTAAAATTATAATATGGATAATTATTATATAAACTTCTCGCGTGCGGTTTCATCCGCATAACTTCCGTTGCCGTGGGAACTTCATATTTAAATATAGCCTATAGCCTCCCTCGATAAATGGGCTATATCTAACATAGAAAAAAAATTTCAACTCGGAGATTAGCTCGATCAAGCAAACAAATTCTTCAGCTTTATGTAAATATAAACATTATCATCTTCTTCATAGCATCATTTTTTAATATAGTGTACGTGCTTAGTAGACAAACTGTTATTAGTGCAACTGTCTATATTGAACATTAAACTGCCAAAGCAATCCAAAATAATATGCGCACTCATACGATTATCGGATTGGGCACAAAATCAGAGGATGTTATCTTCTGACCCTTCGCCAATCATAGGATATAAACATTTTACTACACTTTTACGCCAGATAAATGGGGAAATAAATACGCTTTATAAAGGTAAGTTCTACAGATTTCCGGATAACATTTGAACATTCTAATATGCTTGTTTTATAAGCAGTTCCCGAATGGATCCGCAGAACCCAGGGGTTCCTCTAAAATCGGGTCAAGGCTGTGATTTCATGTAAAAAGCAATGTTACAATTACTTCTTACTTAACCTAGGGTACTGGTCGAAAATTACGAAACAAAAACAAAAAGGCTGGTAAAGACAATAGTATTCCATAGATTTTTTTATACCTTGGTAGGTACCTAATTGAACAAACATTCCCTTTATAATATCATCATCATCAACAGCCCGTTAACATCCACTGCTGAACATGGGCCTCCTCTTAACAGACCTTGGCAAGCTAGGACCGTTGAGGGATATTGCCATAATCACCACGCTTGGCAGACGGATTGGTGATCGCAGTAAGATGTTAACCTTGGGCTAATAGACGCTATAATATCATAGTTCGCTTAAATATTAGTCTACAAAATGTGCAAGTGCGACACGCCCGTAGTTTTTTATACGTTACAGATGTTGCACGGCGCCAGGTGGAAGTGTAAACAAAAAACAAAATGCCGTCATTTTGCCAAGCTCGCATTACGTACGGAAGCACAGTATCAGTCGTAAAGAAAGATCAAAGGTACCACACGCATTATTTCCGAATCTATCTCTTTATGGGTAATTCCACCAGCTAAGGTCAAAACAATATAGCCTACTTTAACATTGAATTCATGTTTCAGAATATTTCGCTAAAGTAGTTACGAAGAAGAAATCATTTAAATTTAATGGGGAAAGATCGATTGTCGATCACACCGAGACTAGTAGGAGGATCCCAATTTCCCAAACGACACAAAATGTAAATGTAATCACTTTAACAATAGCAATTCCATGACAACCTCCGTAGCGTAGCGGTATTTGCTCGCTTGAAATCTCGGAGGTCGTGGGTTCAATCCCCACACCGGACAAGAAATCTTTGTGTAAATTCTAAGATTATCTTACCGGGTTTGGTTGGTTGAGGGACTACCCTCCGTGCTTTGGGAAGCTATAATAAACGGGCAGCAGCGTTTTCTTGTGTGGTACAACATATTACTGCGTTCACCAACCTGCCTGCCAAGCGTGGTGACTATGGCAAATTCCCTCCCTTGGAAGGAGGCCCATGTCCAGCAGTGGACGTTATAGACTGATGATAATGATGATGAATTTAAGAATAGGGGTAGAGTAGAAGATAGGTTCAGTTTGATACATTTTTAAATAAATTGTTTCCGGGAAGCTGTGCTAATCTGTTCCCGTGGGAACTTCATCTTTAAATACAGCTATGTTACTCCTGGATAACGCACCTTCTTAATGGCAATGCAAACCAACCAACAAACATTCAAATCTTTCCACTTTATAACATTAGTAATAGACTAAAATTAATATTACTTTAAACCAGGTTTCCTTTCAAATAGGCAGTACGACGTAGACGTAGGAATTCCATGGACTTGTTCATTAAATACTTAGAATCCGACGTATCGGTTCCAGAATATGATACAACTGTAGTTCGTCATCGTTGGCAAATATAGCGTAACAAATGATCGTGCCGCACTCTTCTAGAGTCAACAGCAATGTTAAATCAACTTGATCCTTAATCCCTAAACCACAAGGACAGGTTTCGTTTGCGCCACCCGTGGGAACAATTCTAGACCTCAGAAACATAAGGACAGATGTGCTACTGTCTTCAGAAGCATTTGGTCGTAAGTGCGGTAAAGACGCATACGTCGAATGTTCCTGACGTCTGATGGCACATGCGACCTTACGCTTCTAGGCTCTAGAAATCGGTTTGATGTGAGATAATTTAGCCACGAATACTTTAAATACCTCAATATTGTTCTTAGTTACTTGTACACTGTTAGATATTTAGCGCCCGCGTCAGCAGACTATTAAAGGAAGATATAGATAATAATATCAATACAATTTAATTTTTGTCCGCTTGTAGTGGAAATATAACAGGTTTTTACTAAATGCAAATGAATATAATATAATAGTATACTAATAACCAAAACATAAATATTATTTTTATTGCCTGTTGTAGATATAATAATCTCAGTAACGGATGGACCAACTTTGTCGGACTTTTCACTGGTGGATAGCTAATTTCTACCAATTTAGATGAGGCTTTCCTTATTTTACGCGGATGAAACGCGACTTTATTCGCTAAGCTATAAAATGTTCCATTATTATAACTATTTTTAAAACATTCCTAGTCTTGTGTTGTGACGACAATGCTGTGACTAACCACTTAACGATGAAATCTCGCACGAAAGCTAAATACCCGTAGATGAGTCACATCAGATAGCCGACTGACCAGCCTGATTCACGGCTAAGTCTGCTTTAATGGTTCAAGTAACCAAAGAGCTTCCAAGAACTTATTTTACGACAACAATCCTTTGTAATAAAATACTTAAGCAATTACCATTTACGGACGGACCTTATTAGTTAGCCAGGAGGCTTTTGCTACTTCACCGGGCATAAATTGAACAGAGCGCCAGCCTTAATAAATGATTCAAAAACTACGAACTAAGCAACCTGCGCAAGAGAGAGTGGGCGCCCACTGTGGGGGGGAACTCGGCCCAGAGTGGTCGCTGGCGGGGGATTAAGGAATGATGACTTAAGGGGAATTTTGTGCAACTTTCGCACCCCTTCCCCTTTACACGCGAGCCTCTCAGAGTTCGGACCTACGAGGGCATCGGAAGGTTAGCAATAAACTCTGACGAAGTAGGTACTAGGCTGAAATGATGCTCTTATAGCCAAACCTAATAATCTACTACTTAATACAATTATATGTATGTGGCCATAAAATTATGAGGTCAAGAGTTCAGTACTAAGCACTCACTGAAATGTGACAATCGATAGTAATAAAATCGTGGTACGTACGAGATAACAATCTCAGACAATTTATACGACCTATAAATGGTTAGCACAATTCTTGGGTAGGTTCTTTATGTTAGTCGAAATTCTTGTCGGATTCATTATTTACCGTCTGCTGTAATAAATGTACAATCTTTCGAAATTTTAAGAGGCTTCGTTTATTTAGGTCAGCAAAAAAAGTTAGGACATAGAGGCGAGTAGATATGAATTTGATAAATTCATATGACTTTGCCCATCCTATGGGTGTCTTAAGAGGCGAATAACGGACATATCGAAGATGGTTGGGCTGCAGCATGTATCAGCTCAAGGATACTCATAGTCGTACTGGTGATAATACAATATCCCTCAGCGATCCTGGCTTGCCAAGGTCTGTTATGAGCAGGCCTATGTACAACAATAGACGTAAACGGGCGGATAAAATAAGTAAAGGAATTCTTCCTTTCCTACGGCAAGAATAGAATCATCCAACAAGAGAACGCGTCCCTATTTGAATATACTAAATCTCATCGTTGTATAGACATAGCTTAAGCCCATAACAATGCCGTTTATAGGTACGTACAAGCCGGTTGACTGATATACACTGATCCAATTAATCTAGCAAGGATGTTAACTAACTCACTTGTTTACTACCCCTCTATTGCATAACCAAATTAATCGAATCAAATACAGTGCAGTCACTCTAAGTACCTACCGATAAGATGAGAATTGATTTTACCATAATTGAATAAAACGACGACCGAGAATTTTCATTCGAATCGTTAACAGTTTGTGCGATTCAGGGATTGATTGATATTGACAGTTCGTCGGCGAGTTGTAAATTTAATGAAATTCTTAGACATTCTAGTAGATTGGATCATGAACGAGTTACAATGTTGCACTGTATAAATACAATTGAACGATTCTTCTATCAATCGAGTCGATTTTCCGATGTCGGTATTTCGATACTTTCGAATGTAATAAGTAATATAGAATAGTTTAGTGGAACCGTGACACGATAGTAAATGGCATTACAAAATGTTCCGATTGTATCAAATTGCCTGCTTCACCGTTAACACGACTGCTTTCGTGCATTCAATGTCGATTTACCGGTTATTTATCGTAACAAAAATAATGATTATATCCAATTTTAATGTCTTCTTTAAAATTATTTTTACGGGTTGTAATAAAAGCACAGATAATTCAGATACTTAAATGCTATAATGTATTACGATCGCCAGTTCTTGGAAAGGATGAGAGCCGTTATGTCCTGCGGAAATCACGACATGAAACATCTCAAACTATAGGTACGCATATATGGCTGTAATTAGAGTTAATGTTGAATACCATAGAACATTAAATATTACAAATAATACGTTTTAAGATTATTTTTATTCTTGAGATGGCATTTTTTTATTATTGTGATGTAATTTTTAATAATAAATAAATCAAATTCGTATTTCGTTTAAAGGGCTTTAAACGAAATAATAATAAGGATATAAAGGTATTTGATATGCTCCATAGAGTTCAAATTCCAAGGGACTGAAGATCAGGCAATATATTACATTTTATAATTAATTTGTAAGTAATTTATTTACCTTTCTAAAACATTTGAGAGGAAGTCTAGAATGCTAATAGTAATAAGCATCAAGGCCCTTAGGAAGTACACTACTGTACACATCTCAGCTTCCAAATATCATAGAAGGTTGGTGGATTTATTAGACATCAAAAATGTCAGAAAAATTTTATGTTTGAGCATCAGATAAAAATATATGAAAAGACAGATTATTAATAATTTAATTGAAAAAACTCCAAATAATTACAATCAAATATAGGTTGAAACCTAGTTTGAAGTAACTGACTGCACCGGTAACTCGGTGGTTATGGCAGCTGATTTTGAAATCACATCTAGTTTTTCAGAGTATGGATGTGCTTTGTTTTACGTAATTTGAATTATTGTAAAGTCTCCTACATAAGGATGTATTTTCATGTACGTATGTTGTAGTATGTAGTGTGTTTAAAAAAGAAGGAGTTCAATTTTAAAACCATTTAAAAAATATATAGGTACATATCATTATATAATAATGTAATTGTAATATTTAAATCATGAAATACTAAATATTAAACTGGATATAAAAGGACCATATTAAACCAAATTATTTTAGTTCCACAGAAATTGCTGATGCTACAAATTCCTACATAGTATTCCTACAGTGACAGTAGACAAACTTAAATTGATGGATGGATAAACTAGACATATAATTGTAAATACACTGACATATCTATTGATGGAGGATCACTCTCTACTCCTTCTAACTGGAAATGAAATGTCAACTGACATGATATCGCAGACTGCGGTTTGGATTTTTCGAAGGTTTTGATGCCAAACACTCGGGATATTAACAAGGGTAACAAAGATGTCAAAACTGTGAGAAAATAGATTTAATAATAGTATAACATACGCTTTGTGATAATAAACATTTATTAACTTATAAAATTTTTTTCTAAAAATAAAGGAAAATAATATATTCAAATTTTGAGATTCCAAGTGGTCTTATAGTATAAGTATGTGTTCCAAACCCTTAAAGTTTTTCCATATTGAAGAGTTAATTCAAAAGACAAGAAGAGTTTTATTTACAAAATTCTCATATTTACCCATGAGTAGTTATTACATGACACTGGCAGAAAATTTGTGAAGATTTGGGCAGATTGCTATATGTAAAAAAAGTATTATACCTTATTGTCAAATCATATGATATGAACCACCTTTATTTGGTTATGAATATATGAATGTATTAATACAATATTTTGGATTACTTGCAAATTAAATATTTAATGCAGAAAACATAGTGGAGCAGTAATTCAACATTGCATTGTGATCAGCTTAATGATGATAACATTTAAGATTTACTATATTATTATATCATTTAGTTGTTTTTAAAACTCTTTGGTAATTTAAGTAAACTTTGTCTGTGACATTTTTATATTGTTTTTAAAAAGTTATAGGTACTTACTTAATTAAAAAACACCAGTTCAGTTAAGTCTAATTAAATTAATCATTATCTCATGATGTATGTTTTAAACTAACTTCTTCAAAATGTGTAAATGTTAACCGTAAATTAAGTACCTATTACACATTTATGTTTTTAAGAACAATAATTAAAAACTAGAAAAAAAAGAGATGTCAATAACAACAATAAAAACTTTGACAACAAGTGGGTTTGTAGTGATTTATAATATCATCCATTTTTGTTATATACTAGCTGTATATACATTATATAAATATCCCAACAATATACTGATAAAATAAATTATTATATTAACACAAATATGATATCATCAGACCAAGACCTATCAAATATTGTCAGATCAATTAATAAAGTAATAATTTATCAATAATTACTTTATGATATACTAATATCTATAGTAGTGACATTAGTTGCTAATTTGTTATAGATAACCTACATTAGTAAAGAATACTAGTATAATACGAGGTACTAGACACGACTATAATACGAAGGCGTGACGCACTGTATTATGGCATTTGACCAAATTCAAAGAACGTACTTAATCGCCAGTAACATCACGAATGTCCTCCACAACACCACGCGTAAATATACTATATAAAAAACCGGATAATACGCGTCAGGAAACACCAAAGTTTTTTTTTTAATTTACAAGCAATAGGTACTTACAAACAACTTTACACGAAACAGCAGGCGTGGGTTTTTCTTATTTACCACCAGTCCAACATGGAACACATAGCATTGTATCAAGTAAAACTCGGTAAATTGCCGATTCGTCCACAGCTGACCGTAATCACAATTACGTTTGTCCAACGACAGATACTTCACAACACTCAATATTAGTATCGCACAGTGTCTTTAGAACAAATTATTAAAAAAGAAAACTAAATTAGAACTGTAAAGATAGCTATAATCCTATACCACCCTAAATTCACTTCATAATTATTTGCGCACGCAGTACCAAAACGCTCGACGTTCACAATCAGCATCGGCCATTCGGCTTCCCACGGATGACATACAATGACATAAGAAATGTTACTATACCCTAAAAAAATATTTCCCCGCTAAATATATTAGCCTTAAAATGAGTAACATCTGAATTAATCTATCATTTTATAAAAAAGAATCATATAAGCATCGTATAATAAATGCTTTTGAAATTTCGAAGGATATTTAAGCTAATACATTAAATTGATTTAATGTGGATAACAAACAATAAATATTTTTTTTATATCACATCTTTTAATAATTTTTTATGGAACAGGTATGAGTCGGAAAACACTCTCTGAAAACCACATTAACTACTTTTTGTAATTTCTGACTTTAAAAATACGCAGATCATCACATTACAATTTTTACCCTTAATCATCTCAATACTATACCTGGCAACACAATAACTAGTGTTGTGCGAATAGTAACCGACAATACCGTAAATCGATTACTTTTACTTCTGAAATAGAACTCGACTATAATTTTTATCATTAAATAACGATTGAATGACAAATGCACAGCACCAATTTTCTATGTCAAAAAAATGTCAAAACAAAATCAGTCAACAAACTGACGTGTACTATAAAATTATAATTTAGATCCAAACACAAATGCAAATTCCAATATTCTTGTTGTAAAGTAACCTACGATGTCGGAGTCAGAACGGCTCATAGAAAATGAGGCAGTGGCGCAGCCCGTATCGCCAGACAGAGGAGGCGAAGGAGATGCTTCGCCTGTAGTGTCGGAAAGAGAAGCGTATTTCCAGGCGTTGAGATTATGGATACAGCAGGCACAGATGTGTTTAACATGTTTCCCTTACTTCATGATGACCTTCCAAGGTCTACAAGGTCAATCAAATGTGCCACTACTGAATAATAATTACCAATTTCCTTTTCAATTACCGCCTAATGTCCCCCGAAATGTTCCACAGCCTCAACCACAACCTGAAACATTAACACCCGCTGAAGGTATGAAGAGATTTATTTTCATTAATTAATTTATTGATTGATGGATGATGCCTAATGAAAACTGAACATAATTGTTGATTACATCAGATGTAAAGAAGGAAGGAAGATCCTTCCTTACTTGCAATACTTACTATTCAAGTTATAATTTTACCCTCAACAGTTTTCCATTTCTATACATTTATAACATTAAGAATTTAGAGGACTTAATATAAATACTTATGATGCAATATTTAAAAAGGTTGTATATGTCATCATTAATAAGGTTAAACAAAATCAATTTTTCATCAAAACAACGGCTTCGTTAAGGCCATTTATCCGCTGTACAAGTCCAAGTAGTACTGTAATGATTACTGTGTTTTTTTTTAAAGACTACTCCTGCACTAACATAATATTATCTAGACCTCAGATGCTGGTACATAAGGTAAAGTAAGTGTACCATTATCTTCAGAAGCATTTGGTTGTAAGTGCCAGTTTATGGTAAAGGCACATACAATAAATGTTTACAAAGTATAATGGCACATACAACCTTATAATTTTTTTTTTTTTTTCGGATGGACCTATGTTGTTTGCCCTCAGGCTTTTGCTACTTCACCAGGCATAAAGGTGAGCAGAGCTCCAGCCTAAATAAATCCAACCTTATGCTTCGGAGGTCTATTTAATATGTCATTAATCCCTGTGCTACAGGGGACTTTACAAACACTCAATTCAGACACAATTTAAAACCAACCTTTGACAGTACAACTGTTGTAGCATTTCTGTCTTAAAAGACCTGGGAGTGAAATTTGTGGGTTGCAATGGATTTTAAAAACAAATCTTTCACCCACACTATTTATTAACTCACAACATTTTACATAAATTAATAAAGTACATAATACAACTAAAAGTAGCTAATTTAAATTAAAACTATACTACTTGTCGAGTTTTGCTGAATACTGGCAGCATTGCTTCGTTGAATGGCAATGCTTACCTGCTGTGTAATGTAAAAACCAGCACTTGAGGAGTATGCCAGACTTAATACAACTATCTGAAATTCACACATATATGTAGTTCGGAATCAAATCCAGAACAACAGGTCTCAGAAGCAATTACTGTAACCAATGAGTCATCAGTGCAATCTGACACCATTATAGCCACATAGTGCCTTGAGGTTAGTCTTGTGTAGTTCGTGAACGATGAACGAATAGGAGCCGTATCTTCGTACTGTACTAGAAGAAACGTTTCCGAACGCTGATTTGTAATCGGTCTAATAGGTCAAATAGCTCTTTTCGTACTTCGTACATTGTAAACCGCGAGATCGTATAAGTGCGAGCGAGAACGAATAATGAAACTGACTGATTGTTTTTGACAAGTATGTCATACGAATTAATTCATAATAATGTAGGCGGTTGATCAGATCAGTATGAAGGAAAATCAAATATGTTAAATTATTACAATAGTAACCATAATTTGGTCACCGTGGTGATTTGGTGGCTGCTCTGTGGTCCGCAAATACGCTCTAAGTACTTAACAATGTTCCTAGAGAACGTATTTACTCTGTGGTCCGCGCTGTCCTATATGGAAATGCTGACCGAGCGCAAATACCGAATAGAGCTGTTAGAGCTTATAGAACGAACTAGTTCACTGTCCGAAATGAACTAGTACGGAGCGATCTTGAAAATGACCGAGCAGGCACAAGACTACTTGAGGTTCATAGAAATAGTTCATCATCATCATCAGCCTGTATAACGTCCACTGCTGAACATGGGCCTCCTCCCAGGGGAGGGTATTTGCCATAGTCACTATGCTTGGCAGGCGGATTGGTGACCGCAGTATTATGTTGTACCACCACCAAGGCAACCCTGCTGCCTGTTCCTTGATATAAGATTATTATAGATGATGAGGCATGAAGGTTATAGAAATAGTTATATGCTGCACTTTATTTTCCAGTGATCTCCCGTCATGGTGGATATGAGTATGTGATCCCTCCACTACATAAGCGTCTTGCAGCCGAGTTGATAGATTTCATGGTGCTATTTGTCCTCAAACTGCTTGTCACCTTCACAGCTGTGGACATGTTTGAGTTAATGTGGGTATACCTTTTGATTTACATACACAATATGATAATAATTATTTGCAAGTTTTTTAAAATAAAATTTGATAATTACTAAAAACTTTTATTCAATTTAGACTTAACTTTGGTCACTACATAGTATAAAACAAAGTGGCTTTCCACTGACTGCCCATATGTATGCTTAGATCTTTAAAACTATGCAACGGATTTTGATGTGGTTTTTTAGTTTAGACTCAACTTTAGTCACTAAATAGTATAACAAAGTGGCTTCCCACTGTCTGCCCCTATGTATGCTTAGATCTTTAAAACTATGCAACGGATTTTAATGTGGTTTTTTTATAGATAGAGTGTTTTTTTATAGAAAGAGGTAAAGTTTGTGAGTTTGTAATGTTGTAGGGGGTAATATCTAGATCAAATGAACCAATTTAAAAAATCTTTTACCAATACAAAGCCAGGTGAAACTACGCGGAACAGCTTGTATATAATTGCACCCATGTGAAGCTGGCACTAGTAATATTATAAAATGAGAACATTTTTATTTTTGTTTTGCATAGGCTTGTATGCAGGTATAGGCAAATGTGTGGGTATGGGCCTTTTGTGTGGATATGGGCAAGGGCAATGGGTATTAAAACTGAAAATGAATATGAAACACCTTCATGCAGGTGAAACCAACCAAACAAGACATAATGCTCTGCACTATTTTCCATTCTAAACACACTATTTTTATTGTTATTGCAGTGATCTGGAAAAGTTTGATTTCTACAAGTTCAGTGAGCATTATGATGACTACAAGTATGCTATGGAGCTCACTTCAGAGATTCTTTTCTTGGAAGTTATCTACAGGATATTAGTCTGCATATTTGAAGTAAGTCTATGCAAATTAATGTTATATTTGAATTTCATCTGCATATGTATTAATCTAAAAATTAAATAGCTCTTTGATACAGGAAGCCAGATAACCCAGATAGGATTGCCATAATAATAAGAAATACTGCTACAAAATAGAGAAAGATTTGCTTATTTTAGGTAAAATTACGGTACCTTTACTCAGTCAGTTACTTATGATTGAAACATTTTGGTGTATGTACTGAATAGCCATGAAGACATAAAAATATATAATTAGCACCTACAGTTAGATTACTAAAAATATTGGACACATATATTTTTATTTATAAAATCAATAAAAAATTACAATGATACAGAGCAACAACAAACTATAAAGTTCAGAATAGGCTTGTTACGTCATTACTTGGTAAAATTTTACATATCTTCGTCTTTGTCATTTTTTGTTTGAAGAACGAAAAAAATTACATTTCCAATATTTTTTGGTAACCTAACTGAGGACTTATTTGATTTTTTTATTGTTCCTGCCTATTATGACAATTTTCATTCATAATATTTTCTGCAACTGAATTAAATATAAAAACATAATGAGACTAGTAAGCTATTTTTTGAAATGAATTGGCTGAATATATCAATATTGAATAAATATTCTCATTGCATATTCTAACATACAAAGTGCAAGTCTTTCTAGGACTTTAGGCATAAAATACACCAATAGTGAAATACTTACCAACACAAATCTTTTCCAGGCTATCTGTCTATCAGGCAGAGTGGGACGAACTGGTGGAGCTACTCCAGGCAAAGCGTTGCTCGGTCTGCGGGTAGTCACCGCATCTGCCGTTATACCAGTAGAAGGAAGACCCAGAGAAACAGTACTACTGTACCCGGGTAGACCTCTGTCCTTCTCCATCGCTCTAGCCAGGTCTCTGATGAAGAATATATTGATTTCTTTACTGTTTCCATTATGTGTGGTGCTGTTTGTGTTCAGACATAATCGTACCGGGTATGATTTACTTTGTGGCGTTGTTGTGGTTGAGGAAAACATGTTTCCTGTTCGCCGTCATGCTCCTTGAGGTATTATGATTGCGTTGATTACGCTGTATGCACTGCTGTTTTATGACAGTATGTGGTTTGAACTGTGGTTGTTTATTTGCAAGGCGTTAATTAATGCCTTCTTAGTGTACATTTCTTCATAGGTATTTGGAATTCATTTTATACAGGTGTAAAATGAATTTGTAAGCAAGTTTGCAGACAATAAAAAATATTTAATAGATAGTTGTAGAGGTCAAAAGCATAAGGTTGGATGTGCCATTATACGTCAGAAACATTCGTTGTATGTATGTGCCTTTATTACTGGCACTTACGACCAAATGCTTCTGAAGTATTATAGATCCATCCTTATGAGGTCTAGAGTTGTTATCTGCAAACATTCTCACAAGTCATCGAAATTCTAGACAACCGGAATTATACATGTACTGACGAAATGCGTTTCTAAATAGTTTTAAATTTAAAAACGCATTTTTGCAGATGCAATTCTTATAATTTATATATATATATATATATATAGCGTTGCCAGGCGTCCGGATAAAGCCGGACATAGTTAGGCTTTTTGGTAGGGTGTCCGGCCAAAATAATCGTTGTCCGGCTTTTGTTAGGCTTTTTACAAAGCCTTTTGCTTTTGCATTTTTTTAATCGTACCCATTAATAATGAGACTAAAAATCTTGATAAGGTGTCCGGCCAAAATGGCTAGTCTGTCCGGGTTTTAGGACGGGGGACCTGGCAACCCTATATATATATATATATATCAAACATTTTCATGCCGACTCAGTTACGGCATTGTTCTCATCAGTAGTTATCAATCATATTTCATATATGTTTCTTGCTTCATGTATACGTTTTTATCCGAATAAGTATTAATGGTTCTAAAGGTGCGTACATATTATATATCATAACATGTTATAAAACGATGTTATTAAGTTATTTAACAGGTTATTTTCCGTTATTTAATAATACAACAGTTGCTGCAGCGGCTAGCAAAACGTCCTTTTGTGTCGACATTGTGAAACGCACTGCAGTACAACCAACGAAAATATCGTTATTCTAATGTGTACAGTATTGTTATATGTTGCAAAGTTGAAAAACGATGTTTGATGGACGTGTTATAACACAAGTTATTCAACATGTTATTTAATCTGTACGCACCTTAATATCAACATCAACTAGAAAAAGACATTAACATTTAAGAGAGATATGCGATAGTTTCTATAATAATTTCTTATGGTATGGTTGTTTGTTAAACAGTTAAGACATTTATTACAACGGCATTAAGACGCCATTTACATGTAGCTATATTCTATCAGTGGGAGGGGTAAACTATAGTGTAAATTGTTTTGTATTTATTTTTTTATTATAATGAGTTTTACTCTTTTTAATATTGTTAACAAAATTTTTAAATTACATGCCCAATTCGATTTTACTTGTTTGGTAATATAATAACATTGATAACATAATCGATTCCTTCAAGAATGGTCCACAACAGTTGTGACCATTCTTGAAGGAACCATACCTATGTTACATAGACTATATATATAGAATAATGGTCCACTGAAAAGTATTTTTTTATTCAACTTATTATTTCACACTATTTTGTACAATACTAGAAATGGTTTTTTTTAGTAATATTTGGAATTTTGCTTGTCATGTGTGATTTAAAAGATAATAAAATGTTTGCTTATGAATTATTGTAGAACTTTTTAAAATTGTTGTAATAAACATAAATCTCGTTTTAAGGATATAAAACTCTTTAGTAAATTAATTCTGATAAAGGATTTATAATACCCGGTTTTTTATGTAGTAGTTTTATACTATCAATTGATGTGGGAGCTGAAATTTGTTATAATATTTTAAAAGTAACCGATTACTCTATCTGATTACATGTATATCCATAGTACAATCTTCCTAATTGTAATATAATGTGTATATTAAATCTATATATAACATTGACATATATTTGTCAAACTAAGCTAAATCAGTTTAGATGAATCATCCACGTATCAGGTCGCGATGCGAAAACTTGTGACGCAAGGCGGGGCTAAGCGAAACCAAAACTAGCAGCTATCATAATATTCATTGAGACACAATTATTTGTGTGAATCACAGATAGTTGTTTTGAGTTGGTCAGCTTTGTGTCCGTGAATTGTTGTCTTAAATAATAATGTAGATTTTTCACTTAGCAAACTCTTTGAGATAGTTGTGTAATATCTGACAGCAGTACTATAGTTAAAATATTAAGTTTGTTTATTTCATCATAAAAGATATTTATTAAAAAAAATGATTATCGTAAATCATACTTTCAAAAATTTTAATGTATTTAAAATTAATTACCAAAGAATTTGAAGTAAATTTAGGTACCTACAGAGTTTATTAATTCATTTCATTCATAAAATACGTGTTGTAGTGTAAATATTTCATATATTATATTTGTGTTGGAAATGTATACACATTTAGTACAATAAAATGTACCTACATTTATTCATATTCAATTTAAAATATTTAGAAATTACTCATGTATATATACAGTATTGAGTTTCAGTAAAGTCTCATTATTAGTGTCTCTTCATACTGATAAAAGTCAAAATAACTTTATTTGTTACCTTTTAAGTATTAGGTAACGCAATTTTTGAAGATTTTTGACCCCCCCTCCCCTCCTTGTAACGGACCGTAACGTTTTTCTGGACCCCCCCTCCCCCACCCTAAACGTTACGTAACATTCAAGTGATCATTTTTACCCTAAAGTCGTAAAAAGTTATATAATAGTTTTAACACTTGGTATAGTTTTAATCTACTAAATAAAACAAAAGAATTTTAATTCGCAACACCTGTTTTTTTGGTTTTGGTATGGGAGTTTTAATATCCAATTTTTTTAGAAACAATGTTACGTAACGTGTTGTAAGAAAGACCACCTCCCGCCCCTGTAACGCATCGTAACGTTTTACGAGACCCCTCCCCCCCCCCAAATTGCGTTACGTAATACTTGAACGCTCCCCAATGCTTTGAAGATTGAACTTAAAAAAGAACATAGGCTTTTTATAGATTATAATTGGGTATTTATTTTATTGGCGTTTTTACAGACAATATATAAATAAACACAAAAATAAATGTGAAACAAAACATATTATTATGTTTTAAAACCTCAGCCTCATATATTATCAATATCGTTTGGGTTTTGTAAATTATATATTTTACTTGTTTAGAAAATGTTATTCCTATTATGTTTAGAGTATATTTTTATTAATATGTACAGTGTGTCGACTAGTTATAAATATTTCGTGTTTGAAGTTTTTATTCATGTTTGTAACTAATTCTTTAAATTACATTATAATCCATAGTTATGTAATGAGAGCTTTTCAATACCGTTTTCTTGGTATTGCCACATTTCGAAGTCAATTGCCAACTAAAAAATAAATGTGAAATTGTTTCACAAACATGTAAAAACAAAGGCAGTTATCACAAAGATACGCTAGAACATTTATATATGATATATTTGTGTAAGCTGTTGTTTTCAAACTCATACTTACAAGTTTTTAATGTATGTGTTCAGTTCATTTTATCGTTTTTATTTAAAAAAAACCATGTTAACCGAAAAGGCAACTTTCACGAAATGGCAGTGAAAAATCGATAATTCGATATTCGACTCAAATGAAAATTCGATAGGGGATAATAACGTTACGATATAAATACTTCGATAAATATGTCTTCATTACTGTTAATGTAAGACAGTTTTGTTATTGTTAGTGGCCCCTTAAAGACATTATTCAGTATAACATTCCCAACAAAAATAAGTAGGTATTTCATGGATAGGAAGTATTTTTTTAAAGTATTTCCTAAAAATCCTAAACTCTATCAGCGTATTTACACTGTTTGTTACAAGTTGTCTTTCCTTCATTAACTTAAATTTGCATGCATATTGTATTTTAATCAAGACATCATTATCGAAATTATGGTCATATCGTTACGGAACAGTCCCGTTAAAACATAAGTGGAATAATTTTTTAAACCATTTGTGAACTGCCGTAAAGGTTTTCTCATGCCTTGACGCCATGCGTTTTTAAATAATTTCGCATCTACTCTGACTTCCTATCTTATACATGACTGTCAATAATTATAATTTCATATTTTAAATAAGAAGTACCTATACAAATAACCGTTATACCAATACCTTTGTAATAAACCCATATTAAAACCTGAGTTACAAAATTGTGATATTTGTTTTGTGTATAATAATGTAAATATTGAATAAAGTATAAAAAGTATTATTTGTTAAATCTCATTTTATATGGCCTAAATTTTCGTTACAATTTGTACATACCTATGATTCAATTAAACTGTACGCGTGGCGCTATGTGTGGGTAAAACTTATTAACCAATACACAAGGTTCATATACATAACGCCGCGGTCATAGTTGAGCAATGAGTTTTACTATCTGTTATCCCATTGCAGTCTTAAAAGATGGAGTTGGAGACCTTTAAGGTCACCTTAGATCAACGACCTACTTTACATTTTCCGATGATAGTAGTAAGTGCTATCACTTCCGCATCAGTATGTCACTCAAATAGATATATTAATTCGATTGATTTGTATGTTACTAAATTAGAATTATTTAAATATAAATATTAATACGTCCACCTACACCGCACTCTTAGTGCTGAAAGCGAATTCTAACGCTCGCTACTAATTACTCTTATTATTATATTACTACTAGCGGCCCGCCCCGGCTTCGTACGGGTGGACTTTTATACCCTACCCCTGCCCTACCCTACCCCTACCCTAACCCTACCCTAACCCTACCCTACCCCTACCCTACCCCTACCCCTACCCCTACCCTACCCTACCCTTCCCTACTCCTACCCAAAAGTATCCTATGTCCTTTTCCCAGTTCTTAGCTACCTCCCTACCAATTTTCAGCCAAATCGGTTCAGCGGTTCTTGAGTTAAAAATAGTGTAACTAACACGACTTTCTTTTGTTTTTAAAATGTATTCTGCTATTCAGGGCGGAGACAAATCCAACGAAACAAAAACCATGAAAATTGATCCAGCCGATCTCGAGTTATAAGTGTTGTAACAAACCCGTCTTTGTTTTATATATATAGATTTGCATAATGTGATGTGAAAGCGGCCAAAGGGAAGCATTTTAGAGCATTTATGTAAGTTTTTTAAATATTATTTATCATTTTGAGATTCAAACAAAAATTATAAAAACAGAATTACGCTGCATCTGTAAGTTTTGTTTAAATAATTCTGAAAAAAAAAACTGCAATGTTTTCAACTACAACCTCAAGAAAAGGATTTGAACCAGTGTTGTTTTCCCGCGTTGAATGAATGCACAGTTAAATCAAATAGATGCGAGACGTGTCTATTTGATTAATTTATTCATATATGAACAAAATTATATAATAATTATTATTCCTTTCATTTAAAACAAAATATAATAATTATATTGCTTCGTTTTTTTAAATTGATAGCATTACGAAGAAACGAAACGCACAGCACGGCCATTAAAAAAGTGACGCATGATGTTTCGTTTATAAACTAGGGGAATGTCGACATTTGAATTATCCCAAACTAGGAAAATACTTTTTTAAAAGATAATCTAAAAATGTGTCTGAATATTTGTGTTGTACGATAAATATAATACGTACGTTCGTTCTTAGATTTACAAGTGTAATTATAATATTTAATCTCCAAAAAAATTGGTGAGTTGGCTCGCGCGTCGCGCCGTCAGTCTGCCGTAACGTGGCGGCGCTGCGCTCGTGTGTGTGCTGCAGGAGTGGCTCAGTGGTTCGAGCTGTCATTGTTCATGTAGTTTCTGTGATAAGAATTACTGTGAAATTATAGTTTAGCGAATTAATTTACACTATCAGGATGTCCGCGTCGGGTGAATTCGGTAATCCTTTACGCAAATTCAAGCTGGTTTTCCTCGGAGAACAGAGCGGTGAGTAGAGGGCAAATTATCGCCCCTCAGTCGTACATTTTTAATATATAGTTTTGAATTTACGATATGTAAGTATAGATTCGTCTAGACTTTATCGAATTACTGACCTACATACGGTCTAGATGCGCAACTTGAGGGTTTTATTCGCGAATAAAGTGTAATTAGTTTCGGAGTCGTAATGTCTAGCGCGTCTGCCTGTGTGCCGAATTACGTTGGTGAGATGTAGGTTACACTCTCCGAGTCATTGTGAGCGTTGAACCGTTGGTGTAGTACGTTCTCACGCGTATCTGCCGTTATCAATACCGATCAGGTGTGATTAGTCACCTCAGGAACTGTGATTTTGGTACTAACACTGACATTTGTTTGTTTCAGTGGGAAAAACTTCGCTCATCACTAGATTCATGTATGATAGTTTTGACAACACTTATCAGGTGAGTCATCCTGCTCCTGTGACAGGTTCAATACAATTATAGTAAATATAATCATAAGTTTCTTTTATATACATGTCTGGTAACTAATTACATCACTGGTTAGTCATTTGAACCTCATGAATATGTATGTTTGAACATTAGTATCTGCATAACATCTGAGTAAGGTAACAGCCGTAATTTTTGCTCTAAATGAGAATGCAATGAAAGTGACTGAGCTCAAAACTGAAAGTATTTTGTACACAAATTATGAAAAAATACTTGTTTATTGTCAGTTTTACAATATTTATTAAAAAGAGACTTGTGTTCTTTGATACATAAATAAATAGAAAGAGACAAAAAGTTAGATAAAGTGGTGGGCAATAGAAAACATGAATTAATTAGTTGTGGGAAAAGATAAGCCTATTAAAATCTATGAACAATGAAAATAGATAATGCTTTGGTTCAATTATTATTGTTCCAATAGTAAAACTGTCACTCATCAGATGAGCTGATAAGTAAGTTCTTGTTGAACATTTTATTGAGTACAGATTCACACACAAAAAGTGTTGTGCCTCTATTTTGTGTATCAAATAAGTAATTATTCTATAGCATAGCTCAAACAATTAATTATTTTAGATTTAACACTTAAGCTAATAAATAATATATATAGCAATATTTAACATATTACTGATTGATATAAAGTAAAAACTGGTACACATATAGAAAAGTTAAAGGATAAAAATACTATTTCTGAAAAAAACTTAAGGACAACACAATATGTTTGTCTGTAATAATAAACAAATACTAAATATAAAACTATTAACAAAAAAAAAAGACACACAACCTACATAATTCTAATTACATACTTATTTACTATGAGTAGATAAAACTGTTTACTTCTGTAATTATTCATATCTTTTCATATATGTTAAGGGTGTGGTACATCCTAATACATTGATATTAAAAGAAATACAAACTCAAGTTTAGACATCTATAATTTTATAGGAGATCATTGTGTGGGCCATAAACAAAAACATATTCTTGATACCATCTGTTTAGTTTATTAAAAAGTTTGTGATTGGTTATTAAACTACCATAGATAAAGATAAGCAAGTACCTGCAATATAATAGAAAAGTTTGGGCCTTTTTCTTTGTCAATATCAAAAACCTGGAGATATCCATTTTTTTTATTTTTATTTGTTTCTTCTGCATTCAGTCATTGAGTATAAGCAAATAGGATGGGTGCAGTTAGTCTTGAAGAGTGCATCTCCCATTGAAGATGTCTACTCATTGGCATCATATTTAGTTGATGTTATCCAGTATATAGTGCCAAATATGAAGAAAATATTTTTATTAACTTAAATAACATGTATATAACTTTTTTACTATCTAATCTATATATCTAAAAATGTTTTTAAAATGTTGATATTATCTAACATAATACTTTATCTAAAACAATTATTATGTAGTTGTTGTTATAATTGGAACCATTAAAATAATTGAAAAGTTTTACTTGTATGTGATATAGATTTATTACTTTAAAATGTTAATACTTATAAAACATCCATGGGCGTAGCGTTATTGGGCTTTCTTAAAATCTCGGAGGTTGTTTGTTCTAACCTCATGCCAGACTAAAAATCTTTGTGTAGATTCTAAGATCTCTTTCCAAGTCTGGTTAGCGGAGGGGCTACCCTCTGTCTTGGAAGCATTTTAAGCCGTTGGTCTAGATTTTTATACCATCATCTATAACAATTGCATTTCCTTGTGTATTAAAACATAATACTGCGGTCACCAACTCGCCTGCCAAGCGTGGTGACTATAGCAAAACCCTCCCTCAGGAGGAGACCCATTTTCAGCAGTGGACATTATACGGGCTGATGATGATGATGATGACGATGATAAAGATAAAATAGAAACTGATTAATACAAAAACCTGGTTTAAAGTATTCACTTATATATTTTGTCACAAAAACATTTTTAATGTCAAAA
This sequence comes from Nycteola revayana, assembly GCA_947037095.2. Classification (NCBI taxonomy): domain Eukaryota; kingdom Metazoa; phylum Arthropoda; class Insecta; order Lepidoptera; family Nolidae; genus Nycteola; species Nycteola revayana. The sequence continues at coordinate 21,084,646 of OX344843.2, forward strand.
TTTTGAAGTCCCATTATTTCTGTTACACATGAGAGGTTTTGAAAATTACTGGCTATAATAACTGTAACCTGTCCCTTCTAAGTCATTATAAACAGTTTAAATGTAACTGCATTATAGAATACTAGCTACGCCCCGCGGGTTTGCAGAGCGTGATGTTTTGTAGCCTATATGTCAATCCAGCGTATAACCTATCCCATTGCAAAATTTCAGCCAATTCCGTTCAGTAGTTTTGGCGTGAAAGAGTACCTAACAAACATCCATCGGATGGATGTTTGTTACTCTTTCACGTAAAAACTATAGATAGGTATCTGTCTGTACATCCTCAACAATCCTAATTAGTCCTTACTAATATTATAAACGCGAAAGTTTGTGAGTATGTGTGGATCGATGTATGGTTGCTACTCTTTCAGGCAAAAACTACTGAACGGATTTAGCGGAAGGTTTGCACGTGGAAAGTTAATAAGCTGTGTTTTAACATAGGCTATAATACATCACGCTCCGACCCACTGGAACAGTGTAACGCGGGTAAAACCGTCGGGCTGGTAGTGGGCTATATAATAATTACGCTTCTTCTTTAATCACTAAAGCAGACAACACAGAGTAGCAAAACAACGAGGGACTTCGGTTTTTGACAGTATAAACTGTTTTATTAGGGTTCCGTAGTCCACAAGGAACCTTTATGGTTTCGTTATGTCCGTCCGTCTGTCCGTCCGGGCTTGTACTCCGCCGTTACTGCACCGATGGTCAGGAAAATTTGTGGAGAGATATATTGTATTATATTGAAGATCCAAAACTTGGTTTTTAAAATTATGGAAAAATTAATTTTTTTCAGCCCCTCCCATAGTGGACAAACGGAAGTGAATTACAAAAATTTAAATTTAACTTACCTCTTAGTGTAGGGTATCGTTGAAAAGGTCTCTTGAACTCTTGTCCCCCCTTAACTTTTGAAATACTACTAAAATATTTCTGAAAAAAATGTGATGTTAATGTGATCCTCTAAGAACTTTCAACTAAAACTATAGCGGACTCGGTATCATAGATAGTTATTTTTATCAACTCGGCCAACTTATGTAGTTACAGTCGTCCTAACAAAATGTATGGAGTTGACCGCAAAATGAAATTTAACCTTATTAATTTAAAAATAGGCATTTTAGATATGCATGGTACAGAACCCTTTCATGTGCGTGCCCGACACGCTCTTAGCCGGTTTTTGTAATCTTATGGCGTTTGATATAACATGGACAGAATGCGTGCTGCTCTTAGTGCACATCACGGTTAGTTCAGTGATATCACGCCTAATATTAAAATATCAATTTAATTAAGAGTTTTAGTTAGGACAGGACAGCGTATGTCGGGTCAGATAGTATTATGATAAAAATCATGCTGCAGCGATAATTAGAGTAACGAGAGTAAACCTCCCCCGCGCCCTCCCGATCCTTAGTTTGCAAAGAACCTTCCGATGCCCTCGTACACCCTTAGTCCGAGAGGCCCGCGAAATGTAAAGTAGAGCGACTGTTTCACAAAACTCCTCCAAAAAAACTAAAAGCCATAATCCCTCAATCTCCCCATCAGCTACCGCCCTGAGCCGAGGTCCAAGTTCCACAGGGGACGCCCCCTTGCGCAGGTTACTTAGTTTGTTGTTTTTAAACCATTAATCTCTCCTGGAGCTCTGCTCGCCTTTGTGCCCGGTGAAAGCAAAAGCCTCGTAGATAACTAGATATTATGTCCGTCCGAAAAAAAAGAAGAAATAAAGAGATTAAAACTAAGAACAACTGTCATGGTATAAGGTTTTGTATTTTGTTTCATGGATGCTATAAAAAAGAGCGGATGCTACCTTGTGAGATAACGTCGCGAACTCGACTACCGGCCCGTGTAAAATTACTCTGATAACAAAGAACACATCTTAAATAGGCAGTTAAAACCAATCTGCTGCATGTTTGTGTTGGCTTACTTAGTAGATAATTGAAGTATTAGCATATTTGATAATATTTTCTTAGAGGATATTGTGGTGCTTGTATATTTATAAACTGTTCAATTTTCATAAGTATTTATTTCGGTGAAGTTGGTAAATATATATCGTAGACTAATACGTGTGCATAGATGCTTGCGTAATTAGTTTATTTATCTAATCAACAGTCTAAAAAATAAGTTTCAACCTTCTAGCTCAAAAAATGACAATATTTCCATACAATCTTCATCCCCCCTTTCCACCCCCTACAACCCTTTTTTCGCGTGAAACAGTAGCCTATGTCCTTTCTCAGGTTCTACACTATCTGTGTACGAAATTTTATTAAAATTTCTTCAGTAGTTTTGGCGTAAAAGGCAGACATATAAACAGAGTTACTTTCGCATTTATAATATTAGGAAAGGTTGGAGTCTAGACGGCTACGCCCTTTTTGACCTAGCGCCAAGTTTCGTTTTATTGAAAAATGTGAATAATACATATCAGATATCTAATTGGTGTTGCTTCTATTTGAAGTAGGTAGGTATATCCCACTATTATAAACGCGAAAGTATGAATGACTGTCTCACGCAAAAATTAATTACTGGATCGTTTTATTATAAATTGCACACACATACCCTTACTAATATTATTTAAACGTGAAAATTAGTGAGTATGAGTATGGAATATGGATGAATGGATGGATGTTATTGTTTTACGCTAAAACTGCTAAAAGGATTTGACTATTAAGTTTGTACGGGGATAGTTTATATGCTAGATTAACATAATAGGCTACAAAACATCACGCTAGAGCAGAGTAACGTGGGTAAAACCCTGAGGCGCTGCGAGTTTGCTTTAGTACTCAACTCAGCCAACAGAGAGTAGCAGTAACTACTTATTAATCTGTGGTAGCAGTCCAACGCAGGACCTTGGTACAAATCAATTGATAAGTTCATAAAACTACATTTACATAAGCATCAAGACTATTGAAGTCTTTATAAATCTAGAGCTCAGAAGCATAATGTCGGATGTGCTATTATACGCCAGAAACATATTAGTCATATGTGCCTTTATAGTAAATTGGCGCTTACGACCATATGCTTGTGAAGTATAATAGACATTCGTCCGTTCGGCTTCTGAGGACTAGAAATGTATAAAATTGTACGTTACTACCTATTCATAATACATACTTTTATAATAATCTTTTGTTGTTATTTAGTTGGGATTAGGAACAATGAAATCAAAGAGTGTCCCCAGTTCCCCACACATTTTTCGAAGCAGATTCGGCTTAAGCTAGACATACCGAGCATTCTAAAATTTATGAATGTTAATGATGATGCGACGCGTGCCGTTATCGGTTGTATTTTTACATAAAACTGACGGTCATAATGTTTTATCGAAGATAATAAAGGCGTTTTGAATAAATTTGTAAGTAAAGAAAAATATGTAGAATATTTATATTTTGTGAAAAGAATGTAATAATATAACAAGTCTTACTCGCGTAGATTCCATTGCTATGGGAACCTCGTTCTAAAATATAGCCCATGGCACTTATAAATAAGGTGGCTTTCTGTTGGTAAATATTTTTCCAATCGGTTTCGTAGATACAGAGATTACACCCAGCACCCTACAAACTTTAGTATATTAGCAGATATAGATTTAGTAAGAAATAAACACTACGTACCCTACATAAGATGGCCGTACTTACGTTTTAAATATAGTTTCATTCGAGCTTAGACTAAGAAGAAATCGATATCGATTAGAATCAATTTATTCTACATTTCGTTTGTATGCCGAACAATTTTTTTTGAGATGAACGCGTTTAAACTAACTAAAATGACGAATGAAAGACCATCTCTGAAGGGATTAAACTAATTGGAAAAGGGGTCACCGATTGGAGCACCATCTTATGTTGTTACTAAATAATCGTACATTCACACTATAGTTGTCCCCCTCGCCTTCCCGACCCTTTGTTGCAAAGATCCTTCCGATGCCCTCGTAGACCCGAAGTCCGAGAGGCCCGCGAACTATAAAGTAGAGCGATAGTTGCACAAAACTCCCGTAAACATCTAAAAGCTATATAATCTCCATCTCTCCGTCAGTGACCGCCTTAAGCCGAGGTCGAAGTCCCACAGGGGATGACCTCTTGCGCAGGTTACTTAGTTTGTAGTTAAAAAAAAATATCTAGGCTGGAGCTCTGCCCGTCTTTATGCCCGGTGAAGTAGCAAAAGCCTCGTGGCTAACTACATATGCCCGTCCGAAAAAGAAAAAAAACCACTGTAGTTGCAACTATGTTCTCTACTTTCTACCCTTTTACAATATACTTGGACAGTCTAAACAAACTATCTTTTGACCTTAAAGTAGTCTGCTTACTATAATGATATATTACAGTTATATATCATTATAGTATATTCCTTTAATATCATTTTATGTTTGGCCTTCTTTTGCTGTAACTGAAGTAGACAATTTCGAGACCCAAATATTACTTTTATTAGTATTTTTTGCGTATTTTGATCAGTAAAAGTTGTCTGGAAGCAACCATGCGTAGAGCGATTACTTTTGCTGAAATTGTTTGATAAAAATATGGTTTTATTTTTTATTGTGTACGAATAAAAGTTTCGGGTTACGTGCTAGAATGTTGGATGAGTTAAAAGGGATCTTTTGATCGCAGTTATTGGAACCAGGCAGCAGTTTTTATTTTTTAGAACAAATCACAAAATTTGGTGCTTACTTTCGATGATGTTATATTAAAAGAGAGATACCCGGGCTTGAGAACTGATACCACGAGCTAAGCTAATTGGCACATGCGAATTTCTCATTTTTACACACGCTAATTTTCATGCTGTCCTGCTTACTATAAAATAACAACGGTCAATCTATAATAGCTGAAGCTAAAGACGTAAAATCTGAAGGAACTTATTGATATGTACTGAAAATTATACTCTGAACTGAATAAAGTGGCTAAATGAAACGAAAAGATCATTCGCAGTAACACAATTCAAAACGATCTAATTTTCTCAAAGTGGACTAACAAAGGGAAGAGAGCCTTCACAAGCAAGCATATTATGAAGTTAAAACGGCCCTAATTAGTTAAGCCACCATGTTTTGAAGGTGGAAGGTCCTGGAAAGATAATACGGCACAAGAGTTTCGCAGAAGACCATTCGGTCCTGGAACGGCGGGAAATTTTACAAGGTAAAGGCCCGACGGATGGTATAATTTATTGTGCCGTGACGGGACTTTTGCTACACGTTAAGCCGTGATGAGTGGCATTAGCGTATAATGCACCCATTCCACAGATGCCTGTGTTTCTGGTCAATCCGCCTATCTCAGTTCACTGCTGGCCACAGGTGCTGGTGCTGGCTCCCCTTAATTCCGCCATAACATTCAGGCCTCCATCTTCCATAAGTCATCAGTCCATATTGCCGGGAGGCATCCCACCTTACCTCTGCCGAAACTTCGTCTTCATTCTAGTAGGCGTCTGATCTGACGGCTGTCAGTTCTTCCGTAGCTATGGGCAGCTCATTGCTTATTTTACTGGCTACATCGGTAGCTTAACTTCTCTTTTCGGATAATCTCATTGCAAAGTTGCGAGAATCTCAAGCATGTAATGCCCACGTTGAATAAAATTAGAGCCACACTTGCAACAGCAACTGCATGAAGAAGTGCGAAGTGATTTGATGCATCCATTATGGTGCCGCATGATGAACTAATTGGAAAAATATTCCTACTATCAGTCAGGAGGAATATTTTTCCTATTAGTTCATCCATTTTAGTGTTAAGTTAAACTTATTGGACTATTCCAATAAGTGTACTACCAATAAGTACTCAATTATATTATTTTATGTCAAAAGAAATATTAATGGTTTATTCATTATCTAAAGAATCTAATTTAACTTGAATGAAGTAAGTATATTAAAGATACTGTATTAAAGGCTTAAGCCTCTGGGAAACTTATTATTACATTTCTCTGGATATTAATTTCGCAGACAAAGAGATGGCCGACTGATTGAGTTATAACAAAGACCGATTATACGATTATTAATAACTAGCTGTCTAGCGGGGTTTTACTCGCGTAATGGGTTCTCATTCCACTCCCACTTTCTCATTCTGATTATAATTTGTGAAAACGTAGTTATTGAAACTCGTCAATAGTGCATTACGTGCTCAAGGGAGGAAAGGAGGACGACAAAAAAAGAACAAATTAATAGATTTAATTGTCTTATACTTAATAGATATTACTATTAATATTCGAGATAATTAAATATTGATTTTTTTTAGTAAGAAAAATAGTACCTATTTATTATCGAATGCAAAAAAAAAACATTGAACAGGAAATAACAATAACAAATAACCACTGCACGGTTACCAGGGTAATGAGTTATTTCAAATAGGTAACGGGAAGAAAATAAAAACAAAAAAAGACTAAATTTTAAACTATCACTAATTGTGAGCAGTCTGAAATATGCATCTTTCTTCACGCAAATGAAAGAAGAAATTCAATCTTTCGGCCTCGGAATGATGAAAAAATGGTTTTCACCCCGCTAGAATAGTGCGTAAATGTAAAAATGGAATATGATGGCGGAGTACCTACCGCGCTGTTTCACCTTCGCAGAAAAATGTCCCGTGGGAAACGAGTAAAAAAAAATTGAGCATAAAATATGATGTTACTACTACCTACTGCTTAATATATCGTTATTGGTGATACATGTTTTTACCCGACTGCGCAGGGTTATGTTTTTCGGGAGTATGTATGTATGTATAAATTGTAACTGGCTCGCTCTGTAGACTAAAAAGCTTGAAAGATGTCGTTAGATTCGTGTTTACTGTGAGAGTGATATTGAACGAGAATACAAAAAAAAAATGGCGGATTAAAAAAAATACACAAATACGCTGTGGTGATTTTTAGGTTTTTTTAATTATTAATCAATTCAATCGTTTCAGTTATTTTTGATTAAATTCATTACAAACAAAAATACGAATCCTCTGTTTATAATATTTGTATAGATTTTGTGTAGCTGCCTATGCCGTAATTATGTTCAAGAAATCGTTAGGTATTCATGAATTCAGAAACGTTGTTGCCGATGCATGCCTACATATGTTCAGTTCGGCGAAACACGATAAGACCTAATTGGTACATGATTGGGCCTTGTACAGACATGTGGTGTTAACTTTTGATGAGTAGGTTTTGTTTTTCTGAGTACCTATGAAAAAATGTTACACTTTTTAAAAGTTTATTTAAATTCAAAATGATTCTTATACATCATAATAAAATATAGCTTGATCCCTGCGACAGCTGTCAGTAAACTATCGCCTATGAAGTTTTGAATTTAGTTGTACAGACAGACAGTAGGTACCTGCCAATGTCATATTTTATGGGCATGGCGACCTAATAAGTGATGGGCGATGAATCATTGTGGCCATCGACTATAAACCATCGATATTTTTATATATATAATAAACTTAATTAATTATTAAATTTTATTATATATTTTAGTATCATTATATTATTTAAATGTGTACGTACTTGATCTAAAACAATAGGGAGTAAATAAAATCCTATTTCTAAAAATAAACTTTGGCTTTCAGAGAGAATTAATGTGATTTATATTTAAATATTTGTTTAATTTAGTAACATTTATATGTTAGATTATCATCGATAATAGTAAGAAAAGTCGATAATTACTATCGACATCTATTTAAATCTTAACAACCCTAGAAATGTCAGTATGATATATGTCGCAGAGATCAAGCTATCTTTTATAAAGTATACATTTATATTACATTACGTAGATATTAAAAAAAAAACAATATCAACCCTTTCATTTAAAATGTATTTGAGTTATTTTAGTTGATATGAGACAGAAACCTACAAACAAGTTCTACCGAGATGTTTGTTTTTTAAATAAAGTCTTGTAAGATCGATTTCTTGGCCCAAACTCCGCATCCTACATATTTTATTTAACTCGAGCTCCGTTGATCGCGAGTTCAGTAATATTACAATAGTAAGAAGGTTATTGAATAACTTCTACGCGACTGTCATATAAATATTGGTATAGAAATTGTATATACTCAGTAGTTTAGTACTCAGACACCTAGTACCTATATACTATTTCTTATATTCCGTCCCTTGGGAACCTAGTACAAAAATATACTCTATGTAAGTGGTTGATAAAGTAGCTATCCACTGTTAAAAGCATTTTCAAAATTGGATCAGTAGTACTCGAGATTACCCTGAACATCGAAACTCACAAACATTATAATATCAACTAGCTTCGCGCGCGCGGTTACACTCGCGTTACTTCCGTTCCCGTAGGATTTTCATAATTAAATATTTCTCGATAAATGGGCTATCAAACACTGAAAGAATTTTTCAAATCGGTCCAGTTGGTCCATAGTTTAGCGCTTTCAAGCAAACAAACTCTTCAGCTTTATATATTAGTACTAGCTTACCGCGAGCGGTTTCACACGCGTATCTCCCGTTCCCGTGGGAACTTCATAATTAAATATAGCCTATGTCACTCAAGGTGAATGTAGCTTTCCAATGGTGAAAGAATTTTTGAAATCGGCACAGTAGTTTTTGAGTTTATTCATTACAAAAATACACACAAAAATACAAATATTTCCTCATTATAATATTAGTATAGATAGATCATTTGCGTGGACCTCAAATATTTGTTCTGATTGCCTGTTTCCCAAAGAGGTAAGCAGAAACAACAGAAATATATACTACAAAAGGATTTCTCGTAGCAAGAGGAGATCTACATAACACTTTTTTTTTAGTTTGTATTCTGTTCACGGGGTGAAATGGGACTTTGTAGTGGTCGTGGAGTGTTAAATGTTTTGGTTCTGAATCCTAAGCCGGATTGTTCATGCGTACCCGGCCCCCGCCAATGGCGGATCGAAGGAGTGTCCGGGAGGTTTTAGTGGTGTTATGTAGGGTTCTCTCCTCGTGGTATGAGTTTAGCATACCACGCTATGGAGAGGGCTAGTCCCACATATCCCACCACCGCGCGAATTCGCTGCAGCGGCGGTGGGAATGCGTAAAAGCATTTCCCCCCGGATAACAAAAAAAAAAAAACGGGACTGAATCCCAAGATACTACGGACTCTTTAATAGTAGAATTAGGCGCAACTTTAATTGCCGCTGTAAAAATGTCCTTATTCACACTTGTATTAAGGCGATTTTTACTTTCAATTGCATATAACATTTATACAATATATTGCCTTGACACACTGAATAAAATAAACAAACTTTCTTCATAAAAAAATTGAAGTTGCTGATGTTTTTGTTCAATGTTCACCTAACTGAAGATACGAATATTGTGTCAATTATCTGTACATCCATACTGATATAATCAAGAGGGAAGATTTTTTATTAAAGTATGTGTTTCTAATGAATAAAACTCAAAAACGATTGGATCAGATTCAAAAATTATATCACTGTTAGAACATTAGATATTATTATTATATATGACGACACTCGTACGTTAATGCTAGTGTAATTAAATGAACGATTTCGAAAAGGTCACAACTAACATAAGCTAGCCATATGAGTTATGCTCTTTTCGAAATTGCACATTTTATTTGCAAAGTATTTTCTGTGAAAAAATGCTTTTTAAAAGAATTATATAAATGTAAACAGTTTAATCTTATGTGTAGTTTTCTATGTAAAATTATAATGTTTAGCTGTTAGATTTGATTGAAGTGAGTTCTGCTTGAAATATATATATATATTTTTTTAAATTGGAACTGCTTACTAGTTACCTGTGTACACTACTTACAATTTACTTTTCTAGATGACCTTCCCGATGTAATTATGTTAACGACCCATTTGAAGGAACTGTTGCAATATGGCCTGTTACTTACTAGAAGAAGAAAATCTTTTTTTTTTACATATTACGTTCAATATACAAAAAAATATGTATGTATAATTTATACTTAATATATAAATTTTTTATTGTAAAGAATATAGGGATTAAAACATTTATTTTGAACGCTTAGTTACATTAGCACGTATTTATATTTTAACTTGAGCGTATAACAGATTATAATTAGCTATAAAATTATAATTAATTAGTTAAAATATAATGATGACTGACTACTTTCCAATTTATATAAGTAACAATGATGACATTCAATGATGATAAGGAATGTAATGAATTATTACATATTATATCGTTGCTTAAACAAAAGAGCCACAAATGGAAAGGAATTGATATGCAAAAATTGTCCGAATGTTGGCAAAATTGGTACTATTTTTGTATATATTTATATAGAAGATAACATATGTAAGCTAATTAAATAAAAGTTATTTGGACGCTTTAATATCAAGAAATAGGTATATTAAATGTATCACCTTTCACGTTTTACTGATACACTCCATTAATTAAAGAAAATTAAAGCCTATTTCGCTAACTCCTCGAGAACTGGAGTAATAGGTACGAGCCAGCTTTGCAAGACGGCCCAATTTTGGCGGGACGTCCCGATTTTTGTATCAAAGTAAAATGTCCCATGCGGGCTCAATCCCGCTTCTCGGAAATAACTTGAGTTTGGTTCGTACCTATTTATATTCATATGAATACACAACGGCCTAGCTATACAGTACCTAAATTTGATATAAAATAAGACAGTTATTGTTTAATTAACATATTCCATTAAATACTTGTCTCGGGCAATTTTTGCAATGTATATAATTTAAAATTTAAATAAAAAGTATTTAAAAACCTTCTAATCACGTTAACGTTTTTTTTTATCATGTCTCCATGTCATGTGATGTAATTTCTCACTCAAAACATTTGAAAATCCCGATTTGAATACAAAAAAATGGCAATGCTGGTACGAGCACATACAGGATTGGTCCCGCCAATAAATAAATGTAGATTTTGGAGTCCATACTTTTGAATAGCCTATTTCGGGTCAAATTTTGGGGGTATGATCCCATAGCCGCATGTGGGTGAAGCCCCGCGTTGCGTCTAGTTTTGCGAAATGATTTTTTGTTTGAACATATTAAGTTAAGTTACAATTTTGTAGAGGTTATTAAAACTCCAAAACAACAGAAAAGTTGTACAAATCTTTTACTGTGGGACTTAAGCAGTAACAAAACTGGTTACTAAAACATATTAAATTATTTTTCTCGAAAGACACTGATACTTATCTCTTACCACAGAATACACAATAATACTAGTCTCTACTTAGTTGTTCTGGTATGATAAATATTAATGTATTCTAATACAACGATGGAATGAAGATGTTTTCCTAAACTTCTTAGTTTTATAATTATGTTACCGGCATGTAAAATATTCAGATTTTAATATCATTGTTATGAGCACGATGTATTCTACTGCAGGGCAAAGGCCTCTCTCCTTCTTTCCATTTTCTCTATCACAAACCACCTGGGACCAATCCAATGGAAGAAGACCAGTTCGTCTCGCTATCTCCTTCTGGACCTACTGCGTCGCCGGTTCCTGGTGTTAGGAAGCCACACTAAATTAGAATTATAAATATGTTAATAATTTATCGGGTAGATTCCTTCACTCCTTTATACCACAGCCAAATATTTAACTGTTGAAGTTTCTCCTTTATTAGTGGATTGGTGAGAGAAGTCGTTCGTTTGGTGAATAATATCTTAGTTTATTTTAACCATTTATTAAGACTACTAAGCGTGCTCTACGCCGGCCTTTATGCCCGGTGAAGTAGCAAAGGCCTTAGTGGCTAACTACATATTATGTCGGTGCATAATATTATATCTTCAGCAATGGAGCAGTCCCGTAACATCAAGTGATTTGTCATATTATTATATGATTGGGAATGCGAAATGCATTTTTGCATTCCCACCGCCGTTGCAGCGTATTCGCGCGCTGGCGGTGGAATATGTGGGACTCGCCCTCTCCATAGCGTGGTATGCTAAACTCATACCACGAGGAGAGGACCCTACGCCACTAAAACCTCCCGGACACTCCTTGACTAATGTGGCCCTGGTAAATTAAATAATAACAAACACCACAGATAAGTTAAGGATGTATCGATTTCATCAAATGTATGGTTTATATTAATATATACCTGAACTGATCTCAGAAATCTCAGCCCCGATAGAAAAAAAAACCTGACAGTGTTAGATGTAGCTATAGGGTATATTTAATTATACTTACTAATATATAAAGCTGAAGAGTATGTTTGTTGTTTTTTTTGGGAACGGGAATACCGCGGGTGTAACCGTTCGCGTTTTTAAGTAATAGTAGCTAGTAAGGCTGGAGTTCTCCTCCTGGAGTTCTGCTCGCCTTTTTGCCCGGTGAAGTAGCAAAAGTCTCGTGGCTAACTAAACATGTCCATCCGAAAAGCGGGCTTTTAAGTAGTATTTTTGTAATGTTTATGTTAAGGGCTAAACCAAGAAGAATAATAACAAGTGTTATATATTGTTCTCAGGCAACAATTGGTATCGACTTCCTGTCGAAGACTATGTACCTGGAGGACCGGACCGTGAGGCTTCAGCTGTGGGACACCGCGGGCCAGGAGAGATTCCGATCTCTCATACCCTCCTACATCAGAGACTCCACCGTCGCCGTTGTGGTTTATGACATTACCAGTAAGTAAAATTATTGACTATAAAAAGTGCTTTTGAATTTTGTGGTCTCTTGGTGTCTGTATAAACAATTTGAAACTGAAAAGATGATTTCATTTGTATCTCAAACGCGGGGTTCGTTTAAAACTTTGTAATAATCCCAGTTGGGTAAAACTTTGACTTTGAGGCGAATGACTTCGAGTCATTTGTACTAACGTTTTCTCAACTGTTTAAAGTAATTATGTATTTAGTGGACTATGTGAATTCGAAATAATTTTAAAAATTCGTTTCGATTTGTCATGAAAATATTAAATGCATTGCTACTTTAATAAGCTACGACAATTGCACGTAAATCAGGATATCGTACCTGTTTTTGTTTGCAATATTAAATACCAAATTGTATTATCATTTTGTCTATTTGCGACATAATATCTGCGGCTAAGCATAATACATATAACCGCTCCGCTAACCAATCATCCGAAGCTTCAACATCCAAAGTCTCATTCGTATCTAAAAACTTTGTACTCGGCAAGCCTACGTACATAAAATATACCCCGTGTCCAACTGTGTTAGCGAATTGAATCCCGAGGTAACGATATCTTTGCCCCGAGGCTCGCATCTGCTCCGAATAACTCCATTATATATTTTATGGAAGCCACACAAAGTAACTGATATATGGATTGCTGTTCATCTCATTCGAACAGTAAAACAAGAGCTGAGTAATACCGCTTTTTAATGGGTAATTGCTGGTGTACTTGTTTAAAGGAAGTAAGCAATTAACTGTAGTATGGTGGTCAAGGAGATGGAAGTTGTAGTGTGTATTCAAACCATCATAACTGAATTTTAAGAAACCGGTTTTAAGAAATAGCTATTCAACGGCGTTGAAACAAAAGTTACGTCTATTCAATTCTATTAAATAGACGATAATTACTATGTTTAATTCTATAACTCAGAGATAAATATACTGTTGCCTTATAGACTTGCTGTATTGACTAGGTAAATGGTGCCAACAAAAGGCATAAATCTTAATTAGATCTGTAAATATAGAAAATCTGAAATAAGCTAGATTCAACCACATTTTAAAATAGTGTAAATATAATAGCTAAGTAAGCCTTTAAATAAACAAATTGTATCATAAAAGTTACTTGTAAAGAGAATACCTATTGCAATTCAGTTTTGAAAAAAAATCCTATCTTATTTGTTAACTAGTTTTTATTAGTATTCTTAATGTAGAATTATGTTCATTGTACACACGGGTCTATTGTAAATTATGTGTAGAAATCGAGAAAGTATAAAAAAAAAATTGTTCGTATTTTTTACCATAATACCCATACGAAAAACGATATAATCATTGTTTTTTCTACCTCATATTATAGAACTAGATCGCCACCGGCCCTAGTTGCACCGACATTGACATTTGGTATACATTTCAGACCGCAATCATATGATTTCAGTACATTGCGTCCTTAGCCTTCCTTCAGTGTGTACGTTTCACAAAGTTGCAGCATTAGGAAATGAAAGACTTTATTACATTGTTGGTGGGTGACGTCAATAGTGTGCCAATGGTCGGCCGGTCATCGCTATTCCGTTTATGTTCGCTTTAGCTATTGGTTTTACAGTGCCGTGTCAATGTACGAGCCGTATGCCTACGTGTTATCGTAATTGAAAAACATCGATATCGAATCTCTCTGTGGCCCGTTAATTATATTTTTTGTTCTATTGTTATGCCTATAAAGATTGTCGTAAATCTTTATGGTAAAGATACAAGCATTTTAATGGTTAAAAAAAAAGACACCACCGTTGACTTTTTTTTTTAAAGATTACTAGCAGAATTTTGCTGTCTACTAGTATATAGTTAACTCCTCGTGCTAAGCTAAAAAATGCTCTTTACGAGTGGGTTCAGGTCGTTAGTGCAATGGGTGGGGTTCGAACCGGCGACCTCAAGATCACAAGTCCGACGCCATAGCCATTGGGCTGCGGCCGCTTCGAAATTTAATTTAGTTTTGTACGGAGCCGTATAAGGATTTGTCGAAAATTTCTGAAATTAAAACATTAGGGAAGGTCGGGACACGAAATTTACTTGATGCGAATATAAATGGAATGTGTGCAAAAAATGTTTAAGAAAAAAAATTAGATGTCTTGTGTGTAAATGGCTGTCAGTTTTAAAAAAGGAATGATTCAGAATTAGTCAATTGTTCTGCTATATCTAGAATGCACACATGTTAGTAAATTATTCATTGCACAAATAAGTAGGTATTAAGAGATTCAATACATTGGAAATCATTAAATTAATCAATCAACCGCTGAAAGTCTATTAGCAAATATGGTCTTTATGTTAGTGGGCGAAAGTTAATATTAGCAAAGAGGGCTGCGCGACGTCTGATAAATATTTGTTCCATACCCACCCTAGACCTTGGCCTAGCTATTTGCTCTCGTGAGGCACAGGATCGTAAACTGACTTTAGATTTTATTGATCTTCTAAATAAGGATTAAATTCGTACGATGGGTTTAGGTAGATATATGTTTTGTATTTTGATCACATACTTCTTGGGAGTATCGGATATCCTGTTTTTTCTTAGTGGTTGTTTAATTTTCTTATTATAGGTAACTGTAGATAGTTCATATTTAGATTGCTAAATGTAGGTAAACCTTGTGTGTAAGTAGGACACAACACCGCGCACTTAAATGAGTTTAACAATCTGTACTAAATCGTATATTTGTAAATAAATTATGTTTTAAAAATATGTGCTTTTTAAAATTTTACCAAATAAAATACACCAGAGTCTTTAAGCTTTAAATAAATAAATAAAGGGAATGATACAAGTAGATTTTAATAGAAGTTATTCAAGTAAAGTTTATAGAGTGTCCATATAATTTCCATCATCATCATCAGCTATAACGTAGACTGCTGAACATGGGCGTCCTCCCAGGGAGGGTTTTGCCATAGTCACTCCGCTCGGTAGACGGGTTTGCGACCGCAGTATTAAGTCGTAATATATAGGGAAACGCTGTACCAAGGAACGGGCAGTCCTTGGTACACAATTGTTAAAGATTTTTATTTATGTTATAACAAATGGGACCAACAGCGGCTCAATGTACTTTGCGAGAGACGGGACGATCTCTTGGCCAACCTCTAAGACTTAAAGCGAGGCTTTTACCGCTATGGCACTGAGGCTGTCTATAATTTTAATATATATTATTTTTATAATAATTACTAGCGGCCCGCCCCGGCTTCGCACGGGTGGACTTTTATACCTTACCCCTGCCCTACCCTACCCCTGCCCTACCCAACCCATACCCTAACCCTACCCATACCCTAACCCTACCCTACCCCTACCCTACCCCTACCCCTACCCTACCCTACCCCTACCCCTGCCCTACCCCTGCCCTACCCCTACCCTACCCCTACCCTACCCCTACCCTACCCCTACCCTACCCTACCCTACCCTACCCCTACCCTACCCTACCCTACCCTACCTTACCCTACCCTACCCTACCCTACCCCTACCCAAAAGTATCCTATGTCCTTCTCCCAGTTCTTAGCTACCTCCCTACCAATTTTCAGCCAAATCGGTTCAGCCGTTCTTGAGTTATAAATAATGTAACTAACACGACTTTCTTTTGTTTTTTAAATGTATTCTGCTATTCAGGGCGTAGACAAATCCAACGAAACAAAAACCATGAAAATTGATCCAGCCGATCTCGAGTTATAAGTGTTGTAACAAACCCGTCTTTGTTTTATATATATATAAGTCTGTATGTATTTTATTTCAAATTATGAAGGTGAATCAAACAAATGTGTTGCTCTGAAATCAAAGATTTTTATTGTAATTGATATGATAACTAAACTAAAACAAAATAAACAATATAATCCTATAACAATATGTAAAACTCATACCTGAAATCAAAGAAACGACATTAAATGTTTATTATCCGTTCCTTCACAATTTTGTTAAGATTATTTTATATTTTTATAATTAAAAAATTAAACATGAATGTGAAAATTAATATTTGACATCTTTATGTCAACCATAAAAAAAGCAACTAAAGAATCATAGACAGCGCTATGCGCGAAATATAAACTTAAAGAAAAACTACAATCTTTTTCTTTACATCTCCCCCCTTTGGGAAAGAAAATATACAGAAGTAAATTTTCTTTAATAGAGCAGCCCCCCTTCTTCTATTTCGTTATCACTTGCATATTCTGTATGTGTCATTGGTACTGGAATTAATTTCGTTATATGAAAGAGATTTGACTCTATCTTTTTGTGTCCTGTGTTGATTCTGTATATTGATTTTGAAACTTTCTCAACAATCTGAAATGGTCCAATTTTTAATTCTTCCAGTTTTTTCCTGTTTAGTTTATTGCCATTTTCCACATACACCATATCACCGACATTAAATTCATGGTTTTTTCTATTTTTGTCAAATAATGTTTTGTTGTAATTATGTGATTTAATTGTATTCTGAAGTGCTGTAGTCCTATCTCTGATCCAATCATTATGTGTGTTCTCTTGTATTAATTCCTTGGGTAAAACCGTGACATCTGTACCATACAAAAGATAACTTGGTGAGAAGCCAGTTACTGAGTGAATAGTTTGATTATACTTATTCACACATTCATGAGCTACTGTTGTCCAGGCTTTCTTATTTCCATCTTCATTCATTTTGCATCTGATTTTGTTAACTAGTGTCTGATTTAGTCTCTCATTTAGACCATTTGAGAATGGTGCATTTACCGCCGTAAATACCATGGTTATCTGTTTGTGTTTTAAAAAGTCCTTGAATTCTTTCGAATTTATACCTGGATATTGATCCGTCAGCAGCATATTAACGTCTTCTGTTTCTATTACATTAGTGACTAGTTTTATGAAGTCATTTGCACTCTGATTTTTCGAAGTCAAGATAAAAGCGTATCTAGTAAAGTGATCCACTAACAAGTGCAAATATTTTTTTGTAGATCTTGAACCTCCGAAGCCTCCTATTGTATCAATAGAAATTATTTCAAATGGCCTTGTCGCTGGACCTAGATGAGACATAAATCCAAATTTGTGTTGTCCTCTTGATTTATTTCTAATACAGATCTTACACTCTCTACATATCTTTTTAATATTTTTCGTTAGATTTCTTGCTATGTACAACGGACTTATTGTCTTCTGCATTTGGTTTGTCCCAATGTGGCAAAGATTCTCATGTATATTTCTTAATAGTTTAATACTGAATTCTTCAGACAAAA
Source organism: Nycteola revayana (assembly GCA_947037095.2). NCBI lineage: Eukaryota > Metazoa > Arthropoda > Insecta > Lepidoptera > Nolidae > Nycteola > Nycteola revayana. The sequence goes on from OX344843.2 coordinate 21,102,382, forward strand.
TTATTTTTTCTTTCTCTCTAACTTTTTTATAATATATGTTTTGTTTGTATGTAATATTTTCCTTATGCTTTTGTATTTCTTCATTCTTATTCTGATCTAATATAATATCTTCCAGATTAACCAAGTTCACAATCTTAAGTTGTTCGTCTGCGTTTTCATTTGATTCTAATACAGGGTTTCTACTAAGGCAATCTGCTTCTAAATTTTGTTTTCCCGGGGCATATTTTATATTAAAATCGTATTGTGATAAGTAGTATGTTAGGTCACCTAGTTCTTCATCAGTCCTCGATTTTAAGTTCATGTTTTCCAGCGGCTTATGATCAGAATAAACTGTAAATGACTTACCTATTAGCCAATACTGCCAGTATCGTAATGCTTCCTTAATGGCTAAGCACTCCAAATATATCGCTTTTTTCTTCTTTTGGGTCCCATTTAGTTTCTTAGAAAAGTAAGCTACTGGTTTTTCTTTTCCATCTGGCTGCGTCTGTTTCAAGATAGCACCAACACCCTCTAAAGAAGCATCTGTGTAGATTGTTATCGGTAAATCTTTATCAAAAATTTCTAACACTGGTTGAGAGCACAAAAGGTTTTTTATTTTTTCAAATGCTTTTTGACATTGTTCAGACCAGAAGAATGGTTGATTTTTCCTGAGTAAATTATGTAGCGGATCCAATATTATCGCACTTCTTGGTATGTACTCATTATAAAAGTTGATCTTACCTAGAAACTGTCTTACATTTTTCTGTGTTTTTGGAATTGGGAAGTTTTTTATCGAAATTAAATTATCTTTCAGCGGTTTAACTGAATTATTTTGAATTATATGACCCAGATATTTGACAGAGGCTGAGGCAAATGTGCATTTCTGAAATTTCAATCTAAATCCCTCTGTTTTAATTGCTTCCAATAATCGTGTTAAGTGCTGAATATGTTCGTCAAAAGATTTCGAGAATATTAAGATGTCATCTATATAATTTACAGCAAAATCTGTAAGTTTGTACTTTCTTAGTATGTTACTTAATATCCTCTGAAAAATCGCCGGTGCTGTTTTAAGTCCAAACGGTAAACAGGTCCATTGAAAATGTCCATCTTGTGTTACAAATCCAGTCTTCTTTCTGTCTTCTATTCGTAATGGAATTGACCAAAAAGCAGAATTTATATCTAGAGTTGTATAAAATTTGCAATTTCTTGTTTTAGTTACTAAATCCTCAATTAACGGGAATGGTTGGGCTTCTGGTACTACTATTTTATTCAAATCTCTGAAGTCTATGCATAATCTTGATTTTTTATTTTCTTCTTTTTTAAAGGCCAGTGTGACAGGTGCAGCAAAGGGACTATAGGATTCTTCTATAAGTTTATTATCCAACAATTTTCCTATTTGTTCTTCTATTTCTTTTTTATCCTCCATAGTGCATCTATATGGTCGTTTACTGCAATATTTATCTAAAAGTAAATCTATCCTAGCTTCATATCCATTAACAGTTCCAACATCATATTTGTTCTTTGCAAAAACAGCATTATATCTATTCATTAGATTATTTATTTTTGACTTTTGAAATTCATTTAAATGGCTTATATTTAATTCGAAATCTTCTTCTTTAACATGTTCGTTAAAATTAATTCTGTATTCGTTTATAATTTTCTTTTTATCATTAACTTCTTGCTCTTTCTTTAGCTTTTCATCGTTCTTGTTTGTATTTTCTATTATTTCTTCTTTAGCATTAGCCTTTATAATAATTTTAGTACTTTCTTCTACTTTTTCTTTATTTAAGTTCTGTTTTTGAGTGATTTTTAAGTTCTCATCCTGTATTAATTTGAACTTTGTTATTATGTCTAATCCAATCAAAAAATCATATTTGAAATTTTGTTCATCTATAATATACACTTCAACATTTTCTTCTATGTTAAAAATTTTAATTTTTAGGTTCGTCAAACCACTTGTCTTTTTGACACCATTAATCGTCACTAAACTGGCTTTATTCATAATGTTCCCTTTGCCTTTTAATTTTAATAACTTCGAATTAATCAGAGAAACATTTGAACCTGAATCATAAACTCCATAAATTTCTAGTGTATTATTTATTAGAAGTTTGACATTGATTAATGGTGTCACTTTTAGTTTTTTGTTCGGTTTCATGTAACTCGGCCTCTATCGTAGAATTGTTGACATGTTTAATGCTTTTCTCTTTTGACTTATCATTTTCTTTTGGTTTAAACCAACAAGCAGATTCAGGGTGGTAGCGAATTCCTTTATTTATTTTTTCACAGGTCTTGCAAGGGATTTTATCTTCATTCCTATTGTTGCTTCTTGGACTTTCATATTTTCGATAGTTTAAATTATTCTTCTTGTTTACCAAATGTTCAAATTTTCTCACTTCATTAAAAAGATCTACTGTATCTTTTAATGCCTCTCTATCAATCATGTTGAGTACATGTTTTGGCAAACCCATTGCAATAAGATCTATCATAGTACCTGTATCCATTGTGTTTCTCATGTCTAGTAATAGTTTTTCCTTCTTTATGGCATAATCCACCAACAATCCGTCTCTGTATTTGAAGAATAAAGCATATGTTATTTGGTTCCAGCCTTTGTTCGCAAATGACTCGCAGAATTTGGTTTTCCATGACGACCACTTGGAATCCATAGTCAATTTTATCACCATAGAGCTGTACCAATCAACACAACTCCTATCCATGAATAACCTCAGTAATTCAATCATTTTTCCATCTTCGGTTACACTGAAGCGTGAGCATTCTTTTTCAAAGGTCTCAATCCATTGATTTGCATTTGAATTTCTGCTGGAAAATTTTTCCATTACAAACTTTTCTGCAATGTGCATCAAATTTTGTTTAGATTCCTGCGTTTGAACCAGTTTATCAAATATTTTTTCTAATACACTTGTATCTTCAGTTTTTTCAACTCCTGTTTTTGTTTTTGTTATTTCTTCTAAGTATTGATCTTTAAATTGTATATTATCGTCCTCATCTAAGTAAGTTTGCTTGAGTCCTTCTGTCAACGTTATCCAAACTCGTCGCGTCTGATATCTTTTCCTCAAGCTGTTTTTTACCTTGCTATAAGCGGTTGTTTTTAACAGTTCGTCGTGATGGCCAGCAGGTTGAAACTCTTCCGGTACAGCGTACACTTTGTCCTCACTAGTAGCTATTGAGGTTACAGCAAAGATGTTTGACTTTCCGTCAGTTCCCGGAAGTATAGTGAATTCAAAACGAAGCTTCTCCATTTTGGGTGGTTATTCAAAATTTCAATAAACGAGAATGTCGTTTTATAAGTCTGTATGTATTTTATTTCAAATTATGAAGGTGAATCAAACAAATGTGTTGCTCTGAAATCAAAGATTTTTATTGTAATTGATATGATAACTAAACTAAAACAAAATAAACAATATAATCCTATAACAATATGTAAAACTCATACCTGAAATCAAAGAAACGACATTAAATGTTTATTATCCGTTCCTTCACAATTTTGTTAAGATTATTTTATATTTTTATAATTAAAAAATTAAACATGAATGTGAAAATTAATATTTGACATCTTTATGTCAACCATAAAAAAAGCAACTAAAGAATCATAGACAGCGCTATGCGCGAAATATAAACTTAAAGAAAAACTACAATCTTTTTCTTTACATATATAGACTAGCGGCCCGCCCCGGCTTCGCACGGGTGGACTTTTATACCCTACCCCTGCCCTACCCCTACCCTAACCCTACCCTACCCCTACCCTACCCCTACCCCTACCCTACCTCTACCCCTACCCTACCCCTACCCCTACCCTACCCCTACCCCTACCCTACCCCTACCCTACCCCTACCCTACCCTACCCTACCCTACCCTACCCTACCCTACCCTACCCTACCCTACCCTACCCTACCCTACCCTACCCTACCCTACCCTACCCTACCCTACCCTACCCTACCCTACCCTACCCTACCCTACCCTACCCCTACCCCTACCCAAAAGTATCCTATGTCCTTCTCCCAGTTCTTAGCTACCTCCCTACCAATTTTCAGCCAAATCGGTTCAGCCGTTCTTGAGTTATAAATAGTGTAACTAACACGACTTTCTTTTGTTTTTAAAATGTATTCTGCTATTCGGGACGGAAACAAATCCAACAAATCAAAAACCATGGCAATCGGTCCAGCCGTTCTCGAGTTATAAGTGTTGTAACAAACACGACTTTCTTTTATATATATAGATATCCATAAGATACAGTAGTATACATGTCAGTAATTTAATTTATCAATCAATTTCCGCAATATTAACTGAATATCACTTTTGCTTGGCTGATGCAAATAATAATTGCCGAACAATTTCATATTTGAAGGTTACTAAATGCGTAACTATGCCAGTAATCTACTAATTGAACAAAGGAACTGTAGTAAAGGATGTTAAATAACTGCGAAGAATTCTAAGCCATATTTCTTCACGAAAACCTATGTGGCCAACTGGTATAAGTTTCGCCTAAACTCTTGGAGGTCGTGGGATCGGGGTAGTCAATTCAAAGAAGAAGAAGAAGGCACCGATTGTCCCGATGAGCTGATGAGCCCGATTGTCATAATATCATCCAGCAATGAAATACTTGACAGCCTCCGCAGCTCCGTAGCGTAGCGGTATTTGGCTCGCTTTAAGTCTCGGAGGTCGTGGGTTCAATCCCCACACCGGACAAGAAATCTTTGTGTAAATTCTAAGATTTCTTTCCGGGTCTGGTTGGTTGAGAGACTACCCTCCGTGCCTCGGAAAGCACGTTAAGCCGTTGGTTCGGATTTTTATAACAATCTATAACAAGCGTATACCAGGGAATCGGCAGCAGCGTTTCCCTGTGTTTTACAACATAATACTGCGGTCACCAACCCGCCTGCCAAGCGTGGTGACTATGGCAAAAACGCTACCTCGGGAGGAGGCTCATCAGGATGAATGAAATACTACGGTTGAGACCCAATTATTAGCAAAAACCCCCTTCGGGAGCAGGCCCACGTTCAGCCGTGAACATTATACCGGCTGATGTTGAGGATGCAGTTTAAAGTCCTCTTTCTACCTTAATATGTTACTATTTAGGTACTACCACTAATATAGTAACTATTACTTTCTATCAAGATAATGCGTTAGTGGTGCTATAAATATAATCCATCGTAATGCTATTTTATGACCCTTTTAAAAATACAAGGTATTTTAGTGATAACTATTCTATATCTTATACTTATCTACCGCTAAAGTAAAGCTAATCGACAAAAGAACAAAACATACGTGTTACCGCAAAAGTATAGCTAATCAACAAAATATACATGTTACATAGGTACGTAATAGTAACTTGCACTTGACCCGTTTAATCAAAACAAAGGTATCGCGATTGCAGAACGGCATTCGTTAATAGACAAAGCTTTTGAAGTTGATTGCCTCTTTATGGTATATTATTTTTTTCTTAATAAACGCTTTGGCTGGCAGTTTTGCTTTTAGGATAAAATGTGATCCAAGATCAAAAACAGTTATAATATGTTACTTTTAATTTTTGCGTTTTTTCTTCATGTTGATTTTGGTTCTAATCGGCTGTCACTTGATAAATATCGAAAAATTACGTTTTTTTATCAATACACAAACCCTTTGCTTAATGCGGCCAATCCAAATGTAGGCCATTACTCAGACAGCACCTCGGAATGTCCTAGAATACCCGGACGACGAGATCACAACTTATTAACTAGCAGTACAGAGACTGCAAGAAACTTGTACCATTCCATCTGACCTGTGTGGAGGACCTGTGTGGAGTGCGTCCGCAAACTTCTGACCCTTAGTCTATAAAGAACATTCTAATGCCCTGGTAGACCCGAAGTCCAAGATGCTGCCCGAGAAACTTTGCAGATGGATTGCCAGCTTCCTCATGGAGCGCAGCATCAAGGTCGTTGTCGACGGTTCATGCTCCGACTCTATGCCCGTGAATGCTGGCGTCCCACAAGGCTGTGTGCTTTCGCCAACCCTGTTTCTTCTGCACATCAATGACATGTTACAATCAGATAACATTCATTGCTATGCAGATGACAGTACGGTAGATGCCTCCTACTTTGGCCGCTCCAACATTTCTCGGGCACACGTCCTTGAGGGTCGGAACAAACTTGTGTCTGAAATTGAGACTACCCTAGACCAAGTCTCAAATTGGGGCCATCGTAACTTGGTCAAGTTCAATCCCCAAAAGACACAGGTTTGCGCGTTTACTGCGAAAAAGGCTCCCATTGTCATACCTCCTCACTTTCAAAGCACTCCCCTTAATATCAGCCAGAGTATTGGGATTCTCGGCGTCGACGTCGAGAGTGACGTCAAATTTCGCGGTCATCTGGAAGACAAGGCTAAATTAGCCTCCAAAAAGCTGGGTGTCCTCGGCAAAGCCAGGCAGTATTTCACGTCGGCGCATCGCCTTCAATTGTATAAAGCGCAAATACGGCCGCATATGGAATACTGCTGCCATCTCTGGTCCGGGGCACCACAATATCAGCTTCTTCCTTTTGATCGCGTTCAACGTCGCGCAGCTCGAATCATCGCCGGCGACGAGGTTCCCACTAATCGGCTTGATCCTCTTACCTTGCGGAGAGACGTAGCGTCTCTTTGTATTCTCTACCGCATTTATCACGGGGAGTGCTCTGAGGAATTGTTCGAACTCATACCTGCCGCTGCTTTCCGCCTTAGATCCACTCGCCAGAACTTCCACCAACATCACCTGGATGAATGGTTGTCCTCCACCGTGCGTTTCTCGAGAAACTTTTTACCGCGCACGACCTCTCTGTGGAATCAATTAAAAGCGGAGGTATTTCCGATCCGGTATGACATGGCAACCTTCAAGAAGCGAGCCTATTCCTTTCTTAAAGGCCGGCAACGCACTTGCGACTCCTCCGGTGTTGCGAGTGTACATGGGCGGCGGTGATCACTTACCATCAGGTGACCCACTTGCTCGTTTGCCTCCCTCTTCTATAAAAAAAAAAAAAAAAAAAAATGCTCACGAACTGTATAGCAGAGCGCACAGTTACACTAAAGACTAAAAGCCATAACTTCCTCATGCGCAACCAGCGCGGACGTTTAGTTTAGTTCGAGGTCCAAGTCCCACAGGGAGCGCCATCTTGCGAAGATTAGGTACTTGGTTTAAGTCTTTAAAACCATTTAATGAGGCTGGATCCCCGCTCCCCTTTGTATAAAGGTGCAACACCTTGTGGCTTACTATATATGTCCGAAAACATTTACAGGGAATAAGTGTCATTATTTATTATGTTTTATTGAAAAGGCTACTGTGTTGGTACAGGCTTAGCGGGACTGAGTTTAGTTCAAAATCCTACAAACAAACAATAATAGCATAGAGTTAACAAGTTCTAAGATAAGACAATAAAGTCTAATTGCTCATAAAACCTACTGAATGTAAACGATAAAAGCAAAAATGTTTTTTTACGCAGTTTTCCGCTACAATAGATGTACAGTGTGGGAGCTTAGATGATAATGACTGAGTAATAAAATTTGTATGTATGTAGATGTAGAAGACATTTTTATTTGTGAAATATATGTGCTTTAGTTACTTAATTGATAATTGTACGTTTAACTACCTTTTTAGAAGACTATATTGATAGTGATCTTACCTGCAACTTAAATAGTAGGGAATGATTGTGTTGCCAGGTGTCCTGATTTGCGCGGGACGTCCCGATTTTCAAGGGGTCTGGGGACGCGTCCCGATTTGTACCTGATCGGGACGCTAAAGGTCCCGATTAATCAAAAAATGAAAAAAAAAACATTTAATTTAGGTAATCAATATAATACTATACTTGCACTAGTAATTAAATCCGGACTAAAAAAAACCCTTGCTTTTATTTACTTTCCCGATTTGCAACCCTAAGTCCCGATTTTTTTGACCTCATGTACCTACCGATTTATAACGAATCGGACGTGGCAACACTAGGTATGACTTTAATTAAAAAAATTGAAAAATTAAGCGAAACTTGCCATTTATTCGATATTATGATATGATTAATGAAACAACGTCAAAAAACACATTTTGTGACGTTTTTTGAATAATGTCCTACATCATGGAAAAATACCACATGCTGTCTGTCTTGTTACTACGGTAAGTAACACTGACCTGCGGTATTTTAGCAAATTCATTGTAAAGTGGAAGTAGATTATATTAGTAGTTGAAAAAACGTACAACTCATGTCATTATTTGTTTGCAACAAATACTGACATTATGAATGAATTGTATGTTTTTTTAAGTCAAATGACAATCGTCCGTTTAGCAACTGTTTTACAAAATTTGACTGCACCGGTGGCTCAGTGGTTACGGAAGTTGCTTCTGAGACCTGGTGTTCTGGGTTCGATTCCCACCCGGGGCAATTATCTGTGTGAACCACAAATAGTTGTTCTGAGTCTGGGTGTTCTTTGTGTCCGTGAAATGAATGTTTGTAAAGTCCCCCGCGACACAGGGATTTATTTCCCAAGTGCGGGAGTTGTCTTTTTTAAAAAAGAAAAAGAAAGAAAATTCACGCCTTAATGGGGATACACAAAGTTCATATAGAGAAATCGAAAATACACTGCCGAAGTCGCAGGTAAAAAAGTGACTAATAATAGTATTTATTTACAAACGAGGTTCAAATTAACTAATTAATTAAGACAACGTAAGGAGGTCAATGTCGACCTCTAAATATATTTTTTTAAGTGGCAGTTTGTAATGCATGTCCGAGGTTCATTCCACCTACACATTGGACTACATAGGTACTTATTGCAATGACCTATGAGTAACGTTTGTATAGATGATGTCGTCATCTCCACGTAACATTTTCATAATGTTCCATATCAGGTTGTAGCCTTAGAAGTTGGTAGCCTTGACTTTCAAACAAATACTGCGACCCTTAAGTCATCATATTGCTGTTTTTTATTATCTAAGAATTGGTTTTAATTAAATATGATGCAGTTGATTCAATTATTGCATAATATTTTATATGATTTTTTCTGACAAAACCGAATGCTAGTTACGAGTGTGTGATAAGTAACATTCGTTTCACTTAATCGTGTTTAAACACAATGCTGGTTCACTGATAGTTTAAACACAATGCTGGTTTACTGATAGCTTAAACACAATGCTAGTTCACTGATAGTTTAAACACAATGCTGGTTCACTGATAGTTTAAACACAATGCTGGTTCACTGATAGTTTAAACACAATGCTGGTTCACTGATAGTTTAAACACAATGCTGGTTCACTGATAGTTTAAACACAACGCTGGTTCACTGATAGTTTAAACACAATGCTGGTTCACTAATAGTTAAAACACAATGCTGTTTCACTAATAGTTTAAGTCGCGTTATAAACTATTAGTGAAACAGCATTGTGTCAGTACTACGTATAATGTCCACTGTTGAACATAGAAACCCGAAAGTGGTTTATAAAGTATCATTCCAGGATCAGGAGGAGAAGTTTAAGCTTCGGGATTCAGCAAATGCAGGCAATCTCAGACGATTAAAAAAAAACGTTGCACAAATAAAATAAACACATTTCAAAGTCAGATTGTCATTGACGTATTAAGATATTTATAAGAACTTTTTAAACAAGTTTGTTTTGATGACGGATACAACTCTTTAATATAAGAGATTTATTACAAAAGCTTTCTTTTGCATTCAGTCTAAAAATAATTATTATTTCTTAAGAGACTAGTAACACCTGTTTCAAGTCTGTTTAGTAGAATTAAAAACATGAATCTTGTGTAAAAAGACTGTTGTTTTTTTTATTTTTTAGCTTATTTCTAGCTTACAGATGCTGGTAAACCACGAGGGAATTTATTACTCGTGGGCATCCGTCACTTATCAATTATTCTTGAGTTCTGGCCCCTTCATTGTAGGAACATAATGTTACGGGCAATAACGATTAAGAAAGTTAACTATATTGATTAATGTTTTCTGTATGTCGGCTGTATTATTCTGTAATAGGAACGTCTGGGTCAAACCAAGAAGTGGTCCACCAAAGTATTTGAATTTGCTCACCAGCGCGTTATCGGCCATTCTTCTTTTTTCGTCTTCAGATCTCATTTCCGTGTCTTTTTTTAGTTGCATACAAACATATTGGCCTGGCGCCACCTTAGATTTAAATAATAATAATAATGTTTATTCAGAAATCCCAAGGAGAAAATCCATTAATCCCAAGGAGAAAGCTTTTGACTGAATTCCTTAAATAAGAGGAACCATTCAGCCGAACATAACAATATCGTCATTTAACCAAAAACTTTTTATAACCATTCCAGATGCAAACTCATTCCACCAGACCTCCAAGTGGATTGATGACGTGCGCACGGAGCGTGGGTCTGATGTCATCATTATGCTGGTGGGCAACAAGACGGATCTGTCGGACAAGCGGCAGGTGTCCACCGAGGACGGCGACCGGAAGGCTAAGGAGCTGAACGTCATGTTCATAGAGACTAGCGCGAAGGCTGGATATAATGTTAAGCAGGTTGGTTACTTAAGTTTAGTATATGCGATATGTTATCTTATTGTAAATATGACACGCGAAAGTTTAAAAGTATATATGGCTTTTTGTTCTGTCTATGGCAGCAATAATAGAAGGAGAAAAATAGATTAAGAAACTTTAAGTGTGGCCTTTTGAAAAACTTAGCTGCTGTATTTAACTGTTATGTCTTTTGATAGGATTTAATTTAAATTATATTGATTTTGTCTTAGATGTATAGTAAGTGAGTAATAATCATGATTGTAAGGATAGGTCGTCATGAAGGACTACAGGGAAAATTTTATTACATGCTTTTGGTTATTGCTGATAATAGAGTTAGACATTCCAAAATAGGTTTGCGTCATTTTGATTTTAGGTTTGTAACCAGATCAATATATTATCACTAAGCAACTTACATTGTAATTTATGTAGATCTAAAAGCAGTTTTATGAACTGTGAATATCAATATTTATTATTTTGTTGGATTATCTCCGCAAAATTTAAATTTAAATGTGTATAAATACAAATTAAATGTGAAGCTTAAAAACCTGATTGTAGGCCATTTGAACAGTTTATACAGAAATAATTTTACTATTCATATTTTTTTGTTAATTATTGACATTTACAAAAAATAATTACAAGAATTTTGCAATGTACTGTAATCAGTGCCACTTGCCATTCTCGAGGTTTCATAAGAGAATGCTAATGGTGTTAAATTAAGTTAACTAAAATTGAAAAAATAATAGTAGTGAATGTTCACTATATCATGGGAATTTTGTTTTATTTTACTATTAGTCCTGCGTAAGACCCGTTGGAAGTCCAAATATGTCTCAACGCGGTGTCGAAACAAATTGATTTGTTTCACTGTTCTCAGTATGAATTTACAAGGACCGCTTATAATGTGTCATTTGTTTAATAAGTAAATACACGTCGTAGAGGTTTATTAATTAAGATCATATTATAAACCACTATATTGATTGAGGCTGGAGAAAAAAAAAGAGATTGACGTGCGCACGGAGCGTGGGTCATCATTATGCATTATGCCCATAAAAAAAAGAAACAAAAAAAATATTGTATTGGGTTATGTCATGTACCTATATGGTTGTAATGTGTACTGTTAAAATAAAATAGAGATACTAATGTGACTACCTCTTAAATGGAAGAAAAAGCTTTCATAGAAGTATTTTCTAAAATCTTTGCCTAAAACGATCAAGTCGTTCTCCGTTTTGCGCTTTTCTAAATATGTATTCATAGTCAAATCGTTTCTATGTCGTAAATGTGATTACATAAGTGATGAATGATGATAACAAATAACCATATTGTGTTATTGTGTACTTAAGTGTAAACCGCTATTCGTGAGTCATCGGCAGCGCGATAGAGTTACCACCGCGACACATCTTGAATAATAAATAACTTCAAGTGAATATTAAAGAAATTGACAGCTTTTATAAGTGTATATATCTTTAAGCATAATTTTTATTGGTTTTAGTAATGATAATAATCTTTTTTCTATACTAAAGGAGGACCAATAAGAGGAACTGGACTAATTTGAAAAATTACAAAAAATAAAAAGATACGTTATCCAGAAGTAACATAGTCTATACTAGCTGCGCCCCGCGGTTTTACCCGCGTTACTCTGCTCCAGTGGGTCGGAGCGTGATGTTTTGTATAGCCTATATGTTAATCCAGCGTATAAGCTATTCCGGTGCAAAATTTCAGCCAATTCCGTTTAGTAGTTTTGGCGTGAAAGAGTAACAAGCCGTCCGTCCATACTTACAAACTTTCGCGCGTTTATAATATTATAGTAGGATTAGTAGGATTTAATGAAGAAATTCCTAGAGGAACGGGAACTACGCGGTGATATCGCGGGAAACTAGTTGTTACATAAGTACGGCAATCGAGGACTACGACCTTTCGGCTGCCAAGCGGTTAACTTAAACTATGTATACTTGCAATACATATAAGGGCCTGAAGCGGCCGTAGCCCAATGGCTAGGGCGTCGGACTTGTGATCTTGAGGTCGCAGGTTCGAACCCCAGCCATTGCACTACCGACATAAACCCACTCGTAACACAAGCATTTTAGCTTAGCACGAGAGGTTAACAAGAATACTAGTAGAATGCAAAACTGATAGTAATCTTTAAAAAAAACATATAAGGATTATCACATACACCTTATATTCCGATGCGCTCATGGGCCCGCGAATTGTAAAGGCAGTTGCATAATAAAAATCTAAAAGTCCCTCACTAGCCATTTCCCTGAGCTAAGGTAACTCACAGGGGGCGTCCACTTTCGTAGGTTGTTTAGTTTGTCGTAATTTAACCATTCAATTAGGCTGGAGCATCACTCGCCTTTATTCCCATTGGAGTTGAAAAAGCGTCGTGGCGTGACATAGCATAGGTATGTCCAATAAAAAAATATAAAACACATTGTACCTATTTAAAGTTTGGTTACTACTCACACGTTAAATCAGAATATAATTTGGTTTTGAATGCTCAACAAGGTGGACATTCGATGATTCATTTAAAGTTCAAATTTCAAAATCATTTCTTCCGTAAAAATGGTTATATTGTTATGAATCGTCATATTTTTTACCTACCGCGCAGTGCGTGATGTGGCGGCTTCTAAGAAACACTGCCAAAAAACTCAGTAGAAAGCTCTTGATGATGATTTATTTGTTCTAATGATACCTATTTTAATTCCAGTTATTCCGACGAGTAGCAGCCGCCTTACCAGGCATGGACTCAGCCGAGAACAAGCCACCGGAAGACAGTATCCTTTTTATTATAACCTATAAAAGGTTTTTATAAGTGGGCCACATCTGATGATCAAATTTTCTTTGTTTTTGAATATTTTACACCGTTAAATTTTGGTTGTGGTTTTCTTGCCGTAGAATGATTTGCCCTTAGCTATATTATCTGTTTAATTAGCAGTTTTACTCTAATAATATAAAAACAAATCTTGAACTTAGGAAGTTACTTAGATATCATAAAAGTATCACTCGAATATCGAACATACAAAATGAACTAATCTATCAATGTTTAATGTTCAGAGCATTTTAAGCTCATCAGTGTAATTTAGGCACAACAGTAGCGATTAGCGAGATTTATGTGGGTGAACAAGATGCAGCACATTATAGCAACAGTTTCCCATCACCTCACCATACCAAGTAGTTAAGGTCACCAGGTCAGTCTCCTTGATTAACCTGGGTGATACCGGGTTGGGTCATAGGTGATTGGAATAGACTGAAGATTCCGCCTTTAACTCCTTGGCGATATTACCTTAGTGTTCAAGGTATACTAAAAAATCTACCCCGTGAAAAAGTTAAAAGGACCATAACACTTATCATATTCTTAATTATTAAAAAAAAAAAGATTTTTACTTTTAAGATTATAAGACAAAATCATTCCACATGAACATAACTATAATTTGACGGTGTAAAAGAAATGCATGGTGGGGCTTGTTAACAGCGGAAAAAGCGGGTTATTAATGAGTCACTTATTAATATCAGGATTTTTAATGATGCTTACAAATAACCCTTTTATTTTGACTGACAATATATAAGAGAGCATGTGCATTCGCTTGGTAGGTAGTGATAATCTAATATTGCTTTTATATGAATGCTGTTAGGGTTGTTTCTACAATGATACGTATAATAATAATGTGCTCGGTTGGAGCTCTCCTCGTCTTTACGCCTGGTGAAGTAGCAAAAGTCTCATGGCTAAAAAATGTCCGCTATAACAATTATAATAATAATAATAATAATAATAAATTTATTTATTTTCATTGGTGCACAAATTTATACAGTAGGTACAATACATTTAAATAATCTAGGTAATACAATATGGTGCCTGTATAGAATTAAATCTGTGCCACAGGCGCTATGGGCACTTGATTAGTATAAAATAATGATCTTATTTATGTAATTTTAACAATATTTATTATAGACATAAAACTATGCATAAAATTAACTAAACATTAAATAAAAATACTTATCTACTTAAAATACTTCAAACAGTAATATGAAACCTATTTTTATTTGACGACAGTCAGCAAATCTTCCGTGCGCTCATAATTTAGTGTTTGTAAATATTCGCAAACTCGCGTTTTAGATTTTGCATAGTTTAGGTCATATATTGATGTTTCTTTGTTTATTTTATTATACAGATAGGGACCCAAAAATGCAAAAAACCTATTAGTATAAATTAGTATAAATTAAACTTAAAGCGTGAATTACATTAGTGATATATATAGGAGTAATATCCAAACATAACAAGTTTATAGCTTATTTAAATTGCACTGTAATATAAACAACGATGATTTTTGTAAAATGTTATCAAATATAAGTCAAAAAATCAAAATATTCTTAATTTAAATAGACATGTTTAAAATATTAAAAAAAAATTACTAGAGTATTGAACGATTTGGCTAAATTATTTTTTTGTTGTGTTCGTAATTGTATGGAAGAAGGTTTGTAAACTGAAATAATGATTCACTTTATGTACTTTATGACTTGCTCTCTTATATTATTTCCCCTCTAACTGATACGATGTGGTTCACTTGGTACTGAACCTGACCCCCTTGATATTAACAATGAAATAGTTTAAGTATATAATACAATTTAAAGGTTTTTACTCACAAACGCGACACGCTCGTTCATACACGCACATACATATCTAAGTAATATATTTAGTGTGTTTTGTTCATATTGCTAGAGATTGTTTTGTCCGGAGTATCGTTGATATGGCGCATCGAACTTTCACTATTTGTATTTTTTGTGTGGAATCAGATACAAGGAAGTAAGGAAAAGCCATTTTTAAACTTCAAGACACGAGATTTATTTTTGTCTTTTAAAAAATATAGCTGAATCTGTAGCCAATTAAAGAATAATCTGGAACTAGGATTAGCAGTTTATAACGATGTATTGGATGACGGTACAAATGGGAACGCGGCATGACAATGCATGGATCTCAAATGGCTTACAAGCCTAATAAGCAGTGGTATGCAAGAACGGTACTCGGGTTAAGTATTCACTTTAGTAAGTAGTGTCTCACTGTCGTGGTATCTATGTCTATGGTAATAAAAATCATCATAGTGACACTTTTTTTTTCAAAGTGACATCTGACTTTCCCAAGTAAATCCATAGTCTAACGTGTAGTTCTTGCATACAGGGGTGAGTCTGACGAGCTATTTTAGAACGTTTTACCTAATTACGAATCAGTTCTAAACTCAAATTATATTGAACAATCAGTGATAATGGCGGTATCTTGACATAACTAAATCAAATGTCAAATTCATAAATAGAATTGGGATGTCAAGTTCTTTTTTTAAACTGCGTATCTGATTCCACTGTCCGTGTCGTTTCCACCGTTTTATCACAATGTATAATCAAGTGTCGTGCCCGGATGGTGGTGGTTTATTAACGCCTGTGTTGTAAGTAATTTTAACGTTACTAATATTATGTGTTACATATTATAATATATGTTATACCTGTACATTTATAAATACTTGTCTCATCGTTTGCTATATCTTTTCGGACACACGGGTAAATTGATTTGATATGTTTAAAATGTTTGGTTAGTTTTTTCCGTTTCATTATTTATAGATATATATAGATATTTTTTTATATTATATGAACAATGTTCATATAATATAAAATAATATACATACTAAGAAGACACCATAAATAATCGATAAGTCAAATCTGTTATTATGTTTTTTTATTTCAAACTTTAGCACAAAATATCGTACTGAGGTGGACTAAATGCCGTAGGCATTATCTACCAGTTGATCTTAGGGTGGTGCAGAGACAGTGGTGGTAGGTTCGATTTATAATAGGTATTATAAGTATAATGTTTAAGAAAAAAAAACTGTTGTTGTATACAAATTTCCAACAATAAATTGTCTATTATTTCGTATTTTTATAATAAGTTTAAAAACGGATACAAAAACCATAAAACTATTTTACTGTGTGAATAATGGCCTGTGTGTGCGGAAATATATTATTTATTATATATTGATATGCTTTAACGATGCTGCCATAATCTTTCTTTCGTACAGTCAGCAAAATAAGTTAAAAATTTCGATATTATACAGGGTGTCCAAGAACCTGGCGTCCAACTGGATTCCCACGATGCCCCAAGTTCTAACAGTACTCAGAAAAATATTTTAAAAAATCCACCCCATGTACTTACAGAATTATACTGATTTAAAAAAAAAAGGGGAAATGAGCACCCTGTGACATACTTTTGAATGCTGTGACTGCTAATGCTGATAATTTCGATATTTCTTGGAGGTTTTGTAATCTAGGGTATTGCTGTGTCTAAACAGAATGTAAAAATAAAGTACTTATTGTACCATTTTAAAATAAAATATTATTTTAACTAAAGGTGATATGGAAAACTATTGAATTTCGCAACTTTGACCGACTGTAGTGTAAAAAAAATGTACCAAAATAGTATGGCAAGTGACGTCAAATTTTGACGCGTTTATTCCTCTTTTTAAAAAGGTATAATACTTACACATTAATTTGAAAAAAAAATATTTGATAATATTTTTACTCAACAACCCAATTTTTACGAAGTGCCTACCTACTAACGGTAACTGTCGGACCCTTTCTTATCTTAGAAACTGTTATGTTACTACTATTATTTACTTCGGTTCCAAGAGTGAGCAAGAAGGAAATACACACAAGTAGATGGGTTCCCAGTAGAATAAAAGCAAAGAATGTTAGTTTAAAGATATTTTATTACAATAAATGTTCAAAATGTTGACCACCCGCGGCAATACAAGCTCTCACTCTCCTTAAAAAGGACCGCTTTATGTTTCGCGAGTAACTTTTTTGACGTATCACCTGCACTGCTTGTGTTATCTTCTCACGAAGGTCAGCGATGTCATTAATGGGCTTCGCATAAACGAGCTCCTTCATAGTTCCCCAGAAAAAAAAATCCAGCGGATTTAAGTCAGGTGAGCGGGCTGGCCACGGGATTGTTCCTGATCGCCCAATCCACCTGTTCGGGTATTGCTCGTCCAAAAACTCTCTAACGGATACGCGAAAATGTGCTGGACAGCCGTCGTGTTGGAACCACATATCTGGTGGGGTCTCTTCTAGTAAGTTTGGCAAATCATTTTGAAGAAAATTTAAATATGATTCGCCAGTCAAATTCTCGGGCATCTCAAATGGACCAATAATATTCCCACAGAGAATACCGGTCCACATGTTCACTTTGAACCGGTACTGGGATCTATCTTCTCGCATCAAGTGCGGATTTTCCACATGCCACTCGTGCAAGTTGTGTAGGTTCATGTAGCCATCCTTCTTAAATGTTGATTCATCTGACCACAAAATTTTGTCGATAAAGTTTTCGTCTTCTCGATGTTTTTGCAGGATTGTTTCACAAAACGCGACTCGGCTCGGATAGTCTCGAGGTAAAAGACTTTGCACTCGCTGTACGTGGTACGGATGATATTCTTCTTTTTGGAGAATACTGTGTGCTGTGCTCTTCGGTATCCCCGTATCAGCTTCTATTCCTCGCACAGAGATGCTTGGATTTGCCGACACCGCCTCTAAAACTTCATCGCGTATGAAGTCATTTACGGGTCGTCCTTCACCAGCTACTTGATTGGGGAACCGCCCGTCACATAGTGATCTGTGCACATTAATGAAAACTCGATGGTCGGGATATCGCGTAGCCCTCGGATACCTTTCTCTGTAAAGTCTCGCTGCAGCTCGTCCATTACCTCTACATTCTCCATAAATGTAGTGCATATTTGCGTATTCTTGCGGAGTGTAGGTCGCCATGGTAGCACACACAAAACACAAACTGTCCAAACACAGGCAAAGGTCGTCGTAAAGAGTTCGTTTCAAAGTCCAGAGCACAAAGAGTAATCGAGTCCAATAAACAAAGCTTTAAATCGTAGTACGTGATCAATGGTAACAATAAGAGAGAGGTGCGTAGTAACGGCAGGAGGCAGTGACGCGTACTGACCGTACTGTTATCCTAAATAGCACGATCCCAGATAGCGTCACTATCTATCTCACTCGCACCTCTAACCTTTTTCTCCCTCACTCTTACCTGAATAATGGGGTACCATAAAGAAGAACCAGCAAATCGCAAAGATAGTTTCTGTCTTGCTCCCTCCTGTTGTAATAACGAATCACTATGGTGAGATGCATGCACATACCGTCCCTTACGGTCTAACCTGTTTTTTGAGAGGCCTGTTGTTATTTTTATGAGCATACAATAGTAATTCTTTAGAGGTTAGATTCAATTCGTCGTAAATTTTTCTTTCTAAGAATTCTGTAAGACATCGTAAAAATTGGGTTGTTGAGTAAAAATATTATCAAAATATTTTTTTTCAAATTAATGTGTAAGTATTATACCTTTTTAAAAAGAGGAATAAACGCGTCAAAATTTGACGTCACTTGCCATACTATTTTGGTACATTTTTTTTACACTACAGTCGGTCAAAGTTGCGAAATTCAATAGTTTTCCATATCACCTTTAGTTAAAATAATATTTTATTTTAAAATGGTACAATAAGTACTTTATTTTTACATTCTATTTAGACACAGCAATACCCTAGATTACAAAACCTCCAAGAAATATCGAAATTATCAGCATTAGCAGTCACAGCATTCAAAAGTATGTCACAGGGTGCTCATTTCCCCTTTTTTTTTTAAATCAGTATAATTCTGTAAGTACATGGGGTGGATTTTTTAAAATATTTTTCTGAGTACTGTTAGAACTTGGGGCATCGTGGGAATCCAGTTGGACGCCAGGTTCTTGGACACCCTGTATATATTTGATTCCCACTAGATGCTTAGTTGGGTGAAAACCTTTAATGTGGTGATTTTAGATAAATATACAGTAGTGTTTTTTTTTATTAATAGATTAAATGTTTTTTCGTAGTAATTACAAAAATGCAAATCAACATAGACAACCTAGCAAGAGCCAATGCGATGCAATCAGTTTTTCATTTGGCAAAAGTTTTGTGCTTATTTATCTTAAAATTAAGAATTTATTAAAACCGTATACAGTAAAAGTAATTGAGAATTTATTTGATTGTGAAAAAAATAACTCGTATATTCATATAAAAAAGTTTAATATGGCAGCTATATTGCCAAGTAAGGTTTTTAAATATAATTTTGTGCTTTATTGGCATTTTTAACGTTGCTGACTGTACATAAATTATTTATTTGCACCTTATACTTCACCTTCTATATACTATTATTATTTATATTTATATAGATATTGCTATTTTACCCTTATTTGCGCTTTTAGACTAACACTTTTAACTAACATGGAAAAAATGCATGTCAATGAATGTGTATGTACTATCAAGGACATTTACGGTTTACCATCTGTGAAGGGAAAATCGCTTGCACTAGTGTGGTACTGCACTAGTGTAGTATTAACATTGGTATAACTTTATGCCATGAACTGCGGAATTCATAAGATTTTCTTCTAAAAATGGTACACCGTGTATGAACCTGATGGTACTTCTAGTGTGTAAAAATTGTTTCTATATATAGGTTGTATTTCAAAGCAACTTCTTTGTGATGAGGTGTCGGTAAATGGATGGTCGTATTAGGTATAGCCTATTTACCCATTATAGTCTGAATTATGGAAATTTTAGTTAAACATATTATTTGAATGTGGTATGAATATTCGATCGTGCGATCTTAGTTACGTGTAAACAATTTTGAATAAGAAATACGGTTTCACAATTCCCACTTCACTGATTAAATTACATACTTATTTATAATATTTGAAAACAAAAAACGTTTTGATTGTAATATGCTATGATTAATTTTAACTAAGTTTTATTGGATAAATATATAGGTAAAACTACAACTTTATCGAGATGAAATTATTTCATAAGTATAAGGAAGGAATCATGAGAGCTTTTGGATCCATTAGTAGGTCGACAATGTTGATTCTGGCAATTTTTTATATAATTGAAAAATGCTTTTAATTCAAATATCAAATGCGATTTTTAAATTTTTACTAATAATTTTTATGAATATTACAAAAGAAATGTGTTAAATTTACTTTTCAATTCAGTTTAGCTTACGGCGTAAAAAAAATCATTTTTGTCTATGTCTCTTAATTAAAATTTTCCTTTCAGTAAATTTTCTTTAACCACTTTTAAGATTGCATACATACCAACGACCGATTTAAAACGTGCCATATAGTAACCTAAACCCTTCCTATTTACCGACATGCCATTCGCTTGGATCTTCTAAGTAGAACCATTTTATTTTCCTTAATGTGGTTGTCCAGTGCACGAGGTCATCCTGCGTCAAGCGCCCGGCGACAGCAAGGAGCCCGACGGCGGCTGCGCCTGCTAGAGCGAGCCACGCCCGCCGCCCGACCCGCCACGCGCCACTCCTCACACCGTACACTCACCAAGCGATTCTGGTGTGTTTGTACCAATATTTGTATTGCTGTGTCTTATCAACTGACATTCTGAATAGGTTGTTGCTAGCTTTATGAAAATATAAGGTCTTAAATTTAACTTTGACGGAGGATGAGGAAATTTATTCATCAAGATTATAGACTTCAAACATTGGGTGATTGGATACCATCACGGATACAAAATTTATATTATTGGTGTATAGTTATGTGCTAAAATAAAGTCATTTGAATTACTGAGAACACGAATAATAGACGAACAAATTAAAAGAAAATAACATAACTTTGTTAGCTAATCTATAGTTTCTGTCTTCTGACGTGACGTAGTAATGTCAAAGTTGTGAAGTAGACGTGTGAATAGGTCTCTCTCCATATTGCTTTCTAGGTTAGAATGACTTCTCTAAAAGTAGTAGGGTCCTATTCTCAAGTCGCACTGAGGTTGTGGTATCGGCTCGGTGACGGCGGGGCGCATCATCCGATCTGATTCGTGCTCGCGTGCTTTTGTGTGTTTGTCTACAGTGATATTAGATATTAACGTACATTCGAGTAGTTGGAATTGTAAGGCATAATAATTTATGACTCGAACCATTTTAATAGACCTTCCTTCCTTTGGAATCGGACATGCCATAATTTAATTTATTGTTTGATGTCTTCAAGCGTATTAGGTGATTGTTTTTCATGTTTCATATTATTATATAGGGTTCAGGTTTCAATGTTTTAATTCCATACTTCGTGAAGGCAAAAACATATATATTTTTCTTACTAAAACACGCTTTGTGTTATTAATAGTCGAGCAAATGTTACATAAAACCTTCTTATATAAAAATATGAGTTATGAGAAATATAATTAAATCCAGTCATAGCAGAAATAAAAGTATTTTATATTCGTACGATGACCTCAAATGCCATTGACGGAAACCGTGCATCTAATTTGTTGATGAAATTAATTGTAATTTATTAAAATTTTGTTTATAAATTAAAACTTTAACTTATATGGTAACTTATTGTCGTTTTTATACGCCATTTAGCCAAGGAATGTATGATAGATAATGTATCTAGCAATTAAAAAAAATCACAATAATGACACATGTCATTCAAATTCAAAAGCTTGAATATGAATATATTTGGACTATTTTATTCTGTTTTTTTTTTCTATTTTGATTACGAATGTAAAATCTTCTGTATCTACATGACTTAGCTTATAGCGAAGCTAATAAGGTCTATTCAAAAAGGTGTTGTGCTATTTTGACTTTGCATTTACACAAAAGCACTATGCAATAGCCGCACTAGGAAAATGAGTACTTATGTGGGAATTTTAGAATCACTTTGCGTTATATATGTTAGGATAAGATAATATAAGACCACAATTTGCAGTTGTAATGTTGAAAGACATCGCTTTATATTAAACTTAAGGTTGTTCAATGATAATAAGAAATATATTGGACGGATTAGATGCCTACATTCTTTATAAATTGCGCCAAAATTCTGATAATCAGTACATTTAGTAACGCTCTCTTTTATTAAGTTGAGAGCGATGGCTAAATCCTAAATAAACTTGAATATTGAATAACAAAACTCTGCAAGGTTTTACCCGCAAAACAATTATGCGCATTAGTAAATGTGAGTCTGATATCATAAATTCCCGCATTTTTTATCCTTTTGATTATAATATTAACATATTCTAAATGAAGTTTTTTTTTATATTTAAGCTCGTATGAGACTGACACTGCAAGCCCTTTAATTGATAACTTAACTGTGAAAGAATCGGTTGTTTTTCTGCCATTAAACATTATCTATTTGCTTCTCTTTTTCGCAAAACGAGTAAAAGAGAAGGAAATACTGATTTGATGTCTCGTGGTTGAAATTTTGTGTACTTTATTGGGTGAAGGTAGAATATCTTGTACGAAATATGAAATGACAAGAATGTTTGTTATTGAGAGAGAATTAAAGTGTTTATTGGGATGAACAGTGGGGTGTGTAGTTCTCATATTAAAATGCGATGCGATGAAAGTAAATTCTATGGTACATTGTTATGTCTACGTTCTACATTACTTCTCAAACACTTTATACATAGAGAGGTCCAGATAATTTTCTATTTCTATCATGTTATACATAAAAAGTTACCTAGCAATGCGTGAACACTTTCAATACCATTGTGTTTACTAGTATGAGAATAACACACGATTAATTTAGGTATTGCTTTGTATTTTGTACATAGCATGTGGCCGCGAGATTTCTTCCATTGACCATATAATTAACTCAGGGTTCCTAATTTTTTGGAGTGGTATAAAATAATGACTTATCTGTCGATAGTCGCCTAGTATCAGGATTTGAAAAATCCACATATTATGCGGTTGATCGATGTACATAGAAACATAATGTAATGAGAAATTCCGCGGCTTCCTGTACATTAGTATTATTTATTTACTTAGTGCTTAAGAGCAAACTTATTGATACTTACGTCGAAATGATGTTAGTGAGATTTTCACAGCTAGCTTATCTCAACATAATGAAGAATTTGTAACACGAAATATGTACCATTCCATGCTTTGTTTATCATATAAATATATTATAACAATATACAATTTATAATAACCTTTGGCCTCGTAATAAATGATACCTTTTGTGCTTATTAAATAGTTAACAATAAATTATTTTTATAATTTATTTTAGGTGCAATAATTTAGTAATTGATGCAGCTGTATATATAAATATTCAAAAAGTTTCGACTGTGGATATCAAATGTACATTTTAGTTTACTGGATTTTATTTTAAAAGGAAATTATTATTCTTAGGTCTTTATAATAACAATTTATCGTGACTATTATTAAATTTTATTTGTATAAAAATATATTTGTGACGTCATTAACATTATGTTAGAACATATTGGTTAAATTAAAACATAACTACATATTTCACCGCATCTTTGATGTGCCAGCTGATCAATACCATTCAGTATTTCATTCACTCAGCTATTATCGTTCACTCTTATGATAAACTTACTTTTTGTTCGGAATAAGCCATATCCAGTTTCAAGCCATATTCAATTCGAATATCGAATTGAAATAATAATTCATGATTGATTACAGGATGTAGTCAATAGTAAATATCGAGAATTAAAATAAGTTAAACATCAACATAATAAAATATTAAAAGCTTATAATAATTTTACATCATACAATATGTTGAATTTAATAAATTGATAGTAAATTTGAATGGAATACTGTTTGGCAACACCTAAACATTATGTTATATTCGTCTTGAATTTGTAAATATCCGTATCACGCAGATTTATTTTGAATAAAATATTTAAAACACTAATTGCTTTTGTTTAATTTAAGACTTATTTGAGCTTGTACTATGGAACTGACTTGAGTCAAATCTAGTAGATGAAATAGTATTAATAAGAGAATATACTAACTCCAATAGTGATGAGTATGATCGAGTATTTAATAAGAATATCGTTGAGCATCGAGACGAGATTATTTTGAATTCAAATGTAATTTTGCGGCAGTTGTAAAAAAATTAAATAAAGATGTCGCCCGTTGGACTTTTTATTTTTTTCTTTATAATATTTTTTCTTTATTTAAAAAAAGGACATTGTGTTAAATATTGTAGTAAGATAATACACAGATTCATCTACTAAATGGAAAACAAGTTTTCGATAATAAATATAAATTTGGACAAATAATAATTTAAAATTAATTTAAAGTTTTGTCAGCCTGTCTAGATGATAAATCCTTAACTGTGTACCAGCGGTGGACCTGCAGACGCAGTCCCCGATGTGCTCGGAGCAAGAGGGCAACGAGAGTGGCTGCGTGTGTTGAGCACCCGCCGCCCCCACCCGCACGCTTCACCGCACAAGTATCGATACCTCCCATCACTACATCGATTCCGTTTATCGATACCGACTTTTTACTTTTTTATTTTTTCAACGAACATGACAATGTTTTTGAATTAAGAATTGAAACGCGATAGAATTAGCGGGATTTTCGCTCATGTGACACGGAACTGCTTTTCTTAAGGTATTGTCGCTTATGACTTTTAATGTAACTAGCAGTGATGTACCATATCACTTAAGCGAGAATCACTGCCTTATGTATGGTTAAGTAATATTATTGGCGTTAACTGATTTCTGTGATCATAACTAAGTCTCACTAAGTTGTTTAAGATTTTTTAATGTCTTTCATATAAGATAAATAAACGTTTAATCATGTTTTAGCAGTTTTTAGTTCTTAAACTAGGAAACTTGATTTTTTTTCTACAGTATAAAAATATCTCTCTTTTATTTAATAATAATTGGATTAATTTAAGTTTCGTCTATTCAAATAATCCATTTAAGTATATATATAATATCAGTACCGTTTAACTTTTGTTAAACTAGAGATTTGATGTGTCGACCGCGGTACATTTTGAATATACATAAATTGATACTTTTTATACAAATCATATAAAAAGTAAACGTTTAGTTTATTTCAATGTGCACCAAAGCTTCTGCGTTGTTGCATTAAACGTTTTTGTCACTAGAAGCGTAGGCCATAGTCGTCAATAGCAACAACAAAATATTCAAAATAAGGAAATGTTTGTATCTGTATTATTTAAGCATACTATTATATTGTTATGTTGGTAAGAAGCTGGTATATGTCGTTCCAGAAAGATCTGTCATTGATCTCACAGTTATTGATTTTCACCTTCAGTTATTGATGTTATAAATACTTATACATATACGGCAAACTTAGAACAAGCGGCTAGAAGCCCTTTTAATAATGAAGATTTTATTGGTATACTCTAGCTTGCCCAAAGGTTGCCGATCACTTTTCTCGAACGACATATGTACCTAATTATTTTACCGAACAGACTAACTGATGCGATGAATTTCTGTCTCCAAAGGTGTAAGTTATACCCCTGTTTTTGTATTGCGTTGAGGGATTCAAAGCTGTTTTTTCTAGGGGGAAGGCAAGCGGAAATGTTTTAAGCCGGCTCTGACTGTATACTATGTAAGTAAAAGTAGGTAATGGTTCCGAGTTTCAAAGATTGCGTACTACTCTACTTATTTCTTTTTTCTCCAGGGATATTTGCGTTACACATCTGCTCCACCACAGCTGTATTTGTATGTCGTGAATCCTCTATCGAAGCTTCTTGGTATACAACTTAAACAATAAGGCAGTGGTTCACACACTATAACTGATGTTCCTCCTAATACTAGTGTTGGAAACCCTATATTTCTGTTTTATATTATCATCAAGGCTGAGATTGCGGTATGTTATAGGGGCGCGCTATCTCTGGAGAACTTCTTCTTGGACCTCGGCTCAGGGCGGTCGATGGCGGGGGGATTGTGGAATGATGACGTTTACATTTTTAGGGGAGTTTTCAGTTGATTGTTTATATAGGGACACACACAATTCGAATGATCGCTCCAGTTTTACACCCATAATTAGGCTCATAGTAACTACCATACATATCTAATGGATGTTTTCAAAAATTACAACGAATTCTTCGTATGAATTTATCGAGATTGATTTCGTCTTTTCGAAAAGGTAGGTCGGAAGTAAGTGCAAGTTTAGAACTTCAAATTGCAAATAGTTTATTAAACTTTCATACTTATTTTCAGTTAATGGCATACTTGATAAAATACATTAAATTATAAAAAATGCATGTTCTCACTGCCAAATTAATATTAGGTACGTATATTCAGAGGCTCTTGCAAGGGAATGCTAATAGTAAATGCATGTTACCTATATTATTATGTATATTGAAAGTTGGACAAATATGGGTATTTTGGATTATGTTATTAAAACAAGTCTTAGGATGATAATAGATGAAGTAAGGGTTTATGTGTTCAGCTATTAATAGTTAATCTTATCTTTTTACTGGAGAATACATCGTAAAGAGCCAAGTAGTACATAGAAACAACTGATATTAGTTACAAGTACCTAAGATCTTCTGATTAGTAGGAAATTATGTAACTATTTCAAGTTTACATCTATGATTAATTTTCTGACTTCTAGAATCAATTATCGTTCACCGCTTATTTTATATCTTACAATATAATAATATTTAGGTTTTCTGCTATCGTTACATCACGCGTCGTTTAGTCTGCCCACAAATTTTAAACTTTATAGTAGAATTTCAAAAATTTTCTCCTGGGGAAAACCGTTACGTATCCTCCCTGGACTGGACTATGTGGACTACCCCTTTCCACCACAATGTAATAGTATGTCAATTGTAACAGACGTAAACTGATATACTTATGGTCTGGGTACTCCTCCAAATATCAGTATCGTGGACAATGGGAACTGCAAATGGTGCTTTTGTGTTATTCTCGTAAAAAAAAGGCCCAGGAAATCCGACTGGCTCTTTCTATTTCTGGCCACGTTTACTGCAGTATAAGGGATCAATGGAACACTAGTCCGCTACTCCTCATGAGTCTCCAAGGGTTTCGGGGACATGCAACTCCCTTTAAGGTTTAGAGGCTCAAGCAGCCTAGTGTCCTATTTATTGATTACTCTTCTATGGCTAAAGCGACAGTGTGGTTGCGAATAGACTAATCTTTAGCAATATTTTATCTCTATTTCGACACTATATAAATAAGTCATTTGGTCACTTTATAACGGGCAATGTGCGGTCAGTATACTTAATGCTTCTCTCTTAGTTATGTTAAAAGAAAATCATTTACCATATAAATACCATAGATACATGCAGAGGATTTTGTTGTTTTCTGAAGTGTGGGGAGAGAAGGATGTTATAACTTGTTTTAATTTATTTATTTACTTCAAAATGAGCGTATTGATGCGGTTCTCTTGGTATTAATTCTAAGGTTATCGTATATTTTGGGATCGAGATATATTGAGATGTGAAGAATTGGGATGTTATAAAACCTTAAGTATATATTTATCGAGATTCTTTATTTTATTATTTTTAAGTATAATATGCAATAGGTACACCATAGTCGCTTCTTTTAAATTGTAAATTGCTTTAAATAACGAAATATTGATGAACACAGGAATGCTCATGCAATGACTGAGATATGTGATAAGAGATTGTCAAATCATTTGTATGTAAAAGTTTTCAATCAAGAGTAGACTCAAATTAATTGCGAACCTTTTATTTCTATATAGGTACATAGCGTGTAAATGGAGATAAAACCAAAGAAAGATGCGCTGCCATTGGGAAAAAACCATGAGACAAGAGAGTAACCAGCCATGTCTTTGTACTATAAGCGAAAGCTCAAATTAATGTTTTATTTAGTTCATATAAGTTCTATTCTTGATTGATACACTCGAAGAAGCCTGTAATTACGGCTATTGTGATTTGCCCAAAAGTTTGTCTAATGAAAGCATGTATGATCTCAGAGCTGCAGGGAAAATTGATTTTGTTAAACATTGGATTTTAATGTCAATATTATTATGTAAACAAGTTACATGCGGTCGATTAACGAGTGGTGACATATCCGTACGCGATGTAGTATGCCAGTTGCCTTTGAATTATGATTTAAATATAACACAATAAGATACATAATTAACTGTTTTTATACACGAAACCAGAGCTCAATTTATAAGGTGTGGGAATGACAATTGGTACGGAAACTTGTAAATGTTACTAGGAATTTTTAGACTGAATGATAGCTGTGTAAATTAAATCATCAGACAAGAAGTTTCTTCAATCTACCTTTGAATATAGTGACATGCAAATTTACCATATTGGTGCTCTTAACGCTACCGATTATCGCTATAGACCAAGGGTGGCCAACCGGTCGATCGCGATCGACTGGGCGATCGACTGGTCGATCACGGCAGCTATTACATTCGATCCACTTGTGATATTTTAGTCCATGTCGGTCTACACATACGTGCCACAAATGCACAATGTCAGTGTTTTTCGTATAATAATCTGAAAAAAAAAGACCATATATCATTCGATTGAGTTATACGATACGTGATACAAAGTTAGGTATGCCATTAGTCGATCGCACACAGTAAACAATCGATCTTAGGTCTTATTAAGTTGGCCACCCCTGCTACGACGGCTCGCCATTAAAATGTACTTAGATTTTGGATGGGCAGCAGCATCGATCAGCTCAAGCTTGCTTACCATCTTACTTCGCTCGCCTACCAGTCTTCTCGTAGTGATTATATGATTATGGGATGGTAAAACTCAATGCAAGGGAGGCTTGCAAAGGTATGATAAGAGGAGGTCCATGTTCAGCAGTGGACGTAAAGGAGCTGTCCAAGGTTTTTGGTTAATGGAGTGAGTTGCTACTATAAGGGAGGTCTCCCGTATTTGTGATTATTGCCTTTATACTTTTCATCAACATTTACAAGTTAACGTACCCAATATACCTACTTAATAATACTAAATAAGTATTTTGGCTTAATGCTAACCATAAGACAAACGTTTGTACTTTATTAGATATAGACTTCATATCGCAATGTGGTTTAAATATGCTTTATCGCCGCCGTTTTGATGAAATTTTGTTTTATAAAAAAACAAGAAATTAGCATGATGTTCTAAATATTAAATGCGTTTTGATTACAAGTGTATTTTTTTGTCTTCTCCTATATGAATTTGTTTTTGACACCCTCTGTGGCTTAGCGGTATTAGTCTCGCTTTAAGCTTCGGTCGTGGGTTCGATCCTCACGCTGGACAGGCAATCTTTGTATAAATCTAAGTTTCTTTTCGGGTCTGTTTCTTTTTGGTTGAGGAATTACCGTCCGTGCCTCGAAAAGCACGACTAGGCTTTGATATAACCTCATCTCTATGGAAATTGTATACCAGGGAACGAGCAACAGCGTTTCTCTAGGTTATAACGTAATACTGCGATCACAAACCCGCCTGCCAAGCGTGGTAACTATGAAACTATGGCAAAAGCCCTCCCTCGGGAGCAGTCCTATGTACAGCAGGGGAAGTTATACGGGCTGATGATGATAAATGCTGCTCCCCATCTGTAAGCTGTACCTATGGACCTCAGTCGCCTCTTACGCCACCATGTGACACGTATTAACGTTATAAAAGAAGTGTATATAGGTACATACTTATATAAAATTTTAGGGATATGCTTAAAAGACAAAAAAAAAAATGCAGAAGTATTTAACTATGAAATCAAATTGAATGTTGTGAAATGTGTTACAGCTATATTGCAAGCAAGTTTTGCAACTGAAGCAACCATGGGAAACAGCCATAGGAGGCTATTGTGTGGATACGGTCCCATAGAAGCGTAGGCCACTACGTACCTTTAATGCGTTTCAGATAGCAGAAATGTTTTCAATAAAATTTAACAAAGATAACGAATAGGTAATTTAAAATCGTGTGCAATGACTAATATTCACAGTCAGTGTTGCCATATCTTAAACCTCGAAATCTGAATCACTATGTCTGAAAATCTGTATTCTATCTGTATACGATGAAAAAGCTAAAATCTGTATAAAATCTGTATTAATTAAAATTTTAATAAAGTAGTAGACAAGTGAAAAACATATTTATTATTGATACATAATTTTATTCATTTTATTAATCATATTTTTACTAACATTTAGCTTGAAACATGGCTCGTTTTTTAATAATTGTTTTTCCTACCTTGTCTGTACCTAAATAGTTGCGAGATTTCGTTTTTATCAAATTAATTGAAGAAAATATTCTTTATTAAGAAATTGGTCAAGTAATATAGTAATATTTATAAATTGGTTTGCCATAGCAAAAGTAATTGAAGCATCTAATTTAAAGGACAAATTAATCTTTAGGACCAAAATGTATTAATTTTTGAGCCATTTACTTATATTCTTTCGTGTATTCTCACATGAAAATTTGAATTTAAAAAATCTGTATAAACCTCAAGTGAAATCTGTCATCTGTATCAGGAGCTAAAAATCTGTACCAATACAGATAAATCTGTATATATGGCAACACTGTTCACAGTAGAGCTATCGGGTAAGTCCCGACTTTATTAAATGATGCCGTCATACAAAGCGGCTTCATCCTTTCCCTTATAATATTTCAGTATGCTTTTGATGTTCAGTGCTAGAAGTTGTCTGCTTCGTTTGTAGATCTCGTGCAATAAAGAAGTGTAGAGGAAACAGTTATTACAATTTCATGCAAATAATGTAAGTAGATACTTATTCCTTTATTACTTTCTTGTAGCACAGCGGTCGGCAACCCTTTTGGCAGGCAAGTGCCACAAGGTGGCACTTATTAATAGAAAAAATAAAATCTCATCCTCATTTGTTCTTTCGAGCGTTGTTAAGGCTGGATCCATTCTATACAGTGTACCTACCTACGGTCGAGCGCGCTTCGTTCATGCATTCGTTCGTTCATTTACTATTAATAACTTTTTTACAAAATATTCACGGGCCGCAAGTGAGACGTCGCGTCGCGCGTCGCCGTGTTGCAGACCGCTGTAGCACTATCGTGGTTTACATAAATAATACCTGCTCAAGTACTTAATTTTATTGATAATGTTAATGATAATTGATACTGTTTGGAAGTTATAATGATAAATATACCTAGTGTTTTCTAAATATAAATACTTATTGTTTACACTATTACCTACCTACTGTAGGTACCTACGTACTGTTCAATTTTATAATAACATAATGCTACAACTCGGCATCGGTGTTTTATTATTGCACTAGATTCCCACGCGTGGTTTCAGCCGCGTCAGTATATAGCCTGTTATTCCTAGATGACGTCGCTTTCTAATGGCAAACGATTTTTAATATCGTTCCATAAGTACATAATATTAGTATGTAGATATAGATATGCACGCTTCGCATGCGTGCCATGTAGATATGGAGTACGGGGACCGAGGCACTGTTGAGTGATTAGTCTATATCAAGGGTGGCCAACCGGTCGATCGCGATCGACTGGTCGATCACGGCAGCTATTACATTCGATCCACTTGTACAATAAAAAGTGATATTTTAGTCCATGTCGGTCTACAAATACGTGCCACAGATGCACAATGTAAGTGTTTGTCGTATAATAATCTGTAAAAAAAACCATACATCATTCGATTGACTTATACGATACGTGATTCAAAGTTAGGTATGCCATTGGTCGATCGCACAAAGTAAACAGTCGATCTTAAGTCTTATTAAGTTGGCCACCCCTGGTCTATATTGAAAGATAAACCTAATTTATAAAATCTGAATCTTATGTAATATATTTGATTGGATAAGAAATAATACTGTATCCACTGTTTATAAAACTAGCGACCCGCCCCGGGTCCGCGCGGGTACAATGTTGATGTATTATACATATAAACCTTCCTCTTGAACCCTCTATCTATTAAAAAAAACCGCATCAAAATCCGTTGCGTAGTTTTAAAGATTTAAGCATACATAGGGATATAGGGACATTGAAAGCGACTTTGTTTTAAATACTATGTAAGTACCTAGTGATAACAATACCTAGTAGGTAATAGTAAACAGTCCATTATTTTATAATCAATAAAAGATAAACATGGTTACTGTGCGTTATTCTTAGGATATAATTATATAATAGATAACATCGCGGATAAAATTAATGCACAAGCACACATAAATAGGTATGTGTGTTACGACATTACATTAAAATCTTTTTCGGCTGTTCTGTAATGTAATATGTATGTATTATCTAAAGCAGAAGTGACTTCATTTTATATTATGTCAAGACATAATAAACATCATGTGGTCGTTTATTTTATAACTAAGTTTCTTGCGATAAAATGTCGCACTTCATATATACTCTTAGAGTTGCAGGGGAAAGACCTCCTCGAAGTAGGTAAGTACCTAATTATTTCCATAATATTGCAGGAACTACCTACATACTGGATTACTTTTTTACCGTCTCGAAAATAATAGGGCGTGATATGTTTATGCAATAGATGTGTAAGTCATCGATATTTTATCTTTTTTTTTCTACTGGCATAGAGAGAAAATCGTGACCGTAGAAATGCGTACCTAAGTAGGTAGTTACGCTATTTCGCTCACTCTTTTCATTCATATTTGATTGCGGCCTAGTATTCTAGGCCCCTTTTTTAACTAACGTAACGTAACTACTATTATATATGTATTTACATAATAATATATACGTATTTTTATAGTTATGGTTTTCACTCTATGTTAAAAAAGGGGCCTATAATACTAGGCCGCAGTCAAATATGAATGAAAAGAGTGAGCGAAATAGCGTAACTACCTACTTAGGTACGCATTTCTACGGTTACGATTTTCACTCTATGCCAGTAGAAAAAAAAAGATAAAATAATTGTGCCTTAGACATCTATTTCATATACATATCACGCCCTATTATTTTCAAGACGGTAAAATATTCACCCAGTATAAAGACAAAGGGCAACAAGGTTAAGGAACTGGGCGGTAATCATATTCATATTCATTTATTGCACACTATAATAATATGTATAAAAAGTTGTTACAAACACAAAACCAGTACAAAGTATGGACCCTGTCGGGTACGGCAAGTTAGAAGAGAGGAGGAAGCGTCAAATTTATTCTTCAAAAATCTAAAGTAATTTAATCATATTGAGTAATCCATTATGTGAAGTCATATTCATATCACGGAGCGATATGAATATGACTTCGATAAAAATATCTTCATCAGTCATCACTATAAAGTTATTGTAACGTATTGTCTATGCAATTTATATTATAGGTATTATTGAAGCTGGATTATCTTAATATAATTAATAAATATTTTGTCGCATGCATAGTAAACGATTTTATGTCCGGTG
Source organism: Nycteola revayana (assembly GCA_947037095.2). NCBI lineage: Eukaryota > Metazoa > Arthropoda > Insecta > Lepidoptera > Nolidae > Nycteola > Nycteola revayana. The sequence continues at coordinate 21,135,994 of OX344843.2, forward strand.
AAGTAGCAAAAGTAGCAAAAAAAAAAGCTGATTAGCGAAGACATTTTCATCAAATTAAAATTTTCTAATTCAAATCTTTATGGCTTCCATAGTAGTGACTGTACATTAGCTTTTAAAATGTTAATATGTAAGGTTCACATGGACTCTGTCGGGCACAGCAAAATAGGACAGAGAAAGGTTTTTTTTTTAATTTTACTATTCATAGTCTGATTATCATAGTCCCGATTGTTATAAACATCAACTATATTACTCGTATACGAAGGAACGGGTAGCAGCGTTTGCTTGTGTGTTACAACATAATACTGCGGTCACCAACCCGTCTGCCAAGCGTGGTGACTATGGCAAAACCCTCCCTCAGGAGAAGGCCCATGTTCAGCAGTGGACGTTATACGGGCTGATGATGATAACTAATATTATGAAGAGGTAAAGTTTGCGAATAGTTTGTGAGGTTGTACTTCCTATTAACTGAACCGATTTTGAAAATTGTACTTGTTTGTCTTTGGCTATGTTTTAAGTCAAGGTTTCCACGTGAACGGGATCTGTGCGGATGAAACCGCGCGGGCAGATCTTATAATATTATACGTAATTATTATTTTTTGTAAACCTAATTTCATATTATTATATTTAAACAATTTGTACTCTAGTAGCTCTGAACTAACCGTGATATGCACCAAGGCCAAGAGCAGCATGCATTCTGTCAAAGTTATGTCAAACACCATAAGTTAGTATACAAAGTTTATTTTGTCAAAAGCGCTAAGGTCATAATATAGAAAATGTAATATTGTGGTATTCTTATATTTTCTAATCTTCCGCGCAGTTTTGCTATTTTTTTCTGTCATAAGAACCTCTTGACAATAACAAACACCACAAAAGAATTACCTACTGAAATTGGTCCGACCATTCACCCGTGATGCCGTGACCAAGGGAAATAGGGATTCATTTTTCTACATCACTGTTTTGCGGAAATAATAATAATATCTAATAATAATATCTAGGGACAATGTCACACAGATACATAGAAAGAACGAGGCAATTCAAAAAGAGAAACATTGAGACAACGGTTCTTAAGATTCAGATATTAAAGTTTTTTCCCATACTTACTCTTTATGAATTGTACCTACCGTTATTCTCGCAATGCAGCGATATATAGATTATCAAAACTATTACGAAACATGGAATAAGAATGTTGAGTCAATGCACCGCTATGGGTACAATGTACCGGGAAATCCCTGTTTTGAAAGCTATTCGTGTCTTTGTTTACTTGTCTTATAAGCGCTTTATAATGGCGGCATATAAAAAAAATGTGCAATAGTAATAATAATAATAATTTATTTCAAAAAAGTACAGATGAGGATACATAATATGTATTATGTAGATATATATATATAATATATATATATATACATAATATATATGACGAGGAAGGACGAGCATCGTTGTTTTTAATAAGGTGTGACGTCATCATTGCTGACGTCACATTCATCAGGATGGTTCTCTATCGAGGGTTGTTGATCCATAGTAACAGCAAAACTCCATAATATGGTTTTCAAGTTTTATTCCAGTAAATTGAGGAGCTCCGTACAGTCCGGCAGCTCGAGCGAGACTGAATTGCAATCGGTCCGCCGGCCGTATTTATACTAAACGAGCGGCTCACAAACAGTAAACAATTTAGTTTGATAATTTTCAAACTATGTGAACAGATAATTATTTCTACAAATATTTCAACGATTTACAAATCATAATTTGATCCTGAATACTTATTTATTAGTCTAGTATTTTATGAACATATTTGTGTTTCTATCAAATCATGCATTGATTCACAATTTATTTATTTTGATGAGACGAGTAATTGTATTTATGTGTTTATCATTAATGAAGTGTTGTTGCTATGCTTATTTTATGTGGTTGCGCCGATACGGCCATTCTGACAGGCGGTGCGCGCTCTGCACCAGCCTCGTTGATTCTCGTCGCGTAATTGTACAATTTTATTTATTTTATTTTATTATTTTGCATCTATGATTAAATCTAAGTTCTGTCCTTTGAGTATGTTATTATTTAGACGGACCATAAGTATCTCAACGAACGCGCTTTAGTGCTACCACCGGATCCAATACGCCCCAACTGAGAAGATCCGGCGAAACAAACTCAGTGGAGTTATTCTACTGCCGGTTTCAACGCGGCCTCATCGAGACGATCCGGCGAAACATACTCAGATAGGCATGTCCAAGAAGTTTTGGTCCAGTTACTTTTATTATTTAGTTGGTATTCACAATTTACCAATCGGTTGTCTTTATACGAATTTTATTTACGTTTTCATTAAAAAAACAGATTAAATAATTTATTTAAAGACAGAACTGAATAAATATTTGGGAGTATTATTTTTATTATTACAGATAGTAATTTCTGTGTAAGTCTAGGAATATCAATGCTAATAAGGTGTTGGAAGTTCTCGACGAGTTCTCGGAGGTTCTCGTAGAGTTCTCGGAGGTTCTCGTAGGGTTCTTCGCGAAATCTGCAATACTAGAAATAACTTTCTCTGAGTTGGGTATCTGTGAGCAACTTGTTGTTGTTATGCAAAAACATGCATTTCTATGTTAGTCTAGGAATATCAATGCTAATAAGGTGTGTAAGGTGTTGGAAGTTCTCGAAGAGTTCTCGGAGGTTCTCGTAGAGTTCTCGGAGGTTCTCGTAGGGTTCTCGGAGATTCTCGTAGGGGATGGAATGATGCTGTGCTCTGGGCGGTCCTGTTCGCCGTGGTACACAGAGGCTCTACTGGGAGTATGGAACTAGGTTGAAGGTGTTTATACACAGGTTCTAAAAGAGTTAAATTCAAGGTAATATTTTGTAAATATGTTCAACTCACAGTTTATTGTGGCAATGAATCTTCTTCACTTTGATCTCGTAGTTTTTGCTGAGGCAACCCGTCACTTGATGTGCTTGGTACGGGGCTCTATTTCTATTTCAGGTGATGGTAGTGGCTCATCTTCTGCCGATACGGTTACCTGATCACCAGGTTGTGATGCACGACGAAGTTTAAATTTAGGCTTACCTCCAGAACATAGCGCTCCGGAAAAACTGACCCCGGCAGGAGAACTCCACTCCTCAGCCGTCCGCACCACGAAAGAGGAAGCAAATCGCCTCGTGCGTATCGAAGGAATGTCAACAACAAAAGGGTGAAACCGCTCGCCGCACCCAGTCGTCCGGTGATGGAAGGGTGAAGGGGGCATCAGGTTATGTAGAACCTCCGCACACTCCCTGAAATGTAACCGATAAAAAACCGATAGGCAGGCCACTCGAGGCTCCGAAGACTTGCCTCCACAAGTGAGCCATTGCCTATGACTCTTCGCTCGACGCCCCAATGCATCCAGAGCATCCAGCTAATATCTGAAGATAGATAGAAAGATGTGAAGTACCGCCCCACCCTGGAGAGGAATGTCGTCAGGACCACCAGCCTTATTCACATCCAGAGTGCAAAGAATGTTTAAGTACCACTTTTTGCCGAATGTAGAAGTCCAATGAGGTAACCTGGGTGGACTTTTACCAGCAGCATCTAGTTGTGAATTCTTAGTAAATAGAGATGCAAATAAGTCTGCTTTCTCCTTGGCGGTGTGAGCTAATGAACCGTTCGGCTCCTGCAGTGGCGGAAAAGAGGACCGACAGAAATAGGCTTCGACCGATTTGGCAAGAAACCAAAAAGCTTTACTCCCAGACGGGTAAGATGCTAGTGTGGCTCCAATGCGTCCAATATGGTCAAAGCGGGCCCTGCGTAGCGCACGTTTGCAAGACTTGGCAGCACCATTGAAGGCTCTCTTCAGCCCCCGAACATTTCGCGCTTTGCGGGCTCGAGCATCCGCCCACGCTCGGCAAGCAGAGTGCTTATGTGCTTCAGTACTATCACACTCAGCGCCGAACCATGAACGGGCCTTGTCTCGGAGTGAGACATCAGAAAATGGAACGAAATATTCCATAGTCTGGCATATCACCCCAGAAACAGCCTCCGCGCAGCAAGTTGGGTCGTCTGAAGAGAAGCATAAGCGCAGCCAAGGGTAAGACGCGAAGAAATACCGCATCCCATCCCAATCTGCTGACTTGTATCGCCATACTCGCCTAGTCCCCTTGAGATCGGGATCGGGTGGCGAGCAGACAGACACAGATTTCACCAGACAGTGGTCGGAGCCACCCAACGGCGAGGAAACCGCGACTTGACATGGGTCTGGATCAGTTGTCAGCAGAAGGTCCAAGCAACCGGCCGCATGGCCATCAATGTCGGGCACCCGTGTCAGTCCAGTCACCAGTTGGGAGAGACCAAGCGTCAGTGCGAATGCACACGCCAATCCCCCAGCATGGCCGGTGCTCCGGTATGGGCACAGCCACTCCTGGTGGTGGGCATTGAAGTCCCCCAGAACAACCAGCTGCGCCGATGGGCACCTGAGCTGAGCCAGTTCAGCCGAGTCCGAAAGATAGTGAAACAACCTGGTTGTCCCCATGTTGTCGGTGTGCGACCGATAGACACCAGCATAGAGTATCTGCTCCAAGCGAGAAACTGGAATCCTCAATGTAACGGAGACACCGACAGCAGATGTCATCGCGAGCACACACGCAGGCGCCAGCGCGTGGCTTAAAACTGTGCTCCAGGGTGTACCCCGGGCGGCGCAAGCATGCTGCGTCAGCCGGACATCTGATTTGCGTCTCCATGAGGAACAGCAGATGTGGTTTTTCGGTCTCATGGTGGTGATGGACCGGTATGAGATCGGAGTGCAGACCTCGGATGTTAGAGAGGTGCATTTTTTTTTTGATCATGAGCGACTTTTCGTGTTCGCCCTCTTCCCACAACTCTTGCATAAACGCTCGAACATTTGCTGATTCATTTGCATCATGTGCATGAAGAATTAAGGTGGCACCCCACCCATGGACGTATTCGGCATAGGTACATTGATCATCGGCTGTTGCCCCTGTTGCGTAGACCCCATTGCTTGAAGCCAAGGTTGAGTCGCAACAGGTCGTGATGAAGCAGTTCCAAGGATCACTTCGAGTCCCACTTCTGATGACGAGGAAGGACGAGCATCGTTGTTTTTAATAAGGTGTGACGTCATCATTGCTGACGTCACATTCATCAGGATGGTTCTCTATCGAGGGTTGTTGATCCATAGTAACAGCAAAACTCCATAATATGGTTTTCAAGTTTTATTCCAGTAAATTGAGGAGCTCCGTACAGTCCGGCAGCTCGAGCGAGACTGAATTGCAATCGGTCCGCCGGCCGTATTTATACTAAACGAGCGGCTCACAAACAGTAAACAATTTAGTTTGATAATTTTCAAACTATGTGAACAGATAATTATTTCTACAAATATTTCAACGATTTACAAATCATAATTTGATCCTGAATACTTATTTATTAGTCTAGTATTTTATGAACATATTTGTGTTTCTATCAAATCATGCATTGATTCACAATTTATTTATTTTGATGAGACGAGTAATTGTATTTATGTGTTTATCATTAATGAAGTGTTGTTGCTATGCTTATTTTATGTGGTTGCGCCGATATATACATATCGAGGGGTGAAAGGCTATTTTTTGAAGCGACATTTTACGAACTTTACAGGAGAGCCATTTAAAGATTCAAAATTTGGAAAAAAAATCTTTATAAAAAAACTAGTGCTCTTTCTATAATGGGGATCGCAAATTTTTATTGAAAAAAAATCCCTGAATGATTTGGTATAATTTTCATTAAAAAAACAGTTATGAGTATAAGATAAACTGTCGCTTAATACAAAATGATCTGTATCGCCTTATTTTTAGAGTAAAGAAAAATGATTCAACTTCCAACATTGTCACAAATCAGCAGCAGGCAAAATGGTTTAAGTGACTTTACAGTACTTATGCAGGAAAAAGCAAAATGATTGAATCGACGTTACTCAATAATAATAGGAATAGGCTATTTTGTTTAACTGCCAATTTGGGTTTGGGTTTTGGGTTTTGTTAACGATACAGGAAAGTTGGCTTAAGCAACGATGAACATTCTTAAAGAGTTGTTTGATGTCTCAGATTTTGAAAGGAGTTATATAACTTAGTTGTTCTAAACAGAGTGAAAAACAGTTGTAGCGAAAAGGGTTGAACCGACATGTCTTAATGAATTTGGCTGACGGCAAATTGGTTGAAGCGACATTGCACAGAGTAAGTAGTCGTAAGCAAAATGTATGAAGGGACTTTTCATCTAAAGATAGCTACATCGAAAAACGATTTATCTGCCATCGAACTAAAATTTTAGGAAGGGAATAACGGCTTATGATCCGATTCTCTGTTTTTGTATACAGCTTAAATGATATACTAAAAAAATATGGCAAATTTGAAGTCGGATCATACATCATGTTTGAGAATTATGCACTAAAATGGCATTGTTTTAAGCGCCATAAAAGTGCTCAGAGTTGTACGAAACCCGGTTCAAACGACGCAGAAAAATTCGCTGAATACGAATATGTATAAAACTCCATATCGTCCAAAATGTCGCTTCAAACAAATAGCCTTTCACCCCTCGATATTATGTAGATGATGATAACATTAAGTACAAGATAAATTACAATTGGTAGGCTTAAAACCTCGTATTCATGGTAAACATTTGTTTAGCAACAGAGTTGAATCAACGCATTGCAGAGTTGCTGTCAACATGTCAACATCTAGCAACACTGCCTGTTGCAGAGCTTACAACGGCATGTTGACAAGCTCTCGCCCAACGAGCGTAAACATCAGTTGAGCAACAAATGTTGACTTGTGTGAACGTGTTTGCAACAGTTTATAAACATGGCAGTAGTTTGGAGCAATGATAAAATTAATGCAACTTCCTCGTGCAACATTTTAAAGCAGACTGGCGTGTGGACAACCTTTAGTGAATTAAACAAAGTTTAATCAGCATTCTCCCCGTTTCATCAACAATGTTTATCAACTGTTGCTCAACAAATGCTTACCATGAATACGAGACTTAAGACTAAAGACGTACCTACTACCGTGACTAAAAACGAATTATTCCCGATTGTCCCCTCTAGCCATGTCCTCCGGGGTGGCATATGGGAATTTTCTTCCCAGTTGTCACCGGGGTGACAATTTGTGCCGACTGTTCCCTTTGAAAACTGACTAAAGGGGACAAACGGGAAGTATTTTTCTCAGTTGTCACCGGGAGGGGTGACATTTGCTACGATTGTTTCATTTTTAGGAAAAAAATGTAATCACCGTACATTTCAGCTTTTACATAGAATCAAATAAAAAAATAACAGGCTTACAACATAGGAAAAATATTAACTATTAAGTAAGTAAATATAAATGTCAAAAAAAATATATAGAATCAAATAAAAATCATCAACATTATGTTTCCGTTAATAGTTATATTCAAAGAACTTTAATTAATACTAATCGTATAATCACAGATAATCACTAAGGGTAAAGTTACACGTGCTAATTTAGTAGCATGTTTGTTTGTAAACTTGCTCTTTGATTTTGTGCCTTGCGCCGCAGGTAGCATAACACGAAATCGAACTCATTCATCCATCTCTCTCTAAGCACTCTTGAAATAAGCAAGTCCAAATGAGATTGACGGACTATTTTGTTACGACAGTTATTTTGTGTCATGATATCTGCGGCGCTAGGCACAAAATTAATAAGCAATATTTCAAATAAGCTTGCGACTAATAAGCACCTTCACCCTTCCATCACCGGACGACTAGGCGCGGCGAGCGGTTTCACCCTTTTGTTGTTGACATTCCTTCAATACGCACGAAGCGATTTGCTTCTTCTTACATAATGCGGACGGCTAAGGAGTGGAATTCTCTGCCGGGGTCAGTTTTTCCGGAACGCTATAATCTGGACATCTTTAAGGCTAAAGTGAACAGACACTTTCTAGGCAAGCGTGTATCATCTTAGGCCTTATCTTCGCCTTCCATCAAGCGAGATTATGGTCAAACGCAAGCCTATATTAAATTAAAAAAACTTACTTAATAGTTAATATTTTTCCTGTTGTAAGCGCGTTGACATTGTGTTATTTTTTTATTTGATTCTTTGTAACATAAGACATAAAAAAAGCTGAAATGTACGGTGATTACAAATTTTTCCTGAAAAAGAAACAATCGTAGCAAATGTTACCCCCCCCCCGGTGACAACTGAGAAAAATACTTCCCGTTTGTCCCCTTTAGTCAGTTTTCAAAGGGAACAGTCGGCACGAATTGTCACCCTGGTGACAACTGGGAAGAAAATTCCCATATGTCACCCCGGAGGACATGGCTAGAGGGGGCAATCGGGAATAATTCCTAAAAACCTGTATCTTAAGAGACAGTGATCAGCTATAAGGTGTCAAAGTGAGTCAAAACTTGTGAAGTAATTCAAACTAACTAACTAATACTATCTAGTAGTAGGTATGCCGAATTCATGTGCTTTTATACTTTTACTAGCTGAGTCCGCGACCTCGTCCGCGTGGTATAGTGACTTTGACAATCTTCCTCCCCCTTCAACCCTTTTTTTGCTATAAAAAGTAGTAGTCTATGTTCTTTCTTAGGTTTTACACTATTTGTGTACCAAATTGCATATAAATCGCTTCAGAAGTAGTAGCGACAGATAGACAAACAGACTGACAGACCGACAAAGTTACTTTCGCATTTACAATAATAGTAAGGATAAGGATTAGTCACCTCTTAAGGATTCCGTACCCGAAGGGTAAATCGGGACCTTATTACTAAGACTTCGCTGTCTGTCTGTCTGTCAGTGTATTTTTATATATATATATATATATATAGTTTTTATAGCGGCAACAGAAATAGGTACACCATTTGTGAAATTTTCAACTGTCTAGCTTTCGCGGTTCTTGAGATACAGCCTGGTGACAGACAGACAGCGAAGTCTTAGTAATAGGGTCCCGCTTTTACCCTTCGGGTACGGAAACCTAAAATTAGACTCGGTAGGGACAAATGAACTGACGGAATCAATAAGTTAACGTTCCTATATAGCCAACGTTTACTTGTAAGTACGTTACGTTACGTACCTAATTCTTTAGGTTCGAAAAAAAAAATACATAGATCATCCCAACATCTCCTAAAAAGTGCGGCTCTCAAAGATTGTGCCATTACGTTTTAGTAAAATTTTCGGACCGACATAATTATGTGATTAGCTACTAAACTTTAACTACTTCATCGGGCATAAAGGCGAGCAGAGCCTTATGTATGTTGCAGTCAAATCTCTTAACCAGTCTAAAGTACTTTTAACTGGCAATATTTTTTTTTTCCGGACTAAAATTTTTTGACTGCATCCCCTCGCTGGCGCAAGGATCCCTATTGCGTGAGGGTATGTGGGGCTCTTCCTCTGTAGAACGCGGTGCGCTGTCGCACCGCAGAAAGGACATACCCACTAAAAAATCCCCCGGGTGTTCCTCCTTCTGCCGTTTGATGTGGGGGACCCAAGTACCGGTATCGGCCTTTGGTCATCCCCCCGGCAGAGATAAATATATATATATATTATAAACTATAAACTCCCGCCCCGGTAAAAGGGCGAGAGTTTCCCCCCCCTTGGCCCTATCGCGAGTGTTAAGCCACCCCGATGGGTACCGTCCTACTCCTACAGGGATGCCCGAACACAAAGGCGATCCCTGACCTACTCATGAATGTGACCCTAGGGAGCAGAGTCATGTACTCTGCTCCCCAGGGTCACCCCTTATGGCGGGAGGCGGCGGATTTCAGTCCTCCGCTTCCGGCCAACGCGACGCCTACGAAGCGGGTGAGAGCTGGAATCGTCTTCTCTCACCCGCTCCGCGGCTTCCTTCTGTGATCCCAAATTAACCTAAAACTACTTGTGACTGATTTTGCTAGTCAAAAGTACATAAACATGGTTTTACTTTTTAGTATCAGTTACAATGGCTAACGGGAACGGCTCGAAGCAAGGTTTGAAGATCGTGCACCTACTAAGTGACCGTCAAGATGGGAATCGCTACATGTTGGATGAGGAGGCTCTGCAGCGGGTGCTGATGCGTCCGGATGTGCGTGATCTGCCTGTAGTACTGGTCAGTGTGGCCGGGGCCTACCGCGGCGGGAAGTCCTTCATCCTTGACTTTTTCCTTCGTTATCTTACGGCATCGGTAAGAATACAATGACTTCAATATATAAAGTTAATCCCAATTATATGAACGCCCTTGAACATAAGTGAAGGGATTTTTATTATTCCAACGTTTTATTTTACTACGTTTAATTAAAAATTACATTAAAATATTAAAAATACATAACACGAGCGAGTGTGCGATGTACGGTCGAGGTGCGGACAGTAGGTAGCTAGCTAAACATTAATTCAATCAACGTCTAAAGGCATTCAATGAAATGTCGGCGTTTTATTGGCGGGCTGGCCGTTTCATTGAATGACTGATTTGACTAGATGGCTGCGACATAATATGCATAATATAATTTACAGAAGTTTATAAATAATATGAATCTACTCCGTACTCATAGTCGAAAACTTACGTAAGGCCTGAGAGAAAACTTGGCTTTACACAAAAAAGCCGGCGATTGAACCTCTCTAGCCGGTTTTGAAACGAGGTGGAACCTAATGTTAGTTATATATTTACAGCGGTCGAGTCAGCTAAGTGGTGAATGGCTGGACAAGGACCACGAGCAACTGCAAGGGTTCGCGTGGCGCGGCGGCAGCGAACCTCACACAACCGGGATCCACCTGTGGTCTGAACCCGTGTTTGTCACTCAGGACAATGGAGAAAAGGTACTATCAATAAGTTCCACTCGAGCTATGCTTTATAGTTACCTCGTTTATTGTAGATATACTACTCCTTTCTATATGGATATGACCTTTATAATTTCAAAATGTAATGTATATTTAACACCGTTCTTTTTTAGTCCTTACTTATAATTGGAAGGATGATATTCCACCACTATTACTATCGAAACGTAAAATAACAATTTAATATTTTTTTAAGTTTGTTTATGACTCCCATGATCCAACGGGGCCTATTATAACCATGGACTAACAAGGATCATGGGGTCCTCTAGATTCTTTTACGCCCAGGGCCGGCCTTTAAACACGGCCTTTTTGTATCTCTAGGTGGCAGTGTTGCTCATGGACACTCAGGGTACATTCGACCACGACAGCACGGTGGGCGACAACTCGACTATCTTCGCACTATCCGTGCTCATCTCTTCAGTGCAGATCTATAATCTCTTCTCCAATATTAGAGAAGATGATCTGCAACATTTGCAGGTATAGTTGGTATTTTTACTTAATTTTATGCGTTTTTATGGGAAAACTTGTTGGAAAGGTTGAAATACACGGATAATAACTTTTAACTTAACAACTAGTATAATTGAGGCTAGAAGTGGAATTTAAAATGAACCAAAAATTCAAGGATAACTTGAAAATACAATTCCTTACTCGATTTTTTTATAAAAGGCACTTGAACTTATATAACCTTGCATAATATTACAATACTTATTCAATAATATTCATTCAAAAGTGTGCTGTATTAATAGATAATTATTACGCAATAACGCCATGATTGAAATGATCTGAATAAAATTTGGCACATCGATCTGGAAAGGCACACAAACTTTTTTTATCCTGGAATAATGTGCCTACGGTTACTGTGTGATGACTGTATATTGAAATGACCATAAAAGTTCAATTGTTTTTCTTAGTTATTCACGGAGTACGGCAGGATTGCTTCTGATGGGAAGGCATTTCAGAAGCTATTGTTCTTGGTGAGGGACTGGCAAAATCCCCATGAGCATGCGTATGGTTTTGAGGGAGGAGAAGCTTTGTTAGAAAAGAGGCTGCAGGTGAGTGACTTTCTTAGATAACATTTAGTCAATAGTATCTTTATGGGAAATCTTTTTTTTAAATGGTCTTTCGAGCCGGATTAATATCACGTAGCAGTCTGTGCTAGAAACCTACCACATACAGATTTTTTGTGCGAGTTGAAAGTTCACCCTTTTCCAGGGTCCACTCTCTAATGTATTGTGAAAACGAACAATATGACCTACTAAAAAGGATTGCCCGAAGAAATGCGCAATCTTTTCGGGCAATCCTTTGAACAGCTAAGATCAATATTCCGTATAAGCGTGATCATAAACATATCAGTTTAGTTAAAATTATGTTAGAAATTCTTTTCTTTCATTTTTTTATTATGGTTAAGAGATGATTTATGGTTAAGGTAAAATATACTTAGTTGACGTTTGAGCCCACAAAAAACAAGGCCATAACATAAGGGTTAATTAATAAAAGCCTAACAAATAAATAAAACATTTTTCGAATAGATGAAAGAAACCCAAATGGCAGAACTGCGGGCAGTCCGTGAGCACATTCGTTCGTGTTTTGAATCCATCAAGTGTTTCCTAATGCCGCACCCTGGGTTTGTGGTAAGGGAGCCGAGCTACGAAGGACGAGCCAAAGGTTTGTTTATTTAAGCCAATTTTGTAGATGTTCAAGTTTTTAGCAATGGACAAAGTAAATACCTAAGAAGAGTTGATAAGTTTAACTTAAACAACGATATACTAGATTGCTTCCCATGTGCTGTTTCACCCGCATTGCTCTCATTCCCGTAGGAACTTCGCAGTTAAATATAGCCTATTACGCACTACTCTTGTATTATGCAGCTTTCTAATGGTGGAATAATGTTTAAAATCAGTTCATTAGCTCCGGCGCTTATTCAATGCAACAAGCAAACAATTACATTTTTTCTTCTTTATCATATTTGTATAGATAATATGTTAATCTAAATTTAAAATCGTTGGCAAATACAACTTTGTGACTTCACAGATCTGGAGGAAGACTTTCGTACGGCTTTAAAACAGTTGGTGCCGGCCTTGTTTGATCCACAACATTTGGTGCCGAAGCTCATCGGGGGCGAACTGGTGAAGGGCAAACATCTGCTGGAGTTCTTTAAGAACTACGTGGAACTCTTCAACAGCAAGGAGTTGCCGGAAGCCGTCACTATCTTTCAGGTAGATTGCCGTGCCAAATAGAAATGTACATACATTATACGGGGTGCAAGTAGGTAATTGTAGTCTATTCTTTAAGGGCGTATATCTGATAGTTAACGTTATAAAATAAATATCCTGCTCTTCACATACAATTGCCATAAGACTGTGTTTGCATAAAATAGAAAGAAAGCACGAAAATTTTGCCAAAGAACACATTTTCATAGGACTAAGAAAAAAAAAGCTAGAATACTCGACAAATATTATAGATTTTTAATTCTGATCTTGTTTGCTGTCTTGTTTAGGTATATTTTATAAGTACCTTACATCTTTATCATTGCCAGGCGACAGCAGACGCTTGCGTCGCTTCAGCATTGCGCGACGCTCAGGACGCGTACACAACGCAGATGCAACGCGATGTGCGGGACGACTTCAGTGTAACGACGGCGCGCCTGCGTCAATGGCACGATGTGGCAGTTACCGCAGCATTTACCGCTTTCGACAACAAGAAGAAGTTAGGACCACAGAACACTGCTGATGCAGCGAGAACTAAATTACAAGAGGTGAGTGATACCAGAGACTATATGGTGGTAAAATGGTGGTACCTACAATCTCATTGGCATAGCTTGGGAAAGCCTCGCTTTAAGTCTCGGAGGTCTTTGGACGATTGCTCGATCTAAATTCTTTGTGTAAATTCTAAAATTTATTTCCTGGTGTGTTTGATTGAGGGCCTAAAACCGTTGGTCCCGATTGTTATAACATCATCGATAACAAGCGTATGGACAATATAGACAATAAGGCAATGGACAATAGTGTTTTCTTGTGTGTTACGAATACTGCGGTCACCAACCAGCCTGCGAAGCGTGGTGACAAGGCAAATATGCTTCCAAGGGAGGTCCATATTTAGCAGTGACCGTTATACGGGCTGATGTTGATGATGATGATGAGTGTTAACTTGTTAAGCAATGCGAGGCGACGTAATACTAAAACAACGTTACTCTACGCACGTAACTAGCGGGTCATTCCACCAGTCGCTTGCATTTTAAGCAGTTTAATGTCATGAAGTGATAATGACAGCATACACTTTCGCGTTCAACGGTAAGACGAAGACCCGGTACTTGTACTATTGTTTATTCTGTGACATGGTGAAGAAGTTTAGAAGTTAGTCGTGGCTTTTGTTACTTCACCGGGTATTACATATGCCCGTCCGAATAAAAAGAAAAACGCAGACTTTGACCATCACATTTTTAGAGCATCCCAGGGCCTTTGTAGAACGCGGTGCCTCAGTTGCTCAAAGTGTCGAGGGGAACAAAAGAGTATTATATTATAAAATAATTCACTTTATTTATTAATTGCAGGAGCTCGACAGTCGCTTTTCAGTGTACAGTCTACAAAACGAAGCAACTACGGCTAAAAGTATCGCGGCTGCCCACAAACTGTATGGGGATGAAGTTAGCAAGGTAAATTATGTTTTTTGTGTAAAATAATATATTGATTTTTAATATAAAGGTACGTAAACCAACCTGACCACTCGTACAGTCAGCAAAAGAGATAGGTTTATATCGTCAGTATCAAAAAATGTAAATAAAAATGTTTATGTCACCACGACAGCCGGTAATTCTTTATGGGTCAAGAGTTCGCTGTTAGCTGTACACGTAGGTAATAGTTAACTATTATCATAAACATGTACCTACATATCAATTTAAAATGCGTTTCACAATGTGTAAACCTATCTATTTTGTTGACTGTACCACAACCAAACATCGCAGCGACAAAATATAGTCAAACATTAGTTACAAGTTAAAGAGTCGCCGACAAAATCTGGTACGTTTAAATGGTACTTTCTTTTCAGTCGTATATATGCCATGGTGGTGGTAAGTGTGAGTCGACTCATGGTACTCATGGTCAAGTGTTGCATTCAATTTACCATTCAAGTAAAGCGGCTTGCATTCATTGCGTGAGGTGATTTAGGATCTCTGATTGTGGTGGCTTAATTAAGTTAATAATTTAAGAAATAAGAGAAGAAGCCTCCGTAGCCCAATGGCTAGGGGCGTTGAACTTGTGATTATGTGGTCGTCGGTTCGAGTCCTATTCATTGCACTACTGAAGTGAACCCACTCGTGACACAAGCATTTTAGCTTAGCACGAGGAGTAACAAGAATTCTAGTAGTCTGCAAAAGTCTGCTACTAATCTTTAAAAACAAATTAGGTACCTTTTTTTTAAGTGTGAATCTGACAAGTACATGTGTATTTTTTTGTAAATCATGATGTTTGTTTAAAGGTGTGTGGTCAGCCGGGGCTTGTGTGTCTGCATCCTCATGATTTGGACGCGTTACACCACCGAGCCCTGAGTGAAGCCCTGCAGTCTTTTGTGAGAACCAGGAATATGGGCGGACAAGACGATGAAGATAAAAATCGTTTGGAAATGGTGACAGAACATTTGCCTTTACACAAACGTTTTATTTATTACTGGCTGTCCGTCCCGTGGAAACTTTAACTATAAATATAGCCTATGAAACTCACAAATGACGTGGCTTTCTATTTGTAAAAGATTTCAGTAAATCGGTTCAGTAGATCCAGGGATCCCCTACAACGTCACAAACTCACAAATGTTACCTCTTTATAATATTAGTATCAGGGGTCTCCAAACTACGGCCCGCGGGACGTGCAATATATTCGGCCCGCGAGACCTTAAGACTAGTGTCTCAATCTGGTCCACAACTGCCAATGTCCTATTATTGAGTTAAGAAAAAAACACAAAATAATTATTACTCGATCGCGCACTTATCGACTAGTCTAGAAATACCAGTAAGTTAATGGCAGAAAAAATTAAGCTGTTTTGGCCCTTAGAACATTCTGAAAAAAGCATTAAGGCCTTAAGGCTTCAAAGTTTGAAGACCCCTGGTATAGATGATTGCTTATATTAGATATTATTGACATTAAATGGATAGCCGGAGTTGACTGGACGAGGATCAAGTGTAATGGTGCAAGTTTGGGTAAGCCTATGTTCAGCGTGACTGAGAAAGATTGATGGATGTATTGTTTTTTTTTTGTGGAAACAGATGTGATACACATTGTATTAATCATACAAAAAATAAAGTAAAATTTAGCATCACTTTTCGTGCTTCTTACAAATTATCTACTTCACTAGGTCTAAGTCTGATATAAATCTGAAATAATATTGTTACGTAGGGCACTGAAAGTAGCTTAATTATCTTTCTATCACAGTTGTTAACTGATTAGCTATACAAATATACTAATATACCTATATATCTCTTCATGAATGTATCATTCTATATCTTTTTTTGCTTTCATTTTTAGAATTTGAAGACAACATATGCGCATCTATGCACAACAAACGAACAGAACAATCAAAATGCTATTCGGAAGTGTCGCGAAGTGTTCGAATCCAAAATGAGAGCGCAGTTAAATGGAGCAACTGTGACTGCGGAAGTGCTGCGGTCCTACCGCGAAGTCGCCGTACAAGACGCTAAAAACGCATTCCAATCCACCAGGAACATTGTCACGACAGCACCTTCGGATTCACACTTCGACCAGCTCCTCCAAGTATGTGTGTATGATGTACCAGTTTTGCCCGAAGTTGTTGCCCCGGTGGTGCCTTTGCCCCCGGTCATTGCGGCCGCGCCTCCGCCGCCCCCCGTGGTTGTTCCTGAACCTTCACCAAGAAGACATCCGATTGAACGAGCGGTCGTTTCTTTGCGTCTTACGCATAGAATTCGACACTTAAAGTTTTAGGAAGTTTTTTACACAGTACCTACATGTCAAGTCTGTCTTTGTTAATTAATGCTACTTATTTTTATGTTGTAAATGTTCAATGTGCTTCTCTGTCAGTATTAAGTAAAAACTCAAGATTAGGTGAACTTAAATATTTTATTTATTAAGAAACTAATATCAATAAAGTTTTATCATCAGATGCACCATTCGTTTTTTTAATGATTTTTTTATGAATGAATGAATGTTATTACGAGTAAGCATAAACAATGAATGCGATCAAAATATTTCAAAGTTTAACTTGCTCATAAGTTTCGGTTTTCAGGAGTTAGAAGTTAAATTCGAAGAATACAGCACTCGCAATGACCATAACAATCGGGTCATGGTACAGGGTGCGGAGTACACTTACCAGAACTTCATGGCGACTGAGTGGGGTCCCAAGGCCTCTTGCTTCCACCCTACAGGTTTAGCAGAATTGCATAACAGTGGGAAAAGCAAAGCGCTGCTACATTATGCGGGTGACAGACCCCTGAATGAAAGCGACGGGTTTCGGTTGGAACTTGAACAGGTAAATTTGATGATTCCTACACATTTTTGCTGATTATTTAACCAAGAGAATGAGCCTTGAGAACCTTGTTTTAATATATTTATGTACACAATAAAATATAATCAATCAAATTGGTTGACTAATGTTCGATTTTTTTGTCAAGTTCAGCAACACATTAATTGGGATGTAACTTTTATTTAACTGTATGGGTACTAAACTTATTTTACACAGTACTTACCACTGAACGGGTTTGGATAAAATAAACTGATAATTCTTAATATATAAAAGATACAGGCCATACAAGATTTGATACTTTTGGTCAGAATTATAGTAGTTTAATAGTCTGACCGAAATTATCAAACCTTGCCTAAGTTAAAGAAGGAAAGTTGGACACGACTCTCAGTTCCTAATAGAAAAAGCTTAGTATGTATATCATTTTGGCCACTCAAACAACGATTCGATTGCCAAAGCGTTTGCGTTAATTAAGCAGCCGCTCCTATGTCACCTTGTCTAGCCTCTCAGGATCGATTGTTTGGTAATTTTTAACCAGTGCATATATGAATACTCTAAGTGGTATGTATGTCGCAGCCATCTAGTTTGATCGGCCATTCAATGGGACGGCTAGCGTTAATTGGACGCCGACATTCAATTAAGTGGCTAAATGACAACTAGCTTAATCGTTGATTTTGGATGGTTAAAAAATAATAATAACAGAAACCTAAACTAAATTAAAATTACCTACCTGATTTTATGTCAGCCAAACTCAAAGGGTTAGCTTAATATAAGCCAACTAGTTAAACGTAAAGTGACGTTAGTTCAGTCAACGATTAGCCTAGGCAGTCAGTTAAATCTCGGCGTTTGAATAGATCGCTGCAATATACCTATAAATAAACTAAAATAAATGGGAAAATAAAATAGAAATAAATTTACTAAACTCTTAAAATATGTTTCTGTGTACAGTTAATCGAAAATCGCTATAAAGAGCTAGTTCAAATCAACGAGGCCAACAACGGTCAGGCCGTTGAAAACGCGTTTAGTCACTACACGCACCTGATGTTACAACAACAACAAGTGCAGCCAGGAGGCGGGGGTAGCAACAACGAACTGCTGACCGCGGCGCCAGCCTTAGTACCCGTGAGTAACATTAACCATATTCATCACTATCAATCAGCCCGTTAGTAAAAAATAACAGCTCACGTGTAGGCCCCGTAATTTATTACCTGTCCGTAGTGCTTTACAACTGGCTTCTCTAGTTGTAAATTACTCTTGAAGACTACTTATGTCTTATTTTATATTTCCTTTTTTGTACGGTCTCCGCTTTGTTATGGAGGGAAGTGCGTAATTTAAGTCTTTCTGACTACTCCTATTCTCATTTTTATTAAATTCGTTGCCTTCCCAAAGCAGTTTAACTCTCCCCGAAACTTGGTGAGCCTCGGTGCTTATTGTCATTTCCAGTGTGTGCCATTGTTGATCCTGAATTACGGGAGTTGCAGTGGTGGTAGTGTGGGTGGGATTAGCCTATTAGTTAGTTGGATAAAATAGTTTCCCCACTTGGCCTGTTGAGTGAGCCTTTGCACGCACATAATCAGCCCGAATAACGTCCACTACTGAACATGACTGGGTTACGATTCCATAGATTTTTTTTATATTTTGCAGACTACTGGTATTCTTATTAACCCTTCGTGGTTTAGATTGCAGTGGCGGGTGGCCCGGTAGTAGCGGCTATTGGAGCGTTGGTCTCCGTATTAAGCGTAAGTTGTATTTTTTGCTTTAAATATAAAGTTTGGTATGTAAAGCCATCTAGAGTAGGCAAACAAAAACCGCAATAAGACTAGCAGCGCCATCTAGTACCCACAATAACAAATTACTTAAGGCAATTTGAACAACAAGTTTTGACCTTCTTGTAATTAGTTTTTGATTTTCTGGAACCTTTTCAGAATATTGATTTTTGATCAGATACCTACTCCTTAGTTGTTTACAGTGGGGATCGAACTCACAACACAAGTTGTCAGAATACTTGGCTTATCCTAGAAAAATACTTGGCTTTAAGTTTTCACTTGAGTATATAGTAGTGTCTCAACGTCGTGGTCTCTATTGTTATGGCAATAGAAATCATCAAAGTGACATCTGACATTCCCAAGTAAACTAAATGTTACATACGGGAGTTAGTGTTGCCACTAAGTTGCATAAATATAATAATAAATGTTTCAGCTCTTTGGCGGACTTCGGTCTAAACCGAAACGAACACCGCTGTCGGAACGCCATCAGTTTGCGAAGAGCGCGGCTTTGCAGGCGTGGCGAAGTTCACGCCGCGGACCGGAGTACCCGCAAGATTCGTATAGAGAGCAGCTAGAAAAGGTATTGCACTTTTTAAATTGATATTAGGTTAGTACCTAATATCCTGCTGATGATGCTGCACTAGTGCAGCATCATCATCAGCCCGTACAACGTCCACTGCTAAACATGAGCCTCATCCCGAGTGGGGGTTTTGCCAGTCACCACGCTTGGCAGGCGGGTTGGCGACCGCAGTGTTATGTTTTATTACACAGGGAAATGCTGCTGCCCGTTCCCTGGTATACGATTGTTATAGATGAAATTATAAAAATCGGGGATATTTATATCACGTTTAATAAATTTAAAGATTAACCGAATTACTTAATAGAACTATACATACGATAATAGATACATCTCAACTTTATGTTTGTCCACAGAAAATGGAAGATGCTTCTCATAGATACAATTAACAACAGGAATTAATAATTGGCGGTGTATCAATTATGTAACGATATGATATTAACTTCGAAAAAAAAGTCTTTGTTACTCAGGGCTTATTAAGTAAGCCAATGTTTTTTCTAATTCCACATTGGTCGCGATTCTCATGCGTGTCAACGGGCCTCTATGTCCGCTCGCCTTAATGCCCGGTGAAGTAGCAAAAGCTAGTTCAATTAACTACATTTGTACGTCCGAAAAAAAAATGGTTACCACCGCTGTCGTCTGCATGTGACAAACGCTCGATGAATGCACACGCCCAATGTGTGATACATTCTTTATGTTAGTACAGTTAGCATACCTAATAATTATTACGTAATATCTTAGGAAATGTTTTACAATAACTTGAGAGAATTATACAAATCTCATTCTGTAACCTAATCGTTTAAGGAATATTTAATTAAACGCATAAATAAAACTTTAGATCAATTTATTTTAAAAATATTTACAAAGTGTTAGTCTGATTACATTCTTTATTTTGCAATAAAGTAAGACTTTACCATTGGGGTCTTATGTGAAGCCAACTGAGTGCTTTCTTCTGAAAGCAATCTTTGGGAAACAACGTTTTAAAATACAGTGTGTTTTTTCTTAATGACATGTAAAAAATAATAAATATAGAAGCGCCTGAAACCATAAAAAGGACTATTAGGCTCACTATCGGTGAATTACATTTGAAGATAATTTTAACTGATTAGTGGTAGCGCATGGAACTTTTTTTTACGATGGTACACCGTTTATATTTCTAACAGCCACATTCAAGTTTTGCATAGTAATCATAACATAATAAGTGAGTCAAACATGATTTTTAATAGTTACTGTCAACTAAAGTTGTTATGTCCCTTATATTAGATAAATAATACAAAAGTTAATGTTTGAAAATAATAATATAAGCTGCTTTTAAAATATCTATCCTCACGTTTAACAGGAAACAGTGAAAAAAATAATTGTATTTTATCCAGTTTAGTGGTCGAATTAAAAAATATATATAAGAAGTGGTAGTGCTCACGATCTACCACTTCATGGGCGATCCACTTAATTATGGTAGTATTAAAATGCAGTGTCTCACTCGTCGTCTAATATTCAGACATAAAAGAACAAAAGTAGAACTAAAAAAGTATTACAGTCATTTTAGAAAAAATACAGTCCCTTCCTGAATAATTATAGAAAATGTATATATTTCATTCAGAAAATGTATCGGTGAAACACTTATTCTAGGGCCAATTTCGACATCCTCGCATAAAGTTAAATAATTATATAACAAAAGGTATAAAGTACAAAAAAAAAAATTAATAACTGATGTTGGTGGCATTTTATCCGTGCCGGAGAGCACGTTAAGCTGTCGGGTCCGATTTCTCACTGGCTGATGTTAGTAATCATAGGATTTTTAGAGTAAAGAAATAGACAGTGCATCTGTGCACAGATGGACAATCATCTTGAGGGAATTTAGCCGCCACCGTGGCCAAAATCAGTCGAGAAAACTATACTAAGTTGTGACTAAAAATAATCATTCACTATAATTCCTCTTAATTTTACACAATGAAGATGAAGAAATCACTTATATAATAATATATTTAAGAGAAATAGTACTTCGTTTGGCGATATCCTTTGAAAATGAACTAACTATAGTTACAATAAATATTTACATCAGTATATTATTCTAATAAGTCTTTTAACATCAGCTAAAGTAGTGTCAACAATATTTGTACAACAATATTGAAAATTTGGAAGTTAAATGTTTATATATGGCACATTATAACTAAGTATATTGAAGATGTAACAAGTTTTTAACCTCTAAGATATTAATTTGTGCGGGATACAAGCAATGAACAGGCGTGTCCTAATAAATAACAGATTTTGAGAGAAACACAAATAAAATCAACTTCTGCAGGTTTTTTGAGTTTCAGCCATAAACAAAAAGGTCTTTTGGCGCCATCTGTTCACATTTTTTAAAAGATTGTGATTTACCATAAACAATTGAAAAAATAAATGGTGACACGCCTTTTTCCTTGCCTGTACCCTTCGTCTCGAGATTTTTGTATAATAGGTACTTATTAATAAAGATAATGCAACTATTGTTATCTCTCTTTTTTCATTTTTTTTCTAAATCGTTAAAAAACAACTGCGATCATCCACAGGTTGAGTATGATTTTTTTCTTAATTTAACAATTATTGCCTTCTTGAACATACATTGGACAGCAAAACCTTTTTTAATGCAATACACATTTATTATGCATTGTAAGTTCAAGAGAGATAGCAATAGCGCAATACTTAACGGTTTATACAGTTTTTTTTATTAATTACTTATTCTAATCAACTGTTTAAAAGAGTTTCTTTCTTTAATATTTATGAGTAACTTTCACATAGCTTAGTGATATTTGGCGTTGATTTGGTCCGCTTAGCCAAATGAGCATCATACATGATACATTGACCAAATATTAGACTATTGATTCAATTATAGGTACTTTTAGAAATCCATAGTATAAAATAACGTAATCAACGTTTAGATAAGTTAATATTAAAACCTTAAAGAATACATTTATTTAAGTCGTAAATTGTATTGTAGTTGTGACACCCAGAGCCGGCCCGAAGTCCGATTTAGGTTGGAGCTAGATTCAATTTTAAGCCTATAACTCCATAATTCTATGACAGTTCCAAAAAACTAGAGGATGGCTGTATAAAAAATAATTTATTTTAGTCTGTGACTTTAATGGCCATAAACGCAATTTTGAGGTAAAAAACGTCTTGTCTATGTAAAATAAAAACTTCGTTCTATGGTTTCGATTGTTTTTAGAACCTGTCAATTTTTTGCAGCCTCGTAAAACCTAGTCTATTGTAGGTTGTATTGTGAACTTTATAGGGAATTTAAAGGGCCAACAGACATGTTCACTACACGGACGAGCCGGCCCTAGTGGTCCTTATCATTTCGTTATTATAACCTTCCTTATTTTTATATTTCTTCTTTCTCTTTCTTTAACCATAAAGCCGGTAAAAATAGGGCAGATATACATAAAGGTTTATAACGAATAATCTAAGATTTTGATTGATATAGGTACGTATCAGATTTTTAAGTATGTAATTCATTCCACAACTATCATAACTATATATTCAACAATTAATATTCCTACAATGTAATATCGTTTATCTCAAGGAACAATTTTATACAAAAGTGAAGAATCTCTAGAAGTCTAATACAGTTACGAGTAAATTCACAAACGCGAAAATCTTCGAACTAGGCGTGTGAGTGCGGCATGATAGGTTTTTCGCATATAGAAATGATCGTTAATATAAAACTTCTTGGAATAGATCTCATCGCCGCGCCGAGGCGTATCTGCCGCCGTATCGGTCCTATCAACGATACGGGGTTCCACACTGGTGCACAAGGAGCCCTAAACTATGTGGAGAGTTCTTATCTAGAGGAACTCTCCAACAAGTTTCAATATGGGGTCCGTTTAAGACTCGCTACTCCACTGTCTCGTCCTAAATATTACCTTCCAAAACAGTGATTCTCAACTTATAACAATTAAAATCAATTAAAATCTATTTGGCACATTACATTTTGGATCCCAAAACTAAGTTTGGATTTCAGATGATGTTTTATTTTATTACAGCATATTGTTAAACTTTCTTCGAAGAGCGAATACTTCTGACTGAGACACCGAGCTCGTTTACAGAGCCGAAAAAACAATGGACTTTTAACCACTACACGTGTTCTAATTACTACTCATCCACCTTGCAGGTCGCTCGTGCCCATTATATTTTGCTTTCTTTCAAACAATTCTTCAGAATTTCAGTCGAGCTGGTTTAGATGAAGACCTGCTGACAAGTATTGTGTAAACCTATTGGTAGTTATACAATTTTGAGAAGATTTTTGCACATAAGTTGCATCTGCCACTTAAGAACTCAAAATTGTATAGTATTCAGCTCAGAAGTACGTAGAATGAACATAATAATATATCAATCACAAATTCAATGTCTTGCTTTTATGGTGCAAGAAATTGATCGCTAATTATTAACGGGTTCGGGCCCTACCTACGGCACATGGCCTCAGTTCACTGGTGAAGTCGTCACACTGAGCGTACTTTTCACTTGTGGTCACTATTGTCACATGTTTCGAGCTTTACACATCGAACAGCAGCGCAATATTGTGCTGCGAGGCGCGTCGCTAGTAGTGGTCTGGGTGTGGCATGGTGACATGCGGGGGAGTGTGCTGGCCGCGGTACCCTCGGGCCAGCGAGCTGAACGCGTCCTCCCGTCGCGCGCCTGTCGCCGCGCCGTACAAAGACTCCCTCCTCTCACCCGGCGCTCCTGCCACGCATCGCACGCCATTCGTAAGGGACGCGGATTCCTCCAGCACTGAGTGAGGATCTCGCGACTGTCCCGCCGGTCCGGGCCGCACTCCGTTGGCGGTGCCGTAAGGTGGGTCTCTCTGCGCGTTGTGCGCATTCTGGTTGTGAGTGAGCGTGTGGTGCGCGTGTGTGTGCGGTGGTCTTAGTAACAGTGACTGTGCGGCTATTAGAGGACCGCCCGCTCCGCTCGGCGGCGCACTCGCGCCGCTTGTGCCGCTTGGTGCGGAGCTGCCTTTGCTGTAGACCGATTGTGACCTGGAACATCGTACAGAATATTGTTAATTTTAAATACCTATTGTGCCGAAAATAAATTTGCACAATACATAGAAATGTATAGATAAACATCATACATCTTCCCTTCTTCGACGGAAACATGACTAATTGGCTATGTGCCTTGCAAAACACGAGATACCATAACAATCCTACTAACAAATGTACACACACAATATGTATAGTTCCACCGTAGCGTAGCTTTTCACGGACTAGAAATCTTTGTGTAAAATCTAACATTTCATTGCGCTTCTGGTTGGTTGAAGGACTACCCTCCGTGCCTTGGAAAGCACGTTACGTTGGTCCTAACTGTCACACCATCATTTATGACAATCGTTTATCAGGCAACAGGGAACAGCGTTTTCCGGTGAATATGCTGTACATAATACTATGGTCACCAAGTGGCCAAGCGTGGTGACTGTGTCAAAAAAGCCCCCCTTGTGAGGAGGCCCATGTTTAGCAGTGGATTTAATATGAACTGGTGATGATGAATAGGTATAGTAAGATATGAATCTTAGGTATGGTACTAGTAAACTATAGAATTAAAGAATTCTCACCTGTGTAGTCCATGTCTTGCGGGAGGCGGAGAGCGGCAATAAAGTGATTTAGTGCCCGAATACAGTGGTTCCTGAGTATCAGGGCGTGGGGCTGCGGCACAATACGTCGGGGCATGGCGGTAGTGATGGTGAGGGAAGCTGGCGGGCTTGTCCAGTTCGTCCAGGTCTCGGGGCGAAGAAGCACGGGTGGAACCTTTTCTCCGAGAGCCCCACTCGTGTAACAAAGCAGCTGCGATACCACCCCCCATCGCCCCCACCCAGCAAACCCAGTGGGACTCCCAGCGAGACAGCACGAACGATGGGCCTAGGGACCGGGCCGGGTTTAGAGAGGGCATCTGTAACGAAAAGCAACACATATATGATAAGTCATGCGAAAGGAACCTCCGTGGCGTAGCGGTTAAAGTCTCGCTTTAAACCTCGGAGTGCATTATTTGATCGCGGCGGTAATGAAATCTTGTGGAAGTCTAAGATTTTGTTAAGAGAATACCCTCCGTGCCTCGGAAAGAATGTTAAGCCGTTGATCCCGATTGTTATAACATCATCTATACCATATAATACAATCGTATACCAGGGAACAGTTAGCAGCGTTTCCAGCATAATCTAAACTGCGGTCACGAACTCGCCTGCCACCTGTGGTGCTACAGTGAACGTTAAATTGGATGATAGTGATGTGAGTAGGAGAATCTTCTGTAGGAAATTGATATAAATGAACTTTAAGTCTAACAACAACAAAAGACATAAAAATATGCCTGTCTGATGTAAATTTATTGTGTAAATGTGACTAGGAATTTTTAAAGAAGTTAAATCTGTAGATAGGCGTAGTTTGAGAACAGTTCAACATCATAATTTACCTACTATTATTATAAGTAAGATACACATACTTAGTCACTACAACTACACTACACAGTACAGAAATATTATTTGTAGGTACCTATGCCTATTATAGTTAAAGAGATACTTAATATGAAAACCATATTGAATAACATTACTAATTTTTAAAATTATTATATATGTATCTCGTAATTTCAGCCGTAGGACGTCCACTGCTGGGCATAGGCCTCCCTAATAGATTTCCAGTTGCTACGGTTGGATACGACCTGCATCTACCGTGATCCCGCGGCCTTTACCAGGTCATCCGTCCATCTAGTTGGTGGACGTCGTACTCTACGCTTGCCGATCCGCGGTCTCCATTCGAGAACTTTTCGGCCCCAACGTCCATTTGTTCTTCGTGCTATATGGCCTGCCCATTGCCACTTCAACGAACTAATCCGTTGGGCTATATCGGTAACTAGCGTTCTTCTCCGTATCTCCTCATTTCTGATTCGATCTCGAAGAGAAACCCCGAGCATAGCCCTCTCCATAGCTCGTTGAGCGATTGTGAGTCTGTTCATAATGCCTATAGTAAAGCACCACGTTTCTCTCTAACTATTATCTCAAACTATTTCAATGCTTAATATTTTTTCTCAGAACAACTTCGCACTGTAAAATTCATAGCAATTCTCAATTCAATTCTCTAGTTTGCGTGGGAGGATTGAATGGGTAATGAAATATTTCGTATTATTTGTAAGACATCCGCGTTCCATCGCATCAAAATTCAATAAATCGTGCCATAGACGAGAAATCGCAAAGAAACATGAAAAGACAACGTTGATATTGCGTAGGTAGTAGTTTTTTGTTCAGCATTGTATTGAGACAGATGTGTGGGGCAGCTGGTGGCACAAAGGCAGGTAGGCTCCGAGATAATAGAGGTGAACAATGCAGGACCTCTTATTTGT
Organism: Nycteola revayana; assembly: GCA_947037095.2. Classification (NCBI taxonomy): domain Eukaryota; kingdom Metazoa; phylum Arthropoda; class Insecta; order Lepidoptera; family Nolidae; genus Nycteola; species Nycteola revayana. The sequence continues at coordinate 21,162,940 of OX344843.2, forward strand.
ACAAAGATGTACACTACTGCGTATCTCCTATATATTTGTGCACGTTTTTATTGCTGGCAAGTACTTTTGGAGATTTACAATTTCATTAATCGACAGGTAAACGTAGTTAACATTAAATACTTAAGGGTACTATGTAGGTCTGCTACTTTATATTTATTAAAATACCTAGTAGGTACCTACTCTTTTAACTGAATATTGCAATTTGCATAAGTATATGTCAATATCACAGTTTATCTTAGTATCAGAGCTTTATACTTTATATTTCTCAATTTGTCTTCTTATATATTCTATCAAATTATCATCGTAACTAGAGAGGTCCCGGGCCCTATCCGCGGGTCAGGAAAAAATTGTGTTAATAGAAATTATCTTAGAAAAATTGAAGTACCGGCTCGAATCGCCCCACTGGATTTTGAGAGTAGGTTCCTACATAAATAAAGATGTATATAGTATCTGTGTTTGCGAAGATACTTGAGCACTATAATAAGTCTTGCGCAGATGGCTCATTTTATATAATAGCTATGATCGTAATGCCTTTTTGCAGCTTAACGTACGTTGAAGAAAATCGAGGCAACTACCTCGATTAGGTATAATTCTGATAATGTAGCATCAATCTGCGTGTTCACAGTCATAGCTACATTCACTTTTATCTGCATAGGTATGTTGGTTAGTTTGTATGTTTTATGCAGCTAAAATCGATACTTATTATTAATCTGTTAATGAATATACAGTAGATTTTAGTCACATTAAAGAAGATTAAACATTAGTCGAAGAAAGGCATGCTCCCACCACCGGTAAGGAAATGAACACACTTTATGTTGAGTAGAGGTAGTACTAACGGAGACGAAGCTAGCGCCGCAGTAGGCCGCCCCCAGGAGTGCGGGGGCCGCCCCCGTCCAGCGCCGCTCCATCGCCGCGAAGTGAGCTGCTGCAACCAGCGCTGACAGCACCAGCTCGGCCCCCAGCCGCTCCCACGCTCCTCCGCCAGGGAGCGATGCGGCTAGGCCTCCCGCGTAACCAGGGACACTGATACTAGAACAAAAGACAGTAAACGTAAGCATAATGTATGTTAACAATCAGGACTACACCGATGGCTTAATGGTTACGATAGTTGCTTCTGAGACCTGGTTATATGGGTTAAATTCCCACCCGGGACAATTATTTGTGTGAACCACAGATATTGTTTTGAGTCTGGGTGTGTTTTGCGTCCCTGAATAAAGTGTTTGTAAAGTCCCCCGGGACACAGGGATAAATTAAAAAAATAAATATAAAAGTAGAACAAAATAACAGTAATAAAATTTGCACCCGCTGAAGTGGGTAGGTGCAAATTTTGTGCTATTACTACGCAACTGAGAGCGACATTTGACTGTGTGGCTTTCAGCTGCGTAGTGTATGTAACTAATAGGTGTGTTAGTATATAACTGTATGTCCAAGGGTTTTTATTACACTAGTAAAATCTACTAAATTAGTATCATGTATTACTGAAATTCGAGATTAAACATTAGATTGACATCAAAACAAAATTAATTATGAATGTGCCTACCAAAATGGAAGACAATCATGTGGGTTGATATATTTTTACACGGGTCTGAGGACTTCACCTTTGGTTATCATTAACTTCTAGATAGATATACGTCACCCGAGGGTTGCTACCCTTAGCTGTGATATTGCTTGCATTAATTGATGCGAGAATATCTTTTATCGTATCGGAGAACCTATCCCAAGACTAACAACTCTTGCTATATATACTCAAGTATATAAGTACTTTTCATATCATTAAATAGAGATTGAGATTGAGATTAATAAAATTCGACCACCGGCAGAACTCCAACCTGCATCTTACGTTTAGCCCCTAATGTCTTAACCGATTAGGCTACGGTGGAACCCTACCGGTCATCGAAATTTATCAATCTCTTTTATAACACGTCTCTAACTTTACGGAAAGGTTTACTATGTTTCGAAACGGGGGACGTTTCGAAACATAGTAAACCTTTCCGTAAAGTATTCAAAAACATTTAAAAACCTGTACTAGTAGTGTTTTATCTATCCTATAGCCTATTATATTTTGTAAGGCACTTTGCCAATGTACAGTTATCCATTACATATCTCAATATTTACAGATTAAAGAAACTGTTCTGAGAATGTGGGACAGATACATGATTTTAAAGATATGACATATATTGTGCAGCACCTTATTTAACCTACCATCATATTCGTAAGCAGACATTTGCTATTTACATAATTTTCACGATTACCACCCGAGAGCTTTTGCGATGAAGTAATAAAAAACATTATGAATTGTATAGCAAATAATACGACGCATTTTGACCTATTTTTCGAACCAATAATATAATAAGTATACGACGAGGCAATGCTATCAGGCGGACTGGTGATCGTAGTAAGCTGGTTAGTAGGTGACTTTATGCTGATAGAGGCTACTGCCCATCTACCAGGTGCATATATCTTACTTGCCTCATATGGTACATAAATAAAAAAGTTCGTCCTTGTATATTTAAGAACCTCGTTAGCTAGACAGTTCTAATTTTCACAGATGATGTATTTCTATTGCCACTATATCAAAAAATACTTGAATTAAAATAACATAAATATTTAAGGGGGGCTCCAATACAACAAACTTTTTTTTTGCCTATATAGTTGCTTGATAATGGTACGGAACCCTTCGTGCGAGAGTGCGACTCGCACTTGACCGGTTTTTTGTTTGTTTCTTTCTAAACATCTATTATAATTATGTAATAAATTAATATAACTCATTATTCAACCGGCAACATTGAGAAACAAAGAGTTTGGTAATGCCCATCTTATAGGATGTTTATGAGATAGCTGTAATAAAAAGGAACAGCCAATTTCCGTAAGCCGTTTATTGGAATCTTAAACGTTTAATTTAACGAAAACTGGCATTTTATAAATCTGTTTTAGCATTCCATTTCGTTGGTGGAGTTGGATAATCGTAAAAAGCTTTAACAAAAAAATGTTGACCACGTAGGTACTCATTCCTAAGTAATTTGATGGAGGTTTTGACAGCATTAGCAAAGAATAGGAATACATGTAATTTTGACAGAAACACACATTGTTAAAAAAAATCTCGTAAAATAATGTAAAAAGTAAACTGACATTGTATTGGTGTCTTTGTAATTCGTGTCTTTGATGCGGCCGTAGCCTAATTACTAGGGTGTCGGACTTATGATCTTGTGGTCGCCGGTTACGTCCCAATACACTAGCATTTTAGCTTAGCACGGGGTGTTTACAATACTGCAACACTCTGCAAGTTATCTTTAAAATAAAATAAAAAATAACTCTATCGTTTTTCCACTCTCTTGAAAAGTTACTATCTGCTATACGCGGTGTAAGAATTTAAGTGACGATATGTATGTGAATGCACTGGTAGCTCAATGGTTATTGAGGCCTGGTGTTTTGGGTTCGATACCCAACGGGGCAACTATCGTGAGTCACAGATACTTGTGTTGAGTTTGGGTGTCCGTGTATTTTGTATTTGTACAGACCGCCACGACAAAGAAATTTATTTAACAAGTGCGAAAGTTGTCAGTCGTAGCCTTAAACGAATATTAAATACCTGCATAGTTCAACTTCGAGTACATCAGCCATGTCACATAATATTGACACCTTTTGTATTCGGGTCACACCTGCTCTGTATTATCTTCGCTATCGATAGATGTAGGCATAGCTAGGTTCCTTCTCGTAGCTTATTAATACAAATAAATAAAATTGAAATGTATGTTTCTAATGGAAAAAATAATAGGTATTAACAATTTAAAAATATTTTGTTGTCTGTGTGTCTGTGTATTTCGCCTAATCTATAAAACGGTAGTATTGTTTCACTTTCGTATCGGTACATCAAATTGAAAGTAGCCCGTTAATGTTAAAACATTATCATAAATCTGACCTGTTATTATTCTATTGATGACGTAGATCGTACTTGAGAACGATTCCCGTTAAAATTAAAATTAAAAAAATGGTGGTAATGACAACTATCTGCACTGATATAGTACTAACATAGATGGAGGGCTAAACAGCAACCAAAAACGGTTATATCACGCTATTCTTACATATGACCTTCATAGAATACCAGAAAAGGATGCATATATGGCGCCCTTTTCGTAAATTTGTAGGTTGTCACAAGTTTGCGATATTGTCAAGGATGCGATAGTCGATAATTTATATATCGATAGAACTAGATCTCGATTTCAAAAATTAATCGATCAAAGTATCAATCGATCACTTATTTGAATTAAATGTTATTTTTTTATTTTTAATATCACTGTAATTGACCCATCATCGGTACGATCGTTGCGTAAACATTATTAATGAAAAGTTTCGTTTTATTTCAAATTTTAATCATTAACCTGCTATTTATATCGAAACTATTTTTACGATTTATAGAAATATCTCACCGTAACAATAATAGGTATATTATATTTAGATGAGGTATATTGAATTAAAAAGTCCCTGAGGGAACGGTAGCTACGCGAGCGAATTCGCACGGGAATGTGACATAGATATAAATAAGAAAAACTATTTAAATAAACAACATAAATGATTTTATTCGGCGCTTAGTTATTTATACTTGTCAGAATCACAATGTTAAAACTATAGCTTAGATTATTCTTGCTTAATTTATAAATTAAGCAACTAGATAACTTCAATATTAGGGCATTAAACACATTGGTCATCAGGGCATCCCGCGCCTACCGCACGGTCGCGTTTGACGCGGCCTGCCTCCTTGCGGGGTCTCATCCGTGGGACCTTGAGGCGGAGGTTTTGGCCGCAGCATTTGGCCGCTGGAGGTGTGAGGGGGTGCGTTCTGGCCGCGATCCCTTCCCGAAGGGTGTAAACCCTCCGGAAATGGTAGGAGCGGCTAGAGGCCGCGCCGCGGAGGTGGAGGCGATTCGGCCCCATCTAAATAAATAATAAATAATTTTATCAAGTGATCTATTCTTTTACCCTTGAATTTAAAATGGGCAACTGTAATATAGACAAAGCATTATTTTTTAATCGCCTCCATTTAACATTTGTGTTAGAGATAAATTAATTTACAAATAGTTGAAATAATTCGACTGTGTTTTTTCCGTTTCCAATCCTATCTAGCAACAGTAGCAACACGTCGTATCCACTTATTTCTATAATTTTAGTTCTGGGGAAATCTGTATTAAAACATAAACTACCATTATAACTTCTCTATATATTTATACAACTTTCCTACTTACTGCCTGTTAAATAATAAAGTGGCAAAATCTTAACAAATAAAATTTTCTACTATTACCTTTAGATTAATAAAAATAGCGGTTACCGCTATTTTAATTTAATCTAAGTTTTCAATTTTTACCATATCGATACTTTCGATACCTACATCACTAGTAACAGTAGTAACCTAAAAACATTTCGAATCAAATACACGTATTGTGCTTAAAATCCCATCTAAGCTATGTTTTACATGTTGAAACTTGAAATATCCATGTTATATTATTATAAGATATAAGATTTTTCGACTTTATATCATACATTTACCAAATAATAAAGATATAAACTTACCGATGAAATGTTACACAAACAGGATCATTTTGCTTCTTTCCGGAATGTTAAACGCATCCTTCAATATTACACGATATTTTGTTAGTTATAATCTACAACATATACCTACAATAATTGTAATTTAATTTATTTTCGTCGCAAAATCGTTAAAATTATTCACTGCTGCAGCGAATACACAAATGTAAACAATGTACATAAATATTGCGACTAAAATCAGTTTAAGTCACCTTGTATGACGTTTATATGTCAAGTTACTACTTTCATGCACAGCCGTATAATAAGAAGTCACAAATGTCAAAAAAGAGGTCACTTTTAAATTTGGCGTGGACAACCTTGCAACAATGTAAGCTATTAAAATAATCACTGACTCTTTCACTCTTAAGTAAAACATGTATTAATTAGAGCGAGACCAAAAGAAGATTTTTGCTGTTGCTACAAACCAAAATTAGCCTGGTTTCTATGCTTATACTTATTCTGAGACTATCTGTCAATTATAACAAATGGCGGAGTTGCCGTATTAAACGAATGAGAAAATGAATGTACGTACTTAATTATTATTTTGTTGTTGTAAATTTTCACGATATTTAAATAGCCTATATGTTTTTTAAATGATTTGAACACTATGGAAAAGTTTACCTTATACTTTATTTCATAATTCTGATTAATAAAATTCGACCTCCGACAGGATTCGAACCTGCATCTTAGGTTTAGCCCCTAATACCCTATATATATATGTTATTCCGGGCCCGGTATATTAAGTGTTAAAAAATTAAACAAACATATACCTAGACTTTATTTATTTTTAAGGGGAATCTTTCACAGGTACCTTAATCTAAAAAAACAAAGATCATTAAGTATAATAGAAGCAGCTGTTTTAGAGATATAAATCGTGTAACTAACTTTGGTTTATATAATTATTATATTGTTTATATAAATATTGTACCGAAGCATAGAAACGTACTCAGTTACCAACAACTGACTGGCCAGCGAGGCAAACGAGGTCAACAGGATAATACTATTGTATCAAGTAGGTAATCATATGTCATTTACAATACACCATACTAAATTTGAACTAATGTAATTCGAACTTGTTAATAAGAGATCTGGATTATTAAAACAGCAAAGAAAATAATATAAAAGAAGAAGGCCTTTGATCTCTTAACGGTGCACAAATTATTGCGTTATACAATGATATATATTTTTTGGGACTGGGTGTTTTGTTTCCTTTATTTACAAAGTTACAAAGCAACCAGTCCGTTCACCCGTCACTCGAGAGTAAAAATCTACATTCTCAGTAACAGTTGACACAATATAAAACAATAGGTATTTAAAATAGACTGTGATAAAATATAATCGAACTTTTTTGGAAATGACTGCAACAAATCGTTATGTTTTTATTATTCAGTAAACTTTTTGAAGAAATTACAATGATTTATTTTTTAAATGTGTTAACAGGAGCGACTCGACACAACACGACAGTCAGCGTTCGTTTTACACGAGGAAATAGCAAAAAGTTGTTCTGAGTCTGGATGTACTTTGTGTCTGTGAATTATGTGTTTGTAAAGTCCCCACTCACAAGGATTAATTTTTAAAGTAGGGGAGCAAAAAAAAAAAAAAACTGTATTGTATACCAAATTTAAAGTCTACTGTTAGCTTAAAATAAAACAATTGGACGTTGTCTATTGAACGGCAGCGAGAAGAGATCGAATTAAAGTTGGTATTTCGTTTAGCATTTGATAGCACTTGTAAAAGTTTCCGGTGAACTAAAAAGTAGCAACCTGAATCCCACTCCATTGAATCGGTATCTGTCGCGGAACTCAATACTCTTTGTAGCGGCACCAGCACTTCAAACTTGCACGACACTGTAACATTACAGTGACCACATCACTGTCCCAGTTTCTGCTGACCCGAATTTGTGGAAATAAGTGTATCCAACACTTTTTTACTAGATCTAACGGTTATAAAGTATATTACCTTCCAAAAAAGCGAGTAAAGTAAAGTAGAGCGACAGTTGCACAAAACCCCCTATAATACTAAAAGTCATAATCCCTCAATCTCATCGCCAGCGACCGCCTTGAGCCGAGGTCGAAGCCCCATAGGGGGTGCCCTCTTGCGCAGGTTGCTTAGTGTGTAGTTTTAAACCATTTATTAAGGCTGGAGCTCTACTCGCCTTTAGGCCCGGTTAAGTAGGAAAAGCATCGTGGCTAACAACGTATGTCCGTCCGAAAAAAAAACCATTTAATTTGGAATATCTATCAAACCATATGCAGCTCAAAGCTCATCGAATTAAATTAAAGTGTCTGTTTGTTATGAAAAAATTACAGGTTTTTACTTAATGTATACTTATAGGGTATAAAATAATAATAATAAAAACAAAATTAACAATAACGTCTATCTGTCTGTGTTTTCCGACTAATCGTAACGTAACGGCTGCACTGATTTCGACGGGACTGTCACAGATAGATGGCTAACTTTATAAGGTTATAATATAGGTCCCTTTTTATTTGATCTGTCTAATTGTTTGTCCGTGTATTCCGCCTAATCTCCAAAAGTGTAGTACAATTTAGACGGATCTTTACTTGTAGAAAGAAGAAACCCAGGCTTTTTTCCCAAAAGCAACAACTTCCTTATTAACTACTGGACGGATTTCTTTCGCCATTATTAGCTATATTATCCCTGAGTAACATAGGCTATATTTTTACATGAAAAGTGCACCCGTGCAGAGCCGGGACGGGCCGCTAGTCACTACATAGCATAAAACAAAGTCGCTTTCTCTGTCCCTATATCCATATGTCCCTATGTATGCTTAAATCTTTAAAACTACGCAATGGATTTTGATGCGGTTTTTTTAAATAGATAGAGGGATTCAAGAGGAAGGTTAATATGTATAATACATCAGCATTTTACCCGTGCGGAGCCGGGGCGGATCGCTAGTATTTATACTAGCGATCCGCCCCGCTTTATTTTAATAAAACTCGAATTTATATGTAGGTATTTTGTTACATGTAATTTATTTTGGTGAAAAATATCTGCAAAACATAAAGGTTATAATACCTTTTAAGCTAACTTAACACCTTTATCCTTCTTTTTATTTCATGCAAACTGTGTCCGATTATAGAACATAAATGCTACATAACAAAGTCGACTTTACTCGTTCCACACAAAACTCACATTTGAATGCAACCATTTTTTACGGACGCTTTAAAAGCCTTTGCTAATTCATGTTATAAAATATGTGCGTATACGTTATAGCTCATAAACTTTCGCAGTACGATTACTTAATCGGACCTTATATACTTAAATACTGCTTAATAAGTTGTTCCAAAAGAAGCCGACTTTAATCATCGTAATAGACTAAAAATCCAGACGGAATTGTTTTATTATAATGTCCAAATACAACTTTATACTTCAAAAAATCTTATTCGATGTGTGGTAAGATTTATAATGCTTTGGCGACAATATTAAATCATTACGTAACTAATAGCTCCAAAAATTATTAAAGGAATGGCTATTAAAAAAATATTTTACACACTAAAAGAGTATTTCTGTTTGGGACAGGACTATATACCTAATATTTATACAAATATATAAAACTGAAGAATTTGTTTGTGTGTTTTAACGGGCTAATCGCAGGAACTACGTGATCGATTTAAAAAATTCTTTCAGTGTTCGATAGCCTATTTATCGAGGAAGGCTATAGTCTATGTTAAATTATGAAGTTCCTACGGGAACGGGAGTTGCGCGGGTAAACCACGAGCGGAAAGCTAGTAATATTATAAAAATATATTTTTCTTCTGTGTATTATAACTAGTATGTATTAAGTATGCTAAACCATTTGCAAATGTATATAAAAACCCGTAATATTCAAATAAATGATTATGATTATATAAACTAAAGGTATACAAGCCAAGATTATATTTTAATAAGTGCTACAACATGGTATGCTCATTATAGTCGCCTCTACTCATTATTGCTGAGTGAAAAGAAACGGAGAGAACAATTTAGCGCTTTTAATTAAAATGGAGAGAACGTCAGTCTCCTGTTTGTGAACGAAACCCAGGAAATTAGACGCCTTTTTGTATTTTTAATTCGCGTTTCTTGTTATAAATAAGATTCAATACAGACTTGGTAGGTACCTACGTTTATAATTTGTCAACGATGGACATTTAGAACTGGAATTCTATATGTAATACTCATATTTATGTATACCTACCTATACTGTAATAGAATATGTCAAAATCGTAATCCTTTCATTTGTGTCCATTTGTTGTTTAAACATATTTTAATGGGGTGGACTGCCTTGTCTATATAATAATAAAGCCCTTTTATTCTGAATTCGCTACAAGTTAGGCTACAGGTTTGGTAATACATATTTTCCAGTCCTGTTCACTATAGTGTGTCTCGCAATTCGGCGTGCCTCCTGGCGTAGGCCTCCTCCAGCTCTCTCCACTGAGCTCTGTCTTCTACAACTCTGGTCCAGTAAGGCTCCAAGGTTAGGCGGATATCGTCTATCCATCTTGTTTTCGGGCGCCCCTTACTTCTGGTGTCCTCTTCTTTGTCCTTGTCTATATACGTCCGTAATATGTTTAATTGTAATAGCGAAGTGCTGGGTTCATTGTGTTACAAGAAATTTTCTGTTTAGCAAAATCTTAAAACAAGCCCAAAGTCTGCAAGCCATTGGTCCCGCACCTGATCTCTTATCGGTCGTGTCGATAGATCAGATTTTGAGAGTAATGGAAAAAAGAGTACTTCTATGTCTTCGCAGATGGGTAATTTCGTTCAAGATTGACTGCCGGGGAAATTAGTCAGGAAGACTCGGAAACTTAAAATGATAATCGAAAAAGTTATCCTTGTTGAAGAAAACTTCAAAAAGGAAAGCATTAGAAAAGCCCTTTCGATTGACCCAATTCAAATCAGGTGCTTTAACCGGTTCACATCAGTAATCTTATGTTCAAACAGATCTATAATTTCCACCGTGTACCGACGCACTCCATGTACACAAACATATCCAACTTATTATTCAATTTACGATACATTTACACCGTTAGAAAGTACACACCTATGCAAAATCTGCACCTGTGTTAGATTTTATCGGCTAACACTGATTCTAATGCTCTTTTTATGGGATTACGTATTTTTATATGGCAACATTAGTATTCAATCGTATGCGTAAAAAACATTTTGGGGGAAACGGGAGATTTTGTGCGTGATAAAGCAGTTTAGCGTTAGGAGGGTTTGTGTTTATTTGTCTAACAGCGAAGTGCGGTTGAGAGGATAAACTCTATGCAACTGAATTTGGAATGAATAATATGGCGTAGTCTAATTGTATGGCAGTTTGTACGTGTGTTTTTTACTTAAACAGCTTATTTCTCATCTATCTAACTAAATTAGTTAAGCGGCCATAACCCAATGGCTAGGGGCGTCGGATTTGTGATCTTGTAGTCGCCAGTTCGATTCCCACCCATTGCAGTACCGACGTGAACCCACTCGTAACACAAGTATTTTTAGCTTAGCACTAGGGGTTAACAAGAATACCAGTAGACTGCAAAAGCTCTGTCTGCTATTAATATTTTTTTTTAAAGAAACGAACACCAAATAGTTATTATGTCGTTTTATATTAATAAGCTCTTGCATGGTTTTATTAGCTAGGTACACAAAAATTTTCATTATGGCTATCAGGAAAAAATATATATAAAGCAATAAAGGCTTTAAAGACTTTAGAATAGAATTTCGTTGATAAATGCTCTTTGAAGAGAGAGTCCGATTATGTTCTAGTTCCTAGCTAACTGCCAAACTAAAAGTTTCAATGAAGAGTTTAAAACTTTTCAAACTGATATTTGAAAAGTGTTGTATGAGAATGTATCCAAGTACAAGTTATTTTGTACTTAGATCATTAAGTTTAGCATTAAGTCCGCCAATGTACTATTTTGTGCAGAAGCTTTAAATAAATAAATACATTATTTTATCATCGAAGTTCAAAATACATGGGCAAATCTAAATACTTAGTAGGTAGGTACTACACAGTATACTACATATTAGAAGCAAACGTACATAACTAGCTCACATTAACATTACCGACATAATTCAGAGCAGTATCGGCAGATGATTATGCATAATTTATGCGAAGGGTCAAGTGGGCTCGCATGGAGCATGGGGACATCTTTTATACTTGTTGTCAATAGCCAGTAAATTGGTGAACATTCACACCTTATGCCACTGGCTGGACCCTAAAAAAAACATTTTTTGATGGCAGAAATGTTTGTTCGTCACTGTTGTACAATAGACTTATTAGCTTATTTTTTTGGATTTATCGTTTTTTGACGTTAATACTGTCATGTCATAAAGCATTGTTTGATATTAAGTATATTTAGTATTAAGTATGTATTATATTGAGTTTATGGAAATTCAAATAAATGATTTTCCCCACTGGAAGGAGATTTTCATACAATTTCATTGAACAATAATCAAAAACAGTGCTTTATTGTTGAAGTTGATTAACAAGTTACCTAATTATGGATTACTAGCTTCCCGCGCGCGGTTTCACCCGCGTAATTCCCGTTCCCGTGGGAAATTCATAATAAAATATAGCCTATGTCCTTTCTCAGGCTCTAGACTGTATCTGTACCAAATTTCATTTAAATCGCTTCAGTAGTTAAGGTGTGATTGCGTAACAGACAGACAGACAGTTACTTTCACATTTATAATATTAGTAAGGATAGTAAGGATATTGAGTTTATGGAAATTCTAATAAATGATTTTGATCCCTGGAAACATCAATTACATCAACAATTTTATTGAATAATAATCAAAAACAGTACTTTAGCGATAAAAATACAGGTTTAATTTATCTTTTGGTCGTCAATTTAGCAATATAGTATGACATATAAAGTTGTTTATTATATTATTAGCCTTAAACATAATTAAGTTCAAGACGTTTGTGTTTTGGTGTAGATAGATTAATACTAAATTTTCAAAAAAAAAAAAATATTTAGAATAGCAAAAAATAAATATGTTGAGCGTGATATTAATCCATACCCAATCAATAGTAAAGGCCAAAAAATATAAAAGTAACAAATAATCAAAAACAGTACTTTATTGTTGAAGTTGATTAACAAGTATCTACTTATATATCTACTTAACCATCTGTAGCTTCAGTTAATCTGTAAATATGTATACATTAAATATATACACAACTACACTTGATATTTTACCGTAAGTTACGAGTATAACAATTATATAAATGACTATCGCCATTTATTTGTACCATTTGAATAAAGCATCTCGTCTGAAAATAATCACAAATTTGCGGTTAATTATTTTTCAATTGAATATAAATCTTTTAACTCGGTAATGAAACTTTAAACACAAAACTGCAACCACACAGTGCGATACATGAACGCTTGTACACGCTACATAATTACCAATCTTGCTAATGATCGCTAAACGCGTTATATTTAATGTCCGCCAATTTCCAACACGCCTCCATTGACCGTTTACAAATAATGTCGATAATGCAATAAAAATACTGGTTTAATTTATCTTTCGGTCGTCAATTTAGCAATATAGTATGAGATATAAAGTTGTTTATTATATTATTAGCCTTTGGTGTAGATAGATTTATAATAAATTTTCAAAAAAATAATATTTAGAATAGCAAAAATTAAATATGTTGAGCGTGATTTTAATCCATACCCAATCAATAGTAAAGGCCAAGAAATATAAAAGTAATAAATAAACTTATTTACAACAAAAACAATTTAATGAGTATCAAATGCACTACCCGTAATGTTCAAAATGATGAACTGAAATCCTGTCAAATTGTTTCCTACAATAGAAAAAAATAAATAAAAAAGGTCATAAAATAGTTCCCCCAGCTGTAGTTAACAACCGAACAATTACATTTAATTTACGGATGAGTTTTTAAAGTGCCCCAATATGGCCCCTTGTCCCCGCGATATTAAACCGCTATCATGCTGTAGTCTGTACACAGATAATGAACCGCGACATTTGTTAAAAAATAAATTCAAGAGGGTATCGCGAACTGTTACTAAAAATTCAATTGTCCCAAAGTGCCACTTGTCATCCCGTACAGTATAATGTAACGATTTTAACCATCGATATATTCATTGCAAATTATACGCTATCAGTACTAGATAAGAATCAGTTTGTATTGGCCGATAGATAGCTAATTTACATTAGTTTTAGAAAACGTGCGTTTAATGTGCAAAGTGAGTAATGTATTGAAGTTTAATACGAATCGATTCGTCCTTCGTACATTTATGAAGCTAGAACATTTAAATATAGAATATTTGACATACTTCGTTCAGAAGTAATTATAACTTGAATGCTGTGTGGTTCCCGTTTTGTAGTAGACCACCCCATATCTTTCTAAGGATGTGGTAATAGGCGACTAAAGAACATACCTACATCTGATAGACGGGCAGCAGCATCTATCAGCTCAAAAATAGGTACCAACTCCCATATTACTGGGATCACCAACCTTTTCTTCTTTTTTTTTCCGGGGGCAAATGCATTTACGCATTCCTACCGCCGCTGCAGCGTATTCGCGCGCTGGCGGTGGGATATGTGGGACTCGCCCTCTCCATAGCGTGGTATGCTAAACTTATACCACGAGGAGAGGACCCTACTACCACTAAAACCTCCCGGTCCTCCACTCCTTCGATCCGCCGTTGGCGGGGGCCGGGTACACATGTGCAATCCGGCAGGGATCACCAACCTGCCTGCCAAACGTGGTGATAACGGCATTATCCCTCTACAACCTGGCTTACCAAGGACTTGTTAAAGAGGAGGCCGATGTTCAGCAGTGGATGAGCTGCTAAAGTAAGTAAATAAATAATTAATTGTATTGTATGATATTTCTATAGGTAGGTGTATTAAAGTACTGAATCATCCTACAAAAAAAAAACCATGACAATAATTGGTTATAAAAAATGTAACCCTTTGCTACAAAAAAGATATAAAACCAAAATAAATACATCAAAATAAATATAGTTATTTCCGATATCCACTTTTTGGCCAAAAAAGCACATCGCTATCACAGCGGGTGGTAGGCGCGTACTTGTTACCCTTTGCCCTTTGTTTTGCTAAATCATAGAGAAAACAACACTGTTCTAACCCTAAGGTTAACCCTTTGCAACACATGTCGTCAAAAGGTCGTGCGAAACCGCGAATCTCCTTCAATTGAAAGCAAAAGCAATAATGACCATTGTCAGAAGAAAAACGGCTTTATTGCGATGTGTTAGAGTTCATGGAAGATATTATTTGTTGTATAATAATCGTTGCATTAAAACGGTGAAATATGTAGAGTGTATTTTTGCGTCTATTGTGTGGCGAATGGGGTTTTTATTGCGAATGTCTGCGCGCGCATTAGTCGGATTGTTAACGAAGAATACTAGCCACATATGGTGGTTTCGTGCATATTTTTTTGTGGGCTCTGATTCTGATGCATTGTTTGGTTTATTGACGCCTACATTATTATTTCGTAATATTTCATTGGTGTTAATTGAAGTTATAATATGGAAGCGACTTAAATCGATCTCAATATCTCGGATTTTATATTCTAAAGAGCATTGAGCTAAAAAGACACATATTTATATCACTTGATGTTCTCGATCATCTCACGGGAAGGCAGTAGGTATCGGGATATGAATCAATCCTTAATCAAAATTCTAATCAACCAAGTTTCATGTAAATCGGCTCAGCCGTTGTTGGGTGACTGCGTAACGAACCTCCAAACATCTTCAAAAATTTTAACATTATAATATTAGTAGAAAGGATTCAAAGATAAACAACTCTATCTGTATTTAATTTCAAAATTGAGATTAATAAAGACCACTGGCAGGACTCGACCCTGCATCTTGGCCCCGAATCTTTTATTTTTTTTCGGACATTCTTAATTAATCGCGAGGCTTTTGCTACTTCACCGGGCATTAAGGAAGCAGAGCTCCAGCCTAGTATTTTAGGGGGTTTTGTGCAACTGTCACTCTACTTGCCCCGAATGCCTTAACCAATTCGGCTACAGTGGAACCCCCGATCTACCGATCATCGATTTTTTTTTTAATTTAGTAAGCGGTATACTTTTCCGTAAAATACCTATTCAAAAATTTAAAAATCTACTTTAATATTGTAGCTTAAAATACATTTTCGACAAAAATGAAACATGTACACCAACTTATATAATATTCTCTCTTACAAAAGACTGATGAAACGCGAAAGATACTCTTTATTAGTGGAAAGTAACTACACTTCGACTTGTCTATCCTAATTGTGGAACTTTATCCATTCGTCAGGACCCCATCAAGGAGATTGGCAGCGCTTTGTACTCTTGGAAATATACGTATTATACTAACGTAGCGAATTTCAGTTTCAATTAGACCAAGTGCGTAAATAGCTTTGTGTAAATACATCGCGAGTTCCGATATGGACGATGGAATGAAAAAGAAGAATTTATCTGAATCGTATAACGGTAATTTAGTTATTAGCTTTCAATATGCTGAATATCGAGATTTTTAACCCAATCTTGTGTTTTTATTCAATTATATTTTGATACCTATCTATACTAATATTACAAAGAGGAAAGATTTGTATGTGTTTGAAACGAAATGGCTCAAAAAGTACAGGACCGATTTTAAAAATTCTTTCACCATTTGAATGCTAAATTAACACTGATTAATATAGGCTATATTTAATTATGAAGTTCCCACGGGAACGGGAGTTACGCAGGTGAAACCGCGCGCGGAAAGAGTCACTTATAATCTTTTGTTAACTTGGTAGAAATCTTTTAAAAACTTCCCATGGTCTTGGGGAAAGACGGTGGGGGCGTGTGGGACTATAATCCTCTACCTACTACTACCACTTTGGCGAAGCGGTGCAAGTCTCGCGTTGGTTCAATCCCCAAGAAATATTTGTAAAATATCTTAAATTTCGTTCCAGGTATGGTTGGTTGAGGGACTATTCTCCGTGCCTCCGAAAGCCGTTCGTCCCGATTGTTATAACATTATCTATAGTGATTGTGTACCAGACAACTGCGTTTCTATGTGTGTGTTTATATAATACTGTGTTGACCAAATCACTCTTGGCAGGCGGGGATACCAATGTTCAGCAGTGGACGTTATACGGGCTGATGATGACTAATAATCCTCATAAAACCACATTAATTACACACTTTTTTACAGAGTAAGTAATGGAAATGCACAAACATATTTGTTCATAATACAAATCATATGAGTAAAAAAATATTTCATAGTGTGCGTTATTTTTAAGCTATGGAATCAGAAAAACAAAGTCCTTATTAAAATTTATCGTACTCAGACTGAATAAAACCGAATTGAAAACAAAACAATTACTCCTTAATAGAATAGCCCATCGAAACATGAAAATTACTCATCGAGTTTGTGATTGTTGTCATGTCATTTGTGAAGTTACGTATTTATAATCGTTTCTCGGAATCGTTTGCAAATATAGATTATCTTCTCTTCAGCTTTATAATATTAGTAGATAGGTACAAGATTTTTTCTAATCGGACCAGTAGTCCTATATTAGTACATCTATAGATAGGTACTAATATAGGAGGTACCTTTCTATAGAGGTACTAATATTATAAAACTGAACAGTTCGCTTGTTGTATCAAGAAATAGTCCGATTACAAAAAATCTTAAAATTTTAGATAGCCCATTTATCTCGAGAGACTATTTTTAATAATAAAGTTAATACGGAAAACGAAGCTACGCGAATGAAACCGCGCGCTGAAACTAGTTTTAAAATAATTTGAGTAATTTTTTGGAAAAAAAATATGTTTTAGCTAAAATTTCTTCGTTGTAAAAGGTATGGCGACAGGTCTGGTATACTTCAGGAGTTTGCATTGTTCACAAATTGACGATTCACTGAGCCATGATTTATTCCTCCGTGTGGTTTCACCTAATGCGTGAATGAAAGCCTCTTAGATTTACTGAAGGTATTATGCATTCTGCGGGGTAATTTTCAATGAGATTTTAGGAAGTTGATTGTTTGAAGGTACAGATACTATAAGACACGTAGACATCGCTTATCTTTGGTTTGGTATTCTGATGGAATCAATAGTATTGCGATCCATAGATAAGATAGTTGTAATCCATGATGTAAAACCGAGTGCGGCCTACTTCGTCGTATTACAACAAACCATAGACGATGTGCGTTTTCTTTTTAAATCAAATGTCAAATCAGACTGCTACGAATGTCGTGTGCCATAATGCATCTTGTTGTTACATTATTAGACCAGCGACCGATTTCATTCCATCTGTAATTTGTAAGTTAGTTTTAGTCTAGATAAGCTACTTTTAAATAGTTTTTAAATGTAGATATATTTAAAATAAAACTTGTGAGATATTTAAAAAAATAAATAGGTACACTAATATAATTAAAATATACCTACGTTATGTTATGATACGCTAGCTTTAGTTTCGCGGACGCGTCAATTTAAAGCTGTCAAAGTGACAAATTGATTATTCGGGGTGACTTAACCCTTGTGTTTATTAATGCCACTTCAATTTCCTTCAAACCCAAAGGAATAATAATAATCTTTTAGACTTATGGCGGTAGAGGATGTTCATTTAGACACGAAGTTATTATCACAGAAATTACTTCAATGATAAGTTTATTAGATTAAATCCCAACCCAGAATTCTTATTAGTATTCTAAGTCGAATTGTTTCCTCAACTCCAAGTTGGGCTCCATATTTTTCAATTTATGTATGGTGTACCTACGTTACGCGTTGTACATTTATGGTAAACACATGATTAACCATGGAGATAGGTACGACTCGTGTCCTGGATTAGTGCGGAAGCAGTACCTGGCCTCATCAACGGCGCACGGGATTACCCAGGGTGTTGTAATGGGTATGTTCTCTCCTCGTGTTATGATTACCGTCCCATCGCAAATGGAGAGAGCGAGTCCCGCCACGCGGAAACACCGCAGCGGCGAAGGGTATGAATGCATTTACTCCCGGTCAAAAAAATAAATGGATGTACCTACTACTCGCACATTCATCTGCCATGCCATTCTAAACCATTGCAAGTTTTGATTGGTACGACATCCATGGTCAACGAAAATCTGTGGACGGTAGTAAATTGTCAAATAATAGTAATTTAATGATGAATCATAAGTATACTGATGAGGATGTACTTTAACAACAAAAGCCAAATTAAAATCTCACTTAACTCAATGGTTTTCGTCTAAACAATCCCACCCACACTTATGTTTATCGATAGATACGAATCAACTTCTAAGCAGAAGTAATCAAGGTCCTCAGACCGACCCGCATGAGAACAAACAGACTAAAATATTGGCGCTTAATTGAAATATCCTGTTTAAAGCAAGGGTCAAAGTAATGCTTCATAATTTGGGATCGTTGATTAAATGAAGCGAGTCAGCTGATATTTAATCTACAAGAAGCATCGAGAATTGAAATCCGGAGGATAATGTTGTGTCTTGGACACTAAATATGACTGCTACTTGCTATCAGGAATACATTTTTAAAAGACTTAGAGCTAAAATTTGCTAATAAAAACTGTACATTACAATGTCTTATATTAGTCTACACATCATATCACCAATTTGCTAGAATCAATTATAACAGTAGGTATACCTAATAGTATTTAATAAGGAATATTCCTACCTTCATAATTTATTAATAGCAGCGAATAACAAGAGAACATCATCAATTATTAATATTGCTGCTTGATACAAACCAACTCATGACGATGAGATTAAGCGGTATGATTATAGGGTAGGTATATAAAGGTACTTAGACAATATTCATACAAAAGTCGTGTAATCACGGCATCAAAGGTTCGCTTCGATGATAATGTCGGCCCTTAACAACTGTAAATTTGTATGGAAGCTATAAAACGAGCCCTTTGTCTGTGAAGCGTGTACGTTAAGTAATTTGACCCCCATATTGTACAATATTACCTAATCGAAACGTCAGCGATGATAAGGGTTAACATGACAAAGACTGCGTTTCTTTCAAGAGGAGGATTACTTACTAATTCTTATGAAAATTAAAATTTAATTAATAATAACAATAAGTTTAAATACAGTTCTGTTTATAATTAAAGAGACATAAATGTCACAGGACGGGCGGACTCTGTAATAATGTAAGATTAGCTGTTGCCTACTACTGTTAGTTACCTATTATTATTCATAGAGTATGGTTATTTCATAGAGTAAGAATAATCAGTAGTGTATCAGTACTGAATAAACACTGAATTAACTATGAATAATAATAGTTAATTCAGTATTTATTCAGTATTCACTATTCGTAAAAAGTGTTATCACTATTAATGATATTACATTATCCGCACGCAAACAAATTAAAACGAGATGGAGGCTTTGGATCAATAAATTTTATTTTTATGCCGCCAATGGACGGCCGTGGAGCATCTATTTCAGTCCGGGAAAATGGGCACTAGCCGGGTTGATTTATGTGGCCGTAGTAAATCGGATACTTAGTTGAAAATTCATCAAGTTTAATTAGGGTGGTTACCATATTGGGGTAGTTATCCTTCTGAATATAATAAACTGGTATATAGGTAATTTGATTTTATCTTAAGAAGATATAAATAAGATTTTTATGATGACAATATTTGTGGTCCAATTTAGGGCGCCAATACTAAGCAAACACTGTCTCCTATAATATTCTATCATATATGAATGGTTTTCCAATATCTATCTATATATTAACAGGTGAAGCAAATACTTTATACCCCTTTAACGACCATTACACTGACTGACATTTCGCACACTTAGAGAAGGAGTGCAGAATGCTATTTTTTTTATTATGGACGCATTTCGACCACTCTGCTACCTTAAGTTATATCTATTGCACATACATATTCGGTTACGGAAATAAAATAAAATGTATCTGTATATAATTCTTTTACTCATAAAATAATAATATTATAACTTTCTATATACAAATAAAGGTTTGCTAAAATCTAAAATTTCTTGTATCAAAAGTAGAAATAATTTAATACTTATGACAAAAATGTGGTTAGCGGACTTAAATAAATGTATCGATCCTAGTTAAATCCGTAAATTAAACAGAAGATTTTGTAAAATGTATAACTAAATACCAATTTGTTATCCGACCATCTTGTTCATTCAGACTGTTAAATTCCATTAAAAGTTTTCTTATTTCGTACAAAATTGTTGATTCTGCCGCATCATTTAGTGAACTGCCGTTTCGAAATTTAGTACGAATGGACAGAGTTCTTCGGGAGAATTTAATTACAAATTCAGCCGTGTTACTTGAGCCAAATTTGATAGCTCAGTAACTTTGTTCTTTTTAAAGGACCAAAAACCTACTTACTATTCAGGTGATGTCAGTATGTGAAGATTTTTATTCAATTGTAGTTGATAACTTGTTAGGACGTGACGACTGAAACTGACATGGGTTTATTGTACAAGTGTGACAAGCATCTTTTATAGTTTAGCTACGCAAAATACAAAGAGATGAAAACGATGTGTATGACTTTAACATGGCTGACGGTTAGAAAAATTCAAATAAAAGAATTGTCTAATATACTGTATTTTATACATTATATTTAAGTAGTAGATTTTTGAATATTATGTAAGCAGCGAATGGATTTATTAATGTATCTTAAATTAAACACATAACAACATGCATAACAAAAACATATTACGACCTATGTACCTTACACTATGGTCCCAAGTTGGGCGCCAAATTTAAGATGTCTACCACTACGTGTGCACTACATTTGCCTTTGACTTCAGGAAATTCGATTTGCTTCTGCACCGAGGAGCAAGTTAAGCTTGTAGAGACAATCCTAATTTACTTGATGTTGGTGTGTATGTTTGTTTCTCTGCAAGGTTGGTGTGGACTAAAATCTAGTTTCCTATTGCCCTATTGGTTACACAAATTGTGTACACATGTATAATGATAATAAACAGTAAAAACGAATACGGTATTTGAATTTATTTTGCATGTTTTCGGAAATTATTTCGTTGCATTTTTAGTTCCCTATGAGTCATTAAAAAAGTAGAAAAGTCCGTCATGGTAGTAGACTGTTATATTTATTTAATTTTTTTTAAAGTACATGGTAAACATGATTAGATAAGTACCTACCTGTTTTTATCGCTATAAACACTGCTCTCGCTCGTGCACTATAAATGAGACTTAAGGAAATTTCACCTGTAAATTGTAAAGTTTGGAGGTTTTCGTGCTCTGGGGCGCGCCGTAGAATAAATATCACGGTACATAACTTTCGACTTTGTCTTTGGTATGCCCACCTTTTTAAGAACATTTGCTTCAAAAATTCAGGCCTCCGTAGTACTTTGTAGTAATAGAAACCAGGCCAAGGCGATGTCTACGCAAATTAACTTGGTTTATGTTCCTTAAATAAGGAAAAACGTTGTATAAGCTAAAAGGACAAAAAACTTTATTATGCTGTAGTCGCTTATTTCGCTTTAACACTGAAAGGGAGGAATTCTTTTCAATGCATGTCTGTACAATTATTTTACTTGAGTTACTAAAAAATGAACGAAGAAAAACTCCCAGAAATAAAAAATGACGTTTGTCACTCGATTGTGAATTCATTTCACACTTAACAGGTTTGCTGATTAGTTAACTTTGACACCAATTCAGAGCGGGGATTAGAGTGTGCTTCAAATACCTTTTCTTTTTTATTTTCCCGTGGAAAATGCAGTTCACATTTGCTCTTCTATCACCGCGGAAAGTGTGATGTCTTTGCGCAGTAAAAAGAGCACGTAGAACTAGCCCTTCTCATTAACGATGGTATGACGGCGTCATACCACGAGGGGAGGACCTACCCACTTAAACCTCCCGGTTGCTCCTTCAGTTTCTAAGTTTCGTAAAGGCTCTAGATACCATTTCGGCTTCTGGGTACCCTCTGGCTAGGCCCTCGATAATTAAGCAGAGTTAACTTTTTCAGGGACCATGAAATGCCCATTTTATTACTTTCATGGTAAAGTACCAAACGTTACTAAATATCTTAATTTTACCTACCTATTATTGTTGCATCTTAACTTAATACTAAATTGATGTTGCCTTTAATTTCAGACATGCTAAATCATAAATGATTTGCAACTACGAATTGAAATGAAAATTAGGTCAGCAATAAACATTGTTTCATTGCACGACGAAATTAGTTTGGAATCAAACAAAAGGCAATATTTGTTAGTAGCGCCAGATTTAACAGAGCTGTGACGAGATATAAGTGAATATGTTCGCGCACAACCGTGTTTATGCGAATTTGCTTCGGGTTTAAGAGTACAGTTACACATGTTCAAGCATTGGCATGTTTATTCATCATCATCAGCCTGTATAACGTCCACTGCTGAACATGGGCCTCCTCCCGAGGGAAGGTATTTGCCATAGTCACCACGCTTGGCAGATGGGTTGGTGACTGTAGTATTATGTTGTACCACACAAGAACGTTGCGGCCCGTTTCTAGATAGGTATTCGATTATTATAGATGATGTTATAATAATTGGGACCAACGGCATAACGTACTTTCCGAGACATGGAGGATAGTCCCTCAACCAACCAGACCTCCAAGATTTAAAGCGAGCCAAATATCGCTACGCTACGGAGGTTGTCATGGCAGTTACTTTAAAGAGCACGCTCGTTTTAACGAGCGTGCTCTTTAAAGTAACTCATTTGCTTTTGTTTAGCATACTTTTTTTTGCATAGGCACCTTTAAATAGGATGCACGACTGATCGATACTACCATGCTCAATAAGCAAACCTGTTCAGACGCATTAGAGACACGCGCGGCAGTTAGCATGTCCAAAAATATCGCACGGCTGTCAATTTTTGAGCAAACCCGAAAAGAGTATGCTCATTATTCGCAATGTTATTAGCACACACATGCTACTAAGTAGCAATTGCTCGATAGTGGCATGCTTTCATGCTAGTAATAAGCATGTGTAACTGCACCTTAATAGCTAGTGATGCACGTAACAATGGAGTTATGTCTGTTTCTGCACTTGCTTGTTAATTTACTAACGAACCGGTGTTGGGTAAACGGGTTTTTATCGAGTTTAATATCAAAATTTCGTGACATGGAGCACTGTAAATAACGGATATCGCGACTATATTATTTTTATTTGATTAACTTGATGGGAGATTTTATTATACCTACTGATATTTCTTGTACTGGCTCCCTGTCCTCATATATCACTGAAATTTCATCTTTCAAGTAATATCATGTTTTCCTTTTTTTGTTGACAATAAAATATCGACTTCTTTCGTAACCATAATATCTTTTACCTTGTTATGTCCAACAGAAAAAAATAGCAGAATAACCTCTTATTTTTTTTCACATACTACATACACACTTGACAGTTGTCAGTTCTTTTTAGACTAACATTTTGTATTTAGCTAGGAAGTTTTTGCTACTTCACCGGGCATAAAGGCGAGCAGAGCTCCAGCCTTAATAAATACAGTTGTTAGTTTTAAGTGAATCGCATATGATTCAATGGAAACCTGTATAACCTGTACAACCTGTATAAGATGTAAATAAAATGCCATCAAAAACATACTTGTCAAAAACCCAAGTCTCGCGTAACGCAGTTTTTTTTACGTAAAAATTTGTGGGATCTATGTAATACCAAGTCGGTTGATATAATCAGTACCTACTTAAGAGACCTTCTGTCTTAAGCTATTACGTAATTAGCTGACCTAACAGAATCTTATTATGACCATATCACAGTTTAAAACTTTTGTTTATGTTATGAATGAAAAACAGATTAACTTGGCAATAAGATAAAATCACAATGTATCTCACAAGTTATACACATTATATTAAATGAGAGTGTTTATTGCGATGGCCAAGTCAATCTAATATTCATAACATAAAAGTTTAACAGACACACCGCTAGCAACCCTTTATTCATAAAAAGAAACAGGTAGGTATGTACGTTAACTTTTAAATAACATCCTCGTATTTTTAACTATTCTATTTAATTTGTACTTCTAATCTGCCTACGCTACATACAAAGCTGTCTGAAGCATACCAACATAATTGAATTGTATCTATGAAAACTAGGTATCATTGCTAACTAACGTTAACTTTCATAATCCGATGCCTACCAGCCTAAACTAATTGTCTGTGTTGTTAGTTTGACGGATCCGGGCCACATATGTTACTGCACTAATACATTTGTGACAGGCCTCAAAACTTCGTCATGTGTGTTCAAATACAAAGCTAATAAAAGTGATGTGCCGGATCGGCAAAAATGTAGATCCGCGGATACGGATCTGAATACGGATATTTGGTGTCAAGGTCCGCAGATACAGATACGGACACGGATCTTAACTTTCTTACACAATCGGTGTCATTATGATTATAATCTAACATTAACACTGTATGTGTCACGCAGTACTCGTTTACTTGATTAAAAAATCATTTAATTCGAATTTAAAATATTACGAAGATCTAAATTTTGTTTTCTTAATAAAAAGTGATCTTATAACTTTTTATAATATTGATCTAATTGAAAAGCTAGTTGATTTAGCATTAGCATCTTGGAGTTATATAAGAAAGAATAAGACTCAAAGAATTTTATATATAAATTTAAAATTAATAAGGTAAATAGATCCGTAAAATATCCGCCAAAAAGTAACGGATACGGACACGGATACGTATCTTTCTTCTGCCTCGGATATCCGGCACATTACTAGCTAATAATAATGAATTCAGTAGCACAAATACCTACATTTACATAGGTACACTTGTACGTGTCAGAATCACAATGTAAAAAAAATACAAGTAATAGATTTTCATTCGTCTTAGAGATAATTAGGTTTCACCCGCGTTCCTCCAGTTCCCGTAGTAACTTCACATTCATAATTAAATCTAGAGCACAGAAACATAAAGTCGGATGTGCCATGCGTCAGAAATATTGGTCGTATGTGCCTTTACTGTACCTGGCACTTACGACCAAATGCTTCTGAAGATAATTGTACATCCGTCATAATGCAACAGAGGTCTAGAAATATATAGCCTTCCTCGATAAATGAGCTATCTAACACAGAAAAAAAAACATATCGGACCAATAGTTGCTGAGATTAGCGCGTTCAAGCAAAAAAACAAACTATTATGCTTTATATATTAGTATAGATAATATTAATATCTGTTATTTGAGAGATTTATTTGAAACTTTTATAATCCTATTCCGTTTTGGAAATTTGTATAAAGATTATTACGGCCGCGGCGTTGTCAAATCATTAAACTAGGTAATTTATTATAGAGACTTGCTGAGGAAAATATGTATAAAGCGTATATATAGTGCCAAGTTATAATTTGCGAAAATCAATACTATTAATAATACAATTTATTAATAAAATTCTAGTTCTATTTATTATTTAGGTCAGACGAAACTTTAAAAATTAGTATACAAATTTTAAAAGGCATTTTTATATCAACTGAAAATAGAATATTCTGTCGGGCCTGTTTTCAAACACCTACTCCATGTTTTAAAAAAGAAATGAAAGGATACATAATAAAAATATAGCCGGTGAACTCAGTATAACGCGGATTTTTAAATATTTCAGATTTTACTGTTTTTGTTATGCTCTAGGTACTAAAACTACACTGTTTGCAAACAAAAGTCGGTTATTTAGCACATCTCGTTTTTACAAACTGTTTTTTGTTGTTTGTAAAACGTAAATACAATGAATAAGTTAATATAAATTCATTATAATTATGCTTGTATCCTTATAAGACTTAAAATTAAAAAAAATACATTTAAACCTATACTAAATTTAAAGCTGAAGAGTTTGTTTGCATGAATGCGGTAGCTCAAGAACTAGTGGACCGATTTAAAAAATCTTTCAGTGTTAGAAAGCCCATTTATCGATGAAAGCTATAGGCTATACATATATGAAGTTATCAAGGGAACGAGAGTAACGCAGGTGAAACCGCGCGCGGAACGCTAGTTTATGGGCCGGATTGCTTATGCGTACCCGGCCACCGCCAACGGCGGATCGAAGGTCCGGGGGTATTTAGTGGTGTAGGGTCCTCTCCTCGTGGTATGAGATTAGCATACCACGGTATGGAGAGGGCGAGTCCCACATATCCCACCGCCAGCGCGCGAATACGCTGCAGCGGCGCGCGGCGGTGCAACAAAAAAATAAAATAAAAAGGGACGCTAGTTCATAATAATCCAATGTCTAGTTTCGACATTTTTACAAAATCTACATATAATTATTATTTCATCACATAATTTTCAGATTTAAATTCAAACAGTAATCAATACTACTCAAAATTCACTGTATGGAATGCGTTTCTAATAAGGGTGTCCACAGACGCACCCTCATTATTTTTTTCGCCGCTTTTTGCTTTGCACGTGATTCCTTAATTTTTTTTCCACATTCTTGTGAACTAAATTTAAAATAACAAAAAATATACGTATAATTTTAGGGTTATAACACTTATAACTGTGATTCTAACGGAAAGGTCGCTGATTAGGTACGGATAACATGGTCGGCATAATTAGTTCATTCTAAAATAGTTTTTATATGTTTTTGATGACGCGCGAAGAAACATATAGGAAGCGGCTCTAAAAGACAAATTACACCTCCATCCAACAAAATTACTAATTCGTTGCCCATAAAAAATAGAAACGGTTCATCGAAAAAGCGTCTACTGCTGAACATGATTGAGAGGTATTGGTTATCTCCATGCTTGGTGGATTGGTGATCGTAGTAAGATGGTCAGTATCCTTGAGTTGATGGATGCTGCTGGCCATGCATCAGTTGCATGTATCTTAGTTAATCTTAGTCACCTCTTACGTCAACCATGGTAAAACGTAGGCTAAGCCGGAAACTACACGGCAAAAATTATTATACATATTAGGTATTGTGTGTAAATAAATACGTTAATAATCGCTTATTTCCTAACAAGTTGAACAGTTTCTTTCCTTATACTTAAGTTTAAGTTTTGTATTGGTTTGATTGTGTGTTTGTAAATAAATAAATAAAATAAGCATCTGTTCTAACATTGGCAATATTTGGATTCTTATTCGGTCTTTATAGCACAAACAAGCATTTACTGCACATTGTCCAATTACAACAGTTTTCAAGACAAATAACATTCATTTAGTACTACAGTCTACACATATTCTTAATTACATATGTACACGAAAGGAAATGACATTAATTCAAGCAAGTCATAATTCTGCGGCGACTCACCGCCACGAGACGGCCATGTATCATCAGAGCGACAGCTGTTAGTGGGTCCCCCAATGTTCAGTTGTACACTGTAATATGTGTCTGTACCAACAACAACAAGCTTGGGTACTGTATGAGAAGCTGCCTTTAACGATGTTTTTAATATGTTTTTAAACGATGTATTAATAAAGATTCTACTCTTTCTGTTTTTATTGTTACTGCAGAAAGAATGATCTCTATACTTATATATGTAGGTATTGATATAGAGAGTTAAATTAATTAGACAAGAGCGTACTCTTTGCTCTATAACATCTCATAAATAAATCAATTTCGCATTCATATCAAATACTTTTAGGCTACTATGTCGAATCTCACTCTGCACAATATTAGGTATTATAATATAATATTATATATTGAATTAGGCACTTATAAAATTATCCGGATGTCGAACTTAAACATATATGAATAAACTAGCAACCATTGCCTGGCTCTGCACAGGTGTCCAATAAAAATAATTATAACTAGATTCCTCCCGTCGGAACCTCATCTTAAAATATAGCCTATGACACTTACAAATAATATGATGACTTTCCTAAGAATATATAAGAGAATTTTTAAAATCGGTACAGTAATTCTAGAGATTACCCCTTAAAAACTCACAAACTTTACCTCTTTATAATATTAGTATATAGAAGTATAGTTGACTGAAAAACTGTAAGGATATAACTTAGTGTCGAAACTGACAAATAAAATCGGCCACTGTGCATTTTGTAATAAACATTTTTATAATAGCATTCCGAACATTATCGTATCACTCAATCTGTTTTTTTTATTTATGATTCACACAAAGTACTTTGAATGTAGTACATACACAATGCTTACATGGTAAGTGACACAGACATGTCGCCCTAATCAGACAAGATAAAGACAAAGAGAGAAATTAACGGGTCAGGGTTATCGCGGCTATGATACAAAGCTTACATTATTCAAATATATATGAGCTGGTCCACGTAGACAGTGATAGATCTTGTCTATGTTTTTAATACAAATATATATATAAAAATTATATATTCAATGAAATTTAATAAATGGAGAACTTATTGAGGAACTGATGAGAAATATTTTTCATTTAAGTGGGTATTTGAACTTTGCAGTACTTTACAGAACTATAAATCTTACAAAAATGTTGTTACATTATTGGACTGAAATGAATGAAATTTGGTTTATAATTATGTTATTTTATACTTATAATTAAATATTTGATTAACTATTCTGTATCTTTGTTTACTGTGTATAATTGGAGATGAAATTTTAGAGCTGTATCAAAAAAATACATAAAAAATGGTGTTTTTCTGTGGTTTGTTTACTGTTGAATATAGCTAACGTTGGCGCATAGGTCACACTTGCGCTTGTCGAAGATTGTCAAAGTCACTATTGCATGCAGAAAAAATCGCGGGCATAGCTAGTCTATACTAATATTATAAAGAGGGAAGATTTGTATTTTTGTGAGTGTGTGTCTGTATGATTGTAATGAATAAACTCAAAAACTACTGTGCCGATTTCAAAAATTCTTTCACCATTGGAAAGCTACATTCACCTTGAGTGACATAGGCTATATTGAATTATGAAGTTCCCACGGGAATGGGAGTTACGCGAGAGAAACCGTGCGCGGTAAGCTAGTGTTTTAATAAACACAGTGGATGATTTAAAGTGGATAACGGATGTCTAATGTATTTAAATTACTTACCAGTTAAAAATGAGCTCACTCAAGCAAGCAGTATCGTAAGATACTGCTTGCATAATGATCCTTTAAATATTTTCACAATGATCCTTTAAATATGTCTAACTTATCAACTTCATTAGTATTCCTGTCATAGAAACAATTTGACCCGCGTTTAATACAGACACATAAATCACCAGATACCTAGAATTTGTCCGTCTGAAACGTGCTGCGTTAACCACAGTTAATAACATACTATAAAATATAGATTTAAGATAAATTCATCTTCACTAATATTATAATAAGGAAAAGTTTGTATTTTTATATTTTCGTTTGTTTGTTTGGAATAAACTCAAAAACTACTGAACGGATTTCGTTAATTCTTTCACCATTAGATCCATGCTGCATTATCCCGATAATATCCCCATTTATTCGATACGTATAAATATTTACAAGTAATCTCGTAACTCATAGAAAAAATAAGTTTTTTTTATTGTTCTGAAAACAAAACGTTTTTGATAAATACGTTATATTAGGTTAAAATATATATCGGCTCAACATCCGTATAACATAAACTCCGTATAATGTCCATTGCTGAACTGGGGTCATCTCCTGAGGGAGGGTTCTTAACAAAGTCACCATGCTTGGCAGGCCTGTTGGTGACTGGGCCGGATTGCTTATGCGTACCCGGCCCCCGCCAACGGCGGATCGAAGGAGTGTCCGGGGGGTTTTAGTGTATAGTGGTATAAGTTAGCATACCACGCTATGGAGAGGGCGAGTCCCACATATTCCACCGCCAGCGCGCGAATTCGCTGCAGCGGCGCCGCGGCGGTGGGAATGCGTAAATGCAATTCCCACGGACAAAAAAAATGTAATAAAACATACAGGAAAAAACGGTGCTTCTGGTAGCTCAAATTTACTCGAGAGAAAATTTCTAGTAACTCACACTTTTACCGGACCGGGCAATCGAACCTCGTGGCTGCGGTCGAACATATACTAGACTACTATAATTTACGCATATTGAAAACTACAAATACAAGTAGGTTTTAGTAATCTACACTAATATATACAGCTGAAAAGTTTGTTTGTTTGGTTGATCGCTAATCTCAGGAATTACTGGTCCAATTAGAAAAAATCTTTCAGTGTTAGGTAGTTCATTTATTAAGGAAGGCTATAGGTTATATTCATTGTGATGTTACGCGTAACGGTAGTTACGCGGGTGAAACCGCGCGCGGGATGCTAGTAATAATTTATATGGGATCAAGTAAGGAAACCACCACCGGATACTGAACTACTTCGGACATATTGCTCGCAGGAACCCGGACAACCTTGAGAAGCTGATGTTAGTTGGGTAGTTGGACGGGAAATGACCGCGCGGTCGATCGCCTACCCGTTGGTCAGACCTAATCAAGAAGCTCAGTAGCCTACCAATAACTAAAGCCATGAAGACCGTCGAGGACAGATACGCTTTGAAGAGCTTGGTGCTTCAAACTTCAAGTTAGACACGACTTTCAGCAATGAAGATGCCGAAAAGGAAGAAGAAGGAAACCAGAGATCAGTTTATACCTAGAACTATCCTTCCTTTGAAAAGTTTAGATGTTATTCCAAAGTAACCTATTTAGTATGTATGTGCCAACATCATTCCATATAGATTATGTAGATGGAATCGGGTTTTACTGTATTTAACGAGTAAACTTGCGTAAACCTTGTTAACGTGACCGCCGGCCTATTCTGTGAGCCAATAGGCATTATCGAGATTAGTTCTGCCCGATAAATGTTGAGAGTTGCTGATTTGTAAGAACGTCCGTCCATACAAAATACTTCTATAACGAACAGTTTTTTAGTATATTTGGAAATACCTAATGCATATTATGTAAGACAAAAAAAAGTGTTTTTTTTAATCGTTCATAAATTTTTACCCCATTTTATCCTCTTAAAGACTTGTTCTAAAGATACGATACTATAGCTAGCTAGTTGCGCCCCGCGGTTTTGGCCGCGTGAGTAACGCTGTGAATGCTCCAGTGGTTCGGAGCGTGATGTATCTATCCGCTTGCAAACTTTCAGCCAGATCCTTTCAGTTGTTCTAGCGTAAAATAGTTACAAACATACATTCTCACAAACTTTCGCAGACGATAGGCTAGGATTCACCGTGGCCGAATGGTCTAGGTATTAGGGGATATAATAATCTCTTATTCTATACAGGGTTACCTCGGAGACAGTGCGCAAATGTTACCTACAGAAAGGTTTTTAAAAATACCCGTGTTTTTTTGTTTAACCATGCTTCGAACAAAATAATTAAAATGCACACTCACGGCGAACGATAGCGCTGAGCTGACTGATATATGCGCGCGCGTCCTTGCGCCCGCGCTCTCTCTCCCCCGCCCTTTCCCGCGCTATTACCTCTTTCACTTCCGTACATAGGGTGAGCGTGGTATTTGAAAATTTCGGTGGATAAACGATAACTAATAAATAGTTAGCAAAAAAATTACATATGATTTTTTTTCGTGAAATGTGTTCTATTAACGATACTGATTACATGGAAAAAATATGCGCACTGTCTCCGAAGTAACCCTGTATATCTAATATATTATATCGTCGATATTTATCTAAACTTACATTTTGTTTTCGGAGCTTGTAATATAATAGTAAACAATAATAAACCCTATTTAATATAGCTGCACTAGATGCTACGGCGTAGCGACCGTAGCGTACTACGAAGTACAATCAATAATCTAGTTACGAACAACAATTAGATTGGTTCTATAAAAACAATAAATGTTCCGCTGGAAGTGTAATTACGTTGAGCGCACATAGCAAATTCTTATTTTGTATGATTATTGCTTATTAAATATAAACCTGAGTGTTTATACTATCTTTATAAAAATACGTTGGTTTTACCTTACAAGTACGTTCACCTTGTTTAAGCAGGTTATACATTTTACTTACTTCCATTTATCTATGCTAATATTATAAAAAGGTTAAGTTAGTGACGTTGTAGGGGGTAATCACTGTCTACTAATCTACTGGTAATTTTAACAATAGAAAGCCATATTATTTGTGAGTATCATAGGCTATATCGTAAGTCAAGGTTTCCACGTGAACAAGGTACGCAGGTGAAACCGCGCGAGACAGCTAGTTATGTATCAATGTAAGAAAGTTATACTGTATACTTTTGAAGTTTCATAGAATTTCAACTAGGCCGTTAGCACACATTTTGGTCAGATAACAACTTAAATTAATTACCTAGTTATGATTTCAACTTAATAACTCATATTCTTAATTCAGTTAATCCAATATAATAAAAACATCATGCTGCCTAACACCAATACCCCTTTAAGTCTCCACAACTCCATAATACATTCCGTATACAAAATATGGTCATAAAAGCAGATTTTCGTCTCTAGACCACAGATTGTAGTTAATATAAATGTATATCTTAATGTCCTTACTCCTCAAGCTTGCTGCCAGCATAAAGGCTTGGCATGAAAAACGAAATAGCCGGCAGTTCGTGCCAAATGGTAAATTTTCATTGTGACGAGCTCTGGCACGATGTCGGATGTCTGTTGTCTTTGCGTTCGCTGTTAACTATTTTAATAATGTTATGGAAATATGAAAACAGTCTCGTTAGTTAAATGCAATAATTGGTACGAAGTTGTTTCTGTAAACTTCACACACAGCACAATAAAATGTGCAGTATTGGTAAAAGAGATGTATTTAATTTTTTTACTAACTGTCTTACCTTTAGAGGTGTTTTGGTATTCAATTGTCGTAGCGCTAAGAATAATCCTTCAAACAACCAGCCTCATAATGAAACCAAAAACAGAGAGTGAAGGTATTTTTAAAAGAACTCTTTCTTCTACATTAATTTTCATTTTACATGACTTATTCATATCGTCAACTAGTTCACATTTTTTACATTAATCTCATAGGTATCACCCCTTTTATATTATACTAGATTCCCGCGCGTGCTTTAACCCAGTTGCTCATAATCAAATATAGCCTTCCGCAATAAATGGACTATCTAACGCAAAACACAACTTAAAGATTTTTTGAAATCGGAACAGAAGTACCTGAGAATAAGCCAACAAACTCTTCAGCTTTATATATTAATATATATAAAAGATTAAATAAATTGATCCCAATACCTACATAAAGAAATCCAATCCAACATAAAATCTAGTTCCTAGGCAGAGTTTTGCCATATTTACCATATACAAGTAAAAAGTGTCCTAAATGAGGTAGCCGGGGGCATTTGAATAGCTGCGGTGAATGCGCGGCGAAAGACCACCCGTATCCTCCGTCCGTGTTCCAGAATGACATACATATATGGCGGCTCAAATCCGAAACATAAAAAATACTCTCAACTTACTGAGTAAAAATACATGTTGAGATATGCAAGGACGCCTTCATGGGGTAGGACTTATGAAGTGTGATTCATTAGGAGAGGATAAGGTTTACTATGTGCGCTCCAATTAATTGTATACTTTATTTATTTATTCTTAAGATGTTATTTTCGTTTATGGTGCGGACGCTGATATAAGGATAAAGTCTATCCACGCTTTTCACTCTGAATTGAATTATTCTGTTCATAACTTAAACTTTATTACAATTTTATTTTGAGGTGAAAATTATTTTCTATTTTTTAGTTCGGTTAGCTATAAAAGCGTGTTTTTTTTAAACTATTATTTATTTTTATTTTTTAAGGATAATGGGAAACTGTTATCAAATTATTGCATTGTCATCAATCCTTGATACGTATGCAAAGTTTCAAATTAATCAGACTTCTGGAAACTGGTGAAAATTAAGTTCAAAGATTCCGTTACATACATACAACCCAAGCTAATAAAAGCGTGTTAAAAAGTAAATACGACTGTCATACTGAACTTCGATGTTCAAAATACCGATGTACTGTATTCATAAAGATTAAAATTACGAATTACGTGAGTTAGAAAATACGCTATGACGAATTACTTGATTGACAATGTTCACTAATACTCTGCCGAAGCCATCCGGCATAAATAGATATAGTGGCTACCTGGCGCCCGATTTTTTTATATTTAAAGTATTATTGTATTCTTTGGAGCCACTCTTTAAAAAATAACTTGTAACCTTTATAGCAAGCATTGAAATATCATCTTGTATCATCTCATCTGTCAAAGCTAAACTATGTAAAAAGGCATATTATAAAATATCAGATTATGTAAATGACAGAATGGCTTGGGAGTAACTTGCTCTGGAATGACACTGCTGCTTAACAATATTGTAAAGTAAAATGATGATTTGATTATTTAAAAAAGGATTCCTCTGAGTTTCTTGCCAGTTCTTCTCAGAGTTGCCACGTCTTTGAACTGGTGGTAGGAAAAGAAATGGACGCATCATAAGAACATGATTTAATTATTTTTGAATTGTGTCTATATGAATAAAGATATTATTGACTTTGACTTTGACTTTGACTTTGTATATTTAATAAACAAATGATTTTATTTAAATATTACAAATTTCCTCATTTAATAATATGAAGGGCTATAAGTATAATCGTATATAATTCATTAAGTACATAATGAAATTAAAATGAAACAGATGCTAATATTTTTTCTTTCAAGAATCCCAATACCCTAATTCTTCCCACACATTCGCCTGTAAAAATACGTTTATGCGCGTACAGAATTTTAGCACGATCATAATTTTGCAAGGCTATGGACTCCAGTGTTACACGCCAGGCTATAACATAAAATTCCCCAATAAAATATTTTAGGTAAGGTTTCCAATACCTACCCGAATCAAGGCTTATTTTTTTCTTGCTAGGTTATTAAAAGTATCAATAAAGATTGTCCGAAAATCTGAATGCTTATTTATTTTTACTTATAATTTTTTTTCTTAATCTTCGATCATAATACTTATCTACAGTTATGACTTTATCTATCCTTACTTTCTTACTAATGTTATAAATACACATACAGACATAATTTCGCAACTCTGTCTGTCTTTCACTCTTTCACACTAAAACCACAAACCGATTTAAATTATATTTGGTACACAGATAGTGTAGAGCTTAAGAAAGGACATAGGGCGTACTTTTTAAAGCGAAAAAAGGGTTAAAAAGGGTTGTAATGGGTTAAAAGGTGGGATGTAAATGGGATGCAACTCAAGGTTACTATTCCACGCGTAAGTCGCGATGACAGCGTACATAAGTCATTTAAGAAATAAATGTGAGGGTGTTACCGTTATGTAACAAAAAGTAAATGGCTTTTCCGTTTGCTCCACTAAGTAGGAAATAAAGTAATAGGCGTTATAAGGCAGTTATAAAATAACTTTATGAATTATATAAATCAAAGAGACCTTTTCTTTTTGAGTATTGAAACAAAGTCAATGCGAACAGCCATTGAAATTCTTAATTTCAGTTAATTTAATTAAAACTTTGGTGTCGTTAGCCCTTGGGCAATTTATTTGGCTCATTTCTCCGCATTTTCAGAAAGCTGTAAGCTGTTTTATATCAGGAACGTTTTATTACGAAATTCTTAATCAAGGCATCATTCAATGCCGAAGCTTTGGCGATAAAAAACATAATTAATGTTTTGAAAACGGTCGTCGTCCATGCTATTTATGGCTTAATTTATTACAAGAAAATAGCTTTCCTAGCTATTTTAACAATTAGTTTTGTCGTAAAATCAGTTCAGGTCTGTCTAATCAATACCTTCATAACTGGTAAATCAGCAAAATCTGTTTAATGAACTGCCCATAACTCTTCATTATTAGTTAAATACTTCTTTTGATAACCATACAGTTTGTTTTATTTGATTTAAATTATTAAAAACTTAATTGTCATAAGAATAATTTTTTCCAACATAATAAATATTACAAATAGATTTTGATTTACATAAAATGTGTAATTAGTAGCTTTTAATGTTGTTTTTGTTTTTTTAGGTAAGATATTTTATGTTCATTTTTGTATTTATAATATTGTATGTTTTAAAATTATTATGATTTAATAAAATATTTTGTTATTTCAGCAACACTATTATAGCAGCAGCACATATTATTTAAAGATTATTATAATTATATACTATATCTATACTAATATATAAAGCTGAAGAGTTTGTTTGGCTGCTTGACGCGCAAAGCTCGGGTACTAATGGAGAGATTAAAAAAAAATAGTGTTAGTTAACCCATTTATCGAAGAAGACTATATTTAATTATGAAGTTCCCACAGAAATATGAATTCTGGGAGTGATACCGCCCACGGGAATCTATTCTTAAACATAAACATCGTCCCATCTAAATTTAAAAAGTGACATACAACCATAGTCAAATAATTAAACCTCTCTGAAACAGAAAAGCATCAAAATAAAAACAAAGCGTCTACGTTATATCTCGCCAATATTGCTAACATCTAAAATTCAAGCGGGGAAACAATGTATAGTCTCGTACATTATCTATCACAAAGCAATTTATCCGCTCTTCATCCCCATAAGCGAAAGGAGCGCACATTTAAGCCAGCATAAGCGCATAAAATCCACCCGTAATCCGACATTTAGTACGTCCAAGCGTTCGGTTGAAATCCCCACGGTTGAATACGAAATCTAGTTATCCTCAAGCTTGTCAAAGATCCGTAATCTTCAGTCAAAAATGCCACCTTGGAATAAATTTCAAGAGAATTGTGTGATTATATAAAAGGGTGACGCTTAGAGAGCGTCTGGTTTGGTACTGTATAATTTGAGAGACAAAATGATTCAAGGCGCTTCAAAGATTGTGACGCTAATTGTTTTGAGCACACAAAAGGTTTGCGACACTAGATTCTAAAGTTCCTTTCAGAAAACCGCGATAACATTAAATTAATTTTAATTAAAAATGTTAACGAAGAACTGTCTTAAATATATTTTTAACAAAAGTATTGTGTCAATTACAAATGACGACAATACCTTAATTAAAGATGCTAGTTATTATTTTTCAAGGTACACTGAAGTAAAAGCTTCATAGTTTATAATGACATCAAAACACCCGTAGATATTTTTTTTTTCTATTGTAGCGACTTCCTCCTCCGTGACCATAAACGATAGCCACTTTATTTATAAAAAAAGAAAATACTGCAATGTTATTGTAAACAAAAGATCATTGTTGCAACACCATCATCATTGTATTATTTGTCAATATCTTAACAGTATTATATTGTATCTCAAGACATCGGATCACGTAGCTACTGTGATCGACTTGCTGACAAAAAGCACAACATAGTGCATAAATATAATATTCGACGCCTCTTTCAATATCTTAAAGACTGTTTTAAATATCTGTTGCTAAAACTGTAGCACTTTTCTTCTTGGAAAAGAGTGGGTGGACAAAGCGAGTGTCGTTTTGAGACTTATTATCTTTATCTATGTGTGTATAAATTATCTATGACGATAGAATATCACATGCTGACGTAGTAAAAGAAACAAAGCAATTTATTAGTTGGAAAGTGTTTTCATACTTAGGATCAGAAAGATTTACACGAGTTTTTGATGTACCTACCTTAATTTTAAGATTATAAAGTATCAGCTGTCGTAAACGTACTATGACACAAATAATATGACTTTCTATTCGCAAAAGAGTTTTGAAATCTGCTCAGTAGATCCAAATTCTGCCCCCACAACCTCACAACACTTTACCGCTTTATAATATTATTTAATATTAGTACGTATTATGTACCAACTTTTACTACTATATTCTGTCTGATAAAAAGAAATGCAAATATTCTGCATATTTTACTTAGTAGGTAGGTATGTATCAAATGATGTTTGCGTTTCATTGTATTTGACCGAAGCAGATGTTTACGGTGTGTAGACTCCTGCTGCAACTGTTAATTAATTAACTTTTAAATTTACAACGCACAAAAACATCAGAAGTCCAACAAAGTTACTATCATACTTTCAAGAATCAAAAAACACACCTTAACAGCTGGTCTCTTGGACTTATTATCAGATTTTCCCAATTAAGCAACCTTGTCATATAATACTGATCAAATGATTACATTGTAAAATAATTGAACCTACTTGTAATGTATTAAAAAAACTGTTAATTTAAGCAATGCATGTTCAAATATTTGGTAGCTTTATGTTTACTCGTAATTTTAATTGAAACGAGATTACGAATTTATCCATCACGACCTTTGGCCTAAATAAATTAAATGGGAATCAAGACTGATGTGGAACTTCTTCAATTTACTTGTGATGTGGCTGTCGCTTGAGGCGTATGTATTTTGTTGCATCAAACTCCATTAAGAGAAACTCTGTTTAGTTAGGTCCTTCGGTTCCACGTGGTGTTTGCACACGCATTTGTTTTCATAACGTTTAATTAGTTACAAATTGAGCAAATATTTACTACTGGACGGCCAGAGCTATAAATCCTTCCAAATTAGCATAGAATAGGTAAACATAATAAGATAGTGTGACCACTTGCAATTTGGATGCGGTTTTAATTTCTTATTATTCTTATTATTATTATAATGATTGGTTAATTGCAAAAAATGTCATAGGACAGACGGACGGACTACGCAGTCTGTAGATTTGTATGATTTGCTATTGCCTACCTACTACTGTTAGTTACCTAGTTGGATATTTTATAGAGTAGTTTTATAGAGTAAGAATTATCTGTTAGTTATGGTTTTTTTTAATTAATTTATCTTCTTAAATTGTAATTCTGACAAGTACAAGTGTATGTAAATACCTAAGTGCTGTATAAAATTCATTATTTCGATATTATGTTAGGAGCATGTTATAAAATAAGATATTTAATGTTTAAGTCCCGTTTCCGCGTGAATTTTCAAAATAGACCATGTTTATCCGAAATAAAGTAAATTTCTAATAGTAAATAGTGAGTATCTATTTTAAAAGCGGATAAGTAATTTATGACTTTAAATGTTAATGCGAAACGTTCTCAGTGCTTGTACCAAAAATATTTCGAAATCGAGAAAAAAAAACTGTTCCATACATTTTGTCAAGGTAAGTGAACAGCTGATTTCCTTTCGCGATTTCAGGGTTGGCCCCATATTAAAAGTTGTATATACAATTATCAATACTTTCACACCCTGAAAGGTTGTTGGTATTTTAAAAATAACCCTGTATACTTTGTACAACAATAAGTACTGCCATTAAACGGCCCAATTCTGCCCACCTTTTATTTATAAGTTAGTTTTAGTCATTGTATAAAAACATTGGTTGTTCTGAAAAAATAAATAAACCGATAGATATAACACATAATAGCCTTACCAAATTCACAACCATTTACATAAAATATGACATTGGCGAAGCAAAACAACAAACCACAGCATGCACGAGCCAACACTAACAGCACGTGAATTGGAAAAACGTTTAGGCATACGGTTTGGCCCAAAAATGCTAAATAAAGCCGTAACAATGTTCAAAGCATTGACACGGATAACCACGCTAACTGGTCCTCATTGCGCACCCGGTAAAAGTATTTATTCATACATCGCGTAAATATTCATTAAGAGAAATGAAAGACTAGCCTCCTTTTTTTGGATTAGTATAAAACACTTCCATGTCTTTTGCACGCCTTATTTGCTCTTGAATCTAATATTATAAATGCGAAAGTACGAGTAACTCTGTCTGTCTGTCGTCTTTTCACGCCAAAAGTAGTGAACTGATTTCAATGAAATGTGATACTCAGATAGTGTAGACCCTGACAAAGGACGTTTAGCTATTATTTATTTATAGTATTAAGACTGCTACTCTAAGTTTTGTTGTTACCATATAATTTTTATTTTGTTAATCCTTTTGCATAAGATTATGTACTATCTCCTACTGGGAGAAGGCACTGGCTCTTGTAACACAGGTCTATCACCTAGCACAGGAGTCAGGGACTTCACACTTTTTTGTAACCACTCTCTTGTATATTAAAGATTATTATTATTAAGTTACTATTCCACGCGGTTGAAGTCGCGGTTACAGCTAGTTACAATATATTTTTAATCTATATTAATATTATAAATGGAAAAGTTTTATGTTTTTATATGTAATTAAAGAAATCAATGACGACAGAGCTGATTAAAACATTTCTTTCACCAACAGAAAAGTAAAGGCTATATTTTAGGACGAGAAATCATCATCATGAGGTTGCCACGGGAACGAGATCTCGTATAATATCATATCATAAAATAAATGAAGGATCAACTTTCCTTTTTCAATAATTGTAACAAAAATTGACTTCAGCACGCATCGCCCACCCAAGAACCTACATTTTCAATATGAAATAATTTTGCTAACTTTATTATGTTGGGGAAAAAAATATACACATTCTTAACACGAGCTCTAAGTACTTGTTTTCAAAGAAAAATACGCTTCATTGATCCCATTACATTCTTACAACAGGTTCAATGGAAAACATCAACGGATCGGAAATTTAATGACACGGAAAATATATATTGAAATCCATACCTGGGTATGAAATTATAACCACTTCATTTGATTTCAGGTGTAGAAATCAGGACCCCGAATCGGTTACATATAATTTAATTTAGTTTGTAATGGGTTTATTACGCACTGATGTATGATATTTTAGAAATCCTTACTAATATTATAAATGCGAAAGTAACTCTGTCTGTCTGTCTGTTACGCAATCACTCCTAAACTATTGAACCGATTTAAATGAAATTTGGTACAGATATAGTCGAGAGCCTGAGAAAGAACAAAGGCTATATTTAATTATGAAGTTCCCACGGGAACGGGAGTTATGCGGGTGAAACCGCGAGCGGGAAGCTAGTAAATTATAAAAAGGCACTGGCTTCAGCTTACGTTATATCCAGTTATATCATATAATATGCTTTGACAATGAAATTTAACAAAAAAAGTATAAAGTATGGCAAGTACACTAAAATTGAGAATAGACAATATTTTTCAAATAGGTTCGACTCGTTACTGAATCATATTGTTAATTAGGTAAAATGGAATTACACTGAAACTCTATTCTGAGTGACATAACGACTGTTATTTTATTATTTCTTTATCTTGGCTTGATGTATAAAGCATTACGGATGAACTTTAGACAAAAAAAGATAAGATAAGATAAGATATTTATTGGGATCACATAGGTAATAATACAGTTTTCTTACAATCTAATAGGTATAACAATATTAATTAGGTATATTCTATGTAAGAATAGATTTTAAATATATATCAAAATGAACTGTAACTGGATCGTCGATTGTGCGTGATTTTACTTAAAATAGCAGAATTAAGCCCCAGGACGATAAAATTCTGTGTACTAAGCAATAATTAGCTAAGTGTATCCACTGACCCCTTTAAAGTTGAACAGAAAACAGCAGTGCAGCACTAGCTTTTATGATAGCGCACTGCTTAGTAATGTTTCCACTTATCGCACGCTAGTAAATGCAGCTTATTAAAATTTATGAAAATGAACTTGTTGAGATGAATTTTGTCAGCAAGGTATTTTAAACTTGAATAATTAAAATTAATAATGAATTATTAAGGTTTCCGAATTTGAATTCCATCGCAAGGGCTTAGAAATACGTTTTAATAATAAGGCCGGGTGTAAGAGACTATTGGAGCCTTTTCCTTTAATTTTGATACCGTTCCGTAGATGGATGGGTGGATTTTGATGCTTACTTTGAAAATGAATGAATAGTTTCCCTTTGATCGTTAATGGCCCATAGTTTGACTCTGTTGGCTGATTTAGTATAGCTATTTGTATTTTAAAATGGAACCTCATTGGCCCAGCGGCAATAGTCTCGTCTTAAGTATTGGAAATCGTGTGTTCGATTCCCGCGCCGGACAAATGAAATGAACATCGATGTTAAATGCTTATGTAACATCGAAGATTATTTTTAGACTTGGTTGGGTGTGGGATTATTGCCTTATTATTGACATTTGAAGTAATTACGACTAGAATATTAAATACAGCATCAGCGCAATACGATCTGTTTCTGAATCATACTTTTAAGATAACTCAGAAACACCTACTACTACTATAAAATATACTTAACAGCATACTTATTGTATATAATAAATTAATTGGAACCGTCGGCAAGCCACGTGTTAAATCTCACAGAGTTTGATGGCGTTACAACAAGCCGTGATTATTTGTCCAAGTCATGTGCCGCGCATGTGTCCGAGGACTAAGCTCTCATGTTTATTTGTATGTATTATGCATTTATAAAAGTGTTAGTAGGGACGGCTAGCTGTATAAACATATTTGAGTGACTATTACACTATGTTTATAATAGTTATAATGTTCCTTCTCACAAAGGTCCCAATCGTTCGAATTAAGAACTTATATTACGTCTCAACTGGCGGGCAAACTTCTATTGCGCGATGTAGGATTCGTGACGTCATCTGACATTTGATGTCTGGCGCTATAATGCTTTATACATTTTACTATCTCCAGTATAATCAATAATAATATTATACTGGCGCCCAGTGGTTATGGTAGTCGACTCTGAAGACTGGTATTCTGAGTGCTATATCCACCCGGGACCACTGTTTATGGGAACAAAATATAGTTGTCTTAAATTTGTTTCATTAATTATTATGTGTTTGTGCACTGCGACACTGCGATTTATTTCCCTAGTACGGAATGTTTAAGAGACAGATATAATATTAAATTCCACTATAACTTACTCGTATAAATCATTTCACAATGTATTTTAACACTTAAGCTGAAGTTTCAACATAACTTGAAATCACGCCTCAACAAGATTGAAATGCAATTCATCCAACTTCAGAAAGCTATATCATATCCATTGAAGAATTTCAGTATTGTGATATTGTCATCAGCTACATTCTATACGGCACTGTTCTATTTTGAATTCCAAGATTTAATGCAAAATTTCTTATAAGTTTCCTCTCAGAATTTCTTTACTTCATCTAGAACTGGAGAGAAAATAAAAAACGAGTAACTAGTGGAAGGTGGAAGTGGAGGTGGAAAGAAACAGTGGACTGTATATTGCCTGTTTTTAATATCTGATAAACTAATGATGTCGAAAAAGTGTTGCACGGACAAGACGGACGATTCT
Source organism: Nycteola revayana (assembly GCA_947037095.2). NCBI lineage: Eukaryota > Metazoa > Arthropoda > Insecta > Lepidoptera > Nolidae > Nycteola > Nycteola revayana. The sequence continues at coordinate 21,206,464 of OX344843.2, forward strand.
CTTTGTTATTTTGACTTATTTCTTTTTATTTTCGTTTCCCGCGCTTTGCGGTTTGTTCTATGGTCACTGATAGATATTTGTTTTTTTTAATTTATTTTATTATTTTTAAATAATTATTACTTGGCTGTATCTTGGTTTCCTAACCCTACACACTATTCTTGTTCTCTATTTGTTTTTTCCTTTCGCGGGTCTGCTGGAAGAAATTTCATTAGAAATAAGCAGTACCTTTGTACTATGTTTCTTGTATTTTAATATTTTTCTTTTTAATGTTATGTGTGTACATAAAGTAAATAAATAAATAATTAGTATATGGTGTTCGTATTAACAGTATCTATTAAAAACATTTTTGAATGTGTTGTTTGGAATTACCCTTTTTAGAATGGGCATAAGTTTATGTCTACGTATTAACTCATTTAGCTTATGAACAAGGAATGCCACCTCTAACAGTATTCGTACAAAACTCAATGAGCTGACAACAAAAAAAAACTGACACATAGCCTCACATAGGTAGGTAGCCGAAATTACTACAATATTGTACTTTTTTATATATTATGTCCTTGGCCGGTGTATAGAATAGTACTGTGTTTTTTTTAAATCTAGATTCTCACAAGAAATATACGTATTTTATATAATTACATACTGTTAATAAAAAAAAATAGTATTTTAAATGTCTCATCATTGCCTATTCTTGATATCCTTAATCAAGTGCATTAAAATACAATCATGGCCACTCAATCAAAGTATAAACCACATTGACCTATATCCACCGAAGTGTTTGGTCAGTAATCAATTAGGCTAAAACAAACTGTAAACTCTACCTTTGTCGCCTGTTTATTTGCCTGGTAAATATTAACACGTTTGTTTACTATGTTTACATCTTGAATATGCAAGGTAAAATATATGTAATGCTTCCAATGTTCAGAGCTGTTTCCAATCTGACTATAAATCTTATTACTCTTTAACGGGCAGTAGGTATGTTTAGAATTGATTGGTTTTGATATTTATTACAAGTAGGTATATAAAGTATAAAATATGGTGGGTGCTATATTCCCTCTGCCTGTTAAAGGGAGTAGATGATCGTACCCGGCGTGCGTCGCTCTATTTATTAAGGCTGGAGCTCTGCTCGCCTTTATGCACGGTGAGGTAGTAAAAGCCTCATGGCTACATACGTAAGGCAAACCGAAAAAAAAGATCAAAAATAACGTGCGTGGCTCGTCCATCGTCGTACCGACATTTCGGCTTCTAGTGTGCGATTTCACCCGCGTAACTCCGGTTCCCGTAAGAACTTCATAATTAAATAAAAACCATAGCTTTCCTCGATAAATATGCTATCTAACAGCAAAAGAATTTTGCAAATCACACCAGTTCTTGATATAAGCGCGTTCAAGTAAACGAACTCTTTATCTTTATATATTAATTAACATAGATACGGGGCGCCGGTACAAGGGCCCCCAACGTTTATAGCTTCTCTAATAAGTTTAGATACGGGGCCTGTCAAATTACGTCACAGTTTTACAATATTCGGTTCGCCTTCGTCTGCGAAACCAAAGGCGAATTTACCGCCGCTTTCTTATATTCAGGTACAGACAGACGCTTCTTATTAGATTCTTCATAAGCGTTCAGCATTACTAAGAACGTGACTGCAATCAGGTTGCTATAGTTGATGTTCTCGATCGCATATCGCGTTTTCTCCAAAACATTTTAGTTTTATAAATATTTCCGTTAGGAACGCTGCATGGTCAAGTAAACTAATCGAATGTGGTTTGATTCTACGTTGCTTTGAATAAATCTGTCTTCTTTTTTTAAATATTACTAGCAGAGTTTTGCAGTCGACTAGTATACTTGTTAACCCCTCGTGGTAAGTTAAAATGCTTGTTTTACGAGTGGGTTCACGTCGGTAAAGCAGTGGGTGAGGATCGAACCGGCGACCACAAGAGCACAACAACTGCGCCCCCAATGAGACTGCTGCTCTGGTGCAGTGAGTGGTATCGTGATGCATATATACAATATAATCTTCTTATAAATTATGCCTGAGCAAAAAATATCGGCAAACTCCTGTAGCTGTTGCGCGTTTATAATATTAAGTAATAGAATACCCAAGGGGAAGAGACTAAGAGACCGGAGATGAGCCCGATGTTCTAGTCTGATGATGCTTCAAGGCTTATTATAATATTAGGTATATTAATTTTATAATAAGCCTTAGAGCCTCGTGGTTAGCTACATGTGTCAGTTCAAAAACAGGACCATGTTGATCCTACAATAATTTTAATATAATCTATGCTTTTTTTACTTTGTATCTAGCACTAGCTGCCCGCGCGCGGTTTCACCCGCGTATCTCACGTTTACGTTAGAGCTTCATAAACTGTTTCAATTTTTCTATTTGAAACAGTATTAATATGTTTATTAGCAAAAATCTTTAGTATTCAATACTGGGTTTTAATAATACCTAATACATAAATGTTCCCATTATTTAAAACTTGTCAGTAAACGCTTGTAAAACAATATCTTCAGATAGGACAATGTCTGCACCGGCCATGCCACGTCCCTTTTTTTAACCCTTTGAGGTATATTGAATGCGCTAGACATTGGACAAGCCATTCACAGGGTTAGATTACAAGGGCTGCGGGCGTTGATAAAGTGAATACGTAAAGAACTGATACTACGTGTGTAGGAAAATGGTGGTCATGTTTGCTGTAAGCAGCGTTTCAGCAAACTGTTTTTTATTAAATGACTAGCTGCAGCCCACGACTTAGTCTGCGTAAAATAAGGATTTTATCAGCTATCTAACAACGAAAGTCCTGTATTACATGGAGAAACAAACATTATAAAATTAGCTGTCTACCAGTGAATGTCCCGTCAAAATCGGGCTTGCGATTACTGAGATTAGCCGAGACAAACAGACGTACGACAAAAATGTTTATATGTGTTTGACAACAATTTTGTTTATTTATAGCGAAGCCATTTTATTTTTATTCAGAATTTTAAAACCGCCCTACAAAACGCATCGCCGTAAACGAGGCCTCAGTTTATCTATTACAAGATTCCCGCGTAGCTCGTTCCTATAGGAACTTCATAATTAAACCCTTATTCTATCTATCCAACACTGAAAGAATAGTTCAAATCAGTCCAGTAGTTGATTAGCACGTTCAAGCAAATAAACCAGCTCTTTAGCTTTATACATGTACTGAGTGACTTTTTTTACCGTCTTGAAAATAATAGGGCGTGCTATGTATTATGAAATGTCTAAGGCATAGTTATTTTATCATTTTATTTTTTTTATCTGGCGCAGATTGAAATTCGTAACGTTAAAAATGCGTTACTAAGTAGGTTTCATGTGTGAATGCGGCCTTGTTATTATAAGCACTTATTTTATTATTATGCAAGCGTTATGTAGGGTGTATTTCTTTTAATTAATTTATGAGATTTTCTAAACTCTAATTACCGAAACACTAGTACAAATATACCGTGGTCTATAGATTCTATTCCACTTACACAACACACCATATTATTATCAAGACGATAAAAAATTCGCCAAGTATAAGCATAGATATGGATTTAAGAATCGGGGAAAAAAAGAAATGTCTTAATGTAATAACATAATTTAAACTGACATTATATTAGCTTTGCTTTCAAAAGTATGTTAAATAAATAATTGGATGTACTCTACAGTGCTCTCGTAGCTGAATTTTTCATCGGGAGCTTTTAGGGCTGCCGCTCATTAACCTCGCCGTAGAATATGACTACTGATACATCTGAAATACGTTTGTATTTTTTGTAAATATTTTTGAGCTTAGTAACAACTTTTCCTTAAAAAAAGATATATAACTAATATTAAAATTGCTGAATGCAGCTTTAAGACTAGACTCTTATTATTATCAGCTCTTATTATTATCCTGTGCTAAACATGGGCCTCCTCCCGAGGAACGCCAACCGGTGACTAGGGCCTACACTTTAGGCTCTAGTAGGTTAGGCAGGTTGGTGACCCCAGTATTATGTACACACACGGAACAACTAACACACAGAGGGAAATGCTGCTGACCGTTCCCTAGTTTACAATAGCTATAGACGATGTTATAATGTGGTGGCCGGTTCGATCCCCACCCATTGCACCACCGACGTGAACCCACTCGTAACACAAGCATTCATTAGCTAAGCACGAGGGGTTTACAAGAATACTAGTAGACTGCAAAAACTCTGCTAGAAATCTTTTAAAGAAAAAAAATGGGATTAACGACTTAACGTGTTTTCGGAGACACGGAGGGTAATCCCTCAATCAACTAGATTCGAAAAGAATAAGATGGATCTTTTCGCGCAAATCACCCAAGGATGTAGGTATCCTTGGGTGCCATCATTGCCTCGTAAATATTATTATTAGCATAAATATTTTAGGTATGTAGGACCCGTTATATATTGTAGGAAATGACTGGGTAAATTAAAATTAAATGTAAATTATATTATCATTTTGTACATTGGCAATGGCAATGGCAATTTTCAATGAAAACTACACACAGGTAGGTACCATAAAGGATTAAAAATAAATTTCAAATAGGTTATGGTTATTTATTAAAGGGTTTTATATACAACACAAAATAGGTTGTCACTACAATATTATTTTTCAACATTTTTTTGCTATTTAATGTAGGTATTTTTGTTTTTAAGTTTTTAAATTCCCTCCTAAAAAATATAAAAAATAAACGAGTAACTTTTTTGAGTACTTATAACTAAAATACATGAAATGACATCCGAATGTATTTATTATCTGCTTCATCACTTACGTATAATCTTCATCAGAATATAACATGAACAGCAAACATACCTGAAACAATAAAATACATAAGTTGTTAGTAAATAAAAATAAATTAAAACCATTATATATAACATTGAGCGTATGGGTTCCGGCTTAGAATATCCTACTTTCGCGTTTATAAAAACGCGAAAGTTTGTAAGTATGGATGGATGTTTTTTATCTTTCACGCCAAGACTTCTGAACGGAATTGCTGAAATTTGCACCGGGGCTTATAACCTATACCTACGCTGGATTAACATATAGGCTACAAAACATCACGCTCCGACCCACTGGAGGAGAGTAACGCGGGTAAAACCGCGGGGCGCATCTAGTACCACTATATATCTTCCTAAGGGTATCGTAAGACGCCTCTTAGTCGCCACTAATGGGCAGGCCCCTCTTACCCGCTGGGCACAATGAGCACGTGCCCCGGGCCCCGCGATGTTTTAGGGTTTACTAGTCCCTACTCCGAACGATAACCGATGGCCAAGGACAAATCGTACACTTAGTGTGGATTCCATGGTTATGTTATCTACTTTTTTTTTTTCGGACGGACATATGTTGTTTGTCCGGACGCTTTTGCTACGTCACCGTAAAGAAGTAAAAATAACGCTAAACCTTTTCATATCTGCTTTCTTTGTAAAAAATATGCTAATTTACTATGGTCATAGGGGCCCCATTTTCATAATGTCCCCCGTGCCTCTAATAGGTGAAAGACGGCACTATTAATGGGTATGTCCATTAGTCGCTGATCTATCAGCTCAGAGATACTTCTCTTCTGCGATTACCAATCCGCCTGCTGAGTGATGACGGCAATACCCCTCAACAACCTTTTTTAATATGGTACCGCGGGATCTCCAGGGCCACACTTACAGTGGCCCATTTGCCCAATTATAGGGACGCCCGGAGTGTAGAGGCGTCTCTACTCCTCATGGGTCAGCCTCGAAGGGAGCGGGGCCCATGTCCCCCACTCCCCGATGCCGAGCCTAGGGCGGTAGGCGGCGAGACCCCTCAACAACCCTGGCTAAGCAAGATCTGTTTTTGTTTACTAGCAGATTGTTGCAGTCTACTAGTATTATTGTTAACACCTCGTGCTAAGCTAAAATGCTTGTGTTACGAGTGGGTTCATGTCGGTAGTGCAATGGGTGGGCGACCGGCGACCTCAAGATCACAAGTCCGACGCCCTAGCCATTGTGCTACAGCCGCTTCTATGTAATAAGAAGACTATGTTCAGCAGGCCGTAAATGAGCTGATGACGGTGTACAAACAATAACACATTTTCAGAATAATATTTATTTGGTTTACCTACGTCTGAATGGATATTGTTTTGATATGTAAATTGTAAATCGAAACGGTTTATAATTTGAGGCTTTGAGTAAATAAGCCTTATTTATTTTAGTCGATTTTGAGGTAAATATACGTATATTTGTTGGACAACCTCCGTAGCGTAGCGGTATTTGGCTCGCTTTAAATATCGGAGGTCGTGGGTTCGATCCCCACGCCGAACAAGAAATCTTTGTGTAAATTCTAAGATTTATTTCCGGGTCTGGTTGGTTGAGGGACTGCCCTCCGTGCCCCGGAAAGCACGTTAAGCCCCAACGGCTCCGCAGGGCGTGATTGTTATACTTAACATCATCTATAATAATCGTATATCAAGAAACGGGCAGTAGCGTGTGGAGCAATATAATACTGCGGTCACCAATCCGCCTGCCAAGCGTGGTGACTATGGCCCCTCCCCCGGGAGGAGGCAAATGTTCAGCAGTGGACGTTGCGGCTGATGATGATGACGATGATATATTTGTTTTATTACCATTTCCATTTGCAAAGATTTCAATCTTCTTATTTAAAGTTACCTTTATTCAATTAGAACTGGCTCACGTAAAGAGAATGTCTTAATTTTAATTAAATTGTACAAATTTATACTTTAATTCATTCTCCAATATTCATCACTCTCTAATTCAAGTTAATTTAAACGTTTATTCTTACTTGAATTCAATACTAAAATGAAATAAATTTGGAGCTTTTTAATTTGATTTGAATTAATATTCTGTGGAATTGGTAGATTCGCATTCATCATCAGCCCGTATACCTAATGTCCACTGCTAAACATGGGCCGCCCTCTAATGTGGTGTTGCCTTAGTCACCACGCTTGGCAGATGGGTTGGTGACCGCAGTATGGTATACAGCATATACACAGCTACTACCTGGCATTCTATTCTCATAGATGAAGTTATAAAGATCGGGACCAACGGCTTAAAATGCTTTCCGGATGTAGTCCATCAATCAACTAGACCCGGAAAGAAGTCTTTGATTTCACACAAAGATGTTTTGTCTAGAGCGGGAATTAGCGCCTTAACCTATCCACGGCTACACCAAGGACGTTGTATGTCTGTTGATTCGCATTGCGAGCCATCTTTTCATATCTACATAACATATGACTTATCTAGTAGGGAAATTACTGATTCTATCAGGATTTTGCCATAATCACCATGATTGGAAGGCAGGTTGGTCACCTCCATATCATCTTTCTGCATCATATATAATAATAATAATCGTACAGTCGTTTTCATCCTTACCAAATTCATAACGTAATGAGCACAAAACTGCGTTTACTGGTAACATTAAAATCTTTTATGTACCAGTTTCTTTTACGCTGTAAATAATAATTACGGTCGGTTAGTGAAATGAAGCATCCCTGACGAAGAGTAGTAGCGAATACGCGTTTTACCACCTGCTATTAAACATTCAAAGCAAGCCTCGGGGGATATTGCCAGCCTGTTATCACTAAGGTACACTGATATATTTATCATTGGGCACTGTGTGGATGCAACTGCATATAGATTTGAGTAGTTTTTTTTTTATTTGATTTTTCGTTGAAAAAATTTCGTAAATATAAGAATGGTTAAAGCTGTACATATCTACAAGCTGTTCTTGTATTTAGACTATGTCCATTAGTACTATATAGTTATACCGGTAGGATCTGTCGCATCACAGGATATCAACATCTGGATAGGGGTAGTTTTGCTGGTCAGAAATAACAAAACAAAAAAGAAATAAATTCATCGTCACCGCTGCAACTAATGGTGGATAATGAAACCATTAAATAGCTTACATCTTATCTTATACTTCTTATACTAATATATAAAGCTGAAGAGTTTGATTGTTTGATTGACCGCGCTAAACTCAAGAACAACTGGACCGACTTTAAAAATTATTTCAGTCTTAGATAGTCCATTTATCGAGAAAAGTTATAGACTGTATTTAATCATGAAGTTCCCACGGGAACGGGAGTTACGCGGGTGAAACCGCGAGTGAAACCGCGGAAGCCAGTAGTAGAATAAAATGTGAAGTTAGAACGTGAGTACCATTTGACTTCTTTCGTCTTATAACCGTTAAAAATTAACAATATAATTATATATGTTTCCCTCTTACATTATACTATGCGGAAAAAGCAATAAAAGGAAACAAAATTGTAATAAAGACTGCGTCTGCAAGTAATGTTGTATTTTACATCCCTCATTACTTTTTTTTCACTTCACAAACGTTTTTCTCCATTTGATCGTTTAAATTCTTTGCCAAATGTCAATTGTATTTTGTCGACACCGTATTAATGACAGTTTTTATACTCCAATAATCGTTCGCTTTGAGCTGATCGGAAAACGATTAGAGGAGATTAATCAAACCAGAAATACTGATCTTTATAAAATAAAAACTTATTTGATACCTAGATATACATACATACTTGTTCCTTAGTAGAGAGAAAAAATGTCTATTTAATCATTTTCATTGTAAATGTAGCCTTTGTGTTTCCAAAATAAGGTCCTGATTGCAACTTAGTATAAGAAATAAAATACAAAGATAGATGATACTAGATTCTTAAACCGTCAAGCTATAGTTCAGTCACCGAAATCCCATTAAGTACTCTGTGTTACATCAAAAAATATTACACTGTGTTCCACATTGTATGACTGTCTTTTAATGCGTTAAGATTAATTTCCTTTACTTAATCATTGAAATATTATTTATTAATTAAAAGCAAACACAATAGTGTTTATAATACTAGCTGTCCCGTGCGGTTTCACCCATGTAGTTTCCATTCCCGTGGAAACTTTATCTTAAAATATAGCCTATGACACTCACAAATGCCGTGGCTTTCTATTGGTAAAAGAATTTTCGAAATCGGTTCAGTAGATCCAGAGATTATCCTCTACAAAGTCACAAACTCACAAACTTTAGCTTTTTATAATATTATTCTAGATAGCTAAGCTAATACTAATGTATAAGTAGATTGTGCCTCAAAACTTACTGAAAGATTCCAGAAATGTTTTAGAATTACAAAACTTAAAGAACATATGAAACACATGAGCCAACAAACAATTTTCGTTTGTTGAATAATAGATTAGGTATTATTCCTTCTACTTGATGTTGAGAACAAGATCTTTTCAAACAACATAAATTATTGCAGCCAAGAGCTATTGACTATCAAATATTCAAGAGTCGGCAATTCGCCAAGAACCTCTCAATTCATATTGAGTCAGAAACAGGTTGAATATGTAAAACAGGAGGAATATACTATTTGCTTCCGTGGCTTCTTAAACAAATGGGATTTTGGTATGAAGCATTCATGAGTTATGGCTTCTCACAAAAAATAAAAAAAGATTTAGGTACAAGATATAGGTAAAAGCAGTTTTTCTTTATCATCAACAGAGCGTTTAAGTCTACTGCTGAACATGGGCCTTCTCTTAACAGACCTTGGCAAGCCAGGATCGTTGAGGAATATTGCCATAATCACCACGCTTGGCAGACGGATTGGTGATCACAGTAAGATGTAAACCTTGAGCTAATAGATGCTGCTGCCCATTTATCAGCCATATGTCCCTTAGTCGCCTTTTACAACACCGACACACAACATATAAGCCGGAAATCACACGACAATTTTTCAATGAATGAAATTTTTCTTTATTAGTGCTTAAGAATTCCTCTGACTTAATTCTGCCAAAATCACCAAACCTGTCTTAGTATCATATTTTTTATACCCGGTGAAGTAGCCAAAGCCTCTTGGCTAACGACATAATATGTCTGTCCGAATAAAAAAAAGGCATCTTATTGGTCCATTCATCCATGCAAACTCATCCAAACGTTCGAAGACAATCTAGCCCGTCATCATACAAACTGTTCATAAATGTTTTCAAATTCAATACACTATTTGTACTAAAAAGCATTGCATTTTCTACTTTCTTGAAGATAATATCGATGGTAAGTATTCTTGAAGATTTTACTCCATTATCATCACTGACTAGTTGTACAAATCTACAACTTTTTAACATCAAAATACCAATGACATCAGTAATACAATATATTTATAAAATGTACCTACATTATTTCTTTGGAATAGGTACATATGCAGGCCATTTTAAAATATAATTCCGATCGCACATTACTCGCATGAAATATGTTTTTCCGATGGCACAAATAAAACACGATCGCTCGTCAATGTCCCAAAAAGTGTGGAAAATATCACCAATAACATACGTGCATTTCTCTGTACGTCAATATTAGTTTAGTCTGATTGTTTTTGAAAAAATATTGAATGGTTCACATATTCACATTACTAAGTTAATTAGGCAGCGTAATATAATACGATGTTTTAGAAGCTTCAACATCCTTCTGAACATGGGCCTCGTCTTAACGGACTTTGGCAAGCTAGGGCCGATATTGCTATCATCACCACGTTAGGCAGGTGGAATGGTGATCGCAGCAATATGTTAAGTAACCTTGAGCTGATAGTTGCTGCTGCCCATCTATGAGTTGTATGTACCGTAGTCGGCTCTTATGACACCCATGGTAAGCCAAAAACCACGTTACAATGTATAACTTACCAATTAGTAAAAAAAAGACCCACCTTCGAATATTCGCTTAAAAATCTATACCTTTATAAAAGATATGTAGGTATGTATGTTCCGTAAAGACTCCGAAACGGCTGGACCGCGTTCAACGAAAATTTCAGACAATCTTTTGATTCAGCCAGCGGATAATCCTGTGAGGTTTGGTACCTAATGGAGCATTTTTAGTCCTTCCGTACGAAGCCGGGGCGAGCCGCTAGATTAATATAAAAAAGCCAATTGTATTTTTCGACTTCGCATTCGAGTAAACAATTAAAAATTCAGGTTTGGTTTACACAGTTCAGCGGTTTTCTCTCCTGTTAGAGAGCGAACAGTCGGTTCTTTACCTTTTATGTTTATTGAATTAATGTTTCAAAGGCTTTTTTATTAATGCATTTTGTATTGAAAATTGTAAGGTTTTAATCGGTTTTAATATGAGTAAAATTCCTACGAACCCGAAGCTTTTCCCAATAACAGTTATTTAATAACAGTGTCGCAAAAAATTTAAAAACGTATAATACGACTATGCCGTATGCAGGAATTGCACTTGAGACTACGAGTTTACTTGCGAATGTCAGATGTCAGTTTGATGATTTCTATATAGCAATAATACCAAAACTAGGACAGTTTTTTTTATTAAAATTTGTTTTTTTTTCTGACGGACATACGTAGTTTGTCACGAGTCTTTTGCTACTTCACCGGGCATAAAGGCAAGCAGAGCTCCAGCCTTAATAAATGGACTAGGACAGTGAGACACTACTTACTCAGGTTGAATATTAAAAGCCAAATAATGTTCTTGCATACCACTGTAAATGTTTTATCAGGAATCTTTTCTACGAGTAATATCTATATATATATAGGTACATAGTATTATAATATTAGGCATTGAATCCAGGCAAATATACGATTTAATGTATTATTGCCATCGAACAGTGCAAATCCAAATACAATGTGGTTTAGCAATTTGTAGACATTGTGCCAACAATAGTGGAAAACGATTTTTACTAAATTCATATTTTTGTAAGTGATAGAAATAAAAAGTAATCCTTAATATTAAGCAACGTTTACGACACGACATACTTGAACAAAGCTCAGTGGCTACGATTGTTGCTTTACCTGGTGTTCTGAGGTCGATTCTCACCCGGGACAATTCGATGTTTAAAAACAAAAGAGCCACAAATGGATAGAAAGTGAAATGCAAAAAATTGTCCCAATGCTGCCAAATTGGTATATTGGCTATTTTTGCATGTCATTTGTTTTATTTGTGGCTCTTTTGTTTTCAAGCAGCGAATTATTTGTATGAACCACAGATAGAGAGTGGTTCTCAGTCTGGATGGGCGTTGCATCCGTAAATTAAGTGTTTGTAAAGTCCCCCACGACACATGGATTATATACACAGTGCAGGAGCTGTATTAAAAAAAAAAGGAAAATACTATAAACTAATAAAATAGCCAAGTAGATATGTCCACTATTTACCAAAATATTTATTCAGGACTGGTACTAATACCTTCATGAAAAGAAACATTTATTTTCTCGAGAGTTTCATTTTCTAAGGGCGAATGTTTTATGTAAACAACAAATGTCACAGTGTACCCACTTTTATATTTACCTACAGGAGCTTTTTTATTTGCGTTTAAGTATATTAAAACATTAGCTACCATTAATATTTCATTTTAACTTCACGAGATATTAAGTCTTAATTTGCAGTTATGTATGAAATTAGATTTTTTTAAGCATAATTATCAGCCTGTATAATGTTTATTGCTGAACATGAGCCTCCTCCCGCTCCCCCGCCTGGAGGGCGGGTAAGTCACCGCAGCAGTATTATGTTGGAGTACACAAAGAAATGCTGCTAACCATTTCCGACGACGATATTCCGATTTATTAATGACGTTATAACAATCGAGACCAACAGCTTAACGTGAAAGAAATCTTAGAATGGAAAACAATCTTGTCCGGCGAGGGGATCGAACCGACGAGCTCCAAAACATAAAGCGAGATTGAACACAACAGAGATTAACTTAAATAATGGCAGATTATCATTTTTTTTTTTTTATTCCTGACCAATGACCCTTATCCACCTGATATGAAATGGCATGAGATCCAAATACAGTAGATAATAATATGAACAGCACTAGCCACCGTTGTCCTACCAGCCCTCCTCCCCTTCCCCCGTGAGCTGGCGACCTCACTCACGCACAGTAAGGTTCACACACATTCTGTAAGGTGGATGTACTTTCCCAGTCAAACAGCTCATTGAGAATACTAACGCTATCTCTCTGAAGTCTAAATTTGTGAATAGAAAACAATCAACACGTACTTATAGTTTTGTGGTGATCGAACCACTAGATAAAAACAGATAGGTAGCTATAGTAAGCATAGTTCAATCAGGCAAAAATGACGTAGCCACGCACAGTCCACCAAGAAGATAGGCTTATTACATTGTGTATATTTTTCAAATTTATATTTATAAGAAAAGGTCACTATTATGTAGGTTTATATATATTTGTACACAGCTCTGCGGCGACCTCTTCACCCATAAAGAATTACTACTGGCTGTCGTACTTACATAAAAATATTTACTTACATTCATTGATACAGAGGTTGTTATCCTATCTTTTTGACTCGACTGTACATGAAATATCAGTTTAGGGCTAAATGCTTGTAAGTAAATTGTTCCTACTTAAAGTAATAGATCCACATAATATCCTACTAACTCGTTGCCATAGTAACTTCGTAAAAGATTGGAATAAAACAGCAACGTGGAAAAGATTAATTTGAAAGGCGGACGTGAGCCAGCTGATATAAATCACGACCGGCTGAAAAAGAAGATGAATCTATTCCAAATAAAATAGCTGTTAAAGTAGTATATTTAAAGATAACAGTGGAGGAAAGATAAAGACACTTAAATGCCGTTGAACGGGTAAATAAAAGTTCTAAACGTAATTAGTGAACAAAGATAGCACGGAGTAGTTGAATGTCTATACCATTGCGAAGTTTTTTATTTATGGAGCCAATTGAATTCGACAGTGGGTAAACGATTAATAGTTACTGGGGTTTCAATGAAATATGTATGCTTAAAAAGATGTAGCCTTTTAGCCACGAGGCTTTTGCTACTGGACCGGGATTATGTAAGAGTGGAGCCTGAAGAGAAAACATGATTTAAAAACTACAAACTTACCAAACTGCGCAAGAGGACAGTTGGACTTGGACCTCGGATCAAGACGTCTATAGCGGGGGCATTAAGGAATGATGATATTTTAGTGGGGGGGGGTTTCGTTTGAAACCGAAACTTCATAATTTACCTACAACAACGTTTACAACGTTCTTCGATATTAGAATACTTGGACTATCGAAGAATTTTGGCTTGCACGGAGGAAATAATTTATTTAAGAAGTTTTTTTATCGGAACCGCTGTTATTATTAACAAAGTCAAGTATAGACGTGCCTTCGTTTCGATCCAATGTTATTAAAACAAAGGTAGGTAGAACCTTTCCTTATTTTAATAACATCTGATCAGATGAGTCCGTGATAAGTAAAAGGTTTCATAGAATAACTTTATCTTTATCTATGAACTCAAACTTTTACTGTAGACCAGCGATTCCAGATATGGATTCCGTGAAATCTAGGTGCTCCGTAAGAAGATCTCTAGGGTTCCGCGAAACTTTTAGTAACTAATACCTACCACGTTATATTTTGAAATAATGCAATATGTTTGATTATGAATTATGAATTATTATTATATAACAATGTAGGGTAAAACTCAGCATAAACTGAAACTTTTATTTTTTTATTTATTTGGTTTGGGCTTCCTAAAAGTAGTAACTCTCGTATTTAACAACAATACCTGGCTCTATGAGTTTACTTGTGAATTGCACGTGTAATTCAGATGATTTCTATTGCCGTAGCAATAGAGACCATTATAGAGACACACGGCGTAACTAAATAAAATAATAATGCTAAGTGTGATTCTTGAATACGAGAGTAACACAACCTTTGTGGCGTAGCGGTAGCCAATATGTTAATCGAGCTTATTAACTGTCCCCGTGCAAAGTTTCAAGCAAATCCATTTAATTGTGTTTGCGTGAAAGAGTAACAAACATCCATCCATACATATACATACAAACTTGCGCCTTTAACTTTGCGCGTTCGTAGATAAGTAAGGATAAGTGACGCAGTAAGATAGGTGCCTATAGAGTATTCAAGCTATGTGAGGATTCCGATGTCTTTAAAGTTTGGGAACCCCTGCTATAGACTAGTAGTAGTAGTCTTTGAACTTTGCCTCGAGGCTTTTGACTTAGGTTCAATCGAGGTAAGTTGACTAAGTTTGAGGTGAGCTCTGCACTTTAAGCTTACAGTTGGACGACAAAGGTTTCACAGAAGTAAGGACTGACTAAGCATTGTTTACCATGTTACAAAAGGAAAAGTTTTATACCTACTTAAAGGCTTCTAAATTTAAAAGTTTTCAACTTTTAAACAATAAGCACCGATCAATAAAATTTCTACTAAGAGTAGTTGTGCCTTAGTGCCCCTACTTCATCCATGTAAATTTTGCTTTTCTTCATACAAACTTTGCCACGCCATTTCATCCTCTTAAAAATAGTTTTTATAAATCTTTTATTATCGGATGCCTGCATTATATAGAAAATACACCCTTCAAATGTCAGGACTATACGTTCAGCGGTTTAGTCTGTGCGGTATTCCGAAGATGGTAGAACAACTATGGTCCACACAAATAAATTGTCCCGGAAAAGAATCAAAGCCAGAACACCAGATCCCAGAAACCACTGAGCCTACCTACAAAATATATACCCATATCTACATAAAATATCATATATGAAGGGTACATATAGCCAAAAATAGCTAACGGAATAAACTTTTGAATAGAGTTTAAAAAAAACGCAACTAAAACCATCTTCATGCGAAGGTTCTCTTCGTTTCAGACATAACAAAAATGTTTTTTTGGCAACAACTGTTTAGTTAAAAAACATTTTCCACAAAAGTGCAACTTAAAGAGCGAATTTCTTCAAAAAACCTATAACAGCCATTACTGTTTAAAGATCCAACATTACTACATAAACACGAAAATTCTACATTTTGCTTTCCACTAATTGCAGTAATAATACACGCAAACACAGAGATAGGATGCCTTGGTAATTATGCATCTAACCAGAGTGCTCTGTTTTTGTCTATACCTAGATGAATATTACAGCGTTATAATGTTAAATTTAACCTAAATTTTAATAGCTACGCTGGCAATAATTGTATTTCTGAAACTTAATATCTATACTCAAATTTAACTAGTTAACTAACTGCTTACTGTTAACTGCCTAATCAGTTACTTGTTTTAGAGCATGTAATTGCGGAGCGGTATTACAGCCCCAATAATTGATTTATAAAAACCTAATACAATAACATCTTAGCGTTGCGTTGTTTATATTTTTAGATCTAGTTCCGGGCGCGGTTTCACGCGCGTTATTCCCGTTCCTGTAGGAATTTTATAATACAATATAGCTTATAGTCCTCCTCGATATATGGGCTATCAAATACTTAAAGATTTTTTCTAATCGAGCCAGTAGTTCCTGAGATTAACGCGTTCAAACAAACTCATCAACTTTATATATTAGTATATATGGATAGCTTCTATTTTAAACACGTTGGACTGCTTCTATCCTGCTTCAGTGGGTCAGAACGTGAGGTTTGGTCCTGGTATCCTGAATATTAATCCAGCTTATAAACTATACCCGTGCAAAATGTCAGCCAAAACCGTTAAGTAGTATTTGCAAAAAAGAGTAACAAACATCCATCTATACAAACGAATAAGAATGTTACAAATATAATAGTTTTTGACAGAACACGTATTGATTGACGGTGCGAAGTAATTTCAAGCTGAACTAAGTATATAAATATTGAAAGACAAATTGACAATGTTACAGTTTTGAAAATTCCAAAACTAAAACAATTAAGAAATTAGCACTAAATCTACAGGACGCCAAACAAAACCACACATAAAAAAAGAATTATTTGACAATTTTGCTCGCCAGTAATTTCGTGTTCCTTTTATTTACTTCGATCGCCAACCCAAGTGTTTTGTTCGTTTCAATTAAGAACTTTTTCTTTCATCGCAAATTAAAATTAATTGAATTACCTCTTAATTAAACACCAAACAAAGTCAAATATACTTACCTGTCGCAGCGAAGGTCCAAGATTATTATTTATAGAGGTCCCAGCCTCTGATAATTAAATAAATACAGTAAAAGAAATATATTTAAACAATTTTATCCAATAACCGGCAGATAACATCTTGAAGTGTGTATCTCCTGTTCTACTTTACGTTACGTTATCACTCTGACAGATGAAACAACATTAATATAATATAATGTAGCAACGTTTGAACGCGCAAATCTTAGGAACTACTGGTCCGATTTGAAAAATTCTAATATCTATTCTATTTTAATAGATTATATTTAATTATAAGGATGTTTCGGGAACGAGAGTTAGGCGGTTGAAACCGCGCACAGGTTGCAGTTAGTAATAATATATGATTTTCTAGCTGTTCCCCGCGACTTCGACGGCTAATATATACTTTGATGTGAGCAAATGTCCCCGGTTCTAATCTATATCTTAACCGAATTTCATTAAAATCGATTGTAAAACTAGACAAAGCCACTTGCGTCATAAGCATATTAGAATGAGAAATACGAAAGATTAAACACTATTCTTATTATAATATATCAATTGAATACCGTCTGTGTTCCCCAAAGTGTCGTAAGATAACGGGATTATAGTTAAACTAAGTGTAAATCCAGCCAACCACACCTGAGCGCCATATATTCCTGAATTATAGTATCACTAATATTATCACTAACTGTTGTGACAAAAGTTATATGTGTGAACTACGGGTGTTCTGAGTCTGGTTGTTATTTGTGTCCGTGAATTGAAAAGTCTTCAATTAATTAATTTCAAAAGTGCGACAGTTGTCTCAAAAAAAACCTAGACAAAACGACATTAATGTGGAGCGATCGATTAAATCTCGAAAACGTTTTATCCATAAATCGGTTTTAGGCTTTTATACAAATTATAGGTATAGTTGAAAACCGCATGAAAATTCATTTAGTAGTTATTTAGCTCATCGCAAACAAACAGACAGATGCGGCAAAGGACTTTGTTGAATATGTGGTTAAAACTAGAACCTGCTTAAGGGAATATTCCTTGTATATAACGTGTGTCATTTATAGTTAGCATCCCCATAGAAGACTAAAGCGTGTAGGCATTAACCGTCGCCGCGCCCGTATTTATCTACATCTCTTGGCTAGCTCATTCCGTGGGCGGCGTGCGAAGTAAGTGGACTACTAATAGTCGATTTTATTATTTACTTGCTTCACGACTGTACTTGGGACCGTGGGAAATTGAATCAGCTTTAGGTTATACTTGGTAATGTTAGCAAACATATCGCTTTAATGCGAGATTGTAAAGAAAAATGTATAGGTATAATGTAGGTATAATGTCCTTGTAAACTATGATGAACTGTAGTAGCTATGGTCAGGAATTTCTGGGATACATAACCAGAGTAAATAATATATATAATGATGTTAAAATAACACCCAGTTTCTGAAACAATTATCAACGAAAGAGTTGTCAACTGTCAAAACTCTTGTTAAATGACTAAAGACTATTCGAAAACATGAACTACTTTGATTTGATTATCGTGTTACTTAATCTGTTATTAACATTCTTGTTAAGAATCCATTGATCCATTGTACTTTTGGATGTAATGGAAATTCTTGTTTCAGGTATCGAGTTTGATTTGACAGTGTAACTTCGCTGTGAACTCCTATTCTAATTGATTGTTTTGGTTGACTTTTGAAAAATATGGCCATAAAAGATGGTAGAACTCAAGCACTTACTTTTAACTTTAATATTTATTAAATCGACTTCCTTTCAACAGGAAAAAGATACAAAAAGAAAAAACGACGGAGGGCCTTTGATAAAAAACGTAGACTCATAAAATTAATTCTGACTTTTATGCGTTTCCTGTTGCTTTGCCTACTTATCTTCTTTATTACAGTAATGATAATAATACAGCTACTTATAATGTATTTATTAAGTATATAAAAAAGGACTTAGTTATTAAATGTCTTACTTTACATTCATTGCTACCACCCACAAATGATTTCCACTCCAATAAGCTTGAATGTTTTACCAAACAAAATGATATTGCAAATGTTTGTAGCAAAGTATTACTGTAAGTTGCGAATGACACAGAAACGTCTAGAATTTCTTGAAAAAAAATACGTTATCAAACGCCTATGTTAGAATCTGTTTTTGTCCTGGATAATAGATTGAACGTCACTCAACAGGCTTCCTGTAAGTGACAGGAGCGGAACATTTTTATATTAAAAATTCTCGTTTGAAGTTAATAATAATCTCTCGCCATTATTACAATCTTTTTAGTTGACTACGAGAGATTAGATACAAACTTATGACATGATGGAGTGCAGTTGTTGTTGTTCTGTGGTAATAGTTAATAGTTGACTGCCTCGTTGCTTGTGGTAATATAGGTACTCGACTGTGGTTAATAAGCGAGGATCGGATCGAACAACAATAAAATGTCTCCCTCTCTTTTGTTTCGAGAAAAAATTATGTTAGGAAGTTGGTTGAGAAGCACGTTAAGCTGTCTATCCTACACATTCTTTACCGGTTGTGTCGGCAAAACTGTCGCACTGGATTTTGAGAATAAAAGGAATATCGAGTGCTTTTGCGCAAACATTCGTGTATAGTGCAAAATGTCGTGTGCTAAAAATTCCTAAAAGTTTTGCCGCTGTGGCAGATGGAGTTGTTAACAGTCGTTTAGGTTTTGGAACATACAATAAGCAAGCTTAAAAGAAATTAGGTATTCAAAGATGACATAAATCCTTTACTATCATAGCATCACCAAGGACGTTTATTTGTTCAGCAGTTTCTAATGATAGGTACTGATTTCACTCCATTATTCTAGAGCACCCTTTGTCTAGAGACTCAATAAATTGACGAATTATAATATAATGACAAACTCTTGCTCAAGTATACCCCATAAAAAGTAAAATAATGTTCCGAGTACATCGAAATTATATTATGATCAATTAAGAAGTTACTTTATGGCGTCCCCACTGTGTGCGATGTCAATTTGATTTATGTTACAATGTCTAGAAACTTCTGCGAAAATCTACATGTGATTAAGCGACCCAGATCGTGCTTTATTTTCGACATGCTTATTTAAATTTGGATTATAAATACGTGCTACATTTGAATATTTAATTTAATTTTGTTTAGCTTAATATGTATTTAGTAAATGGGTACTGTTTTCCTACTTAGGTTAGATCAACCCATATCGTCCTAAGGGTGTCGTAGGAGGCGAATAAGGGTCGTGAGACACCCGATGGATGGGCAGCAGCATCTATCAATTCAATGATACTCTCATCTTACTGCGATCACCAATCCGCCTGCTAGCGTTGTATTTACAGCATTAATATTCAACGGCCCTAGCTTTCCGAGGTCTATTAAAAAGGAGAACCATGTTCAGCAGTGGCTTTAAACAGGCTGATAATTTATTTATCAGCCTGTAGGTACAGCTTGTAAGTACTTAAACTGAACACTAATATACTAAGTATTTGTGTTGATAAATGGCTTCAATTGAACTTGAAACCATTTCGGGATTAGTTTGAAATTGTGTGTTAAATTTAGCTCTAGTTTGAAACTCAAACCTCTTTAGACGTCAGGTTGCAAATAGCACCATTGATACGAGTTATTTTAAATATAATTTCGAGCGTAAAATATTTTTTTATTGGAGACCTTAGAATGTCATCATAGTCATTATAGTTTTAGCTGTATTGTATTGTACCGGAAAATTACATGAGGAAACTACGTAAAAAATACCAGAGAATCAATGTAAGAAAATCAAACGAATACTAGTTAGGAAGTCAATATACATTCTAGGAGTTAGCTCTACCCAGATCACGTACGTGTGCTATTATTCCATTTCACGAAAACCTTCGAATAATGTTGGGCCAATCAGAATTGAAACGTAAGATCGGATATATAGAACGCAATAGAAATAGATAATAGATATATCTATAGAACTAATATAAAGAGCAAAGATTTTTGTATGTTTGTTACGATTACACTCAAAAACGACGGACGGATTTCGATAATTCTTTCCATTACCACCATTACAATGGTTATAAATGAGTAATATAGGCTTAATATTTATAGCAGCGTTTCCTTGTGTGGTACAACATAATACTGCGGTCACCAACCAGCCTGCCAAGCGTGCCCATGTTCAGCAATGGACGTTAAAAGAATTGACGATGATGATGATGATGAATATAGGCATACATACATATTATATTTAAAACAAAATAGTTAACCAAACACCGTAAATGTTATCTACACAGTGAATTGACACCTGAGTCCATAAATTGTACTTCAACATAGGCCATTTACTATATTATTTATAATTTCCACCAATATTAGCAAAAAGTTGCGACTGTTGATAACGGTTTAAACCGTTGTCAAATAGTTTGCTCCGACATTTTATGTGGACCATTTGTACTATAAATTTATTATACAGTTATACCTACAAAGTTTGTGTTATATATCGCACGCTTAGAAATATAGTGACCTATTTGAAAATACCACATTTTAGGTTCATTCATTGTGTAAAAATAAAATAAAATATTCGGCGGTTTTAAAAATATGTGTATTTTATTAGTTTTTAATATCAACCTTTTTAATATGGGTCGATGCAAATGTTAAATATAGGTCATTAAATGAATTAAAGTCACACATACGAAATTTTGAATTGGGTCACTATATTTCTAAGCGTGCGATTATATACTCAGTATTTTGTTTATCTTTTGCAAATTGAACTGAAATCTACACATCTATGACTGAAACCTACAAATAAACAAAATTGAAGTGTCTATTTATCAGTGATGGGCAAAAAGTAATTAGATTAATAATTACAAATTACAGTTACATTGTAATTTGTAATTAAAATACTTTGGAACAGATTACTTAAGTAACTAATTACTTTGAGTACTTACTGTAATTAAATACAAAGTAATTTAATTGCAAGTTAATCTAATTACATTATAACAGATTACATAAGTAATCTGATAAAATGTAATTCTTTTACGAATAAATTCTTGACTATACCATATTTTGACTGGCCAATTAATGATGTCCACTTAAACTTTAAATATTTTGGATGAGAAATGGCAGCACCAGCACGAACACAATGCGTAGAACCTCCCCGCACCACCGCACATTATCCTTACTACTTCCCGATGACGCCGTACGGGTCTAACTTGCAGTGCCTACATCGCAGCCATGCGATGCAAACATGCGACATTTAGCAGGAGAGCTGGCACCAATTTTTGGGTAGGTAATTGAGGCAAGATGAAAAGTTTTCACAAACCTCTCATATTATACCCAACACGGAACTCCCGACCTGACTGTTGAGTAGTGGGGATAAATCAAACACATTTTTTTTTTGTTTTTCAAAAATGTATTTTAAGCAATATATTTTTTTTATATGTTATAGTTTAATGTTTAAATAATTAAAAAAAAATAAGCCAGAAGATTCAATCGGGGTTTTATTATTGCCAGGCGAGTGCAAAAGCATTTTGCAAAAAAAGTTTAAAACTGTATATTGACAACTTGAAATTTTAATAGGGTATAACTAAATTTTTTTTATTCTCAAAAAAACAGATCATTTGGTTGGGACTTTCTACCTGCCAGGTGAGGTGACAAATTGTATATAGGTGCGAGTGAGCTGAGGGAATGGCTAGTGATTGTATTTTTGCACGTTTTATTTTTCCTACCTGCATGTGAATAATTTTTACGGGCAGGAGGGCGGTGCAAATACAGCATTACAGCATATAGACACATTTTTTGCGGAGTTAACACTAGATATTTTGTTATTTTTGAATGACCTCTACTCACCAGCCAGGTCTACAATTCCGTGTTGTGGTACAATAGGAGAGGTTTGTGACAGCTTTTCAGCTTGCCTCAAATACCTACCCAAAAATTGGTGCCAGCTCTCGGACTTTTTCATATTCAACGATATTATAATTACAATATAATTGATTACTTTGTCATTAGATTACATTGTAATCAAATTATTTTGTAATCAAATACATTGTAATTAATTTCATAGCACATCCAAAGTAATCTAATTACAATGTATTTGAATATTTTGTAATTAGATTACATTTTAATCAAATTATTATGTAATTCAATTATTAATTAGATTACATTAGTAACTAGTTACGCCCATCACTGCTATTTATAATGGAAAAATAACAAGTTTTTACTAAATGTAGATACTTATTAGAATGTAAGTATACAAAAACACAATAAAAAAAATGATTGCCTGTCTGTTTATTCCTGCTAATCTTAGAAACGGCGCGACCGATTTTATTGGGACTACACTGGTAGATAGCTAATTTAATGAGGTATAATGTAGGCTAAAATTTAAACTAAATTTTGACTGTCTGTTTTTTTATCCATATGTTCCGCCTAATCTCAAAAACGGTAGTAACGATTTAGACAGTACTTTCATTATTCATAGTTTATAATAGTTACAAAAAACCTTATTTTACGCGGGAGACGTTGCGAGCAGCAAGTAATGTAATGTTCTGAAGTGTTTCATTAGTTTCAAATTCGCATTAGTTTATTTAAAGTAGTTACGTACCAAAACAAACAACGTGGGACCAAAGACAAGAGAAATTTGTTGTATTTTAATTTCTCAAACGCCTTCGTTAAACTTAGAGGAAGCTTCCAAGATGGAAGCCTACGCACGCCCACAAATGCTAACGGAACGGTTTTCTCATGCATATGTGCAATAGTGTTCATACCAATTGAGGTGTAACATAACTCTGTGTAGTATGTACATATGCAATCTGCGTCATACATAGTTAACTCTACGGGGAACGAACACACATGTAAACACTGCCGTCCACGTGTGTTACAATATAATTTGCGCACACTAACCTGCCTATCAAGCGTAGTGACTATTGGAAGATTCCCTTTGGAAGGGGCCTATATTCAGCCGTGGACGTTATACGGGCTGTTACCCGTTACCTTTACATAGTTGATTATGAACTTAACTATAGTATTTATGTTAGCCGTCCCGTATAACCTATGTCACTTAAAAAAAACCTTTCTAAGTAATATCGTTTTTTTTAATTGGTAAAGTCTTATTTCTTTAATTCCCCAGCGACCATCCTGTTCCTGAACAGGGAGCGCCCTCTTGCGCAGGTTGTTTAGTATGTACTTATTAAAATGTTATTAAGACTAGAGCACTGCCTTTATGCCCGGTGAAGTAGCAAAAGCCTCGTGAGTCGTGACTAACTACATAATATGTCCATCTGAAAAGAAGTGTTCATTATTTTTTTTATTTCTAACATCCCGCGCGTAACTCTCGTTCCCGTAGGAATTTCATAATGCAATATAGCCCATGTTATTCCTGGATAATGTAGCTTTCTAATGGTGAAAGATTTTTTTAAATTGGTTCAGTAGTACCGGAGTCTATTCATTGCAAACAAACAAACAATAAAATCTTTGCCCTATATAATATTAGTAAAGACAACTAACAATCAATAATTATCTCCTAATAGTAGGTTAGCGTCTGACAGCGAGTAACCGTCTGCCAATATAAAATATGTGAGAGTTTTCGAGGCAGATGTCCGATCTCACTCCATAACCCAGTATTCCGGTCCATTTAACATCCAAACCAAGTTTCTTCCTTTCCGGCAATAGTTTCGTATCTGTGGAGGACTGTCCATTGGTACATCTCAATGGATAGATGCAGCCATCTCACTTTGATATTAAAAGTTACCAAAGGCCTCTTCAATGTTGGCTTCGGCCCCATGACTGCCTTTCAAATGACCGGGTCCCCATGGGCCCGTGGCAGTGAAATGTACCAACATAATAATAATAATAATTAAAACTAGTAAAAAAAAAATTGTGTACATATGATTATTTTAATTATTTAGAATATTTAAATTCTACGAAAAATAACATAATTTTCATTCAACAGATATATAATGAAACTTTATAATTATATGTCAAAATGATATCACAAAAAAGCTGTTATAGAACATTTTAATTGCAAAACTCAATTACTGCGTTAATTGACATCTTTGAACCCGTTGGCGAGTTAATGGAAAACATATAAAACCTAATCTAACAAGTATATGGCAAAGTGGAACGACAGCATGCTTATGACAAAGAGGTCTCAGAAAAAAAAACAATGAAAATATTCTAACATTTAAAAACGCAAGGCTTCTTGAATTTCGCCAAACTTTGGACCCCTGTCACATCTCTTTAGGGGGTGAATTTTGACACATCTGTTCTTAGTGAATGACTACTTGCGTCTTAATAACATCTGCATCCCAAATTTTATTGCAATCCGTTTAGTGGTTTAAGCTGTACGTTGATAGTCCAGTCAGTAACGGTTGCGGTTTTGAACTGTATGTCAAGTGTCAACTCTCCAATGTTCTATTATCTTTGTCTATTCCTACTTAATAATATAGTTTCTGTCCATCTATGTAGTGTTAAGTAAATGAGTAATACACTTACGAGTAAACCAGAGGTTTTATTGTTATCTTTTATACTTCAGTTTTATATACAGAAGATGTCTAGTAGACATAACTTGCGCATAAAATATCTTATAGACGCAACGTGCACTTAAAAAGTAGCATACACATATTGCACTTATAAGTCTGTCTCCAAGCTAAGTACTTCTTTGTTGCGCACCCCAAATACACCTAGCCGCAATTTTCCCCTTGAAAATAGGTCGCGCCCGGCCTACTCACAAATGCATAAACTTGCGATCATATTTACGTAAGTCGGGTGCAAACTGCACCGTAATTTATATGCTTAATGATGCTAACGTCATCTAGCGAGGTTGCAACGTAACGCTGGCAACAGCTCCACATTTTAGCGCAAAATTCCGATTTTGCTTTGATTGCTAGAAATTTGTGTATTTAAAAATACATTAAAAAGTCATATAGTATACACATTAAGTGCAGTTTAAAGCATATGTTTCTTCGAGTTTTCTAATTTGGGTCAAACATACAGTTCCTTCATACATATATTCAGTAATTAAATTACTGAACTTTCGTTCAATTCGACTGGAATTCATGATGTTTGCTTTGATCACTAATGACTGCGTTGGTAGATATTCGGAATGTTTTTTACTAACAGAAAACGACCCACCGAGTCTTTAATGGACCAAAATCAGGGAAAATTAACAAATTTTCCCTACAGTCCTGATTTTTTTCTCTAGAGGCGGGCAACACTTAGCTCTAACCCTCATTAGACTTATTCATTACCGTCCAAAATATAGGTACATTCACTCGAGCGAAATTAAGCTCAAACTACCCCCGTTAGCGCTAAACGAGCGGGCAAACGACGGGTTACACTTAAATACTTGGCTTATTTTTGCCGACATTTCAACTTTAAACACTTCATAAATGCAATACTTACGAGTAAAGCGCGAAATGTTTTGTGTGTGCATGTAACGTATTCGAATACTTACTCGCACTTTTCTGTAATAATTTATGTATTTGTTTTAAGGCCGAGTTTTTCTTTATATGGATAGACATATAATTATGTAGTTATCCACGAGACTTTTGCGACTTCAGCCTTGAAACTAAGATAAATACTTTATATGGCTGTCCCTGTGGGCCTTGTATCTGGGCTCAAAAACATCTTTGAATTTCTAAAAGTCACATTAAAACTGGCATAATATTATTACGTACGACTACTACTAAATGTAATGATCACTTCATACTAACGAATAAATATCCAAACAAAACCCATAACAATATGGAAGAATACAAATAGGCAAGTACAAAACTATTTTTCTCCCAATTATTTACGCCTGAGTCTGTTGCTTACGTAAACCGAGAGTATTGTCTGATTCAGCTGAGTAACGCATAGGTTAGGTAAATATTAGGTTTGAGTAGGTGGATATGTGGGTAGGATTCCTCGTGCGTCTGATGAGATCGTCGGTAAGCCAATATGTCAGTGACGTTGCCTTTTTCCGAAGTAATAAAAGCTAATACGATCGCGGGCTTACTGTTTCAACTGGTTTTATGTAGGTAGCGTAGCAGGTATTATCTTGCATACGTACATGTAACGAATGTGTTAACGATGTGAAGAACGCTGCATATAAGACACACGCTAGAGGAACTCACACCCAATGTGGGCTTGGCTTTAGAGTGTCGAAAATAGATAACTTGGAAAAGGACATAGGCTACTTAATATCGAGAACACCTGCCCAAAACTAGTATAAAATAAAAGAATTTAGCATAAACAACAATATGTCCAGACTAATTTGTAATGATTGCAACAAAATACAAAAAAAAAGTCTGATAAATTAAAACAATACTACATTATGCATTTTAGGACTATCCTACCAATGTTATAAATGCGAACGTTTGGGATGATTTGTTACTCTTTCACGCAACAATTACTCGATCGACTGTGCCGCACAGGCATCAATTATAAGCTAAATATCGCGTTGAATCCCACTGGAGCAGATTAGCAGTCAAACGCGGGCAAAACCGCGGTGTCCTAGTGCTTTATTATTGTTCGGTAAAGTCAAAATGGGAAGTACGGTAGAACACTCCCAATCATGCGGCTTTACATTTTGAATCTGTGTCTAGATTATATTTCCTCCTAACCATAGAGCTGTGGCGTGGCTGACCCATTTCCGAATATTGATGTCAGATTGGTAAATCTATTCGTCTGCTACAAAAGGAGTTTAAATGCAATTTCTAAATTAGTATGTTCTGCAATTTTATCCTTATGGGAGCCACGAAAGAGAAATTTGCCGATACATTGCGGTCTGTTTGGACTGGACAATAAATGTTTTATCTTTTAAGAGAGATCTAAAAGTATCTATCGTTAAAATTATAATATATCTACTTACTAATAACTATATATTGATCTAGCTAAAAATACTTTATATATGTTATGTAAACACAAGCGATGACAATTATTTGCATGAACAACAGATAGTTCTGAGTTTTGGTGTGTGTTTTTTTATCGAGAATTGAGTAATGGTAAAGTCCCCCGCGAGGCAAAGATCAATTTTCCCCGACACAACCGACTAACAGCTATGTACCAACAAAGTTACTTTAGTTTATTTCATTATAAAATCTTTCAGTAGACCTGTGAGAGAAGACTGCAGATTTATTGAGTAAGCATCAACAATATATTTATTTTAAACGTCAATTAGGTAAGAAATAGTTTTAAAAAGTTACTTTGTTATGTAAATTTTTTCATTAAATTATACACTTTATTTTCACCGCTTTATTCCGCGCACGGTTAGAGCGACAATTGCATTTATACGTTGAATTTCAGCGGTCCCTTGAGGTCGCTCTAACCGGATGATACGAAGCCCGGAATAGCGCCATGTAAATAAAAACTTAAAAAACAAATATTGTACGATATATAGACATTGGTAGAAGAATAATTTGGAAATTAAGAATCTATCCAACGAGCAGTACGTGTTACGCTCTGATTTCATTTTTTTTTTTCCGACGGTCATATGTATTTAGCCACAAGGCTTTTGCTACTTCACTTGGTGTAATTTTCAATAACTGATTTAAAAACTACAAACTAAGCAACCTGCGAAGCAGGGCTGTGGGACTTGGATCTAGGCTCAAGGCGGTCGGCAGGGGGATTAAGGAATTTTAAGTGGAACTTTAAGTGGAATTTTATGCAACTGTCAGGTCTATGAGGGCATCAGAAATTTCTTTTCGTTAGCGGGCGTTCTCTTTTCCTGCTGGTCAGATAAACAGATAAATGGAGTCCGAATTACATTCCAATGAAAAGGTTAAGTTTATGTAGCTATAACATAATATTTGTTAATAATGAACCGACAGTAAAATACTTATATATCGAGGATATAATAAATGTTACAAAGAAGAGATTTGATTTGTTACAAATAATAATAATTTGTAACATTGTAACGGTTGTATAAAGTACAGATTTATTGCATTTGTATTTGTACAATCAGACAAAAGAATTCGAAATACAACAACTTTTGCACGAAAATCTAGTTTTATCGAAATTCTACCGAGGTAATTTTGATGAAAATGTTTCCTTCCGTTTTCCAGATGGGTACGAATTGCAACAACAACAAAATACATTGGTAAATGTTGTTTTAAGGAATAGTAAGGATAGCAATGTCTTTATTACAAGAAATAAAACCATTTAAGTAGTTAATAGGTCCTCCATCAATATTGCAGACATACCTAACCTAACTAAGCCTAATATTGGACAGTGTTAGGCTGACCCCACATTGGGCGGGCGCGTACCTTAAGCGTGTGAGTGATGCGAATGAGCACCCGACCCCGTCACCCGCTACCCTCGCCGTCGACCATGCATGTAACACAAGCTCGAGGAACGCGCACGCCCAAAGTCGGTTTTTAACCAACCTTAACGGTCCGATTTTATTAGTTTGTAGTTTAATAGTACCTACTCGTATAATACCAGATCTACACTTTTACTTTTTATTCCATAAGGAGATGTCCTCCGTCTGGTAACAATACAGAAATAATTACGTCAATATTTTGCACAGGCATCGTTTATATCCTGGATTAATATGTAAAATCACGCTACGACTCACTGGAGCAAAGTAGCAGTCCACCGCAGGGCGCAACAACATCTTTTTTACTTATTCGCAGTAGCTTCCCGCATTCGAAATTTAATATTTATTTTTTTATTTAATGCACAAAACACATTACAATCAATATTAAAAACAAAATAAAATTACAGGTTTTGATCTGGATTGTAACGCAAAGATATTATTATGTGCATGCAGCTAAAACTATGACAATACAATTAAAAGAAAGCAATTAAAAACATTCTGTAGTAAATCGGCACAGGGTGACTCAAATGCTTCCAGTGAAACCTGAGGCAACCTAACCCGAACTGATATGGAGGATGTCTTTCACGTTAGCAGCAAATCTATTACAGTTGTGATTAAATATGTCGAGAAATTTATTATTGTTACATTTTAAGATGTCGTTATACTGACGGGCCATTCTTGTTAGTGGATTGTAGTAAGATATATTATTTTTAAAGATTTGAAGAGAGAAAAGATTTGTGTCGATTGACCTACGGGCACTGAATCTAATATTGAAATTAATTTGTGAAAGCAGCTCAGGGGAGTCGACAATTGAGTGAATAATTTTATACAGGTAAACAATATCAATATATGTACGGCGCATCTGCAGTGCTTCAACTTTGAATTTACTGAGTCGATCATTTTAGTTTAAATTGGATCGACCCGGGTTAAGGCGATAGTTAAGAATTCTGAGGAACTTTTGCTGGCCTCGCTCAATATTGTCGATGTGTATTTTATAGTTTGGAGACCATATGGGACTTCCATATTCCAAAATACTCCTCACAAGAGAATAGTATATACATAGTGTGCTGCGAGGCTTTCTAAAACTTTTAGTGGATCTTAATACGAAGCCTAATATTTGGTTTGCTTTACAGACTAAAAGATTATAATGTTCACGAAACGAGAGTTTTTCATCAATTATGATACCCAGATCTTTAGCAACTAGTGATTTATATCAACTAATATCCTTCTAATATTATCAACGCGAAAGTTTGTAAGTATGGATGGATGGGTGTTTGTTACTCTTTCACGCCAAAACTACTGAACGGAATAGGCTGACATTTGGCACCGCGATAGGTTATACGCTGGATTACCATATAGGCTACGAAACATCACGCTCCGACCCACTAGAGCAGAGTAACGCGGGTAAAACCGCAGGGCGCAACTAGTAGCCTATATTACTCCAGAATAACGTAGCTTTCTAATAGTAAAAATCTTTTTGAAAGCGGCCCAGTATTCAATGCAAACAAACAAACAAATGTTTACTCTTTATAATATTAGTGTAGAAATATGCTATAAAACGCACTCACTATTTCTTAACCATTGTTACAAAAGCAAACAAAGGCTTTTCCAGGTAGCGTTCAGTTTACCTGCCAGCGAAACATGCAAAGTATTTATATGCGGTACAACTTTATTCGACTAATGAATAAATCACTGGCTCAATAGCTCCACAGGTTACCGTATTTCAATGAGAGAAATGTATGAAACTCCAACAATTCGCGAACATGCAAGTTTGGACGGCGAGCGATCGATCCACGCCTACTGCACCTGTATTGAATTAAGTCACAGAATTAAGTGAAGCCAATTTATTAGCTCTTCACACAGGCTATTTTTTTTCGGTTGAACTTACGTAGGTAGCCATGAGGCTTTTGCTACTCACCGGACATAACTCAGGCTATCCTGAACAGTAGTTGTATGGACATTGGTGGTCAATATACTGCCGCCATAATGAAATAGGGCACTACGAACATTTTTTCGCAATTATACAAATAATACAGACGCGTAGGCCATTTTTCGTGATTCCAAATATGTAGATATGTAAATCAGTATCGAAATACAATTTACTTGTGCCCTTTTTAGTGTGATACCGCAGAATAGCCATGTTCTATTAGGACTAGCGCTAGACAGGTACGTTAGCATAAGTGCCCCGCCTAAATTATATAGCAACCCGAGCTCTTTGTCTGTAGCTTTATTATGCATCTTGATACGGGCTCTTATGGCTTATTGTCATTTGACTCAATCGAATCGGCCGGCCCAAGATATAAGATGCAAACATTTGTAATTTAACCTGTTCTTAGAGTCACCATGTTTTGTAATTCTGAAGAGCAGTAGTGTAGTCATTGTCTATCAGTTTTATTCAAATATAATAAAAATATTTTATACTAGCCTCCGTGCCATCAACATCATCTATAATAATCGTATACCAAGGAACGGGCAGCAGTGTTTTCTTGTGTGGTACAACATAATACTGCGGTCACAACCCGCCTGCCAAGCGTGGTGACTATGGCAAATACCCACCCTCGGGAGCGGGCCCATGTTCAGCAGAGTGGACGTTGTACGGGCTGATGATGATACTAAGAAATTACTAAATCCTAGCCTAGGGGCGCGAAGGCACGAAGGGGCATGTGGGCGGAATAGACGCTGCAACTTAGTTGAGACTACTACAAATTGGAGTAACCTAACCTCTACCACACATGTAGTAACGCCAATTTTTACTAGTACTAGTTATTTATACAATAAGGGTGCCGATGAGAAACTTTTCTACGGCGCTCTCAACGTTTATTCCGCCTCTGTCTAAATCCTATTTCATGCCCAAAACTGGCGACTTCTTTTTGTAAGGTAGGCGATTCACGAAGTAAATTTGTTGGTGTATGAATTGACCAAACCAAGAACACTAAAATTTGCTTGTTTCGTGGCAATTAAATTGTGACGATTAACCAACTATCTCAATGTAGCAATTATGTTAAGAATAAAAAAAGGTTTCGTTCAATTTCGAAATATAAAATAATTGTTATTTTATTTCGAAATTGATAAATCAATGTATGCAGCTATATTAATTTTTAAAATAAACACATTAACATTCAAATAGGTAGGTACAACAGTAATTTAACTTTTCGTAAGTACCTCCGTCGAAATAACGCTAAGCATTTAACTTAGTTCTGTATATTGACCATTACACATTCCGATGTATGTTCCATATCTGTGAATCACCTTACACGTTATATGACAATAGGGTCACTCATACGGCCGCCGCTTCGCCTCTTAATGGGGTCAAAACAATTTGCTTGGAAGTCATTTGAACGTAATTTGTTATTTAACTTTTGTATAAAGAACATTGTGAAGACTCAGGTTTATTATTATTAATTTGAGTATGTTTGTTTTTGTTCCATTTCCGTTATTCTAGATGATAGCCAGTTTACGATAAAGGCACATACGACGAAGGTTTCTGGCGTATAATGGCACATCCAACCTTATGCTTCTGTGATCTAGAATTAATTAAGGTGTATAAATCAATGCAGCATAAATAATTTGTCATCACATCACGTGTAATAATTACGATTTTTAAGCATAGCAAATAAAACATAAAACTACAATTTTTTTCCATTGGAAAGGTTTTGATTTCAGTAACGAAATTTATTTTTTATGAAGTGGAACTATAGCATACGATACTGCATCAATGTTGTGTATTCCTGTGCCCGGTGAAGTAGCAAAAGCCTCGGGGATAACTACATAACGAAAAATGTTCGAATGAAGCGAATCATGCATTTCCTCGTGTTATTAAAAAATATCGTTTAAAATTACGTTTCGTTTTGTTTTTTTGTAAACGGACTGTGAATGTTTTATCTCCAATTTACCTTTCTTTTCGAAGAATATGGCTTTAAAAAACGTATTGATAACACCTACCACAATTCATTAACTGAGTATTTAAATTAACATATTAATAGACTACACAGCGACCATTCACATTCTACTGCCACATTTAATTACGTGTGAATTACACACAGAAAGTTCTGTTTTTATTCGAAGAGTTTCCATTTTGTTGCGGGACTGTCAAAATGTCCTGCAGTAAAGTGTTGTGTTGCACAAATGTTGACGTCAGAGCCCAGTCAGAAGCTGCATGTGCGAAACAAAAGAAATGTGAACGTTTTACTGTTCCCGGTATGTTGTGTTACTTGTTGTACAATTTTTAGATGGTACGGTAGGCAGGATTTATAGTGGGAGTTAAGCTTCAATGGGAAACAGGAGAATACAAATGGCAAGATTAGGATGAATTGAAGACAGATTGTTTTTTTTTCGGGCTTACGTAGTAAGCCAAGATGGTTTTGCTACTTCTCCGTTCATAAAGGCGAGCAGAGCTCCAGTCTTAATAAATGATTTAAAAACTACAAACTAAGCAACCTGCGCAAGAGGGCGCCCCCTGTGGGGCTTGGACCTCGGCTCAGGGCGGTCGTTGGCGATGAGATTGAGGGATTATGACTTTTAGCATTTTAGGGGAGTTTTGTGCAACTCAACATGGAGAGCATTGCCTGTAATGTGCATTAATTAAATAAAACAAAGGCTTAGTGCATCTTATTGCCAAGCGTGCCCGGCCCTCATCAACGGAGGACGGAGGAGTGTCCGGGGAGTTTTAGTGGTGTAGGGTCCTCTCGTCGTGGTATGACTAGCATACCACACTATGGAGAAGGCGATTCCCACATACCTCTTCGCCAGCGTGGGAACGCTGCAGATGCGAAGGGGATGCATAAATGCATTTCCCCCCGCATCTTGGAGACACCAGCAAAACTACAAAAAACCTACTAACACATTAAAAGAAGAGGTTTGCAAAATCATGAAGTTTGCTTATGAATGGATCACCTGAGCCATGGGTGTGAATTGATTAGGAAATCGAGTGGGTTATAATATGAAACTACTGGCACTATGCTTGTATGTTAGCTACGCATTCTTTTACTTTGTCAGCTTATGTCCACTACTGAACATGGGCTTCCTTCTTACAGGCCTTGGAAAGCCAGGGTCGTTGAAGAATATTGCCATAATCACTATACACTTGGCAGACGGATCGGTGATCGCAGTTAGATGGTGAGTAACCTTGAGCTGATAAACGCTGCCGCCCATCCATCAGCTGCATGTCCCTCAGACATGAAAACACGTGGGGTGGCCCATTCTAAGTCGTAAACCATTTTTTTTTTCTGTCGGACATATGTAGTTTGACAACCTCTGTAGCGTAGCGGTATTTGGCTCGCTTTAAATCTCGGAATTCGTGGGTTCGATCCCCACGCCGGACAGGAAATCTTTGTGTAATTTCTAAGATTTCTTTCCGGGTCTGGTTGGTGGAGGGACTACCCTCCGTGCTTCGGAAAGCACGTTACGCCGTTGGTCCCAATTGATATAACATCTTTAATAATTTTACATCAAGGAACGGGCAGCAGCGTTTCCTTGTGTGGTACAACATAATACTGCTGTCACCAACCCGCCTGCCAAGCGTGGTGACTATGGCAAATACCCTCCTTATACGGGCTGAAGATGATGATGATATGTAGGTAGTTAGCCCCGAGGCTTTTGCTACTTCACCAGGCATAAATCGTAAACCATACGGCAGCCGGCAGCTACGCAGTCTACTACATAATAGTGGCTCAGTGGTTACGATAGTTGCCTCTGAGACCTGGTGTTCTGGGTTCGATTCCCACCCGGGACAATTATTTGTGTGAACCATAAATAGTTGTTCTGAGTCTGGGTGTTCTTTGTGTCCGTGAAATGAATGTTTGTAAAGTCCCCCGCGACACAGGGATTTATTTCCCTAGTGCGGGAGTTGTCTTTTTTTACAAAAAAAAAAAAAAAAAAAATTGAAATTACCTAAGAAACTTAATGATCCCAAAAAATGTTTTACCTTTCATAAACTTTTTTTCTAGAAATTAGGTATTTTACAAGCTTTTTTATTCTGTAAGTAATTTTAATCCTTTTAGCATCACACCTTTATGTGTATCCAATATCCAATATGTTGTTGAATTGTTTGTTAACACAGAAAATAAATAAGAGATTTCTGTTATAACTCGCATTTATTTTTATTAAATATTTTACGTCATACTCCCTTTAATATTAACAAAATATTTTAATCCCTCGCGCCCAATATTTTATGCACTCGCATAAAACCTAACATTTTAAAATAAACGCTGAAAATTAAATTTTGTTTAGCCAGTACATACATAGCTAGGTATAACGAGATACTTAGTACATTCACTAGTTTTGCACAAACATTGTAATGAAACTTTCAGTTAGTTTTACTCCAGTTTAAATTGCACATTATTTGGATGTTCAACGCTCAAACAAATGGTTTTATAATATGTTCAAAGTGTGTATCGGTGTGTATGTATCACATAATGACTGTGTTTGTATCACGTAGAGTGCCTGTAGGACATGTGTCGTGTGCCGAAACGTGTAGAAACGATTTAATACGTTTTTATAAGGTTAAACGCTGAATTAATGTATATAAAGCTGAAGAGTTTGTTTGCTTGAACGCGCTAATCTCTGAAACGACTGGTCCGGCAAACTCTAGTACTTGAAAGTAATTTAGTAAATCTTTGAAAATACTACTTTTACACAAACATATGTAACTTGATAATAAACGAGATTGATAAAATATTTTTAAATATATATCGCATGACGGACGGACGGACAGATAGTTAGTTAGTTAGTAGTCTCTAAAGATCAAATAATGTAAAAATAATTCTTAGCTACTAAGTTATACTTTTGTTAGATTTAGTCTTGCACATTGTGATTCTGACAAATATAAATGTATGTAAATACCTAAGTGCTGAATAAATTTCATTGTTTCATTTTATTATAAATAAGTAGGTACCTTGTTATATTAATTTAGCTTCAAACCTACTTCAAGTGCTTAAATGATAACTAATTCCGAGTACACTATACCACTTTGTATAGAATTACACTACCCTACCTAAGCCTGGTAGCCTAAAGCCCTAAATAACATATATGTATGTGAACAGCTACAGTCAATACATACATACGTTAGCTAAGTGACCCTAACTCAGTGGATTTGTCGATCAAAGTCCCATTAAATCTGCAAATGGAATCGAAGCTGCCCACCTGCGAATCTTGCCACAGCTTAGAAATAATAGCTAAGCAATATCAAAATATGAAACTAAATTGGATGTGATAATAATATCATCACACACACCAACAATCTCCGTAGCGTAGCGGTATTTGGCTCGCTTTAAATCTCGGAGGTCGTGGGTTCGATCCCCACGCCGGACAAGAAATCTTTGTATAAATTCTAAGATTTCTTTCCGAGTCTGATTGGTTGAAGGACTACCCTCCGTGCCTCGGAAAGCACGTTAAGCCGTTGTTGGATGTTTAAACATCATCTATCATAATCGTATACCAAGGAACGGGTAGCAGATTTTCCTTGTGTGTTAGAACATAATACTGCGGTCACCAACCCGCCTGGCAAGCGTGGTGACTATGGCAAATACCCGCCCCGGGAGGAAGCCCATGTTCAGCAGTGGAGCTGATGATGATAATATCATCAATACAAAGTATAAAACCAAGTTGCTCCCCGCTGTCTTTCTGTACCTATGTATGCTTAAATCTTTGAAACTACGCAACGGATTTTGATGCAGTTATTAATCGATAGAGTGAGTCAAGAGGAAGGTTTATATGCATAATACATGCATAAAAGTCCAACCGTGCGAATCCGGGGTGGGCTGCTAGTCTGTAATATAATATTACAGATTCTTAACCGGTATAGATCTAGTTCCCGTGGGAACCTTATCATAAAATATAGACTATTAGCTTTTGCCCGCGGCTTCGCTCGCATTAAAGCCTCTGTCCCTTTGTTATTTCTTATATCTACAAGAATATGTCTACAAAGATTGTCCGTCACAGAGGTTTTATTTATTACTGAAAATGTTTAATTAATGAAAGCATTACATTAAAATTTATAAATGCATTTTATACATTTCAATGTAAAAGATTTACTATCTCGATATTGGTGTGGTTTAAAGACTTTTAATGAAAATTTAATACGGGTAATTTTTAATCTGGATCAACACATACGTTTTCACTATATGTGTGTGATGTTTTAGTATATACCTAAACGTCACACAGTGCAGAGTAGGATCAGATAACTCTAAGAGCATATCGTTTGTACGACTACTACTTACATTCGATAGTAATCATTATCATCATCATCATCATCATTAAACTTTCCAACTGCAGGGTCTCCCTACTCTCCTTCCATAAATCCCTGCAAGGAACCACCCGGAACCAGTCCCTATCGAAGGAGTCAAGTTCATCTCTCCATCTCCGTCTGGGTCCACCTATAGGTGTGTCCAGCCTATATCCATTTTAGCGTGGCTGCTTTGCGAGTGACATCAGCTATTTTTGTAATGAAACGTATACGTGATAGTAAATCGTGCTGCGAATTATATATTAGCTAAAAAAAACACGGTGTATAAATCTACATTTGTGCACAGCCTTGAGGGGATGCATTTACATAAAGAAATCACCCTTCTGGGTAGCAGGGTGTTTGCTTACCAGTGAAATGATTAAACAAAATAACTTACCGCGAGTTTATTTACGAGAAAAATTAACAGCTGCCAGACTAGGATGAAAATCTTCTTTTCAAAATGGAAGAATATTTTTCTCACTTTTTTAATGTTTTTGCTCGTTAAATTTTACATTTTTTCACGAACTTAATGCATAAATAGGTATATATACAACTTCGTTAATTATTTTTGTTACTTACTATTGTAATTACCGCCGTTTTAAAATGGAAATCCATAGAAAATGAATGCATACCTTGATGTTTTGATTAACTTGATGATATACCAACCTATTTACTAACTTTTTAATTGAAAGACAACCAGACATAGACCCTTTGATGCGGACTTTACAAACAACAACAAAGAAATGTGGAAAAATTTAATCTCTTAACGCACGTGTTTCCTTGGACATGTGTTCCTTCAAACGAGGTGTAAAGAAGCACCTTGTGGGCCGGCAGGATGAGGTCAGCTAGTGATGTTCAACTACTGCACAAGCGCTAACTGTTCTTTATTCCTAGAGCTCAGAAACATAAGGTCGAATGTGCCATTATACGTCAGAAACATTCGTCGTATGTGCCTTTATCGTAAACTGGCACTTACGACCAAATGCTTCTGAAGTATAATAGACATCCGTTCTTACGCTTTTGAGGTCTAGATTTAGAGACCTCTGCCTCTTAACATCAGGGCAATAGGGGTCATTAGCCTTTTCATAATAAAAAATACCTAATACCTATTACATTCAGACTCAGAACAAATATCCATGGTACACACAAATAATTGTCCCGGTCAGGAATCGGGCTCAGAAACAACGATCCTTATCACTAAGCTACCGGTGCTATTTTGTCCACTATTTACTATCTAATTCGCTGTTCCTAAAAGCGTTGGAGCTATTCAATTCAGATAGGCTGAACTCAATAAATTTAAAAGCAATATCCACCAATAGAACTGGTTAATTAAATTCAGTTTAATTGTCCTAATAGAAACGTCAATTTGTTATTTACTTGATGTTAATCGCAGCTTCGGTCACATCTATAAAACGGAAATAGAAAGAGTATTGTAAATTTTCGCTAAGTAAAAAGTATTTTCAGTCGATAAAAATAATGAAAGTTGATGAAGGACATAGGCACACTTTTAATATTACCTATTATATTACTTCGTCATCTTCCCCTATCACGTCTACTGCTGAACATAGGAATCCCTCGAAGGATGTTGCCATAGTCACCACGCTTGGCATTCTGGTTGGTGTCCACAGTATTATGTACAACACATACACAGGTAAACGCTGCTTCCCGTTTCCTGGCATACGATTGTCATAGATGATGTTATGACATTCGGAACCAACGGCTTAACCTGCTTTCCGAGGCAAAGGTCACTCAACCCACCAGACCCGCAAAGAATATCTGATTTTACCCAATTTTTTGTGGATGTAAACCCACGACCTCCAAGATTAAAGGCGAGCCCTGTACTACTTCGCCACGGACGTTATAGCTCGTGCCTAACAACACACATTCGTAACGAAAAAAGGCGCCTTAAAGGTTGCTTATAAGGTTCTCGAGTGAAGACCACAAACTGCCAAGCGCAGTGTGGGACGACCGCCTGCACGATGGACCGACGACCTCACAATGGTCGCAGGGAGTCGGTGGATAAGCAATCGTTGCCGCTCGAAATCGATGGGGAAGCCTATGTTCAGCAGTGGACTACAACAGGCTGATGATGCTGATGATGATGATATTTGTATAGTACATCTATTTTTGTTATACCTTAGCACTTCCCTAACATTTGTCTACAACACAATGACATATAGTGATTTACGAGTATGTGTCTTTTTTTTCGGACACAGTGAACCAAACACAAACAACCTAATAATTCTATTGTTATCTCTCACACAATTACGCAGATAAATATCTTGTATGTCGTATTTTTGTCTATATATATGTGTGTATGTATAAAAATCTGTGGCCTCAGGGACGGAGGAATGAAGACAAACGCCCAACGGGTGGAGTGTGGGCTACTGGGTGATATATACCGAATGAGTAGAGGGACCAATATGTAGGAGTTTATCAGGATATTTCGTATTCATTTATTGTTGTTGTAGGTTATGTTGAATGTTCCATAACTTTTTTTAAGTCATCACCTCATACTATAAACAAATATACCTATAACTTACCCCTCAGAAACTTTTTACATAACTTTTTTATAAAATAAATGCCAAATCTACGTTACAATTCCACGTCAATACAGTTTTAAATTCCGAATATCTATACTAATATAGGTAAAGTTTATGAGTTTAGACCTCTTTATAATAGAGGTAAAGCTTATGAGTTAGTTCACCGCGGGGGACAGCTAGATTATGATATTTTGATAATATTTACTCTAAACTGTGACCAGATCTTTGCAAAGAAAAGAAAATAAAATTATATATCATATCAGGCGACAATTTGCTGCTTTAGTGTGATAGTGATACAAAGCCAAATGTGCAAAATTAGGATAATTTATTTTAGTCACATGATATTACAGATCAATTTGTATTTAATGATAACCTTATTTTGAGTCTTTATCACATTAAAGCAGTGTATTATATATTTTATGAAATCCTTTTATAAGGTATACAATTCAACATCGCTTGGCTTTGCTAAGCTCAATTAGGCTTTTACTTTCTACTTATACCCCTCAACATACACTTAGTGCCCGTAAGTTGTGTTTATAAAGTCCCCGCGGAAAACCGATACAATAATTAACCTGGACTCATTACTTTTCTTTTCAATAAAGATTACTGGCAAAGTTTTGCAGTCTACTAGTATTCTTGTTAAGCCCCCGTACTAAGCTAAAATGCTTGTGTTACGAGTGAGTTCACGTCGGTATTGCAATCGGAGGGGATCAAACCGGCGACCACAACATCTTAAGTCCGACGCCCTAGCCTCAAGATCTTAAGTCAGACTTGTCCCGTGTCCACGTTATTTGTCCTGCTACATGGTGAACCTATTCGCACTAGTATGCGGCCTGCGGTTTGTGGCTTCATTCGATTACGATTTACTGAGACTGTATGGACTATGAGTATAAGTTCCTAGTAATATATGTTCGAAAGTGTATTGGATACAAAAATGTATTTGGAATAAAATATATTTAGCTTATTTGTGGAGTAAGTGTACTCTAGGGTAGTCTAGACCAATTTATGTACCTAGTTGTAAAACTAAATAAACTTGGGTCTTAGGTACTTAGGTATCATATCATACCATGGCTGTTTGCGTGAAGGTTTTCTTTCATCCTTAACAATGGTCGATTCAGAATGTTTTTAGTAAAAATTGTGTTAATAACGACACCGTCTAAACACGTATGTCAGAAATAATAGGTAACTCTTTACGGTAAATTAACTTGAGAATTTAACACAGACAGCAAAATAATACCATTTATATTGGACGACGTGTGTTTCTAATTGGCAATGTGTATTCCCATCCTCATTAAGATGGTGGATCCATCTTAAAGAGGATGGGAATGACAAAACTACAAAAAAAAGACGCAATGTTAGAACTTAAACGACGATACATAAGTATACAACTAAAATAACATACACATATTCGTTGTAGGTACTAATTTGACAATTATTAGTGAAAATATTTGATAAATGTCCACTACGACAACGATTACACATGTTGATAATTTCATCAAATTTCATTTTATTTCTCTGCAATACCGCGTAAGTGACAATAGCTAATAAGATTGAATATCAAAAGTAAAATATTGATTATTTTTATTTATTGGGACAAAATGTTATGTATTTTTTTTTGTCTTTGTCCTCGTTATTATCAAGGTATGATAAGTGCGGGCTGCGCTCCCGGCAAAAGTATTACATCTGTAAGAATCTTAGCCGTTTGTATAGAAAGGTGTATTTCTCTCCACAAAATACACAACAAAAGAACTGAACTAAACTAGAATGGTATAGATAGAAGAATAAAACAGTGTGATTTTATCCGGTTCCCTATCCATTAGCATAAAATTTTAAGACCTAATATAACTTAGCATAATGTTGTTTGGCATAATTATATTTTCGCATAATATAATTACGCATAACAGCTCATGCATCATTTTTTTAAGCATTATGTCTGTAACCATAATAATGATTAGGCATAATATTTTAAAGCATAAACTTATTAAGCATAAAGTTCTAAAGCATAACTTTTTTAAGGCTTTAGAATAACCCACTCGCCGGCCGCTGCCGCGGCACCGCTCGCTTCGCTCGCTCGGCTCGTGCGTTGTATGGCCGCAGATCTAACCTAACCTAACCGATTGTCATTTGCTTACAAGTCGGCCGCGGCACCGAAAAATCGTTTAAGTTACATAATGTTATGTATAATAAATCATTTGCATAATAGTCATTAGGCCTACTAACGTTATGGGAATCAAATTTATGCCAAAACAAATTAGTCTTTAACATGATTATGCCAACATAAAATGTATGCCTAAAAAAAGTATGCCAAAGTATTATTATGCCAAAACAAATTGTGCCAAAATCGTTATGCCGAAGTATATTAGGACAAAAAACATTATGCGAAAAGAAGGGATCCCATTTTATCCGTGTAGTACATATTTAAGAGTAACAAGAAACCAGGTAAATTACAGGAGATAAAATACAGTCCAATTTGAAGCGCAAGTAAACAGTTCAAATTGGACTCCATGTGTCATGTTTGTATTAGTGTATTCGTTACCTACATGGTAACAGATTCCCACGTCTCACGTTCACAAAGCAGTATTTAAATACCCAGGTGTAATGTCACTGTTAACATTCAGTGTGTATTTCATTTCGTACGAAAATTATTGTATTTAAACTAGCTTGATAAATAAAATTTGGTATTTATCTATAATAGGTACCTACTGATAATATAAAGAAGGAAAGGTAATGAGATTGTAGGAGTAATCTCTGGATTTTAAGACGCGGTGCGCACGGGTACGTTTAGCTTAGCTAATAAAACTAACTTATACAAATAACTATTTTAAAATTGAACGAAACGAATGATTATTTAGGTTGGTTACCAAAAAAAAATTGGATTTTATGCTTTTCATACTTAACTTATTAATATTTCTACATTATCTCAGTAAAATAGCAGCACAGATTTAGAAATTTATGTTAGTTTTAGTATCTATATAATAGATTAGCTACTTTTAGTTTCATAATAATATGTGAATTAATATCGTAGTAGGTATTTATTATCAAATAAATTTAATTTAAAATAAATAATATATTGACACAACCTATTCTTACTACTTTACTCATTTTTGGACTGACAAAGTATTTAACATATTTTTTTTGTATCTAAGACGGGTTAAAAATAATTAGTCACGTGCCAACCACCAACCCTTTGGATTATCAAAATTAAGTTTGTATAAAAAGAAAAGCAAATAGATTCACAGGAATCAATTGCTTCCATATAAGAAAATTCAGTGGCATACTTACAAATTTGCCGCCAGTAGGCTATTGACATTTTTCCGCCCCTACTATTAAACTACTGAAGATTTTACTATAGAAAATTTAAGACGTTAGATTTTTTTCTACAAGCAAAAAAATGCTGCCACCTTAATTTGGCCGCCCCCTAAATTATTCCGCCCTAGGCTCCAGCCTACTTAGCCTGTTGGTAAAACCGCCACTGAAAGAATTACCATTCTAAGTCACCAGCTCTAAATAATACGCGAGGTGGCTAAATCTTTAAGAAATTGAAAGTTTGGTAGCACGTAAATTAAATACATCACTTTAATTTATTGATAACTTACGTTATTACTTTACAACAACTTTTCTCGTTTACTGTAAACAAATTTACTATTTTTATTATCAGCGGTTTCAACCGCGTAGCTACCGTTCCCGTGGGAACTTCAGTATTAAATATAGCCCATGTTAATCTTGGAAAACGTAGCATTCTATTGGTGAAAGAATTATCGAAATCCGACCAGTAGTTTTTGCTTTTATTATACAAAACAATAACAATACAAATAAACTTTCCATTTGTAATTTTCGTATAGAGATTCCTATTTCGCTATACAAACGTTCCCACCCCTTTAGGGGTTATTTTATTTTATAAATCCATTATAATCGGATAAATTAGTCATATAAAGAATATACCCACAAAGTTTCAAAGCGGTTTAGGTTGTACTGCTGCTGAACAATATTGTAAAAGTAATGATAAATATGTTATTTTAAAAGGGATTCCTCTGAGTTTCTTACCAGTTACTGTTCTTCTCAGAGTTGCCACGTCGTCGAACTGGTGGTAAAAAAAGAAATGGACGCATCATAAGAACATGATTTAATTTTTTTTTAAATTGTGTCAACATGAATAGAGAAATTATTGACTTTGACTTTGTACACCGTCAGAACCGTCCTTAAGGACAAAAGTTTTTTTTTTTAAATAGATAATATTTATCAATCTTATTTTTTATATGTTTACATATATACTGCACCGGTGGCTCAGTGGTTACGGAAGTTGCTTCTGAGACCTGGTGTTCTGGGTTCGATTCCCACCCGGGACTATTTTTTGTGTGAACCACAAATAGTTGTTCTGAGTCTGGGTGTTCTTTATTTCCGTGAAATGAATGTTTGTAAAGTCCCCCGCGACGCAGGGTTTTATTTCCCTAGTGCGGGAGTTGTCTTTTAAAAAAGAAAAAAAAAATCCGTAATCAATTCCCATTGAACTTTGTTTTACAAACAAACGGTTTAGATCAGAGGCTCCCAAACATTTTCTTTTAGACCCCTTTACAACTTTTACTGGTTTTGATATTACAGACTAACAAAGTGTGATTTTTTTTACGATTATGTAGACCCCCGTCGAGTATCCCGTTGACCCCTGGGGGTCTATCTGAACCACTTTGGGAATCACTGGTTTAGATAGTAACTAATATATTTAATAGTAAAGCCGCATCAATCCG
This sequence comes from Nycteola revayana, assembly GCA_947037095.2. Taxonomy (NCBI): domain Eukaryota; kingdom Metazoa; phylum Arthropoda; class Insecta; order Lepidoptera; family Nolidae; genus Nycteola; species Nycteola revayana. Next base: position 21,251,068 of record OX344843.2, read on the forward strand.
GCTAACCAATCATAGGATCATATTACTAAAGTTGCTCTTAGTTCGGGAGCTGCTAACCATTTGACTGTCAGCTTGTGGTTACAACTATAGCCGTGTTATGTTGCAATAAGCTAAATATTGTAATAACATATTTTTAAATGTTTTTGAACACTTTATGGAAATGTTAACCTTAAACTATACTTCAAAATTGAGATTAATAAAATTCGAACACCGGCAGGGATGCCCCTAATGCATTAACCAATTAGGCTACCGTGGAACCACAGCCGGTCATCGAAATTTATTAATCTCTTTGTAACACGTCTCTATGTTTTATGTAAACATTATCAGATAGATCAGATACCCAGAGCGTATTATTGAGCGTACTAACGTCATACTCTAACTCTGTTAGTGCAATAAAAGCAGCTTAAACATAATAGACAACCTCCGTAGCGTAGCGGTATTTGGCTCGCTTTAAGTCGCGGAGGTCGTGGGTTCGATCTCCACGCCGGACAAGAAATATTTTATAAGATATGCCACTTTACAACAATTTCTCCGTGAAATACCTGAAGTGCAAACGTTGCGCCTTAAGGACTTTATTTAGTATCGCATCAAAACATATATAAAGTAAATTGTAAATTAAATTGCTTGTACAAAATCTAAAGCACCAAGTTATCTATTGAACCACTTAGCAAAGAACTTACTTATCCCGTTAATGTAATTTAATTCCCACACGGAGAAGTTCTTCCTAAACTTTATAAGAAAGGATAAAGTTGTCACGGCTTGCACGAGACGACAAAGAACCATAAATAAGTAACGTGTTACGTTAAAGTGTTTTTTTTTTTTAATCTATACATTAATTAATAGAATTAGATATTACTTTGCGGATATCCATATTAATCGAAATTAAAAATATTCCGATAAAAAATATGTATATAGTTTAGATATTAATTGTCTTTTTAATTTAGATTTTTTCAATATCATTTAAAAGTAGTATAGCATATAAATATATAAAATATAATCTTTGTTAGTGGAGAAATCACTACACAGTCGGTTCCCGCTGCCTGTCTGTCCCTATGTATGCTTAGATCTTTCAAACTAAGCAACAGATTTTGATGCGGTTTAATTTAATAGATAGAGTTATTCAAGAGAAAGGTTTCTTTTGTTTAATAATCAGCATTGTGCAAAGCCGTGCGAAGCCGGGACGGGTCGTTAGTTAATAATAAATATTAGTTATCCTATACTATTATCTTCTTCTTCATTCCCTTATCCCACGTTATGCAGGGTCGGGACTCCTCAAACGTCTGCGCCAGGGCGCTCTGTCTTGGGTTGTCTCTACGGGCACTTAGGCTTCATTCAGTTCCTTTGCTCTTTAGGCCACCAGGTGGTTAGTGGACGACCTCTTTTTGTTTTCGTCTCAGGTATATTTAGCGCAACCACCACAAGATTGATTTCGCGTCTCATTAAATGACCATACCAGCGAAGTCGGCGTTCGGTGAGTTTTTCGGCAATTGGTGCTACCTACTTTAAAAGTTTCTCTTATGTATTTATTTTGTATTTTATCCAGCTGCGGTACAGTTAAACTATCACTACATAGTATAAAACAAAGTCGCTTTCTCTGTCCCTATATCCCTATGTATGCTTAAATCTTTAAAACCACGCAACGGATTTTGATGCGGTTTTTTTTAATAGATAGAGGGATTCAAGAGGAAGGTTTATATATATAATACATCAGCATTGTACCCGTGCGGAGCCGGGGAGGGTCGCTAGTACTATGTAAAAAAAATTGTTCCTACTTAGACAATGAGATTGGAAGTCGTTCTATATCAATACATTTATTTATATTAATATTTTTTAGAACTATTCAAAACTTTCTCATAGATTTTCATATGTTTACATTAGTTACCATGTCAAATATGAATAAAGAAGAAAAAAAGAAGTCTACGCAAGTAAATAAACAACAGTAATAAAAAAATTACTTATGCACCTCACGCTAATCTGAAAAAGTAATTGTTATTTAAACCCTGAAGAAAATAACGCAGCAAATAATTTAATAATCAATTTCCGTTTCATGCATATTGCTTTTAACGTAAACAGTAAATCGGGCGGCCATGTTGAATACACGAATAAAGCCTTTGTACGTTTTAATCACTAGACTAACTATTAATACTGATTTGTTTAAACTTTTATTATCTTTCTGCAACATTTACTTAATTCATTAAGTAAGATTAGGTAGGTACCTTAACTGATCTTTCTTTTTATTTATAACTAGTTTTCTTAACTTTATAATAAATAATTACCTATAGCCTTCCTCGATAAATGGGCTAACTAGAACTGAAAGAATTTTTCAAATCGGACCAGTAGTTCCTGAGTGTAGCGAGTTTAAGCAAACAAACAAACTCTTCAGATTTTTTAATAAGTACAGACTAGCTTTACCGAGATCCGAGTCCGCGTAAATTAAATTTCTTTACACGAACTTAGGACTCTTGTTTCATCTAACTACCTTTAAGAACCTTTCTTAATTGATGCATACGTCATAATAACTGTCAAGAGACTTCCATAAACAATACTCTACACTCACAGTAAATAAACATAAAAGCGCAAAGTTCGCAACGTTGCGCCTATCTGTTTCAGGTATTTAACGAAGAAATTGTCGGAAAGGGGCATTTTTTATCTGATGTATTTAAACATTATTTATTTTGCAAAAGTAAGTGGCAATAACAAACCTATGTTTAGTCGTCATTAGGTCAAAAACATAGAAAAAGCCTTGTGAATATCTGTAATCTAAATGATATACTTTTATTATTGTATTGAAATTCCTTGGTCTACTGATGCTATTATCTTTTAAGGCTTATTAACAATAGACCCGTTGTTGATTTTTATATTTGCAAAGTAACAATAATTTTAGTATAACAGTTAAAAATGCCATATTCCGACATATTCATCGGTAAATATTATAAAGATTCGATTATATTCATAATCTAAATACAATAAAAACTGTACCTGCGGTTACAATACAAGTAACCCCAGCTAATAGGTGGAATTATGAAGTTGTGCTTCTAACTTTGTAAGTGCAATTCTGAAACACTATCGGTCGCAACCAGGCGAGCGCTTAAGAAAATATACCTCAACTAAATGGGCTGCATAAATTAATGAATTTGCAATTTAACTTCTGTGATTACATCTTTAGTTACCTATCGAAGTATTTTATATTTTCGATTTTAAAGAGAGCTTCTGTCCGTTCGCTTTGTTTGGGTACGGTCGAGAGAGGGCTATTTTCTATTTTTTTATTTTATGTATCACTTCCTTATTTTCTAATAAAAAACATATCATTATTATAGGATCATCTCCGTTCCCGTAGGAACATCATAATTAAATAAATCCTAATAGCCCGCCTCGATAAATTGACTTTCTAACACTGAAAGAAATTTTCAAATCGGTCCAGTAGTATTGTGTTTAAGTACAGATAAATTAAATACAATGAAGGTAAATAAACAATTTCTTTTCATATAAAAGGCATACAAAATTCTTTCAACTATAGTATCTATCTAGCGTATAAAAGATAGTAGATACAACTATTTTTCAACTTCTAAATATGTAAATGGCAACTGTTACTGACTATCAACGCGCACTACAAAACTGAACGATTAGCGCTAAAATTTGGCACGCGGATATTTACTATGACATAGGCATCCTAAGCGTCAGGTTAAGAAGAAGAAAGTTTTGTTTTTTTTTAAATTAAAACAGGGGTCAAAAGTCTAGTTTTATATTATACGAAATTCCCGCGCGCTGTTTCACCGGCGTAACTCCCGTTGTCGTGGGAACTTCATAATTAAATATAGCCTATGTCACTCAGGGTGAATGTAGCTTTCCAATGGTGAAAGAATTTTTGAAATCGGCTCATTAGTTTTTGAGTTTATTCTTTACAAACATACACACAAAAATACAAATCTTTCCTCTTTATAATATGAGTATAGATTAAATTTACGTAAATTCATTGCATATCTTAGATATGTACATTCGCAATCTTAGAAATACATCGATATATCTTAGAAAGAACGAGATTTCAATCTATTTTATATTATACTAGATTCCCGCGCGCGGTTTCACCCGCGTAACTCCTGTTCCCGTGGGAAATTCATAATAAAATATAGCCTATGTTCTTTCTCAGGCTCTAGACTATATCTGTACCAAATTTCATTTAAATCGCTTCAGTAGTTAAGGCGTGATTGCGTAACAGACAGACAGACCGAGTTACTTTCACATTTATAATATTAGTAAGGATAGTAAGGATTAAATAACAAAGGTAACGTTTTCATATTTGCTAAACCTTGAGATATGGAGATTCATAACATACTCGGTTTAACTTCAAATTCCATTGAAGCAAATAGCAAAGATAACAAAACGAATAAATTTTCCTTCATTCGTTGCGGTTCTCAGAAAGCTACAAGCATTTTCTCAAGATTATCTACATTTCTTACATTTAATGTTACTTTAAAAAGTCACATATTATGGTCGGTTGACTCCATATATTATTATGTCAGTGGCAGATTAAATATATACTAATATAATAAAGAAAGAAGTTTTGTATTTTTGTATGTATTATATAAAATAGTTCAAGCAGAGTTCCAGTTCTAGCAGAGCCGGAACTTATCTTGAATTTATGCCCACTGAAATAAAAACAGCTTCGTGGATTTGTCTGTCCGAAAAAATCCTTCCCACCGGAGGTTAGTACGCCCACGAACTGGATGAATTTGGCAGTGACCCTTAATTTTCAAAAATCATTGCGATCCTCGTAGGCCCAAAATCCGAGAGTTTCGCGAACTGTAAAGTAGTATATAGTTGCGATAGTTTCAAAAAATTCTAAAACTGACCGCCTTGAGCCAAGGTCCAAGTTTCACAAAGGGCGCCCTCTTGCGCAGGTTGCTTAGTTTGTAGTTTTGAAACCATTTAATTAGGCTAGAACCCTGCTTCCCTTAATGCCCGGTGACATAACTAAAGCCGTGGCTGCATAAGTCTATCCGAAAAAAACTAGCTATTCTAATTCTAAATTCCTTATTTTCATATCTATCAGATACGATTAGTTTCATTAAAATACATACAAATATAATCTTATTTGACTAATCTTTCTTCATAGAAGATTCCTAAACCGAGGATCGAGATCGAGGATAATACAAACGCTATCCTCTGCCTCTTAAGAAAACGGAGATAACTTAACCTTTTGGCTAAGGCAAAAACTCCGTATTATTAGGTAAATTAACAGAACCGCCTGAAAGAGGAAACCTCTGATTACAATGGCGGCTCATCAATAAAAATAGATTGTCTGATTATACGTCCATTTCTATAATAATACACAAAAGCTAATAGCTGTTACTCATATTATAACGCAATGAGGATCGAATACCAATTTTTCTCTAGGTAATGTCTGTATAGTAACCATGGTTAAAGTACGTTCGAATTGTTTTTATTTCGATGACAGAATATTAGAACTAAAATTAACAGTTACTTCTTTAATAATATAGTAGATATTTAACGCTACATCTTAAATTGTAACAAAATTTTGACAAATTTCGTATGATATGTCCATTTTTGTTTTGTTTTTTGTTTTACTAGCGTAGCTCCCGTTCTCGTGGTAATTTTATAATTAAATATGAAAGCTCTACTCCTGCATAATATAGCTTTCTAATGGAGAAATATGTTTTTTAGATCGGCTCATTAGTTTTATAAGCCTATGCAAACAAACAATCAAATGTATCCTATATTTAAAAATTCGGATTAATAAAATTCGACCACCGGCAGGATTCGAACCTGCATCTTAGGTTTAGCCCCTAATGCCTTAATCAATTAGGCTACGGTTGAACCACAGCCGGTCAACGAAATTTATTAATCTTTTTGTAACACGTCTCTAAGGGGGACGTTGGTGCCGTATATCGGTCCCACCAACGTCCCCCTTAGAGACGTGTCTGAATGTGAATTTTGAAATATAGTGAAAGGTAAACTTTCCCATAAAGTTTTCAAAACATTTAAAAATGTATCCTCTTTATAATCTAATATATAAAATTCTCGTGTCACAGTTTTCGTTGCCATACTCCTCCGAAACGGCTTAACCGATTTTGATGAAATTTTTTGTGCTTATCCGGTATCTATGAGAATCGGCCAACATCTATTTTTCATCCCCCTAAATGTTAGGGGTAGTCCACCCCTAAATTTTTATTTTTATTTTTCAGACAAAGTTAGGGTTAGATTAGAGGTAGGTGTAGGGTAGGGGTAGGGTAGAGGTAGGGTAGGGGTAGTGTAGGGTAGGGGTAGTGTAGGGTAGGGGTAGTGTAGGGTAGGGGTAGTGTAGGGTAGGGGTAGTGTAGGGTAGGGGTAGTGTAGGGTAGGGGTAGTGTAGGGTAGGGGTAGTGTAGGGTAGGGGTAGTGTAGGGTAGGGGTAGTGTAGGGTAGGGGTAGTGTAGGATAGGGGTAGTGTAGGGTAGGGGTAGTGTAGGGTAGGGGTAGTGTAGCGTAGGGGTAGTGTAGGGTAGGGGTAGTGTAGGGTAGGGGTAGTGTAGGGTGGGGGTAGTGTAGGGTAGGGGTAGTGTAGGGTATGTATCGATTGAGGCAGTACGAAGTCTGCCGGGTCAGCTAGTATTAGTATAGATTTATATTAGACTTACAAATTGACGATTAACATTAAAAATTATTATTAGTAAATATCCTTTAACCTCCGTAGCGTAGCGGTATTTGGCTCGCTTTAAATCTTGGAGGTCGTGAATTCGATCCCCACGCCGGACAGAAATTCTTTTTTTTTCTTTCCGGGTCTGATTGGTTGAGGGACTACCCTCCGTGCCTCGGAAAGCACGTTAAGCCGTTGGTCCCGATTGTTACATCATCTATAATTATCGTATATCAAGGAACGGGCAGCAGCGTTTCCTTGTGTATAACAAGATCATTCTGCGGTCACCAATCCGCCTGCCGAGCGTGGTGACTATGGCAAATACCCTCCCTCGGGAGGAGGTCCATGCTCAGTGGACGTTATACAGGCTGATGACGATGATGAAATATCCTTTTTAAGCAAAAAACACAACGATATCTGCGAAAACACATGGGCTGTAAACTCAATGAACCTACATCGATCAGCCAAGACGTATGAACCCTGGCACATATTGTTATCAAAATATATTTTACCTGAAGTTCTATTCAATAACAAAATATATCAGAAGCTAAATAAACATTCAATCGGCTATGAGTTAATCTTTCAAACAGTATACAAAAAAAAAAATGTTTTTGTACAAAATATTTCATTCTTGTTTTTTTTTGCCAAACTAGGTATTTTTATTCGGTGTGGAAGCGTTACGTTCTCTATTTAGGATTTCGTACCCGAAGGGTAAAAATGGGACCTTATTACTAAAATTTCGCTGTCAGTCCGTCTCTCTGTCACCAGGTTGTACCTCACTAATGATGTATTTTCGTTGCTGCTATAACAACAAATACTAAGAATAAAATAAAATATATATTTAAGCACTTGAAAATTATACGGAACCCTACGTGCGCGAGTCCTACTCGCACTGGGCCGGTTTTTTATTTACTACCTGTCCCAAAACCCGATGGAAGCTAGTGAATGTGTCAACTTTAAAAATAGTAACAATTTGAAAACTAAAATTCCGAAATACTGGTATGATCTACGGACAGACATTGTTCTGACAGCGCTTTATGTCCGTGAAAAGTGTGCGATGACAGGGTTTTACAGGGATTTGTTTCTGTAGTGGGTTTGTATTTATTTATACAACTAGTGGGTCCTGTAACTGTAAGTGTCTAGCGTCGTCCGACAAAAATTCTGACAGTTCTAGAACTTTTTTCTTTAAATTTTCTGCCATGCAAACCAAACAACAAACAAACCAATTAGTCAAGTCGTGCTCAAATTATGCGCGTACATATATAATTTTGAAAGATTTATTTATATAGATAATGAAGTAAAATCTAGTGTTAACAAGCAGACCAGTACTCTTGTATCCTTATTACCTGACTGAATCTACACGTAACAGTATCCCTTGTGATAATTTTCACCTTTTTTTTTTTTTTGTTGTCCGGGGGGAAATGCATTGACGCATTCCCACCACCGTTGCAGCGTATTTGCGCGCTGGCGGTGGGATATGTGGGACTCGCCCTCTCCATAGCGCGGTATGCTAAAGTCATACCACGAGGAGAGGACCCTACACCACTAAAACCTCCCGGACACTCCTTCGATCCGCCGTTGGCGGGGGTCGGGTACGCATGAGCAATCCGGCCCCCCGACGGCACCCGCGGCCAATATGGTACCGCGGGATCTCCAGGGCCACACTTACAGTGGCCCATTTGCCCAATTATAGGGACGCCCGGAGTGTAGAGGCGTCCCTACTCCTCATGGGTCAGCCTCGAAGGGAGCGGGGCCCATGTTCCCCACTCCCCAAGGCCGAGCCTAGGGCGGTAGGCGGCGGGTTTCGGCCCGCCGCCGACGGCCAACACGACGTCTGCGAAGCGGGTGGGCAGAGGGATCTACTTCCCTCTCCCGCTCCGCGGCCTCCTTCTGTGACATAACTTGTCTACAGAAGGAGGCAACCGCCTCCCACGACCTCTCGCTTTGAACCATCTTCGAAATGATGGTCGGCAGCGAGAGGTCGTCTCCCACCACGCCAACGAGCTCCTCCCGCTCGTTGGCCCACGCCGGACACTCCACCACCGTGTGCTGCGCCGTATCGTCGGCACAGTCACAGTGGTGACAGCGAGTGTCCGGCTCTCTCTGCGCCACGTTGCACAGGTAGTGGCCGAAGCAGCCATGGCCTGTTACTACCTGTGCAACGTGGTAGGTGACGTCGCCGTGACGGCGACCGGCCCACTTTTTTAGATGGGGCCGAATCGCCTCCACCGTACGCAATCCGCTCCGCGGCGCGGCCTCTAGCCGCTCCTGCCATTTCCGGAGGGTTTGGCGACGGATCTCAGTCCGCCACCGTGCAATACCCTCCGGGAAGGGGTCGCGGCCAGAACGCGCCCCCTCACACCTCCGCCGGTACGCGGCGGCCAAAACCTCCGCCTCCAGGTCCCACGGAGGGGACCCCGCAAGGAGGCAGGCCGCGTCAAACGCGACCGTGCGGTAGGCGCGGGACGCCCTGATGGCCATCACCCGCTGCGGACGTCGCAGCAGGGCTATGTTTCGCCTCTTCAGGGCGTCGACCCAAATGGGGGCGCCGTAGAGCGCCATGGAGCGGATCACACCGGCGTACAGTTTGCGGCAGGTGCTCCCGGGTCTGCCGAGATTCGGCAAAAGCCGGCCAAGAGCACCCGCCGCCGCCACCAGCTTTGGGGCCAGCCGCTGGAAGTGGGCCCCGAAGCTCCATCTGCTGTCGAGGACTATGCCTAGATATCGCATACTGTCCCCGACAGCAATGGATTCGCCACCCACTATGAGGTGGGCGCCTACAGGTGGCGCTCGCCGAGGCCCATGAAAACAAAGGGCCTCGGTTTTACCGAGCGCCACTTGCAGGCCCAAACGGCGTATACGGGCGACCATCTGTGCCACGGCTGCTGTGGCCAAAATGGTCGCATGCCGATGATCAGGCGCGCGGGCGGTCACCAGTGTGTCGTCAGCGTACGCTATCACGCTGACCCCCCGGAGACCGCACATCCGCAGCGCCCAATCAAACCCGATGTTCCACAGGAGCGGCCCCAATACCGACCCCTGTGGAACACCGCGCGAGACCTTCCTCCGGCCAATTTCGCCACCGGACGTCGGGTACACCACCTCCCTGCTTTGGAGGTAGTGCCCCACCAGAGCCCGGAGGTACCTGGGCACCCCATGGTGCCTGAGACCCTCCTCAATGCACGCCCAGGGGAGGGTGTTGAATGCGTTGCGGATGTCCAACGACACCGCTAACAACACTTCTCCCCGGCTGGTCGCCTCCTGCGAGAGTTCCCGCACCCTCGCGATCGCGTCTATGGTCGACCGACCCTGGCGGAACCCGTATTGGTCCACGTACAGGTCGGGACCGACCCTACCAAGATGTGTGGTGAGGCGAGACGCGACCACCCTCTCCATCAGCTTGCCCAACTCGTTCAAGAGAACGATTGGGCGGTAAGCCGATGGAGACTCCGCCGGTCGCCCGTCCTTACGGAGAAGGACGAGTCGACCGAGCTTCCAGGGTGCGGGAAAGCGACCCTGCCGAAGGCACGCATTGAAGAGGGCGAGCACCCTGGGCTCCAACTCCTCCATGGCGAGTGCCCAGACGCGTCCAGGCACTCCGTCCGGCCCGGGGGCGGTGTTTTTGATGGCCATTTTTGCCACCGCCGCCCCCAACTCCACCGGTGTAACATCTGGCGGAATTTCCTCCCCGTCGCCGTCGTCGGTCGGTGATAATTTTCACCTGCCCAGCTATGAGTATAGATTCATAGCTTGATATTTTAGTTCTCATAAAAAAAAGGTGCGTATATCCATCTCAACAAATACGATTTTAATTAACGCCACAATATCCTGCCTCAGGCACATAGTTGACAACTATCATCCTTCACCGAACAATAAAAACGCACTTAGCAACCTCTCTTCCCGCTAAAGTGCTCAAACTGTTAACAGTTTTATGACTGCACCATAAGGCTTATTTTAATTGCACAGTGCAGGCAAGATGGAACGGTATCTACACGTGGTCTTATATAGAGTATGCACGTGCATGTTGCTTGTGCGCATCTGCCGCCTAAAGTTCACTGCACCGGACTTAAAGGATTCCCGAGACATTAAGATTCGAAAAGATCATTAATAAAAAGTATAGTTCTTAATGTAAAACAAAATGATCTGAATCATTTCGTCTCAGACGCAGAAGAAATGGCAGTAAATTTAGTTGACACGAACACGAACTTTTAAAAATAAGTAAGTACTTAAATAAGCATAAAAGAAAAGCACGTTTAGTAGAAACGGCTCGAGTGACAAAACCCCTTTTAAGAACAATTCCAAGTTGAAACAACTTCACAACTACTTTCATACAAATTGCCCCACTTGTTTTGATCAATCTCGAAATAAGGACAAAACTTTTAAAAATATAAGCAAAGCTTCAACGATTTCCAGTTAAATGACGGAGGAACGTATATCAACTTAGTCGAGAAAAATTGTTGCAGAACGGCTTGGCGCTCAGTGAATCCGTTTCATAAGTTGGCATAACTCACAAAAGTTTTTGTATGCGAACTATAATAATGAAAGTTTTCTAGGAATATGATTTGCGTTCCATACGTTTGTCGAATGCTCCATGTGTCGTAAAAATGTACGATTTCAAAGTGAGATTTACGTTGCAAAGTGAGTTTAATAACTGTAACAGATTTTTTTTATTCTGTTGTCCAAATATTCATGACTCAAATTTCATACATGTTATGTATGAAATTTGAGTCATGAATATTTGGAACAGATAATATGTTGTGGTATTTTAGTGAAAGATGATAGTCAAAGTCAAGATTAGAATATATATAACAGCTGACACAGCAAGCTAATACTGAACTCATGCTTTGCGAAATATTTAAGCACTAACAAAGAAAATTATATGCGTTTGCTTCGTCACTGCCGGCACCTACCCCCAGTGGCGGAGCAAGTTCTAAGGTACCATATCAAAACTATTTGGAGGTGCTGTCTACCATACATTTTCCATAGGGGCCCATATCACTGATACGTCTAATAGGACAATAGAATAAATTGAATAGGTGTACACATAGAGAAAACCGACACAAAAAATCTAAACTTAATTTCATAAATTAACGATACCACAAATTCAAGGTGAAGGTCGCCATTTTATTGGTCCTTTCACGTCGCCTGCGAAATTTTAAACCGTCCACTTCCTTTGTTCTTATAAAAAAACTGAAGCACGCAAATTGTATCCAGGTAAAAATCCGTTGCCCCACAAAGAGATTCCTTGTGCGAAGGTGTATTGGTTACTTACCATAGCTACACAGTTATTGTGTAAAGCCTCCTTTGTCAATCGTATCAGAATATGCTCTATGGTTACGTGTGACAGTGTAGCACAGTTTAGGGACGACAGCGACAGATAGAATCAATGCGCATTGTTAGGAATTCTCATAAATAAGACGATTGTGTAACGAAGGAACAATAATCAAGGTATGGTGTATTTATTGTACTTTTGTATCACCTGAAGGAAAAAGGACGGAGTTATAAAAAGGGATAGTACCTACTATAAATTACTTGGCGTGGGAGCCGAGATAGCAGCATGTCATCGAAAATTTTGTATTTTTATAAGAGAAGTCGAAAATCCATCAAAAACTTTTAGTAACTTTAAGCAAATACGGGTTAAACAATGTTTCACCAATCAAGTTTATGTACAAATTTATGAAGCAATCAAACTAAGTAACAAAGTAAAAATAAACCCTTTTTGGAAATGAGAAATATAACATTTTCCAAAGTCGTATAAAACAATGTAATGACCCAATTCTGGCTAATCATACTGCTCTCACCATTAGGTGGCTACCTAAAACAGTGATGATTTATTACTAATAATCCCTAAAGCTTATTAGTATTCCGGATGAAATGCAATGTGATCACGTATCTCTCTATCATTTAGGCCGGTTAATCAGCAGTTTGTCTTTGAAATTAGCACTGCACAGCATGTCTTTAGTAACTATTGCATTATGTAAGTTCAAAATCTTTTCTTTTTCAGTCGTATGAAATTGTACGATTTGTTTTATTTCTAAGATAGATCTAATTATTGTTAAATAAAAAAAAGTGATGAAAAATGTTCTATTTTTAAATAGGTTATTTAAACAGTAAAGTTTTGCGATAGTCATCTATTTTTATACGTTTCTTGAAACATTATTTTCAGCAGCCAAGTAAATAGTTTGATTTCAACTAGATTTTCCGCGCGGTTTCATCCACGTAGAATCTGTTGCTGTGTTCTCACAGCAACAGATTCTACGTGGATGAAACCGCGCGAAAGATGAGGTTCTCCTCATCTCAATGCCATTTAGACTATGTTAGTCCTGAATAATGTAGCTATCCAATGGTGAGTTTTCAAAATCAGATCTGTAGCACCGGAGATTGCGCAGAACATCCAAAGTCACCTCTTTACAATATAAGATTCCTCGACTATTTCCATTAAAATATGGCTATGTAGACAGGTGTAACGACCCTAAAGGATATAAAATATTTGTCGACCCGGAAACTTCGACCCAAAGAAACCCAGTGTACGGTAAATGATTTAGAAAATTTATTATTGCTGATAAATTCACACAAATAACTAAGTACGAAACGTTTGTAAATCATTGGGTATTAAATATTTATATCGAAGTAGATATATTAAAATAAATATTTATCGATGATTTTTAGATAATGCAATTGAAAAGTGTCCATCAAATGAAGTGTTTATCTGACACATACAAATAATGTCAAATGACACATGTCAGAAACTTTTAATCTTACTTGTAGTTAGCCGTTAATGTAATATTTTATGCAATTCTTAGAAATAAATATATTTTCAAGTGTTTACAAAATTAAAGTTGTGTATAACACAAACTAAAATAGGGTATCTAATTTCTTAAGTGTGACACGAGCGCTTTTTTGACGCCAGAGAAATATGATTGTTACTGCATCAAGTAAGATGACATTTCTAAGAACCACTTACCTATTCTTTTGTCATATTAAGTTTTTTATTTACATATTTTGCCTTAGAAAAAGCGCTTCTAGTTGTATTTCACTATCAGTTGTGAAACTAAATCAATATATCACTTTAAGTAAACATGTCATTCTGTTTGAATTGAACTAGCCTGACCCCGTCCGATACAAACTGATGGTATTATCTTGTCAATGATAATACAAGTATCAATTCCATATTCTGAAAGTAGTAAAAGTGTATACGGCCATAAATTATATAGACGAACGAAATGTTGTCGACGAAATATTTATTTACGATCGTCATTCTTTTTATAGATATTGTATTTATGATCACGTGTGTACAAAATTAACCATAGACTTTGTAAATATTTTTAATAACATCGATATTTTTTTTTGAAGGTAATGTCAAAAAGTTAGTGAAATAGTTGGTGTAAATACATATTTAAAATAACACACAATTTACAAACAATAAATTTACCGAAATACATATTTAATTAGAATTGTATATTCATATTCGCAGTAATAACTTCGTCGGCAATTTACATAATGAATACATTCAGAAAGATTTATTGTATTTCTGTTGAAACAAAAATATTACCTACAGTGAAAACAACAGCGGTAAAAACCGCAAAATTTAATTATTATTCGTGGTTGTAGAAGAAATTCATGTAATCACCCCAGAGGGAAAGGACAGTCCATAAATTTAAATTCTTATCGGAAACATAAAATTATTAAAATGCTTCGATTAAACGATGGAATTAAAAGACTGTAGCATGGCTTGATTAAGGTATCAAATTAAAAAGTCGACATTTGTATTTTTTTAACTACTGTTGCGAATTCTTAACTTTTATGGTAGGTATTTTCCTTTTTTATTTATTTTTAAATACAATTAGGTCCAATAATTTATATGTAGTTGCTATATTAGTACATCAGGAAAAGGCCAATACTAGCCGAAAGAGAAATACTTTGTCTGACAACTTCAGTTTCATAGAAAAATATGCAAAGAGTAGTAAGAACATAAAGCTTTTTTTTATAATTATTTCAATCAATTGATATTAAAATGTTCCATAAACGTATATAATAAGCTGTCGAGCTACTTTATTATGCCCGGTGAAGTAGCAAAAGCCTCGGGGCAAACTACATAATGTCCTTCCGAAAAAAAAACGGGCTACTTTACGAAATAAAATTACACAAAAGGAACTTATAGCGTTTGCAGGTAGTATAGTTTTTGTTTGGTATTGTATCAAAAAATCTCGATATCTCTCGGTCTAATAACAAATTAGGTACTCGTCGTCATGGCAACTGTCTAATTTTACAAGTGGTGAGTGGGAGAGCGTAAGACAATTGAGTTCTCTTTCAGCCCGCTTTTTATACTATTTCCGAAGAAAGTGATCATTCTCGATGTATATATTCCTTGTTATTGTAATTCTCATTGACAGTGTCGTGAATGGAAAAATTGATTGATCTAAGAATTTCGATAAATAATTTTTCAATACCACATCCTCAACAACTTATAATGGCACTAGTGCAAGTAGGTTATTTAATTGCTTTATCTTAATTATGATTCTATATGCTATATTTAATTTTATTCACATATATTTCAATGCCTGAATAACGAAGCAAAACAGGTACGTTCCATTTATTCGCAAAAAATACCAACATTCATGAAAATCGCTTTTACCTAATTACATTTTTCATTAAGGTATTGGATACGACTCAAAACAACCAGTTATAAAAACAACGGAATACCATCATGCATAGTGTTTGATAATAATCACTCATATTTATTTTCATAATTAAAATAGTTTAATTTTCATAAAATCCAATCATATCTACGTACAAACTTTTCTGAATAACCTTTAAAATAATTGCAATTTAAGTTTAACATAAATAATGGGAGTAATTAACATCCATACATTTTAACTCCAAATTATCGGATTTCAATCCTCTCACGTGAGCTCATTAATAAGATTTCAATGAATATACCAGATTGACTCATTGTAGCTTATTCAATATCTATGTAAAATTTACGATGAAATCATGAAACCACGATAATAATGCATAGGTAAGCAGATTATAACATTGTATTCAAATACAAAATGTTGTGTTTGAATATAATTTTAAAGTTTACTGGTTTATATATCGCACACCTAGATGAAGACTCCGCTAACTCAAAAATTACGAGTTTTGAGTTAGTAGCTTTGATATATTTCTTATATACTCTAAAAACTGTTTTTCATCATTTCTGAAAAATGAGGTTTTTTTGAGTTGCCGGAGTGTTCATCTAGGGGTGCGATATATAAGTGTCTACAAACATACCTGGCCAAATGCTTGAACTTTTTTATATAACTTAAAACCTTAAAACCTACAAAAACATGAGCTTTAATATGTATTAAGAATTTATGAATTGACACGAGACTGACAGACTTCTTGCACACCTGCCCGGCTAGCATAGGCAGCGCGACTCGAGTCTACTCTACGGAGGCCGACCAATCACATTGCAGAAAGTGTCACGTGACAGTGCGTTTCTGCAATGTGATTGGTCGGCCTTCGTAGAGTAGACTCGAGTCGCGCTGCCTTTGCTAGCCGGGCTGATATGAATTAAAACATATTATAGTAAATGTTACCTATTTATGCATTATGAATTTTCTTGACTAGTACAATTGTATGTAAATACCTAAGTGCTGAATAAATATCGTTTATTTCGTTAAGCATTTGATGCAAAATTGGAATCACAAACTCAAATATATAAATTACAGAAACATTTCAAATTTAATATCGTCCATGAACGTACGCCAAATAAGACCTTAGCGTCATGTGGCACATCTTAAAAAAAAACACTCACCCATAGATAGCAGCTGCGCCTGCGATCGCGCCGCCACACTGCGCAGCGACATACAGCGCGGCGCGTAGCGGGGACACGCGTCTGCGCACGCACAGCGCCGCCGACACCGCCGGGTTTACGTGAGCACCTGTTATAAAATAAAGTTAATTTAATTATATGTCTAACAAATAAAAAAGGTGACTGGTAATTAGTGACCGACACCAAAACACATGATTGTGCTCATGATAACAAACAACTTTTACTATGGCACCAACCCTTAAATCGCGAAAAAAATCAGCTGTTCCATACATTCATGTTCACATAACTCGTCAATGTGGTAGGGAGCAGCTGTTTTTTTTTTCGCGATTTCAGTTTTGGTGCCATAGTAAAAGTTGTTGTTATTATGAGCACAATGATGTGTTTAGGTATCGGTCACTAATTACCAGTCACCCTATATATAATGCTAAAGTTTTACCTAAACCACATTTGAAGTTTGGAATGAGATGAATCTGGTTACGCTACAGTGCATTTATAAATTTCTGGTTGCACAATAGGTAAGTAGAGTTCAAATGATTATATGTACAGTTCAGAAGCGCGTACTGAATTTGACCAAAACATCGGTGATCAGTGATCACACATTTTGCTGCGGCACCGTCATTTGGAAGTCAAAATAGCACGTTTCAGTTATTGCATCAGGTTTGGCTACTCAAAATCGTCAATGGCCATTGGTTATCAATTATTCTGTAGCTATAGATATAACGTTTGTGACTTGCTACGGTCAAATATTCATCGCGTGTTTCTTTGTAAGCGATTTTGCGTTGTATTATTATTCACAAGGAATCTAATTTTCTAGTTTTCTGTGCTTTTCGTTTTAAAAACTTAAATGTAAATCGGTCCCACGTTGGGCGCCAAAGCTGTAATGTGTATACCTACAAGTATTGATCGTGACTGCAGTGTCACTATGATTCTAAACCTCTAAAATTACATTTGAAAACATTTCTACATATAAACTTACATATTGAGAGATGTTTTCAAATGCAATATTTTATTTAATAATCTTGAAAAAGAATATTAAATTCTTGTGTGGCCAGATACTTTGAAAATAGCTGAGACTAAGCTACACAATAAAGCTCAGATCAACCAATTATTACACGCTATTGAACACAAACAACGACTGAAACTCGAAAAGAACAAAGAATAAAAATCAACTAACTAATTAATGAACCGAACAATAAAAGTTTTGTTTTGTTAACTCTGCAAGAGCAATTAAAGACCTTATAGTAAAAAAATATAATATATATGTAAAGAGATTACATTTCTTTATTAATCTAAACACACCTTCATTGTCTACGGAACTGCAAAAGTCAATGTCAAGAGTTTTGTTTTAAGACGAGAATGATTAATGAAAACGAAAAGCTGTGAATAAAAATTATCGTGTGCAGGGAATCGACAAACTAATTAAATTACTTTAAATGTCGTTTCTTTGTCTTTTCAGAGCAACACATTAGTTTAATTTGCCGATTCCTTATAAATCCGGACGAAATTGTCTTATATATATATATAAAAGCGAAGGCAAACTTAGAAGCCGATTAAACAACTTTTAAAAGGGTTTAAAAACTTGACAAAGCACTAACTTTCCCATTTAATCAAAGGAGATATAATGCTTGTGCTAATATTATAAACAAAAATTTCAATTACTAACATTTTTTGAATCAAGCATTATTTTGCTTAAGTCCGTATCAAACTAAGAACTATATTTTATAACATGTATAATTATCTAGCTCATAGTAAAACTATGTAATATTAAGTGCATTTAGTCAGCAAAAATAATACACCCACAGGAAGGAAAATAAAATACGGCAATACTAAATTCTCCAGCAGGATACGCGACTCGAGTTATAAAACCATGTTTCGAGTATTTTCACAATTTTGATCAAAAATACTAATCTAAATACGTTTAGTAAAATAATTGTTTATTTTGTGGCAAACGATGTCCTACACAGTAGGTATTTAGTCTTTTATACATATTTTATCTTTTAATGCATAAAGTAACCAAATGCTACAGATAACATTTTCAAAAATATCTCATATATCTATTATATCGTGCCAACATTTAAATTTGGATTTCTAAGAAATTCTGCAAGAAAACCGTTATTTCGTTTCGTTTTTAACACTGCTCATATGAACACAATCAGCTAAGTATACCTAGCCATATAGTGGTAGGTAGCCAATGATAAAATTATACAGCATGCAGCACTTAGAGAAGGGTCCGTACGTGCGTCCGCGATACTGTACTGAGATAAAACAACTGAAGAACATAGTTATTTTATTACGATAAGGAAAATAACTTTTTCTCTCTATGTTATTTATATTTATCTTTTTTCCATCGACTTTGTTGGTGTTGATTTTTATTTCTCCATAGTTACATTAGACAACC
Source organism: Nycteola revayana (assembly GCA_947037095.2). Taxonomy (NCBI): domain Eukaryota; kingdom Metazoa; phylum Arthropoda; class Insecta; order Lepidoptera; family Nolidae; genus Nycteola; species Nycteola revayana. Next base: position 21,269,917 of record OX344843.2, read on the forward strand.
GTTGCGTGTCCTTAGGGGAAGAATTTTTGAAAGATTCTAGTAAATACCTTCATCGTAATACCTGTCTGGGTTCTAGTTTTCAGTGCAATCAGGTACAGGTTTGACCTGGGTGTTGTTAGATCAAGATCGCTACTAGTTGTCTTTTATATACTGATAATAAGATGAAAATTAAATAAAATTATTAGTACGTATTTAATTGTTCTACATTAAACTAGAACATTTAAATAAGCTCTATATATTTTTTAATTCAGATATAAGTGCATGTAATAAAATTTGATATAAAACAGCATAAAACCAAGTGAGTAAACACCGCACTTGATTAATCTAGTTAACAGTAAAATCAACTCATCAATATTTATGGTTGGCTGTAGAATCACCCAGTAGATTTGCTTGTATTTTTCACTTTTGGTTATTAACTTTAATGTTATTTTGGAAGTACCTAGCTATCCTGCTACACTACTACGTCATGTACAGAAATGATGGAAGACGTTAAATACCAGTGCTCCATCATAAACCCTGTTGATATACGAGGACCATTCTGTATGGCTCACCGACGCGGTCAAGTCTTAGTTAAAAATATAATATACATTCTCGATGCAACGTTATTAATATATCAGAATTAATCTTAGTTTATTGCGATTTATACTTGGATCATATATACATTAAATCTACCTATACTTTTAAATATTACTGGCTTATGTCCATGACTTCGGAGTTATAGTTACTTTGGCTAATCCCTATTATGAAACACTAGCTTCCCGTACGCGGTTTCATCCGCATAACTCTAGTTCCCCTAGGAGCTTCATAATGCCTATAGCCTTCCTCGATAAATGGGCTATCGAACACTAAAATAATTTTTCAAACCGGACCAGTAGTTACTACCTGAGATTAGCGCGATCAAGCAAACAAACAAACGAACTCTTCAACTTTATATTAGTATAGAATCTTCATCGGTGCTCCGCTCCTATTGGTGTTAGCGTGATGATATATAGCCTTCCTCGATAAAAGGCTATCTAACACTGAAATATTTTTTACATCGGACCAGTAGTTCCTGACATTAGCGTTCAAGCAAGCAATAAACAAACTCTTCAGCTTTCTGATTCTGACTTTATCAGTCTGTCCACTTAAGAACAAGGGCATTCTTTTTATAGACTTTGGTAAGCCAGTTTTGTTAAGGGATATTGCCATAATCACCACACTTTGGTGGCAGTAAGATGGAAAGCCTTGAGCTGATAGATGCTGCTGCCCATCCATCAGATATATGCTAAATTTCAAATTTGACTAGTAGATAGCAAATTTTATATAGGCTTCTTTTTATTGTGTTGGTCTGTTTGTTGGGTTATTCACTATCAGGACACACGAGATTGGACATGAGTGTGTCCAGTTGGTGAAACTTAAATTAAATCTTTTTATGTTCTTTTTATGTCTGGACACGCATAAAAATATTGGCGTGTCCAGATGACGAAATGATAAGTAATCCTAATTCCGAGTTTCACCAACTGGACACACGCATGTCCAGTCTCGTGTGGCCAGTTAGTGAAATACCCTGTTTGTTTGACCGCGCATTCCGCCTAATCCAAAACGGTAATACCAATTTAAACTGGACTTTCATTGTTAGATAAAATCCTCATTTTACGCGGACGAAGTCGGGCAGCAGCTAGTATTCAATAAAATCCTTTGACGGAAAGTTATCAATTGAACATGATCCCACAGAGCGAGATAGAAGATACCCGACGAATTATGAAAATGAAAACATCTCATTAATTTTAAGCTTTCAACCGTGTCGGCATTCATCAATATAAGGGATAAGTAAATATTATTCTTATGTTGAATATTATAATGTTTTCAGTTGAACATTTAAGTAAAATATCAAAGGACTGGAAAGGAATTCTGTTGAAACTGTGAAAATTGTAACTAAACATATCCCTTGAACCTACCATATAAACTGTGGACCTTCGTTTCCGGTGTATTTTGGAATATCATATCTTTAATATGCCAAATTTCAGTGCAAACGGGTCAGGATTTGAACTGTCTGTTGAAATCCTAAAGGATGAATCGGTCTGTAGGTAACGGTTCAGCTTTTATACCTGTACATACCTAAATAAGCAGATACTCTGATAACAAACATACTAAAACTAAAAGCAACTTATTAGTTTTTTTAAATTGTTCCATTAATTAAGTCATCGGAGAAATTTCCATACACAGTGTATCAAAATAATCGATATCTATACCTACTAATATTATAGAGGAAAGATTTGTAAATAAGTTTGTTTGTAACGAATTGGCCCAAAAAGTACTGGACCGATTTTAAAAATTATTTCACCATTTGAATGCTACATTATCACTGATTAATATAGGCTATATTTAATAATGAAGTTCCCACGGGAACGGGAGTTACGCGGGTGAACCGCGCGCGGGAAGCTAGAATAAGATACATAAAAAAACCTTTAATCAATATTTAGGTATCTCTATTTTACGTCATCAGCCCGCTTACGTCCACTGCTGAACATGGGCCTCCTGTTACCTGACCTTGGCAAGCCAAGATAGTTGAGGGATATTGCCATAATTACCTAACGTAGGCGGATTATTAATCGCAGTAAGATGGTCAGTATTCTTGAGCTGTAAGATGCTGCTAGCCATCCATCAGCTGTTGTCTCTGACGACACCCATAGAACGATATGGGCGTTCTTTAAGTAGTAAACCACGTGGCATAGGTACGTACAACCTAATCAAATTATCAACACCACGAGGCACATTTTCATTTTTGTCATTTCACTCAACAAGTCCAATGAAAGTGGAAGCTAGATATTAATATGCATTAGGTTCTGGTGGTCGGATAATAATTTACATGTTATGCATCTCGATTTTCAGCATGGAATAACGATATTCCGCTGGCAGACTGTCAAGTAGACAGTCATACATATTACCAAGATAGTAAGGGTAATCCCACATAAGCGGATGCGTTTTGAGAGCGTTTGTCACATGTGCACTGAAATGGCGGCGGCAGAAGCGCGTGACTGAGAGGAGATTAAGAGACAGCGTTACAAACAAAAAAGTAATTAATTCATTATACATACAATGAATGAATTTGCCATAGTCACCACGTTTAGAAGGCGGGTTGGTAACCGCAGTATAATGTATATACCCACCTGTACACCTGATTAACAGGTTAAAAAGCACGTTATGCTTTCTAAAACTAGTTCCTCAACCAGATACGGAAATAAAACTTCGCACCCAAACATTTAGTATCACAGAATCGAACCCACGTCCTCAGAGACTTAACGTGAGTCGCATACTGCTAAACCACTAAGTTTATCATGTGATTTTACTAAGAATTAATTTCATACAAACGTTCCCTTGATGTATATCACGTGAACAGCTGTCCAATTAGTTGAAGGCAAATAAAGCGGGCTTCATAATGCATGATACTCTATTAAAAGATAACAGTCACGTTGTAGAAACAATTCATCGCATAACAAAATGAAACACGACTGCTTTATTAGTTCATTGTTACTACATTCCACGATTCTACGCAGAGCCGTAGATATCAATGTCCACGCGTTAGGTTCTATTGTTTGTTGTAAAACATCTGGTGCTGAAGTTTTCTTTTTCTTTATGGGAACTATAGAGACATACATACCTTTATTCAATTTCGAATCGTCGCTGTTTCGATCCCCTCCCATTGCACTACCGACGTGAACCCACTCGTAGTAGGTTCAAGCATTTCAGATAAGTACGAGGCGTTAATAAGAATTCTAGTAAAATGCTAAAAATCTGATAGTAATTTAAAAAAAACGAATAACGTGGCACGGTTATAACCTACGGGAATAACAATAAAAAATACCTAAATAAAATCATACTAGTAAGTACATAATACATGACGATATGGTTATGACTTCGATAGAAATGTTCTTTTCTCATCAAGTTTACTACTAACTAAATGTATTTTACATAATTCAACGATAGAAAATTTTTTACAATAACGCAAAAATTACGGAGATATATTAATCGAAATAAAATAATTATATATTTAATTATTTACTTCGATTATAATGCGAATATTTAAAATGTATAAATAAAAAGACAACTCGTGGGGGACTTAGAAGCACTCGTGTCTTATGTCTGAAAACTACGAGAGTTCACAGACAAAATGCGCGCCTTCTCTACACGTAAGCCGGATATTATCATCAAGATTATATTGAGATAAGCTTGTAATCAATTGAACGATCAGATAAGCTATCTGACCTAATTGTGATAGCCGGGCCCTTAGATACAAGCATATACATTTAAGATCTTATAACATACACACACATACCTTTCGATCATTGTGATATAAGCCATTATAGCTGGTAATTTGTGGGTCACTGGTAACCTATAATACTGGTTTCCCAAACCTAACTCAGGCACCAGTCTCTCACGAATGTGCATTTTAAACTGCCAAAATGTACACAGATAAAATCGATACAAGTAGGTAAGCAAATTTACCAAGTTTGTGTTGAATAAATGCATATTCTATCTTAGCAATAATATGAAGACACGATTTCAAATTTGAATAGACTTTGCGTCTTTCTGTTTTTATTCCTGAGCAACGGCCCTGTTAATTCCAAGCTAGAATTCCGTAACTGAGCAAGCAAAAATTATTATATCCGTTCGCCATCTGTTGCGGCTCACTAAGTACTGTATGATTGTTCTCCATTTCCAACATTAAAATATTACTTTCATAAAACCTGCCCAACGTCGGTCCGTAGTGCGGTATCCAGAATAATAAATTCGGTGACGAGATAAAAAATGCGGCTGGCGCGACACCTGCACGATACCCGTAGTTTCGGAATTGGAGAATTTGGTAGAGGTTATTTAGGTATCTGAAGTCTACCGTAATTATCCCAATTTAAAATGATAAGTCCTTTGTCATGACTAACTGACGGATTAACGCACAGCCAAGCCGCTGAACGAGGAAACCAGAAACCGATATGAAACATTTTTTTTTAATTCCACACCTATCTAAATCTATTCATCTAAGAATCTACTTGAAGAGTTCGCCCGCGAACGCGACCCGTCCGTTTGCAAAGAACCGCCAATGCCTTCTTAGACCCCAAAGTCCGAGAGGCCCGCGAACTGTAAGCGACAGTTGCACAAAACTCCTCTAAAATTGTCAGGCGGGCTAGTTTGAATCATTTCACATATTAGGATTATATGTAAAATGATTCAAACTAGCCCGCCTTTTCTTACCTATTTTCAGAATGAAATAAATTATATCAGTTCCCAAGTGACCCAATGAGCGCGGGCGTGTAGTGAGCCACTATTATGAAGAGTCCCTTTCTCCAAGCGTTTTGTTCTCGTTTTTATTCAAGGATTGATGTTGTATTCGTTTATCAATGCGTACTCAGGAAATGGACTGCGGTGTATTGTCGCGTAGCTTCCTTTATATAACTCGTCTGGGATTCAAAACTTTAAATGCGAAGACAGTTTGTCTGCCTTATTTTATTCGACGGTTGTAGTTGTAAAGTTTGCTCGTTTCGAGTTTAATTGAGCGACAGTGTGTATCGTATGTCTTAGTACGATCGTTTGATAGTTGGTATATTTTACACTTTCGAAGATTTATTTCCGTAGAGTACCTATGTAGTTTATAAATCCAAAAAGGATGAAAGAAGCGTCTGAGCTATTTCTTTGCAATAATACTTTTTAATATTGACTATATAGGACCTGTCACTGTTATATAAAACAAATATATAATACAATATTTGTATCATTGACAAGAAATAGCATACTATCTAGTTTTAATTTCTTTGATGTGTTACATAAATACATGTGTGACGAAAAAATGTAAAAAAAAAAATTAAGTATAATAATTATGTAACTTGATGTTATCGGGATATATAAATAAATAATATAACGATATTATTACGAGTCTTTAATGATCACTATAAAAATAACTTTATCATAAATTTAAAATCAAGTACTTACTTACTGTATAAACCCAAAGAAAGTGCTTAAAGATGCTCTACTTTTTCATCGCTAAGTAACAATTTAAACTATTAGTAACTATGTTCATAATTATTATAATTGATAGTAAACTGTGTAGGGCTACAATGATGACTCATAGAGTAAATATGTACCTTATCACTCAAGATGTAACGTTGCATCATGTGCACCATTCACAAGTGAACTACTAAGTTTCTACCTCAAAAAGGTTCTGCTCATTCAAGATTGCATTATCTCCGATGTCCAAAGTTGTCCCTATCCGCATCTTTGTTATCCGCAGGTAAACATCCGTAGTATTCCTAACACATTATCGGTAAGGGAACATAATTTGTTCCTTGGGTCTCAGAGATTCAGCGCAAATTCCATTACATAATCTAATGTTGATTTATAGTTTTATAGTATATGAGTAGGTAAGGGACGCAATGGTTAATAATACCGCCAGAATATCGCTACTTTAATTGAAGAAAATTGATCTATAATACCAGGTACATAAACTCATTATCAAATATGGATATTTTGGATTTGTGACACTATCAAATTAAAGCAGCAATATGAGAATGAAAATATGGCTAATTTTAATTATATTAATTTTAAAATACCAGCTACTATTAGCTGACCCGTGCGGTTTAACCTCAGTATAAAATAAAATCTATGACACTCACAAATAACACGTGGTAAAAGAATTGTCAAAACCGTTCAGTAGATGAAGAGATTGCCCTGTATAACTTCGCAAACTCACAAACTTTAAATCTTATATATAATTATAGTACCTACCTATGCAGTTTTTTTTTAATTTACACTTTAGGCAGAATTGAATTCACTGGGACTTTTAATATTTTTTAAGATTACATTCTTACCTATATTACCTACATAAAAATTATTACATTTATTAACTAATAAATTATATACCAAATCTAATCTGAATTGTTACGATAAAAACCTAATATACTTAATTTTGAAGTGACGCCACACGCCAACTTGAATTTAATACAAGTGTTCAATTTATATTATATATGCATCGATTATCACAGGCTATTACTATTATCTTGTTCAAAATATGTATGTCCACTTGCCCATCCACGCATTAGTGTAAATTAGGGCGTTACTATAGGGACCACGTTAAAAATTTATCACGGTGAACCGCAAACATTGTTGAGAATTAGCCTGATTGTTAAGAAGACACTTCCCCTTGAAATATTATGATATAATTTAAAATATCATTGTCCCCGCATGCGATCGCCATTATAAAGTTGTAGGGCACAAAGGGTGAAGGGTGCACGTGTATGGGTTATAATAATCCCGCCTAATGTCCTCGAGTGTAGGATAGTTTTATGCGACGTGACGTCGAAAGTGCGCGATCACTATAATTTACATATGGCGTCGAAGCGGAAACAAAGGAGTTGTGTTTTGAATTTAGTGTTACAGAAAGTTTTAGGATCAAAACTTTGGGCATGAGTGTTCCCGTCCCCGTCTGCATGTGACTCATGCTCGAGGAACGCGCACGCCCAACGTGTGGTCAGCATTAATCTCTACCTACTATTTTTGTTCATATTGGTTATGGGTCCCCTGTATGATGTACGTTATTAAGAGACATTTTTTAAAGTACCTCCCACAAATGTAGAGCATATTTTTAATGGGTCAGAGCCCACTCGTATCCTAAAATTCGTCCCCCAGCATAAAAGTTGTAGATTCGGCCCCTATATCGGCCCATTGGTCTCCTGGTAGGGGACCAATTAATATTTTAATAAAAAATATTTTTTTAAGGTACCCATTCGTCCCCTCTAATATATATACAATATAAGTTAAAGATTCGGCACCTATTCAGGTGCCTATTGGTCCCCTGAGATAAAATTAGCTATATTTTACATAAGAAACGGTTAACATAGTACACTTGTGAACAGTTTATTAACGGAATTAATTTAATAAATCATAACAGATCATTGAAAAAAGAGCTATGATGAATGATAACCGTCATGATAATAATATAACCTGTCGATAGGCTTACGATGTAAAATTGTCTCACTACGAATGGCTTGTTAAAAAAACGGGTTATAACTAAGAGATAAGGTGGAATGCCAAAGCGGGAGGGGTAATCTTAGCCATAGTATCTGCGCGCGAGCAAATAACAAAGGCGTAGCCCAAAACAATAGACGCTCGATGAAAGGACTTGCACCTGATTGGCTAACACCAGTACTAGACAACTTCGGCGTATTTATTCCAGGAATGTGTTACTACATTAAGTTTACTTATAGTTGCAAATCCAAGCGTACTGATTTTTATACTGTCTCGAGTGAAAGTTTTCATTAGCGTATCCTGTAGGATTACTTATTAAATTTAATTAGTGAGTGAAGTGATCAGTGCATGTACGTGAAGGAAAAATACGTAAGTTCTACTATTTACCTATACATCCTTATTTCAAAAGAATTACGTGTATATAATTGGAACGAAGACACAGAAAAAAAAATTCAACTGCTGCTACTTTTTAATAGTTACTATTAAATACTTTATTTTATTTTAAGGTAAAACATAGATTTTTAGTATGCTACTGTGTATGCACTCACATAATTTTCTATTTTGTATGATAAAATATTACTTTTTCTACTTTTTCAGTGAAAAATACGGTGATTTTAGCCAATTTTTATGTAGGTACTTCTAGTTACAATTTATTAGATTTAAGTTATTACGATTTTGCATGTAGTTGGTTAATATACAAAAAAAATATATGTTGATTTATCTAGTCATCAATAATTACTGTGATTTTAGTATTTTTTTTGTACTGTTATAATTTTTTAGATTTAAGTTATTATGATTTTGCATGTATGTAGTTGGTAAATATACAAAAAATAAGAAGTGATTATTTACTGTTGATATGTGTTCTATTTTTTTTTTGCATATTTTATATTTAATGTTTATTTATATGATGGTCAATCAAGGCTGATTTTTGTAAAAGAGTTGTATTTCGTTAGTTTCTAGGACATTGTGTTTTTATGTGTTAATCTTATTTGAAATAAACCTGATATCTACCTAATTACTATATTTTTTATTTTAGCCTTTTCTGCGCGACTGTACCCGGACTACCAAGCTGCAGTATACACATATACATGTACTTATATTAGAATAATGAATAAAAATAAATATTCTTCAGGGGGCGAATAGGCCCCTCAAAAGTTCCAGGGGACGAGTGGGCACAGGGTGCGAATCTTAGGAGACGAGTGGGCTCTGACCCTTTTTAATAAAACTTTATTAAAAACTTTAATTATTACCTTATTTTGTATTGCTTTTACATTTTTATAGCACTTTTAACACACGGTATATCACACCATATTGCTGGTTTAATTCGTGTCACCTATTACCTATATGAAAATAAAAAACAGAAAAACTAACTATATCAACTATCATCACTTATCAGTTGATATCGTAGGTAGTACCTAATGCAATAGGATTTTGTTATTATAAGCGAAGTAAATTACATTCAACATCATATATCAATGCAACATATTACCATAATCACACGTAAATAACGCACACATCAAACGAAAAGAAACAACCGTGCCATTATAAATCATCTACACGCCAAATTACTCACAAAAATATAAAAAGACCGCTCAAGAACCTACTTGACAAGTTGAAAAACCTCTAGACTTTCGATTCACTGCCGCCGGCCCATTTAAAAAAAAGGAAAAAAATAATTGTGAACATCTGCACATCGCGGAGCTGTTACTCATTTTATCCAACGGGTGTAGATTACAAAACGATACAAAGTTAATTGGACCCGCTAGACAATGTTTTAAGGGTCATTATATCCCTTGATCCCAAAAGAAAAAAAAAACTCCACCTGTCGAATACCCAATACGAAAAAGCCTGGCTTAAGTTTCATATTTCAAATAACGAAATACGCATACGAAAGGAATGTATGTTACAAGATTATATTGAACTAATTTTCCCGCGCGGTTTTACCCGCGTAGATCCCGTTCCCGTGGAAACTTTAACTAAAAATATGCCTATGACACTCACAAATGACGTGGCTCCCTGTTGGTAAAATAATTCTTAAAATCGGTTAAGTAGATCCAGAGATACAACCTCACAATCTTTACTTCTTTATAATATTAGTATAGATTTATGACAATGATTAAGGTGTACATTGAACTTTGCTGTGTAAAATATACATACATACACTAAACTACACGTGCTCCGTATAGGCTTATCGCCATAAATCCAGCTTAGCACCAGCAGGTGAATAATGAAGCGCATAATCGGTACAAACTCCTTGCCGCAGCCGGTTACTCAAGGTAACGTAACGAAAAGTTGAAAGGAGGTGCCACCGCCTTAAAAAATGAAACAAAAATGTTCCCCGACATTAAATCAGAATCACAAAAAAGCCGTAGGTACCTATATATGCAAATTGTGGCAACCGTGTCCTGCACGCACCGGTTGTATTCCCGTACGATACGCAAATTCATGTGAAATAACATAGTTAGCACACAGAACGTAAAAATTTATTTGCACTTTTTTTCATACCAAATGCGGTTGTGCATTCCTCGCAACTAGTAATTTCAGGTTCTCACAGTAATGGAAGTTTATTATTATTTTCTTTTACTTAAGTGCTATTTTAGGACCACTGGTTCCTTTTTATTAGCGGAATTAAGTGGTTCTTAAGCTCGAGGGTCTTCGCTACATTATAGCACTGTTTTAGTGGCCACACATGATTTCAAAGATACCTAACCCACGGATGGCACAGTAATCTCAGCTCCTAAGCACGTAGGTAAAATAGAATATTTTCGTACGATATAAAAATATACCAGCACAAAGAAAATCCTTTGAGCCGGGTGTAAGCTGGAGCCCTATTTCACGTGGGAGTCAACAAAGAGGATCGTATATGAAGACGGCAAGTTTTTAATTAAACTTGTTTACAGTCTTACATAAAGTTGAGTGCAGATACGTAACCTATATTGTAAGTAATGTGCACACTGTGCAACATTTTATATGAACCAAGCACTTTAAACTTTGTATGTACATGTCACATAGAAGCTATAGTTAGTTTTAAAACTTGAACACTTATATTATAGACCAACAAGTAGGTGAATAATTGATTTATTTTATTCTCCAGGCTTTCAATAAGGCACATCAATTTCCACTCACCAGATATTTTAGCGAAGCACATCGTCAATGTGGCGATCGCACAGCCGGAAGCGAGCGCGGTCGACAAGAGCACAGCTGAAGCGGACGCTCCCACGCCCGCTCCGCCCGCCGCTCCGCACACGATGAAAACATAGAGGAAGGAGGCCGCGCACTCCGCCACCACGGCCTTCCACAACGACAGAGTCCGCACTTCCAAACGAGCCGGAACCCGGCCTGACAGACCTCCGTCACCGGCACTACTATTCTTCCGTAAACACTCGAGTTTCTCAAACAAAGTAATAATATGTTGTTCTAAATTGTCATCCGAAATATTGAACGTTTGCTCACCCATTTTGCACAAAAAAACTAACAGTTAACAGTATTTATGCTGTATGCATTTTTTTCGAAATTCAAATCGCGCGCGTTATTGTACGGTCGGGATAAAGGGATCGTGAACGGGTTCGCGCGGGCGTCTGACTCGCAGCGTTCTACCGAAGCGACTGAATGAACGGCGGGTGAATGGGCTCGGGGGCGCCGCACATGTCCCGACCAACACTTGTTACACCCCGCCCCCGGGACCTGCAGTCCCAGCGAGGGTGAAGTCAAATCACTAACTTGGCACCCCACTATCACAATAGCGGCTAATTAAATCACTTATTGTGGTCCATTTTTTAGCCAACTACATATTGGGTGGTTAGCTGGTTACTTAAAACCACTTGAAGATTGTTTCAAAACTTGCTTATTTGTTAACTTTTTCTATTTGACAACACGATAAAATTACTTGTCTGAACGATACATAGGTACCTATCCATTCCTGCTGCTGTCTTCTTGAAGCATGCTATTTGTAATGCGCTATTTAATTTCTTAACTGTACCCACTTTATTTATGTTCAAAATATCATAATAGGTTTTAACAGTCTCAATTTGACGGATTATGGCGTTTCTTGACTGTTCTCTTTTCTTGACACAAAGATATTCCTGTCCAGTTAGGGGATCGAACCGACGCGACGACCTCATTATTTATTTGGCAGCATTTTGAAAGTAAAAGGTATATGTTTTTTCATAATTGGGCAAAATATATGAAAAAAGCCGTGTGAATATCACGCGTCTAAATTTTAAATTGATTTTTTAAGAATTGCCGTCATCCGTAATTATTATATATCTCTATTATAGATCTCAATTTCTCATACAAAGTTTAATACTTAGAGGGTTCAATTTCACGAAATCCTTTTCGGACGATTTCGTCATAGTAGTTAAATAATTATCTATCTACGTGTAAAATTTTCGCACAATGGGGTTTGAGTTGTGTTGAAGGTATATCAGGCCTTTTATGCAAGTAGAAGTAAAATGCTTCAAGAATATTAAGAAATAGTGTCACTTTTATTACATTAAGAAGAAAATTTTGGTGAGACATTTTATTTTTCACAAATAAATATATTTTTTACAAAAAAAATATCTTACGACAATTGCGCGAATGGGGGAGTTTGAATTTTCGCATACTTATTAGTTTATATAGAGAAGGAGTGCAAAACGCTATTTTTTTTTTTAATTATGACCGAATTTCCACACTGGCTGTCTGCTAGTATACATATTTTAAAATACATGTTTCTTTTGTAAAAAGGCGCCCTCCAGTTACTGGCCTATGCTGACCGCACCTCCCAAGTATCGCGGGGTGTATGTCCGGTGCAGTAGCAAAAGCCTCTTGGCTAACTATATAAGGTCCATCCGAACAAAAAAGAGCCTCATTGTTCGTATTTGTAATTTAATTTGTTGTAAAAAATGGTCAAATAAAATTAATCTATACAAATACTTATATAAGGCTGAATAATTTGTTTGTTAATTTGAACACATTATAATCCCAGGAAATACTGGGCCGATTAGAAAAATTATTTCAGTGTTAGATAGCCCATTTATCAAGGAAGGCTATATTTAATTATAAAGTTTCGCGGGTGAACCCGCGCTCGGGAATTTTATATGTGTTTTAAACCAAATTTATATACTTACTTATTATATTTAAAACTTTAATTACAGACTCTTAGGAAATTTAAGTAATACTGAATACTTAAGCGATTATATACATTTAAGTACAAAGTGCAGTGGAGTCTACTCCGCCATTACCTCGAGGACAAAAGCCTGTCGAGACAATGCGCGCTTTATGGCAGCGGTAACATTTCACTCGGAGACGCCAGTCACACAAAACCGAAGGTCTGGAGTCAAATACCGGTATAACTGACATCTGCTACGGAAAACATACCTATACATATATATATTTATAATCTTCCGTATAACATTACGGCTCGCCTTTATCAAAGACAGGGCCGTTTTGAAATGCGTAAATTTGTATATACGTGTTTGTTCCACGTTTGTGTAGCTGAAATGCAAATATTGGCTTTTTTTCGTACGGGTATCATGTAAGTAGTTAGGCAGGAGGCTTTGGCTACTTGACCGGGCATAAAGGCGAGCAGAGCTCCCAGCCTGATAAATGGTCCAAATGGAGCAGATCCTGCACGTTCGTTATGACAACGGGTTCATGTGCTTTAACAACGCTTGTAGAGAAGCCAGTGCACTCTTAATGCCACCACTACACAGAGAGTCTTATCCGACCTGCTGGAGAAGAGTGCGCCCGCGAACGCGACGCGTCCCCCCTCGTCCTCCTGGCCCTTAGTTTGCAAAGAACCATCCGATGCCCTCGAAGACCTGAAGTCCGAGAGGCCCGCGAACTGTAAAGTAGAGCGACAGTTGCACAAAACTCTCCTAAAATACTAAAAGTCATAATCCCTCAATCTCATTGCCAGCGACCGCCCTGAGCCGAGGTCCAAGCCCCACGGGGGGCGCCCTCTTGCGCAGGTTGCTTAGTTTGTAGTTTTTAAACCATTCATTAAGGCTGGAGCTCTGCTTGCCTTTATGCCCGGTGAAGTAGCAAAAGCCTCGTGGCTACATACGATAGTAAAACCGAAAAAAAAATCTCTTAATGCTGGAGCCAGCTAGCTACATAATGTTCCAACTACATAATAGTTAATTGCCTAAGTTACGAGATTGTAAATCCTATCCTACTTCCTACCAATATTAAAAAAGTGAATGTTTCTAAAAAATTATGGATTTGTGACTCTTTGAAGCAAAAACTACTAAAGTATTTTGATGAAAGTTTGCACGCGAATAGTTTATAAGCTAGATTAACATATAGGCTACAAAGCATCACGCTCCGATCCACTGGAGCAGAGTAACGCGGGGCGCATCTAGTAACAATAATAACTGTAGAAAAATTTATTCCAACGTCAAAATTGGCTGAATGATTACTCGGAGAAACCAGTGGAGTAGTTAGCATGTCATGGACGTCTGAACTCAATTACCAGTATAACTGACACCAGTTTTGGGAACTTTACAACAGTTGCACAAAGCTCTCGTTAAACTTAGGTACCTACCTACAGGGCGCGCTGACTTGCGCAGGTTGCTTATTCGTAGTTTCCAAACTATTTAATAAACCTGGTGAAAGCCTTATTACTAAACACAACTACTCACACATGTCTGACTGAAAGAAATGAGAGTTATCTTAGTGTATGAATGCTAACACTGACTATATTTGAACCAGCACTATTGTTCTGGTAATAATTTGATCAGCGGGTCAGTATTAACTAATTGTAGGTAGGTACATACACAAATTGATACATGTTATAAATGGTAGTAGCAGATACATACCTATGTATCAAATTCAAATTTCTGATTGCAGTTCCAAGAACGTGTAACACTTCGCTAAGAGGTAATTATTATTAGACAAAGCCAAAATAATATTTTTATGAGCAACTTTCTTATTATCGATAAGTATAACATCTATAATTAATTATCGTTATAGTTGGTAAATACCAGGTGAACCTGTGTTATATTATGATACTGACTGCCTATATTGTTGATGCCAATGTTGCTCAACAGTAGAAATTTGTAGCTAAAACAGTTACGATAGTTTCACAAAAAGAAAAATGATTTTCAGATTACCATTTTCAATTACTGTCAGTGTTATGTAACCTACCTACCTAACATAAAATATAACCTAATTAGTTTATGTTCAAAAACTACCGATGTAGGTAATTGTAGTATTATTGAGGTTTTACTACGATCATAACAGAACCATATTTGATTACAACAGTAATATCTACCATGAAACAAACAAAAGGTACACGTAGAACTTTAGAAAGAGATAACCGATAAACTTAGATTCTTCGAAGTGTAGGAATCTGTATAGTTTAATATACTACTATGGAAACCATTTAGTACATCAACGACTACGGTTAAATTGGGCCCATCATTTCAACGGGACACGCTGTACCCTTAGATTAAAGTATTGCTTTATTCTAAAGCTGTGCCCACGTCCCCGCGTTTCCAGCAAACACGCCGAAAAATCTAATACATAGTACAGTTACGACTGTGAGTTCAATAAAAATTATAGTATGGTAGTCATACCGTTATGACTATAAGTTCAATAAAAAATATAGTAAAGTAGTCATACCGTTATCACCATGAGTTCAATAAAAATTATAGTATAGTAGTCATAACGTTATGACCATGAGTTCAATAAAAAATATAGTATAGTAGTTGTAGCGACATCTACAGTAGCCGCACACAAACTACTAGTAGACGAGCAGCGCCATCTACCACCTAGCATCCTAACTAACCTGTATCGCGCAATACAAGTTCGCAAGCCAATTCGAACATATACAAGTTCCGAACAGTACCAAATGGCCGTCGGTCGCCGGGCATACCACCTCGCCCGGCAAAGAAGATCTTCATTTTCTGTGGAGGAACACCACCAACCGTTCCTCTACATAGTCATACCATTATCACCATGAGTTCAATAAATATTATAGTATAGTAGTCATAACGTTATGACCATGAGTTCAATGAAAAATATAGTATAGTAGTCACACCGTTATCACCATGAGTTCAATAAAAATTATAGTATAGTAGTCATACCGTTATGACCATGAGTTCAATAAAAATTATAACGTTTTCCAACGTTATTGTCACTGTATTATTGAAGCTACAGTAACTTAATATTTTTATACATTTTGCATAGGTACATAGTAAACGCTAAGTAGCGAAGATATTTTTATCTAAGATATTGTAATATCGTAAAGTAAAATTAGCCTCCATATTCAAAGATTAATAATAAAAAAAGTTATTTTGCTTACTGGAGCTGCCTCTATTTATGTATGACACAATGTTTGTTGTTTTTTTATATTTTTTTTTTTTTTATTTCAAACCTCTAAAGCTTACTTCTCGAGAAATCGAATAGATACCAATAAGATATTTGATTTCTTACTCGGTTTTATAATAAAGCAGTGCACTGCTTCAAGATTAGGTATATACCTAATTTTGTTGAATTTCAACCTTGTTTAAAAAAACTGTATAATGGGACATGCTTTGGGTACACAAATATCTAAGTATAATAGCTAATATCATACAAAATGGTACATTACCAAGTTTGACCTCAACATAAATTGCAATTAAGTTAAAACAAGGTTAGGTAGGTACCTAATTAGTCAACACTGTACATGACATCTAGTGTAACAACTCACGTGTGTTGGGTTGGCAAGTGTTTTGCTATAACTACCTAGGTGCTAGGTAAACGACTATTGGAATCCAGGTGCGGTAGGTATAAAATATATCTTAGTTTGTTAACAAATTTGTGTAGGTACTTATCTCTTCACTTGAGCAATGGAATGAGGAAATCCGCAATTTCACTGGTAGCCTACCAGTGAAGGTTCAAGGAAGTTCCAAGTCACAGGCCAATTCAAACATGTAGGTCATTGATTTATAAAAACAAATCAATGATGTAGGTACAAGTTCACATCACAAACAGACAGATAACGGTCGCCGGGCATACCTACAATTTTGCCTAGCGTAGAAGATGTTTATTTTCCGTAGAGGACCCACCACCGTTACCTTACAGTCTGTCGGCTCGATGACCGACACATTTAAAAAGGAGGTCATCTTCCAATCACGCCCATTATGACCGCATCACAATTTGATTATTGGATAACTACTTTCTTGAATCTAACGACTTCGGACACACGGATGATGTCTAGGTACTCGTACTAAATCTTACTAAACGTAATATGATTAATCACAGTTACAAAGGGGTCATTGTACGTTCAAAATTAGTAACTAGTACCTAGGTCACTATTAAGATTATTCTTGACCGTTACGGTTACGGTTTCTCCTTTTTACATCTTCAACATTCAGTAGTGAGATTTACACTGTAGTGGTATAAATCGGAAGTAGTGTGTTGAATCCCCACGTCTGACAAAAATCTTTGTGTAAATTCTAAGATTTCTTTCCGGGTCTGGTTAGTTGAGGGACTACCCTCCGTACCTTGGAACGCACGATAAGCAATGGCTTAATGTAGCAATGGGTCTCAATGGTTAGGTATAACATCGTCTGTAACAACTGTAGGAATACCAGGGAATAGGGCGTTTCCTTGTGTGTTACAACATTGTACCTACTGCGGTCACCAACCCGTCTGCCAAGCGTGTTGACAAATAGCAAAACTCTACCTTGAGGTGGAAGAGGAGGTCTATGTTCATCAGTGGACGTTATACGCTGCTGATGATGACCAACAAAATTGTTGTTATTTGCTCTGTTTTGAAACTTAAATATTTAACGTTACTTAAAGATTTTAATAAATAAATTTCTCCATCATACAATTTCAGTGTTAGCCCGTCACTGGTCCATATATCTAGTTTGTTTTTTATTACCTAAGAAAGTTACAAATGGACGTACAAGATGACCATCATTTCACTACTCAAACTAATAACTTCGCCGTATAAATTTCCCATAGGATTACAAGAGGTATAGTGCTCGGTGTAAAAATAAACTAATCATGAAACAAACTCAGTACAAAGTTGTGATAAAATATGTTCCAAGACTTATTATACCTACCATTAGTGCAGTTTAGCTAGCTTTTAAGTTAGTTTTACAGTGATAAGATAGTTAAATGCGAATTTGCGATATAATTACCAATGCTGCGGAATGTGTAATATAAGTTTGTCAGGAAAACATTATTGAACCAATTTGAATAAATATTCAAGTAGGTACCTACTTAGTAGGTAATTTGATATATTTGTACTAATTACCTATGCATAAGACAAAAGTACAAAAGAGCTTCTATGCCGGTTAGTTTCAATGCCAAAATATGTATTGCAGTACTTGCTTATTCATACAATTATAAAAAGCACAAGCAACTATCTATGCAAGCAACCTCAATTTGTCCGATGGATTCCGTAATGTTTTCCATAAAAGCAAATAAACGATCTAAACGCAAAATTGACACATCAAATGACATTAGAGATGACGCGAACGCCCTCTTGTATCAAAACGTGTAAACTTATCGTAATGGTGGTGATTCTAGTAAACTACCGACTGACTGCTTCTATTTTTATTTGTATTTTCTAAATAAATAGCATTAATCGTAATAATTTTTGTTGTGGCTGCGGCCATAACATGCTCTCTTATGTCGGGAATAACTAAAACGCCAGTTTTGGCCGAAGAAGGCAGTAACACTCCAAATAGAAAACGTTCTCTTCACACTAGCGAACAGTGCAATAATAAAAGAACAAAATCCGACGAAATGAGTGCCAATGAGAAGAAATCAAACTTTTCCCTGTTGACCCCGAACTCTAATGGGACTATTAAGCTGGCATCATCATCTATGAACAAGCCTGGTGCGACGACGAAGAAATTGGTTATAAAGAATTTTAAAAGTGTGTTTACGCTTTTATCTCAATCGTCACGATTATAACCTATTTGACATTTGTGAAGGTAAACGAGTGGGTATTATTTTCAGGTAAGCCGAACCTTCCAGAGAATTATCAGGAGACAACATGGAGCAAACTTCGCGAGGCGGTTATTGCTATCCAGACCTCGAAAGCGATCGCCTACTCGCTCGAGGAGCTGTACCAGGCGGTGGAGAACATGTGTAGTCATAAGGTAAACTTAAGGCATACAAATCTGACAGAAATCCCATATATATGTCTACTTAGTTAAATAGTTCTAGGTAGGATAGGTAGGTTAATTACGTCAACGCGTCATTATTTGTCATAATTATTATTATCAGATAAATACAAAATAATTATAATGCACCTAATAACAATTTGCTGTAGTTATTCATTACATATTATCAAGGAAATTCATATAAGACTGTAAAACTACATAGAAATGATAGTTTATCTTCTATTTTAATAAATTTGAGAAGCATCTTTAAATGCTTCTCAAATTTATTAAAATCTACGAGAATTTATGAATTCTTACAAACCTTTTAAATAAACACTTTCAAATTTTTATGTGTTTTGTAAGAACATTTTTTTTACCTTTTAACAACATAAAAAAGTTAATAACTAAGCAACTTTTTGTAAGTAAGTTCTTCTACTAAGTACTAATATTTCTTAAGTATATGAAAAGTAATTTCAAAAAAAAATTTGCACTTGTAATTATTATGTACAGTTATTATAAGCTGGTTTAAAGGACTTCAAGCAGACCAGTATTATTGTGCACACAATGCAGTAGTATTGTGCCAAAACATTTACATAATTACTATTGATTTATAAAAAATAATGTATCTGTTAAATATAATAACATTTGTGATTTACTTTGGTCTAAACATTGATCTAATAATTTAGAAAAATTGTAAAAAAAATATTACAATAACACTGGCAGATGTCGCAGTATCAAACAACCTATGTTATATTTCCATCATATACGGTTCCATGCCTATCACAGTCTGGCAGAAAGGTACCTACAGTAAAAAGGAAGTTGAAATTGCTATGTTATACGAAATAGCATGCAAAAATGATTTTTGTTGATCTCTGAGAGTCATATCTCCAGTGATTGAGGGTTTTTATAATTAAAATTAGGTGCCAGCTACAAATAAATTATCTATACTCTAAACTAATATATCAAATTGAAGAGTTTGTTTGTTGGCTTGAATGCACTAATCTCAGGAACTTCTGGTCTAATTTTTAATAATTCCTCTAAGTTTCTTGCCAGTTCTTCTCAGAGTTGCCACATCTTTGAACTGGTGGTAGGAAAAGAAATGGATGCATCATAAGAACATGATTTAATATTTTTTGAATTGTGTCTATATGAATAAAGATATTATTGACTTGACTTTGACTTTAATATCTTTTGGTGTTAGATAGCCTATTTATTGGGGAAGGTAATAGGCTATATTTTATTATAACTTTCCTAAAAAACACTGTATAATCTCACACCAACTGTGATAAAAATTACCAAAATACATGAACCAACATGTAGGATGTTGTTTTTAAGACATGTGGCCCTCATAAACATTTATCCTTGTGATGCAAACACTCCCTGACTAAGAGCAACTATTAGTGGTTAGCACAAATTGTTTTATTAGGTGGGAATCAAACATAAAACACCAGTCCTCAGAGGCCTACCATAGTTAGTGAGCCACCAGTTAAATCAAAAAAGTATAATTGCAAGAGGTAAATGATGTTTTTTTTTCCATTACCAGATGGCATCACAGCTATATGTAAACCTCACAAACCTAGTAGAGGCCCATGTGAAAGCAAACATTGAGCAGTTTCTATCAGAAAGCATGGACCGGCAGGTGTTCCTCAAAAGAATGGATGACTGCTGGCGGGCCCACTGCCGACAAATGATCATGATACGAAGTATCTTTTTGTACCTAGACCGCACTTATGTACTGCAAAATCCTAGTATACATTCAATTTGGTAAGTGATATTCCTATAATGGCTAACATTTTACTATTAAATGAACACTAGGTGTCCTTGCTGGGTCTAGCTTGTCCGTCAAAATGTCATTTCAAGTGGATTTTTCAAAATTTTCATTCATTGAATCTTGACCCCATAATGATGAAAATATAAACCAAATTGATCCAGTTGTTCCCAAGACATCAATATTTTTACTATTTAATCAAATCTCTGAAATCTCACAAACAACTTTTCTGTCAGTTGGAACAAAGAAAAGATTTTGCATACCACAACAAAATTGACATTAGACTAATTAATACTTTTGGTCAATGAATCAGAACCAAAGTGCGTCAACATGCTGGCCCAATCGGAACGTTCTTTGATCTTGACAATTGGATACAAAATCTTTAGAGGTTTCTGTACATTAAAAATCTTTAATAATGTTTTGTTATATTTTTTTAGATTTCTAGAACAAACAATGATACTATGGCAAGATACCCATATATTATGGCAATATTTCTGAGTCTTCCCATGGATTATTCCAAAATATTATAATATAAAAACTTTTTTTTTTACCTATGCTGTCTTACTGCTTTGCAAAGGGGGAGATAGCCCAAATAAAAGAAAAACATCATCTGGAGATCACAGATGTTTTTTTATTTATTGAGATAAATTTCATTTTTTTAGGGATATGGGCTTGGACCTGTTCCGTCACCACATAGCAATGAACACATTAGTCCAAACGCGAACTGTAGATGGTTTGCTACTACTCATAGAGAGAGAAAGAGGTGGTGACGCCGTAGATATATCACTGCTCAAGAGCTTACTCAGAATGCTGTCCGATCTACAGATATATCAGGATGCGTTTGAACATAAGTAAGTAAACGGTTTCACTTTTTTTGTAAACAGTTTCACTTAATTTTCCAATATAAGAAAAGTTTATAGCATGGATAATTTACCGTTAAGGTATTTTTGTCTCCTATAGTGTACTCTACTAATAAGAGGAGATGCAGTACTACAATTAATTGGTGTAGGATTATTAATAGTCATCTCATTACATACTTAAATACCCATATTATATTTATTATATACCGCAGTAAATTGGTTAGAGTAACTTCTGTCATGTTGCTGGGAATTCAGATAATTAAATCTTTTAAATTGTATCAAACTAAAAAAAAACTCTTAACCTTAATTAAGTTTTTTATAAAAAGATTTATTTCAAGGGAGTCTTTTGATAAAATATGACCTGTTGTTTCTAGATACAATATATAGCTTTCTTACAATTAATTTATTTAGTATTAATAATAAATAAAACTTTTTTTATAACATTAGTTATATGTGTTCATAAGTTACCAAAACTTTCAGATTCCTCCAAGCAACGGAGCGGCTGTATGCAGCTGAGGGCCAACGATTGATGCGGGAGTTAGCCGTACCACAATACTTGGCCCACGTCGAGAAGAGATTACGAGAGGAGAATGAAAGACTATTACATTATTTGGATCCTTCCACTAAGTCAGTATTCGTTTTTTTAAGACAACTCCTCCATCTCCACTATGGAAATCATTTCTTATGTCTCAAGACCATACTAACACATATTTCTCAGACACAAACAAAACACACCCAGATTTAAGAACAAAGATTTGATTGTTCGCTTATATTGAATAGGATCTGAAACTACTGAACCGATTAGAAAAATTCTTTCACTGTTGGAAAGCTACACTATCCTCGGATGACATAGGCTATATTTAATTATGAAGTTCCCACGGGAACGGAAGTTACGCGGGTGAAACCGCGCGCGGGAAGCTCGTTGTAAATAAAATACTATATTTTTTCAGGTGGCAGTTAATCCATACAATAGAACGCCAACTCCTAAGCGAGCACCTCACAGGAATCCTAGGCAAAGGTCTTGAAGCTCTGATGGATGGCCCCCGGCTCGCAGACCTCACCACACTGTACAGTCTCTTCAGCAGGGTGAAGGACGGACTTACTGAACTGTGTAGTCACTTTAATGCTTACATTAAGGTAAATTATGTTTTCAACTTACAGTTCTTGCAAGAAAGTATCTTTTAGTTTTTTTTAATCTATATCTGTGTATAAAATTGAAGAGTTTGTTTTTTTATACTCGGGAACTATTATTTCAATGTTATAGCGCATTTACCGAGGAAGGAAGAAAGCTATTAATGTTATATGATCATCATCATCAGCCCGTACAACGTCCACTACTGAACATGGGCCTCCTCCCGAGGGAGGGTTTTGCCATAGTCACCACGCTTGGCAGGCGGATTGGTGACCGCAGTATTATGTTGTAATACACAGGGAAACGCTGCTACCCGTTCCTTGGTATATGCTTGTTATAGATGATGTTATAACTATCGGGACCAACGGCTTAACGTGCTTTCCGAGGCACGATATTTTATGATCAGAAGAACTTATGTGCAATAGCAGCAACAGATGAAACTTAGCTTCACTTCAGCTTCTTTGCGAGGCTTATTTTATTAACTATTAAAATAAGCGGTATAGTAGGACCTACCCAATAATTGGTGCCAGCTCTCAGAATATGTATGCATAGGTCTTTATAACTACGCCACTGTTTTTTTTTAATACAAAAAGTGATTCAATATGAAGGTCTATACATTTACGTACATCATTGCACCCGTGCGAAGCCGGGGCGGGTCGCTAGTGTCATCATCATCATCATCAGCCCGTATAACGTCAACTGCTGAATGTGGGCCTCCACCCGGGGGAGGGTATTTGCCATAGTCATCAGGCATGGCAGGCGGGTTGGTGACCGCAATATTATGTTGTACCACACAAGGAAACTCTGCTGCCCGTTCCTTGATTTACGATTATAGATTATGTTATAACAATCGGGACCAACTGCTTAACGTGCTTTCCGAGGCACGGAGGGTAGGCCCTCAAACAACCAGACCCGGAAAGAAATTGAACCCACGCCCTCCGAGATTTAAAGAGAGCCAAATACCGCTACGCTACGGAGGCTGGTCGCCAGTGTAATTATATTAAAAAAAAGAAACAGTGTTGGTTTTATACATTTTTTTTATCTCTTCCAGAAAAAAGGTCGCACGATAGTGATCGAGCCGGAGCGCGACAAAACTATGGTGGGCGAGCTGCTGGAGTTCAAGGAGCAGCTGGACCACGTGGTCAACACGTGCTTCCAGAGGAATGACAAGTTCCTCTACTCCATGAGGGAAGCCTTCGAGTACTTCATCAACCAGAGGCAGAACAAGCCGGCGGAACTTATTGGTAACTTAATCTATCTTTACTAATAATAGCTGCGCGGTATTAACCGCGTCACTCTGCTCCAGTGGGTCGGAACGTGGCGTGATATTTTGGAGCCTATATGTTAATCCAGCTTATAAACTACTATCTGCATGCAAACTTTTACCCAAATCCATTCAGTAGTTTTTGCGTTAAAGAGAAAATATGGCCACACATACAAACTTACGCGTTTATAATATTACTATTAGTAGGATATATAATGCTGAAGAACTATTGGTCAGATTTGAAAGTATCTTTCAGTGTTGAATAGCCCATTTATTGAGGAAGGCTGTAGGATATATTTTATTATGAAGTTCCCACGGGAACGGGAGTAATGTGGATGAAACCGCGCGCGGAACCTAGTACTAATAAAGCTGAAGAGTTTCGTTTGCTTATTACATTACATACATCGATTGTACTATCAAAAATAAAGAGTATCGGCAACAAAATTCTTAATAAAAACATAAATTGTATTAGTCAATTAATAAATAAACTTTTTACAGCTAAATTCGTGGACGTGAAACTGCGCGCCGGCAACAAAGAGGCGACCGAGGAGGAATTAGAACGTCTACTCGATAAGATCATGGTTCTGTTCCGATTCATACACGGGAAGGATGTGTTCGAAGCTTTCTATAAGAAGGTAATTTGTTCATGTATTATTGACAATGTTTATTGCTATGGATGTGTGCTTTGGATGCGTGCTATGGATGCGTGCTATGGATGCGTGCTATAAATGCGTGCTATGGATGCCTGCTACGGGTCGTCGCGAGTGGTGTAGCTATGTGCAGAGCAGAGTACCTACAGTATGCCCGATTGCGATTGCGGCGGCGCATCTTCATAGCTCATCTTACTCGCACCGCTACACTACTTAGTATCAGTGAAAATGGTCACATAGTTTCACAGCTTACCTATTACATCCTCGTAGCATAGTTACATAGCACATCTTTGGTGGAAATGCAGCGTAATACCTGGATAGAACATACGTATTCGTACCGCAATAAGTATTTATTGTTGTAGCTAATTTTATATGAATGTTTATCCTAATTTATTATCTATATTGTTTCTTGTCAGGACTTGGCGAAAAGACTGTTGGTCGGCAAATCGGCGTCGGTAGATGCTGAGAAGTCGATGCTTAGTAAACTGAAGCAGGAGTGTGGCGGCGGGTTCACCTGCAAGCTAGAAGGCATGTTCAAGGACATGGAGCTGTCTAAAGACATTAACATTACTTATAAACAAGTAAGTATAATGTGTTTTAGTGAATAAGGAGCTGAAATTTAGTTTAAGATTACAATTTCTTGCAATCATTTTTATATCGAAAGAAAGAAGAAAGAACACACAAGATAATATAGAATACAAATGAAATATACTAAAACAACAACACGTAACAATGTTGGTCATTGTTAATGGTTATGTCCATAAAAATCTACAATAAATTACCAAAAATTATAAAAAATTAGGCTAATATAAATAAGTTTATTAATAAATTAAAAGATTTCCTATTAAATAAATGTTATTACTCTATAAATGAATACTTCAATGATAAAACAAATAATTTATTATAAATTTTAAATCTATATTATTTAAAACATAATAAACATAGAGCATAACTAAATATATATAGAAAATATAAATAATAAATACCTGAAAATATAATATACTAAATATATTTAAAAAACTAGTTTCTAAGTTAATGTTAATAAAGATAAATAAAACAGATATAAAAAGAAAATATATAATTAATTATTAAAATGGCTACTAATAGCCCTACTTCCTCCCTTCCATTTTTGCTGTGCCCGTCAGGGTCCATGTTGGATCTAAAAAAATGATATTATCTGTAACACCTTATGTAATACCTACACATGGAATGCATAAAAATATTTGAGTTTGAGTTTTGTGGTTAAAGAATTTACATCTCTAAATTATCCTAAAAAAATTGTAATGTAGAATCTCAATAAAATTCTTATATAAATCTGAAGTTATAGGTATATCCTGTATGTACAAATATTACATGGCGACATATTTAGATGTCAGAGGATTACCCCGGCTCTGCCAAAACCGGCCCATTCTTGTAGGAATGGACTCACCATCCGATCAAAACAATCCCGAATACAAACCAATCGATGCGATGTGTATGACTATTGACCGTTGCCAATGTTCGGTTCAGCACCTAGCGGCGTCTTCGGAAGGCGGCGGCCTGGAGCTGAGCGTGTACATCCTGACGATGGGCTTCTGGCCCACGTACCCGCCCGTGGAGGTGCGCCTGCCGGCCGCGCTCACGCGCCACCAGGACCACTTCACCAAGTTCTACCTCGCCAAGCACTCGGGCCGCAAGCTGCAGTGGCAGGCCACGCTCGGACACTGCGTGCTCCGGGCGCACTTCACACAGGTACTTTTAAAAGATTTTATTTTTTAAATTAAAATCCAGCACTCTGGTAATTAATCCCTGTTTCGTGGGGGACTTTAAAAACACTCAATTCACGGACACGAAGTACAGCTAGCTTCAGAAAAACTATCCGTAGTTCACAGACATCATTGTCCCGGTAGATGTCAGCATCCGACTTTGCCCACAAAGCATCGTAAACACCGTCGGCCTCGGGGAGTCCTAGATGACCCGGACGACGAGATAACAAGTTACCAACTACCAGTAAAAAGACTGCAAGAAACTAGCACCACTACACAGAGACCACTCTATCCGACAAGCCGGAGAAGAGTGCACCCGCGAATGCGACGCGTCTCCCCTCTTCCTCCTGACCCTTAGTTTGCAAAGAACCATCCGATGCCCTCGTAGACCCGAAGTCCGAGAGGCCCGCGAACTGTAAAGTAGAGCGACAGTTGCACAAAACTCCCCTTAATTAAAAGCCATAGTCCTTCAATCTCCCCGTCAGCGACCGCCCTGAGCCAAGGTCCAAGTCCCAGAGGGGGCGCCCTCTTGCGCAGGTCGCTTAGTTTGTAGTTTTTAAACCATTAATTAAGGCTGGAGCTCTGCTCGCCTTTATGCCCGGTGAAGTAGCAAAATCTTGGTGCCTAATTCCGTCCGAAAAAAAAAATGTCCTTGATAGGAATCGAATCCAGCACACCAGGACACCTTCCGTAACCACTGAGATACCGGTGCAGTTGTACGGGCTAATGATCCCGGCTACAAATATCAATTGTGATTGTATGTTGTTGTCCACAGGGTAACAAAGAGCTGCAAGTATCGCTGTTCCAAGGACTGGTGTTGCTGCTCTTTAACGACGGAGACAATCTCTCTTTTGAGGATATTAAGGCTGCGACTAACATAGAGGTCAGTGTTTTATCTGACTTCATTTTGTACTTCCTATTAATATTATAAACGTGAAAGTTTGTGAGTATGGATGGATGGATGTTTGTTACTACTGAACGGAATTGACTGAAATTTTTCATTGGGATATGTCGCTGGATTAACATATAGTCTACAAAACATCATGCTCCGACTTATAGGAGCAGAGTAATGCGGGTAAAACAACTTGTCTTCATTCAATTTATTTATTTTTATACTGTAATTAATTCTGTAGTGCCTCATAAAAAGTCAATCTATACTAATATATAAAGTTGAAGAGTCCGTTGGTTTGCTTGAAAGCGCAAATCTCAGGAAGTACAGTTTTGATTAGAAAAATATTTTTAGTGTTAGATAGTCTATTTATCGTGGATGGCTATATGCTATATTAAAATTTAAATAATAAAATTTGGGCGACTAAAACCACGCGCGGGACGAAAGTTATGTTTATATAAAAATCACTGTACTGAATGTTGTATTCTGCTTTCCATGGGGTTATGAGCCGGTGGACCTTAACACAGCTATATGACCTCGCTAAGATATTTAATTCCTATTATAATGTCACCAGCAATTTGTCTTTTTTTGTAATTGTCGTGAAATATGACTGTCATCGTCATCATTATATCAGCCGGTTGTCGTCCGCTGCTGAACATAGGCCTTCCCCATCGACTTATGAGGTCTATGATCCACCGTGCACGCGGTAGTGCCAGCACTTTGTCTTTGACGTTGGGTCGTGTGGCAGGAGGGCGAGCTGCGGCGCACGCTGCAGTCGCTGGCGTGCGGCAAGGCGCGCGTGCTCAGCAAGGCGCCGCGCGGCCGCGAGGTGCACGACGCGGACCACTTCGCCTTCAACGCCGACTTCACCAACAAGCTGTTCCGCATCAAGATCAACCAGATACAGATGAAGGAGACGGTCAGTCAGCCCACCTCGCCTCCCGCTCTACAATCTGTCTCATGATATTACGTTGCCTTGTCAGAAAGTTTTTTTATTCATATTTGCTTAAATTTTCATTATATATCGTTATTTTGCACGTCAATAACTGTAAATAAGATATTTTTGTCCTACCCTCCAATTCAACTTTTTAAATAATTTATTCCACCAAAGACATTTTAGGCTTATTAAAATCTTAAAAAATAAGATCACCATATACCTGTCGTTCGAACTTTATGTCCTTCATGTTAAGCTGTCTTTAGTTTATCTTTAAACCACATTGTAAATTGCTCCATACTTTTAAATCCGTTACATTTTATTTCAAATACTTTTATTTACTAATTTCTTTGGTACCGAATTTATGACATGCTGATCGTCATGTCACGAATTCGGAAGACGAAATCACAATTGTACCCCTAGCTGTAACCTAAACATTTTAAATTCTTTCCTAATAACATGTAGAGTAAATCCAATGGTACTCCTGTACAATTACAATAACTGCAATTGTCTTGCAATCTTACCGAAGGTCCGATTTAACACATGACTTTTAAATTGCATACAAAACATACTATTAGCCATATCATCCAATCGATTTAGTTGTCGAAATGTTATTTAACAATAAAGAAATACCATTTTCATCCTTTACTTATTGTAAATGTGTTGTACATTCCAGAGCGAGGAACAGAAGGCGACGGAGGAGCGCGTGTTCCAGGACCGACAGTACCAGATCGACGCCGCCATCGTGCGCGTCATGAAGATGAGGAAAGCGCTGTCGCACAACCTGCTCATCTCCGAACTGTACAACCAGCTCAAGTTCCCTGTTAAGGTTTTATATCTACTATCACCTTCTAGGTTTTATTCTGAAGTACATGTTTAACCACGACCGTACGAACTATTATTGCTAACATAGGGTTGGGAGAGTGAAGAGGGATGCGTTACCTTCATAGGCCCACTCATCTGGCAGGTTGGATAAAATGTACTAAGATTTTTAAGACATAGTTTATTGACATTCTGATACCTAGATAATCTTGACAAGTAACTCAACGGAAACTACATCTCAATCACATCGCTGCACCTAAAATGTTAAAAACATAAGTTAAATTTAAAGTCAGAGGATCACGGGATCAGAGGTGTAGCCTACAATTGTCCATCAATTTGCAATCATTGAATGTATTACATAGTCTTAAGTTTTTTGTGTAAAATTGTATTATGATATAAAGAAATATTATAATTATTATAAAAGAATATTAAATGTTATGTTATCTACTTTACTTCAATCTTCGACATATTTCTGTGTCAATTTTTATCACTAATGAACAAGTGCATTCATCAATCGTCACAAAGTTTGGTATTTGTTATATTAATATGGTATTCATAGAAATTTTTGTATGTTCATAGCCCGCAGATCTGAAGAAACGCATCGAATCGTTAATGGACCGCGACTACATGGAGCGCGACAAGGACAATCCCAACCAGTACAACTACGTCGCATAATAAAGAGAGAATCAACACTATAGATGCTCCTTTCGTCTGTAGCTGTTGCGAACGCCGGCAGTGTCCAACCCAAACACAATACTTCAATAAAAAACACTTATTTGTCTGAGCTACTGTATTATTATATATTTTTAATCTACTTAATTACTATTATATAAGACGCAACGCAGATTGAGCTAAAGTTGCGCCACCATTTTTAAATGTATATACATTATTGACTTTATCCCATTAGAGTTGAAATCCGTAAATAAGAAGTAATGTCTAGTCCTACTCAAGTACATTTTTTGCTGGAATTTGATATTGGCAGTAAGCTGGTATTGTATTTATGATGCTCGGGCAATTAAATATAATTATCCATTGTTTGAACATTCAATATAAATGCACAATAAAGACCCTTTCCTACATGTTTGCCATAGAAAAGATTAGGGAGAAAATATTTATGATTATTTTAATGGTAAATTATTACAACACATCATTTACTTCCGAACTATGAATTAATACACGTTTTGTTCATTAAATTCGTCTCTACAAAAGTTTTATGTAAATAGATAACGCATATTTTAGAGATCTTTATCTCTTGAAGTTCGTTTACAATGGCAAGTTGAAAGATAATAAGCCTTCTCTC
This sequence comes from Nycteola revayana, assembly GCA_947037095.2. Classification (NCBI taxonomy): domain Eukaryota; kingdom Metazoa; phylum Arthropoda; class Insecta; order Lepidoptera; family Nolidae; genus Nycteola; species Nycteola revayana. Next base: position 21,300,363 of record OX344843.2, read on the forward strand.
AATCTTATAAATGGTTCGGTAAGTTATAAACTGCGTGATATTTCACTCCAATATGTAATTAATTTATTGTTCCACGTTTGAATCGAATAATACTTTCGGTTCTATTACTTATATTTCAATTCAAGGCTATATGATTAGTTGGTGTTGACGTAACAGAATAATTGATGAATCGAATGGCGCCCCACGTGTGCATCTCAAGTAGCAAATAAATAAAAACGTGATCGATTATAATATATAACGTACCTTTTTTTATAGAACGTACAAGAATTTGCCTGAATATTCGTTAAAAACGCTCTCAGTCATATAAACTATAATATTTTCTGCGCTCAGACATACTAAAATACAGATTATCAAATGCTAGTAGCGGTGAATATTGATGATAAATAGATTGCAATATTGAAATACGTCAAATTCTGATGCTTCTATAAAAATACAACTTTGAGAATGAATTTTGTCTTTCCCGTATTCGTGACGCTTGGACAAGGTTTTGCCATCCGCAAATCAACTCTCCAGCTATATATAATTAAATAATAATACACATTAGAATTATAAAGTGTGATATTAGAGAATCGAGTACCCTCCTACGAAACGACTAAGATATCGCGAGTTAAAATCGAATACGACTCCAAAAACCAACAAACAGTATGTCTAATTTACTGCCAAAACTGGTGTATGGCGTTAGTAAAAACAAAAGACTAATATTTAAACAATAATATGTTTGGTTATTAGACCAGAATTCATTGCTCTGTTGACTAAAATAATATATATGTTGCAGTCAAAACTCTAAACCAGTCAAAAGTACTTTTAACTAGCAAAATCAGTCAAAACTAACCTAACCTACAACTACTTTTGACTGATTTTGCTAGTTAAAATTACTTTTGACTGCAACATATATATCATTTACATGTTATAGCCTGACCGCAACCGCTGTACCGCGCCCTGGGAATAAGAATATACCTAGGGCGCGGTACAGCGGTTACGGTCAACCTATCGGTCAGATCGTATCATCAAAAATGACCATTAGTCCTTCATTTTTAATACATTTTGCTTCACTGTTTTTTTTAGCCTTAAACGCCAACGTTGTCTATACTCGACATTCAACAAATCACAGAAAAACACCAAATATATACAATAAACATATTGTATCATCACTTTCATGTGTTTAATTGACACAGCTCAAAAACTGAATCTCCAATTATCAACTTATACAATATCAATGCACATTTGCTATAAATATGTGAAAAAAAAACGAAGTACAGTTTTCGGGGCTTGGCTGGAATGAAGATGCTGATGGAGTGGCGTTCAATGGCTTAATAAGTTATGGCAGGTTTCATCATTAGCATTATGAGATCATATAATTATGATCATTATCATAGTAACACACGTCTCCAATGCGCAGTGACTTATGTTTGCTTATAAAATGGATTTATAGTTTTGTAATGTAGCCCAGAATTGCTATAAGAATATGATTTTAATGTTTGTGAAGTCCAGGTGAATGTTTAGTCTCTTATGAATGGAAGATATTACAAGATATATATTATGGCGTTTTTATTATTACAGAAATGGGAAGTATCAGTTCATCTTACTTTAAGTGTCGGGCTTGTGTGCGTTTCTATCAACGTGTCTGTTTCAGGAGGGATCACTAATTAAAACTATTTATAATTTTCTGCGGTGGTTTTATTTATCCTTTATATTTACAAGGCAAGTAATTGTCACAGTAATATCAAATGTACACACATCAAATTATGATTTATCCATCAATCCACGAAAATATTTCAGATAATGCAATGTGTAGAAGATAAATCTTGTAATTTAAGTAAAACGTTCGCGCTTTGGGTATTTTACCAAACGTAATCAATTTGTCTATTAATTGAATCAATAGTTTTTTTATTTATTCAATTAATAGTATATAATAATAATCTTTCGGTCTAATTCCCCGTTAAACGTCTGATTTTTTTTTCAAACAATTGCAAATTATTTTGATATAATTGTACTAAAATATCATTATTTCTTAAAGTAACAATACTTGGTTTTAAGTATTCACTTGAGTAAGTAGTGTCTCACTGCCCCGTGGTCTGTATCGCTATGGCAATAGAAATCAAAGTGACGCCTGACATTCCCAAGTAATCTCAGTCTCAAGTGTTGTTCTTTCATACGGGTATCAATCTCCACATTCAATCACTCGATTAACAAATTAATAAATAATTTAAATAGGCAACATTGTAACAATTACTTACAATATTTACATTTTCAATACAGAATTGTCAATATTACAATTCACCTTTAATTTTTTAGGAAGACTTCTTGGCTAATTACATATCCGTTGTCCGTACACAGAAACTAGCATATACACTCCCATGGGTAAACTCACGTTCGCTTGGGTTTGTTCCGATTCGAAATAACGGAATATACGCGCTAAAGTCATTCAAATAAGGTACAAATCACAGGTTCAAGAATTGAACATATTAATACCGCTACTCCAATCTTCACCGACCCAGGTTGAGCACATCTACGGTATATTTGGACCACTACATTTTTTCATACATTAGTAACATTCAATAAGGTTAGACCCGGCTAGCAACGCGAACGTAGACTTAGGGCCGTAGCTAACTGACATTAGACCCGGCTAGCAACGCAAACGTAGACTAAGGGCCGTAGCTAACTGACATTAGACCCGGCTAGCAACGCGAACGTAGACTAAGGGCCGTAGCTAACTGACATTAGACCCGGCTAGCAACGCGAACGTAGACTTAGGGCCGTAGCTAACTGACATTAGACCCGGCTAGCAACGCGAACGTAGACTAAGGGCCGTAGCTGACTGACATTAGACCCGGCTAGCAACGCGAACGTAGACTAAGGGCCGTAGCTAACTGACATTAGACCCGGCTAGCAACGCGAACGTAGACTTAGGGCCGTAGCTAACTGACATTAGACCCGGCTAGCAACGCGAACGTAGACTAAGGGCCGTAGCTAACTGACATTAGACCCGGCTAGCAACGCGAACGTAGACTTAGGGCCGTAGCTAACTGACATTAGACCCGGCTAGCAACGCGAACGTAGACTAAGGGCCGTAGCTAACTGACATTAGACGAGGCTAGCAACGCGAACGTAGACTTAGGGCCGTAGCTAACCGACATCGCGGCACAGCATTGCAATTTATTTCTGAAAAAGTTATTTTTATTCTTAATTTAATAAGATTGCAATTATTCATATTACTTTGTATCGTGGCTTACTGATGCGACCTTATGTTAGTCAGCGCTGGCTTTTACCGAGTGTTTCTATTGAATAATCAGTCATTAGCTGTAGAGCAGATACGAATATATTTACCATCCTAGCTAGGGAAGTATAGCTTGACAGTTTACCGAAACTCCCGACTGACGACGATGTCATACTAAAGTAATATAGTATTACTTTTAATTGAATACAACAAATGATTTCATCACTTGATATGAAATTCTAAAAGGCTGCCTTCGAAGGCTATATTGCTATTTATACCTATAAATTCTATGTTAACAAATAATTGTGATTTTGTCATCTCATTCTAATCACAATACAGACAGTTCAACTGATCTGTACGCGCGGCGCTGTGTGGGTAAACCTTATATTTAGGTAAAGTGTACCCACACAGCGACGCGCGCACAGATCAGTTGAACTGTGTGTACTAAACATATATTTCTGCAGGTATTCTTACGTTCCATATTATTACGTTGTTTACGTTTATTACTTGAAAAATTGTTGTTTTTGCTAACACTAATTTATCCAACAGTAGATTTGAGATGTTTATCAAAATATCTTGTAGACAGTGTCCAAATGGTCCTTGTGGTAGTCTAATTCTTCGGCGAGAGCGTTCGCTAGCGTTGTGGGAGTGATCTCTTGGTCTAAGTAGTCACTGAGGAGTATCTGCAAGAAAATATATTACATATTATTATAGTGAAGGACATTCAAAATGAGTGCATGAGAGTGTAGAGCAGTGGCTCCTAACCGATGGTCCCTATGAAGTGGTCCGTAAAGCCACCAATGCTGTAATTAACATTAATTGCGCGGATGATGAAGGTTCTGAGCCCCATTAGGACGTAATAATATATCCTATGACAAGCATGGGTGTTAAAACACATCCAAGATAGCTTTTTGCGTATTATATTGATAGTAATTGTGAACATGCTTTGTGGTGGTGGCGAGATAGAAAACATGATGTTCCATGACAGACAGACATTTTGTAAGAGCCCTTAATCACTTCAAGGTTGGAAACCAATGGTGTAGATGTAGAGGGACAGTTAGTACCATTGCCATATAAAATTAAGAACTGTGCTAAGCGAGTTGGCTTTGCAAACTTTTATTGCGCGATTTAGGTAAGTTATTATTGTAGGTGCTAGATGCTGCTACTATTATTATCGTGCTTAGTGCGACGAACCAATAAGTGTATGAAACATTTTTGACCCCGTAACAAAATAAATTTGTAAAACATTTACCTGTGGCGGCACCGCTCCTCCATGTCTCAGCAACTTGTTCCTCAGCGAGTGTCCGGCGGAGCGATTGAGCGGATCACTCATAAAGTGTTTGTGCCATATGCTCCACGCGATGCCGCGAGATATTAGGTACGAATAGTACTTCGCTCCGTAGCCTATTAGGTGGCTGAATCGGTGTTGCCATGCCTGGGAATAATAAATAAAATTGTTTTTTTTAACACACAAGGTTTCATTTCCCTAGTAGGAGTTGCTACTCGAACCCAAAACAAAAATTGTTTGAAAATCAGCGCTAGCGTTACTTTAACTGTAATGCCAAACCCCACGTTCGGCAGGCGGATTGGAGATCGCAGTAAGATGGCGAGTATTCTTGATACGATAGATGCTGCTGCCCATCCATGAGGTGTATGGCCCTTAGTCGCCTTTTACGACACGGTAAGATAGAGTGGTCTATTCTGAGCCGGATTTACCTACGAATAACTAGTTTTAAATAGAAATGTATTATGATAAACTCACCGTATTCTCAACATATGGTAGCCCGTAGTACTGTTTCTGTACTTGTTGTAAAACTTCTGTGGTTCTACCCCCGGACGACGCGTTGGGTCCGTGGTAGTGTTGGTCTAACGCCGAGTAGAACACCTGGTTCAGACAAATGGTAAGTTGTAATACTTCAATGCTGTCCTGTGTGCATGGAGTTTGTGGCCATAATTACGTATGTGCAAGAAAACTACTATTTTGAGGGGTAGAAGAGTAGTCCTAGGTATTGGAGCAACATCGCCTAGCCAGTCGGTCCGTGTCAGGTGTCCGTTTGGAAATAAGCATCAAATCAAATATTGGATATATTAATATAATAATATACAAATTTTGCGATTTAATACCTAATAATGTAATGCCACGAAATTTAAGATTTTAGAATTTAAGACAGTCTGACAAAGCATATCACACGTTTTTGTCCTCTCCCAACCCCCCCTCCCAAAATTGCATGTTTCATAATTAGATTTAGTTAGATATAGATAGTATTTTATGTGACATACCTGTAACTGCATCTCGCTAGCGCCGAACAAGTACTTCGACGCACACAATCGTTGCAGCATGTCCTCCGGCATCGGCTCTCGCGTCTGGAAGTGTCGGGCGAATCTGCGGATCACCTGCAAAAATATACAATCATTGTTGATAATGTAGACGAATCGATCGTACTTATTATAAGTCAAATACAATGATAAAAATATACAAAGAAAAAAAATCTTGACTAAGTAATTAATACTGCAATACAATGCATATTTTAAACTTATAAACATAATTAAAGCTAAGAATAAAACTAAAATAAGATAAAATAGGGAGGAAATAGAGGGTGTTTCAATCATTGTTGGAGTTTTAATACAGGGCAACACTAATAGTTGTAAAATCATCATATCCGTCACAGAATATATATTTTCATAATAATATATACTCTGTGACTGATGTTTGTTAAATAAAAACACATTTAATGAATTTACGTGTATTCATTAATTACTTAAGGTGTAAATTGAGATATAACAATAATAAATACATAAGAAGAAACAAACTTACTCAAAATAAATCATCCCTGAAATGATGGCAAGATCCGTCGGTCCTTCTTTTAAAAATGAAACGCATCCCAACGCCTTTGCGGGGATCACGAAATTTGGGAACCCGGAGAGGGCCTACCCAATAAAAACCGGGTGTACCATACCAGTACCCCGCCGATATTGTGGGACCCAAGGACCGGGCTCGGCTTGTGGGTAAGACCCTTCGCTCCTGCTCGGACAGTGTTAGTATATCGTAGCTATGAACCGGTACTACCTGCACACTGCTGGCGAAGTACTCCATCAGCACACTGGGCACTTCCGCCAGGTCGGTAGCGCAGCGCGTGCCCGACACGTGCTGGTGCCTGGCGCGGCCCAGCATGGAGTGCAGCGCGTGGCCCACCTCGTGGAACAGTGTTAGTATATCGTAGCTATGAACCGGTACTACCTGCACACTGCTGGCGAAGTACTCCATCAGCACACTGGGCACTTCCGCCAGGTCGGTAGCGCAGCGCGTGCCCGACACGTGCTGGTGCCTGGCGCGGCCCAGCATGGAGTGCAGCGCGTGGCCCACCTCGTGGAACAGTGTTAGTATATCGTAGCTATGAACCGGTACTACCTGCACACTGCTGGCGAAGTACTCCATCAGCACACTGGGCACTTCCGCCAGGTCGGTAGCGCAGCGCGTGCCCGACACGTGCTGGTGCCTGGCGCGGCCCAGCATGGAGTGCAGCGCGTGGCCCACCTCGTGGAACAGTGTTAGTATATCGTAGCTATGAACCGGTACTACCTGCACACTGCTGGCGAAGTACTCCATCAGCACACTGGGCACTTCCGCCAGGTCGGTAGCGCAGCGCGTGCCCGACACGTGCTGGTGCCTGGCGCGGCCCAGCATGGAGTGCAGCGCGTGGCCCACCTCGTGGAACAGTGTTAGTATATCGTAGCTATGAACCGGTACTACCTGCACACTGCTGGCGAAGTACTCCATCAGCACACTGGGCACTTCCGCCAGGTCGGTAGCGCAGCGCGTGCCCGACACGTGCTGGTGCCTGGCGCGGCCCAGCATGGAGTGCAGCGCGTGGCCCACCTCGTGGAACAGTGTTAGTATATCGTAGCTATGAACCGGTACTACCTGCACACTGCTGGCGAAGTACTCCATCAGCACACTGGGCACTTCCGCCAGGTCGGTAGCGCAGCGCGTGCCCGACACGTGCTGGTGCCTGGCGCGGCCCAGCATGGAGTGCAGCGCGTGGCCCACCTCGTGGAACAGTGTTAGTATATCGTAGCTATGAACCGGTACTACCTGCACACTGCTGGCGAAGTACTCCATCAGCACACTGGGCACTTCCGCCAGGTCGGTAGCGCAGCGCGTGCCCGACACGTGCTGGTGCCTGGCGCGGCCCAGCATGGAGTGCAGCGCGTGGCCCACCTCGTGGAACAGTGTTAGTATATCGTAGCTATGAACCGGTACTACCTGCACACTGCTGGCGAAGTACTCCATCAGCACACTGGGCACTTCCGCCAGGTCGGTAGCGCAGCGCGTGCCCGACACGTGCTGGTGCCTGGCGCGGCCCAGCATGGAGTGCAGCGCGTGGCCCACCTCGTGGAACAGTGTTAGTATATCGTAGCTATGAACCGGTACTACCTGCACACTGCTGGCGAAGTACTCCATCAGCACACTGGGCACTTCCGCCAGGTCGGTAGCGCAGCGCGTGCCCGACACGTGCTGGTGCCTGGCGCGGCCCAGCATGGAGTGCAGCGCGTGGCCCACCTCGTGGAACAGTGTTAGTATATCGTAGCTATGAACCGGTACTACCTGCACACTGCTGGCGAAGTACTCCATCAGCACACTGGGCACTTCCGCCAGGTCGGTAGCGCAGCGCGTGCCCGACACGTGCTGGTGCCTGGCGCGGCCCAGCATGGAGTGCAGCGCGTGGCCCACCTCGTGGAACAGTGTTAGTATATCGTAGCTATGAACCGGTACTACCTGCACACTGCTGGCGAAGTACTCCATCAGCACACTGGGCACTTCCGCCAGGTCGGTAGCGCAGCGCGTGCCCGACACGTGCTGGTGCCTGGCGCGGCCCAGCATGGAGTGCAGCGCGTGGCCCACCTCGTGGAACAGTGTTAGTATATCGTAGCTATGAACCGGTACTACCTGCACACTGCTGGCGAAGTACTCCATCAGCACACTGGGCACTTCCGCCAGGTCGGTAGCGCAGCGCGTGCCCGACACGTGCTGGTGCCTGGCGCGGCCCAGCATGGAGTGCAGCGCGTGGCCCACCTCGTGGAACAGTGTTAGTATATCGTAGCTATGAACCGGTACTACCTGCACACTGCTGGCGAAGTACTCCATCAGCACACTGGGCACTTCCGCCAGGTCGGTAGCGCAGCGCGTGCCCGACACGTGCTGGTGCCTGGCGCGGCCCAGCATGGAGTGCAGCGCGTGGCCCACCTCGTGGAACAGTGTTAGTATATCGTAGCTATGAACCGGTACTACCTGCACACTGCTGGCGAAGTACTCCATCAGCACACTGGGCACTTCCGCCAGGTCGGTAGCGCAGCGCGTGCCCGACACGTGCTGGTGCCTGGCGCGGCCCAGCATGGAGTGCAGCGCGTGGCCCACCTCGTGGAACAGGTTGTCCACGGCGCCGGGCGACAGCAGCGCGGGCCCCGAGCGGTGCCCGCCCGATAACGACAGCATCACTACCACTATTGGGTTCTGAAATATACAACATAGATTCAGTTCGAAAGCCCATTTACGTCTTCAGATGGGGCTGCTTTTAACTGTGGCAAGCCAAGATCGTTGAGGAATAATGTCATAATGACCGTATGGTAGGCGGATTGGAGATCGCTTAAAATGACAACTAACTTTGAGCTACATCGTTACTGCTGCCCATCCATCAGCTATATATCCCTTAGTCGCTTCTTACGACACCCATGGAAGACATGGGATGGTGTATTCCAAGTCGAAAGCCACATGGCTTAACATTGATTTATTTTGGACTAGAGAACTCTGCTAAATTAGGTTAGGAACTCCGACATCTTCCAGTTGTGCTATACCAAGTTTGTAACCATCCTGCCTTGAAACGCTAGTGTAGAATAAAGATCGCATAATATACAATAATCTGACAAGATGCAAAGGCCAGCGATGAACTCTTAAGAGCACAAAGTGGAGCGACCCACATGGAAAAAGAAATTTGGACAGACCACAAAAACGATGGGAAGACGAAAAAATATCGATAGAGGGAAAAACTGGGTCGAGATATCACATTAAAGAGCAAAATGGGAGAAATTGGTGGAGGCCTATACCAAGGGGTTCCTATCTTTATATATAAAAACTTGAATTTTTTCTGGCAAGATTTTTTAAGGGTAGGGGTAGGGGTAGGGTAGGTGTAGTGTAGGGGTAGTGTAGGGTAGGTGTAGGGTAGGTGTAGTGTAGGGGTAGGGTAGGGGTAAAGTAGGGGTGGGGTAGGATAGGGTAGGGGTAGACACTGCATTAACGAAGTCTCTCCGGGCCAGTTCATTTTATACAAATGTTTAGGTCTTTTTTTATCGATTGAAGCAGCACGAAGTCTGCCGGGTTAGCTAGTAGTAATATATAAAATGAATGTGAAAACTAACATTAACATCTCAAAATTGAGATTAATAAAATTCGACCACCGACAGGATTCGAACCTGCATCTTAGGTTATTTTGAAACGTAGAATATGGTAAACTTTTCCGTAAGTATTCAAAATATTTAAAAAATTTAAAATATGGGCGGTGTTACCATTTAATATTGAATACCAAATGTAACTTTGGAGATATTTGTCAAAGTAATGCGGATCATTACCGATAGATGGCACTAACGTCCCCCTTAGAGACGTGTTACAAAGAGATTAATAAATTTCGTTGACCGGCTGTGGTTCCACCGTAGCCTAATTGGTTAAGGCATAAGGGGCTAAACCTAAGATGCAGGTTCGAATCCTGCCGGTGGTGGTTGAATTCTATTAATCTCAATTTTAAAACATAGTATATGGTAAACTTTTCCGTAAAGTATTCAAAACATTTAAAAATAACATTAACGTCGCCTACACTTAAAGTTACGAACATAGATAGAATTAAGAAAATATGTTCTAACAACATAGTTTTAAGGTTTATGGGAAATAAAAAAGGCTTTATTATTATTTTATACCATAACTAGCGACCCGCCCCGGCTTCGCACGAGTGCAATGCGGATGTATCATACATATAAACCTTCCTCTTCAATCACTCTATCTATTTAAAAAAACCGCATCAAAATCCGTTGCGTAGCTTTAAAAATTTAAGCATACATAGGGATATAGGGACAGAGAAAGCGACTTTGTTTTATACTATGTAGTGATGGGTTGATCAACATAATATACTGACCTGGTAACTACCGTCAGGCAACAACTTGCCGCCTTGTATGGTGAAGTGGCAGTCTTGGTGTGGTTTGCCGGGCCTTTCGTACAGGTCGCAGTATATATGTCCTAGTAACCCTTCCTTTTCGTGTACCACTGCTAGTTTGTAAACGTCCGGTGACCATGATTCACCTAAGAGAAAATTGGAAGTATTTAGTAAAGGTATAAAGGACAAACTCGCAACAGGTTGAAAAAAAAAAACTAAAGAGCTTCTCGTGCTAAGCGAAAATGCTTGTGTTACGGGTGGATTCACGTCAGTAGTGTAATGGGTGGGGTTCAACCGGCGACCTCAAGATCACAAGTCCGACGCTCTAGCTATGTTGCCTACGCCCTAGGGCTATGTTTGATGTTTTATGGTTGGTTGAGGGTAGTCCCTCAACCAACCAGACCTCCGTGCCTCGGACAGCCCGTTAAGCCGTTGGTCCCGATTGTTATAACATCATCTATAATAATCGTATATCAAGGAACGGGCAGCAGCGTTTCCTTGTGTGGTACAACATAATACTGCGGTCAACAACCCGCCTGATAAGCGTGGTGACTATAGCAAATACCCTCCCTCGGTAGGAGGCCCATGCTCAACAGTGGACGTTTTACGAGCTGATGATGATTTTTTAGAAACAATAAAAAAATCACTGTAAAAACATTTTATTTTACCTGGCAGCATTTCTTCAGACTTCAAGCTGATACCATACAACTCCTCACACAGCATGTTCAAGCCCTCCATACACCCGCCCAAAGAGAAATACGGGCTGAAATCCGAGTTAGCCACATTCAACAGTTGCGTCTTAGCTTTGTGCGTATAATATGGAGTGTCCCAGCACATTACACGGTCTTGGTACGAGTTTTCTTGTAACTTCATTCGGAGCATTGTGTCGAAATCCATCTTGGCTCTGTCGTATAGGTTGTCCGATAGTATGTCTAGGAATTGCCGCACGTTGGACGATGTCTCCATTGTGCTGGCTTTTATGGCTCTGCAAAAAAATGACCGGATTAGGCGCAGCAATTTTTCTTCTTTTTCAGACATGTGCCACGATGATTTTGTTAGTTTACCGGGCAATATGTGGTGTATGTGCCGGGTAAACTGTTTGAGCTTCACGGTTTCAGCAGTTTACCGGGTCGGGCAATATACACGAGCTTCAAGGCCTCAGAATTAATAAATTAAATGGTTTATAACTAAAAACTTAGCAACCTGCGCAAGATAGCGTCTCTATAAGGTTTAGATCTCAGATCAGGGCTATCGCTGGCGGGGGGATTAAGGAATTATGACTTTTATATTGTTGGGGGCCAAAATCGGCAATATTACAGTAGAAAGAGATCAGTTCTAGAGGGTAATAACTAACATGCAATAGTAGGATAAAGAAGTAGTACGTAAGCTATTGCAGTAAGAAACTAGGGAGACTGTTAAAAGCCCTATTTCGAAAAGCTGTCAGTATGTTTACGCAAAGCAAAACTACAATATTTCTATAAAAGAAACGTTCCTACCTGTCAGCGTAGCAGTCAAACCCGCAGATAGAAGCCATCTCATGTCTAGCGTCCAGCGTGGTGGACAACAACGCGTGTTGCTGTTCGTCGGGCGCGAGGTACAGCCGGTACGCGGCTTCTCTCGCAGCCGCCTCCCCGCACTCCGCGTACACACCGCTCACTATTATATTGTCACCGTCGCTGCTGAAACTAAAAGATTATTTTGCAATAAGAAGCTATAAAATCCAACGAAATTGAATTTATAAATGTGTAAATTTAAATAATAGAGAGACATGCCATATCCATGCCACGAAATGCACATTAAAACCATTGGTTCCGATTGTTGCTGTCCGATTGCGTATATCAGGGAATGGGCAGCAACGTTTCTTTGTGTGTACAACATTATACTGCGGTCACCAACCCGCCTGCCGATTATGACTATGGCATAATAATGGTAGTGAGATCTGATCCTAAGGTCTTCGTCTTAATACTGAAATGTTTATTAGTCGCTGGATCGAGACGAAGGTCACGTGTACAAGTTTTATAAGCGAACTAACTGTAACTGTTTTTTTAATAATCAAGATTTTTCGTTCTGAAAATAAAAAAAATATTGAAAAATACTTCAATTTCTAACTTACAACTGTCTAACATTAGCAGGCACCGCAGACCTCGGAACTCTCCTCGGCTTAGCAGCACCAGCCATGAACCTCTGCCCAGTCTGCAGTATCAGATCATTGAGTCCCACCACCCTTTGTCTCTGGGCCTCAGGCAGCTGAATACCGCTCTGTTCAAAGTCAAATAGGAACAACTCGGCTAAATGCTGGTCCCCTGAAGTGCCTCGCTTTACTGAGTCTCGAAGTGCTTCGTAAAGACCCTTGTGTGTGTTCAATCTAAGAAGATAAGAAACAAATAAAATACCCTTTCTGTAGTTAACTTTGTTTAGCGTAATTTGGGCACAGAAAACTCCCATCGATTCGGGAAAAAGGCAAAGTATTAACTTAAGTGTAGAAGTGTAGCTACTATCAGTTTCTATTCTATTACTCCCATAGGCTTCAGAGGCCCCAAAGTGTTGCAATAAGTTGCTATATCTCCCCCTATATATTTCGATATGCATGTCTAAGCGACTAGTAAGGTTCCACCAAGGACTAACCTATTTTCGTATTTTTTATTATGAAAAAAAATAGTTTCGACACAAAATACCGAGGTAGGTATCTATCTTCCTCGGTATTATAATAACATTGTTGTTATATTTCCTTTTTTGTTGCTAAAACTGTCAACAACATAATGCTCGTGTTATCTTAAGACAAAAATTTTCCCTACAGTTTGTATTTGAAACGCTCAAGTAAACAGAACAGCACGAAAATTTGCATGTGCTAAAACGAGACAGTCATATGTTCAAGTGTGTCAATTAGTTTAATTTCGTGGTGAAATTTTTCAAATGGAGGTACCGTATCTAATTTTTTTAACATACATAAGATTTTCACTTACTTCTCCACAACTCCGCTAACACTAATGCAGGCGTCTTCAGCTGCGCTCGCAAAGTGTGACTGTGGGTGTGCTATCCTCACAAACTCGGCCAGATCTGCCACTTTGCACAGAGTATCCGACAACTCATCAAATATCTCCACCATTGGCCGAGTGGGGTTGGACGTTGCCTCCTCTATCAAACGATCGGTTGAAGCTATGGCTTGCTCTTTTAGCATGTGGAAACCTTCGAAGCTTATGAGTTCCGGTTTGTTGAATAGACCCTGAAATCATTTAATAATAAATATTTATGATGAATGCGCGAAGAGCATATTATGCGCTTGTAATAGTGCAAATTTTAATGGATATTATTGTTATGCTGTTTTTGGCAAGTATTGTGCACAAAAAGCTTTTGCATATAATGCAATGCCAAAATTTTGCAACAATCATCATCAGCCCGTAAAACGTCCACTGCTGAACATGGGCCTCCTCCCGAGGGAGGGTATTTGCCATAGTCACCACACTTGGCAGGCGAGTTGGTGACCGCAGTATTATGTTGTACCACACAACGAAACGCTGCTGCCCGTTCCTTGCTATACGATTATTATAGATGATGTTATAATGATCGGGACCAATGGCTTAACGTGCTTTCCGAGGCACGGAGGGTAGTACCTCAGCCAACCAGACCCAGAAAGAAATCTTAGAATTTACACAAAGGTTTATTTGTATATTATGATTTTTTTATATATTAGAATTTACACAAAGATTTATTTATATTATAATTTATAGAAAAATTCTTTCAGCGTTAGAAAGTTTCACTATCCCCGGATGACATAGGCTATATTTAATTATGAAGTTCCCACGAGACCGGGAGTTACGCGAGCGAAATCGCGCGCGGAAAGCTAGTGTGATATATTTTGAGACTATTGAGCAATTTCACGTATACAACTCTATTCCTGAATATAATATATAATTTAATCGATAAACAAGTAAACCACCTTATGAAAATATTACAACAAGATTTAAAAGATACATTCAGATGTTTTATTGTGATGTTGTTTTAATTGCCACAATCACAAAGCAGAGTAATCCAATTTGCAATTGCATTAATAAAACTAAACTTTAAAAGGTTTCCTTTTTCACAATTTAAAATGAACAATAAACTTACTGTCCTTTCTCTCAATGACTCAAACATGGGTCTTGAAGTAGGTCTGGTGTTGAATGCTGTAGCCAACGGGGACCAGGTACTGACACACCGTCCATGCCTCCGTTTCCGAGTGTGACGTAACACCCACAGTGGCTTCAGTAACTTCATGTTTAATTCTTAACTTCAAAAGAGAAAATATAACAAATATACATTTAACTAGTTAATTAATTTAGTAGCAACCCGCCATGGCTTCGCAAGGATGTAATACTGATGTATGATACATACAACTTTAATGTGATAGTGACACAAAATAAGGTTATGATTCAAGACAAATTGATCCGCAATACCATGCAAAATTCATTATCGTTGAGTTACACATTTTATTTTGTGTCACTATTACATTAGAGCAGCAAATAACCTTTCCTTTTCAATCACTCTATCTATCTATTAAAAATTCCGCATCAAAATCAAAAACTGACAGACAGTGCGAAGCAACTTTGTTTACTATGTAGATTATATTATTATACTGTGTTGTAGTATCCTACTAATATTATAAATGCGAAAGTTTGTATATGTGGATGTATGTATGTTTGTTATACTTTCATGCAAAAACTACTGAATGGATTTTGCTGAAACTTTCCATGTGGATAGTTTATAAGCTGGATTAACATATAGGCTAAAAAATATCACGCTCCAACCCACTGAAGCAGAGTGAGGCAGGAAACCGCGGGGCACAGCTAGTATAGAATAAAATATACAATAGATATTTAATATTAATACTGCATTCAATAATATTATGGCTTTACCATAGAGATATGTGCACTTTTTAAATGGTGAATTTGTTATAGAACAAACATTGCCATAATATTCCTAAAACAATGTTATATGAAAATAATGGCTATGATGTGTTATATTTAAAGCTTTACCTGATAATATAAAAAACTACCATCAAATTAATTACAATAATAAATAAAAAATGTTTAATAGAACACTACTTTTACTTAGTGACCAAACATTAATGCATTATATGGTTTTCAATTTAAATTCAATTACATATTTATATTGTCATCTTTCTTTCACTCAATAATTCATATTTGGATGTTAAAGATTCATCAATAATAAACTGTTCCAATACTTATCTAAACTGTTACATAAGAAAAACTGTGCACAGGACACTAGTCCTTTAACACACAGATTTTTTAAGTCCCAAAGAAAATGCTTTTTTTGGTGTTTTCTTTGCTTCTCATTGTGCCCTGAAGCGTATACTCCAACTACTGACTTAAAATCCGCCCCTAAGACTACCCAATGACCTAGTCTTAATATATATTGAGAGTGTAAATAATGTTGTTAAGTAAATATATAGGTATATCTATGTGTAATATTTTTCAATAGTTAGAAGAATTTCCTACTAGCTAACATCTACATAAATTCAATGAGGATACAATATAAGCTATTGTTTTTTTATTTTGATTTATCACAATCTGCTGACTTTTTCAGAAATTTTTGAAGCTTGCGCGAATTTTTGACTTTTGCGGGGGACTCTGTTTTAGAGGATGGTTGTATAAAAGTTTCAATTTGTGGTTAGAATGCAATTATAAATAAAAGTCGAGTTGACACCATTTGCTAATGGTAGTTCATATTTTTCAAGAATATGTATACAAAAGGTTTAATTTCTCTGTATACACATAAAGTTATTGAAGCGGCGGAATATTCCTTTCACACGAGGTCAGATTTTGTTTCAATAAATCTGCAAATTTAATTCAATTTTCCCAATGATAGTGGTTGTGTAAGTTGTGTGAGTTTTCACTTACCCGATGAACAATTTAATCCTGAAAGTAATAGCTTAGCATCAACTGATTAATCAACTTTCTGTTTTAATATATAATTACCAACGTTCGAAAGAATTAATGTAAATTTTTAATAAAATAATTTCAATTCAATTTTCGGTTCAATGACATTTTGCGAGTACGAAATTTGACAGTTGGACGACCGGTGTTGCCAAAGATTCTTACTTAAAAATGTAGTTTTAAATATTTTTTAGGAAAAAGCAAAACGACACAGTTTAATTAATAAAGGTCAAAAATGTTAACATTCCCATAATTTAATATCTCTTGCGTCTTTGCTTGCCACTCTGATAAGCAGATGGTAAGTTGGTAGGCTTATAATATTTTTTAACACTCCTGTTGAAAGAGTTTATATTACATAGTACTCTCGAAAAACTTTGTTTTATAATTGTGAAAGAATTTATGAATTCGGTCCAGTAGTTCCGGAGCCTATTTAAAACAAACAAGCAGGCAATAAAATCTTTCCACTTTATAATATTAGTATTAGTATAGATATAGATAGATGTAAAAAAGCGGTTTTACAAGATCCCTCGTCTTGTTTGACATAACTGACATAAGCAACCATAATATCACTGATATAGTATTAACCTCAGAATCAGTATAAGCATAGAAACCAGGCTAATTTTGGTTTGTAGCAACAGCAAAAATCTTCTTTTGGTCTCGCTCTAATTAATACATGTTTTACTTAAGAGCGAAAGAGTCAGTGATTATTTTAATAGCTTACATTGTTGCAAGGTTGTCCACGCCAAATTTAAAAGTGACCTCTTTTTTGACATTTGTGACTTCTTATTATACGGCTGTGCATGAAAGTAGTAACTTGACATATAAACGTCATACAAGGTGACTTAAACTGATTTTAGTCGCATTATTTATGTACATTGTTTACATTTGTGTATTCGCTGCAGCAGTGAATAATTTTAACGATTTTGCGACGAAAATAAATTAAATTACAATTATTGTAGGTATATGTTGTAGATTATAACTAACAAAATATCGTGTAATATTGAAGGATGCGTTTCACATTCCGGAAAGAAGCAAAATGATCCTGTTTGTGTAACATTTCATCGGTAAGTTTATATCTTTATTATTTGGTAAATGTGTGATATAAAGTCGAAAAATCTTATATCTTATAATAATATAACATGGATATTTCAAGTTTCAACATGTAAAACATAGCTTAGATGGGATTTTAATCACAATACGTATATTTGATTCGAAATGTTTTTAGGTTACTACTGTTACTAGTGATGTAGGTATCGAAAGTATCGATATGGTAAAAATTGAAAACTTAGATTATATCAAAATAGCGGTAACCGCTATTTTTATTAATCTAAAGGTAATAGTAGAAAATTTTATTTGTTAAGATTTTGCCACTTTATTATTTAACAGGCAGTAAGTAGGAAAGTTGTATAAAAATATAGAGAAGTTATAATGGTAGTTTATGTTTTAATACAGATTTCCCCAGAACTAAAATTATAGAAATAAGTGGATACGACGTGTTGCTACTGTTGCTAGATAGGATTGGAAATGGAAAAAACACAGTCGAATTATTTCAACTATTTTATGTAAATTAATTTATCTCTAACACAAATGTTAAATGGAGGCGATTAAAAAATAATGCTTTGTCTATATTACAGTTGCCCATTTTAAATTCAAGGGTAAAAGAATAGATCACTTGATAAAATTATTTATTATTTATTTAGATGGGGCCGAAACGCCTCCACCTCCGCGGCGCGGCCTCTAGCCACTCCTACCATTTCCGGAGGGTTTACACCCTTCGGGAAGGGATCGCGGCCAAAACGCGCCCCCTCACACCTCCAGCGGCCAAATGCTGCGGCCAAAACCTCCGCCTCAAGGTCCCACGGATGAGACCCCGCAAGGAGGCAGGCCGCGTCAAACGCGACCGTGCGGTAGGCGCGGGATGCCCTGATAACCAATGTGTTTAATGCCCTAATATTGAAGTTACCTAGTTGCTTAATTTATAAATTAAGCAAGAATAATCTAAGCTATAGTTTTAACATTGTGATTCTGACAAGTATAAATAACTAAGCGCCGAATAAAATCATTTATGTTGTTTATTTAAATAGTTTTTCTTATTTATATCTATGTCACATTCCTGTGCGAATTCGCTCGCGTAGCTACCGTTCCCTCAGGGACTTTTTAATTAAATATACCTCATCTAAATATAATGTACCTATTATTGTTACGGTTATACTTATTCTGAGCATAATATGACATCTTTGACAGTCGGATAGAATTAGTGTGATAAGACTAAATTCAACTCTACCAATAACTATAAAAATATTACGAAATATCAAATACTTAGAATATCTAATAGAAAATTTCATAATTCATTCATTTTAACTATAATACTTTCCCTCTTGTTGCATATCTCGGTATAAAACGCCGAGATATTTTTAATTTTTCGCGCC
Source organism: Nycteola revayana (assembly GCA_947037095.2). Classification (NCBI taxonomy): domain Eukaryota; kingdom Metazoa; phylum Arthropoda; class Insecta; order Lepidoptera; family Nolidae; genus Nycteola; species Nycteola revayana. The sequence continues at coordinate 21,319,141 of OX344843.2, forward strand.
AAAACCGAACGCGCGGAAAATATTTTGCTCATTTTATTTTATTTGCAACACTACTACGCAGTCAAGTCAAAATGAGAATCAAGTCATTGCATTAGATTTAGTTTTATTATTTTCTTTGTTATTTAGACCACCTGTAACATCTATGGCCTATACATATTTCGCCGGTTTATATATTAAAATATCAACAATGTCTACCTACGTGGTTTGCTGAAGATTTCTGTAAAAGTGTTTTATTGTGTGATAAAAGTTTAAATTTACTTGTTCCAATGGTTAGTTTCAATTACATTTATGGACTTGGCGGGTTATTTTAAAGAAGTGTTGTTATTTTATTGGTTTTTATTTTAGTCGACCCCACCGCCGTCGCAGCCGCGCCGTTCTTCTAGTGAAAAGAAGGTTGCTTCACCATCGAGTATTGTGACCAGAAATGGTGCTCGCAAGGCTAAAATACAAACGCGTGCGGTGTCCGCCGGGGCTAAGGTAATCAATTATGTATTGCAGCGATCTGCCCACTCTCATGTCGAAGTGATGTCATTATAATATAGCCTTTGTGGTTATGTAAATTTCTGTACACAAACACTAAATTGCCAATCAAATATGTTGTTACATATTTATGAAGTAACAATCAAGATGACTGATTGATTCTTGATGAATGGAAATATTGTCAATTAACATTACCTGTATTGCATTTAATAGGAATAGCCAGTATATAAACTAAAAATATATTTTTTAACTTATGGTTTATTTTTGATCCAAATTAGATTTTATACTACTTACAGTCGTTGAAACATGACTGAACAAGTTCTATCACACTACAATGTTGTATAAGCCAAACACTTTTAAACTAAATCTGGGTTATGCATTGACACTTCATTAATCCCATCCTTAAAGGCACTTAGATTCCCTGCAAACTAAGAGCAAGCCATAGATAGATGATAACGACATGCTATATTACAATCTTATTCATAAAAATAGTTATTTAACAGCCAATAACAATAAAGTTAAAATAACAATAAACAGAACAACAATACCAGTCTTAGTCCAAAAATAATGGTTGACTTATTTCTACATGTAACCACACTACTGTAATCTCATACCAACCAACAATTACTGTGCTATCATCAAGTTTTTATCGTATTTGTAGATTATAAACATAAAGTCCTAAGAAAATACACTTCAATGTTATCATTAGTGTTATCTAGACCGTGTAATAAGACCGTTGTCTATATCAACTGAAAAGTATGTAATTATTTTCACAATAAAATACGATAATTTATTTATTCCATTTGTATATACACAAAATCATATGGTTATGTGTTTTTGTTCGAGTTATTTGATATTATTTATTATGTTAAACAAACATATCTATTTAATGTAATATAAATATTGCGTGTGATTTATATTCTTTTCAAGGTTAAAATATTATATTATCTAGTTAGAAGCTAAAATTACCTGCAATTCACGCAAATAGTTGGTAGAAGTAAAATCAGCTGTAGGCCAATGGCTAGAGGGTGTCAGACTTGCAATCATGTGGGTGCCGGTTTGATTCCCTCTTATTGCACTTCTGACATGAATACACTCGTAAAACAAACATTTTAGCTTAGCATGAATGGTTAACAATAATACTAGTAGTGAACATAAAATCTGCTAGTAATATTAAAAAAAAAACTTAAGAAGCTGGAATAACTATTTGGTCTTAGTTTGGGTGAGCCTTGTGTCTATGAATTTTTAAATTTTAAAGTCCCCTGTTAAATACTTTGATTTATTTTTGTATAAGACAAATTGCTTTTAAAACAAAAGAATTTAGTTGTACAATTGTTTCAAGAAGGTGTGACTATTGTCTATTCTAAAGTACATTGCAATAATTGTCATTGTAGAAGTGATTCTTTTATTTATTAAGTAAATTTATAATTAGATTATAATTTTCCTTATTTTTATATTATTGTATACTTAATCATTTATGTATTTCTGTAACTTGACATTCATTTGTACTGTTCTAGATAGTGGTCGCGTTAAATTTTTGTGGTACTCATCACACTCAAGATCTAAATTATATACATATTAGAAACAAAATCTCCTTTTCGTTTCTAAAAGTTTGACATTCTGTCTAAAACTCTAACATTGGCAAAATTGTGGAAGTCTCTGCAGAAAGTCCATAAGAAAAAAACTGAACTGAGCTGTACATGATTCTCAATTTGTTCCAGCCTTCAGCATCTGTTATAGCAGCCAAGCGCAAGGCTCAACAGAAGAAAAAACACACGGTTGATACTGAGATCAGGGATCATTATCAATCTGTAAGTTCTTAATTTTGTATCTATAATATTATTATAAAGACAGAACATTTGTTTTTTTTAAAACAAGTTTTATACTTGTTTAAAAAAGAAACCAGACTGGCATTACAAAGTAAAGTCCACATGACATCAGGGATTATTGTCTCTAGTGTGGTAGCTGTTTTTTTTAAATAAAATAATTATACATTCCAATTGTAGGTACTTATTTGAAATCCACTTCATTTTAAGTGATAACAAAATTTGTTCAGTAAAATGCTAATAACAAAATTTACATAAGTGTTCCATCTGAAATTAAATTTTATGGTGCTTCATTATAAAATGTAATGTTTATTGCTTTGTAAATAAATGTTTATGATATGCTAACATTGTGTCTTACACTGTATGTGTTACATAATTATAACACGACCAATATTATATTGTGACATCATACAATTTTATGTAATTTACAAGCATTTTGAATTGGAAGTGGTATATAATTGAATATGTATAATTTATTATGGTATACATTTCAAAAATATTATTAATTACTTATTAAGTTACTTACTTTAATAAAATATTTTTTGATTTTTGGAGAAACAATCTTTTGCTTCCTCCTCTCTTCTAAATTGCAGTGCTTGACAGGGTCCATACTTTGTACTGGTTTTGTCTTTGCAATAACTAATTTTTAGTGTGTGCAATAATTAAAAAAAAAGAAGAAAGAATATGTAAATGTAATTCAACTATATCAACCAAAAAACAATTTATAAATAAGTTGGTTAATGGCACACAATTAGAATTGTATATTGCTGATTTGACCTATTTAAACTTGGGCAATCTAAACATCAAAGTCAAGTTTTCGAATTACACATCTTAATAGTAATATAATAATAATATGTAACAATAATATGTGTTAGTCTGTATATAAATAGCAGGATTTTATTTGTAGCAGCTGAGTAACATAAAAACAAATATTAAGTAGATTTCATTTATTTGATAAAGCATTGCACTTTAAGAATACTATACTGCATTTAGATTACTTTGGAAATGTATATGATTTATTAGCAACATCCCGCCGTCTGGTGCTGATTTAGATCACAATCAACCTGTCGTATTAGTATGTTTTATAGGTATTAGGTTTATATTCTGCTAGCTGTTGGTGCTCAGCATTGCTCGTCAACATTTTTGACATATCCCATAGGTATTTCCAATATTTTTTTTCATACAAAAGTTGACCTCAGAATTACGAATACAATATATTAAAAATCTGCCGAATTTGTAATGTCGTTTTCAAGTTATACGCGCACATATCTAGATGTTTGCGATAAATTTTTATTTCTAGTCTTCAGAAGCATTTGGTCGTAAGTGCCAGTTTACGATAAAGGCACATCCGACTTCATGCGTCTGAGATCTAGATTTATATAAATATGTCACAAATATGTCGCAAATGCCACCCAAAACCATTTAGTGTTTGCTTATAGTAGGGGAGCCCATGCGGGGATTTCGGGATTTACTAAAGCGCGGCAGATTAATATACAGGGGGATACCTTGTACCCGGTTAAGTACCTCCACAAAACATGAGGCCCATATATAAGGCCGCCCGTGAAGGATACAGGATCAGATTAGTAAAAAAAAATTGACCATCAGAAATTCTCGAGCGCGTCAGATTAAGGTAGGGTGAGTTAATTACATCCTAAAAAGTGTATATTCCACTAATCTGACAATTTGAGAGTGACGTAAAAAAGGGGAGGGCAACAAAGTTGTAAAAAAAAAACGTCATCTCGACATTCTCGAGCGTAGCTAAATTTTTTTTATTTTGAAGGAAATAATTCAAGAATAATGAAAAATATATAATCTGACGATTTCCGCAAGCCGAAATAACAAAAATTCGTCGATAAAGTTAAATGCGTGCAGCTGCGTTATGCCTACATTTCCTTCTCCGCGTTTCTATTCCTCTCTCACTCTTTCTCTATCTATTACTCTCTCACTCCGTCCCCACTCTGGTTTCTGTTGCCATGACTCCATCACAGCTGATCATAAAGACTCGTTCGTGGCATACTGTTTACAACGTGTTTCCAACGTTTTGGCTTTTAAAATAATGTAAAATAATGAATTTATTCAGCACTTAGGTATTTACATACACTTGTACTTGTCAGAATCACAATGTTACACAATTATTCTTATTATATTAATTAAACTAGATACTTAATTAACCGGTAGCAAATTGTAGGATATTACAGACAAAGTAGTCCGTCCGTCAGCTGGTCATTAATTCCTCTACCCATAATAAGTTTAAGTTCATATTAATTATTTTAGACTTTAATGGATCAATATAGAAAAAATTGGAAAAAAAAACATACAATTAAGTGGCACACACCTGGGGGCACCCTTAAGGGGTTAGGACCACGACCCAGTGGTACCACTGATACTGATGATTTTTTTGCTATTTTAATATTATTTGTGTGAATTAAAGTTTATAAATATTTAATATGAGTGACATTAATTTGAAATGTGTATTTTGTGGTGAAAGAAATTTACGGTAGAAACATTAAAAAAATGTGTGAATATTTTGGAATATCGTCGGAGCAAGCCGGTTATCCGAAAGTCTCGAGGATCATATGATAACCTCGAATTGTCGATGGAATCATCATTAAATGATTTATATCACGCACAGTGCTATAAATTATAATTATGCTATATTTAATATTACTCGCTTATAACTTTTGAACGACTAAACCGATCGGAATCTACTAAACGGCGTTCTAAATATTTCCCTCAAAATTAGATTTCCTGTGAATTTGAACCGATTCGGACCGATAGATTTTGAGAAATGGTGAAAAATCTCAAAAAAAATAAGAAAAACATTTCTTTTGAAAGTGTTTTTTTTGGAATAACTTTTAACCGGCTTTATCGATCAATTTCAAAAACTAATCCGCCTTTGAGCTTGAAAAACCACGTCGATCGCCTTATTCATTTTCAACCCTTAAATACAACCACCCGCATCATGCAAACGATCAGATTAACATACGTACATTATTAAAAATACGTAGGTCATTGATGCTATCAATATCTGACGCGCTCGAGGATGTCCATGCAACAGTTTTTTTTACATATTTAAAAATCTATAGCCGCTTCCCCCACCGATGTAAAGGTATATATCATATAACATTTTTTTCTTCTTATCATCTAAGCTTTGCATCCCAATAGGTCTCTACGACGCTCGAGTAAATCCCCATTTAGCCTCGTCGGCTCCCTTACTATTACTTGAGTAACAAATAGTCAAAGATCTTAATTTTCATATTCATCATATAAATAGAGGATTTTTTTTCTATATAGCAGTTCCTGTATGGTTCCACAAACTGGTTTTTGGTAGATTTTACTTACACTCAGCAAAATTGTGAATGTATGTATATTTATATTTTGTTCAGGTAAATGTACTTTCTCTCATGTAATGAAGATTATTGGTCACGGGTAATTAATCTGCATACTTAATAGTTGTGCTTTCTAACTGATTTAAGCACTTTATATTTTGAATGTATTGCTCAAAGTGAAAATATTTCCCAAATGAATTATTTTGTCAATACGTTTTCGGGTAGTATGTTTTTTTTATGGAAATGTGTACATAGACTAAATCATTTACTTGTAACAGAATATAGATAATTGTTTGCCACACTGGTAAGGCCAGTTATTTGGAAACGCCACCTTTTTTTTCTGACGGACATATATAGTTAGCCACGTGTGCTACTTCACCGGGCATAAAAGACACCACCAGAATCCGTTAGGCTCGGCGCAAATGGGCCACCGACCACAGCCACCGGTGGCCAGTATGCTAAGTGGCTGTTGCTGGCCACCGGTGGCTGTGGTCGGTGGCCCATTTGCGCCGGGCCTTAACAATAAAGTAAAACGGTCATTTTTAAAGATAGTTTTAATCTCGAAAAAATGCATAATTCCCTTCATTCGGAAATAACAATACATAACATTTGATGCATTATCGTATGCCAATATCTCACGTTATGAAAATACAAATTTATCAATTCAAAGTTTCAGTACCAACACTATCTTAAAAAATCGAGAAAAGTATTTACACGTAGGTATTGTGCTAGAAGCTAAAACTTTGCAGTTTACTACCTGCACTAAACTTTGCAGTTTACTACCTGTACTGCTTTTGACAGTTGAGTATGTTAAGGCGCAACGTTCGCCCTTTAAGTATTTACCGATGAATGGGAATATGGCATTTATAACTGTTATACTAAAATAATTGTTTATTTTGCAAATATAAAAATTAACAACTGGTCTATTGTTAATAAGTCTTAAAAGGTAATAGCATCAGTAGAACAAGGAATTTCAATACAATGATAACAGTAGAAAATTTAGATTACTGATATTCACTAGCTTTTTTCTATGTTTTTAACCAAATGGTGACTTTTCAGAGGTCTGTTATTGCCACTTACTTTCGCAAAATAAATAATGTTTAAATATTGCAGATAAGAAATGCCACTTTCCGACAATTTCTCCGTTAAATACCTGAAGTGCGAACGTTGCGCCTTAAAGATAATTACTTGCATTAATTACTACGTACGCCATTCAAACTTTTATTGATTTTGCCTTTACGTTTTAAGGTTTTTAGCAATTGAATTAGTCTAACAGCCATTTTTTTCATGTTTCCTTCCAGGCGATGGACTCGAAGCACAAAATTAAGGGTCCCACAGGCCTGGTGACAGAGCCGCGTATGGCGGAACATAAATGTCTCTGGGACGACAAGTACCCGGAGTGCCCTGAGCGACTTACTAGTGTTATTCAAAGGTAAACTTCTTTTTAATATTGTATACTAAACTCAACATTAAATATCTGAACCGTAGAATATACACGCGAAGGACCTCATTTTTGCAGTTGCGAATATACTATGATATGTGCGTGGAAACCTACTGTTATGAAACAGAAAAACGTAGACGGCGACTTTTCTTTTGATTGTTTTGTTAAGATAATGCTTATGTAAAATTTTCCCAACAATTTCCCATTTTGGAACTTGGAACTATCCAATGCCCTGGTAGACCCGAAGTCCAGCAGGCCGGTGAACTGTAATGTAAATCAACAGTTGCATCAAACTCCCCTAAACACCTAAAATTCATAATCCCTCAATCTCTCCGTCAGCGACCGCCCTGAGCCTCATGGCTAATGGCATAAAATTCTGTCCGAAAAAAAAGTGGAACCTAAAATAGTTTAATAATTTATTTTCCTAGACAACATATTAAAACTTTAAAATTTTTTCGTTGTCTCGGTCCATAGGAAGAACTGTTGACAGAGATCCCTGTTTATAGATAGCACTTCTACTTATATATAGCCTCATATCAAAATGTGAAGTCTCGTATCACTCCGCGATACATAGCATAGGGATGACTTTATTGAAAAGACATGTTGCGTTTTTAATATAATTGTATTTTTGTAGGGAAAAATAAAATGTATTATTTCTCTAACGTAATCATTATACGTAACTTTATCTTTTATCTTTAGCATTTTATATAACTTTCACATTCCAGGTGCCATGAATTAGATCTAATCTCGCAATGCGAACAGTTCCCGCCGAGAGCGGCCACTAAAGAGGAACTATGTGTGTTACACTCGCCATCTGTATACGACATGATGGAGACCACCCATCAGAACAATGACGTGGAGTATTTGGAACAATTGTCCTCGAAGTACGACGCTGTGTATATTCATCCAGTAAGTGATTTACTTCTATAGATAATATTTTAAACAATTTGTTTATATACAACCATTTGTAGCGGAATAATGTCGAAATATGTTGCTAGAGTCGATTCATATTCGCGCAGAGTTTCAAAACTCCAGCTTAAATGTTAACGTAGGGAAGTCGCAAAACGTCTCCCTAAAACCCACACAATATATCGTAAACTCACTCATGCGACCACCTTCTATTCCAGACTTCCCACGAGCTATCCCTGCTCGCAGCAGGGTCCACCATCGACCTCATAGACCGTGTGGTAGAAGGTTCCATACAGAACGGAGCGGCTCTCATACGGCCGCCCGGACACCACGCCATGCGCAGCGAGCCGTGCGGGTACTGCTTCTACAACAACGTGGCACTCGCCGCCAGGCATGCCCTGGATAATAGAGGACTTCGAAGGTAAACAACAGACTGATTATAAGCCACGCCCATGATTATGTCCATACCCACACCTATGCCCATTTTTATACCCATATCTATCGTAAAAAACAGATAGAGAAGCGGCGTGACATGTGCAACTGTCAATTTCGTAAAATGCCATGTCATAAAATCTGAAAAGACTGTTACTCGATAACTGAGCTTTTTAATGGAGAAAGAATTGTTTGAACCAGTCCAGAAATCATCTCCATTTTTTTATCTAATATATAAAATTCTCGTGTCACAGTTTTCGTTGCCATACTCCTCCGAAACGGCTTAACCGATTTTGATGAAATTTTTTGTGCTTATCCGGTATCTATGAGAATCGGCCAACATCTATTTTTCATCCCCCTAAATGTTAGGGGTAGTCCACCCCTAAATTTTTATTTTTATTTTTCAGACAAAGTTAGGGGTAGATTAGAGGTAGGTGTAGGGTAGGGGTAGGGTAGAGGTAGGGTAGGGGTAGTGTAGGGTAGGGGTAGTGTAGGGTAGGGGTAGTGTAGGGTAGGGGTAGTGTAGGGTAGGGGTAGTGTAGGGTAGGGGTAGTGTAGGATAGGGGCAGTGATGGGCGTAACTAGTTACTTAAGTAATCTGATTAATAATTGAATTACATAATAATTTGATTAAAATGTAATCTAATTACATAATAGTTCAATTACATTGTAATTCAATTACTTTGGATGTGCTATGAAATTAATTGCAATGTATTTAATTACAAAATAATTTAATTACAATGTAACCTAATTACATAGTATTCAATTATATTGTAATTGTAAAAACGTTGAATTTGAAATGTCGCATGCTTGCATCGCATGGCTGCGATGTAGGTAGGTACTGCAAGTTAGAACCGTACGGCGCGGCGTCATCGGGAAGTAGTAAGGATATGTGCGGGGTCGCGGGGGGGGGGGGGGGGGGGGTATTTTACTTAATTTATTATTTCCTAAAATACTGAATTTCCTAACTACTTTCCTGTACTTAAATAAAAACTAATCAGCAAAATTTAAGAGAAAAATCGAGAAAACCTACATAAAATTGAGCACGATTTTTCTTTTGCAAATTGTGTCGATTCTACATTAGCCGAAGGAACTTTGTTCCTACCTAGTGTCCCACGACACCATTAAGTTTTTTTATAAGATGCAGGTTTCCCATCACAGCCATTACTAATATAAATGTGTAATTACGTTTTATCATCTTACTTATAATATGTAGGTAATCTGTTATAATGTAATCTGTTATAATGTAATTAGATTAAGTTGCAATTAAATTACTTTGTATTTAATTACAGTAAGTACTCATTGTAATTAGTTACTTAAGTAATCTGTTTGAAAGTATTTTAATTACAAATTACAATGTAACTGTAATTTGTAATTATTAATCTAATTACTTTTTGCCCATCACTGGATAGGGGTAGTGTAGGGTAGGGGTAGTGTAGGGTAGGGGTAGTGTAGGGTAGGGGTAGTGTAGCGTAGGGGTAGTGTAGGGTAGGGGTAGTGTAGCGTAGGGTTAGTGTAGGGTAGGGGTAGTGTAGGGTAGGGGTAGTGTAGGGTGGGGGTAGTGTAGGGTAGGGGTAGTGTAGGGTATGTATCGATTGAGGCAGTACGAAGTCTGCCGGGTCAGCTAGTGTAAATGTATAATTGTCTATAGTATACAAACATATAAAATGAATAAACAATTAGATTATTATCTATATAAAGGTGTCTATGATACTCAGGAAATCAGAACGTGCACTTGGTAACGGTTTTTATTTAAATTATAATGATTCAATGCTAGCATAAACCTAATGAAAATATATCCAAATAAAATAATATCCATTATATATTTTAACTACTTATTTTCTTCCCTAAAAAAAATAATTGATTAAAAATTGTCTATTTTTCAGGATATTAATAGTGGATTGGGATGTCCACCACGGCCAGGCTACACAGCAGATGTTTTATAATGATCCAAGGTAAATATAAATAAAATATACAAAAAAAAAATCCTATTAAAAGTATGTGTATTTAAAATAAAAGTGCTACACACTGGATGGTAAACAAATAATTTACCGGGTGGATAGAATCTGAGCCTTTCAAAAGGGTCATATTATTTTAACATTCTATAATAAAGTTTTTATTTTATTTAAACTAGTTTATGCGCGTTGTTTCCCCGCGTAACTCGCCGTTCCCGTAGGAACTTCATAATTAAATATAACCTATAGCTTTCCTCGATAAATGGGTTAACAATGAAAGATTTTTGCAAATCGAGTTCTTGAGATTAGCGCGTTCAAACAAACAAACTCTTCAGCTTTATAAATAATACCAGTGCGTAACAGTATATCGATAGCTAACAATCTACTTACTTATTTTATTTTGAGTCAATAAGGTACTATTTTTTTATGTCTGTAATATATTATAATATGAGATAATTGTATGATGTTGCAGAGTAGTATATTTCTCGATCCACCGCTACGAGCACGGTTCCTTCTGGCCCAATCTTCGACAGTCCAACTTCCACTACATAGGGTCTGGTCCCGGTAAGGGGTATAACTTCAATGTGCCACTAAACGCTACGGGGATGAAAGATGGTGATTACATGGCGTTATGGCATCAGCTGTTATTGCCTATGGCTTTGGAAGTAAGTTGAATATTATTAAACTTTTAACGGGCAAAGAGAGATATAGAACCCATCATATTTTGAACTCTGTGTGGTTCGTAATAAAGTCCAAAACCAATGATTTTGAAACATACCTACTGACCGTTTCCGTAGGAAATTCATAATTATTGAATATAACCTATAAGCCTTCTTCGATAAATGGGCTATCAAACACTGAAAGAATTTTTGAAATCGGACCACCAGTCCCTAAATTAGCGCGTTCGAGCATACAAACAAACTAACTTCCGGGTCTATATATTAGTATAGATTGAATTGAGAGATCAATAAATTTGGCAGGATTTGATTATATATGATTCAGTTAAATCATCCATGTAACATGTTATGGGTTATGTTTGTATAAACTCCATGCAATATGTTTGTATAAACCCAATATGAAAATTATTTCTTTTGTATTTGTATTTCTATGTTTTTAACTTCCGAAAACGCTATCAGCCATTTTGTGACGTTATACGTCTAGTTAAAAACATGATCGCGATCGTTTACTATTACACTTTCTGAGTGATGACGTCATCGATCTAGGAGACAGATAATGTATATAGACCAACATGGCTGACATCGTTTTCATCTCTAAATCAATCCAATTTAAAAATATTTATTTTAGTGCTTTCTAGGTCTCAAATAAATGCCATATTTTTTCTTGATCTAGTAAAACCATTCTAAACCATGTAAAAATAGTTTCAAAAAAGTGTCAACTAGCCTATTTTTAAATCGGTCCAGTGTTTCTGGAGCTTATTCAATGCAAGCAAACCATTAAATATTTCCGCTTTTTGTTTTTTCTCCTCATTTTTTTAAATGTAATTTAATTATTTTTATAATATTTTCCTCACAACAGTACCAACCGGAGCTCATCATAATATCGGCCGGTTACGATGCGGCGTACGGATGTCCTGAGGTACCTATATTTATCTCACTCACACATTAGCGTTCTGTATCTCTCTCTCTCTTTCAGTTTGAGCCGCAACTTGTGATCGTGTCGGCTGGGTTTGACTCAGCTTTAGGAGATGAAAAGGTTTGACAAACACAAACCTTATACAAATACATGGGAGAAAGCATGGGAATTACAAATTTATGTATGTGTATTTAGGGTGAAAGTTGCACAAAGCTCTCTTAAAAATCATCGAGACCGGTCTGAGGTGAGGTCCAAGCCGTGGGCATTGGACCTCGACTGTTAACTTGTGCAGCTGACTTGACTGACTGACTTATGAAATTACATGGACGCCACGTCCATGTAATTTCATAAGTCAGTCGAATTAAAAAAAAAATGCATGGGTTTGATGGGTCTTTGTGTTGTCCGATTCATTTTTAATTTTTTGATTCTTGAGATTCTGTCTGCCCATTATTATGTTTGTAAAATTATTACCTACAATTTTTTTTAAACAAATCATTTTAACTGTAGGACGATTACGATAAATTTGATTACTTATAGCGGTTCAAGCGTTTCCTTTTAATATAATTATTTTAATAATAACTATTAATACTGCATGTAGAATAACTCTTTGCTGAGTAAATTAACATTATTTAAAAAAAATACAGAGGCATGAACCTAGCAGACCAATCAAATTTAATATTGATTACTAAAAAACTAAGTTTGCTGTATTTGTAAAATCATATTTGTAGACCTATAAAGCCGCTATGAGAGGTAGACTTCTCGGGCGCCCGCAAGGGCGCCGAGGAGTCGTTATCGGGGCTGTTAGCCCCCTGACCGAGGTCTCTGAACGCTGCCTGTAACTACAGGCAGGTAGTTAGGGTGGGTTTTACCCGTGGCTTATGTCCCTAGGGACTGGTAATGTGGACGCTACGTGTGAGCGCCCGGGCTGTGGCCCGGGGCAGCTATCACGGGGGAAAGGAAACCTCCTATGCTTCACGGCGCCGGGAGATCAAGGCCCTACCGGGTGAGACACCATGTGGTGAGGCCCAGCAGGAGCCGATCTACGACCGTGCGCCGACTTCGTTAGGAGGTTCCCGTGTGCTGCCCCGGCGTGTGCGCGCCAGGGGCGGGGGGGGCGACGGTGTCGCCCGGTACCAAGTCCCGAGGGAGTCTCCTCCGGTCAGGGGGGCGTGTGTGGTGTGGAGCTACTGACCTTAAGTGGTCCCAGCTGGAGGCGTCGGCGCGGTCGAGCATGCGCTCGGCCAGGTGCGCGATGTGGTCGTCGAGCGGCTCGACCCTAAGGTCCCGCACGATAGTGTCGTTCCTCACGAAGCGAGGGGCGGCAACGATGGTGCGCAGCGACAGGTTCTGCTGCGCACGGAGCTTCTGACGGTTCGCCTCGCTTGTGAAGGCGAACCATGCGGGGGCGGCGTAGGTGATGATTGGGCGTATATATGTTTTATATACGCCCAATTTGGCCCGTAAGGGGAGCTGCGGCGACGACAGCACCGGCCTGAGCATCGAGCGGGCGGCTCGGCTCTTGCCGATGACTCGGGTCACGTGTGGGGTCATGCGCAGGAGGCAGTCGATCGTGACCCCCAGGTACGTGACTTGCGGGGACCACGAAATTACAGAGTCGTTGAGTTTGAGTGGTGGTGGGAGGTAGGAGTGCCGTCCTACTACTATGGCCTGGGTCTTCTGGACGTTCACCGACAACTTCCATTTTCCCAGCCATTCCGGGAGGGCGTCCAAGCTGCGCTGCATCACCTTCGCGGCGTGGGCGGCGTTCATCGACGCGGTCAAGTACGCCGCGTCGTCTGCGTAGAGCGCGAGCTTGGAGCCGGGCCGTACGGGGATGTCGTCGGTGTACCATGAGTAGCAGGACGGAGACAGGCAGCTGCCTTGAGGCACGCCTGCCGCGATGCCCTTCGCAGAGGACACCGCGTTTTCGACCACCACTCGGAAAGTCCGGTTGTTGAGGAAACTGGAGATGATCTTGACTGCCCTTCTGGGAGCCGAGGATGTGGACAGCTTGTACAGGAGACCTTCGTGCCAGACCCGGTCGAACGCCTTCTCCATGTCGAGGAACACTGCGACGGCGTACTCGCGCTTGTTCAGCGCAGTAGCCATGTCGTGCAGCACCCTCGACAGCTGGAGCGTGGTGGAATGTTCCGACCTGAACCCAAATTGCTCCGGTCTTGGGGTGATGTGCGGCGCTAGGTGCCGCAGCAGGAGCGTCTCGAACACCTTCGAGAGTGCAGGTAGTAATGTAATCGGCCGATAGCTCTCGGGCTTTAGCGGGTTTTTGCCCGCCTTGGGGATCATGATTACGTTCCCCGACATCCAGCAGTCCGGGAATGTTCCTGTACGGAGGATGCCGTTGAAGAGGCGCGTGATGGTGGCAATCGTGCGGAAGGGTACGTTGCGCAGGGCCTGGTTCGTGATACCATCCGCGCCTGGTGCCTTCCTTGGCTGCATCCTCCATATTGCGCGTCGGACTGCGCTCGGGGATACTACCATGGGGTCCTCGGTGGGAGCTATCGGCGTTGCGAAGTAGTCTCGAAGGTGTTGCTCGACTGCTGCGTGATGCGCTTCGTCGGCGGTTGGGTTCGGTCGGAACTGGCGTTCGAGGTGGTCGGCGAAGATCTCGGCGCGATCCTCGGCTCGGTACCTCGGCGTCCCGTCGCTGTGGGTGAGCGGGCGAACTGGGGTGGGGGCGTTCTTCAGACGACGGCAAAGGCGGTGAATCGCCTGCCAGTCGTTCTCCGTGGCGGTCCGGGTGATGTAGCTCTCCCAGTTCGCCGCGTGGTGGTGTCCGAGGGCGGTCTTGATGTCGTCGGCGAGCTTGTTCAGTCGCGCCTTGAGTATAGGGCATCGGGTGGACTGCCACAGTTTTCTGAGCGCCCGCTTGCGCTCTATCTGCCGCCTAATCTGAGGCGGTAGAGGTGGCGGGCGTCTACGTGTGGCAGTGGGCGTGGTCTGCGCGTCTTTGAGGGCTTCCTGAATACTCAAGGCGAGCTCAGCCGCTAGACAGTTGACGTCCTCAGGACACACGACGGGGCGCGTAGGCGTGTGGGCTTCCAGTTTCCTCATGAATGTGTTCCAGTCCGGTCTTGGGCGTGGCGCTGGAGGAGTAAGTCGAGCCGTAGATTCGGGTATGACGACGAGCACAGGTTGGTGATCCGACAGCAGCTCGTCGTCGATCACTTGTTGGCTGATCTGGCAGTTTAGCCCGCGGTGGACTACTATGTCCAGGACATCCGGGAGCTTGTTGGCTTCTGTTGGGTACCGGGTTGGGGTCTCTGGACCGTCTACCGTGTACCCGCGGGCTTCTGCTATCGCGAGCAGTCGTCGACCCGCCTCGTTTTCAACATTCGAATTCCACGCTGGGTGTTTGGCGTTGAGGTCACCAGCGATGACCGTGGGTTCTGTGGACTCCTCCAGGATGGTTTTAAGATCGCTGGCTTCCATCCTCTCGCGGGGGGGCTTGTACGCGGCGTACAATTTCATGTTCCGCCCCCCGGCGTGTAGTTCTACACCCAGCGCGTACATGTTACTGAGTGTGGGCGGATCGATAGGTTGGTGGACGACTGACCGTTTCACCAGTACTGCCAGACCACGGTAGCTTACTCCGAGGCTCGACTTCTCATCTTTCCGGTAAGCGAGGTATCCTGGGATCCTAATCTGGTCTGCAGGTCCCAGGAGCGTCTCGCTTATCAGCGCCACGTCGATGTTGAGGTCCTGAAGAAGAGGTCTTAAGAGGGCGGTCTTGTTTTTCAGGCCGCGGGCGTTCCAATGCATCACCCTAGTGGCCATTGAGATGCGCCATGATGGTGCACACACCTGCCACTAGGATGGGGGTGATGTCTTTGCCCTCCCCCTTCGCTGTCCAGACGTCGTAGAAGAGCTTGACAGCGCTCTCAACTAGTCGGGTCAGGTTCTCCGGGGCAAAGAATATGCCTCCCGGCGTCTGGTTGGGGGCTTTAGCCCCTTTGCCCTTTTTACCGGGGGGCGGAGCCGCCACGGTGGACGTGGTCTCGGCGGGGGTGGCCTTCTGTTGGCTAGCGCCCCCGGTGGACGTCGACGGTTTGTCGAGAGCAGCTGTCGGGGGGGAGGGGGCGGCCCTCTTGGACCTCTTCTTTCTTGGTTTCTTGGCTTGTACTTTTGGAGCTCCGCGCTCGCTGGGGTTGTTCGCAGCCGCCATCAGCGTGCTGCTCGGGGCTTCGCCGCGGGGGGTCGGTTCGACCGTCTTGGGCCCCGGCGGTTTGTTGCCAGTGATGGCGACTGTCCCCGCTTTCTTGTTTCGGGCTTCGGCCCTGTACGTGGGGCATCCCTATAAAGCATAAAGACGGATGTCTATTATACTTCAGAAGCATTTGGTCGTAAGTGCCAGTTTATGATAAAAGCACATACGACGATTGTTTCTGACGTATAATACCACATCCGATCTTATGCTTCTAAGCTCTAGATTTACGTACATTATTTGGGTGTAAAATAATTATTGTCGTATGTCCAATAAAAAAAATAAAATACTTTTTGGTGGAGGGCAGAGATGAGTAAAATGTATGTAGGCGTATAACTTGATAAAATTGTTTATTTTTTTATGGTATTCGGGAACAAGGTGGAATGGAAAATTAAGGAAAAATGTTAGTGAATGTCGAATGAGCCATTATTTATTATATGGTTTTAGTTGTTGTATCTCTACATCATAACAGTGTAGTTTACAGTAGCTGAGTATCTCAATATTGACCGAAATGTTTCAGCCGTGTGGCTTCCGGCTTAGAATGGTTCACTCTATGTCTTCCCATGGGTGTCGTAAGAGGCGACTAAGGGATATACAGCTGATGGATGGGCAGCAGCATCTATCAGCTCAAAGATACTCATCATCTTACTGCGATAACCGATCCGTTTGCCAAGCGTGTTGATTAAAGCAATATCCCACAACGACCCTGAAAGCCTAGACAAACTTGAAATTTGTCATGTGATTAGGTTCTTCGTTTCCCACAAAGCTGATTTACTCTCGCGGTGGTGGTTACCCCATATTCGGGACCACGGGTCTAGGCCCTCTGGCTCGCTACAGTCTGTTAGGAGGAGAGTGATTTAAACTCGCGGGGGTTGTTACTCCAGGTTCGGGACCACGGGTCTAGGTCCTCTGGTCCATGTTCAACGGTGGACATAATCGGGCTACTTTATGTCAGGGTGAGATGGAGCTGACGCCCGCGTGCTACGCGCACCTCACGCACCTGCTGATGTCAGTGTGTTCGCGCGTGTGCGCGGTGCTGGAGGGCGGGTACTGCGTGCAGGCGCTGGCCGAGGGGGCCGCGCTCACACTGCGCACGCTGCTGGGACACTCGCCCCCTAGGATGGAGGACTTGACGGAGCCCTGTGATTCGTGAGTTATATAGTATACGTATAGATGTCGGATAATCGAGTGCATATTTAACTTAACACAGAGTAACGTTATACTGATTTTAAGGTCGGGTTGAATATTGTTGGATTTATAAAATATTCGGAATTAATATTATAAGTCTTTGAATGTGTTATTTTTTTTAGCAAAACAAGAATAACGAATTTCCACAATAAACCATATTTTGGTAGTAGACCGGTACTTCGATGTTCACGGTTTCCGGTCAAAAATGTCTAATTATATTTAATAAACGAATTTTCAAAACATGAACTTTCGCGCTTATATTAATTAATTATAACATACAGGCAACAGCTCATTTTTTTTTTTTCTGTGTAACTTTACGAGAGAAATAATTATAATTATTTTAAATTGTTTGCTTCCCGCGTTGCTCCCGTTCCTGTGGTTCATAATTAAATATAACCTATGACACTTAGGGATAATGTAGCATTCTAATGATGGAACTACTCCCACTTCATTCATTGTTTTTGAGATTATTCGTGACAAAGATAAAATCAAAAATACAAATCTTTCTATCTTTTTTGGGATTCTGTCCCGGTTTGAAGAACTTCGCTGTCTGTCTGTCACCAGACTGTTTCTCAAGCGCGATAGCTAGACTGTTGAAAATTTCACAAATAATGTATTTCCAATGCCGCTATAACAACTAATACTAAAAATAAAATAAACTAAATATTTAAGGGGGGCTCCCATACAACAAACTTTTTTTTTTGCTGCTTTTTGGCAGCAGGCAGGCACTTGAAAATGGTACGGAACCCTTCGTGCGCGAGTCTGACTCGCATTGGCCGGTATTTATCTCTTTATCAACAAACAAATATAATAAACTAGATTCCGCCTGCGGTTTCACCCGCGTAACTCCCGTTCCCGTGGGAACTTCATAATTAAATGTAGCCTATATTAATCAGGGATAATGTAGCATTCAAATGGTGAAAGAATTTTTAAAATCGGCCCAGTACTTTTTGAGCCTATTCTTTACAAACATACTTACATACAAATCTTTTCTCTTTATAATATTAGTAAAGAGAAACCGTATTCACTCCAACAGGATAGTGGAGACCATTCTTAACGTCATTTACGCTCAGAAGCCCTACTGGAACTGCTACAACTTCCAGCCCACATACTCACTGACGGGTCCTCCGAACGTGTGTGATGTGGACAAGAAAAAACACCTGGTGTCCGTACAGTGGCTGGGCGATGAGACCAGACCCGATACGTTTGCGACTAGGGACTGTTATCCGGTGCAAGATGATGGGACCAAGAAGAGAATAGCGCAGAGGTTGGATCATTTGAGGATAGGTGAGTTATACCAGATGTCATGTACTAGCAGTTTCCGATGTCCTCATTACAAAGACTGCAAGGATCTACCACC
Organism: Nycteola revayana; assembly: GCA_947037095.2. Lineage (NCBI taxonomy): Eukaryota > Metazoa > Arthropoda > Insecta > Lepidoptera > Nolidae > Nycteola > Nycteola revayana. Next base: position 21,337,876 of record OX344843.2, read on the forward strand.
ACTAGAGAGATACCACTCTATCCGAACCGCCGGAGATGAGTGCTCACCCGACCCTTAATTTTGGGTTGAGAAGTTTCTCATACCAAAATTAAAAAAAAAACATCAAAGACTTAAATAGTTATTTCATTCTTTCATCTGTTTTTTTTTGCTAGCATAGTCAATATACGCAGCTCTGCAATTTCCTGATAATTTTTGGAAGTATGAAGAAGACCTCATTTACTAAAAGACCTCATGAGTATAATTTTTTGCTTATTTTTTGCAGTTACGGATCTAACACTACCGCAACACGAAGTCGGCTACATCTTCGATCAAGCCATGTTGAAACATAAAAATATATGCGAGCCGTGAGTATCATATTTATTTTTAGCCTCCATCACACTGCTCTTCTATTCGCATTATTTAATTACAAACTATTGCTATTTATCTATAAAGGTCTTAGATTAAACCAAAATAGCGGACGATACAGCACGTCCGTAATTCGTCAACTGAAAACGGGCATTATGCATAACTACACACACACTTAGACCGCTGTGATTATTATTGCGCTGTGGGTATTGAAAGACAGAGACAAACCCATTTGTTTTGACTATGGCGAGAACGAGACAAGCGCGGTACTGATGTAGGTACGTCAGATTGAGATCATGCTGAAAGAGCGTCAACAGCCCAAAATGGCGAGCAAAACAATCTGAAAAATATCTGAAATTTTAAGTTTTGATGATTCTATGAGATGTTTTGTCTGTATGGATTATTTGTACTACGCATTGAGTTTGATGCCAGTTCTTCTCAGAGTTGCCACGTCTTTGAACTGGTGGTAGGAAAAGAAATGGACGCATCATAAGAACATGATTTAATATTTTTTGAATTGTGTCTATATGAATAAAGATATTATTGACTTGACTTGCATTAAAGCACAAGAAGGCATTTTGGTAACATTTATCCCTCATGAAACAATAAAATAATATTTTTGCGTTACACACCAGCTCGTGTCACTCGCCTATTGCGACTGTGTGTAATTAGGCGACGGGGACCTGATTTATGCGGTCCACGCGTTAGACGCGAGACACCTATACTCCGCTTTTTTGGTTTTATATAAGACTAGCGGCCCGCCCCGGCTTCGCACGGGTGGACTTTTATACCCTACCCCTGCCCTACCCTACCCCTATCCTAACCCTACCCTACCCCTACCCTACCCCTACCCTAACCCTACCCTACCCCTACCCTACCCCTACCCTACCCCTACCCTACCCCTACCCTACCCCTACCCTACCTCTACCCCTACCCCTACCCTACCCTACCCCTACCCTACCCCTACCCTACCCTACCCCTACCCTACCCCTACCATACCCCTACCCTACCCCTACCCAAAAGTATCCTGTGTCCTTCTCCCAGTTCTTAGCTACCTCCCTACCAATTTTCATCCAAATCGGTTCAGCCGTTATTGAGTTATAAATAGTGTAACTAACACGACTTTCTTTTGTTTTTAAAATGTATTCTGCTATTCGGGACGGAAACAAATCCAACAAATCAAAAACCATGGCAATCGGTCCAGCCGTTCTCGAGTTATAAGTGTTGTAACAAACACGACTTTCTTTTATATATATAGATATAGGTCCAATATTCGAGTTATTACGGCCTGAAGAACCTGTGAATCTTCTGTTTGTTTGTTTTCGATGTTACATATGTATTTGTTTTTTATTGTGATGCTAATGTATTTGTTAATTCAATGGTAAAATTTTTCTTGGTATGTAAAATCTATAATGTTTATATAAGAACATATATCAAATTTTTCTTTGTATTCAATTTATAGATTTTAGCTTTCAGTATATACAATACATACCTTTTATTTAAATTCTTTTTTCATAATAATGTGACCGTATTCACTCGCATTGAAAAAGCAATCAAATAAAGTCAGTCTTCACACGATCTTTAAATAATAACTGTATTCATTTTATGTTTGTATAGTCAATTGTACAAAATGTCAAACCCCTATGCAGAGACCACGTGGAGTGTCCGGAGCGGATCCTGCGCATACACGAGCGACACCGCGACTACGGGCTGCTGCCGCGCCTGCACCAGCTGTGCGCACGCGCAGCCTCCGACGAAGAGATACTCGCCGTGCACTCGGACAAGCATCTAGACAGGTAACTGTTACACCGGTGCAGAGACCACGTGGAGTGTCCGGAGCGGATCCTGCGCCTGCACCAGCTGTGCGCACGCGCAGCCTCCGACGAAGAGATACTCGCCGTGCACTCGGACAAGCATCTAGACAGGTAACTGTTACACCGGTGCAGAGACCACGTGGAGTGTCCGGAGCGGATCCTGCGCCTGCACCAGCTGTGTGCACGCGCAGCCTCCGACGAAGAGATACTCGCCGTGCACTCGGACAAGCATCTAGACAGGTAAGGTGCGTTGGGGTAATACCGGACGGATTTTCGAATAGTTGCGAACATGTTGCAAAAACTTTTTTTTCTCAATTTTGGTGTACACGACGTTCTTGAAAAATAGTGGAAATTGTTGATCTTGAAACATAGTTTAATTTTAAATTTTATTTAGTTAGAAAAACTCAATACTTTCTGCTTTGTAAGCCTGTAAAATCAGGACACAATTTTTTTGAGTATAATTACGATTTGGCCTTGATGGGGTAAGTTCGGACAATAATTTAAAACTGTTTCTATTGCTAGGAGCACAAGGTGTAAGAAAGGATTTTGTCCGCTCTTTCCTGCTCTTTCACGTGACATCGACAAAATCTACCTTATACTATAAACATAGATGTTCCAAATACATACTTATTTTTTGGGTTAAACTGTCCGATCTTACCCCAAATTCCAAATTTGGAAGATATTAGGATTCTCAAAGTTTGGTTCTATCCAAAAGCATACTATCAAATAAAGCGTTAATAAATACTACATAATAAGTATAAAATCTGAATACTGTACAGTAGATAGAGAGAGGTGACTGGAACAAAATGGTGTTTTTTTTTGTTACTTGGATTCTTTAAATAATGAAACGAATGACAGTAGAAAATATTATTTAATAATATAAAGTACAGAAATCACAAACACCGAATAAAAGATTTAAATACCGCCAAAAAGAAAAAAAAAAGTAAATAAAAATATTAGTTTCCATCCAGCCTCTTTTGCTGGCTGCATAGGCAAGATTGAAATATTATTTTTCAGGATTCTGTAACATCCACTTGCCCTTAAATACGAACTGTGATATTTTCTTTAGCGCTTCCACATGTTGTTCGTGTGCCATCATTGAAGGGTGTTTGTATTTTATTTATTTTTATTAAATCCTGAGTTTAATCAAGTACCTCTTCTCTTGACAACCCCCAACCCCAGTTTTCCAGTGTTCGTAGACAGTTTACGAGTTTAGATTCTAATGCCACTGGTATAGCTGTCGGCCTACCAAGTGTATTTTATATTAAAACGGTTAGGATGACAATTAAGTATTTAAATAAAAATCATGTGTAATAAAAGTTTGACAATCACTACCAAATTCGAAACGGGTTAAGATCGGATATATTTGTCCGATCTTCACTCGAGAGGGGAAACACCGGATTTTAGCCTACACACATGGTAGATAATTCTGGATTAGTTTTATCGGCTTGTCATCGCTTAAAACTTGATATATAGGCAAAATAATACCAAAATAAGCTATACTTTTGCTAAAATATGCAAAAACAAATGAAGGTGAAAGACCGGACGGACAAATATTTTGTAAAAGTTACCTTGTTTTCTTTATCGGTGCATAATACACGTCCGTGCTGCCGGAGCGACTAGTGGTCACTGCGGGGCGGGGCGGAACACAATGACGTGGCGCGCAATGTGGCTAGCATTAAAAAATATAGCCAAATAAGTGAGAAATTTGATTTCTACGTTCTTACCCCAGCGCCGATCTTACCCCAACGCACCTTAACTGTTACACCGGTGCAGAGACCACGTGGAGTGTCCGGAGCGGATCCTGCGCCTGCACCAGCTGTGCGCACGCGCAGCCTCCGACGAAGAGATACTCGCCGTGCACTCGGACAAGCATCTAGACAGGTAACTGTTACACCGGTGCAGAGACCACGTGGAGTGTCCGGAGCGGATCCTGCGCCTGCACCAGCTGTGCGCACGCGCAGCCTCCGACGAAGAGATACTCGCCGTGCACTCGGACAAGCATCTAGACAGGTAACTGTTACACCGGTGCAGAGACCACGTGGAGTGTCCGGAGCGGATCCTGCGCCTGCACCAGCTGTGCGCACGCGCAGCCTCCGACGAAGAGATACTCGCCGTGCACTCGGACAAGCATCTAGACAGGTAACTGTTACACCGGTGCAGAGACCACGTGGAGTGTCCGGAGCGGATCCTGCGCCTGCACCAGCTGTGCGCACGCGCAGCCTCCGACGAAGAGATACTCGCCGTGCACTCGGACAAGCATCTAGACAGGTAACTGTTACACCGGTGCAGAGACCACGTGGAGTGTCCGGAGCGGATCCTGCGCCTGCACCAGCTGTGCGCACGCGCAGCCTCCGACGAAGAGATACTCGCCGTGCACTCGGACAAGCATCTAGACAGGTAACTGTTACACCGGTGCAGAGACCACGTGGAGTGTCCGGAGCGGATCCTGCGCCTGCACCAGCTGTGCGCACGCGCAGCCTCCGACGAAGAGATACTCGCCGTGCACTCGGACAAGCATCTAGACAGGTAACTGTTACACCGGTGCAGAGACCACGTGGAGTGTCCGGAGCGGATCCTGCGCCTGCACCAGCTGTGCGCACGCGCAGCCTCCGACGAAGAGATACTCGCCGTGCACTCGGACAAGCATCTAGACAGGTAACTGTTACACCGGTGCAGAGACCATGTGGAGTGTCCGGAGCGGATCCTGCGCCTGCACCAGCTGTGCGCACGCGCAGCCTCCGACGAAGAGATACTCGCCGTGCACTCGGACAAGCATCTAGACAGGTAACTGTTACACCGGTGCAGAGACCACGTGGAGTGTCCGGAGCGGATCCTGCGCCTGCACCAGCTGTACGCACGCGCAGCCTCCGACGAAGAGATACTCGCCGTGCACTGGGCAATACCTGACCATGACCTATTAGGAAAACCGAGTTCCGCCGACTCGGCGGACTCGAAAAGTCGCCACGCGCCTAGCCTTTCGGGAGAAGTCGGGTTTATTCGGCACGCCATCGGCATCTCAAGCGGTTCGGTTTGCCTATTCCGGCCGAGCCCGCTAACTCGAGTCGAGCCACGCTCTGTCGGTTCGGTTTGGTTTGGCTTCATTTGCCCGCACCGTTTTCGAGAACTCGCGGGCGGTTCGATCTCGATAGTCGATCAGTTTCGTTCCGTCTGCTCGATTGAATCAAACTATCAAACTGGGTCGGTTCGAGTTAAGCTTAACTCGGTTTTAACCGGGTTAGCAAATTGAGTTGACACATCTCTAGCTTAGAGCCTCTTCCGGCTCGAAGCTGTTAGGCTAAGGCTGGTCCAGGGACACCTAAATGTCTTAGATCCCGCATCAAATTTAATCAGAAAATTTATAGGTTTTTTCTTTGATTTTTTTTTATGATTACTAGCAGAGTTTTGCAGTCTACTAGTATTCTTGTTAACCCCTCGTGCTAAGCTAAAATGCTTGTGTTACGAGTGGGTTCACGTCGGTAGTGCAATGGGTAGGGTTCGAACCGGCGACCGCAAGGTCACAAGTCCGACGCCCTAGACATTGGGCTACGGCCGCTTGGGCTACGGTTGGAAAGTTCATATATTTACCATTTATATAATTTAATGTATATTTACCAGGCTCAAGGAGTTATCAACGACGAAGCTAAGAGATCTGAAGAGTCAGAAGAACGCGTACGACTCTGTGTACTTCCACCCGGATTCGCTGGAGAGTGCTGCTGTCGCCACCGGGAGCGTTATACAGGTACGACTATCAGATTTTAAAATATAAAATGTACTTCGGCCAAATAATGTGTATGCCAAAAAGTACTAAAAGTACAAGTAAAGTATAAAAGTACGTTTCGCCGTACGTTTTACCAAAACCTACGTTTTGCCCATCAGAGTATCTTTCGCCGGACCGTCTCTTGTGGGTCGTGTTAAAACTGGCGGTAGAATAACCCACTGAGTTTGTTTCGCCGGGTCTTCACTGTATTGTGTATTGGATCCGGTGGTCGTTATATACTCATGGTCCGCCCAAATAATGCCAATTGTTTGGGTGGAACATTTTTTGGACAAAATACAGTTAAATAATAAGGTGAAGACTAAAATATTATTAAAAATAATAATTGCTTATTTAAAAAAAATGAAAAATGTAATCACTAATAATTATAGATAAATTAATATTTAAATATTGTGTTGACTATTTACAAGTGCTTTTTATAGGTTTACATAAATAAAAATGATTTTTATTTTATAAAATGTACTGAGGCTGGCGTGGTGTCTTTCTTTTTAAGGTGTCTTATTGAACTATTATTTGTATGAATGATATGATAATTGTTATGATATTGAGTGTGTTTAGTGTATGGTGTAGTCCAGGGGTCTCCAAACTTTGAAGCCTTACGGTCATAATTATATTTTAAGTATGCTTCAAGGGGCAAAACATATTAAATTTGTCTGCCCTTATCGAATTTATAATATCGAATGTATAGTCGTATTTCCAGCAATAGTAATAACAATAAGACATTGGCTGTCGCGGGCCAGTTTGATGACACTGGCGGGCCGGATTCGGCCCGTGGGTCGTAGTTTGGAGACCCCTGGTGTTGTCTTTTTAGTAGAAATAAAGAAACCTTACATGAGATATTATCGTACGTTAAAAGCAAGATCAATTGGATTGGAAAAAATATTTTGGATGTATTTCGATTAGATAACAACAAAATATTGGACGAGTACTTACTTTGCAAATATTTTAGTTTAATTTCTTGAGGCTATAAGCCGTCATAGTTATTCGTATGTAATATGGGTAATAATTTGTAGCAAATTTGATGCTATTGAGATATGTACTGTGTGTGTCTTTTGTAACCAACCCCTGGTCTCCAGATGGTGGATGCGGTGTGTACGGGCGCGGTGGGCGCGGGCGTGTGCGTGGTGCGGCCGCCGGGCCACCACGCGGACGAGGCGGTGCCGAGCGGGTTCTGCTTGCTCAACAACGTGGCCGCCGCCGCGCGCCACGCTGTGTCGCAGGGTGCGCTCAGCCGCGTGCTGGTGCTGGACTGGGACGTGCACCACGGGAACGGCACGCAGAAGATCACCTACGACGACGACCGGGTCGGTCACACGATAGCCATGAACACTTCTAAATTATATTTAGTCGGGCAGTTAGATTACTAAAAAATATTGGACATGTTTTTTTAAATTATCGAATCAATGAAAATTGACAAAGATACAGTGCTACAACGAATTATAGAGTTCAGGGGCTCGTGACGTCACTACTAGATAAAATTATACCTAGAAATGAAATCACATAAAATTTCAAGCCGCAGCTGTACCGTCGTCTGTTTTTGTTTAGGTAACGAAAAAAAAGTACGTGTTCAATTAATTTTTGGTAATGTAACTAACGAGATAATTTTATTTTTAGTCTTCATGTCTATTTACTCTTTAGTTTTATATAACTGTCGCTCTACATTGCAAATCACGGGCCTCTGATCTACGATACACCGAAAGGTGTTTTTAGAATAATGAGTAATTTTGCGAATATATCTACTAAATGTTGTACAATCTGTTGTGAACCAAATATTTTTGCTTTTATATGATTATCGAACACAGAGCCGATAATGCACATTTTTTCAAATTTTCTAGCTATCTTTGTTTTTTAATTGCATTAATATGATTATCGAAGTCAAAGCCAAAAATACATATTTTTTATATCAAACTTATCGATTAGAAATCACTTAACAATGATAAAATGTTCGGCGATTTAAAAAAAAAAAAAACATTTCTACCATCGAGTTTTATTACCAAATTTTTCATATAATAAAGTAGTTGGAAACACGATTTACATATCTTAAACACACAATAATAAAACAACAATAATGTCCGTACAGATCCTGTACATGTCCATCCACCGCTACGACAAGGGCTCGTTCTTCCCGCACTGCAGGTTCGCGGACCACGACGCGGTCGGGGCGGGCAAGGGCACCGGCTACAACGTCAACGTGCCCTGGAATAAGGTTTGTAACAACTCCGCTCTAGAGACCCAAAGCCTGATGTCGCGGGTGAATTTACAAATAAAGAAAACTGTGTTATTTTTCTTACCAACTGAATAAAATCCACTGTTTTGCTCTGATATTAAATCTTTTATAATCAGGAAAGATTTGTATGTAAGTATGTTTGTAACGAATTGGCTCAAAAAGTACTGGACCGATTTAAAAAAAAACTTTCACCTTTTCAATGCTTAATTATCACTGATATAGGCTATATTTAATTATAAAGTTCCCACGGGAACGCGAGTTATGCGGGTGAAACCGCGCGCGGAAAGCTAGTACTATATATACTTCGTCTTTACTATCTGATATTATATATTAGAGTATTTGGAATAAAAGGCGCTGGCTTACAAAAAACTGTTGTTATGTATATATATTTGATAGCAAAATATAAATCATATTTAAAAAAGTAATCATCTTCTACAAAGATTCGATTCGTTGTCTCACAACTACTATTTGTTGTTCCCAAAAAAAGATTTCCCGTGTGGAAATCTAACTCAAAAGTTCAGCACACCTATTAGGAAAAAGTGCGACTTTTCTTGTGGGATCTGGTTGGTTGAGGAACTGTACACACCCAACCAGACACAGCAAGAAATCTTTCGATTTACTACAAAAAAAAACTGACACAAAAATGAATCACCCTCTGAGACAAGACTAACCTTGCCTATATAATATTGGCTACCCCTGTCGATAGATAGAGGTTTAAGATTTTGCCATATATGTATATAATTAAATTTTTCACCTTCAGCGTGGAATGGGCGACACGGAGTACTTGTCAGCTATGACTCGTGTGATCCTGCCCATCGCGTACGAGTACAACCCGCAGCTCGTGCTGGTGTCGGCCGGGTTCGATGCTTGCGTCGGGGACCCGCTCGGAGGTGAGATTATACTATTAAAAAAAAATACATAATTCGTGTTTTTACCCTAAGTAGCTATTCCTGTGGTTAGAGATAACTTTTTATAAAAGCTAGAGCTAGTGGCTCGGCTTCGCCCATAAAAAGTTCTGTCGTTTTTTATTTAAACCTAGTCCAATACAATAAAAAAAGTATACGCAAAATTTGTCAAGTCGTTCCCAAGTTATGCCCGTACATATATTATAGCGATTCATTTTTAAGTAGTCTGTGCAATAATTACAGGTAATAATACAGGTGTATTTTTTAAATTATTTTTTGTTTCACAGGTTGTAAAGTAACTCCCGAATGTTACGGCCGAATGACTCATATGCTTCGAGGTCTGGCCGGCGGTCGCGTCATTCTCTGTCTCGAAGGTGGCTACAACATCACCAGCATATCCTACGCCATGACCATGTGCACTAAAGCTCTACTCGGAGACCCCATAGTACAACATTACGACCCTACCACCTACAAAACGACCTGCCACTGGTCCGCCATAGAATCAATACATGACGTCATCAAAACCCAAAGACAATACTGGAAGAGTCTCAAATTCTACGTCGCCTTACCATCTGACTACAATCTCGAAGCGCCATTACCGTCCCGAGGCTTATACCCTGATGAAGAAACGGATCAGATTCTGTCAGACTCCGTCAACCTAACGTTGCAATTATCAAAAATATCTTCCACGAGCACTCTGGACGACTCGACTAAGTCAGTCGATTCTAAGTGTAGTCAACTCGAGACGTCATTAGAAGCTAGTATGGGTAATATGACCCTCGATAAAAAGTGTTCTGATGGCATTCACTGCGGCACTGACGACGAAGATGACAAAGGGAAGCCCAGCAGGAGTACCGAAGGATGTTCGAATAGTAGTAAAGATAAAGAATCGAACAGGAGTAATGAAGGAAGTTCGAAAAGTAGTAAAGATGAAAAATCGAGTAAAAAAGCCACTTTAGTCGATTATTTGGCGGAGAGTATGCAAGCGTTAGTGGATGGTGAGATGTTTGCGGTGATACCTGCGCCTTGGTGCCCGGATTTGGACTCGTTGTTCGCGATACCGAGTGACGTGAAGTTTGAACAGGGTGTCAAGTGCGTGGACTGTGACCATACGGAAGAAAATTGGGTGTGTCTACAATGTTATGTGGTAAGTTATATTATGTATTTGAAATATAGCTTTTCAGGTGTAGATTTACGTTGAAAGGATTGAACGATATTGACAATCGCCATGGACTACTGCTAAGCGGTTGGTGTCTATTGTTATAACATCGTCTATTACAGTCGTAAACCAGGGAACGGACAGCAGCGATTCCACATTGCCACGCGTGGTGACTGGTGTTGGTGGCGAAAACTGTCCCGATTAGGAGGCACATGTTACACTACACGGGCTGATGATGAACCAAATTAGATGAAATTTGACATGTCAATAGATAACCTGGATTAACATTAACATACATTAAAACACGCCACGACATATTCTATCAGAGCAAATCATCATGATAATTTTAACTTATGGATTGAAAATGTTGTATCTACACGCTGAAATTTAAATGGTTGTTTTCCCGCAGCGAAAAGATTTGGTCTTAGTGAAACATTCAATTTATACAAAAACTAAATATTATAAACCAAAAATGACCGATTAACAATCGTGAAAAACCAAACTCGAAAGTGACATCGAACCGATAGTAATACCTCGCGATACCTAGCGCTCGCGTCGATCGTTCACGCGTTCGTTGACCCAGGTGTTAGTCAATCAGCTGATACCTACACCTTAGGTTATGTAACACAGTACCCAATCATAATAATAAGCTTTATCCAATACCTTTTTAGCTACAACTTACAGAAAACGTAACTTAAAACAAGTTTATTATCTAAGAACAATAATTTTCTGAATTAGATTATAAAGTATTTACGGCGTATTTAAAAAAATTGAAAAATTAAATGAACTGCGCGGAAATGATATGGATGCAGTCCTTCTGAGTTGAGTAGTTTCCAGACGTAGTATTGGCTTACGCCAAACTTAGCTGCCGCCATTCGCGTACTTCGGCGAGGCTCGCGTTCGAAGTACTCGATGATCTCCTCGTCGAGCTCTGGCGAAAGAACGGCCGATCGACCTCTGCCCTGTGCATGTGCTGGCACCTGGAACTGCCCATGATCGAGTAGCCGTCGCCGCTACGATCGTCCGGTCCTGTATGACTTGAGGGCTCAGAACTCCGCGAAGACGGAGTGACGCCAAGTGTTGCAGCTCGGCGTAAAGACGCCGGGCAGTATGGGAATTATAATTAGCCCTAGCGTACAGTTGCACCATAGCGACGTACTCTAAATTACTAAAACTGTAATGTCGATCCATAATACTAATAAAGTAATAAGATAACGCGTGCTGCGCTTCCGACGTTCACGGGACAACTTAGGAAGGAGGGAGTCGGAGAGCGCGGGGCGTTCCGGCGTCGGCGCCGCCGCGCGGTGAATTACAAAGGGAGCCGGCTCGTTTGTAATTCTTGCGTGCAGGCTATTTTATGCCGTATAACTACCATTGAGCTCTTATTTTGCTTTAAACGTTTATGGATCGTTCTTTACTTTGTCAGCAGCGCGTGCGATTCGAGTAGTACCTACAAGGTCCGTCTAGTGTTACTACTGTTTATTACGCTTTCGAGTTGTCTAATATTTTTTTTAATAATTTTAAATCCAAAACATGTCTAAAAAAAAAAAAAATGTTTCGATAGTACTACCGACGGCAAGTTGTTCTGCTTCGGGAAAACAACCATTCAAATTTCACGGTGTATAATTTTAAATGTTAATTACTGAATCTTTGTTTCTAATAGTCTTTTTTCTCTGAGTGTCACACCGTAGGTAGATAGAGAAAGATTCGTAGGAAGCTAGGATAGGGTCCGGTCGCCCTCTCAAGGCGAGGCTCGCGACGCGTTCTATGCTTCAGAGTCGCAGCCCGCGCTGGTTGATCTTAATTATATTTTATAACTAGCGGCCCGCCCCGGCTTCGCACGGGTGGACTTTTATACCCTACCCCTGCCCTACCCTACCCCTACCCTAACCCTACCCCTACCCTCCCCTACCCTACCCCTACCCTACCCCTACCCCTACCCTACCGTACCCCTACCCTACCCTACCCCTACCCTACCCCTACCATACCCCTACCCTACCCCTACCCTACCCTACCCCTACCCTACCCCTACCCTACCCCTACCCTACCCTACCCCTACCCTACCCCTACCCTACCCTACCCTACCCCTACCCTACCCTACCCTACCCTACCCTACCCTACCCTACCCTACCCCTACCCAAAAGTATCCTATGTCCTTCTCCCAGTTCTTAGCTACCTGCCTACCAATTTTCAGCCAAATCGGTTCAGCCGTTCTTGAGTTATAAATAGTGTAACTAACACGACTTTCTTTTGTTTTTAAAATGTATTCTGCTATTCGGGACGGAAACAAATCCAACAAATCAAAAACCATGGCAATCGGTCCAGCCGTTCTCGAGTTATAAGTGTTGTAACAAACACGACTTTCTTTTATATATATAGATAAGCGATTATCACATGCCATAACAACATTGGTAAATTGTATTTAATAACATTATTGTCGAGATGTAAACTAATTTATTAGTTAAGATTGTTTTTAATTTTTTGTTTTCATTATCATTGTATTTGACTTATAATAAGTACGATCGATTCGTCCACATTATCTAATCGCACCGCCCTGTGTGTCAGACGGCGTGCGCCCGCTCCGTGAACGGTCACCTGCAGGCGCACTACTTGTGCACGGGCCACGCGCTGGCGCTGTCGCTGCGGGACCTGTCCGTGTGGTGCAGCGCGTGCGACACGTACGTGGACCACGCGCTGCTGTACGACGCCAAGAACAACGCGCACCGCTGCAAGTTCGGCGCAGACATGCCGTGGTGCTACAAGACTGATATCGACATGCAATAACCTGGACACGCAGGACCAACCAACTAGGACACCTCAGAAGCATAAGAACGGATGTGCAGGTTTACGATAAAGGCGCACCGGATGAATGTTTCTGACGTTTATTGCCACATTCGACCTTATGCTTCTGAACTCTAGATTTACAATAGATAGTAGGGATTTACTCTTGACGCTTTTTTTTACAATGGTTTTTAAATAATATTTGATTTTGGAATGACATTTCTAGTTGTGGAATTTGTGTACCTCTTTAATGTTTTACCTTGATGTATTTCGATATTTTTTATTTTTATTTGTTTTTGACCTTGAGAGTATATCCCTATTCGACACAGGAAAAAACAGTTCTTTAAATGGATACAATGTTGTATTGAACTAAGTAATCTCATCCCAGTTCGGTTAAAGAGCATGCCTATATTCATACAATGATATATGTCTTTTCTCTGTCACACTCACTTAAGTATTACACTTGTGTGGGACAGAGACAACTACAGGAGTCATTGTAATGATTCATGCTCTTAAGCTATAATTTACTTAAAATAACATTAATCAGTGAAAATAGTTCTATAGTCCTAGACTCCTTTACAGTTCGAAGTACATGTGCTTACAGTAATAACGTTTGTGTTTTTTGTTGTAGTAGATTTAGAGTAGATGACAATAAATAAATTTAAAAAAAAATGTTAGTAATTGACAACTAATTAACATGTTCTTATGCTACTTCAATAGATTACTTTTAGTAATTGACAGATACTTTCCCATTAACAGTGGTGTAACTATTGGGCAGTTGGGGAGAAAATGCGAGAAGTCCGAGGAGGGTGGGGACTATTAGGGGACGTATATTAATTGACATTAAAAAAGAATACAACTCGGTATTCTATCTTACCATTGTCTATGGACTATTTAGTTACGTCACTGCTCATAAGCTTATATTATTTTCTCGATTTAAAACAATCTCACACACCAGTAATTAATTATAATAGCTAATTTATTTTACCGTGTTTTAATGTACTAAACTATTTTTAATTAGATTAAATTTAGGTAGAACGAGTTTAATGTTGTTGATACATTCCTGTAATCTCAAAATGTACTAAAATAATGGAAAAATAGTTTTTGATTCAAATGATAAAATAAATGCAATCTAAATTATGTTATTTATATTTAGAAACTTTGATTTAACAATACAGTTTCAAAAATATGTTTCAAAAATCAATCGATTGATGGATCGAGTAACCCCCTAATTAAACTTTCCAATTATTATTATTTTTCGGACGTATGATTGTACTGAGCCACAAAGCTTTTGCTTCATCATCGGCCATCAAGGCGAGCAGGACTCCAGCCTTATTAGATGGTTTAACATTTCAATCAACGTGTATTTATATTTTTGAAAGTTGCCATCGTATCCACAATGCTAAACCCTTGTATATTTATGTAAATAAATATTATTTATACTTATATACATATATATTTTTATATGTCTACATTTATGGTCAGTTTTAACGATATTTTTGACCGACCGACGTAAGGTTTTCAACTCGATTTTTTAAAACCATTAATACGTGTTTGTGTTCTTTTTTTTACTGGTATAAACTGTCCTTCATTGTATAACAGATTCAGCAGATATTGAAAAAAACTTATTATTTGTTGTGTTATATATTATATGGTGTCTAAATGATCTCAGTATTTCTATAAGATATGGTCAATATTTAAAACATAAAATTTTCAGATACAAGCGTGTATCGTCTGTATATGACAGCCAGTATATACGTTATGTTGACTACATGCTCTTATGTATATAATGTATAACTGCAGTCATTAATGTTTTTTTTTTGGGACTGGCATTTATGTAGTCAGCCGAGGCGAGAATTTTTCCACTTCATCAAACATAAAGGCGAGAGTTATTTAGACCATTATTAATATTATGCTGATGTATTCCGACAAAGACAAAAATCATTTTGGCACTATATTTCTCTTTTCTGGTTTATGCGTTTTCAGTTCTAATATAATGTGGTTGATTGCATTTAACACCTTATTGCTATTTTATTTCGAACTGTTTCTGCACAAACCAACTTAACAATGTAATCTTTGCACCATTTTATCTAACAATATATTATTAACTTTCAATCTGAATCCGTATTAGTTTCAATTGTTAATATAATACTAACAAATCTATTTAAAATAGTGTTTGTAAATCGTAAGCTCAAAAGACACATTTCATTTGCTTTGTCCATAAAAAAATGATGTTGTAAAACTTTTAAAATATTGCAAATATTAACCATGCTACTTAACATATATATATAGTCAAATTCTCAAATTCTCAGTGTTGTTGTTATATATGTTACGGCTAATAGCCGAAGTGCGGCTACACTTAGTTTTAGCCGGCTACAACTAGGTGCAGCCGACCACATGCGGTTAAACTTAGATCAACTAGGTTAGAACTAGGTTTAAATTAAATTAAACAATACCTATGCACGGCAAAAAAGGTGTCGGGGTGGTTAAAAAAAATAAAATAACCTAAACCTAATCCAAAATGGAATTGAACAGGGGAATTATTGAGGTTGATCTAAGTTTAACCGCATGTGGTCGGCTGCACCTAGTTGTAGCCGGCTAAAACTAGGTGTAGCCGCACTTCGGCTATTAGCCGTAACATATACAATATTCTCTATTGTTGCCATAGTAATTATATCAATTGTATAATTGTCAAAAAAAAGTATTATTGTGATTTATCTAAAGTTTCAATAGTAGTAGGTACTTATTGTACACCTAAATGTTGCTTATAATTTTAAATAACTGAAATGTAATAATGAAACGATAATAAAATCATATCATATTTTTGTGTCTTTTATTTACTTACATCAAGTTCGTGTCGTTATGGATATTATAAACGCCAATAAGGACCAACAACCATTTTCAGCGAGCTTATAGTATTCTCGTCGGCGCGGCGCTGCAGTATTTCTTTTCAACTAAGGGCGGAGGCACACGATGCGTTGCGGCGCCGCACCGCAAACATTTCACCGTATCGGCGGGCACACGGCGGGGAGGGGTGAATGCGTTTACGATCCATTTTTATTAACAGACTGTCCAACGCTGCTGAGGCGCCGCTGCGACATAACAACGGCAGCACCGCACCGCTCGTGTGCCCGCCGATACGGTGAAATGTTTGCGGTGCGGCGCCGCAACGCATCGTGTGCTCCCGCACTAAGCGTGATTTCTTAGAATTCAGAATTGTTTCAATAATCACATTTATCACAAGTAAAAAGCTACTCGTGTAGGCGGACATACAAGAGAGGAGATTACCTACGATTCTGCAAAACATTCCAACAGGAAATGCACAACATCTCGGAAACCTGAAGACACACAAATTATATTTTCCTTGATTTTCTGCTGAAACATCTTTACTCCAGCGGTTTTTTCAAAACTACAACGGCGCGACTCTCCACTTTACCCACTAGAAGCCACTTTCTGCTTGAGCTATTTAGCTATACCCCTCCAGCCCTACCCTTAAGTTGGCTCTAACATCATTACATTAAATTTTAATGTTATTCCTACCCGTTGCAAAAGAGTTCGCCCGATATAACACGTCCCTCCTCGCCCTCGCGACCCTTAGTTTGCATAGAACCTTCCAATGGCCTCATAGACCAGAAGTCCGATACGCTCGCGAACTGTTTATACACGTCTATATCTCTATAAATAAAACACCATTGATAATTTTCAAATAGATTTTAAAAGAGACAATGCGTATAAATACCTATTGTAAAGACTTAGTAAGGTAGTCCTTGCGACTTACCTAGTGGCGTACGTCTAATATATTTTATATCTACCTACTAGCTGATGCCCGCGACTATGTCGGCGTGGTGTTTGTTATTGCTTCGGTTTTTTAACTATCGCACAGGAACATATTAATTTTCTGTGATAAAAAGTATTTTAAATGGTAACTGGGTATGTAAGGTACCACCATGCAAATATCATTTAAATCGGCGCAACAGATGCGTAGATTAACCCGTATAAACAGACAGAGAAATCAAAAACACTAGATGTTTTATTTACTTTTAACATCCCCTGAATCGGTTTTTTAGCGTTTTTTTTTTCTATGTACAGAGATTCGACTTCTCCAGTTTTATTATATGTATTATACCTAATCTAGAAGGCCGCGGGTGGAATACCCACGTCAGGAGAAATCTTTGTGTAAAGATTTCTGGGAAGCGTGTTAATATTCCCAATGTAATAACGTCATGTAGGACCACCATATTGCAGGTATCAGCCTAGCATGATGCTAGACCTCTCAAGAGAACGTAGGGAGGTATAACCTTTCTATACAGGGTTATTTGTAAAACACCGGTAACCTCTCAGGACTACGTTACTAACATCATAATCAACAACTTTTGTTCTATGACTTTTAAAAATTCATCAGATTTACATACAAAAATAAAAATATTTAAATTCAACGTTCTAAATGTTACGAAGTCTACTTATGCGAAGCAAAAGAAAGCGATAGTACCGACCACTGATATAGTACTAACACTTACCTATACTTATTCTGAGGTACCGACAATAGCGAGGGGAGCGGGGAATACAGAGTTGAAATGTGTTAGATAGGACAACGAAATATTGAAGGTTTGTTTTTGGTAAATGTATTATGTTTTGTAAAAAGTCGTAGAACAAAAGTTGTTGTTTATGATGTTAGTAATATAGTCCTGAGAGGTTACCGGTGTTTTACAAATAACCCTGTATAAGATAATAATATGATGTATGCATATGTGGACTGGGTCTGACCGTCATAGCCATCATTGGCGTTACAGCTAAAGTTTGGAAAGAGGAGATTTCACGGTAAAACTCAACGTTATTATTTTTAATGATATTTCGTCAGAACACCTTACCTCTATAGTTAATAGTTTGGTAGAGATCAATGTGACTTACCATGTTAGAAAGACCGATGTACAAACGACGAATCAACCTATAGGTCAGTTTAATCTAGATTTTTTTCCAAATATTGCTTTGTACGTTTGTACTGAACGAAAAGTTTTTTTTTTACAATCTTGTAACATTGCAGCATAACGTACACGTTTTAACAAAGAAGAAGTACTGAAATACCCTTGGAGGAATTAGACTGGAGTACGCATGACACAATTTTTAGAACAAATCTTTCTGCCATTCCCGGCGGGGGACGAGGTTACTACTACATACAGCGCCAGCACACATACGCAAAAACGGTCTGCGTTGTTACAATTGCACACATACATTAAGCGCCACACTATTTTAAATTTCACGCACACAAGCTCATTATCGTATTATGACGTTCTATCCATACACAAGAAGTTGCAAGTGGTTAGGTAATTAAATAGGGAAATGACAGAGCACGAGATAGATAGATATCGATATCGATAAATCTTTTAGTTTAAATGGTTTACCTAATTCTTATATATAACTAGATAAATATAAATTTAATAAATGAATATATATACATTTTATAATGTACATAAGGACTAGTCCCCGATTCGTCGGATTCTTATATTGCCGGATTCTTGTTTCGTCGGATTCTTTTTTTATTAGGGTTCCGTAGCCAAAATGGCAAAAACGGAACACTTATAGTTTCGTCTTGTCCGTCTGTCTGTCTGTCCGTATGCACCAGACATTTTACTCAGAAAGTATAAAGGGCTACATTAATGAATTTTGGAAAATAGGTGTCATTTGTTAACCGCTGTAGCGGTATGTACGTCGATGCGATTTCTGTTGTAAAACAGCTTTTTTTTTTAAGCACGTGTGATTCGTCATTAGATAGGTCTTTGAAAGTGGTTGGGGGTATGTCATGTAACTTTTTCAGATAAAGTAAATATTTAAGGAGCTATAAACGCCGAAAGTCGTTACAATTGTGCAATCCGGACGAAGCCGGGGGGCTTTGTCCCCCCCACCCCGGCTAACTTTTGAACCGTGGCGTCAAAAAATATATAAGAAATCACGAAAATAGAACGCAAGATATATATTCAACGAAAATTGGTGTGAACAATACAGGTCTTTATAGTTTCGGAGATATCGCCAAAAAACTATCCTACTTACACAAAAGGACGTAAGTGACACTACTTTCCTGTGGAGAAACGGTCTTTTGTATTAGAAGCTTAGCGATCGTTGCGGTAGCCATTTTGACATTAGGTTAGCTACGGAACCCTTCGATATGCGTGTTCCGACATGCACTTGGCCGTTTTTTGTCAGAGGTTTTGAATTAAACTGTGCGATTAAGCTATTATCACATTAAAATAATCAAAGTAAAATAATTCTAACGAATCAAGAGTCCGACGAAACAAAACGAAAGAACGACGAAAGAATCCCACAAAACCAGAATCTGATAAATACTTACAAGCAATAAGAACAGATTTTTGAAAATTTGCCATTTAAGGGAGTTAAAGATAGGGTATGGATTTGTATGGAATTTCCGCAATTGAAAAGTCAGGATACAAATAATTACAGAGTAAACTAAAATAAATTCTCATTTATTGATTTTTAAAATGTATCAACTTCGAATATATATGCCTCACGCATTTTTGCGGATCCGTCTTCTTCGTCAGGAAACGTATCCTAGTGTCGGTATACTTTTCCATCACCGCTCTAGCCAATTCAACGCTGTGACAGACAAACAAATCTGGGTCATGTGAGGTAATGTTAGGGAAAACTGACTGACCAATCAATTTACCTGAAGCTTTTGTAACGACAAACTTTGTCGTGTATTCCCTTTTAAGCTTTTTTCCCTGATCTAACCCTTGCCTGATTATTATTTCGCACATACGACACAACTGTATAACTTCGGTGGATGCGTACATGAGATAGCCTTTGGATTTATGAAAAATCAAACTTTTCTTATTGCATTCTCCGAGTAGGCCTTTGACACAGGCATTGCACTTTATTTTTTTTGAAAATGCAAAGGCAACGTAACCCGCAATATATTCAATCACCTTTTCACCACATGGGGAAAGATATATTTGACTTTCAATGTCATTTTCCATGTTAGTTTCAGAATATTCACCGGGACATGAATTTTCTTCGCATGCATTACTAGATGAAGTATTAATTTTCTCCACTGAAGAAGCACAGTTCAGTATACTTATATTTTCTAAAGGGATGCAGTTAGTGCCTCTTTCTGTTCTAATTAACTGGGTGTGAACCAGCAGTTTTTTATAAATAGCTTCAAATTGCTGAGCAGTAGGGTTATCATTACAACCTCCATGACTTCTGACATTTGAGAAAAAAATTTCGATGTGGTCCTGACTCGTTTTATGCAGTGGAAGAAAACTCATTCCATTATTCTCTTGTAATACTAAGTCATTAAAAAGAGCTTTTGCACTTTCTATGCATACGCAAAAGCCCAAAAATCCAGTGAAACGAGGACTGCGCATAATGTTCATTCTTTTGACAGCAGTATTGTTACGAGTTTTGAGATCTACGTACATGTTCATTAAAAATGATTTTGCTTTGTTTAGAACATTGAAACGATTCTGGTAGTTATCAGCTGAAATAGGTTTTTTGAAGCCATAGCTGCAAGTCTTTGAATCAAGAATATCAAAAATGTCATTGATTAATTCTAAAAATTGAGCGGTTGGCTCGACATCTTGAAATTCTGGAATTTTCAGTTCAGTTTTACAAAAAACCAAGGCTTCAGCAACACTCTTACTAAAAAGTTGAGCTGCCAGACGTACGTTTATAATTTTAGTTTTAAAATAGACGTGATTGGATCGCAATTTGTTGGCTAAATAAAAGAGTTCTTTATCCTGTAATGCATGAAGAAGAAGAATGTGGTCCCACTGAATTTTGTTACCGGAGTCATCCAAAAAATATTGATACTGTTCTAAACTATTGCGAACTAGTTTTAGCATGTGACAGGCATCGAAAAACAAATAAATTTTCTGTCCAGATGACGGATCTAGAATACAAGTTTGTAATTTTTCGGGGTCCAAGCAGCAGCCCAACTCTTCCGCCATTCCAATGTTAACTTTAGGTCCATCACAAGTTAGAGACTTTACTTCGATTCCCGTTTCATGAATCAGTTCTAAGGCCTTTGTTACGAGAGATGCTTTTTGTACGGCACTGATCCCACGTATTATGAAAAAGCCTACGGGAACTTTCCAGGTGGTGTTAATACCAACCAATAAAAAGACCAAAGCATCTGTGGCTTCGTCACTATCAGGAGAAGTACCAAAACCCATATCAACATATCCATAATGCCTTTGTGTCTTAGGATTCCAATCAGTACCTGATTTTAATTTTATTTCATCAAATATTAAGGCACCAAAAATTTTCTTATCGGGATTATTATCTTTTATTAATTTTAAAGCATTAAGTGCTTCTTTTGTAAAGCCGGGACGTCCATCTAGTTTACTGTACCATTTAGTCAAGGTTCGAGGGTGGGGTAGAGTGGTGCCAAAGGTCTTTCGAACATACTTGTACGCCTTCGGAGAATAGTACTGAAGCGTCAAAGCGAAACATCTTAACTCCGGAGAGAACTTTTTCCTAGAGAGCTTTCCTGTTTTGCATTGCGCTACTTGTCTTTTTATTAGTTCTTTGTTTTCTATCCCAACTCTTTCAAGAAATAAAGAATCTTCTTTGGTGATCAAAGACTTTTTTTTTAAATCATTTAAAATATCTTCTAAGGTAGCGACTTTTTTTTTTAAGTATCGAATTTTTGACTGTAGCTTCCTTATTTTTTTGGTTTTCTCACTTATACATTTAATAAATTTCTTTTTTCTTGGTGACAAAACTTGAGGATCAGCTGGTACTATTTCCATTGACGGTGCAGCTTGATTAGGCAAATTTGAAGATTCAGACAGCGCTACATTTGATGACACAGTAGCTGAAGCATTTTGCACAGTCGATGCTTTTTGGTATGTGATACTTTGCGATGATTGTGTATATGCGGCTACGTTTTCTTTTGTTACGTCTGAATCCTACAATTAATAAACTTATTAGTGTTTACAAAAAAATAACATTACCACTTATAATAAGGATTGCAAAAATATTAATAGTTTTGAGTTATCGTTCATCGTTTACTTACAGGATCTGTTAAAAATAACGTTGGCACGGCATGAGCAACTAATCTTCTCCTATTACTAGATAACTTTTGGAATTGAGATGACTCAAAATGTAATGAACAAATAGTGCTTGTTCTTGTAGATGTCCAGGTGACGTGTCTGTTGCAAGCATCAATCCATTTTTTCCTCTGAGAATGATCTTTAGGAAAACTGAAAGTAAAATGAACACAAATCAATTACGACCAAGGCATCGTAAAAAATATAATAAAATAACTCCAAAAAGTCAATAAAACCGGCCAAGTGCATGTCGGAACACGTATAACGAAGGGTTCCGTAGCTAACCTAATGTTAAAATGGCTACCACAACGTTCGCTAAGCAACTAATACAAAAGAGCGTATCTCCATATGAAAGTAGTGTTGCTTACGTCCTTTTGTGTAATACTACAGTTTCTTGGCGATATCTGCGAAACTATAAGGCCTGCATTGTTCAAACCAATTTTTGTTGAAAGTATTTATTACGTTGTATTTTCTTGATTTTTACCATATTTTTTCATGTTACGGTTCAAAAGTTAGCCAGAGGGGGACACATTTTCAACGACTTTCGGAGTTTGTAATTCCGAAAAAGTTACATAAAACATTTTCAAAGATCTATCTAATGACGTATCACACTTTACTCTACGCTTTAAACACCCCCACACCCGCGGTTGCATGTATGGAGTGCCCCCCTCAAAAACATTTTTTTTCGTGTTTTGACTACAGAAATATGTAACGGTTCACAAATGACCCTTACCTTCCAAATTTCATTCATGTAGCCCAGCCCATACCTATACTTTCCGAGTAAAATGCCTGTGACATACAGACAGACAGACGGATGGACAGAACGAAGCTAAAAGGGTTTCGTTTTTGCCATTTTATATACATGCCTACAAGTTTGTACGGAACACTCGGTGCGTGAGTCCGAATTGCACTTGACCAGCTTTTTAATGAAATGCGACACCATGACATATGCCGGTACCACCACCCGGGGTCCTCCCCCCCTCGCCACTCCAGCTCTTGTCGGTAGCCAGAAGATTGACTATCAGTGAGTATTCATTTCATTCCAGTCTCAAAATCGATAATTATATCGATATTTTGTTGTCACTATACTACACGTCAGTTATACAAATCAGGGTTGCGAATCATAGAAAAAAATATTGGACAGTCAAATGATATTATGATGGATCATCACCATCATCATCATTATCAGTAATTTTAGGTTTTAATTCGTCGTTTCATTATTTTACTATGTAAACTTTGACGATTTTAACTTAAGCTTGCAGGCGAGCTTGCTTGCATGCTTGCCTCTTTGAAAACGCTTATGGTTCACGCGAGCAGCACGCAAGTGCAATTAATGCAGAAGTTTAAATATTTCTTACTTAATAACCCCGAAACGCCTAAGCGGATTTCTATGAAAATTTGCATAAGTACAAGTAAGTAGGTATATCAAACACTTAGTAAAGTACTCGTATAGTAAAGTACTATACGAGTTTAAAATTTGGTCCTTATAGAACCTATTTAACTTAGTTGCTTTTATTCTCGCGCCAAGGCATGCTATGTTTTTCGATCGAGTTAATAATATTTGACGCTAAGCCTATGGTTATGGTTTTCATGTATTTCACAAAAGTTGATACCTATATAATTATCAGGAAAGTTAAAGCTTGACACAAGAGAAGCTTTATTATAAACAAATTAATTAATCAATAAATGTTTATCTATAAAATAGTAACTAGGTATGCCGAAATCACTAATGAAGTAAAATGCGACAACCCTAGCAACTAGTCTCGTGGGGAGTGCGGATACGTCATCGTGCGCGCGCAGACTAAAGTCTCGCTACACCGCGAATGACAGCGGCAAATTTGAATTTTTAGTTTACAAAAACCTAAAATTATGAAGTAAATAATGACCAAATCATAAAAATTAAACTCACAAATGGAAGGTGACTCCGTCTTTTTGCAAACTTGATGTTTTAGACTTCTTTTTACAGTTAAATACCGCACAGGCTGGCATTTTTGTACGAGCTGTGTTCGTCACGGCGTTCTGAATTTGTGTGTGTCAAAATGGCGGCCGAAGTAGTTTTATATAACGTGCAGGCATCCGATGCTTGTACCTTTGGCAGAGGGGAAACGCGTGCAAAGGCATCTCCAGTCTAATTCCTCCAAGGAAATACCTCACATACACAAACACAACCCAAAACCACTTAAGGCGGATCTTTTGGCAACACTGCCATAACTACTGTCACTGTCAGTCAAATATATCAAACGAAAACTTACGAAGGTCGAGAGCACGCATCTCTGCAAAATGATTTTATTAAAATAATAACGGAAAATAAATAACGATTCGCTTATATAATCTAAAATCACAAAGAAAATGTTCCTTAAAACTGGAATATTCAAAGCGATTTCATTTAAAAACCCGGTGAAATTACCATTTTCGTATTGGGTGTTGGTGTTTTGTAGATTTGCGTTAACACTTTTGCCGCAACAGGGCTATATACACCCAGACGAGTTTTTTCAAAATGTTGAGGTCATTGCAGGTAAGCTGTAGATGTAATAGCCATACAAAATATTTCTAAGACACTGACCTTTTGTTTTAAAAAAGAGAAATTCGTTTTGATATAGAGTTCTGAATGTTTATTATTTTATTGACATGTCTATTATTCTGCGTAACAATAGTTTAATGTTTAATTGTTCCTTTTATACTACAGAAATAATCTAACTCTACATACACATACATTATTTTATGTTCATAAAATTATGAGTAATTTCAATTAGAATCACTATTTATTTGTATTTTTTTTTTACATCAAGTCTGACTGTTTTTATATTTAGATATGCAGAAACAGCAAAAAAATAAAGATTGATACCCTCCCCAACATACTATCAAGTTATGATTCCAAACTACACTTTTATATTGCACTGGTAACATTTATATATAATATATACCTTTTTGTTTCAGGTGATATCCTCTCAGTGGATGTTTCAAGAACATGGGAATTCAACCCAAAGTTTCCCATCAGAAACATCTTTGTTCCCAAAATGATACTTGGCCCACCGCTGCACTTTATACGTCTAATGAACCCATATTCAAAATTTTATTTAAATATAGATCTGAAAACTCCGTACTACTTGCTTGTAATACCTCGGCTATTTATATGTCTACTCTCATTGATCAATGACTACTGTTTGTATAAAATATGTGTCTTGTATGGCCAAAACTTTAGAAGTAGACTAAAAATATTTGCTAGCTCTTACGTAGTCTTTGTCTACTGCTGCAGAAGCTTCTCCAACACATTTGAAATGATATTCTTCTCAATACTTCTCCTCTTAGTTGCAGAAAGTATGCAGAAGTCTGATAAAGTTATTTATCACAATGAATTTCTTAACGAGAAGTATGAACAAGCAACTTCTCCGGTTGAGAAGGTCAAAATTTTTAAATTGTCCACGCATTTGCCTGACCATTCATTAAACCGTGTGATAGCGTTAGCAACAGTTGTAGTTGTAGGTATTTTTAATCGTCCAACTTTTGTTGGGTTTGCTTTTCCGCCTGTATTTTTCTGGTTACATAGGGGATTAGGGTCAAAAGTGGTAGGTTTTAAGGATTTTCATATAAGAATATTTGTGTTTATATTGTGCGGTGTGCCTACAGCTTTACTGCTTATATTAGTTGATTCTGGGTACTATGGGTACATAACGATGGCAGATGTTGAAAATTCGAAGTTATCTTGGGACAATTGGGTGGTGACTCCACTGAACTTCCTGAGGTATAACTTGGATATGCGGAACCTGACACAGCACGGACTGCACCCACGGTGGCTCCATATTGCAGTTAATGTACCGCTGCTGTTCAATGTGCTGGGGATTCTTGCATTTATCACTATTTCCAATAACACTTACAGGTAAATATAATTATACGGACAATATTTTACTATCATCTAATCATTCATAAGATTTCGTTAACAAATGAAGGCAGCAACATACAAAGCAAGTAGAGCTATTGTTGAACATTTAATATCAGTATTTATGTACCCAATTGATATTTCTTCTCATAAAACTTCCATCTTAGAAAAAAGCGAAATCAATGCGGACAGAGCGGCGTCCAAAAATATTACGACTAATAATTAAATTTATTCAGCACATAAGTAGGTACCTATTTACATAATGTAGGTATGTACTTGTCTAAATGACAATTTATAAGACTAGGAGCTGAGTTTTCAATCCTCGGATAAAAAAGATCACACACCCATACATACACATGCACGAAGACAGAGATAAAGGAACGCCACCTATCTCGATCATATCTCTCTTGCATTTTCCACATTCTTCTTCATGCATTCTTGCCGGTTATAGGGAGGTACTTTTGTTTTTTTTTATACTTCGCCATATTGCATATTATTCATCATCATCAGCCCGTATAACGTCCACTGCGGAACATGGGCCTCCTCCCGGTGCTCCATTGTCACCACGCTTGGCAGGCGGGTTGGTGACCGCAGTATTATGTTGTATCACACAAGGAAAAGTTGCTGCCCGTTCCTTGATATAAGATTATTATAGATGATATTATAACAATCGGGACAACGGCTTAACGAGCTTTCCGAGGCACGGAGTAGTCCCTCAACCAACCAGACCCGGAAAGAAATCCTAGACTTTACACAAAGATTTCCTGCCGGCGTGGGGATCGAACCCACGACCTCCGAGATTTAAAGCGAGCCAAATACCGCTACAGAGGTTGCATATGATTACTATTACAAAATATGCAGCATGCATTAACAAATAGCGCTGCCTCATAAAAGAGACGTGACAGGAAGCCCTTTGAGTCGATAATACCCATAATGTTATTATGCAAATGTCTTATTGTCATGAACATACAATATGTACCTACATTATTGTACATACATCCATTGATATATTTTCCAACTTTGTTAAAACAATAGGCCTTTATTCGCTTACAATGTCTAAAAAACTGGTCAAGTGCTAGTCGAACTCGCGCACGAAGAGTTCCGTACCATTTTCAAGCGCCTATCTGTGGCCAAAAGTCAAAGTCTAAAATTCTTTATTCATATAGACACATTTAAAATATTTTAAATCATGTTCTTATGATGCGTCCCTTTCTTTTTCTACCACCAGTTCTGGACGTGGCAACTCTGAGATGAACTGGCAAGAAACTCAGAGGAATCCTTTTTTTGAAATAACCCTTATTGATATCGAGCAAAAAAGGGCAAAAAAAAAATGTATGGGAGCCCCCCTTAAATATTTATTTATAGTATTTGTTGTTATAGTTATAGAAAATTTCAATTATCTAACTATCGCGGTTTTTGGGGTACAGCCTGGTGACACACAAATAGACAGACAGCGAAGTCTTAGTAATATGGTCCCGTTTTTACCCTTCGGGCACGGAACCCAAAAAAGTAATTATCATAATAATAAGTATGTTCTACTTACTGACTTGTTCTTTTTCGTATTATTGTATTGTTAATGAACTGTGACACTATAAAGAAGTTGCAAGACAGTTTGGGAGAAACTTGAACCTAATAAGGTTAGGTTTTGTATTAATAACGTAAAACGCATGGAAGGTCTTTTTTTTCGGACATACATATGTAATTATCCCCGAGGCTGTTGCTACTTCACCGGACATAAAGGCGAGCAGAGCTCTAGCCTAGATAAATGGTTTAAATACTACAAACTAAGCAACCTGCGCAGGGGGGAGGGCGAGGGGGGACGCGCATGGAAGGACCCATGTTTTGTATACCAATATTATAAAGAGGAAAGATTTGATTGTTTCTTTGTTTGCATTTATATAGGGTGACTGGTAATTAGTGACCGATACCTAAACACATGATTGTGCTCATGATAACAAACAACTTGATAATAAAAAATCAGCTGTTCCCTACCATGTTGACGAGTTATGTGAACATGAATGTATGGAACAGCTGATTTCTTTTCGCGATTTCAGGTTTGGTGCCATAGTAAAAGTTGTTTGTTATCATGAGCACAATCTTGTGTTTAGGTATCGGTCACTAATTACCAGTCACCCTATATAGCTCCGAAACTACTTAACCAAATTTTAAAATTCTTTCACCATTTGAAAGCTACATTATCTAGGCATAGCATTGGCTATATTTAATTATGAAGTTACCAAGGGAACGAGAGACCGCGCGTGGGAAGCTTATACTGGGTGACGTTTTTTACCGTCTAGTCTTGAGAATAATAGGGCGTGATAAGTATATGAAATAGATGTATAAGACATATTTATTTTATCATTTTTTTTTACTGACAAAGTGAAAATCGTAACGATAAAATACGTACCTAATTAGGTCGTTACGTTACGTTAGTTAAAATATGTGCCTATGATACCTAGGCCGCAATCACATATGAATGAAAAGAGTGAGCTAAATAGCGTCACTAACTACTTAGGTAGCCAGTAAAAACAAAAAAAAGATAAAGTAACTATGCCTTAGACATCTATTTTATATAAATATCACGCCTATTACATATTTCCAAGATCTGAGTAAGAGTTTTATTGCCATATGAATTAACGAATTCTACTATTGTTTACTAGCTTTTTGTTTCCCGCGGTAAAATAATCGCGGTTTCGGGAAAATGTAATTTTTTGGTGTCTTCACACAGTAATAATATTTTTTTCCTTTAACATTATAGATTTATACGTGGTCACTACAGCAAGCTTCCTCGCATCCAGAGTATCACCGGCCTGATGCTATTCTCTCTCGTCATACCAATCGCCGTGCTATCGCTGTTCCCGCATCAAGAAGCTCGCTTCATCATACCAGTTATCGTACCTCTTGTGTACCTCTACGGGAACCATTTACATGCCAACGAAAGTGACGGACCCAAGACAAGGCGATTGAAAATAATTTCCAAGTACACTTGGTATGCACTAAACATAGTACTAACAATTTTCTTTGGGTATATCCATCAAGGAGGTATCTACCCATTCTCGAATAGCCTTTATTACGAAATCAAGAACAACTACGGAGTCCACACACATGTGATAACGACACACAGTTACAGTGTTCCCACGTTCTTACTGCAGTTAGAGAGCACTACGAAACTTTTCAAAGATAAAAAGTCTGGACATAAGTATAGATTGGCCCCCACCACGTTTATTCACAAATATGGATCCCTACCTATGAAGGATTTATTTTTGAACATAGACGACGTGTTGACTAACGCCGAAATGTTATTACATGACTACAAAAAGAAATATAGGTTCTACGTAGCGTCGCCATGCTCTTTGGAACAAGACCTTAAGGCGGCCTCTGTAAAGTACTATTACTTCGAACTAGTGAAGGAATTTTCGTACTACCCTCATTTTTGTACAGAAGCGTTTCCGAGTTTTCCAACGAAACATGACCAGTTTTGTTTGGAAAATAATCTTTTGCAAACGAATGAATCTCGCGTTGTAGATCTGAATATGTTACAAAGAATCTCATGCTTTTTGAATAAGTTTTGCCTCAGGGTTTACAAAGTACAGCCCAAAGCAAAATATGTTTGAATTTTACTTAGTTGATTTTAGTCAATTGTCAAACCAAATGAGCAATATAATTACTTAATATAAATTTATTGTATAAAATATCTAATTGATAATTTATATTGATTAAAGCATTTTAATTTAGTTTTATAATGCTCAATTTACGTTATATCAACAAAGATATTATCATGTTTAGTTATAGGTAATGATAATTTATATATAATTTAATCGATAAATGAGTGCAACTACGGAATGCGAATGGATTTGTTACACATTCCTGTACATTCTGATAAGTTCGAGTTTATTTATTAAGGTTATATTATATGTTTTATACATTGTTGTACCGCCGAATGCGCCGTTAAAATATGTAAAGTGCTTCCAACCGTTATGCGATCCCTTTAACTGTAGTAAAATGTATTTTTATTTTATTATATTTTTTGCACTATCGTAATCACTTTACATGATACTATCTACAGATAGAAGGATGGCATATATTTTGGTAGCACCTTATATAAAAATGATTATAATTGTGCCATTGTAATGAACTATCTCAAATGTTAAGTAGGTTAAAGTGGTGTATATTTCACACAACATCTTCTGCGGCAGTAATTACAAAAAATGCATTTTTTTAAAATTTATTTTTAAATGATTAATTTTACAATATTATTTTAAATACTTAAACTAACACTAGCCGTTAAACGATACTGTGACATATGTCATTTTACTTTATTGTATTTTATTTGTCAAATTCTTCTATTGACAATTTTCAATATTTAACATCCCAAAAAACTACATCCCAAATAACTACATCCCAAAAAACTACATTCCAAAAAACTAAACCATCAAGGTAATGGCACAGTTCTGACTCAGCAATTTACTTGTCATTCTAATTTAAGCACTGAAACGTGGTTATATATTTCTTAATGTCAATCTGAAGAAGTTGAGGGCGGAAACTCGCGCTGTAATGAAACGGATCGCGCACTGTAAGTGAACTGACCGCAATTTTAACTGGGTGTCTGACACATACAAGCGGGCGGCGCGTGGTGTATACGCTGGCAGCTACTGGTAGCCTCAATTTCAGGTAATGCCGTGCTGGAACTGTGCCGTTATCAAAGATGTTATAGTAAAAAAGAGGAAGATACGGCACCCGGGTTTGAAAGTAAGCCAATTGGTAAATTAAAACGTGTAGAGGAACGGTTGTTAGTGTTTCTAACACCAACAACAGCGAGGTGGTATGCCAGGCGGCTGACGGCCATTTGTTGATATTCAGAACTTGTATATGTTCTAATTGGCTTGCGAACTTGTATTGCGCGATACAGGTTAGTTGCGATGCTAGGTGCTAGATGGCCCTGCTAGGTGCTAGATGGCCCTGCTAGTCTTCTTGTAGTTTGTACGGTTACTGTTGTTTGTGTCTTATGTGACGTCAGCTTAAGTGCGTAGATGTGATTACGTAAGTTGGTGACGTAATCGTAGTGTAGGTTTTCATTTGTTTCTGACAACGAGAAGAAATCGCTGGACAGTCGTAGGTTGTAATTGTGACCATATGGTAACTCTGCGGGGCTCACTTCGGTGTCGGTTTTGAGACAGGCATGCAATCCTAACAGTACAGTTGTAATTGGTCCGTCCATATTGTTTGTTTGGATAGTTTTGTTATGAGAGAGGCCTTGAGCGTTCGATAAAATCTCTTGATCATACCGTTTGCACTTGTATGATAAGGTGTAGTCCGAGTTTTGTTGATGCCCATTGTTGACATTAGCTTGTCGAACAGCTGACTCTCGAACTGACGACCTTGATTCGTAGTCATAGTTGTAGGACAACCGAAACGTGCGATCCAGTGTTTGTAGATAGTTTTAACGATTGATTTAGCGGTGATATCTTCGATAGGTATCAAATCAGTCCACTAAGTGGCACGGTCGATCATTGTTACTAAGTAGCGATGACCTTGAGGCGTCGTAGGTAGGCTGACAATATCGACGTGCAAATGCTGGAATCGGGCGCTCGGTGGAAATGCAGATAGCTCGCTCTTCGCATGTCGTTGATCTTTGCACTGTTGACATTTTACACATGTTTTTGTCCAGTTCACGACGTCCGAGTTCATTGACGGCCAGAAGAATTTTCGCGCCATAATTTTTCGTGTAGTTCAAATGCAGGGGTGACTTATGTTATGTTCAGCGTTGAATTTTCACCTTCTTGTATTTTGTACGGCTACTCTAGATGTCGCTGTCGCTACAGTACTCCCCTCCGAGACTGAAAGCCGTTCTTTTTTTTGTTGGGGTTCCTGTGGGTCGGAATTGATTCTAGTGAATCGAGGCTGGTCGGCAGTGAGTCGGGACTGTTCGTTTTTGGCACACGCTAATTTTCATGCTGTCCTGTTTACTCTCTAGGGACAAATTTTGTCTTAACAAAACACGAGCATGATGTATCTACCTCTTTTACATAACATCATTGGTCGTTATAATATGTGATGAGTAGATGAGTAACATTGTAATTAAAAATGTAGGGAACACATTCTTTTGAACGACCGACCGGACTGTAACAAATAAGCGATATAACATTCCATTAAATAATTGTGAATTTTCAATATCATGGGAAAGTATATTTGTGAGGTTTTGTGATATTATTTAATGTGTTTTATAGACGACATTACATTTTACACAAAAATATTTAGATGTAGGCAAACTTATGAGGCACTGCAACTTAAGATTTGATTATTAATTTGTTGATTCACTGTTATCAGTGTATGCGTATGTATTACATTGTGTATGCGGCCTTTTAACTTTAACGTCGGCAACAGCTTTTGTAGGAACATATTTTTATATTTATTTATGTATCGAATTGGATCTGATTTTTTTTATTAAGTTAGTATGTAATAATGAGAAAATAGATAAAGATGTTTTGATGCATTACATCCGTGGTTACTTATCGGGATAAACAAGTGAGATATTACTTGTGCTTACAAAAATGTAACCAATCAATTACACCTGGATACTTTGTCGACGCATAAGGAGATTATTATTGTTTTAAACAACATAATGCTATCGGCCTCCTGTGCTTGTTAACTCAGGTACATCCTTTAATCAATTGAGCTGTAGACACTGCGTGAATTGTCACTAAATTGAATAAGAACTGCTGCTTTGTTTGAAAGTGCAATGTTACAAATTTTATCAATAAATACTCAGTGTCAAGATTATAGTTTTTCATTTACATTTAATTCAGTATTTGTATATACTGACTGCACTCAAATACGTAAGTTTGAAGCATGCATATGCTCATCAAAAATATTAAACTCAATCATGTACGGGACTTTTCTTATGTTGAGTTAGACACTGAAACTGATACTCGTAGATTGACGAGGTTGTCCGAGTTTGGATGGAAATTGACAACCTCCGAAGCGTAGCGGTACCTATTTGGTTCGCTTTAAATCTCGGATGTCGTGGGTTCAATCCCCACGACGGACAGGAAATCTTTGAAATTCTAAGATTTCTTTCCGGGTCTGGTTGGTGGACTACCCTCCGTGCCTCGGAAAGCACTTTAAGTCGTCAGTCCCGAATATTATAACATCAACTATAATTATCGTATATCAAGGAACGGGCAGCAGCGTTTCCTTGTGTGTTACAATATAATGCTGCGGTCACCAATGCGCCTGCCAAGCGTGGTGATTATGGCAAATACCCTCCTTCGGGAGGAGGCCCATGTTCAGTAGTAGACGTTATACGGGCTGATGATGATGATGAACATGATGGGCCTTATTTTTCTATAGGTTGATATATAAAAAAAAGAATATGCGAAATCGAATCAAGAGTTTTACTTCTGGTTGTTGGATCACAGACTTACAACACTACTTGATCATAATGTAGTACCTACATTGGGCGATGGATGATTAAAAAAGTGAAAACTACATAAACAACCAGAGCGAGCAATGCTACCGCGAAATACCTCTAGGTCTTTGAGTCGTAAATATGGGACTGCCAAGGTGTTGACGCAAGTAGTGTTTCAACCAAAGGCCGTCCTATCCTTCAGGGGACGAGAGTAATCGACATCGAAAACGGATAATATAATGAACAGTCTTAAACCTTAAAATATATTATTTATAATAATCGCCTAATGGGACATCACTAGGTGACAATGACATATGTCAATAGATATTGACAGATAACAAATGTAACGTCACCATAACTCACCTTCATGCATGTCACAACAACAATCCAGTAACGTGGATAATTATATATTGTTGTAAAAAATAAAACAAAAGAATGATTTCTCAAAAGGAAGCTATAGAATCTCGCTTAGAAATGGCAATGAGAGTTATTCGTATGTATGACTGGCTCCTAGACCTTTACGTTTTGGTAAGAATATCAATAATTATATCTACTTTTCCTTAACCTTATGAATTTTCTTAGCAGCTGTTTATTTGCTATTCTAGGACTTCTTTGTAGACAACCACTGGGATAAGTTACCGCGAGCATGGCGTAACAGCCTTGAACTAATGGACCCTCAACATTTGGGTGAGATATTGTCACAAGAAAAACCAAACCAACTTCTACCACTCTCATTCTTAGCCTTAATAAAGACTGTACAAGCTTTGAGTATACGTCGAGAAACTAATGAACTACCCAAGTGTACACAAACAGTTGAATTAGACTCATGTAAGAATCATCCGAAGCTGAAAAATATATTTCTAAAACATGTAAAATTGAAAAAGAGGCATGAGATCAGTATGATGGCCGATGTTGTAGTGGATACAGCTAGAAAGAGTGATTGTAAAGCTGTGATAGACTTTGGGTCCGGTTTGGGCCACTTGGTGAGGGTCCTGGCATATAGAGATGAGATGTATGCAGCAGGGATTGAGTGCCAGACTCAACTGACTGAGGAAGCTAGGTCAGTACTCTTGGTATGTATGGCCTTGGCTTTTTTATTTTATTCTTGTGGTTGATGATTAAATATAGTTATATTATAAAAGTTAAAAATTGCAGTCTACAAATAATTTTATTATTGTGTTGAATAAGTTTTAACATTGTATCAACTTTTTTTTTTTATTGGTCATTAAAAAAATTGTGCTTTATTTTGCTATGTTTCTATTGCCTATGAGGTATATGTAGTAGTTAGTACAATATCATATTTGTAATTTATATTCTATAGGTACATAATGTTATCACAATAATATAATGAAAAATGTGTAACATTTGACATAAAACACTACATGAATAGACTTATTATAGTCCTAATACATAATAATATATCAAAATCTGTTTCTAATACTACTCATTATCATAACTATTTATTTTGCAGAAAACTTGACCAAGAACTTGAGTACACAGCCAAGAAACATCTATCATCGGAAGCCATGGTTAAACTCCACCAACCTCTACATTTCAATGTTACTCTCAGCAACCACAATCAATTAAAACAACTACCATTACCAATGACAATGGAAAAGTATGGATTAATAGGCCTCCATCCCTGTGGTGACCTCGGACCTTTGTTGTTAAAGCATTTTATTGAATCAGATCATGTTAAATTTATCTGTGTTGTTGGATGTTGCTTTATGAAACTGACAAAAGAAGGCTACCCAATGAGCGACTTTGTTAAGAGGTTGGATAATAGACTGTCATACCCGAGTAGGGAGATTGCTTGTCATGCAATAGAAGTGTATTGTGAGAGGTTGAGGAAGGGGAATTATGAGGATTTGAAGGTGAGTTATCCTTTACTAGGGAAATCTAGTTTTTTGT
The DNA here is from genome assembly GCA_947037095.2 of Nycteola revayana. NCBI lineage: Eukaryota > Metazoa > Arthropoda > Insecta > Lepidoptera > Nolidae > Nycteola > Nycteola revayana. Next base: position 21,373,143 of record OX344843.2, read on the forward strand.
TGCAGAACTGAACTGAACTGAACTGTCTTTAAACAAAAAAATAGGTGGTACCCCTACCACCTATTTTTTTGTTTAATATAGTACTTTTTACAAAACTTTGCTAAATATATAGTACTTTTTTACATTTATTTCTTATAATTTTTCCACATGTATTTGTAATAACTCTTTGCTTCGGCATCAAGGTTAAAAAACCTTTTAAATAATTATTAGAGTCTGAGCATGTTAGATCCATATTAAAATAAATCAACAATTCATTGTTTTTATATGCCACGCTGGGGGTGCGGGTGAGGGTCTAAATTTTTATATGGTGTGAATTTTGAAAATATTGTACTTTTTGTACTTTATTATTTTTTTATAATACATAGTACATTTGACTGAAATATAGTATGATACTGTAGAATATAAATACCCTAAATATAATACCCTAGTTGCAGAATAACCAATAATAGTTACTCATAAAGCACAGTTAATAGTATAGCTCAATAGGTAACATCTAGCTCTAATCCTTCCATCAAACTTCTTTTAATTTAGTCTCAAGACAAGGTCTTATTTATATGTTAGTTTTCTTTTTTTCCAGATTCATGCTTACCGTGCAGCTCTAGAAAGGTTATTAGTGAACCGTGATCCTAAACTGAAGCATTCACCTATAAGGAGCATTAAGCACTCTGACACTATGACATTTGAAAAGTATGAATATTTTTTTTTATCTTTAAATGTATACATTATAATCAACCTTTAGCAGTCTTAAAGGCCAGGCCGTGGCCTTTAAGCAGGCCCTGGCCGCCAGGGCCTGCTTAACTTGCAGTTCGAGTTTTTTACTTAAATTAAAAGCTCTAGGTTTTTCAGTCTTTTGGCCACAGGGTTAAACAAAGGTAGCTTTTTGTATACCTGACATGTGATATTATTGTAAAAAATAATTGTTACCTTCCTGTAGTCAACTCTATGATATTTATGGCACTTGAAGGAATGTTTGTTTGGACTTACATAATATGTCCTGGGTCATTAAATGAACCTCTTAGGCTTAACACAATACTTATACTGTTGACTGCACCAGTGACTCAGTTGTTACGGCAGTTGCTTCTGAAACCTGGTGGTCTGCGTTCGATTTCAAGCCGGACAATTCTTTGTGTGAACCACAGTTTTGAGTCTGGGTGTATTTGTGTCCGTGAATTTATGTTTGTAAATTAATAAAAAAATCTATACATTAGGCTCTAAAAAATACTCTTTAAATACTGTATGTTTATAACATTACAGATACTGTACTCTAGCACTCGAACGACTAGACATACCCCTACCAACGTGTTCTCACACGTGGGCTCGAGGCCTGGCCGATCTGTCGCAGTGGAAGCGGGTAGTTGCAGTTTACACCTTGCGGCTGGCATTAGCGCCGCTTGTGGAGACTATCATACTTCTGGACAGAATGGTCTATGTTATGGAGAGAGGTGAGATTTGTGTGATAATATTTCTCCTTGACATACGATAAATCAATGTATCTACATGACTAATCTTAGTCATCTTGCGTTAATTATACAATGCGCAAACGGGCGCTTTCTAGACCCTCAGAATCTGATGGAACAGCAATCTAGCACTTATGTTACCCTCCAAAAATGCTAAATACTTTTATAGGGGAAAATACCTAGTGACTTGGGAATAACATGTATCATTTTGAACACTATTATCACTATAAAAATAATCATCATCAGTCCGTATTTGCTATAGTCACCACGCTTGGCAGGCGGTTTGGTGACCGCAATAGTATGTTGTAACACACAATGAAACGCTGCTATCTATTCCTTGGTAAACACTTGTTAAAGTTGATGAAGATTAAACAAACAATCAGGACCAACAGCTTATCGCGCTTCCCGAGGCACGGAGGGTAGTCCCTCAACTAATCAGATCTTGAAATAAACTTAGAATTTACACAAAAATTACTTGTTTGAGGTGGGGGTCGAACCCACTACCTCCGTGACTTAAAGCGAGACTTATATACGTACGCCACGGAGGTTATAAAATAATATCAAATTCAAAATTATTTGATGACATATCTATCTCTGATGCATTATGGTAACCACAAGATTTATAACCATGAAAGTGATTACTTGAAAATGTCATGTGTCACTTTTGTGAACTTTGTGAATGTGAATTGACAATATATATTGTGTGTTTTTAATGTTGATTTATTAACACACAATATCTAAAGTAAGCTAAAAGAAGTAGAATTAATAGCTAAATGAAGTAGAATTAATAGCTAAAGGAAGTAGAATTAAATGCTAAAGAAAGTAGAATTAATAGCTAAAGGAAGTAGAATTAAATGCTAAAGCAAGTAGAATTAATAGCTAAAGAAAGTAAAATTAATAGCTAAAGGAAGTAGAATGAAATGCTAAAGAAAGTAGAATTAATAGCTAAAAGAAATAGAATTAATAGCTAAAGAAAGTAGAATTAATAGCTAAAAGAAGTAGAATTAAAAGCTAAAGAAAGTAGAATTAATAGGTAAAAGAAGTATAATTAATAGCTAAAGAAAGAAGAATTAATAGCTAAAAGAAGTAGAATTAATAGCTAAAAGAAGTAGAATTAATAGCTAAAGGAAGTAGAATTAATAGCTAAAAGAAGTCGAATTAAAAGCTAAAAGAATTTATAGCTTAAGGTAGTAGGTAGTTTGATTTCCGCAAAGTAAATTAAGGTAATAAAACAATCAATTGCCATCTTAATTACATTTAATGTTGGAGACAAAAATACACTTATCGACATTTTATATTTTACACGTGATACACTTTATATACAGCGATAGCCTTAGAGTAATTAGGTACGGTCTACACTGATTTTAGCTAATTCCTTTGCCTTTATCATACACTAAGGTTGAGCCCATGTTAGGCGTGCGCGAAACTCGAATGTCACATTCGCGGATGCGGAGTGATGGGTTCAGAAGCTCGGCGCTTGTGTCGTTCTCACTATACGCGCATATCCAATGTGGGGTCAGCCTAAGTACATTATATTTACTTTAAAATATCATGTAACTTCAAAGTTATAAAAACACATAATTGTGTAGCATTATAAAGTAGGTGTTGCTAGTGCGTAAAATTCGTGTGTACATTTTTATATGTTTAGATTGATATTCAATGTTTTTCTTATTACTGTAACAATATCTTAATAGTCATGTTATATACTGAAACTGTTTTTTAACCTTAATTTATACATACGTATATGCGTTCGAACATACCAAAAAAAAAACGGTTTTTCATTTTTTGACCAAGTGTGATGTTTTGTGTGTACCAGAAGTAGATTCTAAGATTCTTGACGTCACATTTGAAAATTGAATTTATTTTATCTATCATTTTTGAACTACATACCAGTAATAATAAAAAAAAACAATGAAATTCGTGTGACGTATCTTATGACCCCTAATAAGTCCTGCGCAGATGTGGTCGTCACTGTCATTTTATAACGACCCTCCAATGAATTAATTAAAAATAAAATAAAGCAACAATTATCTAAATTAAATATTATTAATTCAATTATTCTTTGGCACTTGTTCATTGGGCATTGGTGACTTAAGATATTTACGACTAAACTAATGACTATCTTCACTGGCTGGATTTCTTTGCTGGTTCAACCATTGAACAATTGTCGTCCGCTCTATTCGTAGCTATTGCCAGTATTAATATTGTGTAACAGGTTTGTTAGAATAGATTATCCCCCATATCTTCCCATAAGTGTTGTAAGAGGCAACTGAGATATGTACACTTACAGATGGGTAGCAGCAGCATTTATCAGTTCAAGGTTACCTACTATCTTACTGCAATCACCAGCCACCAAGTGTGGTGATTATGGTAATATCCACCAACAAACTTGGCTTGCCAAGGTCTTTTAAGGGCTATAAAAAATTTGGAGGAATGTATTGTTTATTGTAATAAAATGAGTCAATTTCTTTTCTTTTTCGTTTTTTTTAAGAAATAATCGAAATGATATGATGAAAGCAAATATATTATTATGGGGAAACTTTTTCTATTGTACATATTTTATTATCTATTACAAATATTGCATTGGAATGTTTAAAGCGTTGTTATACGCTTAGCTATGAACTAAATTGCAGGACATCTTAATTAGCATACGTAAACTTGATTAGATACATTTTATTTGCATACACAACATCACATAAATAACAATAACGGAGTAAATATATCTTTATTCTCTATAATAAAATTAATAAGGAAGTATTAGGGACAGGGCTGGGCACGGCTCCATGCTCCAAGGGTCAGGGGCAGTTTCTTTTTTTCTTCTTTAGCGGCTCCCTGATCGACCGCTCGCTCCTTTTATCTAAATGATGAGGGGAGCTCTAACCTAAATCTAGCCTTTTGTCATCGTTGATTATAGGCTTAAGACCGATATTAAATCATTAATCCGTATAACAAACAGATTCATATCTTGTATAGCAGTGGTTCCTTAACCTTTCAATGTTGTTACCGTTATGACCGATTTTACGCTGAGCATAAGATCTTATCATACAAGCAAATACTTTAGGTTATTCGTTACTCTTACAAAATAGGTAAAGGTCGTATACGATCTGGTCTGGTCTTGTAGTTTTCAGGACATGATGAATTATTTTCATTATCTGATTGACATATAAAGAGTAAACCGTTATGCTGAATTTTGGATGCTTATAGGAGAGATAAATAAATTATTAAAAAGCTTAGAATTGTTGGGTGTAGTTTAACCAGTAATTTTGTTGAAATGAGAAAACTAGTTAGTTCATTACATATCTTTTCTTCACTTCAAAAACCTATTTAGTGGATTTTTTTGGTAATATGAATCATACTTAAAGGTGAAAATGCACTTTCCGTCCCATCCCTAATACTATTTAACTAAATTTATTTTACAATAATATTTGGCATTAAAATAATAGACTTTATATAATTGAAATTATGTGTAGGAACATTTGTTCTTCACTATTTTAAAATACCTACATATCTGTTGTTTTTTTCAGGCCATTCGTGCGAGATTCGTCCTGTGTTTGACCCAAAATTATCGCCGAGAAATCACATTATAATCGCAAGAAGATTATAAGAAGTTAGTGTTGGGAAGATAATATTATAGTATAAGTCTATACTGTTTGTAATATTGTTAGTAAGTTATTAAAGTTATACGCATCAAACTAAAATCTTTTTTTTTTTATTGTACAGTTTATGGTATAACAGTGTAATAACATAAATGTGAAATACTTATTTTGACCCAGTTAAAATATTAAAACAATATTTAAAACAGAATTTAATTTTAAGTGTTACCAAAAATTGCACGTAATATATTTTTGATAAAAAAAACATTAGCTTTCCGCGCACGTGTTCCTGTAGGACTTTCATAATTAATTGCCTATAGCCTTTCCCGATAAATGAATTATCTAACACTGAAATATTTTTCCAAATCGGCCCAGTAGTTCCTGAGATTAGAGCGTTCAAGCAAACAAACAAACTTCTGTTTTATATATTAGTATATTTACATAGAAATCTAAAGGAAGTTGCTCTGAGTGTCGGTAAATAGGGTACGTTTAATATAGGTACTTTTTATCTTGAAACTTAATATAATATGATATATAATAATAGTATTGACTATGTTACAATATTATTCGCGTTTTTCGAACAGCGTTCGCGTTATTGGATCTGTATCTTACAATCTCATCCTTACTTATATTATGCTTAGTTACAGAATTGTAAAACATAATAACGCGTATTTTAAGATAGGTGGAAGCGAATGTGTGTGGAAGAATAAAGTGAAACCTTACCTTAACTAGAATATGAACGAATTACGTTAAAAAAAATCATACCTATACAAAAAAAAGCACAGTTTTATGTCAAAATGGCCTTAAGCATAAAAAGTGTGCCGATTTTAAATGCATTCAAAATAAGTTTTACTGAATATTTACCATTTGTAGTGCTGTGTAAATCAGAGGCGGATTATCTATAAGGCAAACTAGGCACGTGCCTAGGGGCGCGCAGGCGGAATAGACGATGGAACAGCAACTGTAGTTGAGGCTGCTTCATGTCAGAAAAAGAAATGGAGTAACCTCTACCACACATGTATATAGTAACGACAAATACAGTGATTTTACTAGTACTTACTAGTTATTTCTCAATTTTTTAATAGTACTTACTATTTATTTCTAAAATAGGGGCGCCGCCGCCGATGAAATGCTTGCCTACGGCGCTCTCAACGTTTAATCCGCCTCTGACCAAAACACAATATGTTACGCGAGTGATAACACACTACAAGTGTTCAGTGACGAACTTTAATAATACATACCTAAGGTAACCATTGTCATTATAATTAACGGTGTTTGTTTTTTTTTATAATAAATTCTTTTAACCTGTATTCCGTCGTAGGTATGCGCACGGCGAGATGGGGGAGAATCGGTAGTTCCACCCCTCCCACCACGCCGCGCTTTCCTAAGGCGCGGTATAACAGTTCCGGTCAAAGTAACTGTGATGCATTGATAATTAATTGTATAGTGGTGGGCGCCTGTGGTGTGCAAGATACCGTTGTCAGTTATACCGAGTGCGACCACGACTATAGTACAACTAAACTAGTGTTGTATTTAATCACCTACCCGATACAGGCCTTGAGAGAAAAGTGGAAGTCACCGTAACGTTATCCGATAACTCTTATCTCTCTCTCGCTATGAATGTTCAGTAGGTAATAATTCCACACCAAATCGAATCTCTAGGTTATAATATTTACTGCTATGTAGAATACAGTGGTAGGTATAATTGGTTGTTCCTTAAACGTAACTTACCAATTAGGTACACTGCTTTTTTGAGACACTTTTTCGTAACTATACCTATGTTTTTAATATATTCCCCTGTGAAATAGCGAAAGTTTCGGAACAAATTAACATATCCGACAGAAAAAAAGGGTTGGTTTCTAATATTAGGATTGTGTTTTAAAAATATAATGCTCGAAATTTTTGAAAACAGTAGGTACGCAGCCATTAAAATTTTAAGAAACTGACATATATGTCTTAGCAAACCTAAACTGTTTACAATTATTTGGTCAAATATTGGTTTGGGATTCAGATTTTCTCTTAAATCAGATAGTACCAACATTTGTTCAAATATTTTAACAAATGTTCAATTGTAGATATCATTGACACGGGTACGTCTCCAAACATTTCGTAAAATATTGGAACCGGTTGCAGCATTTTAATTAAAAAAATGTATCTAAATTAAAATATGGCATTGCAACTATAAAAATTCCGCACGCTTAGAAATATCCAAGACTTTTATTCATAAAAACTAAATGTAACATTGCATCGATCCATTTTAAAATGTATGGATCTAAAAATCTTTTTTCGCCATTTAATTCCTTAAATTTGGTACATATTTTCAATTAGGTCACTATATTTCTAAGCGTGCGATTTGTGAATGTCTGCTTGAATTCAATTGTAACATTAAATCGGACGACTAAAACTTGGCCAAATATAGGATCAGTATTCATATGTAGCATTCAAGACATCATGCGTTGGTCGCGGGCGAGCTGGGCAACATTGGCGCCGGTTCCTCATCCGAATCGTCCGAATGCACCCTGGTGAAGCGCCTCCGTTCTAGTAGCCGGCGCAACTTGAACTCTCCATTGCCGTATTCCCAACGACGCCGAGGCATACCCTTCCGACCTATAGAGGTGTTAGTAGGTTATATAGTGAAAAAACAGGTTATATGTATGCAAGTAGATTAATTAGTAAAAGGTTATGTGGTTAGATTGTTATCTGTGGCAGTGCTCCCGCCAAAACGAAGCGCAGATGGTCTATTCCCAGTTTATTTTTTTTAATTTTTGTATTTAGAATCTTTGTTCTAGACATTTAAGTTTTTAATTAAAGAAGAAAGAAATATTATAAGATTAAGAATTTAATAGAGGATTATTAATTATTATTATTTTGAAATTGTGCAACAGCTTCAAAATATTAGCCGTGTTTAAATTAAAAATTCGTACAGCCGTGCACAGTGTATGCCTTCGGTTTTGATTCCTGTGGTTTAAAAACCGTTAAATAAGGCCGTGCTCGCATTTATGCCTGCTGAAGTAGTAAAAGCCTCGGCTGACTAAATAAATATCCGTCCGAAAAAGGAAGCTGGATATTCCACTAGCGTAAGATAAAATAAAAATGTTTCAAACTGCCTTGTTTGAAAACTTATATCAAAATATTTTGCGTGTGCACTAAATTCCTCCTAGTCTTCCCGACCCTCAGTTTGCAAAGAACCATCCGATGCCCTCGTCGACCCGAAGTCCGTGAGGCACGCGAACTATAAAGTAGAGCGACAGTTGCACAAAACTCCCCTAAAATACTAAAAGTCATCCCTCAATCTAATCGCCAGCGACCGCCCTGAGCCGAGGTCCAAGGAGGCGCCCTCGTGCGCATGTTGCTGAGTTTGTAGTTATTAAGGCTGAAGCTCTGCTCGGCTTTATACCCGGTGAAGTAGCAAAAGCCTCGAAGCTTACTACGTATGTCCGTCCGAAAAAGTGCACTAAATAAATAAATAAATAATTATACCAAAAGGTGTAGCATGCAGAGGTGCGTGAAATAATAAAAAGACAAAAAGCTGTTTCCAATAATATATTGTTACAAGTCACATCACAATATCACGATCACAATGTCGAAGCGAAATAAAAATATAACTGTGTATTAAATACTAAAAGTTAAATCAGTAAATAGGGAACATTTAAATTAGGTAGGTACCATCGGGTAGACTTTGCTTGTTTGCATTGAATATGCTACGGAACTACTGGGCCGATTTCGAAAAATCTTTCACCGTCAAAAAGCTACTTTAACCAGGAGGAACATAGGCTATATGTAATTATGAAGTTCCCACGGGAACTGGACCTACGGGGGTAAAGCGAGTTTTTTATAAAACAGTCTTTAAAATACTCATTGAGTAAAGCATAGAGTTATTTGTGCACAAGCTAGAGAGATTCTTTCTAGCCGGTAAAATGTCTCCGATAGTACTTAATTTTATTTCCATCCATTCATCTCACAATACAGTGCGCAACATAATATAACTATAGGCGAAATAATTATTTGTAATGTCTTCTACCAATTTAAGTTAATGTTGAATAACGAATGATGTCATATTAAAAAGTAAGTAGGTAAGTAGGCACGGTGCCCGGGCTTGAAAACTGGCACCACGAAACTAAGCTAATTGTCATACTCGAACGTATGTCTGTTTCATTTTAGCACTCGCTATTTTTCATTCTGTCCTGTTTCCTCTTAAGTTTCAAATACAAACTCTGTAGAGACAAATGTTGTCTTAACAAAACACGAGCATGAAGTATCTACCTCTTTTGATATAACATCATTGTAAATAACAATTCAAATATGCTGACTAGACATCGGGTATTTTATATAGGTATTTAAAGATTTAAGCGCATTTCTAAAAGTTCTATATCGGTAGAATATATTTATTATCATAAAATAGATATTGAGATAAAAATAATCACAAAAACTACAATAAGAAGAAATAAAAATAATTATGTCATAAATATGTATTTTAATTGCACACACCCAAAGTCTAGTGGCCATATAGAAACGAAAATAATCCAAAAAATTACAATAGTAGATTATTATTTAAAAAGGTGTTTAAAGATCATAAAAAGTTCAAATCAGTGCTTCCAAAATTAAATATGTTGATAAAAAAAACAATAAATTAAGATCAAAGTATTCGAGCTACCACAAACATAGATTATTATCTATACTTGTGTACGTAGAGATCATAAATTATTATGTAGCATTACAATGTTATCCTACAAAGTCCTAAAATACTAGCTGATTATAATTCAGTAAAGGAAAATCTAAAATAACTCCATTAAATTCAAACAGTTATCTTAAATCGTCCGTTACATGGGCGCCTCAAAATAAAAAAAAAATGTATTCATAGAGTCAATCAGAACTCTATGATTTTTTTTATAGATTGTTTTTCTGCAGAAATTATATTTTTAAACTTAGAATTAAAATAAAATATCGTAAATTTATGAGGCCAACACCTTTTTTCTCAATAGATATTTTCTTTGACTGAATCATAATAATTTGCTAGGATATACACTACATACAAATGATACAGTGCAATAACATAATAAAAATAAATCTAAATTTACCTAGGACTCATATAAAATAATCAAAACTAAATAGACCAGGATTCTGGTATATCAATTTAAAAAATTTAAAGTTGCCGAACCTTGTGACGTGTATAGTTTTTAATAATACTATGCTTATTCTTCTATAAACTTAACGATAATAATCTCATATAAATAAGAAATTTATGAATAACACTATTTGTAGTTTTTAGACAATTTATCTAGGCTAGAGCTTTGCTCGAAAAGCCTCGTGGCTGTATGTCCGTCCGAAAAAAAAAACTTATTCGTCTAATTTTTCCCACTTATATCCCGACGGCAACAATTTCAGTTTTTTACATATATCTAACTTTTTCTACTTAAAATAACAATAAATAGTATTAAATGTTATGGATTCATAACATATTTTTTATTTATGGAATGATAACGGACAGCATTTTTTTATTCAGATTCTGATTAATTGCTCGTTTATAAAATATTATTAAAATTACTATTTGTAAGTACTAAATTCTATACGTAATAGGAAATTCTCTTGAAGTTTGTAATACAACATATTAAGATATTTTGTTGTTAGAGTAAGATCTTTTTTTTGGTAAATAGATGCCCTAGTATTCTATTAGATTATATACTCTTTGTAATTAAGATTATAAAACTGTTCTAAGTTCAAATTGATCACTGAAATTTTAAATAATGTAATAGGCTGTTACACTGGGAGAAATTTTCACAAACCTATAAATCACGACATTCTTTGATTTTCACTTTCATTTAGTGTTAGATTCCAAATCTTACAGTACTGCATTAAACTATACTTGCTTTCTTCTAGCGCATATTACAATAAATCATAGGACGTTTTTACTAGGACGGAAAATATAAACTTAGACTTAGATTGAACCGCGTTCTGAGACCCCACTATTTTTTTAAGTTAGGTAAAAGTATTTGCCACGGATTTGAATTAAAAAAAAAAAACTATTGTTGTTCGCTTCAAGTAAGTATGCCATAGTATGCTACTGCACTAGTGGCTCTGCCTCTATGCCCTTACCGGTGTTCCGAGCCTGTCGCAGCGCGAGCGCAGCCAACGCGAGCAGCGCGGCGGCCGCCGCCCCCCCCGCGCCCCCCGCCGCGCCGCTCCACCACTCCCGCGCAGTCGCAGTCGCGCCCCCCACCGCCTCTGTACACCGACAATACATACTCTTTATAAACTTACAAAAACAGATAATGAAGAATGATGGTCAAACTAACATTATGACTTATAACAAAGTAGCTGTGAATTTTCACCCCCCCCCCTTTCATCCCCTACAACCCTTTTTTCGCTATAAAAATAGCCTATGTTCTACTTACACTAAATTTCATTTAAATTGATTCAGTAGTTTTGGCGTGAAAGGCCGACAGACAGACAGACAGAGTTACTTTCGCATTTAAAATATTAGTATGGATAAATAAAACACTGAGAAGTTAAAAATAGTCATATAATAAGCAAAGTTACTAAAATGTTTATGAACATAAATAAAATAAATAAATGTTTATAACAGCTTGGCTTAAATATGAAATCAACAATATCAATCGTACACGAGCGGCATCTCAGTGTTAATGTGTGTGTGTGAATTGTTTTCAAAGAAGTAGTCGTATGTAGAACAAGTATTAATGCTATAGTGTTGTAACACTGTTACTAGACCTAAAATCTTTCCAAACATGTAAATAGATATTACTAGCTGACCCGGCAGACTTCGTACTGCCTCAATCGATACATACCCTACACTACCCCTACCCTACACTACCCCCACCCTACACTACCCCTACCCTACACTACCCCTACCCTACACTACCCCTACGCTACACTACCCCTACCCTACACTACCCCTATCCTACACTACCCCTACCCTACACTACCCCTACCCTACACTACCCCCACCCTACACTACCCCTACCCTACACTACCCCTACCCTACACTACCCCTACGCTACACTACCCCTACCCTACACTACCCCTACCCTACACTACCCATATCCTACACTACCCCTACCCTACACTACCCCTAACCTACACTACCCCTACCCTACACTACCCCTACCCTACACTACCCCTACCCTACACTACCCCTACCCTACACTACCCCTACCCTACACCTACCTCTAATCTGCCCCTAACTTTGAAAAATAAAAATAAAAATTTAGGGGAGGACTACCCCTAACATTTAGGGGGATGAAAAATAGATGTTGGCCGATTCTCATAGATACCGGATAAGCACAAAAAATTTCATCAAAATCGGTTAAGCCGTTTCGGAGGAGTATGGCAACGAAAACTGTGACACGAGAATTTTATATATTAGAAGATATGGAAAAAAATGCGTGTTTAAGAACGTTAAATGCTACGCAGTTGGAACCTCGTGGTAAGAATCCATTCGGACTTTTTGACGGGTACATGATAACGAAATTGAAAATTGGGATTGGTACGGCCATGGGTTTAGACATGACCATTGTCGATTGTGGATATGGGCATGGTGTACCATCCGATGCCCCCGTAGACCCGAATTCCTAGAGACCCGCGAACTGTAAAGTAGAGCGACAGTTGCACAAAACCCCCTAAAATTCTTATAGTCATAATCCCTCAATCTCATCGCCAGCCGAGGTCCAAACTCCACAGGGGGCGCCCTCTTGCGCAGGTTGTTTAGTTTGTAGCTTTTTAAAATATTTATTATAGCTGGAGCTCTGCTCGCCTTTATGCCCGGTGAAGTAGCAAAAGCCTCGTGGCTAACTACGTAAGTAATTCTGAAGAAAAAAAAATGCTTGCGTGTGGACTTGGGCATGAAGACGAATCGCCATCGCCAACCGAGCGGGACAGCTAGTTCTTATTAAAATTCTAAGGTAACACAAAAATAACCCACAAAACACAAAAAAAAGCACACAAACGTACTCACCGACAGTCGCCGTAGGCTTCACAGGTAGCGTAACATTACTCCTTTCCACTTTGCTTTTATTTCTCATTGCCTCGTCTATAAACTGATGCACTTTAAATGGACTGATCTCAGCGACGTATACTGTCGATCCGTCCGGAGTGACGACTATGTCGTGAGGGTTCTTGAGACCGTTATCAGGAGCGAACGTCTGGATTAGCCGGCCTGACGTCATATCGATGACGTAGCCACGGACAGGTACCGCTATACTTGGACCGTTGACCACGTATAGGCGACCGCCTGCCAAAGAATAGAAAAAAAAACAAAATAAATAAAAAATATTATTAGGGAATAATTACTTCAGAGTAAAAAAACACTTCTAAGCAAACAACTTGCACATCTGATTTTACATTATTAAAATATGCATATTAAGAAATTAATTTCTATCTTCTTCCTGCCCTCATCCCATATTACTCGGGGTCGGCGCAACACGTTTATTTCTTCCATTCTGTCCTGTCACCCGTCACTCTATCACTAACTCCCTTTCCTTTCATATCACTATTCACACAATCCACCCATCTTTTCTTGGGCCTTCCTCTCCCTCTCCATCCATCTACATGTATACTTTAAAACTCTTTTAGTCCTATAGAAATTAATTTCTATAGGACATAAAAATTATACATTATTTGGGATGTACTACTGTCTGCACATAGGCCTCCCTAATCGATATCCAGCGACCTGCATCCATTGCCACCTGCGAACTTTTCATGATTCAAATTCATTTCTATTCCATAGATCGCTGAGAGACCACATCGCAAATCCATATGTCATCAATGGTACTACACATTGATTAAAGACTTTCGTCTTAATGCACTGAGGTATTTTGAACGAGATTTCTCGAACACTGCCCAGCCGAGTTGGATTTGAGGAGACCATTGATCTTTTTTTCCCAGTGTGACCTACCTAGTTAGATCATTTGACCTAGGTGAACATACTCGTCCATAGCTTCAAGAATGGAATTACCAACGACCATAGAGTTTGGTTATTTAGTGATATGGACATTAGAAATCATATTCGTCTTCATCATCAACAGCCCGTTTACGTCCACTGCTGAACATGGGCCTCCTCTTAACAGACCTTGGTAAGCCAGGATCGTAGAGGGATATTGCCATAATCACCACGCTTGGCAGACGGATTGGTGATCGCAGTAAGATGTCAACCTTGAACTAATAGATGCTGCTGCCCATCCATCAGCCATATGTCCCTTAGTCGCCTTTTACGACACCCATGGGAGGACATGGGGTGGTCTATTCTAAGCCGGAAACCACACGGCATATTCGTCTTGGCCATGTTCAATCTAAGCCTTGCTTGTTGAGAAAGTCATTGAGCATCTGTCTCAAGTCCCATTGTATACACACACACTTCTAAATTCTTATATATTTTCCTCTCATAGGTCTACTCGAAGATAAATAATTAGTACCTTTATACATAGTTGTTTGTTTCTTTAATTGCATTTTCATACCTAATGTGTGTACATACATAAAAATATACAAAGTATGACTATGAATGAATGAAAGGAGAATAACAAGTAAAGTTTATAGGACTAATGTGAACGGAAGTGTTGTAAGAGGAAGACTAAGGGCCGGCGCTCACTGCCGGCACGGCACGGCATGGCATGGCAAAGGATTTTATTACTAATAAAGTTATTTTGAATCTTATTTCAATGAGTTTAGAGTTGATGTTACTTTATTTTGATACCACCATGCCACGACTTGCTGCGGGATGCTATGGCATGACGCGACGCGCCCTGGCAAACAAATTGCTGAATTCACCATTTCGACACCAGCAATTTATACTACGCCAACTCTTAAACCCCTACTTTACAGTAGAAGCTTACAAAGGGAAAAATGTGATTATGATTACATTAATTAAGATACTACTTTGAAATTTGGTACACTGTATAATAAATGTATTTATTACAATTCCCCATATTTACTTTTTCTTAATTATTTATATTTTTGGATTTAGCGTTAGTTAGCCGTATATGCACGTAATTGCCGAATAAAATTTCACATATAACACTCCGCTAACTAATGTTAGCGTAGTACATTACGGAGAAACATAATGCTCAATAAAGTTATTTTTATTGCGTTGGAATTATATTTCTTAAATATTTTTCAGCTGAATATATTTATTAGGTTTATACGATTATACATGAAATATAATATCGGTAAGTATTTCCCTAAATTCTAAGTTTTTAAAGTTAGCGTTGTTTAACAGGTAAGTGCGTGACAGGCGGATATCGTTTTAAAAGCCTTTCAATTATACATAGCCTACTATAGATTGACCTTTGCTACTAATTAGCGCATCATTTAACTTCAATCCTACTAAAAGGATTAAGTCGAAAGTTTATTCATGGATTACTGATTGGTTACTGACTCAAAAACTACTGAACGGAGTTCGATGAAATTTGGCACATAGATAGATTATTTAGTATCAAGTTAGTGTAAGTATCTAAGGCAAGGACTTAAGATAGTTTTTTTATCAAAGAAATAGCATCATTCCTAAAGGGGTCTACCGTTGAAGAATAATTAAAACGATTACAGCAAACAATTAAATTGTTTATTAAAACTTAAGTAACTACTAATTTATTAAGTGATCAGATCAAATCACAGACATCGTGAGTAAATTATAGGTATTTAAATCAAAATTGTACATAATATTACAAAAACAAATACCACATCATTTTCGAAATTGGCTATAGGGGTGAAATACATTTACGCATTCCCACCGCCGTTGCAGCGTATTCGCGAGCTGGCGGTGGGATATATGGGACTCGCCCTCTATATAGCGTGGTATGCTAAACTCATACTACGAGGAGAGGACCCTACACCACTAAAATCCCCCGGACGCAATCCGGCCCCCCGACGGCACACACTTACAGTGGCCCATTTGCCCAATTATACGCCTGGAGTGTAGAGGCGTCCCTACTCCTCATGGGTCAGCCTCGAAGGGAGCGGAGCCCATGTGCCCCACTTCCTGAAGCCGAGCCTAGGGCGGTAGGCGGCGGCGGCCTGCCGCCGACGGCCAACACGCCATCTGCGGAGCGGGTGGGCGGAGGGATCTTCTTCTCTCTCCCGCCCCGCGGCCTCCTTCTGTGACATAACTTGTCTACAGAAGGAGGCACCGCCTACCACGACCTCTCGCTTAGGACCATCTTTGAAATTATGGTCCACCGAGCCCCGAGAGCACCGAGAGGTCGTCTCCCACCACGCTAACGAACTCCTCCCGCTCGTTGCCCCACGCCGGACACTTCACCACCGTGTGCTGCGCCGTATCGTCGGCACAGTCACAGTGGTGACAGCGAGTGTCCAGCTCTCTCCGCGCAACGTTTCCCAGGTAGTGGCCGAAGCAGCCATGTCCTGTTACTACCTGTGCAACGTGGTAGGTGACGTCGCCGTGACGGCGACCGGCCCACCCTTTTATATGGGGCCGAATCGCCTTCACCGTACGCAACCCGCTCCGCGGCGCGGCCTCTAGCCGCTCCTGCCATTTCCGGAGCGTTTGGCGACGGACCTCAGTCCATCACCGTGCAACACCCTCCGGAAAGGGGTCGCGGCCAGAACGCGCCTCCTCACACCTCCGTCGGTACGCGGCGGCCTAAACCTCCGCCTTAAGGACCCACGGAGGGGACCCCGCAAGGAGACAGGCCGCGTCAAACGCGACCGTAATGTAGGGGCGGGATACCTTTTCTTATAAATTTATATTTTTACCATTAATTATTATTTATCAAGAGATAAGTTGCAGCTAGAAATGGTAGGTACACGGTAATCGCCTCGCCCTATAACCGATGTAGGTACGTATGTTTAGGCTACAGGCAATAGATTATAATTTACTAGCGACCCGCCCCGGCTCCGCACGGGTACAATGCTGATGTATTATACATATAAACCTTGCTCTTGAATCCCTCTATCTATTAAAAACAAGCCGCATCAAAATCCGTTGCGTAGTTTTAAAGATTTAAGCATACATAGGGATATAGGGACAGAGAAAGCGACTTTGTTTTATACTATGTAGTGATGATAACAAAAAAAACCGAATTCATGCAAAATTAAGACTTATATGGTTCTCATAGAAGTAATTGTCAGAACTGGATCTAATTGAAATGGGACCACACGGGAAACACCAGCTGTCAAATAAAATTAAATCATCAAAGTCGGTTCACCCAGTAGAAAGTTCTGAGGTAGCAAACATAAAAAAATACAGTCGAATTAAGAATCTCCTCCTTTTTAGAAGTCGGTTAAAAAGAGATTAAACCGGCCCGGGATTCGAACCCTACCTGGCCCACACTACTAGACCAATAGACAAATTTTAATTAAGCTTAGTAGTTCATTAACGGACAAACAAGGAATACACGACCGCTTATATACTACGCTAACTGTGAGTTAGCGTAGTATACACGGGCTTTGAGCAAAACTTCTTAAATTTTATAAAAAGTATGTAAAGTATGTAGCATTACTATTATACATATAATTTTGTAACATAATATACATTTAAATACATTTCAATCTTTTTAAAACATTAAAATAACCTCTCTCGATAAATGAAAGTTGAATTTCATTATTGTTTTTATTATACTCCACCAGGAATTTTCGTCGGTTTTTGCTAATTCCACTAAATATTATGCCCGTTTTCTTGAGATTTTTGTTATAATTTAAGTTAACTATCAGGGTCTATAAAATAAGCAGTAGCTGGATACCATAACCTATTATTTACTTATATAAAAATATAAATTCGCGCAATCACGCGCAATACAGCGACAAGTGTCGTTGGAGTAATGTAAACAAACAAGCGGCGCGTCCCACCCCCCGCGCATACGGCGCTAACAATACTTGGCGTAATGTAGATCGATCGATTTTCAAAATTATGTTTAGTTAGCGCTGTATACCATTTTTAACTTTTTAGTTTTTATTTTTTCTTCACATTTTTTTTATGCCACAGATAAAACACAATATTTTATACAACTTTGCATTAAAAACGTAATTTACCTAAATTTCGAGTTAGCGTAGTATAAATTGCTGGTGTCGATTTGTAGATCTTGTTCTCCACAAATTATGCACCCAGAATTGTCTTTACGACAAATTAGCCGTTTTCATTTGTCTTTCTTCATCTTCAGCTAGAAGTGCTATTAATACTTAATCCCAGTCAACCATAACGACACAACCAACTTCGAATCCGCGCGGAGCAAAACTGATTGATGCCAGAGTGGCTGGGCTTTCAACAGAATGCCACGGGATACCACGGGATGCCACGGCACGCCGCGGAATGCCGCAGCACAATCTGCCGTGCCGTGCCGTGCCATGCCGGCAGTGAGCGCCGGCCCTAAGCCGGACGCCAAATCGAGGACCTTCTTAAGAAAGGCCACATGCATGAGAAGATTAATGAATGTTGAAGAGGCGAAAGTGGTTTGACAAGATCGTAGCAAGTGGTATCTGCTTACCCCTAAGAGAAAGAGGCGTGAATGTTAAAATCGAGTTGCCAATTGAAAACCAGCGTATCTGATACTCTGATATATGCTGAGGTGGCGACTTTTTCGGCAGAACATGCAAGGCGTCTTATTGTTTTGTATATTTAGCTAAATGTTCCTTGTAATATCTTGTGTGTTGTGCTGAATTAAATGTATTTTCTTTCTTTCTTTTGAATGTCATCATCAACAGCCCGTTATCGTCCAATGCTGAACATGGGCCTCCTCTTAACAGACCTTGGCAAACCAGGATCGTAGAGGGATATTGCCTTGAGCTCATAGATGCTGCTGCCCATCCATCAGCCATATTTCCCTAAGTCGACTTTTACGACACACATGGGAAGACATGGGGTGGTCTATTCTAAGCCGGAAACCACACGGCACAAATGTATGTATGTACTAACCTTCAACCGGCGCATACGCCACACTGAACAGCCTGCCCCCTATAAGCCAGTGCTTGTACTGCGAGTCGAAGGTCCCGTTGTCGTGGTGGAAGCACCCCACGCGGCCTCGCTCGCGGTCCGCCACGCACACCAGCCCGCGGTCCTCGGCCAGCGTCAGCGCGTGGGGCACGAGGAACACGTACGGGGAACTGCCGTGGTCTAGAAGAGTTAGTTAGATGGATAATAGGTATGTGGAATAATGACAACATCACAAAATTATCTATACTAATATATAAAGCTGAACAATTTGTTGGTTTGTTTACTTGAACGTGTTTATATCAGGACTTACTGGTCCGATTTAAAAAATTCTTTCAGTGGTAAATAGCCCATTCGAGGAAGGCTATAGGTAATCATTTATTTTGAAGTTTCCACGGGAACAGGAGCTACGCGCGTGAAATCCGGCGCGGGAAGTATATATTATAAAATATTTGTATTTTTGTTTGCAGGAATACATATTCAAAATTAATCTTCATTTTATTACTCACATAATAGGCAGTAATATTACAATACATATTCAAAATTATACAATAGGCTAGTTGACACATATGAAATCATGTTACAATGCTGTTTATTTCTAAAAGTATTTGTCATATGGGACCTAAATATAATAATTTATGTTCAGAAACCTTGAATATGTTTGTATAAACTCAATATGAAAATTATTTATTTTGTCTATGTCTTTAACTTCCGAAAACGCTATCAGCCATTTTGTGACGTCATACATCTTGTTAATAAACATGAACGCGATCCTTTTCTATTACACTTTCTGAGTCATAACGTCATTCCTCTTGAACACAGATAATCTATATAGATCAACATGTCTGACATCGTTTTTCTCTCTAAATGTCAAGCCAATTTTGAAATATTTATTTTAGTGCTTTCTAGATCTCAAATAAATGCCATATTTTTTTCTTGATCTAGTTAAACCATTCGTGACCATATAAAAATAATTTCAAAAAAGTGTCAACTAGCCTATTAGGATGCATAAGATAATAAAATCCTAAAATATGTCTGCTTTCATTATAGGTACATAACGAGGGTCTCAAACTCTCTCAACTTTTGATAAATGAAAACGCGTTTTTTTGGTCTGAACATACTCATGATTTAAGTAAGCGAGTAAGTAAAATAGTACCTAATACTAAACACAATATACAAGCAAACCATAACACACTCACTAATTCCCCACTGCAGTATGATCTGTCCAGACGGCGAGTACTTAATTATTCTAGTGTTACAATAACCGTCAGCCACAAAGAAGTCGCCGGTAGACAGCACTGCTACTGCACTCGGCTTGCAGAAATGACTGTTGTCATCACCAGGTACAAATCTATGTCAATAAAAACGTAACATTTAAAGTAAAATTTTAAATATGCTATTATGAAAAGGGCACATCTCATAATATGGCTTGCCCCTTTCGAAACTGGTCATTCCTATAAATTTAAAGCAAACTCTTCATACAAAAACTATGAATACGTTTAAAAAGTTTAAAGCACATTTTAAAAACAAATACTAACCATAGAGCAAACCGCGGAGCGCGCGAACCTAAAATTAAAAAAGAAAATCAAATAAACCTCTCTTTATTTGATTTTTCTTTTCATCCGGTTCGAGCAATGCTTTTATGCTCGGTGAAATAGCTAAAGCTAAAACTATACATTTTATTTCAATAGTAAAGAAACAGTAAGCAGGCTATGAACAATAGAGCATTATCTCAACATATGTACAAATGTTGTATCTTGAGCTCAATGGGTATGGAGACTAAAAAAAAATATTTAGTTAGTCAGGTAGAATATTAATAAATATTGGAGAGGTATTTTTTAATTTATCATATCAATAAAAATTGACAAATATACAGAGCAAAAATAAGCTATAAAGTTCAGTATATGGGGGCTTTGTGACGTCCCTATGAGGTAAAATTATAAGTACCTAGAAGTGACGTCACACGAAATTTAAACGCACTGTATCTTCGTCCCGTCAACGATTTTTTGTTTGAGGAACGAAATAAAAATACGTGTCCAATATTTTTTGTTATCTAACTGACGGACTAAATAGAACTGTTTAGTCTTCATGACCATTATGGCTATACACAGATACCAACACCTCAGTGTTAATCCTTTTTGGTAGGTACCTAAGTAGTAAAATCAATCTACTAAAAAATATTATCGAAAATTACTCCGAACCTGTGTTAGGGCGGCAGTTCGTACATACTAGATTATTTATTTGTATTACAAGGCACTAAAGTTAATTTTGCTATGTACTTTTTTTGTAAAAAAAAACTTATTATATGTTTATTTTAACATTTAATTTTACGATTCAATGATAATAGTGATAAAAATGAAATTGATTTGATAGCAACAAAAACAATGTAAAAGCAATGCCATCAAAAACAAAAGTAAAAAAAACGCAAGTCTCGTAACATTGTTCTTTTAAAGTAAAAAGTTGTGGGATCTATGTAGTACCAAGTTGGTTAATTTATTCAGTCCCTACTTAAGGGGCCTTCTGTCTTAAGCTATTACGTAATTAGCTCACCTAACAGAATCTTATTGTGACCATATCCAAATTAAAAACTTTAATGTTATTAATATTAACTTGGCCATCATATAAAATTACAATGTTTCTCGCAAGTAAATTGTTTATTAAAAGATGGGCTGATGATATTATAAACATTGCAGGAGATAGATGGATGCAAGAAGCCAAAAACAGGGAGAAATGGAAAAAAATGGTAGAGGCTTATACCCATAGAGGCTAGAGGGGCCACATAACGACAGTTGCACAAAACTCCCCTTAAATACTAAAAGTCATAACCCCTAAATCTCATCGCCAGCGACCGCCCTGAGCTGAGGTCAAAGTCCAACAGGGGGCGCCCTCTTGCGCAGGTTGCTTAGTTTGTAGTTTTTAAACCATTTATTAAGGCTGGAGCTCTGCTCGCCTATATGCCCGGTGAAGTAGCAAAAGCCTCATGGCTACCTACATAAGTCAAACATAAGAAAAAAAAAAGGGCCACATAACTAAACATATAATATTTATAATTGCTTGAAAAAAAATTGTTACGTGGAAATAAAGCTAATATAATAATAATAATTGCGATGGAAATAAAGTAATAATAATTGCGATGGAAATAAAGTAATAATAATTGCGATGGAAATAAAGTAATAATAATTGCGATGGCAAAGTCAATCTTATATTCATAACATAAAAGTCGACTTGACTTACAGATATGTAGAACTTACCAGTTGTTTGGATTTTTCCTTATGTAAAACAGTATTAATTGTTTATCATACAAATTATAGTCTTTACATTAATTGACAATGCACACTATATGTTATATACATTTTTGTATTGTGTTGGTAAGAAATATACACCTGGTCTAGTCAAGGTGAAGCTAGCTGAAGACAATACTAAATCTAAATTGTGGCATAGTGAATGCCTACTGGAAACACAACCAGTGGTGGGGCTCAAATGAAATGATTAATGAGTGAGATACATTTGAAGAGCCCCGCGACATTTAGTCAGATTGAGAATATTCTCTGTGTAGAGCAGTGATTCCCAACATTTAAGTGATGAAACTCCATTAAAAAAATGTTTATCTCTTTACGGACCACCTGTTTTGCGTAATCACTTTCAAATGAACACTATTGAAATAACTTTTGAATATTATGTTTACTATGTTAAGTAAATAGACATATTGCTGCAGCCCAATATTTTTTGGGGAGCTTCAGGTTCACTTTCTGTGCTTTCAGGGACCACCTGTTAGAAACCACTGGTGTGGAGGTATTACTGCAAGTAGTTGGTTCGTAAGTTGCGCCTTTGAGGCACGAGGCCCACACCACTAACGCCTCTGAACACAACTTAAATGGCAAATCATACTGGGACATCACAACAACTAGATACAATGCCAATAGACATCTCTAATGGGAGATGCACTCTTCAAGATGCACCTTTCCTATTTGCTTATAGTCAATGAATATTCTCAGATCTAAAATAAAAATATATATGTATATATTTTTTTACCCACATGCCAAAGGAACATTTGGCAGATCACACATATTATAAAGAATGTGTTTTAACCAGACAAAAGATATTGTTAAGAAAAGAAAATTATATATACAACTCACTTTTCCCCTAAGGTTAAAGCTGGCTTCTTCCTATCATTGGGTGTGAATTTGAAGACTTGGTGCATGGCCACATCAGTCACCCAGACATTGCCCTCAAAGTCTACCGTGATACCATGAGGAATGTAGAATCTAAATATATAGGATTTTTAAATATGATTAATTATCAGGATGCTAATAAGTGTAAGTAAATAAAAGTAAAATTCATATATTTACTAAGGAGAGAAGATTTAAGTGTTCATTTATATATTAAATAAACTCAAAAATTAAGTGACCTAAGAAAAACATATTATGTACCTATCTAATTAGTAATAAAATTACTTACAGATTTTCTCCCCATTGATCCACAACTTCTCCAGTTTCATTGAATATTAATATTGTAGGGTCAGGTATAGGAGGTTTTCCGATGCCTCTATACAGGTTGGTGTCAAAGAAAGTGTCAGCATCCCACACATGCTTCGCCCGATGTAGAGCAAGCAGTCGGCCAGAGTTGTCTATGGCAAGACCAGATACTTGTCCCATCTGCACTGATGGGTCTGGCCAGTCACTCACCCATTTTGGTGCTATTTAAAAGAAAAAAAAAGGTTTTTTTTATTTCCAAGAAGTTTTATAAGGAAATTATATAAGTATGTAGCTTCTTTTAACTAATAAAAATTATATACATGGTTTTTCTTAATTAGAAAAATTAAATTATTAAGACAATTTTCTATTATTTGTTACAAAATTATAAACAAAGTTTTTTATTTACAATATTTGTATGCGATTATTGCAATGATAAAAAAATATATGTTTACTACAACAATCATGCCGAATACAAACCATTTTCCAACTTAGATAGTGCCACGTTTATTTTATTATAGGGTGCTCGATTCTCATAGAAGCCAGCAGGATAGTACGGTTCTTCACGAAACTGCACAGAATAAAAAATAAATAAGCACTTGAAAATATATTAAAATATATTTCAAAATAATATAAAATAATTTATCCACACACCACTCGACAAAAAATGCATTTTATGGCACATAATAATAGCAATAACTCAAAAACAGGTACTATACTACACATAAATATCTTCATGTTCAATTACACAAGCACTGTTCAAACGTATTGTTTTGCTATTGATCAAAATTACTTTTATCAAATCAACAAGTACATTTATCAATTTTATCAGGAATGACGTATGGCTGTTTGGTGACGTATCGGATTAGTGTTGTGTGATTAATATAAATTCGACTAAAAATGTAGTCGAGTACTACTAAAAGGGGCGAAGTAAAACAACTCAAATGATTCAAACCCAACTCACTCAGAGTTGGGTTGCAATCACAATGGTATTGTGTAGTTGAAGTAGTGTTTAATTTATTATTGAACTATTAAACAGAAATAAATATCTACGATAGGTCTGCTAAAAAATATTTTATTTTCTGACTACTAATGACTGTATTCCATTGACTTAATTTTAGTACACAAATGTAAGTCAAAAGATGTAATTTAAATATATACATTGCAAGAATCAATCGAAAGTTAGTTATTTTTAATGTTATTCTAAGGCTGACCCCACATAAGGCATGCGGGTTCCGCGAGCGTAACTATATTCTGCATTGTGAGCAACGGCAGACGGCCATTTAGAAGGTTATTATAGGTAAAAAGGGAAATTAAAGAAATGTTGTATGCTTTACACTAAGAAGTTTATTCATATTTCATGCACTATGAAGTGCCATTACACCAATCCGGCAGGTAGACGTAAAACATAAAATTGACTCGTAAGTCAACATATTGCCGGACTCCGCGCCTTCGATTGGCGCCACATAAAATATTTATCTTCTAATTATATTTTATACATTAGCCAAGAAGGTCTGCGCCTGTTCTTGGGTCTTCCTCATCTTTTTGAGGGTTTTAGACGACATGTTCTCTTTGTGGTACATAGAGGCGATGAATGAGTGCAGCTTGCGCACGAGTTCTCCGCGCGTCTTCTTATGTGCACCGAGCGCCGGGCGAGTGCTCAGAAGGCGTTTGTGGTAGAACGCGAGCTTCTGCATCATAAGCGCATTATTATTGCTGGCCACACCCTTCTTTTCTCCATGCCCCTGTTTCTCATTGATACTGTTCTGCAAAAGAGGCGCTGGAATTTTCGCCACTTTCATAGTATTCCCTTTAGGTTTAAGTTTCAATTTCTTTTTCTTCTTCTTCAAAGAAGTCATGGGCTTGGTCTGTTTGGCCATGTAGTACATCCTGAGTAAGTCCATGTAGTCATCTCTGGGTATCGCAGTAAATATACCAACGTAGTGTTGTCCGATCTCTTTCCGTAGTTCGGTAGGTATGTTTTTCTGTCTCAGATTCATGAGTTTCTCTTGGAAGGTGTAGAGTTCGCTCACGTGCGAGGAGCCGTCGGCGAGGCCCGCCTGGCCGAGCAGTACCATGTTCAACTTCTTGAGCATTTGGTTGACGTTGCCTCTGCTGTTGTTTAGCTGTTTGGGGCTGATTACCCTCTGTTTGAGAAGTTTTTCATGGTTATTTTGAAAATACATCAACTCCTTATAGATGGCGCTGGGGTCGCCTATCTCTTCTTTTAACGATTCTAAGGATTTGGTGAGTTGACGTAACAGATTGTTTCTGTTCTTGGGTATTACGCTCCAGTCGCAATGTTCAGGTTTATGTTCTAGATTCGTGTCACCTTCGTTGCTAGGTTTCACGTTATCATTGTTATGGGTCATAGGCTTGGCCCAGTCTCTAAGATCGGTCTGAAAAGCCTCTTGATCTACGAGTTTGCCTTTAATACTTAAGAATGAGTTGACATCTGCCGGCTGAACGTCAACGTTATGTTTCTCTGTGGTCTCTTTCAGCCATGACATGCCTTCATCGGTTTTGAGCTTATCTATAATATCGTTGGTGAT
Organism: Nycteola revayana; assembly: GCA_947037095.2. NCBI lineage: Eukaryota > Metazoa > Arthropoda > Insecta > Lepidoptera > Nolidae > Nycteola > Nycteola revayana. Next base: position 21,399,105 of record OX344843.2, read on the forward strand.
ATAAATACGCGCTGACGTGACAACATCGCTCGTATCCGACACTTCATTGTCTTGAATCATATTGCCCTTTTTGTCACGGTTGGCAGAACAGAGTGGAATGAAGTTGGGAGCCTTTTCTGCTCCTTGCTTATTGGTGGGATCGACGGTCGCACTTTTGTTTGCGTCCTTTTTAGGGTCTTCGTCTTTGCTCGTCGAAGATTTCCTTTGCGGGGTGTGGACATTAGACCTTTCTTGACTTTTGCGTCGCTCGGTTTCATCACAGGTAGACAGGTTCCTCTTCTTGTTGACGTGCGTTTCATGTGCGGTCGGGGATTTAGATTGTCGCTTATTGCGATCATTTCGGAAGGGGGTCGAGGCGGACGAGATAGAATCTTCGGTGAAGCTTCTGCTTTGTTTTCTGGGAGTGTCGTTAGGGGTGGGGGGATAGATAGGTCGGTAGAAGTAGACGTAGGGCGAGTTGACGGGGAGGGCGGTGAAGGGGATGGTGATGCGGCACGTGTGCAGCAGGTGTCCGCGTCTGGAACAACCGCTGCAGTACAGCTGGTGCGGCTTCTTGGGCTGAGAGCGCTCCAGGGATGTGTTGTTGTCGATCTGTTACAGATAATATTACAGATATTATTATCCTGCTTATATTTTCTTGATAGATGGTGTGTTAAGTGAAGAGAGATTTTTGTTTTTTAGAATACGAAGATATACAACATATACAGTGTCGATTACATTATAGTACAGGATATGATGGCGGGAACGACAGAGGCCATTGGAGTGGCGACTTACTGGTCAAAATTTTTCTATGTTTTTGTCCTAATGATGACTTAACATAGGTCTGTTATTGCCACTTACTTTCGCAAAATAAATAATCATTAAATATATCAGATAAGAAATGCCACTTTCCGACAATTTCTCAGTTAGGGCGCCAACACAAAACCGCGATGCGATGCGATACGACGCCGCATGCAGCAAATATCTACGTGAAGCTCGCAGATATTTGCGATGCGTTGCGAATTCGCAGTTTTGTGTGGGCGCCCTTAAATACCATAATAATAATAATACTAAGGGCCCACCGAAGTTAACTCGTAGGTTAGCGTCAGACAGCGAGTCACCGTCTGCCAAGAGTTTTCAAGGCAGATGTCCAATCTCACTTCATAGCCCAGTATTCCAGTACATTTAACATCCCATTCATATAGCCCAAAATAGTTTCGTATCTGTGGAGGATTCTCCATTGGTATATCTCAATAGTATATCAAAGGATAGACCTCCATAGATGCAGCCATCTCACATCATCATCATCCCGTATAACGTTCACTGCTGAACATGGACCTCCTCCCGAGGGAAGGTATTTGCCATAGTCACCACGCTTGGCAGGCGGGTTGGTGTTCCTTGATATGCGATCATTATAGATGATGTTATAACAATCGGGACCAACGGCTTAACGTGCTCTCCGAGGCACGGAGGGTAGTCCCTCAGCCAACCAGACCCGGAAAGAAATCTAATAATTTACACAAAGATTTCTTGTCCGGCGTGGGGATCGAACCCACTACCTCCGAGATTTATAGCGAGCCAAATACCGTTACGCTACGGAGGTTGTAATTTGTGGAGGATTATATAAGTTGTTGTTGAAATGCTATCAAAGGCCTCTTCAATGTTGGCTTCGGCCCCATGAATACCTTTCAAATGACCGGGTCCCCATGGGCCCGTGGCATTAAAATGTACCAACATAATAATAGTAGGTATAATCTCACCGTGTTGTGGTACCGCCGCCACAGGTCGGGGCAGTGCGAGGCGGGGTGTCCGCGCTGGCCGCACTCCACGCACGCCACGTTGCCCCAGTGGCTACAGTTGCGACACATCGACGAGTACATCTGGTTGGGGGAGCCGCACTGGGGAATTTAACACGATTATTATAGCTTATAATTATATGGATCATTAACTTAACAATTGTACCGAAGAACAAACTACTTAGAACTACGAAGCTACTACGAAGAACTTATGAATAATAATAGAAATTGCAACGATTTCCTATAAATAAAAAACTCTTTTTGCAGTTTTAATTATTTTGGAAGTTACTTTAAGTGGGACGTGGGTAGGGTTGCCAACTTTTTTTTACAAGAAAAAAGTATATTTAGGTCTGAGAATAATGAACAGTATTTTAAAAAATTAAGAGTATGTAAATGTCACACTTGATGTTTAATATTTTTTACAAAAAATATTTAAAAAATTTGGTCAGAGTCTCAGTGTTAAGCATTTTGACGCTCAAAACAGTATTTTGTAAACTTTATTTTTGTTCAACAGTAAAAAGTATAATGTAGTGAAAAACAGTATAGTTGGCAACCCTAGACGTGGGTGCTATTTTCGCGCCTTTACCGCAGTTGTTTCGGTTTTGATTGGCTTAAAAGATCCCTCTGTGTCTAGATACCTATATGGCATAAAATATTGAAGTGCTTTCCAAAAAATATTTTGACTTTAAGACTAAGCACCAAGTAAAATTAATTACGTTCATATCAATTAAGCCCACTCTAAACCAAGTTCCCAAAGTACTAATTGTAAGTTTTGTCTATATATTATTTTTATTTACCAAAGTGGATAAATACAAATGGAAACAAACAGTGGCGTTTACGCTGACCCCACATTGGGTGTGAGCTTTGCTCGACCGTGTGAATAGCGTGAACGCCGAGCTCGCGTCACCCGCTTGAGGACGCGCAAATGCTATGTGGGGTCAAACTCATCTCTTTATTTAGCGGTAAAAGCTATACTTCTGATGAACGTTGAAAATTAAGAGATCAGAAGCATAAGGTGGGAACTCGGATGTGCCATTATACGTCAGAAACAAACGTCGTATGCGCCTTCGTCGTAAACTGTCACTTACGACCAACTGCTTCTGAAGTATAATAGACATCCGTCCTTGTGGTTGTGAGGTTTAGAAATGTATACTCACATTGACACAGATCTTCCTAGGACATCTGGGTTCGTAGTGTCCCGTAGAGCCGCACATGTAGCACACGGCAGGCTTGAGCCGACACGTGTCGTCGCGGTGACCGGCGCGGTTGCAATAGTTACAACTGGAAATTACAATTATTAATTATAATAATAATAATCTTTATTCACAAAATAATTTTATATACGTTCATACATATATTCCAGTCTTAAATTTTATAAAAATTATGAACTTAACATCTGTAGCCAAGCTAGGCAAAGCCATTTCAGCTATCAGTGCCAATTTTCTCGAATACTACTAATTATTAAATACATAGATAAAGATACAATGATCTCGGAGTTTCTTATAGTATCTTCTTCTGTGTGTCACAACCTTACAACTAGCAGTACAGAGACTGCAAGAAACTAGCACCATTATACAGAGACCCGTCAGAGAAGAGATGCCGACCCTTCAGTTTGCAAAGAACCCTCCGATGCCCTCGTAGACCCCAAAATCCTAGAGGCCCGCAAACTGCAAGCGAATGCCCTGCGCCGAGGTTTATATCCCACAGGGGACGCTGCCAGAAGTTAATGCTTCAGCCCCGATCCCAGCTAGTTAACAGCATTGGTAAATTTATATTAATAATATTATCGTTCATTATCATTGTATTTGATTTATACTAAGTACAATCGATTCGTCTACATTATCAATAATTGTTTTCATTTTCATAGAATAATAATGAATTTCAAAAATACTACCCGTACATTGTACAGTGAACGGTCTAAAGTGCAATAGCATCTCAATGTTTATAAAAGCTTGTTCAAACAGACAAATTAATACAATATCAATCCGATAAGAGCGACAAATCAACAAGCAAAAAATGTTTATGTGTGTGTGAATTGTCTTCAAATACGAAGGTCGTAAGTAGAACTAGTATTTGCGTTATAGTTTTGTGAGACTGCTACTGGACTTTTGAATCCTACTGTACAAGTTGAAATATGTGATAGGCAATGGCCACGCGGCCGCTCGAACTCAGTTTGCGTAGCTATTCCGATAATACAAAAAAAAATATCAAGATTGTTTTTTTTTGCAATTAAATGTTTTCCTAAATTTAATTACTTGCTTCAACCTTACTTATTGCGTACCTATGTTAACAATGTATAAATAATAAATGTACTTACGTTATTTTCCGTTTAGCTAGCGAAGGCATTCTGTCCTTAGGGTCAATAACCCATAGGCTCTTGTCACCTGAAATACAAAAAAAAGTTGTAATTATGATTGTGGTAGCAAACCTTGCATTATTACACCTGATACTGAGTATTTATATAGGCTATATTTTTATTTAAATATTTTTAAGCTTATTTAATTTATAAGGTGCTTCAATAATTTAGCATAGATCATATTTTGTAGTTATATACTGAAGATTTTTCAATTAAATAATAAATTTTATACTGGCAACATTTTATTTTTCTGAAATAAAAATTACACTTCGCGAAGAACAGTAAAAGCAAACAGTATTATATATTATTAAAAAAAAAACGAAACGTTTTTTTACAGTGTTTCAGCAATCACTGTGCTGTAGGTACACTGCCTTCTGTTATTGGGATGCCATATACTTTGGAAGCACCATTATTTTTGTACCTATATTATTTTTTAGGTAGTTTTTAATACAGGTTAATTTTATCGTTACTATTGACAATAGGTTATATTAAGCAAAAAGTTCCGCTGACGCTTGCTCTTCAAAACTCTCAATCTGAATCCTGATTGCTTTGGCAAAATACATCTTCCAAAGACTGAGTCTTGTAAAAGAGGCTGTAAGTTTGGATATAAAAAAAAAATAATTAAATGTTAAGTTTTTAAAATGGTTTGTTTTAAAATATTATAACCATATAATTATTATTATTATTTAAATAATAAGTCATATAAATTTTGAATAACTTTGTTGTAAATACGAATATAGGCTTACTAAGAACAATGGTACATAATATGTATCTAAAATAAAGTAAGTAAGAAATAACAACCCGGTACTGGTACAGTCAACAAAAGTGATAGGTTAACACAGTCAGTATCGAAAAGTGTGAATAAACATATTTTTGTCATTGCAACAGTCGGTACTTCTTTATGGGTGAATAGTTCACTCATAACAATTAAACTCTTCTCATAAACGTGGACATATACATTTAAAATGCTTTTCAAAATGTGTAAACCTATCTGTTTTGTTGACTGTACTATAAAAAAAGTGATTCAGATTGTTGTATAGTGCCCATAGAAAGGGCATGAAGACAAAAAAAAAATATTTAGTCCGTCAGATTAGGGTCCTGAAATTCATTCTCAAAAAAGTGAAAATCTCAAAAATGTTGACTACTGCAAGTACAGCAGGGTAGATTGGTGACCGCTGTATTGTTGGACCAGACAAGGAAACGCTGCTGCCCGTTCCTTGATATACAATTATTATAGATGATGTTAACGGCTTAACATGCTTTCCGAGACACAGAGGGTAGTCCTTCAAACAACCAAAAGACCCGTTAAGAAATCTTAGAATTTACACAAAGATTTCGTGTCCGAAATGGGGATCGAACCCACGAAATCCGAGATTAAAAGCGAGCTAAATACCGCTACGTTACGGAGGTTAATTTTTAATTTGATTGATTATTCTATTCATCATTTTACAGTAATAACCTAAGGTTGTATAAACAAAAAAGCAAGAAATATTGCGAAATATTATGAAATAGTATTTGTCCTTGACATGACACCTGAATACATTAAAGGGGCAGTACATATCCCAACATAAGACATAAGATCAAATGTTTAACATTAATTTTTAGTGAAGTATAAACGACAGTGGATTACTGAAAATAAGTGGTAAATTTTGAGAATATTAAATTTAGACAAATCCTGCTATCATCACTTTAATGTCTACACCATAGAACCGATTTTGATATAAATTGGGTACATATATAGACTAGACCATGTGAAAGCAAATAGGCAAGCGTTTATTAAAACAAAAAGACACCTCACAGACATAAGCTTACCATATATTATATGAATGCGCATTGGAATATTGGCTTTTCGGGTCTCAGTTTAGTTGTTATCGAAAATTTATAATAGCTAGTTCATTCGCGTTTTAATTTTCCTAATAACTTATTTCATCTGAATTTCATTGGCAATAGCTTTTATGTAGAAAAATAACAATAATAAGATGTTTGATTGTTATTTTTAACACCACAAACTTTGACATTAAGTATTAATGTTATAAGTGCTAAATTTTGCACTTTATTTGTAACCTTTTATTCAAATAAAAACCTTATTTTCTTCAACAGTCAATTTTATTATTTTCTTGGGGGGGGGGGGGATTTAATTAGTTAGTTAGGGGTTCGCTTTCACCTGGAAATTTTAACAGGGGTTTGTGGAGCCGAAAGTTTGAGAAACCCTGCTTTAGGGGCTTAAGGAATATTTGCACAAACTTTCATGGTCCTAGAGTCAGCGGTTTCAGCGGTGTGTTGATCGTGTATCTATATATATAAAAGCGAAAGTTCATTCATCACGAAATCTCAGAAACTAAAAGTAGTCTCAAACTTTGCACAGAGATCTTTTCAAAATATTCATTCAAATATGATTTTGCAATATTCAACCCCTAAGGGGGTAAAAAGGTGTCAATGTTTGAATGAAATTTCTATAGTGTTAAGTCCTACTCCTACTCCTGGACTATATTATGTAACTGACACATATATAATAATTAAATATTCTTGACACTGGTCAGCCTTCACAATGTAATTTACATTATTATTTTAAAAGTATTAACAAATAAAATTCATATAAAAAAATAAATTACCTAAATCTAAAACTAACTTATATTATTAAAGGTTCCCAAGAGAAGCATGAAGGAAGTATTTTGTAAAGTTCAATGGATCTGGAGGTGAAAAAGGAGATCTAAGTTTTTTACGAATTAATAAAATTCTAATTGGACAAAGTCACAGCCAAGAGCAAGTATTTACAATATGATAAGTAGTTCTTATGAGATAATCAATTACAACGAAATAGCCAATATAAGCTAACCATATAGGTACCTTACTAAGTAAACCTTTCTTTCTCAACCAGTTGTAGAAAACTAAAATAATAATAATAAAAATGATGCCTTGAGAGATAAGGTTTACATAATCTACATAACTATTTTATATAATAAAATACTATTTCCTGCCACAACCTCATTCCCTGTGCAATAATTACTTTGGACAAGTTTATTTTAACTTTAAAAAGTCTTGTCTATCTCTGCATAAAACTTCATAATCAATTCAGTGGTTTTTCAGAAGGCACACAGATAGGTAGAATAACTTTCACGTAATAAACTTATTGTTGCAAATATAAAACCTATATGTATGACAAATTTTGACACAAAGCTCAATATAGGTAAAACTGCATGGGACATTTAGATCAGTACAAAAATTAAAATTACTTACGGGACATATTCTTCTGTATCTCCCTGTGATTGAAATTCTCTCCGCCCCAGCTCTCATTGTAGAATTTCTCCATCTCGGCACGAAGAGTTGACAGAGAGTATCGCCGTCTTTTGCAAACCTTGTCTTTGCCTTTTAAATTATCAAAATCAAGGTCTTCGTTCAATATCGAAGGTATTTTTGTAGAGCCAAATTTGGAAACATTACTTCCAGACACATTTTCATCACCATATTCCTCTTCAAATTCACTGAATCCTGACACATTTCCCATAACAATATTCTCTTGAATATCAGATTCGTCTTGGGCCAATAATCGATCATGGTCTGTTAAATCTACAATGGAGATGGTTTCTAAAGTGTCATCAATATGAATGGATTCTTTCCGTTTTGATATCTTTGATGGTTCCTCAGTTTCTTTGTGCAGGGACATGTTGCTATCAGAGCTATCAACATCATTAATTTTACTTTGGACTGTTGGTTCTTTTGCACATTCAGACATGTTAGAATCCGATTCGTAAACATCAGTGCTGGGTAAACTTTTTTCTGTGACCACATATGAATTTCTGTTCTTGTTTGTGTCAATTGATTGGTTGCTATCAGAATCATACACATCAGCATTTGGGGGACTATTGTTAGTAACAGTAAATTTATTCTTTTGCTTTTTATTCTTTGCTTTGCTTTTAGGTGTGGCAAAACATCCATCGTTATTGGTAGTGTTAGCTGGAGGAGCCACAACAATAGGTGTAGATGTTGTAGCTTCTTTGTTTTTCTTCTTCCTCTTTTTTTTTGATGGAGTATTCTGAACAAGTAAGTCAGATCCGTGAAGGCTGAAATCAAAACTGGGGTTGTCTTGATGCCGGGAGGATATGTTCAATGCTATGCAATCACCGCGGATGAAATCGTCTGAAACTGATGATACTGCCGATGGTGCTGGACTGGCGGACACATCTCTGTCTCTGCCAGCAGGTGTTTTACTTTCCACTGTAACCTGGTTCTTGTTTGGTGAGACAGGGTTGATAACTTGAAGTTCATCTTCATCTGAGCTCTCAATAGTGATGGTAGGTTTCGGTGGTAGAGCTACTTCAATAACTTCATCCTCATCACTAGACTCCAGCAATACCTGAGTTTCTTCCTCTTCAATTATTTCAATGGTGCGTTTAAAGTTTTGTGGTATGGGTGACTGAAATATAGAAAGATCAACTGTGTTCTCAGGCGAGTCACGTTTTTCTTCTTTGGGTTTAGCTGTGTTTGTTTGGTTCTGAGTGTTTTGTTTATTGATAGGCGTAATGGGCTCCTTGGGAGTGTTCACTTTTTGAAATGGACTGTCTTTCGGTGTGTTAGTCTTTTGGAACGGTGTGGAAGGCTCGCTGGTCCGCCAATAGCGCCGCACAGTGCTGCGCGGCGCGGTCTCCACGATGTTCAGTCCATCGCTCGGGTTTGTCACATTTCCTTCAGATTCATCCACATGATGTAGCATAGCATATAACCGTTCCTCCAAATCATGCTCGTTAAGTTCCTAAAACCAAAAAATATCACATAATAACTCCGCATATTGTGACACAACAAAAATATGGAAACATTGGTAACCTATCAACTCACCTCTTCCATGTTTTTGCAGCGAATTTGAACGAAACAAATCTCTACACGAACTTAACATAATCGTAAATGGTATTTTTAATAACTGTTAAAGTGGTGACAGCATTACAAGTAAATAAAAAGGAAATTTTGTTGTTACGGACACGTCCAACACTCCATTGCGAATGATGACAAATGGTTTATTTTTATTTGGTTTAGTAGCACTAACTACTTCAGCCTTTTGACCATAATAGTGACAGAAGTAACACAGTATTGCCATCTTCTACCATCCATATCCACAATATAATTAAAACTAAAAAAGTAACTAAATCCTTATTCTTATTTTTTTTAACCTATTGATTGTTCAATTTACATAAAGTGCCATCGACCTTGGAATGTTTATCTATTGAATGAATTTAAGATATAGAGATTCTGATAAGATGTTTCATAGGAAACGGTCTCACCTTAACGAGCCCTAGTTTACATGTCTTCGTACCTAATTCTCAATTCTGAGAGACTTGCGAACTTTGAAGTACAGCTGCGGCTGTTGTAAAACCTTCCTAAAATGTAAAAGTCATTAATCCTCAAATTCCCTCGCCGGCGAACACCCCGGGCTGAGATCCAAGGCTTCTAGCGCAGGTCGCTTTATAGGTTTTAAGACTAGTTAATAAGGCTGGAATCCTACTCGCCTTTATGCACGGCGATGTAGCAAATGCCACGATGCATGTCTGTTCGCAAAAAAGCTCTGTGCAATCTTTATTGTAGAACTCATGGGAACGATAATGTTACAAGCTCAGACCATGTGATGAATAGGTAAAGACGGAGTGCTGCCCACTGACGCATGACACCGGTTAAGGCGCGGTGAATAGACGACTTTTACGTATTAGTTTTGTCACTGTTGCTCCGCGTAGAAATAAAGAGAAGCGAAGAGACGCCGCGATGGCGCAACGTTTCGTTCGACTCGTTCGAGTTATTAAATACATTAATCCTTGCAAATATCTTATTCCAATCGATAAATAAAAACAACAGTTCCCTTTATTATTATATATTACATCACTGTTATTAATATTATCAAGATTTGTTTATAAATAATACAGTTACAATTCCTACAATTTCAATTTAAATGGTTATTTTATGGTTTTTTTTTATCGAGAAAATTTACCGAAAACGTGTTTTGAACACAATGGTCCCCCATAAATATGATCAAGATTAACATATATTTTTTTAACTGCTCTAAAATGTAAACATTTGGCTAAAAAACTGTTTTGTGAAGCCTATTTTGACTAGGTACAGCGCCTTAAGTCAGTCGATCTGACGCAGGGTCAGGTGCTTGGTGAAATAACAAACTTTATTATTTTATTAACAAAACATGCCGAGTTGTGTCATGAAAAGGTGTACAAATCAAATTTTGTTTGTTCCGTACGGTTCCCATTCATGGATTTATTTTGGAATGTGGATGAAAAATTGTATTCTGTTCCGAACAGAATACAATTTTTCATCCTATGTTTAATGGATTAAATGGATCCCTCTGAAGCACTCTGAAGCAAATAACGAAAACATCACTACTTTTTATTTGGTTACAAGCAAAAAAAAAAAACAATTCAACCTTTTTATAATATTTTTTATTAATTTCTTCTAAATTGCTTAGCATAAAACCTACATATACCTACCTACTTAAAATTCAAATAATAAACTTAAAATATCTATAAAAATATCAATATACATAAATACAGTTTTACATTTCATGTAGATGTAGCGTCCGGCAAATAATTTATACAAAAATTTGCGCGCTTTATTGTGGAAAAGTTGCGCAGTACTAGCAAAGTAGAGAGATAGGTGCATACATAAATCACCCTAAAGTCATAATGCCTCAATCCACCTGCCGATATCGCCATGAGTTGAGGTTTAAGCCCCACAGGAGGCGCCCCCTTGCGTAGGTAGCTTAATTAATAGTTTTTAAATAATTATAATCATAATCATTTATTTGCAAGAATATACAAGTTTTAAAATATAATTGCAGGTGGTTTAGCATAGGTACCTACATAGTGACATATATTCCACCTGCTAGACAAGGCATGCAAAGTTAGGTAGGCTAGAAGTAAAATACTTAGGTACCTATTAAGGTATATAGTCCTTTCCCCAACATAGATAATCTTTGAGTCTGTAAATCATTTAATAAGGCTAGAGCCCCGCTCGCCTTTTTGCTCGGACAAGTGGCAATAGCCTCGGGACAAATTATGACAAAAATACATTTCTATTTCCCATAGTCACGTCATAAGGTGAAACCAACTATGACAATGCTTTATTACTATTGATCACAAGGTTAAGTAAAATGACAGAACGACCTCACACAAATCCACAAAAGAAAAAACAAACTATATATTTTTTATTGTTTGTGCAAGTTATTTGCTTGACATTTGATTTTTTTTTAAACAGAGGTAGGTAAAGTTCGACAGACTTTCATGAAATAATCTTGAGCCATCTGCCGATGCATTCACCGACTCGATGTGCGGCATTCCTGAAACGTAGCAAAAATTCATTAATCTATGTAAGTAATTCTCAAAAACGACATAATATACTACGCTCGCTGTAGTAAAAAAACGGTTGCCTTTCTAAATTATTAGGCGCTTCTTCGTACAAATATTAATAAAATCTATATTTTTGCACCTAATGTACGTGCGAAGCTCAAACTAAAATTCCTGAAAGTAGCAATTCGTAAGCAATTATTGATACAACAAACTTTTAGAAATTCTGCGTCCTTAATGCTGAACACAGTGGCCACCATCCATCCTGACGTTAGAATGGCTGGTCAAAAAATATTCATATTTCTCTGAATGTATCATATGTAGAAATTATTAATGAAATTTAGCAAATATAAGCAATTGGGTAGCAATTCTTGAATATACTTTCAGGGCCGCTTGCCATAGGCAACCAACCATTCTGACGCTAACATTTAGTAGGATAAATTAGCTTTGATAACACAGTTACAATACCATAGAAAATGCGTGACATCAACCCTACAGATTTGTTATCGAAGTCATAGTCATAGGCTTGATTTATATTTAGTGCCGCACTGGGCACTGAAGAAAACGTATCATTGTAATTTTACTTGAAGATTTTGTACAATTTGCAAATTTTGTTGCTCTAGAAAATTTGCCGCCCTGGGCACAAGCCCGCCTGCCCTAGGGTTAATCCACCACTGATTAGCCTCCATATGTCTCGTCTATATCTGCACCAAATTTCATCAAAATTCGATAGATTTTGCATTTACCACATTCAGTCAGACGTAATAGAGAATTCTGTTTTGCTCTTAACATCACAATGATCAACTAACCTAACAGAAAACCTCGCGTCATGTTGTGTGGAGCAAGTGAGAAGCGCGGCCACGATACGTGACGCTGCCCGCTCCGCCTCGCACCTACCTATCCAAATTGGCTCACAGCTACATCTGGAAACAAAAATATAGAAAAAAGGTAACTATCGAAATTATATTGTAGGCGTTTCTTTTATTTAGTTTCTTTCTTACATATAATTGTTAAATGAGAGATAACTACTGGCAAAAATAAAAGTAGGTTAATGGAAAATAATGCGATATACCTATATCTCATCCCCACTCTAATTATTAAAGAAACTAACTAGGCTAACTAACAAGCATTTTAGCTTAGCACGAGGGGTTAACAAGAATACTAGTAGACTGCAAAACTCTGGTAGTAATCTTTAAAAAAAAAAACTTCCCGCGCGCGGTATCACCCTCGTAGTTCCTGTTCTCTTGAGATTTTCATAATAAAATATAGGCTATAGCTTTACTCAAAAAATGGGATCAGGATCTAACACTGAAAGTTATTTTTAATTCTGATCTGTACCTGAGATTAGCGTATTCAAGCAAACAATTCTTGAGCGTAATATATTTATAGGTATAGAAAAAAAAATTTAATATGGTTACTAATATTGTTGTCAGCTAACGAATAACAAGGTCTCAATTTATGACAAAGTACTATCAATTTATGGATAGTTGCTGCATATATAGATAGAATTAACCGACTTGGTTCATTTGAGTATGTAACTTTTTACGGCAGAATTATTGTGTTGTGAGATTTGTGAATATCTTTTTACATTTATGCGATTTAATTTCTTTTGGGAACTTTACGGTATTAAGCGCGAAATTTCAATGCCATCATAATATTTTATGAGATTTCCAAGGGAACTGATGCTTTAAGTACATATAACTGCCCCCGGCTAGTTATAATTTAGCAGTCCCGTGCATTTCCACCCGCGAACTAAGCATAAATATTGTGCATAAGTGTACAAAGTGCAAGCAAACGTTTTTGTTTACTTGCACTTTGTAACACTTTGTAAACAAGGGGTTTAAGTGCTTATCAGTTGTTTTTTGTGTGTAAATGAGTGTTTTTGTAAGGTAAAGGTAAGGTTATATGTTTTGCAACGTACACTTTGGCGATATGTTGCAGACTGGCTCGAAGCACGTCGTCGAACGCAGTGCCCGCACTGCTGAACGATCCTGTGGCGTCGCCTGCGCACGCCCACGCTATGTATCCACCGGGTTGGACCCTACTTGATAGAGATTCTAATAACTGTAACAAAAGAGTAACAATAAATAACTGTTAAGGCTATATATATATTTTATATCAACATACTTATAAAAATCACGGATTTAAATATATGTCTTCGTTTAATTTATATCAAAAATAGTAATATTTCAGGGGAGATCAATAATTATAGAATTTTACATCGACACAGAATAATACCAGTTTACTTTTTACTGTAAGTATTGTATGTTTTTTGGACGATGTGTGTTTCTATTTGGTGAAACAACGTGTATTACAAGTAACAAATGGCATCAAAAAATATCCTACCTACACGATATTAGAATTTAACAACTATATAGAGATAAATGATTACTAAAGTCTTTTTCTTTACGCTAAAATAACATTAGGGATAAACTGTTCAGTTTTATGTATACGATTCTTCGTAAAGGTTTCAGTGTCATCTTACATATTATAATTGTTTGTGATCTATACGTATTAATTATTTTAGCATTATATATTACTAGCCTTCACCCGTGATTTCATTTGCGTGCATAGTTACTAGGACAACAGGATAAGTAAGGATTCTTGCCAATTGTAGTAACGGATGAATTAATTACCTTTAAATTACCATAAACATCTTCAGTGACCAAACCGGCCATGCCATCTAGGCCTTCACCCTTAGGCTCAGCGCCGACCACTACGATGGCGTCGACTTTACCCGCTGTCTCACCCGCTCCGCTCGTGGCTTGGACCGTTTCCACTGTGCATCCGTGATCTTCTAATCTTCTTTTTAACTCCTTCCCTAGTAAGTTAGTCGTGTTTGTTACCTGGAATTATATTCTGATAGATATTTGCTTTTATAATAATAAAAGGAATATCATTTATAGCTTATTATAAATTTAAAAATATAGGTTTACACCGTCAATATCCTAACTCATATTCTGTCGACACGAAAGATCCTAATGTTTTAATCCAATTATTTATATATCTAGATTTAGAAGTATCGAGACTATCTTATAAAACTTGTTGAACTAGTTTATAAGGAGGAACTTACTAGAACATTTCGTATTGGTCGCCGGTTGCGCGGGTGTCCCACGAGTTTGTTCCTCACAGAGTACGCAAGGAACGCAGAGGTGGCGAGCAGCAATGTGCCGCCCTCCAGGGTCGCTAGCAGGCGCCATGCTAGCGTAGCGCCCCCCTCCACCTCCGACATACCCCCTGGAACAGAACATGAGGTTGATTAATTTAGAATAATTACAATTGCTTATATGTTTTTGACAACCTCCGTAGCGTAGCAGTATTTGGCTCGCTTTAAATCTTGGAGATCGTGGATTGGATCCCCACGCCGGCCAAGAAATCTCTGTGTAGATTCTAAGATTTTTTCCAAGTCTGGTTGGCTGAGGGACTACCCTTCGTACCTCGGACAGCACGTAAAGCCGTTGGTCCCGATTGTTATAACCTCATATATAACAATTGCATACCAGGGAACGGACAGCAACATTTTCTTGTATGTTACAACATAATACTACGGTCACTAACCCACCTGCGAAGCGTGGTGACTATGGCTAAACCCCTCCCTCAGAAGGAAGCCCATATTCAGGAGTGGACGTTGTACGGGCTGATGATGATGATGATGATACGTTTTTACAAGTAACTCCACGGTATAAGTCGCGCTTTAAAGCTCGAAGGTTGGGTTTGACTCCCTATCCGGACAAAAAACCTTTGTCATCAAATCCGGTTGGATGAGGCTCCGGAATAACTGAAACGATTTCAAAAATTAACCACTATTATAAAGCTACTTTATCCAGGGCCCCGACTCTACTATCGTAATGGCGTGTCCATGAACTATCAATGACAGTTCAATTATCGGTGTGTGTGTTACTATGTTGCCACGATGACATTAGCGGAGTTGAATACAATAACAAATGAAACATTTATAAGTTTTGAAATCGCCTAAATAAACATAACAATCTCCCTAACCATCTCCCCTGCTACTTCTGTTGACGGCCTATTTCTGCGGTAGCAACACCGACTACCATTCCAGCGCCGACACCATAGTGAGATTATTAGATTACCGTTTTTGGTATAATGATATCATGATGGCACTACGGTGGCACAATACTTAAAAAAATAGCAGACTCGGCCCCCAGGAGTACCATAGGCTATATTTAATTATGAAGTTCCCAAGGGAACGGAAGCTATGCGGTAATTAAACAATATAAGTATTTAAGAAGCCAAACATAACGCGATCATCTTATAAACGAATTATAAGAAAATTTGCATAAAACGTGTAAAATAATTTTGTTTTGCCTTGCGAATCGATACACTCCGTATAATTGATCAATTAAATTTTACAGTTAGAAATCAATTATATTTGGCGCACCGTAAAATGATGGTCTATTTGTTTAATTTCGCGGATGGATTTAACTTTGTGAAAAAAAGGAAAGCTACAAGTAAATGTTGGGCCAACAATTAAAAAAAAAAAATCGGATCGACATCCGTAGGTGTCCACGAGGCTTTTGCTACTTCACCGGGCATAAAGGCAAGCAGAGCTCCAGCCTTAATAAATGATTTAAAAATACAAACTAAGCAAACTGCGCAAGAGGGCGCCCCCTGTGGGGCTTGGACCTCGGCTCAGGGCAGTCGCTGGCGATGAGATTTAAAGATTATGACTTTTAGTATTTAAGGGGAGTTTTGTTTTATTTTTTTTATTTTATTTTATTATAGTTGGACACGCGGATTCACATTACACAAGTGGACAGTTCCACGCCCATATCCATACCTAAGACCAGCTGCTTACGCCCATAAATGCGGTCATGCTTTCTTTCTGAGCTTAATTTTCTGTCGGACTTCCGTATAGGTAATTGCATATTTTACGCTCTATGTCATCCCTGTCCAATTTAAAATATTATTTACTACCGCGAATTAACATGACACCTGGCTCTAAAATCAATCTTCCTCCCTATAGAGCGGAGCGGGGGCGGGAGCGTTGCCCCGTTCCGCTCTTGTTCTAGTATGCTAACGACACTGTAGAACAGGGGTCTCCAAACTACGGCCCGCGAGCCAAATCCGGCCCGCCAGTGTCATCAAACTGGCCCGCGACAGCCAATGTTTTATTGTTGTTACTATTGCTAAACATACGACTATAGATAAGGGCAGAAAAAATTAATCTGGTTTGGCCCAGGAAGCATAGGTAGGTACTGAAAATATAATTATAGCCCTAAGGCTTCAAAGTTTGGAGACCCCTGCTGTAGAACAAGAGCGGGACCGATCATCATCATCATCATCAGCCCATACAATGTCCACTGCTGAACATGGGCCTCCTCCCGAGGGAGGGTTTTTGCCATAGTCACTACGGGTTTGGTTGGTTTGGTTTGGTTTGGTTGGTTTGGTTGGTTTGGTTGGTTTGGTTTGGTTTGGTTTGGTTTGGTTGGTTTGGTTTGGTTTGGTTTGCAGGCGGGTTTTTCACCGCAGTAGTATGTTATAACACACAGGGAAACGCTGCTGCCCGTTCCCTGGCATACCATTGGTATAGATGATGTTATAACAATCGGGACCAACGGCTTAACGTGGTTTCCAAGGCAGACCCGAAAATAAATTTTAAATTTACACAAAGATTTCTTGTCCGGCGTGGGGATCGAACCCACGACCTCCGAGTCATGGAGTACAAACATGGTCAAAGTCATTTTCATGTAACATAATCATAATATATAACTCCACGATATAGTGACAAAATTATTACGGTAATGTGAAACAAGAATTTACATAATCTTCTTATGTGTACAATCTAACCGGAATCTGTTCTAAGCTGATGTAACTCAAGTTCAATATTAAGAGGTGACCCTGACACGGTCGCACCGAATTTGTGTGTTGATGTTATGTTGTTTGTATTTCATGTTGCATGAAGCTATATCTGGTTTGAGCATTGCAATTACGCTTTTGTATTTTTTATAGGTATAATACATTATTTTTTTTATTTATTTTTTTATTATTTTCTTGATTGCGTTTGACCCTAGTCTTGCCTGATGGTAAGCACAGACAGGGTCCTAGATGGAACACGCAATTCAAGTAGACACCCTTTCGGGCTCTGGCTCTCACATACTCACTACGAAACACAGTAAAACTGTTTGGCGCAGGCCTTACATGTGAGGGTGGTTGCTAGCCAGACGGATAATAAAATCCTACCATCAAGCGTGCTGGGTTTTGTCGACTTTTACGCCACGCGTTTTTTCCCAACGTGCGGGGAGGAAGTATTTTATTCTTAGCCGTCCTCCCAATTATCGTTATATACTCATGGTCCATCTAAATAATGAAAACTGTTCTAACCTACAATAGACAGAACAAGCTATTTGACACAATATAGTTAAATAATAAACTAAGACGTTAAGATTAAAATATTATTAAAATAATAACTTAAATACTTGTTTAATTTGAAAATTTATAAAATGTGATAATTATAGATAATAATACTAAATACTAAATTATTGTTTTGACTATTTGCAAGTGCCTGTAATAGGTTTTACGTAAATAAAAATGCTTTTTATTTTATTTAATTTTAATTGCAGTTAAATACCAAGCTTGGCACGTGGGTTGGTGACCGAAAAAACTTAAAGTCAAAATCCAGTAATCCCTCCGTCGAATACCGCCTTGAGCCGAGGAGAAGTGCTAGTCCCTTAAAGGGCGCAATCTTAGTTGGTAGGTAATCGCTTTTATTATTATTATTATGAGCCTGATGTGTCCTACTGCAGGGCAATGGCCTCCCTTCCTTCTTTCCATTTTTTCGCTATCACAAGTCATCTGGGACCAATCCTTCAGGAAACTAGCTGAACTAATAATAATAATATTATATATGTCATGCACAGATGGCCAATCTTTTCAGAGTTGGCCGCAGTGTCCGAAATCGTTGCGGAGGAGGTAATTAGAGCCCTCAAAACGTTTAGATAGGTCCCTGTTTTTATTCAAGCCAAATTTCGCAGATTTAGTAGATATTGCTGTTATCTTTACATAAATATGATGTGTGTTCGAAAATTATCACATAGGATGAACGGCTCTTTGTATTAAAATTAATATATTCTGTTAATAATGAAAGTGTCTAGTAAAACAGGTTTAAAGTCTACAACAGGTCTTCTGCATTACTATCCAAAGGCTGCGATTATTGACTATAATTCATTGTATGGATTTAAATTTATTGTAAACCAATTCTGGGTCAAACATTTTTTTTTAATTACATAAAAAAGGTGCACGTAAATAATTCTTTATGGGTTGTTTCAATTTGTGACAATCATTTAAAGGAACGGCATTACCTATGCCAGAACCTATTCCAGAAATATTATAAACGCGAAAGTTTTTAAGTATGGATGGATGGATGTTTGTTACTCTTTTACGCCAAAACTACTGAACGGAATTGGCTGAAATTTTGCACCTTCATAGGTTATACGTTGTATTAATATATAGGCTACAAAACATCACGTTCCAACCCACTGGAGCAGAATAACGCGGGTCAAACCGCGGGGCGCACGCAGCTAGTAAGCAAATAAAAAATATCATTTGAAAATAGATTAACAATATAATAAGTTAATAATAGTAGCAAAGTATAACATATCTACGGCCAATTTAGTTATGTTACAAATCTAAATTATGAACATTTAATTATATTTTCTTTGATGGATGGATTACTGATGGTCACTTATGTTGAAACAGCTATAGTGGTTACGAAATTATTGTCGATATTCGAAACTAATCTTCTAAAGGTGTTTGTGTAAAATTGACTAACTTATGCTATGATTGATTGACAAAATAGACCTAAGTCTATTTGATCAATTAATATAATCATAATCTAACTTTATCGAAAAGGTTAGGATATTTTCAACAATGATAAACATAGGGTTTATTATCAACTTCAAAATTTACTGTGTTCTATTCAACTTTTATGTATTTTGTTTACTAGAATTGTTTAATAGATAATAATTTATTAGACGCCGACTTCTCGATCGATTGTGTCGCTTTGATACATAATCATCATCATCATCATCATCCCGTACAAAGTCCACTGCTGAACATGGGCCTCCTCCCGAGGGAGGGAATTTGCCATAGTCACCACGATTGGCAAGCGGGTTGGTGAACGCAGTATTATGTTGTACCACACAAGCAAACGCTGCTGCCCGTTCCTTGATATATGATTATTATAGATGATGTTATAACAATCGTGACCAACGGCTTAACGTGCTTTCCAAGGCATGGTTGGTTGAGGGACTACCCTCCCTCAACCAACCAGACCAAATCTTTTAATAGGTATCTGAAATCATAGGTCCGTTTTTCCAAAGTTATTATATTTTAATTGTGTCGTTCTTTTCGAAAAGCAGCGATTTAATTTGGAAAACACATTTTTGTTGATTCCAATATCTTTTATTTATAGCTCTTTAGATTTTTTAATATGTATGTCAAGAAATGTAAGGAAGCAATCTGGGGCTAAAATTTATAATTCCTCAATCCCCCCGCAATTCTCCGCCCACAGGGGTTTCCAGGGGCATAACGCGCCCCCGCCTTATCTTGTACTTATTAAATTATTTGCCATTTATTTTGCTATTTATATTTTTTAATTTCATATTCCATATTAAAACAGTAAATACATTTAGTTTGGTACTTATTTTAAGATTCAGTTGTTAGTAGATCAAGGTTTATGATTAAGTAAGGACCTACTAGTTTGACTGTGACTGACTGCCTTGTAAGCAAGGATCGTCAAGGATGTCGGGTCCGGATGTTGGAAAGGAATAAACATTGAATATCTCACAAATTAAGTAAGCGAGACTTATGTGTTCATATGAGTAATGAAACGAAATAATGCTATGCATCACTTACATACACTTGTACTTGTCAGTAATAATATTTATGTGACACAAAAATATGAATAATTTAATTAATTAATTCCAGAGTTCAAAAACAGTAAAATAACAGAATGAGAATTTGATTTCCGTAGACTTCCGATATAAATACCTATAATTGACTAACTCGTTGGTCTAGCGGTTTACATTATATTATATTAAGCACGATCGTACCTTGTTCGTATCCTGATTCGAACATAAAATATTGTAACTAGAATTTTCTACCGAGAAAAAGTCATATGACAAAAGTTGATGGTGTTCATCCGTGCTTCGGAGAGCACATCATAATCTTACTTAGAATTTGACCGTAGCTGTAGGGACCGGAATCGATCCGAACGACTGTCGGACTACTTATTAAGTTTGAGTAGTCCCATAGGTAGTCGTCTATTATTACAGCGTACAAAATCGGCGTTTTCTACGGAAGCTGAATAGAGCCCTAATCTATAATATAAAAATGAATCGCAAAATGTGTTGCTAAGCGCATAACTCTACAAAGCCTGGACCAATTTGGCCAATTCTTTTTTTTAATGTTCGTGGAAGTTCAAGGATGGTTTTTACGGCGAGAAAAATTCGAATAATTGCCTGAAACCCCCTTAAAACAGCCTTTTTCTTTTTCCCATACAAACGGTCAATTTGAGCTTTATTTTGTTAATTAAAAACTTGAATTTTTTTGCCAAGATTTTTTAGGGTAGGTGTAGGGTAGGGTAGGGGTAGATTAGGGGTAGGTGTAGGGTAGGGTAGGGGTAGATTAGGGGTAGGTGTAGGGTAGGGGTAGGGTAGAGGTAGGGCAGGGGTAGTGTAGGGTAGGGGTAGTGTAGGGTAGGGGTAGTGTAGGGTAGGGGTAGTGTAGGGTAGGGGTAGTGTAGGGTAGGTTTAGTGTAGGGTAGGGGTAGTGTAGGGTAGGGGTAGTGTAGGGGTAGGAGTTTCGCATAAACGAAGTCTCTACGGCCCAGTTTATTTTATACAAATGTTTAGGTCTTTTATGTATCGATTGAGGCAGTACGAAGTCTGCCGGGTCAGCTAGTATCTATATAAATACCAATTCCTTTTTTTGTCAGGTTTGTACACTTAAGGAACAATCAAATTTATTCATCTGTAAGGCTAATGTCCATAAAAAACATCAGTAAGTGTGAGTAGTTAAGTAATATCGACCATGTACAATATGTCTCACTAAAAGTTAAAAGTAAAAGGTTCTTACTTACGGTGAGTAAGTGAACTAATGTTTTGAATTAAGCAACATAACGTTTCAGAGTTTTTTTGTTTTAACCATGACAAGATAAAAAGTTCTTTTACCATATTTTTCAAGGCATGCCACAAGTAACTTATCATTTATCTTCATAAAATAGTATTTGGCATAGTCAAAGTTTCATCTGTTTAGTAACCCGCTAACGACTTCTAAGCCATGCGATCATGCAACATGATTTGATACCGTTTAAGCATATTTTTGCTACTTTATTTTATGTAAGGACGAGCAGGGTTCTAGCCTTATTGAATGGCTGAAAAACTACAAACTAAACAGTGGCGTAGCTATGTGGGCAAGGGCCCCGGTGCATAGCTTCAAGAGCTAGAGAGTTGGCTGATCTG
This sequence comes from Nycteola revayana, assembly GCA_947037095.2. NCBI lineage: Eukaryota > Metazoa > Arthropoda > Insecta > Lepidoptera > Nolidae > Nycteola > Nycteola revayana. The sequence goes on from OX344843.2 coordinate 21,421,054, forward strand.
GTCTTTTCAAAGCTTAGGTTAGAGGGCCCCCTGAGGTCTCGGGCCCTGGTGCACTGCACCACCTGGCCATATGATAGCTACGCCACTGAAACTAAACAATCTACACAAGAGGGCGTACTCTGAGGAGTTTGTACTTGTCATGACATTTAAATTGTACTTGACATTCAAATTTTTAGGGATTAGAGGACATCAGAAACTTCACTATCCTACTAATATTATAAACGCGAAAGTTTGTAAGTATGGATGGATGGATGTTTGTTACGTTTTCACGCAAAAACTACTGAATGGATTTGGCTGAAAGTTTGCACGGGGATAGTTAATTAGCTCAATTAACATATAGGCTACAAAAAATCACGCTCCGACTCACTGGAGCAGAGTAACGCGGGTAAAACATAAAATCCTCCCTTGAGTGTTAAATGTAATCCACATAGGTACACCGAATGTTTTTTGCCGTTTCTATTAAAAAAAAGTTGTTCTATATACGATGAGGTCAACTTTTTAAAAAGAAAGATACCTATGTCTATTTTTAAATTATAACGTATCGATAATGATACTGATGGTAACAGTTACACCGTGATTTTAAATCACGGTGTAACTGTGTTCGTCTGTGCAAACTCTATGCACCTTATTGCATATAATGAGTTGAATAAATGATACAACATCATCTACTCATTATATGCATTAACTTTTATGTAGGCTTACTATAATGTCTTGAATATAGCAATAATTATAAACCAGTCCAGTTAACCTCACGTTGAATTGCGTTTAGAAGTCGCATTGTAGAGCTCGAAATCTAGATCTGATAAAATGGACGTGAGGACACTTCATAATGCTTTATTTTGTTGTTGCGATGTCAAATACAAGTAGACATCTTAATTAGATTGTGTAAAAAAACGTAGTACATTTTAATGCAAGTGGTGTAGTTGCACCAACGTAGTTTGTTTGAATGGTATTGGTAATAATTGTGAAAACAAAATGTTCTAGATGACCCATTTTGGATCGTATGGACAATCATCATCATCAGCCCGTATAACGTCCACTGCTGAACATGGGCCTCCTCCCGAGGGAGGGTCTTTGCCATAGTCACCACGCTTGGCAGGCGGATTGGTGACCGCAGTGTTATGTTGTAATACACAGGGGAAACGCTGCTGCTCGTTCCCTGGTTTGTTTGTTATAGATGATGTTATCATCAACAATCGGGACCAACGGCTTAACGTGCTTTCCGAGGCACGGAGGGTAGTCCCTCAACCAACCAGACCAGGAAAGAAGTCTTAGAATTTACACAAAGATTTCTTGTCCGGTGTTGGAATCGAACCCACGACCTCCGAGATTTAAAGCGAGCCAATTACCGCTTCGCTTCGCGGAGGTTGTCTATATGTATGGACAATAGGCTAGTTGAAATTATTTTTATATGGTTAAGAATGGTTTTATTATATCAAGAAAAAAATATGGCATTTATTTGAGATCTAGAAAGCACTAAAATAAATATATTAAAATTGGCTTGACATAGAGATGAAAACGATGTCAGCCATGTTGATCTATATACATTATCTGTGTTCAAGATCTATCTTTATGTTTATTGGGTTGAAACCGGTAGTAAATTACCTACTGAATGTGTTCCGCCGGGTCTTCCCAGTTAGGGCGCATTAGATCTAGTGGTAGCATTAAAGCGCGTTCGTTGTTACGTACTCATGGTTTATCCAAATAAATGTAATTTTTTCTTGTTCAAATATCAGTTAGTTATTGTTACAATATATCTCACAGACAGATGATTATTGTCATTCTTTAGATTCATTCAAATACCTTAATCCACGCTCTGGGCTCAACTAATATATTTACTTGTGATTTGCAGAACCTGTTATAAGTACTGCCAAGTTGCAGCGAATTCTAGTTTCTATCTATGATCAATGAAAGTAAGTATATATTTAGAAAGGACCCGTTTACATCAGAGTACCTAGATTTGTAAGATTCCTTCAGTGAAATGCTACCCGACAACTGTCAAGCAATCGCAACCGATTGCTTCACAGTCTTTCATCAACTGACAAAATAAAATTAAAAGAACAACACCCTAAACCAGATTGCGTGGTGTACAAAAACTTAAGTGGTAATTGTTAAAGTGGTTGTTACAATCGTTGGTAATTTAAATTATGAAATGACACTTACAATATTAAAAGTTCATTTCGGCTTAGTTTGTTGGGTACCCAACAGGAAATAATAATTGCTTTTATTTTGTATTAGTATGTGGGCATACCGTTTCATCATAGTATGATTAGTAGATATGCTATGATAACGTCTGTAGCGTAGCGTGGGTTCGATACCCACGCCGGACAAGAAATCTTGGTGTAAATTCTAAGATTTCTTTCCGGATCTGGTTGGTTGAGGGACTACCTTCCGTGCCTCGGAAAGCACGTTAAGCCGTTGGTCCCGATTGTTATAACATCATCTATAATAATCGCATACCAAGGAACGGGCACCTGCGTTTCCTTTTGTGATACAACACAATACTGCGGTCACCAACCCGCCTGCCAAGCGTTGTGACTATGGCAAATACCCTCCCTCGGAAGGAGGGACATGTTCAGCAGTGGACGTTATACAGGCTGATGATGATGATTAGCATGTAGCCTTTTTACAATACCTAGCTTGAATCTTAACTAGCAGCCAAATAGTGCTACGAAACTTGAATTGTCCTTAATTCAGGTGGTGGTATTTACATTCATTTTTTTTATAGATGATGATGTATTGGCTTTTTTGTACTTATTGTAAATGTATTAGGTTAATGTAGCTTACATCACTTATACAATCTTAAAGTGACTGCAACAAGTATACCTAAGTACGAATAAAATAAAAAGAAGAATTAGGCTCAGAACGAGCGTGGAGTTGTATTAAGTTTTTTTTATTTATTTGACGCTTATTGTATTTATATTATCTATTTAGGATTAAAAATTTCATATCATAGTTTAAGTTCTAACAACACGTAAATCCACGTAGTCACTTTTGACAATTTGATGCCATTTGGGGTGCGTTCCACTAAGCGCCCACAACGATCAAAATGCTCCTTTAGTCGTTCCACATAACGACCGCGGTCGTTGTGGTCGCGGCGAAAACGTCACTTATGACGTCATGACTTACGCTCACGCGAAGCTCACGATGACCCATCTATAAAGGTGGGTCGAAGTGATCGTTGAGAAAATGAGCGGAGTTTTCAAAACTCAAAGCATCAAAAATGGCGACCGTTAAGCTTGCGTTATTTCATGCGGAAAGAGATATTTTAGTACAAGTGAATGTTTCTGCAGCGTAAACGTAAATTAATTAAATACACCACTTTTAAATATAAAAAAATAAATTGTAATTTTTTTCAATATAAATCGATTCAAACAATAATTAATTGTTTATTTTTAAGGCTATGTTAGGCGATTTAATATTTTAAAGTATTCATAATTTAAAGATTTAAGAGGTTAGGCGATTATAACCTAACCTCTTAAATCTTTTGCATTCTTTTTATTAACTCGCCGTTTGTATTATTTACCTCCATACGCTCATAATGCTCTATAATCCATTCCACTTGAGTTTACGACAGTAACGCTCACAAGCAAGTGGAACGGGAAAAACTGCCGTCGTGAGCGTGATCGTTGTGAACGCTTAGTGGAACGCACCCTTGATATAAAATTGGCAGACATGTTGTTTCAACCAATCAGAAACTCATCATCCAACGGAACCTTGTAAAAAAGTAAATTGATAAACAATTTGTTTCGTTTTTTCCACTGTTTTTTCACTTTTCTGCAAAGTTATACATATTTCTGTCATACGAAGAGTTAAACGATATTGTTTTATAATATTGTTTTTGTTTCGCTTTTTAACTCACTTCTATTTGTATTTTCTATCTTGCTTGTCGAATAAATGTTTTTATTCGTTTATTTTCTTCCAATTAAACAAGTTTTACAATTTGCATTACAAGCCTAAACAACAACGTTTTTTTCTGACGGACATATCGCTGCTTTCATTTGATAGTGGCACAAAATAATGTTATGAATCAACGCGAATTGATCTATAATATCAAGTTACTAAAACTCATTATCGTTAAGTTACCAATTTTGTTTTGGGTCACTATCGAATTCAAGCAGCCATATGTAGTTAGACTTTTGCGGGCATACTTTACCGGGCATAAAACAACGACAATAATAAGTAAGGTAAGTACAAAATATTCAATAATAAAAACTTTATGAATAGTCAGTAAGTTCTCAGGTATTGTCTTCAAGTGCCGTGACAATAAAATGGTTGTCTCCCATGACAACGAACCAAGGTACTTCCACATTGTATAGCTCATTTAGGTACAAGTTGTCGCAATTCAAGGAAACTGTCTAGATTTCTTTTATAGTAGGTAGTTGGAGACAATTGATATGGCTTGTTAACTTGTTTAACTGAGCATTGAATGCAGTTCTGTACATCGCTTTATACTGCTGCCCCCTTTTAAGTAAAGCTATTGCCAGACTGAAGATTCTTTAAATTAGTTATCGCTCTGTTTGCTAACTTATGCTTACTTAACGAGCTATAATCAACACGCTTGGCAGGAAGATTGGTGATCGCGGTGTAATGGTAACTAACCTTGAGCTAATAGATGCTGCTGCCCATCCATTAGTGGCAAGTAGAGATGAGTCCGATATCATGTCACATGTAAAAATCATCGATATTTTAAAATCATTTCATCATGCAATGACAAAGACAAAATCATCAATGCTTAAAAATCATTACAAGAATGACAATGAACGCGTACTTCGGTGATTCGGATCGGACGGTATCGGGCCTTCTCGGGCGAAGCGGGCGGTGTGACTGTGAATTGCGACGTTGCGAGACTGCGCGATTGGCGATACTGGAACTCACATGTTTCGATTAAAAAAAAAGGTATCAAGTCAGTACCTAAAATTGATCATTGTAAATATACCAATCTTTTAAATGCGCCAAAGATTAGCAGACTGATAGTTTTTTTTTATTAGGTACTAAGTATGTACTATTACTTTGCTAGTCTTTGCCAGTCCTAAGCCTGGAAAAAGCATGAAGGGAAGATTGGAATATTACTTGTTGGGGAGGTGCATATTTACGCGACCAAGTTTTTACGACAAATTGCCATGATATACTAAATAGTCATATCTTGCAGCAAATATCACTAATGGAAACATATTGATGATTTCCATAACGATAAATCAATACTTAAATAACCTGCAATGAATGTCACAAACTAAGAAAATTTAAATTACGCGGCCAACTGACAAACTAGACTCATGCCTACATAAATAACTAATGATAATTTCACTAAGCCGTTCCGCGATCATTCAGTATCTACTCACAAATGAAGTGACGAGATCTAATACTCAAATAAAAATCATTGATGATTTTGTCATTGTTCCCGTCACCGATATTTTTTTGTCATTGTCATGCAGTCACCGATACAGAAAAATCATCACTCAGCCCATCTCTAGTGGCAAGTCCCTTAGGACACCCATGGGAAGATAAGAGTTAGTTCTAAGTCGGAAAACACACGGCATAGTGAAATAACCCCCAATCCCCAAATAAGGCCAATGGTACCAATGATACCACTGACTGAGTGTGCAACTAAACCAATAAATTCGTTTATTTTTTGTTTTAATAAACCTTTTATTTCCTCACGCATCCACTCTTCTGTCGCCGGGAGCATAAGCATATTGGCTTGTGGTACTAGCCATCTTGGTAAAAAGCGCTAAAATCGCATAGTAAGTAGGTATAGTGATTATTATCAGTATGATAATTCTTTTTTATTTTAATGACCGCCAGTGTTTTAAGTACCTGATTTCAACAAAGTTACTTGATGAAATCAGGTGTTTGTAACTAGTACTACTTACAAAGGGCTGTCTTAACCAACAAGTGGTACAAAAAAACATATTATTCAGGTTTCTTTTTATATATATTTCAACATTGCTCTCATTGTTGACCGTTTTCATTTATCTGAGGCGTGGGAGGACATCCAGTTTTTGTAGCGTTTACTGTTTTGTGTATAGTTACGCAATGAGTGTCGGTAACGATTTTTTTTTTTCCATTTTTTTTTAAACTCTGTTAATGAAGGCCGGGTAAATATATTCTTGTGGTAACGGGACTGGTAATTGTATAATATGTCAATGGCACGATTGTGAAACTGTATGAAGTTGAAGGTTATAGTTTATTAATGCTTATTAAGGGTGCATACTAATAAGAAAAACACAATTAAAAAAATGTCTGTCTGCCGGTCTTTGTGTCTGTTTTGTCCAGCTTATCTTAGTAGTTAGACTGATTTTGACGGCGACTTTCATTGGCTAATATTTTGCCGTTCTATTTTTTTTTTTTTTTTTTATATATAATTTGAAGCTACAACATAAATCATCATCAGCCCGTATAACGTCCACTGCTGAACATGGGCCTGGGCCTGGGGAGGACCCCAGGGAGGGTATTGCCATAGTCACCACGCTTGGCAGGCGGGTTGGTGACCGCAGTATTATGTTGTAACACACAAGGAAACGCTGCTGCCCGTTTCTTGACATACGATTATTATAGATGATGTTATAACAATCGGGACCTACAGCTTAACGTGCTTTCCGAGGTCCCTCATCCAACCAGACCCGGAAAGAAATCTTAGAATTTACACAAAGATTTCTTGTCCGGTGATCGAACCCACGACCTCCGATATTTAAAACGAGCCAATTACCGCTACGCTACGGAGGTTGTCAACAATAACAACATAAATGAATTCCTTTTTTTCATATGCCCGGTGAAGTAGTAAAAGCCGCGCAATGTTTCACCCGCGCAACTCCCGGTCCCATAGAAACTTCATCTTGAAATATCTAATTGCGAACTTTTCAAATCGGAGTCTACTAGTCCGATTTGAAAAGTTCCTGCGATTCAGAAACATACAAACTATTCAGCTTTGTAATATCTTAATAGATGTTATGCCATCTTCGTTGAAATTAGCCACCGTGTCAAGTAGAAAGTACACGTAAGATATTAAAAAATAACAACAATAAAATAATTAAACCGGGGATGGTGTCAACAGTATCCAACAATTTACTAAGCTGACTATTTAATTATAACTATTTACTGCCTTACTAGAGCGTGACATCGTTCTTGGTTCAAACCAGAGGCTTCCAAACTTTTATTCTTGTAGACCCCTTTAAAATGAAGCTATATAAATAACTAGATTCCCGCGCGCGGTTTCACCCGCATAACTCCCGTTCCCGTGGGAACTTCATTATTAAATATAGCCTATATCACTCAGGGTGAATGAAGCTTTCCAATGGTAAAAGACTTTTTTAAATTGGCATAGTAGTTTTTGAGTTTATTCATTACAAACATACACACAAAAATACAAATCTTTCCTCTTTATAATATTAGTATAGATATAGATAATAGCTGGATACTGAAATAAATGTCACAGGACAGACGGCCGGTCTAGTCTGTATATTTGTAAGATTTGCTATTGCTTACTACTTAATATTTCATTAGAGATTAGACATTCAGAGTAAGAATTATCTGTTAATTATAGTTTTTTTTTGTAATTTATCTTATTTCATTGTAATTATTACAATTACAAGTGTATGTAAATACCTACGTGCTGAACAAAATGTATTTATTTATTTTATTTACTGGTTTCGGTGGACACCCTGTGGCTCCATTTCTATCATATTTCACACTTAAAATTTGTGAACTTGAATTTATTTTACCCTACGAAGACCCCCGTAGAGTCTCTTGTCGTTCGGTCAACTTTGGGAATCGCTGGTTTTAACAATTTCAAGTTTAACTCATAACCTTGAGGTTAAACGTGAGATGGTTTTAACCAAGAATAGTTAATACATTTGATATAATACTTTAAATAAATATTTGAAGGTGAGATCATAACTACTTGGAGAACGTAACTCGTGATGTGTAACTATTACGTCATTAAATATGGAAATAAAAACAGTAAATATGTCATTGAACTGTCCACGTGTCGATTTTATCGAATCTTATGTCTAACTAACTTCATAATTCAATAAAACTCATAGCCTTCCTCAATAAATAGGCTATCTAACACTGAAAGAATTTTTCAAATCGGTCGAGTAGTTCGCTCATCTTAGCGCGTTCAAGCAAACAAACAAACTCTACAGCTTTATATATTAGTATAGATATCATTAAACTGTCCACGTGTCGACGTTATCTGATCACTGATCTTATGTATAATTGCGTATTATTATAGTTAATTGCTAATAAAAAAATAAGTAAGAATGGTACATTACAATGTTTTCCATCGTTTTCTATTTAAATGTGGCCAAACGTTTGAATACCAAATAAAATCTTCGTACATTATAAAAAAAGCTACTAATTATTCGCGATAAACAATAAAAATATCGGTTTAAGGTAAAATAATAGTTTTATTGGTACTTTGGCGCCAATAGTTACAAAGATGGTTGTCGAGTTTCTTTGACGTGAATGTGTACCGCGCATGCGTAGTGTGTGGCGCATGCGTGGTGCGTGTAAAGAGTAGTGTGTATTGAGTGTGTGTAAAAGAAGTTAGTTTAGTTGTCACTAGGTGTCGTTGTGAATGTTGAAAACGGCGTAAACAAATTATTATGTATTATGTTTTTGTGCACTAATGTATGTTAAAAAAAATACTCGTTTCATACTGTTTTGTATCTAATCAAAAAACAATCATGATGCTCTTTATATTCACATAGACACGTTTAAAATATTTAAATCATGTTCTTATGATGCGTCACTTTTTATTTTCTACCTAGTATATATAGTTCTGGACGTGGCAACTCTGTGAAGAACTGGCAAGGATCTAAGAGGAATTCTTTATTTTTTTTAATAAATGTATTGTTTCAATTATTAATAAAGCAGTATTGATTCAGAGCAATTCCCCTCCAAGCAGTTTTGTCATTGACATAATCAGAAATATAATAAGTTTTTTCCGTTATAAGCCACGAATCCTCCTTGTTAACGAAGTCTATGTATATACTAACTTTCCGCGAGCGGTTTCACCCGCAGCTCCTGATCCCGTGGTAACTTCATAATCAAATGTAGCCTATAGCCTTCCTCGATAAATAGGCTATCTAACACTGAAATAAATTTCAAATCCGACCAGTAGTTACATATATTAGGGCGTTCAAGCAAGCAACATTTTCAGCTCAATATATTAAAGCTATAGATGTAAAAACTACCCGTTAGCCACTCAACCCCGGTGAAGTAGGTATTTCTCCGATAGTAACGAGTTTGTTTAATCCACTTATATAAAAATGTAGTTGTAGTTGAAGAGAACGTAGATCGACAGTTACACAAAACTCCCCTAAACAACTAAAAATCAGGGCCGGATCTAATAAGGGCCGGGCCGTTTTTGGGCTACAGCCTAGGGCCCCTAGCCCCTACTGGTAACAATAGGCGATATTTTTAAGTAAACAATCCATGTACGCGTTTATTGACAAAATGACGAATAGTGAAGTAGTTAGGTGGGCCACTAAATAGTAATTCAAGATCCGCCCATGCCTACAGTCTCTCCGTGTCGGCGACCGCCCTGAGCCGAGGTTTAAGTCCCACAGAAGGCAACGTCTAGCGCAAGTTGCTTAGTTTTAGTTTATAAACAACTTGCTGCGTTGCGGTTTTACCCGCCTTACTCTGCTCCGGGTGGGTGCAGTGGGTCGGAGCGTGATTTGTTGTAGCCTATATGTTAATCGAGCTTATTAACTGTCCCCGTGCAAAGTTTCAGCCAAATCCATTCATTAGTTTTTGCGTAAAAGAGTAAAAAACATACATAAATTACCATAAACAAACTTTCGCATTTTTAATATTAGTAGGATGTAATAAGACTGGAACTCGCCTTTATTCCCGGTGAAGTAGTAAAAGCCTAGTGGCTAAGAACATAAATAAAAAAAGTAATTAAAAATTGGCATTCAACAGGGTGCTGCCAGCATTCTGGAAACCTTGCCAAGTAGAATGGATTTAGAATAGTAGTATTCTATAAGTTAGTTTAATTTTTTATTAGCTACTTTTAGTTATGTACATATTTAATTCGTGTTTGTTTATTGAAAATAGGTACAGACAAGCTATTAAATGAAATGTTTAAATAATGACAAATTTTAAGATTTATTATTGTCATCTGATTATATTTATTGTTCTTTAAACTTAGTTGGCATTTCGTTGGCGGGAAAGGTTAGGTGAGGTTAAATAAATTGTCGCTAGTGACACAAATGTGGACCATTGTTTATTACTTTTAACAGTATATAAACACAACTATGTAGCTTCCCGTGGTTTTATCTGAGCACTTTCGTAGGAACTCATTATGGCTTATGTTTAACTTACCACCAGATATAGTAACATATAACAGAAAAAAATTGAAAATGATCACCAAAATTAAACCCGCATTTTAATGTAAAATTGTAACCAAAGTTTTAACATTTCGCTATCGTATTTAAGCAAAATGACTCCAAATAAATCATTGTTAACCCAAAAGTAGTAAATGATCACCAAAAGTACCTAAATGTTTTACTAATTTACTATTCGGTTCTGGCACTCGCCGGCCGCTGCCGCGGCACCGCTCGCTTCGCTCGCTCGGCTCGTGCGTTGTATGGCCGCAGCTCTAACCTAACCTAACCGATTGTCATTTTTCATTGATTTTATTAAGGTAGAAATAGCGCAATAATTTGCTCGCTAAGATTTGGTGATCATTAACTACATTTGGTGTTCGAATACAATTTGAAGTGCAGTCGTGACTAAAATAGCTAGTACTATTATAATTTTAGACTTTATTTTTCTGGTGTCAAGTATATATTTTTGGTGGTCATTATATTTTATCCCATTCATTATCATCATCATCAGCCCGTATAACGTCCACTGCTGAACATGAACCTGCTCCCAGGGAGGAGGATTGGTGACCGCAGTATTATGTTGTACCACACAAGGAAACGCTGCTGGCCGTTCGATTATTATAGATGGTGTTATAACAATCGGGACCAACGGCTTAACGTGCTTTCCGAGGCACGGATGTTCCCTCAACCAACCAGACCCTGAAAGAAATCTTAGAATATATTTGTACTTCTGAATAATTAAGTAACACTGCGCGTTGAATTCTTTTGTATCAAATATGACTTTGTAAGGTTCAAAGTTCAACGACTGTTTCATATTTCCGTAAATAAATACCTACTTACGTCAATTACGTATACCAATTTCTTGCACTCAACAAATTAGTGCAAAAAACACATTACACATTAATATTATAAAATAGCCTTGACGAACTTAAGTATGTTCTACAGTTTCTTATATAATGGAAATAAGAGGTTTTGTTTATGTATAATTATGTACAGTCAACAAAAGAGATACGTTTACACTAAGTGAAACGCATTTAAAATTTATATGTACACGTTTAAGAGAAGAGTTTACTATTATCTGCATTTGTATACAGCTAGTAGCGAACTCTTCATCTGTGTCTTCGGCTGTGGTAGTGACAAAAACATATTTATTAACATCATTTGATACTAACAACGGTGTAAACCTATCTCTTTTGTTGACTGTACATAGTCTCAAACAAAATCAAGTATTAGGTATCTGCGATATTATTTCTTGTAAGGACTAAGCTGAAGAGAATCCGTTAAGTTTTTCGAATGATATTAAGACATGTTCAGCAGTGGACGTTATACGGGCTGATGATGATGACTCATATTGTATTATTTAATAAGAAAGTTCGTAAGGAATGGGGAGTTATACGGGAGAAGTCGCGCGCAGGAAGCTAGTTTAAGAATAAATATCAAAAAAATGTAATTTTAAATCATTATACATCAATATCAATTGGCATGCCTTTTTAAAATATGGAATGTATAAAAGTAATACTTTTTAAAATATTGAATGTATAAACGAATAAATCGAGTAGTAAAATTGTATAATAACCGTTTTCGTAAGTAAGTAGCTATTCTGAATTCTAATTAACATTTATGATTTTGGTGCTGTAAGGTTCCTGTGTGAAAATATTAATATTTAAGTGACATCATCACAACACACACAATCGATAAAAAATGACTTTTTTTATATGTATGAGAAAAATATATTTCATCATAATCGTTAATATCATTGCATTATAAAATCATATGTACTTAACTGCTTTAAACTATTAAGATTAATTACTTATGAATATTAAGTTTGGTAATAAAAACATTTACATTTTCTAAAAATGTGACAAAATATATAAATTCTTGTCAAACACCTTCCTAGCGTAGCGGTATTTGGCTGGCTTTAAATCTCGGAGATCGTGGGTTCGATCTCCACGCCGGACAGGATATCTTTGTGTAAATTCTAAGATTTCTTTCCGGGTCTGGTTGGTTGAGGGATTACCCTCCGTGCCTCGGAAAGCACGTTAATCCATTGGTCCCGATTGTTGTAACATCATCTAAAATAATCGTACATCAAAGAACGGGCAGCAGCTTTTCTTAGTGTGGTACAACATAATATTGCGGTCACCAAGCGAGGTGACTATGGCAAATACCCTCCTTGGGAGGATGCCCGTGTTGATGATAATGATGATGATATTAATGTTTATTATGGTTCATTTAAATAAAAAATATACAATTTTGTTGGAATGTGTATTTTTTCGAGACGTCTTGAAAAAATTAAACAGCTCATATACTATTCAACGTAATTTTCTCTAGATATACCATGAACAGATTATTCAGACAGATAATACAGATTAATTTTGTTAAGCAATCTTAGTGTAGAATCTAAGATTTCTTTCCGGGTCTAATAGGTTAAGGGATAACCCACCGGGCCCCGAAAAGCACGTCGATCAGTTGGTCACAATTGTTATAACATTATCAGGGAACGGGAAACAGCTTTTCCCTGCGTGGTGACTATAACAAAAACCCCTCCCTCGGGAGGAGGCCCATTTTTAGCAGTGGACAGCATTTTGATTATAGTGCAAAAGATGTTAGTTTTTCCTTACTATCGAAAGAAAATCTTACAGTACCGCGATTATATTCAGTACTATAATATTTAAAAAAAAATGGAGGCAAGCAAAGAACATTTGCTACCACGTTATTTTGAACTGTATAGAATCTCTTCAGCTTTATTTATATGCAGTAGCATATAAATAAAGCTGAAGAGATTCTGTTTGAGCTCGCTAAACTTAGGAACAACTGGTCTTATTTGAAATAATAATGAAGTAATGAAATTTATTCAGCACTTAGTTATTTACATACACTTGTACTTGTCAAAATTACACTGTATAAGACTAAATCTAACAAAAGTATCACTTAAGTAGCTAAAAACATTGTTATAATTATTTGATCTTACTGAATTTTTAATCAGTCTGTCCGTCTGTCGAGCGATAAATGACAAATGTACCAATAGGTAAGTATAGTAAGATGCCTTAAAGGTAACAGGTCTAAAATTAAAATTATCTTCCAAGAATCCGGCCAAAGTTTAAGCGACATCCACCTGAGGGAACCCTTAAGGGGTTAGGACCAACGCTCAGGGTGCCACTGGAGTAAAGAGTAGATTTACGAACAGTGGTGAATGGTGATGATCGCTGGCACGAGATCACAGTTCGGGGAATAAGCAACAACGCGGTCCTCGGTATTTAAAAATTCTTTTAGTGTTAGATAGCCCATTTATCGAGGAAGTCTAAAGGCTATATTAAATTAGGAAGTTCTTTCAGAATCGGGAGTTGCCCATGTGAAATCGCGCATTTTGTCAGAAAAAATGTCAGAAATCTGACGAAGCAACGACTCTGAAATGACCCTGTATTATATCAATCTGCAAGTTAATCGCATCGTTAAGTTCCCTTGACCAGCAGGTAATTGAGTAATTGTTTGCTGTAAATATAGCTACTGAAGTTTAATTAAAGGTATGCTAAATGCAGATAAGAATCGCTGATCGCACTATTAAGTAGGCTTTATTCATCATCATCATCAGCTATCGTCCCGAATGAGGGTTTTTGCCATAGACACCATGTTTGGCAGGCGGGTTGGTGACCGCAGTATTATGTTGTAACGTACGAGGTATACGGTTGTTATTCTTGTAGCCATGATGTTATAGCAATCGGGACCATCAGTTTAACGTGCTTTCCGAGGCACGGAGGGTAGTCAGACTCTGAAATAAATATTAAGATTTGCACAAAGATTTTTTTGTGTGGCGTGAGGATCGAACCCACGAGTTAAGGCAAGACTTAAGCCCGGACTCCCCCGAAGCGGAGACGAGCCGAGCGGAGAGGAGATGTTTTGTTAGCATCCAATAGAATTTCGTTATTCGCACACATCTCATCTTCGCTTAGTTAATTCTATTGGTTGTTAAAAATCATTTCCTCTCCGCTCGTCTCGTCTCCGCTTTGGTGGAGGCCCTTATACCGCTTCGCCACCGAGTCTGTCTTTATTATAAGTCTATAATCTTTTGGAAGTTGGCCTTTTTAAGTCTATAATTATTAATAGGTAATGTGTCTCGTTTTAATTCTCGGAGGTTGAGTTATTGTTCTCCACGCCAGAAATATTTTTTTAGATGTAGACTGGAGTACACCTGAATGAATTTCGAAGCGACCCCGTAGCCCAATGGCTGGGCGTCGGACTTGTGATCGCGTGGTCGCCGGTTCGATTTCCACCAATTGCAATATGAACCCACTCGTAACACAAGCATTTTGCCTTAGCACGAGGGGTAAACAAGAATACTAGTAGTGTGAAAAACTCCGCTAGAAATCTTTGGAAAAATACTTTTTTTTTTAAATAATCGTTTCTTTTAAATAGGTTTTTATTTTTAAGTGCGAAGGAGGCCTTACAACAAATTACGAACAAAAAAGTAGGTAAATAAGTACATCATAAACGCTACACACATTTACATACATACTTCCTACAGTACTTACATACATTTTTGTATGTAAGTACAATGAGTATCTTAATAACATCCGATGAGTGATTTCGATCGACCTTCGTTCTTGACGTGAACATCACGCGCTAATTGTCGTAACTACTTAGGTAAAATATTACTTCATATACATTATGATTTAACATTTCTAGATTTTTCTGTAGATGTTTAAAGGAAAATAAGGACTAATAAGGCTAAGAAGGCTCGCTTTAATTATCGGAGGTCGTGTGTTGTGACAAAAAACTTTATGTAAATTCTAAGATTTCTGGATCTTTGTAAAGCCGCTGTTCTCGATTGTTATAACATTATCTATGACTTCTTAACGGTTTTACCTAGTTAGCTATGAGGCTTTTGCAACTTCACCAGAAATAAAAGTGAGCATAGCTCCAGCTTTAATAAATCGTTTAAAAACTACAGACTAAGCAACCTGTGCAAGAGGGCGCCCGCTGTGGGACTTAAACCTTGGCTCAGGGCGGTCGCTGTCGATGAGATTGAGGGATTATGGAGTCATGGATGTTTTCTATGTATTTAAGTATTTATCTATCTATATAAGTATGTATATCGTCGCCTGGTACCCATAGTACAAGCTTTGCTTAGTTTGGGGCTAGGATGATCTGTGTGACATTGTCCCTAGATATTTATTTATTTATTTATTATTTATTATGACATTAAGTTTTTAGGGGAGTTTTGTGCAACTGTCGGTCTACATCATCTATGACAATCGTGTACAAGGTAACAGGCAGTATCGTTTAAAACCCCACCGTTTACCGTTAACAGGTAAACACTACTGCCCATATGTACTACAAATAATACTGCAGTCTCAACCTGCCTGTCATATGTGGTGACTATAGCAACACCGAATCCGAGGAATGCCCATGTTATTTTTTTTTTTGGACGGCCATATATACAGGGTGTCCCAAAAGATTACGTAGCTGGGAAGGGGGGTGATAGGGATGGTCACAAGGGTCACCAGAAAAATATAAAAAATTCCCTCTGGGTGTTTAAAAAATAAATGGCATTTTTTAAAAGACTAAAAATTTTACACCTTGTGCTAACTGTACCTACAAATATGGCTGTATTAAAAAAAAAATGCTGTTATGTAATCTTCAATAACAACAAGGTCATCAACATCAACATCAAAAATAACAAGGTGTAAAATTTTAAGTTTTAAAAAAAATGCCATTTTTTTTTAAATACCCGAGCGGATTTTTATTTTATTTTTCTAGTGACCATTGTGTCCACCCTTGTCACCCCCTTTCCCAGCTACTTAACCTTTTGGGACACCCTGTATACTGTATATAGGCTGCCACGAGAATAATGGAAGCCCATATTCAGTAGTGGATGTTAAACGGACTGATGATAATGAAATAAATAAAGATTAAATTGACACATTAACACACAAACTGATTCAGACAAATTAATGCAGTAGGTACAGTCTAAAAAAGAGAAAGGTTTACACCATCAGAATATAATAATGTCAATCATCAACAGCCCGTTTACGTCCACAGCTGAACATGGGCCTCCTCTTAACAGACCTTGGCAAGCAAGGATCGTATCGATCGATCTCTTTTGCTAACTGTACCTAGGTTTATTAGTTTAGAAGATATAGACAATGTTGTAAAAGCTACTCTGTTTTAACCGTACTATATTAATCGTAAACAAAATGATTTCTTACGTAAAAAGGTACCGTAGTAAATTGCTGTAGGTACAGAGTGTGTTGTTACAGTCAGAAGGCCAAGGTATTCTACTCGTTGCGTATGATATATCTTCCCACATAAAGTAATTAAGTTTAACTTTAATAATATATATAATTAATCGTAGCATAGGGCCTTGATGTAAAGGGCGCATATTAAGTTAAAAAACCGGTTTTTTTTTACTTAATATGCGCCCTTCATATTAGTCCGAGTCAGACTCGCGTACGAAAGGTTCCGTACCATTTATAAAATAGAAGACACTTTATTATTTTAAGATTTTCAAATTCCATTTCAAACGTCTACGTATTACCGTTATTAATATCAACCAAAAAATGGCAAACAATCATGTTAGTTCATAAAATAATTATTTAGTCATAGCCTAATACGTACTAATGTACTTATTTATTTTATTTGTTATAGCGGCAACCAATACATTATCTGTTAAAATTACGGACGGACGGAGTCTTAGTAATAGTAAACCATCTCTCGGGAGGAGGGCCTATGTTCAGCAGAGCAACAAATAAAATATTACGCGAGAGTTATAAGAGTATCGGAGCCACCTTTAAATTTTTATTTTATTTTATTTTTAGTATTTGTTGTTACAGCGGCAACAGAAATACATCATCTGTGAAAAGTTCAACTATCTAGCTATCGCGGTTCTTGAGATACAGCTTTTTTTTTTCGGACGGACATATGTATGTAGTTTGCCCTGAGGCTTTTGCTACTTCACCGGGCATAAAGGCAAGCAGAGCTCCAGCTTAGATAAATGGTTTAAACACTACAAACTAAGCAACCTGCGCAAGAGGGCGTCCCCTGTGGGACTTGGACCTCGGCTCAGGGCGGTCGCTGACGGGGAGATTGAGGCATTATGGCTTTTAGTTTCTTTTAGGGAGTTTTGTGCAACTGTCGCTCTACTTTACAGTTCGCGGGCCTCTCGGACTTCGGGTCTATGAGGACATCGGAAGGTTTTGAGTTACAGCCTGGTGGATAAACAGACAGCGAAGTCTTAGTAATAGGTTCCCGTTTTTACCCTTCGGTTACGGAACCCTAAAAACGACCGTCGGTCCGACCGTGTGATTCAATTTGTAATTAACTATGGCCCAAAAGATTAGTTTATACTTTTATAGGTACTATGCCATAGATTGTAAACAAACATAGTAACCTTGAACTGAACTAGTTTAGATTGTTTATTTCGTTTTGTTATGTAAGTTGTGTAACGTTGTCGTGTAAAGTGACACAATATGTTCAATTCTCTGATGTTTGAATGAAATTATGCATGGATAATACATCAAATTCGTTCTAAAGTTGAGCTTTCATTCCGGTTTAAAAAGTTAAAAAGTAAGTTGCAAAAATGTGTTTTTTTTTTAAATTTACAGTTACAATAAAATATGTACGTACAATGGTATTATACATATCATCTTCCTGCCAAACTGTTACGTTTACTGGCGCTCTTTTTTTGTACGTAGGTAAACTTACTACTATTTTAATATACATTATAATATCTTATACACAAGGCCGGATTTTAGAGAGGGCATCCAGAGCAACGGCCCCAGGGCCTTCACAATAGTGATCTTTCAAATTCTGACGAGTAATCTCTACATCTTTTCTTTTATTTATTTTTCGGTGTTGTTGCCTTACATACAGTACTTTGTAGAATCATGATAAATGTTTAATATTTAATATTGTTCTTAAATATTCTAATAACGGTTAAACATTTATACTTGATCACTTAAATTAAACAATCAGTAAAATATAATAATTAAAATCGTTCTGAAAAGCAGGTACATATTTCAAAATTTTCTACACATTTAGAATTTAGAGGAAAACTAATTTGTGGCCACGGGGCCTCTCTCCTTTGTTGCCCCGGGGGCTTTGGAATTCTAAATTCGGCCCTGCTTATACATTGTTTTATAGTTTAGATACTCTCTGCGCGGTTACGCGAATATGGTGTTGAATTAGAATTGCATGCCCAAGTCCCTTGCCTACGCCTATACTTACGTACCCGTGCCGACGTCCATTCCTAACTCCCATACTTGTGTCCCTGTGCCTACAATAATGTCCTTACCCCCCGTGCCTACGCCAATGCCCGCCCCCTTCACGTCCCTACGAATTATCTTTATCAAAGTTTTCCTAACTTAAAAAAAAAACAATATTCTATCGCCTCATCAGGGATGTAGGTTCAGTAATTTCGGAGAATATTCAAAATAAACAAACGAAAATATAATTATCCTCTTTATAATATTATTATATATAAAAGAGATTTGGATTCGAATAAAACCTTTATGTTTGATTTGTATTAAAAATGTATTACACTGAGTCAATAAAGAAAAAAAAATCGTAAGTTAAAACTATCCGAAGTAATTTACGAGTAGCAGAACATCCTGCCGGCGTATCCTCCGCCAATTAATGTAACTAGGCGATGTTGCGTGTTTACATACAATATGGTTACGTACAATGTTTACTATACCAACGGTTTTCCAAGCGAGTGACCGTATGTTTTAAGTATTATAATTAATTTGTTTAATGTAACAATCATCTTCATCAGCCCGTATTATTTCCACTACGGACATACGTACGTCTACATTTTTTTTCGGAAGAACTTACGCAGTTAGCCACGTATATTTTGCTACTTCACCGGACATAAAGGCGAGCAGAGCTCCAGCCTTAATAAATGGTTTAAAAATTACAAACTAAGCAACCTGCGCAAGTGGCGCCCCCTGTGGGGCTTGGACCTCGGCTCAGGGCGGACGCTGGCGATGAGATTGAGGGATTATGACTTTTAGTATTTAGGGGGTTTTGTGCAACTGTCGCTTTACTTTACAGTTCGCCGGCCTCTCGGACTTCGGGTCTACGGGGGCATCGGTATCGGTACGAGGCAAGATAATAAGGATATGTTGGCAGGAAGGCCAAAAAAAGATTGATGGACTGTGTAAAAGATGACATGTGTAAGAAAGGTGTCAGTATGGAAGAGACGTTTCATAGGGAAAAAAGAAAGAGTATGTCATCCATACTGCGCTGACCCTACATAATGGGAGCAGGGCAGGAAAATCATGACGATTCTGAAGATAATCGGGACCAACAGCTAACATACTTCCCGGGACACGGAGTGTAACCCTTCAACCGGTAGGACGCGGTTTTTTATTTTATTTACTATGGGTTTTATGTCCGGCGGCGCGTCACCCTACGACCTCCGAGACTAAGGGCGATACTTACACCGCTAAGCCTTAGAGGTAAGGTCTATTTAAATTCCTAAGTATCGCATTGATAACGTGAAAGAAAATGTATTAATCTGTTTATAGTGTATCTGTGTCATGACGGCAAAGTTGTGCGCTAAAACCTAACTAGAAGTCGAGTTAAATAACTAGGTTTTATCTTTCTACTACTTGATATACTCAAGAACTACTTAAGCTTGCAAATAAAATAAATAATCTCGCAATGCTGTTTGGAATAAACATACTTACTTATAGTATTAAGTGTGACTATACATATATCTACTTATTATACATCAGAAACTGATGCGTTGGGGCGTCTGCATGGACGGCGGAATGTATATTCTCAAAAACGGCTGTATCTACGGTTTTTTTTACGGCTAGTCAAAGTTTAAAACTTTGATTTTACAGTAATTTGCAAAATTACTTTAAAATCACTAGAATTAGAATAACTAAATCTTTCATGTTTAAGTAAATATAGTGGGAAATATAGTTTTATATTCTAAAGCGTGTTTATTATTAGATTAGATAGATATAAAAGTTCATAAAACGCAGGCAGTTGCTACAAGTGGACCGACATAACCAATATAGAAAAGTAGTTAGAAGGGCGCATGCGCAGGTCGTTGAATGTACTTGAGTTTTCCGGTTACATTGAGATTTTAGTTAGATAATATTTTCGACGGATTTATTCGGTGTAATGTGATAATTATCGTGTGGTTGCAACAATGGTTTAGTTCATCGTAGATATATTTTATTATTACAGACTAGCTACGTGAGAGGACCCTCAGTTGGTGCTTGTATAATATATTAGAGTGTTATTTTATAAGTAAACTACCGCGTAGATTTCGATTTATTAGTACAAACTTTGCAACTTCTTTTCACACCCTTAGGAGTAGAATTTTCAAAAATCCTTTTGTGCACTACAAAAGGATTTTTGAAAATTCGCCTACGACATTTAAGGAATGTTTGTGCAATATTTCAAGGTTCTAGACTCAGCTGTTTCATATGTGCGTTGATTGATCAGTTAGTCAGTTTCTGCGATCGATCAGTTCAGAAACTACATTTATGAATTTTACTCTTTTTGCCATCTATATACCAATTTAGATAGCAAAAAAGTAAAATATATTTTACTTATTTCTAAAAAAAACTTCATAAATGTAGTTTCTACTTCTGTTAAAGAGATGTTATCAATTTTTTAAAGAACATCAAATATATAAGTTATAATATAAAAGTTAAGTTAAGGTGCTCACATAATATAAGAAGCTTCGAAAATATATGCCATTCAAAAATAAATCTAACATTTTTTTTTAATTTTTTTTTCTTTTTGGATGACGTATGACACTTCATCCAAAAAGTAATTTAATATCACCTACAAAGATATATTTCATTATCCTAGTGACATTATTTACTATTAAAGGTGTGGCACATATTTTATAAAGCTTATAAATCTATATAATTTACGCTATATATTTTAACACGCAGTAAGTCCATATTTATTTAGTTGTGAAATATGTAAAAAACATAAAACTAAGAAGTGGTAATGTATAATAAACCGATGTCAAGGGTACGTTTGTATTATTTTCGCAAACAAACGTATTTAAACACGTTAATTGTGTTTAAACTTATTGCTAAATATATAAATAAGTAAGCAATACAATATAGTGCTTTCGTTAATAATTGTGAACTGTAGCGTACAAAGTTGCATAAAACTCTTTTCTAACTTACCGTGCCCAATAGGGCCCATACTTTGTACTGGTTTTGTAACAACTTATACATACATATGGTGTGCAATAAATGAATATGAAGCACTTAAAGTCATAATTCCTCAATCCCACCACGTTCAGCGACCGTCCTGAGCTGAGACCAAAGTCCCGCAGGGGGCCCCTCTAAAGTAGATTGATTAGTTTGTAGTTTATAAGCCATTAATAAGTTTGCAGCCCTGCTCGCCTTTATGTTCAGTGAAGTAACAAAAGCCTCGTGGCTAACAACATAAATGTTCGTCTGAAAAAGAAAAGTTTTTTTCCCCTGGAATCCTCCCTTTCGCATTTAGTTTTAAGATATTCCTAATATTAATAGTTTATAATAATATACAAAAGTTATGCCAATCATGGCATAACTTTTGTTAAATACTTAGGCATGAATTTTTTCCTCTGTATTATATGCTCTATCACTGTTATCAGTGTTGTAATAGTGAAATATCTCAAAACTCTTTATATTCATAATTATAATAAAATAATAATATAATACCTACATATGTGAAATACTGACTGACTTAAACATGCCTGCAATTTTGAAATACTGACTGACTTAAACACAGGAAGATACTGCAAGATTACGATAAAAATAATACTACGAAGTTGAGTATAATTAACATATTTTAAGCTGGGCCCCCACATTGGGCGTTGTTTTCGGCTCCATTTATGCCTCTCAAATAACCGGGTCTCATGAACCTGTGGCAGTAAAACTTAATTAAGTACCGACATAATTATTATACATTTAAGTATTGACTGCCTTGCACACAGGAAGATAATATAAAATAATACCACGAAGTTAGATATAATTAACTTAATGAGCATATGAACTCTGATAAGGTCGCGTGCGCCATGCTACCTTCCGCGCTCCCCCTTCTGCGGTGTCACATGTGTCACACGTTTGAGAAAAACGCATGCCCAATATGAGGTCAGCCCTATAAATTAGATTTTTGCAAAAGATTAGCGTTTAGATTTAATTTGTCATCGACACGCTAAGAAGAAGCCTTATAGTTATGGTTCTGTATTTTTTGTAGATCTACAACCATAATGTACGTACGGACAATGATAAAAACAACATTTCTTCATCTTACGGAAATACCCCAATGATACCTACGTAGAAGCATTATTAGTATAATGACGCATACTTATAACAGCCACTTCGCCATAACTAGGATAGGTACCTATCGTAGAATAGGTTGCAGATGATGTTATAACATTCGGGACCAAACCTTGCTAGGAGGGTAGTCCCGCAACGAATCAGACATGGGACGAAATCTTTGATTTTTCATAAAGACTAGCATCCCGCGCGCGTATGAACTTCATAACTAAATACCCTATAGCCTTCTTCGATAAATGTACAATCTAACACTGAAAATATTTTAAAATCGGACCAGTAAGTCCTGAGATCGCTGTAATGCAAAGAACCTCAAACAAGCTTTACATATAGTATCTAGATTTATTGCTCGGCGCGGGGGTCGAACCTCCAAGACTTAAAGCAGGACTTACCATGGTAAGACCTGGCGATGGACTTACATAGATCTGATTGCGTATTATTTAGTTATTAAATAACTCTTGCATCAAGTTACACCCTAGTTACACACATTGATGAATAATGCCAGGCATGGGGCCTGTAGCAAATTTTGTCCGGAGGCCTCTCTTAATGACTCAGAGTAACTCAACGAGCTTTTTTTTTTAATCCTAGTCCACCTATTGTGCTTTACCATGATTTGGTTATTGGGTCCAATTTCTTGCTTGCGCACGTATATTCTTGATGTGCGGGGCCCCCCAAATCGTCGCGGGGCCCATAGCGTTTGCTACTCTTGCTATATGGCTCATACGGCACTGGTTACACCTCTCTTGGAATAATTAGTATCTTTAAACAGCTAAGATAAAACATTCGACACGCAAACTTAAATAATAATCATTACAAGTTGGTAAATATTTACTGTAGCGACTGGTGTGGCATTTGACACTTTTGTGGTGTAATGATGGTAAATATGTATAATTTTAATGCAACATCTGAAATATTTATGACAAACTATTATCTATATTTAACTCTAGTTTCTGCTACAATCAAGATATAATGAAGTGGAATTAAGATGTAGTCATGAATTAAATACATAATACCTTTTAATATTCAGGTATTGCAACTTTTGGTATTTAAGGGGCAATTTTACCTTTTTTCGCCTTTTTCGCCTATATGTTAATCCACTATATAATCCACAACTATCAGAAGTGAACCATTTAGAAACTGTTTTTCCAAACAGAACATCAAATTAAAGGGTGACTAAGAGATGTATGCGTGTTGTTTACTTTTATTGTAGCTATAATAAAAATAAAACCTATAATAACAGTCCATGTCTTTCAGTATTTTCCACTGTTGATTTTTATATATTTATCTATACCTAAGCATAATTTGCCTTTAGTTTAAAAATATAATGTTGACGTTAATGCTGCGCACATAAGCACAGTCATGTTATCCTTAATAAATTAGGTACATAATGAGATTTATTATAACCTTGTACTACGTGTTAACAATAAAATAATATTTTTCCTTATTATTGTTATCATACTGCAGTTAATAAAAAATGTATTTTTTATTAACTTTTTATAAATATTACATTTGCAAAGTGCAAATGATGCGAGCGCCTAGATCACACGTTACTGTCACCCGCTACCCCTGCCATCCGCATGTGACACACACTCGAGAAACACACGCCCAAATTGAGATCAGCCTTAGTTAAAGCGACTCAGAACCGCTAATAGAGCATTACTACTATCTTGTAAAAAATAATTAATCGTTGGATGACAGTCGTCTCAAGCTGTTCCTATTACATCAATGATAAATAATCTGTCAAATTCTTTGATAAGCTGTCGTTACTACAAAAAAGTCATGTCAGTTAGTTGTGTTTTCGTTTTGTTTTTAAAAAAAGACAGTTTCCACACTAGGGAAATTAATCTACTTATGTGTCGCAGGGGACTTTAAAAAAAAAGTACAAAAAGTACGCCCAGAATCAGAACAACTATCCGTGGTCCTCACAAATAATTGTCCCGGGTAGGATTTGAACTTAAAAGAAACTTCTGTAACCACTGAGCCACCGATGCAGTTCATTGTCTACCTTTAAGGTTGTAACTTTTTTTTGTCAGCCAACTGGAATATCGTTCGTTACACTGCTATAGCGCGTTGTTAAAGTGAATTCATATTTTGCCCTATGCTATAGAAATAAAAAATATATTTTTATCACATCTATTCAAAAAGAGCTAGTTTATTCCTCGTAAACAGGGACCAAAATATAAATAGCCCTTAGGGACCAAAATTGATTTGAATTTGGAATGTGCATATTGTTAATAATTTTTCAATCAGCAAAGAGGTGAATAACAAACCGTGCGGGAACAATGTATTGAAAACTGCGAGCGCGCCAAATTTAAAAAAAGTTGATGAAAATTATATTTTATTATGGTTCTTCATTGTACGTAAATAAATTCTTGTTCATAAGTTGCACTTAATTATTTTCTCATATAGGGTGATAAAAAGTAGAGTGTCCACCTCGGGAGCAACACTATTTTAAGCTCGAGTGACATACTTTTAATCCCTCGCTGCGCTCAGGATTCTAGTTAAGAACTTCTACTCTAGAAGTTCTTAACTAGAATCCTCGCTCCGCTCTGGATTAAAAAAAACACTCTCGCCTTTAAAATAGTTGTTTGCTCCCTAGCCTAGATAAACAATCTACTATTCTTGACGGATGAATTTACACCTTATTAGGTAAGTTAAGTAACAACTGTCACTGACGCCTCGGCCATCTCGGTGATAAAAGGATAATCTTTTACCTTTCGTAGTCTTTCGCACTAAAACTGTCGCACTAAAACTGCTAATCATTCGCGTAGGTATAAAATTTAGTTATCAACGATTCATATTTAGTTATTTTGCATATTAAGTTTGTAGGGTGAAAAGCGACTTACACAGAACTTGATTTCCATGTGATTATCTATCAAAATCAACAACGTAAAGGCCGTTTACCTTTACAGTCAACAAAGTGACTCATATGTATTTGAGTCAGCTTTAAAAAAATGTTTTGTTTTGTTTTGGTGTTGTTATGTGCCCTCAACGCAGTAGCGCAAGTTGCTTAGATTGTAGTTTTTAAAACATTTATTTAGGCTGGTGCTCTTTGCCTTTATGCCCGGTGAAGTAGCAAAATCCTTCCGGCTAACTACATACCTACGTCCGTCCGAAAAAATAGCACAGTGACTGTTTTTCAATTCATAAAAGTATTAGTTTAAACTAACATAATCTTGTTATTAATGTACAAGCTTTCCGTTCTAGCTAACGTTCCTGTGGTAACTTCATAATAAAATATAGCATAAATTACTTCCGGATAACTTAGCTTACCTACTAATGATGAAAGAATTTTTGAAATCGGTTTATTAGTTCCGGAGCCTATTCAATACAAACCATCAAATAATCTAATGTTCCCTCTTTGTTATATTTGTATAGATACATACAAATCACTGATTAAGCTCTTAGCCAGGCAGTGTAAAGCGACCACTGTATTTTGAAGTCTATGTGCTTGTAATAACGTCCAAATTAATGAATTCAAAATGGATATATAATTTAAATATCCGCTTATGTCAAGTTTTTATTCGAATAAAAATAATGTGTGCTCTTCGCAAAAAATAATAATAAATCTTATTGTGAAATCATTATATTATTTAATGCAACCATAATTAC
Source organism: Nycteola revayana (assembly GCA_947037095.2). Lineage (NCBI taxonomy): Eukaryota > Metazoa > Arthropoda > Insecta > Lepidoptera > Nolidae > Nycteola > Nycteola revayana. Next base: position 21,447,302 of record OX344843.2, read on the forward strand.
GGTGTACGTTACCATCGCAATTATAGAAAAGGTATATTTCACCTTTTTTATTTTTGATTGGAAAACGCTTAACAGGCTAAAGACACATGTTGGCCGCTGCAGGCTCAATCTGCACAAGTGAGGCATGATTGATGACAAAGACATAGAATGTTACTGTGGCACCCAACCACAGCCTGTGTCGCACACGTTGGCCTGCTTCATGCCCTAACAGCTGCACGATGATGATCTGATGGCGGGAACCACAGAGGCCTTTGGAGTGGCGAATTACTGGTCAAAATGGCTTTAAATAAAGTATAAAAACTAATAAGTTGAAACAATGACGCTAAAGAAGAAGACCTTTTTTATTTGGGTGCACTCAGATGCACAAGGTGAAACACATTAAATTAACCGGTTCTTAGTTTGAAATAAAGCGACCATAGCCATTTGGCTACGGGCGTCTGACTTATCATCTTGTGGTCGCCGGTTCGATCCCAACCCAGTGCACTACCGACGTTAACCCACTCGTAGCATAAGCATTTAAACTTAACGAAGGGTTACAAGAATACTAGTGGATTGCAAAACTCTGCAACTAATCTTAAAAAAAAATTACCATGCGATGCCCTTCTACACCCTAAATTCGAAAGGCTGTAGAGTAGAGACCCCACCAGCGACTACCCTGAGTCAAGGACCAAGACCCACAGGGGGCACCCTCGAGAGCAACTTGCTTAGTTCGTAGTTTGTAAACCATAACAATGCAGGTGACCTGTTCGACTTTATGCTCGGTGAAGAAGCAAAAGCCTCGCAATGTCCGTCCGAAAATAAAGTGTCAAATTATGTTTATTGCATATTGGTGCAATAAAACTTCCTAAAAACTATTAACACATTTTATATCTTCATATTTAAAGAAATTATGACAATATTATTTCCATAATACACAATTATTTCATATAGTTAATCTACTAAGGGCATTTTTTTCAATTCTCATTTTAAATTTGACAGACTTTGATAGAAATTCTGTAAATTTTAAAATTTTGTCGTCTGATCGACAACTACAAAAATCTTATTGGTCAGTCAGTTAGATTAAACATTGGACACGTAATTCTTTTTTCGTACGAAGATGCCGTGCTGAAATTCTTATATGGAAGTGACGCGCCTACAATTTTACTTAGGAGTGACGTTACAAGCCTGCATCACCTGAATTTCGTTGCTTTGATAAATAAAAAAATACGTGTCCAATATTTTTTGGTAACCTAACTATCGGACCAAATAGATGTTTTTAATTGTCGTCATCCCAATTGAAAATCGTCGGCGTGTCCATATAAAAGAATTCAACGCGTATTACTATGACTTTTTGGTTTAGCGGTAATGCGTTCAACCAGGAGTCGAACCCGGCACCTGGTAAGTTGCAACCTGGTGCGGGGTTCGACTCATGTGTCGGACAAAAAAAGTACATTTGCTTAAATTGTAGGTGGTGTAGGAGACAACGTTACTATCAGTCCTGCGCCTGATCGTTCACCAGTCGCGTAAAGTCGGGTAAAGTTTTTTCTACCGGATTTTGAAAGTAAAAGTATAGAATGAAATAAAACGAATGAAACATAATTCTTGGCATCTTGGTCTTAAGAACTCCCATACCAAGCCTTATAGGGTGTATTAAAAGAAAACAATTAATTAAAAAGTAAGTAGTAGGACAGCAAAACTTCTGCATGCATTTTATTTTATTTATAGAAGTTTTTGTTCGAGGGGAAAAAATCACGTTATCTTGAAACGTGATGTTTGTTACTATTCTTATAGAACTATATACCTATAATCAACCAGACCACCAAGTTTGGCCGGTGGGTAAAAAGACCGGACGCCCTAAATTATTGAAGATTTTCCGATTCATTATTCATTTTAATTAGTACGATAAAAAAATGTATGTAAAATCAAGCATTTTTTATTACTAAATCCAAACAAAAGCTGGACTATTTCGACGCTGTTTATGTTGTCCGGACAAGCAATCAAGAATCTTAACTATGTCAAATTGTGTCCGGCCGCCTGGCAATGCTACCTTAGACCTATAAGGCTTTTCGGTAGAGCCATCATAGATCAGTATAAAACCATAAGCCATGTTATATATTTGCAAATTCTGATGCCACAATGGGCATGAGGACTAAAAAAATCTATTTAGTCCGTCAGTTAGATCACAAAAAAATATCGGACACGTATTTTTTTATTTACCAAATCAATAAAAATTTACAAAGATACAGAGCAAAAACAAACTATAAAGTTCAGGAGAGGGGGGCTTGTGACGTCACTATTAGGTAAAATTGTACCATATAGTGACGTCACACAACATTTCAACGCGCTGTATCTTCGTCATTTTTTGTTTGAGGAACGAAAAAAAAAAATACGTGTCCAATATTTTTTGGTAATCTAACTGACGGACTAAATAGACTTTTTAGTCCACATGCCTATTACTATAAAAGAAGTATCTATGGGGTTTTAGTGGGAAAAGCCTGAAGGTACGTGTGGTATAATTAACATATTATCGCTGTTGATGTATTATATTTTAGAAATAATTAAAAAGCCGCTGGTTTCCGTTTACGTTGTATTATATCTTTGCTTTGACAATATAATCACACAAAAAAGTATAAAATATGAAAATTTATACTATTTTTGTTTCAAATACACAAAAAATTATTATAATAATATACAATATGTTCCAAATTGGTTCGATTCGTTACAATCGCTATATTAAGGGGTGTCAAACAAAGTGATGCATTTCCCCTTCAGAAACTAAAAGGAAAACTTCAATCGTATTTGCTATACCATAAAGGACAAGTCCATTTATTACTTTTGCAATTATCTGTTTGATCTCCTGATATAAATCGAGATATTCCTTCCAATAGTTTAATTTATATATTTTATTTAAAAAATTACTACTTACATAAGTAGGTTTATAAATGATTATTTTTATTTGTAAATACTTCAATAATAACAAACCGACTACGAATATGCAACTGTGGGTGGCTAAATTATTTATATCTAAATATTTGGAATAAATTATAATTAATTACACATAATTATTACCTATAGGTAATAATTATGTGTAATACCTATAACTTTCATTTTCATATTTATAGTACCTAAAACTGAATTCGTATATTCGTGTCTGGTAAACTACTAAGTAGGTACCTATATACCTAAGTATTATTAGTACTTACTGAAAAAAATATAAAGGTACAAACCTTCAAAACAGTAATCCTTTCCGAAACTCATCACACACTAACTAAAATAATTTGAACAATTTTGCTGTAGATCGTCATATTTTTATTATATTTTTTTACGTTTCCCGCCACTTATTCAACAGATTAAATAAAAAGAAAACACTTTTTTTTTCAAAAAAAGGACGTCCAAACTCTTTTGTTTTTAGCCGGTGCGTTCGGACTCGCGTTCGATTTACGAATGCCGGATCGGTAGCGACGGCCCACGCTGCGAACCATTCAGTCGTTCACCTTGATTTTCCAGAAAGCGAATCTTAATTTAAGGTATCAAATAGCATTTTGTCCTGTGTGATACTTATGTGGTTTATGACAGTAAAGTATTGAACCAAATTAAAGTTTTACTCAATGTTTAAGTACTAATATTTTAAAGAGGAATGACTTGGTTGTTTGCATTGAATAGGCTCCGGAAGTATTGGACCGATTTCAACAAATCTTTTACCATTACGACACTACGTTAGCCAGGACTAACATAGGCTTTATTTGATTATGACTTTCCCACAGGGACAGGAGCTATGAGGGTGAAAACTCGCACTGGGAACTAGTTAACTATATTTATCAACTAAGTAGGTAACTAAGTTTACCTTACATATTGGTGTTTCGTCAAACTGGCTACTTGATATAAAATAACTGGTGTTTGGCTAAGAATTTTAAATTCATATATATTGAAAGTATATTTTTCCATTATCCACTCGATCATCCACTCGTCACTCGTCACAGTACAACGTCCACTACTGAACATGGGCCTCCTCCCGAGGGAGGGATTTTGCCATAGTCACCACGCTTAGCAGGCGGGTGGGTGACCGCAGTATTATGTCGTAACACACAAGGAAATTTTTATAGATGATGTTATAAGAATCGGGACCAACGGCTTAACGTGCTTTCCGAGGCACGGAGGGTAGTCCCTCAACCATCCAGATCCGGAAAGAAATCTTACATTCGCACAAAGATTTCTTGTCCGGTGTGGACCTCCGAGATTTAAAGCGGCAAGGCAGTTTAATTACTCACTTTCAAAATAGCAAACAATTTAGATACAATGCAAACGGAAATGCACGACGAAAGCCATGCAAAAATACACAACCTGTATTGTTTTCATTTATTTTTTAGTTACTTCATCGCCGCCTTTATGTCCATCGCTGAACATACGACCCCTTTTTAACAGACCTTCAGGGTCGTGTAGGGACGTTGTCGTAATAAGCCCATTGAGTCGGATGTGAATATTTAATTTAATTCTTTTTTAAACTAAAATATACAATACTTTACATTACATAGAAATAGGTAAAAAAAATGTGATTTTTCCTGAACTAAGTAAGTATTGGCATTATCAGTCTAGTAGACATTAATAATAACATAAATATTTTTTTTTATTAAAAAATGTACGAATAAAATTAAGATTGAGATTAGATTCAGTTTAAATTATACGCGCAAAAACCTATCAACAATAATATTAGTAGAAATCATAAAACAAAATACAGATCTATGGAATTACTGACAAAATTCTATCATAATAGGCATGCAGACAAAATAATTATATTTAGTCCGTCAGTCAGATTACTAAAACATATTGGATACGTATTTTTTTATTTATCAAATCAATAATAATTGGTAAAGATTCAGAGCAACAACACAGTATAAAGTTTAGGAGTTAAATTTTATCTAGTAGTGACGTCACGAGCCCCCCGGGATTGTGACGTCACTACTAGATAAAATTGTACCTAGAATTGCTCTTTATTCGTCATTTTTTGTTTGAATAACGAAAAAAAAATACATGTCCAATTTTTGTTTGGTAATCTAACCGACGTACTAATTACATACAAAATACAATATATCTGTCAATCAATATATATAAATCAATCAATACAATCCATATACTACTTAAATGGTAACATTTTTTTTTTACTTTTTAGTAATATAAGGTTATGTAACTGCGATTGTCCTCGGATTCATTTATCTATATTAACTTCCCTTATAACCGACAATATAATTAAACAACTCACTAGGTACTTGTAATGTAAGTTGTTTAATTATATTGTCATGTATTTTACACAAGGTGACATTTTCAGATCAATTTAAAACTTCAAACTTGATGGTTTATAAAATCAATGGAAACAATTTCAAGTTCTATTCGAGGTATATAGAAAATAATTGTACGGGTATACATTTTTTATCATGATTTTTATATCGATAAAAAGAAAAGAAACTACTTTACAAAATTATCTTAACACCTTTATTTTAAATACAATGATTTATAAAAATATATAATTAAATAAGCGCGCTAAATAAGCTTGTGGAAGCCTACCTGGACTGCGATTTATTGGCAGACAAGTTTGTTGATTTGATGGTGATGTGCCTGCACTTTTGTGAAAATAATAGTATTTAATTTATTGTTAGTAATTTATGTTATACGTCTGTTTTTATTATAGTATATTATTATGGTAAATTCTTTATCTTTAATACTAATGTAATTGGCCATGGGCCGTTTTTATGTTAAAGTAAAATAAATAAATAATATATAATAATAATATACAAAGAAACAGCTATATATAGCTATTTATGAATAACAGTCATCACGTGGACTATACATAGAAATCTTACGCTTTTTTGTGACGTTACTGACGTTTTTTCCCGGCTAGCGTACCTATCCCTCCGCAACGCACAATAAGGAAATTCGTTCCAAAAGAATTTATTCAAAAGTAAAACAAAATTTACATTCAATTGTGTTACCATAAAAAAAAACCGCTGCCGATTTTTTTCTAAGTATTTATTTAAATAAATAAATAGGTACTTAGAAAAAAAATCCAGCCTATGAGTATGAGTGTCACTTTTCAATATAAGTCTTATATAAAAATCACGGTACCATTTATACTATTACCAACTGAGCATGTGGTTACTGTGACAAGTTGTTAAGTAGGTATAAACAGTGTTTTACGGCCTACACTCTCCTACGGTTCATAAGAGCAGAGCATAAATTTTGAAATACAATTATTTTATAAAGCCCGCCACAATAAAGGAATAAATAACTAACCTCCGGCCCGTTATGTTACCGTAATACTGCTCTCTGTTACCCAATCTCACTGATATATCCGTGAAGCAAAATGAGAAAAACGCTGAATGCTATCATTGTTTTTTAAATATGGTTAGCCGTACGCCGGCACTTTTGCTGTTTTATAAAAATAATCAAAGCAAGAAAATAATACTTTTTTGGAAAGACAAGCGGCGTAATTTAGGTAACATTAGCCCGCCCGCCATGCGGTTTCCGGGTCAGAACAGACCACCACATGAAGATATGGCTTCCTGAGGGTTTTGTAAGTGGCGACTAAGGGACATACAACTAATGGATGGGCAGCAGCATCTATTAGCTGAAAGATACTACCATCTTACTGCGATCACTAATCCACCTGCCAAGCGCGGCATATTCATTACGGCAATATCTCTTAGATACTCAGGCTTACCAAGGTCCGCTCTGGCCGCCCTCACTATGCGCTCCTGGAAAGAGGTAACCAATTGTAGCCGCTGGTTACTTTGGTCTTGCCCCTCCCGAAAGGAGTCTCTGCGGCAACAGTGACGCACGGCGGTAGATCTTTCGAGATCCCAGGGTCATCGTCGCCATCGTCGAGGCAAGCTACCGTTGTGGTTTTAGTGGATAACCGGATGCCCCGTCTCGCTAGCTACAAAGAGCCGGGAGCAAGTGAAGGAGTCCCACATGCCCCCACCGTCTTTCCCCAAGGCGATGGGAAGTGTTTAAAAGATTACCACCGCGTAAAAAAAATGGCTTACCAATTGTCTGTAAGAGAGGAGGCCTAAGTTCAGCAGTGGACGTAAGCGGGCTGATTAAATAAAGTTAGTACATTACAAATCCCTCTCTTGCATGTGATTGCGTTTATACTGACCAGAAATTTCTTCACTGGATACGGTCTACGAGCTCAAATGTCCAGTCAACTAGGTATTACTGTGTTTAACGTGAGCCGGTCTATGTGAGGTACGACCGATCGAAGCAGGAATTGCTGTTACAGACATTTACGTAACAAGGGACGGGGTGTTGAGAAAGGCTTGTTATTAACGTCCTTGCTTACGTAATTAACTCACTTTAAGATACAGTTATTTATACTAGCGACCCGCCCCGGCTTCGCACAAGTATTATAGCATTTCTTATTCATTGGCTTTCCGCGCGCGTGAGTGTAGCAACTTCATCCTACTAATATAATAAACGAGAAAGTTTGTAAGTATGGATGGATGGATGGATACTCTGCTCCAGTGGGTTGGAACGTGTTGTTTTGTAGCCTTTATGTTAATCCAGCGCCTATCCCGGTGCAAAATTACAGCCAATTCCGTTTAGTACTTAGTATTGGCATGAAAGAGTAACAAACATCCATCCATCCCTCCATCCCATACTCACAAACTTTCGCGTTTATAATATTAGTAAGGATGATTAACATATTGAAGCTGAAATATTTTACTTGATTGTTAGATAGTTTGAACGCGCTCATATCTGAAATGGTCGAAACGATTTGTATAAAATTTGACATAATGGTGGTTTATAAATTGGAACAACCTCCGTAGCGCAGCGGTATTCGGCTCGCTTTAAGTCTCGGAGGTCGATGATTCGATCCCCACGCCGGGCAAGAAATCTTTGTGTAAATTCTAAGATTGATTTCCGGGTCTGGTTGGTTGAGGGCCCTCCGTGCCTCGGAAACCACCTGATTGCCTATGGTCCTGATTGTTATAACATCATCTATAAGAATACTGTTGTCACCAGCCCGCCTGTTAAGCGAGGTGACTATGGTAAATAACCTCCCTCGGCGAGAGGCCATGTTCAGCAATCGACGTTATACCAGCTGATGATGATATTTAGAAGAAACGGATGTTTGTAAATAGAAATTCTATAATTTTTACTTAAAGATATTCTTGAAAGATAATAAAATATATTTAACGGCATCATTAACTAGTTTATGACATCGTAATTGCAATTTTAATTATTAAAACTGCAATAACTATGACATCAACTCATATAATTGCTAATAACGTCAGTATTTACACCGTTAGTTATGTACTAGTGTAACTTATCATGAATACACATACATACTAATCTATATTATCATTAGAATATTTTAAATGCGAAAGTAACACTGTATGTCTTTTACGCTTTCATATAAACGGTTTAACCGATGAAATTTGGTACAGAGAGTGACCTTGGGATAAGATTTGTTTAATAAATTTTGAGTTTTGTATGGAAGTTAGCCTCTTTCTACGCAGACAAAATAGCAGTCAGACGCGAGTAAAATTATAAAAAAAAATGTCTGCAATTATAAGAAAGAAAGAAAATATCTACTTTTATTTACGGCACATAGGTACAAGGAAATAAAACATAAAAATTGATTAACACTATTACAGTTATATGCACCATAAATGGGAACTGGCTTCAGCATTGAGCTAAGTACATCAAAAATCTAAAAGATCATTGCGCAGCGCTGGTATTCCTGCTAGCCCCAGTTTTGACACCACGCATAGGGGAAAGTGGGGGAATTGGGAACACTTAACTTCTAACGCTCATAAAAAATATAAAAACAAAATAAATATAATCATATTTTATTGTAATTCAAAGTTTACTTATTAATGTACTTATAAATGACAAAAATAATCTTAAAAATCACCGTGTTATTAGAAATATGAACGAAAATAAAAAACACTGCCGTTCCCTTTTACCCCATACCCTAAGGGGTAATTGAGACCATCCTGCGGGGTAAATGCGAACGGTGTGGGGTAATAAGGAACGAAACAAATAAGTCTTATAACAGTTTATAAATAAACCCACTACTTTTTAGAGTGGCACATATCACACACGTAACCTTTACTGGTCTCGCCAGCAGTACATTTATCATGTGCTCAGAGTTGACAAATGCTACACATGATCCAATCTTCTGTCAATGGGGTCTCATATTTTTCGTTGCATATTATGTTCTTTGTCTTCATTTTCTTGTTAAGCTTTCTTCAAATTTCTAACTGCTTTACCTTTAACTGACTTCTTTTTTTATAGTTTTTTTTTGGTAGCAGTTTGGCCCAATGTGAGTTTTTTATTTTGAAATTCTTCGATTGCTTGGCGTAGTTGTTCAACTTGGTAATTTTGTTCAGCCTTACGAATGTAATTTCGAGGCATCTTAAACATTAAACAATTTGACAACAATTTCTGAAACATTAAACAAACAATAAAAATCAAACTGTATCACTAGGGGTAGCTGGGACCGTTCCTAATTACCCGCACGACACCGTTCCCAATTGCCCGAAATAGTCAATGTTTATCAAGATGGCCGTAACTCTCAAAAGAGGTTTTTATTTTCTTCAAATAATGCGAGGATTAAATAATAATAATACATGCAAGATTCAAACGAAATATGGTGTTTCAAAACTCAATAGTTTGATAGCTACACCATAAATTATGCTTGGCAAAAATTAGATCAAAAATGCAAAAAAAATCTTTTGACTCACCGTGACAACGTGCGCGCATCCTTTCACACTTAATGCTGCGCAGGCACTGAGGGGCGCTGTTTGCGTCCGTTGCACAGGTTTTTAGCGAAGTAGTGTGGGGGGAAGTATAATTACCTAGCTGTTCCCAATTACCCGCCGTTCCCAATTACCCGACTTTCCCCTACCAAACGTCAAATAAAAATATAAAGATAAAAAGTTGGCAATAATGCATTCAAAAATTATATTTAATTATTAATATCCCTCTACGACCCTGGCTTGCCAAGGTCTGTTAAGAGGAGGCCCATGTTCAACAGTGGACGTTAACGGGCTGTTGATGATGATGATGATGATCCATTCAATATTCTATTCTAATTTTAATTGCATTACAGAACCATTTGTAAAAATTCTTTCACAATTTAAAAGCGTAAATGACCTAGACTATTTTTAACAATTCCCACGGGAACCGGAGTTACTTGTAACCGTGCGGGAATGTTAATAACATAATGATTATTTTTCTCTCAGTGTCAGATCTAACGATATAGGCAGAAAGCGGCGCGGTGCGTTCGATCCTATTGCGACACGAACGTTGCACAAATGAACGGAAACTGCACAATTAGTTCGCCTTGTGATCACTTCGGTACACTGCCCTATGTACACAATGTATTAACAGGCTTACACTTAATATGACAACCTCCGTAGCGTAGCGGTATTTGGCTCGCTTTAAATCTCGGAGGTCGTGGGTTCGATCCCAACGCCGAACTAAGAAATCTTTGCGTAAAATGTAAATGCGGCTTAACGTGCCTCGGAAATCACGTGAAGCCGTTGGTCCCGATTGTTATATATAACAATCGTATACCAGGAAACGGGCAGCAGCGTTTTCTTGAGTGTTACTACATAATACTGCGTTCACCAACCTGACTGCCAAGTGTGGTGACTATAGCAAAAACCTCCCTCGGGAAGGAGGTCCATGTTCAGCAGTGGACGTTATACGGGCTGATGATGACACTTAATAAGTAGCTGTGTGGTGTCCGGCTTAGAATAGACCAACCTATGCCTTCCCATGGGTGTCGTAAGATGCGACTGAGGGATATACAGCTGGTGGATGGAAAGCAGCATTTATTAGCTCAAGGTTAGTGACCATCTTACTGCAATCACCAACCCGCCTGATGATTATGGCAATATCCCTCTCTCCCTGTTAAGGGAAGGCCCATGTTTAGCAGTGGACGTTAACGTGATACCTACACGTTACATTACTTCTTCTTAGTCGGTCCCTCATATCTGAGGATCGTGGTCAGCATCAGGGTTGTACCTGGAGCGGATGATCAGTCTCCATCGGTTGCTGTCCAGCGCGTCCCTCACGACCGTGTGGAATTTCAAGTACTACGAGTCTTTAACTTGATTGGCCCATCTCCTTGGTTAAAGCCCGCGTGATCTTTTGCCTTTAGTGTTTCCAACCACTATCAGCTTTTCTAGACCCTAACGCACTCCTTTACGTTATATTACATGTAGGTTTAAAAAACCATCTCTTTCTTTTTTCCTTATTTCAAAAAGATTACTAGCAGAGTTTTGCAGTCTACTAGTATTTTTGTTAAACCTTCGTGCTAAGCTAAAATGCTTGTGTTACGACTGGGTTCACGTCGGTAGTGCACTGGGAGGGGATCGAATCGGCGACCACAAGATCACGCCAAAACCAAGTCCGACGCCCTAGCCAATGGGCTATGGCCGCTTCAGTTAACCCCGGATCGAGTAGCCAAGGACGTTAGAGAACAGTTGGCCGCGAGAGCTCCTGGCGATGGTCTAAACCACAATGAACTTCACAAATACAATTTTTGATTTGAGGACTTTGAATTGAAATAGCGTAAGAATTTTTGAGGCGAAAATGAGTTGTGGCCCGGAAAAGTATAAAATCGTATTTAATTCGTATGACTTACTTTATGAATTGTCTCTTACTCTGAATATCATAAAGTAAGGAGCAGCTTGCGCATGTGGATGAATTTGTTAATCTTTTAAGATAAAAGACATTTTGAAAAATGACTTTTTAACGATATTTTACACAATTTAACTCATCTGTTAGAACGAGGCAATAATCTAACGTACGTAAAGCCGTGGGACACCGTTGGTATGGCATTTTATTATACTTTTATTCAAATGTTTGTGACTTGTTTTTATGATAAAAGCTTTTGACTATTATTATTTAATGTTTATAAATGACTCAGTGTCATGAAGAATTTACCGTAGATGTACTGTATGCAACATGTATTAATACATACTAAAAATATTGAAAACATGCTATAAATTTACAATATTTAGTAAGAGCTCTTACAAATAAATAGAATTTGCTAAAGGACGAATGCATGCACTGCGTCCACATTCATATGCCGTATGGCACACTGGCCGTGTGATTTCCGGCTTAGAATAGACCACCCCATGTCCTCCCATGGGTGTTGTAAAAGGCGACTAAGGGACATATGGCTGATGGATGGGCAGCAGCATCTAATAGCTCAAGGTTTACATCTTACTGCGATCACCAATCCGTCTGCCAAGCGTGGTGAATATGGCAATATCCCTCTACGATATGTTCAGCTTGCCAAGGTCTGTTCAGAGGAGGCCCATGTTCAGCAGTGGACGTAAACGGGCTGATGATGGCACACTGGCAGCATGTCGACGGTAGTCGCCCCTTCTTGGAGACATTCCGACATCTCACCGACTGTAAACAAACGGTACTGTCACTTGTTTTTTAAAAAAGCCTAGAGGAATACCTACTAGTAGTGTAGTCTAAGCCGGATGAGAGAGTGAGACAATAATATTATATACCACCTCCCCGCGCGTGGTTTCACCCGCTTAGCTCGCGATCCTGAGGGAACTTCAAAGGCGCAGGAGGGGGGGGGGGGCAATCATTGCCCTTCCCGAGAGGAGTCTCTGTGGAGACGGAGACGCATGGTGGTGGTCCTTGTTGTCGATCTATTCGTGTGTCCAAGGCCATCGTCGCCAGCTTCCGAGGCAGACTACCGTTGTGGTTTTAGTGGGAAACCGGATACCTCGGCTCACAAGCTATATATGTAGAGCCGGGAGCAAGTGAAGTGTCCCACACGCCTCCACCGTCTTTCCCTAAAATATTTGCACCACGAAAAATAAAATACCTCACGTCCTATAGACACGTTGATTTAATTCTCTGAGTCGAGATCCATACCCCTTAAGAGGGGCACTCTTAAGGGGTATGGATGATGGCAGGCGAGTGTCGCTTAAATTGAATACAATTTGGCTGAGGACGTATGATCTCGCCACTTGACCGGTCATTGCACTCTAAAATATGCTATAATATTTTATATTTTTTTATTTTTATGCAAAAAATGTTTGAATAGAATAAATATAGCAAATTGATATTATCATTAATAGGTATTAATAGCTTATTTACTAACACAAGACTGATAGACTTCTAGCACACCTGAAATAAATTTAAACATAATTTAATAGTAAATCTTACCTATTTATAATTAATTTTATATGCATTGTGAATTTTCTTTACAAGTACAAGTGTATGTAAATGTAAATACCTAAGTGCTGTATAAAAATCGTTTATTTCGTTTATATATATTTTCATTCTTAAGTAATTATATACCTATTTACCTACAATCTGTGGCTCATCGCAACGTGCTCACATAAATACTCGTGCTGATAATATCAGGCTATTAAAGCTGATATTGTTGTCTGTTTGTTCATTTCTAGGTAGCTTGGTAGGTAATGACTCCGTATTTATGTTTTTATAAGTATCTTTATGTATTTTATATGAGAATACATCATGACTTCATTTTTATTCAAAGAAAAGTACAATGTAGAGTTGTAATGTGTCTAGTAAGTAATTTAAGAATGTTTGTGGTATGTCGTTGATAATATTCAGCGTATTTTTATTTAATTAATTTTAATTATTTATTTTTGGTAAAAATTACAGATTAAAATGACTTTGAATTATGCGCGTATGTACATCCTATATAATTTATTGCAAGGCATATCTCGTTAAATAGTTTTGCATATTTGATGGGTAAACTCAATTCACCAAATTGTTCGGTATGTAATATAATAGAAGATGTTATAATAGAAGACACATATTTTTATGGAATGCGGCCGAAATAGATCTGAGAATGTTTTGCATAAATTATAACATTGGCTTGCTTCTTCGTTTTCGGAAGTAGCAAGTATACATTCTGGCATTATTTGAGCGATAGAAATGTACCTACAGTTCAATTAATTTTATATCATTATTTTGTTCTTCTTCCATGAAAGTGGTTTGTCACTGCGTGACCTAACTCTTTTATTTTAAATAAAGACTAAAAAAAAGGTGTTATACATTCTGGCATTATTTGAGCGATAGAAATGTACCTACAGTTCAATTAATTTTATATCATTATTTTGTTCTTCTTCCATGAAAGCGGCTTGTCACTGCGTGACCTAACTCTTTTATTTTAAATAAAGACTAAAAAAAAGGCATCGGAGCTCATTTTGCCACTTTTATCATTGCGGTCTCCTTGGGGGCAGCTTATATTTGCAAGAAATTTATATTTGCTGCTAAAGGCCCATGCCTCCTCCTGAGGGAGGGTTTTGCCATAGTCACCACGCTTGGCAGGCGGTTTGGAGGCCGTTGGTGTGTTGTAACACGCAAGGTAACGCTGCTGCCCGTTCCCTGGTATAGGCTTGTTACAGATGATGTTTATAACTATCCGGTCCAACGACTTAAGGTGCTTTTCTTGGTAAGAGGGTAGCCCTTCAACCAACCAAACTAGAAAATAAAACTTCGAATTTACGCAATTATTTCTTGTGCGGCGTGGGGATTGAAGCCACGACCTCCGAGACTTAAAGCGGGGCTTATACCGCCGTTTATTCATGTACTATAAAATATGATGTTACACAACTATATCTAACTCGAATAACTAATCTAGCAATAACCATAAATTGGATTGTAGCGCGGTACTCCACTGCAGTACTGTGAGAGCTGCAGAATTTAACCGCAAAAATAACTTAAGAGGGAATCTATAAAATAGGTTCCCGACAAATAATGTAAACTATTGGCCTCGTTGTGGTCGGAATTCGATCGTTTTAGAATAAATTTTAGTAATAGGTTTGCAATTATTTTGCATAAGAATTTTAATTGTACTTTTGACTGATATATTACTGAGTCATAGTTTTAAAAGGAGCCATTAAAAGCACATAAGTAGATAGGTAGGTACTTCTGAATATACAAATATTCAGAAATACCTACCTTTTAATAGTCAGATAAAATCAATTAGGTATGTCAGTAATAAACATAAATTTTGACCGTTTGTGTATGGAAATGGAAATTATGTCAAAATTAAATTTTACGCCTCTGATATCTTTTTGTGGGGGAAAAAAATCCATAGTAAAAAAAATCGACTGATGGAAGGGAGCTCCTGTCGATAAATTATACCTATTCATATGTAAAAAAAAAAGGAAGATACGGCACCCGGGCTTGAAAATTGGCACCACGAAACTAATCTAAGTATTTGGCACACTTGAACGTATGTTTGTCTCGTTTTTACACACACTAATATGAAGTATCTATCCCATTTTATACAACATCATTGGTTTCAGTCAAACTATAAATAGAGCAACATTGCGCTATGACTTTCCTGCCACTTGATCTCTATGGACATTCCAAAAGAATGTCAACGACAAGAATCAACAAACACGAATGTTGAAAAACATTCAAGAAATAATGAACGTCGTCAATCTTTTTCCTTTTAATATTGACACCATTTAGTTTTCTTAATTCCAGCCAATTTCACAAGATTTTTTCAATTATTTTTTAAAACTCTAACAGCGCAGACATTTGTAACGTTTTATAGTAAACTCGAGTTTATTATAATTAAAAATACATATCGCACCTTCATTTTGAAACCGTTACTAAACTAAATGTTCGCGAAATTGAGATAATACTGCAAAATAATGTAAATAGTAATTCGATAATCGTAAATTAGCTCTGCTGCAATTTTTTCTTGTTTAGTAACGGTTTTGAAATAAAAGTGCGATATTACAATTTAAGAATAGGTACTACTCTTGAATTGTAATTGTACTCTTTTGTTACGTTTACAGTTTACACTGCTTTGTGTTTTAGAATGTGCCACAATGTTTTTTTTTCTTTTTTTAAAAGTTCAAGATCCGCTACTCATTGGTCTATTGAGTAATAGTTTACTTAAGTTAGTAGGTACGTACAAGAATAATGCAAAAGCATTAAGAAAGGACATTAAAGCTAATTGTTTCCACACCCTTGCTTATTTACTTATTTAAGACTACAGAATAATAAGTAATCTGCGTATTATATTACGCAATATTTATTTTACTCATCGTTCAAATATCTTGCTACGCAGTTTCAGACCTGTGCCACTAAGTAGGTAAATTGTTGCTGTAGTTTTGGAAAGAGATATGAATTTAGCCACGAGGCTTTTGCTACTTCACCGAGCATAAAAGCGAGCAGGGTAAGTACTAGTCTTAATCAATTGATGCGTGGGCCGTACTTTACATTCGTAATTACAGCTATATACCTATAGCAAAACGAATATTTCAATTCCAAAGATTAATAGGTAAGTATGTTAAAACAAACAACCACTTCCCGATTATCGATATTGTACTAATATCGATAATCGGGAATCTATAGAACTATACATTTTATCTGTAAGCAAACATATTTCATGGCAAAAAAATTTCTTTCCTAGACAAATATTGGCTTTTGAATTGATTACGAATACCTACCTACATCTGATATCTTTAAATATTATTAAAATAAAATATTGCATTTGCGTCTACAATTTTATTGACTCTATACTAGGTTACGCAAGCGGTTTCACCCGCGTAAATCCCGTTCCCGTGGTAATCAAACATACAAAGTCTTCAGCTTTATATTTTATTAGGTTCCTATAAAAGTATAGATAATGTACCTAATAATAGTAAGGACTTTATGTTAAATGCTCTGGATGATTTAGAATGTTTGTTTGAATATGGTAAGTGGCACTACACTTCTACTGGCCGGACAGACCGAGGACCGCGTTGGCCCCCTGTCCCAATCCGATGATCCAGTGCCTGTAGTCCGTGCCAGTGATCACTCCCTCTTTTTTATATTATTATTGTTACAGTAATATTTCTCATAGCAATAGCGATGCGCTGAGCCGTGGTCCTAGCCCATTAAGGGTGCCCTCAGGCGTGTGTCGCTCATTAAAAATATTGTTTAAAGACGTGCCTCTTTCTATAGAGCTAAATCATATAAAGATTTTGATAATAGAGGTAATTATTGTTTAATAAACAAACATGAATAAATTACAAACTAAAAGTAACAAATTAAAAATAAAACTAACTTATAATTATACTACTATTCTAAATCTATTCTACTTGGCAAGGTTCCCAGAATGCTGGCAGCATGACCACGTTGAGTGGCAATGCTTCCCTGCTGTGCAAAGTAGAAACCAGCACTCGGAGCACGTGAACTAATTATTGTTGTAACTATACATATGACGTGACGCTGGACTGACAGACAAGTCATTAGCTAATCCGCAAAAGATTTTAGTTGCGATATTTTTGTATTTAATTATATTAATCATATTTAATTGTGTATAAATGACAAGTGCAAGTGTATGTTAATACCTAAGTGCTGAATAAATGTCGTTTAATTCGTAATTCTTACATAAAAAGGGATAATTTGAAAAAATGCAAATTAAATTGAACTTTAGGTACCTACAAGGAATGCCCGAAATAAATAGATTTTAAGAAAAACGTATTGAATTTTTTTAAAGTATTTAAACATATGTAGGTAAATTATAATTAGGTATATGATCATCGTTTTGGGCATAAACCATTTGGCGCCATATTATGGTTACTTTTAAAAAAAGTTTGTGATTGGGTATAAAACTACCACAGTTTACCAAGGATTAGCTCTCATAAGAAAAAATAAAAATATTGACATTTCGTGTTCTTTGTACACTTTAATTGTATTTACAGAAGCCTTGAAGTAAAGTGTTACGATAATAATGCTTAATATAAAACTAATATTCGTCAGACGGTATTCCACTGTCTACTACTATCTATTAACCTTCAATTTGTTCAATTTGCACCATTTATAAATAAATGATTAAATACCAAATGCATACTAAAATGCACACTTTGCATTATAATTATATCCATTATAAAATAAAATCTCCAATTATTGCGTGTTAATTAATGATATCTTGAAGATTTCTACACCCCCTCTTTCGTCTAGCGAACTGTAGATAAGACATTTTTTTCTCGGATGGACATTAATTTATGTCAGTCGCAAAAGAAAAGAGTCACGAGGGGACTTCATAAAATGTAATCGAAATGTTTCGTAAATGTTGTGTGTCTCGCCCGCTAACTGTTACACTGGTTAAGTTTCTTAAAAGCATTGTAGAACAAATCTCTACTTTGACAGTTAGCTATAAAACTATGTATTAATATAAATTCCTAAGTTAAAAGCAACAAATTGAGAATTAATTAGTAGGTATAGTCTCGTGACATTTAAAGTGAACTGATCTTTAATAATACCTGCAACTAAACTGTAATTAGGTATAACTTGTTTTTCCCTACAAATATGGATAAATGGTAACTTTACTTTATTAAGTGTAACATCCCTCGTCCGTGGGTCACTACTCGAGTTGCCAACTGAAAACCAGCGCTAGGTATCGCCTAGCCTATGCTGAGGTGGCGTCTTTTTCGGCAGAACATGCAAGGCGTCTTATTGTTTTGTACATTAAATATATTATGTTATATTTATATCTTGTGTGTTGTGCTGAATAAATATATTTTCTTTCTTTCTAAATATAATTTATTCTAAGGCACTGGATCATAATTGAGTAATGTCTTGACTATATTGTATGCACTTTAATAAGTAGGTCAATGGTTAATACCTATATGCAATTTGAAATAAAATATTAGTAGTTTTAGTACAAATAATATCTTTTAAATGTATTTATTTACCTAAGTAGGTAGGTATATGATATGTTATACTTTCTCAATATGATCGTATATGACCTTTCAGTAGGTACGAATGAAATGAGGCCATTTTATAGCCAGTACCTAAGACATGCCATTTTGACAGACAATTCCTTTTATAGGAAGTTCGAAACTTTTTCTTGAATCTATAAATTAGCTCTGGTTTATTTATTTACATCGATAAAATACATAATATACAACTAAAAGTAGCTAATATAAATTAAAACTTACTTAAAAAATACTATTATTTTAAATCTATTCTACTTGGTAAGGTTCCCAGAATGCTGGCAGCATTACCCTGTTGAATGGCAACGCTTACCTGCTGCGCAAAGTAAAAACCAGCACTCGGAGAACGTGCCGCACTAAAGAGGGCCGCTGCGAGGTATTTATAAATTAATTTGGCTCCCGGTCCCCACGGCCCCAATGTTTCGACACCAAAAGGCACAAATACATAACCACTATCAATATTTGCCTCTTGAGATCTTCCGCGGATTCAGCCGCCATGCCAGCCCTGCTCTGAGTCCCGGAAAGATGAGACGGCGCGAGGGTGTCGACGCACGTAGCGTCCCACACCAAAGGCCATCCCATCCGCCAGGGAAAACTTTTTCTGATTGAAACTCATACTTAATCCATCAGAATTCATATCCCAGCGAGGGAAGGCAGACCCGAAAATGGGAAGGAACGAGCCGTCGGGTCAGGTTAGGAAGAGGGTTACGTTTGAAACAAATGTTACAAATTCCTAACCTAGCCCGCACCGGGCCAGGTTATCGGGTCAGGTTTGGAAAACGAAACCAAACGTATTCAATATAAGTCAATAATTAAGGCTCGAGCACACCAAATGCGTATGCGTGACTACGGCGTAATCACGCCGTAGACACGCGCGTAGTTACGGCGTAACCCGATGTCACACCGGGCTACGCATACGCTTACGCATCCGAGCCGAGTACGCAACGCACATGGCCTATTGCGTACCCGGCTGCGGCAGCCATATTTTATTCTGTTTTCGAAGGTTGTGTTGTGCACGATGTCTGACATGACGAGGAAGAAGCAATATTAATACTATTGTGCCAGAATAATCCTGCGGAATATATATATTTATACGATGCATTTTTGTAGAAATTACTTTTTGGATTGTAGATACATTCATAAATACGCACAATTTCAATAATGCCTTGAGCACACCGGATGCGTATGCGTAGACGTAAGCGTAGACGTGCACGTACCACTGAGTTGTAATGTATGGAACCGTATGAGACAGGTCACACCGCTTGCGTAACGTAGACGTGCGCGTAGACGTAATGCGTAGCCCTACGCAATGCAGCTCCCAAGGCACAAACTGACTGCGTGACTTACGCCGTACCTGACGCAGAGCAGAACGGCAACGTTGCATGATGACGTTGTATTCAATGGCGCGCCTTATTAGACGTCACACCGAACAATTTTGTACACGCACGTACCTTTGCTGTGCGTAGCCCTACGCACGTAACTTGCAGTCAGTTGTATATTTTTACAGATATACTGGCACGTAGTGATGTTTTGTATTGTTTTTGTAATGAATAGAGATAAGAAAGAAAAACTTATTGAAATTGTGCGTATTTATGAATGTATCTACAATCCAAAAAGTAAATTCTACAAAAATGCATCGTATAAATATATATATTCCGCAGGATTATTCTGGCACAATAGTATTAATATTGCTTCTTCCTCGTCATTTCAGACATCGTGCACAACACAACCTTCGAAAACAGAATAAAATATGGCTGCCGCAGCCGGGTACGCAAAAGGCCATGTGCGTTGCGTACTCGGCTCGGATGCGTAAGCGTATGCGTAGCCCGGTGTGACATCGGGTTACGCCGTAACTACGCGCGTGTCTACGGCGTGATTACGCCGTAGTCACGCATACGCATTTGGTGTGCTCGAGCCTTAAGTTTTTGTATTAATTATAAAAACAATACAAAACACCACTACGTGCCTGTATATTTGTAAAAAAATACAACTGACTGCAAGTTACGCGCGTAGGGCTACGCACAGCAAAGGTACGTGCGTGTACACGCACGTACCTTTGCTGCTCGGTGTGACGTCCAATAAGGCGCGCCATTGAATACAACGTCATCATGCAACGTTGCCGCTCTGCTCTGCGTAAGGTACGGCGTAGGTCACGCAGTCAGTTTGTGCCTTGGGAGCTGCATTGCGTAGGGCTACGCATTACGTCTACGCGCACGTCTACGTTACGCAAGCGGTGTGTCCTGTCTCATACGGTTCCATACATTACAATTCAGCGGCACGTGCACGTCTACGCATACGCATCCGGTGTGCTCAAATGTAGAGTTCAATTTTATTTTGAATAGCCACCGTTATGAAAATATATATATTATGAATTCAAATATCTTCTTAGTAATGCCATTATTAATAAGAAAATTATGATAATTGTCTGTAATTAAGGCAACAGTTACCTATAAAAATAAAAAAATATGAAGATATTTGAAGTCGGATCGTAGTTTTTAACTTTGGCCATTACAAAAAAAAAACAAACGAATCTGTTCCCTTTCTAATGTCCTTATGCACCTACATAAGCTACTGCTACTAAAAATGTATACTTAACAGTATACATTTTTTCCTGGACAAAAGCTCTTAAAATAGGAAGAATTGTCTACTCTAATTCTATATGATGTCTAGCGTAACTATGAATTACGCTAACGCTGGAGATCAATGTCCGAAAGGCCCAAAACACCCCTAAAATAAACGAAAATTCATAATCACTAAACCCCTTGCCATGCCAGCGACCGCCCTGAGCCGAGGTCCAAGTCTCACAGGGGGGCTTTCCTGCGCAGGTTGCAGTTTTTAAACCATTTATTTTATTTATTTATATGCCCGCTGAACTTAATGGATAGCAAAAGGTGAAGTAGCAAAAGACTACTGGGTAACAAAATAATGTCCTTAAAGAAACATACCTAGTTATAATAATATTGTTACGTAAATCACCTACTAAATATGTTAATTTATATAGGTGTCCCATTATATTCATATTATCTAATAACTGGCTGAATGATTGAATTTTTTATAACTGATTGAAAGTTCGGCCTTACGCAAAGACCTCGGCTGTTTGATTGTTTTTTTTTTTTCCTCTGAAATCAGTCCAGTAGTCAGCGTAAACGTAAACACAATATTGAGTAATCCAGCTGTCAGTCAGTGTGTCCGAGACCGTGGTTATATTGAGATGAATAACTATTTTATCTATAATACTATAATAAAACCATTAAATACCTCGGAGTGACTTTAGATGAAAATCTCAACTTCAAAGCGCATATAGACTTACTGACATCAAGGATCAGAAAACTCATATGCGTCTTTAAGACTCTTCGTCATGTAGCAGAGGCCCAGATTGTCAAGAGAGTTTACACGCTCCTTTTTGATGTAACCAAACGATGTCAGGAGCTTGGACCAGGCCCTTAATACAAATTATTGCATAACTTAGCAAGGGTTCTGGTTGCAACACCTGTGTTGTTATTGCATTGTTAACGTTTAACCATAATACAAGTGTTTAATTTATTTTTAATACTAAGTTAACATTGTATATGATATGATTTATAATAAATTATTATTATTATTATTATGTTGGTACATTTTATTGTCACGGGCCCATGGGGACCCTGTCATTTAAAAGGCATTCATGGGGCCGAAGCCAACATTGAAGAGGCCTTTGGTACCTTTTAATATAAAAGTGAGAAGGCTGCATCTATGAAGGTCTATCCACTGATATGCCATTGAGATATACCAATGGACAGTCCTCCACAGATACGAAACTATTGCCGGAAAGGAAGAAACTTGGTTTGGGCTATACGGATGGGATGTTAAATGTACTGGAATACTGGGCTATGGAGAGAGATCGGACATCTGCCTCGAAAACTCTCACATATTTTATATTGGCAGACAGTGACTCGCTGTTTGACGCTAACCAACGAGTTAGCTTCGGTGGGCCCCCTATCAAAAGCCAACACATGGCGGCCAGGGAGCAACACTATGTAAACAGCTAAGGTTGTCGAGAGGTGAGACTGCGGGGCGCAATATCGTTATACAGTCAAGTGCCCCCGGCGTTATGACATTTTACACTTCCAACCTGGAGCATAGGTTCCGCTCTTGCAACTCCACTGTGGCCGGCCAGTTATGGCAAGCTTATTATTATTATTATAAAGATCATTTGTATTATTTAATCATATAAATTATATGACTGATTTCATGGAATACTTTTGCCATAAGAACGCGACCTTTTTGAAAAAAAATCAGGTTAATCACGTAACGACAAAACTAGAACTTCGATAAAAATGCCTTAATTACTGTAGGTTTATTGTAACGTATTTCCTACGTTATTGTTACTGTATTATTAAAGCTAGCTAACTTATTAAATTGACATATTTAAAATATTTTATGAATGCATAGTATACGGTGAGTATCGTCAACATTTTTGCCTAAGTTATGGTAATATCGTTACGTGATAAGCCTTCTGGTCTCATGCAGAACCAAACTTATAACTCTACATTCTCTATGTCATTCTCATAATAGGGCTTAGGCTCCTAATTTCACAATAATTTGTCAAATAAGTGTAATTACGGTAAAATGTATTTATTAGATATCACTATTTGTTATAGAATAGTTCTTTTACTAACGAAACGGCCAAGCCAGTAGTACGTTCAGAAATATTTGTTTTTGTAACTAACAAAAACAAATATTTGGCGCTTTTTAGCCGTTGGATAGCGAATTAGTTTTCATTTAATTATATTAGGTATAGTAATAAAATTGCTAAATTTGTGTAATTGTGAACAGTTTTGTGGACCTATATATTACACGAAAGGTTAAGCACTATTCTGTAATAATAATAAATAAAAATAAAAAAAAAGAATTTATTTTTTTACTGAATAGGTAAGTCTCAAAATTAAAATATTATTTATTTAATTATTTGTTTTATATTTTTAAATTGTACTTGTAGGAATAAATTAATTTTATATTATTACGAGAATTTTTTTATATTAGATTTTAATTTTTAAGTAAAAAATCATATTATTATTTTCAAATGACCATAATGTGTTGATTTATTTATGTTTTGCGTATAAACGTGGCGTCATCAATGGGGCCAACTAGAATACCAGCGCTACATTCATACACAAATGTGTGGATGTAGTATAAAGCTGAAGTTGATGCCTATTCATGGTGCACATGGAATCTGTCTATTAATTAATTTGATATTGCATTTTTTCGGAAGACAGTGACAGTGAAGACATTATGAATAAATATTTCTCTTTGTTTCTTTCTATATTTCATAATTATTTAAATATGACTATAAACCTACCGTTAGAAAATACGTGGAGAGAAATTGTGACTTATTTTCTCTGATTATGTTACTTGAATCCCTTGCTCAATCATTGGTTGTAATCGTTAGTCTTAAATACAATAAGAAAACAGCTAATAAAATAAAATTACAAAGCGACTATTTGATTTATTTATTGAATCTAAAGTTACCTATACTTATTTGCAAATGTTAAAAAAATCTGTTAGTCTTACCCGAATGCGCAGGTTGTTTTTCGAGAGTATGTATGTATAATTGTTTTGTACGCTCTGCAGCCTGAACAGCTGTATCTCAAGCTTGAATCCATCTGGATTTAAGCTTGAGAGGTGTTGTTAGATTCGTGTTTACTGTGAGAGTGACACTGATATTAAAATTAAAAAAAACAAAATGGCGGATTTTTGGCACCAGATTAAAATGTTTGGCTCGCTCTGTAGACTAAACGATTTGATGGATTTTAGCTTGAAACATAAGGTACATTCGTGTTTATTGTGAGAGTGACACTGAGTAGGTAGGTATATCAAAATAAAAATTACACAAAAACGAAGTCGGGTTTTTTAGGTATTTTAAATTATATATTTTTTTATAGGAAATAATAGGTAGATACTCAAATTAATGTACGTAGGATTTTTTTTATTATTATAATAATTATAGAACTTTATTCTTCTTGGTTAGTGCAATGCAGGCACCTGTCACAAGGGTCGGATTGCTTATGCGTACCCGGCCCCAGCCTACGGCAGATCGAGGAGTGTCCGGGGGGTTTTAGTGGTGTAGGGTCCTCTCCTCGTGGTATGAGTTAGCATACCACGCTATGGAGAGGGCAAGTCCCCACCGCCCACATATCCCACAGCCAGCGCGCGAATACGCTGCAGTGGCGCCCGGCGTTGGCAATGCGTAAATGCATTTCAACGCGGACAACAAAAAAGGCACCTGTCACAAAACGACAAATATTAAGTGTTAAGCTATGTTTAAATCTCAGTGGTGTGAATATAACATAAACTACATACAGTGCTAGTTTCCACACCCCATTACAAACGTTTAACTTTTAGTCCATAAACTTAACTAAGTCTCTAAAGGCCATACCTTAGAAGGCTGCTTAACACTGTGGTTCAACATATGATCGCCGGAACAACTATTTGCATGGCCTTAGCTTTGTTCCGAGTGATGTAAGTGTTAGTATTCGTATTAGAGGTGTTAATATTAACACTTAGTATAACATACAACCATAACCATAAGTAGGAACGTTCTTGGAAGGACTATTTTTCCGACTAAATAATATTATATTAAGTTCTAGCTTCCCGCTCGCGGTTTTACCTGCGTAACTCTTGTTCCCGTGGGAACTTCATAATTAAATATAGCCTATATCACTCAGGGTGAATGTAGATTTCCAATGGTGAATTTTTTTTTGAAATTGGCACAGTATTTTTTCTTTATTCATTAAAAAATCTTTCCTCTTTAGAATAATAGAAAAGTTTAATGAACAATTATGTGAGAATATAAACATAGTTTTAACTAGGTACCTACACCTAAAATATTATGGACGGAGTCATGACATGAGTTCTCTGCAAAATTCAACGACAAGAAATGCAGTTATTTAATTCAAACTTTTTAACGTTTACTTTGTCCTTCTTGTGTAACAACACTACCCTAATAACTACGTATTATGTATTACTGTGAGCATTTAGGGCAGTATGTATGACCTTTGCCTTGTTTTTACGATTTAGAGCTACAAGGAGGTCGTGCGGTTAACCGCTTGTTAACCTAACACTTGACACATTGTAATCAAATAGGTAAATATACTGTCGCTAAACCTCTGTTTAAAGACACTATACGTATTTGATTATCGGAAGCGGGAATACTGACCGTGCACAGCTCCGAATAAAAACGAATACCTACTTACTATAACTCGTGCGAATTAACATGACATTCCGCTACGCTCAGCGCGGGGCCTTGCTCTCGTCCTGCTGTAGCCAGTGGTGTAGCTATCGTAGGGCCAGGTGGTGCAGTGCATCAGGGCCCCGGACCTCAGGGGGGCCTCTAAAATAAGCTTTGAAAAGAACGGTTTAGTCAACTCGCTAGCTCTTGAAGCTATGCAACGGGGCCCTTGCCCACCTAGCTACACCACTGGCTGTAGTGTAGGTGATTATGTCATTCCAGACGGAGATAAAATCAATAAAGCGTAATCTTAAGATTCGCAGAAGAGGCGAGGTATGGTAGGTATTTGGGCCCGTCCCTTCTGTGACGGAGGCACGTAGAACGTACCACGTGGCAGGGCACACATCGCAGTTTGGATAAGCACCCAATAAAACCCTTCATTTTTGGACAGACATTTATGAAGTTAGCCACGAGGCTATTGCTACTTCGCCAGGCATAAAAACTTCACTGGGTATACAAGCGGACAGGGCTGCAGCCTTATTAAATTGAAAACAACGAACTAAGCAACCTGCACAAGAGGCCACCCCCTGTGGGACTTGGACCTCGACTCAAGGCGGTCGCTGGCGGTGATTGAAGTATAGGTGTATCAGAATGGCGGGTGTAATTTCCAGATTTGCCTAAATTTATTACAGTTATTTGGTACCTTCTGTGTACCTTTACGTACCTCTCTTGAAAATCTGTGTACCTACACCCGTATGATGATATTTTAAAAATTAGGTACACCCGCCATCCTGATGTCAGAACCGCGGGTGTACTGCTAACCAATATATGTAGCCAAGCGTACTGTTTATGTAAATTTGGTACCTCTTGTGTACCTGCAGATAAAAGTATTAAATAAACGAAATACTGCAAGGTTGCTGCAAAAATAAAAAATAAAAATTTCTCGTAAAACGTATCTTTTAAAATAACAATCTACGTATTGATAACTTAACCTAATTATTAAAAAAAACTATATGTATACATAATTACAAAAACAACATATTGCCCATTTTAGAATTGTGAAGGATTTATAGAATTAGGATGTTTGTCTATCAGTGTTTCCAGAATCAAAATGAAACAAGAGACAGTTTTAAAGGATATATTAATTAATTTTCACGATAACGAAATAAGAAAGGATTAATATATGAATAACGCACTGATTCCATGTGCATTTAACTCGGCCTTTTAATTTGTTACAAAACTATAATCAATGTAATAAAAATTGGACTAGTATACAGGGTGGTAAGATAAGTCGGGCGTTGAAGGCAAAGTACCTTAAATCCTTAAGTTAGCTTATTTTACTTAATGTTTCTTTTTAAAAATAAAGGAATGTTTCCTTTAAGCAAACTAAGCTAACTTGAGGATTTAAGGTACTTTGCCTTCAACGCCCGACTTATCTTTCCACCCTGTATACTAGTCCAATTTTTATTACATTGATTATAGTTTTGTAACAAATTATAAGGCCGAGTTAAATGCACATGGAATCAGTGCGTTATTCATATATTAATCCTTTCTTATTTCGTTATCGTGAAAATTAATTAATATATCCTTTAAAACTGTCTCTTGTTTCATTTTGATTCTGGAAACACTGATAGACAAACATACTAATTCTATAAATCCTTCACAATTCTAAAATGGGCAATATGTTGTTTTTGTAATTATGTATACATATAGTTTTTTTTAATAATTAGGTTAAGTTATCAATACGTAGATTGTTATTTTAAAAGATACGTTTTACGAGAAATTTTTATTTTTTATTTTTGCAGCAACCTTGCAGTATTTCGTTTATTTAATACTTTTATCTGCAGGTACACAAGAGGTACCAAATTTACATAAACAGTACGCTTGGCTACATATATTGGTTAGCAGTACACCCGCGGTTCTGACATCAGGATGGCGGGTGTACCTAATTTTTAAAATATCATCATACGGGTGTAGGTACACAGATTTTCAAGAGAGGTACGTAAAGGTACACAGAAGGTACCAAATAACTGTAATAAATTTAGGCAAATCTGGAAATTACACCCGCCATTCTGATACACACACCTACATACTTTTAGCTTTTAGGGGATTTGCGCAAATGTCGCACTACAGCTGTCTAGAGAACTGCATGACATGGCATGCAATTGGGGCTAGGGAGAAAATGTACCTAAATGGAATATCTACTCAATAAAACAAAAATGTGACAGTAATAGAGTTATCGTAAATAACATATTCAGGGAATAATAGCATTCGGACGATTGGCTGAAATTTTAATATCTTTGGTTTAAGTTAACATATTAGTACCGCCATCTATCGAGTAATAATGACAATTATAATAAGTAGCGCCCTCTGTCCACCAATTGTAATAACAAGAATGCTACTGCGATACTAGGTAATTTGGCAAGCTGCTCCTAGATGGCGTTGTTGTTAACTATTTACAAAAGAATTGTAACATAATAGAGAAATGGCATGCTTCAATGGTACAATTATTTTACTATACATTTTACGCACTTCATAAAGCAATTAGTTATAAAAAAACAGTAATATCTGTTTAAATTACACAGATACAAAAAGGTGAACAATAAAACCACTAATTTGGAATGCCTGAGCATAGTTTATAAATATCAAGACAACCATGCTATACACATAAACTTAAAAAGCCATTCATAAGACATCAAAAACGAAATTACTCCATAAATCCATTTCACCTGGTAACTTTTCACAAGCTGATAGATGAGATAATTAATTAATATTATAACACTAAGTACTCTAGCTAGTGTTACATTTACTTTTGGGTTGCTAATCATCTCCAATTATACTTATTCTATGTCTCATACATATTGTTATTGATAGTAGAATACCGCATTTAATAACTTTAATTCACATTATTCAATTAAAATTTTCCAATTTGAGGAGTAGAAGTTAGAAATATCAATTTGCTACATTTGATCTGCAACCTTATTAACTATTGTAACTTACATGCTTGATTTGTGAACAATTCACTTGTTTGATATTTAATAATCACTGCAATAATGCAGTGATATGACTACAGTAAATAATGAAAAAAAATATATAAAACAAATAAATTATATTACAGGAAGACAAAACAAAATTTGTTGAATATAATCATTTGCATCTTAAAAATATTTATTCACTAAAAATGTTGCTTCCAGTAACAACTACTATCTTAGAGCCTGTGTGTTAAATCACATTTGGCAGTAATTGCTGAATAAGTTGAGAGATTGTCATTTAACATGGTTGCTTTGAAAACAGAAAATATTGACTGCACAGCACACAATGTAAATTTTATGTAACAACATATCATAAAATATTTTCACAATTACTAAAAGTTTCATAAATGGAATTCGCAGTTTCAAAAGGTTGCAGAATTAAATTTCTAATTTTGGCCAAGAAATATCAAGACAGATGAAATGTTGTCATATGTAAGTAAAAAACCAATCAAGTGCAATTGAGACTCATATACTTGGTTTCCATAAAAAAAAACCTGCAAAAAATCACATTTGTTGATTAGATTATCAAATCTAATCAACAAATGTGATTTTTAAACAATGAAATAAATACTAACATGGCTCTAAGTGATACATGTTAGTATTTATTTCATTGTTTTTATAATTTGCAACAGACATACATCAACTAAGAATGCATGTCATACATTTCAGTTGTTATGACTATCACTTTATCAGAGGCGTCTTTTCAAGACAGCATCTCTCAGTTTTTCTGTTTCTTGACTCTTTGCCCCTTCAGGGAAAAGCTACTTTGTGGTCCTTGGTGGAAAAGTAGCCTTGCCAACGAAGCCAAGTGGGGTGTAGACCCGATACATCCAGCTTTGTCCCATAAGGACAACACAGTCAATTGTAAGGGACTAGAACCAGAAACATACAATAGAAATATCAACTCTAGCTATCAATACTCATGAGATACACCCTGGTGACAGACAGACAGTCTTAGTAACAGAGTCCCATTTTAACCCTTTGGGTATAGATCTACTACTAAATTCTCACTTATCACACAGTTTTTAAGTTAGACTTATTTAACTTATTATTTAAGCCCAATAAAAGTTTGTCATTCATTGAAAGCTCTCATTAATTAAGCTTATTATTATACAACATTGGTCCATGATAAAACACTTAAACATTTGACAATTCCTCACAAGAAAAGTTAAAAGTACCAACCCTAATGTCAGTAAGTTGAAATGCGCCCATATGACTATTTATAAAAGAATTATAGATTATAGAAGAAGGACCCACTGACCTAATGTCTTCCCAATCAACATCAGCCATGGCAGCCACCAAACATTCATTATTAAAAAAAAAACTCCCTCACCAGCGAAATCTATTCTTGTTACACAGGGGGCTTTACAAACACTCCATCCATGGACACAAAGCACGCCTAAACTCAAGACAACTATATGTGGTTCACACAAATGGTTATCCCTAGTGAGAATTGAACCCAGAACAAGGATGATTGCTAACACCCACAAACATCATTAACTTATATAGGGCTGTAACTTAATATTTTTTTATAGAAATTCATGTTTAGCCGCCTTATCCCCTTCACTTAGATACTTGACCACACTTTATTGATGTAAATTATTATTTAGTCTTTTTGCTGCGCTTTGCTTGATTGTCTAAACGTCGCGAGCGCCGGCACGGAGGCTGTAACCTGCGCCGCAACAAAACCCTGAGCTAAAATTTCTTTTTTCGTCAGTCCTGTTCATTGTTACTAGAGCTTTCTTCACTACTCTCTTCCTCCGTAGATTCTTCACTAGACTCATCTGAATTAACATTTTTTGCCGCCTTTTTATCCATCATTTCTTTGTACTGTCTCACAGTTATCTTTCGAGGCATGATTTCTCGGAGAAAGTCTAATGTATCGTCTTCCTGGACGACCTCAGCGATGTGTTTGTATTCTAAGAATGTAGTTTTACTGTTCTTGTACGCTCTTTTAGCCAGATCTGTCACGAACAATTCCTGTAAATGAAATTATAGAATTAACCATCGAAAAATTATATGAGCGCTAGAGGGGTCGATCATATTTGTAATTTAAACTCAATCCACATTGATAAAGTAATTAATTACTAGAGTAAAAACAAAAATCATTGATTGTTTTTCAAGAATGAATGAGGTTATGAAACCGGCGTAATACTAACAGTGACTTTGGTGACTAAATACAAAGGTTCGGCTCCGACAGCTTCCACGTCTGGTGAACTTTTCATAATAGTTTTGACTCTTGACAGGGGTAAATGAAGGTCTTTTTCGGCTTTAGGAGTCGCCATTTCGTAGTGTTTTGTTTGTTACCAAAAATAGCCCAACCAAACGTTAAACAGTCGGCTTAATCCAACTGACAACAATGTTCGGTGTTGCCAAGAGAAGAATTTCAACAACTACTAACTACGATTTTGCTGTTTATGTATTTTTTTATATTACAGTTGCGATTGCTTCCGCAATGCTTTTGATTTGGAGCGGAATCTTAATTATTTTTTTGAATAAAAGTATCCTACGTTCTGACTTGTAATGTTTATCTCCCAATGCAATTCATAAGTTAAGTTTTTTTTAATTTATTTGTCTATAGTTTGCACAATTTTATGTAATTAATAGTGATTCAATAACCGCGTAGATTTCTGAATTTTATCTAATAACGACAAGAATCGCAGAAAAATAACATATTGAAATTGTCATAGAAGGTTTAACTACAGCTAAACCTTCTATGACAATTTCTGTATATAATCCATTTCTACATGAAATTGTTTGTATACTTAGTAATTTTGCAATTGAGACCAACATAAATAATATGTATAGGATTTATCTGATAGTTACTCAACCATAACATTGACCAAAAAGAGATACACCTAAATAGAGACTATTACTTACCCTTAAATCCGCTACCGACTCAAAAAAACAACGCACAATCTATTTCGAATTTCATCTTCATAGTATGGAATAACATTTTTGTTCGATAATTTTTAATACTAAGCTAAAAAAAATAGAATCTTGGCAACTCCGACGTAAATGTCATTTTGCAAATCTTTTAATTTGTTCAGAAATTCTTTGTCTAAGTATTTTGAGATACACTCCGCTACATTTACTTTTTGCTGTTGTATATTTAGTAAGACATTTTATTCTACAGTACTATTGTGTTGAATTAAAAATATAAGTTGAAGCAACATCTACGAATCCATATAGTTTAATTAGATCAAACAAAAGTTTTAGCAATTTTCTTTGAAATTGATCGCTATTTTATATTGACATTTAGAAAGTAAGTTCTACTTTATTTAGTAGTAAAATATGTTGAGCAGCAGTAAGTTTTTGTGCATTTCCATTCAACTCTGTAGTGATTAAGTAGGTAATTATGTTATCCATTCACCGGTAACTGGGCGGTACCGAAGCGCGCCGGTCATATCAATCCTCTATTCAAGAGGTATCTATTGATCTATACTAATATTAAGAGGAAATATTTGTATTTGTGTGTGTGTGTATGTTTATAATGAATAAACTATAATGTGCCGATTTCAAAAATTCTTTCACGATTGGAAAGCTACACTATGCCCGGATGACATAGGCCATATTTAATAATGGAGATCCTACGAGTCAAGAGTTATGCTTACTAATTTTTGCCTTTCTAAATCTTTATTAAGTTCTAAAAATTAATAAAAGTCAACCATTTTATTCATTTTAATTTCCATAATCAGAGATCGATATTACATTTCTTAAATGTATACGTAAAGCAAATAGGCGACAATCTCTAGAGTGGGGTGAGAAATAAATAGGCGATAGTGGTCTTAATGCTAGCTGTCTTTATTTTCCATTTCCTTATAGAAAATACTTTTACGAAAAACAGTATAATATAGGGCCGCTCGCGTGGCCGGCCACACGCGCGGGGCGCTGACTAGAGCCGTCCGCCGGCCCCCTTCCGACGTCCAATATCCGATACTTACATGAAAACGATAAATAATAATACCAAAAATACTGATAGCGCGAGATCGTGAAACCGATTACAGCGACTTCTCAAGTTTGATCAGTTCAGCGATGCCGTCGTACATCTCCTTGACGGCGTCGTACTCGGTGAGTCCCATGCGGCGCTTGTTGGAGATGTCGTACACGCCACCCTCGGCCTCGGTGTGCTCGCCGCGGGTTCCGCGCACCTGCAAGTGGTACTTGCTCGCGACCTCCTCCAGCTTAGCCTTGTCGGCGGCCAGCTTGGGCAGCTTGATGTGCACGGAAGCGCGCACGGTTGTGCCCAGGTTGGTGGGGCAGAAGGTCAGGAAGCCGAGCCTGTCGTCGTGGGAGAAGGGAACCCTCTTCTCGATGTCGTTGACGGCGGTCACAAGCCTCTTGTAGACCTGCTTCAGGTCACCGCCCATTTGCATGGAGATGAGGCGGAGGTGGTCCTCCTCGTTGCACCACACCAAGAAGGTCTTGTTCTCGTTGTGGTAGATACCACGGCCGGAGGGCCAGAAGCGGCAGGCGTTGGCGGCCTGGAGGAAACGGTCACCCTCCTTGAACAGGAAGTGGTCGTCGATCAGCTGTTGCTGGGTCTCCTTGGACATGCCGGTAAGGGGGAAGAAGGTACCCTTGAGTTCACCCTCGAGGCCAGAGAGGGTGGCGGAAACTTTCTCTTCCATCTCCTTGTACTGGGCCTCGGTCAGGCAGGGGTTGAAGGGGTAGCCCTCCATGGAGCGGCCGCAGCGCACGCGGGTGGACACGACGAACTCGCCGGCGGGGTCCAGGTTGCCGAGGGTCTCGACGTCTCCCCAGTTCTTGGGCGGGTGCTTGTCGGTTTTCTTGAAACCATTGTGGTAGTCCTCGATGATGGGGTCGAATAGATCAGCGAACACTGTGTACGCCTCAGCATCAGGGGCGTAGATTCCGACACCAGAGTCCAAGTTCTCCACACCTAGAAATATGACGTCACCATGTTAGTTCACTTCATTACTCATAGGTACTCAGTTATGTAAATACCTAACTCATGAGGTAGGCCCAAGTGACACATCAATATTCGAAATCTATAAGTCGACTATCGTATCAAAGATTCGTTTTCTTTTTATCAATTTCCACTAGATAACCAAGTAAGCTATCGCTCATAAACAAGATAATGATATCAACTATAATAAGACCTATTGACGTTTAGTAAGATTAAGTAACTAGCTATCGAAAATTTCAAATAAATTCCTAATATCTACCACAAACAATAAGCATAAGACTCACCAGACTGGATGCAATCCAGCAGAGTAGAGCCGAAGGAGGTCTTCTTGTTCTTAAGAGCCTCGAACACCTCCTTGGTGAGGTACTTCTTCAGCAGCGACTTAGAGTCGGAGGCGGCCAGCTTGCTGAAGCCAGCCTCCAATTTCTCAAGGGTTGCGGCGTCCACCATTGCTGCGGCTTTCCTGGAACAACAAAATGTTTGTTGCATCATCAACTACAAAAATCCATTCATTTTTACGAATACCTAACTTAAACAAACAATTCTAACGCTTTTAATGCAGCGCATGTCGCTCTTGTGCACATATTAACCGCTTTTAATTAATATTATGTTGATAAATCAAGAAAAAATATTGTATCCTGAATTCATAGACAACTAAAAAAGCAATCCAATCTGTTATATTTTTAAATTTGAGTCAAAATAGTGACGTACCCATCGTTCGCATAATCGACCGGCAAAGTAAACCTAAATCACAAAAAAATAAAAATAACGTTTTACTACACTATATAAACTTTATAATAAATAAAATGATGTAAGTAAATATAACAATCTGGAAATAAACCGAAATGTAGGTAATTTATAAGAGTTTACGAACCGCCTGATGAGGTAATACGCGAGAACGGCGCCACCGCAAACCACCACGGGTATAGTAACCTTTAGCTTATAATTCATATCGATGAAATTTAACAAAAGCCACAATATAAACGGAGTATGCGTGCAGAACTAAGAGTACGGGGACGTGTCACGGACTGCCGGGTCTGGAGTTGTTTTTGACCGAACACACCCAGGGATTCGCTCAGTTTTGTGGTGGAATTACGTAATTTAACCAGAGGTCGCCTTGACCGACACGCGCAAGTCGAACGGATGTGTCAGCTCACTGCGCACCCGACCGGTGCTTCTTCGTACCGCGCAGACGTGCCTCCCACTCATCGCCGGCGAACGAACGTGTTATCGCGAGTTTCTTGTTACTTTGCTTTGCATTCATTTCTATTCGAGAAGCTAATGCATTTCATCAACATCATCATGTTACGGAATGAACATTGTTCCATGAATTAGGTATATTATTGTGATATTGCATATAACTACATTTATGATTTAGGAATTTATGTTGGTAGGTATTATGAGTCTACTATGCATCTATTGACTAAAGCTAGACGGTAATCCAGTGCTGTTAGATGCCAACATTGTCACTATTTAGGTATTTACAATTACTATGGAGGGTTAAATCTATTATCAGTAACTAAATACAAAAATCTAAGATCAGGTTTACTGTTCCCATAAAACTTAAAAGATATAGATACATAACAATATAGAACCCACTTCAGCATTTACCACCATTAACACAGCCGGTCATTCAGGAAATGCCAATTCTTTCATCCTGTTTGGTGAATAAGGTCAATGGCCGTGTGGGTAACATTGCAAAATAAAATTCTACTGCACGTTCGAATTTTGGACGTTTAATACAGATGCTTTTTAATAATTTACTGCATAAAAATAAATTGCAATGCTCATTTTTTACTTGGAACAGTGATTTAAACATAATTTGCAAACAAATCAAAATTTTGGCACCGGCCCTCAGAGAGATAAATGCCGGCTGGAGTAATACGCACCCGTCGGCATCGTCTGCCGGTTTGTTTTCCTTGTTTTCTTTCGTTGCACAGCCACCCATTTTCACAAATACTAATTTATACTAGCCGCTAAAACATGCACTAAATCACAAAAAATCTACAGCAAATAAATAAAAGAAACGGAGGATTCTAAATGCAATGATGGAATGATATTTTGTCCAAATGAATGTATCGGAGCCGGGAGTGGCGAGGGCGAGGGGTGGCCCGATCGATGCGCGACACGCAGCACGCACGCGAAGTTACGCTTCCCGCCCTTCGGGAATCGCTTCAAAACTTTTCGGAGGGAAGTTCCCTCGGTTTACGCCACCGTTTACCTTCGCGGGTTAACTTTGAATGCAATTCCAACTTCTTGAAATGCGATATCATCTTATCGGAGATTTAGAGCACTCAACTTTATCGAAGCACATCTTGAATTTACTTATCGCACTAGAGACTAGAGACATAGTTTAGGCACGGCGGTGGTGTTAGCATAGGGTATGTTTCGTCGGTAAATTAAGATTTAAATGACCACCGCTTACCTGGCACTTGAACAACCGTCAGAGTCGACTGCGAGGTGCAGAATGGTGGGCACGGGCTCGCGCGGAGCGTTAAGCCCGCGGCAGCGTCCCGCGCCCCCCCTCCCCCTTCCTTTTTAACCTTGGCCTTGTGTGATGCTAGCCCGGCAAGCAGATCGCGCGCCAGTATAGCTTCTAATCGTGGTTTGGACTATTATCATTATAATAGTTATTTAAATTCTAGGATGAATTTAAATAACTAATACAATGATAACCAAGGATAATTGCCGCCCCATTTATTGAACTTATTGCCTGACAAACGTTCACTACCTACCTAATCAAAATTTGTTTCATGATTAATCGTTGTCGGCTCTATTGCAGTGCAGTGCTTAGATCCATCATAGAAAGTGTATTTTATGAAATTAAGTTTATAAAAATATCGATATTCCCTGCTTTTTTAACCAATTTACAATTTGTAAGAAGTTTTTAATAAGTAGGTACCTACATACCTATTTTAGTCGTGAAGTCAAATCATTATTACAAAATGTCATAGATGGATACTAAAAGACCTCAAAGCTTCGGAAGTGTTTACGTAGCGTTCATTCAACGTACCTAATTACAGAATAATTATGTTATTGATGTTTTCCCTTAATTTAATAGTTTCATAACCTACTACATCTTCCATTTGAGAAGTCTAGATTTAGACCTAGATACTTTCCTACTTAGGACATGTATATTAGTATTTCACCACTTTGCTGAAACGCTACAGCCGATATCAATTTGATTTAATTTATACCTAAGTACCTACCTACTACCCAATAAAAAATATAAGTAGGTAGGTACGTAACATAAAATTCGATTTTAATAACATCATAAGTAATCGATCGATTACACACTATTACGTTACGCTCAAATCGTTATCATAGATTACAGGCGAAATATTTAAAATTAGAATGTTGTTGGTTCTTTTCGCGTCTGGACTAAGTCCAACTGTCCAACATCGTTTGCGTTGACGGTATCGCCAATCACGACGATGCCAATGTCAAGTTTATTATTTTTCACTTTCATTGCATAACTTTGGCATAGCAAACTAATTTGATGTCATTGTTTATTGATAAAACGGAATCAATAGACTTAATTTATTTAGTGTAACGCTTGACTATAAAAGTTATAGGTAGAACAACTTAGGTACTGTAAAATCAAGAGAAACATGACACATCACGGATTTTTTTTTAATACAATAAATATTTTATAAATCAATTTTAATAAAATAATTTTATTTCAATGTTGTTAAATTTCTAATGTCAATTTTAAGAGTTAAATGATTAATAAGTTAAAGTACCCTACATAATAAATATACCTACCTACATTTTTTTTTTATCATTCATGCATGATATTGAACTTATTTTTTTTAGTTTATGGCATTGAATAAAAGCCTTTTTTATTACATTTTTATCACGGAAATGTCAGATTCGAGATAAAAAAAGGTTCATTCAAACCATAAACTTCCAGAACTAGCTTCCGCGTGCAGTTTCACCTGCGAAACTTCCGTCCCCATGGGGACTTCATAGTTTTAAGCATTCCTTTTTAAATCGGACTAGAAGTTCCTGAGATTAGCGCGTTCAAGCATACAAACGAACAAACTCTCCTTAAGCTTTATACATATATTAGTATAGATAAGTATAGAAGGAAAATAATTTCGGAAATGGAAACAAAAATAAAACAAAGTTATTGATTAATTCGGGCAACAGCCAACAGACGGGTTGTATAACCCTCGAAGGTCAGTCCTTACCCTTGACACAGGATCGGGCGGTCGATTCGTTCACCTACTTTCAAGGAAACCATAAAACCGCCCTTATACATAACTGTATCACGTCATGTACAGCTGTTTGGCGTCTTGTAGGTCACTATAGTTATTTTTATTTGTAGTTTATCGATTTTATAACAACTTTATAAAAAAGGAGAACTGTTGTTTTTTTTTTATTTTTTTTATTCAAAAGTGAAATTGCGTTTGTCCTCAGTTTCGACTGATGGAAAGCGACAACGAAGACGAGTTGTTTGCGGGCGCTCATAGTACCTTTTTAGCCACGTTTGTTACTTCAACGAGCTTAAGCATCAAGACTCCTGCCTAGGGTAACCATCTCTTAAATTTGGCAACCCGGACAATAGGGCATCGGAAGGGTTTTTACAAACTGGGGAAAGGCATACCGAGTCATGTAAGTACCGAGAGTTCGAACCGAATTAATATTAGAAATGTGAAAATTTAAGTTTTTTTATGGCAATCTGCCGGCTTATACAGAAATTTCTGCCAGAGTCGTTATTACACACGGCTGAGTTTATCACTATAGCGATAGTTGCACAAAACCCCCTAAAATACTAAAAGTCATAATCCCTCAATCTCATCGCCAGCGATCGCCCTGAGCCGAGGTCCAAGCCCCACAGGGGGCATCCTCTTGCGCAGGTTGCTTAGTTTGTAGTTTTTAAACCATTTATTAATGTTGGAGCTCTGCTCGCCTTTATCCCCGGTGAAGTAGCAAAAGAAACGAGGCTAACTACGCAAGCCAATCCAAAAAAAAAAAACTTTACAGTCCTTGGCAAGCCAGGGTCGTTTGGGGATGTCATATTGTATTGTTAGCTAGTAACTGATAGAACACCTACTGCAGATGTACCTATGGCTTAAATCACCCCTTACGATACTGAAGGCAAGAAACGGGCTGGTCTATCTAATCAGAAAACCACGCATGTTTGGGCTAATAACTATTTATTCTCATCTCTAAATCGTACCAATAGTTACAAAAACTACGGCGAACTTTCTAGAACCTTGGCAATGATAACTCGGTGCGGCCTTGTAGAGTTCAAGCGGTAGTTTAAAGTCGTTCGCAGGTGATTTAATATTCTATTTCTAAAACGGTTCATGTCATTTAAGAGAATATGTTTGATGTGCCCTCAATCTGACCAATCAATATTAATTAATTAGACATGGTTATGTAAGTCCTTGTATATAAAGTATATTTGTTTTTATATAAAAAAAAACCGAATATATTATACGTTTTACGCATAATTTATGACGAGGTTTCAACAGGAATGGAAGCTTCACAATTACGCGGGCGAAACTGCGCAGTTGCGTTAGCGTTTTTCTGCTAGCGAACACTCCGTTGTAGTGGTATTTTGTCTAGGTCCTCTAACTTGCCAAGGTTTGTTAAGAGGCGGCCATCTTGGACGTAACAAGGGCTGGTGAAGCTAAATTTATAGTAGCTTGGGGTAAAGCCGTGTTGGGGTAAAAGCGTTTAGTTAAAATATTTAAGAAAGTAATCGTAATTTTGTTGTTTACAGTTTTTATTGATTTGAATTGAAAAGATAGATAGATAAACTCTTTATTGTACACTAATAAAAACAAGATCACAGAAAACTTACAAACTAATCGGTATACAGAGCATGTACAATTGGCGGCCTTATCACAAAATGTGATCTCTACCAGGCAACCGAGGAAGAAGTCAAACAAAGAAGTTTGAGAAAACTACATATTCTAATCGGCAAAGATTCAGGAACATGCTGTGTGTAGTTTAAGAATAACCTTGAAAAAACGGAATTACCCCAACCATGGATTTACCCGATGATACCGTATTTCGTTTATGACCCACCGGAGAAATAGTTATGCAACCTGTTTGAACTGTTAAAAACCATTTTAATCATCATCTCCCTGCCCTGCTCCCATTATTTGAGGTCGGCGCAATATGTTCTCCTCTTCCATTGTTACTTATTAGCCGTCTCTTCCATACTCTTTTACCTTTCTTGGACATGTCATCTTTCACACAGTGGACTGTGTGAAAGATGATCATCTATTTTTGGCCACCTATTGGAAAACAAATGTAATAAACTCGTTAATTAAATAGGTTTGGTGAATAGAACAGAGTTCAACGGAGTTTTAAGTGATTAATGTATACCTGTTGGCAAACTGAATAAATGGCTCGAAACAAGATTTCTATCTAGTACGCCTAATAGTAAATCTGTTTATATTGACTACCAGTCTTCGATCAAGTGTTGTATACTTGATCGAAGCTACTAGTATATATAATTGTATAGGTATATAGTATATAGCCAATTAAAGTTAATTTTATTGATTATTGTTGTGCTACTTAGCATAAACAAAGCATACCAACACAATGCTGTATTGGATCGACAAGTGCAAATACAGATGAACCTAGTTTAAGGACCAGCATCCACAAGAAATGTTAATCCACAAGAAATCTTAGTTATCTGAAATCAACCCCTTTATCACTTCACAGTAAATAAAAAAAATCAGATCATGAAAAAAGGTGACATAACAAGTTAACAAGGCCAAAAAGTAGCAACAACAGGACCGATATAAACATCAATGGTTTTATTATCGACTTGTTTAGTCTACACACACGTGCTATCGATCATAATCGTATAGATCTATGGGCTAAACATGTGAGTCCAATGATTTTGCGCTCACTCGTCTATGATTTAATAACTGTTGTGTTTTTAACGTCATAATATCTACGGGGTACGACTCACGTGACATAAAATGATTTATCATCATCATCATCATTATATCAACCTATAGGCGTCCTCAGCTGAACATTGGGCTCCCTCATTGATTTCCAGCAGGAAAGATTGCCAGCTGCCTGCATCCACTGGATACAGTGGTATTATACACATCGAAATGATCATTTTATACTAAAAATTATAATTTGCTGTACACAGTACACACTTTTTCAATTACATTATTACACATTAAAATTACTTCGAACCTGTGTTCGGCGAGCCCGTTCGTACAACGTAGATTAATTTTTAATGCAAAGCACTAGGTGCTTATTTTGTCATTTAAATTTTCAAATAATATAGATATACTAACAGCGCCTCGCAGTTTTACCCGCGCTACTCTGCTCCAGTGGGTCGGAGCGTGATGTTTTGTACCCTATATGTTGTACCCTATATCCAGCGTATATACTATCCTTATGCAAAATTTCAGCCAATTCCGTTCAGTAGTTTTGGCACTAAAGAGTCACAAACATCCATCCATCCATCCATACTTACAAACTTTCGCGATTATAATATTAGTAGGATAGATGAAAATGTGTAAATATTAAAATAGACATTTACAATTTTAATGTTATGTTTTGATATGATGATGGCAAATTGTCTTGCTAATTATTAGCAACGATTCAACATCACGCGGTATTGTCTGCATAAGTGTTTACGCAAACACAGATATACTATTTCTATATTCGTTTTGAGACACGGGAAATTCCTGACCACCAGTTTCCTGAATTCGGGGTCGTTCTTCGATTATTCGCGACAGAAAAATTCTAGTTATTTACACATATTTTAGGTCCGATTCTGCGACCACGATAGTTACGGTCGCCCACCTTATTGCTAGACCAACGAGGAGGATAATATAAGGTGTAACTTCGGTCTATCTATTTTTCTATTTCAACTACCAATCCACTTTTCGTTTAGATAAGCGATTCTTAAAGTAGTACTACAGGTGGACCCCGAGGGGTCGACGGGGGTTTACGACAGCTTAAAAAAAACGGCTTCACAAGTTGAAAATGCGTACATAATATGAGTGAAATAAAATAACAGAGGTTCAACCGAAACCAGTAAACTTTTTAAAGTCTACTACAAAAAAAGTCTGGGTGGTTTAGTAGATTGACTACTATCTACCGAGAATTGTAAAGTTCATTTGAACAAAGATTCGACAAACCATTGTATAATTGAACATAATCGATTTCTCCTTGTTACATAACACAAGCTCCCCAACCTTGCCCTATTTCCGTCACGGTCGGCCAATGTCATGGAGGGAAATTTGTGGATGACGTCATTCGTGTTTACGGTAACTCCAGATGTCAGAGAGAGATTTTAGAGATGTATATAAAGTTTTTGTTTGAATGGATGATGGAATTATAAAGATAATGCCTGTTGCTTATAGAATTCTAGAACTAAGAAGTAATAAGGATGAATGTATTTTATACTTCAGAAGCATTTGGTCTTATGTGCGAATTTATGATAAATGCACATAGGTACGACGTATGTTTCTGACTTATAATGACACATACGACCTTATGCTTCTGAGCCCTAGAATTGTAACGCTAAACATGGGCCTCCTTTTAACAGACCTTGGCAAGCCACGGTCGTTGAGGGATATTGCCATAATCACCACACTTGGCAGGATTAGTGATCGCAGTA
Organism: Nycteola revayana; assembly: GCA_947037095.2. Classification (NCBI taxonomy): domain Eukaryota; kingdom Metazoa; phylum Arthropoda; class Insecta; order Lepidoptera; family Nolidae; genus Nycteola; species Nycteola revayana. The sequence goes on from OX344843.2 coordinate 21,489,801, forward strand.
AGAAGGTAAGTAACCTTCAGTTAATAGATGCTGCTGCTTATCTATCAGCTGTCCCTTAGTCGATTCTTACGATACCCATAGGATGATATACCAAACGGCGAATAGAATTAATTATAACAGTAAAGAATAGATCTTGGATAAGTTTAGGGTTTACTCCTTTTTTGCCGCGGCCATTGACCCTTTTATGTGGGTGTCACCAAAATTAATGACATGTGCTCCCACATGGTCACTGGGTTTGAACAAATGATTAGAATTTGAAAAAAGCTCGGAGCTAGGTATATTATTGTTATTGCGGTACTCAGTTTCTAAAACGCTGATCAACGTTGAAATTAAGTAATCAGCTGATATATCTTTTGATAAGTGACAAGTTAGGTTTTAAACACATGATTAGCTAAATTGATTTTTGAAAGCATACATTTCTATAAAGTCCAATACCGGCAATATTACACAAAAAAACAGGTTGAAGTTTCAGCAGTTTTTTTAAGCTTTTAAGCCTTAACGTCAGTAAACTGGAATCCTAAGATTTCCTTCGCAAGCTGAAGCCTTATATGGATTAATAATTGGTCTAGACATTAGATTACTTTAGTTTTATAGCTTGGTTTTATACTACCTACAGCGCACAGGACGTGAATAATTATACATCGAGTAATTAACCTATGGGACTCAATACCGCTAATTTAAGTACCTACCTAATGTGAAAATCATTTTACTTCTGATTTTCATAATTCTTATACAAAGAGGTTTGAGGTTCTATCGATGAGATTCCCTTGCGATTGTTACTGTAGCATATGGGACTGGCTGATCGGCTGTATACCGAAAGCCTTTGCCATCATTCAAATATAGAACATGCATGTCCTTCAATTGTTTAATGATGTTAAGTGATGATAATAAAATTAAAGATGTTGTACTTATGACCTTTGTCTGCATCATTACTATCCCTATAATATAAAAGTGACAAATTTAGTATTATGTTAAGACTTTCCCAAAATAGGTATCTACAACGCTGGGTAAGAAAATTGTGACGGGAGCAATGAAAAAACGTTTGGAATCACACTAATTAAGAAATATTAGGAATGAATTAAATTTCAATAGTTATGATACACATCAGTGAAAGGACCTTTAGCCTAATTACCGGAATACCAAATGCTTAAAAAATTTCTACCAACATGCGATACTCGTAGGTAAAATAGCAGAATTGGAGTCCTGTTTGATAATATCCCAGCAAAGTTAATGTAGGCTCTTAGGATAAAAATAAACGAGATAATCGGTATACCGACAACTGAAGCCTAGTTTTTATACTTGGGTATCTTATCAGGTTCATTGAAGTAATTAATTTTAAATGAAGGGTACAGGTAAAGAACAGGGAATATTCTAATATGGAACTCAATTAAATTCTTATGTGTTTACATAGGTCTTATGGTTAGCACAGTATCAACACAAACCCTGTTAGGGCACAGTAAGTATAATTTAAATGTTTAACTTATACAACTAAACTTAACTAACGATAATAATATATTGTTATAGTTATACAATTAATTATTGCGAAGAATTCCTTTATTTATTTTAATTAGATTATCGTTTAGGCCATAAACAAAAGTTATTTTTGGCGGCAGTTGTTTTTTTAAGTTTGTGTGACTGGGAACTACCATAGATAAAAAATTGTTTTTAATAGAAAGATAAAATAAAGTCGTGAAATTATTATTTTTTACGTATCGATTGGTTGGATACCTATTATTTGTTGAAGGATTTTTATTTGGTGAAAATTGAAAGAAAAATTGTTAAATTTTATGAATAGAAAATAATTTTAAATTACATTTGTTATCGGTTCGCTTTTTTTAATACAAGATTACTAGCAGAGTTTTGCAGTCTACAAGTATTTTTGTTAACCCCCGGTGCTAAGCTAAAATGCTTGTGTTACGAATCGGATCGTACGGAAGTGCAATGGGTGGGGATCGAACCGGCGACCACATGATTACAACTCCGACGCCTTAGCCATTGGGCTACAGCCGCTTCGATTTCTGCTCCTGACAATTTTGTTTTTGTAAAGTCAAAGATTTGTCTTCGGGTCTGGTTGGTTAAAGGACTACCCTCCATGCTTTGAAAAGCGCATTAACCCGATGCTCCCAACCATTCAATTATGAGTATTACTACTAAGAATGGAAAATTTATGTAATTGTTTTCGCGAACATCTGATACTGATTGTGTAAACAGGCACATGAATTTCACGAGTTAGGGAGTAGGTATCTAAGATTGTATTGAAGAATTGACAATTATTCAGCTCGAGCTATGAGTCATAGCGTCTTATCACCTTTATCATTGATATTGATATCGTAAGTGCGAACATGATTGTCAAATTATGACGTAACTATTGCTTGTAAAAGTTACAAAATAACGTTTATTGTAGGCCAGTATGAGCATTGTATTTTATAATAAACTAGATGTGCTTTGTCCGCCTGAAATAGTGACTTTGAGAAGCTGTTTTAATTATTTAGGCTAATTCGCACTTATAAATATTACTAAGAATATTATGTATATTACTAAAGATATTATCTAATCAACAGTCTAAAATATATGTTTGAAGTTTGTAGCTTAAAACATGACGATATTTCCATACAATTTTCAGTTCACTAACAATGGCTTACAACATGCCCGTGACTCGCAAAGCAACTACAAAGGATCTGGAGTCAAAACTCGACCGGGCTCTTCAACAATTAAAGATGACCACTGAGGAGTATGAAAACCTTCAGAAGATACATGTCGAAAATGAAGAAGAGGCCCTTAAGATAATAACTGATAATACATCCCTGAAAAAACAACTGTCTACCCTGTATGGTCAGTTCATGGAGGCATGTAATGAGCGAGATGACTTGGTTACAAAAGTCTAGTCATATGATGATTGTATGGGCACTTATGGGTAGGCCTTGGATCGCATCACTGATCTGGAATACAGCCTGTCAATGGCTAATGTTCAAATTTTAAAACTCCAATCACAACTGGAATCACGGAGCAGTGATGCGACTCGGGATCTGTTCTCGGAGCTCATTGAGACGGTACCAAGTGATATTATTGTTCATTCTAGTTCATCTGCCTCTATGACCAGCCAGAAAAAAATTACAAATATTTAAAATTAAGTAAGTTAATGAAAAAGCTAAAAAAGTCATACAATCATTGTAAAAGGTATAATTACAACTTCATTTTTAAACTCATTAGTGAGCGTAGACAATTATTACTGGACTTAGATATCTGTAGCAATCAGCAATGTAAATCTCAGTTAAAATATGATATGAACTCTAAGAAAATGCAGTCGAAAATAGAAAACCTGAGTAACCTTGTATCCTCATTACAAAAGAAATATGAGGATTCACAGGAACAAATACAAGAGCATATTCTAGCTGCAAATGAACTTATCAAGTTAGTTAGCAATGATGACTGTGAAAGGTGCATGACATTACAAAAACAAGCATCCACAAGTACATCAGTCTCTAGTTCACGGCTGTCAATAACTTGTAGCAAACAGGGCTTTCCACAATTAGTTCTAAATGATCCTAGCAATCCATCAAAAGCCAACCATATAAATAATTTAAATACATCATTAGATTGTTACTGTGAAGTGGCCAGTATTAACAATGTCAATGTTAATGGATTAGGAATAAAAAGTTGCAGTATTATTTCTTTAATCTAGGCCAAAATCTAGGTAGTTTAATTAATCCATACTCCCAACATGATATATTAAACATATTATGTTCCCCCGGTGCTCCCCGGTTATTTACAATGAATGTATTGACACTGGTACTTTTCCAGATTTAATGAAATGTAGCAAGATAATACCTCTGTTCAAATCAGGGTCTAAGGATGATCCCACAAATTTTCGCCCTATATCAATCTTACCCGCTTTTAGTAAAATGTTTGAAAAACTTATACTCAAGCAGCTTCTTAGGCACTTCAATTTTAACAACCTCTTGCACAGTAACCAGTTTGGTTTTACGAAAGGGCGTTCTACAACTGACGCTGGGGTTTCATTAATAAAACATATATTTGATGCGTGGGAGCAATCGAAAAATGCTATTGGGGTATTCTGCGACCTTTCAAAAGCATTTGATTGTGTTCACCATGATACGCTTTTATTAAAACTACAGCACTATGGCATAGGGGGAGTAGCACTTGACGTATTGACCTCTTACCTTTATCAAAGAGTTCAATGTGTCGATGCAGGTGGAGTTAAGTCCCAGGACCTACCTGTTAAATTAGGCGTTCCGCAAGGGTCCATTCTGGGTCCCTTTTTGTTCTTAGTTTATATTAATGATTTGCCGTACTATTTGGAAAATATTTGTGTTGTAGTACTTTTTGCCGATGACACTTCTCTTATTTTTAAGGTGAATCGAAATAAAAATGACTTTCCCGAAATAAATAATGCTCTCGCTATGTTGACCAAATGGTTTACGGTTAATAATTTGGTGCTTAACACTAAGAAAACAAAGTGTGTAAAATTTACCACTCCCAATGTCACAAATATTGGACCCGATCTTGTAATAAATAATGAGGTTTTAGAGACTGTAAAATCCACAGTGTTTCTGGGTGTAACATTAGATGAAAAATTGCAATGGAGTCCTCACATATCCTGCCTAGCTGGGAAATTAAGCTCCACTGCTTATGCTATTAGAAAAATAAGACAATTAACTAATGTTAACACCGCTCGTCTGGTGTATTTCAGTTATTTTCATAGCATCATGTCTTATGGAATTTTGCTTTGGGGTAAGACATTCAAAGTATTTTTATATTACAAAAGCGAGCGGTGAGATCTATTTACCAGCTGGGCTCGAGGTTCTCCCTAAGAGATTTTTTCAAGAGTGTAGACATATTAACAGTTCCTTCTCAGTACATATATGCTAATATTCTTTATGTTCAATAGAATATAAATCTATTTCAAAAGAGAAGCGATATTCATAAATTAAATACTAGTAATAATCATAAGTTATTTGCTGAAAATCATCGTTTACATAGAGTGCATTCTTCCTTTGTGGGGTTAGCGATCCGTATTTATAATAAAATTCCTAAGGAATTTCAGGAATTTTCTCAAATTAAATTCAAATTAGCAATAAAGAAATGCTTAATCAAAAAAGCTTATTATACAATAAATGATTATTTAAATGATAATGATGCCTGGTCGCTGGGCTAACCAAGATGACCGTACAATGTGTTATTGGGTCTCTTTGCTAGTTTTACTTACATACATACTTTATATTGTTTTTATGTATTTTCTGACATTTGTGTTTTTCTGTTTTTGTATAACTTATTGCTTTATATTGTTTTATTTTTTTATCCTAATTTGTAACGTACTTGACATTGTAAACTGAAACGATATAACATAAAAACGTGCTAAATGAAGGTCAACCTGGCAATAAATTAATTGATACGTGCTCCTAGCTGTAAGATCGTCATGCTCCCAATGAATGTCATGGCTTGCGGTGGCGGTGTGGGGCGGGTCGTCTCCTTCCCTCTAATATGGCGAGGGAGGCGATGGCTGCGTCACACGTCATACTCGTGAACGGGTGCTGCTTGCGGTGGCTGGTCGGCTTGTCGCTGGAGTTATTTGTTTTATTTGCTTTTGTTTAATTTTGTTTGCATTGTTGTCGTCTTGGTTGATCTCGTATAGCTTGTTTAATCTTGTAAATGTGGGTGGGTGCAATTGCCGTTGGTTTCTTATTTTAGTATGCAAGAGGTTTTCCTATTAGCTTGAGTAGAATAAATTATTATATTACAATTTAGTCAGTAACGGTTTTGAGCATGCACTAGCCCACATCCTCTTAAAAAATAAATAATTAAATGTAATAAATAATGAATATAAAAAAAAGAAGATAAATCAAGTAAAAGAAGACGGAAAAAAAGAAAACCGGAGTTTCTTTCTGAGTTTCTTCTCCGGGCCGTCCACTTAGGTAGCTAGAGAAACCTGTAGGAGCCTAGCCTAGCTAAGGCTAGGCTCCTCGCCGGACAGACCGAGGACCGCGTTGGCCCCCTGTCCCAATCCGATGATCCAGTGCCTGTAGTCCGTGCCAGTGATCACTCCCTCTTTTTTATATTATTATTGTTACAGTAATATTTCTCATAGCATTAGCGATGCCCTGAGCCGTGGTCCTAGCCCATTAAGGGTGCCCTCAGGCGCGTGTCGCTTATACGTAAAAATATTGTTTAAAGACGTGCCTCTTTCTATAGAGCTAAATTATATTAAGATTTTGATTAAAGATGTAATTATTGTTGTAACTATACATATGACGTGACGCTGGACTGACAGACAAGTCATTAGCTAATCCGCAAAAGACTTTAGTTGCGATATTTTTGTATTTAATTATATTTAATTGTGTATAACTGACAAGTGCAAGTGTATGTAAATACCTAAGTGCTGAATAAATATCGTTTAATTCGTTTTAATTCAATCTTAATCCCACTCTTTCAACCCCACTTTTCGCTATAAAAAGTAACTTCTTTCACAGGTTCCACACTATCTGTGTGCTAAATTTAATTTAAATCGCTTTAGTAGTTTTGGCGAATAGGTCGACAGAGACAGAGAGTTACTTTCGCATTTATAATATTAGTAAGGATATTTTCACAAGATATAAATATGAAAAAAATCTATAGGTATATAGCGAAATCAGTAGATATACAGTAGCCGCACAAAATACAAGGAGATGAGTAGCGCCATCTAGCACCTAGCATCCGAACTAACCTGTATCGCGCAATCAAAGTTCGCAAGCCAATTTAAACAGTAACAAATGGCCGATGGCTGCCGAGCATCCCTTATACCCGTCAAAGATCTTCATTTTTAGTGGAGAAACTCTACCAACTGTTTTCCTCTACATGTACTTATATTATAAATAGCAAAGGTTTGTATTTTGGTATGTATGATTGTAACGTAAGCTACTTTATCCAGGAATTTAAGGGCCTACGCAGACCGGGACGGCATGGCAAGGGATTTTAATTTTTACTAATGGACATTCAACCGTACTGTTACAGAAATACGACATAAATTGCTATGCTTTAAAATGATGCCGTGGCATTGAAAGAGATTTTATCGCACGGCATTAAAAGACGCGCCACAGGCTCCCGTGGCGGGATGCCGTGGCATAGGTACTGCGGTAGGCAACGGCATGCCACGGACTCCGGCGCTCGTAGTGATATACTGCGGGGTGCAGCCCGTTTGCGTCCACTGCTGAACATGGGCCTCCTTTTAAAAACCTTAACATGCACTTGGTCGTTGAGTGATATTGCCATAATCAACACGCTTGGCAGGCAGAGGCAGAGGTGATCGCAGTATGGTGGTAGCTTTGAGCTGATTGATGCTGCTGCCCATTCATCAGCTGTATATCCCTTGAGACAAGGGGTCTGTACTAAGCCGGAAACCACATTGCAGGTGTAACATAGGCTATATTTAATGATGAATTTCCCACGGGAATGGCAGCTACGCGGGAAGCTAGTTATTAATAAATTTACGGTTGTATTTTCTACATTAGGTACTATGGTGTCATTGAATATCATCATACAGCCCATATTTGCAAACATAACACTTGAATAAAGGCTGCGTCCCACTATTTTACATTTGTGATCATCGTCGGTCGTCATTGGATTTTATAACGTTCATATTTGAACACATTCTTCTCCGCCCTCTTTAAGTTAGGTTAGCCCCAAGCGTGCGTTTGTGCTACATGCAGAAGACGGCGGGGGTGGTGGGTGAAAGGGAGCATGGTGCTCGCATCGTTCACATGCTCAAAGAACGCGCAAGCCCAAGGTGGGGTAAGCCTAAAAACACTTTTGCTATAGCCACGCTAGATTGGTAGGTTGGTAGCACAGTAGCACAAGAAAACCGCAAAATTGGTTTTGTAAGTATCTCAATTTTATGCTTAATCCTTTGCCAGGCATGTTTTGTTATGTTTAAAATTGTTGAACTTTGAACTTTATTACAAGCCTGTAAAATTTAAAATATTATGGTAGTCGTTGTGTGTTACCTGGCTGTCTAATAAAATGATCTTATTCATATGATTGTTGTATTTTTGTTTATAATTATTTTTACTATTATGCGGACCTTCAACGAACATACCTACATATATACATAGTCATTTTTATATCCTAAATCATATCTTGTTTGGACAGCCTTAATTGTCACATTAAGTTTGCAGCAAATTTTATCCATTACATGATCTCGAAAGGGAAGACTTATACTTTTAATTGATTATGCGGGTAGCTGTAAATAATATTTTATTGAAAACATAGACCGGTTTGATTTATTATATTGTTTATTTGAGTGAAAGCCAAGTAAGGCGGTGGACACTTCTACAAGCTAATTATAACTTCACAGTGCACACCCACGAATACCATGTCGAAGAATGTGTTCTAAAAATAATGTGAAAAGTGCATTGGGAAATGTGATGTTTACTTTTCGGACGGCCATTTATGTAGTCAGTCCTAGGGTTTTTGGTACTTGACCGGGTATATGAAAATGCGATGATTTAACAGAATTTTGTGTTAAATTCAACATGTGTTTCAGAGTCTGCTTGGTTAAAGGACTACTGTGCCTCATAAAGCACGTTAAGCCGTTGGTTTCGATTGTTAGATACATCATATGATACATCATCTATATCAATTGTATACCAAAAAACGGACAACAGTTTCCCTGTAAATTACCCGCCTGCCAAGCGTGGTGACTAAGATAAAAAGCCGCCTTCGGGAGGAAGCCTATGTTCACGCTATACGAGCTGGTGAGTGGTGATGATGATTGTGAAGAGGAACGCTTTGATTGTTTGTTTGCATTGAATAGGCTCCGAAACAACTGGACCGATTTTCAATTTTTTTTTGCCTACTTTATCCCGTAGTTACACGGGAATTTATCTACACTAATATTATAAAGAGGAAAACTTTCCACGAGTAACATAGGCTAAATTTTATTTTGAAAAAAATAGGGTTCTAGCTAATAAGGTTGAAGATAAAATGTAGCATAGTGCTATTTCGCCCTTTACTACTTATTTTATGACGAATGAAATTACACCTTATTATCAAGTCACTTACTACACCGCCGATATTACATAATTGTTGCTACATTAAGCATTTTTTTTTCTTTTTGACAATGTTTTTAACGTTGCGGAGAATCGGTAACACCATCCATTTACTCTGTTATGTGTAGGTACTTAGTTTTTCTCAAGTAAAATATGAACATGGCAACTTCCATGGTTTAGCGATTTAAGTTTCGATTCCACGCCGAAAAAAAACGGGAAGTAGCGTTTATCTGTGTATATATCTACCTACTATACTGAACCGAAATCCTTTGAACATGCCGATCTGAGTATGTTTCGCCGCATCGTCTCGATGAGTCCGCGCTGAAACCGGTAGTAGATTACCCCGCTGAGTTTGTTTCGCCGGGTCTTTTCATTTGGGACGTATTGGTTCCGGTGGTAGGACAGTATCGCGTCCGTCGATAATAGATATTAGGTTTACGTGAATAACAACAAACCCGCCATGCAAGCGTGGTAACGATAAACTATGCAGTACCTAAGTACTAGTTATTTTATGTCTTACCAATGAATTAAGGATCGTACGGCAAGCACGACAGCTACAAATAGACACAAAACCACATAGATTCTTAACCACTTTCTAGAAATTACTTTCAGTAATTTTATCACCATGATGTATACTTCGGGAACGTTCTAATCGGTCACTCCGATATGATAACTGCATTTATCATTGGACTCTTGGTTACACTTCACTTATCTGATATTGGATTATCGGATATTAAGTCACCTTCATTTTTTCTGTATTTGTCCTTATTTTTTGCGTTTGTATAGCTGTTTCAGAGTACACACAAGAATTGTCTTTATTATTAACTGCATTTTGTACTTGTATAATGTGAAGTAATGTGAATATCTACTGCACGGTAAGTAGTAAACCTACTGTTCATACATGCTCGCTTACATTTGCATAACACTTTTACTTACGTTATGTGTAACGAATAAAATGCTGTAATATTGTGTTCTGTGTAAATACGTAGCTCTTGTGCACGCAAGAATAAAGTTTATATTTGTATTTTTTTGTAGACAATCACGAGGCTTTTGCTACTTCACCGGGCATAAAGGCGAGCAGAGCCCAATACTATGAAATGGTTTATAACCTTCAAAATAGGGGGTCTTGGACTTCGGCGCAGGGCAGTTGCTGACGGAGGGATTGAGGGATTATGACTGTTTTTTATGAGCATTTTGCAACTGTCCCTCTACGTTTGAGTTCGCGCGCCATCGGACAATAATTTTTAATGACCACTCCCGCTCTAGGTAAACAAATCTAGAATACAGAAATAGAATAATACAGAAGAAAAGACGTCAACTACCTCGAAAAGCTCATCGTGACCGGCAAAGCAGATGGGAAAAGGCCTCGTGGACCGCTCTTGATTCTACAGTTCACAACCCCCTCCACATCGCCGGAGACAGAAACAGATGGAGAAAGATCAAACGAGTGAAAGTGATTCGAAAGGGTGGTCACAACCCTAGCATTGAGGAATACGACGCAACGAAGAGGCAAGAAAGATTTACTTAATAGACATTACAAAGTAAATTAGCCAAGTAACATTAATAACAATGAACGGAAGAACTTAAAATACTTTATTAATTATTTAGAGGTGGTGTGTCCTTCTGTTAAAACTGTTACTAAGTGTATAAAACAACCCACTTCTAAGAATTCATAATCTTCGCTTATCTGCTTACACATTTAGTTGTATGATGCAATCTAGAGAGTAAATTGTCCAAACCTGACAACTAATCTAGATCCTAAAATGATATCACTGTCTTATCATGATCCAAGTGTTTGCAAAATAATCCAACCCACTTAGTTATGATAGGTCATGTTAAGATTTCGCAATATTTCACACATCTACATCTTATGACAAAAGCCAAACGCCATTAAAAAAAAATGAGGCAATTTTTCTCCTAACATTCATACGAATCAGTGTAAAGCTCATTGGCTAAGTCAAGGTCCAAGTCCCACAGAGGTGGCCTATAATTGGTGGCGCAGGTTATTTAGATTGTAGTTTTTGGACCATGAGGCTGAAATAGTAAAAGCAACGTGGCTAACGTAATAGGCTAGTTGACTCATATCAAATTATGTTACAAAGAAACCTACATAATAATAATCTCAGTTCATAGAACTGGAAGAAGGCTGTAATAAATTGAATTATCTTTTTTTTTTAGTCTATGTCGATAATCATTAAAAACGCTATCAGCCATTTTGAGACTCCATTTTTGTGACTCACATTGCTAGTAGGTAAAACAGATTTATAATTTAGCTACTATGGCAACAGCCTAAACCAAGTTCAAGGTTTATTTTATTTTATGTAAGTAAGTAAATAAATCCCTTCTATTTCCTTCTAATATTTATTTATTCCACGAATACTTACGAATTCATGGCTCATGGTGATAGTTATTTCTGAGAAGTAGACTTCTACAGGTGTTGTGAACTAACACGGAAGGTGTTCGATTGCCACCCGGGACAACCATTTGTGTGACAGATTGTTGAGTATGGGTTTGCATTTTTTTACTTTTTTTTAAAAAGACAACTCCCACACTACTGAAATTCATTTCTGGGTCGCAAGGGACTTAACAAACTCAAAATTCACGGACTCAGAGTGCACTCAGACTCAGAACAACTATTCGTGGTTAACACAAATAATAATTGTCCCGGCTGGGCGCTTTTTTATAAGATTTCATTGGGTGACGTTATCTTTAGGCCATTTTCGGAGGTACAGGAGTTAGTCACGATGCTTTTTCTACTTCAAAAGGCATAGCAATCTATAAGTAAAAGTAAAAAACTAATCATATTTCTCATGCAAATGGACTCGTAAAACATTACACTTAAATATTATATATACATATGTACAGTTTAATTTAACACAAACAGAACCTGCACCGGTAAGTCGCTGACAATGTTACAAAAAGTGCAATTTTCAACATAACTGCACCATTGTTGGACCGCGTATTAAAACGGGCGGAGGGCGTAACCGAGATGAATACGAGCAATATCCGGCCTCGCCTTGCCATGTTCACATGTTGCAGGGTACACGAACTAATATAACAACACTATAAATTACTAGGAAAAAATCAACTTTAAAAATTGTGTTTTGGACTGGTTTGGACACATGAATTGTGAACAGGAAAACGTGCAGCTGGTGTGTTGATTGCGTGTATAGTTTATGACAGTTTTGGAGTTCAAACTTTACATCTGATTCTAGCAGATTGCTATAGAGATAAAATATGAAATTTTATTTTATTATAATGTTGTTTGTTTTTCCTTCTCAGCGCCCATAATTTTGATGGGTATATTATACGTCTGTCCAATAATAGACCATCACCACCATAGATCGAAATATTGTGATTTTCAAAAAAATATGAACTTATTTCATCATCATCAGCTCGTAAAATATTCATCAGTAAAATTTTTACTGCTGAATATAGGCTTCGATCGAAGGGGATTTCACCATAGTCAGTCGACCGCATCATCATGTACTTACACCTGTAACAGTTGCTGCCTGGTCCCTTGTTATAGACAATGCCTTGACATTCCTGACCAACGGCTTAACATGTTTCCGTCTCGGAGGGAAGTCCAAACTGATTGCCTATATCTTCCTAATTTCAACTATAGTACCTAAATTCCAGAATGTTTTATTATATCCAATTTAAAACACGACAGGTAACATAAATGCTACGCAAAATATGCTCGCTATTATGCGAGTTACGCCAATTTGTGTGGTCTAAAACCAGACAAAGATTCAACGGTAGAACAAGAAGAAGAATGGAAACTAGATAGTCCTGGATACTTCTGCATATAACCAGTCTGTATTTGTTTGTAAATAGATAGTTATTCCGGCTGTGCTTATCTTTCGGACGGACATTATGTAGTTAGCCACGAGTCTTTTGCTACATCACCGGTTATAAAGGCGAGCAGAGCTCCAACCTAGATAAATGGTTTAAACACTACAAACTAAGCAACCTGCGCAAGAGGGCGTGCCCTGTGGGAATTGGGCCTCGGCTCAGGGCGGTCGCTGACGGGGAGATTGAGGGATTATGGCTTTTAGTTTCTTTAGGGGAGTTTTGTGCAACTGTCGCTCTACTTTACAGTTCGCGGGCCTCTCGGACTTCGGGTCTAGGAGAGCATCGGAAGGTTCTTACCAACTAAGGGTCGGGAGGGCGAGATAAAGTACCCCATGACACAGTTTTCATACACTATCTGTATTTAATTTAGTTTGGATGTCCATTCATCCATTCCATACATTCTCAAAATCTTTTGCATTTATAAAGTTTGTTCCTGCAGGGATAAAATCATTATGCATCCTATCGGTATAGTCGCAAAATAATATAAGTAGTTACCTTCATCAAATTGGATAAAATTTATTGAACATTGACAAAGTTAATTTTGGAATAGGTAAATACTAAAAAATAACACAGAAAATTTGTTTTAGAAGTTTAATAATAATGTAAAGTAACCAATTTGAGACATCAGAAGCAAAGAACGGATGTACTACCTATTTTCTTAAGCAGCATTGGTCGTAAGTGCCATTTTACGATAACGACACATAGGTACGACGAATGTTTCTGACGTATAATGGCACATTAGACCTTATAATTCTGAGCTCTAGATATCTATTAACACACTAAATTCCGTATGCAAGAACAAGACTTGAGATTATGAGCTTACTTGGGAATGTCAGTTGTCACTTTGATGATTTCTATTATCATTATTTATCATAGCAATAGAGATCACGACAATGAGACACTTATCCAAGTAAATACCTACATATAGCCAAGTATTGTTCTTGCATACTATTGATGTAGATACCTATATTAAGAATAGGCTATGTGTGACTTATCTTCTGTGCCGGCGTTATTCTGCTTCATCCATCAAAGAGAGGTCTGTAACATATTAAAGAACGTCATTATAAGCGTTATGATTTTTTTTTAAAGATCACTAGCAGAATTTTTCATTCTACTAGTACTCTTGTTAACCCCTCGTGCTAAGCTAAAATTGCTTGTGTTACTAGTGGGTTCACGTCGGTAGTGCAATGGGTGGGGTTCGAACCGGCGACCTCAAGATCACAAGTCCGTCGCACTTGCCATTGGGCTGCGGCCGCTATTTTGTTTAGGTACTTTTATCTTAAGTTAAACTCAAGGGAAATACGAAGGCGGACGTTCCACATTCAAATCGAGGACGTTTTTAAAAAAGGCCAGGTTAAAAGTACCCTAAACCGAAGGAAATGCATGAGGAGATTAATGAATGTAGAAGAGGCAAAAGTGGTATATCTAGATCGAAGCAAGTGGAAGGAAGTAAGTGGTCTCTGCCTAACCATATGGGAAAGAGGCGTGAATGTATGTATGTTAAGTTCAACAATCTACCTACGCAAGATGTATAATATTGCATAACACAACGTGAAATTATGTATAGAATACTCCTGCACTTAATACCTACTTTTTCACGGGGAATTTACACACTTAAACTCAGAACAACTATCTTCATCATCAGCCCGTATGACGTTTACTGCTGAACTAGGGCCTCCTCCCGAGGGAGGGTTTTGCCTTAGTCATCACGCTTGGCAGGCGGGTTGGTGACCGCAGTATGATGCTGTACCATACAAGGAAACGCTGCTGCCCGTTCCTTGATATACGATTATTATAGATGATGTTATACAATCGGGACCAACGGCTTAACGTGCTTTCCGAGACACGGAGGGTCCCTTAACCAACCAGACCCGGAAATAAATCTTAGAATTCACACAATATTTCCAGTCCGGCGTGGGGATCGAACACACGACCTCCAAGATTTAAAGCGAGCCAAATACCGCTACGCTACGGGAACAACTATCTTAGGTTCACACAAATAGGTATGTTAAGTCAGTTGGGAATCGAACCCAGATCGCCAGGTCCTAATAATTACTACTGTAATCACTGAGCTATCATTGTAGTCCTAGTTATCTTTGTTGGGTACGAAACCAAACTATTTTTACAAACAGCTGAATGTCAAACAATCAAACTGATTCTAGTTGAGTTTACATGCAATAACAATGCAATGATTGCTCTGTTTATCGTCCTCGTAGTAATAATTACTTGGCAACATTTCAGGATACTGTTAGATTTAGAAATTATACGTATTATTGGCATGTGTACGTATTGGCACATGACCTGCACAAGAGATTTAGTATGATGCTTAAAATGTCTAACGATAGTAACGATACAAGTTATCGTCAGACGTTTTAGGAGATAGAAACTGCATAATATATTAAACTAGCTGCGCCCCGATGTTTTACCCGCGTCACTCGGCTCCAGTGGGTCGGAGAATGATATTTTGCAGCTCATAAACTATCCGCGTGTAAACTTTCAGCCAAATCCATTCAGTAGTTTTTGCGTGAAAGAGAACATAACAAAACTTTCGAGTTTATAATATTAGCAGGACTGAAGCCAAGATAAGGAGCGTCCCGTTCTGTTGGAAACCTTGACCTTTAAACTATAGCCTACGACACTCACTAATGATGTGGCTTTCTATTGATGCAATTTTTTTCAAAATTAGTTCAGTAGATCTAGAAATTTCCCTCTACAACCTAACAAACAATTCACCACTTTATAATATTAGTAAATATTAATAACATTTAATTTACCTCATACTTGTTTCTTTTAAACAACTATTTACAAGTTGAAGGGGTAAATTCAAATCTATTCTATACGTCTTTAGGTAAACAAGGTGTAACGGAAAGGGTACCTATATACATAGAAAGAGCAAGGCTTTTTTGGATGATAACAAACGATATGGCAAGGGTTATTTAATCCTCTCTCTACAAGTCCGGAAGTAATGATTTTTTTAAATTCATAGATACCAGAAACCAAGCTTTTCAAATTGAAATAAATACATCACTAGCACTCAATCAGCTGATCGATGCCAACGAACTATTTGCAAGTAAAAATAGACCTCTTACTCCTGGTATTTCTGAATAAAGGGAATTAAGGAAACATATGAAACCGAGAATTTTGTATCAATTCTTGGAGTATTTTATTTTGAATTGAAACCCTTATATTATATTAATTTAAATTTGCGCAGTAGCGTTCGAGTCGACGACATCACCCTGATGATGCTCCGCGGAGGAGCGAAACATGCATCGGGTCTTCGGCTGGTGATTGTATTTTTGGATGATGCTACTATCTCTCCTGCATATTGGGCATAGTTTTTGCGAGCGGGAGGGCGGTGCAAAAATTGCATAACAGCGTATAGACACATTTTTTTTGCGGAATTAACACTTTTTAATTTTTTGTCTTTTTAATTGACTAAATTAAAAATCGATTCTGTAAGTGATTAAGTCTTCTATTCTGGTAATAATAGTAGGTACTGTAATGCCTACGCGGGTACACAGCTCAGCAGGGCTCACTGCTGTTGGTCCTCGAAGAGGGTGTGTGAGGGGTACGATCACTCTTTTATAAATGAAAGATGGTAAACTTTATAATATATGTTTGCTCTCCCGGATTGCCTAGGTTATTTGAAAACCACTTTATAGACAATAGTATTGTTAAGATTAGGTGGTTATTTCGCAAGCTAAAAGAATTCAGCAACCTATTTATTGCAGAGTAACTAGTTAAACACCAAACTTCTTAGAATAACATTACTCGCGTTGCAAAAAAATATCTAATTTTAAGCAGCTTATATTTATTATGTTTTTAAAAGAGGAGTTAAAACACTCAAGGATCTACTTGGCTGGGGAAGTAGGTACCTCCACCTTACATAACGTCACAGCCGAACCACATGAGTAGGGATAAGGAAATTCCTATTCCCTACTCCGTGAACGAACCAAGGTCCAACAGGGTAAAGATAGTGGTGTACATATCTACTATACTGACACTAGCTGTCCTTATATTTGGATTCCTATGAAAAGTTACTTCTCGATCCTCCTGTCGAATCAGTGTCCCGAAACCAATGTCCTAGTCCCAGACGGTGCACATCTGGCATCACTGTAAGTAATGAAATATCGATCTTTAAAAGGTAGCAATTAATGTTTATGTTTGGCACATACACATAAGTATGTCTTCCAAGTTGTAACTGTCATGTAGTTAACATATTAATATGTTATATATTACTTATTAGCTGTTACACCGGACTACGCTCTCATGGTCTTATGGAAAATCATTATCATTGTATCATCATCATCAACAGCCCGTACAACGTCCACAGCTGAACATGGGCCTCCTCCCGAGAGAGGGTTTTTGCCATAGTCACCACGCTTAGCAGGCGGGTTGGTGACCGCAGTATTATGTGCATATCAGGGAACGCCCTGATATGCGATTGTTATAGATGATGTTATAACAATTGGAACAAACGGCTTAACGTGCTTCTGCGTGGCAAGGAGGGTAGTCCCTCAACCATCCAGACCCGGAAAGAAATCTTAGAATTTACACAAAGATTTTTTTTCCGGCGTGAGGATCGAACCCACGAACTCTAAGACTACCCACTGACCCCTCCGAGATTCAAAGCAAGCCAAATACCGCTACCCTACGGAGGTTGATGGAAAATAAATAGTGAAAGGAAAGGTACCTATACTTACTTATATTTTCCGTCTTAAAACATGACACACTACAGACCTAATAATATTACTAATCAAACTGGCTTTTGTGACTATTGCACAAAATTCTTAACATATTACATGTCCGAATTCTAAGAAATGGAAGGTAAATGAATCAACATATAGGTACCTACTTGCCTACCTTATATTGGGTTCGTAGACCCAGACCGCACGGCTTAGGTTATATCTACTGGTACTCGCTTACAACAAGCACGACTTTATTACTTGATCCATGTAACATAATAGGTATATAAGATTTCGTCATTTAGTTGGACACTGATAGGTTACCTACCTTAGTCAGTTTTCGTAGTGGCATGTGACAATCATATAGATAGATACAAAATGAATGATGAAAGACTCCGAACTGATGGAAATGATAATAAAGTTAAGCGGTGATAATAAACAAAATTGGTTTAGCGGTAATACATATCTACTAAGTAAAAAAAACTTATTACCTAAGTAGTTAAATAAATCTATCTTCCAAGATTTTAAGTTCTGAACCCACAGCGAATTTAATTACAATGGCAAGAACATTTTATTTCACAGTAACAGAACGAAAAAGTGAAATGGCGGCTTACATTACTAATCACTAAATTTATTTTATTATTTATGAAAATGCATAAACTTAGAAAAGTTTTTTTTTTATATTTATTTTTCAATATATTAGTTTTACATTCATGACATCAAAACACTTGTCTGAAACCTTCAGAGCTTTATGTGACAAGTATATAGGGTGACTGGTAATTAGTGACCGATACCTAAACACATGATTGTGCTCATGATAACAAACAACTTTTATTATGGCACCAAACCAGAAATCGCGAAAAAAAAATCAGCTGTTCCTTACCATGTTGACGAGTTATGTGAAAATGAATGTATTGATTTCTTAATTACAAAAAATTTAATTGATTTCTTTTCGCGATTTCAGGGAGCACAATCATGTGTTTAGGTATCGGCCACTAATTACCAGTCACCCTATATACGTATATACTTATTATTCCATAGTTTCAATTTTATCGGGCAAAGACTGAAAGCGCACAACAAAAAAGCAATAGTTAAAATGTTCTTACTCGCAGTTTTATTGCTATAAAATTATCTTTTTCGCTTTTGTTGCTAAATACTTAAAATATTTCAACCATCACCGGCATTTGCACAAATTTGGCTTAATATTGTCGTCATAATCCTTCATTAGCATAGTCGCTAGTGCACTAATGACGTGTCTGGTATACTCGGAGGTGCGCGTGAGTCACTCGCAGCGCGCGGCTGTTGACCCGAACGTGACAGTCGAGTGTCCAATGCACCATGAAAATATTGATGCATTACAATTGTATGGCTACAGGAAGAAGCCTTCCTGTAGCCTAAAAGAGTTGTTAATTGTAGAATATTTGTTTTACTGTATCAAAAGCCGTATTAGGTTCAAGAATAACTGCAAACATAAATATGCTTGCTTTTTCCGTTGCAGCTTCAAATATCCGAAACAAATGTAGTAAAAAAATTTTTGCTTGTGGCGGTTGGAGACAGTTGTTAAAATTCTACAACAAGTACAAATAGGTACCTTAGTACCTTCATCCTTTCTACTAATATTATAAACGCGACAGTTTGTATGGATGGATGGATAATTGTTACTCTTTCACGTAAAAACTACTTAACGGAATTGGCTGAAATTGAAGTTTGGATTAACATATAGACTACAAAACACCACTGGAAC
This sequence comes from Nycteola revayana, assembly GCA_947037095.2. Classification (NCBI taxonomy): domain Eukaryota; kingdom Metazoa; phylum Arthropoda; class Insecta; order Lepidoptera; family Nolidae; genus Nycteola; species Nycteola revayana. Next base: position 21,509,126 of record OX344843.2, read on the forward strand.
AGAGTAACGCGAGTAATACCGCGGGGCGCAGTTAGTTGTGAATAAGAACCTGTTTACGATACTGTCTACCTATAACTATATATGGCGTATTTCCTTCCTCCTCCGTATTTCCAATCAAATGATGCAGGAAAGTTAATTAAAATGGAATAATAGGTACTATGTTCATCAGTCATCACATAACTAAAGTGTACATTTAGATGTGCATATATTAGTATTAAGGAAAAATTAAAAGAAAACGATTATCGACAAGTTGTTTAAGTAGCAGTTTATAAGCAAAATTAAAAATGATATGTCAGAAAATAATATATTTCCGCGCGTCTAACACTCGCCGGAAATCCTACTATGTATGTATGTATATGTCTTTCACGCAAAAACAACTGAATGGATTTGGCTGAAAGTTTGCACGCGGATTGTTTTTAAGCTAGGTTAACATATAGGCTACAAAATATCACGCTCCGACCCACTGGAGCAGAGTGACGCGTGTAAAACCGCGGGGCACAGCTAGTCTAGAATATTTATGATCCCACGAGAATGAATATGAGCTACTTACATCATCTCATCATCATATATCTCTCATTTTCGGCGCTAAAAATACAAATCTGTATAAATTTAGATTTATATTATTGGTAGGTACTAATAGTGTGGGACTATAGGAAGCAGCCGTAGCCCAATGGCTAGGTCATCGGGCTTGCGATTATGTGGTCGCCGGTTCAATCTCCACCCATTGAACTACAGATGTTAACCCACTCGTAACACAAGCATTTTAGCTTAGCACGAGAGGTTAACAGTGTGCAAAGACTGCTCGTATTTTTTATGAAAAAATAATAATAAATGAATAAATAGCCTACCAAAGTTGGAAATCCTACATCACAATTTCCAATCTTGATAGGCGTTTTGGGTTATTCACTGACTGGACACACGAGGCTGGACACGAGTGTGTCCAGTTGGTAAAACTCGGAGTTAGGATTATTTATTATTTCGTCATCTGGACACGCTAAGATATTTATGCGTGTCCACTTAGTCCAGTCAGTGAATAACCCGGCATTTTATGTTAGTATCTAAGTGCAACGGAGACACGCTTCTCAGCCCACATTCTAAGCTCCCACTAAAGGCAGTGGAATAGTTTTAGCTTTCACTATTGCATTTCTAGACACTCTGTTATATATTTTTTTATACTTAGTTTCTAGGTATACAATTTTAAATGACGAGAAAAAGAGATGGAGTATCTACAACATGTTAGATAGAGCAAGATAAAAATAAAAACCTAGTAAAAACTGCAATCTTTTATAATAATAGATATACTATAGTTCCAAAATGGTTTCGAACAAATGTGCCTAACACAGATTTAAAGGGATTTGAATCTGTCATGTTTAATGCTATCAATAAAACAAAATTATAATAAAGTTAAAGTTATTAACTGCTAATAGAATGATGATTGACTGCTAATTCAATTCAGAGTGAAAAGCGTGGGGTGCATTTTACCACTTTTCATATCTCTCCTGTCATAGATAGTTGCCAATAGAATGATTGTGACATTTACTTTATCAAGCACCCCACGCTTTTCACTCTCAATTGAATTACTCTGTTAATAACTTAAACTTTATTATAATTTTATTTTGAGGTGAAAATTATTTTCTATTTTTTAGTTCGGTTATCTATAAAAGCGTATTTTTAGTTTTTTTTAAATATTATTTTTTTTTTATTTTTTTTAGGATAATGGGAAACTGTTATCAAATTATTGCTTTGTCATCGGTCCTTGATACGTATGCAAATTTTCAAATTAATCAGAATTCTGGAAACTGTAGAAAATTAAGTTCAAAGATTCCGTTACATACAACCCAAGCTAATAAAAGCGTGTTAATAAATAGATCGATTTTACTATTAAGAATTTTTTGCTGATTATTAGCAGCTCAAAATCACGGTGTATAGATGTGACAAAGGAAATTCCAATTACAATAAAAATGGTATCTATGTTACCCAAATAGCTTTTTAAATAATAAAACTACCAAAACTATACAGCCCAAGAAATGAAAATTGAAGCTGGCCAGTTCGTATAGCAAACTGATTTCAACTTTTGTATAAAAAAATATAATAAGAATAAGAACGTAAAAACTTCGTTTATAGTAATTGAAAAACTTTCAAGTCGGTCGCGTAATAAGATATGGTCGATTTATTTTGCATCGATTTATAGGATTTCTGTACGCTTCATTGAAAAAATATAAATAAGTTGACTTTTGTAAAATAGTTGAACTTGAAACTTTCTCACAAAGATTTAATCTACATTGATACTGATTGTGTTCTCAAAAGACCAGTGTGATTTCAATTCATTACTTTAACTTTTTTTTACTGTGAGCTTTTACAATGTTGAAATAACTTATATTATTACTAGCGTTACTCTGATCCAGTGGGGCGTGATGTTTGTAGCCTATATGTTAATCCAGCGTATAACTTATCCAGGTGCAAAATTTCGCCCAATTCCGTTCAGTAGTTTTGGCGTGAAAGAGTAACAAACATCCATCCATCTATCCATACTTACAAACTTTCGCGTTTATAATATTAGTAGGATGTTATGCCGGATGCAGACCAATATTGGTGAACGCAGTATTAACTATGAAAATGAAGAAATGTTGCTGCCCGTTCCATGCTCTAGATTGTGTTATAACAATCGGAACCAACGCGAACGGCTTAATGCGAGGGCAATCCCTCAACCTACCAGACCTAAGAAATCTAAGATTTGACACAAGTTCTTGTCCGGCTCATGTATCGGACCTATAATCTGTAAGGATTAAAGCGAGAATGTCTGTAAGTTTTGTTTTGCCTAATATTAATACTAAACTTAAACTGCTAGCTAGTGGTAACTATAGGTTAACCTATGTATTAGCTATTTCAGCACATTCTATAATAAGACAAGCTTTCACACAGTAGCACTTAAATAAATAGTTCATAATAGGTTTTTATATTTATTATAAGGTTTCGCTAAGCTTTACTTGATATAATATAAATATATCGTTTCTGGTAACAATTCATAAAAACGTACATATAAAAGAGCGGTGCCTCTCGTGAGCCGTTCGTTGCGTCATCTGCGCGGGCGCAGAATTAACGTCAATGATCATTGTTTACTGAAAATTGATTTCCACTTGGCAGACACTTTACAGAGATAAATGATACTTTTCAACTAGTTCTCAACGTGCTAAAATTACATGTTTTTTAACAATAAACAATTCAATCTCATATGGTTTCTGGCTTGACTTTGCAGACAATCTCCGTAGCGTAGCGCTGTTTGGGTCGCTTTAAGTCTCAGAAGTCGTGAGTCGAACCCACGACCTCCGAGACTTGCCACCGGACAAGAAATCTTTGTGTAAATTCGAAAGTACGTTAAGCCGTTGGTTTCGATTGTTAAAACATCATCTATCAACAAGCGTATATCAGGGAACTGGCAGCAGCGTTTCCCTGTTTATTACAACATTTACAACATAATACTGCTGTCACCAATCCGCCTACCAAGCATGGTGACTATGGCAAAACCCTCCCTCGGGAGGAGGCCCATGAGCAGTGGCCGTTGTACGGGCGGAAGATGATGGTTTCTGGCTTAGAATAGACCCCGCGTCTTCCCATGGGTGTAGGGTATACACAAGTAATTGATGGGCATCATCTATCAGCTTTAGTTTACTTATTATCATACTGCTTTCAACAATCCGCTAGCCAAGTATGGTGGTTATAGAAATATCCCCCATAAAGACCCTGTCTTACCAAGGTCTGTTAAAAGGAGGTCCCATATTCAGCAGTGGACGTAAACTGGCTGTTGACTTTGCAGAATCTTAATAGTATATGGTTGGAATAGGAAAATAATGTGAATTTCTGTATATTTTAAATATGTACATAATATACTCGTTTGCTACGAGTATGAATTAATATAAAGTTATCCTGTATGTGTCAAACCAAATTATTACTACGCGCACGATGTTATTGTAAACAACATAACAGGAAAATAAAATGCATTAATGAAGTCTTGTACATACATTTCTATTTTATTGTAATAATTTAGTAACTACTGGTGGATGGAAATGTTGGATGAGTTAAGCCAAAAAAAAGGTGGATGGACTGCGTTAAAGATGACATGTGTAAGAAAGGTGTGAGTATGGAAGAGACGTCTTATAGGGAAAAATGGAAGAGGGTGACATTTTGCGCCGACCACATATAATGGGAGCTGGGCAGGAAAATGATGATTCAGTAACTACTGATTTGAAAGCAATCTAGAGTTGCTTATAGTGAATAAGCCGTGGATAGTTCTACATATTTCCTTTTCAAAAAATACATCTCCCAAACTAGGGATATTAATCCCAGTGTCGCGGCCCGCGGGGGACATTACATAAACAAAGAACACCCAGACTCAGAACAACTATTCGTGGTTCACACAAATAATTGCCCGGGAATAGAATCCAGAACATTGGTGCCAGAATCCACTGCCGTAACCACTATAATACCGGTGTAGTTTCAGTACTGACTTAAACAAAAAATAACTATGATCTGATGATGATGATGATATGCCTTTCAATATACTCGATACTAGCACTAGTTGGTTATACATTACGATTCTATTACTGCTACTCATAAGATGGATCGTATCGTCTGCCACTTTAAGACTTGCCTTAGTTCAGTCTTCTGTACAGTACTCAACTGTCTCTCTTGTATACCCTTAAAGAGATGGTGAGGAAAATCAAATGTTTCTTCTTGAATGTTCCATATGCTGGCCTTTTCTTCTTTGATCCTTTTTTAAGATTTTGGGCTGGAAGAGAGTGTTACGAAATTCTTAAGATAAAAGCCATATATTTTTGAAAATCGAACAGCTAAAAATGTTAATTTCACGTGATATGCGGATAATCATAACAGATAGATGGTATTTTTTACGGCATCTATTTTTGTAGTTAGAAATTGTTTCTGTAAGATCGTACGTAGTTTCTACAGATTATACCTTTGCTTCACGTCTTTAAAATATAGATTAACTCGCGCGTAACTCTCGTTCCCGTAAGATCCTCATCATTAAATATATTAGATCTTTACCTATGAAATTGTCGTTCTGCAGTATTGGCCATTTCAAATCAAAATAATTTTTGTTTGGCTAAGAATTCTAATTTCAAATAAATTTTATTTTAAAAACATGGATTTTTTTTTCCAAAAGTAGTCATTTGTTTATTGATTAGTGTTACATTTTCATCGCATTTCAATCTTTTTCGTCATCATGGATACGTTAAAAATTCGAGTAATTATGGAATATGAGTACCGTCGTGGCAGCAACGCGGCACAAGCGGCACGCAACATTAACGACGTTTACGGAGCTAACACTACAAACCAACGCGCCACCTGCTATTGGTTTGCTCGCTTCCGTTCTGGAAATTTCGAACTGAAAAATAAACCTCGCGGTCGTCCGAAGACTTTGGTCGACAATGACGAGTTAAAGGCGATTGTGGAAGCTGATGATACACAATCTACGGTGAATAAGCAGCAGCTTTCGACGTTAGCGTCAAAACAATATTGGTCCATTTGCCTTTGAAGAATTTGTTGCCTCCCGTCCAGCTGATTTCTTTAAGAAGGGCATCAATAAACTGCCACTGCGTTGGCAAAGATACATTGATTACGTGGGTGATTACTTCGATTAATACAAATAAAAATACATTAAAAAAATTCGTTTAAATTTTTTCATACAAAACGGCAATTTCATAGGTAAAGAACTATTATAATGTTAAGCTTGAGCTTACTCGATAAATTGGCTATCTAGTACTGAAAGAATTTTTCAAATTGGACCAGTAGTTCATGAGACTAGCGCATTCAAGCTAATAAACTCTTTAGCTTTATAATATTAGTATAGATTAACTTTTTAAAAATAAAAAATAAAACAAAACACTATCTACATACTCGAATCTTGTATCAGGTATGACGGGAAAGGGTTTATCTTCCTTTTTAGTTGTTGGTTTTGGTGTTTCCTTAGCTGGTGGGTTACTTGCTTCTGTTGCTGGTGGTTGAGTTGGTTGAGATGGCCCTTGACTAACCGGTAGCCAACCCCTTAGAACAAAAGAAAAATAAAAGAAAAATAAATTGTCTCTCAGTCAACCTAATACATTTAGAAAGAAACATAATACGTATAATTCAGCACAACACACAAGATATTTTACAGCAAACAGTTAGCTAAATGTAACAAAACAATATGAAAATGTCGCCACCTCAGCATAGGCAAGGCGATACCTATCACTGGTTCTCAGTTAACAACTCGAGCCTCATTTGAGCAAGAGACTCATTTAAAGCAAGTAAAAGGAGTATAAAAGGAAAATTGATCTTTCAACTGGAACATGGAACAAAATGTAACTGATGAAACACAATCGGAAAGTCATTTAAAGGCCGTTGTTGCATAAAAAAATAGTATATTAAACTCATTTTAACCAAAGAATAATTATAATCAGAAATCGAGACCAACTTTCTAACAGATGATAATAATAGACAAAAGTTGTAATTTATGTTCAACTATCATTGCAATTATACTGTCAACCTAACTGCTAAGATTTATTACTGAGTTTTATTGCGATTTCTTTCTTGTGATTATATATAATCTGACAACCTCCGTGACGTAGCGGTACAAGTCTTGTTCAAATTCTAAGATTTCTTTCGGGTCAAAATTTATTTAGGTATGACTGTCGTTACCGCCCGCAACGACATCGCGTAGCTCAATATAATTGATGTAATTGACTGAATTAAAAATTTTTGTTAATGTAGTTTCTTCAATACCCGAGTGCACCTACCGCCTGCACGATGGACCCACGACCTCATAAAGTTCGCAGGGAGTCAGTGAATGCAGGCCGCTAGCAATCGTTACCGTTGGAAATCGATGGGGGAGGCCTATGTTCAGCAGTAGACGACAACAGGCTGATGATGATGATGAATTCCCAAGTAGTAGTAAATACTAGTGGTAGCCCAGTGGTCGAAATTCAACCATAATTAAAAAAATATTAGCAATGTGCACTCAGTTTCTATATGAACTATAAGTGTGCGAAATGTCATATTCCTCCGTCCGCGCAATTTGTGTGAAAAACGGGAGGTACAAAGCTTTTCGCTTTACGTATTCATATATAGGTAACTAGGTTCCCGCGCTCGGTTTCTGCCGCGTAAGGGACTTATTACATTTATTCAGCTCCATTCGCGTTTCGCTGAACGATTTTGGTCACACTTAGGGACTAATTACATTTATTCAGCTCCATTCGCGTTTCGCTGAACGGTTTTGGTCACACTTAGGGACTAATTACACTGTAGGGGACGCGTACGCACGCGTTCAGCTGAACAGACGCGTACGCATCCCGTACAAAACTGGCGTTTTTTATGGACATAAGCTGAATTGAGCTGAATAAGTGTAATTAGTCCTTAACTCTCATTTCTGAGGGAACCTCATAACAAAACATAGCCTAAGCCTTCTTCAATAAATGGTCTATGTAACATTTAAATATTTTTTCAAATCGGGCCTGTAGTACTTCAGATTATTGCGTTCAAGTAAACAAACAAATTTTCAGCTTTATATATTAAAATAGAGTGTAAAAGTATCAATCTAATAGAATGTTATTGTACAGGATACGAGCAGGAGGAGGGAATTTACCAGTGAAAGACGCGTAAAAACACTATCACGATATTGTATTCAGAAAATTCACAACTTCATCCTCATAAAAAAATATCTCTTTTTTCTCGTCACAATGACAGACTTATGAAATTTAGATTTCAAGAAAGAATAAAAAACTATATACAAAAGGCCGGTACAAAATTATTAGATATATAAAAGAGGTTGGTCGGTCCGCAACAGTTATATTATAGTATCTAGTTGGTGGATTAGTTCAGGACGGCTGGCACTGTAATCAGGATGACAATGTTGCAGAACTATTGGTGCCAAAGCCCTGATTTTTATTTTTATGCTAACGGTTTTCTTTTTGTTTTTACCATTCATCATTCTTTTTTAATTGACGTTTTACTGGCAAATGTCTTCAATGAATGATTTAGGTGTGAGGAAGCAAAAATGTATTAATATACGAATGTGAACTTGCTTATACATTATGAATGCGTAAATAAAATCTCTCTAACAGACCTTGGAAAGCCAGGGTCGTTGAGGGATGTTGCCGTACTTAATCATTACGCTTAGCGCATCTTTGAGTTGATCGATGCTAACCATATAAAATATAGTTAGATAATGTAATTCAAATGAACATTAGACATAAATAAATAAATCTATAACGCGTAAAAAAAATACGATACCGGTGTTAGCGAGGTTCAGACGCGGTTGGCGGATGTGGTGGTTGTGGCTTATCCGCGCTCGGAGGAGCTGGCGGTGCCTCCTCTCTCTGTACCGGCAACCAGCCCCTTAGAAGAAGAAAACTGTTAATTTAAGTGTTAGTATGTTGCTAGTTAGTAGGGCAAAACCCCCTTTGGGTATGTCCGTGTTATTATCTAATAACAGTATCTAATAGTTTTATTAGATAACACTTGTCAGTATCTAATAACAGTATCTAATAGCTATTAACACTATGCAGGCTGCTGATGATTATGTTGTAAGTTAGAATATGATGCTAAAGCCAAATAACTAAACTCCTGAAGTATCTAGAGCTTAAACACTGCTTGGAAATTCTGTCATGATTCAATTTCTACTTTTATCTGAGAATTGAAAATTTTGCCTTTAATTCGAAATATATATCTGATGCAATGATAAAGATTTTCTGCTTAAATTCACACTCGATTTGTCGACAAACCAATCAGTTACAAATCAATTCCAAAGCCGTTCTCGGAAATATCAGATATTTACCTACAGTAAAGTCAAATGTTCTGTGTCGGGCGCATATCGGTCAACGCGGGTAAATAAAGTGCACTTGTAAAATATTTGCGCAGATGTTGTTTGGTTAGCGACTAGACGCTGCAACTCAGCATGTTACATGACAAATAATTATTCTGTTTGGTCGGGGTCCTTATGCTCTTAGTTAAAGCCGATCTTCTACTTCTCGTAGGTACATTTTGAATACCAACTCTAGATCCCCAACTTCGAATATTCACACTCACACGGGGCGGGGAGATATATGGGCGGTATATGCTCCATAGATGGCGCTCTCAATTCAAATTCAAATTCAAAATTCATTTATTCCGTAAAAATGGTTACATTTGTTTGGAATCGTCATAATTTTTCTCTCTCCTCTCTCTCCGCTCTCTTCCGCAGGTTAAGTATTGCAGGGTAGTTTCTTAACCAATTAAAAAGGCTGGAGACCTTCTCACCTTTATGCCCAATGAAGTATCAAAAGCCTCGAAACGATTTAAATAATATTTTATGTCCGTCCGAAAAACACCTTATACTCCTTCAGTTTAAGCCCATAATTGGCCTAAGTGTTATTTACTAGAGAAACATTACCAAAATTTGGAAGTAGGGTTGTTATAAAGATTTTCTTTTTTTGCATCAGTCCGTTTACGTGCACTACTGACCATGGGCCTCCTCTTCATTAATATATTAGCCATAATTACAGCGTTTGGCAGGCGGATCGGTAAGGGCCGGATTGCTTATGCCTGCCCGGCCCTCGCCAACGGCGGATCGAAGGAGTGTCCGGGGGGTTTTAGTGGTGTAGGGTCCTCTCCTCGTGGTATGAGTTAGCATACCACGCTATGGAGAGGGCGAATCCCACATATCCCAACGCCAGCGCGCGAATACGCTGCAGCGGCGGTGGAAATTCGTAAATGCAGATCCCCGGACAACAAAAAACAAAAGAAAGGCGGATTGGTAATCGCAGTAAGGTAGGATGGTTATTAGCCGTGATCGGATAGATGCTCCTGCCCAACCATCAGCTGTACCATGTCCTTTAGTAGCCTCTTACTCATCCATGGGACACCCATGGGAAGACATGGAGAAGACACTCTAATCTAAGCCTGTAACCACACACGACAAAACCATATCTACCTAAAATGAGCAAATTAATATATATTTACAGAAACATCAAACAAGTGCAAACAATCTTTGCTATGCCACGTCGGATCTCGTCGCCGTGATATAATGCACGTAATACCTATGTTCAGTAAATATGTTCTACACACAAGTGAACAAGCTATTTATAAATTAATATTTTCCTCTCATCAATGCATTTACTGAACGACACAACTAATTATTATAAATTGAACGGTTTCTCTTTCATGCCGTAGGACCCTACTTATATACACCGTGAGTTTTAGTCATTTATAAGATTTTAGTAATTATTTAGACCCGCGATATGATTTGTTTTTGGCAGTACAATTGATCCTTATACATTATTTTTCAAACGCATAAAAATTACAGATTAAAATAATCTTGAATAAATTCAGCTTGAGAGAAAATTATTTTGTAAAAAACTTACACAGTCTATTTTAAAATTTTATTATTACGTTTCGGTAAGAATACTGATGACAAAACGGTGTATAAAGGAAATGGCTAAACAAATTGAAGTCTGCAGTAGTCGTCTCGTTTTTAATATGATCAAGCTCTTAGTATACTTACTTTTTAAATCTAATATTTCATTTGACGATAAACAAAAACTAGAATCGCGACTACCCTCCACTTTACTTCATAATAATGATAGCTGATGCAATCTTTTCTAGCTACCATTTCCTTTATCTACATTTGTATACTTCTCCAGAATTATTTTAATACTAAATTATCCTGGCTACGTCAGACACTAATCTTTCGCTTGTTATTTTTTGCCGTTTCGAAAACCCTTATAAAACTGTATACACACCTGCTCAGACGGTAATACCTGAGCAGCTATTTAAAATTAATGTTCACCTTGAAAACAATCACGGTCTGTGTTTCATCTGTCTGTTGGGGCGTAGCTACTGCCACAAAAATAATAAGGAGCCCCGACTTATAAGGGCCCTGAGTGTGTTTAAGCAATATTTCATAAAATGTTGTCACCAACTTACTCAAACTAGGCCATACGCTACTCTACCCTGTAAATGAACTCATCAATAAGTCATAAAATAAAACTACGCATCGTGACTGTCTAAGCTATAGTTCATATTAAGGGGCCCCTAATGAAATTGGTCCGGTCTATTGCTAACTACACCACTGTCTGTCTGCTAATATTATTTACACGGGCTGTCAATTTTTAGCATTGAACTTGACTTTGACCTTGCATCGGACAGCGTTTATTGTGTAATGACAAACGTGTGAATTGGCGAGGTTTTTACAAACAGCATTTAGTGATTGCTGGTATATTGAAGTTTCCAGAACGTTACTGTCACTAATTGGAGGTGGTGGTTTGACGTGACAAATTCAGATCTATGTCAAACTGCAATATAACAACTGAAACTGAAAAATATGTCCATCTTATTTCAAACACTGTAGTATGAAATAAGATGGACATATTTTTCAGTTTTTGAAAGGATTATGAGTTACGTTTAATTAATCAGCTAACAACACTCATATCACTTGTCAGTATCTAATAAATTTGCAAACGCTTGAATATCTACTTTGATTTGATTATTGTGATATTTAATTATGATTTCTTAATATTCTAATTCTTATTTCTTGTTTCAAAAACTTTTCAGAAACTAGGTCGAAGTCTAATTGCACAAATTTAAATATATAGTAGCAATGTTAAGACACATAAGCTAGCGGGTACAGATGAACTGCTCCTACAGAAAATCTTAGGCAGTTGAATAACCGTCGAATAATCCTAATAACTAAGCACAATCTCATTTTGGTTTGCTTACTCGTAAAAACTTTACCGCGTCATGAGACAAACTTCAATTCTTTAACAAAGTTCCTTTCATTTCCCTTCATAATATACAAAACAGAGAGCCGCATCTGCTAAAAACATTAATTTTACAAGCAACAGTTAATCTAATACAAACTTTTAGTACCTGTCTTATTTCCATCTTAACACACAGACTAAATAAGATAATAAGATTTCACCAAGCATTCCGCTAATGAACGGTAGACGGTAAGCAAATTAGCACCAAGCTGTGGACTCTAACAGACATGCAGACAAACACATGTTAAATGAGAAATTTTGTATACATGTCGACAGACTCGACTACAGTGAAAACCCAACTTTAATTTTTTTTGCTGACAACATAATTTCGAATGAGAAATTCCAGCCTTTAAAATCGATATACAAAGTTTAATGTAATTTGTAAAAGTGAAAATTGAAACCTACAGTTAGTGTGATAAAGTCTAAGTTTGATTGTTAGAGTGTTACAATTCATGGTTTTATCGTTAAAACCGTACGACATTGAGTTTCCTGTATGTTATCAGACAAACATACGGTTAGTACTTTAACTTTAGTGATGTAGGTCAGAAATATATGCAGCGAAGTGCAACAATTTTATTAACTATACATCCTCATTACTAATTAAAGTATATTTTTTTGCAAATCTTAGTTGGATAATTATTTTTTCAAGGATACATAACAATCACTCAGCTTGTATGTACAATTGTATACCTACGTATCTTTAATAGAAATCAATTGACTCCTGAAGTTTAATATAAAATAACATTTGAATAAATTTGTAATTATGTTAGATTAATGTTTATTTGGTGAAATAAAGTGATTACAAATAAGTATAAGTACATTACAATGTAATTATTATTACAGATATATTACATTCCTTCAACAATTGTAAAATATGTAATCTAATTATATTAGTTAAAATTTTAAAAAGTATTATTATCCTCTTCATTATCATCATGTAATTATTCTTCTTCGAAGTCCTGCTCATCGGGTACTGCATTTTGTCCTAATATTTCAGCTATAGCTTCTACAGTGTCAGCAAGAATCTCTGAGGGTTGTCGAGGAGACATAGGGGGACTTCCATAAGGAGAGGTCTCCTGTGGGGGGCTTTCAGAGAGAGTGGTCTCCGATGGGGTGCTTTCTACTGGAAGGGTCTCCGATGGAGGAATGCCAGATGGAGTCGGAGGGTTATCAAGTGGAGAGGTTGATGTGGGAGGATCTATTCGTCCAGGGCTCTCAGAAGGTATTTCTACCACAGAAGCATCGTCAAATATGTCGACGCTCTCTTTTGAATGCAAATCGGCTGCTAGGGGAACAATATCATGATGGGCACATTTGCAGTTTCTGCACGGTTCTGTGTACGCCTCCAGCCACGGGTAACTGTAAATATAAGTACATATTAAATCCGAAACCCAATAAAACGAGAAAATAAAAATAGAATAAAACAAAATTAAAAGATAGATAAAAATAAAAATAAAGAAACCATTAACATACCTTTAAAAAAAATTGGTCGTGGCTTATTAAAGAAAAACAAGTATTTCATGGGATAATATTAAGAAAATAAGAAAGTCATATTCTTTAGGTAGATTAGTACGTCATCAAATTGTAGATATACGGGATTATTGACCATGGCAAATGTCAGTCAGAGACCTTGAATATAACTAAACTATGTTGGTCGTTAGTAATGTATAATTATTAACTGATAAAGAATTCATAATAAATGGTTATGAAAAGGAAAACTTATTGCGCATAGCTATGTTGACATTAATAAAATAATATGCCAAAATTTGCCGTGTGGTCTCCGGCTTAGAATAGACCACCCCATGTCTTCCCATGGGTGTCGTAAAAGGCGACTAAGGGACATATGGCTGATGGATGGGCAGCAGCATCTATTAGCTCAAGGTTTACATCTTACTGCGATCACCAATCCGTCTGCCAAGCGTGGTGATTATGGCAATATACCTCTACAATCCTGGCTTGCCAAGGTCTGTTAAGAGGAGGCCCATGTTCAGCAGTGGGCGTAAACGGGCTGTTGATGATACCAAAAACTCAAAGTTTCTATAGAGCAAGCTATACTTTAAGTAGTTAAAAATATAAGATGCTAACTGGCAACATGGCTTTTCTTAATTACCTGGCCATTTTGAATTTCATCCAAAAACTAGCAGCTGGTTAACAAAGTACGTCAAAGAAACGCAAGAAAATTTCGAGGATTATGTAAAATATTCGTTCTACGCAATACATGAAGTGTTCGCGACAATAATTCCAATGGAAAAACTGTTGGCACAGTTACCTAAACACACTGACTTAGCAACAATCAGCTGATTTTATTACGCCAATAATAACATTGGAGGTGCTCCAAATTTTTAATATTAAATTATTTACGTATTGCCGCGTACTTGGAATCATATGGCGCGGAGAAAGATACTTCGCTTCCCTTAAAATTTGTCAATTTTAATTACAAACAGTAAATGTTTACAGTATCGTAGAACATTTCGGACTTAATTTTATATTTGTGAAATCGGGGTACAGGTGTAGGAAATGAGATATCCAGTGCAAACTTGTAACCGGAACTCATTGATAAACTGAATCACCAGCATGTTAAGTAATGAAAAGTGAAAATACCTAAATAAATATTAAAGCTATGACTAGTTAAAAGAGATTTAATAAGACATTTGTGCTTGAATAGCGTGCACAAATAAAAGCGCTCTCTAAAATTTTAAGAAATTTTAAGTTTTCTAAAATTCTAATACTACCTACTGTAATAATTACGGGGCCTTACATTTATCTTACCAGCCGATCAAAGATCAAGCGTAGGACCCAATATATGAAATGCACAAAGGTCTCCCACATCGATTAGACTGCAGGAAAACAATTTTATGCAGAATATTCATAACTAAAAGTAGCCAATTTAAATAAAAACTTACTTCCATAAGTTAGTTTACTATTCTAAATCTTGGTTCCTGGAATGCTAGAAGCATTGCCCCGTTGATGGCATTTTTGCTGTGCAAAGTTTATACTCGTACCAGCACTCTAGAAACGTGCCGCATGATCGAGGAGAGAGGTGTTTATAAAATTATTCCAACGACAAATATTTCGACGACAAAAGGTACAAACACGGCCCAATGGCCTTTATCTAGGAAACTGTATTGCAACTCCTTAGTTTCTTCGCGGATTCGGCCGCCATGCCAGCCCTACTCTGAGTCCTGAAAAGATGATAATGTGCGAGGATGTCGACGCACATAGCGTCCCAAAACCGCGCGTTAAACGGCATTGCCCGTCCCATCCTCCAGGTAAGTAGAGTCATTATATAGGCCAATAGGCTATCCCGCCGCCTACCGCCCTAGGCTCGGCCTCGGGGAGTGGGGGACATGAGCCCCGCTCCCTTCGAGGCTGACCCATGAGGAGAAGAGGCGCCTCTACACTCCGGGCGTCCCTATAATTGGGCAAATTTGCCACTGTAAGTGTGGCCCCGGAGATCCCGCGGCACCATATTGGCCGCGGGTGCCGTCGGGGGGCCGGATTGCTCATGCGTACCCGGCCCCCGCCAATGGCGGATCGAAGGAGTGTCCGGGCGGTTTTAGTGGTGTAGGGTCCTCTTCTCGTGGTATGAGTTAGCATACCACGCTATGGAGAGGTCGAGTCCCACATATCCCACCGCCAGCGCGCGAATACGCTGCAGCGGCGGTGGGAATGCGTAAATGCATTTTCCCCAGACACCCATTTCCATTTTTTTACCTTCCATAACGACTTATGGTGTACCTACGTAGAAAGTGAAGGCCAAGATGTGACAAGTTAGAAGCTACTAACAACCAAAAACAAGAGAGGATAAAGGTTTCTATTATTTATTTAATACAAATAGCGTCTTAAAATCACTATAATAGCTCTGGGATGTAGTTGCAAGTGGATAGGTACAGCACATATTGACTTCGTTGATCTTGTCATTGAGATCTATAGCAGAGGGGGCGCGTCAAGACATTAAACTAGCAGCATAGTGCGTCATAACTATTCTAATACTATTTTTAGATTCTCGAAGCAAATAGGGAACAATATACGTGGTGAAAATTTGCCTACAACAATTTTTTATCATGTGTCGATAGAATAGACTGTTTAAAATGTAATCTAAATCAAAGGACGAAAAGCCTAGTCTTGATCTTACGTCATCCGTTTCAAATTAATTTGTCGTAGTAAATTGTTTTTTTAAGTTTATGTTCTCGAAACATTAACCACGTCAGTTGTTCTTTACAAAGCGTAGCGAAAACAGAACTTTTCCTGAATACATACACGCAGTATTACATACCTATTTCCAAGTAAAAAAAGGCAGGAAATACAAAACAATGCGCACCTATATCCCTCTCATCACCTTGGCTTTACGCCAGCGTACGCGAACTACAGCAACTCAAATATCTTTGATCTCACATAAATCCGCGACTAGTGTTACTGCTATATTTTCAAACACTTTATTATCTACTTTCCGATATATACATAGGAAATAGTTCTGTTTCAATCTCATGATACGGATGATCGGGTTTGGGTGTCACCTTGTATAAAGAGGTATACTGTTATTTAAGCTGATGCTTATCATGAATTGAAAAACATGTTGTGCTCTAAGGTTTTAACCGCGTTATAACGGATATTTATGTAATTATCCACGAGGCTTTTGCTATTTACGGGGCATAAAGGCGAGCAGGACTCCAGCCTTATTAAATTGTTTATAAACTACAAAATAAGCAACCTGCGCAAGAGGGTGCCCCCTGTGGGACTTGGATCGTCTCAAGGCGGTCTGACGGAGGGATTAAGGGATTTAGTTATTGTTTAGGGGTGTTTTGTGCAATTGTCGTTGTACGTTACAGTTTGCGAGAGTTCTACGAAAGTGTCGGAAAGCTTTCTGCAATCTGTTGGTAGGGAAGAGGTCCGATGAGTGATGACTTAATGAGTCTCTCGTGATTTGCGTGATATTTTGATGAAAAGTTTGGAATATACATCTTTACAATAATTAATGAGTTACCTCTTATCATACGAACTCTGCTTATGAGCTAGCAGCTACATTTGAGTTCTTGATGAAGCGAAAGTTTTTGTGCAAACCTCAGTTTAAACAGAGTGAAGCAGTTCCAGAGATTTGAAGTACGTATTTAACAATATTTTCAGCATTATTGTATTAGTATAAATTGTCCTAATTAAGGCTGTTTAGATCAAAGGTTAAAACGACAAAGTTGTGATGAAATACAATTATTTGAAAAGTAGCAATTGGATATGAAATCTGCAAAAAGATCGACTCGACAAGTATAGGTGGACCACCGAGACAGGGCGACAGAAGATCCGATGAGTTGAGCTGATCGAGTTTTATGGTGAAAATATGAAGAGAATTATGTGCATTAGTGGACTGAAACGGGCTGATGGATAGCTCAGTGGAGCAACGATACTTAACTGTGACTGTTTTTCGATCTGTAACGTAAGGCAAAAAGTTTTCAATGCCATCATTGGAAACTTGATACATAATGTCTGTTTTTAGTCTGTATCATACAATCCTAGGTGTCAAATGTAGGTTTTAAGTGTATGACATACTTAAAACATTTTAGTATCTGTAATATAATTAATTTGTCGATATTTATTTATTTATTTTAATGTTAAATATAATTTGTACCGTTAACATGAGATTCGCACTTTAAAATGATTGATTTCAAGAAATGAATGCTTTGCTTTTTTTTTTTTTTTTTTTATAGATAGCTATAATGTCATTTATAAATATAATGAAGAGGAAAAGTTTGTATGTTTGTATGTTTGTTTCGAATAAACTCAAAAATTATTACCATTAGAAAGATACGCTATTCAGGTGTAACATAGGTTATATTTTATTAAAACGTTTTCACGGGAACAACACGTAAGCATTTCAAACCGTACCCACAAAGAAAGTCAAGAAAAAAATTTTTGGAAATAAAAATACCATACAAATGTTCACGCTGCGTGAGTGAATCCTAAATACAATTACTTCAGCGCTAAGCTAAGTATGGACATACGAATCCAACATGGTACTCGTTGATACTAATAGAACTGTCGTTTCCCCAAGCCTAGCAACAAGCGACCCAGGAAGAAATAACCCCCAAGTAGATACATCTGCAGATAAACCGAGTCCGAACTAATCCTGTCAGCGGTGCATTCGAGGGATCTATTTACGTGCGCGTGCGCAGTGCAACAACCTCACTACGTGTCGCCAGATTTTGTATTAGCACAGGGATTTGTATTACAGAAGCTGCTTAGACAAAAATATTTTTACTGTCCTGAATTGGTAGTATCAGTTTGGTGTTATCAAATTTCAGATTTTTGGGATTACGATGTACTGTTTTCTTTTTATCCTAATATTACAAAGGGGAAAGATTGGATTGTTTGTTTGCATTAAATGTATTGACTCCAAAACTACTCGACCGATTTCAAAAATTCTTTCACTGCTTGAAAGCTACGCTACGTTATCCAGGAGTAAAATAGAGTTAATTTAATTATGAAGTTCCCACGGTGATGTGAGCTACGCGGGTAAAGCCGCACGCGGGAAACTATTGATTCTATGTATTGATTCATTTTTGTTATTTATTATTTTCGGACCGACAGATGTAGTTAACCCTGAGGTTTTTGCTACTTCACCGGGCATAAAGGCGAGCAGAGCTCCAGCCTAGCTTGATTCATTTTATTATTATTTAAATATAAAGTGATTCAAAATATACACCATCTTTTAACGGTAGATAGTATCATGTGTAGAGATTACGTTAGCAAAGAAATTTCTGTAAAATTGACGACGATGTAACGGACATTTATGAAGTAACGTCGAAGCAATGAACAAACAATCCAAACAAGCTGCAGCTTGTGACGTAGAACACAGCTTTAATGAAAATAGACTCGAACCTACGATCATTGCGAAAAGAATGCAATATTCATAAAACTAAAATGCTGGCTACGTTTTGTACAGATTAGAATCACACGATTGGCAACGGGGCACTTAAGGATTTCATATAGTAAGCACTCAGCAATAAAACATGTCTGCTACGTATTATTATTACATCGGCGTACAATCCCTTAAACTGTCTTTTTTGGGTTTTTTACAAAAACAAGTGCCGTACTAAAAAAAAAGGAATAGCTGTGTTGCGGAGGACATTACAAAAACACAATTTACGGATATAAAGCACACCCAGGCTCAAAATAATTACCATTGGTTTACAGAAAAATTGTACCAGGTGTAAATCGAACTCAGAACACCCGTTCTCAGAAGATCAAGTTTCTCTATACTAATACATCACCATTAAGCCATCAGCTAGCAGCCACAAGCCAGAGGAGATGAAAAAAAATGAATTAAACCTAAATGATAGCTTTTTATGTTTGCCAACATCTAACCAGACCGAAGGTTAATGACACATTATTTTTCAACTCACACTATCACATTTCTGGGCAAAGTTTCTCCCAATTCCTTTCAAGCATCTCTGTCAATAATATGTCGTGGAAAATATTGGAAGGAAGGAATTGGTCTAGACACATAGAAAAGAATATATAAATCTACTTTTTATTCTAACTATTGGCCGCCCAGTGGTCGAAATTCTACTATATTTAAAAAAATATATTAGCACTCTGCACTCCTTTTCTATATAAACTATAAGTGTCCAAATTTCCTATTCCTTCGTCAGCGCAATATTCGTAAAGAGGGGTACAAAGTTTTTGTTCCATGTTATGTTCAAATATGTTGCTTTATATGCCACGGGCCCGTACTATGTAGTTACGCCAATGGCTTAAAGCGCGCGGTTGTTTTATGCGGAGATCGCAGCGTCAGACGCATGCGATCAACGGATGCACTCAACTCACGCTGCGCTTGGCGCTGCGTCAACCGCGTAAAACAATGGTTTGTAATTATATTACCTGATATGAAATTATGTGCGTTAATCGCATTGCGTGTAACGCAGCGTTTATCGCATAAAACAACCGCGCGCTTTAACCCTAAATCAGTTGCGATCAGCTTACGAGTATTATGCGCATTTGTAACGATATCCGCCCAGGAGGGATGGATGCATTCAGTAATATTGTGTCTACATTATTGTGGGACTATTGTGGGAGTACGCTTCCTTCGTTGTACTGACCTCTATATCTTTTGAGTTATCGTTACAGGCGAATAATTTGAACAGAATTATTATTATTGTACGTTTTGTAATTTGTTCCATTGATAAAGAGTTGATAAACTTTCTATAAATATTGGATTTTATGTTAATTAGAATGCTGTAAAAGCAGACTTGGCTTAAAATATGAAATAAAAACATGATTGTTGGCTGTCTGTGGTTCGAGCTTCTTTTGTAATACTTATTTTTAAATAGTAGTTTTTATTTTTTGTTAAAAAGTTTTCTCTTTGATTAGTTATGAAATTTCATAAGTGCCGTTCAGTGTTGACTGGTCATTTTTGTAATATAATTTTCAAAATACATTAATAAATCACTACTTAATACTTATTACATACGTTTTATAATACAATTCATTGCCCAATAGATGACCATAGACCTTTTACAAAAACCTCTTTATTTAACATACTATTTATATAAAATTGTTCAATTGAAGTTGTATGAACACATACACATAAAAGCTTTTACTGCTTATTCTTAGTGTTTAATTCAATTAGAAGCTTATACACATTGATAGACGTTGATGCTCTAAAGAAAGGTTTACTCTGCTATTGAATAACTGCGGCAAATAAAAGAATCTGTAAACCCTTGAGTCAAAAAATATCCTGCCGGTAAATATTTACAATCTCAAGCAACAACTAAAACAAGAATAACCCTCAGATCCGGAGCAACAGTGAATACGGAGAATAATGAAGTCGGGCGGGAAGCAACGATTTGTCTCGGCTCCGCCGGTTCGTATGAACAAATGAGATGTGTTTGAGCCCACTCAACGCCTTTGGGAATGCTTGCCAATTATTATTGGATCCTGTATTGGTTTAGGCTAGGGTGACTCTAATATACCATCTTTAAATTGGATTATTTGTAACAGTTGAGCTGGAATTGTTATTGCTAAAAATTTTGTTGACGTTGAGCTGGATTCATATCATCAGGTATTCATGACATCAGTTCACTTGCGTGATGAATGTTGATGAATGCGTGAGCAAATTCTGTGACTCGAAATACAGGTGACAACATAAGGTGGCGAAGCACTCCTTATTTTCGTCACATAAAACAGGCTAAAAATTTGTTGTTTTTCTTACATTAAGTAAGTAAAGTAACGTTTTAGTACGCGTACTAAAACGTTACTTTCAGTTTCTGCTAAGGTAACGTTTAAGGACAGAACTGTGTATAACTGTAGGATTCGCACTAGGAATCCATAGCATATTTTTTTCAAAACTTAACATTCATTTCTCTTGTATACTCCTGCCTTCTGCCTCACCGTCTAGCCTTTAGCTTCAATGCAAAAGTATCGGGTAACTAAGGCAAGAAATATTGTCGAGTTCCATCATGTGATCAAATGCGACATGAATGAACCCACTACTTGCCTACGGTTGCCAATTATTCGGTTTTTTATTAGAACGCTGCTGGGCTGAATAGACTAGATGCTATCGAATCATGGTTTGTGAGCTTTGTGGAATAGTTTTTTTTATAGATAACTAGCAGAGTTTTGCAGTCTACTAGTTAACCTCTCGTGCTAAGCTAAAATGCTTGTGTTACGATTGGGTTCGAGTCGATACAGCAATGGAAGGGGATCGTTATTGGACGTAAAAACGTATTAATAGTTAAAAATTTGAATCCCGTGAAGAACATGCGATATAAATTTAGTTGAATCAAATTCTTTGACAAATTTCCGTGAGTCTTTGTACCCAATGTCAGCTACAACCCAACAATAGAAAGGATGGTCAACTTAAAAAATACCTAATCAGCTCTCAAAACTCTCGTGTCAATTGCGTTTCTTAAAGCAAGATTGATTAGATTAAGGAGTTAGATAATCTATGATTAATATTTTTGAACAGAAACGAATGACTGGCGTTTCTTGAATGTACCTAATTACTGGAAGGTTTTCTTAATTAGAAAGCGAAGTTAAATTAATAACTTCAGGTATGTTAATTGTTGTTGCTTTTATTGTCATTTAAAGCCTAGAAACCGGGTTAAAAATGTATTTACGAAGTATTCTTGTAAACCCCTTATGCTAAGCTAACATCCGGAAGTAAATCAGACTAAGTAAGCCTCGTTTGTTGATGTTGTACCGGTCTACATGTACATAAAGATATAAAGGTCTAGTGGGAAGTTAAACGTCTTCTGTGGCAGGAAATGGCATAATGTAGTGCTCCGGTCGTAGGCACAAAGTTTATCTTAGGATCTCCAAGTATTTCTAGATTCGCTATGGGCGGCGGAAATGCACTTGCATTTATAACCGTTCAGCGAAAACGGTTATAAATGCAATTTCATTCTATATTCTATTTTGATTTATTTCGATTGCTACAATATTTTAAATACATTGTTGAGTTTGTATTTGTTCAATTCAGTACAGCGAAATAGGTTGTGCACCAAGTATGTGTACGTGGGATATTTACTTGTCTACAAAAATAAAACAAAATTTAAATTAGACATCATAAACCTTCCAAGATACAGGTCTCTGAGGATCAGCGGTTAAAGCTGTGCGTTGATGCTGAAAATTAAAGATCAAACAATCTTTTACGTTAATGTACCTATTTCACAAGAGTTTTTGAATTCCATTTTAAGGTGGAGAATATTTTTTGAATATTGGGTTAGGGTTAGGATTTTAATAGGTAAGCTCTCTCTCCGTAGTAAGAATAGCATACCATTCCACCGTCGCGAGGACAGTGTATTGCCAGCATACGATCAATTTCCCCCCCAAAAAAAGGAAAAGGTACCTAGTTAAACTACAATATCGTATCTATCAAACCCACAGTATCAATAATATTATGATTTACAGTAAAATCATAACGTAACAGACAGGGTGGCACCACCCGCCTCCAAATTTGACTCACGCACGAATATAGTCACTCTATTCTATTATTTACGTGCCCTTTGTATTTTCGTAGGGCTATAATTTACGACAGTGTTCCATTGAGGGAATTTGTTGATTTATTCATAATTGTAAGGTCAAGGTTACAACGATATAATAAGTAGGTATAAGTTAGTATAGGTACAGTTTTTAAGGTTATACAGCTACAAGATTGTCAAGAAAGTTTGGCAATGTTAATATGGTGTTATTAAAATACCTTAAATTCGTTTTATTTTATTAATTAACTTTGTTCAAAATACCACATTAATCAAAAAAAAAAATAGTGCTCTCACGCTATGATGAATGAAATATCAAAATTACGTGTACCTATCTAAATAAAAAAAACAAATAACTTATTTATGGTGCTTGACGTTAAACAATATTATTACGTTGGCTACACCGTGAAATAAAAAAAATACATTTGGCTCATGTATTATGACAGGCAGCCTGCCTAACGTTAAGTTTTTCATTGTGGAGGAATTACGTCATGTCACGAGACAATTTAAAAATGGTAATTATATTCGTCATGGACCGAATTATGTAATTATTTTAAAGTAGTTACTGAGATATCTATTTGTAAAAGAATAACAATGGACCCTCACATCTATTTTAGGACGTATTGTTTTTTTGAACACGGTGACAGTAAACGTCATTCGTATAGAAATTATGGTGGCATTTATAGATAAATGAAATAAACGATATGAACATGACTTCGATAAAAAATGTCTTTATTGCTGTAAGGTTTTCGTAATGTTTTAACTATTGCTACATATACTATTATGTAAGCAACAATAATTTAAATTGACAAAATCAAAATATTTTTGGCATAAAAAAGTAAAAATAAGTAGCAAATTCATCATCATTATCATCAGCCCGTCCAAAGTCCACTGCTGAACATGAGCCTGCTCCCGAGGGAGGGTATTTGCCATAGTCACCACGCTTGGCAGGCGGATTGTTGACCGCAGTATTGTTGTATAACACAAGGAAACGCTGCCGTCCGTTCCTTTTCGTTCGATTATTATAGATGATGTTATAACAATCGTGACCAACGGCTTAACGTGCTTTCCGAGGCACGGAGGGTATACCCTCAACCAACCAGACCCGGAAAGAAATCTTAGAATTTACACGAAGATTTCTTGTCCGGCATGGGGATCGAACACGAGCACCGAGATTTAAAGTAGGTTGTCGTTGTACGAGTAGCAAATTCATAAGGCTCTAATTTATAACTTAAAATCTTCAATCTATATTATATAATAGTTTTCAGCGCGCGGTTTCACCTACGTAACATAATTAAATGTAGTCTATAGCCTTAATCGATAAATGGGCTATCTAACACTGAAAGATTTTATCAAATCGGACGTAGTTTAGTTCTGAACTGAGCGCGTTCAAACAAACAAATAAACTAATCAGCTTTATATTATACGAGGTATAGAGATATTACGGAATAATAATGACAACTGAAAATAATTGTTGAACTAGGTACATTCAGACTCAGTGTAGTACAGTCACTTTCTAGGCAAGCGTGTATCATCTTAGGCCTTATGTTCGCCTTCCATCAAGCAAGATTATTGTCAAACGTAAGCCAACAATTAATAAAAAAAAGTAATCAAAATACTACACTATTTGTTTCAGCCCATCAATAACATCCAAGCAAAAAGCCAACGACATTAATGGACCAATAAATAAGGCACACGCAATAAAATAAATGACCAAAATAGTAGAACAGAGTTGAGTAACAAAATGGAAGCTGTTAGTTACCGACTACGATAGTATAAAATTAATCCTGGCGTGGGACAAAGGATCCAGGATCTGAGAGGGATAAATCGGGAGTAGCCATGTAAGGCGAGGAACGGGGTGCCCTGAAATAGATGAGAGCATGTCTTCAGGGTTGTCAAGCTAAATAAAAGCATGTAATACTTAATGCATGCAATAATATACCTAATGTAGTTAAGCAAGAACTGAACAATAAGTATTTTATGTCTGTCTAATTCGTATAATCCAGTAGTATATTATATTTTTATTTATGGTTTGTATCTTGTATAAGTATTGTTTGTAAATATTAATATGTAAGTGTAGGTATAAGCTTACAGATGTTTACCAGATCGTCAAACTACCCAGGAGAACCCGCGGCGCCAAATTGGCCGCGGGTGCCGTCGGAGGACCGGATTTCCCCCCCAACGATGGATCGAAGGAATGTCCGGAGGGTTTTGGAGAGGGCGAGTCCCACATAGCCGCCAGCGTGCAGATACGCTGCAGCGGCGGTGGGGGAGTAAATGCATTTCCACCCGGACAAAAAAAAAAGATCGTCAAACAAGTTTGTTGTACACTAGCTACATCTTTTTATTCTTAATTGAATTAAACTCGCCTTTGTACATGTTGTTTATTTGTCTAAAGTGTATGGTGCCTTATTGTCTGTGTGTAAAACAAAGTAGAAATAAATAAACTTCTCAAAATACCTACAGCTATGTGGGGGCACTGCAGGTCGCGAATTTACTCAGAGGTCCAAGGAAGCAACTGTTTTCCGGGTGTATTTGAAATTAGTAAGTTTCTGTAAAACCACTGGTGGTCCCTGAAAGCACAGGAAATGTACCTGTGGCTGCCCAAAAATATATATTTTTTTATAACAACCAGAAATTATTGTAATAGTGTTCATTTTTATAGGGTGATTACGCAAAACAGGTGGTCCGTAACGATATAACATTTTTTTAAATGGTCTTTCATCGCTTAAAGTTTTAGCCACTGGTCTACACTATTAAATGTTTTGTTAGCATTATTATTATTATTATGTTTTGAAGAAATAAAACCATTAGGTATAATAGTTCAGTGTTGCATCTACAATAATTTAACCATGACAATCTACAACTCGAACAATAGCTCATAAAATACACATAAGTCATTACAAATCCTCAGAGATTTCTTTCTAAGTCTGATGACTATTTAATGATATTCTACATATTTCGATGATTTATTATATATATATATATAATATATATAACCAGCATGACTTGCCTTTTCACCCGGTTCCGGATTGACGTCGAGTTTTGACACAACCTGTACGTACTCATAACCAGTCAAAAGCACTTTTAACTAGCGAAATCAGTCAAACGTAGGTTAGGTTAGTTTTGACTGATTTTGCTAGTTAAAAGTACTTTTGACTGGGTAAGAGTTTTGACTGCAACATTATATTTGTTATGTTACTTTGTAAACATACAAAACGGGAGAATATACCTACCTATACCTAGTTTTTAGTGTAGCTGACTGTATGTACTACCTAAAAAACAATTCAAATATTATAACTTGTAGGAAATGTAATCTAATGTCTAATATTTTTGTTTACCTTAAAATAAATATTAATATACCTAATTTCACCCACAGCCCTACTATCTATGCAAATAAAGTCAAAAGATGCGCGCGCGCACGAGTACCGCCACAAGATGTAAAATTAACTTTCTGTTGCTATGCAACCGACGCAACACAGTGCAGACAGATTCATTACCGACTTAAGACAAAATAAATAAAAACAAAACTTTGTAATTCGTTAAGTACTTATATGGGGACTTAAGTAATTTTTTTGATTATCTACATTTAATATACTTAACAGACGAATATATTTTGTGGAGAGCGACGTTAACCCTAAATAACTTATAAATATTAGATGAAACACGACTTGTAAAATGGCTATTG
Organism: Nycteola revayana; assembly: GCA_947037095.2. Lineage (NCBI taxonomy): Eukaryota > Metazoa > Arthropoda > Insecta > Lepidoptera > Nolidae > Nycteola > Nycteola revayana. Next base: position 21,535,570 of record OX344843.2, read on the forward strand.
TACATGGTATCTATCCGCCGCTGATAAAAAGCGACAATGAATTAGAAAACCTACAGTTAAAATGCAACGAATCTATATAAGAGTGAGAGTAAAGAAGACAGGAAACAACTTTTTTAACTCCGCAGTTCTGGATGGTTCAGGAGTTCCTCAACTACCCAGAACCTTCCGTGCTTCGGAAAGCACGTTAATCCGTTGGTTCCAATTGTTATAACATCAACTACAACAATCGTATACCAGATAATGCGCGTGTTGACTTTGAAGAAACCTAGCCTCAGGAGGTAGCCAGGTTCAGCAGTCGATGTTATACTAGCTGATGATGATGATGAACTCTCACTCTCACGCACGCTACCTACTCCACATATGTTACCTAGGTACTGATCTTTGAAAACAAACTTCAATCTATTCCTTGTACTACCTGTGCACCTCACATGGTGATAAATAAGTTTCTTTCAGTCTCTTATACAAATCTTTATTCACAAAAGATGCATTATACAATATATAATATACAAGCGGAGTAATATCTGTCACTTTAACGCTTGTAAGACATCAAAGACCGCCGCAGATCAATCTGAAATGGTCTGTGGGCAGTCCATTTACATTTCTTCGCATGTCAAATGATCTCTCAATTAAGATAATCTTTGCACATCAAAAGGGAGCAAGCTATACAGCGAACTATTTGAAGTCATGTTGAATCTGAGTTCAACTATTTGAATAGAGTTGGACATATCTTCATGTAGGTATAGTAAGTTCAGTATTATAGTTAGTTTGTAATGGTAAATCTTAAGATAATCTTTCTCTATGTTGTTGCGGTATAAGTCGCTTTAACTCGGAGGTCGTGGGTTCGAACTTCACGAAGGACAAGAAATCGTTGAGTAAAGCCTATTATTTCTTTCCGGGACTGATAAGATAAAGAAAGCACACCGTACTTCAAAAGCACATTAAGCCGTTGGTCCCGATTTTCATAACATTGTCTATAACAATCGCATGCCAGCAGGAACGGGCAGAAGTGTTTCTATGTGTGTGTTATTACATAATGCTGCGGTCACCAACCCACCTCCCACAAGCGTGGTGACTATGGCAAATATCCTTCCTCGGGGGGAGGCCCCTGTTTAGCAGTGGACGAATTGGATCTGACTTGGTAATCCCAATTATATTAAATTATGCCAGTTACGTATCCATTAAGATTAGCATCAAGAAGATAATTAAAAACAAAAAATAAATCCTTCTAAAACAGAGAAGATAAACTGCAAAATTCTTGAGCCATCTCAGGTTCTACCTACGACCATACAACTCCAAACACAAAACATTGTCTGACTTTACGGTTGTCACGACCAGCTCAAACCGTGGTAAACCACATTAGATGTGTGTCATTGTAATAAAATATATTTAACAGAGTTGCAGTGAAACGCAAAACAATGTACTAAGTATTTCTGTTAGCAACAATACCCATTAAAACAGCTGATAAATTAAATGGACCGAAAATAATCGCTTTACAAGTTATTTTTCCCTCTGTCCAGTAGGATCCACTATCTCGATCCACCAGTGGATGGAATAGCACGCCGAAGTTCACTGTGATCCACCAATTGTCGCGGTGGATCCTGTGATACTTGCATCTCCTAATATGCTCCACCAGTGGATCGAATGTAATTCAGGGAGTTTGGTAAGATCCACCACTGATCTCAGTGGAACCTGTGATATAATTGATATAATTTAACCATACTCGGCAAGAAAGAGGAAAATCTATACGTTGAGGCTCGAAAATCTGTACATGGAAGGAATTAAGATTTTTTTTTCTATTGCAAATAAATAAATTTAAGTTAGAAGACAAGTTTTTTTTCTCTATATAGTGGTTCTTATATTTTTATTTATTAAAGACTATCTACCATATACTTTTTTATTCTATAATATAAGTGCGTGAACTATGCCAAAAATGATTATCAATGGCATAATCAGGCTTTACCGAGGCTAACCTAGATTCCAGTGGACCCTATATACTTATATAAATTATATCACTGGTTCCACTGAGATCAGTGGTGGATATTAACCAAACTCCCTGAACTACGTTCGATCCCCTGGTGGAGCATATTAGGAGATGTAAGTATTACAGGATCCACCGCGACAATTGGTGGATCACAGTGAACTTAGGCGTGCTATTCCATCCACTGGTGTGGATCTTACCAAACTCCCTGAAAAACATTCGATCCACTGGTGGAGCATATTAGAAGATGCAAGTATCACAGGATCCACCGAGAGAATCGGTGGATCACAGTGAACTTCGGCGTGCTATTCAATCTACTGGTGGATCGAGATAGTGGATCCTACTGGACAGAGGGTTATTTTTACATGACTAAAACCATTTAACGTGTCTTTCGAAGCATGTAGACGCTGATATTCTTGTATTTATAGTTTCTACCTAGATATTATAAATTATTGTATAGGCATAATTTTGGATCTTATTTTCTCTTAAACTTTGATTTTCTCTAAAACCTATATGTATTTAATTTAACCTATACTAATTTACAAAGCTAGTAAGTAGATCTCGTTTATTTGCTCGAACGAGCTAAACGCAGGGACTACTGGTCCGATTAAAAAAATGCTGTTATTTATCGAGAAATAACACCATCATCAGCTAAGATGCGACTAGTAGGAGCAGAGCTCCAATGAGATTTTTTTTTTAATCGTGGTTATTCCAAAGTTATTAGCACGCGGACGAAGTCACGGGCACAAGCTAGTTATAGACACAATAAGTCATAATTCCATAGTAAATAGTATTCTATAAAATATATTAGGGCGGTCGTTTTAATACCGCCGTGAACCGAGGATAAGGCTGTAGTCCAACTCGCCTGTATGCCGAGTATCACCGTTAAAACCAAACCTTAAACTTAGCTTCTTACTTACTTCAATAGCCCGTTTACGTCCACTGCTGAACAGGGACCTCCTCATTACAAACCTTGGCAATCTGCGGTCGTTGGGGGATATTACCATAACCAACACGCTTGGCCAGCGGGTTGGGAATCGATTAACTACATTATGTCCATCCAAAAATAAGGTGCTTGCTTTTTATTGATTAAAAGTCAATTTACAATCAGTTTAAAGAAAATTCATATTACTAAACATAGAGCTTCACAACCCAATGCAAATACGAAATTACTCCAAGTCATGTCTTAAGTAATGAAGGACAATCGATCCTTCCAGAAATAATCCAACCACATGTCAAGTCACATGCGATCGCACCACATGCTAATAAAAGTAATTTACTAAGAGTGACGCACAAGAAATATTTATGAAGCCCATTCATTAGTCGAATCAATAAATCGATTAGAAATCAGAACTTACAGCTGAAGTGAAATGGCTGGCCCCTAAACAATGTAAGGAGGCTACGGTTCTACTTAGAGATTACCAAGAAAATAAAAAAGGATCAATTATTATAGGTATAGGTCATAGAGCTCAGAGCAGCACAATCTACTAATATTATAAAGAGGAAAGATTTGATTGTTCGTTTGTATTGAAAAGGCTCCGAAACTACAGGACCGATTTAAAAAAATCTTTCACCGTTGGAAAGCTACACTATCCACGGATGAAATAGGCTATATTTAATTATGAAGTTCCCACGGGAACGAGAGTTACGCAGGTAAAGCCGTTAAAAGGTTTAGTCCCGTTGTCCATGTTATAGAATCATGAACACCGTATTTTATAGATTTACTTTTTTTTTTCTTTATTTTGACAAGGTCAAATCAGGCCAACGGTGTGCGAAAAACATATCCCATACCAATCTCAATCTAAAATAGAAAATAAAGTATGTAGGTATCTACCTATAGAGCCGGGCTACCGTCTTGAAACTAAAAGAGTTCCGTTTCTGAAAAGTTACTATAACTATGCTAAAATTAATAAACCTCACATTAAAACACCTCCGTTCAAAATACCTAAAATAAAAATAACGTGAGGTTTTTTAATTTTAGAGATTTAAATACGTACCCTTCTGATATATGTGCTGTTAAAATGTTATTGGCGATATATAGTGTGTACTAGGATATAGGATATAGGTATGTTTGCTGTCCTCAATCTAATGGGCTATCCACCATGTAGTAGGTTTTTTTCGGACGGAATTATGTAGTTAGCCACGAGGCTTTTGCTACTTCACCGGGCATAAAGGCGAGCAGAGCTCCAGCCTCGATAAATGGTTAAAAAACTACAAACTAAGCAACCTGCGCCAGAGGGCGTCCCCTGTAGGGCTTGGACCTCGGCTCAGGGCGGTCGCTGACGGGGAGATATAGGGATTATGGCATTTAGTACCATATGGTAGGGCTCAATATCAAGCCTTTGAAATATCAATATATTAATTAAAACGTGACGCAAAAACTTTGTACATCTTTGAGTGAAAATTGCGCGGAGCGAGAAATTTGAAATTTTGCACAGTTTATATAGAGAAGGAGTGCAGGATGCTAATACCTATATATTTTTTTATTATGGTTGTATGACCACTACTTATAAAATTACTTTCTGGCTTAGAATATACCACCAAATTTCATCCCATAGGTATTGTAAAAGGCGACTAATGTATACACCTGAAGGATGCACAACACCATCAATCAGCTCAGATTTCTAACCATCTTACTGTGATCACTAATCCAAGCCCAGCGTGGTGATTCTTTATATTCCTCAACGACCAATTCCAGCCAAGGTCTACAAAGAAGCCCATGTTCAGGAGTGGATGTTATACGGGCTGATGACGATGAAGATGTAAAAAGGCATTCTGAATCTTTAGTAGTTATAAGTGCACTGCAAACGGGCAATTTCCGTCGGGATTTCCAACGTCCAGTGTAACATTGTCGTTGGTAAATTATATAAGCATTATTACCAAATCGATAGGCCGGCGTTCTGACGTCATTCGCTAAGCATCAATTTCCTACAGAACACAAAGGTTGATTGGCAGGTGAACCGACAATTCATCGTCATGCCACGTTGCTCATTCCCACGGTACCAAGGACTATCCTTTTAGTGAGCTGAGCAATGACATTTGGATGTCACGTTAATGTAATACATAAACGAAATAGGAGCTTCCAAATTATATACCATAGGTACCTTTTAACAAGAGATAGTGACACACATACAAAATAAAAACAATATTGTAAAGAAATTTCTGGGAAAAACAAAAAAAAAATCATATCAAAAATGGATTGATATTAAAATGGATGTTTTTTTGGATTAAAGCCTTAGCCTTACCTATATTTAATGCACTGGGTATATGTATGGCGGAATAAAAGAGACCTCACCTCGCGCTAGTAATATGTATTTCAATATAATTTTATATTCATAAAAAATAGACTAAATAATTTTTTGACTTATTACAAAGAATTTTCTTAGTTAACTCGCACTGCACTTGTGCACATGACTATCTTCCGTTAAAAGGATGGAATATACTTTGGGAACACCTTATTAGTGCTCCTCACAAAGTAAGTACCCAAGCTAATTCTTAAACACCGCCAGTAATGGCGTTCGATGGAACGACGGGGAGGTATTAGTAAATAAAATCTCTTTTCGTCTTATGATTAGCCTATTATCTCTATGAACAGTGAAGAAAATAAATACAATAAAAAAAATAAAAATAAAGAGATTCTTAAAAGGGAAGGTGCGTTCAAATTCGTTTCCTGCCGGTTTGGCATTCACAACCGCAGCAATTCTAATCTTAAAAATACATACGTTTGTGCAGCAATAATTTGAACGAGTAAAAGCATCTTAAAGAGTATTTTAAACAGTTATAAGTCCGGTGGAATCTTGTTATTCACGCTCTCGGTTAATGAAACAATTGAAGACGACAATACGTTGAAATAATTAAAAAATCAGTTGTTTTGTCAAAGAATATATTCCGAAAAAAAGCAATAAACGAAGTGCTGTCTCATAAAACTTATTTTTTCGTGTCACTTGCTACAGAAAACAACGTTTATGTCAAGTTTCGTATAAACATGTGTCACACAATGTGCCAAATACATTACAAACAGAAATTGATTCTTATTGAACATACTTTAAAAGTGTACAAGAAAAATAAACTTTGTACAAAACTGTTTTTTTTCGAACAGATAGTGGTAACTCAGTATTATAAGTACTTATTTATCTATCTGGGAATTTCGTCAAGATTAGCTATGTATATACTCAACAATATTATTGTATATCGCGGGTTTCAAGGCACATAAGCATCACTCTTAGTTTTCTTTCTATGTATTCTTTCTTTATATGTAATTGAAAATTTGCGTGTGTCTATCCAAAGTACGCCCACATTAATGTGTAATGCTTGATTTGGTGGAAAAAATTTAACAGTTCGAAATATTTAAAAAAGAAGTTGATGCCCCTATTTATCTTTGTTTGAATTCCGCGATATGTACATACTTATTGTATAAATGGCGTGCCAAATTAACGATGATATTGCCAATGCCGAAAATCAAAACCTTAATAGTTATGGTCGAATCATCAGTATTTGTGCCATTTAAACTTCCAAACTCACATAAGATGCGTGTCGCGTAATGATATTAGTAAAACTGTTGAAAAAAAGTCTACAAAATTCTAAACAAATGAAACTATCTTGGAACATTCCATTTTACGTCCTTGCTGCATAACACATGACGACAAAATTACATGGTATCAATTAAAAACCTTGTATTCATCTGTTAGTTCACACAATTTTTGCAAATGTTGTAAATCAGTAGGTACGTCTTTATCGTCCAGTTGTTTCCGAGAAAACCTTCACATTAGCTAACAGATAATTGTGTACTTGACTGAATTGCCAATGAATCGATTGTATTGATTAGATGACATTGTGAATTTATTGAATCATGTTATGTAATGATAGATAGTTAGTATGTATGCCATGATAGTTAGTCTTTAGAATGAAATAAAGGTTATTCTCAAATGGATGTTGAAAGTTGAACAACAACAACATCAGCCCTATAACGTCCACACCTCCTCCCGAGGAGGGTAATTGCCATAGTCAACACGCTTGGCAGGCGGGTTTGTGACCGCAGTATTAGTTATACCACACAAGGAAACGCTGCTGCCCGTTCCTTGATATACGATTATTAAAGATGACGTAACAATCGGGACCAACGGCTTAAGGTCACAGCTCATTAGAGCCACCCGGCACCCACTCCGCACCGCCTCGCCTCCTGCGGCTAGTATTCTTTATATGGACTTGAATGATTTGCGTTGCCAACGCGCGGGTCCTGAGTGGCCCGCGCACTGCACGCGAATGATTTACACGAGGACGATATTAGGTGATGCGCCGATTGTTAACGGACTACTCGAAAAATCGTGGACCAAGCCACGTCCACTCGTTGACCACGCGGCGTTCACTCGTTGACCGCGCGGGGTCCACTGGTTGACCGCGCGACGTTTATTGGTGATAACGCGGCGTCCACCCGTGGACCACCTGCCGACAACGTGTGGACGCCGTGCGACGAGGCGGTGCGGGGTGGGTGCCGGGTGGCTGTAATGAGCTGTGACCTTTAACGTGCTTTTCGAGGCATGGAGGGTAATCCCTCAACCAACTAGACCCGGAAAGAAATCTTAGAAATTACACAAAGATGTCCTGTTCGGCATGGGGATCGAACCCACGCCCACCGAGATTTAAAGCAAGCCAAATACCGTCACGCTCCTAAGGTTGGTTAAAAGTTACACATACCTACCTAATTAGGTAGGTATGTGTAACTTTTAACCAACCAAAGATTTTCGACAGAGAGCAGACATAATTATGTCTGCTCTCTGTCGAAAATCTTTTTTATTAATCTACACTAATATTATAAATCTAAAGAGTTATTTGCATTTGTTTAATCTCAGGAACTAACAGTCCAATTTAAAAAATCTTTCACCACATTATCCAGGAATAACATAGTCTATATTAAATGGTATTCCTGCGGGGATATGTTACGCGAGTGCAATCACACGCGGAAAGTTATTTTTCAAAAAAGAGCCTTAATTTGTGGTCTAAGAACTTTATTTCTCATTAAGAATTACAAAACGCACATAATTATGTACAATAATAATTCACTTCCTGAGAAAACACAGATTTACCTATTTATAAAGTAACAATGCATGATGAGCGTATTATAAACAATATATATATATATATATATATAAACTAATTATAAACCAAATACACGATGACAGTAAATAAAATATTTAATGTCGGGTAAATAGAAAAATATCGGCCGGCCAAAGCAGTAGTCGCATGCAATTCGACTCGAACGATTCGAATTTAGTTACCAAATCTTGAATCTCATTTATCACAACATTTTTACCTACTTTTTATTATTACTAATTATTATAGGCCGACGCAATAATACGAAGCAATCATCGTTACATTATCGTCCCGATAAATACTTTTACTACTAACTAAGGCAATATCGTCATAGCTTTTTCACACTTTTATTATATTCATTTTATTACAACAAGCCCCATTTCAAGTGATTTAAAGTTTACAGTCCCGTATAGAATTAGAATTGTTAAGAGAATTATCTTTAAGCATTTGTAATATCACTAAACACTGCACCCGTATGTCTCCGTTAATTAATCTTTGTCCAATTTGTCATCAGCTTGATTAAATAATTCAATTATTATTACATGCTTGCGTCGTACATTCAATGAATTCGGGGGTCAGGTGTCAACAAATTGGCAAATTGCAATGTCTCGTATTAATCATACAATAAATAATAAGAACGGACGGAGATTTAACAATTGGTAGGTACATTGGTATTTGCAAAAGTTTTCAATTAATACTCAGGCAAAACGCAATAATATCCAACAAACATTTTAAGTTCAAAAGTATGGGTGTTAGGAAAATCTATTGCAGGGTTTCAGCCTTCTCGGTTTAGTGATGGAGAAGCATCCGGAAGGTTTAAGTGGGTACTGTCTCTGCTCATGAGATTTGAGACTAAAATACCATTGCCAATAGAGAGAGGAGTCCCACATACCCCGCCTACGATGTAGGATCGCTACCATCCCGCAACGCGACTGAGGGCATGCATTTCTATCCGGAAAAGGACTTAGGCTATTTTAATTAGCACCAACCTTATTCAATGGTTAAAAAACTAAGCAGCCTGGGTGAGGGTGTATGCATGGTATTCGGCTAGAACTATATGGGGTCAAAAAATATATCTTGAATGCGAATTGGCAATAATGCTGAACTCAGCTCGGCTTTATGTAAAGTAGAAAAGCCTGGCAGCTGATTATTTTCTATCGCTGCTTAAACAAATAAAAATAGCACTGGCACGATTGTTTTCATTTAAGTTTATTTTTTATTTTTGGTCGTTTTGTTTTTAAGCTGCGATATTTCGGTCCCAACAAAAAAAAAATGCAATTCATTTCATAGTCAAACGAATATGAATGCGTCCCGCGGTGTTTTATATATCTATCAGCCGCAATAACTTGAACCAATATAAACAAATTATTATAACGCCCGCATGCGCACAATACGATTACTTCAATATAATAACATTCTACCGAATGTACGAAACCCGCATTCACTAGATTGAACAGCATTGTGCCATGGCACTACAAAGTATATTTTTTATAAAAAAAGAAAATATCATTAACGTTTTAGTAAAATTGGCTACTACACTTAGACGACTTACATTTTTGCAACAAGAAAACACGATTTTAGTCTAACTACCTACTTGAATTTTGTCACATTATTTATCAATTAACAATTTCTAAACTGAAGCCAATTTCTTGTTTATTTGATCAAAAATATCTTGGCGACAGTTCAATACTAGGATTAGGAATAGGTAGGTAAGCTTCTGAATTACGGTTTATTATATAGAGACAGTAACACAAAACTCCTCAACAAATCTTAAATTTCACACGTCTACAAAATTTTATTTTTTTCATGTTGCAGAAGTTCTATTTAAATTTTTGTATTAATTAAAATCTGAACAATAATTACAATTTATATATCACGTCACATTTTTGACATAATTATTTGCTTGTAAATATATAAAAATATGCTGATTTAGCTATATTTGCAACTTTACTTAGAATAGTATAATATTGTTATTTCTTAACATAATATATTCGATTGTCAAACAACTGAAATTTTTAATGCGGTTTACAAAAAGTTAATCTATATGATTTTTTAATGCAAAGATATTAAAGATTTTGTTGGTCTTTATTTTTCTCATACATTTTATATGGAGATTTTACTAATGGCACTCAAATGTTAATATTTTCATAAAAGAACATTACAGCAACAAAATCATAAATGTTTATTGGAATTCAGAATAGCTACTTACAAACTCAACGTCATTCAACAGTCATTATACAATTTTACTAATAGATTTATTAGTATATTTACCTATGTTTATAAAAGCCTTAAATGCCAATTTTCTACTTTCTATTGTCAGTCAATATCTCTAATATTAGACGTGACAGAATATTTTTAATGATGAAACAAAACATATCTATCATTCTCGGCGATTACAAATAAATGTGTGTTTTTCTGTGCACTTAAACCTTGTCGACCCGTGTTATTATTATTCCCCATTCCCCCCGCTATCACGATCGGCACAGGGGGCGTCCTCATGGGTTGCTTAGTTTGTAGGTTTCAAACCATTTATCAAGGCCGTGTCCGTCTAATAAAAAAAGGCCACTGATGGTCCTTCGATGAACTTAAAACATGTATGGTTATGAACTGTTATGCTCTTAGCTAATCTAGTTAATTCCGACTGTCTCGTCTCCCGACTCACGTCCGGATCGTCTGAGTCAGAAGTGGCGTCGCATACTCATATCATTAACGGCTTCCCGTCTGGCCTCCCCCAAAGAGTTTGTGGCTAAGTTTAAGCGAACGGACTAAGAACTGAATTCTTGAATAAATAAAAATGATTGCAATATACAATACTTTAACAATTTTAAATTAAAAAGGAAAGCAAACATTGTAGAAGAATGATTTATGTCCGAGAGTCTCCTTTTTACCTTCTGGTAAAAAGAAGAAAAGTAACTTGACTTGACTTTAGTTTGCAGGTTCAAATACTAAAAAGCGGCCAAGTGCGAGTCGGACTCACTCATGAAGGGCTCTGTAATTTACTTACCAAATTTAACGGTATAGTTTCGGAAAAAAAGTGGCTGTGACATACGGACGTATAGACATGACGAATCCATAAGGGTTCCGTTTTTTGCCATTTGGCTACGGAACCCTAATAAGAAGAAGATTCCGTAAAAAGCCCGTTGTATCGTATGATTTCTGAAGAATTTGTCATCCATAAACTACGTTTACGGCTGATGTAAAATTGGCGGAAAATATGAAAGCCAGTGATGAGCGAAGTTGGTGGCATCGTTCAACAAGTTAAATGGCGAATCAGGTCACGAGTCACGAGTCAGCGCCTCTACAAAATCAATACCACTACTCTGTTCAATGACATTTATAAACTGATTTAATTTTAACTAGATTGTGATGCTGCTTATTAATAGACATAATCCCCTACTATTAATATTATAAACGCGAAAGTTTGTAAGTATGGATGTTTGTTACTCTTTCACGCAAAAACTAAATGGATTCGGCTGAAAGTTTGCTCGCGGATAGTTTATACGCTGGATTAACATATAGGCTACATAATATCACGCTCCGACCCACAGGAACAGAGTGAAGTGAGAATTATAATTATTGCAACATTTCGTTTCCTTAGATTTTTTTAATAACTAGCTTCCCGCGCGCGGTTTCACCTGTGTAACTCCCGTTCCCATGAGAATTTCATAATTAAATACAGCCTTTGTAACTCCTAGACCATATTCGCAACACCACACACCTACGCTCCAAAACACAGATTTCTGACGTTTCTCAAAAAGCCGCTAAGCTGAAGTGGGGGCTGGCCACGTCTGTCGTATGCTCAATAAGCTGTGGGCCAAAATAACCATCACGTGGAGCCCTGACACAGTAAGAAGGCGTCGCGGCGCACCCCGTAGACGATGGCGGGACGAGCTGCACAAAACCAACGACCAGTGGCCTTCTTTGGCCCTGGATCGAAAGAGCTGGAATTCATGGGGAGAGGCCTTTGTCCAGCAGCGGAATGATGCAGGCTAACAGTAATAGTAACTCCTAGATCAAGTAGCTTATTAATGGGAAAAAAAATGATTCGTCCTAGTAGTCCAGAACCTATTCAATGCAAACAAACAAGTCTTTCCTCTTTATAATAATGGTATACATAATCGATGTTTGTGTTAAAATTTTTAAATAATTTTCAGTACACAGTTAGTGACAAGTTCCGTGGTGTAGCGGTTATAGTCTCGCTTTACGTCTTGTGGGTTCGAGCCCCACAACGGACAAGATATCTTAGTTTACCTAAATTCTGTGATTTCTTATCGGGTCTGGTTAGTTAATAAGAATAATAATAATTTATTTATCTACTGTAAAACTGTACTGTATTTAGTTGAGGGACTATCCTCCGTGAGTTGGAAAGCAAGTTAAATCATTGGTGCCGATTGTTAGAACGTCATCTATAACAAACGTACTTACAGCGCGCGGATACGCTGCAGCGGTGGTGGGAATCCGTAAAAGCATTACCCCCGGACAACAAAAAAAAAGACACGGGTATCAGCGTTTTCTTGTGTGTTACAACATAATACTGCGGTCACCAGCCCGTCAGCCAAACGTGGTGACTATGGCGAAATCCTCCCTAGGGAGTAGGCCCATGTTTAGCATTGGACGTTTACGGGCTGGTGGTGATGAAACAATCAGTGTACTATATTGTAACGATCAATTCTAGGCAGATAATTTAAAAGAGTTCAAGACTTTTAATGTGGCAGCGAAATGTGGATAAATCCTAGACACGACAAATTAAACTTAAGTAGTCCATATGTTTCACTTTTAGAATAATTTTGATGTTCAATACCAGAGCAATAAAACAGTAGGAAATTTCAATCATAGTATCCAATCGCATGGGAATATTGGTCGAACAAGCTCCAAGAGACATCCAATATATATATTTCCTTCTTACATGTAATGTCACCAATAACCTTTCTAAGACATCTGCAGCTGATCATATCTCCTAGTAAAATATTGTGGAGCAAAATACCAAAACAATGAGCTTAGTGGCACAGGTCAACATTAGTCCACAAACAGAACAAGAAACGACGCAAAAGCAACCCACTACAGCTAGCAAAAACTGCGCAAAAAAAGAAGAATAAAGCAATTTGCTGGCCGTCGTCGGTGGAATGCTCACTGTAATGGAGGCTTCCGCTGGTTTGTCCACGACGGTCCCTATTGACTCAATGTTTTACCGTTATCTGCCTATCACGATAAATATGACGTTCATTCAAGTCTTGTGGTCGGCATTCATTTGAGACAGATTGATTGTTCAGTAAGCAGGAGAAAAGAAAAAAATATAATTTCAAATTTTCATTTTTGCAAGTCGGCTCAACTGAAGATGATAGTAATACTAGTAGTCAACCAGTGGTTGATATTCGACCATAACTAAAATAATTATAGCATTGTGCAGTCTTTCTCTATATCCTATTAACATTATAAGCGCAGAAGTATGGATGGATGGATGGATGGATGTTTGTTACTCTTTCACGCCAAAACTACTAAACGGAATAGGCTGAAATTTTGCACCGGTATAGGTTATACGCCGAACAACATATAGGCTACAAAACATCACGCTCCGACCCACTGGAGCAGAGTAACGCAGGTAAAACCGCGGGGTGCACCTAGTAAACTATACGTGTGCGACAAATTACTCGGTCCGCGTAATTTTGTAAAAAGGGGTACAAAGTTCACGTATTAATATTTAGATGCAATTGGAAAGTTTTAATAGCTATTTTTACTGAACCTATGTGTTTTCCATATGGCGATTGCCTTTAATTCAATAGCACGTTTTTAGGTCTGATATCTAACAATGACATGTCCATCCCAAAAACGTGTAATTGAATGCAAGCCTCTTTCAAGTATATATTTACCTATTTAGTTGGTGTGAGAAAAAAAGGGGAATATATCGAAAAAAAACTGATTAACAAAAACAGGCGAAATGTACATCCGCCATCCGGTAAAGTTGTATAAACTTTGAAAATAGAAACGCAAATTTCATTCATTAAATTCTATGTTTACACATCGTACTAACATCAGATTGATTGAATGAAACTTAAAATAGTGACGTTTCCATAAACATTTGTAAATATTTCGACATGCGCTTAATTTATTTCCAATTGATGTTACGATTTCCAGTCTTAATTTCTATAAATATTTATAACACTTTTCCGATACGTGAAATCAAATAATTTGAATGTTAAAAATTACATTTATTTACGGTCCATGTAGTTTTCATGGATTAGAAATTATGAGAATCGCGACAAATATCAAACGTTCGACTATACTGTACAACGAGTCTTTTGATATTTCACTAGGCATCCGCATGTGAACCAATGTGGGGTCGTCCTTATCTGAGAGGGAACGGGTATTTAGGTCAGCAGCGAGGGTGAGTGTGTTATATATACTGCAGCTGCTATCTATATTTTCTTTAGCATAATTGTTAAATGATGCTATGCTATTCGTTGAGCCTCAGACTAAGAGTCAGATTAGGTTCTTTAACAAAATACCATCAGCCCTGAGGTCCTGGGCTAGGCCAACGTCGTCCAAATTTCACTACACATTTCAAAAAAGAAACGCACCCGTCGTGATCGCGATGATCACATAACTTATGCGGGTCACTCCCCGCGCGACACAGTGGCGCAAACAGCTCGCGTCTGAAGAAGGCTCTCGGTTGGAGCCGAAACCGTGGTCGAGAAATCACCGCCGGAGCGTGTCCCTGAAAGCCATGGGTTCCTGAGGCCCTCAATAACTGCGCACGATGGAGTACCCGGGGGTTTTAGTGGGTAGGGTCATTTCGATATGACTAGCATACCAGAGGACGAGACCAACAATTTTTTTTGAAGATCTCAGTATTATCCTTATGTGCGATAACTCGGTTTTTAACTAGGTATCCCATAATTTTCTATAATTAGAAGCATGAAGCATTTAAAATGTTGACCGAGGATGCAAGGTACCAGCATGCAAAATTTCAGTTAAATCTGTCCTCTAGTTTCGGAGATTAGCGCATACAAACAGACATAGAAACAAAATATTTAAAAAAAATCTGGATGTATTCTATTTTACTTCTGACATCCCCCTGAATGGCCTTTTTAGCGTTTTTTTATGTACTGTATATATTCGACCTCATCAGTTTTATTATATGTCTTGATTTTACTTTATTTTATAATTTGATTATTTATTAAAGTTGATACTGACCTAAAAATGTGTCTAGTGGTAAAACATTGCAATATTATTTTCTTGGTCTAGGGGTAATATGTGCGACCGTAGCGATGTCCTGTTTCGAGGAAGTATTTAGAAAAGTCTAAGTAGGATCCAGCACGAAGTCTAGAAGTTGGTAGGGTTTTACCTGTGCCTCGGAGAACACGTTAAGCTGCCGATTCTGCGCCTGATCTCTCTCCGGTTGTGTCGGTAAAACAGTCCCTTATATTCAGACATTAAAGAAATATGGAGAATAGCTATAAATGTGTGTGGCCGAAAAGTAGAAACAGAAGTAAATCTCAATCCCGTACCGTTATCTAGGTGAAAGAAACCATCATAAGAGCACCCATATAATATTATAAAAATTGTGTTATACGTATGTTTGTGTATATCTGTTTAATACGAAGTCGAGGCCGGTTATAAATCTGTGTTGAGTGGACGGCATACCGTCCAAACTTCTAACTGCTCTGTAAACAGAATTAGATGGTCCATTATCAGCTCGCTTGCGAGACGTTTCTAGAATTATTTTTACTGTAGGACTTTATCTACTTAAATCAATTTAAAATTAAAAAAATGTTGACACGCAAAATATATTCCTCCGTCTCGGAACGTGTAATTTTTGTACCCAGTATTTCACATTAATCTTGTCTGACGGAATTAATACAAACTTATCCTAAGTAGACATCCAATTATGTTTTATTTTTTGAACTGACATTTTTAAAAGTAAGTCACAAGGCTTTTACCTAAATGAGCAGTGCTCCAGCCTTAATAAATTTTTTAAAAACTAAAAACTATGCAACCTGCACAAAAGGGCGCCCCATGTGGGATTTGGATCTTGGATCAGGGAAGTCGCGTAGGAATTAAGGAATGATGACTTTTAGATTTTAGGAGAGTTTTGTGCAACTGGCAGTAATGGAAAATACAACTAACTCGACCTTGGTAAAAACCCTCGCATATAAAGTATCCCAATGAAACCGACTATTGGTACGTTGAGAGCATATTAAGATAAGGACACAAAGCCGTCGAAGTAAATAATTTTCACATATTGTGACGATCATTCTCTCATCGTAATATTAATTCAGTTTTTGTCGCTGTTAAGTCTTCTGTTATTTTAATTAGGTGCATAATATTTCAAGCAAGAGTTAGAAACACTTTTTCTCTGATCTGATCTGATAAATTATCCCTATCCTAATGTTAAGTGACAGAGGAGTCCAAATACAAGCAAGCTAAACGTGTCAGTGCGAAACATCCGAAAAGAGGCGGTAGGTAAGGCAGAAATTGTAATTGGGCGAGATACTCGCAAACTTTTTTTTCGGCTTTAGTTAATCCGATCGGATAGAGAGAGAGAGTGGTCTCAGTGTAGAGGTATTACTACCAATTATTACCAATACCATGCGCGCCAAACCGACTAGGAGTCGAAGTGGTCGCCATGATTATTGACCGAAATCGGTCGGATAGATCATCATCATCATTACTACCAATGGCGCAAGGTTCTTAGGCAATGGCCCACAACACCTTGCTATTTATGAACACATCTTTAACAAATAATGTTAATTATGTGTGGTATTCAGTAAGGTGAAGTGACTTCTCCATTGAAGTACTAACGCTATGTTCTACCGCTCCTAATTCTCTTATTGTCATCGGTTGCACACATCGTGGTACAACGAACACAAACACACCAATAAAACAAATATCCGTGCGTTTTGGCAGCGGGAGATGTTGTCTTTATGATATAATCTAAACTTGTGTTGAGGTCAGAGGTTTGAGCCCATGTGCGATAAATATGCACTACAATTGATATAACTCATTAA
Organism: Nycteola revayana; assembly: GCA_947037095.2. Classification (NCBI taxonomy): domain Eukaryota; kingdom Metazoa; phylum Arthropoda; class Insecta; order Lepidoptera; family Nolidae; genus Nycteola; species Nycteola revayana. The sequence continues at coordinate 21,552,643 of OX344843.2, forward strand.
ACTATTCAACACCTATCTATTTACAGAAGTTCGAATGGCTGTGTATACAAAGACGGTTCGTTTAGTTTGCATGAATATATAGATATATATATATATATCTACACTAATATATAAAGCTGAATAGTTTGTTTGTTTGCTTGAACGTGAACTAAGGATTAACTGTTCTTGAACTCTATTGAAGCTATACTTCTAGCAAAAATGGTGGTAGTATGTCACAGCCACAATATGGCCTGACGATATGACTATTAGAAGCGAACCACGAAACGTACGTCAAGAGACTGTACATAATTAGCATATCTTCATATGCAGTCCAGTTCAAAGCTGAACACTGAATAAATCCCTACACCTTACTCTCAAATTCGTTTTTATATAAATGACGCTCCACTGAACGAAACCAAACTAAATATAAAACGCAAATGCAAGCTGATATAAGTAGGTAGTAATATGAAAAAACCACATTCACGGCAGAGAGGACGTAAAACGAACTCAATGTCACCAATCTACTAATTAGTGAAGTGTCTTCCTAATTGCATAAAAAATAATGCAGCATGATTACTACACAAGGACGAATCAAAGAATAATCATAAGAATTCAGTAGATTCTTTTAGCAATTGTCCCAAAATTAGATTGTTTGCAACTTACCCATTAACACCTATTATACCACCCACCTATATCGGGCGCTTTTTATCGGGCGATATAATATAGCTTTTATTAAATAATACTCAACATAATCCTAACCAACATAACAAAAAATCACAATGATCGCTACATGTAAAATAGTTTCAGAAGTATCTGGGTTAAGAGAGGCAGACGATAGTGGAATGAAGAGATGTTCGACTAGTCTCTATTTTACAGAATAAAAACGATCGAAGGGTTCATTTCATAATATTCTCTTTAATTTTAAATACAACTCCTGCAATTAATCCCTTTCACAGGGAACTTTACATTCAATTCACGGACACTAAAGCACATCTAAACTCAATTGCTGCTGTAGAAAATGGTACAGCAGAACTTATTGCTTTTATTAAAAGTGACGAAACGCAGTCCGAATCATCTGATTTTTTTTTCAAATAACGCATAATATAACCATGACCAAAATATTAACACAAGCAATATTAACCATCTTTTACATTATCATCGCAAAATTTCTCGGAAATAATATTCCCATTCAGCAAGCGTGAAAACATGTGAAAGATATGCAGCGTCTAGCCAATAAATTATCTAATTAAAGTTTTCTTAAAGCATTGTTATGCGGTAGACACTTTGTTTCTTAATCGTTCTCATTACCAAGGTGACGCTGACGCAAAAACTGCATCTAATAATTATCTACCCGATTTAATGAGTTTTTTGTACGATTTATTGTCAAACAATTACCGGTGGCATGGGCGTTGCTATTCTATTCGTTTGTAGTGTGAATGATGAAATTTAGCGGGTGTATAGCTTTTTTTTCGTATCCACGAGGCTTTTGCTACTACACCGGGCATAAAGGCGAGCAGAGCTCCAGCCTTAATAAATGGTTTAAAAACTACAAACTAAGCAACCTGCGCAAGAGGGCGCCCCTTGTGGGGCTTGGACCTCGGCTCAGGGCGGTCGCTGGCGATGAGATTGAGGGATTATGACTTTTAGTATTTTAGGGGAGTTTTGTGCAACTGTCGCTCTACTTTACAGTTTACGGGCCTTTCGGACTTCGGGTCTATCAGGACATCGGATGGAGGGTGTACAGCGTTTGAGTATGAGGTGTAGGCAAACAGAGTTTATAAGTTTGTGTCACAAACCCAAAAACTTTATCTTTTTATAATATTAGTAAAGATTAAAGATGTATGATATGATTGTGTGAGATCTCTGGATGTACTGAACTGATTTTGAAAACTCTTTTACCGTAGAAAGCCGTTATTTGTGAGTGTCATATGCTATATTTTAAGTTAAAGTTTCCACGAGAACGGGGCGAAACCACACGAGACAGCTAGTACAAATTATGAGCGAATTTAAGCTCTAAACATAGGTGTATCCGTAACTCCACTAAGATTTAAAAGTTTCAATTAATTCAGCCGGGGCTTCACTAACTGTACGTCGCAAAGCCCTTGGGTGTCGTGACAATTTCTAAGCTTGAGCCCTGTTTTGAGAAGCTATATATGCTCAGAAAGTCAAGTACATCCTTCTCATTAGTAGTCATTCTAAAAATTATAAATATTTCTTATAGTCTCCATTCAGGTTTTATTTTTAAAATGTCAAAATTTAGATTAATAAATTTAGACCACCAACAGAATTCGAACCTGCATCTTGTGTAAGTGATGTGCACGGAACTGGCAGCTGGTTTGACCACTGTTTAGCTACTCACTCGGCTCAGCAGGCTGTTGTTAATGTAGATGTTAAGTACGACACTCTGTGGTCTGATCATTTCCCACTTGTAGTTTTTTGTAATTTAAAATTATTGTCCCCTAAGGTCACGTCTCAAGTTACAAATATAAATAGAGATGTAGTGTGGGGTACGAAAAGTGAGGAACAAGTTTCTAAGTATGCCAAAGAGTGTCATAAGCGACTTAAAGTAATTGACTTCCCTCTTGAGTGTGTAAGCTGTGCTGATAATTTTTGTAGTGACCATGGCCACAGGCTTGTTCTGGATACGCTTTACTCCGACATTGTGACTGCCCTTCGTGACGCGGCAGTGACGAGTCGGGGAAGCACGGGGAAAAGTAGGGGCGGCCCGCGCATAGCTGGGTGGAACAAACATGTCAGCGAGGCTCACAGGGTGGCCAAATCTAAGTTCCTCGATTGGGTGTTATGTGGTAGGCCTAAGTCAGGATTTTTATATAAAGAAATGTGCGATAGCAGAAGAGTGTTCAAGTCTCGATTAAAATGGTGCCAAAATCATCAGGACCAAATAAGAATGGACGCACTAGCTGTGAGCAATTGCAAGGGGGATTACCGCGGTTTCTGGAAGGGCACCAAAAAAGAAAACTTACGCCCCGGCCTTCCTGTGAGCGTCGATGGTGTGAATGACCCGAAGGAGATTGCGAATCTTTTTAAGAACCATTTCACTGTGAAGTCTCCTTTGGGTACAGCGACGGAGGTGCTTAATGCTGACGTAAACAGTCGGACGGGGACTGCCTTCCTGGCGAAGGACGTATCTGAAGCCATAAGGCTTATTTATCATTTATGTATTTTATAGTATATTATAATATATATTATTATATTTATGTATATTTTGTGTATAATAACTTAACTTATGTACCTACCTATATATTTATACCAAAATATTGGTATTAAATTAATCATCTTAATTTTTGAATAAGACACAATCTACCTACGTCATTTACCTAATGAATTCCATTATCCATCCAAAGGTTGTCTGGAAGAAATTGCTTTATGCGATAAGACCGCCCATTGTACTGTGTCTATTATTTTTTTTCTTTGTCCTGTTTACTTATGTGTGTACAATAAAGAGTATTCTATTCTATTCTATTCTATTCTTATCTCGAGAGGTAAATCCCCGGGTCATGATGGACTCAGCATTGAGCACTTGCAGCACGCCGGACCACACATTGCTAGGGTCTTGGCTATGTTGTACTCGCTATGCGTGAGCCATTCCTACCTACCAGCCGATTTTATGAAAACAGTGGTAGTGCCTGTAGTGAAGAATAAAACGGGTGATCTTACGGATAAAAGTAACTACAGGCCTATTTCTCTTGCCACTGTAACTGCTAAAGTGTTTGACGGTTTGCTTAACGCACAGTTAAATAGGTCGGTGACTCTGCACGATAACCAGTTCGGGTTTCGTCCCCGGCTGTCCACTGAAAGTGCTATATTGTGCCTTAAGCATACCGTCAAATACTACACAGTTCGGATTCTTCCTTGATTTGTCCAAGGCTTTTGACCTGCTGTGGAACAAGCTGAAAAGCATAAATTTGCCACCGGAGCTCATCAGGATGTTCCAGTACTGGTATGCGCACCAGTCTAACAGTGTTAGGTGGGCGGGGGCAATGTCGGATGTGTATCAGCTCGAATGCGAAATCAGGCAGGGTGGCTTAACCTCTCCTACTCTGTTCAATTTATATATTAACGGGTTGATCGTGGCGCTTAGCAGTCAGCATTTCGGTTGTCACATTGACGGTACTTGTGTCAATAATCTAAGTTATGCTGACGACATGGTGCTGATGAGCGCTTCGGTCTGCGGCTTGAGGAAGCTGATAAAGACATGCGAGGAATATGCTTGTGGTCACGGTTTATTGTATAACGTTAAGAAGAGCCAGTGTATGATCTCAGTGTGAAATGTACCTGTCAAGCTCTATGGTGTTCCTCTGGAAAGGGTAAGTCAATTTAAATACCTAGGGCATGTTTTAACTGTAAACCTCACAGATCACGCAGACATGGAAAGGGAGCGGAGGACGTTGTCTGTTAGAGCGAATATGGTCGCCCGCAGATTTGCGCGGTGCTCAGGCGAGGTAAAAGTTACGCTCTTTAGAGCGTACTGTACTTCGCTATACTCGTACAGTTTGTGGGCACACTACTCTAAAAGAGACTACAGCGCCCTCCGCGTCCAATACAATAACGCGTTCAGGGCTGTATTGGGGTTGCCCCGGTACTGCAACGCGTCGGGTATGTTCGCAGAAGCGCAAACCGACTGCTTTCATGCGACGATGCGTAAGCGAGCCGCATCTATGGTGCGCAGAGTACGGGCCAGCTCCAACACCGTTTTGGCGATGATTGGGGGAAGGCTGGACTGCCCTTTCATCCGGCATTGTTACCGCAGACATGTACCTCTGCCAATGCTGGAGCGAAATTTATAACTTTACTTTATTTTATTTTGATTTTTATTTTATTGTAATTTAATTGTTGTGATTTGAATAATGTTATTTTATTATTTTATTTATTTTATTTGTAATGAATTTATTGTATTTAATTTTATACCAATGTTATTATTATTATATTTTTTTTGTGTGTTTCTTTATATGGGTTATGATTGCCTGAAATAAATGACATTTTTTTATTTTATTTTATAGCCCCTAATGCCTCAACCATTCGGCGACGATGGAACCCACCGATCGTCGAAATGTATCAGTCTCTTTATAATACGTCTCTAAGGCAACGTAGATACTATCTATTGGTTATGAGAAACATTACTTTTGTTCTGATATTACTTACTTATTACTTACTATAATTACTAAATCTAGTATTAGGCTTAAACTACAAGTGGTATGCGTCACAGTATAAATAAGTTTAAAAAGCCCTGAATCAGACCCTAAGTCGACCCAGACGCCAGTTTTGTAAGGGATGCGTACGCATGCGTTAAGCCAAACAGACGCGTACGCATCCTCTACAAAACTCGCGTTTTCTATGGACTTAAACTGAATTGAGCTGAATAAGTGTAATTATTCCCTAACTATGAATTGCAACGACAATGAATTGTTAATTAGACAGATGCCTTAACAATGGCACGAACCTAATACATTTATAATATTATGATCGCTGAATCAATATTATCGTAGTATTTGAGAATAATTTACTTCGACGGCCTTGTATATCTGTTTTAAGCGTTCTAATAGTTGCTGCTATTGCCTGCTATTGGGATGCTTTAGGTCTTCACATCGTCTAGTTTATTTCCGGGATCTCGGCAAACTACACGGATTGTGGATGTTTTATAATAAAGTGTATTATTCATTAATTAAAATATGCTGCAGACTGACACCGCCACAGCATCAATATCAATGGTTTACCTTTAATTCCGTTGCGAAAATCAAACCCACGAATCAACGAACGCATATGCATTATAAAAAGTGGTGTCCGAACACTATTAATTAAGAATTCATGCAAAAAACTTTACAACAGATAAGAAAATATATATTATTTAGAGGCATACAGGGAGATACATAATCAAATCACTGATACAGATAAAAATATACATTTCCCCGCTAAACTCTCATAAATTGTACCACAAAATGTATGCCAATAATTTGTGCGCGAGCGCATTTTAGATCTAACCGTTAGCAGTTATCGTAAACATTGGCAGGAACGCCTCAGTCGCCTGGCCAGCAGCCAGCTAGCTCTCATACTCTGTTAATTCCTTTCTACTTCGGGATGCGTTACTAAGTCTAAATAAAAATTCTGTCTTTCCTAATGGAGGGTTATGGCGGTAAATGTAAGAGCTAAGTATGTAATAATAAAGGAAATTACAACAATCGATATTCGTATTATAAAGAATATCGATTGTCATTATCATCATCAGCTCTTATAACATCCACTGCAGGACATGGGCTTCCTCCACGACGACGACGACGACGACGGACACACACAGATTTCGCTGAGTATTAGCAATTACTAAAAAGAACCGGCCAAGTGCGAGTTGGACTCGCGCACTGAGGGTTAGGTACGGTTTTCGCAGTTTTTCCTTTATCTGTGCTATAAGACGTTGCTTAGTATCAAATTTCAAGATTCTGAGTTCCCCTGTAGGTTTTGATTCCCTTGCGAGTTTCGAAAATTTGCGACATAAACGGCTGTATCTTTGGATGCGATTGGACAATACACCTGAGTATTTAATATAAATTCCAGCTTGATACCTCCACGCGTTCCTGAGAAAAAGGGTCTTGACAGACAGACAGACAGACAGACAGCCTGACGGGCGGACAACAAAGTAATCCTATAAGGGTTCCGAGTTTTCCTTTCGAGGTACGAAACCTCTTAAAATAACGGAGAATAAAAAATCATGGATTAAAATGTATTAATCAGATTACTGAGAAGAAATAGTCCGATTTTAAATCAACTTCGAAACAATGAATATTAAACATTAATAATGTTAAGTTGAACTTTACTTTAAATTTATTTTGAAACCAATTAATCTCAAGCTTTCAACTTCTAGATTTAACTTTTTCCACAATGCACATAAACACAATATAATAATTTAAAAAAAATGGAGACATGGAACTTAATTAATAAACTTTCTTCATGCAATTTATTGAACTCGAAAACCAGAATTAAATGATTAAGCTAAAGTAGAAAGCATTCAAGTTTTCATACATCAAGTGCGCCCAGTACAACGGGTGTGGTGCATTCTCCCCAACCCGTTCCACATAGGTGGAGGGTAGGGTAGGGTACCCTGTTCCCTTCCTCACTTTCTCCCGCCACGTAGGCATTGAAGTTTGGCCTAGATTTCGAACGGCAGAGAGCGCAGGCGCGTATTGCATAACTCTCGTTGACTAAAAGGGGCTCCAGCCTGGTTAGGAAATATACAGGACATGGCAAGCTAATTGATTAATTAAGTTTATTTACATTAAGTTATTTAGCAACCCGCTACAGCTTCGCTTCATATACACTTTCCTCTTGAATTACTCTATCTATTAAACGGACCTGAATACTTCTTTACAATTGTCTCGGGTGGGAATCGAAACCTGAACCCAGATCGCAGAAACAGCTGCCGTAACCACTGAGCCACTGGTGCCACAGAAAAAGCTTATCGTCTAGAATATTAGCGAAAAAGGCTGCTTTTTATCCCGGAAACTTATTTTCCTAGTATAATATTTAGTCTCATATTAAATCTGATTCCCAGCTGGGCACGGACGGCCATTCGTAGCCACGCAGCTTTTGTTAGTTCACCGGGCATAAAGGCTAGCAGCGGCCCAGCCTTAATAAATTGTTTAAAAGCTACACACTGTAACCTGCGCAAGAGGAACGGGGTCCTCTTGCGCAGGTTATTCTAATCTGTTGGACTTGGACCTCGACTCGGCTCAGAACGATCGTTGACGGGAGAATTAGTTTTTTTGTGGAATTTCGTGCAACTTTCCGAACAAGGTTCATGTTCATACTGTTTTTTGTCGGACAGACATTTTATGTTAATTAGCTACGAGGCTTTTGCTAGTTACCGGGCATAAAAGCGAGGAGGGCTCCGGCCTTATGAAATCACTACATAGTATAAAACAAAGTCGCTTGCCGCTGTCTGTCCGTCCCTATGTATACTTAGATCTTTAAAACTACGCAACAGATTCTGATGCGGTTTTTTTTAATAGATAGAATGATTCAAGAGGATGATTTATATGTATGATACATCTGCATTGCACCCGTGCGAAGCCGAGGCGGGTTGCTAGTAACTTATAAACTACAAACCTAGTGACCTGCGCAAGAGGGCGCCTGCTGTGTTCGGTCGGAGAAGGGGGAATTGAGGAATGATGACTTTTAGTTATTAAGGGTAATTTTGTGCATGTTCTGACACTGACACTGTAAAAATTATAAGACCTATATATTTATAAACACATAAGCAATAAAGACTACATTACTGAATGTGTTGCAAGACTTCCTACTTCCGATATCCTAGGGAAAGTTTGGAAACCCTGAGCGAGCGAGGAAATGTGCTGAATATCTAGGTTTATAGAGTTAGAAGGTCGCTATCGATCGTCTCTTGCGTAACGCTCGGTCATAGCCCGCGGTATTTATCAAACAACGTATGTATAGGTATATTATATAAGTATTATGTATTCCTCAACCTCCGTAGCGCAGCGGTAATTGGCTCGCTTTAAATCTCGGAGGACGTGGGTTCGATCCCCACACCGGAGAAGAAATCTTTGTTTTAATTCTAAGATTTCTTTCCGGGTCTGGTTGGTTGAGGGACTAGTTGGTCCCGATTGTTATAACATCATCTATAACAAACGAACCAGGGAACGGGAAGCAGCGTTTCCCCTGTGTATTACAACATAACGCTGCGGTCACCAATCCGCCTGCCAAGCGTGGTGACTATGACAAAGACCCTCCTTCGGGAGGAGGCCCATGTTCAGCAGTGGTCGTTACACGGGACGGGATGATGATGATGATGTATTCCTTGTTTTTAGACATAATGTTAATAAACTGTAACTTATCAACTCGTTTACGTCGACTGGTGAACATGAGCCTACTTTTAACAGACCTTGGCATACCAGGGTCGTTGAGAGATATTGCCATAATCTCCACACTTGGCAAGTGGATTAGTGATCGCAGTAAGATGGTAAATATCCTGTTTTTTTTTTGTTGTGCTCTTAGTTTTCGGTTGAAAGAGAGAGAACTCCGCGCTATCGGAATACACCGGGTCTGTCCTCCTTCATATAAGACGTTTGGGAAGTCAAAGATCACTAAATGTGTTAAGAAGGTAGATACTACTCGTATAATGGGATATTTAAGATGTCAACATTTTAATCAGTAATTTATTTGATATTGGTCATAGGGGTGATCTTTTGGAGCGAGTATTATTGTTTTATAAGTTAAGTGCTATGTGAATATTACTCTGATAGACGCTGCTGCCCATCCTTCAGCTGTATATATAAGCTCACGCCTGTTTCCCAGCGGGGTAGGCAGAGACAATGGACCTCCACTTGCTACGATCCCTACACACATCTTTCGCTTCATTTACTCTCATAACATTCTTCATACAAGCACGTCGGTTTAGGGTGGATCTTATTTGACCTATTGCGAGGATGTCTCCGATTTGGTCAGAGAACGTTCGTCGAGGTCTTCCCCTTCCGACTGTGCCACTCACACTTGCCATGTATACCTGTTCTGTCAATCTTTCTTCATCCATTCTTTCCACGTGACCAAACCATCTCAATATTCCCTTCTCTATCTTCGTAATCACATCCTCTTTCACTCCACACCGTCCATATACCTTAATCGCCTTTTACGAAACCCATGGAAAGACATGGTGTGGTCTATTCTAGCTGGAAACCCGAGGCTAGTAGGAAACTGCACGCGAAACAATAATAAAAGTTTAGACACAATAGTGCAACATTAGCAACGTATATCTATGTTTAAAGCGATTCATCATCATTATCACGTATATCATTTTAGGGAGTGTCATGTCATAGTGACCACGGTTGGCAGGCCGGTTGGTGATCGCAGTATTATGTTGTAATACACAAAGAAATGCTTCTGTCCGTTCTCCGATATACCCTTCATACGCTTGTTATAGATGATGTAGCGAAGCGGTATTTGGCTCGCTTTAATATCTCGGAGGTCGTGATACCCACGCTGATCAGGAAATCTTAGTGTCAATTTTAAGATTTCTTTCCGGATCTGGTTGGTTGAGGGACTACCCTCCGTGCCTCGGAAAGCACGTTAAGCCGTGGGGTCCTATTGATATTATATCATCAGGTAGCAGCGTTTACTTGTGTGTTACAACATAATACTGCGGTCACCAACCCGCCTGCCAGGCGTGGTGACTATGGCAAATACCCCGGGAGGAGGCCCATGTTTATCAATGAACTTTATACGGGCTGATGATGAGAGGAATGCGTAACGCTCCTATTTTTTTCTCGCACGCATCAAGCAAGTCCGCCGCTTTTCATAGTCATCAAATGTGTCCGAGCGAGCATGCATGAGTTTTTTTTAAAGTTGGCGCCTTTGGGTGCTACAGTACGATATTATTAAAATTTTATCGTGATTGCAAATGCTACTAATAACATCATTTGCTGGCGATCAAAATAAAATATTGGGCACCACAACTTCTAATTACACAGTCTAGCTTACGTGATTTCCATGACAAAAACAAAATAAAAACCGCAAGTACTAACAACTAAGGCATAACGATTATAGCAGATTCTATTTCAAGCCCTCAACAAATCTCAAGCTAATTATCATCATCATCATCAACAGCCCGTTTACGTCCACTGCTGAACATGGGCCTCCTCTTAACGGATCTTGTCAAGCCAGGATCGTAGAGGGATATTGCCATAATCACCACGCTTGGCAGACGGATTGGTGATCGCAGTAAGATGTAAACCTTGAGCTAATAGATGCTGCTGCCCAGCCATCAGCCATATGTCCCTTAGTCGCCTTTAACGACACCCATGGGAAGACATGAGGTGGTCTATTCTAAGCCGGAAACCACACGGCCAATAACGGCATGACGAGTGGCATTAAATAACCGCATCAAAACTTAAAATAAGATAAAAGTAGGTACCTACGAAATGGCGCAGTTCCTGATACCCACTCCCTACCCTACCCCACAGTGGGAGACTGTTACATAAGCACTGCAATTCTGTAGAATTTCACTATCTATAGGTATGATGATTAAAATTGTGGAGATTGAAGAGATAAGTATTTAAAGAACGTTGAAAAAATTTGGTCCAATCTTTCCACAACGATGGATGTTGTACCAAATGAAACGTTTCGGTGTAAACTTAATATTATACTAGCTGCGCCTTACTCTACTCCAGTGGGTCGGAGCGTGATGTTTTGTAGCTTATATGTTAATCCAGCGTATAACCTATCCCGGTGCAAAATTTCAGCCTATTCCGTTCAGTAGTTTTTACGTAAAAGAGTAACAAACATCCATACTTACAAACTTTCGCGTTTATCATGTAAGTAGGAAGGATGTAGGTACTTGATTGGTTTTATATAATAAAGCGTTTACCGCAGGAATAGGAGCCACACGGATAAAACCTTGCGGTGTGTCTGCGTATACTACCTTAATATAATTATGAGCTTAATCATTTTAATTTATATTTTTTTTTGTTTTTCTTTAGCTACCGTCACTCGTTACGCCTCATATTTTTCACAACACAATGAACTATCGTTACCTACCTTAATGTATTTGTAACTACCCAAAAAAATACAGTCACAAAATAAAATATATATCTATTGTCTATGAATAAAAAAGTAGTTCTACTCACATGTAATAGTTCAATCCGAGCATTATATACCACAGTCCAAAGATGATAATTCCAGATGTGTTGCCTTCAGGTGGGTGTTCCATCGCTTTTCACCTTCAGGCTGCTTTGAGAGACGATCTGATCGACTAGAAGAGTCTTCCACAAATTTATTACAAGGGTCTTGAATACAACGTAAAGTCTATTGCACTTGCGTTGGACGAAAATGTAGATATTTGTTATTTAGACGGTCAGGTTTAATGGCGATGGACCTGGCAACAACATTGTATTCTATAAGTACCTACGGCATAATTCAGGAGCGACATAAATAATCAGTATGTTTGATGAATTAGTTCCCACATTTTTAATGAAAGCGCGTGGTATTAAGGTCTGTAGTACGTGGGTCGGATTGCTTGACCCGGCCCTCGCCAACTGCGGATCGAAGGAGTGTCCGGGGGTTTTAGTTGTGTAGGGTCCTCTCCTCGAGGTATGAGTTAGCATACCACGCTATGGACAGGGCGAGTCCCACATATGCCACCGCCAGCGCGCAAATACGCTGCAGAGGCGGTGGATTTTTTTTAAAACGGCAAGCTATTTACATTGCCTTTTTAAAAAAATTGAACCAATATGAAATAACCTTCCTTTTTTAACTTCAGGAGGTTAATCACGTAATGAAATTACTATGACTTAGATAAAAAATATCTTCGCTACTTCAATGCAAAAAATATTTTCATCATCATCATCAGCCCGTATAACGTCCACTGCTGAACATGGGCCTCCTACCGAGGGAGGGTATTTGCCATAGTCACCACGCTTGGCAGGCGGGTTGGTGACCGCAGTAATATGTTGTACCATACAAGGAAACGCTGCTGCCCGTTCTTCGATATACGATTGCTATAGATGATGTTATAACAATCGGACCAACGGCTTTACGTGCTTTCCGAGGCACGGTGGGTATACCCTCAACCAACCAGACCCGGAAAGTAATCTTAGAACTTACACAAAGATTTCCTGTCCGGGATCGAACCCACGACCTCCCACATTTAAAGCGAGCCAAATACAGCAACGCTACGGAGGTTGTCAGAAAATAAATTATAATTATATATTATAATGTCAATTTATTAAGTGGATGTTGCTCAATTAATATGAAACAATAACATAGGAAATGTATTACATAAAACTAAAGTAATGAAGACATTGTTATCGAAGTTATAGTCATATCAATACGTGAGTAGCCTCCAGTGATGTTAGCATTTATATGGTTCTCAACATTGTAATATATAGGTACTAACACTGGCTTCCCGCGCGCACATACACATTTATTTTTCATCGTTATTTATTTTTTCATGTGTATATTTGTTATTACTCTTTGCTTTGGCCATCAAGATATTTTTACCTTTAAAATAATTATAAGAGCATGTTTGATCTATTTAAGTAAATCAACAATTCATTTTTTTCATATGCAGGGTTGTGCGTGCGTTAAATTTTTTTAAAAGGGGTTAAATTTGGATTAGCGTAAAAATATAATACATTTTGTACTATATAATTTTTATACAACAAATACATTTGACTATAATATAGTACGGGTGGTAACCCTATCTAAAGCCTTCCTCAATAAATGAGCTATCACTGAAAGAATTTTTCCCATCGGAAATTAGCTCCTGAGATTAACTCGTCCAAGCAAATAAACTCTTCAGCTTTATAATATGTAAGTATAGATTACTTACTAGAGTAAGAAGCATCGGAGAGATGATTATAGAAGGGGGCAATGTACAGTTCAATAAAATTCCTAGTCTTGTAGTTCCTCCTCAAATTGGTATGTTTAACACATATAAACCAAGGCAACAGTATCATTTTCATTTGTATTTATATATAATTATGATATACAATAATATCCTTTGGTAGTTAACATTATATTTCGTCTGGGTTAACATCTAATGTTTAGGTTATTGTGTTTGTAATTACTAGGAATTTCAACATAATTTGATGGTTATATGAATAACTAAAGTGACAAGATGACAATGAAATGAATCACTTGACATAATTATTATCTGTAACTTTTTTTCTGGATTAGTGTTAAAGAACTAGAATTATCAGCCTTCAGTCGATTTTTGGATTTTTAAATACAATTTCAATATTGGTTTATGCCAAATGCTTATTGACGTCTAGAAATATTTATTACTGCACAATAAGACCTACCTAAAATTAAAAGTACCTAGGTATTTTTAAGATTTTTTTGAAAAGCGTCCTTGAATCCCTTATTTCATTTAGGGACTCAAGGACGCTTTTCAAAAAACGAATTTTTGAATCGACTATAAATATCCTAGTTCTAAGATAAGCAAAAGTTAATCATTGTGATCTATATTTTACTTACGTTTTTAATAAATAAATCCGGAATGATTTGCTGAATTTACTTCATATTATTATTGTTGTTGTTGCTATTGGTAACCAATCTATTAGGTCATGGAATCATTGAGTAAGCTTAAAGGCGCGGGCCCACCGCGGCGCATGCTGTGCAGGGGCACGCGGCGCATTTTTCCTGTGTATATTATTTTGTTTGACAACGTGGTTCTACGTTTCCACTGGAGTACACGAAGACCTACACGGCTATGTATAGCGTGGCACGGCGCACGGAGAGGCCACGCACGTGCCACTGCAACCCACGGACACGGGCTTCACTTCGATAAGTGAACTGTACATAGTCGTGGGTCATATTCTTGTACTCCAGTGGAAACGTAGACCCACGTCGACAGCGTTGAGCTATGTAATCGCCTATTCGAGCAAGCCACGCATGTATCAATGACGTCAATTCATGCGTAGCCTCTCCGTGTGTTGCAGTGGATACAAACCCATACATTTTTTTACAAAGCGAAGCTTAATACACGTGCGTAGCCTCTTCGTGCACCGCGGTGGGTCCGCGCCTTAATTCGTAGTTTACAGTGTAACAGTACAGTCAGCATCGAATAGATAGTCATCATCATCAGCCCGTATAAAGTCCACTGCTGAACATGGGCCTCCTCCCCAGGGGGGCTATTTGCCATAGTCACCACGCTTGGCAGGCGGGTTGGTGACCGCAGTATTATGTTGTAGCACACAAGGAAACGCTGCTGCCCGTTCCTTGATATACGATTATTATATATGATGATATAATAATCAGGACCAACAGGCCAACAGGCCTCGGAAAGCTTAACGTGCTTTCCGAGGCACGGAGGGAAGTCCCTCAACCAACCAGACCCGGAAAGAAATCTTAGAATTTACCTACACAATGATTTCCTGTCCGGCGTGGGGATCGAACCCACAACCTCCGAGATATAAAGCGAGCAAAATACCGCTAAGCTACGGAGGTTGTCCAATAGATAGTGACAGTGAAGATCTCCAAATATATAGCAACATCCCAAATTATCATAAATTCTGACACAATTACAGTGATCAAATAGTTGAGAGCATCCTCCGTGTTCAAATATACCGGAGCACCAACAACGCCTAATTAAGTGTGCGAAATTTCATAATCCTCCGTCCACAGTTTCTAAACGGGGTAGAAAATTTTGCTTCACATATATATAGTTTTCGTTTTTTGTTTCTTTTAAAAAAGATTACTAGCAGAGTTTTGCAGTCTACTACTATTCTTGTTAACCCCTCGTGCTAAGCAAAAATGCTTGTGTTACGAGGGTTCACGTCGGTAGTACAATGGGCATAGTTCGAACCGGTGACCTCAAGATCACAAGTCCAACGCCCTAGCCATTGGGCTACAGCCGCTTGAATTTAGTAAGTACTTAGTCGTAATTTTCGTATTTGGGAATATCATTAGAATACTAACTACCAATTAATTAAAGGATGGTTAATTTTAAATATCTTAATTAAACAAAGGCGATAACATTATTTTAATACTTTTATTAAACTCAGAAACCAAGCTTTCCCTTAAGGTATATTACATTGTAAATTTAAAACAGTTTTTTCAACTTTATATCGTCGTTTAAGTCATAACAATACGTAAGTCATTTTATAATGGCTTTGAAAATACAATTTTTTAAAGAATCGAAAGGCGCATTGTTTTATACATTGACCAATTGACACCCACAAAATAAAGCTAAAAGTAAATTGTTATTGTCCCGGTGCGTATGTAAACTCCAGTAGTTTTTTAACTGTTCTGCAAAAATACTGTTTCTGACATACGTGGTGTTAAAACTTAAACGACGATATCGCTGCTTAAAACAAACCAAAGAGCCACAAATGGAAAGGATGTGACATGCAAAAATTGACCCAATGCTTCTGAAAGGGCCTTCTCTTAACAGTCTTGGGGTTTCTCTTAACAGACATGGGCCTTCTCTTAACAGACATAGGCCTCCTCTTAACAGTCTTGGAGTTTCTCTTAACAGACATGGGTCTCCTCTTAAACGTCTTGGGCTACCTCTTAACAGACATGCGTCTCCTCTTAACAGACGCGGCCCTCCTTTTAACAGTCTTGGGCTTCTGTTAACAGTCATCGGCCTCCTCTTAACAGTATTGGGCTTCCTCTTAACATTCATGGGCCTCCTCTAAACAGTCATGGGCTTCATCTTAACAGACATGGGCCCCCTCTTAACAGTCATGGGCTTCCTATAACAGACATGGGCTTCATATTAACAGACATGGGCTTCATATTAACAGACATGGGCTACCTCTTAACAGATATGGGCCTACTGTTAAGGGGGGGGGGAACTAAATGGGGACCATGGGCCCGCGTGGCCTGATGGTACTGGAGGAAAAGCTACTTGGTATATATACATATAATGCTCAATTCTCCTCACATTGGTGTCGAGGTTGAACCCGTGGTAGATGCCGCTCGGGATGACGATGAGGTCGCCCGGCGCCGCCGCAATCCGGATCCAGCGGTCGGAGCCATCGCGCACGTTGAAGTACGCAGACCGAGCTAGTACTAGCCTGAAATTATTAAAAAAAAAAGATTTTTATTAATCATTATATTGTGGTACAATGTAAAATCAAGTTGGTATTATACAAAACTTACTAACTCCGTAGCGTAGCGGTATTTGGCTCGCTTTAAGTCTCGGAGGTCGTGGGTTCGATCTCCACGCCGGACAAGAAATCTTTGTGTAAATTCTAAGATTTCTTTACGGGTCTGATTGGTTGAGGGACTACACTCCGTGCCTCGGAAAGCACGTTAAGCCGTTGGTCCCGATTGTTAAAACATCATCTATAACAAGCGTATACCAGGGAACGAGCAGCAGCGTTTCCCTTTGTATTACAACAGAATACTGCGGTCACCAATCCGCCTGCCAAGCGTGGTGACTATGGCAAAACCCTCCATCAGGAGGAGGCCCATTTTCAGCAGTGGACTTTGTACGGCCTGATGATGATGATTATACAAAACTTAATTTTGGCATACGATTAAATACTTACGATGAGGTGCATAGAATTTAATGATTAAAAAAACCGATAATAAGACATCCTTATTTGGTGCATTGCGCCATCTATTGACAAGAGCGGTAAACTTTAGTATAAAAACACTATATTTTTCATTTTAATGTTGTTTTGGTCGTGAGAGCTTAGATGAAGAATTACTTGGTTTCAGAGGTATCTATAATAATCGAGTAGGCAAGGGTGGTGGTGGTGTAGCAATCTACTTGCGCGCCAATTTATCTTATAAAATGATCAGCTTGTCACCATCCCAATACTCGGAGTCAGCAGAACACCTCTTCATTGAGATTTCTTTTCGCCACAATAAAATACTTGTGGGTGTTTTTTACAGCCCCAGTCTCCGTATTAACTACTTTGATTCTCTCGAGATTCTCTTAAACGAACTTTGTCCCTCCTATGATCACGTAGTCTTAATGGGCGACTTCAATACCTGTTTGGTCAAGAATGATCACCGTTCTTGTAACCTTCAGTCTATCCTTTCTTCCGTTAACCTTAGTCTGTTACCTCTTGCAGCGACGCACCATTTTCCCAATTGTATTCCCTCTTTGCTCGATCTTATGATAGTTTCCTCACCTGCTCATGTGGTTTCCCACGGTCAACTCACTGCTTCTTTTTCCTATCATGATATGACTTATCTTTCTTACAATATCCGCCCTCCAAAACGTAAACCTCAATTTATAATTCTTCGTAATTTCAAGGGCATGAATCTGGAGGCTTTGCAGCATGATGCTAGTAACATTGACTGGGAGCGCGTTGCGGCAGTTACCAACATAGACGACAAACTGTCCATTTTCACCAAAGAGTTATTAGATCTCTATGATCGCCATGCTCCGGAGCGACGAGTGAAAATTAGGCATTCTCCTGCACCGTGGATTACTCCAGCGTTGTTGGATCTAATGACACGCAGAGACAAAGCCAAGAGGAGGTACAAGAAGAATCCGACGGAAGGAAATTTAAAGCGTTTTAAAGATCTTCGCAACCGATGTAATCGTCTGTGTAGAGATGTAAAGAGACGCCATTTTCACAAGTCCCTTGAAAACAATCACAACTCTTCCTCAGTCTGGAGGTTTTTAAAATGGAACGGCATCTGTGCGTCTCCTCACACTGCTATACAAAATGTTGACTTAAGTGCTCTCAATGAACATTTCTCTCTCTCCCCTGTTATCCTATCGCCTACTGTCAAAGAGAGCACATTAGGAAAACTGTCACGACAGCCAACACCACAGTGCTTACCGTTTGAGCTAAAACCGGTTTCTCAGGATGATGTCAAAAAATCTATTCTATCCATTTCTCCCTCTGCCACAGGTAACGATAAGATCTGCTCGAAGATGATACTCCCTATCCTTTCATCTCTTATTCCTGTTCTCACTCACATTTTTAACTTCTCTTTACATTCTACCTGTTTTCCCTTGGCCTGGAAACAAGCCTATATTATACCACTCCCTAAAATCAATAATCCTTCTCTCGTATCTCACTTTCGCCCCATATCTATTCTCCCTTTTCTTTCCAAGTCTCTCGAGCATATCGTTCACCGACAGCTTTCCTCTTTCCTTCTCCAGAATAGCCTTCTCAGTCCCAATCAGTCGGGATTTCGACGCGGTCACAGCACAGTTACCGCACTTCTTAAAGTGACTGAAGACATCCGCTGGGCTATGGAGAATAGATCTCTCACCTTACTGGTTCTTTTAGATTTTAGTAACGCTTTTAACTGTGTTGACTTTGATGTCCTCCTGGGAATCCTTAAATCACTTAACATGTCCTCTTCAGCCCTATCATGGTTTGCTTCCTATCTTCGGGGTCGCTCGCAATGTATCCGCTTAGAAGATTCCTCTTCAGAGTGGTGCAATCTTTCTGCGGGTGTACCTCAGGGTGGCGTACTTTCCCCATTGCTTTTCTCTGTTTTTATAAACTCTGTAACTCAAGTGATAACTTCCAATTTCCATCTTTACGCGGACGATCTGCAGCTTTACCGCAGCTTTGTGAGAGATAAAGCTCATGATGTGATTACCACTTTGAACTCGGACCTCGGCAACATCACAAACTGGGCTAAGTCTTACGGTCTTCACTTAAATCCTAACAAAACGCAAGTTATTGTTATTGGAGGACGACATCAGAGAAGTGCGTTAGACATTTCTGGACTTCCTCCAGTTCAACTCGATGGTATTTGCCCATCCCATATAGTGATACGGTGAAAAATCTTGGAATCATGTTGGACGGTAATTTATCTTGGAAAGCTCAGGTTAATGCAGTCAGCCAAAAAGTCCATTTTTCATTCCACACTTTGAAATGCCTCCAGTATTTCTTGCCCTTGGAAACGAAAATAACTCTTGCCCAAACTCTTATTCTGCCCATTATAGATTACGCTGATGCTTGCTATTTGGATGCTAATGAGGAGCTGTTAGATAAACTTGAGCGTTTGCAAAATTTATGTATCCGTTTTATATTTGGACTCAAGAAATTTGATCATGTCTCCCAATTTCGCAGGAATCCTATCCCTATCCGTTTTCGGAGGAATACTCGAATATTGTGTGTCCTTTTTAATATCCTTCACAACCCTTCATCCCCTCCCTACATGCAGGAGCGTTTTTCCTACACCTACACTAGTGACAAGCCCTGCAGGTCGCATCTTAGATCAATCCTTAAATTTCCACCCCATAAAACCGGATTCTACTCAAATTCCTTTACTGTTCATGCAGTAAGGTTATGGAATTCTCTCCCGACTAACATAAGAGATAGTAAAAATATTTTCCTCTTCAAGAAACGAGTAAAGGAACATTATTTAAGTATATCATGATAGTATGTATTTATATATTTGAATGTATGTCTATGATGCCTTATATGTATTTATTTATGTATTTGTTTATGTATTAATATGTAAGTTTATTTTTTATAATTAATTTATTCTTCATAGTCTAAATTATTTCATGATCATCTGTATCTTGGTTTCCTAACCCTACACACTATTCTTGTTCTCTATTTGTTTTTTCCTTTCGCGGGTCTGCTGGAAGAAATTTCATTAGAAATAAGCAGTACTATGTTTCTTGTATTTTAATATTTTTCTTTTGAATGTTATGTGTGTACATAAAGAAAATAAATAAATAAAATACTACACCAGAAAAGTTTATTTGTATTTTGCACACAGATGTTTTTTTCCGGTGCGGTAATCGATCTTAAGACCTTCGAGATACCACGTGATCACCGATGTCCTATATAAATATTAAAAAATTCTAGCTTCCGCGCGCGGTTTCACCCGCGTAGCATCTGTTCTCGTGGTAACTTTCCAATAAAATAGCCTATAGACTTCCTCGATGAAGAATTAACTTGTAAGGCTATCTAACACTGAAAGCTTTTTCAAATTGGTCCAGTAGATAGTTCCTGTTCCGTACCCGGCCCCCGCCAACGGCGGATAAAAGAAGTGTCCGGGGAGTTTTAGTGGTGTAGGGTCATCTACTCGTGGTATGAGTTAGAATACCATGCTATGGAGAGGGCGAGTCCCACATATCCCACCGCCAGCGCGCGAATACGCTATGGCGGTGGGAATGCGTAAATGCATTTCCCCACGGACAAAAAAAAAAGATAGTTCCGGACATTCAAGCAATCAAACAAACTCTTCAGCTTTATATATTAATAGATAATCTTTAGGTAGATTATTTATTTACCTGGTCTCTTCATGGGTGTGCAGATGTTCAGTGGCGTACTTAGCCATACACTCGGGGGAGGCGTCCAAGTCATCCTCGTACGTGTAGCCGCGCTCCTGCTTGATCTTTACTAGGGTGCTGTCCGTCGCATAGGAATCAACATTCACCTGTAATGTGATTGAGATTAAAAAGATAATACTGTAAATTAAAGGAAATGAAATAGTTAATAAGTAATGCTTGTTATACGTAATTTGTAATGCATTAATACATTTAAGAACAATATTTCAGATATTATGGTCACACTGGTCTACAGTAAATGGTATAACTTTGACTATGTGTGTATTAGTAGACTACTACTAGTAGTAGTCTTGTTAACCTGGTCCTGTTTAAGTGGGTTGAAGTTGGTAGTGCAATGGGTGGGGATCGACCCGGCGACCATATGATCGAAATTATGATGCCGTAGCAATAGAACAACGGCCGCTTCTTAGGCGTTCTTTATATTATTTTAAATTTACTACTTTGTCTGTGATAAAATAAAAACATTTTTATTTATTTTATTACAATTGATTTCTCTGTTAAAACAAAAATCTTTTTAAATATCTCTTACTATTAGCAGTTTAAAATTATCTTGGTCTTTACAAGTCAATAAAATATTCTCGATGAATGTAATATGCGAGATAAACTAAGTGTATCAATCACTCATAATTATCTCTATCTTTTGCTCACTTCAAACATAAGAACATATACAGATAACAACTTATTCCACTGCGTACAATTTACAATACATTACCTTAAATAACTCGACTCCAGTTTTCTTATACAACTCTTCGACTGTCAGAAACTCTGGTGGGTTCAAATGATTCTCCTGACGGGGGTCACTAGACTCCGTATTCAAATACCACGCTTTAACCATTTTTATTGATATTATTTTTTAACAAATAAGACGACCGTTATCTATGAAGGTTAGACGATGACTGACCAGCTGAGCCTTTGTAGATAAATTGTTTATGTTTAAATAGCAATGATGAAAACAGGTATATTTTGCGTTGTTTTTGTGACTAGCTTCCGCGCGCGGTTTACGTAGGAACTTTATGATGAAATGTATGCATATAGCCTTCGTTAATAAATAAGTTATCTAACACTGAAAGAATTGTTTAAATCGGACCAGTCATTCCTGAGATTAGCCCGTTTAAGCAAACAAACTCTTCAGCTTTTTATATTTGCATTATGCCTAGAGTGTTAGTGTATAATTATATTATGATGCTAGTAAATGAAATACAGTGTTCCTGGATAGTAGGATATGATTGGTCCAGAGGCTCTTAAAGTTTTTTCCCGCGGACCCCTTTAAAACTATACTGGTTTCGGTGGACTCCCTGTTGCTCCATTTTATCATATTCAGTGGCGTCGTAGTAGTAGGTGATAGGGCCCTGGGGCAAAATGGAGCCCCTAAGCTGTTTAGGTTTTATCAATAGGTATATAAAAATATTTTAAAAAGGCAATAGCGGATCCCCCCCCCCCATGTGGGCCCCGGGACACTGCCCCGTCCAGCCCTTCGGGAGCTACGCCAGTGATCATATTACATACTTAAAATTCGTGAACGCAATTTTTGACGGCAACGTCAAAGGTCTATGTAGCCGTAAAAAATCGCGTTCACCAGTCTGAGTCTACCGTGGGCCCCTCTAGTGAATCAATATTGCAGAAAATATATACACAACATTTAAAAATATATTTTTATTTAACATCGAATATAACAAGTATATAATCATCCTTACAAGTATATTATATACATACATAGTTTAACATAGAAAGTTGTATTGATATAATTTAAACAATAACTTTTTTGTTTGCTTAAAAGAATCAATTCCTTGAGCAAAGTAGTTTTCAAATTTGTTAGTATATACATATATTAAAAATATCAATATTTCACTAGATATCACATACTATGTTATGTTTATACACCGTGAACTTTTATTCGCTGCTAGTAAGTCATCATCGTCATCATTTCAACCGTAGGACGTCCACTGCTGGACATAGGCCTCCCTCATAGATTCCCAGTTACTACGGTTGGAGGCGGACTGCATCCACCGTGATCCCGCGGCCTACACGTTGCTAGTAGGTACTCAGAATTATTTACTTTTAGTAGTACAATCAATCTATGTATATACTTTTTCGTAGCATTCAATCTTACAGATTAAAATTAATAATAAACCAAGTAAGCTGTGTTAGGGGCGTCCGTTCGTACAACCTAAATTAACTTTTATTGTAATACACTAGAGTATATTTTGCCATGTACATTTATCAATGCCGCCTTCGAGGGAAACTTTGTAAAAACATAAGTCTGTTTTAAAGTAAAATTTCGAATGTGTTTTTT
The DNA here is from genome assembly GCA_947037095.2 of Nycteola revayana. Lineage (NCBI taxonomy): Eukaryota > Metazoa > Arthropoda > Insecta > Lepidoptera > Nolidae > Nycteola > Nycteola revayana. The sequence goes on from OX344843.2 coordinate 21,575,667, forward strand.
TTTAAAGATTACTAGCAGAGTTTTGCACTCTACTAGTATTCTTGTTAACCCCTAGTGCTAAGCTAAAATGCTTGTTACGAGTTCACGTCGGTAGTGCAATGGGTGGGGTTCGAACCGACGACCTCAAGATCACAAGTCCGATGCCCTAGCCATAACAAATCGTCCTGCCAATAAGCAACGATTAAAAAATCAGGGTACATAAGGTAACATAATCAAAGCAAGTTGCACGTTAAGACAATCATGACGATTGCCATTGATTTATCAACAAAAGTATTAATAACACGCTTAAAAATAGTTTTAGACAGATGCTTAGTTTATATCAACATTGTTTTTGCAGAAACTGGGCGTTATAACTGGGTATTATACCAAATTAAATCAATTAAAAAAAAAATATCACGATGAGTTAATTATCAATTGGCATTTTCTATCTTATTGCAATAAAAGGGGAATGTATCTATTCTAATAATTTCGATATCCATTTTTTTCTTTTCATATCATTCTATCATATTTAAATAATTTTAGTAATGGCATTGGGATTGCAATATTGTATAGCTATGTCAACAACTAATATATACTAGAGCTCAGAAGCATAAGGTCGGATGTGCCATTATACGTCAGAAACATTCGTCGTATGTGACTTTATCGTAAACTGGCACTTACGACCTAATGCTTCCGAGGTCTAGATATGTTGATTACTATTTCTCGGTTAAATATAAATTTTGTGACCAAATCCGAACAACGAAAAGAACGTAAAACAATATTTTCTTCTTGTTAATACAATTCAGGAATATTCTTATGGAAGTTACCGATAAGGCATCGTTTTGGCTCCATAATTATGATACAGTCAAAACCATCTATAACGATTTTGAAGGAACGTATGCAAAGAAAGATCACGTAACTTCAACATTTACATTTCCAAAAAGTTTAATTTATGAAAGAATATTTTATTATTAAAATTGTAAAAATCTGTTAATGTTTATATTTTTTTAATATGAAAATTATACTATAATGTAGAATACTGCCTTGCACAAGTCAGTATGACTATTACAGAATATTTATGAAGATAACGCGCAGCCTCTAAGATCTGCTGTGACACCAAGTAACCATACTCGGTGTTAGATAGCCTGATACATTACTTTTTGTTTTAAGCAACGACTTCGTTATAAACGGTTTTGACTGTATACAATATTAATTACTATTTGTTGTTATCTGTTTAGCAGGCAGCTGCGAATCCCTTCTCGAGTTTGTCTACATACTCCTTGCGGCACTCCATATCGTCAGCTGGTCGGTTGTATGGCAGCCATACCGGTTCGCCAATGAAGAACCGCTTCGCTTTGATGAAGTTCTGGAAATATAGAGTTTAAGGTTAAAGTTTTAAATATCTACAAATCAGAAGCGTAAGTTCCTATTTGCCATTATACGTTAGAAACAGTCGTCCTAAGTGCATTTATCGTTAACTGGCATTTACGACCTAATGCTTCTGAAGCATTATACATTAGTACATCCATCCTTATGCTTCGGAGGATTATTTGTTTTTTTAAATTTTACTTGCAGCCTTTTACAGTCTACTAGTATATATTCTTGTTAACCCCTCGTGCTAAGCTAAAATGCTTGTGTTACGAGTGGGTTCACGTCGGTACTGCAATGGGTGGGGTTCGAACCGGCGACCTCAAGATCACAAGTCCGACGACCTAGCCATTGGGCTACGGCCGCTTAAAATATATTTTCTTTTTTATTATCAGCGCCTTTACGTCATACTGCTGAGCATCAGACTCTTCTTTGATATACCTTTGCAAGCCAGAGTCGTTAGTAGTAGTAGTAGTCGAGGCATATTTGATCACATTGAGATGGTAACTAACCTCGAGCTGATAGATGCTGCTGCTTATCTATCAGCTGTAAATCCCTTAGTCGCCGCCTACGACACCCATGGGAAGACATGGGGTGTTTTATTCTAAGCCGGAAATCAATGAATAATATTCTTAAAAAGGGATCCTAACTTTTGGTTTCATCATATTTTGATTTTCCAATACACAAGTTATCATTTTGCGTGATGGGGTCACATTCCCAAACAATACTATTTGTTACACAGTAAACATTAAAATCTATACTAATATTATAACGAGGAAAGACTTCATTGCTTCGAAACAACTGGACCAATTTCAAAAATTCTTTAACCATAAGAAAGCTATGTTATCCAAGAGTATCATAGGCTATTTTTTAATTATGAAGTTCCTTCGTGGACGGGATCTACGCGGGTAAAACCGCGCGTGGGAAGCTACTTGATATATAATAAATATCTCACTTGAGATATCTTGAATGACAGGTTCTACACCAACATTAACGGAAATTTTGTCCACAAATATCGTAGAGATCACACTCTTACAATCTAAAGTAACTTAGAGATAAAAATCTATTAATCAAGGTACTTGCAATAAGTAAGTACCCTTAATTGTAGCATTCATGTACAACCAGCTTCCCGCATGCGGTTTCACCCGCGAGACTCTGGTTATTTACATATAACATTATTATACATATTATATAAACCTTCCTTTTCATCTTGAATCACTATCAATAACATAACCCCATTAAACTCGGTTGCGTAGTTGTAAAGTATATCCTTATGTATACAGACAGAGAGCGGAACGCGACTTTATCTTTTTTTGTATATACTTAACAAAAATAAAATGTTAGTACATATTTTTTATTTTTTCTCAGTTGTATAAAGGCCCAGAAAAAGACGGTGGGATCTCCTGTTCTTTTCAAAAGGCTGACTCAAAATTGCCGAAGTCAGGGAAAAGTTGATGGAAGGAAGGTAGGCTATCCACTGCCTTATTTATTATTATTTTGACTCTATATTTAATTTATACTAACATTAGTGTCAAGCGTGAACCGATGGTAAATGCCGCTGGGTATTACAATCATGTCACCAGCGCTCACAGCGATGCGGATCCAATCGTCGGAGCCATCGCGGACGTCGAAGTACCCTGACCCGTCCAGCACCAACCTGGAACAGTATAAGTAATATTATTAATATAAGATAAATATATTTAGATCTCAGTAGCATTATGACGGGTGTACTATTTTCTTCAGAAGCAATTAGTCGTAAATGGCAGTTTACGATAAAGGCACATACATTGAATATTTCTGACGTATAATGCCACATGCGACCTTATACTTCTGGTCTCTAGATATTTAGCTGCTCCCCTCGATCTAACCCGCATTACTCTTCTCCGGTGGGTCGGAACGTGATATTTTTTAGCCTTTATGTTAATCCAACTTATAAACTATCCCGGTGCAAACTTTCAGCCATTCATTTAGTCATTTTTGTTTGAAAGAGTAAGAAACATCCATCCATCTATACTCACAAACTTTCGCATTTATAATATTAGTAAGAATGGTGCTTCCAAAGTATATGCCAGTCCTTTAACAGCAGATAGTATCATGATGCCCTGAACAACGGATATACATATTACTTAAGAACTAGCATTTTACAATATTTGAAGTAGGGTATTACCTCAACAACAGGTGACCACATCATGCACAATATTTATAACTTAGCACTATCTTAAGGCCATGACAATTTAAAATAATTATTAGTGAAGTAATGATTCAAACACCCAAATGACCTCGCTGTCCAGCTGACAATACCACAGTGTGTCTCAAGGGTGAAAAGACGAAGAATCCAGGAAATGGTCTCGCTAGGATGAGCAGTTGAGAAGATGTGGAGTACTCCCGGTGGGGAGTAACCCACTCGCACATTACCGCATTTCAACCCATCTACTCACAGTCTTAAAGACTGATCGCAAGATTAACAGAATAGGACAGCAGCATTTACCTGTAGGCACAAACCTACAAGCCAAATGTAGTAACTTTTTGGCAACATCCTCTTTAAGCCATGCATGGTACAATAGTGAACATAATACAGTCTGATAATGATGTCATATACAAGCTATCAACATTTATATATCACATGAAGGTACCTGATCTCTTCATCAGTGTGAAGGTGTTCTGTGAAGAAGGACTTGATCTTCTCCTCATAGTTGGCCAAACATTCCTTGGAGCACACCATCTCATCTTCATAGGTGTATCCACGCTCCTTCTTCAGCTTGTCCAACACTCCATCAGTAGTGAATGTGTCAATATTTATCTGAAATTTATAAATAATTAATGTATTATTTATTTTTTATGATGTACTAGCTGACCCGGCAGACTTCGTACTGCCTCAATCGATACATAAAAGACCTAAACATTTGTATAAAATAAACTGGGCCGTAGAGACTTCGTTTATGCGGTACTCCTACCCCTACACTACCCCTACCCTACACTACCCCTACCCTACACTACACCTACCCTACACTACCCCTACCCTACACTACCCCTACCCTACACTACCCCTACCCTACACTACCCCTACCCTAAAAAATCTTGGCAAAAAAATTCAAGTTTTTAATTAACAAAATAAAGCTCAAATTGACTTTACATTTTAGTTAGAAAACGTTTGTATGGGAAAAAGAAAAAGGCTGTTTTAAGGGGTTTTCAGGCAATTATTCGAATTTTTCTCGCCGTAAAAACCATCCTTGAACTTCCACAAACATTAAAAAAAAGAATTAGTGTAATCGGTTCAGCTGTTCTCGAGATTTGCGCTTAGCAACACATTCAGCGATTCATTTTTATATTATAGATAATTGTGAACTTATGTAACAAGTTGATATCATTAGTCAATTTTGATTAAAGTTTATGAGATCCATTGAATGATGAAGTGGTACAGGTGGCATGGTGACTACATTGAACAATACTGAGACTTTAATGGTGGACTACTAATATTATAAAGCTGAAGAGTTTGTTTGGTGGACACACTAATCTCATCAGTGGTACCACTGAGTCGTGGTCCCAAGCCCTTAAGGGTGCGCCCAGGTGTGTGTCACTTGTCAATTGTATGTTTTTACCAAACTCCACTAAAACCTATAATAATTAATGTGAACTTAAACTTATTATGTGTTGAAGAATTAATTACAAGCTAATGGAATACTTTGTCTTTAATATCCTACAGTTTGATACCTTTAAGAAAAGTATCTACTTATTTTAATTCATAAAATTAAAATAATTGTGTACATGTGATTCTGACAAGTAGTGCTGAATAAATTCATTATTTCACAAGCTATTGGTCTGATTTGAAAAATTCTTTCACCATTTGAAAGCTTCATTGTCCAGGAGTAACATAGGCTAAATTTAATGATGAAGTTCTTACAGAATCTGATGAAATTGCATGCGGGAAATTAGTCATAAATAGTTGTCCTAGGGGGGGGCAACTATTTGGACACCAGTTCACAGAGGCAATTACCTACAAAACAAATAATGTACCACCAATGTGTTGTTACAAATTCTCTTAAAAAGTGTAATATACTATAGTCCTGTGCAATTGGAATATCTACTTATACTAGTGGCAAAATTTTATTTATTTAGCAAACATATATTAAAGTTTTATTTAAAAATATAAATTTTAACATGACAATGATACCTACTGTAGATTGAACTTAACCTTTACTTACAAAGTTAAGAGTCTGATAACATTCTTATCTAACTAGCCAATAAAATTAAGTAGGAACATCTTAACTACAATACTAATATATAAAGTAGAAGTTGTTTGCTTAAATGTGCGAATATCTGAAACTAGTGGTACAAAAAAAAAAACTTTACAGTGTTAGATTGCCCATTTCTTAACGTAGGCTATAGGCTATATATTAATTAAGATTTTAGTTATGGGATGGAAGTTATGTGGGCAAACTGGTACTCCATAGTGGTCATAGTTAACTATACTATTATGTTATGCTATGTTGCCCTAGTTTGTTTGATTTTACCTATTACCTAAAGCAACCTCTACCAACCATTAACTAAAGATAATGTACTTAAAAAGTTTTTAAGCTTTTAATGGACTGTAAACAAAATAATTGGTTTTGAATTATTTCAAGCCCATAGTTTAAAATATGGTGGTGAATATAATGAAACTGATTGTTAAAGTGTTAAATAAAGAATTTCAACTTATTGGTAGCATATAAATATTATTATAATTAACGAGAATGACTTACTGATTTAGACCATGAAATAACTAGAACAAATTGGAGAATACAAGGATAACGATATGGTGCTATAATTGGTACTCACCTTGAAATATTCCACTCCTGTTTTACGATACAAATCTTCGAGTGAAATATATGCTGGTGGGTTCCTATGGTGCTCAAGACGCTGGTCATTAGTTTCGTTGTCCATATACCATGCTTGAACCATCTTTCTTGATATGTTTACTTTAATATGTGGGCCACAATACTGATTGAATGACTGATTGCGTGTTATAACACTCAGAAGAAAATTAAAAAACGTATGTGCACGTCTGTTCCAAATAAACACAACAAGCATCGAGTACTTTCTGAATGACATTGACAGTGGTCAGTGACAGATGACATAAGTGCTGCCATCCTTAAATTTCAAATTTCCCTTAACTCTCGGCGAAATAATATAAATGAGAAACTTAATGCAATATACCTGCCACATAGAAAATATTAATATTATATTCTAATATCTAAATAGAACTGGTTATTACATTTATAGCTCTATTATGAATGATATGGATATGCCGACAGTTTTTGAGTATTTTATTTTACTTTAATGAAATGATCCTATTTTTAAGTAATAATAGTTGATTATTTTCACGGAATATACAAATATGTTGAATATCATCTACTATTTTATTAAAATTTTCACTGCTTATTTCCATATGAAGGGTAAATGCAAATAACAATGAATGGCCTAATAAACTGATTTTTACACAAACCCAATAAAAATCAAGAGTTTCGACCATAAACAAAATTATACTTTTGGCACCAGCTGTTTAGCCGTAACTACCATAGATAAAGTATTTAAATATTCCAATAACAAAAATTATGGCATTCCCTGTTGTCTATACCCCTCACAAGACAACAATATTGGATCTGATTTTTTCCAATATTCCACTCAGTCGAAGTGGCATTCACGTAGCATCTAGCAGAGGTGAGTTTGTCTTGGGAGCGATGTTCCAGTTAAGATCAAAATCTATCAAACATAGGTAGAGTATAACATAATGCTCATGGAGCTGTAGGACTAAGTTAACCGCTCAGAATACCACCGCCAAATGATATTTTGATTAAATTGTATGTTTGTGTGTGTAAGTTCGCTAGAGCTCATACGTTAGGTTAGCTGGATGGATTCATAAAATTAAAATGCAATTTCCAAGTAAAAATATATTTAATGGTACTAAATTATTATTACATTTTGGCTTATAAACCAATTACACAATTAACTGTGACCTACATAGATTGGGGAGTTCTTTAAGTTTCATTTCACTAACATAAAATTCTGCGCCTAGCACATCGTACTGGGGACTTTCTAAAAAAAAACATTTTTATCTATGGCAACTATAATTATAAGTACAGACAATATAGAATAGTTTCACAAACTATTAAAATATGTTTTTCACAACACATATTGTTTAAAATTACAGTACATTCCAATTTGTATTACAGCGATAAGTAAATAATTATTTAATAATTCTAATATCTGGTAGCTTTATTAGTCACAATTTATAGATACAATTATACAAATTTTCAAACACATGGTTCATTTTGAACCACTTTAAAAATGTTATTTGCAAGATTTCATTAGGTACAGACACCTGTAAGTGAAAAAAATGCTTCGATGTTGTATGCCCGATTACGTAAGTTCGTTATTTGCTCAACAACGATGTTTCATAATTCTTTAAAAGAACCGTAGTATTTTAGTTACTGTCGTATTTACAAACAATTCTTAGACCAAGAATTTACTTGAACGTGTCATAATATGTCAGTTTAATAATGCTCAATGATATTTATTAAGGTAGCAAATCGATACATTACATTCTTAGGCTTAAAATGATATTAATATGACAGTAAAGATGTTGCCAAAGAGTAAAATAATGCCAGCATACTACCCAAAGATATTAGAATTGTCAAATAAAATTATGGAAATTATTCTTAATAGTTAATTCCACGAATACTTGACAACATACTAATTACTCATATGTATAATAGAAATAGGCACCTACTTACAAACCATACTAGTCTGATATGACAATGAAAAGTTAAATGTTACCTATATAGATATACTTAATTATATGAAGAAAAATGTCTGAATAAAAGTCGTAGCCAATGAATAAAATTTAACACAAGAAAAAAACAAAATGACAATCAATGGACGGATGTATAATCACAATTAAAAATATCAATAAAAACATCTATTGTACGTAAATGCCGAAATGTTCGACTCTTTTGTTTAGAAATGCAAGATTTATTAGTTATTTTTTTTTATTTGGCTGAATTGCTATCTCATTCAGGAATTAGAAAAAGAAAATATTTATTTTTAAATACATTCCATATTCAAGTTACGACTTATGACTTATTCACAGAATATTAAAAAAATTTAAATGCAAATAAAGTTAATTTAAAAAAAACTTTGCACAACAGTAGGTTTCAAATAAATGGAAACTCATACACAAGATACATAATACAATATGTAACTAAATGTATGAAATGCGACATTTTGTGTTCGAGAATACAGTAGGCTGAAGACTTTAAAGCTTATCACACACTATAGACTTTCCACGCTTATCCAAAATGATATATTGAGATCACATCCTTAGTCTAAAGAGACTCATTCATACTCAGATTTACAATATGTACCTGACAACATACATACATAACTAATGTTGTTTGTTGTACATAGTGATAAAATCAAATTGGTTGCAAACGGGTGGATATTATAATATATAAGTAGATAAGCGTTATTTCAATCTAAGCATGAATGGGTCATAACATCTATGATAAATGAAAGTATTGGTGTAATTAAATTTGGAAACGATTTAAGATTAAATAACATTTGATTTAAATTTAGAACCTGGTACAAATACAACCAAATAATACTGTGATAAAAAATGATTAATTTATTTATTAGTAATAAAATTTTAGAAAACAACTTTGTTTGTTTTTTATAAATACATTCAAACACTTAATTACAGAGACAATAGCACATTCTCTATTAAGTAGCTACAAGTTTATATGGAAATATATAAAAATACCAAATTTTAACTACTTGGAAATGTCTAATAGAATAGTCTAGAACTTTTTTAAGTTTCAATAAAAAATCAAAGTTCAGAACAAAGAAGGATCTATTTATCACCACTAAATTTAAGTTCATCACGATCTCTAAGGAAAATACACTGTTATAAAACTCTTTTTTTCATAAAGAATAAGCTGGCAAGACAAACACGAACAAATCAGATGTAGGTAAAATTTTTGATATTATTATTATTTTCACAATAATAATATTACAAAAAAATACATTTTTTTTATCAGAAACTAAAATAATGTCAAACAACAGTGCCATTAAAAATAATAATCTAACGAATTTATCACAACAAGAATTAGGTATTATTTACAAAACTATAATAAAACTCTATATTTAACTTAATATAATAAATCTATAAATTAAATACTACATTTAACTCAGGTTTTTATTAAAAATACGTGTATCTTACACAAGACTGCGTAGTTAAGGTTACAAATTACACCCATTTAGAAAAAAATAGTATTATATCATCTTATTTGATAATTCTAGTCATTTTAGAGTCCACAATCTACAATGTAATAATATCAATACACATTTTATTAAATTGAATTATTATAAACACTCAATTAAATGAGATTTTTATTAAAATATTATAATTATTTTAATAATATTAAAATTTACTGTGACCAATGTTAATACATAAGCTGGTAAAGATAATATTCATTCATTATTTAAAGCTTCTATTTTGTGCCATAATACCTTAATAATATGACATAAAGTAGAACTACAATGAATGCGCTTATTACCTTTATCAACTTAATGTTTATATTTATGCTACAGTTAGTGCAATTACAAATAAAAAATATAAATAAAATTATACGCAACAAAGTTTTTGGCTGTTTTATTTTATTAATTTTTTTTTTCTTTTAGCAAACTTACATTTTATGGAATGTGATGCCTAATATTGGAATATTGATGCCTGAAAGTGGGTTTTTGTAATTATGGTTAAATAATTAATTTATTTTATTAATTTTTAAATGTAGTCATAATAGCTGATCACAATTATTAACATTTAATTGCATTAACAGTAACATATGAGTAGAAGTTACTATAGATTTTAAAAAGGGGTTTATGTCATAATATTACTCTAGGCCAGTTTAGGCCTAATACAACACCAATAAGATAATACACTATGTAAAGAATACTGTTTAATATAAACACATTTATCTTATTAATTATCAAGTCATTGTGGCGATAATAACATAAATAATTAGTAATATATACAATTTCAAGTATGTATAATAATTTAATAATTAAGATTAGAATTATATTAAATTAAAACACAACTAATTTATATTGAAACCATGAAATATTATAGTTTAAATGTTAAAATTACACTTTAATCACCGCCGACTGTCATGTCACACTTGTCATATTTTGTCAACATTTCGTTGTCAAATTTAGTAGAACATTCCACCGTATAATACTACACCGACAATGTTTTCTCTAAATTAGCAGAACATTCCACCGGGTATTACTTCGTCAACTGTTTGTTGTTAAATATGGCAGAACATTCCACCACATAATACTTGGTCAAGAGTGTGTTGTCTAAATTGGCAGAACATTCCACCACATAATATTAAATCAACAGTTTTTTGTCAAATTTGGCAGAACATTCCACCACGTTATGCATCGTCAACCGTTTGTTGTCATATTTGGCAGAACATCTCCACGTCTCTCAGTCAATATTGGAGTGTAACAGAGACGTCACCTGTCACAGCTTAGTGTGCTTGACGGTGTCCGTCCAGTAGTTCTGAATAGTCATAGCCTCCAGGGAGTTGAGGAACGAATCGTTGTCCAAGCTGTACATCTCTTCTGAATTGTCCTGGAATAAAAAAATCATGGGTGAGTATCAGATATGATTATATTATAATTAAAATGAAAAAGTGTGAAAACAAATTCATGTAAAGTAATTGCTACCGTTTCTATTCACGTGGCTCGTAGGGTGATTTTCATAGCCGTTCCGTTCCGTTTGAACATCATTTCAATAATATTTTAACCCAGTTTGTAAGCTATTCTTGTGCAACAATTCTGAAGAATCCCTTCAGTAGTGTGCAACGACTGACATCTATATATTATTTCAGTATCCTCACAAACTTTTGCATTTATAATACATCAGAAATAGCTAGTTTTAACACAATATTGATATAAGAAATTGCTTACAGCGTTGCCTGACTTTGTGTGAACAGTTTAAACATTAACATCCAAATATAATTTGTTCTAAACTACCAAAATTCCGTGTAAACGACATTTCAATTAACAAAAGTTAATTAAAGTTTCATTACTGCAAACAGAGGTGAAAAATAAATAAACACTGAGTACAAACACACGTTGCTAATTAAAATTGACGTAAAGACACAAACACTTGACAAAGAATTGAATAAATAACAGACTAATAAACAAGGTCCTATGAAATATCAAGTGCTACCTGAATTTTAATCACGGAAATATTCTAAGTTTGCTTTATTAAAATCTAGATTTAATTGGAATACTGCAATACTGAGTTAAATTGAACACTTATGTTAAAGTTTAGATGTCTTGGTCAACAATGATTAAGAGAGTAAAATAAAAATAATTCTATATTCTAATCAAGCCCTAAAATACGTAGGTCTACAAATGCAAGGCAATACTTACGCGTATTGTACTGTCATCAAGGTACCCACTGGAATCCGGATTCGAGCATTTATCGTTCAAAGTTTGCGGTTTATTCAGGTACCTTCTCCGGTACAATACAAATGCAGTGCTGCCTGCCAACGCCGCCAACACTAAAGCAGCAAACGATATTCCAGCAATAGCGCCCGTATCCATTCCTCCTTCGCCTTGATCGATGACTCTTCTAGAAGATTCGATGTTGGGTGGTATCCGCGTTTGTAATGAATACGTGGTTTCCAGAGACAGTGGTTTTTCTGTCACTATTCTGCTTTCTGCTGCGCTCGCTGCGCCATCTTTCACAAAATCAGGTCTAGTTAAGTTCCTCTTTCTGGAAGCGAACGTTGAGTTCTGCGATTCCGTAAGGTTAGTATAAGGATCGGCAGTCGTATTCGCGACTGAGCTATTCTGGCTGATTGTACCGTTCACTTCTGTGATGTTCACTGGCGTCCATTGAATAGATGGATGTACAATTTCCATTATAGCGATACTTGCATTTATTGTAGTTATGTTTGTGATTTCAAGTGATTTCTCCGTGTGATCCTCAGTTGTGTTAGGGACCTGAAGGGTGGGTTGTGGTGTCTTTGTATATTGGCCCTCGGATCGTGCTCTTTCATCTTCATCTGTTGCGTTGGTAGGCTGCGGTATCTTGGGGATGTAAAGAGCTCTGTTTTGTCGCGGAGTCAGTTTTCTGTCCGGTTCTGCGTCGACGCTTATGTGTTGCAGTTCTTCGGACTGGGGAGCGGCTAAACTTGGACCGCTGCTCGCTGAAAAGATACATATACAAATGGTCAGTTCAACTTAACAGTACATAGCTAGTGGGAAAAAAATGTTTTTTTTTTTTGCTATTATGACTAAATCTTGAAACATAAAATGTCCTATTGCATATTATTTTTTCCCATAATACAAAATACTCAAGTCTTATTAATTTGGAAATTATACTTAATACCTACTCTATCAATTGTTATAAAATGTTTGTCAATGATGTGATAAACCCGATATATTACATATAAATATTGGCAATAGGTGTACATCTAAACCAGCCAAGACTAAATTCACAGACAATGTAGCATTTCTGGTATTTCAACACGCAGCTATCCTCACGAAGATTGTAACAAAACAAGTTACATATAGGCCACAACCTATGCCAGACAGAGAAGACGCACCATCACCTTCGTATTGGAAGGAGACAAAATTTAACCAAAGGGAATTTGCCATTCATTTGGTACGAAAATGTCAAGCATTCGCCAGGCAGTTTCCATTTGACCTCATTAAATTCTTCCGCGTAGGCTAAGTCGTTTAAACTTTTAAGAAATGTTAATTGGTCTAGATTTACTTAGTGACCTAGGCATGTATAAAGTATGGGACATGTTTAACTGTCGATTCGAGACCCGAATCTAGCAAAGAAAATAAAAGACTGCATATGGTATTAAATAACTTTAAATTATTTTTATCAGTAATTAGGTTCAATATTGACAAATTTAGTAATTTTATTTTATTCACGGTGCTCATTTATATATTTCCAAAAATATTTTTCTTTTATGTTTGAAAACCCTATTAGTTATATTTTTATTAAAATACAAGTCATTTGTTTAGTTAAAAAAATATGAATAAAATACATATATACAACTAAAAGTAGCCAATTCAAATAAAACTAACTTATAAAATACTACTATTCTACTTGGCAAGGTTCCCAGAATGCTGGCAGCATTTCCCCGGCCCCAATATTTCGACACCAAATGGCACAAATACATAAACACTATCAGGGGGATACTTGCGCTTCTTGAGAGGTCTCTGCCCACTATCCCGTAGCATACCATGACCGTGCTAGGAACGTTTTGGGCACGGAAAGTAATCCGATACGCCCGGACTATGCCCACTAGAGCGTATCAATTACGTATCAAAGCTGTTAGGTGACCGGAGCGTCCGCATATCATCTCCGTATCAACCTAGTGCTTAGAAACTTAGAAAATATAAATAATAAACGGGTGTGCGTTTTATTTTGTCATAAGTGTACGATGCGCAAAGCGATCCCCACTCTTGCGCCGAGCGCTCAAGAACCGTGCCGGTATCTGTACGCGGCCGTCTGTCATAACCCGCCTGCGCACCGGTGTGGCAATGTCGCGTGCCATGCACGGAGCGTTTCGCCACCGGCAAAATATTCTCACCGACAATAATTGTCGGTGAGAATTATTCTTGACGCTCCGTGCGACGGTGTCGGTCGGTGACAGAACGGTCTAGTGGGCATAGTCTCATACTTTTCAATACAAAGAATATTTTTTGGTTGTTACGTTCCTAGCACGGTCATAGTATGCTACGGAATAGTGGGCAGAGTCCGATGATGATGATGATTATAAACCGTAGTGTTTTACTTGTTTCCCATAAAAAAAGGCGAATATTCCCAGTCGCCCCCGCGAGGATTGCCACCGGAGGCAAATAAAAATTCCCAATCGCCACCGGTGGCGACTGGGAAGTCATTGCCCCCACTTCAGTTTCGCTGTACATTGCTTTCTCAATCGTAGAGAATAAAAGGATGAGGCAACGGAGGCTAAACCTGCCTCTAATCTTTAAAAAAAATCGGCCAAGTGCGAGTCGGACTCGCGCACGACGGGTTCCGTATCAGTTACATGTGCGTACCTATTTTTGATATCAAGAATAAAAAAAGCTTATGAAATGAAATATTATTTTTTATTTCATATTCAAGTTGATTGAATGAAAGGTAAATTGCGGTTTAGGATTTATGACGTATTAAAAAAAACTACTTGCAAGATCTCGTTCAAACCAATTTTCGGTGGAAGTTTGGCGACTGGGAATATTCGAAAAAACGGTTGTTGCATATTATAATTTCAAAAGTTGGCGCACTTTAAACTCTAATGATTAAAAAAGTTGCTCTAGTACCCGAGGGAACTCTGTCATATAAAATATGCTAGCGAGGTAAAGTTTGTAAATTTGTGAGGTTGTAGGGGTTAATATCTGGATTTACAAAACCGATTTTGTTTTTTTTTGTGTGTTATAGACAATCATTTTAAGACCCATGGGAACGGGATGTACTCGGGTGAAACCAAACAACTAGTTGTGCGTTAAAGGAGCACACGTACAAAGGATTACAATGTCCAGATTTGGTTCAAAAGCAGATAAATAGTTAAAGACCCGAAACAACTCAGATATTAAAAAAAAATTATAATTATATTCACGCTAAACAGTGATCATTGGTTATTTAAATTTACTTTGGTATTATGTATTTCAAATAAAACTGAAACGTTTCAGTTTAGTTTCACAAAATGTAATGTGTATAATATTTGTAATAGGTACTCTACCTACATGAAAGTAATTCGGACACCCCACGAACCGAAGCACTTTATTTTTAACCTTAAATGTCACTTTTCCAGTTACTTTTATGTGTCGTTTCTTTTATTTTTTTCATTTTCATTTCCTGCGTCGCCGGCCTCATTGTGGCTGACAGAAACCTCGTTGAAAATACACGGAGATACGAAAAGAATTTCAGAGGAATAACAAAGCGTCGAATAACAGCAGAATTTTAGGGCAAGCAAAATGCGCGCGTATTAACAAGTGTCCTACAAAATGTAATTCAGTCGAGTGCACGTGTGAAAACATACGGGAACAGAATTTTGGTACAGTTCAGTGAATAATTTGAGTATATACTATATACTAATATTATAAAGAGAAATGATTTGATTGTTTGTATTGAATAGGCTCCGAAACTACTCAACCGATATGAAAAATTCTTTCACCGTTGGAAAGCTACACTATCCTCGAATGACATAAGCTATATTTAATTATGAAGTTTCCACGGGAACGGGAGTTACGCGAGTGAAACCGCGCGCGGGAACTAGTAATATTATAGAAAGAGCAGATTTGAACGTTTGCATTGAATATCTATGGTAGGTAGTTTATTTCACGCAAAAGAGTATACAGCAATATAAAACAAAGTCAAATTTAGAATGCAAAAAATAATCTTAAAATTGTACTCTATGTTACCGGAGGTGCGATATGCTATTTCATGAAAACGTCGACATCATTATAGGATCTACCTATAAGTGGAACTGTGGTACCTATAGCTTTGAACAGCTAGCCTTCTAAATAACACTTAAAATAACAAAAGAACGGAAACGTAGATTATATAAGTTTATTAAGGTAAGTTTACAGGTAATATGAGCGGTAGATAGGAAATGTTCTAAGACTAATGAAACAATCTGTATTAATGAGATGCACATACATGCAACCTCTTCGAAACATGTGATATAATACTTATTACATTAGATCACATCAGCAGTAAAGGAAGTAATAACGCCGCGTACACAATTATTAAGCATAATGTAATTATAGTTCGTTATAAATAATCACAGTTAACCTAAATACGTTTCACAAGAAAAAAAATGGGTACTAGGCTTCGCTCGCTACTTTACTCACGTTTCATGTTGTTTATCTTTCCCATGAGAAACGTTTATCTAATGACGGGTAAATAAGATATTATCTGCTATCCGGAGAATATAATGTATTTTATCCACATTGAAAAGTAGTTTTTCGGCTCCCGGAGTTTTCTATAAATCTGTATATTTATAGAAAACTCCTTTCTTCTGTAGGGTTGCCATCTCCAAAACCCCGCATATCCCCAGAACCCGGACATTTCATAAGGTTTTTTAAACAAAGGGGCTGTCGCCGGTAGCCTTAGACTTTAAATTTTTAAAACCATATTACAAATTAAGTGCGGCCCGGATGCTCCTCGGACTCTAAACTAGGAAAAATCCGGGGAAACCGTCCGGGTGTCCCCGGATTTTTCCTAGTTTAGAGTGGGATGGCAACCCTACTTTTATATCAAATATCGAAAAAAAAAACATTCAGCCGATATGGCCTTGTTATATAACAATAAATCCAAGCCATTATAAGTAAATTACAAAATTGTACGTTGGTACTACGGAACGCTTGATAGTGACGGAATAATTCGACGACAAAATATCTATAGGCAGATGTTTCAAACGTTAGTATGACCAAATAACTAGATATACCTATCTTTCAACATCACACTCCACCAAGCAGCTGAACAAAACCGATAGAGACCCTTGATGATAGCATCAAAAGTAGTCACGGTCCTCAGCAGTGAGGGAACGATTGGGAAGAGAAGGTACATAAAACTTTAAACTTATAATAACTCGCACCTACCATGTCTCTGCGCCACCTGTCTAATATCGACTGGTAGATAATGCCTACGACATCTAGTCCACCTCGACTTTAAGCACAAAATAAAAAAATAAAAACTCGCCGTACCCGTCCCGGATAGTTTTCTGTATGTTTTCATACACTCCACACTAGAACTAGTTCACTAACAAGATTAAAATGTCTGTTCACACAAAAATAGATTCTTTGTAACTGGTGTAATGGTCTCTTAACACTCAGTAAGTAGGCTAGAGGCGTATATGTGTCAGTAGGGTTTGTTTATTTGAAGTAAAAATGTGTATTCGCGCAACTGCTGATGGATATGTATATGAAATACTTTACAATACTGTTATTTTACGAGAAGCTAATGTGGACTAATAGGCACAACATTGGGATTGAAACTAAAATAAATTGAAAAATTAAATCAAATCTAGACCTCAAAAGCATAAGGACGGATGTAAAGATAATATTTAAATATTTTGAATTATCTATCGAAGTAATGCGAATCATTACCGATGGATGGCACTACCGTCCCCCTTAGAGACGTGTTACAAAGATATTTATACATAAATTTCGATGATCGGAAGGGTTCCACCGTAGCCTAATTGGTTAAGGCATTGGGGGCTTTACCCAAAGATGCAGGTTCGAATCCTGCCGGTGGTCGAATTTCATTAATCTCAATTTTGAAATAATGCAAAGATAATACTTTAGAAGCATTAGGTCGTAAGTGCCAGTTTACGATAAAGGCACATACGACGAATGTTTGTGACGTATAATGGCACATTCGACCTTATGCCTCTGAGCTCTAGAAATAATGGTAACTATTTCCGATAGTTCGGGACAAATGTCTAATCTAAACAACTACTTATATCATACACGAGCGGCCCGCCCTGGCTTCGCACGGGTGGGTTTTTATAGCCTATGTCACTCAGGGATAATGTAGCATTCTAATTGTGAAAGAATTATCGAAATCCGTTCAGTAGTATTAAGTTTATTCTAAACAAAACATACAAAAATACAAACTTTTCCTCTTTATAATATTACCATGTTTGTTTTGAGTTACTTTTGTTTTTCTTTGTTCGAACACAAAACATCCATTAAATGTTTACAGGCAAATAGCTTTCCAAAGTATGCTTGTTTATCACACTCACCCTAACACCACAAACCCCCGACAAACGCCTAAATATGCACAAGCGTTCACCGCAAACTTCCTTTAATTTGTGCCAAAATCGGACATCACACTGGCCCGGCTATAAAAGCTTGCAAACTGAAGTGAGCCGAGCCAAAACTGTGTATTGACCAAAGTGTTGTATCTAGTACAGTACCTATTCTAGTCCATTCTAAATGTCTATAACGTTTTTTCGATTCGTTTATGTAAATTCTAGGATCCACCAGACGTAGATTTACCCAACAAAACCCGGAAAGAATCCGAGGTCTGTTTGGTTGAGGGCCTACCCTCCGTGCCTCGGATAGAAGTCGTTGGTCTCGATTGATACAACATATAGCATAAGCATATACCAGAGAACGGGAATTGCGTGTTACAAGATCATACTGCGGTCACTACCCCGACTGCAAGCGTGGTGACAATGGCAAAGGCCTCTCTCAGGAGGAGGCCCATGTTCAGCAGGGGACGTTATACGGATCGATGGTGATGATGACTGTTATGGGAAACTTTTAGCCAAGATGCCCTTAGCCGGCACAAATCCAATATTAACGTCTTCGTAATAGAGAAAATCTATAGTATTGGACTGTCGTCAAGCCATTGATACTAGCATAGTTTTCGAATCTTTGTTTGGCAAATGCGAAAAGCCCCCTCAAATCCTTCAAAAACTTATAAAAAGATCTCCAAATCCAAAGCTTGATCGCGCCAAGATAAGATGTATCTCACTGTTTTCCAAAACATTACAAAACTACGTGAATAAAGGATAAAATAATCGTAAAACTCCGATTTTATGAGGTATAAAAACGTGACGTCGTATGCGGGTAGGCATGTATTTGCAAACAGATAACTTTCGCTGTCGTGCTCTGACGTGTATTAAGCAATACTGTCCGTTTGTTTGGGCTCATTCACATACGTATCGATATTGGGATAGACGAGGTAAATCTACGATTTGCTTCAGATAGAAAATGGACCAAAATGTATTAAGGGTTTTATGAGAGGTTACTACAGTGTCGTGCGCATCCTGCCAAGAAGTTACGCAACCCAGTATATCATATGATAGAAAACTTATGTGCAACAATTTGACATTAAAATATACTCTTTATTACTCAACTAGCTTCCCGCATGCGGTTTCACCCACTTAGGTTCCGTTTTCGGGGGAACTTCATCTACACTAATATTATAAAGAGGAAAGATTTGTATGTAAGTATGTTTGTAACGAATTGGCTCAAAAAGTACTGGACCGAGTTTAAAAATTCTTTCACCATTTGAATACTACATTATCACTGATTAATATAGGCTATATTTAATTATGAAGTTCCCATGCGAAAAGGAGTTAGGCGGGTGAGACCGCGCGCGGGAAGCTAGTAATAAAATATAGCCTAAAGCCTTCCTCGATAAATGGGCTATGTAACACTGAAAAATTAGCGTGTTCAAGCAATTAAACAAACTCTTCAGCTTCATATAAAAGTAAAGATAATAGAAAACCTACTAAAATACACTCTGCTTTGACAAGCACAAAACAACTAGTTACAATCAAACTAACCTGAGGCTACACCTAAAAGTACATACATAGTTCCATCCAATTGCATATCTTGACACAGTACTTTCGCATCGTCCACATTAATTAATCTCCTCATGCATGTCCTTCGGTTTAGAGAATTTCCAACCTGGCTTTTCTGTACAACCTAAGATTGCGATTACCGAACTAATCGGTTTTTATTCCCTAAATAAAATGAAACTGAACTATTAAACGTAGGCAGTAATCCCGGCGACCATTATTGCTATCTGGCTCACAGATTGGTGGACCTAATCACTGGTTTTAGCTCTAATGAGGAGAAGATAATGAGAACGTACGTGTATAACGAACTCTGGAGAATGTTAAAATACGTTAATAGGGTCGATGTTTATAGAGGTTCGGTTATTATATTTAAGAGGTATTTGAAGTTGTAGTAGTAACCTGTACTAACATATTTAGTATTGACATATATCGTTTTAATACTAGGTATAGGACTGCGCTAATAATGGTACTTTATTAAAAAAAATTGTATAGTGTCTGATGTTATATAAATAATGGTCAAACTTAGCCGGTTTTTTCTCCTACATACATAAGTTTAGAATAGTGTTTTAAACTGTGGGCCGCGATCCCCAGGGGGTTCGCGAAGCCAGACTCGGGGGGTCGCCAGCAAAAGGTTTTGTCAACATACATAATGCTTATTTTCATACATTTACCTACGAAGATATATGACACAAGAGGGTCGATAGAATTCTTCAACCCGTAAAGGGGTCGCGAAATCAAGAAGATTGAAACACACTGGTTTATAGAAATTGAAAACAGAATTTTTCAACCTGCGAAAGGGGTCGCGAAATCAAAAAAGATTGAAAAACACTGCCTTAGAAAAATTTAAAAATCATGTCAAATAAAATTTTAATGGAAAACCGTTAGGTACTCAGTCATTCGACACTGAGCACCCATCTGGCCGTGTTCCATATAATTCCCACAGTGCTGGTCATTGCGTCGAGTGGGTGTATCGGTTACCGCATCGAGATGAAATATGATTCGGCCAGAGACACGGCTTGGTGGCGAGTGTGGCTGATGTACGGGATATTTAAGTATGTTTACTATACTAGCTGCGGCCCGCGGTTTTACCCGCGTAACTCTGCTCCAGTGGGTCGGAGCGTGATGTTTTGTAGCCTATATGCCTATCCCGGTGCAAAGTTTCAGCCAATTCCGTTTAGTGGTTTTGGCGTGAAAGAGTAACAAACATCCATCCATACTTACAAACTTTCGCGTTTATAATGTTAGTAGGATTATATTATAAACGATATACATTTACTTATTATTTAAACTAAATATTTATTATAACGGTTCCATACCAAAAGGACCTGTCTGTTACCAGGTTGTATTTCATGAACCGTGATAGCAAGACAGTTAATTTTTTTTCTGTTGCCGCTATATCAAAATATATATTTATTATCTCATTTATTTACCTAGTGTGGGCATAGGCATGAATACCAAAAAAATATATTGATATATAGTCCGTCAGTTAGATTACTTAAAAATATTGGACACGTATTTTTTTTATTTCTCAAATCAATAAAAATGTACAAAGATACAGAGCAACCACAAACTATAAAGTTCAGAAGAGGGGGCTAGTGACGTCACTACTTGGTAAAATGGAATGTTGAAATTTCAACGCACTGTATCTTTGTCATTTTTTGTTTGAGGAAAGAAAACCAAAAATACGTGTCCAATATATTTTGGTAATCTAACTGAGGGACTAAATATATATTTTTTATTCTGTATGCCTATTGTCTTTCAACCTTAGTGTTTGTGCAGGATAAGAACCTTTTACTAAGACTGTAAAATATTCCCAGAGATAATAATTCCAAATGAGTTGTGTAATTAAAATACATAAAAACTAACGTACCTAATTACTCAACAGTAATGTTTTAACATTACACGATAAACCAAGATCGGTCTTTGATCTTACCAAAGTTTATTGATCTAACAAGAAAATGATTGATATAATGACAACCTAACACGACACAAAAACTAATGAGTAATTAGTGATTCTAATTGATAATGTGTATCGTTACCGATGGAGGATAGAAATCGAGAGTGAATATCAATTTGTGTAAAATTAGAGATGTATGCTGAGAAGCTGACATTATCAGGATTTTTTTGGATAAAGTGTATTTAGTTGAGTTTTATTTGAGTTGGCAGGCAAGAGTAGGGTTACCATCAATGTTTCATTGCCTAGTTAGCACCGGGACAATGGTCAGAGCGAGGGGGGGGGGGATAGATAAAACAATAACACGTCTCACAGAGGGGTTCTCCCATTGCGCACGCAGGACGATAAGACAAACAGGACAAGCAGGGTTCTTATTTTTTTGGTTGACGCGTCCACCAGCCCGGCTAGCATAGGCAGCGCGACTCGAGTCTACTCTATACGGAGGCCGACCAATTACATTGCAGAAAGTGTCACGTGACAGTGCGTTCTGCAATGTGAATGGTCTGCCTCCGTAGAGTAGACTCGAGTCGCGCTGCCTATGCTAGCCGGGCTGGACAGGCAAGAAGCTAGGGTTGCCACCTGTACCATAATATACTAGGTAACCGCGCGCGGTTTCACCCACCTAGCTCCGCTTTCCCGTAGGATTTTCTTGATCAAATATAGCCTTAAACCTTCTTCAATAAATGGGTTATCTAATACTAAAAGATTTTTTCAAATCGATTCGGAAGTTCCTGAGAATAGCACGTTCAAGTGAACAAACTCTTCAGCTTTATAATATTAGTAGATAGATAATATAGACATAAGAATAAGCGTGATGTTTGATAGACTATATGTCAATCCAGCAGATAAACTATCCCGGTGCAATCTTTCAGCCAAATCCGTTCATTAGTTAAAGAAAGAGTCACAAACATCCATTCATTCCCATACACTCACAAACTTTCTCGTTTAGAACACAATATTCCGCAATATTAAATAGCTTCATAAACAAATTCACGTTAACAAATTCTGCTCAATTCATACAACACAAGTCATCACCCGTCTATTTAAAGCAAGTATTCAAATAACAACGTTTTCATTTTATTGTCCAGAATGAGAGAATATTTCAGGCGAACAATGATCTAGAAACATCGTGACTAGCCGAGCGTTGACCTGACGCTCGTTTTGTTGGGACTGAATTATCTCAACGCTGTACTAACTAGCACCAACATCTGAGTAACTTAATTAAATATGTTTATTTACTTTTTAGGTTTCCGTACCCAAAGGGTAAAAACCGGACCCTAGTACTAAGACTCCGCAGTCGGTCTGTCTGTTACCACTAACGTATAATTCATCAGTCCCCCCGCTATGGACCGCCCAGAGCCGAGGTCCAAGTCCTACAGGGGACGCTCTCTTGCGCAGGCTGCTTAGATTGTAGTTCAAATAACTTATTTAGGCTCTAGCCTAAATCAAGCTATGCCGTGTGGTTTCCGGCTTAGAATAGACCACCCCATGTCTTCCCATGGGTGTCGTAAAAGGCGACTAAGGGGCATATGGCTGATGGATGGGCAGCAGCACGTATTAGCTCAAGGTTTACATCTTACTGCGATCACCAATCCGTCTGCCAAGCGTGGTGATTATGGCAATATACCTCTACGATCCTGGCTTGCCAAGGTCTGTTAAGAGGAGGCCTATGTTCAGCAGTGGACGTAAACGGGCTGTTGATGATGATGATGAAATCAAGCTACACGACTGATCAATAAGCAACCCTGTTCAGACGCGCTAAAGACACGGCTCTTCCACCCGTGCGGCAGGTAGCACTCAAAAATGGCACGGCTTTAAAATGGAGATTTTTGAGCATATTCGAACTAAGCATGCTCATTATTGGCTGTGGTTCGACACACATGCTACTAAATAGCAATTGCTTAATAGTAGCATGCTTTCATGCAAGTAACGTGCATGTATAACTGTAGCTTAAGTGTACAGCAGAGTCGCTTTTGGTTTGCCGACCGCGACCCAACCATAAACACTAACGCTCATGGGCATATGAGTTCTAGAAACGGTCTCAGGATTAGCAGATTAATAATTTATTGTAATATGATTTGCCTATGGTATTCTAAATGATAGAGGTATTTCTCGAGCCCATTGATCTCTCCTGAACATATTTTACCCTCGTAAATACATCAAATATTTAGCATATTTTTATACAAACAACTGAAAGACCAAAGCCTTGTTAAATCTCTAGAGCCCTGCTCGCCTTTTTGGCCTTAGAAATGCCTAAATCCTCCATCCGTCCACACGTCGACCCCGAAAAAAATAGAAAACTTTTTTTTTCAGCAATTTCTTTTTAAATGACATAGTAGGTACATAATCGCTGAGCCATGAGTGCAAGCAATTTCGCTAATCCTCTATTCTAAAGAAACCTCACTAATGTTTAATGTCAGTATCACGTGACTGTAAGCCCTCCACCTCAAGGACTGGCTTTAAAAATGTAAGGTTTCAAACAACTTTTGTGCTGCGCAATTATACGGGTAAGCGATTACCGTTCGATATTGAAAGAGAAACCTTTTGTTTGGGTTTCGAGAACTTATTACAAATTTATTTTAGAGTTTGCTGCAATAAAATGAAATAAAGAACATAATTCAGTCTACAACTTTTGTAGATCTCCAAAAATACTTCAAGCTAGTCAAAATTACAAAAATAAACGTGCTAATATTCTCTTCTCTTCTTTTTTTTAAAAAGATTACTAGCAAAGTTTTGTTGTCTTCTAGTATTCTTGTTAACCCCTCGTGCTAAGCTAAAATGCTTTTGTTACGGGTGGGTTCACGTCGGTAGTGCAATTCGAACCAGCGACCTCAAGATCACAAGTCCGACGCCCTAGCGATTGGGCTACGGCCGTAACTATTCCATGACACCATAATCAGATTAGTGAATAACACTATTATAGTATCTTCTTCTTTCTTATTCTTTTCGTGGCATTAACTTCTAGTGCTAAACATGGCCTCGATGAACAGACCTAGGCAAGCCAGGACTCCAACCCCAAGAAATATTGCCATAATCACCATGCTTGGCAGGCGGATTACTTCGTGCGTACCCGGCCCCCG
This sequence comes from Nycteola revayana, assembly GCA_947037095.2. Lineage (NCBI taxonomy): Eukaryota > Metazoa > Arthropoda > Insecta > Lepidoptera > Nolidae > Nycteola > Nycteola revayana. The sequence continues at coordinate 21,600,437 of OX344843.2, forward strand.
CCAACGGGGGATCGAAGGAGTGTCCGGGGGGTTTTAGTAGTGTAGGGTCCTCTCCTTGTGGTATGAGTTAGCATACCACGCTATGGAGAGGGTGAGTCCCACATATCCCACCCCCAGAGCGCGAATACGCTGCAGCGGCGGTAGGAATGCGTAAAAGCATTTCCCCAGGACAAAAAAAAAAAGCAATTCCCGATTTGTGATCGCAGTAACATGGTAAGTATTTTTAAACTGATAGATGCTGCTGCCCAACCATCAGCTTTATGTCTGCTCATGAGAAGACATGAGGTGGTCTATTCAAAACCAGAAACCACACGCAATAATATTATATAGTTCCATCCATACTACAAATGCAAATAATGTTTCAATGACGTACGACAAAATGCTGAACTGACCAACCATACGTGGACGGTGAAAGTCCGTAAAAGGCTTTGATTATACCCTTAGAACCCTACCAACCTAAAGCCATAACGGCTAATTTTCATTCATTCATTTATGAAGGTATCGTGCAATAATTGACGTTTATTTGAAGTATAAGCCTTTGATATAAATCCATGAGTCACGTGGCACTGTGAGGTGGACACAAGGTCGGCACCAAGTGAATATATTGAACTTTTTATTTTTGGGAGCATGCAACTTTGCTTCATCGGTATTACACGTGGTATTGAATTTGGTTGATATATTTCATAATACTATACTAGCTAGTGCCCGCGAATTCGGTTACAGAATAGTACTTTGGGCTAACCCCGATTTTAAACATTCTTCATTGGTGCTCGGCTCATATTGATTTTGGCGAGCTGATATTTAGCCTTTGTCTTTAAATAGGCTATCTGACATTGAAAGAATTTTTCAAATCGGACCAGTAAATCCTGAGATACCCGCCGCCTACCGCCCTAGGCTCGGCCTCGGGAAGTGGGGGACATGGGCCCCGCTCCCTTTGAGGCTGACCCACGAGGAGTAGGGACGCCTCTACACTCCGGGCGTCCCTATAATTGGGCAAATGGGCCACTGTAAGTGTGGCCCTGGAGATCCCGCGGTACCATATTGGCCGCGGGTGCCGTCGGGGGGCCGGATTGCTCATGCGTGCCCGACCCCCGCCAACGGCGGATCGAAGGAGTGTCCGGGAGGTTTTAGTGGTATAGAGTCCTCTCCTCGTGGTATGAGTTTAGCATACCACGCTATGGAGAGGGCGATTCCCACATATCCCACCACCAGCGCGCGAATACGCTGCAGCGGTGGTGGGAATTTCCCACCGGACAGAAAAAAAAAAGTTCCTGTGATAAGCGTGTTCAAGAAAACAATCAAACTCTTCAGTTTTATAATATCACTACATAGTATAAAACAAAGTCGCTTTCTCTGTCCCTATATCCCTATATCCCTATGTATGCTTAAATCTTACGCAACGGATTATGATGCGGGTTTTTTTAATAGATAGAGGGATTCAAGAGGAAGTTTTATTTGTATAATACATCAGCATTGTACCCGTGCGGAGCCGGGGCGGGTCGCTAGTTAGTTATAAAATAAACAGATGAAGTTGCCGTGGCCCGATGTACCGAGAGATGCAGGTTCGAATCCTGGTGGTCTTAATTGATATTTGATTAATAATAAATGTGCTAATCATTGCCGTAAAATGTTCAAAAAGTAAAAAGAAAAACAACGCTGTTTATTGTTTGTTGTAAATTATTTAAATAGTTAATTAAAGGAGAGGTTTACTTTTGCCCAGAAATTCTGAAGAGACATCGCGCGGGACGGTTGCTTTAATGATAAGTTAATTAATTGAAATATAAGCAATATTATACGAATATATCGAGAGAAAGCCCCGTTTTCGAACGGAAATTATGTTGTCGGTATTTCACCGAACATAAAGGCGAGCTTAGCCTAAACGTAATCCATCAATGAACCAGATCAGGTTCAAAAAACCTTTAATGGAAACTTAATGCCCTCTCTCTTTAAATATTTTAAATAAATGAAATGAAAAGATAATTTCTAATTCTTATACATACACGAAAAAGAATTGTAAATAGAAAGTAAGTCTACTCGTAAAATAGTATTATTATAGAAGGGATTCTTCAAAGAAACTATTCTAACTGATACGGCATTTTGAAGTGTAGACCATTGTCGGCGTAAATCGTGCCAGAACAACAACAATACATTTATTATTAGTGCAGTTTTGAAATAAGAACGTTATAAAATTGTTAATTTTAAACTTTATCGCTAAACTAATATATAAAGCTGAAGAGTTTGTTTGCTTGAACGCGCTAAAATCAGGAACAACTGGTACGATAAAAAAAACTGTGTCGGATTGCTTGTTTATCGAGGAAGGCTATATTTAATTATGAAGTTCTTACGGACACGGGAATAGCATACATAAATAAATATACAATATTTGTACGAAAAAATAAGGAGATAAAATGTTATTTCTGCATCGAGGAGCCTTGGTGACCTTAAATACAGGCTACAAGTAGATAGTAGACATTCTATGTGTGAAATTATTTAATTAAAATATTGTAATTATAAAGTCAAATATACCGTGTTTATATTTTTATAATACAGAGTAAACTTTTTAAAGGTTAGCTCGTGCGTCATCATTTTACAACAAATAACAAAGCACTTTACAGTAAAGTACTGTAAAGTCTTTATAAATGTAGCTGAGTAAATACTTGGGTATATTTCGTAATCCTTTTGATATTTAATTGTTATAGTATAACCTTTCTCTTCTTTGAATTTGTGTACAGGGTCAGTATTTAGGGTAGGAGATGAGAGTATTTCTGCTATGTGGTGTCTGGCTTAGTAATTAGAATAAACCGCCCATGGGTTGCCAGAATCGAAAGTCCATATTATCGGGAGAAAATAACAAATTATCGGGGTTTTGGGATTTTGGTCGAGAGATACAAAAATAAAATCAAATTAAATATATTGAAAACAGCAACATTAATAAGTAATTTATATTTTAGCTTGCCTCATGTATTTCGTGTTACTTTTCACAGATTTAACCATTTAACCTTTTTAACTACTATTAGGAACACTTGAAATTCAATCAATTTTCGTCAAAATTGAGTCGAATCATTAACTCTGTTCTTTTTAAATCCATGCACATTTCTTTTGTGTAAAGATTGTTCAGTAAAATTATTAATTCAGTAAAATAGGTAATTAAAATTATTGTTTGTAAAATGATGTTGTTTTTCGGGAGACTTTTCATTTCATCGGGAATTGGGAGGGTAACCGAAAATTCTGGAGAAACCCGCCAAATCCCGACCAACTGACAACCCTACATGAGTGTCGTAAGACGGGACTAAGGGACATACAGCAGATGGATGGGCAGCAGCATCTAACAGCTCAATAATACTCACCATCTTACTGCAATCAGTAATCCGCCTCTGAAGCTTGGTGATTATGGCCATATCCCTCAACGACTGGCTGGCTAAGGTCTGTTAAGAGGAGGCCCATGTTCAGCAATGCACGTAAACGGGACAACACAGTTCAGTGAAACATTTCTCCATGCATAAGTCTTTTTCACCGGTCACCCTTCATCGTTTCATGGCCTGGAACGCGTTTACGGCAAAAAGTGACTGTCCAAGATCTGCGATGCTCCCTCGGCCTCTCTGACTTTATCTTTAAGGACGATATGTGTATATCCAGTTCGGCGGTATGTTCCGATTGGCCCTCTTTACGCCTATAGATGATCTTGTAGAGGTTTGAATTTGGATTGTCCCTTCTCCTAGATAAGTTGCCGTACAGCGCTAAGTGGATCCATCTTCACACTGATAAAAGCCTGTACTCCCAGTTGTGTTGGAGAAGCCTGCACCAGTAGTTTGAAAGCAGAGTTACCTTCTCCGAGACAACTTTAGGTGGTGCAAAAAAGTGCAAAAATATGGTACGTCTACTTGGTGAAGTGATAATGAAATATAGATAGAATTGTGTTTGTTTCTCCTTATATACACATACTCGTGTTAACATAACACTTTTCTTTTCTCTTTTTTTTAACCTGTGTCGCGGGGGTCTTTATAAATACATAATTCACTGACACAAACCCAAACAGGACATGTTCACACAAATAAATGTCCCTGGTGGGAAGCGATCCCAGAACACCAGTTCTCAGAAGCCACAGACTATATCACTCAGAATTTATCTTGGATCTTTTTGTAAAGTATAACATGGGTTATGTTTAGGGTTGCCAGGTGGTCGGGATTTGTCTGGATTGTCCCGACATTTCATATGATGCCCAGACTCCCGACAAAATTCAAAATGTGCCGCTTCTTGTAAATTTAAAATGCTATTAAAAAAGCCAAGTCTCTCAACTCAGTTCTTTTACCGTAAAAAAACTGTTTACTTAGTTACAAGATTTGGCTTTTTTACAAGATATGTTTTTGATTTACATAGTTGTCCAAAAATCCCGACTTCAGGGAATTTTGCCCCGATTTTTTAGTTTTTTCATGTGGCAACCCTATTTATGTAACTTTCGTATACCGTAAACGTATGGGGAAAACAGGTTCATATATAGTCTCCATAAACACAAATAACAAGAAAATATTTCATTCTTTACATAATATTAGTGCAGTTAGTTCATACTGAAGTCAAAGCATTACTGGTTTATCTGTGAGTTTATCATTCTTAATGGGAAAGCACTGCCACAAGCTCCTCGGTATTTACTTTGAAAATACGAAACTTCCTGATATTTTTCCTTCTAATCGCTATCTAAATTTAATTTCAGAGAGGAAATCATAAGCGATAACATTTTTCAACAACAAAATTACATTCTGTGTCACCAGAGGCTCTCAAAAAGGTCGCTCATTCATTATTCAACAAAGTTGGGCCCACTTTTTACATTTCGGTGTCGAAACACGAGATGTTTTTATATAAATTAAAATATGACTCGAAAAATGTACAGAGTAACAGGGATAGATTAATTTTAAGAAGTATATACTATCCTGTTTTTCAGGGGGAGGGCAGCAGATCAATCAGGCCTCTTCAGCGCCGCAAAGGCGCGGCGGCGTATGTGAATCTTTGAGAGTTGAGAATTTGGGCGATTCCTATTTTTATTGAACTCTAAATTATCAAGACAAACGTTTACTAGCTTGTCCGCGACTACGTCCGCGTGGAATACTTGTATTTTTTTGTTTTTTATTATAGAACTACAAATCAAATATTTTTATCCTTGTTTTGTTATTTAGTAAAAATGTTTTTATATAAATAAATAAAATAATAAATAAATAAAAATCATTTTTATTTACGTAAACCAATTACAGGCACTTGTAAATAGTCAAACATTAATTAGAAAAATTTAATTAATTATATTTGTTATTTATTTATATCTATAAAATTAATAATTTTTATATTATCATATATTTATATGTTATTATTATAATTTATTTATTTATATTGTTCTTAGCGACACAAAATGCTTGTTCTGTCTATATTATGTCAAAACAATTGTCATTATTTGAGTGGACCATGAGCATATAACGACGGACGCGCTTTAATGCTACCACCGGATCCAATGCGCCCCAACTGAGAAGATCCGGCGAAACAAACTCAGTGGGTTACTTTACTACCGGTTTCAACACGGCCCACATGAGACGGTCCGGCGAAACATACTCAAATGGACAAATACGCGGGGTTTTGGTCCAATTATTATCATTTATTTTTAGTAGGCATACACATTTATTGCCCAAACGGTTGTCTTGTTATAATTTATTTTAGTTTTACTCAATAAGATTAAATGATATTGAGACAGAACTAGCGGTATTTATAATTAAAGTACACCATGTATGAAATCAATTACAGACAGTTCACAGAATAAGATACAGTTCTAATTACAACTACTGTACTTGGCTGTATGGTCCTCAGGGAGGTAGGTGCAAGATGGTTCCGATAGCCAAACGTCTTTATCTTCAATATAATCCTGAATACTATAGTAACCTTTCGATATGAGAACAGTTTTAACATGTGTTTTAAATCTAGTATCAGGCAAGTCTGTGACATAACTACGGAGTTTATTATAGAACCTAATACCATTTCCCATAAATGTCTTATTAGTTTTGCTAACTCTAAATCCTGGAACAGCAAGTTTGTGCTTATTTCTTGTGTTAATATTATGAATGTCACTTTTTTTACTATATTTATCAATATTTTTTCTAATAAAAATTATATTTTGGTAAATATATTCAGAGGGCACGGTAAGTATATTTATATTTTTAAAAAGGTTACGTAGGGAGTCGCGACTACCTAATCCATATATGGCCCTGACCGCTCGTTTTTGTAATACGAATATAGTATTTACTTCGGCGGCTGACCCCCACAGCAGAATTCCATAAGACATAATGCTATGAAAGTACGCGAAATACACTAGCTTAGCCGTGGCTTCATCGGACAACTGTCTAATTTTCCACACAGCATACGAAGCTGAACTTAATCTACCAGCGAGTTTTCCAATATGAGGGCCCCATTGTAGTTTAAAATCTAAGGTAATTCCTAAAAATACGGTGGACGTGACTAATTCTAATGTTTCTCCATTTAATGAAACTTTAGGCGTAGAATTGATGACATTAGGTAGTACAAATTTAACACATTTGGTTTTTCCCGCATTTAGTAAAAGATTATTTGCGGAAAACCAGTTTGCAATTAAACCGAGTGTTCTATTATGGTCAGTTAAATCGGTAACTTTTCTTTTAACTCTAAAAATCAATAAAGTGTCATCGGCAAACAGAACAATGTCTGATAGTTCATTAATTAGGTATGGGAGATCATTTATATAAACAAGAAACAGGAAAGGACCTAAGATTGATCCCTGGGGCACCCCCATTTTAACAAAATGTCCCTCAGAATTCACGCCGTCTATAGATACTATCTGTTTCCTATCTGATAAATAGGATACCACAAGATCAAGAGATTTATCACAAATACCATAATATTTTAACTTTAGCAAAAGCGTTTCATGATCTACACAATCGAATGCCTTGGAGAGGTCACAGAAGACTCCTAGGGCATCCTGCGATCCCTCCCAAGCCTCCAATATAGACTTAATCAAAACGCATCCCGCATCTTGAGTTGAACGACCCTTTGTGAATCCGAACTGCTTGTCGTGCAATATCCCATTCGTATTAAAATGAGCTAACATTTGGCCGAGCATAATTTTTTCAAAGATTTTGCTCAAAGTTGGTAGTATAGAAATAGGCCTATAATTAGTCGCGTTATTAGAGCTACCCGATTTAAATATAGGAACAATTTTACTTAATTTCATAAGGTCAGGAAAAACTCCATCAGTTATAGACTTATTGAAGATAGCCGCTAGAATTGGAGCAATATTTTGTATAACTGTGTCTATAGCTTTTACTGAGAGTCCCCATAAGTCTTCAGTACCCTTCATTTTAATTGTCCGAAACGCCTTTATGATGTCTATATCATTAACTTGTTGATAACTGAATTTGGAAATTTTTAAACTAATATTTGTTCTAAGAAGATTTTCAGCATCCTTCGGTGATGATGAAAGATACTTGGTAGTATCTATAGGAATGTCAGTAAAAAAATTAGCGAGGAAATTGGCAACCGTATGCTTATCTGAAACCAGATTATCGTTAATATCTAGCGTTATTGATCTATCTCTAATTTTATTTTTACCAGTTTCAGTATTTATCATTTGCCACGTAGACTTTATTTTATTATCCGATTTTTGTATTTTATCTCTTATATATAGTGACTTAGCCTGTATACATACTTCTTTAAAAATACTTGAATATTTCCTTACATAGTTTGGAAAGTTTTCATCAAGTGTAAAGGACCTTATGTCATATAGTTCATATAAAACATCTCTACTCCGCTTTATGCCTTTAGTCGCCCAAGTATTAAATTTCAACTTATTTGGGTCAATCTCTATATGTTTAATTTTGCAAACCCTCTCAAATTCCTCATGTATACATTGGAATAAGGTATTATACATAATATTACAGCTACTTGAATCTAAAGTAATATTGCATAGTCTTAATTTTAAATTTTTGCTAAACTGGTCTAGATTTTTCTTTGATACTGATCTGAAACGAATTATAGACTTCTCTAATGTAATTTTATTATTTAATTTAACAATTTGACATTTGTGGTCAGAACGAACACCAGATACCAAGCATTTATCAATTACTTCAAAGTTTGTGACTATGTTATCGATGCAGGTAGCTGTTGTCGATGTGACTCTAGTGGGCTCAGAATATAAACAGCTAAGATTAAAAGACCTAAACAGACACAGAAGATTATTTTTATCCTGTGAATCAGATAGTAAATTGATATTAAAATCGCCACATATAATGACTTTTTTATTGCTTTTAACTAACTTTTTAAGAATATCTTCCATACTTTTAATAAATAACTGAAAATATAATATAATAAGACTGTATTTCAGTACAGGCTACCTCGCAAATTCGTTTCACAGATAAATTACTAATATCTTTCCGTTCCTTAAATTTTATACTGTTCCGCATTAGAATGAGTGCACCCCCACCCTCAGCCGAAACTCTATTATAAAAGCTAGCAACTGTATAACCATTTACACTAAAAGCCATTTTGTGTGCCTTCAACCAAGTTTCAGTAAAACATAAAATATCATTATTAAATTTTTCACTAAAAAGTTCTATATCTAGTATTTTGCCAGAGAAGCGGTTAATGTTCTGGTGAGATAAGACCAAAAAATTTTCACACTTCTCCATTGTCTCACTTAATGGTTTAAATTACTATCTAAATTAATTTTAGTAACATTACTAAAATATTGTAAAAAAAATGGCTTTGTCATACTATGTATGACTGTGTTAATATGGGTTGCTAATAAAGTAGCAATTACATTTAATGACTTTTTCAGGACATACAATGTATTCCTGGTCACCTTACAACTAATCCTGAAACTATTTATATAAAAAAATATAAATTTGTCACTATAATGACTGACCAAAAATTGTATATGGTTATTCAACATATGAATATAACTATTGGTACTGTCAGTCATATTATTTATATAAGGGAAGGCACACAATATAATCTTACTACAACTTAAATCTAACATTCTTGTAAAACTGTCTGTAATATCCTTCTTTGTGAGGTTTTTGCAATTTCCTACTAACAATGTAACGCAGGACTTATCATTATGTTTTTTATTCATTATTTTATCAACTAAATCGTTAAAGTTCAATCCAGGAATACAACAGTTGTATAAGGGAACACTTAGCTTGTTGTATAACAGTGAACCCAAGCCTTTACCTATGTCATCTGTATACAAAACTGATGTGTAATCGCATTCAGTCTGTAATGGAGAGGTACAGTTCGAGTTGATTTGAGGTGTAAGCTCTGGGTTTGTACATAGTTTCAATGGTACTTCACTGTTGATTATTGAGGTATTACACACATTAGCCAAATCTTGCATTTTACTTTTATAAGATTTGTATTTGCTGTAAGTGACTGCTAAGGATTTTTCTAATGTTTTAATCTCAGTTAGCAAGTCCTGAGTATCTTTTTCATAGATATGTTTACTATCTTCAAGTTTAATTTGATAATTTTCAAGTTTACTCAACAAAGTCCTGCGCTCATTTGTTAATTTTAGTATGTAGGATTTTAATTGGCATTTATTTAAGGACCTAATATTTGGCTGGTAGTCAACAGAGGCATCCTCAGTCAAATCTATTGTCACTGTTGGTTGTACCGGAGGATGCCTCAAATCACAACCTGCCATATCTGAAGAAGAAGACTCACTATTAATACTACTTATTCGTCTACTTTTATAACTTATCAATTCAATTTCAAGTTCATTTATTTTATTTAGTGCCTGTTCATAGAGAGATCTACATTCATCAAAGGACTCCACCTCCAGCAGCAGCCTGTCACGGTGTTCAATGGTAGCTTCTAAGTTTTTTGTAATTTTTACTAATTCCCTTTTTAGTAATGTGTTGTTATCGACAATAATTTTAATTTCCACTTCATTGTCCTCATGCTCTTGCTCTAGTTTTTGACATTGGTCTTTGTATATATTACCAAGAAAAACGTTTTATAGAGTGAAGCCAAACTATTTTATATTAAATTTGTTTCTTCCTAAATCTAACACATGTACGGGTTGCAAAGGGCGGCATTCCATCGTCCCTTGTTAAATAAAATGTTCACCTAGCCGAGATCAAAGTATAACAAAGACAAAAGGACATTTACAATTCCTTTATCAAACTAAATTCCTTTGGTAAAATAGGTTTGAGAAATCCGCACGGATTCAAAGGCTCGGCGCGTTCCAATAACGATGGTTAATAATGAAAACTATTTCCACAAGTTCAAAGGACGAACTTCCTATAGAAATCTTTATTTTTCTGTTTTTTATAGGGACGGTTTTACTGGAATTATGTGCCTTCGTACAGAGAGAAAAGTAAGAGGTGTGCTTACAATGTGTGGAAAAATAGAATGAATTAATTGAAGTAGGTCACGTTTTTATGTATTTGTTTCTCTAAAATAATTTATGTTATATAACATTAAATTAACAGCTTTTACATTTTAGTACCGAATGACTCGAAACACGATGATGTTTGTAAGACTATACTCTATACTTATATATAAAACTGAAAAGTGTTTGTTTGTTTCCTCAAACGCGTTAATCTCGGGTCTAAACTTTTTTTTATAGGTTAGTAACACTTAAGATAATTATACACTTGATATTTGAGCCAAAAAAATGTGGAACGCTTCACGATTTTGCGTGTTATCCTTGCGCAAGGGCCATGCTAATCTTCTTTGTATAGTACCAATTTTAGTGTATGTACTATCGAAGCAAGTCCTAAACTACTGGTCCTATTATTACAGTGTTAAATAGCCCATTTATCGGCAAAGGCTATAGGCTATATTTAATTATAAAGTTCCAACAGGAAGGGGAATCATGGGGGTGACACCGCGGGAAAAAGTAAATCTATACTAATATTATAAAGAGGAAAGATTTGTATTTTTGTGTGTATGTTTGTAATGAATAAACTCAAAAAATACTGTGCCGATTTCAAAAAATATTTCGCCATTGGAAAGCTACGTTCACCCCGAGTGACATAGGCTATATTTAATTATGAAGTTCCCACGGGAACCGGAGTTATGCGGGTGAAACCTCGCGCGGGAACCTAGTATGACTATAAAAATAAATAGGGTTTTTCACCTCCACTTATGATTTTACGATCATTTATGGTTGGATAGACTGACAACGGAGTTATCCTATAAGGGGCATTGTAATTTTAAACAAAGGAAACCAACAAAAGTTCAAACGTCTGTCAATACAACATCAGGTGTAAATGTAAATTAGACGTTATCTTTACATTGATCTCCACTCAACATCTTAATTCATTCAAAATACTATTTTAACAATTGAGTCTGAGTAAATTGATTCTCAAAGTTTTGTATTGTTTCAACAGACTTGTTCATTATTGGAACTAAACCTTGGCCTTATTGTAGTCTTAAATTCTAGCGCTTAGAAACATATGGTCGGATGTGCCATTATACATCAGAAACATGTGCCTTTATCGTAAACTGGCACTTACGACCAAATGCTTCTGAAGTATAATAGTAGGTACATCCAGTAGAAGCAAAATGCAATAAAAAAATACTATAATAATTGTTTGGTTTTTCTATTCGCTAGTAAATTCGGAAAAAGGGATAACATTAAATTCGAAAGTCACCGTTGTTGTTACTTTTTAGGTATATTATTATTGACTTTCATGTGTTAAGACACTTACAGCAGCGCAAGTCTACAAATCCCATCGATTATTAGGGTTTCTCTGCAAGAGAAACTTCGCGATGAGGTTATCAGACAGTTAACTAAAGTTACCGAAATAGCTGTCAGAATAAGCAATTTCAAGTGGCAATGAGCTGGCCATATCTGCAGAAGGACCCACTACAGTGGAGACCGCTTATCGGTAAACTAAAGATAGGACGCCCCGCTGCAAGATGAACCGAGCGATGATTTGAGAATGGTAACCGGACTGGACTGAATGCGTAGGGCGGAAGACCGAGTAGTATGGCGCTAACTAGGGGATGTCCAGCAGTCGACTGAAATAGGCTTATAGATTGGATAAGATTGAGGTCGCCGCGCCGGTTCGAACCCCATCCATTGCACTACCGACGTGAACCTACTCGTAATAATAATTGTGTTACGAGTGGGTTCATGTCGGTAGACTTGAACTTGCAACTTGCATTTTTGCTTAGCACGAGGGGTTAACAAGAATACTAGTAGACTGCAAAACCTCTGCTAGTAATCTTTCTTAATAAGAAACAAAAAAAAAGTATATCAAAATTGTGTTACAGTTGTGTATCAGTGTTCCAAGATATAATCTGCTTCACAAACCAGTTTGTTCCACAATCTTACCGTCCACGTAAGACATAATAGGTGTTATGTTATGTTCTATAAATAACTATCGCTAGGTGTTTCAAATCACGAGGTGACAATATAAAAATAGCTAAGAATATACAACAGAGTTTGGTAAAAATACCAACAACAAGTTTTATTTATATTCGACTACAGGGTCACTATATTATTTATAATTGAGCTGCTGATAGTTTACGGAAGCTGCGAGTCATACTTCACAATATATTTTGGAAACATTCCATTAAGAGGAAACGTACGTGCTTTCAAAAGTTCAATGATTTTTTTAAAGGTTTATGTTACCTAATGATGACTAAAAATAATCTGGTCATTTAACGGACGACAAATGTCACTTTTAGTTCAACTGTCCGTTAACTCTGTTAACGCTCGAAAAACGTTCAAGCTAAATGTGTGGTCAGCCTTTGTTAAAGGTTTTTACTGATTTCTCCCTAACTAGCTTCTCACACGCGGTTTCACCCACTTAGCTCTCGTCCCCGTGGGAACTACATAATTATATATATTCCTCGACAAATGAGCAACTAAACGAACACTGACACAACAATGAACAATAAAAGATTTTTTCAAATGGTACCAGTAGCTACTAAATTAACAAACAGCTTTATACCTATATTAGTATGGATATAGATTTATGTTTTGGTAACTTTACCTATTTATTAACATTAAAATATATGATACTAAATAAAAATAAATAAAATAAAATAAAAATCATTTTTATTTACGTAAACCAATGATTTACAAGTGCCTGTAGCACTTGTAAATCGTCAAACATTATTTGAAAATTAATTATTATTTATCTTAAATTACATTTGCTGTTTATTTATAAACCTATTCAAATTACTTATTTATAATTAAATTAATTATTATAATTAATGTATATTGTCGCTAGGAGGCAAAATGCTTGTTCTGTCTATATTATGCCAAAACAATTGTCATTATTTGGGTGGACCATGAGCATATAACGACGGACGCGCCCCAACTGAGAAGATCCGGCGAAACAAACTCAGTGGGTTACTCTACCACCGGTTTCAACAAGGCCCACATGAGGCGATCCGGCGAAACATACTCAAATAGGCAATTACGCGGGGTTTAGGTCCAGTTATTTTAATTTATATTTTAGTAGGCACACACATTTATTGCCCTAACGGTTGTCTTGTTATTATACTACTGTTGATACTATCTGATCATTCAGAAACCGCAAAAAAAGACCGAATATAAGTTTACATTTGTATGAAATTCATGTATGTATGTTAATTTTATTCAATCAATTCAACTTGCTGTATAAGATTCAAAGAAAATAAAAAACTACATATTTACTGAGCGAGTTCAATCACGCTGCCACGATCACGATCCATCAACCTAATTACTTTTATAACTGTAACTGTCTATGGCAATCCAATGTTGTACCTGTTTCTGACGTGACTCTTGCGCATTGAACGCAATGAGTCAATAAAAAAGAATACGACCAAAAGTAACAACTACCAATTGATTTAATGAGAATGTAATGCGTTCTAAATAATGCCTCAATGTCCCCGCCAGCGTAAGCCTCATCATCATCATCATCAGCCCGAATAACGTCTACTGCTGAACAAGGGCCTCCTCCCGGGGGAGGGTTTTTGCTACTGTCGGCGCTTGACAGCGGTTTGGTGATCGCAGCATTATGTTGTAACACTCAAGGAAAGGCAGCCCGTTCCCTGGAATACGATTGTTATAGATGATGTTATAACAATCGGCACCAACGGTTTAACGTGCTTTCCGAGGCACGCAGGGTAGTCCTTCAGCCAACAAGACCCCGAATTTTCTTGCCCGGCGTGAGGATCGAACTCACGACCGAGATTTAAAGCGAGCCGAATACCGCTACGGAGGTTGTCAGCAAGTCTAGCCGAGGTAAAGTCCTACAGGGGCTAGGGGGCGCCCTTGCGCAGGTTGCTTAGTTTGTAATATTTAATCCATTGATTAAGGCTAGAACACTGCTCGCCTTTATGTCCAGTGAAGTAGCAATAGCCTAGTAGGTAGCTAATTACAAATATCTGTCCGAAAAAAATGTGTAGTTAAATTTGATGACCAATTTCTAAAACGATGATCAACGTTGAAATAAACTAATCAGCTGTCAAAACTCTCTGTTTCCGAAAGCATAATTAGCTCAAATAATTTAAAAGTAATTGGATTTGATCATTTGATTTGTTTAACGTCTTGTTAATCCATTTATTTTAGTGTTAGTAGTAACTTTAGTTTAGGTTTACTAGAACTGCTACTGGAATTACTTAGTAGTGTTTCAGATATTATATTTGATTTGACAGTGAAGTTAAGTTAAGAGCTGTCAGTTGATTAACGTTTGAGATACAACCAACAATAACGTAAAAAATGCGCCAGCGATAATTTTGCAGATAAGTCGAAAAACGAAAAAAAAATGTCGCATTATCGTAAGAGCAACCAACATCATAAATTATAGCTATAATTTTTTTTTTAAGATATCTTCCAAAATTTTGGAGTCTACTAGTCATATTGTTAACCCCTCGTGCTAAGATAAAATGCTTGTGTTACGAGTAGGTTCACGTCGGTAGTGCTATGGATGGGGTTCGAACCGGCGACCTCAAGATCACAAGTCCGACGCCCTTGCCATTGGGTTACGGCCGCTTTTCACAACAATTGACAACCATCCACCAATTACTATTCTATTCCCCATTTACACTCACTGCTACATTTGCCTCCTCTTAAAAATCGAGATCGCAGTAAGATGGTAAGTATCATTGAGCTGATAAATGCTGCTGCCCATCCATCAGCTATATCCCTTAGTCGCATTTTACGAAGCTCATGAATAGACATGGGGTGGTCTATTCTAATCCTAAAACCACATGCTTTTTTGACGTCATGCGATTATTCCGCTCAATGATTGCTACCGCAATTTATAACAATTGGACTGCCGTTGAATGACGAGTCGCATTTGATGTACGTAATTTCTAAGTAAATTTGATTACCGGAATGAAAACTTCGCTTTAATTAAAATAAATATTTACTACGAAGGTTTCCAATACTAATCATGATCACATCTTGATCTGATTTCGAAGACTCACTCGACACACTTACTCGATACAGATGAGTGAGCGAGTGAATGAATACGAACCTTGAACTTTCAATCAATTCTGAACGAATAAAGTGTCACTCATGAAGAGCTGAACGAAGCATTTCAAGAGGTTGCTGAAAACAGCCGAGTAGGCTTAATTTTGGCTTATAAGGGCACTTTATAAATGCAAGATGCATGGGGCTTTATTCAGAATCATGAGATGATACTAAAATCACAATAAGGTTGCCAAGATGTAGTAATAATCTCTATTTTCCTTGGTCACGACATCACACGTGAACGGCTGATTTCGCTAATTCTTTTTTCTTGTCTTTGTTCTTGAATAGTAGGTTCATATGGAAAAAAAAGTAACCTTATCGCTTTTATAGTGAAAATATAAATCTAGAGGTCAAAAGCATAAGGTAAGATGTGCCATTAAACATCAGAAACATTCGTCGTATGTGACTTTATCGTAAACTGGCACTTAAAGTGCTTCTTATACCTCACTACTATACTATAAGGTCGTAAGCGACCAATTGCTTCTGAAGTATAATAGTTCATCCGTCCTTATGGGTCTGAGGTCTAGAAATGTGTATTTTGCCGCGTAGCGAACGCCTTAATAGTATGAGAAAGAAGTGTCCTTACCATGGATGATGAGCAGCGCCGTGACCCAGAACCAGTGCATCCACCAGTGTAGCGTCATGACGACAGTTTGATTGCTATGCTGGCCCCACCGACCTGGACAATAGAAAGAAGACTTATTAATAAAAATACCATTTTACACCTAATTATTTAATGTTATTTAATTGTATTAATCGAATTATGTTTTAGATTTAATGATTTCATGTTTAACATATTTTTCCCGAGTAATATTTTAGTTTTATTATTTTGAATTAATTTGATAAATATTACAATGTATAATTTAATATAACTTCATTACCAAAATTTTATTATTAGCATTATTGTTTCTTTTTTTTTCTGTTTATTCATATTTTTATTATTTAAATAATTTGTGCATGTGGTGTTAGCTTATATGTAATTACTACACTCAAAATGTCAACTTCAATGTTTGTATATTATAATTATGTGATAGTGTAAGTAATTGTTGGTTAACCAAATAAATAAATAAAAAGAGAGAGATGTCAACGTTCGTGGTATAGCGGCATGCCTCGCCTAAGTCTCGGAGGTCGAAATCGAACCCGTGGGTTCGATTTCGACCTTTCCGTATCGAAAACGCAATCTGTACAATGTACATTCAAAGGTTTGGTTAGTTGAATGACTTTCCTCCGTGCCTCGGGTAGCATGAATCTTTTGGTCCCGATTATTTTAACGTCCTCTATGGGAGTTGTATACCGGGTAACGGTCACCATTCTGGTTACTAAGCGTGGTGAATATGGTAAAACCATTTTAGGCGAGACCCATGTTCAGCAATAGACGTTACGTCGACGTAGAGGTACACTACATTATAAACCCATTTAACAGATACATTTTGTCTGTCTGTTTGTGAATTCCTCGTGATCTCCAAAAACCCTATTTACATGAAAGCAGCAAGTATTACATTAAAACAAATAAAATATATATCGCGTGTCCATTTCTATAAAAAACACTGAAGCGCATCTATTATTGAACATGCACGCATAGTAATAAAAATTAATGTACTTAATCATGTACAAAACATGTAAAACTAATTGAACAATTCAAATATAGCTGTACCTATATGTAATTATTTATAACTGGCGACCCGTGACTTCAGTCACTCTATTTGGACAGATATCGCGATACGCGGTACCGTATGTCCTTTCAGAAGGTCTTTAGCAAATTTAGTCAATATTTGATCAGTGGTTTAAGCGTGAAAGTGTTAACACAATTACGTTCTGCTGTAACCACATTATATGGTTAAACTTTGTCAATTGATTTGGATTTTTATATTAGAGCGTCGACTATGAAATAAGTGACCGACAATGAAGCAAAAAAAAAACAAAATGTCTGTCGGATTCTTTGGACGCGTATCTACACATATTGAAACTTGGGTACTGCATGGACATAATTGTTACTTGGTATGATAAGTTTTATATGGTGTGAGAGCGTAAGCGACCAGCGCACAGAGCATCTAAACAATCCAGAGACCATGGGAGATGTCCTGAAAAACATAAGACAACTCCTTGACTTCTGGCTGGAGTTGGGATGGTATGGATGATCGTATCATTCTCACGTACAATGGCCCACTTATGAGGCTAAGTGCGGAAATTATACGTTCAACTAACTAATTAACTATGGTGTAGGATCTTAGAAACATTTTATCTCTGATTTTTGCAAAGTTCCCTAGGAAAAAAGGATGACAGTGAAAAATGACATAACTCCTTAAAGCGAGTCATTTTATTCTTATTTTGCAAAAAATATCCCGGTCTAAATATGAATTAGACGGGCAAAATCGACGATTATATTGTTTTCTTTTATTTCGTACATTATTAATCCTTTTATTTTACTATCTGACTCTTGTAATTTACTGAAAGCATCCTGCTAACATTTGGCAAGATTTTTCAAGTTTGTATCAAAAAATCGGAATCTATGACGACAAAGTCACGGGCAACAGCTACTGAAAATGACCTGAGGTATCCCACCGGGTGGTACGTTTGTTTGGGCTTATAATAAAACAACGAACTATGAACTACTGAACTTAGTCTCAACTGCCAAATAATATGCACAAGCCTAGGTGGCCGGTGTGAACGAAACCATTGCGAGATGTAGACAAACTGTACAACGACATCTATTGACAGTTTTGGTAAATCGGTAGGTACTATTATACACATTAATGGTTTTGAACTGCTATTTTATAATATGTGTAGGATTAGTACAAAAATAGCAACTAACAAGAACCACGTTTACGAGTGTAGCCTATATAAACTTTGTGGTTTTTAGACTACAGCGTGTTGTACAAACAAGGAAATTATATACAATTATCCTTTTTCGTGTTACAGCACCTACTCATTCACAGCATATGGTGGACAAGGTCAGAGGTAAACTCGTAGCAACTTTACATATTGTAACATATATACTAATATATATAGCTAAAGAGTTTGTTTGTTGCTCAAACGCGCTAATCTCAGGAACTACTGATCCGATTAGAAAAAATCTTTAAGTGTTAGATAGCCCATTTATCGAGCAAGACTAGAGAATCTATATATTTCGATGATGAAGTTCCCACAGGAACGTTGCCAACATGTATAAAACAGTTGTTACTCTATCAACACACAACTCAAAACACTAAACAGATTCTCTGAAATTTTTAATTATAACATAGACATTCTTTAAGGATTTCTCAAAGTCCACCTCTTAAGGAGACACCCCTAAAGGCGGTCTAATTTGTTTAGAAAAATCAAAAGCCTCGCGGACGGAGTCGCGGTTACAAGCTAGTTATCTCTTAAGTTAATGGTAGGTGGGCATCATAGAGTCGACACATGGTAACAATCGACCCCATAGGTAAGCAAATCTCTCGTAGATATGTATAATAATATGCTGTTAAAACAATGGATTACATTAACAATTCCTGGCACTTTCCACGAACGTCTCGTTAACGATTTTTGAGACCCCAAACAGAAGAGGCAGCGTTTTGAATGTCCTTATACTTTAATAAAACAGCCCATTTACGTCGACTGAAGAACATGGGCCTCCTCTTAACAGACCTTGGCCAGCTGACTTAGTGGTCGTTGAGGGATATTAGGGGAGGGGGACATCACCACGCTTGGTGATGGCCGTAAGATGGTAAGTAGCCTTGAGCTGATAGATGCTACTGCTCATCTATCAGCTGTTTGTTTCTTATTCGCCTCTTATGACACCCATGGGAGGTATCGGGTGGTCTATTCAGAAAATAGACAGTATTTTTCTTCTCAACTACGTATTGAAATAATCATGTCTTTGGTCACACAAAGGTAATAAATTCGAACCCACGAAGAGTACCTGCCAAAAATATTGAGAGGTGCTGTTTGTGGATACGAGCAGGTGCCATACGGACGGGTGCTCTAACTAGACTACTTCACCAAAACGTGACAGTGGGACGATTTAAAGCGTCTTTGTCTGACAAAGCAAAATTTTTGTACAAAAACAAGCACTTCGCCGAAATCAGTAATCATCATTAGTATAACGACAGTATTGCAATTCGGAAAACAATTTAATGTGCGAACACATTATTTTTTGCGCCGGTTGTTACAAATTGCTACATTGTAAACAAAAAGTGCAATTCACTCTATCGTTTGTCAATCTTTTAGATTAACCTTGTGGGAACAAAAACGTGGTGATTGTCATCGTGGAGAATGGTAAGCATTGACATTTTATACAGCCAGTGTTCACTTGAGTCAGGGGTTGGAATAATGGTAATTTTTGTTTACGGATATTCAAAGCCACGAGTCTTGTGCTACTTCACCGGGCATAAAGGCGAGCAGAGCTCCAGCGTTCATAAATGGTTTAAAAACTATAAAACTAAGCAACCTGCGCAAGAGGGCGTCCTCAGTGGGACTTGGACCTTGACTCAGGGCGGTCGCTAATGAGATTGAGGAATCCCTCAATCTCATTAGCGACCGCTTCTTCGAGTCATAATCATGACTATTGAATAGGTAGAGTTTTTAAGTACCTATATGATATTGGCATATATTTTATAAGTGAAACGAAAATTCAACGTGGTGTTACATTTATGGTGTCTGCTTTGCATATAGGTATTTGCAAAGCACCCGCGAAACTCTTTTAGAATCTTATAAGTTATCATTTTATCATTCCGCAATCCTGCTTCTATTGACCGCCCTGAGCCGACGTCCATAGGCCGAGGAAAGACCCACAGAGATCCTCTTGTAAAGGTTGCTTAGTCTATAGATTTAAAACCATAAAAAGAAATTTTAAAAAATTAAGCACGAGCATTTTGCCCGTTGAAGCAACAAAAGCCTTGTGGCTATATAAATCCATTAAGACCAGCGTTGAAACTTAATATATTCATAGATAACGTATGTTAAATATAAAAAAATGTGCTTAAAAGCTTACACTTTAAACCTTTCATTTACATCTCGCGTATTAATTTTGCGAAGGGATTCGAAGTGAGCAATTCATATTATACCAGAGTATCAGCATAGCTTGTAAATTTACCACGACAGCAAATGTTCAGGTTTAATTAAAATTTTCGCCGAAGTTTTACTTGTCTGATCAATTTTGTTTATTATCATTCCGTGATCCGTTGGGACTTCATTGAATATCTTTTGATATAATGAGTATATAATCCCTCATCGGTTGAGCAACTTTATCCGGTAACTAACTTCCCGCGCGCAGTTTTTTCCGCGTGGCTCCCATTTCCGTGGAAACTTCATAGTAAAATATTTCCAGGGCGGTCGCTGGCGATGAGATTTAGGGATTATGACTTTTAGTTTTTTAGGGGAGTTTTGTGCAAGTGTCGCTCTTTTTTACAGTTCGTGCGCCTCTCGCGCTGCGGGTTTACGAGGACAGTCCGATGCCTTCGTAGATTCGAAGTGCGAGAGGCTCGCGAACTGAAAAGTAGAGCGACAGTTGCACAAAACTTGCCTAAAATACTAAAAGTCATAATCCCTCAATCTCTTCGCTAGCGACCACCCTGAGCCGAGGTCCAAGTCCAAGGCCAGGCACAGGGGGCGCCCTCTTGCGTAGGTTGCTTAGTTTGTAGTTTTTAAACCATTTATTAAGGCTGGAGCTCTGCTCGCCTTCATGCCCGGTGAAGTAGCAAAAGCATCGTGGCTACCTATGTATGTCCATCCGAAAAAAAAGTGTTTACGAGGGCATCGGAGGGTTCTTAAATAAAAAGAACAGGCACTCCTTTGAATTTGGGTACCACAATCGAATCCCTCAGGTATTATTCAACTTAAAGGAAATATGTTTTCTTTAACTTTCTACATAAGGTGACTTGTTAACTCTTCTGCAATGACGTGTTAATTTTTTGTAACTACACAAAGATTATATCTATTATAGAACAATTTTCTCCTTTACACGTGTATCACGGAGTCTATCGCAACGTAATTACATTCAGAAAGCACCGTTATACTCTCATTTGCTGGTGGATCTACTGGCGTTAATTTGAAGGGGAAACGGGCGGGGAAATGACAGGGCGAACGACCCGCCTTTTTTATTACACGTTCCATGATCTTAGTGCGACATTGTGAAGGTTGGCGCCAAAGTGTGGAGGCCATGAAAATATAGGAATTAGAATAAGAGGCTTGGGGTAATGATGTGTATTAATCAGCCTTATAAATATAAGAAATTACTTATTAGATTTATTATGCTAAAATCCTAGTTTATTAATTAAAAAATACTTATATATGAAGTACTAAATGCGCCCCGGTTTTACCCGCGTCACTCTGCTCCAGTGGGTCGGAGCGTGATGTTTTGTAGCCTTTATGTTAATCCAGGGTATAAACTATCCGCTTGCAAACTTTCAGCCAATTCCGTTCAGTAGTTTTGGCGTGAAAGAGTAACAAACATCTATCAATACATCCATCCATATTTACAAACTTTCGCGTACGAAAAGACATATACTAATCTAACTAATATATAAAGCTGAAAAATTAGTTTGCTGGAACGGGCTTATCTCAAAAACTACTGGTCCAATTTGAAAAAATATTTCAGTGGTAACCCATTTATTGAGGAAGGAAGCCCCACGCTATGGTTATATAACTATATTTATCTATGAAATTCCTACGGGAACAGGAGTTACGCGGGTGAAACCGCACGCGGGAATCTAGTAACTTTATAAAATCATTACACCAGTATCGTACAAACCGATACCAAACGGGAAACTTTTAAACGGCTGAATCAGTTTTTACTTTTTGTTTTATGAACTTTTTAACAGCGCTATAAAAGTTGTGTCTAATTTAAAGTATGATGGACGGCTCGGATTTATTGTCTTGCAAGTTTAAAAGTAAAAAGAGGAGAAATACTGAATGACAGGCGAAATACAGAACTGACAAAATTGACATTAAAGGTATAAATACGGTGTGATATTTTAATATTAGATCCAATTAGCTGCGAAAATCCGTATTAAGTCCGTATCCGTTTTATATTTTACAAAAACATGGTTATTGTTCATAGATGTTACATTATACAAAAAGTCAAGCATGTTTCATAACATAATATTCCGATTATAACAGAATGCAAAAAATACTAGAGTTGGTTCAAATGTGATATATTTTTTTTTTCTTATTTATTATTGTTTTGTTCTCATTAGTTATCAATCGCATTTATAATAGTTATAACAACATTAGATTTATTCTACAAAGTTATTGTATTTATAAAATAATTAATTACACAAGGATAAGTAACATTATACAGTTTACACCCGCGTAACTCCCGTTCCTGTGGGAAATTCATAATAAAATATAGCCTATGTTCTTTCTCAGGCTCTAGACTATATCTGTACCAAATTTTATTTAAATCGCTTCAGTAGTTAAGGCGTGATTGCGTAACAGACAGACAGACAGACAGAGTTACTTTCACATTTATAATATTAGTAAGGATTTAAAAATTCTTCAATATTATAAAATCAATTTTGTTATACAATATTTGTATGCTTCTACCCTATACTATGTTTTGAACAATTAACCAAGTCTAAAGGATTATACTGAGAATTTATAACAAATTCGTTACGCGTAAAATGGCGTATAACACGTAGCGCCATCTCCCAACCACTTTATACTATTTTTTACCTCAATAAACTGTTTAAAAGCTCCTCTTCTCCGCGATGCGAATAATGGATCACGTTAAGTGCTTGTAATGTAAGCTACTTTTCTTTCCAACTTCTGTTGAGTTGTGACTACTTGTGACTATACTTCTGCTAATTTAAGTAAAATTATGTACAATCGAATTTCCAGCGACACGTCAATGTAATCCCTTTGCTATTGTCATATTTGCTGTATCTAGTGTTTATTACTTTTTAGGTACTAATAAAACACAGGCTCGCTAATTAATAGTGCTACACGCTCGGCGGTCAGACTGCGAGTGCGCAGCGAGCCGTTGCTCCCTTCGCCCCCACCACTGCATACCTCACTTGTATACATAATAATATCAATATTAAAATGTTTATGAAAGTTGAAGAGTTATCAACTGCTCGTAAATTTAAGACACGGTTGCCTCAAATTGATGGATGGAATATTTTGTCCCAATTTACAGTTTATTGTTGTTCTCTAGAGAGCTGGGTTTCATTTGTTATCGGAGTTTGAAAGTTTTGAAGTCACGGGTCTTTTTCAAAGCGTCGCTGACAAGCAGTGCGCTAGATTGTAGCCTTTATCTGATTGGTGTGGTCTATTTGACCATGATAAACACAGGCTGAAATAGCGAGAGGCGCTAACCTTATATTATGCATAAAACTATACAACGCGGATAGCG
Organism: Nycteola revayana; assembly: GCA_947037095.2. Lineage (NCBI taxonomy): Eukaryota > Metazoa > Arthropoda > Insecta > Lepidoptera > Nolidae > Nycteola > Nycteola revayana. The sequence goes on from OX344843.2 coordinate 21,624,247, forward strand.
TTGCGGCCCGTTGCGTTGATAGTTGATAGCGCCAAACCTTATAGTATGCATACAACTATAAAGCGTGGATATCGTTGCGGCCCGTTGCGTTGTTAGTTGATAGCGCTAAACATTATAGTATGCTTAAAAATATATAACGCGGATATCGTTGCGGTCCGTTGCATTGATAGTTGATAGCGCTAAACCTTATATTATGCATAAAACTATATAGCGCGGATATCGTTGCGGCCCGTTGCATTGATAGTTGATAGCGCTAAACCTTATATTATGCATAAAACTATATAGCGCGGATATCGTTGCAGCTCGTTGCGTTGATAGATGATAGCGCTTAACCTTATATTATGCATAAAACTATATAGCGCGGATATCGTTGCGGCCCGTTACATTGATAGTTGATAGCGCTAAACCTTATATTATACATAAAACTATATAGCGCGGATATCGTTGCGGCTCGTTGCGTTGATAGTTGATAGTTGATAGCGCTAAACCTTATGGTATGCATAAAGCGCGGATATCGTTGCGGCCCGTTGCGTTGATAGAAGTGCAGTTCAGTAGTGGATGTAAACGGGCTGATACACAATCGATTGCAATCGGCCATTGTATACGCAAAGAAATAGTAAACAGATTGTGACTCAGATGATACAAATAGTCTACATACAAAAAACCATTAAAAAACGAAACTGCAAAAGTTAATTTAAAAATTAGCTAGCAACATTACCCTTAACTATAGCCATAGTACTAATTTACTGCTAGTAAACTGAACGCGCCATACCGCGCTAACAAGCCGCCCTGTTTCCTATTTACAAGAAAATATACCTACTAGTTTTATTTCTGAGTCAACGAAGAAGGCACCGGATAATTTACGACCGGACGAATGAGCGTAACCCTCCGGTCTGTAAACAAATACATACTAGAATTCAGACAGATTCTCAAACTTTTTCACGTAGACCCCTTTAAAAACTTGCCTGGACCCCTGCCACTTCATTTAACTCTCATACTCGTAGGAACTTCATTATAAAATATACCCTATTAAACAAGGACTTCCTCGATAAATGGGATATCTAACACTGAAAGATTTTCAAAATTTCAACATATACATACATACATAAGCTCACGCCTGTTTCCTAGCGGGGTAGGCAGAGACAATGGACCTCCACTTGCTACGATCCCTATACACATCTTTTGCTTCATTCATAACATTCTTCATACAAGCACGTCGGTTTAGGGTGGATCTTATTTGACCTTTTGCGAGGATGTCTCCGATTTGATCAGAGAATGTTCGTCGCGGTCTTCTCCTTCCAACTGTGCCACTCACACATTTTACAAATTGTTAAAAAATGTCTTTACATTGCGTCAGTACTCATAAAATGTCTGATTTTACACTGAAGTGGCTTTTCAATTGTTGTTGAATGTAAAATACAGATAAAGTAAGTAAGCTATAGATACGTGATCGGCCTGCGGGTAAATAAATAATTCATCAGATTCCAGTGGCGAATATAAATATAAGCTATACCATTGACATAATAATCTCCACTCCATTAAGTAAATTCTGTTTCAAGAGCCTATAAAAGCTCCACAAAATATATAAAAAAAAAATCGGATAATTCACTTGGCGGATACACATCAATTACTCTTTTTACAGTGTTGTGGGCGTTTAAGGATTCAGTAAATCCGGTGGGATGTACTGTGATGTCATGAGGGTGAATAACAGAATATATATGGGTCACAAAAGTTTAAAATAAATAACAACCATAAAAAATATATACACACTATAGTTTAAAGATATAAGTAGTATGAAAGATATAATCAGTGGCGGATCTGAGTTTTGTGTGTGTGCAGTACGACTCACGTACGGACAAGTTAGGACTTGTAGAAATGTATAAATTGTAAATAAATATGATTTGTTAACGTGTAACCGCGGGCGCACGCAAACCACCACCGATTGCGGGCGTCTCGCGGAGGTATAAATATAGGTCGATTTTATTGTAATATTCATTCTGATTTGGAGAGCAGTAATAAATGATCGTCTTTACGAAACAACCAAGAATTTAATTTCAAGAACCCTACAATACAGTCCACACCCTACAGTGTGCCTCCAATCAATGAAATTGTACCTTATCTATGCCTAGACAGTTTTCCCGGAGATTTTAATACTCTCAATCTTTGACCACCTCAGTGTCATAGCGGTATAAGTTTCACTTTAAGTTTCGAAGGTCGTGGGTTCGATCTCCACAACAAGAAATCTTTGTGTAAATACTGGTCTGCTCTTCAGAAAGATTACGGCAGACAATCGTGTGGTGTCCCGAACGTGATTAAAATTAAAAAAAAATCTTTCAATTACATCCTATATGATGTTAGACGTACGATTCTAGAGTACAATGCAATTTATCGATGAACTAACATTGAAATTTATTTAATGTGTGTATATCAGTGCGATTCATTCAACAATACAAAAATTTATTATTTAAGGGTGTACCTAATTCATGAAACTTAATAAAGAATGGAGCTTTAAAAATAAATGATTACTCACAAACTTTGTAGGAAACTTGTATTATTCTGAAAGAGTGAAAATCCATTTTAAGAGGATAAATTAAACAAACCAAGTGAAAATAGGCTTAAAGCTTTGCTTTTAAACCCGCAGGTAAATTTCATTTTCTATTCAAGGCACTTAAAGCGGTTTTTGTAAAGCTTTCGAGGTTAATTGAAAGTCTAAGGTTTAGTAGGTAGTTGAGAAAAATCGTTTTACTTTACGTTGAGTGCTTAACGGAATAAAAATTAGACGGTTAATCTTAAGTACTGGTTGGAAATAATTCTAGTTGAATTTATTAAGTGGTGTAACCCTCTGTCTTGCTTTCAGTCTCGGTTCGACAAAGGACACGAATCTTTGTATCTTCATAATCAGCCCGTATAACGTCCACTGCTGAACGTGGACCTCCTCCCGAGGGAGGGTGTTTGCCATAGTCACCACGCTTGGCAGGCGGGTTGGTGACCGCAGTATAATGTTGTACCACACAAGGAAACGCTGCTGCCCGTTCCTTGATATACGATTATTATAGATGATGTTATAACAATCGGGACCAACGGCTTAACGTGCTTTTCGAGGCACGGAGGGTAGACCCTCAACAAACCAGACCCGGAAAGAAATATTAGAATTTATGCTACGGAGGTTGCCTTATCTCTGTATAATGTCGTAAATTTCTTTTCATGTCTGGTTGTTTGAGGGACTTCCCTCCGTGCCTCCCTTAAGCACGTTAAGCCATTGCTATAACAACCGTATACCAAGTTACAGCACAGTTTCTCTGTGTTAAAACACTCCTTCATGTTCATTAGTGGACGTTATACGAACTGATGAATAGTCAGTAGTTGAATCGGTCTAGAGCTGTGTTGAACGAAATAGACTACACTAAAGGCACATAGTCATATATTTTTATTTTCGTAATAATATCAACGACATGTACAATTCTCCTTAGGCATGAAGACTAAAAAAATGTATTTAGTCCGTCGGTTAGATTACCAAAAAATATTGGACTCGTATTTTTTTTTCCTCAAACAAAAAATGATGAAGATACAGCGCGTTGAAATTTCATGTGACGTCACTTCTAGGTACAACTTTACCTAGAAGAGATGTCACAAGCCCCTCTCTCCTGAACTTTATCGTCAGTTGTTGCTCTGTATTTTGTAATTTTTTATTGATTTGATAAATAAATGAATAATAAATTTAAATATTTTTCATCAGCATTATCATCATTTCAGCCGTAAGACGTCCACTGCTGGACATAGGCCTCCATCATAGATCTCCAGTTGTTACGGTTAGAAGCGGCCTGCATTCACCCGCACCGTGATCCCGCGGCCTTAACCAGATCATCCGTCCAAGGCGGACGTCCTACGCTACGCTTGCCGATCCGCGGTCTCCATTCGAGAACTTTTCGGCCCCAACGGCCATCTGTTCTCCGTGCTATACGGCCTGCCCATTGCCACTGTAACGAACTAATCCGTTGGGCTATGTAGGTTACCCGCGTTCTTCTACGTACCTATCTCCTCATTTCTGATTCGATCTCGTAGAGAAACCCCGAGCATAGCCCTCTCCATCCTTACTAATATTATAAATGTGAAAGTAACTTTGTCTGTCTATCTGTCTGTCTGTTACGCAATCACGCCTTAACTACTGAAGCGATTTAAATGAAATTTGGTACAGATATAGTCTAGAGCCTGAGAAAGAACATAGGCTATATTTTATTATGAATTTCCCACGGGAACGGGAGTTACGCGGGTGAAACCGCGCGCGGGAAGCTAGTAGCTTATAATTTACTAATTAGTTTCTACTGATTCTATGACCGCATCCAACCAACATTGATATTACGTGACCCGTAACGCGACAAGCCTTCACCAATTATTTCCCTACATTCGGGTACACATTCTTACAAACACAAAGCAACAATAATGCACAACAATCATACACATTAGTCTGTCCGTGTGTACGAACCATGACGCGATTATCTTTGGGTGAAGGATGACTAAGGTTACTATAGAAATCCTCATTAAGGTACGTAGGCTCTTTGTGAACGATGCGTCTTATACATACTAATTTAAATATATACTTAATAATGTTTGTTGGGAGAGGTAAGTTATTTTTATATCACTAGCTGCTCAGCTATTTAACAATTTAATTCCAAATTCGATCTCGTCAAGTAACTCTGAGCCCGAACCCATAGCCCTCTCCATAGCTCGTTGACCGAGTCTGTTCATAAGGCTTATTGTGACGCAACACGTTTCAGATCCAAAGGTACGTAGAAGAACGCGGGTTATCGTAATGGCTTAACGGATTACTTCGTTGAGGTGGCAATGGGCAGGCCATATAGCACGGAGAACACATGGCTGTCGGGACCGAAAAATTCTCGAATGGGGACGTAGGACGTCCACCATCTAGATGAACAAATGATCTGGTACAGGCCGCGGGATGCACGGTGGCCGCGTCCAATCATAATAACTGGCGATCTAGGAGCAGCAGTGGACGTCCTACGGCTGAAATGATGATGAACTATTAAAGTCTGTCTGGTAAACTATAATCTACCTATAGTCTATAGAACAAAACCTCACGTTGAACTTACAATTTTCTCATTGCTTTCCACGTAAAGCACAACAACCGTGCACATTAGTGTATGTGCTCATACCGTGAAGTGATTATCTTTTTGGGTGTGCACGCACGGCTCGATGCGCACGACCCGCTGCTATTATAGACATGTCTTAGAGAATATCTTGGAAGGCTTCAAGTACTCAGGATAAATTAGGTAAATGACACGCAATTGCGGCATCATCCTTAGAGAAAGTATACTGAGTTCGTAGGCAGAGATTTTTAATTTGTGTAAAGCCAACTGCTAAATTTTACCTGCAAAACTGTTCCGCAAGTTTTCAACATTTATAATTTCAAAATTGCGATTAATAAATAGGTATAGAATCCGTAGATAGAGAGAAGCCCCTAATGCCTTAGCCATTCGACCACGGTGGATCCCAAGCGGCTGTGCCAAATTTATCAATCTGTTTATAGCACGTCTCTAGACGGAACATAGATGCGGGCCGGATTTCCCAGCGTAACTGGCCCTCACCAACGGCGGACGGAGGAGTGTCCGGGGGGTTTTAGCCTATACCAGGCTATGGAGGGGGCGAGTCCCACATTACCTCTTCGACGGCACGGGAACACTGCGGAGGCGGAGGGGATGCGTAAATGAATTTAGGAAAAAAAGGTCAATAAAAAAAAAAGGGAACATACATGCCTAGATATCTAAAATAATTAACAAATATATCCATAGTTGCATTTAATTTTGAAGTAAATATGTAAACGATGACATCGTCCGTATTAACATTATAATACTTTACGGAAAAGTGTACCACTTACTAAAGTTTATAATTGAGAGTACATTTTGATTTTCTATTAAATTTTTTAGTGATTTTGACGTGCACTTTCGATTTGTTTTGCCTTACTGCAATTGTACCGACCACGCCGCCGCCATTTTCAATAAATGGCAGCACAGTGGAGAGCTAAAAGAGAACGTCAAAAGCTATGAAAACACAAATTTGCAAAACTCCTGGATACTTTTCAGGTAACTGCTTATTGCAGCACCAAATGACTGTATTATTAGAAATGTTTTGGTAGTAGCGCTATTTGAACAGAAGTTGTGTCTTTATATGTGTAGTTAAAACTATGGTGATTTTCTATACCGGTACTTGGGTCTCTCACTACAAACGACAGAAGGAGGAACACCCGGGGGCTTTTTTAGTGGGTATGGCCTCTATGCGGTGCGACAGCGCACCGCGTTCTACAGAGGAGGAGTCCCACATGCCCCTCGCTGGTGCGGGAATCACATAATAGGGATTCCTGCGTCAGAGAGGTAGTGCGGTCACGCATTTTTACCCCGGTAAACAAAAAAAAAAAAAAAAAAAAAAAGGTATTGTGCTCACGAAGAAATGGAATATGGTGCAAGTGAAGGCGGAAAAATGTGAAAGTAAAGTCGAACTACTAGCAAACCTTCGTTCTTCCTATTTCATTTGAGGTCAGCCCTCCGAATATATTTAATCTTTTTGGCTTCATCGTTGCAATCAGCAAATCTACATTACTAAATAATTTGAAGAACTTTCTAGGTTTCTCCAACAAGGGGGGCCGGGTTGCTTTGTGCGTACCCGGCCCCCGCCAACGACGGATCGAAGGAGTGTCCGGGGGGATTTAGTGGTGTAGGGTACTCTCCTCGTGGTATGAGTAAGCATACCACCGCTATGGAGAGGGCGAATCCCATACATCCCGCCGCTAGCGAACGGATACACTGCAGCGGCGGTGGGAATGCGTAAATGCATTTCGCCCTGGACAACAAAATAAAAAGGTTTCTCCAATAAGTTTTGTTGGGGCGTCTTCTGGATCTTTTCCAGTTATTTTTTTCAGTGCAATTTTGTGTTGGTAATTGTCTTGCGGCGTGATAGTTTTCTACGCTTCATGTTTGTATCAGAGAAGCAGAAGATGTTATAAACTATAAATCAAAACCCGCGTAATTTCCGTTACTGTGAGAACTTCATAATTAAGTATAACCCATTCTGCTCAGGGATAACGTAGCATTCTGATGGTGAAATAATTGTTAATCCGTCCAGGACTTAATATTGTATTCATAACATACAAAAATACAAATCTTTTCTTTCCATAAAATGTCAAGTTTTATGCAAATATGAAACCATACAAAGGTAGAGCATACAGTTGCAGAAAGTTGAGACCAAGACACTGAAGTACTCTATTCAGTGGGAGGAATACACTCTATACATAGAGGTCCTCAATCTTGTGTCTGCAATACGCGAAACAAACAACATTACTAGTGCAACTCGAACCTAATAATATTTTTTTTTATTTGACTCCACCGAATTGGTTTACACTGTAATGGTGGTGTAGTTCTGTGTGAAATAAATAAATAAATGTTACAAAGATCTAAATACAATACTAGCTTCCCGCCCGCGATTTCACCCACGTTGCTCCCGTTCCCGTGGCAACATAATAAAATATAGCCTACCTTATAGCCTTTCTCGATAAATGGGCTATCTAACACCGAAACATTTTTTGAAATCGGTCCAGTAGTTCCTGAGATTAGCGCGTTCAAGTAATCAAACAAACACTTCAGCTTTATATATATATAACTAATATGACGACATGAAGAGCCGACTAAGGTACATAAAGTTGATGGATGCGCAGCAGCATCAATCATCAGCATCAGTTCAAGGTTAATTACCATCTTACTGCGATCACCAATCCGCCTGCCAAGCGTGGTGATTATGGCAATATCCCTCAAAAATCCTGGACTGCCGAGGTCTGTTAAGAAGAAATGAAATCAGATAAAACGATAAGTCATTCTCTCTCAAAACTCGCTAAGAATCGAATTAAGTTCGAAAAACCTTAGTTACTGACATGATGTTGTTTTCCCAAGTAGTGTGAATATAGGAAGAAACTACGAATTTTCGAGTAAGAAAACAAAGCATCACGTTCCTGATGGGAACCATCTATGTATATTGTTATGTACTGTACAGCTTTGTTCGTTGAAATGATAGAAGCTTTTCGTTTTTAGTACATACATGCTATATTTTGAAGGTCTGGTATAAACACTTTTAAATTTGAATTTTTATTAAGAGTAACTGTTATTATGGACTATGCAGGTAGGCATAAGCTATTGTGGAGTAACAAATGAGTAAGTCTTGCAGATAAAACTGCTTAAACCTAGCAAAGTACCAGTAAAACTAACAAATAACTACAAAATACGACATTACATAACATTATTTATATATTCATGGAAATTAATAAATTCGTTTCATTGTTTTTTTAATGAATGTTTTTTTTTTTTACTTTTTAAGGATTTTACTGCACAGTGATTATGTCACCATTAAGAAAATAAATCCGCTTTTGTTTAGACAATAACTGAAAAGTATTTCTCCGACTGACGACTGACTGACTAAACATTACTGAAATTTAACTTCTGCATGTTGATTTTGCTGAAGCAACTTAAGGGGTTCACGCTCAATATAAATTAAGACCAGCCCTGTTTCAGCATGTTTCACAACCTTGGCACTAATGTTCTAAACCAGAGGTCTCCAAACTACGGCCCGCAGGCCAAATCCGGCCCGCGACAGCTTAAGACTAGTATCATCAATCTGGCCCGCAACACCCAATGACTTATTGTTGTTACTATTGCTGTGATAAGTTGAAAAAGAAAACTCAAAATGATAACAACTCGGTCGCACACTTTGCGTCTAATCTAGAAGTAAGAGTATAGTTAAGGATTTAAAAATTAAAACTAAAGAGTTTAAATTTTTCAATACTTAACTATAATAACTTTTATTTCTAGACAAATGGCCCTTCGAACATATTGAAAACATCGTTATGGCTAACTAAGCCTTCAAAGTTTGAAGAGCCCTGGTCTAATCAAAAATCCCTAAGATAGTAAATTTATTGCCTCAAAAGCCTTGAATTAAGCCGTAATATAGTAAAACAACATCGAAGCCTATCAGAAATAATAATTACTGCGCCACTTCGATTACGGAGACAACGACATGCTTCAGGGACGAATCGATAAATCGTCTCGTATATCCTTTGGTACCTACGTTCTGACTTCAATGACAAATGAGACACATAGGCACTTTGTGTGTTAGAACTGGAGACACACTCTCAATTTTAACGCAAGATTTTGATTCTGCAACTGCATTGTAGATTAAAATGCGGTCGTTATTTTTTCGGAAGGACCTGTAGTTATTTCTTTAGCAAAGACACTTTTCTTCACTGGACACAAAGGCGAGCAGAGCTGTAGCCACAATCGGTCGTTCTTTTAAAATTACTGCGATAATGGATATATAGTTAACTGGCTTCACCAGCATAACTTCATAATAAAATATAATCTAAGTATATTACATCTGGATAAAATAGCTTTCGAATGGTGAAAGAATTTTTGAAATCGGTCCTGTAGTTCCGAAGCCTATTCAATTCAAACAATCTAATCTTTACGCTTTAATATATGAGTATTGATAACATGAAACAACTGAACATAACAGTTGAGTCGTGCGCTGTATTCAATCACCAGTATTTCCGCTTGATTGTGAATTTGCACTTAAATTAATGTAAAGAAAAAAACCAACTTACCGACTACGATCGGCCGAGCTCCCTCACCGCGCGGTCATGCGTCCGCGCAGGATATTCACACCTGCAAACAAAGAAAAACATTATTGACATGCAATCCGGTCAATGCTAAGTTTAGTAAGACATGATTTTACGATCTTTGTTTAATGCAGACTCTTGAGTAGTTAAATATCTGATTGCGTAGGCGGAAATCAAGTTAAAAATACTAGAGTTACATACATAGACACGTCAAACTTATGACATTACCTCCTTTCGGGAGCTGCCTCATTAGTGCGTTAAGTCGCAACGGATCAACGCTTTGAATCTTGTATTACATCTAAGGCTACCCTCACATAGAATACGCGCGTGAGGTCGACGCGAGCGCAGCGTGCATGTCGCGACAATACTTACTGCGCGAGCGCCGATTTCTACCAGGGCGCGGTATGCGTTTAGACCGAAGATCGCGATTGTGCCCTTCCTTTTCATACAACGAGTAGAGTCAACCTACTAAAACCCTCATTTAAAATCCGTCGATTTGTTAAGGCCCCCCAGCTACCTAACGACTTCTAGAACAGATGTCGGGACCTGGTCGCCTTAAATAACCCTTTGTAGCAGCGAAAGGTAAAACAGCGCGCGCCACACATTTTTTCTTTTGTTTCAATATAAAACAATCGTTTCTATTTCTATTATTTAAATATAATTAAAGGGCTACGCGTCATTTATAAATACATACCTTCTTTTTAACATGCAAATACTTAGGTCAACGACATAGCAAGCATAGTTCGTAACATATGATGTGTTTAAAGTACGTAAATAGTTCATAAAACAAATTTATGTAAAACTTAATTAAGTGTTTCAGGTTTACGTGACTAGTCGCCGATGAATATTTTTATGACTGGCTGTAATTAACATGAAAACCATTTAAGACACATTAAAGTAAAATAATATATTTTTCACTAGGTATGAATTTACTGCTGAAAGGATAGAAATCTATTTAAATTCATGTACTGCACATACTTGTCTACACCCGATCACATATCAGTGTATTCTATAATACCATGGGATCAATGCATTTTTATCGATGTCTCTTATTACACTTTTTTGCATATAATTATCTATTAGAGAATTTCATGTTGTTAACATTTTTACTGTTTTGCAACGTTTGTGTTTACGTTTCACTTCTCAAAACGGCAAAGGGTATGAAACGCATTTCCCTCCGAAAAAAAAAATGTACTAGGTAAACAACATTACACTATATTATAACCTTTTTTCTATGGAAGCTCCCTTTAAATATTTATTTTATTTAGTTTTTAGTAGGTATTTGTTGGTATAGCAACAATAGAAATACATCATTTGTGAGAATTTCAACTGTCTAGCTATCGCAGTTCCTGAGATACAGCCTGGTGACAGACAGACAGCGAAGTCTTAGTAATAGTGTCCCGTTTTACCCTACAATTGTATACCCTACAAATGAACCAAAGACTGTATTTCCTTTAGTAAAATAACCGAATTTCAAATAAATCTAGTCCAATTTCTTAATTCACGCTTCACAACTCACTGATCATCGATGCTATGTCCCTGAACAATTAAATTACAAACTTCTGCTAACGACGAGAAAATAAATAAAACGAACATTGAAACTGTGAATTGGTTTTGGCAGTTTGTAGTTCGAAGTCACTGTAGTTTGACGGTCAAGTTGAAACTTGTTACTTGTTCCGCTTGTTGAGCCTGAGAGCTTTCTGGTGCATTTCACAACTAAACAAAAGTTTACGTGGCAATAACGATAGCGGTCGTTGTAAAGTTATAAAAGTTGGTAGTAGTACCTATTTAGGTAGTTTATCTTGCTGTGAGCTAAGAAAAAGGAGTTAGTGATAGTGTGACGGGTGACAGGACAGAATGGAATAAACAAACGTGTGGCGCCGACCCCAAGTAATATGGGATGAGGGCAGGAAGAAGAAGAAGATCTTGCTGTAAGCTGACAATATTATGTACAATATCGGTCTAAGGTGGATTTAAATCGATATCATTTTTACGCACAGAACCTTGAAAGCGACTTTGAGCCTCTGGCATGTAATGGACTTCAGACCATTGATTGTATATAGAAGATGCGAGATGTTTTGTATGCCAAATGCATAAAACATAGATTATTTAAATAAATCAGCCTATCCCTGTCCACAGGCCTGCCCTAATTTTCTCCATAACACCCGGTCCATCGACCTCCGCATCCAGTGTACTCCGGCTACCGTTTTCATCGGTCCATATTGCCAGGGGACGTCCACCTTACGTTTGCCGAGACGCGGTCTCCTCTCTAGTACGCTCTTATTAATCTTACACGAATTTAATTAAACTATCTATGTATATCAATATAATATTACGAAAACATAATAAAAAATACAAAGATCTAAGCCTCGGTAAAAAGAACTTCTATTTTAGAAATATCAAGTTACATAAAGGTTTTGTTTTTATAAACACACGCAGTATCTCAATAAGACTGTGTTTCCTTATTATTTGAAAGTTCTTTGAACAAAGTAAAGCAACCTACGTCATTCATATTGATATACGAATTCTCATACTATGTTTAATCTTCTTTTTCTTCGGTGAAAGAAAAACAAAATTAACACATCATAAAAATATTTAAGGAGTGTATATTTGCAATTTGAATTAATTGTTACCACAATTTCTTGTAGTATTATTTTAGACAGTTTATGTCCATCAGTCACTGTTGACTGTCCCTAACATAATCGTTAGTACGTGGTCTTGCCTAAACAAACATTACTATATGTTTGGTTCGGTCTGACCGTATCCAACCAATACAAAACGATACAATATTTGTTCAGAGCAAATACCGCCTATTAGGCTAAGGCCAAATCCCCAGTTTATTAGCATTACATGTATGTACTTATTTAGTAACACTTGTTAGGTTTGTGAATAATAGAATTAGTGACGGCATTGTGCGAAGGCAAAAGCGAGAACCTTACGAAAACCAAATTGCGAGAAAAAAAAAGTTTATTTTAGAAAATTAGGGTTCCGTATGAGAAATTAATATTTTTAATATAATTCAATGTAGGTACCTAAATTTTGTAAGAGCTTTCTTTAAGCTTAAACATACTAATATTTTAAAGAGAGTATGTTTGTTTTTTTGCTTGAACACGTTAATATAAAACTTATTTCACATTTGTTTGAAACTAGCGAGCCGGCTTCGCAATGCTGTCATGCAATGCTGATGTATCATACATATAAACCTTCCTCTTGAATCATTCTATCTATTAAATAAAACCGCATCTTAAATCTGTTGCGTAGTTTTAAAGAACTAAGCATAAATTAGGGACGGAAAGACAGCGGGAAGCGAATTCGTTTTATACTATGTAGTAATTATTTCACCATTAGAAAGTAATCCAGGAGTAACATGGGCTATATTTAATGATTAGGTTCCTTCGGGAACAGGAGTCGGATGAATAGTAATTAGTTGCGTACTTAGTACCTATTTTGAACAAAAACATTATAAATTGAACCATGACTTGGTTCAATTTATAATGTTTTTTAAACCAAGTATCAGGAGAACATGAAACAAAAAAGTGTCATTCACCAACACAATAAGATGTTACAACCGCGTGACGTAAGTCTGGTCCACACACCTTTTTGTTACGAATCTCCGCAGCGAACACACGTGAGTCAGATAACAGTGAGTCACGTTTGTTTTCATCAATCAATATTATAATGCCGTTGCGAGACTACAGTCGGCTAACACTGCTAAAGTGATACAGTTATAAATCGAATAAGGATGATATAGGCAACTGGCGACGTAAGGTACCAATCAGATCATTTACAGTTCCGTACCCGAAGGGTAAAGGCGCTGTTTGTCTGTCACCAGGCCGTATCTCAAGAACCTCGATAGCTAGACAGTTGACATTTTCTCAAATTATGTATTTCTGTTGCCGTTAAAACAACAAACATTAACAAGAAAATGAAATTAATATTAAAGCGGGGCTCCTATAGATCAAACACGATATTTTGCCATTTTTTTAGTTGTATAATGTGGTACCCTTTGTTCCTGATTCAAACTTTATCCCATGTCTTTTTGTACACATCATAATATCTTAGTCAGTCGTCATCTCAATACTCACTCCTTACACACACAGTTTTACACAATCTATCCACACCTTCTTGGTCTTCCCCTACATTTATATCTATCCACATTCATGCTTCTTTCTTCATTCATGTCCTTCTCCTTTCTGTTATCATGCCCACAATTAATATTTGTTCCAAAATACTTGAATAGGTCAGCAAAACTTATTAAACTTGGAGAAATTTCGATGTAGTTTGAGTATTAGTCACATTAGTACCGCGAAGTGACTAATTCCACGTTTGTTATCTTGTTTATATATACTTGTTTTTTGTTTACACGTATCTGTACATAATTATGACTAAGTTTCGATTTTAAATTCATATTTTCGATACAATGGTTCATTCCACTTGGAGCACCTAGGTGTTCAAAGTGGATGGTTCAAAATGGTTCTCTTTAAATCACCCAGCCTAGTATCATCCATGTGATGCAAGGAGACTCGATTGGTGTCCTCTGACCACCCGCAAAACAAATCACCTAGGTGATCAAGGGCGACTGTTTTTATTATGTGCTCTTATCGATCTTTAATCGATCCATTCAATTGAAGGTCATGTCAGATTCGTCAAAATACCTCTGTATAATCACACTACTTATAGTTTGATTATACAGAGGTATTTTGATGAATTTCCTACAAATTTTCAATTACTACCAATGACTTATCATTGGTACTAATTGGTAGTAATTGAACATTTGTAGGAATCGTTGATAATTGTGAAGGAATTATTCATCATCCTTTTCTCCTTTTAAGGCAAAGGTGGATTAACTTTACAATAACTAGTATAACTAATAATGAATTATGAATACTAGCTGTTACTTAAACCGTCACATTAATGAGTAAAACATGATAATTCCCACAGTTCTTATCTCGTATATGTCAGATGTAATACCCTCAACTTAATCGTCTATGTCATGAGTAATACCTGTCCGGTAGTCTCTGACTCATCATATCCAAAGCCTATTGAGAGGCCGCTTTCAAGTAAAACAGAAGCCGTTACTAGATTATCTGTTCACTAGCTTCACGCGCGCGGTTTCACCCGCGTAACTCCCGTTCCCGTAGGAACTCCATAATTAAATATAGCTCATATCCTTCCTTGTTAAATGGCCTATCTAACACTGAAAGAATTTTTCAAATCGGGCCTGTAGCTCCTGAGATTATTGGGATCTAGCAAACAAACAACTTTTCGCTTTATATTGGTATAGATATAAAAAATATTTATTTATTAGTGAGCCTGAATATATTCTAGTTTCTTCAACTTTCCTAAAATGTTTCGTTGATATTACAGAAGCTTAGTAATGCACATGAGGAAATTGTTATAAAAGTATATGTGTTCAAATTTTGCTATCATCATAGATTTTCATCTAAGCCCAACATTGCAAAATATTTAGCCAAAATAATAGCAGTAGAAGTGGTAAACCAAACTTTGACAGGAAAATATCATATAATATAATATATAATGAACGATGATTTCTATGAAGGAAAATAAAACCATAAAATGTTAGGTAAATTAAATAATTACGTTATTAAACAATCTTTGTTATTTACCTATATATATTTGCAAATAAATATATTTAGTTATATATATTTTATTTTTCGGATGGACATTATGTAGTTAGCCAGGAGGCTTTTGCTACTTCACCGGACATACACTTCATTTATTATGAGCCTCCAATAAATGTATGTTATGTACACAGTGCCCAATTACTAGTGTTTACAATATTTGAGGTATTCCCTCAACAATTGTATTGTATTGCAGTAACTGACATTTTATTTAATGATAACACTGTGATAAGCAGTCAAATTGGAGGCCAGAATTCGTCTCCGAGACAAATTCAATGGAGCATGAATCTGAAAGTATCGACCTTCGGCCATTTGCAATAATTTATAATATTGTCGAGGACATTTGAATGTGAACAACCGGATAATATTAATGCAAACTACGTACTTTATATTTTATTTATTATTTCACAGTAAACCTAAAACAATAACGATCGGATTATGTAGTAAATAGGTATTTGATGTAGCAGCAATCAAAACACAAGGACAGGACTTTGAATGATTAACGAAACTATATTACACTAGCTTCCCACGCTCGTCGAACATCACACATCTCCCGTTCCCATGGGAACTTCATCATAAATAAAGCGGCCGCAGCCCAATGGCTAGGGCGTCGGACTTTCATGAGGAGTTAGGACGCCTCTACACTCCGGGCGTCCCTATAATTCGGCAAATGGGCCACTGTAAGTGTGGCCCAGGAGATTCCGAGGTACCATATTGGCCGCGGGTGCCGTCGGCGGGCCGGATTGCTCATTCGTACCCGGCCCCCGCCAACGGCGGATCGAAGGAGTGTCCGGGAGGTTTTAGTGGTCCTCTCTTCGTGGTCTGAGTTTAGCATGCCACGCTATGGAGAGGGCGAGTCCCACATATCCTACCGCCAGCGCGCGAATACGCTGCAGCGACGGTGGGAATGCGTAAATGCATTTCCACCAGGAACAAAAAAAAAAGGTCGTCGGACTTCTGATCTTGAGGTCGCCGCTTCGAACCCCAACCATTGCACTTCCGACGTGAACTTACTCGTAACAGCATTTAAGCTTAGCACGAGGGTTTAACAAGAATATTAGTAGGTAGACTGTAAAACTCTGCTAGTACCTAATCTTTATTAAAGAAAATAATATTAATACATAAATAATACCCAATCAATAGCGTTTCTCGATAAATGGGCTATCTAGCACAGAAATTTCAAATCGGACCAGTGGTCCCCGAGATTTGACGCGTTCAAACAAAAAAAAACGAACTCTTCGGCTTTATAAATGTATGTTACTTTAGATTTGTTGTTTCTTTTAGGATTTTTAATATACTAAATAAAACCACTTTGTTGTTAAAGGTAGTTAAAGAAATATATTTATAAATACATTTCGATTGAAGTGCACTAATTTGCACTGATTCATTAACGAAAACTGGTTTGCAACGTGCGTGACATTCGGCTTATTATTATTGGAATGGATAAGGAAATAATAAAAAAAGTTACTTTCTCAATACTTTAATGAAACAGTGAACGCAGGTAGACATCCTTAAAGAGGTAAGTTAATTTATTTAAACGAAGTTATACCAACTTATATTATGTAATATGTCCGGTTTCCCGAGTGGCTTAAGCATGTTTGTTAATGTTAGTTCCTTACTTCTTACTTTATCAGAAATAACGTCCACTGCTAAACATGGGCCTTCTCTTAACAAACTTGGGCAAGCCAGTGTCATCATCGTCATCAGCCTGTATAACGTCCACTGTTGAACATAAGTCTTCTCTTGGGAGGGTATTTGCCATAGTAACCATGCTTGGCAGGCGGGTGACCGCAGTATTTTGTTGTACCACTCAAAGAAACGGTGCTGTAGCCCGTTCCTTGATGTACGATTATTATAGATGATGGTAAAACAATCAGGACCAACGACTTAACGTCCGAGATTTAAAGCGAGCCAAATACCGCTACTCTTCGGAGGTCGTTGAGGGATATTGCCATAATCACCACGCTTGTCAGGCGGATTGGTGATTGCAGTTAGATGGTGAGCAATCTTGAGCTGATAGACAATGCTGCCCATCCATCAGGTCCGTCACCTCCTACGACACCCATGGTAAGAGATGGAGAGGTCTATTCTAAGCCGGAAACCACAAGCCGACTCAATCAAATGTTAATTGAACTTTGCTGATTAAAATTGGCTGGCTAAAGCGACCGTAGGCCAATGGCTAGTAGTGTCGGACTTGTGATCTTGTGTTCGCCGGTTCAATCTCCACCCATTGCACTACCGAAGTGAACCCACTTGTAACACAACATGTTTAGCTTATCACGGGGAGTTACACCCGTTATGTTGTGCCCCCGTGCTCCCAATAATAATTAGTAGACTGTAAAACTGCTAGTAATCTTTACCAAAGGCTAATAACAAAAAATAAGAGTATTTCCTAATGAGTGGTGGCCAACCGGTCGATCGCGATCGACTGGTCGATCCCAGCAGCTATTACAGTCGATCAACTTTTATAGTAAAAAGTATTATTTAATCCATTTCATTTCAGTCTACAAAAACGTACCACAGTTTGTGTTTGTCGTGTAATAATCTGAAAAAATGCCTATTTATCATTCGATTGGGTTATTCGAAACGAGATTCCACGTTATGTATGCCATTGGTCGATCGCACACTGTAAACAGTCGCTCTTAGGTCTTATTAAGTTGGCCACCCCTGTCCTATATAATTTAAATAATAATGCTGATATGCAACACACCATAAAAATTTATTAATCAACAAACATTCGTAATATCTAGCCAGTGTAAAGAGTTATTATCACCTTTCCTAATACCGATTTTGTCAAGTTCCAATCCATTGTATAAAGACACTTTGTTTTTCGAATTGAATTTGAATTGACAGAATCTCTTTAATAATATTATTATAAACATACTAGCGACCCGCCCAGCTTCGCACGAGTGCAATGCTGATGATATACATATAAACCTTCCTCTTGAACACATTCACTCTATCTATTAAAAAAACCGCATCAAAATCCGTTGCGTAATAATAAAGTTCTAAGCATACATAGGTACAGACAGACAGCGGAAAGCGACTTTGTTTTATACTATGTATATATTTGTTGAAGTCGTCGAAAATAATCGCTTGAACACAACTCGAGTGGATTGGAGATGATTGAAAATAAATTATGAGAGAAATCCTTAAGAGGACTTTTGCAATCCAAAAATAAAGAAACAAGAAAGTTGTATCATGATAATTTCAGGCTGCTCATTAAGAGTTTAAAAATATATAAATATTAATTCTTCTTCAACAGCCTGTTTACGTCCACTGCTGAACATGGGCCTTAACAGACCATGGCTTGCCTGGGTCGTTGAGGGATATTGCCATAACCGCCAGCACGCGGATTGGTGATTGCATCACCTGTCATCCAGTAATCCTGAGCTAATAGATGCTGCTGCCCATGCATCAGGTGATCGTCCCTTACTCGTCGCCTAGGACACCCGTGGGAAAACATAGAGAGGTCTATTGTTAGCCCGAAACCACATGAAATATAAATATTCAACATACTCTTAATAAAACAGTTGCCCACATTTCGTGTTTTTGCTTTTGTGTCCAAGTACATAAAATAAAAAATATCTCCACAAGCATAAGAGAAGTTTCGTCGTCCCCGATTTGAATATGACTCAAGAAATGTCTGTACGCAATAAAGTAAGAATAACTTCAGACATGCGTCGAAAGGAAATACATGTTATACTTTTACATCTCGCATAGAAAATATATATTGGATGAGTTCCTGGGAGAAAATGTACCAGAAAGATATAAGGTATATATCCTATGTTGCCAAACGTTAAAATATAATATACAAAATAGACTAATATTGTGTATATTATATTTAACGTTTGGTAATTCAAGAGTACTAGAATGAGAGCCACTTAAATTATAAAACCCGAAATGTTTCCCAGGAAGTCACTTATATGTGTCACCCATAAAGCTAAGTCCAGCGAGGAATGATCAGAGAATCCTTGTTATGCTAGTCCGAGAGCTCGCACCAATTTTTTGGTAGGTATTAGAGGCAAGCTGAAACCAAATTTGTCACATACCTCACCCACTATACAACACGGAACAGCAGATTTGGCTGGTGAGAAATTTCAAGTGCGCCAGATATAAAAAAAAAATAGGTATTTTATGTTAGCATTGTTTTAAATTAAGTTATTAGTACATCAAAAAGTTGCTTCTGCCTAATGTTTGAAAAACAACAGAGAATGCCCAAATGAAAAGAAGTTGAGAAAAACGCAATTCAAAGTTAGGAAGTGCATAATGTATGACGTTTTTAATGACATTATTGTTTCAGACATAAACAAAGCGTTTTTAAGTTTTTGATTGGGTATTTAACTGGCACAGATATAAAAAAATGTTTACAATAAAAATAAAAATAAATTTGGACATTCCCTGTTCTTTGCCTGGACCCCTCATATAGTTTTAGGTTGTGAGTTAGGTACCTCTCAAAACTATTGTTGTCGCACTACTAGTTAAGAGTTAAATTCAATTCATAGTAATTTCAGCTATCAAGGTAATGTTTCATTGTACAAATAGAATAGTACCATACAAGTAAGTGACCGTATTTATGCCACTGCAGCTAACGCATGGCAGCGCACCCACAATAACTAGCTCGACAGGCGCCAACAACAGAATAAAGACCCTATGTATCATTGAAATTTCAACTCTATTTCTATGCGTAGAAAGTTTGAATACGATTCGACATTCGAACATGAAACTTATATCTGCCGTTTAAAAAATATCTCTTATTCATCATAACCAGCCCAGTGGTCGAAATTCAACAATAATTAAAAAAAAAATTGCATTCTTCACTCCTCTTTATATCTTACTAATATTATAAACGCGAAAGTTTGTAAGTATGGACGGATGGATGGATGGATGTTTGTCACTCTTTCACGTAAAAACTACTGAATGGCTTTGAAGTTTGCACGCGGATAGTTTATAAGCCGGATTAACATATAGGCTACAAAATATCACGCTCTGACCCACTGGAGCAGAGTGACGCGGGTAAAACCGCGGGGCGCAGCTAGTATATTATAAGTGTGCGTTCATACTCCTCCGTCCGCACAATTTTCGCAAAAGGGGTACCAAGTTTTTGCTTTACATAATATTTATGTGTTTATTAAGTTTTGTTAAATCACTTCGAGGCTGATGGTTGAGGAGAGTTATGCATAACATATTTTTAAACATATATTGTGCAAAACAGCTGGTTAAATTTGACGTAGCAAGTTAGAGCGCGTTTTCACTATATCGTAATGATTTATCGTTGAACGACTGTCGTCTCTAGTTGTTCCGATATGGTTTATTCATCAATTCCATCTCAATCTGTAATCACTCCAATAAAAAAAATCGTGGAAGACAGATAATCGTGTCATTGTATGTGTAAACACCTCCATTTAAGTATACAAGTTAAGAAACTTTAAACCACATGATAATCTGCAAGCATACACCGATAAAGACCCATGGTGGATAGAAATTGACAGGCTCAAAAGGCTGTCGAAGCCAGAGCTGAAAACAGTGAATGCAGTTTTTTTTTCATACTAGATGTCACAAAACGGCTATTTTCGGCCATTATAGACAAAGACTAAGGCCCTGGGTGCACACATATAAAAGTATATGGAAATGATAATATGCAGTTTAAAGAATGAAACGATTCTAATACATTTTGGCCGTACAATCCTTCGTTTGACTTTCTATCAAAAGCTCTAACATTGGCGTAATTGTGGAAGTCTCTCCACAAAGCCCACAACAAAAGAACTGAACTGACATAGACTAGAAAAAAACTAATTTTATTTATACACACGCATTTTCTATTTTTATTAAACTAACTATAAAACTATGATCTTTTAGAAATAATCATCACTGCAACATAATGAGATAAGAGTTGTTAGTTATCTATTGATTTTATTGGAATTTAGAAATATTGCTTGAATCACATACGTGTTACAATTGCAATCAATTCCTAAGTGTACCAACATTATAACAACATACTTAATATTTTTCAATATTATGTTAGATTTAAGGTTTGCGAATACAAATTTGGCCATTATTTTAGTTAGCGTGATCTAAATGATATATTTCAATGGTCTTACAAATCAGCATGGAAATTAATGGTCGTATCCATACGGTTCATGCATCACTTTCGGCAACATAAAACACATTACCCTCCTTTCTTGCAGCTGCTTATAACAAAGTATAGAGATAACAGTTGGACATTTTGCATTTTATGCTCATAAATTTTAAACTTAACAACAGTCCGAAGAAAAAGTGATGCGACTACAATTTTATTTGTAGAAAAGTCAACGATTGTACTAAGTATTACAATGATTATAAACGTTACTTTCAAAGGTGATACTTTGAAAGAAACAGGAGGATGTAAAATCTAAAATTTCTTCTTTTAGGTTTACTTTGGAGAAAAATCGGAAATAAATTCTACGATTTTACACAAAGGTTTCTTGTCCGGTGTGACCTCCGAGACTTAAAGCAAAACTTTTACCGCTCAGCTACGGAGGTTGTATGTTTTATGCCATTGTAGTATCCTACTAGTTAATTTACACTACGTTAATAGTAAAATAGAGAGTGGTCGCGTGCTCTGCATCGTTCCCATGAGTCGCGTGAGTTCAACATATTGAGACAACTGTTGAACGAAATCACTACCCGGTTAATCAATGAAAGGTGGTTGATGCTTATGTTTTACAGTTGTCTTATAGTCTGCGTTCTCCATTGGAACTTAAAATAATAACATTTTACAATACAATGATTGGTCTGTTGTAGGGATTATCCGACAGAGAACTACATTTGCCGACATAATCTACAGTGTACGTTGAAGTGGCAATAGGCTAGCCATGTCCGCGCAGAAGGACTGACAATGGAGCAGATGCGTGCATCCAATGGAGCAGATGTGTCCTAGATACCTTTACTGCCCCAAACACTGTCTCCATATGTCGGGAAACGTAAGGTAAATAAAATAGACCGATGACTTGAAAAAGATAGACAGAGTAAAATTGATATGCAAGGCGAAGTTGTTATGGCGCAAATGGAAAAAAAAGGAGAGGCATATCGCCAACAGCGAACTGAGATGGACCGATGGTTTGGATTTATTTGGACTATCTATTGATTCTATTCGAGTGTTAAGCAACTTTTGTTTGAAATCTTTTTACTTTTGCCAATACCACAGAATTCTTAGTTAGTCAAGTTCCAATGGACAAAGCTCAAGACGCCTTGACAACTTATTTATCCATCCGTTTCTACAAATGTTTTTGATAATGCTTTTAATAAGTAAATAACACAAAAAATATGTCGGGTAACCAAAATTGGTCACGATCTTCCAAAAGTAATTTCAAAGGTCCTTTCTTAAATGGAGCCAACCAGTCTTTACTAAATTGGGGACAGCAATTAACGCCTTTTCGGAGGACGTCCATTAATTAAAAGGCCTAGGTTTCAGGTCTAGTTCAATTTGTTTTGCAAGTCGTGTCAATTTTAACCTAGATATTAGATCTTACTCAGTATGGTTGCGAGATCAGTTAGGATCTAAAACAATGTAGGATAGAATATGGCAAGGATATAAGTATGAGATATGTAGCCCCATATTAATAGTAAGTCAGTTTTGAGGATAAAATTGGCATTGGCTCTGAAAAATTAACTCTTTCTTAAATCAACAACATAGATGGTGGTGATAGATCCAAATCTAGCGTGTACCATTTTTTAACACAAAGCCATGATTACTTTTCATTCGGATTTAATAATAGACTTCTTTATAAAATTCGTAGTAAAGAATCCCGAACTAAAAATTATTTTTATTATTAGCCTTTTTATTCTTAACAGATTTTTTGTGTATTATGTTTAAGTATATCACCCTATTCAGCGTGCCTCCTGGAAGGCCTCCTCTAGCTGATTCCATTGTACTCTATTGCGAGTCACTGTCCTTCAGTTGGGTCCCGCTGTGAGTTTCCACTTCATTCTCCCATCTTCTTTGTTATCTGCCTCTACTCCGCTTGGAATTTCTGTTGTACCAGTCAGTTATTATTCAATTCCATTTTATTCCTACTCCGAACTTCAAATATAGGCTATATAAATCTTCAAACTGCAATATTGGATATTAAGCTCTTATCTAAATATCATCGTTCCGTTTTCACCGTTTAAAGATGACTTATCTGAAAACCAAACGTCTTTTCCAATATCATTCTACAGAATAGGGAAGTTGACACTTTTTTTAATTTTTTTTTTTTATGGTTAAGAATGGTTTTTCTTGATCAAGATCAAGCCATGATCGTCTATTATCCGTGTTCGAGATCGATGACGTCATGACTTAGAAAGAGTAATATAAAGGATCGCGTTAATGTTTTTTATCAAGATGTATGACGACACAAAATGGCTGATAGCGTTTTCGGAAGTTAAAGACATTATGTATTTTATACAAACATAATCAAGTTTAATGAACAAAAATTATTATATTTAGGTTCCGTATGACAAATACTTTTAGAAATAAACATCATTGTAACATAATTTCATATGTGTCAACTAGCCTATTATTTCAGTGTCTTTACGGGTATTTGGTTCGAAGCCAAGATATGCCAAAAGCCGAAGTGAAATTTACATCGCTATCAATAATGGAGTAAACTTGCACAATGGTTGTCAATGCAAAATAGTATCCTTTAAATGGCAAACTAATAGAAATTAACACCTATGATTATACAATTTAAATAATCAATTAGCATTAATTTATTTATGCTAATTGATCGAATAAATTTATATTGATGATGGATATTGGTTAATTAATGTGTTGGTAATCGAAAGGTATTATTTGAAAAGTAGGGCATATGAAATAACCCATTAGTTTATAATTAAGTAGAAACTATTAATCTTAAACCAACAATTATAGATAGTGGATCCTGGGAACCTTGCCAAGTAGTATAGATTTAGAATAGTTCATACCTAGTTATTTTATAAATAAGTTTTAATTTAGATTAGCTACTTTTAGTTGTATATAATATGTAATTTATTAATTAAAGTTAAATGTTATGAGTAATACAACAAAAAATAAATAAATAAATGAGCGTCCATTGTAATCTTCATGAAGATTGCTTGACATAATTATATGCTTATATAGTTCATGATTTATGTGGCGATATACCATCGTTGTTCTCAAAGACAATTTCGAGGGTCAAAGGCTAATAATTGAATTAAGCGACACTATGAACGCTATGGTCAACCTACGTAGCGTAGCGCTATTTGGCTCGCTTTAAATCTCGGAGGTCATGGGTTCGCTCGCCACGCCAGTCAAGAAATCTTTGTGTAAATTCTAAGATTTCTTTCCGGGTCTGGTTTATCGGGACCAACGGCTTAACGAGCCGTTGGTCCCGATTGTTATAACATCATCTATCATAATCGTATACCAAGGAACGGGCAGCAGCGTTTCCTTGTGTGTTACAACATAACACTGCGGTCACCAAAACGCCTGCCAAGCGAGGGAGGCCCATTTTCAGCAGCGGACGTTGTACGGGCTGATGTTGATGATGATGATGATGAACGCTATTGGATTAAATCTATACTAATATTAAAAAGAAGAAAAGTTTGTATTTTTTATGTTTGTTTCGAATAAACTCAAAAACTACTTGACGGATTTCGATAATTCTTTCACCATTAGAATGCTACATTATCCCTGAATTACATATGCTATATTTTTAATAGAAAACTGCACCCGTGCGAATCCGGGACGGGCCGCTATTAGTTTATAAAGCGATAACATAAGATGTTTGATTCCATATTGTTTATGGTGTCTCATAGGTTATTTAAGCCTTTGATCAGTCGATATAACAGTTTGGACTTTAGCATGGTACGAAATTGAATCAATGTCCGATGCGGCACGGTAAAACCGTTTAATATCATCTTAATATTCTATACACATACCTACGAATACACGACGCGATTCAAGGTCAATCTGGTATCTAAAATAAATTATTCATTGAGGATTAACTGACCTTATTCAAGGTATCCTAATATTGCTAACTGGTTGTCCACTCAAGGGGTCACCGTTTTTGGTTTAAGTTGCTATATTTGGGAGTGCGTGGGAACTTCAATATGGGCACACTGCAGGCGGTACGAGTAACTAAGCTGTAGATACCAAAGTTATATTACTGGTTTTGTATCGTATTTAGGGTTCCGTACCCAAAGGGTAAAAACGGGGCCCTATTACTAAGACTTCGTTGTCTGTCTGTCTCACCAAGCTGCATCTCAAGAACCCTGATAGCTAGACAGAATTTCCACAAATTATGTATTTCTGTTGCCGCTATAAGAACAAATACTAAAAACAGAATAAAATCAATATTTAGGGGGTCTCCAAACGCACAACAAACGTGATTTTTTGCCATTTTTACCACCATTGTCCGACTGTCATTGAGTCCGACTGGCAAAATTATTCAAAAGAAAAGAGGTAGTTCATGCAGACACAAGCCACTCTCATGGAAGAATGAAAAACAATTATACAGAATTATATAAACTATACACTTCTATTGCTTATAGCAAATAATGCCAGAGAGACATAACTACTCTCTTCCTCCGATAACGGAGAAGCAAGCATGTTTACTTACACAAATGTTATAATATAAGCAATTTTTTTTTATAAGTTCTCTTTTTCATTTTGGTTTTGTATAATTAATATATTTTAGTAAGAAACCAGCCGTCATAGTTGCAGTTAAGGCAATAAGCCTTTATCATTGCTGTTGCAATCGATACTGGATTACCATCTACAGTTCGTGGTTTTCGTATTTGATCAAATGTGGGCTTTATAAATCTACAAACTGCAATATTGGATATTAAGCTCTTATCTAAATATCATCGTTCCCTTTTTACCGTCTAAAGATGACTTATCCGAAAACCAAATGTCTTTTCCAATATCATTCAACTGAATTATTTCAGTGTCTTTACGGGTATTTGGGTCGAAGCCAAGATATGGTAAAAGCCGGAGTAAGTGAAATTTACATCGCTATCAATAATACCTTGCTCAATGTTTGTCAATGCAAAATAGTATCCTTTTTTATAAGATCTCTGTTTTGTTTTGGTTTTGTATAATTAGTATATTTTAGTACGAAACCAGCAGTCATAGTTGCAGTTAAGTCAGTAAGGCCGCGTCCTGGACGCCAGCGGGCGGTGCGCACGGTGCCAAAGGAAAACCTGTCGCCCGCACCGCTGTCGTCGTGAACAGCTTCACACAAATCTATGAACTTTGATAAAGACGCGCGTGCCGTCGACCGCGCTGCCCGCTCCGCCCGATGGCGTCCAGGACGCGGCCTTAGCCTTTATCATTGCTGTTGCAATCGATACCTACTGGATTACTCATCTACGGTTCGTCGTGTTCGTGTTTGATCAAAATGTTGTCATGTATGTATGTTTATATTAAAAAGACATATTTCTAGAGCTCAGAAGCATAAGGTCGGATGTGCCATTATCGTAAACTGTCACTTACGACAAAATGATTATGAAGTATATTCAGATTAACAAATTATGTAAAACTGCGAGTTATATTAAAACTCGTTCTCTTCCAATAACAGTTTTAAACTAGCGCAGTGTATGTGCAGTTCACATGAAGTTGGAAAACTTTAAGCTTTTTAAACTTTAAGTACAGATTACATCTTATGAATAAAGTTTTGAGTAAGAAGATTAAATTCACTCACTCTATTCAAAGAAGAGCGAAGCCGTGTGGTTTCCGGCTAAGAATAGACCACCCCGTGTCTACCCATGGGTGTCGTAAAAGGCGACTAAGGGACATATGGCTGATGGATGGGCAGCAGCGTCTATTAGCCCAAGGTTAACATCTTACTGCGATCACCAACCCGTCTGCCAAGCGTGGTGATTATGGCAATATCCCTCAACGATCCTGGCTTGCCAAGGTCTGTTAAGAGGAGGCCCATGTTCAGCAGTGGACGTGAACGGGCTGTTGATGATGATGATGATTCAAAGAAGATGGGTATACTACGTTTGATGATCTGACATAATATTATAAATAGGAAAGATTTGATAGTTTGCATTGAGTAGATCCCGAAACTACTGAACCGATTTCAATAATTCTTTCACCGCTAGAAAGCTACATTATCCAGGAGTTACATAGGTTATATTTAATTATGAGGTGCCCATGGGAACGGGAACTACGCGGGTGAAACAGCGGGCGAGAAGCTTTTTTAAATTAAGGGTAAGTATGTATAAGTTAAATGGTTCAATAAATTACTTTTGCATGTCTCCGCATAGTTGTCCTTATCTATACTAATATTATAAAGAGGAAAGATTTGTATTTTTGTGTATATGTTTGTAATGAATAAACTCAAAAACGACTGCGCCGATTTCAAAAATTATTTCACCATTGGAAAGCTACATTCACCCTGAGTGACAAAGGCTATATTTAATTATGAAGTTCCCACGGGAACGGGAGTTACGCGGGTGAAACCGCGCGCGGGAAGCTAGTATATGTATGTGACATAGCGAGAATGGTTGTAGGTACTTATGTTAGGCTGATTATATATTACCAAATACATATCTTAGATATAACCCATTTGGTATTGGTCAACAAAGCCCTGAAACCAAGCATTCGATAAATTTAAATAGTAGTTTGTTTTTTCATTAAGTTTACACATAAAAAAATTACATACAAATTTTATCGCACAAAGGGTATTGAAATCGACTTTGTAATCGAGGCGATCCCTCACTATAGTTTGTAGTATACAAACGAGCCTAATTCCCAACAAAACCCAATAATGTATGTCCTACAAACCTAGTTTTATTGTCAACTTCTTGCGCCATTTCCTATTCAAATGCCATTAGCCACTTTATTTATTCTACCTTTACATATCTATTAAGTTCTAATTTGTATATGACAAACGTGCCATGTAGAAGTACTTTGTATGTAACTTGTAGTTCTAGCTAAAAGAGATCACGCAACGCTGTCACAAAACATTGCAACACGCCGCGCGCTGTGTGAACAACGTGTTATAACAACGTATATACAGTCAACGAAAGAGACAGGTTTACAACTTATGTATCAATTAATGAAAATAAATATATTTTGGGCTCCATGACAACCGGTAATTCTTTATTCTTTATGCTAGTCGTGTACAAATACACATAACAATGAACTATTCTCATAAACGTGGACATATAAATTTAAAATGCGTTTCACAATGTGTAAATCTATGTTTTTTTGTTGACTGTACCTATTGCTTGACACCTAATCAAACATTGACTAAGTATGATAAAATATCTATGTAACAATACTGTCTTACATTTCCAACGAAATGCCTCACATAGCTGTTATTTTTATTATTTGAAATCAATCAACCACGAGCACATCAATCAGCCTTTGAACGAATTGTATGATATTTTGCATAATCCATACAAAATGTTGACTATCAGGAAAATATTACAATTAATAAATGGTGATGTTTCGGGTTTCAATAGATTTTGTTGGTTCTATCTTTTGTTTATTATTGGAATAACAATAAAAATTACAGATTGGCTTTCAAGACCATGATATTAGTTTTAGTAATGACTTTTTCATAGTTGACTTTTAAAATTTTACGCTTGAAAAGGCTAAGTAAGACTGATGCAAATTTTTGGGGCACTTTCCTGTGTTCCTTTATCTATATTACTAACTATACCGATCTACAAAATTGTATACTTCAGCGGTAGCTCAGAAGTGGAAGCCAAAGTGAAAAATTTTGGTCCTTAATATAATTCTAAAACGTATTTTACTTTATAATGATTATGCCCAACAATTGCAACAAGTATAACAACTCAGATCTTTATGACATACAAAGTAATTTGTTATGGTATAATGAACGGAACACGGTGGATGAAAGTGGTTTAATTTATCACACCAACGAAAGTAAGTAGTTCATTACGAAAGAATTCCTTTCTAAAACTGAACCTGATTCAATAATAAACATTTTTGTACTTGAATTTTCCACCAGAAATTTCTGAATAATTGCAATTGAATAGATTGCCATAAAAAAGTATATTATATATTTATGTCAAATTTTAATTCGAAATAATTTGGATCAAATTGCTTTACAGTCCATTTTTTTAAATAAGAGGCTAGCGCGTCAGACTTGCGATCATGTGGTCGCTTCCATCCCCACTCATTGCACTATCAACGTGAACCCACTCGTTACACAAGCATTTACGCTTAGCACGAGGGGTTAACAAGAATACCAGTAGTGTGGAAAAACTGTGGTAGCAACTTAGTGATAACAGTCAATGACTACACAGGAACCGATACGTTCTCCGAGTGCTGGCGTTTACTTTGCATACCAGTCTAGCATTTCCATTCAGGGGGAAATGCTGCGAGCATTCTGAGAACGCTGCCCAGTAGGTTTAAAATCGTTTTTAGTTTATTAAATTAGTCAAGTTATTAATTTTTTTGCGGGAAATTTGTAAGCATGAGGCCGAGCAGGGCAATAGCCAGCAAATTAAGCAAGCTGCGCAAGAGTGCGTCCCCCGTGGGATCCGGTCCGGACCTCGGCTCAGGGCGGGCGAGAGTATTGAGAAATTATCTTTTAGTTTTTAGGGGAGTTTTGTGCAACTGTCGCTCTACTGTAAGTGACCTTTGTTTCAATAAGAGCAAATTACCTTTGCTTTCCAGATTAATTTCTTTAACATCTACTTATAATGTAGAACATAGTATTACGTAAATAAATGTGTAAAGCCAGTGTGAACCCGCCATTATTCTAATCCTTGAACGAGTTTCAAGTAACGGTCTCTAGAGCGGTATAAAACGGAAATACTTTTAAACGAAAAGTTGTCCTTCCTCGAACAGTTGTTACATAGCTTTAATATAAATTGAGGGTAGGGCCGTGTAAAGGCGCAGGTTTATAATGTAGACATTCAGTTCCATTGATCATGGCCTCTTAAAATTCTTTTGTTGGTTCTAGGTATGCCAACTGGAAATTATAGAGGCTTTTACTGGATCAAATACCTCTGATTTTAGAATTTGCATTTATTACTGTTACTTTTTGAAATACTAAAATTTTATCAACATATTTTTTTTATAATAAAATATTGTTTTTTGATTAATTGGCGAGACGACAAGCTGGCTAGATCTAATTCTGCATTTTGAAATATTCTTTATATTGATTTAAGTTCATGTTGAAGCTAATGCTGGTTTATTAGTTAACTATGATACTTTTCCTGCTTCAACAGGCATAAAGGCGAGCAGCGCTCCAACCTTATTAAATGGTTAATTTACTACAAACTATGATTAGTTTGGTCTCACAGGCTGCGACAGAGGATACCCCTGTGAGACCCGGACTTCGGTTTCATGGTATTAAGAAATCCTGGCTTTTAGTTGTTTACGGGAGTCTAGATGCTGAAGCTAGTAGTATATAGTAGTAGTTTTATTTTGTATGTGTTTTTATGATGTGCTGTAAATTAATAAATTATCTCTTACCTGAAAACATTCGCATTTTGCCTACGGAAAACAATACGATTTACTCCCCAACAAGCAACAGATCGTTAACGATATTTTCATACTTATAATCACCGCCAACAACGAAAAAAAGGGCGGAAAACCATAAACAAGCGGCTACATAATTGTAGCAATATCCTGCAACGTTCCTGTCGTTTATAGAGGAAGTCTAGTAGATACCTAGCCTTATATAGGCATACAACAAGTAGCTTTGGGTGTAACTCTGCTAATCTACATAACTATTAAACGGGTAGCAAAAACTCTTTACCCATTTTTACGATTACGAATTGCGGACGGAGAAATATGAAATTTCGCACATTTATAGTTTATTTAGAGGAGTGGAGAGTACTACTATATTTTTATAATTATGGTTGAATTTCGAGTAGTGGGCGACCATTAGTTTAAGTAAAATGACGTACTATCGACTTTTCAGCGACACTATTGAGATTCCGATAAAATGCCAATAAATAGTTGACAACAAGGTGATGAATTGATAGAAAGATGTTTTTTTTTCTTTATATTTACCATTTTTGTCATTAACTAATTCATCATCATCAGACAAAACTGTGTTTTGTCATAGTCCAAACCACCCGGCGCTTTGACAGTTGTGATTATGTTGTAACAAAAAGGAAACTCTGCGGCCCGGTGAAACTTTCCTGGTAAAAGATTGTTAAAGATGGTGTTAGAACAATCTGGACCAACGGCAACCAACCAGTCCTTACCTAATTAATTTACCAGGATACCAAATGCCCAAAAACCGTCTACCGACGCGGTTGATTTGTAATAACAATAATTGTTGCGATGTATTTAAAGCGTTTTAATAAGCAGAATTGGGAACCTGTAAGATTTATGATTGCGCTCCAATCAAATTATCCAACAGGGTATGGAGGTGGATCGGGTTTTGTGGCGCAACTCGGGAGAGCAACGGTGTGATTATCTTGTAACTAGCTTCCGTTGGGTTCGCTAGTTTGCTTCGATAAAATCTTAACTGATTACAGTTATGACAATAGTTGGCTAAATATAAATTGTTTATAATTACTTTTGCTGGAACGACGAAGTGGGAAACGTGTAGTCGGGTGTCTAGAATTACCTGAACACTCGAAAATCTGACAGATGGAAAGAAGTGGCGCAAGAGAGAAAGAGATCGCATCTCTTTGGGTTGCTGAGCCAGGGAAGAAGGTAGGTACACATAATGCTGACGCATTGCAATGTTTGCCAATCTCCGCCATCGCGCGATTTGAATCATTGCGATCAACGATACTATGGGTTGTTGCCAGAGGTGAACCTTTTCATGAATGAAAAGCAGCTTTACTTATTATGTCACTGCAACATTGTAACAACAAGACGATAACGATAACAAATGTTACGTCATTATTGTATCCAATATGAGCACACTTGATAGAATGTTATTAGGTGTCGAGCAAGCATTAACAATAACAAAATAACCTACCATTATCCTCCATTAAAACTACACTGGACTTAATATCAATACTATTAATTTAAAAAATGATGTAAGGTTTGCACCAACATCTGCATTTCCTCATGACTGGCATTCGAGTAGCACTCGGAGGTATTTGGGGTAGACCCTCTCCAAGGTATGTCATATACCACCGGAGGATACCCAAACGACAAGAGAGGTCCTTGGGTCCCTTAATATCGGTGGAAGGAGAACACCTTTAGTGGGTATACTCTCTCCGAATTTATTTCGGAAGGGAGAGTCCTACATACCCTTCGCTGCAGCGGGGATCACGAATTTCGTTATCCCCGTGAGATCGAAGGGATGCGTAAATAATGGGCCAAAATAGGTTGTTTTTGTTCTTTTTCCCTGAAACTAAAATACCATTAGCTAAGTCTCCATAATCCAGAAGTCCATTCCAGTCCAAATCACCAGCAAATTAGGTAAAAATAAACCCAGTCTAACATACTTACGAAAAGTTTCGTTTCGTATTCGTTATGACGTCATACTCTCGAAGTTTCTAAGTCATGAACTAGCAAATGTGTTAGTGCTCCAAACTAACTTGTTATTGCTTAGTACAACTTTCGAACTCTAGTTGAGTTTAGTAAAGTGCTAATGGGTAGGCTCCATGTTGTTAATTGATGTATGGCAGTATAACTATAACAATATTAACCGGACTTCGGAAAAGAGAATTGCAAACGAGGATAAACAAGGCTTTGAGGCTTTAACACGTATACCGTTATTCATCATCAACCTGAATAACGTCCATTGTTGAACATGGGGCTCCTCCCGACGCAGTTTCGCCGCGTTTGTAACGCTCAAGGAAGTGCTGATGCTGGCATCCCTGGTATACGCTTGTTATGGATCAGTGTTTTTTAATCTTTTAGATTCGGCGACCCATTTACAGTTAAACAAATGCTGGCGATCCTTTTGCCATAGACCGACAAATAAATAAATAGTTAAAACCCTCAAGAGGTTTGAAAATAAGGACTATGTAAGTTCAATTTTTTTTTATTTTTATTTTTTATTTTTTTACACAAAGAAATACAACATATACACATAAGCAAACCAAAAACCACGAAGGTTTGTCCGGAATGCTTATTGCTGGGGGCCACCAAGTCTGCCTAGGGGGTCGCGACCCACAGATTGAAAAACACTGTTATAGATGATGTTACAACAATCGGGACCCACTGTTTAACGTGCTTTAAGGCACGGAGAGTAGCCCCAACCAGCCCAGGAAAGAAATCTAGAATTAACACAAATATATTTAGTCCGTAGTGGAAATCGAAGTTACGACCTCCTAGACTTAAAGCAAGATTTAAACCCAAGGAAGTAGTATCACCCAGTTGCTATATCAAACAACCATTCTGTTTGATTTAATAATATCTATTTTGGGTACAATAGCAATTGGTGGATAGTGCTAATAATCCACCTTCAGCGCAAATGATAATATTAAAATGTACAGCTGTGCGTATAGACACAAATGCAAAACGATGTGTTTTTCTTTTCCTTATTATCATATCCTAACTAGCGTGATGGTTGGACGGCAATCTCGACTATTCTTATAATATAGTTTACATAACATATTTTTGGGTAGTATATTTTGTCTCGGTATATTAAGGCGCAACGTTCGCACTTCAGGTATTAAACGGAAAGTGGCATTTCTTATCTGTCATATTTAAAGATTATTGATTTTGCAAAAGTAAGTGGTAACAACACGTAAAAGGCGAAAACACATTATTAAAACGCCACGTGTCAACACCTGTGCATTAGTACGCGCGTGGCGTCGTGTCGGGTGTTCATAGTGTGTTTCTGGTCTATAGAAAACAATACATTTGATTCGACTCAACACGCGTGGCATGTCGTTGGGTGGCGTGGCGTTTTAATAATATGTTTCCGACTTAAGTCGTCATTCATTAGGTCAAAAACACAGAAAAAGCCTTGTGAATACATGTTATGTAAATTGTACCTATACAGTTACTGTGATCATTGTATTGAAATACCTTGGTCTACTGATGTTATTAAGTTTTAAGGATTATTAACAATATACCTGTTGATGCTTTTTATATTTGCAAAATAAACAATTATTTTAGAATACCTGTTACAAATGTCATATTTCGACAAATTCATCGATAAATACTTAAAGTGCGAACGTTTCGCCTTAAGTAGCTATATTTAATCCAACATTTAATTACTAACATGTGTTTAACTTAGTAAAATCATAAATTAAAGTATTTTGGGCAAAGCCGCGGTTCAGTTAACGACAGCGTACAAATTGCAAAAGTTTCATTCATAAATACCGTCGAAATGTTCACTAAATTCAAAACTTTAGGGTATGTTAAACATTAATTAAATGGATTAGTTTAGATATACTCTCATAATTCCTTTGAAAACCCAATGTAATATTATTTTATGATTCATATAGATCTCAAAATATATGCCATATCTTCAATATAGGAGACAGTGTCACGTCTAGTGACCAAGTCAGTGATGAAATTAGAATAACTTAATTCCCGCACGCGGTTTCACCCTCGTAACTCCCGGTCCCGTGGGAACTTCATAATTAAATATAGCATTCCTCAATAAATGGGCTTTGTAACACTGAAATATTTTTTCAAATCGGTCCAGTTGTTACTATATTACCGCGTTCAAGCAAACAAACGAACTCTTCAGCTTTATATAGGGCATAGGGTGACTGGTAATTAGTGACCGATACCTAAACACATGATTGTGCTCATGATAACAAACAACTTTTACTATGGCACCAACCTTGAAATCGCGAAAAAAAAAATCAGCAGCTCCCTACCATGTTGACGAGTTATGTGAACATGAATGTATGGAACAGCTGATTTTTTTTTCGCGATTTCAGGGTTGGTGCCATAGTAAAAGTTGTTTGTTATCATGAGCACAATCATGTGTTTAGGTATCGGTCACTAATTACCAGTCACCCTATATATTATTATAGATAATAAAATACATGTTTCTTTCAATCAAGTCATGCTGGCCTCACCTCGTGGAATGAGAGACTTATCACCTCCTAATAATTTTTCAAAAAAACGGCGTTCGATTTCCGAATTGAGTACAAGATTTTTTTTTCATTTGTACATGCAGTTATTCTGGTCTCTAAAATCGATGTCATAGTTCCTGAAAGCATATCGTTATAAAATATTATGTCTTACAGTTACAGACTTTCTTTTACCGTAAAAAAATGTTAACTGAGTTGCAAGACTTGACTTTTTTTACAAGATATGTTTTTGATTTAGTTTTCCCGATGAGAATCCTAAAATCCGTCGGGATTTTGTCCCGAATTTTATATTTTTCATCTGCCAACCCTATTGACAACCCTAAGCGAAGTACCTGATCATATACGTTAAATGAACAACTCCTTTGACTTTGAAGTTACATTGACAGGTGACCTCTTACTTACATCCATCAAGACGCAAAGGTTTAACTTGAAGAAGCCACATGTGGACGTAACCGTTATTAATTAAACTTGAAGAGGACACGTCTGGGAATATTATAGTCCACTAAAAATCGATGAAATTGGTATAAAGCAAAATCAAAATAAAATCTAAGGTAAATTATAATGTTCGCTTAGATCTCCAGAACATGTATGTAACCTTTATGAACAACACCGAGTGATGCGTAGTTATAGCCAGTGACGGATTAAGGGGGATATAGGGGGGGGGGAGGTTTTGATAAAAAAAATCTATCCTCAACGGGGTTCAAGTTGAAATCGATATTTAAAGTTGTTTCCAGAATTATGGTTTGGGAACTAACCAAAATCCACGACCTGGATATTGGTAACAACTCAAAAAAGACTACCTAGGCTACTTATGATAGGAACAGGAGAAATGAATGAATCTATACTAATATACAGGGTGTCCCAAAAGATTACGTAGCTGGGAAGGGGGGTGATAGGGGTGGTCACAAGGGTCACCAGAAAAATATAAAAAATTCCCTCTGGGTGTTTAAAAAAATAAATGGCATTTTTTAAAAGACTAAAAATTTTACAACTGTACCTACAAATATGGCTGTATTTAAAAAAAATGCTGTTATGTAATCTTCAATAACAACAAGGTCATCAACATCAACATCAAAAATAACAAGGTGTAAAATTTTAAGTTTTTAAAAAAATGCCATTTTTTTTTTAAATACCCAGAGCGGATTATTTTTTTATTTTTCTAGTGACCATTGTGTCCACCCCTGTCACCCCCTTTCCCAGCTACTTAACCTTTTGGGACACCCTGTATAAAACTGGAAAGTTTGTTTGCTTGCTTGAAAGCGCTGATCTCAGGAAATAATAGGCCGATTTAAAAATTATTTCAATGTTAGATAGTTAATGGATAGCCCATTGGCTATCTAACATTGAAACTTCATAATAAAATATAGCTTTTTTTTCGGACGAACATATGTAGTTAGCCCTGAGGCTTTTGCTACTTCACCGGGCATAAATAAAATATAGCCTTCCTCGATAAATGTATCGAGAAGCGCTATAGACTATTTAATTATGAAGTTTCCACAGGAACGAGAGCTTTGGGGGTGAATCGATGCGCGGGAAGCTAGTCATCTGATATCGGAAAATATTAAAGTATTGCTCTGATAAATCTTATCTGATGACTAAATAATAATTTTGTGTTGTAAATAATTTTGTGTCCCTGTTTTGATATAACATCCACCACTAATCATGGCTTCTCCCGAGATTATTTGCCATAGCCACCATGGCAAACACCATTTACCTACCATCTCTAAAATAAATGGGCATTGTAAGTCCTGTTCCCATTCTGCCAAAAAGGCTAGGTGTTTTATCACACAATGGTGACTAATGACTAAAAACAAATTGTTATCTATGACAGTATCCATTTTAAGTTTATACCACTTTAGAACGAGTACAAGGCAACTCAACTTTTAAACTAAGATAACAATAGCTGACATTGAAGGCAGGTAGACGCCGTCGGCGGAAATCATTAGTCTTGTACCGCCCTTGAATTTTTACCCTATTGTAAATGATGTGATCGCATTACGGGTGTTTGGTTAAGCCGGCGATATTAAAAACCTAAAGGACAAAAGGTATTGTTATACGGAAGGACGATATTGAATGAAATGTGCAAGTTTGCGCGTCATAAATGATGGATTTACTGCCCTTTTTTTCGGTACGGCATTATGTAAACCTTAGCCACGAGGCTGTTGCTCTTCTTCACCGGCCATAAAGGCGAACAGGGCTCCTTCAGTTAGGGCCGAATTGCTTGTATTATAAAACATAACGATAAAAATACTTACCTAATAAGGTAATTAGGAACGTATTTTTATAGTAACAACGTAACGACGTTAGTTAAGGCGCGGTGAATAGACGACTTTTACGTATTAGTTTTGTCACTGTTGCTGCCGCGTAGAAATGAAAGAGAAGCGAAGAGACGCCGCGATGGCGCAACGTTTCGTTTGACTCGTTCGAGTTATTTATTACATTAATCCTTGCAAATATCATATTCCAATCGATAAATAAAAACAACAGTTCCCTTTATTATTATATATTACATCACTGTTATTATTATTATCAAGATTTGTTTATAAATAATACAGTTTTTTTTTATCGAGAAAATTTACCGAAAACATTTTTTGAACACAATGGTTCCCCCATAAATATGATCAAGATTAACATATATTTTTTTAATCTGCTCTAAAATGTTAACATTTGGCTAAAAAACTGTTTTGTGAAGCCTATTTTGACTAAGTACAGCGCCTTAAAATAGGTGCCTATAATACCTAGGCCGCAATCACATTATGATGAAAATAACGTAACTACCTACTTAGGTACGCATTTTTACCGTTACGATTTTCACTCTATACAAGTAAAAAAAACTATGACAAAATAACTATGCCTTAGACATCTATTTCATATCGACATATCACGCCCTATTATTTCCAAGACGATAAAAAATGACACCCAGTATATATTCAAAATAAATATAACCCAGTAACCTATTGCTCAATAAAATGCCGCAGTTCCGATACATTAATCCATCAACAGCTAAAACACAAATTGGCGTGATAATTTCAGAATCGAATCCTACGCATCCGAGATCAACGCCCTACACATTCATTTCGCAAGTCAATGACATTACAATGCGGGGAACGAACAGAGTAACTACAATTAGAGTGAATTTTACGTAAAATCATATTTAAAAAGACACCTCTGACGCTAACAAATATAGGTGTAAATAAATGTATAATACAAATCATATTCAGTCGCATTCTACTATACCAAGTTCATAAAAAGTTGTAGACATTTCTAGGCCAGAACATCAAACAGAAATCTTAAAAACGGTAACCGAGTTACTAGATCTGTCAAAAATATGGTTAATGTTTCAAAACTGAAACATTATCATCATCAGCAATTATTACACTTCTGAACCTCCCACCAAGCTTGTCAAAGGAGTTGGTGATCTTAGTATTATGTTATAATACAACAAAAACCCTGCCTGCCCTGCCAACTTCCTTGCCACTCGCCACATTTTAAGTCGCAAGCGTTTGCTTCGCCTTTTTATGTACTACGGTAAACGTATACGGTCGATCCCGATACGGTTACAAAACATTAACGGGCCGCAAATAAGAATTGCGAGGGCCGCGTGTTGCCGACCGCTGGTTTATATGTATCAGCATTACACCCGTGCGAAGCAGGGGCGGGTCGCTAGTATTTTTAAAGACAGAGATAGAGTAGAAGGTTTCTGTCAAAACGTAATAACTACTTTTTCATATATCATAAGCATTTGAACAAAGTGCGAAGAAAAAAAAGAAAGCATTTGAACGTTTAAGCATCTCCATTACTTAACATGAAAACGAAGAAGCCGTTTTGTATTTAATTAACTCGGTAATGTAAAGCAATTTATTCTGTAACTGTTGTAATTACAGTTTTTCTTTTGCTTAACAGCTTGGCAAGTCGTGGATGCTTAGTTTTTATGAGAACAGCAATGTATGAGTAAATATAAGTGAAGTTTGCGCGTCAAAAAAAAGAAATGATTGTAGGATTGTTATTTTATTTATAATTCACAAAACCGATGTTCAATCACTTACATTCAAGTCAACTTACATAATAAACAATTTACGATTGACATCTACTCGATTTTTATCGGACTTGGTCTGAACAGTGGTTGTAGACGAAATGTAACTATCAGTACTAGCAAGCCCTAGAGGCTCCCGGCCCTGGTTGGATCGGCCATCTGTCTGACAGCGAACGTTTTACAAATTTTTGGTTACACAAATTTGGGGCCCTTTATAGCGACTACCGTCTCCAGAAAGGCACTGGCAATGTCAGGGAACAACATTGTCTGTCTTTATGACGACTATGAGACGAAACCTTGTTGGACAAATGTATCTACATTGTAAATTCATATCTCTCTGGGCGTTTTATAAGTGGTCCGAAAGTTACACAATAACGGTAACATATTGTACAAGTGGAATGTCAACCATGAGTAATTAACTACTAGTAATGGACAGCTTGTCATGTCTTGATCGTATCTTATTGCGGCATAAACACAATGCAATTATATGATTTATATCATTTTAGTTATAAGTAGTTTAAAATATATTACATTTATTATCATTGAATTTATCTATATATCTTAAGGTACCTATAGACTAGAGGCTTTAATCAGGCTTTACATTAAGCGTGCGCATTTCTCAAGCTTGTCCCCAGCCAGCAACTGCCCTGAGCCGAAGTCCTAATTCTCTCGAAAAGTGCCCTTATGCCACTATTGAATTAGGCCGGAACTCTGCTTGCATTTATGTCCGGTGTAGTAGCAAAAGCCTTCTGGCTAACTACATTATGTCTCTCCCATATAAAAAAAAAACATCGGACGTGTGTTAGATGCGGAAGACGGCAGCGGTAGGTAGCTCACATCATTAGTGTTTGTCAGTTCTTGCGTGAATGTTTGATCAGTAGATTGTTAAACAAGCATATATTCGACTTGGTGTTAACCGAATACCGTAGTCTAATAACGCTTGCAATACGAGAGGAACAATTCACGGAATGCCAACCCTAATCCCCAATGCTTCTATATACACTGAACACTTACTTAACTACGCATACGAACATACAATATACCATTAATATTATCTGGCTGTTAGGGACATCCTCCGTGGCGTAGCGCTTTAATTCTCGCTTTGAGTCTCGGAGGTCGTGGTTTCGATGTCCACACCGGACAAGAAGTCTTTGTATAAATTCTAATATTTCTTTCCGGGTCTGGTTGGTTGAAGGACTACCCTCCGTGCCTCGGAAAGCATCTTCAACCGTTGATCCCAATTGTTATAACATCGTCTATAACAAGCGTATACCAGGGAGCGGGCAGCAGCGTTTCTCTGTATATTACAACATTATACTGCGGTCACCAATCCGCCTGCCAAGCTTGGTGACTACGGCAACACCTTCCCTCGGAGGCCTATGTTCAGCAATGGAAGCTAAAATAAGCGGGCTGATGATAATGTGTGATATTGTAAAAAAACGACCATGTTAATGTTTTCACCTTAAAATGTTCCTCTCTTAAATTATCTATACTAATATAGTTAAGAGGAAATATATTTTATGATTGTTTGCATAGAATAGGCTCTGGATCAATCGGACCGATTTCAACAATTCTTTCACGATTAAAATGCTACGCTAACCAGTAGTAGTAACAAAGACTATATGTATTTCATTATGAAATTCCCACGGGGACGGGAGCTACGCGGGTGAAACCACGCGCGGGAAGCTATACAAAATATATTTTATCTTTTCATCGTTAATCCTAAAAGCTAACTATCTACTATCGTGCTATTTATAGATTATTTTGATAGAGAAATAATAAATTTGGCCGCAAAGTCCCGGATTACAGATATGTCGACCTCTATCATTCGGATAAGTCAGAGAACGCCCACTACTCACCAATGTATTAATACAGTTAAGTACCTTAATGTACCTTTAAGGGTACGGTAGGTACTTAAAATGTGTAACTTTTAATCAATAATAGTATGTAACTATGTATACAAGTGAGATGTGCAGTGGCGGGGGCGCAGAAATCACTTGCGCGGACACTTGAGAGGGCGGAGACATAGTTACTTTCGCATTAACAATATTAGTCAGGACGTAAGTATTTCATAGATGATTACTATTGTATATCTACTATATCTAGTAAGCTGTGCATCATATAGCTTCCCAGATATTTCGTATGACACTGCCTCCGAGACATGAGTGCGGTTACATCGAAGCGTTAGGCTCCGAACCCCTAACCACAATAATCCGGATCCGGATATTAACATATACACCTACTAGCGCACATGCGAATCTAGATTAGGCATAGGAAAGTCATTTCTATGTATCTTTTATAGCAGCTGCGTCCAGGTTTTACTGGCGATCATCTGTTAGCCTATGGATTGCATATTCAATAATAATTTATGCATATTTATTGAGATATATTTATTTTAGGGCAAAATTTCATCCAGATATTCCGTTCGTTCGGTGTGTAATTTTTGAGACTTCAAAAACAAAAATTAAAATACTTTTACTTAACTTAAACTCGAAAAAAGCTATTTTATTGTGTTTTTTTTTTTGGGTTATTTACATTAAGTTTGTAATGGTAACAAATCTTGTAAATTTTGAGTCTTTAAAAACAAAAATAAAAAAATATTTTTACTTTACTAAAACTCGCAAAAAGGAATTTTACTGAGTTTTTTTTTTGGATATCTAACATTAAGCTTGTAATGGTAACAAATCTTTTTCACATATTACAAACTAGCTGTTCCGTGGGGTTTCAACCATGTAGATTCCGATCCCGTGGGAACCTCAACTTAAAATACAGCCTATGACAATAGCAAATAATGTGGCTTACTTGTAAAAGAATTTACAAAGTAATTTTAGTAGATCTAGAGATTACTTCCTCTCTACAACCACACAAACTTTATTTCTTTGTAATATTAGTATGGCTGATCCAAGCGGTTTCACCCGCGTAGACACCTTCCTGTTTGAGCCTCGTCTTAAAATATAGCCATGTTTGTTCTGGATAAAGTAGCTAATTGCAAGAGAATTTTCAAAATCGGATGAGCAGGTCGGCGATTACTCCAAACATTTAAACTCAGAAACTGTACCTCTTCTTATAGTAGTTTACATTTTTGACCTCATCCCCGAAGCTCTTATTCCCGAGAGAACTTCATCGTAGTCTGGTCCTTGGTCCTTCCGATGCCCTCGTAGACCCGAGAGGCCCGCGAACTGTAAAGTACAGCGACAGTTGCACAAAACTCCCCTAATCTAAAAGCCATAATCCCTCAATTTCCCCGTCAGCGACAGCCCTGAGCCGAGGTCCAAGTCCCACAGGGACGCCCTCTTGCGCAGGTTGCTTAGTTTGTATTGTTTAAACCATTTATCTAGGCTGGAGCTCTGCTCGCCTTTATGCCCGGTGAAATAGCAAAAGCCTCGGGGCTAACTAAATACGTCAGACAGAAAAAAAAGGTGGTCCTTGGTGAGTGTATGCAATAGCGTTTATGGTATTAACGTTCGAAACTAAGAAAAAATATTAAAACTACTGTAAATATTTCTACTGAAATAGAAAACAGCACAACAGCTGATATCTTACAGATCGCGAAAGCAATATGTACACGTATTGTAAATATAAAAAGACGTGGTAAAAAGATTTATTGGTCATTAATGTTCGCTCATCGCCCGACGCCACACCAAACGATTAATCAATTTTATATCTTTAATTATTATTATTTCGTTTCAAAGATATGGTGTAATTATAGACGGTATCTCGAAAATTGTAGTAGAATTACAGCAGGTGTAAAATCTTTTTAAGGATCTGTGACGTGACGATTAAGTTGAATGTGTTAATCAAACGAATATAATGTAGCCCATTTTAATTGAAACTTAATTATAAAATAATATTTATTCTAAATCTATACTTCATCATCAGCCCGTAAAACGTCCACAGTTGAACATGGACCCCCCCCCCCCCCTCATAGTCACCACGCTTGCCAGGCAGGTTGGTAATCGCAGTATTATTTTGTACCACGCAAGGAAACGCTGCTGCCCGTTCCTTGATATGCAATTATTATAGATAAAGTTATAACAATCGGGACCAACGGCTTAACTAGTCCCTCAACCAACCAGACCCGGACAGGAAACCTTTCAAAGATAAAATTCAAAGATAGAAAGCTTTGAATTTACACACATAAAAGATGTTTTTGTGTAAATTGTCCGGCGCGGGAATCGTTCCCACGACCTCCGAGATTTAAAGCGAGCCAAATACCGCTACGCCACGGAGGTTGTCGACTTACTTAATCTATATAATAATTATTATGCGCTGTTGGCGCACAACAACTCATATTAAACAGCCTCATGCGTTTGCGCACAATAAATAACTTTACAATCGGAACAATTAGCGAA
Organism: Nycteola revayana; assembly: GCA_947037095.2. NCBI lineage: Eukaryota > Metazoa > Arthropoda > Insecta > Lepidoptera > Nolidae > Nycteola > Nycteola revayana. The sequence goes on from OX344843.2 coordinate 21,667,885, forward strand.
CCGTCGCTCGCTCCACAAGACAATACCTACATAAGAATCATAAATCGAATCATGCAATTTCACGCATATAATGAACCTATGTCTTATCTAAGTATTTTATTTACGTAACTGTTAATTAATAATTTACTAGTGTAAGTAATTACTATTAGTGGTAGTGTATCGACGCAACTTTCACCGGTGCTCTAAATAAACATAGAATACATAGAAGGCTATTATTTATTTTATAGAGATAACGTGCTTATTGATAGTTTGATCGTGACTGTGATGTTTGATCAAAAGTAAATAAATGGATGTTATTTGTACGCTTCTGCTCCTTTAGATTGTATTTGTATAGTGCCTATATGAATGAATTCTAACAGATGGCATATTGAGGTTGAACATACAATTCAGCTTAATATAGTTAGTTAAATTATAATGTTATGGTAAGTGAAAAATAAAACAATAGTTGTTGCGGACCGACCAACCTCTTTTATATATCTAATAATTTTGTACCGGCCTTTTGAATATAGTTTTTGATTCTTCTTGAAATCTAAATTTGATAAGTCTGTCACTGTGACTAGAAAAAAGAGAGATATATTTTTTATGATGATGAAGTTGTGAATTTGCTGAATACAATATCGTGATAGTGTTTTTACGCGTCTTTTACTGGTGAATTCCCTCCTCCTGCTCGTATCCTGTACAATAGTACCTAATGTCAGTAAGTCTTATAATGACTGCAGTTATTTCTTCTGAGTTACTTAAATTATTTTCAAGTATTTAGCCAAGAGTTAATTTATTTAAACACGAATAAATGACTGAGCGTGTATGGTTACCTACCTAAAATAAGGACCCGCTAAAACCTATGGAATCTGGTCAGTATACTTTCTTTTGAAAATACATTAAAATTTTACTAACAATGTTATTTGTTAAAATTAAATAGTTTTAACACCACAATCGTACGATTGACTAAGCCGACAATTTTGTATAGCACTCGGGAAGTAAAAGTTTTAAACTTATTATTATTGGGAGCTTAATCACATACTTCATACACAGCCGGACACTTACACTGCTTATTTAACTTCACTTTAAAGTAATCTGAATGAGATTTTCTCTTTTTGGTAAAATTAATTATATGATGCTTGAGAAGCCAGGTTTGTTTGTATTTGTTGTATTTTGCATTTTAGTATTGATTGAGAGCCGTCATTAGTTCACCTAAATTCGAAAGTTAAAATTACATGGAGCATTTAGGGTACAAACGGTCAAGACAGGGCCGGATTTGGAAGTCCGGAGGCCCCGGGGCACCAAAAGAGAAGAGGCCTCCTGGCTACTAATTCGTTTCCCTCTAGTGTGTAGAAAATTTGAAGCGTGTACCTACTTTTCAGGACGATTTGAATTCTTATATTAAACTGATTGTCTAATTTAAGTGAATCAATATAGATGTATAACCGTTATTACAATATTTAAGGAATATAACATTAATCATGATTCTACAAAGTACTGTATGTAAAGGTACAACACCGAAAAAATGAATAAAAGAAAAATTGTAGAGTTTACTCATCAGGATTTGAAAGATTTTAAATCTCTATTGTGGGGGCCCCTCTGTTGTGGAGGCCCTGGGGCAGTTGCCCTGGATGCCCTCCCTTAAATCCGGCCTTGGGTCAAGATGTTCTACAAACCTATCCCTTGGGAACAGCAAGTAGGTACTTAGGCGTAATACCTTCACCGAATGCTAATCTTCGTAGCTCACGTGGAAACCGTACGTACAGTTCACCGACACTCAGTCGACTACATTATCTTTTAAATCGATGCAGCAAACTGTAACTTGAATGATCATGACATACATGACTTTAAAGTTACCTGGCACATACAGTTCTTTTACAATATGTTTCTAGAATATATTATGTCCTCTCTTTCACAGAAGCAAATCAAGTGCTAATTTCTACTGTCAAAGAAGAAGGCATGTATATTATAATGTTATTTATATTTGAAACACCCTAGGTATATGTATTAATTTAATGGCTTCTGATATAGAAACATGAATAGGTTTACCTACTTACCTCTAGTCGGGGAAACCTCAATGTTAAGACGCGAACGGAAACCACAACGAGGTGCTTTCGATGTGGTCTTATTATGGCACACTCTTACCTGTAACAATATTAAATGTTATTATAATTATTATCTTCAGTTTATTTTATCTTGTCAGGGTAAAGAGCAGCAAAACGCTATTACTGAGCTTTTTACAAAGATAATATAAATAAGAAAAGCTTTTGAACATGTCTTATACTCTAATATTAAAAAGAGTAATCATTAGAGATGGGCCGACTAGCCGCCGACTAGTCGGGAAAGCCGACTATTCGGCATCGTTTGTAGTCGGCGACTAGTCGGCGACTATTCGGCAAAATATGCCGATTATGATCGGCGCATAACAAATGAAATAATTTGTACTTGTTTTATAATTTCTAAACATTACTTATATCTAAAGTAGTTATCTAAAGTTACAGTCTTTACAACATAGGAACGTAGTAATCAGTCAGTAATTAAGCTAACTTAACATCATTAATCAACGAAATATGGCACATACATAACCAAATAACATGGCAATGGTAAGTATAAGTAAATATTCATTAAGTCAGATATTTTGTGATAAAAAAGTCCTTTAATATATAAATAATTATATATTAGGTTGGGGCAAAAGTCTTTTCGCATTATAATATGTATGAACTTGTAATAAAACTCTTTGGCTATACTATTTGTATTTGGCTGGTTTTCATATCATTGAAAGTTTGAATTTTAAAGAACAAAATTCCAATTCAAATTAGGAAAATGTGTGATTTTCATTTGTTTTTCGTACTGTCAAGATCAGTGAATCTAATGAAAAAATTCTATAAATTTTAAAATGTTACTACAAAAAAAGTAGAAATGCAAAGCAAGCCGCGAAAAAAATTTGCGATGTTTATGGACCTAGTGCAGTGTCTGTGAGAGTAGCACAAATTTGGTTTAAGCGATTTCAATCCGGAAATTTTGATGTCAAAGATGCACGTCGCTCTGGTTGCCCGCTTTCGGATAAAATGGATGACGTAGCTGAAGAACTGGGAATTGACCACAAAACAGTTTTGGTGCATTTGAAAAAAACTGGGTACACAAAAAAGCTCGATATTTGGGTACCTCACGAGCTCACTGAAAGAAACCTAATGAACCGTGTACTCATTTGTGATTCTTTATTATCACAGACTGTGGCGAAACCCGGGTTAACTCGCAACAAGGTTGTGTGTGTGGTGGGATTGGAAGGGCATTATTCATTATGAGCTGTTACCACCAGGCAGGACCATCGATTCTTAACTCTACTACGAACAACTGATGAGATTAAAGCAAGAAGTTGAGAGAAAGCGGCCGGAATTAATCAACAGAAGGGGTGTGGTTTTTCATCATGATAACGCTAGACCTCACACATCTTTAGCCACTCAGCAAAAATTAAGAGAGTTTTGCTGGGAGGTGTTAATGCATTCGCCGTATAGTCCTGACCTTGCACCTTCAGATTTCTACCTGTTTCGGTCTCTTCAGAATTCTTTAGGCAGTGTCAGGTTAACATCACGAGAGGACTGCCAAAACCACTTGTCGCGGTATTTTGATCAGCAGTCTCAAAATTTCTATAGCAATGGAATCATGTCCCTACCTACAAGATGGCAAAAAGTTATCGAACAAAATGGTACCTACATACTTTAGTTAAATGTAAATAAACAATATTAAAAAATGTTTTGAATTTTCTTAAAAAATGCGAGGAAACTTTTTCCCCAACCTATTATGTATATTTTAAATCTAAAGTTACAGTCTAGAATCATATTCAAAAACCAATAAGGTGACATAGAACGCCCGAACACCTCCGACAAGTAGGTATTAGAATAATCGGCATTGCCGATTAGTCGGCCGACTAATCGGCATTTTGAAAACCGATTAGTCGGCTAGTCGGTTAGTCGGCAAATACTATAGTCGGCCCATCTCTAGTAATCATTTTTATATTAAATAAATATTGGGCCCAAAAAATAAGAATGTTATTTATCTATTACTAGCTTCCCGCGCGCGGTTTCACCCGCGTAACTCCCGTTCCCGTGGTAATTTCATAATTAAATATAGCCTTTGTCATCCGGGGATAGTAGCTTTCCAACGGTGAAATAATTTTACAAATTTGTATTGAATAGGCTCCGAAACATCGGTTTATTCCGGTTGGATCCCCTGATCTGATCCCCTGCCGATTATTATTATGTTTTAATTCCTGATTGATCCACCGTAAACTTTGTCATTCCGGTCTGATCCCCTTAGTATTTTTGTCAGGCAAGTACAGTCAATAGAAAAACAGTTGTTGATGTAAAAATATTTGTTTTATTTTAAAGTCATCACAGATAATCAGACATATCGACTTTTTGCTTGGACAAACCTTAATAATTATAAAAGATTTTGACCATCTTAATTAACTACATAACAAAAACAGAACTTAAAATTACGACTGAAAAGCATCACAGACAATCAGAAATTTGATCTTTTTATTTCGACAGACCATAAAAAATAAAGTTTTTGACAATTATAATTAAATAACTAAAATAGAACTTAATATGACGATATAAAATCATCACAGACAATCGACATTGGCTCTTTTGATTTGGACAGATAACAAAAACATAACCTGAAGTTTTGGAACTTCAGGTTATGTTAAATAAAATTTAGAGTAAAGCTAAATTAAATTATTTATATATTATAAAGAGTTAAATGAAAGACGTCATGTTTTTCATTTAACTCTTATATTTAATTTTTGACACAAACAAAATAAAAATAATCAAATAAAATAATTGACTAGATTAATCGAATAACTAATAACGTAATTTTCTCCTTTAATTTGGACAACTTTATTATAGTCTAAATTTTTCCAGACAGTGACCGACTGTAATTTTCCCAGTGAGAAGTTGATCAGTTACATGTTGGTACCACTTATCGGTTACAATTTCTTTTGTTAGCCGTCGTTTTGGGTTTGGCAATTCAACACTGTGAATATTGACAATTTGCAAATTTGCGTCGTCTTTTAAAGCTTTCAGAAGCTGATATAAGTTTGGGTTTTTTGGCAGACTGCTATTGAGCTTTTTATGCCAGGATTCCACAGCATTAGTTGTGCGATGGCGTTGATTGTAGGCACACCAAATGTCAACGAAACTTTCATCTTCCAACCATTGTGTAACCATGTAATCGTTAAATATTTGAATTTCTTTAGACTCCGGACTATCTTCCATTACGTAGCACCAGCCGTCTGAGATACATTCTCTCGGTAGCAGTGGTAATAAGGCTGATAGCTCTACATGTTTGCGAAATAGTTTGTTTTTAATTAAATTCAACGTTTTAGCTTTCTTCCATACATTATGAGTGAAATGGAAGTAACACCCTTTTATTTCAACTGAGGGGAAAATAGTTGATATTGCGTTCATTGCTGCTTGCTCGAAGTCTGTTATATATTTCAGTGGCTTCCATTCTGGGACATATTCCTTTAATAACTGGAAGAGTTTTACATAGATTTCTTCATTTTTTCTATTCAGTAATGCATATAATAAAGGTACTATTCGTGTGTGCTCTTCATCACTCCCAAGGTCACCATGGATAGTGTAAAGTTGAACGAATGGTGATGGGCAACAATCAAAAGTTCCATCACTTAGATAAAATTGAATATGTTGTATATTTTTTAAAACATTTTTATCTGCAAAAATTATTATCCGAGTATCAGAGGTCTCCTCATAATGATTGACCAACACAAAATTTTCAAATTGAGAAGGAATTTCTACTTCTTGAACTTTTTTGCACTGTATCTTTGATATACCAGCTTGTTTATTTCTGGCATCATACAAAGCAGTTTTTATTTTTGTAAACGACGGAAGCTTCTTTAATAGGTCTAAGCCGGCGTCGTTGAATTCCGCTTTAAAGCTGTTATAAATATTCGGTATTGGAGAAAAGGAGGATGATAATACTTTTTCGCGGCAATCGTGTAACTTCTTTGCCATTATGTTATCCACTTCATTGGGTTCGCATTGATGATGTTTCTCATTAGTAACGTTATCACTCTAAAACAATGTAAAAAATAATTAACACTTCATTCATGGCCAAATAAATAAAAGACTCCATAAATAACATGAAACTTAATAACCTACCTTAATGTTAAGAGACCCCGAGCAATTCTTTCGCCAGTTGACACATCGCCATAGGCTCCATCCAGTTTTATACTGTTTCTTTTTTGTATACTGGTGACCAGCTCTTAGTAAAACTAGGCCACCTTTTCTTTTTATATATGATAAACTACCAGAGTTTTCAGAGGATGTCGATGGTTGGCTACCATCTTCAGACATTCTGGAACGGCAAATACATCTTTATTCTTATTTAAGCAGTCACAAAACAACAAAATATAAACATTTAGTAGTCTTTATTTTCATAGTCATCATCATCAGCCCTTATAACGTCCACTGTTGAACATGGGCCACCACCCGAGGAAGGGTTTTTGCCATAGTCACCACGCTTGGCAGGTGGATTGGTGACCGCAGTGTTATGTTGGCAGCAGCTTTTCCCCTGTGTATTGACACAGGGGAAAAGCTGCTGCCTGTTCTCTGGTTCGTTTGTTATAGATGATGTTATAACAATCGGGACCAACGGCTTAACGTGCTTTCCGAAGCACGGAGGGTAGTCAGACCCGGAAAGAAATCTTAGAATTTCCACAAAGATTTTTTTGTCCGGTGTGGGAATCGAACCTTTGACCTCCGAGATTTAAAGCGAGCCAATTACGCGCTACGCTACGGAGGTTGTTGGATTTTCATAGTATCACAGATTCTTTAGTTTGGCTAACGTAGTAAAAGCGCAGAGAAAAAGTATTTTATAACATAATTCAAAGGTCCCGGAAAATACTTCCAAACTTACGTACTCTATCTAAATATGCAATAATATACAAGATATACCAAAGATTTTGAATATCAAAAATAAAATTATTTGTAAATAAATACTTACTTCGGAAGAACACTTTTAATTTACTTGCACAGAGCACAATATTAATATGACTGTTACGCACTAATATATTATTAGGTATATTATTTTAATTTGTCAACTTTTTTGTCAACTTTTTTCAGCAGTCCCCGAAAATTATGATTGAGGTGTCATTCGATTCGGAATGGCATCTAGATGATTTTTGAAAAAAATGAAGTTCCGCTTGCAAAAATTGCAAAAGTTATTAACAATTAACTAAAAAAAAGGGGGGTTTAGTTTTTTGCAAATATCTCAAAAACTAATAAAGATTTTTCAAATTTAAAAAAAAGATTCTAAAAAAAGAAAAAAGTCTTGCCTCCCGGAATTGTAGGACCAATATTTCTAATTTTCCCAGAGGGTTGAAAATACGCCCGAAAACGGGTACTCCGGCTTGCGCAAGCCACGCCCCCTTCGGACCTTTAATAAAGCTTTATAATTTTTCATCTTAGTAAATTGTTAATAAAAAAACGAAAATTGACAATTTTTTAATTTTTCCAACGGGAATTTATTTTAAGACCTTTGAGAAATAGCTCCACGAAAGGAAAAAATTCTCAGATTAATAGTTTAACAATTATCGCACTTGCAGTTTTAATGTTCATGCTACAAAAAAATATTAATTAATTAATGGATAACTTATTGAAAAATCGGCCTAAAAAATTGTTGACCACGGATTATTGTTCATTGATCGGTCCTGTAGGCGCCTGAATTTTTTCAATTTTTTATTTTCATATTTAATAAGTTTAAATATTATTTATTCATAAAGGTCCGAAAGGGACGTGGCTTGCGCAAGACTTTCTTCCTCTTTTTGAATCTTTTTTCAAATTTGAAAAATCTTTATTAGTTTTTGAGATATTTGCAAAATACTAAACTCCCCTTTTTTTAGTTAATTGTTAATAACTTTTGCAATTTTTGCAAGCGGAACTTTATTTTTTTCAAAAATCATCTAAATGCCATTCCGAGTCGAATGACACCTCAATCATAATTTTCGGAGACTGCTGAAAAAAGTTAACCAAAAAGGCACTTGTTGACTAGACTATTTCTCAAAGTCAACAAAACTTCACTCGTCACTGTCACTGATTGGCTACTTCGGAATCATTGGCCGAGCGAAATCAATGTACCTAACACAATGCACGCCCATATTTTGTCAGGTAAAATTTTTAAAACATGTTTAAACCGGTTGCAGTTGACTTGGCCAAAACGTTTCCATTGCAATGTGTTTTGTTACTAACTGTACCAAAAATCTGTTAATAGATAACTAGGGTATCCAACCGGAATAAAATATTTAAATTTATTTTTGATACCCTGCACGGTGGATCAGACCGGCATAGTAAATATTATAAAACAAAATGGATCCCCCAGGGTATCAAATACGGGGTATCCAACCGGAATAATTCGAAACATCTGGACCGCCAGTAGTTTTTGAGCCTATTCAATACAAACAAACAAACAATCAAATTTTTCCTCTTTATAATATTAGTATAGATATAGACTAGCGGCCCGTGTGGGCCCGTCCCGGCTCCGCACGGGTGCATATATCTTGCACTCAAGGATAATGTTGCATTTTAATGGTGAAAGAATTATCGAAATCCGTTTAGTACTTTTTGAGTTTATTCGAAACAAACAAACAAAATTTTAATTTTTTTATAGGTTTATTTTTTTATGTAAAAATACGAACATACAAACTTTTCCTCTTTATAGTATTAGTATAGAGATAGATTAACATAAGTTAAATTTAACAGACAAACAGAACATCTTTGTATAATATCAGATTCCTTGTTGGGTATGGTTGGTTGAATGACTACCCTCCATGCTTCGGAAAGCACGCAACCCCGTGCGTCAGTCCTAATTGTTATAACATTATCTATGACATTCGTATACCAGTTAACGGGCAGCGGCGTTTTCCTGTGTACTGTACATGATTCTGCGGTCACCAGCCCGCTTGCCAAACGTTGTGACTTCGGCGACCCCTTAGACGGTCCATGTTCAGCAGTGAACTATATACGAGCTGATGATGAACAGTCCAAAACAAAACGTCGCGTAATTGAGCAAAACACAATTTACAAGTCTGTTAACTCGGCAACAGTAAGAAACACCTTGTATCTTAGGAAATATTCTTGTTCGCCCACCATATGTATTTTTCCCACGTAAAATTATTCAATCTATTTCACAATGACATACAACATAGTATGGAGCTGATCACGTAACAAAAAAGCATCGCATAATTCACACACAAATCAATAAGCGACATATTTATACACTGACTCGACACAATTATACGTTAACGCCTCAATGATTGGGTTCACGGTTTATGATGCCAGCTGATATCACATCAAAAAAAAACCGGCCAAGTGCGAGTCGGACTCGCGCACGAAGGGTTCCGTTTCAGTTACAAGTGCGTACCTATTTTTGATATCAAGAATAAATAAAAAAGCGTATGTTTATGAAATGAAATGTTATTTTATATTCGAGTTGATTGAATGAAAGCTAAATTGCGGTTTACGATTTTTGACGTATTAAAAAAAACTACTTACAAGATCTCGTTCAAACCAATTTTCGGTGGAAGTTTGCATGGTTATGTACATCATATATTTTTTTTAGATTTATCATTCTCTTATTTTAGAAGTTACAGGGGGGGGACACACATTTTACCACTTTGGAAGTGTCTCTCGCGCAAACTATACAGTTTAGAAAAAAATTACATTAGAAACCTCAACATCATTTTTGAAGACCTATTCATAGATATCCCACACGTATGGGTTCGATGAAAAATTTTTTTTTGAGTTTCAGTTCTATGTATGGGGAACCCCAAAATTTATTGTTTTTTTTCTATTTTTGTGTGAAAATCTTAATGCGGTTCACAACATACATCTACTTGCCAAGTTTCAACATTATAGTTCTTATAGTTTCGGAAAAAAGTGGCTGTGACATACGGACGGACAGACAGACAGACAGACATGACGAATCTATAAGGGTTCCGTTTTTTGCCATTTGGCTACGGAACCCTAAAAAGAAATAAAACAACTATTGTTACTAATTCAATAAACAGGACTATAATTAGTTAATATTTATAAAAAAAACCAATCAAGTGCGAGTCGGGCTCGCGCAGGAAGGGTTCCGTATCATATTCAAGTGCCTCATCAAGCAAAAAAGGGCAACAAAAAAGTTTTTTGTATGGCCCCCGTTAAAATTTAATTTAATTTAATTTTAGTATTTGTTGTTATAGCGGCAATAGAAATACATCATCTGTGAAAATTTCACCTGTCTAGCTATCTCGGTTCTTGAAATAAAGCCTGCCCGGCTAGCACAGGCAGCGCGACTCGAGTCTACTCTACGGAGGCCGACCAATCACATTGCAGAAACGCACTGTCACGTGACACTTTCTGCAATGTGATTGGTCGGCCTCCGTAGAGTAGACTCGAGTCGCGCTGCCTATGCTAGCCGGGCTGGTGTCAGACAGACATACAGCGAAGTCTTAGTAATAGGATCCCGTTGTTACCTTTTGAGTACGGAACCCTAAAAAACGGCCTTAACCTATGGCTAAGTGTATTTAACGTGACAAACATTAATGACAAATGATTCCAACAACTTTTAAAACAATTTATTAGCAATAAACCTCGCATAATACTTATTTTTAAATACATAAATTCACGCCCATAATGGGTAGACAAAGACAACTTGCTACAATCTTAACATAACACTTTCGCCTCCGCCCCATTCATTAAGGCGAAAACACATTATTAAAACGCCACGCCACGCCACGTGTCAACACCTGTGCATCAGTGCGCGCGTGGCGTCGTGTCGGGTGTTCATAGTGTGATTCTGGTCTATAGAAAACAATACAATTGATTCGACTCAACACGCCTTGCGTGTCGTCAGGTGGCGTGGCGTTCTAATAATATGTTTCCGCCTTAAACATTTCAAAGAGGACTATACAACGATATGAACTAAACAATGTTTTCTCAAATCTGTGCGTCTTAATATCAAGTAAGACCCGAGTAAATGCCATGAACCAAAACCCGCCCACGGGAACAATTTATTACCGTATCCATAACAATAAAAGTTCAATCTCAATAAATAATACAATGTACCAAATTTTGTGAAAACATATGCATACACGACACTGCCACCATCTAAAACATCGACGAAAATAAAACACCTTCGTAATATTTGTTATTTTAACAACTTTCATTAAATGCGAGTTGTTGGATAAAACTGCTTTGTTGCAAAACAAAAGTGACTTGGCCAGATCTGATGAATACCTACAATCACTGCCGGAGCAACACTGAAGGGCCTCGTAAAAAGTATCTCGTGGTAACCCGTTTAACTGCTAGTTGTTAAGTTAGGCCTTTGAGGGGCGAGGTCCTTTAGGCTGGGGGCCTACTTGCTTATGCGTACCCGGCCCCCGCCAACGGCGGATCGAAGGAGTGTCCGGTGGGTTTTAGTGGTGTAGGGTCCTCACCTCGCGTTATGAGTTTAGCATACCACGCTATGGAGAGAGCGAGTCCCACATATCCCACCGCCAGCGCGCGAATACGCTGCAGCGGCGGTGGGAATGCATAAATGCATTTTACCCCGGACCAAAAAAAAAGAAAAGGTCGTTTAGGCTACGAGACCGTAAACTGTGGCCCAGACCGCATATGCCTTACGCTGCCTCTGCCTGCAATTCAATCTCAATGGCTAGAGCGTCGGACTTGTGATCTTGTTGTCGCCGGTTTGATCCTCACATATTGCACTACCAACGTGAACCCACTCGTAACACAAGCATTTTAGCTTATCGTGCTAAGCTAAAATACTTGTGTAATGAGTGGGCTTAAATAGAATACTAGTAGAACGAAAACTCTGCTAGTTATCTTAAAAAAAAAACGTGACGCGTCTAATTCTAAATTCCTTGCAGTCGAGCACGAATCGTATTTGCGGTGCATCCCAAGACGAATACGAGAACGTCGCGCGTCGCTCCGAAATTTTCTTAGTAGAGTACCTTCTATTTGTATTGCGGACAAGAATTTTAGAAGTTTATTGAAGTCCAAAATGAAATAAAATCGAGTTATATTCTAGGATCGAATGATTCTTTGATTATGTGGCATGGCAGTTGAGATATTATGCCTTTGTTATGCAAACATCAGAGGATTTTCACACAATTGCGATCCGTAGAAATGGTCGTAAAGTTAAGGAATATTAATTATGAGGTTCTCAGGTTTTTATTTCCTTATAGTTGTGTCAGATCTGATTGAAATCAAAGATATATTAGTTTCATTGCATTTCCGTAGGTAGAAATTCCAAGTAAGTTATCGGCAGATGTTTTGCAATAACGAACGGATGGGTTGCGGCAATTATACCCAAAATCGGACATACAGTGCTTAAGATCATATTGCGAACATACATTCTGATATGATCATGGCGTCCGTATATTACACGATAGATTACTTTTGTTACACCTATAAAAAACAAATCTATTTCCATATATGTTAATTGCCACCTGTATGTCGAAGTAGGTAGGTAGGTACTTTATAGCGGTAACTTGTACTATTCATATTTATTAGAAATTCGGAATTAATTACTTTTTCTCCAATATTTTAAATAACGATCTTACGCAGTTTAATTCCAGAATCCCATGGGAAATTGTTGATAATACCACCGATAGGCTTCTTCTAAACAATATACCTACCCAATCCTACCTATTTTTTTTCAAATTGCACAGCTTATTGAAATGTAATATAAAAAAAATAATTACTTATAAAGTTTTACAATCAACTTTATAATGAAACAAATAGATTTCCTCAATACAATCTGTAGGATCGAAGTAAATACAAGATGAAGAGAAAAAAGTATGAGTTTTCCTAGAACTTAGCTATCTCGCATGCACGCAAGCACCCATTATCTGATGGTCTACATTGTTAAACATTATCTATGCTTATTTATTCTGAGAAAAAAGAAAAAAGCAGTAAATCTATTTGTTGCATAGTATACAATAACAGGTTTGAAAATAAGTATAGGTAAAAATCATAATTGATAAATTGTATCAATTGATATACATATTTCTATAATAAAAGTCCTTGTTCTTGGTCTAAATCCTTATTTATGAAGCAAGCAATTGTTTTTCTTGGTATAATAAAACGGTCCATATGCATAGCGAGAAAATCTAATTTAAAAAGACAACATATCTAATGTTAATTCCGCAAAAAAATGTGTCTATATGCTGTAATGCTATTACTGCACCGCCACCCCGGCCGCAAAAATTTTGCTTATGCAGGAAGGAAAAATAAAACGTGTAAAAAGACAATCACCAGCCGAGTTTCGCTCCTCCACGGAGCATCATCAGGGTGATGTTGACTACTCGAGCGCTACTGCGAAAGCTGCATAAATGCGAGGGCGGTGCAAAAAAAGCATTACAGCACATAGACACATTTTTTAGCGGAATTAACACAAGATATTTTGTCTTTTTAAATTAGATTAATATGGATTCCCACAAAGTAACGCATGATTCTATTAATTATATAGCAATAAAAGTTCATGGAATGGGCGAGTTAGTCTACTTACAAATCCGACATTGAAAAGGAGACCAAAATAAAAAGAAGTAAACAATGAGTTTAGAGTCGCGCGTAAAATATAAGGTAATATGTTATGCAAAGGTTTTGTTTTATAATTTACTGGCGGACCCGACAGATTTTGTCCTGCATTATAATATAATAAATATATTATATAGGTATGATTTGTGAATCTAAACCATTCAGGGCGCCACCCAAACGCATACAAAAAAAAAACATTCAAATCGTTCCAGCCTTGTAGGAGGAGTTCAGGAGACATACACACGTGCAGTAGAATTATATATATAAAGATAGACTCGCGTTGCTCCGTCTGATGGTAAGTCTCGATGAAGGCTAAGGCCGACTCCACATTGGGCTTGCGATTAAAACGTTTGAACGACATCAGCGGTGAACATGACATGCCATCTCACCCTATATCCCCGCCGTCATCTATACGCTCGAAAAACGCGCACGCCTAATGTGGGGCCAGCTTTAGCTTACTTATACTTCTACCGGTCAACAAAACCTTCTTTACGTATTGGTACAAACACGTATGTTGATGTATATTCATTTACGTACCCATTACAACTACCTACACTACTACAGTACATAATCTAGACCTCAAAAGGTTGTATGTCGATTATACTTCAGAAGCAATTGGTCATAAGTGCCAGTTTACGATTAAGGCACATACGACTAATGTTCCAGACGTATAATGGCACATCCGACGTTATGCTTCCGAGCTCTAGATATACGAAAAACAATCACGCAACGAACTATTTGGCGTCCGACAATATCGGTGAGGTTTCGTCGAGGCGTGCGACTCCACCGCAAATCTATCCTGTCTGAACGCCCCACCCCCCATTGTCCCCGTATCTCGTTCCAACAGTAGGCTATATACATTCGGTATATATACCACCTACGCTTTTCCACTTGATGAAAACAGAAAAGGGATAGGAAAACCACTTACCGTCTCCCTAACAAAGGCGCGTCGGTATTTTCGGGGACGCTTCTGTCATTACAAATAAATTTAGTAAAAGACAGCTTTTTATAATTATAAGCGAAATATTGAGAATGACGTGTACATACCAAAAACGATATCAAAATTCACTTTATGTATGAGTCACATTAATGACTAGCTTCCCTCGTGCGGTTTCACTCGCGTAACTCCCGTTCCCGTGGGAACTTCATAATAAAATATAGCCTATAGCCTTTCTCGATAAATGAGCTAACTAGAAAAGATTTTTTCAAATCGGTCCAGTTGTTCCTGAGATTAGCGCGTTCAAGAAAACAAAAACTCTTCTACTTTATATATTAGTATAAGATTTATCTTTAACATATAGCTAAGGAGCCCGATAAAGAACGCGTCTCTTTTAAAGACCCCGTTAAATGTCAAACATAATTATAATAAGGTTAACATTAACCAACCTATACTAATATATAAAACTGAAGAGTTTGCCTGTTTGTTTGTTTGAACGCGCTAAACTCAGGAACTAATGGCCGATTTGAAAAAATCATCCAGTGTTAGATTGCCCATTTATAAAGGAAGGCTTTAGGCTATATTTAATTACTAGCGACCCGCCCCGGCTCCGCACGGGTACAATGCTGATGTATTATACATATAAACCTTCCTCTTGAATCCCTCTATCTATTAAAAAAACCGCATCAAAATCCGTTGCGTAGTTTTATTTATTTATTTAAATCTTTAGCACAAAACTGTACATAGGCGGACTTAATGCCAAAGGCATTCTCTCCCAGTCAACCATTGGGTGGTGCAGAGACAAAGTGGTAGGTGCACTGAAGTTGTAAGCACTCGTAATGAAATAAATACCGTCAAGGTACTATTTAATTTTAAATATTAGTATTATATAATCTAATAATAGTTTTAAATATTTAAGAATACATAGGGACATAGGAATATAGGGACAGAGAAAGCGACTTTGTTTTATACTATGTAGTGATGATGTAGAACTACATCATCACTACATAGTATAAAACAAAGACGGGAACGGGATTTACGCGGGATAACCGTAGCTGGTAAAAAAATTGGACCGCACACCCCAATAACAGTAGCAGTTCAGTAGCATCAGACTCTGTCCATTCGACAAATACACGTAGAATGGACGGAGCCTTTGCACACCCCAACAACAGTAGCAGTTTGCTCCGTATCTAACGGCGAACATTCATATTACACCCGTAAGTAACAAACAATAGCTAATAAGGCTGAAAATCAATAGTAGCAAATTGATGTGTTGCCCTTTAAAACATATAGCGAAAATATTTCTTGACATATGAAGTTGCAACTTATTATCAACTGTCACTTACGCGGTATTGCAGTATCACCGACGAAATGATTATAAGACCACCAATAGGTAATTAATTATATTTGTTATTTCGCATATTCAACCATCTCCCTCGGAACAATTACATAAATGGTTATGCGTGGCGACTTTTTATACTTTAGATGAGTATTTTAAAACCACCAATTTTATTATCTGTGATATAGGTATGTATAAAATAATATAATTAAAAAAGAATAATAATGTTACTTTTTTTAATGTTTAATTTATAATAATATATAAGGTAAATTGTAAATTAAAGGATAATGTTTAGTAATTAAGTATTAGTTTGTAGGCCATGATAAAATATGGCTAATGTGTGATACATCAATTTTAATATTAACATCTGTACATACACCACATTTTTGCAAATAAAAATGTATGATTTTTGATTTTTATAATATCTATATTTACGATAATGTTTTCTATTCAATTCCGCCTTTACGTTATCGATAATTTTACACGTGTAATATTCATAAATTTTAAAACCATAACATTAGATAACATTCCTATTGTTAAAGCTATAATTGATTAACCGATGTAAAAAAAAAAAAATTGCCCGTCAAGATAAGTATCAAGTTAGACTGATCACCTCGCCAGTGACCACCCTGAGCCGAGGTCCTAGTCCCACAGGGGACGCCCTCTCGCGCAAGCTGCGTAGTTAGTAGTTTTTGAACCATTTAAGCAGGCTGGCAAAATGCTCGTAAAGGGGTCGGCCAAAAAAAAAAATTGAGTGATCCCACATTGCAGTGCGCATTCCTCGAGCGTGAACGGCTTCGCATGGGTGCAATGCTGATGCTATTATACATATAAACCTTCCTCTTGAATCATTAAATCCGTTGCGTAGTTTTAAAGATCAAGTAACCATAGGGACGGACAGCCAGGAAAGCGATTGTTTTAATCTACATATGTAGTGATTCTATTGTATACAATTGATAAATACAAGTGTATATGCATAACTACATAAGTACCGCATAAATATCGATTAATTGGCCATTGATATAAAGACTTGTATACCTATAACAAGTAGTGTTGCAAACGATTATAGATGACCATGTGTCGTGGGAATCCTTTCAGACAATAATAGTTTCAAGTTATTCAATCAATGGAAAAATAATGTATAACATCGATTTTCTAGATTAGTATTAGTATTAGTAGGTATATAGATATATACCTACTTATATATTAGCTGAAGAGAGTTTGTTTGCTTGAAAGGGTTTATCTCAGGAACTACTGGTCCAATTTGTAAATTTATTTTAATAATTAAATAGCTCGTTTGTCGAGGAAGCCTAAGTGCTATATTTAATTATGATGTTCCTACGGGAAAGGGAGTTACGCGGGTGAAACCGCGCTTGAGAAGCTAGTACGCCATAAATCTATAAAAACCTTCTTGTACAGTAGCCAACATAAGTATACAGAAAGCATTTTCTTCTAGATTTCATTAAAATTTAAAGCCAATCTTACAACGAAAACGGTACTCCTATTCTTCTTTCATTTATAAAGCAGTATCTATGCATCTGCAGTACCTAATGTGCAATTGAAACAATACACTATTTAGGTATAATAAAAACTAAAGATAAAACTTGACCTTCAAGGGTATAAAATATAATGATACAATGAATTTTACGAGTGTAGACAGATTTTATTATTGCGGAATCTTAAAGGGAAAATCTTAAAGCCTGCATAAAGCAAGGTCCTTTGGTCTGGGAATAAAACATACCTCTATGAAGGAAAACATTTAACCTCTGAAGGTAAATTGTCATTATTTTATTTTAAGTATTAGCATATTATTTCTTGATGATTTCTTTTTTCATACAGGTCGTGAATGACTCTAATGTTACGGACTCTCGGTCTATACATGAAGAATATCACGGCACGCAAGAGGACATAAGACTTTATCTTCTATCTCTGATACTTAAAATAGAAGTAAACAGTAGTATTTCGATTTTTTTTTCTTTACCTTAATACCTTCTACCTCTCCTCTACCTTAATAACTACTAATGCAAAGGTGGACGTTTATCTCAAACATATTGGGATAATTAATATACAGGGTTAAACACCAATAACCTTTTAGAGGGTGAAAGTACTGATGATTGTAAACAACTTTTACAATGGGACCAACCCTGAAATCGCGAAAATAAAATCAGCTGTTCCATACATTTTGTCGAGGTAAGTAAACATAAATGTATGTAACAGCTGATTTTTTTTCCGCGATTTCAGGGTTGGTGCCATAGTAAAAGTTGTTCATAATCATGAGTACTTCTATTCCCCAAAAGGTTATTGGTGTTTTAGAAATAACCCTGTATAAGGATTGGCCCAAACTGATCATAGTCTTGAAAATGTTGTAGCCAAGATCTAATCTGAAATCGAAAATCTAAATCCTACAGAAAGAAATGTCTTCTGTTGCAGTGTCACGGCTTATAGGTATTCATGTTTTGTTTAGATATAGTTAATTAACATTGGTCCACAGTGTTTCAAAACAACTCATTAATGTCATGCCGATCAATACTCAGACAGAATAGGCTAATTACTACTCTTTTGAAATTGGTTTTTATTGAATTGCTTTGGTTACGAACGGTTTTACTAAACAAGGAAAACAAGTATTGTTTGAGGTCTGCTAAGCTGACAAATGCAAGGAAAAATTACATGACATATAGAGACGAAAACCGCTCATCTATTCGTCTGACTGCTGTTAAGCAATTCTTAATTTATAAACTAAGTTCTTCTTCATCAGACTGTTAACGTCCACTGCTGAACATGAGCCTCCTCTTTAATATATATTGGCAAGCATGAGTCGTTGAGGGATTTTGCCGTAATCACCACGCTTGGCAGGCGGATTGGTGATCGCAGTAAGATGGAAGTATATTTGAGCTGATAGATGCTGCTGCCGATCCATCAGTTTTTTTTTTTTTTTAATAAAAGATTACTATAAGATTTTTTAAGTCTACTAGTATTCTTGTTTACCCCTCGTGCTAAGCTAAAATGCTTGTGTTACGAGTGGGTTCACGTCGGTAGTGCAATGGGTGGGGTTCGAACCGGCGACCTCGAGATCACAAGTCCGACGCCCTTAGCCATTGGGCTACGGCCGCTTCATTCAGTTGTCTGTCCCTTAGGCTGTGTTCAAACCAAACTGACTGTCAGTCGCCGAAAGTGAGCGAACGTTACGCAGTTTATTGTATTTCCATACATATTTTTCATTTTTCACTTTTTCGTTCACATCTAACCGACGATACGTTATTACGCTATGCGTAGACGCTGACATTCGGCGGCCGATCAATATAGCGTGTCACTACGCTCCGCGGACGCTGATTGGTCGGACGGACGTAAACTATAGCGTATTGTCAGCATACTGTGAACGAAAAATACCGTTTATTTTCACGTTTACACCGGGGCTCTCAGTGAGCCTGCTCACATTCGGCGGCTGACAGTCAGTTTGGTTTGAACACGGCCTTAGTCGCCTCTTACCTAAGGAAGTTATGGGGCGGTATATTCTAGGCCGGAAACCGGGATCCTGCCGTTTTGCCGAAAAGATTTTGCCAAATTTTCATTACCCAAACAAATTTTAGCAACCTTTTTTTATACCAATGTAATATTTGGAATAATTTTAGTACGCACATTTTCATTTGGTCAAATGTTTACTTGGCAGATTGTTACCAAGGATAATGTCATTAAGGTTTTTGGTCTTTAATCAAATGATTTATTACAGCAAACAATATTTAGACAATAAACGTTTAGTCAAATGAATTGCTATGACAAAAAATATAAAGGCAAAAATAAGATTTTTTTGGGAATTGTATAATTAAAAATGCAATTTTATTTTAATATAGGTAATCATTTATTAACGCGAGTACAAAATAGCAAAAGCTAGTACAAAATATTTGTAACTTACAATTTTAAATTTTTTGCAATGGACATTAGCAGATTTATTTCGGAGTATTCAGACTTGTGTTGCAGAACTCGATTAATTCTGTCGTCTTTATCCATATATTTTTTTTTCTTTTTTTGTGGCGGTTCACCTGATAGTATAATCTCAATGTCAGCTAAATTTGAAGAAACTTCATTTATTAATTCTTTAATTAAGCGATACACTCCAGGGTGGTGTTTATCAATGAGAATGTTTATTCTACGATGCCACGCCTCAGCTGAGTTTGAAGTTCTAGGTATTTGTCTTTCGTTTACAACATGGCAACTCCAAAAGCTTGGTGGATACTTCGGTTGCGTGTTCCATGATCCGCTAACATAATTTTCGTCAAACCAATTCGCGATTTGCTTCCAATCAGAATCTTCTATACCTTCTATTAGCTTGTTAAAATATAGAATGATTTCATTTTCTGGCAAATAACTTAAAGCCAGTAAACATTTTACTTGTTTGTTAAATTTGATGTCATTTGCGTATTTCTTTGTAAGCTTATGTGCTTGAATTTGTCTGAAACAAGTCAAATTTATGGACAATAGGTTATTTATGGAACTAGTTACAGTAGGTTATTAATTTAAAAAAAATGGTTAGGTTAGGTTAGGTTAAAACTGTGACCACCTACGCACGAGCCGAGCGAGCGTAGCGAGCGGTGCCGCGGCAGCGGCCGGCGAGTGCCAGAAACGACTAGATTATATAGAAAAAAATATGGAAAAAAGAGATTATTTTTAGGAGGCTATCGAGAGAAATAATATAATTATAATAACATTATTATTACCTGTTTAGAATTTGTCCCAAGTGGAAAAAGCACCCTTGTAATAAAACGTCTTCAAAGTTAGATCTTATGCTTGAAATGGCTGCCTTTTCGAAATCTAATATACAGACTTTTGGCGTCATGTCAATATTATTTTCATTTCCGTATTGCATTATTAATTCGAACATTAAGTCATACGTACGTTTATCCTTGTTGGTACACATACAAAAACAAAGTGGAAATGTTTTATTGTTATCAGATAATACATTGCCATGTATAGTGTATAATTGTTTAAAGATATTTGGTGCCACTTTAAAGGTTCCGTCTAAAATCCAGTATGAACTGTGACTTAAAGTGGTCATTAAACTTAGTGTTGACATTACCAATATTCTTCTATTTTCATCATAAGTTTTATCTTTTATTATGAAATTTACACCCTTGATAGATGTTTGTGATAAATTTAGCTGGAAATGTACATC
Organism: Nycteola revayana; assembly: GCA_947037095.2. NCBI lineage: Eukaryota > Metazoa > Arthropoda > Insecta > Lepidoptera > Nolidae > Nycteola > Nycteola revayana. The sequence goes on from OX344843.2 coordinate 21,688,914, forward strand.
AGTTGGTTCTATTGTTACTTCTTGTTTTTTTCGTAGTCGATACATCCTCTGCTTTAGAGCCGAAGTTGAAGGCAAGTTATCTACAACGTCCAAAGGAGCATTTGCTTTGTTATTTTGTATTATTTTGCATATTTTTGTTCCAGATGAAACCTCACTTTTGATCTTTTCTATAAGGTCACTGGTTATTTTTCTCCCAGGATTTGGTTCATGATTGTGAATTTCATTGCTCTTTAATACCTTATGAATCCCATCTTTTAGTGTAGTTTGTTGGGATGCAGTACATTTAAACAATTTATTTTTCCTGTACTCACAGTACCAATAATAGGTATCATTCACTTTGTTATTATTTTCATATGTAAATCCGTTTCGAAACAACTTTACACAACCTCGTGTAGATTTAAAAATTTCACACTCATCACTACATTCACTCATCGTAAACTTTATTTACGTTATACTTTTAACAACAATTATCTACAAAATAATATATCGTAACAATCTCAATAAACTTCCGCTACAAAACACAGTGATAGTGTTTTGCATGACTTACCCACATCGCGCGACATTTATGATTTACCTACTACCCACTTATTTACACATTGTAATTTAATTTGTATAATCTGTGCAACTAACATATAGATGCAAAATTTTTGTCATTGGCTACGCAATCGACTAAACAGAAATGGTAAGTTTAAAACTGACGACACCAAATATTGGGCTTATTTAATTTTGCGTAAAATATGTTATACCAACTGAAATATTTGACTAGATAAAAAATGGTAAAAGTACTAGTTGGTGAACAAGTTATTGTTCAAACGTTCACTTGCCAAACATAGGTTTTCGTAACAATTATTTGTAAAGAGATTGTTTGGTAAGTAATAATTTGGCAAATGAAGTTATGCGAAAATTTGTTTGGGAAGTGATAATTTGGCAATTTCTTTTCGGTAAAACAAGGGAGACCCCCGGAAACCACACGGTCACAAAGTTCTTGTATTTTGTTTTTTTTTTTAATTAATGTTAAATTTAACAAAAAATACGGTTATGATCACTTTAGTTCCCAACGAAAATGACAAAAATCACCGATGAAGACTCTTTTTAAAAAGTGAATGACGCGCTAAAAAGGCCAACGAAGCCAGACAGTGCCTGTGACGTCACAAAATGGCAGATAGCGTTTTTGATGAATAACTTAAATCATTATTTTTAGGTCAGTTACTTATACATACTTTCCAAAATAAAAATAAAGTTTTTAAAACTGTTTGTTAAAGTGACACCCAGTTTCTGAAAGGATGATCAATGTTAAATAAAGAGCCGACAAAACTCTTGGTAAGTTAATAAGTTTCGGAAAGCATGATCAGTAATTTGATTTGATTATCGTGTTAGTTAATCTACCTACAATAAAAAAAAATCAGAAACTGTATTTGGTTTGACAGCAAAGTTAAGTTAACAGCTTAACTTAATTATTGCTTTGACTTTGAAAAGCGCAGCCAAATTTTAAACCTATTAGTCTAAGATCCGAACCTACATCGACCTTCACCGAGCTGATAATAGAATGAAACATGTTTTATAATAAATTAAGTATATTAGAAAATATATTAAAAATGGGTTGGCTAAAAAAATCCTGGTCAGACTATTTTTAATTATTATTTAAAAAAATATTTTAATGAAATTTTAAAAAGATTAAATTAAATTAACGCAAAATCAGCGCTTGTTTGTTATTATAATTTTGTAATTATCCAATCAAGTGAAAGTAACTGTCATCTACACACCTTTTTGTACCTAGTAACCCAGTAGTTCGTCCAGGTCCAACCTAACAGCTGAACGTTCTATACGTTTAATAATTTTAGTAATAATAAAATTTACTTATTATCTTATCTTTTTTTTATCTTATTTAATTTACTTATTATCTTATTTTTTTTTATTTAATTCAAATCATTAAAAAAAAGTCTGTCCAGGATTACTTTAGCCAACCCATTTTTAATATATTTTCTAATATACTTAATTTATTATAAAACATGTTTCATTCTATTATCAGCTCGGTGAAGGTCGATGTAGGGTCGGATCTTCTACTATTTTTAAAACTTACAAAACTATGACACAATAGTAAATGGAAATGCAGACACAGTCACCGGTTTACCTAACTGTAGTATCTAACTAAAACCGTCCTTTATAATATTAGACATTAATCCCCGTACAAAGGCGATCTTTGAGCATTCGCTTGAAACCTACGAACGGACTGCGCCATAAATATGACATTTGTATTTCAAAGGTAGCGTTTGCATAAAGGGAATATGAAACAAGTACTTAATATCTATACTATATACTATATTTAATATTATAAAGAGGAAAGATTTGAATTTTTGTGTGTGTGAATATGTTTATGTTTGTTATGAATAAACTCAAAAACAACTGTGCCGATTTCAAAAATTCTTTCACCATTGGAAAGCTACAGTTACCCTGAGTGACATAGGCTATATTTAATTATGAAGTTATCACGGGAACGTGAGTTACGCGGGTAAAACCGCGGGGCGCAGCTTGTAAATAATAATTTCATATGACCGATTTCTGACTATATTATGCATATTAGTTTGTGCGAAAATACAGGTGAACTCATTATTCCTTAACTATTAAAACCCGGTGGAACGGTGTCATGTTGACAACCAACAAGATATCAGGCGCATTATTTAGCCACGAGGCTTTGGCTTCTTCACGAGTCACGGGGCATAAAGAGAAGGATTCCAGCCTTATCAGGTAAATGGTTTATAAACTACAAACTAAGCAACCTGCTCAAAAGGGCGTCCCCTGTGGAACTTGGACGTCAACTCAAGGCTGTTGCTATCGAGGAGATTGAGAGATTATGAATTTTAGTTTTTTAGGGAGGAGTTTACCCCACCAGTTGTCTCGCAAGTCACGAATGAAAACATTACCGCTAGACAAACAAGGCAGTCAAAGCAAGTATAAACCAAAGTGTACACAATATTTACCGCATACGGGTATTATGGTATTACGGGCATGTTGTTCATTGTGCGGTGACGGGCCGTTTAGCGTTGGGCGTTAACGGACTGCACTGAATCTAAATGAGATGGACTACTAACATAGTGGTTATGACGCCACAAGATGATAGCAAAAACTTTATGGTCACCGACTATTTCTTATACTGTAACTACTTATTATCGATACTAATATTAAAAAGAGGAGATATCATTTCATCATTAGATAGTAATAAAACAAAGTCTCTGCCCGCTGTCTGTCTGTCCCTATGTATGCTTAGATCTTTAAAACTACGCAACGGATTTTGATGCGGTTTTTTTTAGTAGATAGAGTGATTCACGAGGAAGGTTTATATGTATAATACATCAGCATTACGCCTTTGCGAAGTAGGGGCGGGTCTCTAGTTATTAAATACATCGTAAAACTTAATATGAGAACTTCTGTGAAACTTCTGAGCCGATTAAAAATAAATAAAATGTGATCATTGGATTTTTTTTGGCCTACATATTTATTTCGCCACCAGGCTTTTGCTATTTCATGGAGCATAAAGGCGAGCAGAGCTCCAGCCTAGATAAATAGCTTAAAAACTACAAATTAAGCATCCTGCGCAAGAGGGCGTCCCCTGTGGGACTTGGACCTCGGCTCAGGGTGGTCGCTGGCGATGCCGTATGCAAGAGAAACACTTGAGAGTATGAGTTTACTGGAGAATGTCAGGTGTCATTTTGATGATTTCCATTACCATAGCAATAGAGACCACGACAGGCACAAGTTACTCAAGTGAATGGTAAAGCTAAGTATTGTTCTTGCTTACCACTATCAGTGATTTTAAAGTACCTACTTCTTAGAATGGCCTGTAGTACTTACTACAGTAGGGTTGCCATATGTCGGACATGTCCCGGTTTGGAGCGTCAAGTCCCGGTGTCCCGGCCAACAAGGTAATGGTCCCGGTGGGCGCGCTAACCAAAAAAAATAAGAACCCTGCTTCCTTCGCAATAGGTACTCGCTTTTGTTTGACTTATCGTCGAGGAACCCCCTCGGCTCTGTATGAAGTGATATTGTTTCATCTCCAAACATACCTAACAAACATCCATCCATCCATCCATACTTACAAACTTTCGCGTTTATAATATTAGTAGGACTGTAGGTAAATAGGCAAAATTATTTTCCCTGAAATGCATAACTCGCTGTATTTAGTAGGTATCTACTTAGGCGTAGTTTCCTATTGACGTAACTAAATAACAAATACCTACCTAGATGCACACCAGTAAAATCTTTATTAAAGTATACGTGATGATTTATTATACAGACAGACAAAATTACGCGGAATTTGTAGGTACGTAGATATAATAAAACACAACGTGAATTATACACGGATACCAACATACCTAACTAACTAAATAACTATACCTATATTATGTTATAACATATTTCGTATAACAACTTCCTTAAAGATTTCTTCACGAAAGACAGAACAGGTAGATATCCCTTCTAAGGTCAGGTATCTTGAGAGGGGTTGTGAGGTTGTGACTAGAATAAGAACAGGTTATTATTTACTTTTTTCTCGAAGGGCCCTTCCGGGAACAGCCCTAAATGGTAGGTGCATGCATAACCTCACGTTTTTGATCATATTGTAGGTATCGTGTGTTATAGGCATGTATGGTCTACCTATGTTTTAAACACTTGTAACATAATTATTTTTATAATTGTAATCTTTAAAATATATTTTGCTACCTAGTATTGCTACTCTAAATAGTAAAGCTGTACTACAATTTGTGTTACTGATGAATAATTATTAAATATTTGGGATATAATATTCAAATCAAAAGCATATATTGACTTATTCATGCTTCGCGATACGAATTGTAGCAATATTGTTCACAACAGAAACCAATAATTTTTAATTACCTTTAAAATTTTCGGTGAAAATTCTATGTTCCAACACGCAATTCAATCAAATCCAATACACAAATATAAAACCATTAACAAAGCACAAAATTCAATCCATATAATTTCTATATCGCGTAGTCAAAACAATAACGGAACGACACGACACACCCGCACACTTCGCGCGCCAAACCGCGACTGGCTCGTGGATAGGCTTTTGCCGCGTCAGCCTTGCCGGCAATACCTTCACCAATGAACCATGGCACATCCACGAGTATTTTATGATAATTCCTGTACATTGCTTATTTATTACCAACTATAAAATTAAAACCGTATTCAAAAACGGTAACGTATTTAAAACAAATAATGTAAGCCAATGATTTTAAGACAAAGATTTTAATTACATTGTCGATTGGTTAACAATAATTATATAGGAAGCAGATTTAATGGTCTTAATATATTTTTTTATCTTCGTGACATAATGCTTCCATAGACAATGGTGCATGCTCATTAAAGGCGGACTATCTTAGATTTGAACAATAGCACAATAAAAGGTATAATAATACGAACAAATGGTAAACCCAGATAATCGGTTACAATTTCCCATGCAAAAATCTCTTCAAACGCGGAAATTTGTGTGTGCCACAAACATTTTTAGAAACTATTGTGATTGCTTATTGCTGAAACACATGGGAAATAATAACTGTATGATATTTGTATGAAAGATTTCGCAGTGATACAGTGGATTGGTGTCATTAGCGTAGTGGTAGTGGGGCTAAGTGTTTTGGCGCTGGTTCTATGCAGTGTCCTTGACCCGGTTGTGGCCTTCGGTGGCAGCACGCGCTGCGGACTGAACCTGAATGACAGAATGAATAAAGCATAAGGAGAAAGCCTTTATGAGAATTGGGAACGAAATGCCTAGGACTAGGTATTGTTGTCGAAGGTTGGGTGAACAATAAAAAAAACGTAGGTACCGACGGTCTGGGGGCCGAGTCTGCTATTTTTTTAAGTATTGTGCCACCGTAGTGCCATCATGACATCATTATGCCAAAAACGATAATCTACTAATCTCACTATGGTGTCGGCGCTGGAATGGTAGTCGGTGTTGCTACCGCAGAAAAAGGCCGTCAACAGAAGTTGCAGGTGAGATGTTAATGTTTATTTAGGCGATTTCAAAACTTATAAATGTATCATTTGTAATTATATTCAACTACGCTAATGTCATCGTCATGACGTCATTTGGATTAGTAGATTACCAAATGGGAAAAAAACCGACCATTGAACTGTCATTGACAGTTCATGGACACGCCATTACGATAGTAGACTCGGGGCCCTGAATGTAATAAAGTAAAGTATCTTTTGTTTATTTATATATAAATCTTATTCCGAGAGGTTTATTTTATAAGGACTTGAGACGAGCAAAAATCTATACCTAATGTTTTTGTTTGCCATTTTTGTTGCGTGACATTAGGAAAGTCAAGGACACTGTATACACGGTGTATTTTTATCTTAAGCCCAAGTAGAAATCAGAGTCAGAATTAGATCCCAAGAAGTAGTATCAGAAGATGACACCGTGTCCTTTTCTACAAGGATTAAACTGAAAAAAGCGGGTTTTCGTAGTAGGATAGCTCAACTCTTTCTCTCTTTTAAAAAATCTCAGAAGTCTTGTGGAGAAATAGTTGAAAGGTTGGATTTATATCTAGATGAATATTATATGGATCGAGACTATGCTTTACGGAATGGAAACTATTAGTGAAATGCATAATGCTGCAAAACGCAAATGAGTAATGGAAAAATACCCGTTTTGTAACTAAATGCATTAGAATGTATATGTATAGGGCGCCAATAACAAAAACACGATAAAAGAAATTCTGTCTATCTATGCGTCTGGTTGTTTCGGCTAATCTCAGTAACTGCTGTACCGATTTTGACGGTAACTATTATTAGTTACCGTCAAAATCGGTACAGCATAACATAATTAATTTCCGCTGAATATATATATTATTATGATCTTTTGCTTCTGAATTAGACGGCGGCGTACGTCAACATGCAGTAGGTATATGGTATTGACGAACGCTGTCTCTAATCCAGATTAATTGAATTTACACACAACAGATAGATATACAACAACTATGCGTCACAATAAGCATGAAAAAACAAAAGCAAATAAAGAATTATTAGAAAAAATAAGAACGAATCTTGCCACGACATAATCGCCTGTCGATGTTTATAAAATATTTACTCCCAAAAGTCACAACACACTCGCCATCATCTAAGCCAGCCGTACTCAGCTTTTTATAGAAACCACTTCAAAGACTCAGTCTTGGTGTCTAGGACCGGCCGGCGAAGTAGCAAAAGCTAACTAATATAATGTCCGTCCGCAAAAGGACCGCTAACAAAAAAATATTCGAATTTGGCTTCAGTTTCTTTATAAAGAAACTAGTGCCAAATTGAAATATTTTATTAGGTATATAGGTAGGGTTACTTACTATCCTTCCGGGTTTCCCCCAATTTGTCCTAGTCCAGGGAGCGTCCGGGCCGGACTTCAGTTGTAATCCGGGTTTAAAAATTAAAAGGCTTAGGCCGCCCGCGACTCACACTCTTTTCCCGAGCACCTATGTTTAAAAAAACCTTTGACAATATCCGGGTTCTGGGCTGTAAAATCCTGGATTTGCGTCTTGTCCTGGTTTGCAAATTTTGGAGGTGACAAACCTGGTTATAAAAGTAAGCGAGGTTTAGCTTCCATTTACCTACAAAAGCGACAATGGACAGCTAAGATCATCAATAACTTTTTAAAGAAAACTTTTTAAGTGATTAGGGTTGTGAACATGTTGAAATAAGTCACATAATATAGTATAATTGAAACGACCTCAACTTCAGACGTAAGTATAAACGAAGGATTTACCCACGATTAAGATAAAATCTTTTTTAGTGACACAGTTCTTATGTTAGTGTGTTTTTGGCACAACTGTTTCAGTCTTCATAACCCTACTAATATTATAAACGCGTAAGTTTGTAAGTATGGATAGATGGATAGATGGATGGATAGATGTTTGTTACTCTTTCACGCCAAAACTACTGAACGGAATTGGCTGAAATTTTGCACCGAGATAGATTATACAAAACATCACGCTCCGACCCACTGGAGCAGAGTAACGCGGGTAAACCCGCGGGGCAGAGCTAGTATAAAATAATACTCTAAAAAGGAATTATTTGAATGCTTATTTATTGCATTAAATAGGCTCCGGAATTACCAGACCGATTCTAAAAATTCTTTGACCGTTAAAAAGCTACGTTATCCAGGATTAACATAGGATACCTATATTTAATTACGTAGTTCCCACGGGAACGGCATATACGCGAGTGAAACTGCGGCCAGGAATCTACTAATAAATGTAGATATACACCATCTAAAAATTATAATAAATCCTGTTAATTATTAAGTTAACTACCAGTGAAATTAATTATGTTGTTAAACGGGAAAATTGTGTCTAAATCCATTCGGAAGTTAGATCAAAATCGAAAAATATTCACACATGCCACCAGCTTTAAACCTTTATAAACACTTGCATATTATAGTACTGATACAGATATAGAGGTAGATAAACGTATTCTTATTACTTTATCTAACATCTTACTCAGCCGTAAACAGAATAAAATAAAATAAACAAATCTAACATAAAACAAAAACTGCTTTTCGATTCTCGTGGTCCCCAAGGACTTGTGCACGCGCTTGAAAGTTGGAGCCTTCTATTCAGTACACACTCGATTCTAATTCAGTTGAAAGTTATTTGTTGGCAATAAGAGTAAACTTTCTGCTGAACCAACAAAGCCAGTTGCGAACTGAATGAAACGGAAAGATTGCTAACTAAAATTGAATTAACGCTTAGAGCAGTCAAGTGAATTCCTGAAGGCACATTCATATATGTCCAAATTGACTAAATATTTATTGTAAAAGGTAGATCAACGCGTTATTTCCAGCAATGAGTTGGTCTATTGGCGAAGTATCAACACAAACCGCAACCAGAATTAACCAGATAATAAAATAATGACTAAATCTCTCATATCGTGGCGTCTACCCCATTTATCACAAGCGTTTCCAGGCTACTATACCCGCTTACTATCAGGTGGGGCATACTTATGTTAATTGACTTTATGCCACAAAAAAACGGTCACATCATTATCTAGGAGCTCATTACTTTCAGCAAACAAAACCGTCGAAATTTAGCTGAAAAGTTACATGGCGTTATATGAGCGTTCCGCTCCAGTGTCTCATGTAGCTTAGTAGCTTCCAGTTCGATTAATTAAGCATTCGGCGACGCTTCACCGGATCAGGCTCAAACTATTTGTTTAGCAAGCGAGAAAGTTATGCTCCTCGTATTCATGTTTTCCTGGTACCAACGGCTCAGTTTACAGTTTTATGTTGTAGTTACTATACTTATTATATCAGGAAAAACAGTTTTAGAATTGATTTATTCTTCTTTTTTATCAAGTTATTTACGCCTTTAAACTTAAATGAAAATAATAACGTTGATGTTATGAAATAATGTTTTAATAAGATAGGCAATAGGCATACAAATCATTCTTCTATCATTTATCGGTCTATAAACCAGTTGTTATGTTTATAATATAAATTAGTTGGTTCTGTTATATCAGCAGCCCATTACTTCTATTACAGACGTTGTTTATGCGACGTCTGCCAAAAATTGCTGCCTATATCAGTTTTTGTTTATCGAACGAGATATGTATTCCTGGAATTATGCCTTCCTAGTACTGCTGCAAATGTGTGAATAGTCAGTAATTCATATATCGTATTGATACCTTTATAGACTTATTTTTAGAAACCGTCCGCGTGAATTTCTAAATTAAAACTTTGGATCCCCGTTACATCGGCTTTTTGGAAAATCCTTTCTTAGTTGATGCGTCCTAACTATCAGCGTGCTAAATTTCAGTGCTTTCAGTTGGTTGAGCTGTGTCAGTAACATATAATTATATATACAGATTATTCTATACTAATATATATAAAGCTGAAGAGTTTGATTGTTTGTTTGAATGCTCTAATCTCAAAAACTACTGACCCTATTTAAATAATTATTTCAGTGTCTACTGCTCTTCTCGATATAAACGGGTGAGATAGTCAAGGCTATGGGCTATATTTAATTATGAAGTTCCTACAAGAACGCTAGTTACGCGTTTAAAAACCCGCGCGGTAAGCTGGTTAAAGATATACTTTAAATGCATACAGTGTTAATACTTAGATACGATTGTTATTTAAAATTGCATAACAATCGGAACAGTAGCAATGTACCTTGTATCTTTTATCTTGGTTGCCACCTTTTTAGGGTTCCGTAGCCAAATGGCAAAAAACGGAACCCTTATAGATTCGTCATGTCTGTCTGTCTGTCTGTCTGTCTGTCTGTCTGTCCGTCCGTATGTCACAGCCACTTTTTTCCGAAACTATAAGAACTATAATGGTGAAACTTGGTAAGTAGATGTATTTTGTGAACCGCATTAAGATTTTTACAAAAATAGAAAAAAAACTATAAATTTTGGGGTTCCCCATACATAGAACTGAAACTGAAAAAAAAATTTTTCATCGCACCCATACTTGTGTGGTGTCTATGAATAGGTCTTGAAAAATGATGTTGAGGTTTCTAATGTCATTTTTTTCTAAACTGAATAGTTTGCGCGAGAGACACTTCCAAAGTGGTAAAATGTGTGTCCCCCCCCCTGTAACTTCTAAAATAAGAGAATGATAAAACTAAAAAAAATATATGATGTACATAACCATGCAAACTACCACCGAAAATTGGTTTGAACGAGATCAAGTCAGTAGTTTTTTTTTAATACGTCATAAACCGTAAACCGCAATTTACCTTTCATTCAATCAACTATTAACATCGATCAAAGTTACAACGAACTACAAGAACTTTTATACTATGTTCCTTGTTGTATTCTCGATATCAAAAATAGGTAGGCACTTGCAACTAGTACGGAACCCTTCGTGCGAGAGTCCGACTCGCACTTGGCCGGTTTTTATTGTTTTAAATAATACTTTTTAGAAAAAGTTGCAAAATATATAGTACTCTTGGGAAATGAAGGAAAAAAATAGTACACATTTATTTTTAATCATTATTTATTATTTATCCATGTGTATTTATTATTTGTCTTTGCTTTGGCATTCGAGGGTTTTTTTACCTTTAAAATAATTATAAGAATCTGAGCATGTTTCATATTAAAATAGGTAAATCAACAATCAAAAAAAAATATATGTCGCGGTAAGGGTGCGTTATAAACGGTATGTTATAAAGGGGCGAAATTTGGATTATCAAAAAAATAAAGTACCTACTTTTTGTACTATATTATTTTTGTATAACATATAGTACATTTGACTGAAATATAGTACGATACTATATAATATAGTACGGGTGACAACCCTACTTATATCCTAATCTTACCAACAGAGATGACAGTGAACTAAATTCGAGTAACAACAAACCCATCAAAAACGATAATGTGGAAATAGAAGCCAAGTTTAATATTGAGTAGTACCTACTAGTAAATGTGAGTTTGTCGACTTCGCTGACAAAGGAATAGAGACCTACATGGGTGCCAAGTTTTCCAGATAGCCTCAAAATGTATATCGTAGAGCATACAACATTCTTGAATAAATTTAAAATAGCTTCTTCAACAGACGAATTATTAACACAAAACTTAAACTTAAACTTGACGTGGTCAACTAATTCAATACTAACATATAAAGCTGACTACACCACGTGGCTCCATAACTACACGTTTATAATCTTAGTATAGATATTGAATATATACAATCTAACAGATACTTACCGACAACCTATAAAATAAGTATATTACTTTTCCTTCCTGAGAATAAAAAATAGAACCTAAATTGAAGGAACAAGACACAGTTAAATAAATAAGAGTGCTGCGGTGACAAATTACATTTACTATTACGCACCATACTCTTATTTCATAAAGAAAAACATGTTAAGTAAATACTGCACCGGTGGCTCAGTGGTTACGGTAGTTGCTTCTGAGACCTGGTGTTCTGGGTTCGATTCCCACCCGGGACAATTATTTGTGTGAACCACAAATAGTTGTTCTGAGTCTGGGTGTTCTTTGTGTCCGTGAAATGAATGTTTGTAAAGTCCCCCGCGACACAGGGATTTATTTCCCTAGTGCGGGAGTTGTCTTTTTTAAAAAAAGAAAAAAAAAGTATTACTTTTCCTTTCTGAGAATAAAATAATAAATTGAAGGAAGAAGACACAGTAAAACAAACAAGAGTGCTGCGGTGACAAATTACATTCACTATTACGCACCATACTCTTATTTCATAAAGAAAAACACGTTAAGTAAATGGAAACATATTTTACTTTAGTTTTATTTATTTCAGGGAATTATTGTCTATTTTTTGTAGTTGACAGTACTTATTGTCCCTACTTTTACCGTAATAACCACGCTTGGCAGGTAGATTGTTGCTAGATGCTGCTGCCCATCCATCAGGTGTATGTCCCTAAGTCGCCTCTTACGTCACCCATTGGAAGACATGGGGTGGTCTATTCCAAGCCGGAAACCACACTGTACGGTAGTTATAAACTTCCTCGTATTACATCTATGATATATCATCTATTTAAGGATCGGATATGAAGGGAAATGATTTTATTTTTTTATTGTGGTGGTCATGAGGTGTCTGAATAACTGAAACGTATATTATTGTATTAGATTCATAAAGTACTTATAGTATATTTGGCTATTTACTATAAATCACATTACTACCAACATACACGACTTCAACTGGATCGTCTTACTTTTTCGGTTTCCATGATCATGTTAAAATCTCGAGATACTCAACGCCTTGACAATAACTTAGTAGTCTTGTAATCCATGCATTTTAGTTAATAGTCCGTCCGATGCCCTCGTAGATCCGAAATTCGAGAGGACTGAAAACTTTAAAGTACGACTGTTGTTAAAAAAAAAAACCCAAAAAATATAAGTCATCATTTCTCAATTCCGGCCGCCCTGAGACGATGTCCAAGCCACAGAGGGCGACCTCTTGCGCATGTTTTAGTTTGAGGTTTTTAAACTATTTAATAAGGCTTGAGCCCTGCTTGTCTTTTTCCCAGGTTACACTACCTGGGAAAAAGACAAGCAGGGCTCAAGCCTATGTTCGTTCGAAAAAGTGATAATAGATATTTTAAATTCGTCCTTCATCCAAGTCTAGAGTTAAAGTCATATTTTATGACCTACATGAAAAGTGCAACTAAAACTCTCACACATTTATCGAGGTGCGACTGTCGAATGGATTTGCATTCATGAATATTTTAAACTCATGTTCCCACCTAGTGGAAGTGGTAAACTATATATAATGTAGTATTCTAGCAACTGCCAATTATAGTGTTACAATAATAAATTTAGTGTTTTTGTGAAGCATTAAATTGGACAGCAGACAGCTGATTCCGTAATGCTTTTTGTTTGATTCATTTAATTGGGTACTTCGATGACGTTTACATTGCAGCTTAATATCAACAGTTACTTCGAAATAATTTACTTTATAATGTGTATGAAACATACAACGGGCATTAACTGTGGGGTAAGCGGGCGAGTCCATTTTTAATTACGACATGAGGTCCTTCAAATGTTGCGTGAAATAACATCTAGAATATTCTAGAAGGTTCACCAAGAGTTATCGACTAGTTTTTGACCGAAATTTAGATTGCCTATCTACGCAAGACATATTATAGTGCACGAGTGTGTGTGCTAACACAGATCTATTCCTTTAAGGTTCACTTGCGTGCATCGCAGGCGATCGTTGATGCGCGTACGATTGACGCCCGCGGCTGAAGCAGCAACAAACAGAGTAAGAAATTGTCGTAGAAACTTATCTGGCGCAGACCTCAGAAACAGCACTCACGAAAATTACGTTTTACTCCCGAAATACGATGTGGCCCTTTTCCGTTGAGTCCGTAAGTTTAAATGCCATTGGAAAAATAATATACCTACATAGATCGATTGTACTACCAATAATAAATCATTTGACTGAGTATAAACAACAAACTAATAAATCTCTGTGTATAACAAAAACATCTTTTGGCACTGTATTAATATCAATCACTTTAAGAAAGTTGAGCCATGAAATCGATTAATATCTCACGTGGTCTCAATACATAAAGCAATCAATACACATATTCCTTGGTCAAGTAAATTTATAATTATATGCACAATGCACATTCTAGCTTCCCGCGCAGTTCTACCCGCTTAATTCCAGTTCAAAAGAACTGGATTAAATATCCTTGTGTGTACTCACATCCAGAATCAAAACAGTCAAAATTATCCCTTTTTAGGGTTCCGTAGCCAAAGCCGTAGGCAAAAAACGGAACCCTTATAGATTCGTCATGTCTTTCTGTCTGTCTGTCCGTCCGTATGTCACAGCCACTTATTTCCGAAACTATAAGAACTATAATGTTGAAACTTGGTAAGTAGATGTATTTTGTGAACCGCATTAAGATTTTCACACAAAAATAGAAAAAAAAACAATAAATTTTGGGGTTCCCCATACATAGAACTGAAACTCAAATTTTTTTTTTTTCATCTTTCCCATACGTATATCTATGAATAGGTCTTCAAAAATGATGTTGAGGTTTCTAATGTAATTTTTTTTCTAAACTGAATAGTTTGCGCGAGAGACACTTCACTTGTGCCCCCCCCTGTAACTTCTAAAATAAGAGAATGATAAATCTAAAAAAAATATATGATGTACATTACCTTGCAAACTTCCACCGAAAATTGGTTTGAATGAGATCTTGTAAGTAGTTTTTTTTAATACGTCATAAATCGTAAACTGCAATTTACCTTTCATTCAATCATAAACATACGCTTTTTTATTCTTGATATCAAAAATAGGTACGCACTTGCAACTGATACGGAACCCTTCGTGCGCGAGTCCGACTCGCACTTGACCGGTTTTTTTTTAGTTGTCCGTGGGCATAATTATGCTTTTACGCCGCCGCTGCGCGCCGGTGCAGCGTATTCGCGCGCTGGCGGTGGGATATGTGGGACTCGCCCTCTCCATAGCGTGGTATGCTAACTCATACCACGGGGAGAGTACCCTACACCAGTAAAACCCCCCGGACACTCCTTCGATCCCCCGTTGGCGGGGGCCGGGCACACATAAGCAATCCGGCCCATCAAAACTATCCCTAGATTACACAAACAGTTATCCAGAACGAGATCGAATCAACAAAACGAAGCAAACGCTGTTACTAATAACAATAACCCACCAGTGCGGAGAGGAAATAATCCCCCCACCCCCCTTACAGTAGTAATTAATAACTAATTCCGGTCTCATATGTTGCAAGCTTGCCAACAATGAACTAAAAAACCCGTAATGGTGATCAATTAAGTCACTAGGTTACTATTGTTACTAAACACACATTGTTACATTTGTAATTCCACTTTTTATGCTCCATTGGGCTCTCATAAAAGCCATTGTGCCGTGCAATTAATGGTATCGCTTGTTATAATTATGTCGATAGGTTTTTATAGAAAAACGATCAGATACCTTTCATGTTAATATGGATATGGAAATTGCGGTCTGTATCAGATGTTATTTTCTGCATTCAATGTGTATAGTTCAATACTCATATCATTAAAGGGAAATTTCAGTAGTACCTATTTCATTATTTTATAGTTGCATTACAAAATGGGATACAGGCTATAAATATAATTGCCGGATTGCTCATGCGTACCCGGCTCCCGCCAACGGCGGATCGAAGGAGTGTCCGGGGGGTTTTAGTGGTGTAGGGTCCACTCCTCGTGGTATGAGTTTGGCATACCACGCTATGGAGAGGGCGAGTCCCACATATCCCACCACCATGCCAGCGCGCGAATACGCTGCAGCGGCGGTGGGAATGCGTAAATGCATTTCCCTCAGAACAACAAAAAAAAAAGGCTATAAATATCATACTACAACAAAGGTTCCGGGATCCGGGAGAAGAATGATCCGGCCACTCATAGTTTTACGTAGGGCTGATTTTTTAAGATTATTTTGCAATCTTCGTATGATTAATGGCGTAAATTTTGATTTTGACACAATGTCCATACACAATCAGTCAAAAATTTAACCCTCTGATAATTTTTAGCTAAATATTGCAGAAGCTCTTACGAAAATAGTAATAACAAAAATTAAAATCGTCGTTTTCGTAAGAAATAATGCATTTATTAACTTTGATCATTCTTTTGTGTTCCGGCTTTATATGTGTAAGATCAATGAATCGCTCCGTTTCTGCGTATTTAGTATTTACTTTATGCGTAGGTATATTTTAAATCTCGTAATTTAATAACATTTACAACAATAACGATAATTATTTAATTATAAAAACTGACTTCAAAGAACTATTCTAAAACAAATAAGTAAATATGAATTAAAAAGTAAAAAAAAAAACATAAATAATCAGAATCAAACCAGTTGTGGCTTATACTTAATGCAAATCTAAGACTGAGGTACCTATTTGGTTTTCTCATGGATGCTATTATCAAAACTAGTCAAATTTGATATAATTCCCCCACGGGAAGCTATAAAATAAAAAAAGTAATCATAAAAATTGGTTCACCCCATAAAAAGTTACTAGTCTGAGGTATAAACACATTTAAAAATACAAGTCGAAGTCAGTTGAAAATTAAATCTTTCATTACAAAAATACAGTACTCAAAATACAGGAAACACGAACGATTTTACTACTCATGTAATTTAGTATTCATTGTCCTGCAGCACCTATCATTAAACCAAATAAACAAGTAGGAACAGGCATTTTAAACACAACATTGTTTCCCTTTTATCTGCACTTTCGAACAATTTAGATTCCTA
The DNA here is from genome assembly GCA_947037095.2 of Nycteola revayana. Lineage (NCBI taxonomy): Eukaryota > Metazoa > Arthropoda > Insecta > Lepidoptera > Nolidae > Nycteola > Nycteola revayana. Next base: position 21,705,664 of record OX344843.2, read on the forward strand.
CAATAGTAAATAAAACGGACATAAAAGTGAAAGACGAAACAATCAGAACAGTTTGTACACCGCATTAAATGTGTGTATGTTTCCGCTACACTGTGAATTCATTATACAGATTAGAAACATAAAATCAACTTAACACTCATTTTATTTTCTGTATGTAGTGTAATTATAAATCTTAGTTTTCAGGTTGCTTGGGAGTCAAAAGCAACCTGAATACTAAGATTTAATTTAAGACACAAGTTGTGACTTCCTGAATAAATCTGAGAAAAATCAAATTTCTTTAAGTCGGCTTTAAATAACCGCAATTTTAAACAATTTATTACATGAATAAAATACATAATATACAACTAAAAGTAGCTATATTAAAATAAAACTAACTTAGAAAATACTACTATTCTAAATCTATTCTACTTGGCAAGGTTTCCAGAATGCTGGCAGCATTACCACGTTGAATGGCAATTCTGTCTAAATGTGAAAAGTAAAAACCAGCACTCGGAGAACGTGCCGCACTAATGAGGGCCGCTGTGAGGTATTTATAAATTAATTTGGCACCCGGTCCCAATGTTTCGACACCAAAAGGCAAAAATATATAACCGCTATCATGGGTAGGTACTATATTTGCACCTCTTGAGATTGCTGATCACTGCGGATTCAGACGCCATGCCAGCCCTACACTGAGTCCCGGAAACATGAGACCGCACTTTTGTTCATTGGTTCTACGAGTTTACATAATATGAATACGAGGACTATAGGTAGTCAATTATGAACTTAGTAATTTATGATATCTTGTATATCAGCTACGGCAATATTAGACACAGACGGCAATACTAGACATCACACTTTATAAGAAGCGATAAATAATCTGAAGTAGAATTGGTTCATTTTGGTCAAATTAAGGGTGAGTTGATTGAATTTACGCTACATTTTGTTGTTTGCTTGAGCGCCCTAATCTCAGACACTACTGATCCGATTTGAATATTTTTTTAGTGTTAGATACCCCGTTTATCGAGGGAGGCCATAGGCTTTATTCTTAATAATGAAGATCCTCCGGGAATGGGAGCTACGCGGGTGAAACCACACGACAGTAAAACATAATGCTGCTTATGCTACTTCTGGATGATATGCCTTGCTATTATGCTCCCATTCATAGTATCAAATATGTTTTCCAGTGAGAATACTGCTTTTTCCCTGTATTACGAGAGCCAAGTCCACACTAAATAAATATCCAGAGCTGCAATCGGACACATGCATATTTATGTTTGCAACTAAGTACGTAAACTGCAGATTAAATCTTTTGTTTAATGTCATTTATTATGTTTTAACTTTACTGTTTGTAATCATGGGTACTAACTTAGGTAGATACTAACTAATATAATAAATGTTCAAGTGTATTGTCTGACGTAGATATAGAGAAGCCTGACAGAGTAATTTTATTTTTTATTTTTTTGTGCGGTCCATATATATGGACAGCTGAAATATTTCATTGCGTAATTTTAGTTCTCCCCCTTCCCTTTTAGGTGAAAAGGGTTAGACATTTCCATTGCTGCCGTAGCGGTGGGGTAAGTAGGTCTCCCATCTCCATATATAGAAGACCCTCTGATCAGCATATCATCGTTATGCTGATCAGAGGGTCTTCTTTCTAAAATCCTCCGAATGCCAATAACGGGGGCCCCAGAAACTGCATATTCGGCACTGATTTTTAGATCGTCATGTAAAAATATGCCGATAGACACCTTAACCAGACATAGGTGAGTACCTTTGTGCAACTGTCGCTCTACTTTACAATTCGCGGGCCTCTCAGACTTCGGGTCTACGAGGGTATTGGAGGTGTATATTTCTACTAATTGCTAACCTATCTAAACTAATCACGCCTATAATAATGATTGTATATATAACACAGAACAGTCTCACTGATTATCATAATTGTCTGGTTAAAGTAATTATACGGCATTAGAGGCAATTGTCACATCGTACTGCGAACTAACACATACACATAAATAGGTATTACGCAAACCGACTATTGATACGTAACAGTTAGATAAGTGCTACTTAGAATAATCTATGATATTAGAAATCCACTAAACAACATTCAATGTCGGTATGTATGTAGGTAGTGGAACGTAGCCCCATTCCCTTAGAGATCGACCTTTAGAAGTAGGGACGCACTGGTCCTACGTGTGTATCTAAATCTGCGAAAAACAGGCCCTAAATGAAGGGCCGGATTGCTTATTCGTGCCCGGCCCCCACCAACGGCGGATCGAAGGACTGTCCGCAGGGTTTAGTGGTGTAGGGTCTTCTCGCGGTATGAGTTAGCATACCACGCTATGGAGAGGGCGAGTCCCGCGAGTCCCACATATCCCACCACCAGCGCGCAAATACGCTGCAGCGGCGGTAGGAATGCGTAAATGCATTTCCCCCGGACAAAAGAAAAAAAAGGCCCTAAATGAAGAGCCAAGGTAAGCCTGCGACATCTGGGTCGTGGGCGTCGTCATGGGCTACCGGATGTCATATATTAGCAGTTCCCGGTGCCCCTCGGGAGGAGGGGCCTAAATATACTAGAGCACGGATTAAAATATAACAATATAAAGAGATATTACCTATTAGCATTTTGTGTTTGCAAAATAATAGAACCAGGAGTATAGTTAATGATGAAATTAATGAATCACGGAGACGAGAGCTAACCAAAGGCTTAAAGACTTAATTAATGAATAAACACGGCTTTTAATCGACTATGTTTCAAAATTTACATTAATAAAATTCGACCACCGGCAGGACTCGAACCTGCATCTTAGGAAGCCCCTGATGCCTTAACCAATTAGGCTACGGTGGAACCCTACCAGTCATCGAAATTTATCAATCTCTTAAAACACGTCTCTAAGGGTGACGTTAATCGACTAATTAGGTGTGCCAACATAACATTTTGTTTATATCGCATTTTTTCTATACATGTATTTGTATATAATAATTATTCAGTTTTTTTTTAACAAAGCGCTTTTCGTCTAAAATTTTCTCTTCTCTTCTACATCCCGTTTGTGTCTATTGCTCAACAAAAGTCTGCTTTTTGCAAACCTTGGCAAGGTAGGGTCGTTAGGGTTTATTGCCATAATTATCATTGGGGTTAGATGCTGCTTAGGTTTATTGCCATAATTATCATTGGTGTTAGATGCTGCTTAGGTTTATTGCCATAATTATCATTGGTCACCTTCACCAATCACCAATGGGAACATATGGGGTGGTCTAACAATCTAATTTTAACCTTCACACATATCTAGCACATCATTTGCTAATTACATTACGAAATTCCCCAAACGTTTATCTAACACACAAAACATGCCAAAGTTAACTAGTAACAATTAGCTAACAGTTACGTAGCTGAAATATTGGCCAAATATAATTTACATTTCTAAGTATGTGTCATCAAGTTTGTAGTAGTACTGATAGGTAATTAGATTCAGGGGACATTTAGATTTAGCATCATAAGTTTCGCTTAAAAAATGGCCGCCATAATTGTATGTTTGTTTGCTATATTTTATTATGAAGTTCCCATGGGAACGGGAGTTACGCGGGTGAAACCGCACGCGGGAAGCTAGCACTAATATATAAAGCTGAAGAGTTTGTGTAGAGATTGGTTCGATTTAAAAAACGACGAAGTCTATAAGCTATATTATTTTATTATAAGATTCCCACGGGAAGGGGAGGTACGAGCTACGAATATTTCAAACATATATCTTTGACTGAATTATTACCTATTAAGTAACCAACGGCAAAAAAAACGCGCACGCCCAACGTGGGGTCAGTCTTAGTTTAAAGTCACATAGTAATAGAAAATAAACGGACAGGAGTGTACAGTGTCCACACACTTAATGTTAAAATAACAAAAACTTGTTAACAGTGTGAACAGAATGGCCTAGAAAGCGGAGATTATCGGCAGCAATTTATGCACAGCTTTTTATACGATTAAAAATACATCAATCTTCTGACACTCCACAATGACATGACAGCAAAACTTTTGTCAATTTTGTAAAAAGAAAATTTGCGAGGAAAAAGTCACATTAAAATTGTTCTATTAAACGCATATTATTAAAAAAAAAATCTTTATGTTTGTATTTATGAACGTTAGACTGTCAGTCACGAAAATGTTTATTTCTTTACTACTTACGAAAACACACCCATTGTGTTTATGGTCATTCGTCGTATGTGCTCTTTAAGCCTCGTATTCATGGTAAATATTTGCTTAGCAACAGAATTGAATCAACGCGTTGCAGAGATGCTGTCAATATGTAGCTGGCAACACTGCTTGTTGCAGATTAACAACGGCATGTTGACGAGCAGCAGCCGAGCGAGAACATCAGTTTAGCAACAAATGTTGACATGTGTGAACGTGGTTTTATCAACTATGATTATCAACTATTGCTCAACAAATGTTTACCATGAATACGAGGCTTAAAGAGCACATACGACGAATGTTTCTGACGTATAATGGCTCATTCGACCTAATGCTTCTGAGCTCTAGATTGCCTTGTGCAGGAAGAAGTTGACCTTTCAGAAGTAATCCATACGCGAGTGTATGGATTACTTCTGAAAGGTCAAAATATAACATTTTGTTTTTTTAAGATTACTAGCAGATTTTTTTCATACTAGTTTTCATACGTACCCCTCGTACTAAGTTAAATGCTTGTGTTACGAGTGGGTTCACGTCGATAGTGCAATGGGTGGGGATTGAACCGGCGTCCACATGATCGCATGTCCAACGCCCTAGCCATTAGGCTACGGTCGTTTAATTTTATTTTAGACTTTATTTTAGTTTGTCACTTCACTACAATAATGCGACTACACGAGATGTTTAAATATCAAGACCAGTAAAGAGCCGACACTTTACAAACTAAAAACAATATTCAAAATGGCCGCACTTTCACAACATAATATCATAAGTATTGCGTTTGTTGTGTTTATTGTGTTCATTTCCGTTTTTACGTAATATTTTCTGAACTCGACAATATTTTACGTTTGTCATATATACCTATATATATTTAATTTTAATAGCATTGGACACAACGCCGCAGTTAGCCTGGTTGTGACAAATTATTCTCTTTGTGATACAACGTTTTACTGAATGGAAATCGTTTTAACATTATTGGTCTCATGAAAGCCCGTTCTTAATATCAAGTAGTATAGTTGTTTGCTCAATAAATACAGATTAATTTATGAACATGTAATCATTAATTTATTTGTAAAATAAATAGCGCATTCAGAATTGCTATTATCCATACCAATAATGACCAATGTATAAAGGTAAACAGTTTGTTTGTTCGCTTCAGTGCACCAATCTCAGGAACTGTCGGTTTGATTTGAAAAAATGTTCCTGTGTTAGATAGCTTATTTATTGAGGACTAGCGACCCGCCCCGGCTTCGCACGGATGTAATGCTGATGTATCACTATATAGTATAAAACAAAGTCGCTTTCTCTGTCCCTATATCCCTATGTCCCTATGTATGCTTAAATCTTTAAAACTACGCAACGGATTTCGATACGCTTTTTTTTAATAGATAGAGGGATTCAAGAGGAAGGTTTATATGTATAATACATCAGCATTGTATCCGTGCGAAGCCGGGGCGGGTCGCTAGTCATACATATAAACCTTCCTCGTGAATCACTCTATCTACTAAAATTACTATAAAAAAACCGCATCAAAATCCGTTGCATAGTTTTAAAGATCTAAGCATACCTAGGGACGGACAGACAGCGGGAAGCGACTATGTTTTATACTATGTAGTTAAGCCTATATTTAATTATGTAGTTAATGGGAATGGAAGTTACGCGGGTTAAGCCGCGCGCGGGAAGCTAGTTGTAGTATAATTTTAGAGCATTAAATTAATTCTTTGAAAAGTCTGCATCATTATTCATTATGTTATGCCGGGTCAACACCTTGGTCCTTCGAGTCGGATGCCGTTTCACTAACGTAACTTTATTTAGTTAGTTGACTTTTCTACCAAACTAATTGAATGTCCGTAAAAATCTTAACCTATCACACCATTAAGTAATTATCCACATGCGCCTAAAAGCTATTAAACAAACATTTAACGGCATGAACAATCTCTACCACTTATATTAAATAGCGCGCACGTTCAATTTAGGTTAATTATTCTTAAAGTAAAGCTTTAGTTATCACTTTCATCGCTTACATTACCGTTTCTAATGGTAAATTAATTGATGTCACCTTAATAATAGCAGCGATGGAAAGTTAACATTGAATAAGGTCGTACTTATTGTTGGAGTAAACTTGAAGAATTTCTACACTAGACAACCTATTAAAGCTTCTGAAATGTGCAGAGAATTCACCAATTATATAATATAATTACCACACTGACATAAATCTTTGATTTAACACATATTATTTTATGGAACCTAAAGCAAAAATAAAGCCTCGAACTGACATAAAGATAGATACAGTTGTACCCACCGAATCTATTAATTTATACAAATAGATAAATCACTTTTCAATGGTTTTGTCATTGGCAATGTAAAAATAATATATTTTTACTAAATGCTGACATAGCTCAACGGATAAGCAAGCTGAAGTGGCAATGGGCGGGACACATAGCTCGAAGAACGGCCGATGGAGCAGAAAGGTTCTCGAGTGGAGACCACGAACTGGCAAGCGCAGCGTAGGACGACCACCTGCACGATGGACCGATGACAATAAAGGTTGCAGGGAGTCAGTGGTTGCGGGCCGCTAGCGATCGTTCCCGCTGGAAATCGATGGGGGAGGCCTTCGTTCAGCAGTGGACTACAACAGGCTGATGATAATATAATCTATCCTGTATACATTCATATATAATAACATATACTTACTCTAATTGGGGGACTAATAACAAAATTATCTATGTATTAAAAAATGGTTTACTTACGCTCTTGTATAGCCGGTGTTATTATCCTGAAACAATAAAAGTAATTTTGGCAAGAATTCAATGATAAAAAATTATAATTTGTAATGGCAGTAGGTACAAGATATAGTAATACAATTCAAAAATTCATAATAGTTTTACACATGGTATAGTTTTAATACCTGCATATTTTCATATGTTTAAAAAAAATTTTGGCTTTTAATTTTTTTTGGTTTTGGTTTGGGATTTTAAATTCCCAAATTTTTTAGAAACAATGTTACGCAAAAACTGGTCTGCGGGCCAGATGTCCACTTTTGAACCCCTCCCGCCCCTGTAACGCATCGTAACGTTTTACGAGACCCCCTCCCCCCCAAATTGCGTTAAGTAATACTTGAACGCTCCCTAAGTGCCAGTTTACGATAATGGCACATCCGAGCTTAAGCTTCTCAGCTCTAGAATTATGTAAAATTTTTACAGATGATGTATTTCTATTGCCGCTATAAAAACCAAAACAAAAAAAAATTAAGGGGGGTTCCCATACGACAAACTTTTTTTTGTTGTCCTTCTTGCTCGATAACAATAACGGCAACATGTAGACGCTTCAAAATGGTACGGAATCCTTCGTGCGCGAGTCCGACTCGCACTTGACCAGTTTTTATTTCAATTACACCACAAATGTCACCGCCATTTGATATGGTGAGTTTGTTATTTATAGTTGTACTTGAGAGCTTTCTACAAATAATAAACAAAAATCTTTAGAAAGCATAAAATAATTAATTTGACTATTTGTAGGTCTATCGTGACAATAACAATTTGTAAAGCTAATTTCAAATACACGGAGGTAAGACACCGTAAGATGCGTGATATGTAAAAAGGAACTAATATTAATCAGCTGAATATTTTAAGAAAACAACAATTCAAGATAAAAAAACCATATTTAAGTAGTATTTTTGTTGTCAGACCCAGGGTCATATCGATATTGTGTAGTCCATGATACGTTTTAATCCCGGCAATATAATACATAGGAATCTGCCAATTTTTTTTTATAGAAATACCTAAGCCAGCCAGGGCCTTTGAAGCATAGGCCTCCTTCAAAGGCCCTGGGTGCCAAGGTCTCTAAAGTCCTCTTTAAGTCCTGGCTGGCTTAGGGAGGCCCATGTTCAGCAGTTAACGTAAAAGGGCTGTTAATGATGATGACACCTATGACCACAAGGTTTTTTGCTACTTCACAGTGCATAAAAGCGAGCAGGCCTCCAACGTTATTATATGGTTTAAAACGTAGGCAACTAAGCAACCTGCGCATGAAGGCATCTTCTATCGGGCTTGTTCAGTTGCAGTGTATATAAACTCAAAGGTTAAAAATCATCTATTTAACTTCACAAACTTTCTTTTATTAGTAGGATTATTATATACTTGCTTTAAATCGGCAAATATTAGAATATTCAAGGATATACGTAGAGTAACTTTGATATGATTATGGTAATACTAGTTTAACAAGTTATGGCACAAATTGGGCGGAACATTCACTTAAACTGAGCGGTTAAATAAACTATGCATGTACATATCCCACTCAATAATACATATATTTTTATTAAATCAACTAGCTGTTCATGCGGCATGAACAGCTAGTTACATGCCCGGCGTCGCCCGTTCTGGGCGGTCGTATCGACATTTTCAATATTTCATTATTATAAAAGAAGTAACCATATTGGTAAACTCGTTGACAGGTTATGCGCGTACACACATTTCAACACACGATTCATTTTTATTTTGAGGTATTCCTCGAAGCGCTGCCATTTTGAGGCGCTCCTAATGAGGCGCTCCTTTTTTATTCCTCGGGGCGCTTCTTTTAGTAGCGCCTTCCTATAGTAATTAAAAATATTGAAATTATATACCTGGAAGCCCACCCACGTATAAAATAGGGAAGAGCATGAAGTAAACGTAATAAATTTAATCAATGATTTTTAAAAACTCATTTGTGCATCATCATCATCGATGTTGCTTAACCAAAAGTACGAAATTGGGAGAAAAATATGTTTTTGCTTTCGATAATATAATGTGTATTCAAAGACCAATGGTATTATGTATTTAAAGGGTAAAGTGTATTCAAAGAGTACTAAAAGGAGCGCTTCGAGGAATAAAAAAGGAGCGCCTCATTAGGAGCTCCTCAAAATGGTAGCGCTTCGAGGAATACCTCTTTATTTTATGTAGATATTAATGTCATATCAGTAACGGGAACAGAGAAAAGGCGAATCTGTAGTATTTTTTATTCGTAAATATATGTTATATTTCATGTAGGAAATAAAATGTCTTAAATGCTATACCATATATTCAGTATCTTCTAAAATATTCAGTATTTGATATAACAGAAAGCCGCCTGGGCTGAAGAAACATTACCGTAAATTCTACGCTTAAATTTTTAAGTGAATTTCTCTTAATTACGGATCCAGCCATTAAGGCTTAAATGCTTGGTTCCTATAATTATTTGAGGGAAAATCTTAACATGATACTGGTGCTCAAAAATATGCGAGGATGGAAAATCATATCTCTAAAATATAGTTTTTAATGAATGGTTTAAAAACTAAAACTAAGCAAGATGCGCTTAACCCAGCGCATAGCGTAAAAGATCAGGGTGGAAGGTCATAAATATAACAAAGTAAGGTAGGCAACATTAAAAAAAAAACTAATTTTTCCCCCGAAAATGACCACCGCAAGGCTGTTATTTTTGTCACTGTCACTGACTATGACCGAAATTGGCCATAACAGGCGGACGGACAGACAAACAGACGCATGAGTGATCCTATAAGGGTTTCGTTTTTTCATTTTTGTACGGAACCCTAAAAAGGATAAATATTATAAAGATGAAGCTTTGATTGTTTGTTTGCATAGAATATACTCCGGAACATTAGTTCCGGAGTATTTTCTATGCAACCGAAATAAAAATACAAAAATACTCCAATAAAAATCAGCGTTATAGGAGTAACACAAGCTATATTTAATGACAAAATCCTTACGAGAACGGTAGCTACGCTAAACCGGCCGCTAAATCCAAAGCCGCATCTAAGAGTAATAGAGATAATATATTATGTATTATTATGAGGATTAATTTAAATTGCGTTGGATTTGAGATAAGCTCCTTTACAAATTCAATTTGCGCGAGCGGACACGCTGAGATGAGAAACAATTCAATTAGGAGTCCCGTGTAAAATTATTATCTTTATAATTGTGACTCCATTCACGTTGCTAAGAGCTTTTTATTTATGATAACACATTAAAAATCATCTTAGTAACGTAAATGGTGAATACCAAATCAAGTAACTTTATAATTTATAATCACCCATATTCCATTTTACCTGTAGATTTTACTACAATAAAATAAACATACTACTACCTATGCACACGTCAACAACCTTCTCGTACCATCACAATATGCGAATGAATCACGACTTCACGACAGTACGAATCACGAAAAAGATACTCGTAACACAATCGTGATATCAAAAAAAGACCAAGAAAAGGGAATCGTTGCGGAAACGAAGCAGTGAAGGCAGTGAGAGAATCTATTAAATAAATTGCACTGACGCAATAGAATGCCAAGGCCCTTACAATAAAGTGCTGCTAAAGTTTATTTTCTCAATCACAAGAACAATTTTAGTCTTTTTTTCTTCACGAAAAAACGTGGAAATTGGATTTTGATAACAGCGGCGTACCCAACGGTCACAATAGTGAGGGTAAAACGGAGATATTAGCCGGGCTTTATTTAGAAGTATGTACCAGAGTTGATCAAAGTTTCCAGTGGGAGCAGTTACCTTTATTTTTCAGGGGGGAAACGCAACGCATCGTCGCACCAGCAGAGGAATATCTAGGAATACATATCTATAATACCCACCGAAACCCCTCGGGTTTTTCTGCAAGTCCGCCAGTTAATCACACTATGTACTGCCTACGCACTGTTTTGGAGCCTTCTGGCGGTGCTCGCGACAAAGGACGTGCTCCCCTGGAGCTAGCCCGCTAACCCTACCTGCTACTTCTCAGTATGTATATGATTCCTGATTTAGGTACATTAATTTCAAGGTACATCCCTTAATCTAATGCGGACAAACCTACGCGCTTATCTCAGGAACTACTGGTGCGCTTTGAAAAAATATTTTAGCATTAGATAGTCTATTTATTTCTTATGAAGTTCCCACGGGAACTGGGGCAACGCGGATGAAACCGCGCGCGGAAATATAGTATTTATAGTATGAAGTTATTACTGTACATATACTTTATATCTGCTTTTACAAGTTCGTGTCCGTATAATATACCTACCTGGTTTGTCTGTTGAAGTTAAGACCTAAAGTAATACTGTCTTATTATTCATTCATACAAGGCACACACCGCAGTGAAAAATTGTGAAACTTAACTAGCTCATAACATAAAGTTCACGCAACAGGTTTGTGGAGGAAAAACGCAAAGAAAAATGGGAAGATGACAACCTACTTATATTGTAAGAACACGCTTTATATATTTTAAGAACATTTAGACCAATCACAGGATCTAAACAGGTACAAAATGTATTAATTCGGTATATTTTCTTGTTTTAATATAGTTTTTAGTACATATAATTTCTTAAAAATAAGTTACTAACGAACGCGAAAACCAAAAATAAAAATTACAAGAAATAATTTAGTGTGTAAAAATACGCCAGTAAAAATTAGATTTTTATTGTAATCTGTACTCAATTATAAACAAAATAGGTACCAACTTTTTGTGCGTGCATTTATCTACTTTTCCACGGATCTAATGAACAGAAAAGCCAACGGACATATACATATATTGTTGAGGATTCTTAGAAAGTTCATTTAAAACAATTGAAATTAGTTTTATGATAGTAGACTAAATCGATTGAGTCAATTTTTTTTTGTCAGCTCCTGTCGGCTTTTAGTTTCGTTGCGTGATCCAAGACACTAAGATATAGGTACCATCGGGACGAGCCTGAACAAACGAGTAGCAAGATGTTTTCCCCAAACTCGTTAGTTCCGCGTAGCAAAATTTCTAGTCGCATTTTTTCCCACTCGCTTTTTTTTCTGTTGGCGTATTTCCTCAATCGCACAAGTTCACAAACATTTATTTCTCTAAACGATTTTTTTTCCGAGTGGGGAAAAATGCGACTGGAAATTTTGCTACGCGGAACTAACGTGTTTGGGGAATAGATCTAGCTACTCGAACAAACAGCTTAAAACCTTTTCCGTGTGTTCCATACTGATTCTGTCTTACCTACTAGAAGCGACGGAAGAGTTTTTCTTCAATTTTTTTTATTGATAATTCACTTGCCACTACAATTTTGGTGGCAACATTGGTAACTTTCATACTTAATACTATTATAATTAAGCGCGGCAGGACTATGAAAGGGCTCGCCGCCTACCGCCCTAGGCTCGGCCTCGGGGAGTGGGGGACATGGGCCCTGCTCCCTTCGAGGCTGACCCATGAGGAGTAGGGACGCCTCTACACTCCGGGCGTCCCTATAATTGGGCAAATGGGCCACTGTAAGTGCGGCCCTGGAGATCCCGCTGTACCATATTGGCCGCGGGTGCCGTCGGGGGGCCGGATTGCTCATGCGTACCCGGCTCCCGCCAACGGCGGATCGAAGGAGTGTCCGGGAGGTTTTAGTGGCGTAGGGTCCTCTTCTCGTGGTATGAGTTAAGCATACCACGCTATGGAGAGGGCGAGTCCCACATATCCCACCGCCAGCGCGCGAATACGCTGCAGCGGCGGTGGGAATGCGTCAATGCATTACCCCCGGACAACAAAAAAAAAACTATGAAAGGGAGTAGTACCAATAACATGAAGTATTATAACCTTCAACGAAATACTGACAAGTACTCCTAAAACTTGATGAAACTCAAAATGAAACTTGTGGAATTATTCACAAAATTCTTAATACATTCTTCTAACTTTTTTCATAATAACTTTAGGGCTTTCATAGCATTGTTAAGTTGGAAAAGTTGTCAAAAAGATCTCAAGTAAATTGTTCAACACTTTTAACGATTCCTTCTATGGAGCCTAGAAAAGTTGGAAGATATTTGCGAAGAAGATGAAATTAATTTTCATGAAATACGATGTTTTCAAAGATGGATTAACAAAAAATGCTGTACAAGAAAATAACTGTAATTTCAGAGTCCTGTATTTCATATAGATTCTTCATCGGAACAAATATTACATACACAAAAGAAAACATTCGTGTTTCTGTTTGTAAATTCCGCTTTCGATCGAAATTTACGCTTCGAACGGACTAGCAATATTTTTTATTGGGCAACTAGGAGTTATTTGAACTAATAAGAAATTTCGGATAATAACATAAACTACACAAGCATATTGACCATAATGTTGCTTTGCTCTTTAATTCTGCCGTGTGGTTTCCGGCGTAGAGTAGACCACCTCATATCTTCTCGTCTCGTAAAAGGCGTTTAAGGGTCATACACCTTATGGATGGGCAGCATCTGTCAGCTCAAAGATACTCCCATTTTAACAATCTGCCTGCCAAGCGTGGTCTTTACGGCAATATCCATCAACGAAACTTTTTTTTTTCTTTATTGTCCGGGTGGACATCCATTTACGCTTTTCCAACGATCCATCAACGAACCTGGCTTTCCCAGATCTTTTAAAGAAGAGGCCCATGTTTAGCAGTGGACGTATGCGGGCTGATAGTACATACACACAAACATTCACGCCATAGGGGTAGGCAGATTCCACTTCCTTCCACTTGTTATAGTGTTATAGTTACACTATAATTTCTTTATATTAACATACATACATATGCTCACGCCTGTTTCCCTGCGGGGTAGGCAGAGACAATGGACATCCACTTGCTAGTGTAGCAAGTTCCTACGATCCCTACACACATCTTTGACTTCATTCACTCTCATATAAATAAATAAATAAAATAAATAAATAAAAATCATTTTTATTTACGTAAACCAATTACAGGCACTTGTAAATAGTCAAACATTAATTAGAAAAAATTATTCATTATATTTGTTATTTATTTATATCTATAAAATTAATTATTTTTATATTATCATATATTTATATGTTATTATTATAATTTATTTATTTATATTGTTCTTAGCGACGCAAAATGCTTGTTCTGTCTATATTATGTCAAAACAATTGTCATTATTTGGGTGGACCATGAGCATATAACGACGGACGCGCTTTAATGCTACCACCGGATCCAATGCGCCCCAACTGAGAAGATCCGGCGAAACAAACTCAGTGGGTTACTTTACTACCGGTTTCAACACGGCCCACATGAGACGGTCCGGCGAAACATACTCAAATGGACAAATACGCGGGGTTTTGGTCCAATTAATATCATTTATTTTTAGTAGGCATACACATTTACATACAAGCACGTCGATTTAAGTTTATATTAACATAGATATCATTATTCATTTAATCAATCATAAAATTTCCTTTATCAAAGAGTAGATTCAAATTAATTGCCCAAAATGTATGTTCAATATAAAATGCCGCGTAAAACTCATTAACAAAATGAATAGTCCCTTTGTTGTGGTTCAAGTGACCAATTATTCCGTATTTATAGGACATTTTGTCCCATTAATTTGGACAAACAATTGCGTAATTTGTAATAATTGTCGTTTTAATTCATTTAGGTATATGCAGTATTTAGCTCTTATTCGACGTAACATTATGTAGTTAAGTTAAGGGAAGAGATGAAATAAGTTTAGTTAGAAAGTACGTTAAAATTTACTTCCCATTGTCATAATCATCTCTATGAGAATCACATAAGAATAGAGCAGCACCCTATATAATGAGCCCCGGGCGAAGCTTTTGCCATAGTGACTACGCTTTGCAGGCGGATTGGTGACAGCATTAGTTATTACGTGGTTTGATACTGGGACATGCTACTGCCCGTTCCTTGGTATATACTCTAGTTATAGATGATATTATAACAATCGGGAGCGACGGGTTAACGTGCTTTTCATGGCACGGAGTAAAGTTCCACAATCAATCTAAGTATACTCTATACTAAAATATGAAGCTGAAGAGTTTGTTTCTCAGGAACAATTACTGGTCCGATTGGAAAAAATCTTTCAGTGTTAGATAGCGCATTTATCGAGATAAGCTATATAGTGCAGTCATTGAAGCGATAAATTAGGTCCTAACTCCAATTTTTTTTACTGTGAACCGATTTGCATGAAATTTTAGGAATTAAGCTTAAATAAAAAAATATTGTCAGAAAAAGACCTACATTTTTTATCCTAATACTTTTATACGTACTATCATTCATCATTTTTGAGATATTAAGAAAAGAAGGTGGTTTTTGTAAAAATTCGAAATTACTTTTCTTCTTAAAATAGTGATTAAAAAAAAAAAAAATCTAGTTAATTCTAGACGGAATACGATTAATTTTAATTTTGCTGGAAATGGCACTTATGAAACCCATTGATTTAAAAGAAAGATACCCAGTTTCTATTAGGAACGCGGGTGAAACCGCCGAAAAGCTAGTAATATTATAAACGCGAAAGTTTGTGAATATGTATTTATGGGTGTTTGTTACTCTTTTACGCAAAAACTTCTGAACGGATTTAGCTGTAAGTTTGCACACGAATATTTAATAAGCTGGATTAACATATAGGCTACAAAACCTCACACTCCGACCCACTGGAGCAGAGTAATGTGGGTAAAACCGCGGGTAGCAGTTAGTATAGAAACAAAGTCCGACAGTTCCTTGCCGACTAAGTAACCCATACAACGTATACCCATACCCATATCGAATAATGAAGACTATGAAGTGACAGTGCCTACACAAGGGTTTCCAATGACCTTTGCTTACACTCCAGGACCTTGATAGGGAAGGTCAAGTTACAATGGCGGATCAACGCCGTAAACAACCAGTATCAAAGAGCCACAGGAAAATCGCAACACAACAACAACGTGTAATATGAAAGTGTAGTCATATATCACGATTGCTCATATAGTTTGGGGAAAAAATTGATCAATATTGATGACGGAGTCCATATTTTTCAACTAGCGTATGCCTGCGACTTCGTACGCGTGTTTTAAACATTCTTCATTGGTGCTCCGCTCCTATTGTTTATAGCGTGATAATAGTAGCCAATAACCTTCTTCGATAAATGAGCTATCTAACACTGAAATAATTTTTCAAATCGGACCAGTAGTTCTTAAGATGGGCGCGTTCAAGCAAACATGCTCTTCAGCTTCATAATATTAGTAGGTATTGATGTTAGATGCTTTTTTAACCCCCGACGCAAAAACGACGGGGAGTAATAATTTTGACGTGTCTGAGTGTGTGTGGGTGTCTGTCTGTGGCATCGTAGCTCCCGAACGGATGAACCGATTTTGATTTTGTATTTTTTTTGTATGAAAGGTGAATAAGTCGGGAGTGTTCTTGTTTGATAACAATTGGTCCAAGATGGCCGCCGCTACAAAATGGCGGAATATATATTTTTAACAACTGCCTCAAAATGGATATCGAATGAAAGGTCTTGAATAGTAGAATAATGTGGGTCGGGGGTTTTTGTAAACACAATATTTATCATGGAGCTTTAATCTCGGAGCTCGTGGGTCCGATATCAACGCCCGACAGGAAATCTTTGTGTCAATTTTAAGATTTATTTCCGGATATTATATTACAACCAAATATCACCAAAAATAAATAATTTCTCAGTATGAGCAACGACTAAAAAAGCACGGTGGATAACATCCCGTATAAAATCAGAAAAACACAAGGTCACGTTATACTGGTGGTAATATAATGTCAAGGCAGCAGACGTATCGAATATCTAACGTAATGGGATTAACTCCACCGTGCACAGTTACAACAAGGGGAATGGTGGTGTGAAAAATATAATTGCGTTCCACGTCAAGACTTAACGTGCTTTTCGAGGCAGATGGTAGCCCCTAAACCCGATCCGGAAATAAATTTTACATTTTACACGAAAGATTTCTTTTCCGGCGTAGACTTACTAACTATTTATTAATCTGTGACGCCACGGAGGTTGTGTTTTTGACGGGCAACACAAACATTAATATTTTATAACCAAGCGAACATCTTGCAAAGCAGAGCAATCATAGATTTAAACATATACAGGGTTATTTGTAAAACACCGGTAACCTCTCAGGACTATATAACATCATAAACAACAACTTTTGTTCTACGACTTTTTACAAAACATAATACATTTACCAAAAACAAACCTTCAATATTTCGTTGTCCTATCTAACACATTTCAACTCTGTATTCCCCGCTCCCCTCGCTACTGTCGGTACCTACTATCGCTTTCTTTTGCTTCGCATAGACTTCGTAACATTTAGAGCGTTGAATTTAAATATTTTTATTTTTGTATGTAAATCTGATGAATAAAAATATGATGATTTTTTAAAAGTCATAGAACAAAAGTTGTTGATTATGGTGTTAGTAACGTAGTCCTGAGAGGTTACCGGTGTTTTACAAATAACCCTGTATATACAACATCTTATGACGAAACGACACGAAATATTACGTTATCCCTACTTATATTCGAAAAATAAAAGTAATTTATGTCTATTTGTTACGCTTTACTACTAAACCCTTAAAACTGCTAAGTCCTTTTTAGTTATACTAAATCGATTTTCATTAAATTTGGCACCAAGATAGACTGATACACACACAAAAGCTTTAAGACTGAATAATAGACTCAAGGCTTTTGTGTATTGCATTATTATATTTCCGGTTTAAATAAAGCATTCCTTCCTATGGACGTCGTAGGCGACTAAGAGACATAGGTATACCAGATCAAAGATACTCCCATATTACTGCGATCGCCAATCCGCCTGCCATATATCTTATATCTCAAAGATCTTTTTTTTTTGTTGTGCGGGTTGAAATGCATTTACGCATTCCCACCGCCGCCGCTACAGCGTATTCGCGCTCTGGCGGTAGGATATGTGGGACTCGCCCTACACCACTAAAAGCCCCCGGACACTCCATCGATCCGACGTTGGCGGGGGCCGGGTACGCATAAGCAATCCGGACCCATATCTCAACGACCCTAGCTTACAATTTTTTTTTTTCTGTTTCACTTACGTACATAGCCATGAGGCTTTTGCTTCTTTTGCGTCTTCACCGGGCATAACCTAGCTTACTATGGTGTGTTAAAGAGGAGGCCCATGTTCAGCAGGGGACGTGAACGAGCCGATGACGTGAAAGCAAAAATATAATACCGTCGCTTATACTTCAATATCGCAGTAACAATTGATAATAAGGTGCAATTTCATCTATCAAGAAATATTTTCTTTTTATATGTTGTCAACGACAAACAATCAATTTTCTGCATCTGATTTTAAACCTTATGATAGCTATTGTCACTTACGAACAATTGCAGTATCTCCGACGATATACCTGTTACAGTTTTCGATAATTAAAAATACAATACAATCTTATCATAAAACACTTGAAATCACGAATTATTCTTCAAAGAAGAAATACAATAAATAATAATCATTGAAATCTCGTTAAATTACATTACAATAAATCGAATCGTGTTACATTAAACGACAACCGTTAAATTAACGAGTCGAACTTACTTCACACCTATTTGACATAAAACCGATGTTGAACAATATTTATTGCCAATAAAGTTGTGTTTAATTTATTTTAACAGACATATACACGAATAATAGCTGTCTATTGAACAGATATTTGTGAAATAATATGGCTGTTCCATTCTGAAAGTTGCTACTATTAAACCATTAAACTGACATTGCCCTTATAATTAATGCGTTCGTCACCATGAAAAGAAATTAACTAAATATAATGAAATCTATGTAACCATTTATTGTTATTATCATTCCCATGTCTTCTCATTCGTAAGGGGCGACTAAGGAACATAGAGCTGGGCATTGATGGGCATGCATTTATCAGTTCGAGTCATCTTTAACTTTGACTGTTAGCACCAATCCGCCTGCCAAGCGTGGTGAATTTGACACTATCATTCGACTGCTCTCGCTTTTGCCCAGGAGGCTATTAACGATATTACTATGACTGATAAAAATGTCATCACTATTCGGCATTAACAAGCAAAAAAAAAAAAATATGTCAATTTATAGCGTTAATGTAGCTTCAACAATACAGTAACAATAAAATAGCAAATGCGTTACAATTACCCTACAGTAATGGTGTATGTGTGTACTGAGAGCCCACTTTTATTTTTGCGGATTTTTGCAGTTTAACTAACAATGGTGCTTAGTAAAAGATGTGGAAATATTTGTAAAACGAATATTTGAGTTTGTAAAGACATCATTCAAAAGATATATCGCCTTAAGTGGGTCCCTCAGTTCACACACATAAGCTCCCAAATCTAGATATATAATGAGTTCACCAACAAATTTTGGTTATAGACCTTTAGTAAAACATGAATAAACATCTCCACAACATTAAAAAACCTAATGTGAATAGATAATAAAAAAATAGAAACGTCTTTCTGTGGAAGACGATTTTATGAAAGTCATAGCCTCCAGGTCTATTAAAAGATGGCCCATGTTGGCCATTGGCGTGAGTGGACGTAAAAGGCCTTATGAGAGAGATTTATTTAGATAGATACAGTAATACCCCGGACTTACGCGATAGGTAGGACCACGGGATAGCCGTGTAAGTCGAATTTGCGTAAGTCGGGGTTCAACTGTCCCTATAAATACATATAATGTTTGTGTAATCAGGACCAGAGTCTAAAAAAACAATAGATCAGAAGAAACATGTATTCATATTATTGTTGGTCATACAACCACATCATCATTTGTTATATACTATGCAGGTCTTTGTGTTTAACTGAATATTTTTTCAGAATAGTATACCTACTGTAACCATTCAATAGAATTCCGATGTATTTGAACTGAAATCATTCACGAGCACATATTTTTCTGTAGCGTAATAATATATTTTTAACATTCAAGCTTTTGAAATCAGTACAATACAAAATGTGAAAATAAATTACTGCCGCTCTTTTATCTATATATGAACAAAGGTAAACTATACTGTTAAATATTTCGCCATTCTTTGCCATGGCCTTTGTCGAATATGTTTTTGAAAAAATATGTTATATTCTAGCTTCCCGCGCGCGGTATCACCCACGTAGCTCCAGTTACCGTAAGAACTGCATAATAAAGCTTCCCCCCCCCTCGTCCTCTTGACCACTAGTTTGCAAAGAACCATCCGATGCCCCAGTAGACCCGAAGTCCGAAGGTACGCGAACTGTAAAGTAGAGCGACAGTTGCACAAAACTCCCCTAAAATACTAAAAGTCATAATCCACCAATCTCATCGCCAACGACCACCCGATCCTCTTGCGCAGGTTGCTTAGTTTGTAGTGTTTAAACCATTTATCTAGGCTGGAGCTCTGCTTGCCTTTATGCCCGGTGAAGTAGCAAAAGGCTCGGGGCTAAATACATAAGTCCGTGGGAAAAAATTAAAAAATCTCGCATATCTCCCTCGCAAAAATGGGCTACCTAACACTGGAAGTTTTTTTTTATAATTCTAATAGACAGCTAGTTCCTAAAATGAGCGCGTACAAGCAAACAAACAAACTCTTCAGCTTTATATATTAGTATAGAAATAATAGAAGATGTTTAATTTGTAAACAATTTTGTTTCTAAGTTATTATAAGTAAGAATTTACCACCCGGCAAAATTAACGAAGAAATTCATGTTATAAAGCCCCATGATCCCAAGTTGAAAAGTGAGCGCGACCACGCAGCAGCCCTTTTAATGTGGCACGTTTCCTAAGTGCTTGTATTTACTTTGCTCAGCTGCAGATAAGCATTATCATTCAAACGGGGAAATGCTGCGAGCATTCTGGGAACCTTGCCTTGTATTGATTTAGAATAGTTGTAGGTATTTAATAAGTTGGTTCTAAATTAAAGTTGTATATATGCGTTATATTATTTATAATTGCAAATGTCATTAGTTTGATCCATGATTCGAGATTTATAAATGCCAAAAATCAGGAAACAAGGCAACTCACACTTGGCTGTTACTTTTGTAATTATAAATAATCGCTAAAAGCACCCAGATCATTAATTTTGATATTCTTTGCGCTACAGAAGTTTGTGTTAAGTGAAATTTATTAGACCGTGAGCTCTTAATCTAAATGTTAAGTGATTTTTTATTAAAATGCTGTGTAAAGGTTTGTTTTGATGTGACGCAGTTACTTTCTTCGTTCTAGAAACGTATTGTAATAAAACATGAGCATTTGTTTAGTTACAAATTGAAACAAACAAAACATTTGATGCCGTTTGCTTTCATTTGGATTAGATTTTAAATGAATATGCTCTACTTATCAATAAACTGATTAATCTTTATGTGTATGTGGATACAGCGTTCAGATGGTTAAATAATATCGTCGCTTATCTTTCTAACAGACGTATCTCTATTTTCGTCAAAAATTACGCTTTTTATACAAATATGATTTCTGCTAAGAAATTATATTTGTATAAAAAGCTACTTACATCTACCTGCCAAAATGTGTTTTCTCGGTAACGCTTGAAGATACAGATACGTTTATTAGACCGATCGTTTCGTCTTCAAAATTGTTTTAACTGGTATAACTATTTTTTGACGAAAATACAGATACGTCTGTTAGAAAGATAAGCGACAATATGTACCTACCTAATATGTCTCATGGTTACGAGAAAGCCTATAAAGCAGGTCTTTAGGACGTCAGTAAATGTGCATACGCTCTAAATGTCTGAGACAGAAGCTGGTTAAAGAAAACTTTGAAAGTATTATAAAAAAGGAAGGATCTGGCCGTTCCCTCTTTTTGAGGATGTTACATCCCTACTTAAGTAGGTACTTTAATTTTTCCGTCTGCTGACATAAAGAGCAGGCAGAATATGTATATAAAAATATCTATCATGTCAAAAACCGTACATTCGAAAAATAAGTAAAGACAGAATTCATACTAAAGGATCAGTCCAAACTAAAATAAAAAGATATTAATTCGTTATTAATAATAGTAGGGGAGCCCACAAGGCTAAATTGGGATTTACTCGAGCGTCGTAGAGACCTATTGGGATGCAAAGCTTAGATGATAAGAAGAAAAAAATGTTATATGACGTATACCTTTACATCGGTGGGGGAAGCGGCTATAGATTTTTAAATATGTAAAAAAAAACTGTTGCATGGACATCCTCGAGCGCGTCAGATATTGATAGCATCAATGCCCTACGTATTTTTAATAATGTACGTATGTTAATCTGATCGTTTGCATGATGCGGGTGGTTGTATTTAAGGGTTGAAAATGAAAAAAAAAAATTAATCGAGCGCGTCAGATTTTCTAAGGAAGTGTTAAGTGCACCAAAAAAAAGCTCTCATTCACTAGTCTGACGATTTCCATGGGACGCAAACTCGCGGCCATTTTCATAATGTGCAAAAAAAAATTCGCCATTTTGAAATACTCCCGCAACTTCCCGCTAATTCCATTCCATTCCTGGGCGCTTAAAATTGTACTTATGACATTTTTGAGCTCAAAATATAATTTATGTGATATTTGAGCTAATATATTCCAATATTCCAAAATATTTACACATTTTTTTAATGTTTCTACCATAAATTTAATTGTTTTTTGTAAGGTACTTTCACCACAAAATACATTTCAAATTAATGTCACTCATATTAAATATTTATAAACTTTAATTCACACAAATAATATAAAAATAGCAAAAAAAGCCAAAACGTTGGAAGCACGTTGTAAACAGTATGCCACGAACGAGTCTTTATGATCAGCTGTGATGGCGTCATGGCAACAGAAACCAGAGTGGGGACGGAGTGAGAGACTAATAGATAGAGAAAGAGTGAGAGAGGAATAGAAACTCGGAGAAGGAAATGTAGGCATCACGCAGCTGCACGCATTTAACTTTATCGACGAATTTTTGTTATTTCGGCTTGCGGAAATCGTCAGATTATATATTTTTCATTATTCTTGAATTATTTCGTTCAAAATAAAAAAAAATTTAGCTACGCTCGAGAATGTCGAGATGACGTTTTTTTTTTACAACTTTGTTGCCCTCCCCTTTTTTTACGTCACTCTCAAATTGTCAGATTAGTGGAATATACACTTTTTAGGATGTAATTAACTCACCCTACCTTAATCTGACGCGCTCGAGAATTTCTGATGGTCAATTTTTTTTTACTAATCTGATCCTGTATCCTTCACGGGCGGCCTTATATATGGGCCTCATGTTTTGTGGAGGTACTTAACCGGGTACAAGGTATCCCCCTGTATATTAATCTGCCGCGCTTTAGTAAATCCCGAAATCCCCGCTTGGGCTCCCCTACTATAAAACAATATATAAGAATACATAAAGAATACAATCAGAGAGACAAAACGAAATCGTTATAATCATCAAAACAAGCGTAATGACTTCACTTTTGCTAACGTCATCATACATTTATATTACAGAGCATCATCTTTATTCCGGTCCTCTGGAGGCTGGCGTGTGACGATAAATAAATAAGCAATTATAAAACTGACAACAACGTAGACAGCTTTGCTGACATACGTGACTATGAAATATTTTATTTGTACACGTTATCCCTGTCAGACCACCCTACTTGCACTTAAAAGATTTTCCTTCAGAAATTGCTAAATAAGTCGGCGGATTGCCATATACAGGGTGTCCCAAAAGGTTAAGTAGCTGGGAAAGGGGGTGACAGGGGTGGACACAATGGTCAATAGAAAAATAAAAAAAAAATCCGCTCTGGGTATTTAAAAAAAAAGGCATTTTTTTAAAAACTTAAAATTTTACACCTTGTTATTTTTGATGTTGATGTTGATGACCTTGTTGTTATTAAAGATTACATAACAGCATTTTTTTTAAATACAGCCATATTTGTAGGTACAGTTAGCACAAGGTGTAAAATTTTTAGTCTTTTAAAAAATGCCATTTATTTTTTTAAACACCCAGAGGGATTTTATTATATTTTTCTGGTGACCCTTGTGACCATCCCTATCACCCCCCTTCCCAGCTACGTAATCTTTTGGGACACCCTGTATATAAAAAAAAAAGATTTTCCTTTACACATTCAAACAACGATATTATTATGCAAATAGTACCATACATAAACCCTACACCGGACAGAAAATCTTTGTGTAAATTCTAAGATTTCTTTCGCGGTCTGGCTGGTTGAGGGACTACCCTCCGTGCCTTGGAAGGCACGTTAAGCCGGTTGTCCCGATTGGTATAACATCACATATAATAATCGTACATCAAGGAACGGGCAGGAGCTTCCTTGTGCGGTAAAACATATTACTGCGACCACCAACCTGCCTGCCAAGCGTGATCGCAAATACCCTCCCACGGTAGGAGGCCCATGTGCCATTCCGCATGCGTAGCTTCGAACGTCCACCAACTAGATAAACGGATAACCTGGTTAACGCCGCGGGATGCAGGCCGCTTTTAACCGTTATAACTGGAGAACTATGGAGGAAGGCCTATGTCCAGCAGTTAACGGCCTACGACTGAAATGATGATGATGATAAACCCAATAAAACTTATCTCATAAATCTTCGGATATTCATCAGAGTTTTTATATTAAGAAGAAAGAAAATACATTTATTCAGCACAACACACAATATATTACACAGCAAACATATAGTTAATGTACAAAACAATAAGACGCCTTGCATGTTCTGCCGGAAAAGTCGCCACCTCAGCATAGGCTAGGCGATACCTTTCTTTTTTTTTATTGTTTGGGGGGAAATGCATTTACGCATTCCCACCGCCGCTGCAGCGTATTCGCGCGCTGGCGGTGGGATATGTGGGACTCGCCCTCTCCGCATGGCGGCCAATATGGTAGGTACCGCGGGATCTCCGGGGCCACACTTACAGTGGCCCATTTAGGCTTGGCGATACCTAGCGCTGGTTTTCAGTTGGCAACTCTAGTAGTGACCCACGGACGAGGGATGTTGTACTTAAACAGTATAGGTACCACTTATGCATATTACAGATCCCTTAAAACAAATATGTAGTTAAAAAAGTCATGGTTCCAACCGTAGCATTAACCGGAACTACGGTTAATTATTCACTTTATTTCTCACTATAAATAGTCGGAACTTGTTCAAATACTGTTTATTTCTTCCCAACACCTTTAGAACAAGACAAAAAACTGGAATGTGGTAAAACCATGACTAATGTTTGTTGATTAGTAATCAAGTGGCAAGATTCTTCCGATCACGCTTGAACAATTATCCAGTCAAGGGCATTGAAAGCAGCCGTTTATTACAAACTATTAAGTAAGATATTCGGGAAATAAATATATTGTTATCGTGTAAATTTGTTATTACGAGAACAAATGCTGCAGATACACAAATACATAAAACCCTATACAGGCAGATACAAAGGTATGCAAAATAACACACACATATATAAAGAAATTTACATACAGGAAACACATATAGGAAAAATTTTATTGTTTGTTTGCATTGAATAGTCTTTGGAACTACTGGGCCGATTTCAACATTTCTTTCTATATTTAAATATATAGTTTCCACGGGAACGGGAGCTACGCGGGTGAAGCTGAGCACGAGTAGATACATATAACATAAAATTACCTCCTTTTTCCAATTTGTTAGAAAGGAGTATAGGTACTTCCACTAGGTATATTTATATCGTATACCTAGTGGAAGATAAGTATCGGAGTTATTAAAGACCCCGTCGTTTCATAAACTTAATAACTGCTTTGAAAGGATTTCGAAGTCGGTTTGAAACGCGGAGTTTATTTCTTGTGAAACAAGCGCCCATAGGCTACGGTAACTCATTTAAATCCACTCCACTTAGAAATTAAGACGCTTTTAAGAGCTTCAGAGCAACAGACTAATACTTCTAAAATACAGAGGGTTTACGAAATTAAAAGCCCTACCATGGTATTACCAAATATTATTGCGGAAACCTCGTGAAACTCGGTAACCTTTTTAGGGTTCCGTAGCCAAATGGCAAAAAACGGAACCCTTATAGATTCGTCATGTCTGTCTGTCTGTCTGTCTGTCCGTCCGTATGTCACAGCCACTTTTTTTCCGAAACTATAAGAACTATAATGTTGAAACTTGGCAAGTAGATGTATGTTGTGAACCGCATTAAGATTTTCACACAAAAATAGAAAAAAAACAAAAAGAATTGGGGTGCTCCATACTTATAACTGAAACTCAACAATTTTTTTTCATCAAACCCTTACGTGTGGGGTGTCTATGGATAGGTCTTCAAAAATGATATTGAGGTTTCGAATGTCATTTTTTTCTAAACTGAATAGTTTGCGCGAGAGACACTTCCAAAGTGGTAAAATGTGTGTCCCCCCCCCTGTAATTTCTAAAATAAGAGAATGATAAAACTAAAAAAAATATATGATGTACATAACCATGCAAACTTCCACCGAAAATTGGTTTGAACGAGATCAAGCAAGTAGTTTTTTTTTAATACGTCATAAACCGTAAACCGCAATTTACCTTTCATTCATTCAACTATTATTAACATCGATCAAAGTTACAACGAACTACAAGAACTTTTATACTATGTTACTTGTTGTATTCTTGATATCAAAAATAGTTAGGCACTTGCAACTAGTACGGAACCCTTCGTGCGAAAGTCCGACTCGCACTTGGCCGGTTTTTATATTAAACTCGTAGACCAAAATTACGTAATAACATAAACACACACATAGCCGAGTAACTTGAACAATAACAAAAGATTTATACATAAATTGATTACCTTCATTTTATTATAACTCAGCTGTAAATTGGGAATATAAAAATCATAATATTAGTCATCTTTTAAAAAGTCTTCATTAAATGCACGTAATGCTTTTAGTAACAAACAACATTAAATTGAGTAAAGAACAAATCAGATGTTTTAATGGTGCGTACATACTGGTGAAACGCAACATGAAATGTATCAAGTTACTTGGACCTCAGCTCAGGGCGGTCGCTGGCGGGAAGATTGAGGAATTATGATTTTTAGGTTTTGTGTAACTGTCGCTCTACGTTCACGTGCCTCTCTAACTTCGGGTCTACGAGGGCATCAGAAGCTTCCGACCCTAAAGGGGTTCACGGAAGGTTCGTAGTGCTTGCAGCAAACCTGCACTGAAAGGTTTCATGTTACGTTTCATAGTTTGTACACCATAATAGGCGAATGATTACCAAATTATTATCTCAGAAGTTATGTTACGTTAGTTTTCTGAGAAATAATCTAAGCATATTGTTGGAGATAATCAGAAACAGATAAGATACAAATGTAACATTGGTCAATGTCTGAGCTGAGTAATCAGAGCATGTGAAAGACAATGCAGCTCGTTTGACAATATAGCTACCTAATAATCTAACCCTATTATCAAAGGTTTTTTATTGCCTGCTTGAATATGTATTCAACTGGTGCACAAAAATGTGCAGTTACTGAAAATGTTGTCATCATCAGCCCGTATAACATCGACTGCTGAACATGGGCGTCCTCCAGACTTAGGGTTTTTCCATAGTCAGGCTCCACGCTCCCCAGGCGGGTTTGTGTACGCAATATTATGGTGTAACACACAGGGAAATGCTGCTGCCCGTTCTCTGTTATGAGCTAGTTATAAAAGATGTTATAACATTAGGAATAAACGACTAAACGTGCTTTCTGAGGCACGGAAGGCAGTCCCTGATGGTTCAGGGACTGCCTTTCGTGCCTCAGAAAGCACCAGACCCGGAAAGAAATCTAAAAAACTGGCAAAATAGACAAAACTGGCTTGGATCTAGACTTCGGGATGGGGCTGGTTCGGGAGAGAGCGAAGTGATGAATTAGATGTCCCAGAATGTCGTGAAACAGTTTGGGCCCATCCTGGGAACGGACTTAAATGGAACTTTCGAGGCATTTGCACGAAAATTCTATTCGAGCCATGCCGTCGTTTGGTTGTCTCAAAAAGTAACGGAAGAATGAATCAAAGAACTTGCAGGCTTGATTATATTATTGTAAGCGCACGATTTCAGCATGTTATACGATTATAGCATTGCTCTGGACTCATTGGAGCGCCGAGCGAAGAGAGTCATAGGCAATAACTCACTGGTGGAGGCAAGTCTTCAGAGCCTCGAACACCGTAGACGAGTGGCCTGCCTATCAGTTTTTTATCGGTTGCATTTCGGGGAGTGTGCGGAGGTTCTACATAACCTGATACCCCCTTCACCCTTCCATCACCGGACGACTAGGCGCGGCGAGCGGTTTCACCCTTTTGTTGTAGACATTCCTTCAATACGCACGAAGCGATTTGCTTCTTCTTTCATAATGCGGACGGCTAAGGAGTGGAATTCTCTGCCGGCGTCAGTTTTTCCGGAACGCTATAATCTGGACATCTTCAAGGCTAAAGTGAACAGACACTTTCTAGGCAAGCGTGTATCATCTTAGGCCTTATCTTCGCCTTCCATCAAGCGAGATTAAGGTCAAACGTAAGCCTATATGTAGTAAAAAAAAAAAAAAAAATGTGCGCATAAAATCATCGGTTATATGCACTTCATTATTAATGTCTTTCGATGTAATTACGAAAGCAGCCCGTGGGATTTATGTTATATCGAATTTAATTAAAAGTTGGAGCGCTGTAATATCATCATATCGAATAAATTTATGTGAAACCGTACGTGCGTACGTAACAAGACTGTTTTCGAGATTAGTTTTAAAACAATAATGTTCCAGAAAACAGTTGTTATTGGATGATAAGAAATGTTATAATCGAACATTGTCAATTTTACTGCTCCTTCATTCTTCAATTAATTTGACTGTAGATAACACTAAAATATTTACACAATATCTATTAAACATGTCACATTGTCAATATACTAATATATATATTTTTTCTAATCTTTAATAGTTTAACATTATTATCTAAGGCCTCTTGTTTAAGCTGACTTCACTCTTCCGTGATATCGTTAAATAATTTAATTTTATAATCTGTAAGAAGTATATGTTTTGTTTAGTGTCGCACTTTGCTGCGGCCTACTCACTTAATACTTTTTTATTTTCTTTTATACCTATAATCATTTCTATTATATGTAAATGATGCACGGTAAAACTCGAATGAGTTTATTTTTATTTATTTAAAACTTTAGCACATAACTGTACATAGGCGGACTTAATGCCAGAGGCATTCTCTCCCAGTCAACCATAGGGTGGTGCAGAGACAAAGTGGTAGGTGCACTTAAGATGTAAGTTTATGTGGCATCATATAGCTTCAAATTTTATTTTATTGTATCTTTATAAAAATAAAATAAATAATAAAATACATTTATACTAACTTTAAACTACCACAATATCTTACCACCCAAAAACTGAACTCTTGAGTTGTATCTATCTGATAAACAATAAAGCTTAATTTGACAATAAATATCTACTAAATTGCCTATTATATATTGGTTTATTTTAGGGGTAATGCTTATCAAACATTAACATTTATGGGCCCCCTAAAATAAATTTGTCACCCAATAATTGATGGAGAGGTCCATAACTTGTACTCCAGAAATTGATCACCAAAAGGGGTTATTTTTAAAATACAACAACTGCCGATTGTAAATCGGCAAAGTATTACAGGGGTTAAAGTATACTTCGGGGAAATAAGCTGTATGTATATAATGTGTAATTAAGCCTGAACATACAGCCTATTGTGGAAATATACACGGACTACAATCCTGAATGATTGGAGTAAATTTTTGATGACCGTAGTATGTAGTGTGCTTCATAAAGAATTGCATTAATACAACGAATTGCAAATGTTCGTTTGTGAATAATAAATTGAGTATAATCAGTGGAAATGGTAGGTATTTGTATCTATTTCAGCATCATTCAATCATTATTTATCTGCGGTTTTACTGCTACTTAGCACCAGTGAGTCATTGCGTAATGTTTTGTAACCTATATTTTAATCCACCTTATAAACTATCCTCGTGCAGATTCAGCTAAATCCGGTAAGTATGTGCTTTAGAGACGTGGTGGCAGACGGATTGGTCATCGCAGTAATGATTTTCCACCAAAGTGGCAAGACGATACGAGGCGAGGAGAGAATTGAAATTTTTATGGCAAATTTTCAATCCTCTCCCAGCGCATCTTTGGTGGAAACAGTTTGGCGAGACGAGACGAGGCGAGGCGTGAATTGAAATATTTGTTTGTGTTAAAATGATTTACAAAGATACAGAGCAAAAATCTATAAAGTTCAATAGAGGGGGCTTGAGACGTCACAATTAGGTAAAATTGTACCTAGAAATGACGTCAAACAAAATTCTAACGCGCTGTCGTAATCTTCTTAATTTTTTGTTTGAGAAAAAATACTTGTCCAATATTTTTTGGTAATCTAACTGACGGACTAAATAGATTTTTTTAGTCTTCATGCCGAATGTGAACTAGTTACGTTCACCCGTAACAAAAAGCCTGCTTGCTGCAAATTAGTTAGTAGCCACACAAATTCTGCAACTGCTACTAATAATAATTACGTTCAAACACGGTTGTTACCAATTAAACATAGGTAATTGTTTCGTTGGTGATGCGTGGCTGGCCTAATGAATGTATGCTTATGAACCAAATGTACACGGAAACTGGTAGTAATTTGTGCGTAGTAGGTAGACGTACTACATTGCAGTTAATGTTTATTTAGCTGCTAGCGTTAACGCAGCAAATTTAAGGAAGAAGACTAGGATTGGGAGGCACGTCGGAAGAGAGTATGGCTTTTGAAAATGTATTCGCTGAGCTTTGGCACGCATATGTATAGCGCGGTTCAACCCCGAGAAACGCTCCTAGATGGAACGTTTTTATATTATAAAAAGGTAAAGTTGCAGTGTTCTGGTAAATCTCGAGTAGTACTGATCCATGATAACCTCTGAAGCGTAGCAGCGTGGGTACGATCCCCACTCCGAACTGGAAATCTTTGAGAATATTAAAATTTATTTCCGGGTCTGGTTCGTTGAAACCGGAGACCGTAAGACCATTGGTCCTCGATTGTTATAACATCATCTTTAATAATCGTATATCAATTAACGGGCAATAGCGTTTCTTTGTGTGGTGCACCATAATACTGCGGTCACCAATCCGCCTACCAAGTGTGGTCACTATGGCAAATACCCTCCCCCGGAGGAGGCTTATGTTCAGCAATGGACGTTATACGGGCTGATGATGATGATGATGATACTGATACAATTTTGAATTTTTTTTCAACATTAGATACCGGTCTACGTTATCATAGAATTATACATATATATATATATATATATATATATATATATAAGATATATTTTATGAAGAGTTCCCTACAGGAATGGAATGTACGTGGGTGGAACAGTGCGACACAGCTATATGTTCTAATAACCCAAGCGTCATGTTGTTTAGATGGGCTTAGAGTTTCAGTTACTGGTGTACCATAGCGTTCCTGAATGTGTTATCAAGATAAGCGCGATATGATATGATAGATTGAAGCTTTCAGTCACATAAAATTACAAAATTTCTGTTTGCAATAACTACGTAACGCCAATTTAACGGTGCCTAGTTCACATCACCGATTACTCAAGTTACCAACATGATGGATCGTAATACGGTTACTGTAAAATAACTGTCAGACAAACATAGTATAGAAATAAAATATTTATATAATATTTTGATAGATAGAAGCTTAAGAGCGATCATTCTAATGACAAATGATTTTTCCTTCTTAAATAGTGCGTTTACCTCCACTGCTGAACATGGGCCTCCTCTTAATAGACCTTGGTAGCCAGGGTAGATACTTCGGGCCTGATTGCTTCGTGCGTACCCGGCACTACCTGGCCCCCGCCGACGGCGGATCGAAGGAGTGTCAGGGGGGTTTTAGTGGTGTAGGGTCCTCTCCTCGTGGTAGGTATGACTAGCATACCACGCTATGGAGAGGGCGAGTCCCACATATCCCACCGCTAGCGCGCGGTAACGCTGCAGCGGCGGGCAGTGGGAAAGCGTAAAAGAAATTCCGCAGGGACCACAAAAAAAAAAATTATATATTAATATTCACCACGCTTGGAGGGCGGATTGTTGATTGCAGTAAGATGATAAGTAACTTTGACCTCATAGATTCTGCTGCCCTTCCATCAGCTATATCTCCCATAGTCGCCTTTTACGACACCTATGCATGGCAAGATATGAAGCGGTCTATAATTTATAAGCCAGACAAAAAACTAACTAACTAATATTATAAAGAGTAAAGATTTGTTTGTTTGTATTAAATAGGCTCCGAAACTTATGGACTGATTTGAAAAATTCTTTCACCGTTGGAAAGCTACACTATCCCCGGATGACATAGGCTATATTTAATTATTAATTTCCCACGGGAACTGGAGGTACGCGGGTGAAAAATAAAATACTACTATTCTAAATTTATTCTACTTGACAAGGTTCCCAGAATGCTGCCAGGCAGCATTACCCCGTTGAATGGCAATGCTTACCTGCTGTGCAAAGTAAAAAGCAGCACGCGGAGAACGTGCCGCACTCAAGAGGGCCGCTGCGAGGTTTTTATAAATTTATTTTGGCCGTGGGTGCCCCAATTAACATTATTAACTCACTATATCCGTCGGTCACATTATCGTCTGTAGGGATCATTGAATTGCGTACATTACTTCTAGAATAGAGGCACTGTAGACAGAAAATTTAATATGTACGGTAATTACCATAGAGGAAATACTTCGAGTTTCATTATGACCGTCATAAATCCTTAACCAGCTGTTAAAGCCCTGTCATAAATTTTCAGACTGTTTTAAACGCTTGTTTATTATGTACCTATAAAGGAGAATGCCCACGGCGCTATGGACAAATGTACTCAATTCAACATTTTTGTGTCTTTATCAAATCATCTTTAAAATACTCGATGGCATGTCTGAATACTACCTCAAAAGATTTAACACAATCTACAATGGCATTTTCGAGATATTTACAAAAAAGAAATTACTGGTTGTTCGACCAAAACTTTGTTCAAAAAAACTATTTAAAAGGGTCTGAATGGGTTTACGGGTGAGCTTGGTGTCTTTGGTTTAACTCTGCCAGGTGGCTAGGTGAAGTAAAAGGCTCGACTCGAAGCACAACGTAACAAAAACAATAGAAATAACTGTAGGTATTGTACTGCAAAAATATGACAGACGCGCAATAAATGTCAAATAAGGTTGTACTCATACTGATGAAAGATCGATTTTTTATCGATTTCCGTAAAACAGCAAGTGGTATTTTACGAATATAACTTAGCATCGATGCCACCGTTTACAACCACTGATATTAAAAATACCAGCAAAAACATGTGATTTTGAACTCTGTTATTACTTTACAATAATAGATTGAACAATCAATATATTTTTTTTTTTTACTATCAGCTGTCAATTCCAACCAAATAAAATAAAATGATATCGATATCATTTCATTTTATTTAGGTTGGTACGCACATTACCCGCAATAGAAAAAATGGACATCCCTAGCCTAGAATTGACAGCTGATAGTAAAAAATGGCGTACTTTAACGTCGGAAACATAAAAGTACTAATTATTGTTCAAAAAACTATCCCAATATAAATATCAATCAAAGTCTTTTTAAAAAATATATTTTGATTTTAGACATTTCATGCCGTTCAAGGTTTTGAGACACAAGTAATTTATCAAGAGTACTGCTCCTGGGCAATCTCCTTTGAATTTTTTCAGATTTTGTTTGGAAATTTCAATTTAAAAATGTATTCCTTTGATGTTTGCTGTCTGAGAATTCAAAATTAGCCCTTATTTACATATAATTAAGCTCTTTAAATAGTAACGATCGACTATAGGTTATCTTCTGACGATAATAAGCAAATTAGCACAAAACTGTTAAAAATCAGTTGCTCTAAAGTCCCTTTAAAATCTATTTGGATTGGATTGGGAAATGATTTCCAAATCCTCCCGCTCATTAAAAGTAGTTGTTTATTGCGATTGGTGTGTTTACATCAAGTTCGGGTCAATGGGATTTTCCCTTGGATTTGTGTTAAAACAAGAAAGAAAAGGTAATATAATTTATCAATACACATAAATAACTTGAAACCAATGTTACAAAAAGATTCCGAATCGCAGTAAATCTTCCATTACAACTTAGTATTACTGGCTTCCAAATGGTTTATACTATCCTACATATTTACATAATAACATACATATATATTCGGGACGCGTAATATATACAGGAAATTACAGGATTTGGAAGCAGAATGTGCGACACTTTGGTAATGTATGTGAAATTGTTTTAGTAAGAAGGAAGTTGAATTGTAGTAATATTCGAGACTTTTAATAAATAGTTGAAGGTTTCAGTTAAAATCCAGAGATAATTTCGCCAATGCTTTAAACCAGGATAAATATATTTATCTATTAACCTACCTAACGTTGGTAGGATTATAGAATTAAATGACACGGTTAGAAATGACGGTTCACACACCAGCTGTTACCTACGAGTAGAACCAATTAACGAACTACTTATATAAGCGTGCACCTATAATTATTAAAATGATAATATATTGTTGACCGTTTATTAACATTATGTACTTATAAAGAAATTATCTACAATTTAATTATAACCAACACGTCTAAGTTGAATGTTGACACAGAATTATCAAAGTTAAAACCTAATAATGAAGATGTTCTTATATCAAATCCGCATAGATATCAATCAACAAATAGCTCTATTACTAGAATGACCATACATCCATTGCCTTCAGATTCAAAATTGACTCTATAATTAAAGTCAATAAGATTCAATTTCACTATATTATAAAACGGTCCATAAGCTGTTTGTGGAGTTAGCAGGAAACTCAATAAGAAACAGGACGATAGCAGGTTGCGTGACGTTGAATAAATTATATCCTCTCTGTAAACACGGGCTAATAGTTATCTTTAGAAGCCGGTAGGATCTATGGAAAATGTTAAGTAGCTATTGAAGACACTTTAGTTTTAGGTGGAAGGTAATGGTAATATATTCTTAAGAATAAGGTTCAAATTTATAAAACGCGGCAGTCTTGACTTTACTTGAACAGCCCGTTTACGTCCACTGCTGAACATGGGCCTCCTCTTAAGGACCTTAGCAAGCAATGGTCGTAGAGGGATATTGCCATAATCTCCACACTAGTCGTGCAGATTGGTGATCCCGGTACGGTGGTAACTAGCCTTGATCTGATAGATGCTGCTGCTCATCAGTCAGCTGTATATCCCTTAGTCGCCTCTTACGACACCCATGGGAAGACATAGAGTGGTCT
The DNA here is from genome assembly GCA_947037095.2 of Nycteola revayana. Taxonomy (NCBI): domain Eukaryota; kingdom Metazoa; phylum Arthropoda; class Insecta; order Lepidoptera; family Nolidae; genus Nycteola; species Nycteola revayana. The sequence continues at coordinate 21,740,814 of OX344843.2, forward strand.
TTTATAAGCCTACCACCAAGCAAGCAGTGGGTGTGGATCCGACGCCTAACACTTAAAGTATCATAAGCACCGTGGCCTTGAGGCGTCCGATATGAACCGGACTTCGAGATCACAACTTACCAACAAGCAGTACATAGACTGCAAGAGACTAATATCACTACACAAAGATCACTCTTCCGAACTGCCAGAAGAGGCTGGTTCCCTGCTCGCCTTTGTTTTCAGTGAAATACTTATTAATATCAGTGATCATACTTATTAATATCATCAGTAACTTAGTAATATCCGTAAAAAAACATGATTTCAGTCACATAAAAAACAGCATATTTAGCGTTTTCCATCTGTAGAGGGTGGTAATGTGGTACATAATAGTATAGGTACATTGACAGACTCCTAAACTAAATGTTATATTTTATTAGTGTCGAGTCGTTGGAACTAGGAGACGTCATAACTTATATTGAATTTTTATAAGGTTTTGTAACTTTCGATCCGCAAATCTATATTTACGAACCCAAAGCTCAAGAAAGGGTGACATCAGCATAAAAAGTTTACAAATTTCATTTGGTACCCAAATCTGATAGGGATTTATCCAGACCTATTGCGGGCCAAAGTTTTTTTCTGTGATTGAGTAATAACCGTCCAAGCATGTATATAAAACTTTCGTGGCGAAGCGGTATACAGCTTTCAGGTCGTGGGTTCGATCCCCCACAGCACCATTTTCCTGGGTGTGCATTACATAATATTGCCATCACCATACCGCCTGCCAAGCGTCCAACACCTGAACATGTGTCTCCTCCCGACAGGGACGTCAGCATTGGACGTAATACAGTGTGATGAAAACGATGTAAATACTTCCATATTTATTTACTATTCAACATTAATTGGACTTGATAAAAGATAAGATAAAAAAAACACGTGGTGAAGATTAACGATAATATTAACAATATAATACGGAACTTAGTAGATATAACATATTAGATTATACTACATAATGCACACGAAAATATGATAACGATAATTGGTTAATACAGTTGTACAGCTGTTAAATGTTATTCATTGGTATGATATAGCTAATACATAATTATATATATATATATTTATATATATATATATACAACTATATGTGTGGTTTCCGGCTTAGAATAGACCACCCCATGTCCTCCCATGGCTGTCGTAAAAGGCGACTAAGGGACATATGGCAGATGGATGGGCAGCAGCGTCTATCAGCTCAAGGTTTACATCTTACTGCGATCACCAATCCGTCTGCCAAGCGTGGTGATTATGGCAATATCCCTCTACGATTCTGGCTTGCCAAGGTCTGTTAAGAGGAGGCCCATGTTCAGCAGTGGACGTAAACGGGCTGTTGATGATGATGAAAAATAGGTAGGTCATTTTAATTAAAAGTACCTAATAAAATACTTCTTCTTCATCTTCCTGCCCTTATATGGGGTCGGCAAAGCATGTCTTCTTCTATCATCTTTATCAACCGTCATCTCAATACTCACTCCTTTCATACACATATTCTTAGAAAATTATAACTATTCTATATCTACGCAACGTGGCAACGTTCCAAAAATGCTAGCAGCATTGCCCCGTTGAATGGCAATGCTTATCTGCTGACAAGTAAATAGCAGCACTCGTGGAACATGCCGGATTAATCGATATAATTGATTTAACAAGTGTGTGTATAGGAGTTTGTTCAGAAACCTGGTATCTGTACTTATAAAGAGGATCGATTTGATTGTTTGTTTGTTTGTGTGCATTGAATAGGCTCTGGAAATACTGAACCGATTACAGAAGTATCTCATAAGAGAGCTACGTTATCCAGGAGTTACATAGGCTATATTGAATAATAAGGTTTCCACGGGAATGCGCAGATGAACACAGAAATCAAGACTCAAGACCACATCGTAGCCGTCCGTATTTAAAACGAAGACTGGGACCGCTTCGTGCGAATTAGTTAAATTTCAAGGACGTAAGAAGGATAACCCTCCTTAAGTCCTTGTATTGAATACTTCAAGTGTCATCATCATCATCATCATAACAGCCTGCTATCGTCCACTGCTGAACATAGGCCTTCCCCATCGATTTCCAGCGGGAACGTTTGCTAGCAGCCTGCATCCACTGACTCCCTGCGATCTTTACGAGGTCGTCGGTCCATCGTACAGGCGGTCGTCCCACGCTGCGATTGCCAGTTCGTGGTCTCTAGAACCTTTCTTCCTTACCTTATACTGTAAGTTTGCAATTTTTAATGTAATTAACATTAATTCTTATAATTATTTTCCAGCGGAATTCTCAAACGTCACTGTGTTGCATCGAATTGAAGCGTGAATCGCGTGACACAATGTTGATTGATGTTACAAAATTGATTTGCAACATGTTTATACACTAGTTCCTTGTTTTTCCTCAGTAACGACTTACGTGAGGTTTTTTTACTAAAATAACAATAGTGTAATGTAAGCTGGAATCGAGGAAGAAATTAGTGGGTTTTGTTAATTTCATAATCGTCTCGATGTTCCGTCACCGTGGAAGAAGTAGAATGTTAATAAAATAATAAATGAATCAATTGCGAGGATCAAGAGATTTGATAATAATCCCCAACCAACACAGCTACAGATAATGGCGAGACGCTAAATTAGGTATATCACATAGCCTGGTCGTGATAATCAGAAGTCGGTTCGATAGTTATAGCCTAAACATCAAATCATAGTAGATTATAACAAAAACTGTTATAAACTTTGTAGATGATGGCGATCTCTGGCTTCCCAAATTATAAACAAATATTTGTATTTATGTTTCCATTAGAGCCAACGTAACCATTTGTCGGAAATAAAGTCAATGCAATAGGCGAAAATTAGCGAAATACTTGCATTTTTTATATTACAAAATACTTTATAAGTAGGTACGTATACCTATCAAACATTATACACGATATCCTCCAATAAATATATCATCATAATCATCATCAACAGCCCGTTGACGTCCACTGCTGAACATGGGCCTCCTCTTAACAGACCTTGGCAAGCCAGGATCGTAGAGGGATATTGCCATAGTCACCACGCTTGGCAGACGAATGACGGTGATCGCAGTAAGATGTAAACCTTGAGCTAATAGATGCTGCTGCCCATCCATCAGCCATATGTCCCTTTTATGACACCCATGGGAGGACATGGGGTGGTCTATTCTAAGCCGGAAACCACACGGCAATAAATATATAGTTAAAAACAATTTCAGTGTAAAAATATTCCATAGTATTACAATACAACCTGACCTCTAATACAATGCGGAATGTTTTCACAACATATATTTCTAAAGTAATAATATCAATACACCACCATTTTCCGCAAAAGTTATGTAACAAAATGGCAGCGTAATTTGAGTTTGTTCTGTTTTTTTTCATCAGTAGAACAAATTACGCCAATTCTCGTAATGTCTTGTAATGAGCCATTGTCTCGGGACTTATGCGGACATTATCAGTAATCTGTTGCTATCAAGCCCATCTCTTGGGAAGTTCTTTGTTTATTCTCACAAACAAATTTTTCAGGATTACATCAACTTGTTTGTTGAGAGAATCTGTTACGGATTGCAGAAGATGTAAATTAATTAATAGAATCAGGCGTTACTTGCGGAACTACAAATCTTAATTAAACAATTAACGGGTCGAACGCTACTGCGCAATTGCGTTCGTGAACACCAACCTGATGATTCTCCGTGAAGGAGCGAAACACAAGTCGGCCCTTCGGCTGATGATTGTATTTTTACATGTGTTTATTTTCCTTTCTGCATATTATGCATTCTCCTTGAAGGTTTAAAAAACCGGCCAAGTGCGAGTCGGACTCTCGCACGAAGGGTTCCGTACCAGTTGCAAGTGCCTACCTATTTTTGATATCAAGAATACAACAACTAACATAGTATAAAAGTTCTTGTAGTTCGTTGTAACTTTGATCGATGTTAATAATAGTTGATTGAATGAAAGGTAAATTGCGGGTTACGGTTTATGACGTATTAAAAAAAAACTATTTACTTGATCTCGTTCAAACCAATTTTCGGTGGAAGTTTGCATGGTTATGTACATCATATATTTTTTTTAGTTTTATCATTCTCTTATTTTAGAAGTTACAGGGGGGGGGGACACCTTTTACCACTTCGGAAGTGTCTCTCACGCAAACTATTCAGTTTAGAAAAAAATGACATTAGAAACCTCAATATCATTTTTAAAGACCTATCCATAGATGCACGTATGGGTATGATGAAAAAAATATTTTTGAGTTTCAGTTCTAAGTATGGGGAACCCCAAATTTTTTAGTTTTTTTTCTATTTTTGTATGAAAATATGAAAATCTTAATGCGGTTCACAACATACATCTACTTGCCAAGTTTCAACATTATAGATCTTATAGTTTCGAAAAAAAAGTGGCTGTGATAATGGACGGACAGACAGACAGACAGACATGACGAATCTATAAGGGTTCCGTTTTTTTCCATTTGGCTACGGAACCCTAATAAGTGCATCTAAGCATCTAAGACACATTTTGAGCCAACACTATTTTGTGTTTCCAATTTGTATTAAATTTCCGATAACGCTCTTAAGTATCCTTGTTACGATGTTTCTTTACTTTGCAGATCTGAAGTCTGACAACGCTTTAGGAACGTGATAAAAGCTAAAATTGAAATAAAACTCGTTAAAGCTAAAGTTCAAATGGCTAGCTCACAAAATTTGTTCATCATTAAATTTTGATTTGAGTTATGAACACGTTTCTATTGTAACTTCTAGTCAACTTAAAATATCGAAGTTTGTATTGAATTTCATAATAATAACGTAAGGAATCAGTAGATCTATAACTTGCAATAGTAAAAAAAGCTTAACAAAAATCACGTCTATAATTTTTGTTGTATGATTGTTGCTTTTGATCGGGTAGAAAAACGTAACAATTGATTTATGAAGAAATTCTTGAACTAACTAAGAATAAAATCGTGAGGCTGTTCACTGGAAAACCGATTATATTGCCAGATAACCATTTGAAGTTATGCAGTCTTTTTACAACGTGCGAATTATAACGAAGACCGATGCACAGTCAGACGTTTAAAATGCAAGATTACCCGAGCTAGAATAAATCTGATAAAACATAAACCAGAAAAGAAAGAGTTGCAAATACCTAGCAACGTGAGGCTAGAGTAGGACGCAAATATAAATTAGTGCCGTAACAACGGATGCGGTAATTGGAAGACTTGTTCTCGAGGATAGTCTATGGTAGTTTTGTTAATAAAAAGTTGATATAGAAATGATTACTCAAGATGGCAATGTTACTTGTAAGATAGGAGTTTAATTGCTTCCTGAGTCAACCGCGATGCAAATAAATGCAACTATTTTAAAATAAATATAATCAAAACAACAAAAAGACAAAGCTGATATCTGTACTACTAGCTTTTTTTCGCACGGACATATATATAGTTAGTCACGAGACTTTTGCTTCTTCACCGGGCATATTAAAACTACTTGTTACCCTGACTTCATCAAACGATTTTTTCATATAAACTTTGCCACCCTTTTTCATCCTCTAACGATTGTTTTTTTTTGTTTAATCCTTTCTCATTGCATGCTTACTTGATATTAAGAATAAAATCTAAGTTTCAAATTCCTACCATCAGCGGTTAATATAAAAGTATCTGATATACTTTTAAGTCTAGTAAGAATTGCTTTGGCAATATAACGTTCATTATTTTGGTGAACCATTTCACGGTTTGCTTTTTTTTGGAAGTCCTACCGAAATAAAACAGGCTACAGAACTGGAAAACTGTTTCAGTCCTGTTTTATTTCGGTTGGACGCTCAATCTTCGTGAATGATTATTAGTTAGCCACAAAACTTTTGCTACTGTCCCGGGTATAAAGGCGAGCAAGACTCGACTTTTGATTGGATTAAAAATTATACCTAAACTAAGCAACGCAAATGAGACTTGGACCCCTTCATCTTCAGGGTGGTCGCTGGCATGAGCGTTTCACTAAGGTTTCACTTGACTATTTATTTTTTATTGACGTTACTTATTAAAATTACCACCATATTTACAAAAACAGTAGTAGGCAAAAATATTTTTTGCTGACAATAGAGAAATATCAGCAGCACACCGAAGACCTTGACCGAAGAGGTGCTGACAAAGCAAAACTAGGGCAGTCTAATTTGCTAGTGTGTTCGAAACTTACACTGATTGACTGCTGCAAACAATGAACGATCCCGCTAATTGGTTCGGGAGGCATCTCTTGTTGTAGTAGAAGAAGTTTTTTTAGCCACCTAGACTTACTGATGCTACGCTTTTTTCTCAACAAATATATAAAAAATAAAAATTAGTTCCAATAGTGATTTCTCGGGAATATTAAAGGCCTTTCCTACTATATCTCTGTACCAAATTTCAGGTTCAGTGATTTAGGCGTCAAAGTGGGACGACATGCAGCATTACTTTCGATAGTGACGTCTCGGGAATATTAAAGATGTGATGAGTTATCTGGTTTTATTACAAAACGGCGGAGAGATTGGCCGGCTGACTGAAAACTGGATGGCTATAATTTTTTGTATGGAAATAATCACTTTTTTTTCTTGGGTGCATAAAACTATGCTTTTTCTGCTTCACCGGACTGCCGGCTGTAGACTTATGAATAGAATAAATACTACAAAATAAGCAACCTTCGCAAGAATGCACACCTAGTACCCACTAGGCGTCTTGGACCTTGGCTCAGAGCGGTCGTTGGCTGGACGATTGATACATGATCAATTTAGACTAGTCAGAATAACATTACGCAATTTTACAGCGGAAAACATAGACTTTTCCTGGAAAAACACGAATCTCTCGTATTATATAAGGTACTGTAGCAAATCATATTAGTCGTAAAGCGTTGATGACGCTCAACTAAATAATTCCTCGTTGCATAATGCATAGACGCAACTGGGACGGCTTCCCCCTGCCATTGAAGAAAATCCGCTTTACTACTGTAATAGTCAGCGCTTTGTTAATTTGTATTATGCGTCATGAAGCCCTCAGGTTCATATGGCATTTAACGTTTTCCAAGGCCATTGTCAACTTCCAAGGTCATTGATGAAATATGGATATGAGACGTGGTCTCTCATTACCTACCTCATAAGAAAGCTAAGAAAAGAGCTATTTTCAGAACTAAAAATATCCGCAGGAAAACGAAGGTCTCAAGTAATTCAAAATTATTTATTTGTCAAACATACGTGTACAAAGATCTTATGTTATTACATTATACAGTGTGCGCTATGTTTTGCCAATAGTGACATACAAATTTTTTAAATATGTTCAAAAAATATGGAGAAATTACAGTATATCAGATATTATAAAATAATAGAGACAATTATTGTATTACTTAAATTAAATTATCATTAAAAAAATCATCTAATGTGTAATAACACCTTTTAAGTAATAGGTCCCTCAAAGTGACTTTAATTTTTTTTACTGGCAAGCATTTTATCTTGTCAGGTATTTTATTATATATTTTGGGAGCAATACCAAAAAAACTCTCTCTTTTCATAAGTGCAGTTTTACATTTCACATGGCATAATGTGTTAATATATTGAGCTCGGATTGGCATTTTCTTTTCTGTAGCTAGTTTTTGGAATAAGTCTGTATTGTTTTTTATAAATAATGCGGTTTCAAAGATGTATAAAAATGGTAGAGGTAAAATGTTGTGTTTTTGAAAATATGGAAAATCAGCTCAACGGATTAGTAAGCTGAAATGGCAATGGGCAGGGAAATTAGCTCGAAGAACCGACGGCCGATTAGGCAGATAGGTTCTCGAGTGGAGACCACGAACTGGCCACGACAGCGTGGAACCGCGGGACCTTCCCAACTAGTAAAAGATATCGTAAAAATGCCAGCAGCACGTTTCTATTTCAGCTATTGGTGGTGAGAAAATTTCGAGTAAATGATCTGTGCACGTTCTTTCAACGCGATTTGGGCGCACTTCTCTCTGCTTTAAGTGATGTGAATATCGTAAGATTATCGTTTGAATAGTCAAATAGTCGAAATAATATAGAGTAATCGCAATTCGAAAGTTACTAGTATTATAATAATCATCAGTATGCCATTGTTCAACTCATTAGCTTTTCCCAAGTCGGTAGAAGCGCTTTCATTCGACAAATTTATTGTAATATAGCAGTGCGGTTGCAATCACTCGACTCTTTGATGGTGTGAATGCAACCAAGCAGCATTCTTAGACCAATATATTTCTTCAATTACCGGAGCTGTTTGTGAAAAGAAATAAAAATTTAATTTAATATAAGTCTTAAATTTTGCCATATTATTTGTGCCATAAAATTTTACAGTCATATTGACAATTCGTGACCTAAAGTTAGCTCAAAGATGTTTACTTTCCTATGCGGGCTTAAATTTTTCGTCTACATTCCTTACATTTTAGTTAATATTTTCATGGGCCGTAAGATTTCTCAGTAAATAATGAATTACAAATAATATTAATTTAAAAGTTTATCTAATTCGCCATTAATAGCAATTCACTTATCATCATAAAGCATTCACTCGGTTTTTAGCTGAGAAATAGAAATGAGGTTTCAACTTTACTACTTCCAGGACCGCCATTGCAGTTAGTTTGGGGTTAAGGAGCGCAAAATGTTAAATCTATAATATAAGATCAAAATACAGTTATTAATACTCCAGAGGAATTTAAAAGAAAATTAAACATAAACAAAATATTTTTATTGTATGAGTGACTTTTAAATTATTTTAGTGGCAATTTAAATGGTTGACCACCATTAGTTAAACTATATAGTACAGTGCTGTAAAAGATTTTATTTAACTTTCATGCCACAACTATGCTGTAAGACGGCTTTCAAATGATGTTTAGAGCACCTTTGGGGCTGTAATAGATAATGTTTAAGCGTTTTCTCAACTTCAAAAATTAAGCGGAATGAAGCCTTGTAAAAAGCTATTATAAGACATTAAGTGCTGGTATAGTAACTGAGATGCTATTTTATCGAATAATCGTTTACTCTATAATTATGCTGTAATAAATACATGTCGAAAGATAGTGCTATAAAAGCTAGTTTTTCGACAAATTAGCAATTCGGTTGCTTTCAAAGAGCTGTCATAGGACTTACGGTTGCATGAAGGTGATCAAGAGATATCTTTATATAATTATCGAGTAAATGCAATATGAATTCGTCGAGTACACGTTTACTAGACATGTTTATAGAGCCAAAAAGCGTTGAAAGCCAAAATATGTAGATAGCTGCTTTTAAACGGCTTTTTGAAATAATAGGATCTTTCATACGAGTGTTTTTCGATTCATAGTCGTGAGAGTAATTGCTTATACGATCTCTTTGCTAGTTGGGTTTATTAGGTCGTCGGTCCATCTATCAATACATTCACTTGGGAATGGGAATAGAAAATAGATTTATACTTTTCATTAAAACGGTTAAATAAACACAACTTATTTAACTAAATACCACTGCAGTACTAACATAGGGGTAAGTATGAGTAGGTAAGTTGGAAGTGCATTAAACTTTATTATAGCTTAAATTACTTTTCTTCCGCTCGACGACAGATTTACTTGTGTTTTCATTTACTGCAGCTGCACTTGTGTGGGATTGGAAAATGGAAGTACAAGCCATTTCTCCAAGGAAATTGGACATTTTCAAGTATAAAAGAAAGGTTTAACATGTGCAAGAAGGCGCCCTTTAATAGGGTTGGCCTCGGCTCAGAATGGCCACAGGAAGTTTTGTGCAACTGTTGATCTACATCACAATTAGGGAAGCTCTCAGATTTCGGGTCTACGAGGAATTCGGAAGTAACCCGATACATGATGCAAACCCATTGCAACTTAAAACAAAGAAATAGCGAAGCCTCTTCATTCGAAATCAGGGTCTTATTGAAAATTGCCTATGACGAACTAAGAAGGAAAAGATTGAACGGGTTAAAATAAGGTATGAAAATGTGTATGGTTTTTGAATTATCCCAATTGTCGTGTGTTGATTGAATTATATCTATGTTATAAATGCAAAAGTAATGCTGTACACCTGTCCCACTTTCACGCCTAAATCACTGAACCTGACATTGGTTAGAGATAGAGTAGGCCGTGGGAAAGGACAGTCAATTTATATCACGAAAAAATACTTGAATGGGTTATAAATTAAATTATGGTGTATTTTCCAATAAATACACACGAATTGGGATAATTCAAAACCCATGCAGAGGAAGTAGAATATATCACATCATGTCAAGCAACTGTTTCTATCATTACTACAAGTGGAAAACTTCCGACGGGCATATTATTGGCTACATTGCCAATATAGTTAATAGCAAAAACACATGTTGGTGTGACCCCATATTAGGATTTCCTGTGACATGAATACGCGTTATAACTTACATCGAGGGTGACATGCGGTACAAATAGTTCCCACATCGCTGAAAGTCTATTTTTTAATTTTTTAATATAGACTCCTGCACATGGGCCGTAAATCTGTACAGTGGATTTTACAAACACAGAATTCACCAACAACGTTTGCATTGTTTATTTTCTTCTTATCTGAATCCTGGGTTTACTTCGGATGTGCCGGAGTAGACATTAGAACAACAATCTGTGGTTCAAACAAATACTTTTCTCGGGCGTGTTTCAAGCAACTACCGACACTAATGCAGTCATAATTCATAATATGGCGTTAAAAAGAAACAAGCTTTACCGCAATGCCATTGAAAAACTGTTGCCAATAAACTTTCCAAGGCTTCCAAAACCTCGCCCGCACCCAGTACTGAAAAAATGAATAATAAAACCTCACAATTTTACCTTACCAAATGCCAAATCCTTACTGGACCGACCTGATACCAACTCTAGTATTACGTATATTATTTGCTGCGTGCTAGTGCTATACGAGTTCAAGGACCGTTATTGACCCCATACCAGTTTATCCAGTGCATTACTTAGGTCTTGCATTAGCCTAGCAGCTGCCGGACCGAAGTGATCGCCAGATGTGAAATAACTAGCTATATTGTTACTCCATTTCTTTTGGCGTGTGTCTGCCGCCAGCTTGTTGAGTTCCGATGAAGGTTGCATTTTTGTACAACAATTTGACCTTCATATTTTAAAAAAGATAACAATTGTTATTGGAAATACTATACAAAAACTGTTATTTTTTAACAAGTTAATGGAACACATTGCATACACTTTAATGAAGCTGAATTAAACTTTTTTAAATTTATCAGCCCGCAGCTGATCATTGGCCTCCTCTTTAATACACCTTGGCAAGAAAGGTTCGTCAAGGGATAGGTTTTGCGCCGTAATAACCATGCTTAGCAGTGGGGTTGGTAATCGCATTCGCCCTCGTAGGCCTGCGAACTGTAAAGTAGAGGGACAGTTGCACAAAACTCTCCTACAAAAAACTAAAAGCCATAATCCCTCAATCTCCCAGTCAGCGACCGCCCTTAGCCGAGGTCCAAGTCCCACAGGGGACGTCCTCTAGCGCAATTTGCTTAGTTTATAGCGTTAAAACTATTTATCTAGGCTGGAGCTCTGCCCGCTTTTAAGTCCGTCCGAAAAAGAAAAAAAGTTATCGCAGTAAGATGGGAGTAACTTTGAGCTGATAGATGCTTGAAAACCTACAACTAACTACTAACTCATTAACATCGTGACATTTTCGAATCACCTGTTTATTATAACACAAGAAAAAGTGGCATAATGCAGTAGCGTTATTTAATTTCGGTTCAAAAATTCAAGATGTCAAAGTAATTGACGTAAAGTTAGTAATATCGTGGAAATTGTTATCATTATAGTTTGTCAATGTTATGACATTAAAAATATGTACTCTTTAGTTTTTTACCTCCGATTACTGAATAATACTTGAATGATTGATTATATTATATAGGGTGACTGGTAATAAGTGACCGATACCTAAACACCTGATTGTGCTCATGATAACAAACAACTTTTACTATGGCACCAACCCTGAAATCGCGAAAAAAAATCAGCTGTTCCATACATTCATGTTCACATAACTCGTCAACACGGTAGGGAGCAGCTGGTTTTTGTTTCGCGATTTCAGTTTTGGTGCCATAGTAAAAGTTGTTTTTTATCATGAGCACAATGATGTGTTTTGGTATCGGTCACTAATTACCAGTCACCCTATATATATCAAATGTCCATTATTTAAACAGAAAATAAATGTGATAGCCAGTTATATTAAAGATGTAGGAATAACAAGCATTTCATCACACAGACCGTAGTAGTGATAAATCTCTCTCAGTCGTAAATTATAGAACAACGCGGGGAAGTATTTACTGTAATTACAAATCTGTTCTCACAGATATTATAAAAGAATCTTTACTAATATTATTAATTTATGCCCGGTGAAGTAGCAAAAGCCTCGCGGCAACCTAAGTATGTCCGTCCGGAAAACAAAAAGATAAAAGCGAAGGATTTTGTGTATGTGTGGTTTTTTTTTCGGACGGGCGTTCGTAGTTAGCCACGAGGCTTTTGCTACTTCACCGGGCATAGTGTATGTGTGGATGGATGGATGGATATATGAATAGATGGATGATGGATGGATGGGTGATGGAATGAAAAAAACAACCTAAACCTAAACAAATGGAGTTCAACAGGACTTATTAAAGTGGAAGTTTTTTGTTACTATAAATATCAAGTAAAAAATATAATAATTATGCGCGTTAACTGAAACTTACAACTAAATTTAACAATATGAGTGACACAAAAGTTGATCAACTTACGATTCGTATTATTTACCAGTGACTTACATATTTTATTTCTATTCATACAGTTATAGCGAATTTACTACTAAGGTAAATGGACGTAAAGGTTATAGTTATATAACTCTTTTAGTACAAGAAATTCATATTTGATTGAACCACGAAAAGCTTACGAATACGAGACTAAAGAGTGGAAAATTTTAACAACGAATCCTAATCATTGAATGAAAACATTAAAATTTTGATTGCCATTGTCTGTACTTAAACACAGTCGCTCCCGCCGCACATGTGTAGGACCCTTAAACGTTTTATGAGTCTTATGCACTCGTACCGGACATTCAACGCAGCCATAACATAGCAATAATGTACCACTAGAACATTTTGTAACATATTTGTATGCAGAAAGGGACGGAAGTAATTCGTATTGACTAATCTTGGTGTAGTGAATAATTTAAGGCGTACCATTTGCATATAGTACCAATAATACAGTAGGTATTTGTGTACAAAATTAAATGTAAATTAGTTAATGGGTATCATGAATTTACCGTATGTACCATACGTACCTATACCTTTAAAAATACAGTCTGAGTCGTACATGAAGGGTTATATTTTACGTATCACAAATGATTTAATTATTTACTGTAACATAGGTATCTTTTGTTTTCTATATTTTTAATCAAAAACCAAGCACATATTAAATTCTATGTTTTTAAACGAAAACCAAGCACATCACTACATAGTATAAAACATGTATGCTTAGATCTTTTAAACTACGCAACGGATTTTGGTGTGGTTTTTTTTTATAAATAGAGTGATTCAAGAGGAAGGTTTATAAGAATAATACATCAGTGTTGCACCTGTGCGGACCCGGGTTTTTTTTTTATAAATAGAGTGATTCAAGAGGAAGGTTTATAAGAATAATACATCAGTGTTGCACCTGTGCGGACCCGGGGCGGGTCGCTAGTATTAAATAAAAAAAACATTTACATTATTAAGAGCAAACAAAATTATAGTAGGTAAAACTAGCTTCCGCGCGCGGGATCACCCGAGTAACTCCCGTTGCCGAAGAAACTTTTCAACATTTTCACCCTGCAGGGATTGAATTTTGCAAATCCTTTTTTAGTGGACCTTTATGTCAAAACAGGAAGCCACATTCCAAGTATCACGTGTCTAGTACTACTTCAGTAGTTTTGTCTTGGCGTTGGTGAATCAGTCAGTCAGGATATGTTACCTATATTATTGATTATTTAAATTATTAGCTGTAGTAACACACACACAGACACACATCTCTTCATTTGAAGTGCAACAGTTCAAAAATATAGGTAAATATAGTTACCTGAATACACCAATCGCTGAGGCATTTAAATAGAGTTTAAGAAAATAACAATAATCCAAAAATACAGTAGTTTAAAAATTGATTGTTAATACAGTACTAAAAACAAATGATAAAACTATTTTCTTAAGTAAGTATTACATACATATATAAGTGAAATGATCTTGGAGGAATGGTAGCACTGTGAATATATACAGGGTTATTTTTAAAACACAAATAACCTTTTAGAGGGTGAAAGTACTGATGATTGTAAACAACTTTTACTATGGGACCAACCCTGAAATCGCCAAAATAAAATCAGCTGTTCCATACATTTTGTCGAGGTAAGTAAACATAAATGTGTGGAAAAGCTGATTTTTTTTTTCGCGATTTCAGGGTTGGTCCCATAGTAAAAGTTGTTCATAATCATGAGTACTTCTATTTCCCAAAAGGTTGTTGGTGTTTTAAAAATACCTCTGTATAGAAAGATAAATAATTAATAAAATAAATATGATATTGTTGCATAAATATTTTTAACTAGCTCCCCGCGCGTGGTTTCACCCGCATAACTCCCGTTCCCGTGGGAACTTCATAATTAAATATAGCCTATGTCACTAAGAGTGAATGTAGCTTTCCAATGGTGGAAGAATTTTTGAAATTAGCACAGTAGTTTTTAGTTTATTCATTACAAACATACAACAAGTGAATTTAATCTTTCAGCCAGTCTATTAATATCATCACCTTTTAATAAAACAAATAAGTATCGTAAATAATTACAAAAAAAGCCCAAAGTCAAAAACAAATAATATTTTAAGTTTTTTTTTTTTGTGGCAAAGGCTTTTGGTACATACTTTTTTGAACACATAAGTGGTTCAAAAACTGACCACGTTATTCAAAAGAGTTTAAAGAACTAATTTGCTGTTAAGGCTTTAATATAACATTGTGTGAGAATCTTCATCCCGCATGGTTTCACCCTGTTAGTACCTGTTTCCGTGGAAACCTCATCTTAAAATATAGCCTATGTTTGTCCTGGACAGTGATGGGCAAAAAGTAATTAGATTAATAATTACAAATTACAGTTACATTGTAATTTGTAATTGAAATACATTCGAACAGATTACTTAAGTAACTAATTACAATGAGTACTTACTGTAATTAAATACAAAGTAATTTAATTGCAACTTAATCTAATTACATTATAACAGATTACATTATAACAGATTACCTACATATTATAAGTAAGATGATAAAACGTAATTACACATTTATATTAGTAATGGCCGTGATGGGAAACCTGCATCTTATAAAAAAACTTAATGGTGTCGTGGGACACCAGGTAGGAACGAAGTTCCTTCGGCTAATGTAGAATCGACACAATTTGCAAAAGAAAAATCGTGCTCAATTTTATGTAGGTTTTCTTGATTTTTCTCTTAAATTTTTCTGATTAGTTTTTATTTAAGTACAGGAAAGTAGTTAGGAAATTCAGTATTTTAGGAAATAATAAATTAAGTAAAATAACCCCCCCCCCCCGCGACCCCGCATATATCCTTACTACTTCCCGATGACGCCGCGCCGTACGGTTCTAACTTGCAGTACCTACCTACATCGCAGCCATGCGATGCAAGCATGCGACATTTCAAATTCAACGTTTTTACAATTACAATATAATTGAATACTATGTAATTAGGTTACATTGTAATTAAATTATTTTGTAATTAAATACATTGCAATTAATTTCATAGAACATCCAAAGTAATTGAATTACAATGTAATTGAATTATTATGTAATTAGATTACATTTTAATCAAATTATTATGTAATTCAATTATTAATCAGATTACATAAGTAACTAGTTACGCCCATCACTGGTCCTGGATTACATAACTAGGTATCTAATAGTAAAAGAATTTTAAAAATCACACCAGTAGTAAGTACTGGATATTACCCAAAACATCCAAAATTGAATTCTTTACTTCTTTATTATTATTAAAGATGTGACTTACTTGTAAGGTAGCTTTTTGTTTGTGAACACATTCTGAAAATGGGTTAATTGTATTTAAGTTTATTCATTGCCAATAAAAATTAAATCTTCCTTTTTTATATTATGCAAGATGCATTGTAGAATATTCTTTCATATACAATTAACACATTACATTAAGTACTTAGTTATAATTAGGCAAGAAATTATAAGAAATACACAGTAGAAACTCAATTAACTGGACTAATTGTTGTCATTAGGCATCTGGAGTTGAAATCCGGATAATCAAAGTATGAAGAAAAGTGAGTTACATGCAAATGCAGCATATGTGCTGGCGATGTACTGTCATTTCCGACATGTTCATGCTTGCCCTAAGACTACCCTCTGACCAAATAATATTATAAATCAACCTCCTGAAAGGTTACTGTTACCAAATTACAACATACTAATTTTTCAAAATTACATCGGCACTTGCAGCTGATTGAGGGAAGCCACTGCATGTGCGATATTAAACTATGTTTTATGTAATCACTTCATAAGATTTTTAATTCAATTCGAATTATGTGAACTGTTACGATAAGATATACCTACCTAAGTAGTTACTTACTTACTTAAGAAGAATGTGAATGAGAAAAGTTAACTCTACCTAAATAAATAACGTATCGGAAATAATAAACAATAAAAGCAGTAGTTCCACATACAATCGTATTCTAACGAACATAAAATTTTAAATTGAACAGTCTTTGTTTATCCAACCGTGAATAGTAATTGACGAGTACCTTGAACATATTGATAGCATGTTATATTCACATTTTCACATAGAAATCCATTAAGCAACGCAGATACTTTTTCGTTTATGCTACGAAGGTAATAGGATTAGAACAGACGCAATAAACTGGAATACAAATAAAAACAAAACTCCTTACCCTTTGATATTAACTTCTTTGCTGTAAATATCCAATATACACTACTTTCAATACACTTTAAACTTCTCACATAACACACACACTTCAGGTATGTTCACTATTTACGATTGTTTCATTCATTATTTATTAACACAACAAAATTTATAAAATACCTCGTCAACAAGGACTGGCCTTCGGTCCGATGGCTTGACGTTTCTATTGATGACATATGACATATGACATTAGTGACAGTTCCATATTTGACATTATATAGGTGTTGTAGAATGTCGATAAAGCAGTACGGATCCGTTTAGTTACTTCATAGAAAAAATGGCTTCTACTTGGATAGTCGATTAATATTCTAACATTTTTATTTGTAAGAAAAACGAAACAATTTATTTGGGAGCCCTCTTAATATTCAATACTAAAACTAGAAAATATTATTAATAAATTAAAATAATTTAGCATTACTAAACTAGGAGTTATTTGAATAATAGTAATAATTAAACGAATTTTGCTCGATCAAACGTGCAACCTTCACTAGTAAAATAGTTTTACTCTTTAACTATAGATGGCATGCTGCTCAACTACTGTATGAATACAAATATTTTATGTACTTCCATGAGATAACATTCAAATAGGTGACAATGATATTCAACTTTAAATAACATTAAAAATGGATTTATATAAATCAAATTCACGATAAAAAAAATCTAACTTTGTTCTAAAGTTAAAAAAGTTCCACTTAAGTCTTGCATAATATGTCCGCCCTAAAAAAATCGAATTCTAACTATCACTAAACCCATTGACGATAAAGTTTGGTTAGTGTAAATTATAATAAAGGAATAGGTATAAAGTATTGTTATATAATAACTACCAGAAACAGATAATGCTGTATCTGAAAATGGCATGATTTGCACCATAAACACCATGATTTCTTAAATTGTAAATTATTTATATTATAATGCAGGTTCAGAACATTAATGATAAATGAAATTGTGTCTGCCAATCTAATAACAATAGATATTTCGATGTTACGGAATGGAAAGTTATGGTCGAATAAAACAAAAATAACGAAGTTAAAGTTCATGATAATTATGTATAGACATGTTTATTTTTGTTTATTTTGCTTCATTCCTTTATTTCAATTTAAATAATCTATTGATAACGATAGTAATAAATAAATGGGTAGGTACTAACTGGCTGACAAACTACCCGTGGGGCTGGGGGTAATATTATGATGAAAAGTTTAGAGCATGAGACGCTACGAATTCCGATTCCCTAAGTGTGAAGTTAAAATAAATATTACCAAATTTTGTGGAATGATTGTCGAGTAGTTAATGTCCACGGGAACTGCAGCTTCACGAGGGAAGAAGAGTCTTAGTCTTAGAAAAAACATTGTCCCCGTTTTCTTATCTATTTTTGAATTGTTTAATCCTTGAGAAGTCCTACTATCCATAATTATTATGTGTGATTAGTGTAGTTTGTAGGTCAATGAAATAGAAGCTACCATTAATTTAATTGATATAATTATATTGAGATTATCAACGCCTCAATATTACAACGCCCATTAGTTTACTTTATGTGACACAATCAACCCTTCCATGCCACAAAAAAATCAATCAGTCCCCCAAACTCAATACTCAGATGTAACTTAGCAACGAACAAACATTTGGTCTACATACCTACGCGTAACGCACAGAAAGTATAACAAATCACATGTTATATGTATGTAGTTCGTTGTTAGGGGAGATACAACCATAAATCATTAAGGTCAGTACTCTGTGCCCCTATAGTTAAATAGACGTAATGCTCGCTTTCTGCTTGATGCTATTAGATCAATGTCAGGCGCTGTCATATTGTTGTGGGCGTTTGGCACGTTATAAATTGTGTTCTACCAGCTTTTGTTTTATTCAATATCATTTAAATGAGTTTATTTTGTTAATGTTAGTTAGCTTTAGCTATATTTTGTTACTTTGCTGTATATGTTTTACTGGCGATACCTTAACCCTACATTGTTTCAATTGTCACCATATTTGAAGATAGAAAGGTGCGATTTCGTAACCCCATAAAGGGTGAATCATTATTCGACAAATTTAGCTTAAAGAACCTTATTTTCGTTTATGGTAGGTACGTGTGTAGGTAGACCTCCTACGATTTAATTAATTTTCATTTAATATTATAATTAAAACTTTTACTTAAGTATTATCTACTTGTTACATTAGTATATTAGTATTTTATAAGGCGATTATTAAGATTTACGAATTTCATCTAATATTAGTAGGTACTTACCTAGGCAAAAGTAGACTTTAAATTACCTATGGCAGATTAGGCAGGTACACATATACGGTACACGGTTTCATTAGAAAGGCAATTATAAAAAATGGTTTTAAACCACTTGATCAACATTAATCTTTTTCTTTTTAAAGCGTAGTGGCCTAAAATTAGTAAGTATTGGCTGGTATTTATATAAAGTGAAACATATAAGTTGGTATATATACACATTTGTTACACCTTATTGGTAGGTACAATAGGTAATGTAAATTAATGTAAACTAAACTGCAATATATGTACCTACTTACTAGCTTAACTATGAAAGCGTAGCTATCGATTTTAAAGCAGGTCAAGTCTATTAAACCTATAATCTAGATCATGCATGCACCACAGCGATTGACTAAGGTGTGCACATAATCTAAGCCTTACAATAAACTATAACACACCGAATATTTTGAACAACAGACAGAATACAAGCCATAAAATTTAAAGGTTGGCAACCTATGCTATTTTGTTTACTACGGTGAAATCTGGTGACAGAGACACTATATTTTCTACTGGATACCTACTATGTACCTACTGTTTACGAAATGACATACCTGGTATGAAACAAAAGTGAAATAAAATATATAATTTTATTTCACTGTGACAACACTCAAAGTGACATGTAAGCAAAAAGGTATAAAAACATAGACAATATAAAAAGATTGTACGATCTTGCACACCTATATTTTAAAAGCACTTTGTTAATCTAGCTGTTCTTCGTCAGTAGAAATATGATTTTTCGTGCATTTTCTAAAATTTTCTTTAATACTCACAATCTTTGTAGGTACCCATTATTTACGAAAGCAATACTTATAAACGAAGAATAAACCAAATTGTTAAAGTTAACGATTCTTTTTTTATGTGGCCAATTTATTGTGCCAAGTGGTCGACATTCGACCATAAATAAAAAAAATCTTATAAAGTCTTCTGCACTTCTTATCTATAGTTTACTATAAGTGTGCGAACTGAGGGACTTACACCTGATGGATGGCAGGTGGATCTATCAGTTCAGTTTTACATCACCATATTACTGCGATCACCAATCCGACTGCCAAGCGTGGTTATTATGCCAATATCCCTCAACGACTATGGCTTGCCAAGATCTGTTAAGAGAAGGCTCATGTTTAAAATCATTCCATCTGCTGCTATATAACTATGTTGCCAAGGAAGCGAGTGAAACCGGACAAGATAAGTAGTGTGGAAATAAAATTAATTCATTTTAGATTTAATTAAATTTAGCTGAAATTTGCCTCGTGTTCTTGCCGTTTATGTACCTACTAGTTCAAACCTTGATTTCGTGCACGTTAGCTGGTAATTTGCGAGATTATTTTGCGGTAATGAATAGGTAATTATAGTGGTTAGGAAATGTATCATGTTTGCGAATAATAAAGACAGTAGGGTATGTGGGGCTACAGCTTCGGGGCCTCCACAATAGCGGGGGCCCACAAAATATTTCGAGAAAAAAAAAACCTTTCAAATTCTGACCAGTTTACACAGAGGTGGATTAATAGTTGAGAGCTCCGTAGGCTAACATCTCATCCCTGGAGATCCCGCGGTACCTTGGCCGCGGGTGCCGTCGGGGGGCCGGATTGCTCATGCGTACCCGACCCCCGCCAACGGCGGATCAAAGGAGTGTCCTCGTGGTATGACTTTAGCATACCACGCTATGGAGAGGGCGAGTCCCACATATCCCACCGCCAGCGCGCGAATACGCTGCAGCGGTGGTGGGAATGCGTCAATGCATTTAACACCGGACAAAAAAAAAAAAAAGGCTAGCATCTCATCGGCGCCCCTATTTCATAGAAAACTAGTAGGTACTTACTAATTAAAAATTTTATCAGTGTTGTTGGCGTTACTACATGTGTGGTAGAGGTTACTCCGATTTGGAGCTGGCATTTCTTTATTCTCATTTATAGTAACTGTTGCAGTGTCTGTTCTGCCCGCCCCCCCTCCCCCTTTGCCTTATGGATAAGCCGCCTCTGAGTTTACACTATTTGTGTAAAACAACTTTTCTTTAGCTTTTCGCTGTTTACGTTTATCTACATCTGTTGTACCTACTGTTAGTGAGAACTAATTACATGCCAATGGTCCTCAATGAAATGAAACACTTGAGATCACAATATAATAACTTTTTTATATAAAAATGAATCCATACTTCCCTTGGTTACGGCATCACGCGTGAATGGCTAGACCGATTTAGCGAATTCTTTTTGTTGTGTGTGCTAATGTTAGGAGAAGCTTCTTATTAAAGATAAAATAAAAAAAATGGCGCGGCAAATTAGAAAATATAAAAATACTTAACCAACATATGAAATGTTCTAATGAACCGCTTTTATTATGTAGCGCTTTTGACAATATAAACGTTTTTAAATTTTAACCTTTATTTTTTTAAATTGATAGTTGCTGAAAATATCGTCAAAGAGGATAAAAAAAACAATATCGTTTAAAACAGATGCTTCAGTCGGAGTTATCAATACCAATTCGAATTAAATATTCATAGTTATATCAGGACAACGTCTGTTGGGTCATTCAGTAACGTGAATGATATATCTGGCCATAATTGACAATTAGTGTGTCAAATTTACGAAATGCTTAATGCTCGCTTGATGTGAGTTATATACAGGGTGTCCCAAAAGATTACGTAGCTAGGAAGGGGGGTGATAGGGATGGTCACAAGGGTCACCAGAAAAATATAAGAAATTCCCTCTGGGTGTTTAAAAAAATAAATGGCATTTTTTAAAAGACTAAAAATTTTACACCTTGTGCTAACTGTACCTACAAATATGGCTGTATTTAAAAAAAATGCTGTTATGTAATCTTCAATAACAACAAGGTCATCAACATCAACATCAAAAATAACTAGGTGTAAAATTTTAAGTTTTTAAAAAATGCCATTTTTTTAAAATACCCAGAGCGGATTTTTTTTTTATTTTTCTAGTGACCATTGTGTCCACCCCTGTCACCCCCTTTCACAGCTACTTAACCTTTTGGGACACCCTGTATAACAAATGACAATCAAAATCTATGGAATTCACATTTCAAAAATAATAAAATACAAATCCTACTAATATTATAAACGCGTAAGTTTGTACAACATTGTTTGAAAAACCTCCGTGGTATTTGCGCTCGCTTAAAATTTCGGAGGTCGTAGGTTCGATCCCCGCTCCAGACAATTAATCTTTTGGTGGATTATTAAGATTTCTTTCCGGGTCTGGTTGGTTGAGGGACTACCCTCCGTGCCTCAGAAAGCACATTAAGTCGCTAGTCCCGCTTGTTATAAATAACATCATCTATAACAATTGTATACCTGGGAACGAGCAGCAGCGTTATCTTGTATGTATCAACATAATACTGCGGTCACCAACCTGCCTGCCAAGCGGCGGCTATGGCAAAAACCCATAGTAATATGTTCAGCAGTGGACGTTGTACGGACTGATAATGATGATGATGAAAGTTTGTGAGAATGTATGAATGTATGTTTGTTACTCTTTCATGCAAAAACTACTAAATGGATTTGCCTGAAAAATTGCACGCGGATAGTTTATAAGCTGAATTAACATAAAAGCTACAAAATATCACGCTCCGACCCACCGGAGCAGAGTGACGTGGGTAAAACCGCGGGGTACAGCTAGTTTAGAAAAAAACCTCCTTACGGTATTACACATAGTGATTTAGCGGGTTCGAACGTGTTCAGCTATTTTGGAGTTCACAAACATAAAGATAGACCAATCTTCTTTTTGTGAGGGCTGCCAATACAATTTCGTCGTCAACCAAATCAACTGTGATTTATTTCCATTTTTTCTATGAACATGTGAATTCAGACATTTACTAAATATATTTTTATGAAGATTTACATTTATTTGATAATATATAGGCGTATCGCGTGGAACACCGTAGTCAGTACAATCATATGCAAATATGAACATGCATAGCTCGTATGCATTGATAACATCGATAACTTAGATAATACTAGCTTTTGCCCACGACTTCGTTCGTGTAGAATACTTCATTTGTGCTGCTTTAGAAAATATAGCCTATTAGCTACGCGTACTTTGCCCGCGTTACTCTGCTCCAGTGGGTCGGAACGTGATGTTTTGTAGCCTATATGTTAATCCAGCGTATAGCCTATCCCGTTGCAAAATTTCAGCTAATTCCGTTTAGTAGTTTTGTCGTGAAAAGACTAACAACCATCCATCAATAATTACAAACTTTCGCGTTTATAATATTAGTAGGATAATAGGGTTTAATGATAAAAATCTGTTTCGTATTTGTTAACGTAGCATTGAACCGATTTATGTGTCTATTAAACATATAATTTAATAACAAATATGTAAAGTATAAATATCGCTATGATCTTTTGGTTTAATCTAAGACTATAATGGATCTACATGGATGCGGTGAGGAGAGACAGAACAACGATTAAATCTAAATAATAATTAATCTACTAGATATAACGGGTATATCTAGTAGTCATCATCATCATCATCAACAGCCCGTTTACGTCCACTACTGAACATGGGCCTCCTCTTAACAGACCTTGGCAAGCCAGGATCGTTGAGGGATATTGCCATAATCACCACGCTTGGCAGACGGATTGGTGATCGCAGAAAGATGTAAAACTTGAGCTAATAGATGCTGCTGCCCATCCATCAGCCATATGTCCCTTAGTCGCCTTTTACGACACCCATGGGAGGACATGGGGTGGTCTATTATAAGCCGGAATCCACACGGCATATTACATACACGATTAATTATTAAGTATTTAGATTTAATATAAAATTTAGTATTTTTATGTACACCTTTTGAAATATTGAATACATTTCATTACTTCGTCCCCCCAAAACAATGCGTGTGTTACCAATATTAGATATGCGAGTTACGTGAAAGTTTTGATTGAACGTATAACTTGTACAATGAAATATGACACATCAGAAAGTGAGTTTAACTTGCACAATAAGACAATAATTCTGATACGAATACAGCGTGTCATTGATAGTTTGTAAGTGAAATAAATCTATACTAATATATAAAGCTGAAAAATTCTTTCACTGTTAGCCCATTTATCGAGGATGGGTATTGGCTATATTTTATTATGATGTTCCCACGAGATCGGGATCTAAGCGGGTGAAGCCGCGCGCAGGAAGCTAGTAACACAATAAAACGGATTCCGATCCATTTGCTTACAATACCTATATAATATAATATGGCAAATTGTTGTTTGTCATAATTATATTAAGGCATTATTTAATATAATTATGATAAAAGACAATTTGCACTCTAATTTAAATGATAAGACTAACTCTTATAGTTTAAATTCAGCTTAAATTAAAAAAAAAGCTTTTTTAAAATTTAAATTTCGAAATTATTTCCAACGAACGGTTCGTTGGAGTTAACGAACCGTTATCTGATCTTTTTAGGGTTCCGTAGCCAAATGGCAAAAAACGGAACCCTTATAGATTCGTCATGTCTGTCTGTCTGTCTGTCTGTCTCTCTGTCTGTCTGTCTGTCCGTCCGTATGTCACAGCCACTTTTTTCCGAAACTATAAGAACTATAATGTTGAAACTTGGTAAGTAGATGTATTTTGTGAACCGCATTAAGATTTTTACACAAAAATAGAAAAAAAGCAATAAATTTTGGGGTTCCCCATATATAGAAATGAAATTCAAAAAAATTTTTTTCATCGAACCCATACTTGTGATACATCTATGAATAGGTCTTTAAAAATGATGGTGAGGTTTCTAATGTAATTTTTTTCTAAACTGAATTGTTTGCGCGAGAGACACTTCCAAAGTGGTGAAATGTGTCCCCCCCCCTGTAACTTCTAAAATAAGAGAATGATAAAACTAAAAAAAATATATGATGTACATAACCATGCAAACTTCCACCGAAAATTGGTTTGAACGAGATCAAGTAAGTAGTTTTTTTTTAATACGTCATAAACCGTTAACCGCAATTTACCTTTCATTCAATCAATTATTAACATCGATCAAAGTTACAACGAACTACAAGAACTTTTATACTATGTCACATGTTGTATTCTTGATATCAAAAATAGGTAGACACTTACAACTAGTACGGAACCCTTCGTGCGCGAGTCCGACTCGCACTTGGCCGGTTTTTTATATTTAGGCTTGCGTTTGTCCGCAATCCTGGTAATACGTGTCGATGCGGACTAAGATGGAACACGCTTGTCTACCTTGCCGACCTTGTTGCTATACATATGTACTGTAATTAAAAGCCAAGTCGTAGTTGGTAATGGGCGAGGTATCTACATGATCGGCCGTGCGAGGCACCAACTTTACTTCGCGCTCAACTATGTTACATAAGTTGAACTATGCAAGTTAATGAGCTACTGAGAACCCACCGTAGGCTGAACCAGATGGATCATGCAAATAGCCCAATAGACGATTTATTTTATTTATTTAAAAACAAAATATGGTACAAAGGCGGACTTAATGCCAAAGGCATTCTCTACCAGTCAACCTTAGGGTGATGCAGAGAATAACAACGATTTAGTAGGTACAAAAATTAAAAATACAGTAAACAGTCAAGAAGAATACTGGCAGCTTTGCTTTGTTGAATGTTAATGCTTATCTGCCGTTTAAGAAATTACCAGCATTCGAGGAACGGACTGTTGCACTAACTCCCCTAAAGAACTAAGGGTCATAATCCTTTAAACCCAGCATCAGTGGGAGCCGAAGTGCTAGTCCCACAGGGGGGCGCCCTCTTGCGCAGCTTCCCTAATTTGTAGTTTATAAACCATTTAATAAAGCTGGAGCCCTGCTCGCCTTTATGCCCGGTGTAGCATTCGTAAGAAGAGAAAGGCTTGTGGAAATGTCGGTCTAAAAAAAAAACAACTTATGGAACGCACCGCACTAAGATTATAAATTGTATGCCAAGATTGCAATGGTAAGGAACTAGTACAAAGTATGGATACAGTCCGGCATAGCATTTTAGACAGGAGGAGCGCAGATCAATATGCTTTACAGAATAAGTATCACTATATGATTCTACGGCGTAGCGCGTAGCTTTCTACGGGCTTGTCGAACAAAAATATTTTAAGTTGATTGACCTTATGTTATGTTATCTCATCATAATTAAAAGGCTGGAAGTAGTATAGTCTGTTTTAAGTAGGTCTACGTAGGTCTGACGTTCGCAGTTCAATAGGTATGTCATAGAAGGTTTCACAAAACTTCTACCCACACAATTAAATCTTCTAGAAATCATTTTAGGAATATTTCGCCACAAGGCCAGACAACAATTTTGCCAGAGCTTTGTGGTTAAATCTAATCGTTCGTCTTGGTCATATCTATCATAATAGCTAGAGCTCTGATCCTGTTTATTTAAGATACCTATTATTGGCCGCGACTTCGTTTACATAGATTTCGATTAAAACTTTGCCGCCCATTTTCATCAGCTTCGAGGAAGATTTTTTAAGTCTTTTATAATAGGTAGGCCTATGTCATAAAGAAGTATCTACTTACGGCACTTTAGACTGAGTGTAGTTCCGGTATTCAGTTATTCAGGATAAAGCGTTTTATTAATATAGATATGTGCCACGTTAACATAATTCACTGCTCGAAATTCTCATGTTACATCGTAAAAAAGACATATAAACGCCGATTTTTACTGCCTCTTTAGACCAATAAAAGGCATAAACTCCCTGTAAGGTTACCATCAAGTCATTCCTTTATCAACCTTCTAGGAATCAGTTCCACTTTCAGTGCCACTCCTCAATTATCCCAAAAATATTTGAACCAAAACTCTGACGATCATTTTGCAAGGGCTTTGTACTTAAATCTACTTGGTATTTACTAAGATGCGCCGTCGGAATGTGTACAGGATGGCATCTGATGGGAAGCAGATCAGCATGGCGGCTAGTGCCATCGCTCTCCGAGGAGTGCGCCTGTTCCTGACCGCTGGTCGGGCTGCGGCAGAGCGGGGAGCCCCACCAGCCAGTGCCTCTGCGGTGGTACCGAAGAAACCGAAGCCGAAGCAAGTGGTAGTGGGAGCTAAGCCGCCGCAGAAAGTGATCGATCAGCTGCTAAAGACTTCGCGGTTTAACAAGTAAGTTTATTTACAACTTTTATAGTTCATGGCGAAGAGGACTAAAGTCTTCTAAAATGGTTTAGAAACTACGAACTCCTTATTGGGCTTGGACTTCGGCTCAGCACGATAGCTGCACGAGGGAGGAAGTTGCGGAATGAAGTGTATTATTATCGAAAATGTCAAATCGTCGGTGAAATTGCAATACCGCGTAAGTGATAATAGCTTATAAGGTTGAAATCAAATATAGCAAATTATATTTTTTGCCCTAAAAGATAAAGAAAAAACATATTTCTTGACATATGAAATCACACCTTAGTAGCAACTGTCACATACGCGGTATCACCGACGAAATGAATTGTAAAAATAAAATAGTGTCAATTTAAAAGTTTTATTTGTTAAATATTTGATATAGTTTGATTTTTAGTAATGTTACTTACGTACGCATATTATTCTTATATACAAGCGGTCTTGTGCGGTTTCATTTGTGTAGGTGTGATGAATCACATTTGCATGGCCACGCCACTGCCTACTCTCTCACGCCTAAGCCCGTGTGTTCTAAAGATAAGTCCTACAGATACAAAATATGAATAAATTTATCAAGAAATGTGTAACTTTTTGTATGATTTTGATATTTGCTATGAATTTGTGGGAAATGTATAAAATACAAGAAAAAACGTGTAGTGTACGTACAAACTTCAATATTTTCAATTAGTTCTCAAAACAAAGGTTCAAGTCTAAGAAAATTTCAGCATTAAGGAAGGCTAGAAGTATGAAATAATGATTTACAGTGTTCCATATAAAACAATTCGATTTCAATGCAGAACGAACAAGACCAGTGAACGAATGATCGACTGAAAGCCTGTTCAATCATTCGTTTGTTCACAAGTTCAGTCTCAGTGTGGCGGGCTCGCGCGCCCTGCGTAGTCAACATGACGAATAAGAAACTCAAAGACAAACACCTCGATGCTTTGTATAGAAGCACGCGTTTTACTAAGTGAGTTAAGAACTTTTTTAAACTGAATTGTGGTATGGTAATGGTCAAATTACTGGTGCTTGCTAGTAATTTGACCAGTGTGGTGAGTTCGTGAGTGAAAGCCGTAATTAAAGTGTTGATAAGAAAAAATACTACTTTACTATTTCCGATAGTCATCATCTGCCCATATACCGTCCAAAGCTTCATATGGGCATCCCGGTATTGTCATAGTCACCACGCTTGGCTGGCGGGTTGGTGATCGCTGTTTATTAACTGGATCGCTGTTAAAACACACAGAGACGTTGTTGTCCGTTCCCTGGTATACAATTGTTATTGATGATGTTATAAAAAATAATCTTAACTTAGATACAATTAGGGTAACTAACCAGATCTGTAAAAAAATCTAAGCTTTTACGCAAAGATTTCTTGTCCAGCGTTGGGATCGAACCCACTACCTTTGAGCTTGATAGAAACGTATACCCGCCAAAGAGGATTTCCGAGAATAATTGCACTAAACATAAGTGAAGTGGTATTATTAAGGAAATAATAAAACTATATTTATTCTTAATTAAAACCAAATACTTTTATTAACTTCCGGTGCAATAAGGCATCCCAGCATTTTTACACATTTTTTTGCGGAATTAACACTAGATATTTGGTTTTTAATTTAGATCAGTTTGGATTTGCGCAAAGTAACGCCTGTTTCCATTTAATATATCATTTATTTACTAGCTCTTCGTGTCCGGGTTTGGCTAATTACGAACAATTTAAAAAGGTTATTAGCTGAATCGTTTATGTTATTCTAATGTTATCACATGACTAACGGGAATATAGATTTATTAGTAGGTACACTAGCTAGCTTCCAGCGCGTAATTTCACACTCGCCTCGGTAACTCCCGTTCCCGTAAGAACTTCATCTTTAAATATAGCGTATGTTACTTCTGGATAACATACTTTTCTGATGGTGAAATAATTTTTCTAATCGGACCAGTAGTTCCTAACAAAAAAAAAAGAAAAACTCTTCAGCTTTATAATATAACTATATTCGTGGTTGCGAATTATAAGTACCCACGCGTGGGTAAATCAGCTTTTTTATGGGGGTAACGAAGATCCTAATAATTTGTATTTGCTTGTATTGACATTTTAAGGCCAGGCTAAAATCGGTATGCAAATTTTTTTTTTTTTTTATATTATTGTATATTTATTATAATTAACAAACATGAATTAAATACAAACTAAAAGATGCTTAATAGATTATGGGGGTAACAATATTGAAAAGTTTCGGTTTTGGGTCTTCGGCTGGTGATTGTATTTCTCATGTTGCTACTATCTCTCCTGCATTTTGGGCATCATTTTTGCATGCGGGAGGTCCAAAAACAGCATTGCAGTATATAGACACACATAGGTACAAAACAGATGGCTGTAGCAGACAAGGTTTTGAAAAAATAGCATTGTTTCTTTATATCAGTTAGCTAATTCCATTTGCCAGTAAACACGCGAAACAAAAGAAATTAAAGCACTGTCCAAACTTTAATTGCATTAACTGATTTGATTTCAGAGTTTGTTAAAACTCATGGAAACTTCGAAAATAATTTATAAATCCGAACAGAAAAAAGTTTAATTTGTTCTTCTTTAGGTAACATTTCGTCTCGAGCGATGTACAATTTGTTTGAAATATTGACAGGCAAATGCAATAAAAATTGACCATCAACCATTAACCCAAACAGCTTCTTAGATTTAAAAACAATGTCATAGTTTTATTATTATTATGTTACCTACGTACCGTATAAGTCAGGACACACCGCACGCGCATGTCTACGTTACGCAAGCGGTGAGTCTTGTCTCATACGGTTCCATACATTACAACTCAGTGGTACTTGCAGGTCTACGCTTACGTCTACGCATACGCATCCGGTCAGCTCAAGCGTGAAAATGAAAATATTGTCTAAAATTTCTTCAAAGCCTTAAAATACCAATTTGATGTTCTAAATTGATTAAGTTATGCGATCTGTCTTAAGAATAAGGCTTAAAGAAGATAAATGGATGGAGATTAAAGACTTTTAAGCAACTTATGTGGCGTAGCGGTAAAATCGGATCCCGAAACCGAACGAGAAATCTTTGTGTAAATTTTAAGATTTCTTACCGGGTGTATTGTTTTTTTTTTTTTTTTTTTTTAATATTTCTTTTATTTGGGGCTTTTATCAAAGATATGTCAGCCGCATCGTACCTTTTTACATTAATTGGATAACATGAATTAGTTTATAATATTACTTAATAGCTAATGAATAAGAGTTATTCGTGGAGGACAATAATTAAATGGCACAACTTTTTAATAATATCCGAAGATGTTATAGATAAAATGGATTGGATTATGCCTACATCTAATTTATTTATTTTAAAATCATTCACGAATAACTCTCGTTCTACTCTGTTCCGAGCACACTCCATCGGCAAATGTTGAAAAGCGAATTTTGCCGATGGATAGTGCCCAGGGGTGTATTGTTGTGTTACAGCATAAAACTGCGGTCACCAACGCGTTAGTTAATTGTATGGCGAACCCTCGGGAGGAGGCTAATGTTCTGCAGTAGAAATTATACGGAGTGATGATGATGATGATGATGTAGCATTCTTTACTATCCTGCTATCATTGTTTTGATACTGTTCCTAGCTCGCAAGACGCTGGGGCATTAGCCCTAAGTAATTGTTTGGTTAGCATATTTTAGCAAGAATTCTTACGTCTGTCTGGACGCAGTATACTCAAAAACTACGTAACACATTTCATACATTCTTTATATAAAGATATGAAAAATAGAGATTTTCTTTGTAGCTAACCTGATAGGTTAACATGAAGAACAGGAAACCAGTTTAATTTAACTAGCAGTGCAAATAAATGGAATTTACTTTCCTATCGCGTGCATTTTGTAGAAAATAAACATAACATTACACAATAAACATTGATAGCAATCAACCTAGTTTACGACGAGGCTGTACTTCTCTATAAGGTACAGTCAACCAAGAAAATAAGTGTAAATCGCTGCATCGATTGACTTCTGTGTTTGCTTTTTTGAAAAAAAGAAAAAAAAATACGCCAACGAGAAGGAGTGGCAACCTCCCCCAGGGTGGGTGCGGAGTTAAGATCATTTTCACTTTTGAAGGTAAGGTTAAGATGAGCCTAATTCCTAAATTTCATGCAAATCGGTTCACAGTAAAAAAATTCGGAGGTTATACCCTATTTTCGCTTCAATTACTTCAATCAATCATAAATAATCAATTACTTAGTATAACATAATATGCTGCATTATTAGCATCTACCGTCAAGCGATGTAGGTATTAATAATTAAATGGCTGATTAAAGTCAAACCTAATTTTACTACTTACGTATGAAGTTGCCTGTGCTTACAATAATATTTTAAAAAATAAGAAAAGAGTAAGGTCAAGCATACGTGGCGCTAGGCATGTGTTTATGGAGAATCCATTTTGTTTTCATATAAAATTCAGATGCGGGACGCGCCTCTCAACGGGACTCCTCTCCGTAAATACATCTTTAATGTTGTAAATGGCTCTCGAGAAAATGTAATAAATATTAAAAGTAATTTTCCCACAAGTACTCTTTGAATTATATCGTTTCTCACGAAATAAATGTTATATTTTATACGTTCTACTTATAATAAAAGAAATTCTGGCATACTCACTGGTAGGTAAAGTATTTTCTTTAACTGACTGTACAAAATCAGCGATACACGGAGTTAATCGTAAAGCAACCGAATTATTATGTTTAGTCTATGAGAGAGACGAGGTAGGAACATTTTTTTATTGTTTGATTGACTACTAAAACTACCCAAAAGAAGGCTTTCGGAAATACGTTATGTTCAAATTGCTGTTATACGGGGAATATTACCTAATGTATTGCGATATTAGGGTATCTGTAGTAAAATAATGCATGGATATAGTCCAATAAGCTACTTGAGCATTCATAAGCAGAACAGCGCGTATGAACAGATTGAAAAGATCGAAGATGTTTTTAGAATGATTTTACCTTATTATTTTATTTATTTAAGTAATTGATTCACTAGCATTTGCGTGTACTTAAGCATTATAATAAAGTACTTGTAAACAAAAATCTGTGAGGTATCCGGCTAAGAATAGGTAGATCATGCCATATCTTTCCATGGGTGTCGTAAAAGGTGGGCAGCAGAATCTAGCAGCTCAAGAATACCTAGTCACCATCTTACTGCGATCACCGATCGATCTGCCAAGCGTAGTGATTATTCCCATATCCCTTAATGACCCTGGCTTGTCAAGGTTTGTTAAGAGGAGGCCCATGTTCAGCATTGGACGTAAACAGCCTGATACAGTACAAGGCATTGTTTGAGTTCAGAATGTTGCACTATTAAATAAAGCTGAAGAGTTTGCTTGAACGCGCTAAACTCAGGAACTACTGGTCCGTATTGAAAAATTATTTCAGTGTTAGATAGGCTATATTTCATCATAAAGTTCTTACGGGAACCATAGTAATACGGAAGGAACCGCGCGTGAAGCTAGTTGAGTTATATTCCTGTATCACGGGGGTATTTTATAATGTCTTCATACACATTCAATTCACGGACATAAAACACACTTCTCAGTACAGCTATCTGTGGTTCACACAAATATGATGTCTGGGTCGGGAATCGAACCTAGAACACCAGGTCTCCGAGGCAACCACCGTAACCACTAAGCCTCCAGTAATATCTAAGACACATAGTAAGATCGCTATTAAAACTTACTCTATTCCTTTGTCCAGGCCGGAGTTGGAGTCCTTGTACACCATGTACAGGAGGCTAGTGCTAGCTGCTCAAGCGGCAGCGCCGGTGTCGGCTATCGGACAACCACCCAAGATTGATGTAAGTACTTCCTTGTTATACTTAAGAAATTATGTTGTCTTCTCTGCAACATAATTACAGACCTATTTATTTTAATTTTTATTCGCCTTTCAAAAACGTTTAGACTTTAAGGGGAATTCGTTAGATTTCCCCTAAAGGCAGACAACTCTCACGGCTTCGATTTCTTTCGTAAATTCAATAAGATAAACTCGTCTATCCGATCTCTAGTTATGAAACTAGATATTCCAAGATCCCAGGGCCACTAGACGTCACGTATTTTCTGAAGAAGGATAGGTGGATGATTACCTGATACCCGAAAATTGGCCGTCAAAACAAGATAGCACGTTGGCATGCGTTCTTAGTACATACTAACACTACTCAATTGTCCACATTTCCTTCGTCAGAAAATACGTGACATCTGGTGGCCCTGGGATCTTACTCTTAGAGATCGGATAGTCGAGTTTATCTATCTATACTAATTTTATAAGGTAACATTTGTAAATTGTTTATTAGGTTGTTATCTCTGAATCTTCTGAACCGATTTTGTTAATTGTTATACGCATATAATAGAAAACCAGATTATTTGTGAGTGTGATAGGTAGGTTATATTTAAGTCAACGTTTCTACGGTAATGGAATCTTTGCGGGTAGAGCTAGTATTTACATAAACTTTGAGGAAGCATGTAACATACTACAATAATTATACTTTATGTTATCATAATAATCATGAATAAAAAAATTATAAGAATAGGTACATGCATAGATATAAGCAAAAAAACGGAAGATATGTGACTCGCGTCTAGCGTGTGGACCGCATGAATTAGGTCCCCGTCGCCTAATTGAATTCAGTCTGACACAGTCACAATCGGCAGAGTGGCACAAATATAAGGACGTGGTATATCTTCCATTTTTTGTTTATATCTATGGGTACATGATATAAAATGTAAAATTAATGGTGAAATACGTATATACAACTAAAAGTAGCAAATTAAAAATAAAAGTAACTTATAAAATATTATCATGAATTAATATTTGAGTTCTATATTTATAAAATTCATGTTTTTTAAACCTCGGTATTAAAATTGGTTTAGAGGTGGTTTTGTCTACTCTATTTAACATGCTTCCTCGAAGTTTAGATTAATATCCATTCAACTAACTGAACTCTTCTATTGTGATCATTTTATAGACTTCTGCGGGTAATAAGAAAACTAGCAACAATCTTCTTCAGCTAGATCAGATATATCTCGTATGAGTACAACACAACCAGATTACAAGTTGTATCATTGTATCATGACACATTCTGCAAAATTTAGTGCAGAGCCGCTAGACGGTAATAAAGTAAATAAACTGACATACTTGTCAGACATAGACTGTTGTGGTGGCACCATATTTTGTGTCTCGGTTATGTCAATGCACTTCTTTACGGCATCCCCTCCAACATAACAAAGAAAATTTGGTATGGCGTAAGGTATAATGCACTTATTTTATTTGTTGATTTAGTTGGTCTTGTTTATACAGATCTCGTAGATCCTGTTTCGATACAAATTTGATGGATCCTGATTAGATACACAGATTTAGTGGAACCCAATAAGACTCGGATTTGGATCCTGGTTTAGTGGTTCCTGAGGTACAATTTTGGTTGATCCTGTTTAGGATTGGTTGATCCTGTTTAGTTACATATTTGGTTAATTCTAGTTATGGTTTACGAGTTTGCGATTGTTCTGTTTACAGCCGTGAGTAAAATAACTTTTTATTCTAGTTTACACGCGCATAGACATAAATAAATCTACATGGAATGCTAAGTGAGATGTTTACTGTCACCGCTTGCGTTGCAAAATTGAATGCATTCCGCGCGCGGTTTCATCCGCGCAGCTGACATTCCCGTAGAAACTTCATAATAAAATCTAGCCTATAAGCCTTCCTTAATAAATGGACACTGAAAGATTTGATCAAATCGGCTACTGGTCCGATTTTATAAAGTATTTTAGTATTTGATTCAAATAAACCAACAAACAAACTCTTCAGCTATTATTTTATATGAGTATATTATTGATCGAAGAGTATAAGGTTTACGTTTAACCACAGCTATTGTTTATATCAGTCATTCATTTTCTATACTTCTCGCTTAGTTATTTATACTGGGTGACTTTTTTACCGTCTTGATAATAATATGCTGTGTTCTGTAACTGGAATAGAATCTATAGACCACAGTATATTGGTACTAGTATTTCGGTTATAAGAGTTTCCAAAATGTCATACATTCCTTAAAAGAAATACACCCTACATGACGTTAGCTCGTGCATATTAATAAAATAGGCGCCTAGGCCGCAATCGCACATGAATGAAAAGAGTCTGTCCTTAAATTATAAAATAACTATGCCTTAGACATCTTTTTCATATACATATCACGCACTATTATTTTCAAGAATGTAAAGAAGTCCCCAGTATACTCTGTCAAAAATAGTAATGGAATGATTAAGGACACAAATTGCTACGGTAATTCTATTTATTTGATGCTAAAAAGTTATTACAATCGTGAATTATTTCACCAACTTATTATTTGAGAAATTATGTTTAACCTTGAAGTATTCGTAGTGAAAAACGTAGTTATATATTTATAATAGGCTATAAAAAGTAATTTAAGACAACTTTAATATTTTGTAGAGCGATTTTTCTAAATCATATTATTCTATTCTTCTAGTGTTTAGCGAGGAGAACTACGAGAGTTCTAATTTCTTGATAATATCTTCTGTAAAATAATAAAAAGGTAATTAGCTAGTGCAAAAAATTTTAGTACAAGGCACAAGAACTCTTAATTTGCATAACATTAGCTTAGTTGTTACTATACTAATAATGCGGTATTCATTTATTTATTGGTAGTACCTACAATTACATATCGAGGGGT
The DNA here is from genome assembly GCA_947037095.2 of Nycteola revayana. NCBI lineage: Eukaryota > Metazoa > Arthropoda > Insecta > Lepidoptera > Nolidae > Nycteola > Nycteola revayana. The sequence continues at coordinate 21,776,833 of OX344843.2, forward strand.
GAAAGGCTATTTGTTTGAAGCGACATTTTACGAACTTTACAGGAGAGCCATTTAAAGATTTAAAATTTGGAAAAAAAATCGTTATGAAAAAACTAGTGCTCTTTCTATAATGGTGATCGCAAATTATTATTGAAAAAAATCCCTGAATGTTTTGGTATAATTTTCAATTAAAAAACAGTTATGAGTATAAGATAAATTGTCGCTTAATACAAAATGATCTGTATCGCCTTATTTTTAAAATAAAGAAAAATGATTCAACTTCCAACGTTGTCACTAATCAGCAGCAGGCAAAATGGTTTAAGTGACTTTACAGTACTTGCAGGAGAAAGCAAAATGATTGAATTGACGTTACTCTATAATAATAGGAATAGGCTATTTTGTTTAACTACCAATTTGGGTTTGGGTTTTGGGTTTTGTTAACGATACAGGAAAGTTGGCTTAAGCAACGATGAACATTCTTAAAGAGTGGTTTGATGTCTCAGATTTTGAAAGGAGTTATATAACTTGGTTGTTCTAAACAGTGAAAAACAGTTGTAGCGAAAAGGGTTGAACCGACGACATGTCTTAATGAATTTGGCTGACGGCAAATTGGTTGAAGCGACATTGCACAGAGTAAGTAGTCGTAAGCAAAATGTTTGAAGGGACTTTTCATCTAAAGATAGCTACATCGAAAAACGATTTATCTGCCATCGAACTAAAATTTTAGGAAGGGAATAACGGCTTATGATCCGATTCTCTGTTTTTGTATACAGCTTAAATGATATACTAAAAAAATATGGCAAATTTGAAGTCGGATCATACATCATGTTTGAGAATTATGCACTAAAATGGCATTGTTTTAAGCGCCATAAAAGTGCTCAGAATTGTACGAAACCCGGCTCAGACGACGCAGAAAAATTCGCTGAATCCGAATATGTATATAACTCCATATCGTCCAAAATGTCGCTTCAAACAAAAAGCCTTTCACCCCTCGAATATTATATTAATAAGATTTCGAACAAATGTATTTTGGTACATATTACCTATGTTACTATCTTGTGTTGTGTTTGAAATTGTTTTTTGTAATTTTTTATAATTTTAATATTACCATAAAAAAATGGCAAATCGTCCTGCCATTTATTAGCTACGATTCAAAAATCACAGTGTATGTTAACTAGAGGCCTACTATATCCCCAAAGTTTCCTTAAACTCCTTTGTTAGACTCTTTCCTCGGCTGCCTGGAAGAGATACTGTATACCGATTAGGTTGTAAGTTTTCTGTGTTCTGTTTTTATTAGTGTACAAGAAAGAGTTTATCTATCTATATATCTATATAAAGCTACGTGAGTAGACGTTAAAATAATAATAAGCCCGTGTCAAAGCGAGACCTAATGTGTATCTAACACGCTTTAACCACAGACTGTCATGCGGTTATTACCAATAATGGGACCAAATCCCTCATTTTTATTCGAATATAACTCGCCAAACGGTTTTTACGTTGCCATAGTACCTTGATATGGGACATTTAGGAACTATGGATTTATGGGGTTGTCTGTTATTTATTTAATAGGTAGAGGATGGTGGCCTACTTTCTTTGTATTCCCATTATGATGGATTGGGAAGGTACCATGGGTGGTACTTTTATTCCGCTACGAACAATGTAGGTATGTTCGTTGAGAATGGAAAGCGTTTAGCGAATTAGAACCATATTCCACGTAAAATACAATGTTTGATTCTGCCCTGCTTATTGTACTGGCAGTAATCGACATTTTTGGGATTTTCACTTGAAACGCCGCGCCGTACTTGGCCAAAAATGGCAATTTTCTCGTTAAATAAAAAACATGTTTCTATTAAAGTAATATATGATTTAATTTTTTTTATGTATAGTTTAGGGTCCTGAAATGTAATTTTCGCAGTACAAGCGCAGCAAGTACAATAAGCAGGGCAGAATTCAACACTGTTGTCTTTGTAGATGTGTGATGATGTGATTTTGCCAATCCATAAGTCGCTTGTTCATTTCCGGCTCGAAGGATCAATTATGATGTATGTAGATAAGTTTAAGAAAACGTTTAAGAATTAGGATATTTTGATCTTACACGCTTTTTTTATTGGCATAAACAACATATTAGATAATTGATAATTCTTAGTCACTATTAAAGATTATTGAATAAAATTAATTTAATAGCGGCCGTAGCCCAATGGCTACGGTGTCGGACTTGTGATCTTGAGGTCGCTGGTTCGAACCCCACTCATAGCACTACCGACGTGAACCCACTCGTAACACAAGCATTTTAGCTTAGCACGAGGGGTTAACAAGAATACGAGTAGACTGCAAAATTCTGCTAGTAATCTTAAAAAAAAAATCGTTGGTTTTGAACTAAACAAATACTGATATGTATGTATACGTGGCTTGTAAAACATTTATGCAGTTTCTAAAGTTGGTCTAACGGTAATATGTCCGACTGTAAACGTCCACTGCTGAACATGCGACTCCTCCCGAATGAGGGTTTACTGCTTTCCATCCTCTGTTACGCTTGTTATAGAAGATGTTATAACAATCAAGCCCAACGGTTTAACCTACCTACTTTCCGAGGCACTGAGGGTATTCCGTCAACTAACCAGACCCGGAAAGATATATTAGAATTTAGACAAGATTTATTTTTCATTGTGGGGATTGAACCTACTACCTCCAAGGCTGAATCTGAGACTTACCGCAACGGTACGAAGTCTGTCGATGTTATCGGTTTTAAACACTTCAGTTATCGATATTTTCTTTGAACTTCAGGGAATAGACCAGAACACATTTCGGGACGTGATGCACAACACCTTCGACTTGGTCACTGAAGAAGCTATATTAGAGCGAATGTGGATCACCTGGGAGCGTGGGGCAGCGGGAGGGGAAGGGTCGCTGCGTTTCGACGCCTGGGTCAAAGGCCTCAGCGTACTACTGAGGGGCAACCCGGAGGAAAAGCGACTGTACTGCTTCAAAGTGTATGACCTGAATAATGATGGATTTATTACGAGAGAAGAGATGTTTACTTTGCTTAGGTAAGTTCGTTTTTATATTATTACTAGCGTTAGCGCTGAGGTTGTCCTGCATGATAATATATTAATACTAGCTGACCCGGCAGACTTCGTACTGCCTCAATCGATACATACCATACACTACCCCTACCCTACACTACCCCCACCCTACACTACCCCTACCCTACACTACCACTACGCTACACTACCCCTACCCTACACTACCCCTACCCTACACTACCCCTACCCTACACTACCCCTACCCTACACTACCCCTACCCTACACTACCCCTACCCTACCCTACCCCTACCCTACACTACCCCTACCCTACCTCTACACTACCCCTACCCTACACTACCCCTACCCTACACTACCCCTACCCTACACTACCCCTACCCTACACTACCCCTACCCTACCTCTACCCTACCCCTACCCTACACCTACCCCTACCCTACACCTACCCCTACCCTACACCTACCTCTAATCTACCCCTAACTTTGTCTGAAAAATAAAAATAAAAATTTGGGGGTGGACTACCCCTAACATTTAGGGGGATGAAAAATAGATGTTGGCCGATTCTCATAGATACCGGATAAGCACAAAAAATTTCATCAAAATCGGTTAAGCCGTTTCGGAGGAGTATGGCAACGAAAACTGTGACACGAGAATTTTATATATTAGATATATATTAGATATGATTTGTGAATCTATACCATCCAGGGCGCCACCCAAACGCATACAATCAAATCATTCAAATCAGTCCGGCCATTTAGGAGGAGTTCATTGACATACACACGTATAGTAGAAGAATATATATGAAGATATTTAAATAAATATATTAATTAGAATCAAGTGTCACTTTGTGAAAATCCATAATAATTTAAATTAAAAATGTGTTTGAATACTAGAATGCACTTTTGCTCGCCCGCAATAGTCATGTATAATATGCAGGTTTTTTTCCATTTTTATTTCGGATGGACACGTAGGTAGCCACGAGACTTTTGCTACTTCACCGGGCATAAAGGCGAGCAGAGCTCCAGCCTTAATAAATGGTTTAAAATCTACAAACTAAGCAACCTGCGCAAGAGGGCGCCCCCTGTGGGCCTTGGACCTTGGCTCAGGGCGGTCGCTGGCGATGAGGGGGATTTTAGGGGAGTTTTGTGCAACTGTCGCTCTACTTTACAGTTCGCGGGCCTCTCGGACTTCGAGTCTACGAGGGCATCGGATGGTTCTTTGCAAACGAAGGGCCAGGAGGACGAGGGGGAAACAATATGCAGGAAGGACAACCCGGAGTAGGTATAAGTGTATGACTATAAATAATTTCCATAAAGCATTCCTGATAGCATCTTTCATCATTTAGAACTTTCGTGGCGTAGGGGTGTAAGGCTCGTCTTTATTATAAGAGGTCGTAGGATCGCTCCAAACAAAAAATCTTTTTTTTTTTGGATCTTGTTGGTTAAGCCGTTGTTGGTCTCAATTGTTATATATCTATGAAAGTTTTGTCTGACACAAACCGACACGAAAACTTATTAATTCCAGGAATGCCTTACTAAAACAACCTGGAGACGAGGATCCTGATGAGGGAGTCAGAGAGCTCGTAGAGCTAGTTCTAAAGAAACTAGATGTTGATAAAGATGGACGAGTTTCGATGGAAGATTACAGGTACGACTCTTCTAATATCTAGAGCTCAGAAGCATAAGGTTGAATGTGCCATTATACGTCAGAAACATTCGTCGTATGTCCCTTTACTGAGACTTACGACCAAACGGTTCTGATCATAATACTTTATGCTTCATCTGAAGTGTAGATATTTTTTTTTGCACTATCGAATTTGTAATTCTTACTAATATTATAAACGCGAAAGTTTGTATGGATGGATGGATGGATGTTACTCTTTCACGCCAAAACTACTGAACCAATTTGGCTGAAAGTTTGCACGGAGATAGTTTATAAGCTGGATTAACATATAGGCTATAATATATCACGCTCCGACCCACTGTAGCAGAGTGACGTGGGTAAAGCCGCACAAAAATTTGAGCCAATTCCGATCAGTAGTTTTGGAGTGAAAGAGTAACAAACATCCCTCCATCCAAACTTACAAACTTTTGCATTATAATATTAGTAGGATTATCAACTGTTAACAGGAATAAACATAACTTGGAAGCAGCTAGTGGGTTTTTAAAATCTTACGACTTTTATTTAACAGAGTGAAATTCTATTCTATTCGGTCTTATTCTATTTCCTTTTTTATATTTAAAATTCTAAGTAAATTTAATTTAAATTTCCAATCAATTAAATAAATTATTATAATGTCTCAATATGATACTTATTCGTGTTAATTTTATTTCAGGAATGCCGTAGAACAGGAGCCTTTATTACTAGAAGCATTTGGACAATGTTTGCCAACTAAAAGACAATGCATCATTTTCTTGAAAACACTTAGTAATAAGACGCAATGAATTTAAATATTAAATTGTAAGCATATAAAAAATTTAACTAATAAATAAGTAAGTAAAATATATTTTTTCTGAATTATGCCGATTAAGCACTACTTAATTAAAACTTTTAAATCGGGACATAAAAAAATATCAGAAGAATAAATGTCATTTTGACAGCATTTCAAACAAAATCCCATGTCCTGTTCTAATTATTTTTTTATTTATTAAATCTTGGAAGCATCGACTCAAGCATATTGCTGTGCGGCATAAATGAAAAAAAAAATTAATTGATAATATATCGATTCACTATATTATTGTATGTACATGTATTTATTCATATTTAAAAGGCTTTTCTTAATTCAAATGATTTATAATAATATTAAATCTTTCTAAAGATACCATAAAAGTGTAATTACTGAGAAAAATACCTATTATAGAAAAAAATACGTATACAAAGCTTGGTGACTTTGACCACCTTTTAAAAATAATTAAATTAAACAAAAATAACTATTTAATTAATTAATTATTTTATTTACAATTTCAATAGCACTAATTCATTGCGGATCTAAACCAATTCCCAAGAAGTCGGTGAGAATCTGACCGCCTTTTAGAGGAAACAGGTTGAATATCTGAAACAAAGCAGAAAATCATTAAACTATACACAGGTATTTTCAATGACTTCAATGCACGAGTCTCTGTACTGAAGTCGACCTATTGGCAGAGCTGTCTTTCTCCTATAAGAGGCCCTGAGCACATTAATGGGGGCCCTATGACCATAGTCAATTAGAATTTGTTTTGCAAAGACGAAGATATGAAAAGTTTTAGCTTTAGTTTTACTTCTTTATTAGATTATTAGACTGCACCGGTGGCTCAGTGGTTACGGAGGTTGCTTCTGAGACCTGGTGTTCTGGGTTCGATTCCCACCCGAGACAATTATTTGTGTGAACCACAAATAGTTGTTCTGAGTCTGGGTGTTCTTTGTGTCCGTGAAATGAATGTTTGTAAAGTCCCCCGCGACACAGGGATTTATTTCCCTAGTGCGGAAGTTGTCGTTTTAAGAAAAAAAAAAAAGATATGACGAGTATATAATATAATGTAATCCACACTAAGTAACCCGCATTTACGATTAGTCCTTATAGTGGCTATCGGTTATCGTTTGTAATAGGGATTAGGGGGCCTCGGAACATCGCGGGGGGGAAGTGCCCAGTGGGAAAGAGGGGCCTGCCTATTCGAACAAAAAATATCTTAGTTTGGGTAAATTCTCTTTTACTTGTATTAATTACTAGCTGTCCCGCGCGATTTTCTCCGCGTAGATCCCGTGGAATCTCAAAATATGGCCTAAACACCCACAACTTATGTAGCTTTCTAAATATAAAAGAATTATCTTCGCGGTTTCACCCATGTAACTTCTGTTTCCGTATGACCTTCATAATCAAATCAGTTAAATAACACTAAAATATTTTTTCAAATCGAACCAGCAGTTCCTTAGTTAAGCGCGTTCAAGCAAACAAACCCTTCAGCTTTATAATATTGGTATAAGACTGGATTAGAGCTTTCTAAAGTGAAAGAAATCGGTCCAGTAGTTCCGAGGCCTATTCAATGCAAACACTCAAATCTTTTGTCTTTAAGATATCACTATCAATATTAATTAAGTAATAATAATTAATTAATTTGTAAATTGTTGATTTAATTGACATTTGTAAAACTGGGTATTAATGGCAAGTATTCTTTAACTTAACTAAAGAAGGTAGACAACATAAATAATTTAACTTACCTTATTAGCGTAATACAAGTCGTTAGGAATGGTAATCTCGTGGTACTCTCTGCGAATGGCGTCTACAATCTGGTCGGCCGCGTCACCCGGCTCTACCGTCTTCATCAGGGACTCGAACCTGATGCGAGGGTTGTGGCAGAGGCCAGTGTTCACGATGTACGGGCAAATCGTTGTCAGTTTGATCTGTAAGAGAAAAATAAAGAGAACTTTAGAAATTGGGGAATTATAACATTTGGCTACACAAGTAAATGGCTATTGGCCTGGCTCCTTGTTTGTTGTATTCATGATACAGTGAAAGCTTTTTTGAATCCTCAGAGCCTCTGGCATAATAATAAAGTTAAGTTCAACTTGATTTAACATTTAACTTGTTATGAGAGTGAATGAAGCGAAAGATATGTGTAGAAAGTGGAGGTCCATAGTCTCTGGCTACCCCGCTGGGAAACAGGCGTGAGCTTATATATGTTTGTATGATTTAACACAGTAAAAGTTGTGTTGCATACAGCAGAATTTCATTATGACGCAGTAAATAGTAGAACGCAAAGAAAATATTCACAAGAACGGAGTGAGACATTTACTTGATAGGTGTCTCGACCGGCTAAAGAGGAAATCTAAAGTAGATACAAGATAGCAGTGAAAACAATTACTCAACCAATTGCCGTGGGGTAGAAAGAGAAATTAGAAAAAAATACGGAACCCTAAAAATAACGCAGAAGACGATTCTAAGGGAGTCAAAAGTCAATCTCAGTCTACCCAGAAGAAGATTTGGACGGCCATTAAACGGTTACATTACGGAACGTAATGAACTAAAAATAAGAAACAGATAAGTACAAAACAATGAAGAAATAAGAAAAAGTTGTGTTAAACTCGCCACGCTTGATTATACTTAATAATTAGAGATTATTACAATAGTAAGAAAAGAGTACAATAGTTAGTTATTCAGGATATTCACACAGTTATTGTTATTATTACGCGATGAAGACCTATAATTTATTTGTCTTAAGTCTAAAATACTTCTAGTTTTTAAGCCTTAACCTAACCTTAGTTAAGACTACACGTTCAATAATCTGAAACTGACTAACGTTTTAAAACTATACAATTTATAATTGAAGTAAAAAATAAATAAGTCAACCGTCAAAGTGGTTCAAGACTTGTTTTAAAATCTTTAAAAATAATAAAAATGGTGGCAGTATTATTTTTCGTGGATTTGTTGCGTCTCTAAATATGGCAAAATCAAAATTTAAAACTGGCTGTCAAATATGATTTTGGCAGCTGATGGTGCCAATGTTGACAAATAAATATACTCACTCCATTGGTATCTCTAGGGTCTTCGTGTAACTCCGCGGCTAAAGCCTCCATCATGCCTCGCACAGCGTATTTGCTGCCACAGTACGGCACTAAGTTGCGGAGACCCATCTTGCCGGCCATTGAGGACATAGCGACTAGATGTCCTTGATTTCGCTCCAACATGCTTGGCAGGAAGGCTTGGATCATCTGGATAAGACATATTGGTTGTCAAATATTTTCTAAGCGATAATTTATAGATATGAGCGATTGTTAGGGGTGTCTACACGAAAACTGAAGATTTTTAAGGGTTCCGAACTTCAAATAAATAGTGGTTATCAAGGTTCCGGTTAGAAGGTTAACTTTTATCTTAATCTCCATACCCATGGGCCGTAGCAACCCTGGTACTAAGACTGCGACGTGACACCTCTTTTTACATCCAAATTTTTATTTAATGCGGCTCTCCGAGTGCTAGTACCTATTTACTTTGCACTGCAGATAAGCCTTATAAGCCCATAGTACCTTTGTACATTGCTGTTTGTCTGTCTTGTTGTATTTATATCTTCTGTGTGTGTGCGTACAAAAATAAATAAAATAAGCATTCCTGCCAGCCTTTTCGGAACTTTGCCAAGTAGCAAATATTTAGAATTGTTTTGTATTTATAAGTAAGTTTAAGCTTATTTTTTTTGCTGCTGACCATGTCTGAATAGGATTTACCCATAAATTTCCGTTGACATTAATTTCCATCGTAGTCCTGATCTCCTTCTCGGAATGCTTGAGCACCGGCTTGCAGGGCATGATTCCAGCGTTGTTGACCACAATGGTGACATCACCCACTTCTCGGGTCACCCTGTCGGCTAGGTCGAAGACTGCTGCACGGTCAGTGACGTCACACCTGGAGAAAAAAGTGAGATTGACGTGTAAATTAGATTTAACTGGCCATGTATAAACAAAAGCAATTTTTAATGCTGTGTTGTTTCAGTTCACTATCTGCGGATTTCCCATGACTGTGTGCATACTAAACAAATGGAAAAGAGACTTATTTGTACATCCATTTTTATTAGCTTGATTGCTTGGCAGGGCGATCCTTGCAATACAAGATAATTGAGGATAGCAAAAAGTATACTATATATAGATCGATATTACTAGTATAAATTATAATAAAATAAAAGGTTTCGTTTACGCAACGACAAAAATCACTGTATATACTTATTTTATTCTACGCCTATCGATTCCACTCTCAGTTAACATCAGATGTATATACTATACATACTCATATTGAAAAGCTTTTCCTTTGTCCTGTTTGATCATCTTGACCGTCTCCTCATTACCCGCAGCATTGATGTCAACACACACCACCTTTGCGCCGAGCTTCCCGAACCGCAGCGCCACCTCCCGGCCCATTCCATGACCAGCTCCAGTTATCTGAAGAGTAACAAACATATAGTAAAGATGTGATACGTACAACTTACTCTACCACGCGGGAGGAAAAAAAAAAGCCCCTAAAAACCACGCGTTAGAAAACTTGATAAATAAGGGTTTAATTGTAGGGTGTCAAGTAAATGCGCGCGTGAAAGAACCAAGAGCACGCAGTGCGCATCTCCTGTGATTCGCTCCATATAACCACAAGGTGGGTGGGTGGAGGGAAAACGTGTCCCACACAGGAACCACAGCATAGCCTTATGAAGTTTTTTTTTAACCAAACAGTGTAAATAAATGGGTCTAAATACTTGGATGCACTTTTTGCACTTGCCTCCCGCCAACAAAACGTTGCTGACGTTCAATCATGCCAATATTTAACACGACCCTGACGATGCTCCGTGGAGCAGCGTATTACATACACAATTAGGCTAACATAATTTTTGCAGTTGGTAGTGTGACGCAAAAAATACATTCCAGCATTTAGACAGGTTTTTGCAATGGAAAAAACGCTTGACATTTTGTTATTTTTTTTATTTAGATTTATATGGATTGCCGCAATGTAACGTATGCTAATTATAATGAGTGGATTTAGTTTTATACACAAAAAATAGATAGTGTATGATAGGCATTTTTAACGAGATACATATACAAATTGACGACATTTAATGTTTTATCATAATAATAAACATCTTACGTTTAGTACTAGAGACAAAGTTTTATATTTGACTGGTTGCCTCATTAGTCTAGCGGTCATATTGTCGACCTACCGATAAATACCAAGGTCCCGGGTTCAAACAATCTCGAGGAAATTTCCAAGTACCTACCAGCCTAAAGTTAGAACGTCGTTAGTATATCATTCGTGCCTCTAATAGCACGTTAAGCTGTCGATCTCTCACCGGTCGTGCCGGTTGAACAATCCTCCGAACCAGATGGCTAAGTCCATAGCGATTGGCCACCATGGTCGATAACCGTCAGGAGGGCTATACAGCTTGTGTCCGACGGACGGAGAGACATACGTATCTATCAGAATATGTGTATATATAAACGACGTGGTTGATGAGATAATAGCTTGTGCTCTATCATCAATACTATCTCACATTTGTAGACAATCTACCGTGTTATCTCTGTATCTGAGTAGGTAACGATTAAAAAATGTTTAAAAGCAACGAATTATAAAATATTATGTTCTGACTTCTTATCTAAGTTTTTTATAATTATTTAGTAGCTGGGCTCATATTGAGCGTGCATGTTCTTCGTGTGTCACATGTGGACGAGAGCGGGGGTAGTGGGGGATGGAGACGTGAGTTTGGTGCTCGCATCGTTCGCCTCGTTCACACGCTCGAGGAGTTAGCAGGCCTAATGTGAGGATTACCGTAGTTAATGAGTAAAAATGGTCTAGTCTTAACAAAATACCATGACTTTAATGACTAATAAGTCATGATTAATCGGCAAACAAAAATTTGTTGTAGCCCCCCTAAAATATTGATTTTATTTAATTTTTAGTATTTGTTGTTATAGCGGCAATAGAAATACATCATCTGTGAACATTTCAACTGCCTAGCTATCGCAGCTCTTGAGATACAGTCTGGTGACAGACAACGAAGTCTTAGTAATAGGGGCTTGTTCTTACCGTTCGGGTACGGGAACCCTATAAAGAAATAAAAAGAAGGAAACGGAACGTCGCCGGGCACACCGAGGGTCGCGTTTAGAGATTGCAAATCGGGCCCGGACGGGCCCGGCCCGGCCGGGTCCGGTGCCCTTTTAGCCACCCACCGGGCCCGGGTATTCTTACCGGGCCCGGTCACCGGACCCGGTAAGTAAATCACGGCGCGGGAGCGCCAACTCGTAGAGTGTACGTTGGCATAACAACCACTGCGAGCTGCGTCGTTGCCGTTCTTTCTTAATAACCAAAGTTTAAGAAAAAACATATACTTAACTTTTATTAAATACGAATTTGTTTTGTTTATAACAAAGCTACCAAAGTTAATCTAACTATCTAATCTAAGTTGTTATGACACGTTTAGTACTTTTAAGCTGCGTTATTAGTTTCTGATGTGTCTATTTGAAAACATAGTATTAAACTATGTTTTCAAATAGACACTAAAAGGAGTAAAGAGAAAGACCTGCTTGTTTAAACTTATAAATATGAATAATTACTAATACTAATGTTACTTTTCCATCCATAAGTAAAAGTAATCAATTCTGTATTAATTGTGATTTTGAGACTTGAGTGAGACTGATTATTGTGATAATTGTTCATAACCCAGCTTGAAATAAATATTAACCTTAAATCATTGTCTTTTTTCAGTCGTATATATATTTTTTCATAAAATACTTTAAAGGATTCGTCGCTAAAATACAACCCGGCCGGGTTGGCGACGAATGCTACCGGGCCCGGCCGGGTTGAGAAACATACCGGGTTGCAATCTCTAGTCGCGTTGGCCTCATGTCTTAATCCTGTGATCCAATGCCTGAATGACCTTGGCCTTTGCTTGTCCTCTTTCCTTTATTTTATATTATTGCGCCATGGCTTTAGCGGTGCTATGATTCGAGCTTATTAACTATCCCCGTGCAAAGTTTCAGCCAAATCCATTCCGTAGTTTTTGCGTGAAAGAGTAACAAACATTCATCCATTCAAACTCATAAACATTCGCGTTTATAATGTAAGTAAGGGCTTGCATTGTATCTCATTAACATATTTGTATAATTGTTAAATAAACATCATTCATTCCATTGAATCATAGTTATAAATAAAACAATGTTGTACCGTAAATAATATCAAATAATAACCTTTAGAATTGTAAACATTAAAGCATAATAACTATGTTGTTAAAGATATAAAAAAATACGTTACAATGTAGGGGCAGCAATATAAATACTTGTAATTAAATATCTATTACTTTGTTACACATCATTTATTTACAACAACACTAAAACATTTACACAATTGTTATACAACTTAAACTAGGAATATACAAAAAATATATATATACATACATATACTGGAAAAAAGAAAACCCTTACAAAAATTGAAAATCTAATCTCTCTAATGTTTGGTAACGTGCCACTTTGTTACTAATTCGTACTTGTGATTATCTGCATCTGCATGGCAACCTCCGTAGCGTAGCGGTATTTGGCTCGCTTTAAATCTCGGAGGTCGTGGGTTCGATCCCCACGCCGGACAGAAAAGCTTTGTTCTAAAATTCTAAGATTTCTCTCCGGGTCCGGTTGGTTGAGGGACTACCCTCCGTGCCTCGGAAAGCACGTTAAGCCGTTGGTCCCGATTCTTATAATATCATCTATAATAATCATATATAGGCAACGGGCAGCAGCGTTTCCTTGTATACACACATAATACTGCGGTCACCAACCCGCCTGCCAAGCGTGGTGACTACGGAAAATACCCTCCCCCGGTAGAAGGCTCATGTTCAGCAGAGGACGTTATACGGGCTGATGATGATTGTCTGCACCATCCCAGAATCGTTACTATAAATACAACTCTTTTCCTAACATTTAACTGAATTATTTACTTGATATAACGACAACGATGTAGACCGTATGTTAATAATGTATCGTTTAATGACAGAACAATCTGATTTGCATCTGACTGCACCGCTGGCTCAGTGGTTAGGTACAGTTGCTTCTGAGATCTGGTGTTCAGGGTTCGCATCCCATCGGAGACAATTATTTGTATGAACCATACATAGTTGTTATTATTGTGTGTTTGTAAAGTCTTAAATTACATAAGCTAAATTACGATACGTATTTATGTTAAGTGAAAAAGAATGTATTAAAATAACATTTATTATTGGTCCCTAAACATGTTTAAAATTTACCTACTGTTAAAGAGATGGCATATATTTTGGAAGCTACTTATATTAATACTTACCTACCGCGCGCGGTTTCACCCGCGTAACTCCCGTCCCCTTTGGAACTTCATAATTAAATATGGTTATATTATTTAGCCTTTTATTGAAGAAAGTTAGGTATAGGTTTATACCTAACTTTCTTCAATAAAAGGCTTGACAACACCCACTTCGAGGGAGTCCCATGTTCAGCAGTGCAATCTATATGTATAAAAATGAATCCCTGTTTCCCTTGGTCTTCGCATCACGCGTGAACGGATGGATCAATTTCACAAATACTTTTTTTGTTGTTTTTGTTATTGTCAGGAGAAGGTTCTTAGGAAAGAAAAAAAAAGAAAATTACGCGGAAAAATTGAAAAATTAAGAAAACTTGACAACTATATTAAATTTTCTAATGTAATCTTAACGCTTTTGACATTATTAACTTTTTTAATGTAATTTATGTCGTTCAACATAACATTGACAGAATTTTTCAATTTAATAAGTGTTTTAGTTAAGACACGACTACGTCTGTCGGGTCAGCTAGTGATATATCATATGTTTACCACAGCTGGACAACAAGACAAGCAAACAATTATCAAAAAAGTATCTTGTGTTACCCGCATTCAGACTTTACTGTCATGCAGTAGCAAACTTACACATTTGCCGCCAGTGGGCTATTCATATTTTGCCGCTCCTACTAGTAAACTACTGAAAATGTTACTATTAAAAATTTTAGACATTAAAAACATAAAATGTATTTTTCTATTATAAAAAATGTGTGCCAAATTTGTTGCCCCCTAAATTCTGCCGTCCTACACCTACTAAGCCTGGTAAATCCGCCCCTGCTGCCATCGTCAACAAATTAGACTGCTAGGTATATCTTAAAATAAGCAATATGACTTTACTTTGCACAGCAGGTAAGCATTGCACTTTCAACGGGGTAATGCTGCCAGCATTCTGGGAACCTTGCCAAGTAGAATAGATTTAAAATAGTAGTATTTTATAAGTTAGTTTTATTTTAAATAGCTACTTTTAGTTGAGTATTATGTATTTTATTCATGTAACATAAGATTGTAAATAATCCTTAATGTTGTAAATAAAGATGACTAATATTTCTAGTAGTACTTCACATGAGAATCTATATATTTATTCCTATATCGTTATAAATTTATAAACTTCTAAACCTTCCTCACGAAGGATATTGCTATAATCACCACGCTGCACAGGCGGATTAGTGATCGCAGTAAGAGTGAAAATAACCTTGGTCTAACAGACGCTGCTGCTCATCCATCAGTTGTATGTATGTCCCTTAGTTCTTACGACACCCATGGAAAGACATATATATAGGGTGATACAATAGATAGGGTTGGTCGTATAGTAGGTCTATTATAAACCAAAAAATTTAATATTATTAAAAGAAAATTATGTTCAGTATATTAAGTATACTGTGTATTAAGTATAATTTTAATATTTTACAATGAACATTTTTTTTTTCTTTAGTGTCACGGGGTTAAATCTATCATAAAACATGACAGGCACACAGGAAGTGAATCTTGCGCATATTGTTATAATTACGTATCGTTACAATGTTGTAACAAAAAAGTACAGTTTACTTGAAGTTTTTTGTTCCTCGAAGTTGAAGGATTTTATTAGATACTAGCTGCGCCCCGCGGTTTTACCCGCGTCACTCTGCTCCAGTGGGTCGGAGCGTGATATTTTGTAGCCTATATGTTAATCGAGCTTATTAACTATACCCTTGCAAAGTTTCAGCCATTTCCATTCAGTAGTTTTTGCGTGAAAGAGTATCAACCATCCATCCATTCATACTCATAAAAATTCGCGTTTATAATATTAGTGATGGTTTGCATTGTATCTCATTAACATATTTGTATAATTTGTTAAATAAACATCATTCATTTCATTGAATCTTGATGATCCTCGATGTTGTACCGTAAATAATATCAATGATATTTTGTAGCCTATATGTTAATCGAGCTTATTAACTATCCCCGTGCAAAGTTTCAGCCATTTCCATTCAGTTGTTTTTGCGTGAAAGAGTAACAAACATCCACACATACAAACTATCGCATTTTTAATATTAGTAGGATTTTTATGTTTCAAAAGGTTTTTATAAGCATTTAGGTATTTTTTTCTCCTAACACTTTAATTTGCTAAATTTGCAAGGCAATCGGTAATCTTAGATTGTAAGAACCTTGATGCCTATACCTAATTGAACCTTGTCCTGAGAACCAGAGATCAAATTATTGTTGTAACTTTGTAAAGACTGTTTACTTATAGGTGAGAGTATGCCGTGTGGTTTCTGGATAGAATGCCTGTGGGTTATTCCTATGGGTGTAGTAAGAGTCGACTTAGGAACATACACCTGATGGATGGGCAACAATTAGTGTTGCCAGGTGTCCCGATTTGCGCGGGACGTCCCGATTTTCAGGGGTGTGGGGACGCGTCCCGATTTGTACCTGCTAAATGTCCCGATTAATCAAATTTGCGTCAATTACACTTAAAATACTATTTTATTTTATAATTTCTGCAAGTCCAGCAAGACTGATTACTTGTTATGTAAGATTAAATACATATTTAATTTAGGTTATTAATATAATACTATATTTGCATTAGTAGTTTAAAACGCAATAAATTAAACCCAGAGTTAAAAAGCCCTTGTTTTTTGCTTACCGTCCCGATCTGCAACCCGATTTTTTTGACCTCATGTACCGATTTAAAACAAATCAGACCTGGTAATACTAGCAACAACATTTATTAGGTCAAAGTTTCTCCGCCCTAGCGTGGTGATTATGGCAATATCCTTCAAAGACCTATTTTGCAGAGGACGTTGTACTGACGGCTATTCTGAGGACCGATGATTTGATTTGAAGAAGGTAGTTAAATGCTTAGACTAACTACCTTAAGGTGAGGAGATTCACCGTCTGACAAAAGTTGAGCTGGTGAAGGGCAGCGAATGGGTCGGGTGGTAAAGCAGATGAGTATCACTGATATTATTCGAACTAATCAAAACGAGCAATCATTTGTAAAACAAAGATTACAAAATCGTTACTAAAATAAAAAATACATACCTACCAAGTATATGTTTGTCTAAATTAAGAGTTAACGCCAGATTTTATTTGGACCTCGTAAAGTTATTTTAATGGAGTAATAATGAACGAAATCGTTCAGATAAAGGTTTCTGCTTCATTAACAATAATAATTTCATTTATGCAATTAAATCTCGAGTGCGTGTTTACAGCGAGAACGCTGCCTGAACTAAATGAGTAACTGTCCGATAAATATAGATACTTATACAAGCATTGAGGAAATACTTAATAAAAATAAATAAACAGGTGTTATTTCATTGAGCAATCAAAAATCTACGTGAAATCGCGGGTGAAAAGTACTAAATTTATAGAGTTAAATTAGATTGAAGTCAAAACAAAATTATTCCAATCTAATAACAAAAACTTACACTTAGCACTCTGTATTTGCAACCGGTATTAGTAGACCAGTGCCAAAGCCTTTGAAAATGGTTAAAAATGAAAAAAAAAAGTTGTATGAAACCCATTGGAAAAGGGCGATCTGAGGTTGGGAAGTGGCAGAGGGTGGGTTTTTAAGGGTAAAAAAAGGTTACTCTCGATTTCCGACAAAACTACAAGTCCTATGGAAAAAAGTTAAAAAGCTAAAACTTAAAAGTTGTAGCTAATAAAAAGATCTACAACTTTTATATTTACACTTTTTACCTAATCATGTAAAAAACTCAAAAAACCGCGTTTTTGGTTTTTTATTTTTATCTTTTACAAATTTTGATTTATTTTCAAGAAATTTGCTGAAAACTTACCTGAGTATGTCCTAAACATACAAGATTTTTTTTATTCAAAAATTATTTTTTTTCTCCTTATTTTGACTCAAATTTTCAATCGAAAATTGTTACGTCAAAATATCTGCTTTTTTTAAAAAGTCGGTACGCTTTTTGTTCGTTGAAATCTCTACTTTTTAATGGTATAAAAAAAATGTACATTACTCCTGTAAAATAAATTACGGGCGATCTGAGGTTGGGAAGTGGTAAAGGGTGGGTCCTTTACCACTTCCCAACCTCAGATCGCCCGTAATTTATTTTTCCTTTAATTTTTGTTATATTTTCGTCCTTTTCCAATGGGTTCCATACTACTATATTTTTTTTTGGTTTCAAAACTTATCTACCCTGTTCTATAGTTTTCGAACCCGTTTATTAACATTTGACACATTTAATATTTAAGTATGAATGAATATTATATGTTTGACTGATTCTACTTTTGAGAACATCGTCTACTGTAGACGATGTTCTCAAAAGTAGAAACTTTTTAATAATACTCAGATAATAGGTATTTTGCAATTGCCGCAAACTTTACTTATTTCAGATTCTACGTTTCACAGATTCAACAGCATTACAGCTTCTCCATTTGACATTTCAAACAAAGTTTGTAACTTTGATTCTTAAAAAATGCGACAAGTAAGGGACATTGTGGAATCAAACTTACTTTCGTATGTAGTATTACATATACGTACATCTTTACATAGTAATTAATATTTTGGTACACTGCACTTAAAAAGAAACTGAGAATCTGAGGAAAACATTTTAAAGCATCTTCATATTAGAACATAGTAAAAAGTAAATACGAACTTACCACTATAATATCTTCTGTTACATCTTTGGGTTCTGGTGGAAGCACCATATTGACTAGAGCTTTCGCGATCTCGAAGTTTAACCGAAGGTAAGTCCATATTACCTCGAACAAGACCCGCAAAGCTGTTATGATCTTCGGTTCCTCTGCCCTGGAAATGTTCATATTCGTTGAAAATCCAAACTTAGCACTAATGTATCACAATCAATAGTCGATCTACTGAATTTTCGGTTTAGAAAAATCAATTTTACGAAAATATCATATCATAAGTTTGTTACAAAGCACACGGCCAGTCTTAACGAGATCTTGAAAAGAATACCTGCTCATAGATTTATTTTATAAAATGCTGTACATTAAAATAAAGATGTGCTCATAAGGAATAACTTCATCTTGTCAATACAAAAAATTTACTACGTGTCTTTGTTACTCCTGTGCCTGGATTCTATAAATTTAAAAAAGGTTTATAGGAATCTATAAGTATACCTACGGTTTTCAGAACATTTTGTTATTCTGATCGTAAATTAGGTAGGTAAATTTACGTACCATCATTCTGTCGTCAAACAATTATTACAATTCTTATTGTTCTTATTTTTGCTTGGTTCAAAGAGGAGAGAAGACTTTCCTCCTTTTCCCTTACGTTTACTCGTATATTCGAAATTTAAATTTATACGTGCCATGTGAACAAGTCCTTATTTTGATCTACAGCTACATTAAGTATGTGTGACGTAAAAGGCTGCAGTTCTAGTCTTCGAGGTCTTACAAACGAATTGCATTTATCACCGACACGCGTCGACAATTGACCACGACATGTCGACGTCAATTGTCGCCGGCTGTCGACGGCTGCCGTCAACACACCATGTGCCAACAGCCGTCACCACTTTAGCGTTGTCATTTCAAATTTATATTATCCTAAGAGCTACTAAAAAGAAGATTATAAGATTGTACCTTTGTGAATCTTTGTTATGGTGGGCAACGAACTATACCCGGTGAAGTAGCAAAAGCCTACATATGTCCGTCCGAAAAAAGTCCGTCAAAAAAAAAAACAAAACAAAAATAACGGTGGCGAAAGAACTTAATAAATAAAATAAAATTTGATACCTAAATTTACGTTGCATATATGCGCTTTATTTAGATCTAAGGACAAGCTAGAAATATTACATAGATACTAATTATTAATCCTTATTATATATTTGACCTTAAGTCAAGTAAGGTCAAATAAAAACATATTATTGATTAGAATTGAGATAGACTAGTTATTTATTCAAATAATTTTAAAACAACATTCATTTAAATGTTTTTACGAATATAAATTACAAGCTGTTGCCCGCGACTTTGTCCGCGTAGATTTCTATATACGCGTAGATATATTTCTATACAAATGGCAGCATTTAGCAAACTACGTAGAGTTTTCTCTTTGCCTGTATCGCAATGCCTAAAGACCTATCAAAAGCACTAGAAAGTATTGATATCACCTTCGAAGTAAATCTGTCCCCAAAATCTACTCCTTTTTAATACCGTTAGGGGATGAATATCAATAAAATGCGAAACATTTCTTCCATCAATTCTGTTAAAGAATGTTTATGCTAAATTTGTAGTAGATCGGACCAAGGAATCACGTTATCCCATACAAACTTTGAGTCCCCTTTTCACCAGCGTTTCACTAGGTGTTGAGTTTTGCAAAACTGCACTTATAGTTTCCTAAATTTCGAGATGAGTGTGTGAGTGAATGAGTGACCTTTCGCTTTTATATAGAAGATATACTTGGTATTACCAAGTACCAATATAATAAATTGATAAAAAGACAATAAGAAAAAATGTTTTAGCATTACTAAATTCTTCAATGGGAATTGTCGCTCGTCTGTAAGAGCTCTTAATCCTAATAGTAGTAGTAACAAATACAAATAAAGTTTGTTCTCTATCCGTGTAAACTAACATTGCTATTTGATAACGATCATAATTATAATGTAAAAACCGGAAATAATTAAATGTACCCATAAATTTTGTTTTCCACCATACCATAGGACCACGGCCGTGAAATTGCGATCTGTGATTTGATAAACAACTTCAGTACCTAAATAATGGCAATAAAAACAGATTTGGCAAGTGTGTAATAGGTACCTACATTTAGTTTTGCTTTTAGGTTTCCACCGGTCAAGATGATCGGCGAACCAATCCCTTGGGAACGGCAAGCCAATTACTTAGGCGTAATCCTTGACCGAAAGCTAAACTTCAGAGCGCATGTAGAAACCGTTCGTGCACGGGCTTTACTTACGCTCAGTCGACTACACTGTCTTTTAAATTCACGCAGTAAACTATCACTTGATAACAAGGTTAGGATTTATACCACGTGTAAAAGGCCGATTATGACGTACGCGAGCACCGTATTACCGCTCATACAGGGTCAAGCTATTTGTACCGCTTACAAACTGTTCAAAGTAGATTCACTCGACGTGCCACCGGGGCACCGTGGTTCATTCGTAATCGCAACTTGCATTCTGATCTCCAACTGCCTTCCATGAAGCAGTGGATGAAAGAGGCGTGGGAATGCTTCTTTGAATCCGCGGCTCAGCACCCAAACCCGTTGTTTGTTGCCCACAAAGCGTCGTAAACACCGTCGGCCTCGGGGCGTACTTGACAACCCGGACGACGAGATCACAACTTACCAACTAGCAGTACAGAGACTGCAAGAAACTAGCACCACTACACAGAGACCACTCTATCCGACCCGCCGGAGAAGAGTGCGCCCGCGATCGCGACGCGTCCCCCTTCGCCCTCCCGACCCTTACTTTGCTAAGAACCTTCCGATGCCCTCGTAGACCCGAAGTCCGAGAGGCCCGCGAACTGTAAAGTAGAGCGACAGTTGCACAAAACTCCCCTAAACTAAAAGCCATAATCCCTCAATCTCATCGCCAGCGACCGCCCTGAGCCGAGGTGCAAGTCCCACAGGGAACGCCCTCTTTCGCAGGTTGATTTGTTTGTAGTGTTTAAACTTTAGCCTCGGGGCTAAAAACATATGTCCGTCCGAAAAAAAAGAGCTTTTATGTTTTTATTAACGCCCACGTTGACATGAGTGATGACCACTAACAACTAAAGGACTGGAGAAAGCGTCTGCAATAGATGGGCGCTATATTTTTCATTTTTGCGAGCGAACATAGCGAGATAGAGTGATTAAGGAGGTAGGTTTTTATGTATAATTTACACTGTTATTCTGTTATTGTCGTGCGAAGCCGGGGCGGGTCGCTAGTCTAATACTAATTTGATTATAATGTATGACTTGATTATATTGTGTATGTTTTATTTTATCTTATTTAATATTATTTTGCGCGCCGTGTGCCACGGCAAAACATGTTGTACACATTTTTTATTGAACATCTTGTTACCTACCAAGTTTTATGCAAATAAATTGATTTTGATTTTGAAAAAAAAAAACATTTATGCAGTTAGCCACGATGGATGGCACTTTAAGCGACATCGGTAAAAGAAATATGGTTTATGAAAATGATATGCCTTTTTAAGAGAAGAGAATAGTAAAAAGTAACAAGAGGAATATTTTTCACGTTCTTTTGTTCGTACCAAAAAAAAAAACTGCTGCTCCCTACCATGTTGACGAGTTATCTGAACATGAATGTATGGAACAGCTGATTTTTTTTCGCGATTTCAGTGTTGGTGCCATAGTAAAAGTTGTTTATTATCATGAGCACAATCATGTGTTTAGGTATCGGTCACTAATTACCAGTCACCCTATATAATGCGTTAGTTAGAACGAGTGAAATTACACCTAAGCACTTTACAATTGTATTTTCTTGTTAATTTACAGTTAAGTTTTACATGAAGCATGAAAAAGCAGAGATTTATTCAACAAATATTGGTTATTTGTCTACTTATCTGATGATTGGTGAAATCAGCCCTTAATAAAATTTAAAGGTAATTATAAATTTAACTCAGATCACGTAGTTGAGTTGTTTTAATCTAGTTTAATTAACCCTAGTTAATTAAACTAGAATAATGGGTATATAATATAAACCGGTCGTTACAAATTGCTGTCATCTAACAATCCGTATTAATTATATGTTATTACATATAACACTTAACTGCAATCATAATTATTGTATAGGGACACCATGTTTATTTTATCCTATTGGCGATTGACGATTTGCTAGTTATCAGAATTACTGTCGAAAGACAACATTCAAATTTTAAAATCAATTTTTGTTTGTTGCCTGACAGTTACCATCAAGGAGACGACAAGGATAATTTATACAGTCCATCAAGGCGATAGGTTTACATCTAAGTATATATATATAATCCCTTTTTTCCTTGGTTATGAATGGATCGACCGATTACGCTAATTCCTTTTTTGTTGTGTTTCTCATTGTCAGCAGAAAGTTCTTATGGTAGAAAAAAAGTGCACATCACGGTTAGTTCAGAGCTATCCGAGCAGAGCGCCTAATATTAAAAGTTCAATTTAATATAGTTTTAGTTAAGACAGGACAACGTCTGTCGGGTCAGGTCTTATATAAATTATTATTGGTCTCGCGCTATCAACTACGTAGATACTTACCGCCATCACACTTAACAAATTCGGCAAAAAAATGGAATACACGAGCCAGTATCATTTTTTGCGAAGCATACGTGTCGAAAGTTTTATTAAATTTGATTATATTCGAAGTAATATGCCTGTTTGCGTAGTGAACTGCGTAAAATTTATTTTATACCCATTTGGGGCACAATTCACCCCTCGAATTAGGCATTGCCAGCGCCGCAACAATTGGGTTTACAACAGTTTCTTTACTATTGATAAGCTAATCATGTGACGCAGTAGTATCTACCTACTCACTAAAACCCTCCAGGTGCTCTTCCAATCACCAGAGTTCAATGGCGCAAGAGACATAGAGAGAGAAGAGTCTCCTCTATTGCTCTCGATATTACTTAGCATGTCACCTATATTACCTCCATGTGTAGAGAAGACATGAGATAATTGTATTGAAATTAAAATCACTTGACTAGGGTTACCACATGGAAAATGAATGGTCCAAAAACATACCTTTCTTTACAGAAGTTTTAGGAAATTTATTTTTGTCATCCTATCTATTCCTGAATATCATTTAACACATGGTACATAATGGTAGTGGCCTCGTCGAAAAGGGTACCTTCTTCTGGAGAAAAAATCGGGTTAATATGCCCATATCTCTTCAATGCGAAGAGATACTAATAATACTATTGCATTGATCAACTAAAACCCTCGGATCCCCTAAATGCCATTCATGGCATGGGCAGTGGGAACTGCTAATGCGTCATGCAATCGGTGGCTGTAGGTAGTCTACTTTGCCACTAAAGTGAAGGCTTGGTGGGGCAAAATCAAATAATTCGACAAAGTGCCTTCTATCTGACAACCCTAATTTGAACTCGAAATTCCAAAGAATATCTCGAGCGTACACGCTTTTGACATAATTGTAGGACCTTGCTCTTTTTAAGTGCAAGGTAAATTCAGTCAAAGTGCACGGTTAATGGGTCATTCTTTTATATTAATGACTTTAATTATGCTGTTTGTGTCTCATTAAGGTATGATAGGTCTTACGGTACGATTCACACCGGCACGCTCACATATATCAGTGCAGACCGGACAGTATTCAACAATGGAGTAATGAAAATTGAAACGTATGTATAGGAATAAGAGTTCATATTTCTGTCGCGATTTCTTAAAATCCCGAGCCCGGGAGCGTTCGGTACGGGGTGGTCGCCCGGTCGGTATACATCATAACATACTCTGCTTTTAGCTGCGCCGCATAACATAGCGTTAGTCAGACTAAACAAAAAGTAAAGAAGTAGAGCTATCGAACTATGCATTAAAGCCGTTTTTAGGGGTCTATACCGGAAGGGTAACGACGGGATCCTATTACTAAACTAAGACTTCGCTATCTGTCTGTCTGTCACCATGCCTCTGTATGGCTGTATCTTAAGAACCGCAAAAGCTAGACAGTTGAAATTATCACAGATGATATATTCCTATTGCCGCTATAACAACAAATCTTTATTATAAAAATGAATCGCTGAATGTGTTGCTAAGCGCAAATCTCGAGAACAGCTGAACCGATTTCGCTAATTCTTTTTTTTTAATGTTCGTGGAAGTTCAAGGATGGTTTTTACGGCGAGAAAAATTGCCTGAAAACCCCTTAAAACAGCCTTTTTCTTTTTCCCATACAAACGTTTTCTAACTAAAATGTAGAGTCAATTTGAGCTTTATTTTGTTAATTAAAAACTTGAATTTTTTTGCCAAGATTTTTTAGGGTAGGGGTAGTGTAGGGTAGGGGTAGTGTAGGGTAGGGGTAGTGTAGGGTAGGGGTAGTGTAGGGTAGGGGTAGTGTAGGGTAGGGGTAGTGTAGGGTAGGGGTAGTGTAGGGTAGGGGTAGTGTAGGGGTAGGAGTACCGCATAAACGAAGTCTCTACGGCCCAGTTTATTTTATACAAATGTTTAGGTCTTTTATGTATCGATTGAGGCAGTACGAAGTCTGCCGGGTCAGCTAGTACTATTAATAAATTTTTATGGGGTGCTCCCATACTGCTTTTTTATTTTTTTGCTTTTATTTGCTCGATATCAATAACTCTTGAAAATGGTACGGAACCCGTCGCGCGCGAGTCCAACTCGCACTTGGCCGGTTTTATTTTGTACATTAGTGTAGTTTTGGATTTAGGTACGTTTGTCTGCGTAAGCTGTAACACGCTAGGGCAGAGTTTAACAGGCGTCACTGCGTTACTCGCAGCAAGCCCTCTTAACTTTTTATTTGGTTTGAAGATTAACATAGCTGTAAACATAACTTCGATATCATATCTAATTCAGTTTTTAAAACATGTCTTAGGAAAAACTTCCAGTGACTTGCCTGAGTTACCCAACGATATAATTAATTAATTAACTACACAAAAACAAATAGCATTGCCTAATAAATTGATAACCCTGGCCTTTTTTTGTAGTCTGATTAAAAACTACGTTTGATAATTACCTAATCAATTCAGGATGTTATCAAGTTATTCAAATAGCTTCTTTTTTTTAAGTCGAGGCTTTTGCTACTTCGCCGGGCATAAAGGCGAGCAGATCTCCAGCCATAATAAATGGTTTAAAAACTACAAACTAAGCAACCTGCGCAAGAGGGCGCGTCCTGTGTGGCTTGGACCTCGGCTCAGGGCGGTCGCCGGCGATGAGATTGAGGGATTATGACTTTTAGTATTTTAGGGGTTTTGTGCAACTGTCGCTCTACTTTACAGTTCGCGGACCTCTCGGACTTCGGGTCTACGAGGGCATCGGATATTCAAATAGCATCTACTAAACATTGCTACTACTTTAAGATAAACTGCTTTAAATAACAATCACTTTAATGTATTTCAATACTTCTCCATAAAACAGTACGTTGACGAACTTAATGCTAGAGGAATTCTCTAACAGTCAACCATTGGGTGATGCAGAGACAAAGTAGTCGAAATAAACATGACATTTCGGGATCACACCTGTTGTTTGTTGTAACAATGTGACCTATCGTTACATGACAACCTCCGTAGCGTAGCGGTATTTGGCTTGCTTTAAATCTCGGAGGTCGTGGGTTCGATCGCCACGCCTGATAGGAAATCTTTGTGTAAATTCTAAGATTTCTTTCTGGGTCTGGTTGGTTGAGGCACTGCTCTCCGCGCCTCGGAAAGTACGCTAAGCCGTTGGTCCTGATTGTTATAACATCATATATTATAATGATCGTATACCAGACAACGCAGCAGCGTTTCCTTATGTGGTACAACATAAAACTGCGGTCACCAGCCCGCCTGCCAAGCGTGGTGACTAAGGCAAAAATCCTCTTTCGGGAGGAGGCCCATGTTCACCAGTAGACGTTGTACGGGTTGATGATGATGATATCGATACATTATTTAATATTTATAGAATACACCGACTAAAGTTAATCGACAGCTGTACATTTACCAAAATTATGCTGCGCAAAGTAAACATGGGCGTTTTCGTATTTAGTTGCAAACGGATATGTAACCGATATTCCAGTTTTTATATCGATATCGAATTCCGTTTTCAGATATCGATATCAGTAGTACGATTTGCACAAGTAACTGTGAAACGAACGTAACGACAAACGCAAACTCACACTTTTACCGTTAATACATTGATACTAGCGCGTTAAGATATAGATATTACGCACGCACTATTATTAACCAAATAACCAGTCACTAGCCGAAGTTACGTAATATTCGCTTCATCACTTTTACGCCAGTAAAAAATTGAATGGTAAGACAGAGACAAAGCGAATAAAAACCGTCGATGTCATATCGCCGATATGACATCGACGGTTGTGATGTGAAGTTTGGGTTTTGTTCGTTATTCGTAGTTCGTTCTCGTTGTTGCGCTTTGGATAAACCATAACTCGATGAAGTTTTTGTGAAAACGGTTATGTATATTTAGATATCGATATGGTATGATAATAAACACATATCCAATATAAGTTACGTTTTGATATATCGAACCCATGCCTAGCGCAAAGTAATAGACTAATTAGTAATACAATTAACAAGATAATAATTATTTCAAACGAATTATCACATTTCTAGATAACCTAATACTATAATAAGATTAAGACATTTATATTATCACAACTGATTACTCAATGATACTCGAATTGTTTTGAATTAATAAACTAATTTAATCTTGCAATGTCATCCGTTTTCACTCGCATTTTACTCTCTGATCTAATAATGTAATGATCTGATCTTATGGCATACTTTATCAGTCTGTTAAGTCTGTTTACATCCACATCCACTGCTGAACATGGGCAAGTCTTAATAGACTTCGGCAAGACAGACTTTGGAGCTGTTGAGGCATAGTGCCATAATCACCACACATGCAGGCAGATTCG
Source organism: Nycteola revayana (assembly GCA_947037095.2). NCBI lineage: Eukaryota > Metazoa > Arthropoda > Insecta > Lepidoptera > Nolidae > Nycteola > Nycteola revayana. Next base: position 21,804,167 of record OX344843.2, read on the forward strand.
GGATCGCAGTAAGATGGTAAGTACCATTTAACTGATAGATACCGCTGCCCATCCATCAGCTGTAGGTATATCCCTTAGTCGGCTGTTATTACACCCATTGAAAGACATGGTGTGGTCTATTTTAAGCCGGAAACCACACGGCATATAGCATATTTTTTTCCAAATTGCTACAGTAAACGTAAAAGGCGTCGCATGTCATGAGTAGGTTAAAATTGGGGTTTCTGTATCCGTTATTCTAGCGTCGCTCGAGCTTATGCGTGCGGAAGTGATGCACAGCGGCTTGAACGCTGCACTAACAGGGCATTCGGTCGTTAGGTCAAATTTAAAAAAAGAAATGATTCATTGATAAGTAAAATTGTTACGCAGCTCGAGTGCCGGCGCGAGTGCAAGCCAGTGGTAACGAAACTCCAGTTTTACCCTACTGTCATGCATTTGCAGTTCCCACTGACTAGGACTCCACCACAAGCATTTGGAGAAGTGATTGAGTGGCTTTATGGATTGACCCTTTCCTCGTGGTATGGTAATGATACCTTTCAAAAAAGCGTGAATGAGTAAAGATAGAAACAATATTTATATAGTTGCTACTATCGTTTTGTATTCGTTATATTTATTACGGAACCCTGCCATATAATTTATAAGACAGCGATACATTGAACTCATATCAATAGCTGGCCGTATAACTAAAACGTTCGCCAAAAGACCTATGCATTATTTACGCGGCAAAAAGGCGAACTGGTCTGGAGCCTAGTTCGCCTTTTTGCCTCGGTAAAAAGTAGCTTCCCGCGCGCGGTTTCACCCCAATTTTTGATCCAATATAGCCCGTCACTCCCGGATACCGCAACTTTATAATGGTGAAAGAATTTTTGAAATCGGTCCAGCAGTTTCGGAGCCTATTCAATACAAACAATCAAATCTTTCCTTTTCATAATATTGTATCTATCTATACTAATATTATAAAAAGGAAACATTTGTACTTATTTCTCTATGTATGTTTGTTACGAACAAACACAAAAACTACGGGACGGATTTCAATAATTATTTCCCCATTAGAATGCTACATTATCACTGAGTAACATAGGCTATATTTCATTATGAAGTTCCCACTAGAATGAGAGCTACGCAGTTGAAACCACGCGCGGGAACCTAGTAGTTAACATTATGGAATAATTCTAAGGAGAAAATAACAAAACTACTTACATGTTATCGCCTTGGTTGCCGCCCCGCTACTGCACAAGAAAAGATTTGTTGTAATACTGATAACAAATGATAAAGTTCATTGGTATTATCGATTTGTTAACGTTTTATTTACAGTTCAATGTTTGGACTAAGGGAAATATACATTTATTCATTAATTATAATTAGGTACTATGTTATTAGTTTATCTCCACAGTTTTATACAAGCTAGAAGTCACACAATTATAATTAAAAAGTAAACAAAGAGGACGTGATCACTGGCACGGACTACCGGCAATGGATCACAGGACAAGGGCAGAGGCAAAAGCGGTCCTCGGTCTGTCCGGCGAGGATTCTAGTCTAGCCAAGCTAACCTGCAGGTTTCTCTAGCTACCTACCTAGAAGTATTAATATACAATTGGAAGTAAATTCAAATTAAAAATTGTTGACTAAGTAAACATATTCATAGAACAAACAAAAAAACATTTCAATTTTAAAGTTGAACATACGAAAATCCTTAAATTGGTTAGCAACATTTATAAATAAACAGGTGATAATTTATCATATATTTATTGCCATACAATGGTCATTTTTTGTAAAATAAGTCTATGAGTACTAGCAGTTAGTTTTGTTATGAAATGATTAAAAAATGTATAAGTCCAACTCGTATATTTAATTTGCAATTGATTGTTGCAATTAATTGTATTAATTACGTTAAAAAAAATAAAAATATACCGGCCGATAAAATCGGTCTGACCTTAAATTGAAATTTAAGTATGATCGCTCTAAACATGTACTCTTTGTAAGAGAGAGATGCTGTCAGACGAAGTACTTCTCTTTCGGCTCGCGTTTTCGGTAACACTACACTATCCAGATGCACTAGTAGGCACTTAAAATTACTAGACACCATCATAGCTAAAGTTTTAAAGGCTGGATCCATACAGTAAGGTCATTAACGGTTCTTCAAAATTCAAATTCAAAATTATTTTATTCCTTAAAATTGGTAACATTTGAATCGTCATATTTTTCCCCTGCCGTGTAGTGCGTGGCGACTACTGAGAAACACTGCCAAAAAACTCAGTAGAACGTTCGCGGTCCGAAAAACAATATGTTTATTCATACAATTCGAAACAGTCAAGTTCCGGTCGAATCCCATTCCAGTATTTAATAATATTTTACTAGACCGAGGTCGGACTGCGAACAAACCGTGAACTTCGTCGTGTTTACGCCGTATCGTCTTCTAGAACCTAATGTCAACTATAGAGCCATCTATTGCTCAGACTAAAAATCAAGCACTACGCATGCGTCGCACCTACTCATTCGCACCAAAAACGCTTTACAAATCTGTTTATGATTGTTGGCGCCAAAGTATTACATTTTTTGACAAATTAATGTCAAATATTTTTTTTTGGTCGGCGTGAACATGTCGTGTAAGATCTTTATAATCTTGGATTCAATAAAATAATGGTTTGGACAATGGTTCATGTTTGTTTTATTTCTATATTATGCCAACTAAAAATGTAAATGAGGAGTTGACGACCATTTCCTCCGAATATGCAAGGTCACTTGTTGTTGTTTTTGTATAATTATATTAAGTTTGTACATTGTATTAAATTAATACTAAGTCAGCTCAAAGAAATATTTATTTAATCGCCAAGCCAGTCGTCGCTCGCAGAGAAACGACTATAGTGCCATCACATGACATGTAGATGTAGCAGAACGTAGTTAGCCACGAAGTTTTTACTGTTTCATTAAGCATACCTATGGCATTACAGCGTCAATATTTTTTGTTTGTACACATGCCACCTAATGAATACCACCTAATGGTACTTTACTTCACGGGGCATAAGAACAGGCAGCGTCAATATTTTATGTTTGAATAAATGCCATGCCAGTGAATACGGTCCTTTAAACAACTTTGAACTGATAAAGAATTAGATACGTGAGCTCCTAAGTTCAAAGGGCATGATACAATATTTCGATGTTTACGTGTAAAAGAATATACTATTCGAGTAGCATCCCGCGCGCCGTTTCGCCGGCGTAGGGTAATTCCGGGAGAGATGGACCAGTAGGTGAGACGGACCACTTCAAAAAAACTACCAAAAATATTTTATTTCTTTAAAATGGGAATACTGCAATGCATCTGTCAACCATTCCGACCGTTTGCGTGGAAAAAGTATGTGCTTTTCTTATTGTTTTTATTCAAAAAACTAGATGAAAGTTATTGGTAGTCTCTGTTTTTAATAGTGGGAGTTTGTTACTGGCAGGTATGTATTATTATTTATAGTTTTCAACAGTAGTAATGACTTTTTGTGTCATTTTGTTTACAAAGTTGTGTTATAAGCTCAAAAATGTTCATTCCATAGTTACAGTTTTTTTTGAGTGGCTGGTCCATCCCTCCTAAAACATTCAGGAGAGATGGACCACTAAAGTTTGGTTGAGATGGACCATTTTAAGGTTACTAACAGTTGTGGTCTTACGAGCAATTTATGTAATTAAATCCTTAATTTTTATATTACTCACAAGAGAAATACTTTTTATGTATGTTTAGGATCTTTTTTAGTTATTTCCAGCCATGTCGTTGCAATACAAGACAAAGTAATGCTGTTCAAGCTCATGCTGACGGCACGGGGGTCAGTGAGTCAGCTAATATTTCTCACGTACCAAAGTCCTCGTTCAAAAGGAATCTGAATAAAAACCAGCTAACTAAATCAAATGATCTTGACCCTCCAAGAGTTTACAGAAAACGAAAAAAAACCGCACACATTTTAAAGCTGAAGAAACAGATGGACGATTCTGTCACCTGAACTGATTCAGAGGTTATTACTCTTCATGACATTTCTGAAATAGAAGATTGGATGACAACAAATGTGCAGGGTATTGAGAAAACTATTAAGAAACACTTCGAGTCGTGACGAAAAGCAGGCTGCAATGTACAATTTGCGAATGCTGGTCCCACGAAATTTGCACAAGTCCAAAAATATGTGTGATAGGTGTGAAAATACCACCACCAATTAATAAAACATGCTGTTTATCTCATAAGACATTTTTCAAATTTTAACCTAATTAGTAATTCATAGACTGTTAGGTCCATCTCTACTAATCATGTGGTCCGTCTCACCCACACAGTGCGGGATAGATGGACTTCTTAGATATTTATAAAATGACCAATAACTAAGGACAATAGTTATATTTTTTTCAAAAAAGTGATATTAATATGTGAACTAGTAATACTAAAACTATAAAAAATATAATTTGTCATTTTATTTATATTCCATCAAAAGTTATGGGTCGCCAACAAAATGAGGTCCAACTCTCCCGGAATTACCCTAGCTCCCATTGCCATGGGAACTTCGTAATTAAATATAGCCTATTGTTTTCATGAATAACGTAGCTTAAATAACGTAGTTAAAAAAATTTGAAACTAACAAACGATCGTTATAATATTAGTATAACTTTATCATCACTACGACTCAATTGAATTATAATACATATATGAAATAAAACGAAATAAACGATTTTTATTTAGCACTTGTACTTATGTATGGATGGACATTTGGATTTTAGTAATCTAACTGACGAACAAAAATATTTTTTATAGTTTTTTTTAATAACTAAATAGTTTTTTTGTGTTCATGCCTATTACAAACGCCAGGTTAGACGTACAAATTATAGTCTAGCTTAACATGATAATATTCGAAATCTAAGTATCGCTGGTGCAGTCTCGTAACTTGGCACAGATTTATTTTGTTTATACAAGTGGGTTACTGACTATCATTACCAAACCACGTTACGGCAGCCATCACAGTCTATTATGTAATAACATTTGGACATTTTGATTATTTATATGGTGTTTCCAAAATATATGCGGCACCATTCACAGCAAATATTATTATGTGTAGTGATTAATTAAGAAATTTCAATAGGCTAGTTGACACTTTTTGAAATTATATTTATATGGTCACGAATGGTTTAACTAGATCAAGAAAAAAATATGGCATTTATTTGAGATCTAGAAATCACTAAAATAAATATTTAAAAATTGGCTTGACATTAATATAATAAATATAGATTATCTGTGTTCAAGAGGAATTACGTCATGACTCAGAAAGTGTAATAGAAAAGGATCGCGTTCATGTTTATTAACAAGATGTATGACGTCACAAAATGGCTGATAGCGTTTTCGGAAGTTAAAGACATAGACAAAATAAATAATTGTCATATTGCGTTTATACAAACATATTCAAGGTTATGAATAGAAATTATTATATTTAAGTTCCATATGACAAATACTTTTAGAAATAAACATCATTGTAACATAATTTCATATGTGTCAACTTATAGCCTATTGTATTTAGTCACTTTTTAGATATAAAATCTTATATAAATAAAAATGAATCGCCAAAGGTCAAATAAGATCCACCCTAAGCCGACGTGCTTGTATTAAGAATGATACGAGAGTGAATGAAGCGAAAGATGTGTGTAGGGATCGTAGTAAGTAGAGGTCCATTGTCTCTGCCTACCCCGCTGGGAAACAGGCGTGAGCTTATGTGTGTATGTATAAATCGCCAAAATGTATGTACTTACGCGCTTAACTTAAGAACGACTTGATTAATTAGGCTTTTATTGTGTTGGTAATTTCAAGGACAAGGTTAAAAACATTTTGGAAAAATCACCGGAACAGACTGTTCTGGCGAGTGAATCCGGGCACATACAGCAAGTAGATTTATATTATTCAGTGCGAGATGCTTGCGTGGTTTCCAGCCTAGAAAAGATCACCCCATGTCTTGCCATGGATGACGTAAGAGGCAACTAAGGAATATAAAGATAATGTATCTATCAGATCATGGTTCATTAGCGTCTAATCGCGATCATCGCTCTGCCTGCCAACTGTGGTGTTTATGGCAATGTCTCTTGGCGACCCGCGCCTGCCAGGGTATGTTATGAGGAGGTACTGTTCAGCAATGTCGCTAGCGAGCTGCTGGAGTGAGAAGAAGAAGAGGAAATATAATATGCGGCCCGTTTCATCCCGTCAAACCCTGGGACATGTGGACATAATCATAAGTTGTGACACGTCTGACTTTATTTAAGATAACCATGTATTTTGATACAACTTTACATATTAAAAAAAGAAAAGTGTGTATCAAAATTATTCGTGAAAGTTGTTTTATAACTTACACAAAAGTATATTCACTTAAATAAATAATCACTTCCCTCGATTACTAAATACTTTTAAAGGGATGGCATATATTTGGCTAACACCTTATATAGTTAGAATTAAGTTTTATAGGAATATAAAATATTATTTCATCGCCCTTTTTATTATATCCGTGGTACATATATGTATACGGGTTCAAGGGTAATGAATAACCATAAACCTTTAAGTATTATTGCAAAATCCGTTGTAAATTCTTTTTAAGATATTTAAAATAAATGACATGATTTTTTTTGAGAGGATTATTTCTTTTTTATTACTTGTAATATAGGTATATGAATAAAATTAGGGTGAAGGGTGAACTGTAAACATAGTCATGGTTATATGTAAACTTTTATGACAATGATTGACTGCACCGGCGGCTCAGTGGTTATAATAGTTGCTTCTGGGACCCGGTGTTCTAGGTTCGATTTCCATATGGTACATCTATTTGTGAGACACAGACAGTTTCACTGAGTCTAGCTGTGCTTTGTACCTATCTGAAATATGTGCATGTCAAGTCCCCCGCTACACAGACATTTATTTTTTAAGACCGGGATAGTTAAAAAAAAGACATTGTCGAATCTTACATATTTGGGCTACGAAGTATCAAACAAAAGATATAAGTATTATGAGAGGGATTATTATCATGATCATCAGCCGGTATAACGTCCACGGATGAACATGGGCCTCCTACCCAGGGAGGGAATTTTGACATAGTCACACGCTTGGCAGGTAGGTTAGTAACAGCACTCTGCAGTATTGTAATAACACACACAGGGAAACGCTGCTGCCCGTTCCCTGGTATACGATTGTTGTAGATGATGTTATAGCGATCTGGTCCAACGGTTTAACTTTTTACTATAAAAATTAAGAATAAAGTCAAAACTTTATTCTCAATTTTATATATTTAGATTACATGGGAGTTAGTAGGGCTAATTGCAGACAACCATGGTACACATTAAACATGATACATTTTTTTACAATAGTCAAAATTTCATACGTACTTACTTCGTACAAAATCAGAGAGCCTTCTTAATTTGCCACACATTAACATTAATAGTTTGAGGCTCTTAAACTTTCTAATTTCATTCATAATCACATAGCGTCGTACACACAAATTTAGATGAAAGTAAATTATCACACTCTAAAATTTCACAAAAGTCACTTTTCTCACTTTTATAACGCTAGGTTGAATTGAAGGCATCACTACATTAAATCATAAATTACAAATAAAGCTATTTTATTTTTTAAATTAAATATTTAAAAGTTCACTTTACTCATAAATTTCTAACAATATGGCGCCAAAATTATGAAAAAAAAAACCTACACGCGAATGTTCCGCCACTGGCACATAACTATCATAGACTAGCGTTAGAATTATGGGCCCCCCACTCACGAGCCGTGGAATATGTTAAGTAATTTTATCAGATTTGAATATTTTTTTCATTACGCACATTATAATTAGTACGATATTAAATACGATTTTACGCAATATTCTAGTTAAGTCATTTCAAAGTATCTAAAAAAGGTTAATTAAGTACCTAGTTAAATTATTTATCATACGAAACCTAACTGTAATAATATTTTTTATATTATTTTTTTATCTATGGCTGTAATTGCATCCAAACGCTATTTCGTTACGTCATCAATCTCAAAAAATAACATTAAAATCTTTGATTAAGTTTTTCTTGAAGTCTTTAGAGATGCAATTTTGTATTGTTATACAATATAATTGTGATAATTACTAATTTCTCGTGTTTAAACAATAGAAAAACGACGTTTGACAGACATTGTTTACAAATCTAATGACAGCATTACAAAGAAAATAATCTTTAGTATAAAATTATGGACAGCGCTTCCGTGCATTCGTAAAATGTATAGGTAAGTATAGAAAGAGATTTTATCGCTTTATTGGTCTCAAAAAAAAAAGTTTTTAGTGTAATTACATTATTGAAATATTGTGTGACTTCTTCAAGGAGTTTGTATAAATGAGAATCATCACTTCATTCAAAACTATAACAAAAAGTAAAAGCTAGTAAAAAAGCGAGCCGTACGAGAACTTAATTGCCAAGCTGTCCATCAAAGCAGTCAGTACTTATCAAGTTAGACAGTTGCCATGGCAACGAGCATTGTTAGTATGGTGACCACGAGATATCGACGTTGTCTGATATGATACATACCCCGGAGTTACTTAAAATAGGACACAAGATATAAAAATATATACGAGTAATGTATTAGTAGCCCGATAGTTTATCACTATGAGTTTCCGGATCTTTTGTAACTATGTACTTTGAAATTATCTAAATATATTAATAGAACGCATTGTCTTTAATGACTGACTGAGTGATCGTAGAGACCTGTAACTTGGAGGCGTACGTTAACTGTAATATGACGTATGTTCTCTAATATGACGTAGGCTTCCGATAAGAAATAATTTTTAGATACATGTGAGTTCACGGCAACCGCTAGGGTACTCCATATATGAAATATAAGTCCAATTCGTACATTTTAATTGCAATTTATTGAATAAGTTACTAAAATTATTTTTAGTAATTAATTAAATAATTTAGTTATAGCTCCAACGACAATTAAATTGATTTATCCGTAAATTACCTAGTTTGCATTTTTTTTTTTCCATTACTAATTCATTACTGCACTGTGATTAAAAATTGGTTGGTTTCTCCACAGATGAGAAATAATTTAAAACTAGCGACCCGCCCCGGCTCCGGACGGGTATAATGCTGATGATTATACATATAACCTTCCGTTTGAATCCCTCTATCTATTACAAAAAAAACCGCATCAAAATCCGTTGCGTAGTTTTATTAGAATTAAAGCATACATAGGGACATAGGGATATAGGGACAGAAAAAGCGACTTTGTTTTATACTATGTAGTGATTCTATGTATCTACTGTCCCACAACAAAATAACAGAACTGTAGCTACTATCATTGTATTTTTTATGTTTTTGACACTATGGCTTTTTTTAATAATCATCTCTTTCAAAAATCGGAAAATGTTACGCCGTTTTGTGGAACAATGGCGTAAAGGAAGAATAGACGTTAAGACTGTTCTTGCAGTTCATTGCATAAAAAACAATGATATTTGGACAAATTTTCAAAATCCTTTCACCGTTAGGGATACGTTATCCAGGCGTTACATTGGACGGGAGCCAAGTGTTACATTGCAAGTCTCTAGGTAAGTTGCATTCCTTGAAATAGGGACAATGTGGCATGGCATTTTAATTAAAGTACTTCACCATCTTTCCAAAATGCGGGCTAGCAATTTTTTACAACAATTTCACTATGAGATAGTTTAAATTATGAGTACTACCAACTACTTTTTTCTTAAAAAAAAATAATAAGTAAGTGTTTAGGTGTAGTAGTAGTTTATATAAGAAGCCAAGCTATGACTATGACAGAGATGTTATTAAAATACAAAACTATTTAAAACTACTTTGTATTTAATGGATTAGGCAAATATAATGGTGTTGCCATTTGTTAGATACAATGATTAAATCTCTCACAGCGCAACTTGTTAACACAGTATGCTTGTTTACTTACTGCGTTACGTAAGAAATTGTATAATTATGTTGAGCTATCAATGAGTATTAATCTCCATTTTGCCTCTCTAAAGCCCCCAAGCTTTTAAGTAGACTTTCTGTAATCATCAGTCAGAGAAAAACGTAATTTTTGAACTAATGATTATAATCAGCAGGTGCGTATTTTTGCCTGCCGATCTTGAGCTTTCATGAATACTGTAGGATGCATTCGTAAACCTACCTTCGTAGGCCGCGAGCTGTTAAGTAGAGCGTCATAAGCACAAAACTCCTCTAAAATTCTAAAAGTCATCTATCCTCCGCTACCATATGTCCGAGGTCCAAACCCCACATGGGGAATATTGACTGTACTTGATCTTGCGACCCGCAGACTCATCTCTCGACAATCTTAGCTATTTACATAGTGTTGTTCGCTGGTCGCCATATAGTGAATAAATCTGTCCGTGGCAGTAAAATGTACCCACATAATAATAATAAATACTTATATATATATTGATCCTATAGATAGTCATTCTAAGATTTATTTGGGGGTCTGGTTGATTGACTATAAGCATGTTAAGCCGTTGGTTCCGATTGCTTTAATATCATCTATAATAAGCATATTCCAGCGAAGGGGTAGAAGTGTATCCTTGAGTGTTACAACATAATACTGCGGTCACCAAGCCGCCTGCTAAGGTGACTATGGCAAAACCCTCCCGAGGGAGACATGTTCAGCAGCTGACGTTCTCCGGGCTGATGATGATTCGATAATACTGTGCCAAACTAATACCTCAATGTCAAATGTCCTAATGGCACTGGAATCTATGTCTCCCATTGCTACTTAACCAACATACGATTGATAGAAAAGTTCATAAGTAGTTTTAAGTACTTAGTGACCTACTTTCCCTGGTCTTGTAGATTTATGTACAAACATACTTAACATCGATTAAGATCGTGTGTCATCGATTTCTATGATGAATGTTGTGAGGTACAGAAGAAATGAAATAAAGGGCTAAGGGCAGTACTGAATATGTATTGAACCATAACCTTGCGGCATAGCGGTTTGAGTTTCAAACTTGGAGGTCGTGGCTGGCGTGGTCCCCAGGCCAAGTATGAAATATTTTGTGTAAATCTAAAATTTCTCTCCAAGTCTGTCTGGTTGGGGGCTTAACCCCATATAAGTGGTACCACTGGGTCGTGGGCCTTAAGGGTGCCCCCGGCTGTGTGTCACTTAATTGTATATTTTTTACCAAATATTTCTATATTGATCCACTAAAATCTATTAATAATTAATGTGAACTTAAACTAATTATGAGTAGAGGAATAATGACCAGCTGACGGACTGACTACTTTGTCTGTAATATCCTACAATTTGCTACCGGATAGTGAAGTATCTAGTATAATTCATAGAATAAGAATAATTGTGTAACATTGTGATTCTGACAAGTACAATTGTATGTAAATACCTAAGTGCTGAATAAATTCATGGAATGCACAATAAGCCGTTGATCCTCATTATTACGGAGTTAAGGAAACGGCACCAGCGTTTCCTTGTCCTTGTGCCAAGCGTGGTGATTATGGCAAAAACCTCCCTCGGAGGAAGCCCATGTTCAGCAGTGATCGTATAAGGGCTGATGATAAGGATGTCAGCGATGTTATCAAACACATAGGACCTATATGTAATAATAAATAACGTTACCTATTTGTAAAGGTATGTTGTTGAGTAGTTTTTTTTTTTACTTTTATGTTACCGTTTTATTCGTAACTATTTGACTCACTGAAAGGAATACGCCTACATATTGTACTCCTTAACCAATTTCAGCTACGGCAATTAACCTCTAAGGAGACTAGCCATCAAAAACAGGTGCACTCTGTTTTTCTTTACTCTCAAATCCGGTGGGACAGTTCTACCAAAAGGACCGGGGAGAGGTTAGGCGCTGGTCGGTCCAACGCCTAACTTTAACATTCTACACTTTTAAATATTTAAACATAAAATAAAGGGCCTTTATGAAAAGTTATAGCAACATGTTGTTTATCTACAGTCTGCTATAATATTTATTTAGTGATACCTCTAAATATTGAGACAAGATATAAATTTTGCCGTGGTTACATAAGCTATAGTGCAACATTATCTGGAAACATAACTACCATCGAATTTTGGAAGCGATGCGCGCCTGAAATAACTTTAGTCCAGATAAATATAAAAACCTTAGTAAACTTTCTCAATACAGTTTTTATACGCATTGCAATAAAATCTTATTTTTTACCCAATCTAGCATTTGTATAACAACCCAACTAAACAAAGGCCTTTCTCGTCTGAACTCCACTTAGGTTTGCCAGAGCTACCACGCTTAGCATTTTTTTGTCGACAACAGTATCATTTTTAACGCTATTAGTAATTGTCATTTGAAATACGTTGATATATCATTCAAGCACTTTCTTTCCCGTTTCTTTTCATGAACAGCCTGTTTCTAAATTCACGTTTGTCATAAGTCACAGATCAGGTTATGACACTTTAGGCTAATAGTACCCTAGCTTAACGTATTTTCCGAGCCACGAAGAGTAGTCCTACTACCATCAACTACCGGGAAAAATTCTTGGCACCCACGATTTCTAAAGTTGATAATATATTTATCATATTATTATAATCTATCCATAAATAATATAATTTGTCTCTTCGATTTTTTATTTTTTATCTTTCGGTGTTATAAGAAGTTATGATTAATTTGCTTCATTTATTATTCTGTCTTTAAATAATAATTGTTGTGACATTTTGGAGGCCATTGAATGTCTTGAAACAATATGTAATAAAATATAATATAATCTTGTACCTACAAATAAATAAATATGAGTAGTAATAAAACCGTACCCTAAAAGCATTGAGTTATTCACTGACTCACGGACACACGAGGCTGAACACGAGTGTGTCCAGTTGGTGAAACTCAGAATTAGGATCACTTATTATTTCGTAATCTGGACACGCCAATATATTTATGCGTGTCCACTTAGTGAAACTTAAATTAAATCACTTTTATGTTCGACGAAATAATAAGTGATCCTAATTCCGAGTTTAACCAACTGGACACACTCGTGTCCAGCCTCGTGTGTCCAGTCGGTGAATAACCCAAAGTATTGATAGTAGGAAGTATTTTATGTCACACGTTGTAGGTATCCTACAACGTGTAACATACAATATGGTATGTTACACGTTGGAATTTAAGGAATTTAATGTACTTACCAGTTATAAATTTATACATTGTTTATTTGTAATTAATTTTAAATTTATAAATGTTTGATTAAAATAAATGTAGCAAATAGTTATACGTTAATAAGCACACCTGAATAAATTTAAACACAATTTAATAGTAAATTTTAAATACCTATTTATAATTATTTTTATATGAATTGTATTTTTTTGACAAGTACGTAAATGTAAATTATACCTCCGGCTGAATAAATATAGTTTATTTCCTTTGTTATTAACTTTGGTTAATTAGTAAAATTAGTAATAAATGATTTAAAAAATAATCTTAGAATTCTATGGGTTGGTTTCATTCTATGGTTTCATTGCCATTCAACGGGGAAATGCTGACAACGTTTTGGGAATGTTACCAAGTAGCATAGATTTAGAATACTTAAGTACCCATACCATTAGTTAGTTTTAGTTTAGATTACCTAGTTTGAGTTGTATGTATGTAATATACAACGAAGCAATGCTATCAGCATTCTGAGAACGCTACCAAGTAGTATAGATTTAGAATAGTATGGTATTTTATAAGTTACTTTTAGATGTAATAAAGTACGCTGGATTATTTGAATTAAAATAGTTTAGGTATGCTAGTGGGATTCGAGGGGTCTCTTAGCTGCATGCACAGTGACGGATGGCAGTCTTCGCGTACTGGGTGCCAAACGATGAACGGCGCTGGCGACGCCAAGGACAACTCAGAAAGAGGTAGATTGGACTAGATCAAGGTGGCGATGAAACAGAATATCTAGAAGGATTTTGGGGACCCTTTGCCCAGTAGTGGAAAAGGCCAGAAAAAAAATATGCTAATAAAAATTGTCATTGTATTCCAAGAAACGAAATAGGTTCATGATATGATCTTGATCCTGAGTCCTTACTTCTTTACGGTGCCCTCAGGCGCATGTCGCTTAAATTTAAACAAATAAATGGCTGACGACTTGTGATCTCGCTATTTGACCGCTGCTGATACACGATTTTGTTTGTTAATCTTTGTAGTTATACATTGAAGTACTTATTAGCAAATTTACAATTTGCTAATTACATACAGATGGTTTGTATGAATAAAAGAAACGGAATTACTAATTTTCAGACTTATGAATTTGCACGTTTACTTACGTTATATAAAATTAACGAGTACCTACAGAACTTCGTTCATATAGTGTACTATGACAAATATTATTTGATTAAGTGACAAATTGTTTTTGGTTAAGTAAATTAACCTTTAACTACAACTAAACAAATAAGTGTATATTTTAAAAAGCAGTATGCTCCCTTCTGTGAACATTCATGCGTAATTTTCAATATTTTGTAACAAAACTATAAATATTATTTTGCCATCTTGAGATTAAAGTATAATCTATATTATAAATTAGGTATAAGGTGAGAAAAAATACATTTATACAACTAATAGTAGCTAATTTAAAATATAAGAGATGTACTATTTTAAATCTAAATCTAGCAGCTAGTGGTAAGGTTCCCAGAATGCTGCTAGCTTTGCCCCGTTGAATAGCAATTGTTATCTGCTGTGCAATGTAAATACCAGCACTCCGGGAACGTTAATTTTAGTATATCTTTATGCATGTGGACACATTTAAAATGTATTAAAAAAAATCTTATGCGTGAGTAGCTAAAAGCAGTAGGTAAAACTTTTTTTGTTTTGGATGTGGCAACTATGGGAAAAGCTGGCGATTCCATGTCAGACGACTCTGAAAAATCCTTTAATTAGGTACATGTTCTTATGCGGTTTTGTAAAAGTTGTCGTCCACTTCCTGATTGGAAGCCAGTAGGCTCGTAATAGCTTGCTTCTCCTATAGACAACTATTCCTATCACGTTTGGGTAGTTTATATTCGAACTTATTACTACAGTCATAAGATTCAAAGTTTTCTTCATAAGCGAGAGGATTGTGAAGGTTTCAAATTCTGTCCCATGTTGTCCTTGATCTTCGGAACGGGAGCATAACTTGTTCCGGATCTCAATCTGGTGAACGTACTTTGCTTATTTTTAGTTATCACGTTATTCTGAACATGTAGATTACTTTCAAATTGTATCGCAAATTAACAATCGTTAAGTATCTCGTTGCATGTTTTAAAAATAAGAATACTGCTAGACTCATGACATTCCCAAGTAAATTCATAATGCTAAGTAGGTATTGAGTTCATAAGTAAATCGTTGAAGCGAAGGCTTGCATTTATTTATTTATTTTATTACGACCACCAGTAGTTATAACAATAAATTATTGTACGGATTACAGTCTTGTAAAGTTCTAAGCTAATTGCAAAACTCATCACTCAAATAAAGTAATAAATATAATTGAATTAATTTAACATAAAAGCAAAACTAAAGCAGGAAACTTAAAGTAGGTTAAATATAACACTGAAATAAATGCAAATTAAATAACAAAAACAAATGGCACTGCTGATACATGATGGAGCTGATCAGTTCAGCTTTTTACGGAACTGCGACAACGGGTAAAAAAAAACGCGACAGATTCACTTCCCCTTTGTCATTTATTTAATAAATGACAAAGGGGAATTGCTGAAAAGGGACACTTACAGCTGCGATAGTCCACAAATTCACTAAACGAGTTATGGAGCAAGCTTGGAGTTTCTCTGAAAGATAAACTTCGCAATGAGGTAATCGGGAATGAGGTAAAAGAGAACTAAAGTAACCGACATAGCCAGCAGAATAGGCAAGTTGAAGTGGCAATGGGCTGGCCTGCAGAAGTACTGACCGCCGTTGCAATAGAGTGGAGACCGCGTCTTGGTAGACGTAAGGTAGGACGTCCCCTGGTAAGACAGACCGATCATCTGAAAAGGGAGGCCGGAGTACATTGGATGCGGAGGGCGAAGGACTAGCAGTGGACAGAGGGAGGCTGACCAATTTCTGGAGTATTTAAAACGGAATAACGGATTTTAGATAGATTTTGTTAGTTATATGTGTCGCGGCCGAGAGCTACTTGTGATTTAATTATAAAAATGGTTCCGTATTGCGGGTATCCAAGAATTAACGGTTATAAACAGTGCCATCTTACATTTATAATAGTTTAAGAGTGTTAGTACACACCCTCTCGGAGAACTATGAGTCAGGAGCCTTACTGAGTTACGACCCTTGGCTTCGAGCCCACACTGCTCGCGTGCATCACAGTACCCAATAAAAGGCATATTATTTATTTAATTAACTATTAGACGCAGCGCTACATACCTACATACTAGAATGTGTGGATCAGTATTTAGCGGAAGCGAGGGCCCATTTATGAAACTCAAACTAATTTTGTTGATATTTTGTAAGCCGATTAGTGCACTATGAATAAATAAGGTTTTTTCTTTCATATTTGCTAGTAATTAGTGGCGTAACGAGGTCAAACAGGTCACATACAGGGTTAAAACTTTTACCGTCTCAAACACTATCAATGTCCCTGTAGCTCGATGCCTCTGTACCCTAGGACCTTATAGCATGGGGCCCGCTCATCGTATCTTAGATACAGCAGTAGTTAAGACTTTGCTTGTAACACAACATAGAATAGTTAAACATGTAAACTAAGTGACGCAACGGACAGGTTTGGTAACGAAGATCATCGGCCGGCGCCTGCGCATTCACTTGTGAAAGTAGTTAGTGAGTATAGTGATTATGTTGAGCGTTGGCATAAAATCGTTATCAACCTGCGACATACAATATTTACTATACCTAGTTGTTAAGATGACCAACGAAAATAGGCAATTGAGTTACTTGAGTAGATACTTTATTCGTTAAAATAATAAATCGATTACACATATAATTATGTCATGAACTCACTACTGATTATAGACCAACAAAATTCTCAGGCTACGTGCATACATACATAAATATATGCGCATAACTTGAGTATTAACGATTATCATTTGGCTTTGTTATTGTTGTGTTGTGTATTGGCAGGACAATGTTTTTATATTCGAAAGGAAATGTTAAAATAATATACGGAAAATATATACTAATGTATAAAGCTGAAGAGTTTGTTTGTTTGCTTGAGCGGGCTAAACTCAGGAACTAAGAGTCCGACTTTAAAAATGATTTCAGTGTTAGATGGCCCTTTCTTGTGAAAAGCCTATAGTTAGGTTACATTTAATTACGTTCTTATGGGAAGAGGAGTAACGCGGGTGAAAGCACGCACAGAAGCAAGTAATTGATATTTACGGGTGAAAGCTGGCATGTTAACCTTGCAATATAATTAAGAGGAAAGATTAGTTCACCATCAGCGCGTATAATTTGCTGAACATGGGCCTCCTCCCGAGGTAGGGTTTTTGCCATAGTCACCACGCTTGGCAGGCGGGATAGTGACCGCAGTATTATGTTGTACCATACAAGGAAACGCTGCTGTCCGTTCCTGAATATACGATTATTAAAAATGATGTTCTAACAATCAGGACCAACGGCTTAACGTGCTTTCCGAGGCACGGAGGATAGTCCCTCAACCAACCAGACCCGGAAAAAAATCTTAGAATTTACACAAAGATTTCCTGTCCGGCGTGGGGATCGAACCCACGATCTTCAAGATTTACAGCGAGCCAAATACCGTTACGCTACGGAGGTTGTCGGTAGTTGTGGTGATGTGGTTGTTTTCTTTTTAAAATTAGTTAGTTATTTAATGATAGATTTGAAACAAATAAATCGTCGAGTATTCACTCAGTCGCCATTTCTCATCTCACCTACTATAACTGTGTACAAATATTAACCGACCTTGGACTAGAAAGCTTATATGTGTTTCGGCCTGATATCGTAAGCATATCGATAACGTATTGATTACTAGCTGATTTAAGATTTCAGTAATCATGCAACATCCTAAAGCAACGAACTTGTATCAAAAATATTATACAGTTTTCAGCTTAAATTCATAATCTTTATGTAATTTTTTTGTTATATATCTGGATAGTTGATGGACTAATCTTCGTGCAAAGGGCAAAGGGGCAACAGCTGTCATCAGCCCACATATCAAAAGTAGATATTGGGGAGGCCTTGTTGTGGTCCTAGTACAAACTGATGGTATCCCTATTATATCCCTACGTATATTATAAACTAGCTTTCCGCGGTTTCACCCGCGCAACTCCCGTTCCCGTAGAAACTTTATAATAAAATATAGCTTTTAACCTTCCTCGATAAATGGGCTATCTAACAACTTCAAACACAAACTCTTCAGCTTTATCTATTATGGCAAATAACTCATTATTAGGTACCAATTCTTTGCGTTTGTGTACTCGTGATAATTTCTCAACGAAATGTCCGATTGGAATAAAACAAAAAGTATTTTACTTCTACATAAATACCCTTGATAACATTATGCTTAATTTGGATAAAGATTAATATTACGATATACATTTAACGTAGTTTCTTTCTTCAGAGGATTTAATATTTTTTTATGAACATAAAAGCGGTTATTGTGACTAAACTATGAGAGTTAGATATATGCTTTCGCGAACTTTTTTGTAGATCTTAATAAGACCTACACACCCGTAGTACATCATTTTGTTCTATTGTCAATAGTTTTTGCAGCGCACGCATAAATAGGTTTTCGCTTTTACACCTTGGGTTACAAATTTGCAATTTTCTTACGGATCCCAATTTTTTTTTAAATAAAATATAGCCTTTTACCTTCCTCGATAAATGGACTTTTCTAACACTGAAAGAATTTTTCAAATCGGACCAGTAGTTCCTGAGATTAGCGCGTTCAAACAAACAAACTCTGCAGCTTTATAATATTAGTATAGATGTGTATGTATGAATGTATGATATGCTTTTACTTGAAAATTACTTAACCGGCTATTATAAAACACATATTCTTGGTACTTATTAAAAGTAACATAGGATACTTCCAATGCGAGCTAAGCCGCGGGTAAAAGCTAAGAGTTTAATATAGTTATACTCGAAGATTTTGGGATACCAAGGACTATACAAGTGTACACATAATAATTTATGCAATATGTTCACATATCCATATATTTATGGTTTTTTTTGCAATTTGTATACATTGCACACTCTCTCACAAGGTCGTGGCATTACACCGTTATATTGACGTATGTGGACAGCAGTGGACGATGTTCTGACCGAATTTGTTCACGATAATAAATTATTGGTTTCACTTTATAGTCATTACAGTTATTAATTGTTTAATACATGTTGTTGATAATAGTAAAAGTGGTATTAATCAAATCAAATTCAAAGTATTCTTTATTCATATAGCAATATCTTAAGATAATATATATACCTTCCTAAATTAGGTACCTAATTAAATTATATAATTTCTCATAGATATGGTACGAATGGTAGAAAAACATCTAGACATTCATAAAAAACGGTTTATTCAATGAAGTGTATAATTTTAATTATTCCTCCACAGAAAATGAAAATCTTTTTTGCCGGCCGAGGTGGTACGCCCGGCGGCCGACGGCCATTTGTTGCTGTTTAGAACTTGTATATGTTCGTATAGGCTTGCGAACATGTATTGCGCGATACAGGTTAGTTGGGATGCTAGGTGGTAGATGGCGCTGCTTGTCTACTTTTAATTTTGTGCGGCTACTGTAAATGTCGCTACACAAATATATCCGAAAAATATTCCTTATTCTAAATTTTTTCGATTATTCTTATATTGACACTGGCACAGCAAAAAAAAGGCCATAAAAAAACCAAAACGAAGCCTTCATGGTAAAAAAGCAATCTTTACTCTATGCTTCAAACGCAACTCCAATTTCAAAATGCCTTAAAACCAGTGCAACGACATGACTTGTAGGTCATTGTGTACCGGGGCAACGGTCTCAATTAACGATAAGCCAACCGACCTTATTTAGAAACGCAGCTGTGTTCAGTCAAAAAGTACGTAGATAACTAGCGACCCGCCCCGGCTTTGCAAAGGTGCAATGCTGATGTATAAACTTAAACCTTAAATACATACCTACATATAAACCTTCCTCTAGACTCCATCATTATAATCTAAGCATACCTACATATATTATACAGGGTTATTTGTAAAACACCAACAACCTTTTGGGGAATAGAAGTACTCATGATTATGAACAACTTTTTCTATGGGACGAACCCTGAAATCGCGAAAAAAAAAATTAGCTGTTCCATACATTTATGTTTACTTACCTCGACAAAATGTATGGAACTGCTGATTTTATTTTCGCGATTTCAGGGTTGGTCCCATAGTAAAAGTTATTTACCATCATCAGTACTTTCACCCTCTTAAAAGTTATTGGTGTTTTAAAAATAACCCTGTATAGCATACATGGACAGACAGACAGTGGGAATCGACTTTGTTTTATACCAAAGGCTCCCTGTTAGAACTAGTAAACTAAACTATATTAAATACTGCATAGTTCTAATATCCTCCTTCGAATTGTCTATACCTTTTGGATGTTCTTACTTCTTCTTGTTATATCTGTCTATTACTGTTTTTCCTTACATTATATTAAATCACTATTTATATCTTCAATCCTTTTCTACTTTTATTAAAACCCTTCACTATCAAACTTTTTCAGCCCGCGGCGCAGTTACAACACACCAGTATAACATAAGAAATAATATTTGTTATGTTATACTACCGATCTTAAAAATGTCACCTTTTCTAAAATCACGTAAGTCTGGGGTGACTGGCCTCTGACTATCAAAAATAGGAGTAATAGATAATTAAATTCAGAATAAAGCGTAGAAAAAAAAAACGATAAAAATAACAAAATTAGATTAACAAATTTTGATCTTTTATTTTTTGCTTATTCAAAAGTAAAAAAAAAAAAACAATTAATAGGGAAAATGTAATAAAATAAATGTATTAAAATTAAAATTTAAAGAAGGTAATCCGTGTATTTATAAAAAACCTAGGTATGTTTAGTATATTACGTTAAATGCCTTCGATTTTTTTCATTTGCTTTTACAAAAATAAATATTTGCAAGTATAATAACTATTATTGTATACCTATGTTTTAAATTTTATCAGTAAATTAGAATTTAAATGAGGTGACTCAATTATTATGATACACGTGGCAGTTTGAATGTCAAAATACCAATTTACATCATAATTGTTGGTACCAAAAAACAAAAGTAAAAAAAAATTGACTGAATAACTGTGGAAGCCAATTATATTATAATATAAATAAATAAATAAGTATTTTATTTGCAGGAAATCAGGAAATCGTTAAATTAAATATGGCCTTGGGATAAATATCTCATCAATCATAATAACACGTTAAGCGGCCGTAGCCCAATGGCTAGGGCGTCGGACTTGTGATCATGAGGTCGCCGGTTCGAACCCCACCCATTGCACTACCGACGTGACCCACTCGTAACACAAGTATTTATTTTTAGCTTAGCACGAGGGGTTAACAAGAATACTAGTAGACTTAAAAACTCTGATAGTAATCTTTTAAAACAAATAAAAAATTATTTCATTTTTTTATTTATAGTAAACGAACTTCCCGCTCGCGGCATCTCCCGCGTAGCGCTCATCCCTGTGGGATCTTTCAAAGTTAAATATAGCCTTTGTTATTCCTGGAAAACGTACCTTCGTAAAAGTGAAAGAATTTTTGAAATCGATCCAGTAGTTTCGGAATCTATTCAATGCAAACAAACAATATTTTTTTCCTTTTAATAATATTAGAATAGATCATGTGGCTGCCGGCTTAGAATAGACCACCCCATGTCCTCCCATGGGTGTCGTAAAAGTCGACTAAGGGACATATGGCTGATGGATGGGCAGCAGCATCCATTAGCTCAAGGTTTTACATCTTACTGCGATCACTAATCCGTCTGCCAAGCGTGGTGATTATGGCAATATCCCTCAACGACCCTGGCTTGCCGAGGTCTGTTAAGAGGAGGCCCATGTTCAGCAGTGGACGTAAACGGGCTGTTGATGATGATGATGAGAATAGATAGTACTTAGGAGTGCCGTACATAGTCTTTTCTGCGCCCTGTGTTAGCTTCTATAACTGCACCCTTGTTTTTTTTTAAAGATAGTATTATGTATCCTAGTTAGAGCAATTCTATGTATCACCATCACCACCACCATCAGCCCGTATAAGAGCCTCTTCCCGTGGGAGGGTATTGCCATAGTCACCACGCTTGGCAGGCGGCTAGGTACCTCAATATTATGTTGTATGACAACCTCCGTAGCCAAGCGGTATTTGACTCGGTTCATATCTCGGAGTTCGTGGTGATCTTTGTTTAAATTCTAAGATTTATTTCCGGGTCTGGTTGGTTGAGGTTGACTACCCTCCGTGCCTCGGACAGCATGTTAATCCGTTGGTCCCGATTGTTATAACATCATCTATAATAATCGTATATCAAGGAACGGGCAGCAGCGTTTCCTTGTGTGGTAGGTACAACATAATTCTGTGTATAGGCCTACTTTATTTCATTCAGGATGATAAAATAAAGCACGAGGACCTTGGTTTTGGTGGACCAATTATCTATTTTGGAATAGAGTAATAAGAGCGCGGTGAAAACATATCGGGAGCAAACCGACAAAGTCTACGCAAATGCCTGGACACCGGACAGCGGTGGCACCGCCCTTTTTACTTACGGTACTGGTACCCATAGACAAATAGTCTCAACTGAAATGAGTTGGTCGATAAGTTGCTATAAAAATAGTATACTAGTACCTAAGTATCTTTCTTAGCACAATAACATATTATAAAACTAACTGTCGTTGGTTAACCACTTTATTGTCAGAAACGATATCTCGCAATAATGGATATTGCAGAGGTTATTGTCAATACAGTCAGTCGAGCTAGGTTAGTCCTATTTTTCAGAATTCATTTATTCATTCAATAATTTTTTTTTTGTTTTTTTTTTTTTTAAAAGACTACTCCCGCTCTAAGGAAATAAATCCCTGTGTCGCGGGGGACTTTACAAACATTCATTTCACGGACACACAGAACACCCAGACTCAGAACAACTATTTGTGGTCCACACAAATAATTGTCCCGGGTGGGAATCGAACCCAGAACACCAGGTCTCAGAGGCAACTATCGTAACCACTGAGCCACCGGCGCAGTCAAAATAATAGAAACACATTTCGTATCTCTTCTGCGAAGAAAATACGCCGTGATTTTTAATGGTAGTTAATTAATTGGTAGGACGATATAGCACCAGTATTAATTTATATTGAAACGTAACGTTAAAATTAAAAATTAAACATAGGTATGTTTTTTTACAAATAAGTTTCCGTTAAGCCGATGATAAATGTACAAAAATGAGCTCTGGCGCCATTATCGAAACATAATTAAAAAAGTTAAAAAAAAAATACAAAAAAAAAATATAGACTGAAATTTAAATACATGATAAATTTAAGATTGTACCAACGTTACTAAAAAAGAATAAGTTTTTATTTTAATCTATGATTTTAAGGGGATTAAAATAAGTATTTACATAGATCGATGGCTTTGCGACGACTAAACCTAATCACATAGTGTAGTGTCTGATCGTCTCCGCAGCGGGGTATATTGAATTCCTCACATTATTTCTATGGTATGCTACTCGTACTTAAAGGAAAAGGTTACCAATTAAAACCTTAAGGTTGATGATATTTTGCAATAAATGTCATAACTTATCTTTATCATATATTTTATAATACTATGTTCTTATTAACAC
This sequence comes from Nycteola revayana, assembly GCA_947037095.2. Lineage (NCBI taxonomy): Eukaryota > Metazoa > Arthropoda > Insecta > Lepidoptera > Nolidae > Nycteola > Nycteola revayana. The sequence continues at coordinate 21,827,935 of OX344843.2, forward strand.
ATACTATCGAGATAAACCTAGCACAATCTATTGCATAATTGAAATAAATCATCATAGTGTATAATAATGAAACATGTCACGTCTTTCTAATGATGGACGATTGTTCTATTAAGGTGTAATGACATTATCATCATCAGCCCGTATAACGTCCACTGTTGAACATGGGCCTCCTCCCGAGGGAGGGCATTGCCATAATCACCACGCTTGGCAGGTGGGTTGGTGACCGCAGTAGTATGTTGTAACACACAATGTAACGCTGCTGCCCGTTCCTTGATATACGATTATTATAGATGATGTTATAACAATCGGGACCAACGGCTTAACGTGCTTTTCGAGGCACGGAGGGTAGTCCCTCAACCAACCAGACCCGGAAAGAAATCTAAGAATTTACACAAAGATTTCTTGTCCGGTGTGGGAATCGAACCCACGACCTCCGAGATTTAAAGCGAGCCAATTACCGCTACGCTACGGAGGTTGTCAGTTGTACAGGTGTTGTGTAATGACATTAACAACGTATTAATTAAATAAGTAGGAAAGGAACTCATAAAATTAACCGATTCATTGGTCTAGCGGTTATATGTTCGACCGTAACTGCCAAGCTCCCGAGATTCAATCCCCGGGTCGGGCAAAAAGGGACGTTACTAGAAATTTTCCCTCGAGAAGATTCTTGAGGTAGGTACCTTCTTCAAGCAAACGTACGTTTGGCACCTCACTATTACTCAGTGAATCTTTTTAAAACCTCAATACATGCAAGTCTAGCACTAATGAAAACAATTGCTGACCTTTCCCGTAGAATTGACTCAAATTTTATGTCTTATAAACCTTCTAAAAATATTTTTTATTGAAATAAATGTTGCTTTTGAAAAAAATTGTCGATCAATACTAGATCCTTCATTTTTTTTGCAGTTATGGGCAAATAAAGCTTTCCTACACTACCCGTGGAGGGCCGGGGCGTGTCCCTAGTTTTTATTTGTTTTTGTCCAGGGAGAAAGGCATTAAACATATGCCTTTTCATCATTGGGGTCTTCAGGAATTGCACAAGTACTTATGGAATTCATAGCTTCCTACGGCTTCCCGAATGGTATTTCTCGTATATCTATTCATCATATAAAATAAGCAAAAAGCAGACAATAATCCCAAAAATATTATTAGCTACGCTATTGCTACGCTGCTGGCAGATAAAATATATGTACGTACCATCTGGTTACACATAATAACAATTAAAAAATTGATTTTGTTTTATTCATTTCTTTTTTATATTTAAATATGATATGGTATTTTTCCGTGTCGTTGTTTCTCGTATGATAGTGTCGCAAGGCGAACGCGCGCTAGTCTCTCGCGGCATCCGATTACGAACGGACGCTCGCCATCGCGAATTATTTCCCGCCTATTTTTGACAGTTGTGTGTGAACGATTTTTTTTGTAACTTTTTCGTTACCTACCTGTAAGTAGTTTTGTTTTTGGTTTTTGAACTTTGTGGTACCTATATATTTTTTTTTGTTATCGTTTTCGGTAAGCATAGTTAAATAATTAGTTGTTAATCGATCTTATTTTGTTAAGCGATATGGAATGTTATTTTTCTGTTGTTGTGTTTTGTTAAAAATATTTTATTTAATATCCGACAGGTACCTATTTAAAAAAAACATGATAAATATCGTCAGATAGAATTTATGAGAAAATAATGGCAAAATTTTGCAAATATATTTAGGTATCTAAAAACATTAATCTGAACATTGAAAAATGAGTCTTTGGTGTAGGCACGAAACATTAATAAAATTGTCAATCCAATATGAAGTATAACTAAAACATACTTACATAAGTACAAAAATTAATAAATTAGAAATTCATTACGACCTTTGAAAATTGTAATTGTAACAGGGGTCAAGATTACTCTAATGATATAACACTATCTATATATCCACTTACCGACATACTATTTCCGGGCGCCGGTCATGCGCCTGCGCAGTCTTTGTTATTAATTTGCTTAATTAGGTAATTATAATTTCATTACACTATAAATCTAAGTAGCGGTAATTAGTTACGGGTATAACGGAATTGAATAAATTAATCTTATAATCTTAAACTTTTTATTTGGTATCACGGAAGGTCAACTATCCAACTACCGACCTGTTGCTTATTGTTAAATCGTTAAAATATTTTTACGATTTTAAACATTAATTATAAATGCACCATATTTGAAATGATATACGGTCCACTATAACATAACCGTATGATTTTTCGAAATAAATTGTTGTTTCTTTAAGTTTTCTTCAGAGATTTATTGATTTCTTTTAATTTTATTTAAATGTTATATTAATTTTTTTTCCTGAGGATTGTAAAAAAAACCCTAGTTTTATATTGTTTCTGGCACAGAACAGAGATAAACTCTGCTCTGCGGTTTTTGACAAGTACAAGTGTGTGAAAATATCCGAGTGCCGAATAATAATTAACTTTTATTAGGTACCTATTTTATTCACAATCAGTTGATTGTAGTAAATAGGTATCCAAATAATTTTAGTATTCAATTTTAGGTAGGTACCTGCCTAATAGTTTATTTATTTAAATCTTTAGCACAGTCAACCATTGGGTGGTGCAGATGCAACTAAAGTGAACAGATACTTTAAGCCTTATCTTCGCCTTCCATCAGGCAAGATAATGGTCAAACGTAAGACTATTTTATTAAAAAGAAATATATATATACAAAGTGGCATGCGCACTGAAGTTGTAAGCACTCGTAATGAAATAAATACCGTCAAGGTACTAATTACATACATAAAATACAATAGGTATTATAAAACAATAAAGGATACTATATATTCATAGACGTATACATAAATAATATAGCTAAATATATGTTTACATATAAATATAATATCATGAATTAGATATTCTACCGCTGTAATGATTATTGTAAATATTTTTTTACTCGTTTAGCTAAGTTTTAAACTTATTTTTATTGTGTTTTTAATTTGGTTTGGGATTTTTTATGTGTTTTTTTTTTGGGAACGATGTGTGTTACTAATTTGCTGAATCAATATGTCTTCAAGCGTTTAAAAGGATCGGAAGGCACGTTCCTTTTAGTTGGGCTCTGTAGTTTTATGCATACAGCGGCAGACGTTCCCAAAAATTTTTTCTCGTAGATTCTTATAAACACTTTTGGTTTCGGTAACCCCCTGTTGCTCCATTTCTATCATATTACACACTTAAAGCTTGTGAACCCGTTTTTATTTACTTCTACGTTGACTCCCGTCAAGTCTACCATAGACTGGTCTACTTTAGGAATCACCGCTCGGTTTATAGATTTTTTTCATTTTATTTTTTAAGATTACTAGTAGTGTTATTGCACGCTACTAGTATTCTTGTTAAGCCCTCGTTCTAAGCTTAAATGATTGTGCTACCGGTGGGTTCACTTCGGTAGTGGGGTGGAATCGAACCGGCGACCACAAGTTCGCAAATAAGACGCCCTGGCCATTGGGTTACGGCCGCTTCATTACTACCTGGTGGTCGCGACTTCGTCAAAATAATGAGTTAAAGCTAAACTATCTAACAATGAAAGTCCCGTCAAAATTGGTACAACTTACTGACAAAATAAAAACCCTATCTCTTAGAAAATTAGCCAACTACTTATGAAAATCGGTCCAGCCATTACTGAGATTAGCCGCAACAAATAGACACAAAGACAGACAACATTTTTGTCAGTGTTTTTGTTATAAGTGCCCTATATACATTATACATTCATATGCATTTAGTACAACAGTATTTAATTTTTTCAATACAAACATACACTTCAATTTTATTTATTTGTATAGATAATAACTACTGTCTACCTCAGTTACCGGATGTTGTCAGCATACATAAAGAATGAAGATAGTCATTTTATCATCTGTTTTAAAATATAGAGAAAATTAATATTATTTTAGTATCGTTGATAAAAGGTTATCGAGTGGGAATAGCGTGGGACGACCGCTTGCACGATTGACCGACGACCACATAAAGGTCGCAGGGAGTCAGTGGATGCAGGCCGCTAGCAAACGTCCCCGCTGGTAATCGATGGGGAAGGATTATGTTCAGCAGTGGACGACAACTTGCTAATATAATGATGAATATGATGCTTCTTGAATAAAATATTAATATATAATATAGTACCTACGTAAAGTGATTAAAGTTGCTACATGAGCTTTGTGAAGTAATGATTTTAATTTTTTGTAACAGAAAATAAAATTATTATGAAATCTATATTAATAATATTATAAAGCTGCAGAGTTTGTTTGTATGAACGCGCTAATCTCAGGAACTAATGGTCCGATTTCAAAAAATCTTTCAGTGTTGGATAGTCCATTTATCGAGGAAGGTTATAGGCTCTATTTTATTACGAAGTTCCCACGGGTACGGGAGCTACGCGGGTGAAACTTTTAAATAGTACTAAATGCAGATAGAAGTACGTACTAGATACTAGTAGGTTCATTATATTTTATTTAGCATCAATGAACACCCCAAACAGGTCTGGTGTTACGATAAATTGTGTCAAGTACCTGCGTATTTCTTAAGATGTTCGTTATTTTATTGGTAAGACCTTGCACTTTGAGACCGCCTTGTTAAATTGTGGTCTGAAATTGAGTAATGCGTTACAGTTTTACTATGTTCTTTTATAAGCACATTGAACGCCGTCATCATTAAGTTATAGTATAATTTAGCTTTGACAATTACATATCACAACATAGTATAAAACAAAGTCGCTTTCTCTGTCCCTATATCCCTATGTATGCTTAAATGTTTAAAACTACGCAACGGATTTTGATGCGTTAGAGTGATTCAAGAGGAAGGTTTATATGTATAATACATCAGCATTGCGCCCGTGCGGAGCCGGGGCGGGTCGCTAGTAATATCTAATAATAATTGATGCGTTTTTTTTTAAATATATAGAATGAGTCAAGAGGAAGGTTTATATGTATATGTTACGGCTAATAGCCGAAGTGCGGCTACACCTAGGTTTAGCCGGCTACAACTAGGTGCAGCCGACCACATGCGGTTAAACTTAGATGTACCTATCCTACTTATCTTCGGTTAGAACTAGGTTTTAATTAAATAAACAATAAACCAATGGAGTTGAACAGGGACTTATTGCCGACCACATGCGGCTAGGTAAGTTGTAGCCGGCTAAAACTAGGTGTAGCCGCACTTCGGCTATTAGCCGTAACATATATACATCAGCATTGCGCCCGTGCGGACCCAGGGCGGGTCGCTAGTAATATCTAATAATAATTTTGACAAGCACCGTAGCGTAGCGGTATTTGGCTCGCTTTAAATCTCGGCGGTCATGGGTACGATTCCCACGCCTGACAAATTGTGTAAATTCTAAGATTTCTTTCCAGGTCTGGTTGGTTGAGGGACTACCCTGCGTGCCTCGGAAAGCATGTTAAGCCGTTGGTCCCGATTGTTATAACATCATCTATAAAAAGCGTATATCATGGAATGGGCAGCAGCGTTTCTCTGTGTGTTACAACATAATACTGTGGTTACCTCCCAAGTATGGTGACTATAGCAAAACCCTCGGACGTTGTACGGGCTGATGATGATGATAGTTTTCAACTTGAGACAGAGTTTTAAGCGCAGACCAGCACCAGATAACGAGCGAGTGAATAAGGGAAACTTTATATAAGGGGGGCTCCCATACAACAAACTTTTTTTTTTCTTGTTTGATGTCAATAACGTCAACAGGTAGGCACTTAAAAATTGAACGGAAACCTTAGTGCGCGAGTCCGACCCGCACTTGGCCGATTTTATTCATAATTACAACTAGTTCCTTGACGCCCTCTAATTATTATCTATAATTATTAATTTTTTTCTCTTATTTTAGTATTATAATTAATTTAAATTAATGTTTTTATAGTTTTTTAAGTTTGATAATATTTTAGGATTATATTTGTATTTGTTCTTAAAAACAAAACAAAAACTAATTATACTTAATTTCAAATGCGGTATTTAATATGGGAAACGCAACGGCGGCGTTGACACTTGACATATTTATTATCGTCGCCCAACTGAGTGTTTAAAATATCAGTAGCAACAATATGTTATCAAACAAACAAAAATAAATATCCCGATTCGATATTAATTTATCAACAATTAAAGTCAGAGACTGTTTTGTAACAGAGTTTTTTTTTTTAAGATAACTACTTGTGGATTTGTCTTTATTTTATTTATTTAAAACTTCTTGCACAAAGTTGTACAGCGGCGGACTTAATGCTAGAGGCATTTTCTACCAGTCAACTGGCTGAAGCAGAGAAAAACATGGTGGGTGCACTTTCTGTCGAAATTGTACTGTGACATTCTTTAAGCTAAAAACATCATCATCATATGCATCAGCCCGTACAACGTCCACTGCTGAACGTGGGCCTCCTCCCGAGGGAGGGTTTTGCTATAGTTACCACTCTTGGCAGGCGGATTGGTGACCGCAGTATAATGTTGTATGGAAACAGGGAAACGATGCTGCCTATGTCTATCCCTGGTATACGCTTGTTATAGATGATGTTATAACAATCGGGACCAACCGCTTAACGTATTTTCCGAGGCACGGAGGGTAGTCCCTCAACCAACCAGACCCGAAAAGAAATCTTAGAATTTACACAAAGATATCTTGTCCGGTGCGGGGATCGAACCCACGACCTCCGAGACTTAAAGCGAGCCAAATGCCGCAACGCTACGGAGGTTGTTGCTTAAGTTAAAAACAGTGTTTAATAAACATTTACCTAGATACCTACATGCGTGATGAAGGTACATAGTACATACATTCATTCTATAATTAAATTAATTCCAAGTACCTAATAGATTGTCATGGGAGTTATCGCAGCTGTTGATATCGATTAGAACCTAGCGTTGTTCTTTCTGTATCTAATTTTAGTTTTAATTTGCTATAATGTTGTTTTTTTAAAAAAAAACTTTCATTGAAAATAAACTTGTTTAAGTAATTATCTGATAACCTTACAGCAAACAACGCAAGCATTTGTCAAAAGATAAAAAATCCTGACAATAATTTAATTATGATCTGTCGCATTAAGAATATCAACACTTCCTCTTGACGTCAATATAACTTCTTACCTTGAAACGTTGAAAGTGGTCGACCGTCGTTTCTGTAACAAAGTAATGTTTCTACACACTCCTCGATATCCCGGGCGAAGGACATGGGCATCTACAAAGCTGTCCATCATCAGCCCGTATAACGTACACTGCTGAACAAGGGCCTCCTCCCGATGGAAGGTTTTGCCATAGTCACTACGCTTCTTGGCAGGCGGTTTGGTGACCGCAGTATTATGTTGTAACACACAGGGCAACGCTGCTGGCCGTTTCCCGAAATACGCTTAGGACTAATACCAATGATATAATAACATTCGGGACCAACGGCTTAACGGTCCCTCAACCAACTATGTAGATCCAAAAAGAAATCTGGGGATCGAACCTACGACCTCCAAGACTCAAAGCGAGACCTACGCTACAGAGGTTGCTACAGGAAAACTGCGCAAGATGGCGCCGCATTTGGGACTTGAACCTAGGCGCAAGTATAGTAATCGTGGATTGCGAAAAAGAAATACTTTTAATTATTTTATGGGAGTTTAGTGGTAAACTTTTAACCATGTTTTAGGTATCCCCGCGGTGCAGTCGAGAGTCTTCAGTAAAACTTTACCTTACAACTACCTCGAAACCTTTATTTAAACTAAGGCTAACTCATAAAATACTAAACTATTCTAAATCTATGCTACTTGGTATGTTTAAGTGCTTATTTAAAATTAATAATAGTGTGCGAAAAAGTGTGATTCGGTATGTTAAGGTGTGAAAAGATACATAGGTTGGCACACCCAAATTTGAATTCGCATTTGCGAAGTTATGTAAAATTTGAGGGCAAATAAATGTCAATAGGTTTAATACATTTTAGCATTTGGACGATAATAAATCTATAAAGATACCTTCAACTAGGAATTCGTGTAATGAGTATTTGTTTAACACTTAGAGTAGGTATTACATAAAACTATAGAGGGTGGATTTCTCTGCGGTTCGTTGCGTTGATCGTAAGCAGGTGTTATGTATGGTGTAGCGGTGTTACATTGAAAATAAATATTTATAGGTACAGGGTTATTTTTATAACATTAACAACCTATCAGGGGGTGAATCGCGAAAATAAAATCAGCTGCTCCATACATTTATTTTCACTTACCTCGACAAAATGTATGGAACAGCTTTTTTCGCGATTTCAGGGTTGGTTCCATAGTAAAGATTATTTATAATCAGTACTTCCCCCCCCGATTATTTTGTTCCTGCGAATGACTTGCGACTTGCTAATTGCAGGACCTATCAAATATAGGTCGCTGACTAAATGTAGCGAGTATTTTTTGGCCAAGATACCACGGTGTTTTTATGCTCGTACGACTAGTTTATAAGGCGCGCTTTACAGCTTCTTTATACTTATGAGCTTTTATGTAAAACAAGTACCTAATTTCGTTATTTATTAATAGTTTTATATATTTTTTTTTTATTTAAACTTATGTATGGTAATTTTTTTCATGTAAACAAAATAAATTACTGCTAAAACATCGTAATTGTTCCCTTAAAAATTTATATCGTTATTTAAAGATGATTTTTTTAGATATGCTTTTAGAGTGTCATTGAATTGTGTTATATTTGTTTCAGGTAATAAAATGGCTACTGTGGAAGCGAACAAAAATGGCACAGCCACAAACATAATGGAAAAAGCACCTTGGTAAGTGTCTATACCCTTGTTATTTTGTTTAATTCCACGTTCATATACCACAAATTCCACATTCAAGGTTCGTCGTATTAGTTCGTTGAAGTGGCAATGGGTAGGCCATACAGCTAGGGTTGCTAGACGGTCGGGATTGTGATGAATATTTAGATACCCGAAGATTTTGGACGACGACGATTTTGCACTCCCGACGAAATAAAAAATCTCCCGAAAAATAATTTCATTTTATAAAACAATTATTGTAATGACTGCACCTGGTGGCTCAGTGGTTACGGTAGTTGCTTCTGAGACCTGGTGTTCTGGGTTCGATTCCCACCCGGGACAATTATTTGTGTGAACCACAAATTGTTGTTCTGAGTCTGGGTGTACTTTGTGTTCGTGAAATGTATGTTTGTAAAGTCCCCCGCGACACAGGGATTTATTTCCCTAGTGCGGGAGTTTTTTTTAAAGAAATAAGAAATAATGAGCTATTTTACTGAATTCATAATTTTACATGTGCAAATGTGCATGGATTTTTATAGAAGGAAAGGAATAATTCGACTCAATTTTGACGAAAATTGTTTGAATTTTAAGTCTTCTTTAAAGAATGAAAAAGGACAAACAATGGTTAAATCTGTGAAAAGTAACACAAAATACATGAGGCAAGCTAAAAAATAAATTACTTTATTAATGTTACTGTTTTTAATATATTTAATTTGATTTATTTTTGTATCTCCCAACCAAAGTCCCAAAATCCCTAAAAATTGTTATTTTCTTCCGATAATATGGTCCTTCGATCTGGCGACCCTACATATAGCACGCAGAACAGATGGCCATTAGAGCCGAAAAGTTCTCGAATGGAGACCGCGGATCGGCAAGCGTAGCGTAGGACGCCTACCAACTAGATGGACTGATGATCTGGTTAAGGCCGCGGGGCCACGGTGGATGCAGGCCGCTTACAACCGTAATAACTGGAGATCTATGAGGGAGGCATATAGCAGTGGACATCAACCCATATTTTTTACCCACGAGCAGAAATTCATCATCGTCATCAGCCTGTTGTGGTCCACTGCTAAACATAGGCCTCCCCCATCGTTTTCCAGCGGAAACGATTGCTAGCGGCCTCCATCCACTGACTCCCTGCGAGTTTTATGAGGTTGTCGGTCCATCGTGCAGGCGGTCGTCCTACGCTGCGCTTGCCAGTTCGTGGTCCCCACTCATGAACCTTTCTGCTCAATCGGCCGTCAGTTCCTCGAGCTATGTGTCAATCCGTTGCTAATCCTATGAGCTATGTCATCGACCTTCGTTCTCCTGCGGATTTCTTCAATTCTGATTCGATCACGCAGGGAAACGCCGAGCATAGCCCTTTCCATAGCTCGCTGAGCGACTTTGAGTTTTCCTTTGAGGCACACAATAAGAGACCACGTCTCAGATCCATATGTCGTCAGTAGTAGCGCACATTGATTGAAGACTCTTACCATCTTACTGCAATCACCAAACCGTCTGCCTAGTGTGGTGATTTTGGCACACTAGGCAGACATCAACAACCCTAGCTTGGCAAGGTTTGTTAAGACACAGATTCATAAATAGTTAGTTAAAAGGAGGCTTATGTTCAGCAGTAAACGTAAACTTAATTGACAGTCGCTAATAAGGTCAGGTGCCTCGACCACTGGGCGCTTAAGCCACGGACCCGTTATTTCGTCAAGAAATATTTTTTTATTGTGTAGCAGGTCGAAATATAAATTTGCTACATTTGATTTTCAATCTTATTGCTATTGTCACTTACGCTGTATTGCACTATCTGGAAACTTCACACCGACACCGGCCTCTTCACTTCCAAAGATAGCACAGCTGATGTATTAATAGACTAGTTGTACAAAATAACTATTTTAACATTCAGTAGCGTTCCTCTTCATAAAATCGTTCATGGATTGCCCAACAGCTGGCCGAGAGGACGAAAACCTTCAAAATCTGTATCTAAGCGTACATAAGCGAGTTTTAACGCCATTTATTTATTAATGTCCGCGCATGCGCTGTTACACAAGCGCCTGCGCACGCAACGATCATTGACCTTTATACGTGCGTGGGTGACATTGACTTTTGGATATTCGGATTTTCAAGATCAGGTGATGTTTTTTTCTTAGATTGCTGGAATTTTTAAAAGTGTGGTATAAGCCACCATCATCATCATCATCAGCCCGTATAATGTACTCTGCTGAACATGGTCCTCCTCCCGAGGGAAGGTATTTGCCATAGTCATCACGCTTGGCAGGCGGGTTGGTGACCACAGTATTATGTTGTGCCACACAAGGAAACGCTGCTGCCCGTTCCTTGATATACGTGTATTATAGATGATGTTATTATAATAGGGACCAACGGCTTAACGTGCTTTCCGAGGCACGGAGGGTAGTCCCTCAACCAACCAGACCTGGAAAGAAATCTTAGAATTAACACAAGGATTTCTTGTCCGGTGTGGGGATTGAACCCACGACCTCCGAGATTTAAAGCGAGCCAATTACCGCTACGCTAGTTGGTTTAAGCCATAGTTATATGAATAAACAAAGTAGGAAGCTAACTAATACGTTGGTGGTAATCCGTTGTCTACTGTCATCATTGGGTACCTACAATATACGCACTCTCACACACACAAAATGCTGACACTGGGACTCAGTGCTTCTGGGACCAAGTGTTCTGGGTTCGATTTCCTTTTGGGAAACAAACAATTTGTGGAAACCACGGATGGTTGTTCTGACTTTGGGTGTACTTACTTTGTGTTTATGTATTGTTGTACCGATGTGTTTGTATAGTCTCCACGAAACAGTGATTTAATTCTCAAGTGCGGAAGATGTCGTAAAATTTTATTTTATTTAACAATTTGTGGAAACGACTACTTTGTGTCCCCACGAAACAGTGATTTAATTCTCAAGTGCGGAAGTGGTCGTAAAAAAACTTTATTAATTACCTAACTGGTATATTTACACTGTAAAAACAACATTGTATTAATTAATGAGTGACAGCATTGGGTAGTAAAACAGACTTTGACCGTGACTGTAAATTTGTGAAACTTCAATATTCAGGTGTATACTATTACAATTACAGACATCCTGTCTATTTATTGTATACATATGCATAATATAATGAAACCTCAATCACTAACTCAGAACCATGAACTAATAAAAAATATATTATGTTCTGCGATTTCAGCGGTCCCTCCAGTTCTAGAGTTATAGCACTTGATGGCGCGCTTCTACCAGTCTGCTCTTACTTTCGGTATCTCGGTTCACTCGTGCAAAGCGATGGAGAAGTAGATCGGACGGTTAAGATTACGAATATATAGAATAAGAAATGAAAATATAAGTGGAAGTCTGAAAGTGGCACCGGTAACTAAAAGGTTGTGTGGAAACCGGTTGTCATGGTATCGGCATGTGTTACGGAGACATGAGGAAAATGTCGTGAGGAAAGTTTTAAGTATGAATGTCGATGGCTATAAGAGTAGGGGAAGACCAAAGAAACGATAGATGAACTGTTTGAACGATGATATGGTTAGAAAGGGGGTGACTGTCGAGATGGCGGCTAATAGTATGGAAGAAAAAAACGATGTTACGCCGATCCCAAATAAATTGTGATAAGGGCAGTAGAATGATGATGAGGTGCTTATTATAATAAAGTTCTTAATTCATAGCTATGAAGTGATACTTCTGTTAGATTAAGTCTTACATTGTGATTCTGACAAGTACAAGTGTATGTATAAAATTTAAATACCTAAGTGCTGAATTAATTTCATTATTTCGTTATTACACGTGTTACAGGTGTTATTAAATTTATTTGAAAATACTCCTTATTATTTGTCACAGAGCAAACAATACGGTATGTAATGTGGAAATTCCTTTCAACTGATTCATCGATTCATATTAATATAATCTATGCTTGGTAAATGTAAAAAAGGGACAATACATGTAAGTTATAGTATAATAAAATTGAATTATAATTTAGGGTAGGGCGGGGCTAGTTGCGCACTTTTTCACTTGAGAGGATATAGCTTCTCAACGATAAGTCTCAATGAGTTGTTGTGCAGCTTGATGGATTAGTAATTTATCCCGTAACTAAAGTGTCAAAAGTAATTTATTTGTAACAAGTCGAATTGAAGAGCTACAGATGTTTAAATGCTGAAAGTCAAGTATGCTCAATGTACCCCACAAGTGAGGTAAGTTGAGCAAGGGTATGGGGCAAATTGAGCACTAAGAATGCCCCTATGCTCATCTAGAGCCCGCCCTACCCTACATTTTAATTATAGTCTTAAATATTATTTTTTTAATTCTCATTAATCGCAGTTAAATATGTTCTTCCTTTATTATGATTATAATTAAATATTGGTATTTTGGTATGTTACTATCTATGTTTTTTACCAATAAGGGAATTAAAAAATAAACATTCGCATAATAAATAACATTAATTTGTATTTAAATAGGTATATGTAAAGGCGATATGATTCAAAAGTCAAAAAATTGGTTAACACTTTTATTCATTTATTTACCGTAGGTAGGTAGTATAAATTTGAATAAACACAAAATTACCTAAATATACATGGTGTCCCAAAAGATTACGTAGCTGGGAAGGGGGGTGATAGGGATGGTCACAAGGGTCACCAGAAAAATATAAAAAATTCCCTCTGGTAGTTTAAAAAAATAAATGGCATTTTTTAAAAGACTAAAAATTTTACACCTTGTGCTAACTGTACCTACAAATATGGCTGTATTTAAAAAAAATGCTGTTATGTAATCTTCAATAACAACAAGGTCATCAACATCAACATCAAAAATAACAAGGTGTAAAATTTTAAGTTTTTAAAAAAATGCCATTTTTTTTTAAATACCCAGAGCGGATTTTTTTTTTATTTTTCTAGTGACCATTGTGTCCACCCCTGTCACCCCCTTTCCCAGCTACTTAACCTTTTGGGACACCCTGTATATATTTTTTTGTAATATTATTAATAGACACAAAAAAAAAACATTCAAAAACGGTTGTCGTAATTGCGAAGAAACAAAACATAGTGATATGCGTTTTCTTCGTTTTTTATTTAAAGTAAAAAAAAAAAATGTCGTCTGCATATTGTTTAACATCAATAAATCAATAACCCCTACGTAGGTTTGTTTTGAATACTCTAAATAAATATATGTATCCATCGTATACTAATTACCCGACTGCGCCAAAAGAAGGGTTATGCTTTTCGAGACTAGGTATGTATGTATAATTGTTTGGCACGCCTGAACGGATTGATGGATTTTAGCTTGTGAGGTGTCGTTAGATTATTGTTTACTGTGAGAGTGACACTGAGTATATCAACATTTAAAAAAAATGACAGATTCGAGAGGCGATTCAAAAATATTACACAAAAACGTAGTCGGGTTTTTCGTTTTTTAAATTACCGTTTTTTTTGTTTTAACTTTATAGTGAGTACACTAGTTAAACGTTACATATTATATTTTGAAATTAGTAAATATGAATGTTGAGATGATGTGTCATCTCACACCATCTTTGTTTTCTTGACTCAACCGTTATAATTTCTTTAATCTAACGACAATAATCATTCATTCATTTGAACTTTTTTATTCGTTCTGTAAAATAGTCCTGGATGATTTCGTAATAGGTTGTATTACTTATTTATTTATTTATTTATTTATTGAGGCACATCAACAACATAAACACATACATTGATAAATAGGTATTACATATACAAAAAAATAGGGCTAGGTGTTTACATCTATTACAGATATGCACAACATTTGTTATATAAATAGTGAACAACAGCTTAAAAGTTAAATAGGTATTTTATAATTAAATTTGACAAATTGTATTGCATGCATAGTCACTTACCTACTAACTAAATAAAATAAATTGTAATATTTAAAACATGGTTATTAATTAAAACGAGATGTCAAAATATAAGGAGCAAATTAAATGAAATTAATAAATTAAATGAAATTAATAAATAAATTTTTAATAATAACTTAATTGATTTTATGTCAATTTGGCAACCTATTTTTGTTAACCGCGTTTAAGATCTTTTGTTTAAATTCCTTATTACGGTCACCGAAGATGTCAATATTGTAGATCCTCCACCAGCTATTATAAGTGGAAATAAGTCTAGCTATAGGAGCATTTTGCCCAAGATTAGTTCGATGACTAGGAGTGTGAAAGACATTATGTTTTTTTCTTCTGGCATTCAATTTAGGCACAGACAACTGTATCTGTTCCAAGAGTTCTGTACCCAAAGTACCCTTTACTATGCCCTGCAGAAATACTAGGTCCAACATACGACGCCGTTCGTGCAAGGAAGTCATTTTGAACATTTTCAGTCTTTCACTATACGGGGATCTCCTGCTAATACCTGGAGTGCCAATGGTTAAGTATCGCGTAAAAGTCCTTTGTAGGGATTCTATACGTTCACGATGAATTGCATAAAATGGATTCCAGACGACACTGCCAAACTCTAACACACTTCTAACGAAAGCATTGAATAACATCTTTTTTGATGTGAGGTTTCTAAATTCCCTGGAATTGCGTTTAATAAAACCTAACATTTTGGCCGCTTTCTTTATAATTTCGTTATAATGTGAGATAAAATTAAGTTTACTGTCTAGTGTTATTCCCAAATCGCGCACTTCCACTGATGTAGCGATAATGTCATTATTTATATGATACTTAGTCTCAATAAACTTTCTTTTTCTAGTAAATCGGACATGTTTACATTTTGAAGCGTTTAATTTCATTTTATTTTTACAACACCAATCGTAGATTCGATCCAGATCGGCCTGAATTAGCCCTACATCGTTGATATCATCAATACGTTTTGATATTTTCATGTCGTCGGCAAATAAGGAGCATTGACAATGTTCAACCTTTGGGACAATATCGTTTATAAACAATACGAATAATATTGGACCGAGATGGGAACCCTGTGGCACCCCAGAAGACGAAATGTACTCTGCTGACTCATGGCCATTAACTGCCACCACTTGAACTCTTCCTGTCAAGTATGAAGTGAACCAGTTCAAAACCTTATCGCATATACCATATTGGGACCAAAGCTTCTCAATGAGAATGTGGTGATTTACATTATCAAATGCACTGGCAAAGTCGGTGTATACTGCATCAATCTGATAATTACTATCCACCCCCTGCATTATCGGCGTTATATAGGACACAAGATTAGTGGCAACTGATTTTTTCTCTTGGAACCCATGTTGTTCGGTGTGAATAAGAGATTTGGTATGCCTTGTTAAGATTGGACAAATTATAGATTCAAATACTTTGGATACTGCAGATAATATTGACACAGGTCTATAATTTGTGACATCGCTATTATCACCCTTTTTAAAAATGGGGACAATTCGTGCTCGTTTCCATTCCATGGGAAAGATTCCAGTGTCCAGTGATTTATTGAATATTTCTTTCAATGGGTATGCTAGTTTTGTGGCGCATCTCTTTAGAAAAAGAGGTGGTATACCGTCCGGCCCCGTAGCTTTGTTGGGATTTAGGCTTTTGAGTTGCAGGAATACATCCCTTTCAGTAAAACTGAGGTGTGTCAGGAGACTAGAGTAAGGAGACACACAACTATCAGCCCGGCAGGGGTGGATCGCAGTGCTATTATATTTTGTATAAATAGAATTAAAGTAGGATGCGAATAAATTTGCAATTTCTGGACCTGAAGAGATGAAGTGTCTGTTGCCATTGTGCATTTCTGAAGGGAAATTGTTTGTTGAAGTCTTTTTTTGTTTTATAAAGTTCCAAAATGTCTTAGGGTTGTTCTTAAGACTATCTTCTATTGTGCTAATGTAATTAGTATAACACTCATGCATTAGTTTATCGGCCCTGGATCTGATTAACTCGTATTCATACTGGTCACGTGGATTTTTGAATTTCTTCCATCTAAGTCTCAATTTGTGCTTCTCTCTTAGCATACGGATCAAATCCCTCGTGAACCACACAGGGTATGAATCAGAACGTGGTTTTCGTTTGGGTACATGTGTTTCAATTATAGATTTTATTTTAACGTAAAAAACTGACGCCATTTCATCCACATCCCTGCAGTTTTTGAATTCTTCGGACCAATTTATACCACTTAACTCGGTAAGGATTTGTGTGTAGTTGGCTTTATAGAAATTATAATCTGAACGAGGCACACGGGCGAGCGATTGGAACGGTTTTAAATCAAAAGTAATCTCAAGTGGAGGATGGTACCCATCAGCCTTATTAGTGAGGCTGTCAGCGCTGGTAACTTTACAATTAATATTAGTTAAAATTAAGTCTAGTATTCTATTGTTATGATTAGTAACCGCATTATGTTGTTGCAGTCCAGTTAGTGACATGAAATCAGTGAGAGAATACCCTAACTTACTTTGGTAATTTTCCGTAGATTCAATATATGGGCTCATTTGTAAAGTCTGGATATCCTTCTCCCAAGATATAAAACTAAGATTAAAATCCCCGATAATTACTATGTCACCAACGAGCTGTGATATTCTATTCACGTTATCTATAAATATATTAAGATGTTCACTTTTCACTGGCGGCGGTAAATATACTAGACACATAGCGATTGTTTTGCGTTCTTTATCGACATTAACTTCTAATGTCACCCAGATATCTTCTAGAATACTCTCCCATTTGCACATGCGACACGAACGTATATTTTTTGAGACTGCCATTAGCACCCCTCCTCCATCCAATTTTGACATTTTAGCCAGATTTCGATCCCTACGGTAGACCATGTAGCGACTGTCGATTATTTCATTATTAGCTATGTTATCGTTCAGCCAGGTCTCGCTAAGAGTTATAACATCATAATTACTTTTTAGAATATTTTTATAAACCTGATTTGTCTTAGTCCTAATTCCACGAACATTTTGATAAAATACTTCTATCGAGTTGAATCTTATTACTAAAGTCTAAATACATTCAAAAACAAATACAATAATATAGCTATCAATATTACTTAATTAAAGCTAGACTTTCCGTACAACGAATATGGATAGCTTGTTCTACTTCTTTCTTCCTCACGTAGATGCGTCCATCACGCACCCAGACGAATTTGTAGCCAACCTCCTTGGCTTTAAGGCGCGCTGCTGCATGGAGGTACTTATTTTGTGGACTTAAATGTTCAGCTACAAAAACCGGTTCGCGTTTGCCTGCCATGCCAAGATGTGCAGTAGACAATTTGTCATTAGGATGAGTCCTGTTAAATTGAGACACAGCTGCTAGAAGTGAGTCCCTAGTGAGTTACGAAATCATCCAAAAAGTCTGCGGTTAGTTATAAGTATGTTATAAAATTAGCTTTCGTTTTTATATCGTCCTGTAAAATAAAACGTACATAAATAGTCAACATATAGTAATTCAATTCAAAACATTTATTTCAGACTTTTCGGTCCATAGAGTGTTAGTAGTAGGTACATCAAGATGACTTAAAAACTAATATGTTAGTAATTTAGTAATGAAACATAATATTATAGTATTGATTTTTAACTTTAGTAATCATCATCATTCTTGAACGCCATTTCCTGTTGCGAGACACATTCGCCGTGAAACTCAATCTCGTCAAATTTACATTTGACAGTACTTGTAACGGAGTTCCCCTCACGGTTGTCGTCTGGTGACATGTATGGTGACAGCACTATGTTGTACAGTTGCTCTAGTCCATCGGAGAGGGGTGGCACGGCAGGGTCTGAGGTGACAGCTGTCAACATCAGTGCGAGTGCTAGAGCCAGTGCTAGGAGCTTTTTTTGGTTCATTGTGCTTTCTGTAAATAAAAAACCATAATAAAAAATAGTTTTAGTCAACAAGGGCCTTTAATGTAGTGACATCTACAGTAGCCGCACAATCCACAAGATAACTACCAGCGCCATCTAGCACCTAGCATCCCAACTAACATGTCATCATTATCATCATCATCAGCCCGTATAACGTCCACTGCTGAACATGGGCCTCCTCCCGAGGTAGGGTTTTTGCCATAGTCACCACGCTTGGCAGGCGGATTGGTGACCGCAGTATTATGTTGTAATACACAGGGAAACGCTGCTGCCCGTTCCCTGTTATACGCTTGTTATAGATGATGTTATAATAATCGGGACCAACAGCTCAACGTGCTTTCCGAGGCACGAAAGGTAGTCCCTCAACCAACCAGACCCGGAAGGAAATCTTAGAATTTACACAAAGATTTCTTGTACGGTGTGGGGATTGAACCCACGACCTCCGAGACTTAAAGCGAGCCAAATACCGCTACTCTACGGAGGTTGTCTAACATGTATCGCGGCAATATATTAACAAGACAATTTGAATATATAAACGTTGTGAATATCAACAAATGGCCGTCGGCCGCCGGGCATGCCACCTTGCCCGGAAAAGAAGATCTTCATTTTCTGTGAAGGAGCCACCAACCGGTTCTCTCCTAGTACAAATATACACTACATCGTATAACGCTCTTTTTCGTTTTTTTTCATGTTTTTATAAATACACAAGTACAAGACTAGATTTCAAGATTTTAAGTACTTGGTTATTCCCTCACGTATATAATAGACAACTCCCATACTAGGTTAATCCCTGTCATAGGACACAACGCTATCCAAGGGAATACGGGCTGTTCAATTTATTTTTTTTGCCGACAATTCGCCTATACGTAAATGCGTTACAGAGGTTTATTGGGCGTGAATTGTTCAGATACGACGAAAGGCAAAGATGTGACACAAACGCAGGGCAGAACATAATGTCGCTTAAATTTACGTAGGAAATGTACCGTGAATCTATCTTGCATCTCCGCTGCGTCTGTGCACCGTTTAGGCCTTACGTTGTTTCCATATTGGTATGCTTCTTTTATAATTAGATATGATTTTTAAATCAATTACTTTAGAACTAGAAACTTAAAACTTACAACTTAAGACACTGCTTAATTGCACAAACACTTATAATAAACTGAGAAATATTAAGGATAATGCATATAATTTTTTAAGAATTACATTATTATGTAGCTCGTTTAAGGACAAAATGTGGAAAATTATAATTATTTATGTTGTTTATACCATAGAGTCAGATGAATCATACGCAGCATATCCTTATAGAAAATAGATATTGCCATTTGAAAACAAATTAAATTAAAGGAAAAAGTCTTGTACTCGTTCTCTTAGTCATGTCGACTTGTCGTTTGTGTAATGTTGTAGTCGTTCTTGTAGTATTGTCTTGTAAAAGAATCTTTCCAACGCACCCTTTCACACATAATAATATATTTTTAACATTGTTGCTCGTAAAGCTGATGTAATTCCACCGGTTTTAAATATGTAAAGCGGGTCATAAAAAACGCGTGTGTTACCAAAGCAAATAGTTAAGTTATAGTCCATACAAATTCCATAACAGTATTATTTGCCATTTCGCGCGCTGTTGTTATTCAAATTTCGAACTAATCGCCGCGCGGCGCCAGTCAGTAGGCAGCGCTAGCGCGCTGTTAAAATGGCGGGAAAGCAACAGTGTGCATTCACAGATTCAGTTTATTTAAAATTAAAAAAATCAGTTTATTCGGTAATTAAAAACTTGGCTGCATGCTCTAACGTCTTTGCCAACATTTTCACGCAGCTACGGCAGAAAATACTCCTCGCGCCATTTTTCTCAAATTCTTTTTCTTTGTACTTGTATTGTGAAAAATGATTTTTTTTTCTGATATACGTGCGTATTGGTTATTACATGCTCGGCTCAATTACGCCCTCGCTTTCGGCTCGAGCTGAAATTCCGCCTCGCATGATGGTTATAACCATCATAACGCACTAATATCGTAATGTACTATAAACCAATTTTATATGTAATATAAAATGCTTTGTCCTGAATGACTGACTGATGGGTCAATAGTCAGCCTTAACCGCTGATTATTTGTTGCCGTGTGGTTTCCGGCTTAGAATAGACCACCCCATGTCTTCCCATGGGTGTCGTAAAAGGCGACTAAGGGACATATGGCTGATGGATGGGCAGCAGCATCTATTAGCTCAAGGTTTACATCTTACTGCGATCACCAATCCGTCTGCCAAGCGTGGTGATTATGGCAATATCCCTCTACGATCCTGGTTTGCTAAGGTTCAGCAGTGGACGTTAACGGGCTGTTGATGATGATGATGATGAACCGCTGATTATAGAGAACTGAAGCTTGAAGGGTGTGTTTTTTGTGTGTCACAGGCATCCGATATGAGAGGATTTCCCGATTCTTTAGTCCAATGTTATTCAAATGTTGCATAAATACTCGTATTTTATTAATATTCATTTTCGTGAGGGGATAAATTAAAAAGTTATTCTGGCGTTGTAATACTCCTTAGTGATTTTGATTTAAATTACATTTTATTTTGACACTTGTTTGAAAACTTAATTCGATTTAATTTAAAAAAAGGTTGAACTAACATAGAATAAACTGATTCAGTAGATTGACGTAAGGACAAATTCAGTAAATTGAAAATATTTTGCAAAATATATTTCATGGATATTGAAAAAAAGCGAAAAATTATCAATTTTAATTGAGTATTGGACTTTCATCGATTGTCCCTAGTAAAAAAAATCAGAGTTGTCTTGCCTATTGAACATGGGCCTCCTTCCGAGAGAGGGTTTTTGCCTTGCCTCACCCCGCTTGGCAGGCGGGTTGGTGACCGCAGTATTATGTTGTGCTACACAACAGACCCAGAAAGAAATCTTAGAATTTACATAAAGATTTTAGTGTCTGGTGGCGTGGGGATCGAATCCACGACCACCTAGATTTAAATCGAGCCAAATACCGCTACGCTAAGGAGGCTGTTGTATTTAATTATAATAATATTTCTTGCTTCTGAGGAAATTATATTGTCATAGAAGTATAGTAAAGTAATAATTTAACAACTGTATCTCTATTATCAACTTGTGCTCTTTTAACAAATCCACGTAGCGTACCTATTCTAATTATTTACCTATTATTACACCTCTTTAGCAAATGAATGATAATTGCAGTCTACCAAAAAACTCATAATAAAATTTATATTTATTTCAAACAAGCTGACCCGACAGATGCTGTCCTGTCTTAACTCAAACTCTAAATGAAATTTTACTTTTAATATTAGACGTATAGCACTGAGCTAACCGTGATGTGCACTATGAGCAGCACGCATTCTGTCAATGTCATGTCAAACGCCATAAGATAACAATAAAAAAGGTTATATTGTCAATTTTATATGGTGGTAAAGTATTCTTATTTTTTATAATTTTCCGCCTGACAATAACAAACACAACTAAAAACGAATAAGCGAAATCGACCCCGCCGTTCACGCGTGATGCCCTGACCAAGGGAAATATAGGGATTAATTTATATATTACATAAAGTAAAAAATATATTAACCGGTTTATGTGAATAAAACATCATTTTAAAAATAACAATGTAGTCTGTTTTCCTTTGCAAACTTTATAGTAATAAGTTACAGTCGTAATTTATTACAATGATGCTAACATCGTAAAATATATAAAGGGTCTTAGATAGACGACCCGATATCTGTTTTACGATGTTATTACAATCTTAACACATTATCATTTACATACAAATTGTATGCTTGATTAATGTAGATACTAGATATCTGCGAAGTGTCAAGGTCAGACGTACAAGAAACCGACATGCATGTTAAAAATCATATGGTTAAAAATAGTTCAATATAATAATATGATATTATTCAATGTTTTTTTTTTGTTTTATTACATAACAATAAGTAACACTTAATAAATGTCCTTAAACGGAGCATCAATTCATAAATGTCTCCATGACTCAATTTTTATTCTACCTCGCTCTGTTCTCGAACTATTCGAATCGCAATGCATTCTTACGGACACTCCTAAACTTCGCATAATTTCATTGTCTGCATACTCTCTTACTCCGACCTCAGTCAATAGTTCTCCTTTCTCGTTCTTACCTAGTACTGTATTCGCGCTCGCGTACCCTATTGTGCGCTAGACGGGTACTCAATGTTATTTAAAATGGACTTGGTCAGTGCGCCATGTGCATGTAGTGGTACGTGTATTCTTTGGGGCATGTAGCACGCATGCAAACACTAAACGCAGGATGCATCACAGGATGCTCTATTGTGCATTATGCTGATTTTCGAAACGTTTCCGCTAATTATTACGCAACTGCACTGCACGCCGCTGCAACTCGCATACGGGTGAAAGTCGTGTTGGACGCACCGCGTCTTATCGCGAAATAAAATATTAATAAAATAACATCTTAAGATATATACGTGTTCGCTTCACTTATGTTTTAAGTGATTTTATTGAACGGACTGTTCGTGGTACACTCAGCATGTGGTTCGACGTGTCAATAGTCGGGAAGAGCTGCGGGAAGCAGAATCTTTTGTTTTTCGAGTAAGTTGCGGAAAAATCTGATCATTCTCATTGTTCACTACCCTTCAGAATGTGTGATGGCGACTCTAGAAGTTATTTTAACGAATAATACTTATTATTAGCATTGTCCAAGCAGTAGAAATAATGCATATAAATTATTTATGAATTCAAAAACATAAATCAAAGAGGCATTGTTTACATGTTACATGATCACCAATGACACACAATAGTCGGCGGTTGAAGGTTATTCGACACTATTTTTTCAATATTTTTTTGTAAATGTGAAACAAACTACACACCTGTATTATTATTTGAAAAAGTATCTAAAGTGGTTAAAAGTTTTCCATATTTAGAGGACATGTCTCAAAGTATATTTACTATCTACTGATATATCCTTCATCATCCTACAGATTAGTTAAACATACCATATTTAGTAGAGAAAACGTGGTACAATTATCTAAACAGGGCTATATATTTATAACATAGGAATAAATAAGGATATCATATATTATAGGTTCGTGCAATGGGTTGTAAGTAGGTAGCACATAAAAACTTAACTACTATCTGATACTGCGGTCACGTTTGTTACCGCAGTATCGGATAGTATTATCTCATTCAACTCAGAAGTTAATTAAATATTTAAAGAAACCGTATTACTTTTCTTGTTTTTTTTGGCAAAAAAAAGTCAAGATTCTTTATTTATATAGAAACATTTAAAATATTTTAAATCATGTTCTTATGATGCGTCCCTTTCTTTTTCTACCACCAGTTCTGGACGTGGCAACTCTGAAAAGAACTGGCAAGAAACTCAGAAGAATCTTTTTCAAAATAAATTGTATGTTACAATTATTAATACTCACTCCCAAGCAGTTTTGACAATGACATAATCAGAAATTTGATAAATAAGCCTTTTTACATAACTTAACTTTGACATATCGTTTAAACTTGTTTGTTTGTTGTCATTAACCAAGATGTGATGCCCGTGATGTTAATAAATAGGTACATTGACGCTATTTATTTTATTTCAAGTGCTTATAATTTCAGTGCACCTACCACTTTGTCCCTGCACCACACAAAGGTTGATTGGGTGAGAATGGCTCTGATATTAAGTCCGCCTATATACCTACTGTTATGAGTTAAAGTTTTCTATAAATAAATAAATGCCATAAGCATTTGCTTATGTGCTAATCAGGCAATGCAAGTTCAACGATTCTCATACGAGCAATTAATTAATAACATCCATAAACTCACGTTTTATACGGGAACATAAATGTACGATTAATCTTTAATTAAGTTAATTGTTTGGAAATCTGTCGAGACCTTCGATTCGCACCTAACGTTAGTAAGTTGATTATAATCAATTAGGTTTCAGGGTTTAGTAATAGTAAATATACCTCCAGACTGATTTTGTTCACTACGGCCAATCTCTAAGAATATTAGCCATCTGCGAAGAACATGTTGCAGTGCACAACTGCGCTGTAGTGCACGGACATCGCGTTTGCCCAACGCACCTTTCATACCGTAGTTAATCACTATTTTGACAGTAACAGTAGTGCGCGATTTTTTAAATTAAAATCAAAAACAGTACGCCACTTTTCAATTGCATCATCATCTTTTCAATAGCATCTTCCTGCCTTGCTTTCATTACTTGGAGTCGGCGCAATATGTCATCCTCTTCCATTTTTCTCTATAAGCCCTATTATCTCTTCCATACACACGTCTCATCTTTCACACAATCCATCCTCTTTTTTTGGCCTACCTCTTCTAACATAGGTATCCCTTCATCTTTATATTCAGCATTTTTTTCGTCACATGCATTTCTTAGCTACGCCTAACTCTTACGCTACTCTTCTTACAAATGTAAATATCTAAACGAAATATAATATAATACATACGAACCGTTATTAGCCACATTATTATACCTTCCTATTACACACACTAAGCATCATTTCATTTTTATTGTAATAGCGTAAATCAGCGGTCGGTTAGGCGGCCTTATAGCATCCTTGCCAAAAATGAACGGTAAAATTTTAATGGCTATTTTATCGTAGCTATAAGATTTTTTGATCTTAGATATGCTAACACGCTGTAGTTTGTGTACTTAATGTTTACTGTGGTGAAAGAAACTAAAAGCCATAATCCCTCAATCACCCCGTCAGCGACCGCCCTGAGCCGAGGTCCAAGTCCCACAGGGGACGCCTTCTTCCGCAGGTTGCTTAGTTTGTAGTGTTTAAACCATTTATCTAGGCTGGAGCTCTGCTCGCATATATGCCCGGTGAAAAAACAAAAAAAAAAAAAACAAAACCCGTGTGTAGCTTCAGTAGTTTTGCCTCGGGCGTTGATGAGTCCGTCAGTCTGGACATCTAACTTTATATATATTAGGTTATTTTTAAAACATTAACAACCTTTCAGGGGGTGAAAGAAATGATGATTATAAGCAACTTTTACCATGGGACCAACCCTGAAATCGCGAAAAATATATCAGCTGTTCCATACATTTATGTTCACTTGCCTCGACAAAATGTATGGAACAGCTGATGTATATTTATATATAATTTTTTAAAGATTACTTGATGAATTTTGCAGTCTACTAGTATTCTTGTTAACCCCTCGTGCTTAGCTAAAATGCTTGTGTGTTCACGACAGTAGTGCAAATGGGTGGGGATCGAACCGGCGACAACATGATCACAAAGCCGACGCCCTAGCCATTTGGCTTCGGCTGCTATTTGTTTAATTTACAATCTATATATTATATATATATATATATAGGTGACGGTTTATGTATAAATCTCCCTACCATGAGACGAGGCTATACCCTCTAAAACCCCCGCGATCTCCTCCAAACACCAGTAATGGGCACCAGGAACTCCTAATGCTGCCATGTATCAGATCTTGACATGCCTCCAGATGTCAAGATCTGATACATACCTAAATTATGACACCTCTCTATTCTAAACCGGAAACCACTGTACAATGATAGAATATCAGCTAATAAGTTAAAAGTTGGTATACCTACTGGTATCGTCCTACGTAAAATTCTATAGGTTTTTCATTGAGGATACGACCTTGACATGTTTCTGTCATACTAGACAGTTAGACACTAGTGTAGAAAAGTTGCAGAAATTTAAATAAACAATACGTTATTTACACACTATTCCAGCAACCACTTTGAATAAATGTTAAGCATAATATCCATAGCAATATCCTAAGAGCATGACAAATATGGTCATCTCGCAATCTTTAACGCCGTCGCAATAATGGCGCAAACCTCGATCCATTGGGCAACCCCATGCGAAATGGTTCCAAAATACATATCTGATTGTTTCACTGATTTATAACCTGAACTGGTTTTTTTGATACAGTAGAATATGAATGATCGTAAATAACCGGGCGGGCCATTTGTTGAGCGGTCATATCGACGCCTTCGTAATAAAAGTGCGTAACTCTGATTATTGGTATATTGGTGTCAATCGTTCTAGGTGATGTTATAAAAAGAATATGATTTACAGATTAGAAAATTGACTATTTAATCAAGGCTGCTGAAAATGAAGTTAAAATGATAAATGTAGTAATTTTCTTAGTAGGATAACGAAAGTTTGTTAAATCTACAATGTGACAACTGTATGTTAATTTTCTTCCTACTGGTAAATTGATGTTAAGTTAAACTATTATTATTAGTCTTTTTTCATTGAAAGAATGTGCAGTCCTTTAGTAAATATTTTTAAAGAAAATGTAAATTTGATTTTTAAAAGTAGGTACATTAATGCACGCATGTTGTTATAAAATTAATAAAAAAAAAAACATTTGCATAAAATGTAATTTCCAATAAAATGCATTTTTTTCTTACTCGACTTGGGACACTTCCGTGCCCCCAGATCTTAAATAAGATGCGAACCAGTTCCCTTAAGTTTGTTTACTCCAATTAAAATTCCAAAAAATCTATTAATTGTTAACAACCTTTTGTTGCTATGTTAAATCATTTGAAAATGATGAATTCTCATATTTATTTTAAAGTATACCTATATACCTATGCTTACATTAACATTTATTTCAAATTAGACATAACAAACCGTTAAATTCGCTTGTGTGGACTTATGTACCTACCACCTTTCAGATTCAATTACAGGCAGTTATCTGTGGGAAAGTTACAAAGCCAATATTGATATTACAACAGTTTTTTGACTTGTGTGCGTTTAAACCTATAACCCGAACCTATACTCCCATTCTAGTGAAACAAGTCCTTGTTTGTTAAGTCCTACTTAACAAATGATAATTTACGGACACACCGGGTTCAAAACAATCGTCTACTGTTAACTTAAATAGTTGTTCAGAACAGTGATCGATTCGCTCAGAACAATTTTATATGATAACTCTACTAGGGATCTAATGCACAACATCAGGCTGGATCAAATCATAGAAGCAACTGCCATCACGATTTCACCATTAGTAGAGGCTGACTGTTCATGATGAAGAACTGCGTATAGGCATAGATTAAAAAATAGTTACTACGGTATAGTTCCCACAATTATCCGCCACACTCGAGTAATCTGTCGCGCCATCGTATCAACATATAGTTCTATGATTAAATCATGGAAATCTGATTAAATCATGTCATTGTATTCAAACAACATTTAATAGGTATTCGTGTCACGAGCACGTGAATGTATACAACTACATCGTTCTTTATTATTTAAGCCTTCGAATTATACTTCTACATATGACGAGTAAATATTCGTAGATATATCGAGTTATATTCTTAGGTAAGCAGTGCCGTAAATAGGGCGGTGCCACCGTGCCCAGACACAGGGCGTAGACTCTGGGGGCGCTAGAATGGGTAGACCAGGCAGGACTATTATTTTTTCGGTTTGCTCCTAATAGGATGGGCAACGCATTTGCACTAGTTAACTTGCGATTGAGTTTTAGTGAAAGAGACACATTGAGTGGTATAATAGGCGAAAATACCTATATAAAAAAAGGTCATAGAAGCTGGGCGCAGAAGGCGGCACTGTAGGGAAGTTTCTAAGATAAGATAATAATCTTATCTCCTAATATCTGAATACCATACCATATGTATGTATAGTGTTGTATACCCATACAACACTATAAGTACATACACATAGATACTTCTAATGTTATAAAGCGGAAAATAAACGTACGTATATAATGTAAAATTTAACTGATTTTAGCATTATTTAATAAACAAATAAATTATATAAAAGTACGCAGGTGAAATAGTGCGGGACGGTTACTCATCAATCAAAGCGACGCAACTCCTTATCAGACAAACGTAATGTTTGTTAACATTATGAATCCAATAACTTTTTTTTAAGACATCTACAGATATAAAGCAAATGCACAGATAAAATTGTTGAGTCTGGGTTCAGAACAACTATAATTGTTAGATAATTATCTGTGCATGAGTTTTGTGTCCGTGAATTGAGTGGGGATGGCCTGGGTTCAAAACATTTTATTTTTATTTTTAAGATTACTAGCAGGGGTTTGCAGTCTTCTAGTGTTATTATTAACCCCTCATACTTAGTGCTTTTGTGACTCAGTCAGAAATTATCTATGGTTCACACAAATACTTGTCCCGGGTGGGAGAAGCAACTGCCGTAACCTACTGAGCCTACGGTGCAGTCAAAGGTTGCAAATATGACTGGTTAACTGGTGGAGCGGTAATATATTGAAAGTAAACACTATGTGTGAAATTATATACTGTTTAACGGATGGCATATGTGTTGGAAGCTTATATAACTTACTAGCTTGTGACCGCAACTTCGTCCGCGTAGAATCCTATTGGTCTTAGCGGGATGATATAAAGCACTTATCTATATAGCCATCCTCGATAAATGTATCAAGGATGGTAGGTAACTACTACAGGCTATCTAACATTGTAAAGAATTTTTCAAATCGGTTCCTAAGATTACCGCGTTATAGCAAAAAAAATCTTCAGCTTTATAATATTAGTATCGATAGATATATACAAGTATAAAGAAAATATACATAATATTCGGCCAGTCTGTTTGGTCAATGTTGTTCGATGATAACACGAACGCTTAAGCGTTAGTTGCCTGTGGTACGTTCTATGTGTAGTAGAATGGGTAATAAAATACCCCGTAGTACTACCAAAGGATTCAGTAGTACCACGGGAAGTTATGTTTTACCCATGCAACACTAGGGTCCCCACCTTTTTTTTGTTTTATACTTATAGTACTTTTTACAAAAAGTTGCTAAATATATATATACCTAGTACTTTTGGGAAATTTAGGAAAAAAATTGAACACATTTCTGTCCGGAGGACTGATGAGCGTTTTTTTAAGTCTCCATTTATTGTAAATTAACATTTTTCACTCTGAGGGTGCGGTGAATGTGTGAATGGGGTGAATTTTATTTAGCAAAAAATATAGTAGTTTTTGTACTATATTATTTTTACATATTATATAGTACATTTGACTGAAATATAGTACGATACTATATAATTTAGTACGGGTTACACCGAGTTCAGTTCAGTTCTGTGACCATACTCATTGTAATTATGATTCATATAACCGTTACGAAACCAAAACTAGAACCATGTTTAGGCGTAACCTTGAGAAATGTATTTGTAATACTGCTGCTCAAGGTTATGGACAAGTCT
Organism: Nycteola revayana; assembly: GCA_947037095.2. Classification (NCBI taxonomy): domain Eukaryota; kingdom Metazoa; phylum Arthropoda; class Insecta; order Lepidoptera; family Nolidae; genus Nycteola; species Nycteola revayana. The sequence continues at coordinate 21,857,685 of OX344843.2, forward strand.
AATTTTGGTGTCCATTTTATACATAAGTATAATTAAATTCATTAAAGAATATAGATGAGGTAGCTATTTAAATAATATTCTTGCTTTTATTTGGTAATCTTTTGAATTCTATTTGGTATATTTATAATAGATCGCATACTTAGCTGTAGGGCTTTTGGTTTGTTGCAGAATTGAACAAAATAGAACCACGTAGAAATAAATTCTGCCGTCTGGTTGAGGAGCAAAGTCATTTGTGACGGCCAAAAGCGGCCGCAGCCCATTGTGATCTTGTGGTCGCCGCGCTGGTTCGATCCCCACCCAATGCTCTACCGACGTACGACCGACTCGTAACGCAAGAATAGTAGTAGACTGCAGAACTCTGCTAGTTAAAAAAAAAACTTCTTGTTAGTTCAGTTTATTTGATTACCCATACAGGCTACTATGAAGGAAGTGGTTTTCGATAATGACTTTAGCCTATTTAAATACTAATTAACTAATTAGTATCTAAATAGGTCTTACTATAATACCAACACTACCTCTATCTACTAACTCTATTTCTTGAAATCAAAGAAAAACAACAAAAAGACTAAGAGGACCATCTATTTGTACTTTAGGTACAAACTTACCTATTCCACCCTATAGAAGTTTACTAGGTGTACTGAAATAAATACATTTTCATTATTTATTTCTTTCTAGAGATTTCGTGCATACCGATCACACTTTCATGACCCTAATTGATGTTAAATCCTCCGTTTAACCAACATATCGCTTCCCTTCGTTCTAGAACTCGATATATCGTACCGCGTTGCGTCAACGAATATAAAACTGGTCAAGTACAGGTAGTTTGACCGTGAACTTGTGTCGCACTGGACCGTATAGCCGGCTACAGCAAGCGAGCTTGCACAATGCACCGTCGTGTGCTAACATACTAAAGTAATTGTGAAAATTATATTTCAGAAATTTGTGTAATAACAGTGGTTTCAATTCATTCAATTAGGTATGTTAACGTGCAATATATTTTATTTAAGTAGAATTAAATTTTGTGGTAATACGAGAATAATTCGCTCGTTCTAAATAATGTAACATTATAATTGTATTTTTGTGGGTGAATGAATGGTTTCAGTTGTATTTATTAAAAACACAATGTTTTATATAGCTTATAATATAATAGTTTCCCGTGCGCGGTTTCACCCGCGTAATATTAATTCCCATAGGAATTTCATAGTTAAATACAGCCGATAGCCTTCCTCAATAAAAGGGTTATCTAACACTGAAATAATTTTTCAAATTGGACCAACAGTTCCTCTGATTGTCGCGTTCAAGCAAAGAAATAAACAAATTCTTCAGCTTTATATTATACTAGATTCCCGCGCGCGGTTCCACCCGCGTAACTCCCGTTCCCGTGGGAACTTCATAATTAAATATAGCCTATGTCACTCAGGGTGAATGTAGCTTTCCAATGGTGAAAAAAAAATTGAAATCGGCACAGTCGTTTTTGAGTTTATTCGTATTTTATTCGTCGTTTAGTATACTGACTTCCCGTGCGCGGTTTCACCCACATGTCCTCGTTTCCCATTTATTAAGGCTGGAGCTTTGCTCGCCTTTATGCCCGGTGCAGTTGCAAAACCTGCGTGGCAAACTACGGATCTCAATCCAAAAAAAAAAATTGTTCTCGTTTCCTATGATATTATAGCCTATGTATAGCCTATGATATTCCTGGACAAAGTAGCTTTCTAATAGCAAAAGCATTTTTGAATGGGTCGGGTCGTTCCAGGGTCGTCCCTATACAATTTACTTTCCTCACTTCCAACAGCCCGTTTATGTCCATTACTGAACTCTTCCTCATCTTAACCAACCTTGGTAAACCAGGGTCGGATAGGGATGTTGCCATAATCACCACGCTTGGCAGTGAGATGGTATCCTTTGGCTAAAATATGCTGCTGCCCATCCTTCAGTTGTATGTCCCTTAGTAGCCCCTTACGACACCGACGAGACGTTATGGGGTGGTCTAATCGAAGCTGAAAACCACACTATTGCTATTTACTGCGCCCCGCGGTTTTACCCGCGTCACTCTGCTCCAGTGGGTGGGATAGTGATATTAGGTAGCCTATATGTTAATCCAGCTTATAAACTGTCTCCGTGCAAACTTTCAGCCAAATCCGTTCAGTAGTTTTTGCATGGAAGAGTAACAAACATCTGTCCATCCATCCATCCATACATACATACAAACTATAGCCTTTATGATATTAGTAAGGATTAGTATAGATTGTAAAGTAGGTACGTCTATAATGTTGCACACAATCGAGTCTACATTATATGTATTTTATTGGCACTTAAAAGTGTTTTTACTACGTGTATGAACAGAAATCCTATTTGTAAGCAATATTTTTACAATAATATTGGTTGGTTTAGGTTTAGGTTTTTTTTTAACCACCCAAACACCTTTAGCGCTGCTCATATAAAATACGCACAATTATTATATTACTAACCTAACCGACACGGTGGCAACTATAATGTATATAATAATGACCGTGCAATGTGATAAATAATGAAGTTAAGATAATATTAGTCACTAGCCCGATAGAGATAGGCATTATTCATAATGCCCGCATTAATCACCTGGTCCATAACATATTATAATATATAGGTATAACTAAAATAAACAAAAATAAATTGAAACATTCTTATCATTTAATTGGCAGCATTGCCTGCTTGTCAATCTTATCCGTTATGCAAAGTAAGTTCTCGGGGAACTGGAGCCACTGTGAGATGTTTTTAAATAATTAGGTCCCTAACAAGAAAAAAATAAATAAATTGTGGACTGTAATAAATTCTTTAGAGATTCTGATATTTGGTTTACAAATATTGGTAATTGTTAAGTTATTTTTACTTAACGTAAGTACCTCAAACCAGTTTCAAAATAAATGTGATCGCACATTCTTATTAAAATTGCACATTAATAAGAGGCCGGTTTTAAAAACAAACAAAATTTTAAAAAGAGCGGCACCCTACTCTTCTATATCAATAATCGAACTCGCGAGCTGCAGGATTGTTCGTGTTTTTTCGCTAATCACTACATATCATGAAACAAAGTCGCTTTCTCTGTCCCTATATCCCTATGTCCTTATGTATGCTTAAATCTTTAAAACTAAGCAACGGATTTTGATGCGGTTTTTTTTAATAGGTAGAGGGATTCAAGAGGAAGGTTTTATGTATAATACATCAGCATTGTACCCGTGCGAAGCCGGGGCGGGTCGCTAGTTCTATTATAAATAATCAGCTTCCCGGGCCGCGATTTCACTCGCGTAGCTCCAGCTCCCGTGGGAACTTCATAATTAAGTCAACATTCTCGATCGAAATCCGCCCGGTAGTTATTCGTAAGAGCGGTTTCGCACTACGTCCGATCCGAATCCAATCTGGACCCGTGAAATTATGGTCCGTAGTAGCCGTAGAACTATTTCTATGGTAATTTACCCACTAGATCCGATCTCATCTGATTTGTTTCCAAATTTCTAGACCAATATTTTCACGGGTTCGGATTGGATCGAAACCGCTCTAACAAACATAAAATATGTTAAATAAAAATTAAGAAAACAACCTTCTTAAATTAAAGAAGGTTAACAATACAAGGATATTCTAAAAGTCAAACAAGTATTGTCTATGATTGATTGCTAATATCTGTTAATATCCATAAAAAGTCCTTAGTTTACGTAACCTTTACACATTTTATCTCAACCACGTAAACCTTGTTAGCAAAATGTTGCGAAATCCATTACAATGTGATTCCGACCTTGTACATTTTAGTCCTTTGTAGTATCATGTACGAGTATAATCCTACCATAATACGTTTGCTTATTTGCTATTAATATGAATCAAGCCTTAACCGTGATTTTTTTGTCGTTACTGTACCACAGATTAATAAATAGTCTAAAGGCGAAAACACATTATTAAAACACCACGCCACGCCACGTGTCAACACCTGGGCATCAGTACGCGCGTGGCGTCGTATCGGGTGTTCATAGTGTATTTCTGGTCTATAGAAAACAATACATTTGATTAGACTCAACACGCGTGGCGTCTCGTCGGATGGCGTGGCGTTTTAATAATATGTTTCCGCTTTAATATTCAGCGAAATGATTTATTTTGCTAGAGCTCGATCTACATTTTCAATAGGCTAGTTGACACAAATGAAATTATGTTACAATAATATTTATTTCTAAAAGTATTTATCATATATGGAACCTAAATATAATAATTGCTGTTCAAAAAACTTGAATATACTTGTATAAACTCTGAAAATTTTATCATTGAAGTTCCGACCTAACAGCCTGATTTTTTTTATAATCGCTTTACTAATGATGCCTATGTATGCCAATGACCTTTGATTTAATTGTATTATTAAAATGAAGTTATGTTTAGCATAATCACAGTTGCTTCACCTTAAATAAAGAATATAATTAGTACGTTATTGTGCCAATGTCACCTATGCAAAATTAAATTTTCTTTTTCGGACGAACTTTTATGTAAGTAGTCAGGTTTTTGCTACTTCGACAGGTATAAAGGCGAGCAATGCTACTGCCTTAAATAGTTCATAAACTACAAACTAATAAATCTGCCCGTTATTAGAAGGCTTAGGCTTAGGATACACCATCCCATTTCAGCCAGGACATGCAACATATAGCAGCAGCTAAAGGGTTATGTACCATCATACTGCGATCACCAATACACCTGCCAAGCCTAGTGATTATAGCAATATACCTATAACAGCCAAGTTCAGTAAAAATATACATGGACAAAACTGCCTTAAAAAAAAAAAGACTCCCCTTCAGACGTCTTGAGCCGAGGTCGAAGTCCCACAGGGGACGCCCTCTTGCGCAGGTTGCTGAGTTTGTAGTTTTTAAACCATTTATTTTGGCTGGAGCTCTGCTGGCCTTTGAGCCTGGTGAAGTGGCAAAAGCCCTAAAGCTAACTACAATGTCCGTCCGAAAAACAAAAATCCGTGAAGAGGAGACCCATGTTCAGCAGTGGACGTAAAAACGTGCTGTTTAAGAGTGAAGTAAAGAAAACATTGTAACTTCTAAAAGACGTCATTTCGTGCATAGCAATTATGTTGTATAGCAATTATGTACTATAAAACCAAATCACTGTTTTAAATATAAATTCATTTGTTACATGCACTAAAAGTCTTATGAATGATTAAATATAAACATTTTAAATTATGAATAACACAATTTATAGTAATAAAAACCATCAATTATCATTAGTAATTAAGATATCAACCAGAGAACAAAAACAAACAAGTAACAAGACAGCGCGCTTTTAAAATAATACAAATAAATAAACAAGTGCGAGCCCGACTCCCCCACAAAAGGTTCCGTACCATTATCTATACAACGATGTTAAAAAACGGCAAAAATCACGTAGGTAAAGGAGCCCCCATTAAATATTAATTTAATTTTGTTTTTAGTATATTTTGTTATAGCGGAATCGGAAATACATTTCAACAATCTAGCTATCGCGGTTCTTGAGATATGGTTTGATCACATACGGACAGACCGACAGCGAAGTTTTAGTACCTAATAGGGTCCCGTTTTTACCCTTCGGGTACGGAACCCTATTATTATTATATTGAAGGTGTCTGCAAAAATGTGTGCTTAATATAAAAAATAACAGATTTTTCTTAATTATAATAAAAACCTGTCATTATAATTCTTGAAAAGCTGTTTTAATTACAAAATTACAGTAATTAAAAAAGTAATTAATAATACTATTCTTTTAAAAATTGCTGTATAATGTGTGTTTCTTTCGTGCAATCTCCAAAACAACTGGACCTTTTTTTTCGTTTTAATTATCTATTGTTCAACCTCTTTTCTTTCCCTCCTCAGGACCGACGAGCAAGGCATAGCGATGAAGGTGTACAATGGCATTGCTATCGCTCTGGAAATTCTAGTGCTGTATGTCAAGATGACGGCCACGTGGATATACTGCGTGTACCAGTTCTTCGTACCGCCAGAACCGAAGAGCGTCAAAGGGGAGGTTATACTTGTAAGTTGGTTTGCATTTTCATTTTCGAATTCCTCGAGCTATTAAGATCTTGCTAATCATAATTTAAAAAATATTACTAGCAGAGTTTTGCTGTCCACTAGTATTCTTGTTAACCCCCCGTGCTAAGCTAAAATGCTAGTGTTACAGGTGGGTTCATGTCGGTAGTGCAATGGGTGGGTATCGAACCGGTGACCATTAGATCACAAGTCCGACGCCCTAGCCATTGGGCTACTGCCGCTTTAAACGTATCTACGTAGATTTGGACCGGACTTTATTGTTACATACATACATACAAACATTCACGTCTCTTTCCCCTATGGGAAAGAGAAGTAACTCCAATTTGGAGCTGGCATTTCTTTATTCTGACTTGTAGTAGCCTCAACTACAGTTGCTGTTCCAGCGTCTATTCCGCCTGCCTGCTTTCCACATACTAACAACTCCGAAAATTACGCGGACGGAGGGGAATGAAATTTCACACTTTTCATACAGAGAACGCTATTTTTAATTATTTTATTAGTTTTTAATGCCTCTATTTGTCATAGATCACGGGAGCTGGCCACGGCATGGGCAGAGAGACGGCGCTCCGATTTGGAAGACTTGGGGGGACTATTCTTTGTGTGGACATCAATCCGACCGGCAACCAGGAAACTGTGGACCTCATCAAGGAACAGAAGGGGAAGGCTCATAGATATGAGTAAGTTTTATAGTAAACTTTTCTTCTTTATATAATATAATACGAGCTGTCCAACACGGTTTCATCCGCGTAGATCCCGTTCCCGTGGAAAATTTAACTTAAAATATATACGACACTCACAAATTACGTGGCTTCCTATTGGTAAAAGAATTTTCAAAGTCGGTTCAGTAGATACAGAGATTTTCCCCTACAACATCGCAAATTCACGAGCCCACAATCTCACAAAATTCACCTATTTATAATATTTTGCGGACCCGTTGCGGATTTTTTCATTTTGCGGATATTAACCGTAATTTTAGAATCGCTGTCACTAAAATTGAGGAAGTTTCACATAAACGTTTAATTTTTTTTTTTTTTGCTCAATATAATCTTACATTTGACCATAATCTCGCTTGGTGGAAGGCGAAGATAAGGCCTAAGATGATACACGCTTGCTTGAACACGCCTAGAAAGTGTCTGTTCACTTTAGTTTTAAGGATCTCCAGATTATTCTTCCGTTCCGGAAAAAGAATGACTTGACAGAGAATTCCACTCTTTAGCCGTCCGCATTATGAAAGAATTTTCCCACTTAATAAGGGTAGATTCTACATCCCTCATAGATTTTATTGAAGAGGTATATTAGGTGAGTTTGTAGTCGATAGATTTAAAAAGAAAGGTTTTCCATACAAACGAAGAACGGGGGCAGCTAGTCTTAGATATTGTTGACAACTAGGCACCAATTGCTATGGTGACGTGACATTACGTTGCACAAAACTCCCCTAAACTAAGCCATAATCCCTCAATCTCCCCGTCAGCGACCGCCCTGAGCCGAGGTCCAAGTCCCACAGGGGACGCCCTCTTGCGCAGGTTGCTTAGTTTGTAGTGTTTAAACCATTTATCTAGGCTGGAGCTGAGTGCTGAGTCAAGCAGCAAAAGCCTAAGCCTCAAAAAAAAAAAGTGCCATTACGTTTACCTACTCTACTATGCTCTTTTTTTATATGTGTTACACAACCTACTTTGTATTATAATGGATGTTTTATTGTATATTTTTTTATAGCCAATCTATGGCAAATGCTATGTACCTACGCTGCGCGTGCATTAGGACGTTATTGTTATGTTTACTACCAATACAACACTAGTAGTATGGAATGTGGCAGTACTTTATAACTAAACTGGCTGCGTCCTGCGGTTTTATCCGCGTCACTCTGCTCCAGTGGGTCGGAGCGTGATATTTTGTAGCCTATATGTCAATCCAGCTGATAAACTAACCGCGTGCAAGCTTGCAGCCAAATCCATTAAGTAGGTTTTGGGTGAAAGAGTAACAAACATACAAACTTTCGTATCAATACTTATTAGAACTTAATAAAAAAATAAAATCAAAAATATCTGCAAATATCCGCATTGCTATTGCAAGTTACATAATTGTCATGTAGGTCAAAACCCAGGAAACAAAAAGGAATTTAAAATTACAATTAATTATTTGCAAATAATTAAATTTTGTTAAATTATGTTCATATAAACAAATGGTATGTGTGAAAATTTTATTTATTTTCAAAAAACACGTAGTTTCACAAAATCATTGAACAAACTTATACATAAACATGTATTGAATTGAATTGTTTGTTGAATTTGATAACCATACCTACTCGAAAATGTATTTAATTTATTAAGCTCCCGTTCCCGTGGGAACTTCATAATAAGATATAGCTTATAGCCTCGATAAATGGGCTATCTAACAAACAAACAATACAAAACTCTTCAGCTTTATATATTGGCATGGATTCTACGGCAAAGATTAGATTTATAATTTTCAAAAACTGGTTCAGAATCACCGTAGCCAAATAGTCTATGCATTTGAGGCTAATAGGACGTCCACCAACTAGATGGACGGATGATCTGGTGAAGGCCGCGGGATCACGGTGGATTCAGGCCGCTTCTAACAGCAACAACTGGAGATCTATGAGGAACGCCAATGTCCAGCAGTGGACGTCCTACGGCTGAAATGATGAGACCAATAGACAAGGAGACAACAAAAGGTGATAAATGGAGGTACATGGCAATCTAAGCTGAAGGAATGGATACCTCTAACTCACATTCAAAATCATTTTAATCTGGTATTATGTAAATTTTATCAAAAAAGTTAATAATACCTATACATTAAATCGATTGTTCTACCAAAAATAAATCAATTCGCTAAGTAAATAAAATACGAATGAATCATGCTTAAGAGATTAGTAACGATTTCAAAACAAACCATCTATAAAAAACTAAAACAGGAAAAATAAATAATGATACGTATTATGTCAAGACAGTTTTATCATAAACTAGCGGCCCGCCCCGGCTTCGCACGGGTGGACTTTTATACCCTACCTCTGCCCTACCCTACCCCTACCCTAACCCTACCCTACTCCTACCCTACCCCTGCCCTACCCCTACCCCTACCCTACCCTACCCCTACCCTACCCCTACCCTACCCCTACCCTACACCTACCCTACCCTACCCTACCCCTACCATACCCCTACCCTACCCCTACCCTACCCCTACCCTACCCCTACCCTACCGTACCCCTACCCTACCCCTACCCTACCCCTACCCTACCCTACCCCTACCCTACCCTACCCTACCCTACCCTACCCTACCCCTACCCAAAAAAAAGTATCCTATGTCCTTCTCCCAGTTCTTAGCTACCTCCCTACCAATTTTCAGCCAAATCGGTTCAGCCGTTCTTGAGTTATAAATAGTGTAACTAACACGACTTTCTTTTGTTTTTAAAATGTATTCTGCTATTCTGGGCGGAGACAAATCCAACGAAACAAAAACCATGAAAATTGATCCAGCCGATCTCGAGTTATAAGTGTTGTAACAAACACGACTTTCTTTTATATATATAGACTAGCGGCCCGCCCTGGCTTCGCACGGGTGGACTTTTATACCCTACCCCTGCCCTACCCTACCCCTACCCTACTCCTACCCTACCCCTACCCTACCCCTACCCCTACCCCTACCCTACCCTACCCCTACCCTACCCTACCCCTACCCTACCCCTACCCCTACCCTACCCCTACCCTACCCTACCCCTACCCTACCCTGCCCCTACCCTACCCCTACCATACCCCTACCCTACCCTACCCCTACCCTACCCCGGTTCAGCCGTTCTTGAGTTATAAATAGTGTAACTAACACGACTTTCTTTTGTTTTTAAAATGTATTCTGCTATTCTGGGCGGAGACAAATCCAACGAAACAAAAACCATGAAAATTGATCCAGCCGATCTCGAGTTATAAGTGTTGTAACAAACACGACTTTCTTTTATATATATAGACTAGCGGCCCGCCCCGGCTTCGCACGGGTGGACTTTTATACCCTACCCCTGCCCTACCCTACCCCTACCCCAACCCTACCCTACTCCTACCCTACCCCTACCCTACCCCTACCCTACCCCTACCCTACCCCTACCCTACCCCTACCCTACAACTACCCTACCCTACCCCTACCCTACCCTACCCCTACCCCTACCCTACCCTACCCCTACCCTACCCCTACCCTACCCCTACCCTACCCTACCCCTACCCCTACCCTACCCTACCCTACCCCTACCCAAAAGTATCCTATGTCCTTCTCCCAGTTCTTAGCTACCTCCCTACCAATTTTCAGCCAAATCGGTTCAGCCGTTCTTGAGTTATAAATAGTGTAACTAACACGACTTTCTTTTGTTTTTAAAATGTATTCTGCTATTCGGGACGGAAACAAATCCAACAAATTCCTGCACCGGTGGCTCAGTGGTTACGGTAGTTGCTTCTGGGACCTGGTGTTCTGGGTTCGATTCCCACCCGGGACAATTATTTGTGTGAACCACAAATAATTGTTCTGAGTCTGGGTGTACTTTGTGTCCGTGAAATGTATGTTTGTAAAGTCCCCCGCGACACAGGGATTTATTTCCCTAGTGCGGGAGTTGTCTTTAAAAAGAAAAAAAAAAAAAAAAAAAATTAAAAACCATGGCAATCGGTCCAGCCGTTCTCGAGTTATAAGTGTTGTAACAAACACGACTTTCTTTTATATATATAGATTAAGATTATATACAAGAAACTCTGTTTGTCAGGTCATTGTATCAGTTAATCAGGTTTACATAGCGTGTGTAAACAGACATTATGTATAGGTATATAAATGTCAATATTAGTATAACAACATCATAACTATTTTTGTAACAAATCTTTGCTTATGAATAGGAGTGAAGACTAAAAAAATATAATAAGTCCGTCAGTAAGATTACTAAAAAATATTGGACACGTAATTTTTTTAATCATCTATTCAATAAAAATTGACAAAGATACAGAGCAAAAACAAACTATAAAGTGGGCTTGTGACGTCACTATTAGGTAAAATTGTACCTAGAAGTGACGTCACACGAAATTTCAACGCGCTTTGTAATTTTTTGTTTGAGTAGGTAACGAAAAACAAAATACGTGTCCAATATTTATTGGTAATCTAATTGACGGACTAAATATCATTTTTTATTCTTTATGCCTATTGGTTAGAAAATTTCATGTGGCATTTTGGCGGATTGCGGAGCGATGAAAAGAGATCGGAAGGACCAGTTCCCCTCGACCTCACGTTCATAGTTTGCAAAGAATTGTGCGATGCCCTCGTAGATCTAAAGTCCGAAGCGCCCACCAACTCTCTAAAAACTGAAAGCCATAATTTCTCAATATCCCCGTCAGCGACCGACATGTCGAATCAAATGTATTGACCATGTCATGACAATGTATTTACCAGAATCACACTATGAACACCCGACGCTCATTATTTTGAATCTGGGAGTGCTTTGTGACCGACATGAGCAGGTCCATTAGGTTTAAGTCCCACAGGGGACGTCAATAAGTTTATTGCAAAACAGAGGGACGGGACGACTCTGATAAGTAAAATACCTTGTTATTACTAAACAAGTAAATACCTTATTTTGTAACATAATATAATATAATGGTATGTGGGGCAGGTTCATATAAATACTTATTATTTTGTTAACACAGCCTCCCTAGCGTAGCGGTATTTGGCTCGCTTTAAATTTCAGAGGTCGTGGGTTCGATCCCCATGCCGGACAGGAAATCTTTGTGTAAATTCTAAGATTCCTTTCCGGGTCTGGATGGTTCAGGGATTGCCCTCCGTGCCTCCGAAAGCATGTCAAGCCATTGTGCCCGATTGATTATAACATCAACTATAATAATCGTATATCAAGGAACGGGCAGCAGCGTTTCCTTGTGTGTTACAACATAATACGGCGGTCACGAACCCGCTTGTCAAGCGTGGTGACTATGGCAAATACCCTCCCCGGGAGGAGGTTGTTCAGCAGTGGACGTTATACGGGCTGATGATGATGATGATGATTTTGTTAATTATAACAAAATAGTTTATCAACTACCACATTATTTCTGAAATTGTTTATTAGACGACGACTTAGGTATCTCTTGAGCATGGGCCGGATTGCTCATCTCGGGGCTTACAAAGCCCCCGCTAACGGCGGATTGAAGGAGTGTCCGGGAGGTTTTAGTGGTTGGTAGGGTCCTCTCCTCGTGGTATGAGTTTAGCATACCACGCTATGGAGAGGGCGAGTCCCACATATCCCACCGCCAGCGCGTGAATACGCTGCAGCGGCGGTGGGAATGCGTAAATGCAACTCATCCAGGACAAAAAAAAAAAAAGGTTTCTCTCGATCATGGAAAATAATTCAACATGAAGACGAGTTATTCAGGAAAAAATATATGAACGCGCAAATCACTTTGCATTTGTACTAGTAATAATAATAAATAATATGCACGGACCATCCATCAAGTTTACATAACATACTAAACGTGGGATCTTGAAACTAGGAATTTAAATACCAATATTAGTCATATCAACATCACAAGTGACTATTAAGTTTCTTGTGTATTTTCGTATGTACGAACTGCGAGAACGCCGATGTCGTGACGCGACGTGAAGGATGCTTTTTTTTTAACGGACATGTTATTATGTAGCTGCTACTTATACCAATGATAAGGTTAAAAATGGCTTTCTTAAGCAAATAGAATAACTCAAAAATGCATAATACAAACTCGAGATGAGGTCCCTCTAACTCTGCGATACACTGAGAAGTGCAAAAAGCAATACTAGTGGGAGAGGAGGGGGGGATTTAAATGTAGAATATTTTGATATAATTTTATTTATTCACTTTTATATTTTAAAGCACATTGTAAACATTAATAAATTTGTGATGGAATTATATCAGTATTAGATAACCCGCTTCTTTAGGAAGGCGATAGCCTATTAAATTATGAAGTTCCTACGGAAACTGGAGTAAAGCAGGTGAAACCACGCGAGGGTTAATTATTATTATTAGATACTACTGCACACCTCTGTCCTCAATGGAGGAAGGATAAGTTATGGATGTGTATGCATTCAGATGCGGGCCACTACGCCTCTCTGTTAATAAGGCATAAGGGCTAAAGGTAGCATCGGTGATACTGCAATACCGCATCAGTGACCCTAGCTAATAAGGTTGAAAATCAAGTGTAGCATATCGATATTTTGCTCTTTATAACAAAATATGTATAAGGTTTGTATCTGCATCTATATTTAAATAGAATGACTCTATGGATGCTCACCTACTAACCCGCTGGTTACTTGTTGGGGTAATTGTGGGTTAATTATTAAATCGTTTTATTATTATTTCCTGCAATTATTCATAATGCACTTTGTTACTAGTACTTAGTAATTATTGTGGCCTACATACATAACAATGTCAAAATAACGTACATTGTATATCTTCATCAGCCCGTATAACGTCCACTGCTGTACATGGGCCTCCTTCCGACGTAGTCACCAAGCTTCGCTGGCGGGTCGGTGACCGCAGTATTATCTTGTAATGTAATACACTAGGGAACGCCGGTGCCAGTTTCCTGGTATACGCTTGTTATAGGAAAAAAGATAAAAAATCACAGATGGTTCTAGGGATAATAGAAAATAAGTCCAGAGATGCCAATAAGAGGAGTTTTTTAGTACCTAATGACGTAATTTTCATGACGAAATCCTAACGTGGATAATGGACATACCTACCTACTATTTTCTTGCGCAGGTTGCTCAGTTCGCAGTTTTGTCTGGTGAAATACAAAAAAAAGTGTTTTAAATTGAGACTATTTATAATAATAATAATAATAAGCCGCTATCCTAAACACATGCAGAATCGTAAGAAAGTTCATGCAAACTGACGGACAAACACCACACACATAAAATTACACACCACATGCCGCATTTACTTGGTCCCCTACGCGTAAATGTGGTTTAATCCAGCCTAGAGCTGAGTCAAACAAAACCACAGAAAATAATCTATATATATAAAAGAAAGTCGTGTTTGTTACAACACTTATAACTCGAGAACGGCTGGACCGATTGCCATGGTTTTTGATTTGTTGGATTTGTTTCCGTCCCGAATAGCAGAATACATTTTAAAAACAAAAGAAAGTCGTGTTAGTTACACTATTTATAACTCAAGAACGGCTGAACCGATTTGGCTGAAAATTGCTAGGGAGGTAGCTAAGAACTGGGAGAAGGACATAGGATACTTTTGGGTAGGGGTAGGGTAGGGTAGGGTAGGGTAGGGTAGGGTAGGGTAGGGTAGGGTAGGGTAGGGTAGGGTAGGGTAGGGTAGGGTAGGGGTAGGGTAGGGGTAGGGTAGGGTAGGGGTAGAGTAGGGGTATGGTAGGGGTAGGGTAGGGGTAGGGTAGGGTAGGTGTAGGGTAGGGGTTGGGAAGGGGTAGGGGTAGGTAGGGGTAGGGTAGGGTAGGGGTAAGGGTAGGGTAGGGGTAGGGTAGGAGTAGGGTAGGGTTAGGGTAGGGGTAGGGTAGGGTAGGGGTAGGGTATAAAAGTCCACCCGTGCGAAGCCGGGGCGGGCCGCTAGTAATAATATAATAATTTGATTGTTAATTGTGTCTAACTTGGCAAGCGTATAGATTTTTCCGACTCCTAATTCTAATTAGTAGGTAGTCCACTGGTAGGAGTTAGGCATTAGGCACTAGAGTTTGTTTACATTGAACTTTTTTTTATATCGTCTAGCCAATTATTAGCAACGACAAAAAACGGTGTATAATTTAATAAAAAAGCATTAAAAACTATAAATTATTCGTTTTTCCAGATGTGACGTAACAGACCGCGAGGCTGTCAACGCCCTGGCCGAGAAGATACGCAATGAAATCGGTGACGTCACAATGCTAGTAAACAACGCCGGAATCATGCCCTGCAAGCCGCTGCTTGCCACTTCCGAGAGAGAAATTCGCATGTCCTTCGAAGTTAACATCATTGCTCACTTGTGGGTAAGTGTGAAAGACTATTATTTATATTGTTATTGTATCAGACCATTAACGTTTACTTCTAAAGGTGAGCCCCTTTTCAACAAAGAAAGGCATTTCATGGGTATTGCCACAACTAGGCGGACCGATTAATGGTCGCAGTAAGACAGTAACTAACATTGAGCTGCCACCAGACTGTATCGTATGAGCATTAATAGCTTGAAAGTAGAAATTATCACAGATGATGTATTTATACAACCAACGTGATATTTTTTGCCATGTTTGAATGGTATTAATAACGGCAACAGGTAGACGCTTGAAATGATTCCTTATTTTATTAGTGTCTACTGTTTAAGTATAAATGGTATATAACTCCTCGTGCGCGAGTCCAAATCGCACTTGGCCGGTTTTGTTTAGCATAGTACTTATGTGTTTTAAGCTTCGTGTTAGATTTCTAGATCAGGCAAAAAAACTTTTTTCGATTAAAAAATTGAAATATAAAAAAATAACTCATACATACTTCAAATGTGTTTTAATAAAAAGACGTGATCTAGATACCATAAGGCGTAGTACCATATTTGCTTCCCAAGCTGAGCTACATTTTCCTTATTATTATGTTAATACTGCCCTTGCGATCGCAAAAAGAGAGATCTGACCAATTCTAATTTGTATAAATTTTAATAACAGGGACTTGTAATTTAATAACTATTTAAACCTTGACCAACTTGTAGGACATGCTTCGCAAATCTCTCACGAACCGTACAACAATAAAAGGCAATTAATTTTATTGCCCTGTTATTTTTTTATTATCCTATATTAACACATAGGTAACTAATACTAGAGATAGTGCTAAGTATCTAGATTACTGATGCTCTGGCGACCTAACTCACGCAGAGGATCAAATCAACACTAATCAAAACTGTTATATGGGTCTGGTATTCTGTGAGGTGGAAGTTCTTCTCCAGTCCAGCAATTCATTGAGCGTAATATCGCTAGCAACTAGACAACCTCCGTAGCGTGACAACCTCCGTAGCGCGACAACCTCCAGCGGTATTTGGCTCGCTTTAAATCTTGGAGCTCGTGGGTCCGATCCCCACGCCCGACAGGAAATCTTTGTGTAAATTCTAAGATTTCTTTCCGGGTCTGGTTGGTTTAAGGGACTACCCTCCGTGCCTTGCTATGACTATATATATACACTTGAGAGCAATAAAATCGCACACCCCTTGTAATTTGGTTTATTACTGATTGTTTTCTAAAATCTAAAGATATTGAGTAAAAATCATTAGACAAAATTAAAGCATACAAGCTTAGCTTTACAAAAACATAAAATTAAAATCATTGACCTTTACGTAACTTACAAAAACCGACCGTACACCGAATTCCCCAAATTCACGCGTTTGCGTTGTCACTACTTGCACCCTTAGCCGCAGGTATAAAAAGGTCGGTTTATTGGAATTTTTAATCAGTTGCATACCGAAGGTCAACGTGATAACATCTCTACTGGAAGCATACGGATTTACTGGAAAAATATGGATACCACGCCCGCAGAAGCCGCTCAAGTTATTGCCTTGCTCGAAGCAGGCCATAACCAAAGTGAAGTTGCTCGACGGCTAAATTTGAGCCGCTACTCTGTTCGTCGTGTATACCAGAGGTTCCAAGAGACCGGTGGCTACATTCGGCGACCAGGATCTGGCCGGCGACGCACAACATCAGAGCGCTGATGACCGCTTTCTTGTGACAAGGTCTTTGAGAAATCGGCAACTGAACGCGGTTCAACTGGGACAACAGCTTCGAGAAGTTCGCAATGTCAGTATAAGTCGGTGGACAGTTCGAAGAAGACTAGGTGAAGCAGGAATGACTTCACATCGCCCAGCAAATGGTCCCAAATTGACCACAGCTAACCGACAAGCCCGGCTACAATTTGCTAGGGAACATTTAAATTGGACGTATGACCAATGGCGGGCTGTTATGTTCTCTGATGAGTGCAGAATGACTTTACATGGTCATGATGGACGCTCTAGGGTCTACAGAAGGTCATCAGAGCGATTTTCACAATGCTGCATAAGCGAACGTGTGGCTTTTGGAGGTGGATCGTGTATGTTTTGGGGTGGCATAATGTTGGACACTAAAACTGACATTGTATTCATCACTACGGCGAATACCGGCCCGAGATCGAGAAGTTTGACGGCTGCACGATACGTCGAAGAAGTGCTCGAAGAACATGTGAGGCCGCTTGCGTGGCTTATGGGAGAAGATTTTCTCTTAATGCACGACAACGCCAGACCGCATGTCGCTAGAACAGTTTGCGACTACATGGAAGACGTTGGAATCACCGCGATGGAGTGGCCAGCTCGTAGTCCTGATCTCAATCCGATTGAGCATGTCTGGGATGAGCTAAAAAGAAGAGTTCGAGCAAGAAGCCCTGCTCCTACGCGCCTCCAAGAGCTTCAACTTGCCATTGAAGAGGAGTGGAACGCCATACCACAAGATTTCATGGTGAAATTAATACGGTCCATGAAAAACCGATTAAGAGCTGTAATCAAGGCTAGGGGAGGGAATACACCTTATTAAAAAACAATTTGATCAAGCATTTTGAGTTTTATTTTTATTCTTTCTTAAGCTAAATTGGGTAATTTTATCCGTATGTTGGGTTTTGTGCCCTAAAACTCCCTATGGGTACTTTTTTTACACTGTATTTGATATCATTAGAAAGGTACTGAAGTAAACATTCAAATAGTGTAAGTTTTATTTTAATATGTATTCACATTCATGAAAAAAACTGCTTTAACAACAAAAAGTCAACGTGTGCGATTTTATTGCTCTCAAGTGTATATATATATTATTATATATTGACTGCACCGATGGCTCAGTGGTTACGGTAGTTGCTTCTGAGACCTGGTGTTCTGGGTTCGATTCCCACCCGGGACAATTATTTGTGTGAACCACAAATAGTTGTTCTGAGTCTGGGTGTACTCTGTGTCCGTGAAATGAATGTTTGTAAAGTCCCCCGCGACACAGGGATTAATTTGCCTAGAGTGGGAGTTGTCTTTAAAAAAAAAAAAAAAGATTGCGTATACCATGTAATGGGCAGCAGCGTTTCCCTGTGTATTACATATCCTCTTTCGGGAGGAGCCCCATGTTCAGCAGTAGACGTTATACGGGCTGATGATGATGATGTTGACTATCGCTATTCCCTAACTTCCCTAAATTTAGGACGTTTTACAGTATTCAAAATTTCAACCTTTTTCTTACAGCTGCTCCAAGCTTTCCTCCCCTCAATGATGGAGAAGAACCACGGACACATCGTGGCTATGTCATCCATGGCGGGCGTGGTAGGGCTACGCAACCTGGTGCCGTACTGCGCCACTAAGTTCGCAGTCAGAGGACTCATGGAGGCTCTGCACGAAGAACTTAGGGAGGACAAGAAGAATGACTATAGCGGTGTAAGTTTAACTAGATCTTTTCAACCTCACCTTCCGACTCACCTGGCAGGTACTTTTGCTTGGGCCGGATTGCTTATGCTTACCCGGCCCCCGCCTACGGCGGATCGAAGGAGTGTCCGGGGGGTTTTAGTGCTGTAAGTGTCCTCTCCTCGTGATAACACGAGGAGAGGACACTTACAGCACTCCATAGATTGGTATGCTAAACTCATAAGAGTTTAGCATACCAATCTATGGAGAGGGCGAGACCCACATAGCCCACCGCTAGCGCTCGAATACGCTGCAGCAGCGGAGGGAATGCGTTAATGCATTTCCAGAAAAAAAAAAGTTTTGCTTACTGTACCTAATCGCCTGTCAATTGTTACATAATTTACTTGAATTGGTTATTCATTTATTTTATTTTAAATAAATAAATTACTTACGAAATTCATATACCCTACATATGGCAAACTTCAAATTTGAATAATTGAAATTCATGTCTGATGTCATTGTCTAGTTAATTATGTGTAAAATAATATATTAACATGAAATTAAAAAGCAATCTTGAATTCATGGTACTAAAATTATTTTAATTTACATAACAAAAGATACACGCAGATATAAGCATAATAAGAAAGGTATATTTTGGTGTAGGTATGTTGAATTTATATATTTAAATAATTAATAATTGTATGCTTTTATAAACTCTCAATATATACCTATAATAATTAATGTAAATATGAACTTATTATGAGTAGAGGATTTAATGACTCACGGACAGACGGAGTACATTGTCTGTAATGTCCTACAATTAGCAGCACTCACAGATTGCACCTGCTAGTTATAGTTACCAAAGTAGTTTTATTCATATATTAAGAATTACCTATTAATTACAGTTCTTTTTCATTGTTATTTTGACCAGTACAAGTGTAGGTATGTAAATACCTTAGTGCTGAATAAATGATTTTTTTTATTTAAAAAAAAACTCACACATGTTGTTAACGTTTTGTGTGTTTATGTGTAAGTGTGGGTTTATTGCCGATAGCAACTATCTAATTAATTAAATATGGACGGGACGGACGATTCTCCCTTTATTTGTTTTTTCTTAATTTTCGTTTCGCGCGCTTCGCGCTTCGCTCTATGGTTTTATTTTGTTTTTAAATTAGGTTTTTTATTTTTAAATGTGTACATAGTTTTTGTATGAACAGTAATTAAGGTAAAGAATATTAAATTATTTACAATGTCTGAAAAAAAATATAAGCGCGAAGTCCGTACCATTTGTAAGTGCTGCCTGTGGCCGTTATTGATATCGAGCAAAAAAAAAGTTTGTTTTATGGGAGCCCCCCCTAAATATTTATTTTATTTTATATTTAGTATTTGTTGTTAATAGCGGCAACAGGAATACATCATTTGTGAAAATGTCACGTGTCTGGCTATCGCTGTTCTTGAGATACAGCCTGGTGACAGACAGACAGACAGCGTAGTCTTAGTAATAGGGTCCCGTTTTTACCCTTCGGGTACGGAACTCTAAAAAAACAATAATACCTACACAATAAACATTAACAACAGTAGGCAGCGAGGCTGCCCCGCGCCTCCCTAAATATATGAGGCATTTTTTTTTGCATAGATACAATGACCTTTTAATATCACTGTTAAAATTCTGATTTACATAACTATTTATAGAATTAAGTATTTCAATGTTCTCATTCGATTTTTTTAGTAGTAATAGGTTAGCGTTTGACTACACCCTTTTTTTTTTTTTTTTTTGTTGTTGTCCTGGGGGAAATGCATTGACGCATTCCCACCACCGTTGCAGCGTATTTGCGCGCTGGCGGTGGGATATGTGGGACTCGCCCTCTCCATAGCGTGGTATGCTAAAGTCATACCACGAGGAGAGGACCCTACACCACTAAAACCCCCCGGACACTCCTTCGATCCGCCGTTGGCCGGTTTACTCATTGAAGATATGCGCGACTCTATTTTTGAACTAGGTGTAATACCTACCGATTATCTCATTATAATATTAATTTATTCAGGATCGCGAGGTCGAAAACAATAATAAAAAAAAATAAAGATAATAAAAATAGATGACGACCACTCAGGTCGTCATCTATTTTTATTATGTATTACTAGCTATCTGCACCCCGCGGTTTTACCCGCGTTACTCTGCTCCAGTGTGTCGGAGCTTGATGTTTTGTAGCCTATATGTTAATCCAGCGTAAAACCTATCCCGGTGCAAAATTTCAGCCAATTCCGTTCAGTAGTTTTGGCGTGAAAGAGTAACAAACATCCATACATCCATACTTACAAACTTTCGCGTTTAAATTAGTAGGATGACAATCGTGTTAACATCAATGTTGATTAAATTACAGAACTAACATATTTCATAGACCATACAAAATCAGTGAGTCATTCTCTCAGAGCAATTAAACGTAAAGACAGAACACTGAAGCGGCGATAATTCTTCACAATACCCCAATGTTATAAAAATAACGCTTAGCTTTGATTTGTGCATCCTTTCATAACACAATTCGGCATTTTTTCAAATCAAATAATTTATTTGCATATTTCATAATAATTGTGCCACACAAGGAAACGCTCCTGCCCGTTCCTCAATATACGATTATTATAGATGATGTTAGAATAATCGGGACCAACGGCTTAACGTGCTTTCCGAGGCACGGAGGGTAGCCCCTCATCCAACCAGACCCAGAAAGAAATCTTAGAATAAACACAAAGATTTTCCTGTCCATAGTGGGGATCGAACCCACGACTTCCGGAAAACGAACCTTTAAAGCGAGCCAAATACTCACCGCTACGCTACGGAGGTTGTCTTTCGCGTTTACGGCCAGTGAAGCAGTAGATACCACAGGATACACAATAGTAGAAGTGTAGTTCGAGTACCAGTCTCTTGAAATTGACTGGGTTTTCCAGAAATAAACTCACGTAGCCTAACTATAGATGTTTTGTTTTTAGATCAAGTTAACGGTGATCTGCCCGTACATCGTGGACACAGGACTTTGCAAGAACCCCAAGATTAAGTTCCCGTCGCTGATGAAGATCCTGACACCCCAGGAGGCAGCTGACAGCATAGTGGACGCTGTCAGGCGGAACTACTACGAAATCACCATCCCTAGTTCGCTCTATTATATTAATCAGGTAATTATTTTAACATTAGATTTCTATAGAGATGTCATTAAAAAGCGGCAGTAGCCCAATGGCTAGGGCGTCGGACTTGTGATCTTGTGGTCGCCGGTTCGAACCCCACCCATTGCACTACTGACGTAAACCCACTCGTTACACAAGCATTTTTTAGCTTAGCACGAGGGGTTAACAAGAATACTAGAAGAATACAAAAACTCTACTAGTAATCTTTAAAAAAAAAGAAAAAAAAACCTATATTTAGATTTAACAACCTTTGTGCGTTATATTTCTTTCTGAAATTATTGTAGGTAGTTTATGTTTACTCGAACATCTCTCAATGTCATCTTGTAATTAAAATTTAATTTCCTAGTAAATTATAAACTTCAGACAAAAACTCATGGGAACCACACGACAAAAAACTTTTTTTTTTCGGTTTGACTTACGTATGTAGCCACGAGACTTTTCCTACTTCACCGGGCATAAATGCGAGCAGAGCTCCAGCCTTAATAAATGGTTTTAAAAACTACAAACTAAGCAACCTGCGCAAGAGGGCGCCCCCTGTGGGGCTTGGACCTCGGCACAGGGCGGTCGCTGGCGATGAGATTGAGGGATTATGACTTTTAGTATTTTAGGGGAGTATTGTGCAACTGTCTATCTGTGCTCTAGTTAAGGCGCTACCCTGACCAAATAACCTTGAGCATTCGTTCCCTCTTTGTGGCACACTAACTCTGCGCAAGAGTTACTTAGCGAGTACGCTCAGATTTTACAATAAAATCATTATAAAATCAAATTTTCGTGTTTTGAAAAAAATAAAACTGGCTTTTTTGTGGCCAATTAATTAAATATTACGCTGCTTAAAAAAAAAGAAACTACCATTTTGGAGTCGAGATTGTGTATGTAGAAATGTAGAAATTTAATGTATTTTTTATTAGTTGCTAGTTCGTTTAGATAAAGATAAGTTGGCTCCCAAAAACAGCCTAAAAACGGATACCGCTGTGTTTCGCACGGGAACGCGCCTTAACAGTTCGCGGGCCTCTCGGACTTCGGGTCTACAAGGGCATCGGATGGTTACAATAAAATATGACCTATCCATTCCTGCCTCTTAAATAACGTGCCTATAGTTTTTGAACTTATTCAATACAAGCCTTTGTAACACATGTGTTAATTTGCAACGTTTATTTAAATAATTATTGGCTGGATGGAAATAAAATAAAATTATTAATAGCTTTTTCCATTGACGAATACCGCTGTATTAATTAAACTCGTAACTTAAGTTATACGCTGACTTCTCTTATTTCCCATACCTATCGCAGAAAATAATTGAATGTTAAATGAGTGAGTGACCTTTATGTAGGTACCTACATTAGCAATATTAAAGTTACAACGTTGATTTGTGTCGCCAAAGCAACTGGTTACGAGCTAGCAAGTTTGTTATTTCATAGTATCTATGCTATAGATACCTACTGGCCTTAGACCTAGATAATGTGACCAGACTAGTTTCCGGTCAGGGCCAAGATGCAACTAGACTGGTCTGCATACTGGTTGTGCAACTTGTTGTACTAACTAACTAGTTTTGTTTTACATTAATGATCTACCAAAAAAACCATAAAAATGAACCTATAAGTAATTTTTTGCTTATTTTAGAGCATTACTAAAAGTCGATCGATATAATTAAATAAAGGTTCTTTATTTTTGTAATCAAATTGTATCATTGGTAAAAATACCACGAAATATTTTGGAATCGAATAAAAGTAAATCGTCTTTGTCAAGCATATTAAGATCTTCAATGTTATAAAGAAATTAAAAATCGAAGAAATTAAAGTACCTAGTAGGCGATCATTTATATATACATACTGCTTCTTTGGTCTAGCGGTTTTCGACCGCTACAAGCAAGAAGTTCCCGGGTTCGATCCTACAATACCAAAGAAACTAGTAATTCATCAAAACCTCGGATATCGCTGCGGTCTGTTACGTCAATTATAAGCAGATGTATGGCATGGTGTTTTTATATTGAAAGTACATAGATATTTATCTTAATTATCACCTACCAGTGGGCTAATTAATTATATGTGTATTTTTTGGTTAAGACACCACTGTGTTGTCTCTCACACCCGTGGTTGTTCCATCAGTTCCTTCCCTGTGAGGCGTGCTCTATAGCTCTTATATGTACCCAAATCTATATTCTTTATTATTTTTCAACATTTTTATTTATTTTACTTTCAGATCTGCAGAACGATGCCGAGGATAGTACCACTGTACCTAAAGGACTTCTTAGACTCAGGGCTCGAAGCGCATACATAATTTAATTTATAGGTTAAATCAATATTTTGTATATTGTCCATATAATTTGAAGGGCCTGAATAGGACTAGTCTATGGTTAAGAGAATTGGACTAAATTAGACCAATTGTTATAAGATTAATTATGCAGGGTCAGGAAATAATAAAAGTTTTTTTGGATTTGCTAAAACTATAATAGAATTTGAATAAGAAAAAGTGAATATCCAATTCGAAATAAAAATAATTTCTATGCAATATTATTTGAAGTTTAAAAAAAGGAAGTAGCTTAGTTCGATTTTATCCCCTTGAAGGTTCAAGGGAATAAAATCGTACAGATTTTAATGTACTTGAACGTACTTGTGAAAATGTATCAAATTTAAATTCAGTAATTTCATTGTAAATATATACTTACCTTTCACTTTTATCTATAATTATCTTCTTGATTATTCCCCACATAAGTAAGTTAATGATTATTACTGAAACTTTTGTTCTATATATGCAATTTCGATTAAAGTATAAGCTTATGCCACGCCTCGAGTCGAGTCATATTTAATTAAATTAACACTCATTTGGTTTTTTTTAAATAATGAATCAAAGGTTTAGATACCAACTTAGTTGATAATATTAAATGATGAGCAATGTGCAAGTGTGATATAAGTGCCTAGAGTTAATAAATTTTATGAAATAAGTGTGAAAAGTGGTGAATACAGATACCGGGGTGAATATATGAACTTTTTCACTATATTTTGAACAAATCCTTTTTTTGTATTCACCCCGTCTCATTTTTCAACCTGTTTCTAAGTAATTGAAATAAATCTCTTGCCTTAATCATAATTAATACTGATGTATATATATTTTTGATACTTACAACTTTTACATGTAATATTTTTGTTGTATCTGTTATAACATTAATATTGCTTTTCCCAAAATACAATTATTTGTGTTATTTAATGTTTCTTAAAATTACAGTTAATGTAATATTAAGAAATTATTATTTAACAATACGTGTTAACGTTTGTTTTGTGAGTTCAACACTTTATTATTGTTTTGTTTTCTGAGTGCCATTTATTGATTTATATCAACTTAGTGATTAAATTATTAGACTCGAAATCACCACAAACTTCCCAAAAACCAAAACAATCTTATTGTAAAGTTAATCAATATATTTTCGAAAAACATTATAGAATAGTTATCATTGAATATATATGAAATACTTTAAAAAAATGCGTTAACAGCATTGCAACAACTTATCTTACACATCGTGAGCAAAGCAAAGGTGAATAGTCATCGTGGGGTGAATATAGTAAAGTAGAATTCCTTTATTCGATTCACCCCACGATCCACCCGAAGTTGCTGTTGGTTTTTGGAATAGTTTGGAAAATTAAACTTTATTTGACATTTTTATGTGAACTTCATAAATTGTACACGCTATTGTCCTGTGGTCCACGTATAGTGTTAAGTATATTATTCGTACATTGTGGTTATAAAAAAACCATGAAAAATTAAAGGTTTAATAGTCAGGGTATTGATATTCTTGATTATTTAAGATTACTTGTCTACAGAATAAAATAAGTGATAAGAAGATATATGGTTTCATTTTCGCCTATATAAAGTATAAGTTCTTCATTGAAGAATACCATTTTGTCATGAATTTGAGCAAACTTTTACAAGTGTTCCATATATGTAAAAGGGAATAAAACTGTAGACCAATTAAAGAAAAAAGCGAAACGGTGCTTGGACACGGTAACAAAGTTCTATTTTGGCTATACCTATAATACTGACACAAAGTTGCAATAAAAATGGAGTTTCATTGAATATATGGAAAATCAATAATAACCGAGTTAAAATAAAATCAGAATAAGTCTCAATCTATTTTATTTCAGATTTTGATTAGTATACACATTTAAAATGTACAGTTTTCTACATACACACAAGGTCTACAAGACAGTTTGGCGTACAGTCACCTTATTGCTCGTTCTCATTATTATACTAGACAATATCAAAACCTCATTATCATAAACCAATTTTGATATTACCGGACATCAATTTGAACGAACAATTAACATTTAGTTTTACTTTAGAACACAGCATTACTACGTTATCTTTAAATATGTAAAAACTGAAACAGCAACATTTAATCGCCTACTGGTATAGGAACTATTACAGTATAATGGTAACTAAACTGTTACTATTCGAAAATTACACCCAACAAAAGGAACGGGGCGAAAAAGAATAGGAAAGGAATGGGGCGCTGCCACCGATGCCCAGGCACAGGGCGTAGACTCTCGGGACCGCAAGAATGGCTATACCATGCAGGACTATTATTTTTTCGATTTGCCCCTAATAGGGTGGACAACGCATTTGCACACTAGTGAACTTGCGTTTGAGTGAAAGTTCCAATATTAGGTTACCTGTGATAATAGTGTATGTGTGAAACAAATAAATAAAAAACTATCTAAAAACAAGGTCTCAGTCATAGAAGCTAGCACAGGGCGGAGAAACTTCTATTTACGGCATTGGGCTACAGTTATTATTCAAAAGAAATACAACATTGTACATTTCGCATAATACCGTTAACAATTTTACGGTATTATTCGAATGTTATATTTCTTTGGAATATTCAAAACTAAATATTAAATGAGAACTTTACAACTTCATACAGCCGTATAAGTAGGTAAAAATAAGAATAATTATATTTATAATGATACGATAGATAGAATATCGTGTTTGTGCCTTGCTGCTGTTTACTTGCAGGTGCTAGTCAAATATGAAGTATAGAAGCCCTTTCAGTATTATAATTATGATACAGTATAATAATTCACTTAAGATTATTTTTCTTTTTTGTCTTTAATAATTTCATAAACGAAATTAACTATTAGATACACAAGACTACCTTTTGACGCTACACTACATTAACTGATTAAGTTGCTTTTATACAATAGCCTAATAATACAATACGTTTCGTATAATAATTGGCCTTAGAAGCCCGTTTTGATTAAAATTGCTGCACATGTATTTTTATTTTTACTCATTTTTACATGGTGATACCTAATTAACTATTTAATAGTAATGTCATCATTAATATTCAAGATTTAAACTATATTTGTGAGTTCTATAAACTGCTGAAATATATATATTTCTTCGCTTATGGGACAAAAAGAAAACTTAAGCCTAGCTAACTTGCAAAAGCATAGGTAATGCCTTTTTGAATACAGTAAACACTTAGTTATATATTATTTTCTGTAGTAGATAAGTATATTCACTCTTTTAATAACATCACAAAAATTATATCAGTACCTATTGCTTAAAAATCAATTTTACATTCTATTTTCTTTTTGCAGCCATACTACATCGCTTTATTCAATTCAACAATGTATTTATATATAATTAACAAACCATATTACTAAAGCTAAAATATTAGTTTAATACCTACTTATTTAAGTTCATAGAGAGTTAAGTGAAAATAACATTGAAATTAATTATTTGACACTTATTTTATAAACAGTAAAATTGAATGTACTCGTATATCTGAGTCTTAAATTTAACCTCTTAGAACTTATTACTTTTTAACGCATTTAAAACACAACTAACAGTAATTTTTTATATAAAATATTAAAAAAGAGGTAAGTACGAGCAAGAATCGTGACGACCAACATTTCTCATAATTGTTGATGAAGCAGCATGTCAAGGGCATATCGGCAAAGGAAGATTACTCAAATCCCCTGGAAGCTGATCCAATACCTCTCATATAATTAAATGTGACTTCTAAGTTCTAAAATCTCCCCTTGATCTACAGCTCCATATCTTCCCTACTCGTTAGAGGTGGAAGGTAAATTTAGTTATAATAATTATTTTATTTAGTTATTAGGAAACAACATTTTTCTTGACGAAGTTACACAACATTTTAGCTAATAATTGACGTGACTTATTATTTAGGTAAAGGAAGCCAAGGCTGGAGAACTAAATTAAAAAAAAAATACACAATACTATGGAACATTATTAAACATTATTTTTTAAATATAAATGTGTCGTTTGGGAACCAAAAGCGGCCATCTGTCAAATTAATCAATGACAGATTGCCGCTTTATTTGTATTTTAGAGGGAAGCATTACGACATATACCATGCCTCTCTCTTTCTAACATTATGGCGGCTTTGATTTCCTTTTTCTTATATTATATACATTCAGGCTATATCTAGATAAGAATAGCTAATAGACACATAATAAACAATGATACCTATACTAAGGTATTCTATTTTACAAACAGGAATCTAAATACAATTTTACCCCATTTTCATAGTCCATATTAATATAGACTGGTCCTATGTCGTTTAATGCCGTTTGGTTTCCATCTTAGAATAGTCTTCCCATGGGTGTCATCAGCTATTTTAGTAACTATCTCACTGATATCACACATCTGCCCGCCACGCGTGGTAATTGTGGCGATATCCCTAATCGACATTGACTTGACAAGGTCTTTTAAGATGAGGCCCATGTTTAGCAGTAGACGTAAAGGTGCTAAAGCGAAATAATTGCGAATTTTTTTCGAATTGTTAAAAAATGTTATAGGCACGTAATAATTTACAGATCCTTTGTATCAAAATCATCAATCATTAGCCACGGAGGGAAGCTCAGAAAGATTTTTTTGTCTAAAGCTGGTTCGAAAGAAACGACGATCTACGATATTAAAGTCTTATATTACTAAGCATCAGAGTCACGTTCAATGTTCATGTTATGTCATTTCATAGAAACAAGTCAAAAGTAAACAAGTTCAACATTTTAAAGGACCAGTCTATATCATCCTAAATCATTGCATAGACATTTTTATATACGATATACATACGTTCGACGATGACTTAGCTACAGCTTTAATGATTATTTCATAACCGACTTATTGCTATAATATATTTGCTCTCCGAGTACCTACAATAAATAAATTATATAGTACCTAAGCTAATTTTACTTTGTATTATTTATATTAAAACGGATACAATACATACATATATACAACCAAAAGTAGAGAGTTAATAGAGAGTTGCTTGAATATTATATGTACAATTAAAAAAAGCTACGCTTATTATTTCAAATATGAGCCGTATTATTTAGGCTGATACCAATAAAATTTAAACCAAGTAGGTACTTACTATTACAAAAAATGGTGACGCCTGAAGCTAATAAAAACCATAATGTTATACCTAATTATCATAATGTTAATCTTAGCGTAAGATTTAAAATGTGTGGTGCACATTTATTTCAGAAAAATACTATTTATATATTTTATATTTTTTTATATTATATATTTAACAAAGAAAAGTATAGGAATCTTTCCTACATATGTCTTTGTTGATGACAACAATAATCTTCCCTTCCTAAATACACTCTTTTTACTTGTCTTTAAATTTGAAACTCTCTTGTCGGTGTTAATTGGTAGAATATTTTTATATTTTTGAGAATAGCATAATAATATAATATATAAACCGACTAGAAAAATATGTAAGTATTTATGACGATCCAAACGGATCCGTATCATTTCGCATAAAATTTTTGAGATATAAATAACATGGCATATTTTGATTTTATGCTAATTTTATTTACGCATAACAGGTTACTCATTTTGGTAAGCATAAAAATAGTATTGTCTGACTCATCATAACGTTTTGTTATATAGAAGCAACTATTCGAAAATAACAACGCTTATTTAAAAATAGTCTACGGATATGTATGTAAACATAAACTATATGCCAAAAAAATTAAGACGATGCATTAGATATGTTATACGAAATAAAATAATTGCCAAAATAGTAAAATATTATGCGAAAAGAAGGGAACCCAAGAAAAAACGTTCAAGAATTCTAAGCTGCATTATTCAAATACCAACTGTAGAATAAATAAACAATATAAATCATTCTAATCCTCAGACACATAAGAACAGATGTGCTATTATACTTTAGAAGCATTTGGTCTTAAGTGCCACTATACGATAAAGGCACATTAGACCTAGTGTTTCTGAGCTCTAGAATTTAGACCTATTTTGTTAATCAAATTAATAAAATCCAACTTTAGAGTTACATGAAACATATAGGGGAGCTTTTAATATAAGAATTCTATAAAATGTTGCACAACTAAGCATCAATTACCTGCATATAAAGTACTATGATAAAATACCATACACGGAACAAAATCTAGGTAGAAGTACTTGTAGTATATTCGAGTGTATTTCTGTGTGTCACATAGGAAGGGGAAGTTAACCCTAAAAGATGTCTATATCTTTCAAATGCTGGTAGTTGCGGTCCCAGTAGCCACCGTTGTACAGCCAGTCCTCTTGCTTCGTGTACGGGTTTGTGCCTTGACTGAACCACCTGGAATTAATTTATTTTATGTTATCGTGTGAAGAGTGATATAGAAAAAAAAGGAGTTAGTGATAGTGTGACGGGTGACAGGACAGAATGGAAGAAACAACCGTGTTGCGCCGACCCCAAGTAATATGGGATAAGGACAGGAAGACGAAGAAGAAGAATTAACATCCTTTTGTACTATCTCCATAACCTATAAGTGGTGTCAGGTAATTTCTCGAGGCAGGAATCGAACTCCTGAAGGTGTAACAGAACCTTAAGTTTGAAGAACACCTAATGTGGGGTACATTGGGAGGTTGCGATTCTCGAGTAATATAGCAATAATTTTGACAACAGTAGACCAGAAAATGGCGAGCAAGCTTGACTTGATAAAAAACTATGGTCACCAATCCGCTTTCCAAGTTTAGTGATGCCAATAACTATATATTTTCTAATTATTACTAACTTAATAATTAGTAGCCGACCGAATAATTCGGTTTCGGCTAGTTTTAGCCAAAAATCTAGTTTCGATATTGCCCGAAAAATGGCTTAATACTAAATTTCAGAATACTATAGACATTTCTAATATATTTAAGTTTGTTTCGATTTTGGGAAAAACTGAGAGAAGTCCGAAAGTTCGGTTTCTGTTTTGGTTGGACACTAGGTATAAAATACTATAAACTATGGTCCCTCGAAAATCATGACAAGCAAATTAAATTCAAGTGTTATCGATTATATTCCGACAAAAGTGCTTAAGTCACTTACGACCAAAATAGACTGATAACTGACATACAGTTCATCACAACAACTCACCTAGCCTGCCAAGCTTCAGGTGACTTCTTCAGCAATTTCCTGGCGGTCCTCTGTTTCTCCTCCAGCCTGGTTTTCTCAGCAGCTGCGGCGTCAATATCGCCCTGCTCTAACAGCCTGATGTCAGGGCGGAGCCGGCTGTCAGTAGGACATAGTTGTCCTTTCATGTCCCGTTCTAGCTCGTTTAGGGACATCGCGAATTCCGTGAACTGGTAATACTGGAAGAGAAAATTGTAGTGTTAGAAAATGTCATCAGTCTGTATAACGTTCACTGCTGAACATGGAACATCCTGCCGAGAGAGGTTTGTTGCCATAGTGACCACGCTTTGCAGGCGGATTGGTGATCGCAGTATTCCGTAATAATATAATATTCGTTTTCCTGGCATATAATTGCAAAAGTCGATGTTATAATAATCGAGACCAACGGCTTACCGTGCTTTTCGAGACCAACCAGACCCCGAAAAACAATTTAGATCATGATTTCTTGTCCAGCGTGGGGATCCGCTCCGTTTCAGAGTTTTACGGTAATCATTCTTTTAAGTATCTGTACACGGATGACCAACGACTTCTTGGTACTTCTCTCAATGTTACAACCTAATTTCATGTGCAATACGATTCAATGGTTATGGTGTGGTTTAGATACTACCGTTACGCTGCCGTAAATTGCAAAAAGTAGGTTTTAGAAAAAGCACTATATTTGCACTGAGTCAATTCAAATGTTTGAGTCTGCTTGGTTGTGGACATGCTTCGAAAAGAGGGATAGCCAATAATGTTATAAAAAGATCAACTATGAAAATTATACAACAGAAAAGCATACGTGCGTAGTTATATGTAGACCAAGTAGATTTGGATATAGATTTGATGCTTACTATGATTATTATCATAGATATGGGCACCATCCATACAAAAAATAGACACGATGAGATTGAAATTATTTGGCAAAATGTATACCTGTGCGCTAGTAGACGGCCGCGGTCTCGCCTCCCACAACGTGACGGATCCGGGAATATCGATGTTGTACGTGTCATCAGGCTTCGGGACTTCGTCTGAATTGTCCGCATCATCAGGCTGTAAACAATATGATCAACAATTTTATAAGTTTCGATCAAGAGTCAGATCTAAATAATAGGACACACTCCGGCGTCAAAAAGATTGCCATAACTGACCATCAAAATCTATCAATTTGCAATAACTGAATGTATTCCATTTAGTTAAGTTTTCTGTAAAATTGTATACTTTGAAATAAAGAAAATTATTTAAAAAAATCATGATTGAAAAAAAAGACCCGTAAGAAAAAAATTGGGTTAAAAGTGTTGGCGTTTATGCTAAGATACATGGCTAAAGTGTGCTAAAGAATGAACACATGATCTTCAGGGACACGATACGAGATACTGTGTTGGGAACGCTGTGATCGATCCTTCACCTATATCACTATAATCAACTGTTCCAAGGAATTTCAAACAAAATAATACTCACATCTTGTATCGACATGGACCTGAGCGCGCCAACCTTGAAGCTGTTCAGTTTAGCCAGCATCTTCTTTGGAGTATGTGCGGGTGTCTGGGACGACGCCTCCTCCCCGCGCTCCCGGGCCCATTGCTCGTAGGCCGCAGATGAACAACATTTGATGAATTCTGTCCATTTACCGTACAGGAATTTGACGCGTTTTTTACTGTGGAAAAAGTAACTTCCGTTAAGTCATATTTCAAACATATCTTTGAAAATTATGACACTAACTTATTTAACAGGCACTTGAAAACATAGCTTATAAATATAAATAGATTGGGTTTTCTGAGGCCAAATTTGCCAATATGCTATAGGACAACTTTGTTTATAAGTAATTGCGGTTTACACTTCAGCGTGCAGAGCGTTTGTTTATAATGCATTGGTTTTGAATTTTATTACGTGCTTAACATGTATTAATATTGTGTATTTACAATTTACACTTTAAGTTAACGGTTTAATCTATGGAGCATGGCGCCACAATTCACTATATGAAACTTCATAAGGATCCTATCTTTATCTTTATTGTCTTCAATTCGACTACCATAATTGATTTGAACATTTTTGTGAGTTAATGCTAAGATCAACAGATTTTTTTGCATTTTGGCAGTCAGATACAGTACGACTAGAATTCAAATATAGGCTCAAACATTACCCTACAGCACCATATGGTGGAACATTAAATTGACACTGGAGTTTCTAAGAGATAAAACTATATTTAAGAAAAATTTACAGAGCTCCTTCAGCGAAAAAAAGCAAAAATACAAGCACTTACTTGGAATCTGTAATGAATCCATCCACCCTATGCAGGTCCCTGTTATTAAAGCCAGCTGGTTTGAACACTAGATTAGCTTTGAGTCCCGATCCACCATGGCAGACCACCTCCATGGCACCGAACTGCTCGATCCACAGCTTGCCCACGATCACGTTGTGGACACAGCAGTTGACGTTACTCCAGGTGTAAGCTTCGCCCCATCTGGAAATTAAGTTAAGTTAACTAATTCAAATAAGAAAATGTAAAAGGAAATTAAATGTAAAATAAATAATAAGTTAAGTCGAATTAATGCATGATTTCATTTTATTTTATTTTATTCAATAAATGCAGTTTGTTTGTTTGTATGTTTGTTTGTTTGTTTGAACGCGCTAATCTCAGGAACTACTGGTCCGATTTTAAAAAATCTTTCAGTGTTGGATAGTCCATTTATCGAGGAAGGTTATAGGCTATATTTTATTTTCAAAAAATTTGGGATCCGTAAGAAAATTGTGATTTTGTAACACAAGGTGTAAAATAGAAAATCTATTTATGCGTGCGCTGCAAAAACTATTGATAATAGAACAAAATTATGTACTACGGGTTTGTAGGTCTTATTAAGATCTACAAAAAAGTACACAAGAGCATATATCTAACTATCATAGTTTAGTCACAATAACCGCTTTTATGTTCATAAAAAATATTAAATCGTCTGAAGAAAGAAACTACGTTAATAATGTGTATCGTAATATTAATCCTTATCCAAATTAAGCATTATGTTATCAAGGGTATTTATGTAGAAGTAAAATAATTTTGATTTATTTCTACCGGACATTTCGGTGAGAAATTATCTCGAGTTTAAAAACGCAAAGAATTGGTACCTAATAATGAGTTATTTGGCATTTGGCATAATAGATAAAGCTGAAGAGTTTGTTTGCTTGAACGCGCTAATCTCGGCAACTAACTACTGGTCCGATTTGAAAAATTCTTTCATTGTTAGTGAGCCCATTTATCGGGAAGGCTATAAACTATATTTTATTATAAAGTTTCTACGGGAACGGGAGTTACGCGGGTGAAACCGCGTGCGGGTAGCTAGTATTAAGATAATGGTGACGTGTACTTAGTGCTTTCTCTATTACAAGTTTATTTTCATTCTTAAAAGTCTGTGTTGGAGGCACTGTAGGTATGTCAATTTATGGGGGAAAACTAGGTATATGATTTCGAAAAGAACAGGAATGGAAAAATTGAGCCTGGAACTTATTACTACGAATTTATAAATTTCAGGTGAAATTGTTAAACTAGGGATCAATCTAATCAGGAAATTAATTGCCGGCGTAGATCAAACAGTCAAGGCATCTGAAGTATATAATAAAAAAACTTTCCTTCTCGGCTCCTTATCATTTGAGTAAAAAAATATTCACGCTTTTCTTTATTAAATTCACTTAGAAAATATAACAGCCAAGTTTTATAAAAAGATGACAGAAAATAGACGAGCCCATTCTATAGGCGATGTTATATAGAAAACTCACAATTGAGTCAAATCTATATTACATACATAAGCTCACGCCTGTTTCCCAGCGGGGTAGGCAGAGACAATGGACCTCCACTTGCTACTATCCCTACACACATCTATATTATATCGCCTATAGAATTTCCAGAAGCACAACAGGTAAGCTTAAATAAAATTTTGTTAAGCTCAAGGTAAAGCTTAAACGTTACAAATTGGTTTCAGATTGCAACTGTCTACTGTAGCAAAGGTAATTGGGGTCTGTGCCAAAAAATCTCCAATTTCACTTGGTTTGGGTTGGAAAATGATGACTGGGTTTTGCTTAATACACAGTTATGTAACACCAATTGGTATTCTACGTATTTTGCCATCCTACTAATTTTGATTTCACTATGTAACTTTGATTCCAGCGGAATTACCGATATTTCGGTTTCAAAGCTAAATAAAAATTGAAATCAATTGGTTGTTTTATTTCATGTAGGTATATAGGATATACAAGGTTATTTGTAAAACACCGGTACCTCCCAGGACTATATTACTAACATCATAAACAACAACTTTTGTTCTACGACTTTTTACAAAACATAATACATTTACCAAAAACAAAACCTTCAATATTTCGTTGTCCTATCTAACACATTTCAACTCTGTATTCCCCGCTCCCCTCGCTACTATCGCTTCATTTTGCTTCGCATAGACATCGTAACATTTAGAGCGTTGAATTTAAATATATTTATTTATGTGTGTAAATCTGATGAATTAAGATATGATGATTTTTTTAAAGTCATAGAACAAAAGTTGTTGATTGTGATGTTAGTAACGTAGTCCTGAGAGGTTACCGGTGTTTTACAAATAACCCTGTATACACACCGTAATTTTTTGTCGTTGCTCATTCGCATTATTAGTAAATAATTATGCACGTCTCGCTGAGCAGTTTCAGCAAAACGATTTATTTTTGGTAAAAATCGAGTTATGTACACTATGTCCTTTTTAAATTGCGTTAAATAACAGATTTAAAAGACTTCGAACCGGTGTAAATGGCGCCTGTTTGTATAATCTAGTTCAACTTGTACTACGAGGCACTAGCGCTCCTTTTGCTCACATTTATCATTGCGTCTCATTAAGGAAAATGTGTTTTTGTGAAAATATTGAAGTTACTTCTCGATAATATATATCGCTGATGCTGATGGGCAATCGTCTTGCCTTATTAGCAACAACAAAATCACGGTAATTGAACGTATCTGAAGATTGTTTAACGGGTCATTGAATTGAGATCTTTGCCTATTGTAAAAGGCAAAGCCCTGAACTCTTCGACCACAACATTCAATAAGTCACCCAAAGTTCAGTGTAATTAACAGTTTCACTTGTATTTTATTGTATGTCATTAATACAGAGCTCTCGCGGTTTTATCATCATCAATCTCATTAGTCTTGCCAATTTAAGTAATTGGCTGTCTTTCATTTATTAAAATATGAGATTTTATTATTGTTTTATCATTTTCATGAAACCGAAATGTAGTTTCTTATAAAATTTAACTCACATAATATATAGTAACGGTTAAAAAAAAAGTTATTACATGTTTACTAGTATTTACTCATCGGATCGGAATAAAAAAGATTTTTTATTGTACGGTCCGTCTATTGAAGAGGCTCCGGGGGATATAAGTGTGTGCAGTGATTACAAAATCCCGCAAAATAAATGTACTTTGAAGATACTTAGTTACAATAACTTTTGATCATCAAGTTTAAGAGGGGTAGCACATAGTTTTAGTACAAGTAGACACCGCCAAATAAAATCATTGATACATCTTGTGCCAGAGCTCTTAAGGGGATTGATGATGATGATGCGATCCGACCGATTTCGGCCAGGGCGATTGCTTCAGCTCCGCTGTAGTTGCCGTTCGTGTGCTCCGATGTGGCCATAATGTATCCAATCTTTTTTGCAAAGTTCCCCGCACATTGCGGGCATGTGAGACACCTATCACGTCATGTCTATCCCATGTAGTCTATCGATGGTGTGTCACACCATCGATAGACTACATGGGATAGACGGGGATTAGACTAGATATTAAGCTACCATAGCAAAAATAACAAACTAGTCGGCCGCACAAAATTTTCGTATCCAACAATATTGTGTAAAATTGCTATTCACTCATATCGCCTACATAATTATTTAGACTACGTTACACAAATTCGGGTAGAAAAGTAATTTTAATAATAGATGACTAGAGAAAGATACGTTTCTAAGTTCTTTGTAAACATACAAAAGGTCGAGGTTATGAAACGAGCAAAACTTTTTTATCTATTTGCATTACTGTTCTGTGGTCAGTGATATATCATCGATACAAAATATTTATATGTACCTACCTACCTACTTTAACATAATACTATTTACTAACAGCTCGTTTAAATCCACTGCTGAACATGGGCCTCCTCATAAACAAACTTTGGCAAGCCAATCATTAAGAAAGCCCTTAATTACCAATCAACATAATATATAATAATAATGTGGTCACCAACGTGCCTGCCAAGAGTGGTGCCTATGGTAAAACCCTGTCTTGAGAGGAGGCCTGAAATAAGAGTGGCTTGTGCTGTACTAACACTAGCCGTCATTGTAGTTGGTTTCCTAATCAACTTAACATCAGATGAATAAGGGACATTTGCCTGATAAGGAACAAAAATAATTCTTTTTTGAACTTTTCTTTCTGCCTACATATACAAGACACCCTGCGCGCGATCACCCGCGTTACTCACGTTCACGTAAGAACTTAATATAAGTAATTAAATATAGCCTATAACCTTCTTCGATAAATGGGCTATGTAACACTGAAATAATTTTTCAAATCGGACCAGTAGATCCTGAGTTTAGCGCCTTCAAATAAACAAATTCTTCAGCATTATATATTAATTATAGATGGCATCTATAATGTCATACCTGGGCAGCTCGACAGTGACGTGTCCTTTGGGTTGTATCTCCACGCTCTTGCCGCAGAACTTGAGCTTGGGGTGCACTGACCCGTGAAACACGAAGTGGGGGCTGTCAGCGTGGAACGCCGATACTGGGGGGTGGTGTGACACCTGAGCAAAAAGGAAAAGTTTCTAGCTATGAAATTGTTTGCCTCATCCTGGATTTGAAACCTAGACCTCGCTAGTTATGTAGTAAAATATTTAGAAATAGTGTTACACTTTGATACTATTGTTATAATAATTATATACCTATGACAATGAAGTTACTGTATTTAGGGTTTTAAAAGACAGTTAAGTTTTAACTAGAGAATAATATATGATCTAACTGAAAATTGATTTTGTATATTTATTTATGTACCTTTTACTTTTGAACGATAGGTTGAGCAAGAATATTCCAGCTGTCGGCCATAATCCGAAATCAATTATTACACTATTCCTTATTCCGTAATCTGCATCGTCATACTCGAACACCTTAACTTTATATAGCTTTAAAATGGTGCTAAAACTATAGTATTACCTGTTCACAAACAGCCCTGAACTCGGGACGTTCAAGCTCGTAGGTTTCTCCTAACAGAGGGTTGAAAGGCTTGCCTAAGCGCTCCCAGTTGGATGCCAAAGCGCTCACGGCGAATGCTGAAACAAATTAAATACATATACTGAAACAAATAATGTAACGATGAATTTATAAGCTGACTACCAGTTTCTGAATGGATGATTGATATAAAAATAAAAAAAGAAGAAATAAAAGTCAAAGTTCAATGACTTATGAGTTAGTTAGTAATGTGATGTAGACGTGCAGAATCAAAAACATAATTTGAAATAAAGTAGGACTAACATTTTCTTGATTCATGTTTCAGAAACGGAATTTGATTTGACAGGGAAGTTAAATTCTTCTTTTTTTCGTGGCAACCTGGCGTTCAAATTTGAGAAGACTATAGTACTCGGCCATTGACACAGCATTATCAGTGGCGTTGCAAGTTAAGTTAATAAGTAGTTAAATTAACAGCTAAGTTAGTTGGTATCCGGCTTCAAATAGACCATCCCATATCTTGCTATAGGTGTCGTAAGACATACATGTGATGTATGGGAAGCAGCATCAATCACCTAAAAGATATTCTCACTTTAATGCGATCACCAATCTACCTTACCTACCTGCCAAGCGTGGTGATTACGGCAATATCAACGACCCTGGCTTGATAAGGTCTGTAAAAGGGGAGGCCCATGTGGACATAAACGGGCTTAATTAAGTAAGTAATTAAAGAAGTTGCTTTTAATTGACTTTTGCAGACGACTATAACTGTGTTTGATATATATATACTGCTCGGCTCCTGTGAGTCGTAACGGCATGTTTTACAGCCAATAAAATTCCACAATAATGGATAAAACTGCGATATTTTTTTTCAAATTCAACGGTTAGGTCTAACCAATATTGCGTTCTTTAAACGTGATTACGCTTTTATTATACCAATGAAGAAAATAAATTGTGTTTTATATAAAAGATTTTTAGTGTTTAAAAAATATGTTAAACGACTTCGGAAACGTTGGCAGGCTGAGTGACCAATACTACATGTGGGATTATTAATATTTTTTTCTTTCAGGCTCACGTAAAAAAAAAGAAAAATGTATAATAGAAAAGTATAAAACAAAATACGTAATAACTTCGTTATAATCATCGCGAATTTTGGCGAGTGTTGCGCTGGTCAACTGCTTAAGATCAATCCGATTACGTAAAACATGCGACCGCTATGGTCGCATGTTTCACGTAATCGGATTGATCTAGAATCTATTCTTGATATTGTTCTCCTAAGTCCTATTCTATTCTTCTATTGAAGTGTATAACAACTGCACTTGAGTGTAGATTAATCTCCATCAAGTTTCCGAGATGATCCTTAGAAACATTCAATTTGCTTAGAATATCACTCTTACTTAACTGTTGTGTAGGGGAAGCGACCTCATAAGTATAATGCAGTCGGCAGGCAATTCATTAAGTCAATGTTTATTGCGTTATTATTTAAATATAATTGTTTGTTCTGGAGAACGAATAATTCAGGCAATTGTGGGAAATTGTATGTCATCAGAGATCTTAATGAACCTAATGTCAAGAAAATACTATTGCGAAGATTCCTCTCTCCGTTACGAGATTTAATCTAAATAGGTTTAGACTCAGTATAAGTTACACATGACCGCAGCAACAACCTAAAACTAAAATAAATTTGAAAAGCTTTAGACCAAAAAAACTGGCCAAGTGCGAGTCGGACTCTCGCATGAAGGGTTCCTTACTAGTAGCAAGTGCCTACCTATTTTTGATATCAAGAATACAACAAGTAACATAGTATACAAGTTCTTGTAGTTCGTTGTAACTTTGATCGATGTTAATCATAGTTGAATGAATGAAAGGTAAACTGCAGTTTACAGTTTATGACGGATTAAAAAAAACTACTTACTTGATCTCGTACAAACCAATTTTCGGTGGAAGTTTGCATGGTTATGTAATTCATATATTTTTTTTAGTTTTATCATTCTCTTATTTTAGAAGTTACAGGAGGGGGGGACACACATTTTACCACTTTGGAAGTGTCTCTCGCGCAAACTATTAATTTTAGAAAAAAATGACATTAGAAACCTCAATATCATTTTTGAAGACCTATCCATAGATACCCCACACGTATGGGTTTGATGAAAATAAAATGTTTGAGTTTCAGTTCTAAGGGAAACCCCATTTTTTTTGTATTTTTGTGTGAAAATCTTAATGCGGTTCACAACATACATCTGCTTGCCAAGTTTCAACATTATAGTTCTTATAGTTTCGGAAAAAAGTGGCTGTGACATACGGACGGACAGACAGACAGACAGACATGACGAATCTATATGGGTTCCGTTCTTTGCCATTTGGCTACGGAACCCTAAAAATTGCTAGTAATTTTTACCATGTTTTTATTTTTAATCAATCCAATTTTTCTTTGTTCAGCGCTACAATAATGGTTGATTGCCCTATAATGGTAGAGAATACGGTCCTTGAGTTGAGTGAGTTGTTGACACGGATGTATATGTAACACAGACATTTTTACATAGATAAAGACAGAAGAAGTACATACATAAGTACTTCAATGTGTGGATCCTAGCATAAAGCTGAAGTTGTTACCTATTTATAAAATATATTTTTTAGGAATAAGTTAATTTATTTCAAAATCAGCGCATTATAAATAAATAAAAAATTGTTTCTAGCTTTTTTGTGGCTCTTATTAACCGCTGCAACAATGTGAGATATATAGAATTTACGCTGCAGAAAATCAAGACAAGAACATAAGACTGGGTCGGAGTAATTGCGAGAGCCCTCCCCTGAGGCTTCAGCGGTAGGTAATAATACACGTGACCACTACAATAGAGGTTGCACGTTGAATACATGAGCGTGGAACGGACGTTCTAAAGCGGTGACCGCACTGTTACGACGATTTCGACGCGACAACAATCTAGAGTTTGACCGCGCCGCCCCGTCGCGTCGGGAATATTACCTATATCTATAACTAGGTTAGCGCGGTTTTAATTGGGTCGCTCCTGTTAGTACCTACGTGGGAACTTCATAATGTATTATATTATACTAAACCTTATTCGAGAACCACTCTATCCATTGGTCAAAACAACATGAAATATCCATGTCATTGTGTCAAAACAACATGAAAATCCGTGTAATAATTTTTGAGTTTATCCCGAACAGACAGGCAAGACAAACGCGACTTTGGACTTTGTTTTATGATATTTAGCTATAAAGTTATCGAGTTTGTATTTTTAAGGAATCCTGGTATAATAAATAATATTTAATAATATTTATTCATATTATATTTAGATTCAATACATACCTATATATAATTTGTTATTATACCTGAAAAATTATATAGAAACAACAAAAGCGTCTTCCTCTTATCTATCCACATTATGTTGCTGTGCCCAACAGGGTCCATAATTGTTTCTAAAATGATATTGTTATACCACCACTGTACATTATGGTTTGCAATAAAATATTTTGAGTTTGAGTTTGAGTTTGGTAGCTCCATGAAGCATTCCCGTGTCGTGGTAGACACGGGAATTTAGGTTATTTTGTGTGTTCTTGTCATATAAACATACATATGTAGGCGGTCCGACTGCAGAAACAACAAGCTGTCTTTATTTGGTCGTAGCGTTGTCGTCGCGTCGTGTCGCAGTCGCTGTACCAGTGCGGCCCCGGCCTAACTCGTGGAAACAATTGAAAATCTAGTCAGTCTAGTAGATTAACACTACGTTAGAGATTTGTTTACTGTTTCAGTACAATGGTAATTTTAACGTCTAGAGTTTGATAACCGTATCGTGTTTAGTTGTTTACGTCAAATCGCAAAACTTAACAAAATAAACCGTTTTATCCTAAAAATCCAATGGTAAGTCGTTTGTTGTTGTAAAGTGTAAAGTATCCGACTTAGAAGACCACACCATGGGTTTCATAAGAGACGAATTAGGGACGATGGTCATCAGAATTTGTCAGCTCAAGGATACTCACCTTACTACGATTACCAATCTGCCTACCAAGCGTGGTGATTATAGCAATATCCCTCAACTGGCCATGTTCTGTTAAGCTCCTCTTAACAGCAGCCTTTGTTCAGCGGTGGACATAAATGTTAACTGGCAATGGTCTGTTAAAACGGGGCCTATGTTCAGCAGTGGACGTAAATGTGCTGATACAGTAAGCCGCTTGTTGGTGGCAGTATACAATTCTAGAAGCATAAGCAGGGATGCACTATTATACTTTAGAAGCATATGGTCGTAAGTGCCAGTTTACGATAAAGACACATACGACGAATGTTTCTAACGTATAATGGCACATCCGACCTTATGTTTCTGAGCTGTAGACCGCGTTGCGCCCCTACCCCCGCCCTGTAATACCGCGTTGCGCCCCTACCCCCGCCCTGTAATTGAGCGCCTGTAGTCGGTGCCTGTGATCATATCCTCTTTATATCTACCTTTTTTTTTACTTCAGTGGCACCCTGGGTCGTGGTCCTAAACCCCATAAGGGTGCCCTCAGGTGTGTGCCACTTAGATATAATGTGACCACTTGCAATTTGGATGCGGTTTTAATTTCTTCTTATAATAATAATGATTGGTTAATTGCAAAAAATGCCATAGGACAGACGGACGGACTACGCAATCTGTATATTTGCTATTGCCTACCTACTACTGTAAGTTACCTAGTCGATATTTTATAGAGTAAGAATTATCTGTTAGTTATAGGTTTGTTTTTTTTTTTAATTAATTTATCTTCTAACATTGTAATTCTGACAAGTGCAAGTGTATGTAAATACCTAAGTGCTGAATAAAATTCATTATTTCATTATTTCATTAGAATTATGGGTACGAAACTAGCGTAGTTTTTGATTTAGTAGCCTTACCGATCCGATATACCTAGTTATAATATTTTCCTTTAAGAAACCCATATTAATTAAAGGAACGTAAAAATAGATGAAATGCGTTTACGCATTCCCACCGCCGCTGCAGCGTATTCGAGCGCTGCTGGCATATGGATGGGATATGTAGGACTCGCCCTCTCCATAGCGTAAGGTATGCTAACCTCATAC
Organism: Nycteola revayana; assembly: GCA_947037095.2. Classification (NCBI taxonomy): domain Eukaryota; kingdom Metazoa; phylum Arthropoda; class Insecta; order Lepidoptera; family Nolidae; genus Nycteola; species Nycteola revayana. The sequence continues at coordinate 21,901,009 of OX344843.2, forward strand.
CACGATGAGAGGACCCCACACCACTAAAACCCCCCGGACACTCCTCCGATCCGCTGTTGGCGGGGGCCGGGTACGCATGAGCAATCCGGCCCAACGTAAAAATACCTACTTAAACTTCGTCTTGGAAAATCACGATGCCGCTTTAAGGCTTGATAGTAATCTATGTTTCTAGATTGTAGCAACATTTTATTTATGATCTAGAAAACATTAACCAAGTAGTGAATCGTAACTACACTTTAATGTGTTTTTATTAGTCACTAATGGATTGCTTGAACACATTCAAATGTACTTGAGCGTTAAAAGAAACAAAGTCAAATTAAATATCAACAATAGTAACTGCGGTACCAATATCAATACAAACATTTGTTCATTTAAAAAATGTAATAGTTTGATGGATGAATGTACTCGTATACTCGTTACTCATTGACCCAAAAACGATCAAATGTATTTGTATGAAAATTTCCACAAATATTGTCTGTAACTTTGTTTTATATAGTATACTAGCGGCCCGCCCCGGCTTCGCACGGGTGGACTTTTATACCCTACCCCTGCCCTACCCTACCCCTACCCTAACCCTACCCTACTCCTACCCTACCCCTACCCTACCCCTACCCTACCCCTACCCCTACCCTACCCTACCCCTACCCCTACCCTACCCCTACCCTACACCTACCCTACCCTACCCCTACCCTACCCCTACCCTACCCCTACCCTACCCCTACCCTACCCTACCCTACCCTACCCCTACCCAAAAGTATCCTATGTCCTTCTCCCAGTTCTTAGCTACCTCCCTACCAATTTTCAGCCAAATCGGTTCAGCCGAATTTCTTTTGTTTTTAAAATGTAGTCTGCTATTCGGGACGGAAACAAATCCAACAAATCAAAAACCATGGCAATCGGTCCAGCCGTTCTCGAGTTATAAGTGTTGTAACAAACACGACTTTCTTTTATATATATAGATTATCATCATCATCATCAGCCCGTACAACGTTCACTGCTGAACATGATGTTCCTCCCGAGGGAAGCTAGTGGGAAGCTAGTGCCATATTATGGTTTGGTGACCGCAATATTATGTTTTTACCACACAAGGAAACGCTGCTGCCCGTTCCTTGATATACGATTATTATAGATGATGTTCAACATTCAACAACCGGGACCAACGGCTTAACGTGCTTTCCGAGGCACGGAGGGTAGTCCCTCAACCAACCAGACCCGGAAATAAATCTTAGAATATACATAAAGATTTCTGGCCCGGCGTGGGGATCGAACCCACGACCTCCGAGATTTAAAGCGAGCTAAATACCGCGACGCTACGGAGGTTGTCGAATAATATATTATGGGGTATACAAAATCTTATTATAACAAGGGTTGTCACCCGTACAATGGACTGAAATATAGCTATATTTTAGTCCATTGTACTATATGTTATAGAAAAATAATACCTATAGAACGAAAAATACTATATTTTTATCGGTAATTCAGTTTTCTCGCGATGACAAGTAAACGGCATCTTCTTGGCAGTATCGGGTTTAGTTTCCCTTGCCAAAAGCGTAAAGGTAGAATATATAGAGACGTTGTTGACACGCCTTCAAATATTATTTCAGACTTCTTTAACCAAAAACTGCAAAAAATAAATTATAAAAATATATTATTTTTCTTGAATTTCCCAATAGTACAATATTTGTTCGAATTTTTTGAAAAAATACTAGGTATTTGAGCATTAAAATAAGGTGGCAGCCCTAACTATAACCCACTTTAGCAGAGTATATCGCGAAACAAGAAGGTTTTTTTAGAGTGTAACGTATGTATTTGTTTATGTCATTGCGGGGCAGTGGTCCAACTGATCTGTCCAACTAGTTGGACCATGGGTCTTTACTAGGGGCAGTTGTCCAACTTTAAAAAAAGTTGGACCACAGCACCTTTTGATAGTTCCGTGGTCCAATCATTTAAAAAATATATGTGTGTATGGTACCTACTGGTTTACGGTTATATTGAACCGCTTTACAGTAAAATAACAAAATTAAAGTCGGGTGACAAATTTTTAAACTTTATTTTTTACAATCATCATCATCATCATCATTTCAGCCGTAGGACGTCCACTGCTGGACATAGGCCTCCCTCATAGATCTCCAGTTGTTACAGTTTGAAGCGGCCTACATCCACCGTGATCCCGCGGCCTTAACCAGATCATCCGTCCATCTAGTAGGTGGACGTCCTACGCTACGCTTGCCGATCCGCGGTCTCCATTCGAGAACTTTTCGGCCCCAACGGCCATCCGTTCTCCGTGCTATATGGCCTGCCCATTGCCACTTCAACGAACTCATCCGTTGGGCTATGTCGGTAACCCTCGTTCTTCTACGTATCTCTTCATTTCTGATTCGATCTCGTAGAGAAACCCCGAGCATAGCCCTCTCCATAGCTCGTTGAACGACTCTGAGCTTGTTCATAAGGCCTATAGTAAAGGACCACGTTTGAGATCCATAGGTCATCACTGGCAACACACATTGGTTAAAGACTTTCGTCTTCAGGCACTGAGGTATTTTGGACGAAAAGACACTGCGAAGTTTCCCGAACGCTGCCCATCCGAGTTGGATTCGGCGATTGACCTTCTTCTCGAAGTTGGAACTACCTAATTGGACTGTCTGTCCTAGGTATACATACGCGTCAACAACTTCAAGAACCGTATTCTCAACCATTATAGGGGTAGGCACAACATGGACATTAGACATGATTTTCGTCTTGTCCATGTTTATTTTAAGACCTACCCGTTGGGAGACTCGGTTGAGGTCTTCGAGCATTGTACTGAGTTCTTCCATCGAATTTGCCATGACCACGATATCATCAGCGAATCGAAGGTGAGTGATGTATTCGCCGTTGATGTTGATGCCTAGTCCTTTCCAATTCAGAAGTTTGAAGGTGTCTTCCAAACTGGTCGTAAACAGTTTCAGAGAAATAACGTCTTCCTGTCTTACGCCTCTTTTTAGTGGAATCGCGTTCATACTCTGTTCTTGTACTCAGACCGTCATTGTGGCGTTTCTATACAAACATTTCAACACTTCGATATACCGATAGTCAATACGGCGCTGGAGAGACTCAAGTACGGCCCATGTTTCGACCGAATCATAGGCTTTCTCGTAGTCCACAAACGCTAAACAGAGCGACAAGTTATACTCTTTGGTCTTCTGTATTACTTGCCGCAGCGTATGTATGTGGTCTACGGTACTATAACCTTTTCGGAATCCGGCTTGTTCGGGAGGCTGAAAGTCATCAAGCTTTCGTTCGAGACGATTCGCAATAACCCTGGAGAACAGCTTATAGACATGACTAAAAAGCGAGATGGGCCTGTAGTTCCTTAGTAAGGTGTTATCGCCTTTCTTAAAGAACACACCACCTCGCTTTAGTTCCATGTTAAAGGGGTGGTGCCTCCGAGCAAGGCGGAATTGAAGAGCTTCTGAAGGACTTTAAGTACCGGTAATGCACCCGCTTTCAGGAGCTTTGATGTGACTCCGTTCTCACCCGGCGCCTTGTTGTTCTTTAGCTGTTTCAGGGCCATGCTTATATCGTACAGGCTGATGTCCGGGATATCCTCGGTATAGTGTCGGGTCAGTTTGGCTCTTGGGTCTGTAGCCGCACTAAAATCAGGCTTGGTGATAGAAGTGTAGAACTGCCCGTAGAACTTTTCGACTTCCCTTAACACTTCCGCTTTTGTCGAAGGAAATTTTGACGAATTTTCTCAGCTTATTAGCGTATTTAGCCAGAGGCATAGGACTTATAACATTTTAGAAAGCTCACATGCAAATCTAAGACGGCGCATTAATGGAAAAAATGTTACAACGTCTATTAAATGTTTTAGAAATTTTTACAACTTTATCAAGCGAAATCGCACACAAAAGACGAAATGCCCCAATTGATAATGATGATTTTATACGAGAAATTCAGCTACAACTGATTTCAGGTGATATTACTGTAGATCATGCTTTAGATAAATTTCGTTAAATCTTGTAAAACATTGTAAAAAAATAAAGTTTAAAAATTTGTCACCCGACTTTAATTTTGATATTTTATTGTAATCATCACCAGCCCGTTGTAGTCCACTGCTGAACATAGGCCTCCCCCATCGATTTCCAGCGGGAACGATCGCTAGCGGCCTGCATCCACCGACTTCCTGCGACCTTTATGAGGTCGTCGGTCCATCGTGCAGGCGGTCGTCCTACGCTGCGCTTGCCAGTACGTGGTCTCCACTCGAGAACCTTTTTGCTCCATCGGCCGTCAGTTCTTCGAGCTATGTGTCCTGCCCATTGCCACTTCAGCTTGCTTATCCGTTGAGCTATGTCAGTGACCTTCGTTCTCCTGCGGATCTCTTCATTTCTGATTCGATCACGCAGAGAAACGCCGAGCATAGCTCTTTCCATAGCTCGCTGAGCGACTTTGAGCTTTCTTATGAGGCACACAGTAAGAGACCACGTCTCAGATCCATATGTCATCACTGGTAACACACATTGATTGAAGACTTTGGTCTTCAGGCACTGAGGTATTTTGGACGAGAAGATCTCTCGAAGCTTCCCAAACGCTGCCCAGCCGAGTCGGATTCGACGATTGACCTCTTTCTCTAAGTTGGTTCTACCTAGTTGGATCGTTTGACCTAGATATATGTATTCGGTCACAACTTCGAGAATGGAGTTTCCAACGGCTATAGAGTTGGGCACTACATGGGCGTTATGCATGACTTTCGTCTTGCCCATGTTCATTCTAAGCCCAACTTGTTGAGAAACTCCATCGAGGTCATTGAGCATCTGTCCAAGGTCCTCCAGCGATTCTGCCATGATCACTATGTCGTCGGCAAATCGAAGGTGAGTGATGTACTCGCCATTTATGTTGATGCCGTGTCCTTGCCATTCCAGGAGCTTGAAGGCGTCCTCCAGAGCAGCCGTAAAAAGTTTGGGAGATATAACATCTCCCTGTCTTACGCCTCTCCGTAGCGGGATTGCCTTCGTACATTGGCCCTGTACTCGGACCGACATGGTGGCGTTTTTGTACAAGCACTTCAGCACTTCAATGTACCGATAGTCGATACGACACCGCTGAAGAGATCTTAGAACCGCCCAAATTTCGACCGAATCAAAGGCTTTTTCATAGTCCACAAACGCCAAGCATAGGGGCTGATTATACTCCTCGGTCTTCTGTATAATCTGCCGCAGCGTATGTATGTGGTCTATGGTACTAAAGCCTTTTCGGAAGCCGGCTTGTTCGGGAGGCTGGAAGTCATCGAGCCTGTGTTCGAGACGATTTGTGACGACCCTCGAGAACAGCTTATAAACATGGCTCAGCAATGTGATGGGTCTGTAATTCTTCAACATGGTTTTGTCACCTTTTTTGAAGAACAGAACCACCACACCTCTGCTCCATGATTCTGGCGTTTGTCCCTCGAGTAAGACGGAGTTAAAGAGCTTCTGAAGGACTTTAAGTATCGGTGTTCCACCCGCATTCAGTAGCTCAGATGTGATTCCGTCATCACCTGGCGCCTTGTTGTTTTTAAGCTGTTTAAGGGCCATCATAATCTCGTATAGGCTGATGTCCGGGAGATCTTCGGTATTGTGTCGGGTGAGCCTTGCTCTGGGGTCTTTGGCTTGGCTGTTAGCGGGCTTGACTGTTGAGGCATACAGCTGGTTATAGAACCTCTCTATCTCCCGTAAAACCTCTGGCTTACTCGACGTCACTACCCCATCTTCCTTCTTCAGCTTTGTCAATTGGCTTTGCCCAATAGAGGTGTCTCTTGCGAACACTTTGGAGCCTTGGTTTCGCTCTATCGTCTCCTTAATACATTTTGTATTATAGGAGCGAATGTCGTGACGCAATGACGTTAAGATATGTCTATTGAGCTGCCTAAATGACTCCGCATCGTCTGGAGTCTGGAGCATCATCGTACGTCGTTTAGCCATGAGGTCCCGGGTATTAGTGGATAGTTTCTGAGGTCTATTTCTAGGGTGGGGTTTAAAATATTTAAGCCCCACCGTATGCACAGTGTCTACTAGCCCGCTGCTGAGATCGTCCACAGATTCGCAGCTGTCTAGACATTCGAAGCGATTACTTAGTTCGATCTGAAAGCTCTCGGGGTTTTGGATGTGTGCGTTTGAAGGTCGGAGCGTAGACTTCATCAGACGGGATCGTTCCAATTTGACATTAATATTTAACGTGCCTCTAACTATTCGGTGATCACTTCCGGTTTTAACCCTGTGAATCACAGAGACATCATTAAATATTTGTCTTTTGGTTGTCATGATGAAGTCAATCTCATTTTTTGTGGAACCATCAGGGCCCATCCAGGTCCATTTCCTGTGAGGTGGCTTCTGGAAGAAAGAGTTCATCATATAGAGTCCCTCTTTCTCCAGGAAATCAGCCAACCTCTGACCCCTTCGGTTCCGTTGCCCATATCCATGCAACCCCACTCTCATCTCATCATCGCCTCGTTTACCCAGTTTAGCGTTGAAATCCCCCATAACAACGGTGTAGTGGGTCTTGGAGCTATGTATGGCTTTACTAATATCCTCATACATAGCTTCCACTTCTTCGTCTGAGTGTGTTGAGGTCGGTGCGTAAACCTGTATAACCTTCATGGAATATCTTTTTGATATTCTGAGTATAAGGTACGCTACCCTGCTCGACACACTGTCGACGGCCACCAAATTGTTAATGAGGGACTTGCGGACGATAAACCCTACACCACCTTGGGACCGCTGTTCGCCCTCCCGGTAGAAGAACAAGTTGCCGGAATTCAGGGTCATCGTGTCCTGTCCCGCTCTTCGGACTTCTGACAAACCCACTATATCCCAGCGCAACTTGTCCAATTCCTCTTCCAGCTCTACGATCTTCTCGTCTGTCCTCAGAGTGCGTGTGTTGTGTGTTACCAGGGCCAGTTGTCGTGTGGGGTGGTACCCGGATCTCTTCCGGAGATTCTTAGCACCCCCTGCCCCGCCGTTACCATGGCTGGTACCGTGGCCAGGACTAGCGGGGCGGCCGGGGACTAGGGGCCTGATCCTGGTATGTGTCACCATGAGGGGTGTTTTGCCAATACTCGCCACGCTTGGCAGGCGGGTTGGCGAGCGCAGTGGAGTTCTTTTCATCACAGGAAACGCTGCTGCCCGTTCCCTGGAATTTCTCTTAGTCGCCTTTTACGACACCCACGAGTAGAAATGGGGAGGTAACATTCTATGCCGGCACCCCATTTTATTGTAAAGCGGTTCAATATAACCGTAAACCAGTAGGTACCATACACACATATATTTTTAAAATGATTGGACCACGGAACTATAAAAAGGTGCTGTGGTCCAACTATTTTTAAAGTTGGACAACTGCCCCTATTAAAGGCCCATGGTCCAACTAGTTGGACAAAACAGTTGGACCACTGCCCCGCAATGGTTTATGTATTAGTTTTATTTTAAGTTTTTTCCTTGAACTGTGTACTTAACTGTTATCTTGTAATTTCACGCCGTCCTGCCTTTCTCATACATTTTTCTTGTTTATTCCTACCCTGTCTTAACCATTCGTTAAATGTAGACAGGGCAGGAATATGTAGGAATCCTATCTATATATTATAAATAATAAAGTTGCCTGGTACAGATCACTGCTTGCGATACCTTTTAATATTTTTACTGGCTTAATTTGATGTATAATATTTTTTACTTATCCTGTGCAATAAAAAGAACCAACCTGTTATATTGTTCGCACTTATTTAACAGACAGTTTTAGCTTGTGTTCTATTGTTATCTATTTATTTCACAAACATAAAAGGTAATAACGGTCTTTCACCTAAAGCCCTGTTCTTAGTTATTCGTGATCGCAAAATTGGCCTATAGTATTTGAGTACATACTTATCATATACCAGGTAACAAAGCAACATAACAATTTTGGTTTTCAAGTGGGCCCTGCAAAACTAAAGTAAGTTCATAACATTTTCATTCATCATTATCAGGCCGTATAACGTCCCGTTCCCGAGCGAAACATATTCACCACGCTTGACAGGCGGATTTATATTGTAGTAGATATTATATGGTAAGGAGCAACACACCAGACTTTACGAAGCACTGAGGGTAGTTTCTCAACCAAACAAACCAAGACAGCCATTTTATAATCTACACTCAGCTTAAGAGAAGAAACATTACCGCTACGACTAAAAAGTTGTCAATATTTTCATTAACACAGCGAAACTTTCACTCGCCTGATTTGACATATTATTGAGTGTAGACGCGTGTTCAGTTGCTTCAACTAAATCATTCAGTTTGTTGGTACCCTTCATCATTTTCAGCCAATTTTAAAAGCAAAGCAAAGTTTTTCAACTACTTAGTATTGAAATTGTTTTATTTTGACAGTATTTTTTGCATGGCTACATAAGACAACGTCTCTTTGGTCAACTAGTATATATATTTACATACCAGCGATATATTCCATCCTCTGCACCGGGTCTGTCTGCTCTGAAGCCATGCGGAGCAAGTGCGCGTACTCCAGGTATTCCAGCATGCGCTGCAGGAACGACAGCGGTTCGTTGAACACCACCGGCATAGTGATCTTGGAGAGCTCCTTGCCGACGCAATTCTTCAACACAGACCAGAGGGAGAAGTCGCCGCGGCTGAATTGAGCCACTGGGAGGGAGGTTCTGGGGACAAAAGGAAAAATATATTATTATTTCTTCTTAAGATAGGCACCAAATTGCATGGACATGGACATGCTGTTCCTGGTGCTCCCGACATTGGTGTGAGGGTAAGCTGTAGTTAAAGTGAATAACAGCTAAAACCACTCCTTGTGATCATACCATGCCCTCGTAGACACGAAGTCCGAGATGCCGCGAACTGTAAAGTAAAGCGACAGTTGCACAAACCCCCTAAAATACTAAAAGTCATAATCCCTCAATCTTATCGCCAGCGACCGCCCTGAGCCGAGGTCCATGCCTCACAGGGGGCGCCCTCTTGCGCAGGTTGGTTAGTTTGTTGTTTTAAAACCATTTATTAAGGCTGGAGCTCTGCTCGCCTTTATGCCCGGTTAAGTAGCAAAAGCCTTATGGATAACTACGTATGTCGTAAAAAAATACTTGATACTTTATCTGACCGTTCAGGTCCACTCCTGAATATGGGCTTCTTTTTTACAGAGCTTGGCTAGCCAGATTTGTTGAGGTATATTGTTGTGTAGTCGACAACCTCCGTAGCGTAGCGGTATTTGGCTCGCCTTGAATCTCGGAGGTCGTGGGTTCGATCCCCACACCGGACATGAAATTATTGTGTAATTTCTAATATTTATTTCCGGGTCTGGTTGGATGAGGGACTACCCTCCGTGCCTCGGAAAGCACGTTAAGCCGTTGGTCCCGATTGTTATAACATCATCTATAACAAGCGTATACCAGGGAACGGGCAGCAGCGTTGCCCTGTGTATTACAACATAATACTGCGGTCACCAATCCGCTTGCCAAGCGTGGTGACTATGGCAAATCCCTCCTTTGGGAGGAGGCCCATGTTCAGCAGTGGACGTTGTACGGGCTGATGATGATGATTCTAAGACGAAAGCCTTAGAATAAACCATCGGCTTTTCTTAATAATAAGCTTATTATAACAATTTTGTGTCAATGTGAATGTTATCATTCTATAACGATTAAATTACCTTATTCATTAAGTATCTACCTTCTTAAGAAATGTATAGATAGATGTTCTCAGCGGGATTCCTCATTTTCGCCTTTTAAAAGCACTTACCTACGAAGGTTTGCCGTAAGTTAATTATTACTTCCATTTTGTTGAAAATGACCTTGGATTTATGTTATTATAGGTAGCTTTTAATTGTACATTGTTCCACTTAAATTATAGGAGGCAGCATTAATTATGAAGGTATGATTCGATGCTAGCTTACCTACTAGGTACTACTAACTACTAGGCAACCTTCGGGGCTGAGCAGTATTTGACTCGCTTTAAATCTCGGAGGTCGTGGGTTCGATCCCCACACCGGACAGGATATTCTTTGTGTAAATTCTAAGATTTCTTTCCGGGTCTGGTTGGTTGAGGGACTACCTTCCGTGCCTCGGAAAGCACGTTAAGCCATTGGTCCCGTATAACATCATAATATATAATAATCGTATATCAAGGAACGGGCAGCAGCGTTTCCTTGAGTGGTACAAAATAATAATGCGGTCACCAACCCGCATGCCAAGCGTGGTGACTATGGCAAAATACCCTTCCTCGGGAGGAAGCTCATGTTCAGCAGTGGAGGTTATACGGGATGATGATGATAATAACCTACTAGGTATCCTATCTAGGTAACAAATGATTTCATATTCACCTTTTTTGCGGCCCTTCAAAGTTTTCACAACATTTCCATATCATTACCAAGTCATTTAACTGCTAACTTTCACGTTATAACTCCTTTGTATTCAGAACAACGAATAACTTAATATTAAGTTGCAGAACAAAATAGCTTTGTTAGGAACCACGTTATGAACCGTATTAGGATGAATAGCATTTCGTTGTTCTGTGGAATGCTACTAGATTTGTTTCAGGCGCTTTGGTATTATAAAAATAACGGCCTTATTAGGGAACAAATTGTTGGTAACTTCATAATATATTCAGCTTGTGGCAATTGAAAATTGTAAGCACGTCACTTATACAAAAATAGGCCTTGGTACGAACTAAAGCTAATGAAATATTTAAGATTCTTATGTTCAACTAACTAGTTCATGCATAATACATATAACATATATTTTGAGCCTATGCTGAACTCGTTGTTTCACTTGCGTTACTCCCGTTCCCGTGGCAACTTCTTGATAAAATGGCCCATAGCCATCCACGATAAATATGCTATCTAATACTGAACGATTTTTTCCTGAGATTAGCGTTCAATCAAACAGATAAACTCTTCAGATTTATTTATTAGTATAAAGATTGGAAATTTATGGGTACCTTTCTAGGTACTTACATATCTAAAATACTGTTTAATATATCTTATTTAGTACTTCTAGTTTCAATAACGAAAGGTTAACAGATTTTACGAAACCCATGTAGGTATTTAGGTTTTATTGTAAAACCGAAAACATTTTAATCTATCGCAAATACAAATGGTTAAATTTCTTTTCTTCAGATTCTAGTATTCAAACGTCAACCTTTAAACCAGTGATTCCCAAAGCTTTCCAGGTGGGCCCAGCCAGGGGTCACGAGGGTCTACGTCACCCGTTTGCGTAAAAAATCGGAATCACAAGTTGTAAGTGTGTATGATAGAAATGGAGCAACAGGAGTTTCACCGAAACCAGTATAGTATACAAAGGGTTCGACGAGAATAAAAGTTGGGCGCCTCTGATTTAGACAATGGTTTCTTTGAAAACGTCTGTCAAAAGACTTTTGTCTCATGAGCACGAAAATTACATAATAGGCTTATTAAAATCAAATAATTTCTAATATCATCAACGTCCTCTGCTGAATGGCATGGGCCTCCCGAGGGAGGGTTTTGCGATAATCACCACGCTTGGCAGGCGGATTGGTGACCGCAGTATTATGTTGGAATACACAGGGAAACACTGCTGCTCGTTCCCTGATATAGGCTTGTTATAGATGTTATAACAATCGGGCTTAACGTGCTTTCCGAGGTCCCTCAACCAACCAAGACCCGGAGAGAAATCTTAGAATGTACACAAAGATTTCTTGTCAGGTTTGGGGATCGAACCCACGACCTCCGAGACTTAAAGCGAGCCAAATACCGCAACGGAGGTTGTCAATTTCTAATGAAGTTAAGCTAAATTGTTAATAAACAAAAAATATATATATTTTTCCCACAATAATATACAATGTGGATAACAAAAAAATTGGTAAAAATTGATGTGATATTGCCTGAACGGTGTACTAGCCTGAAACACAAGGATACTTGTGCTCTGTTTCGGGCTAGCAGGTAGACCTTAACAATAACTTAATGTAATTTATGTAGACATCGTACTTACTCTTTAGCCATATATTTTGTGAGGAATGTAAAGACAGTAGGTATCTAAATGAAAACGCAATTACCCAATGTCACAAAGTTTCCTACATAATAATATTATTTCCTAAGTAACTTTGATAGATGAGCTGCGATGAATCAATGATGAATGTGTAAGAGATTACCTAATCTGTCTTAGGGGAATACTAACGAAAATCTACTGAATTTCTTACCTCTAGTTTTTGTTAATCACTAGTACGTATAATTTATTATTAGAGAGAAGTAAGAAAATGGAAAAACATTTTCTTACTTCTCCCTATAATTATCTTTCTGTACATTTTCCTGGGATTCGCTACGGTTCGGTGCTCATGCCTTTTTGTGGGTAATGTTTCAGAAACTCTACCTTAAGGTGAAATGTTCGCATTTTAGCTATTTACTGGATAATTTGACCTCAAATGGCAATTTTTATCTATTAATATAATATATTACATTAACAGGAATATAAAGATCTGGTTTGGTCACCATTAGGCTATCTCCAATCTAAATTTTATAACGTGAGAATCGTATTCATATTCCTTGGTCTTCTACTACACTTAACTTTTGATAATAAATGAACACAGGCCTATTTTGTCGTTTATATTCACAAAATATACATGCCTAGGTAATCTATTATCCATAAAACACTTAAAGTGCGAACATTTATTTCGATCTTCTTTTCTTCTTAAAGTAGGCTCTTTTGAATGTGACAAATTAGGGATTTTCAGGGATATTCTTTCAACATAAAAATGTATTCCTCTGATTATTTATGTAAGGATTGGAAAACATTAGAATATAACTAGTTAAGTTAAGTAAGAGCGTGGTCTTTCCGGGATCTTTGGTCGTTGATCTGAGAATACCTAACATATTTTAATATCAATAATGTATGTGATTAAGTAATTGAAGTTCGAATAACAGAATAGTTACGAAGATAACCTCAACATATAGTGTCCGAAGTCACACCATCTAGTAGGCACAGTGGCACTCGGTGTGACGTAGACGTAACAATAAAAAAAATATACAATCTCGTGATAGATAAATTAATAAGTATTATATTTAATTTTCATACAATTACATAACATTCTGCCAGTAACTCAACTCAATATGTATCTTACTATTCTCAGTGTCGAAAGTAAACAAAATTACGTCATTCGTAATATAACAATAAATTCTGGAACAAGTAGGTACAAAATCGGCCCCTAAACTAGGCCAAGGGCGGATCCGCACCGATCGAGATCCCTCCATCCCTTCCATTCATCAGTTGATCCCGAAGGTCGCTGTCAGATAAATAATTTGGTATACAGGAAAAAGTTTGTGTCAAGAGTGAAAATGATGTATTAGAGAAAGATGTTGTAGGTACCTACTGTGAAAATAACTGAAATGTTAGAAATAATTTTATAAATAAAATTGCAGTGTGTTTGTAATGAAAAAATAACAGGTTTTATTAAATGTATATATGAATCTATACATAGTACCTATAACAAAAACATAATTGAAAAATAATTATTATAATTATGACTGCACCGGTGGCTCAGTGGTTACGATAGTTGCTTCTGAGACCTGGTGTTCTGGGTTCGATTCCCACCCGGGACAATTATTTGTGTGAACCACAAATAGTTGTTCTGAGTCTGGGTGTACTTTGTGTCCGTGAAATGAATGTTTGTAAAGTCCCCCGCGACACAGGGATTTATTTCCCTAGTGCGGGAGTTGTCTTCTTAAAAAAAAAAAAAAAAGAAAAATAAAAAAAGAATTATAATTGTTTGTCTATGGTATATGTATGTCTAGGTATGTCGGTTTGTTCAGGCTAATCTCAGTAGCGGGACTTTGACTGATAAGTAACTTATTTCCTGACTTGTGATCTTGTGATCGCCGGTTCGATACCCACCTATAGTACTACCAACGCGAACCCACTCTAAACACATGCAATTTAGCTTAACACGAGGGGTTAAAAAGAATACTAGTAGATTACAAAACGCTGCTAAAAAAGTGTATAAAAAAAAAATTTAGCCACCATTTATTTTATCTGTATGTTTGTGTGTCAGTATATTCCGTCAAATCTCAGTTAAAAAGTCTGTTTAAGGAAAATCCATTGGGCGGCCTATACCTACTTATACTCTGTAGCCAGATTGTTGTAATGTAGGGCGAAGGGAGTCCCGGCTTTCAAGGCCACGAACTGGATCAATACTGGCAGTCACAGCTGTTTAGAAAAATGGAACCTTCTTGATTGCTATTTCATTTTCATGTTTTAATCGTTAAGAGTGAATTTATAATGAGAACAAACTGTGTTTCCGTTTAGAATTAATAACACTAACAACTAGACACTGTAAGGAGCTGTCAAAGTGCTTGTTAAGTGTCAAACGAGTTTGTGAAAACATGAATAACGAATTTGATTCAGTACGAGTTTTAGAAAGCATGAATAACTAATTTGTTTAGATAATAGTGGGTCTCGTGCGCTCGACACTACCAAATCGACAAGTCAAGCGCGCTAGACCAATCATTTATCTAAGTTAATTTATAGTGGTATGCAAAAACAATACTTGGATTTATGTATTTACTTGAGTATGTAGTGTTTCACTGTTATGGTCTCTATTGTTATGGTCATAGAAATTATTAAAGTGGCACCTGACATTCCCATTTTGTTTTTTTCGAACGGTCATACGTAGTTAGCCGCACGGCTTTTGCTCCTTCACCAGGCGTAAAGGCGAGCAGAACTCCAGCCTTAATAAATGGGTTAAAAAACTACAAAGTCAACCTGCGCAAGAAGGCGCCTCCTGTGGGGCTTGTACCTCGGCTCAGAGCGGTCGCTGGCGATGGGTTTGAGGGAATATGACTTTTAGTATTTTAGGTTTCGTGCAACTGTCGCTCTACTTTACAGTTTGCTGGCCTCTCGGACTTCGGTTCTACGAGAGCATCGGATCGTTATTTGCAAACTAAGGGTCGGAAGGGCTGATATTCCCAAGTAAACTCACAGTCTCAAGTGTTGTTCTATCATACGGGAGTTATTTAATATGAGATTTAGTTTGTCTGTTATAAACATTTTTTTTTATCGGCCGAGTAGTTTTTTTTTTTTATGTGCATTTCCAGGGCCAAATAGTATCGCACTAAAATCGACTCGGTTACTTTGGACAACTTCAATGCGGACTCAAATACAAGAAGAAGCCTGAAAATGCTATTTTATGTTGGAATAAAGCACTACTATCGTTAAAGCTTTCTTTATGTTTTTCTCCTTTCATAATTAAATGACTTAAAACACTATTCGCGTCGGTATGTGCTGTAATTAAAGCTGATCAATGGTGGCGTAATTTTATAACGCCCACCTGATAATAATAGATGGCGTGATTATACTGGATTTTTCTTAGTTTTCACTCTTTGTTATATTATCCGTCAAAAATAAAAACATATTTGAACTTTCCTACTACATTTTATATATTTTTAAGCTGAATAAGTAAAGAAACTAAGTTTTAATTAAACTCTTTCTGACGCGATGTCGTTAGAAACCAACCAAAAAAGCGGTTTTCTGAAGCAAACTACATTTTAATTAATGAAAGCTTTTGTTCCGAATTTATTAAAGTCGCAACTAAAACAAAGCAATTTACTTTTATGGTAAATTGTTAGTGAAAGCCCACCAAAAAAAAACTTAGATACACACAAACTCATCACAAAACGTTACTTTTCTATCTTAGGAGATATCAAAATGACTTTTTGGCGGTAATACCGCGTAAATGATAGTTGCTAAAAAGGCGTAATTTCATCTGACATTACATATTTTTTTTTAATATGTTTTAAAGAGCAAAACAATCTATTTGCTACATTTGATTTTCAACCTTATTAGGTATTGTCATTTACGCGGTATTGCAGTATCACCAACGATTTGCCTTTTTTTCTGACGGATATATATGTAGCCACGAGGCTTTTGCTTCTTCCAACAATATTAAACAGCGATTATCGTCTATCAATAAACCATTTTTTTTTTTTTTATCTTTCGCGGTTTGTACACATACCCAGTCGTGGTCACGGATAGACTGTCTATCCGTCTATCCGTGACCACGACTGGTGTAACCCATGTCGAAACGTCGGATTATTAAACAGGTAATGATTTGCCTTAAAATTGTACCGCGATTGAGACCCGCGTCTACTAAAAATTAAATAAAGCATATATATAGTCTAGCTAGATATAATCTTTCGATATTAAAATTATCATTTCACAATATGCAGCATAAATAATTTCTATAGCAAGCGTGTTTTTCTTTTAAAAACATATAATGTGAATACTATATCACATTGGCATCGTTTTAAATAGAGCACAACTGAACAGTATTGATTTTGTCGGTGGATTATGTTGTGGTTACAAGAAAAATAGCTTTTACCACCTACATAATAAAGGTGTTATCAGTACTACAGTTGGCTGCATACACGAAGCTTTATGTTCTGTAGAGATGTGCGGTGGGATCGGATGAATCGATTAATTGAATGTTATTTTTTTTCGAAGTGACGTATTATGCTGTTTCCCACGAGGCTTTTGCTACTTGACTTGGCAAGAAAGAGTATGGCTCGAGCGTTCATAAATGGTTTAAAAACCAAACAATCTGCGCACCCAGAGCATAGACCTCGGCTCAGCGCGGCCGCTGGCGTAGAAATTGCGAGACGACTTTTCAAATTTTAGAGAAGGTTTGTGCGACTACCGCATTAAGTATCGCATGTTTTACATTAAGAAGGTCTCGAGGACTGAAGGTCTACAAGGGTATTGAAAGGTTCTTAGTTAGGGTCGGGAGGAGATTAAATTTTATGTAGGTATTGACTTTAGGCATTACCTGATTAATTTAAGATTATCTGATTAATCTAACCTAAATCTTATTTCATTCAATTGTTTTTTATTCAATGTTTGACATATTGTACCTACATGTTGCTTTATGAGAGGTCTAAATCAAGACTAGTGTCTTAATGAAATCACCGAAATAAGTATTAAAAATATAAGTATGATTATCATGGGTTGACGCTCATTTCATGACGTAAAAGGGCAGAGCAATGTGACCAGAGAATTGCACGACTAATTAAAAAATATCTATGCAAAATGGAAATTTGATAGTAAATCACCCCACAACTACCTGAGGGCTGATTTGCATGGGTACTTAGGATATTCTTTTAGGTGAGGCAGACGAGCATTTCTCAGCTCCTCGTAAAGCGAGCTTGCTTGATGTACGCGCAAAAAATTGGCCAACTCATATGCACTGACTGTTTTTTTTTCTGGAGAGCTCAGGACCCACCATTTTCTTCTCACGAGCGTTTAAATTCCCGAGCACCCACGGAGTCGGCGCCTGTGCTTCCAATAATCAATAGTTAAACAAATTACGAAATACCTACAATCCCTGGTTACAAAGTAGGTAAAATCCAACTCAATCATGTCCGTAGATCTCACATATTGACGTTGTGAAGGAAGCCACAAAGCGAGCCGACGGAGGGTTCCAATAAAGGCAGTTTCTATCTGATAAAGTCTCACTGTCCTTCGATAGTGTTTGACTTTGTGTATCAGGTAAACTACCTTGGGAACATAATTAAATTATTTTATCCTTCCATCCTACTCGTATTAATCCAAGATAAGTAAGGTAAGGGGAAAATATCTCACAACATTTGTCGTGGGTAAAGTGATCTGACGATGTCGGACATCGCGCAATCTATGTTCGTTGTGACGACACGTGTCGCATGATGTTGCCCGACATGTCGGTTGAAATCGTCCGGTTTCGCTGACATGTCGCTGATACAATGTTCTGTCTCAAAATAACTTATCTGATCTGTTAAATTAGCAAAATAAAAATAAAAGTTGTATAAAGACAGCCGATTGGTAAATTGTGTAAGCCAATTAACTAAATAAAGACAGTAACTGGACCTAAATAATGTTGACATGCCCATTTGAGTATGTTTTGCCGGATCGTCTCAATGAGGCCGCGATGAAACCGGCAGTAGAATACCCCACTGAGTTTGTTTCGCCGGATCTTCTCAGTTTGGGCGTATTGGATCCGGTTGTATCATAAAATCGATACTTATGGTCCATCTAAATAATAACATACTCAAATGACAGAACTTTAGACTATTAAATTATAGATAAAAAAATAAAATTCTATTTTCATACCTGACAGCTTTTACGCTAAAGCTATAAAAAAAAATCTAATACAAACTATTTATTATTATTATAACTATAATAACTAAACTAAATTAATAAATGAAATATTTTATATTAATGAGCCAAATATGTTTTGATTTGCAAATGCCTGTAATAGGTTTACGTAAATAAATTTTTTTATTATGATGATATTTGCCCTCTAGTATGGCCACGGCTTAATAAATACATTATACTACATAAGCCTGTGCAATAACATATTGTAGGTAAATAAATAAGTAGTCAGAATGTGGAGTATTCTGATTACTTATTTACTTACCTAGATTATGTAATAGTATCCACGAGATGACGTAATATTATACTTATTCATTTCAAGATTTCTTGAAAAGCTATTTAGATAAATTAGATTATAAGATAAACAAAAATATAAATGAGTATTAGCATATAACAATATTGTAGCATTACCAAATTTTGATTCTTGGGGTTTACAGAAATCGAATTTAAATATATTTGGTAAAAAAGGGTTATTTATGTAATGGATGTAATGTAAGTTTTCTTTTCGAGACACTTTATCTACTGTATTTAATCCTTGTAGGGGGTGGTGGTGATGTTCAACGGTTTTATTTATTATTATAAAAAAGTTAAACATAAATTTTAAATCATTTAACCAATAAAAAATCTGCCGTCATTGTGTATATAAAATAGACGTAAACTGTTCCTTATTCATTGTGTCTGCGTTTCATTTTATGTAGTTAACATGAAAATATATAACACAATAACATTTTTATAGAAATCTTTAATGAAACGTTTTCTTGCCTTTACCTAATTCAAATTCTCTGCTTTCCTTTTTTTGTAGCAAAGATAATTAAGGAAAATGAATATGAAATATGCCAATGCAACTTTTGAGGTTTGATTTAAAAGACACAGAATTTTACGTCTTGTGCATCTTAACTTCGTAATTTAAGTTTAATATTTGTTCGGCAAAGCAGCAACTCTAAAATTGCATCGTGAAAACCTCATTTTCAACCACAAAGTTATGAAATTAACAAACAACTTTATCTTTGACAACCGTGATGTATTTTCAAAGTGGCAACATCATCTATACCTACTTAATGTATCTCAACATAATAACTTGTTTATTTTTTATGTAGAAATAGAAATTGTTTCTTTTATTTATAATTTTAAAATAATATAATAATAAAATGTTTATTAGGTACAATAATATACCTACCTTATTTCAATAGATTTGAATGTGTTTAGTAAGTAAATTATTTTAAGAAGAAATAAGTATTTTTCAAATCAAATCAAATCAAATAGTTTATTGGCGAAAATATGTATACAGTATGTATGTATCTGTATGTATATGTATGTTCAGTCGAATTCATATACCTAAGCCTTTTGGCGTGCTAATGTTTACAGTGTAAAATTAACAGTTTCTTACATTGTCATACCTATTTATTAACAAATTAAGCTATACTTGTTTAATTGTTGTGTTTGTTAAGGTAAAAAGTACTGAACTGGTTTAAGATTATTTAACTATTATATTGTTTTGTTATCAAGCAGTAACATAGACTGTATTATACAAAATATTCCTATAAGAAACATGCGGTTCACCCCCATAGTTCATCGTTTATTACTAGTGTAGTTAGGTCATAAAAAGTAGTTCCAATATCATTTCTTTATCCAGTAATTATTTTGTAATGATTTTAGGAAAATACTGCAATATTTGATTCCTATGTTAAATAATATGTCCTCTTTAATGTAAAATACTCAACAAAACTAAAACATTAGTGTTCACAAATTAAGTCACTCTCCGGTTGACGAGGGTCCATAGAGATATTCCGGACCCAAGATCCGTACTCTGGATAAGAAAGGACTTTTCCTAAATACCTAAGTTTTTTCTCGTAAGCGAAAAAGGTATTTTATAATATTGTAGGCTTTTGATATTACCTAGTGACAAGGTTTCAAGTATTTTTGTTTGTGTTATTGATTTCTCGATGGGCCGTCGATTTAGGTAAGTAACCAAATTTAAATAACTAAGACTGACCCCACCTAGAGCGTACAAATTCACTTCACATAATAATATGTCAGCAAAATAAAATTATGGTCATATTCATATTCATTTATTGCATATAATAGACATGGGCCGACTAGCCGCCGACTAGTCGGGAAAGCCGACTATTCGGCATCGTTTGTAGTCGGCGACTATTCGGCAAAATATGCCGATTATGATCGGCGCATAACAAATGAAATAAAACAAATAATTTGTACCTACTTGTTTTATAATTTCTAAACATTACTTAGAGTAGTTATCTAAAGTTGCATTATTTACAACATAGGAACGTATTAATCAGTCAGTAATTAAGCTCAGCGGCCGCGCGATGACTAAGCCGAGTGATGACGAAAAAGTCCGAACACCTCCGACAAGTAGGTGTTAGAATGATCGGCATTGCCGATTAGTCGGCCGACTAATCGGCATTTTGAAAACCGTTTGTCGGCTAGTCGGTTAGTCGGCCCATCTCTAAATGAATAAGTATAAAGTATGGACCCAGTTGGGCACGGCAAGTTAGAAGAGAGTCTGTATGTCTATGACGTGTGGGCCTATATAGTTATAGTTAACTAATTTTATCTATACTAATAAATAAAGCTAAAGAGTTTGTTTCTTTGTTTACTTGAACGCGTTAATCTCAGCAACTACTGGACCGATTTGAAAAATGTGTATGTGTGCTAAATTTATTTATGAACATCCTAATAAAGTTCTTATAAAGCTGCATATAGGCTACCAGTTTTAATGTTGTCTATAAATGTTTGATTGTCCGTGTTTTCCGCCTAATCTCCAAAACGATCTAGAACTACTATCGATTTAGAAGGGACTTTTATTGTTAGATACATAATATCCCTAGATTATAAAATCACTATTTAACGCAAACAAAACCGCGGGTAGCAGTTAATGTTTAATAAAACTATTATAAATTCTATTTTATTTTCTAATTATTATAGACTAGATCCCATTCCCTTAGTACTACCAACTACATAATTAATATAGCCTCGATAAATGGGCAATCTATCACTAAAATTTTTTTTTCAATTCGTTCCAGTAGTTCTTGAGATTAACCCGTTCAAGACAACAATCTCTTCAGCTTTATATAGGGTGACTGGTAATTAGTGACCGATACCTAAACACATGATTGTGCTCATGATAACAAACAACTTTCACTATAGCACCAACCCTGTAATCGCGAAAAAAAATCAGCTGTTCCATACATTCATGTTCACATAACTCGTCAACATGGTAGGGAGCAGCTGATTTTGTTTTCGCGATTTCAGGTTTGGTGCCATAGTAAAAGTTGTTTGTTATCATGAGCACAACCATGTGTTTAGGTATCGGTCACCACCTAATTACCAGTCACCCTATATATTAGTATAGGTTGTAAAATTGACTTAAACATTAGTTTCAGACATCGGAAACGAAATATCCAGGGGACGCGGATATTCGACTGGTGACACGAAACGCCTCGTTTTATTTAATGCCCCGTGACCTCGAACCAGGGGAAACTCAATTCCATCTTACATCGCTGAACTAATCAAAGCGGTTATAATTGATTTATACCTACGAGGTGTGAGGAATAAAGGAGAGAAGGTTAAATTATTTATTAAGCTACGATTTGATTAAGCTTTTATATGAAATTGACTGCGTGTTGATTATGGTTTTAATTAAATATGGTGGATATTGGTATGAGACAACCTCCGTGGCGTAGCGGTATTCGGCTCGCTTTAAATCTCGGAGGTCGTGGGTGCGATCCCCACGTCGGACAAGATTTTTTTTGTGTAAATTCTAAGATTTCTAAGCGTTAAGCCGTTGGTCCCGATTGTTATAACATCATCTATAACAATCGCATACCTAGGGACGGGCAGCAGCGTTTCCTTGTGTGTTACAACATAATACTGCGGTCACCAACCCGCCTGCCAAGCGTGGTGACTATGGCAAAACCCTCCCTCGGGAGGAGGCCCTTTTTCAGCAGTGGACGTTTTACGGGCTGATGAGGAGTATAAAACAAATTCACTTCCTGACTGCCTGTCTGTCTCTTCTGACTGGACCCGGACTCGAACCCAAAACACCAGGTCTCAAAAGCATCAGCCTAACCATTGAGCCACCGGTGTCATCACAGTCAGCATTGCCTATTACTTCTCAGCGCTCAGGTATGGAGAAAAACCTTTTTTCCTTAGAGAGCATTAGGACTCACAGCTACATCAAAATAATGTGCTAATTATACCATGAGGCTCTACCACTAAAAATATGCACCGGGAACTGATACATGATATCCGGAGGAAAATTATGCAGAAGAGTTTGTAGTTATACCATAAGTAAAAGTTTAGCAAATGGTGAAAGTTAATGCATCAAGCAAAAAGGTTTGAATAAATCAGAAAGAGATTTAAGAGAATATATAGCGAGCGAAAGTTAGCGGTATTTGATATAATAGTTATAGTTTGTTAGGAGAAAAAGAGTTGAAAACTAAAATCCACCCGAATATTGTTCAAGAACCGAGATATTACAATGTGTGGGCGGCATGGCTAGTACTCGTATAAGCCACTTGAAAGTTCACCTCTATACTACCTTTGTTGTTCAATTCAAATAGTGGTTCAAAGTCTAGGTTAGGTACTTAGGATCGTTATTATCATAGGTATATACCTATAATATTGTATGCCATATTTAAAATAACGATAAAGTAATACATAAAATTACTAAAATGTTATAAACCTAAGCTCTTTATACCACATAAGGTAAAAAAACTATCTATGTATAACCATAATATGTGTTTTACTAATTTGTTTTATTTATTAGGTTACTGTTAAAGTTACTGCTAGCCTGCGTCATCCCACTGTTGGGCAAATGCCTCTCCCCATGACTTCCAGCTCTTTCGATCCAGGGCTAAAGTAGGCCACTGGTCGTTTGTTTTGTCCAGCTCATCCCGCCATCTTCTACGGGGTCTGCCGCGACGCCTTCTTACTGTGTCAGGGCTCCACGTGGTGGTTATTTTGGCCCACAGCTTATTGGGCATACGGCAGACGTGGCCGGCCCATTACCATTTCAGCTTAGCGGCTTTTTGAGCAACGTCAGTAATCTGTGTTTTGGAGCGCAGTGTGGTGTTGCGAAACAATTGTAATGTTGTAATTTAATAAGTAATTCACATTTTTTTTTTTTTTTTTTTGTTATACAGCGGGAATGCAGTTTTAACAAGCTGTTCCGCGCTGTTTCACCCGCGTAGATCTCGTGCCCGTGAAAACTTTAACTTTAAATATAGCTTAAAACACTTGCAAAAGACATAGCTTTCTATTAAAGACAAGCTGATGCCCTCGACTTTGTCCGCGTGGTGTTTGTTATTCCTTCGATTTTTTAACTATCCCACGGGAACTCTTTTCAGTGATTCAAAGTATTTAAAATGTTGACCGGGGAATTGCAAATTTAACAGTTTAGGAGATTAGCCCGTACAAACAGACAGAAAGAAAGCAAAAAAATCTGAAAGTGTTCTATTTTACTTTAGTGTTTTATCATCTACCTGACTCGGTTTTCAGCTTTTTTTTCTATGTACAGACATAAGAAGATTGAAGAATACTAAACATACTTACCATTAACACAATAATATGATCAAACTAGCTTCGCGAGTACGGTTTTACCCGCGTAACTCCCGTTTCCGTAGGATCTTCATAATTAAATACAGCCTACATCCTATATCTATATCTGTACTCTATACTAATATTATAAAGATTAAAGATTTGTATGTAAGTGTGTTTGTCAAATAGGCTCAAAAAGTACTGGACCGATTTAAAAAATTCTTTCACCATTTGAATGCTGCATTATCACTGATTATTTATAATTAAATATATAGGCTATATTTAATTATAAAGTTCCCACGGGAACGGGAGTTCCGCGGGTGAAACCGCGCGCGGGAATCTAGTCCTCGATAAAAGGGTGTAACACTGACAAAATCAAGCAAACGAACAAGCAAATTCTTCGGCTTTCTATATTAATATAAGATTTGATGACTTTTCATGGTTAAAAATAATTCTATATCAACCATTTCTCACTTTTTGCAATAATAGTAGATTGTAAATGCATTCCATGATACTAAAACTTAATTTGGGTTAACGAGCTGGCTGAAGAGGGTGCTATGAATAATTCACTGTTCATAGTTATTCAGAAAGTGCATCATTTCCCAGTGTTATACAGCGGGAATGCAGTTATTAACAACTAGCTGTACCGCGCAGTTTCACCCGCGTATATCCCGTTCCCGTGGAAACTTTAACTTTAAATATAGCTAATAAAATTTGCAAATAACATAGCTTTCTATTAGTTAAAGAATTGTCAAAATCGGTTCAGTAGATCCAGGGATTAAGACTTTTTTTTGTTTGCTGTCCGACGGGTTGTACTTTTACGCATCTCCTCCGCCGCTGCAACATTCCTGCGCCGGCGAAAGGGTATATGGGACTCGCCCTCTCCATAGTGTGGTATGCTAGTCACATAACGAGGAGAGGACCCTACACCACTAAAACCCCCCGGACAATCCTCCATCCGCCGTTGGTGATTTCGCCAGAGCTTACCCCCTACACAACGTAACAAATTTTACAACTTTATAATATTAGTACAGACTATACCTACATCTATCGTAATTCGAACTCAACAGATGGTTTTACTTAAACATTTGGACGACCGACTTAATAAGCTATCAAAGTTTTTAAGGGCCTAGCCAGCTCGATTCTATTCAGTAAACATTTGCATTTGAGGCAGTGGCCTCTTAAATGTAAACCGAATAGAATCGAATAGCAATGACTTCAAATTAGTTCGTTACGTTTCTGCACCTAAGTGATAATTATTAAGTTATTATCGTCACTTTTAGCTATTGACCCAAAACCACATGACCGCCAAAACGCTAGCAATAAGTAGCTGGGTGGTTTCCAGCTTAGAATAGAATAAGGCTTCCCATGGGTGTCGTAAGAGGCGACTTAGAGCCATACATGTGATGGATGGGCAGCATATCTATCAGCTCAAGCATACTCACCATGTTACTGCGATCACCGTTACGTCTGCCAAGCATGGTGATTATGACAATATCCCTTATTTACCCAGGCGAGCCAAGGTCTGTTAAGAGAAGGCCCATGTTCAGCAGTGGACGTAAATGGGCTGATACATTAAGTTATCGATCGCTTCACAATAATGTTGTTTTGTCTATGCTCTTTGTGTGTGGTTTTGCGGCTTACAGAAAATTGCGTAATTTCACAACTCACGTTTAATTATAACGTTAAATCATTTAGTAAGTATTTACATCGATAAAATACATAATATTGAACTAAAAGTAGCTAATTAAAATTGAAAGTAACTCATAAAATACTAAGTACTTTTCTAAATATATGTAATTTAGTAATGTTTGTATGGTTAGTAAATATTTTTTCTTCATCGCAACTAAAACATTCAAACCATTTAACAAGACAGGACAAGAAAGCAAAGTTGATTTGTTCAGACTTTAATGGATTTCCTTATATCGGTGTTTATACTTATTATACTAAACATCTATAATGTTTGGTATAATAACTTAATACGACATGACAAGACCACTCGCTTCAACGTCTAACGAAGTATATTGTATTAGCCGTGAGGGAGCGGATCATGTTGCGGAATTGATGTTGTTATTACAGATACTAGCGACCCACCCCGGCTTAGTAGTTACCTTGACATAGTATAAGTAACCCTCATGAATCACTCTATCTAGTACTGAGAGCCGCATGACAATCCATTCAGTAGTTTTTAAACATTTCGCACACAAAGACTGACAGATTGGAGTATAATAAGTTATTTTTAAAATACCACAAAACATTTTTCACGCATCTACTACAAAACTATCTGAAAAATGTTTTGTTGGGCTATTTTATTGAGATATTCCAGTAAATTTGCTCATAAGTGTAAATTATAAGATAAAATCCTGGACTGATTGGTTAAACGAAAACCTATCGTGCCTCGAAAAACGTTTCAGTCTGTGGCTGTTGTCGCTCTAATTTATAGCCCGTATAACGTCAACTGCTGAACATGCCACTTTCCGAGTGAAGGTATTTGCCATTGTAATGACGCTTGGCAGGCGGGTTAGTGACCGCATTGTTCGAAAGCCAAGTGATACTATTTTAAAACACTTGAATGAAGACCATTCATACAATCCAAAAACTAGCAATTTCTTCGGAGTTACTGGAATAAATGGCCAGTTTAGAGAAGTGTTCTAAAATTTCTCAGCTAGTATTATTGTCATTCAAAAACAAGACTGTAATAATAAAGCTACTCTTAAAATAGCAATAGTTTCTCCAGCGGTATATGGCTTCGCCACAAATATTGACGCGACCTAAATAGCTTGGAAGAGGCACATTGACAACTCGTTATGTCTATTTTGCACTTTTAGGAAATTAAAAATGCGATTGTCATCGGCCATTTTTGACTCGACGTTTGGGAAATTGTTTGCGATATTGAAATAAGTCTATGTATGTGCGTATGAAATAGTGAAATCTATTTTACCTGTATTAGAGTATACCTACAGGTAAAATACATTTACCAAATATCAAGTTAAACGCTAATGCGCAAAAAACTTTTTTGCGCGGTAGCTTTCGATCCGAAACACTACCCTGATAACGTTCGGGCGGGAGGCTGATACAAAAAGGCATCCCAGAATTTAGAGCGGAATTACCACTAGATATTTGGTTTTTTAAATTTAGATAAGTATGGATTTCCACAAAGTAACGCCTGATTCTTTTAATTATAGTATAACATATAGCAATAATTTGTTACTGGTGATGAAAAAGTGAGGAATAAATTTCTTTAGAACTTAACATTTTGTGCAGTTGTTGCAATTAGAAAATTCCTATTCCCATGGGCTCTATTTATGGACCGAGAGAATGTAATATAACGCTTGTAAATGGTGACCGCAGTATTATGTATCTAATAAAGCACACAGGCAGTGGCGGCGCAAGGCGTGGGTGACATGGGCCATCGCCCACGGCCTCGCGGTTGGAGGGCCCCGCGCCACGGAATAAATAATAGCAGCAGGCTCACTCTTATAGGACCACGATAAAAGAGGACGAAGTAAAAAAAAAAAAGGTCAGTCAACAAGCGCTAGTAAGTGTATTTTGCGGGGCCTCGCAAAATACAATTCGCCCACTTCCAATTTAGCTCTTGCGCCGCCACTGCACACAGGGTATCGTTGCTGCCCGATGTTTTACCAATTGAGACAAAGGGCTTAACGTGTTTTCTGAGGCTCGGAAGGTAGTCCCTTAACCCACCTGACCCGGAGAGTAAGCTTAGATATTACTAAAAGATGTCTTGTCCGGCGTGTACATTGAACACTTGAGGTTATTTATGTGTTAATTTAACCATCATTAGCCTTGATTTTCGAAACTAACTTCAAAACCAGATGATAAAATTAATATCAGAGTAATTTTAGTTTGCCTAAGTTATGCAACTTAATAATAAGACAGACAATGCGTACTAACATACTCGTAAATATACCTACGGAGATTACTGGATTATTTGTTTGCATAATTTTGCGAAATCAAAGTTATCCTATTTTAAAATTCACTCATCAGCTTTTGAACCCTTCAAAACGTCCTTTCATGAATATTGTAACATCTATAACACATATGGCCACCGTCTGGACCCGACTTTGAGTAAAGGGTACAGATCAATATTTCAACCTTGAGACCGGGGTCTGTTTCATTATACCTACTGAACCCATTGTACCTTATGGAGAATTTAGGTGTAAATATGTTAAAGATAATTCTTTTCAATATACGCTTGTGCATATTTCTTCTTGAGTTGCTGGGAAAAGATCCCATCTTGTGATATTTATCTACATGTATAGTTTTATCACTACATAGTATAAAACAAAGTCGCTTCCGGCTGTCTGTCTGTCCCGAGATCTTAAAAACTACGCAACGGATTTTGAAACGGTTTATAGATAGAATGATTCATCATATATGGTAGGCTATATGTATACATCAGCGTTGCACATAATTGTGCGAGGTAGGGTCGCTAGTCTTGTTATAAAGCTGCCAAGCGTAGGTTACCAACTTTTTTAATCTTGTCCATTGTAGGCTGCCTGTAGGAACTGTTAGTTAGTGGTCAAGTAATAGGTCTTGTTTTATGTCACGTGGTTTCGATTCCTACACCGGACAGGAAATCTTCAATTTCTTTCCGTATCTGGTTGGTTGACGGACAGCCCTTCGTGCTTTTGAAACGCGCTAAGCCGTTGGTCAAATGTTACATATGATGTTATGTAAACGGGGAGCAGCGTTTCCCTGTGTATTACGACACGGCATTTATATCTATATAAAAATATATGAAGAGTTGTTTGCTTGAACGCACTTATCTCAGGAACTAATGGCACTATTTGAGAAATATTATTCAGTGTTAGATAGCCCATTTATTGAGGAAGGCTAAAGTTATATTCAATTATGAAGTTCCCACGGGGACAGGAGTTGCGTGATACAATTCAATATATCCCTGTTTTAAAGCCATGTTAAAAGAACTAGAAGTCAAAGTTTATATATTATTTTACACTTAAACTAAACAAAAAATGTTACTTCTCTTATTTTTAGCCAACATAATAAATGAGCAAACTAAATAACCTTCCTCACTCAAGAGAAATAAGACTGAACGGCAAGCCCCAGCGTTTGATTCATTTATAATTTAAAAGGATTCGAGAAACACAAATTGGTTAATAAAATTATTGGGTAAATAACATTTCTTTTGCATAATTCATATTCGTAGTCGGGTGGTATAAGAAATTTGGTTTTAATTTTAGTGAGTCGAGATGTATTCGATTCTGATGCATGAAAAATTGTGGTCGCCATTATTTGGCAAAATAAATTACCTTCAGTTATACTTAAAAAAAACTTTGCAGAATTTTTTTTTCATGAAAATTGTGCGGACGAGGGAAATTGAAATTTCGCACGCTTGTCTTATAAATCATAATATTATCAAGAGAAAATATTTGTATTTATGTGTGTATGTTTGTAATGAATAAAATCAAAACCAACAGTGCCGATTTCAAAAATTCGAAGCAAGTATGTTATACACTCTGGCATTATTTGCTTTAAGCAATCAAAGTTCAATTAATGGTATTATATATTATTATTTTTTTCTTCCCCATGAGAGCGGCTTGTCATTGCGTGACTCTTTTATTTTAAATAAAGATTAAAACAAACAAATAAATTAAAATAATACGACCTTTGTATAGTTATTATTCTAACGTCTGTTATCGGCTTATAAAGCAAGACTAAACACAAACAGGATGATTAATGTTTTGTCTGTCTTACTCAACACCCACGCATATTGTCTTGAATAACAAAGATAGGTAAGTAAACCTAGTTTTAGTTGATTTAGTTGGGAGGGTGGAAATTAATTATGTAAGGCTATTACAAAGTACTTACCTATAATATATAACCCTCGGCCACGACCTGATTTCGGACACGGTGGCCTATCTCTAAGGAGATTATCCATCTGCGCACATACTAACAGTATACTTATAGTGCGCTAGTGGGTGCGTAAATACAATAATTATTTTTCTTTACTCCCAAAATCCGGTTGGACGGCTCCATCAATACGACTGGTGAGTAACATAAGCCAGGTACGTACTCTAATTAAATATTTATTCTCATTATTAAAGAGAAGGACAAACCAACCACCTTCCTATTTATTCATATAATTTAAAACAATATATGTACTACATTAGAAAGCTACGATATTCAGGAGTTACAAAGGCTATATTTAACTAACACACACCCACACACGCACATACACACACACACACGCAATATTTCTTTTTCTTTATTTTTATATAAAAAAGGTACAACTGTGAAGCATCTTTCTAATTATAATTATTTGCTAAATTAAATTAATTAATTGATACATATATATTGTTATGTTATGGAAACATTTTTGTACGGTTAATTGGTGCGAGAGCCCTGGTACTCAAGACTCAAGTTAAATCTTACATTGGGTACCAGTGTTCAAAGATATTATGGTTGTATTTTGTACTAAATTAATGCTTAGTGTCTACAAAATATGTATCTTTTGTGTAATAAATAATAATGTTGAATTTTGTTTTTTGTTTTATTTATTTTTTTAATTATGAAGTTCTCACGACAACTATAGTTATGCGACAACGATAAACTGGCTATGTTTTTGCGTCGAAATATTGGCGCTGTGGGTACCGAAAGACCCACAGCGCGTTTTATATAAGCTCATAGCAGCTCTCGTAACTGCGACACGTTCTCCGCACTTAGCGCAGCAGATAAGCATTTCAACGAGGCCATGCTACATTTTGGGAACGTTGCCAAGTAGCATACATATAGAAAAGTTAGTATTGAATAAGTAAATTTTAGTTTAAATTAGCTACTCGATTGAAGAGGAAAGCCTCAAGAGACCTGTTAGATAAACAAGACGCAGTATTGGCTGTCGTCACTAGACGGCGTGCGATCAAGTGAAAGATGCGAATTCTTAACCAGTTGCTGAAAGTCTTCAGGACAATATAGCCAATAAAAATACAAAAAAAAAATTGCTACTTTTAGTTGTATTCATTTAAAATGACTGTTCTGTGATGTTCTAAGATATCTAGTTAAATAATTTTATTCATTAATGAAACAACAAATGGGTTTCAGATAAAACTAGGTATAAAAGTTTTTTTTACATCTATATATCGACACCAATATGAATAACATCGTAACTTTAATTACACTTTAATACAAATTTGTATCTTCTGCTGAATCCATATGTGATAAATTTGTATTGAAGTGTAATTAAAGTTACGATGTTATTCATATTGGGTGTCGATACATGTATATATATATATATATAAATATTATAAAGAGGAAAGATTTGTACCTATTTTTGTATGTTTGTATGTTTGTAATGAATAGGCTCAAAAAGTACTGGGCCGATTTAAAAAATTCTTTCACCATTCGAAAGCTACATTATCCACGAGTAACATAGGCTAAATTTTATTTTGGAAAAAAATAGGGTTCCGTAAGATATTTGGGTTTTTCTGACACAAGGTGTAAAAAATCAACCAGAAAAGTTACTTATTTTGCGTACGCTGCCTAAACTATAAAAGATAGAACCATAAAATGTTCTAATTAATTATAGATCTTATAAATATCTACAAAAAAGTATGCGACACACTATACCTATCTATGTCGAGTGAGGCACAACGACCATTTTTTTATTTAGAAATCTTGATTTTTTCTTTGGACTACATTTAAACGCGTTTATTTTACTCATGCTATTAATCCTTATCAAAATAAATTAGTTCATCACTAAGTACAGTTTATGTAGATAATATTTGGTCTTTGAATGATTAAAATTGGACGTTTGGTTTTGAAGTTATGGCGAAATTAAAATATTACGATTTCTGCTGCACGGCCCGTTGCGAAGTCTAATAATTTTCGTGCGATTTTTTTTAGATTTCGTTCTTAAAACTACACCTACGCAAAAGTTCTTCTCAGAGCTAATCAACAGTTCTGCTCAGAGCTAAACAACAGTTCTTTTCAGAGCTTTGAAAATGCCTAAAATGCCTAATCCCTAAAATGCCTATTAATTACATCATCTACACTAATATTATAAAGAGGAAAGATTTGTACCTATTTTTGCATGTTTGTATGTTTGTAATGAATAGGCTCAAAAAGTACTGGGCCGATTTAAAAAATTCTTTCACCATTTGAAAGCTACATTATCCACGAGTAACATAGGCTAAATTTTATTTTGGAAAAAAATAGGGTTCCGTAAGATATTTGGGTTTTTCTGACACAAGGTGTAAAAAATCAACCAGAAAAGTTACTTATTTTGCGTACGCTGCCTAAACTATAAAAGATAGAACCATAAAATGTTCTAATTAATTATAGATCTTATAAATATCTACAAAAAAGTCCGCGACACACTATACCTATCTATGTCGAGTGAGGCACAACGACCATTTTTTTATTTAGAAATCTTGAAATTTTTTTTGGACTACATTTAAACGCGTTTATTTTACTCATGCTATTAATCCTTATCAAAATAAATTAGTTCATCACTAAGTACAGTTTATGTAGATAATATTTGGTCTTTGAATGATTAAAATTGGACGTTTGGTTTGAAGTTATGGCGAAATTAAAATATTACGATTTCTGCTGCACGGCCCGTTGCGAAGTCTAATAAATTTCGTGCGATTTTTTTTAGATTTCGTTCTTAAAACTACACCTACGCAAAAGTTCAGAGCTAATCAACAGTTCTTCTCAGAGCTAAACAACAGTTCTTTTCAGAGCTAGAATATTACACGCATTAATATTTTCTCGAACATTTGAAAATGCCTAAAATGCCTAATCCCTAAAATGCCTATTAATTACATCATTAATTATATTTTCATCATTAACAACTTCAACATCCTCAGAAAGACAATCTGTGCAGCCTGCGGATAATGACTGCGTCGTCGATGTTTATATAGGTGTCTGTGAATTGACCTTTTTTTTTTTTTTTTTTGTTGTCCGGGGGGAAATGCATTGACGCATTCCCACCACCGTTGCAGCGTATTTGCGCGCTGGCGGTGGGATATGTGGGACTCGCCCTCTCCATAGCGTGGTATGCTAAAGTCATACCACGAGGAGAGGACCCTACACCACTAAAACCCCCCGGACACTCCTTCGATCCGCCGTTGGCGGGGGTCGGGTACGCATGAGCAATCCGGCCCCCCGACGGCACCCGCGGCCGTCTGTGAATTGACCTGGGACTCATTTTGCTGACCGTGTCTTTCCTGGGTAGGCTTTTTGCAGCGGTAACCGACATCCGCACGGAGCCGCGGGCGACCGCTATCACTACAGCACTACCTATTATAAACAAAGTCCCCGGCCGCGTATGTCTGTCTGTCTGTCTGTTCGCGATAAACTCAAAAATGACTACATCGATTTTCATGCGGTTGTTACCAATCGATAGAACGATTCTTCCGGAAGGTTTACGTATATGATTTGTTTAGTTTATGTGTACATTTGACTAATATATATTGATATTTGTCGGAGGTGTCGGATAAAATTAAGCCATTTGGGAGCTTTCAACGAAAACGCTGCCTAAACCCTATGTGATATAACAAAACAATGTATGGTGTAAATATTCTTCTCTTTTAGATCTACAAAAAAATCTGCAATAGCATATGTCTATCTTTCAAGGTTAACTTGCTATATCCATTATATCTTAGAAAAATTATAATTTTTAATGCGGTAATTGTAAAGCTAATCAGACGGATTCAGCATGTATCCTTATCATTTTAAATGAGTTAATATTCTTAAGCATTTCATGTAGATTATTTTACCCCTACACTATATACTTTTAATGAATAACTTAGAAGTTATCGCAAAATAACAGCGCGTGTTTTAGGTAGGCCGAATGCGATTATGCGCGCTCGATCCTTAAGAATTATAGGGCAAATTTTTTGTTTTGTGTTCGTTGTAACTATAATGGATAGATTCTTGAATACCTATTTATTTAGTGTTTGTTGTATTGTTAGTCCTGAAGAGTATAGGTATTTCATACGATAAAAGTATACCCACCTACTTATTTCACTGAGTTTTAGTAGGTACCTATATTAATTTGTTTCTGTTTGTTTTGACCAAATTTCGCCCGTTTGTTAGAGGTTTAAAGACATTATGTAGTATAATTATCAGTATTGTACCCGTGCGAAGCCGGGGCGGGTCGCTAGTGTATATATAAATGAATCCCTATTTCCCTTGGTCACGGCATCACTCGTGAACGGTTGGACCGATATAGATTATTCTTTTTTTTTTGTGTTTGTTATTGTCAGGAAAAGGTTCTTATGAAAGAAAAAAATAAGAAAATTGTGCGCTAAATTATAAAAAAATAAGAATACTAAACCACCATATTCAATTTTCTAATGTAACCTTTACGCTTTTGACAATATAAACTTTTTTAATGTATGGCGTTTGACGTAACATTGACAGGTGCTGGAAATAATGCCAAGAAGGATTAAAATAGTTATTTGTTATACAAGAGTGCAAAGTTGCTTTTTAACCGCGTGTTCAATTTTGATGACCGAGCAAGCGAAGGATTCTAAAATTGAATCACGAGCGCAGCGAGTGATTCAAAATTAGAATCCTCAGCGCTGGCGAGGGAATCAAAAGAGCACGAGGTGAAAAATCTTTGCACTCGAGTGCAACACGTAACTTTTCATTCCACCTCAGCGAGGAAATGCGCATTATTAACAGTTTCAGTCAATTCTGTTGGCGTCAAACAAACTTCCTCGTCGCTAGAATCACTCATTTTAGTTTTTTCACTTGTTTTCAAGTTTCTTGTTTTTAATATAAGGTTTAACAATGACGTGAAAAAATGCCGCGTAAAGAACCGCGTACAAAGCAAATTGAAAAAAGAACACCAAGAAGGTTCCGAGTTTGAGTTTTTAACAAATTAAAAAAAAGTTGTATGATATATTCGGCACCATAGAGGTAGCAGTAAATAGGTTTAATGTTTTTTTTAATTCACAAACTTAGTGCACACGATGTTCTAAATTCAATTTACTTTATCCTCTAGAGAATAAAAACGGCTTTTCCACTCAGATATTGAAGATTAAAAATACTCTTTCCGAGATGGTGGGATGAAAACAATATTATGATCGTTTAACATAGATGCTTCGATCGGAGTTATGAATGAATACCAATTCGAATTAAATATTTATAGTTAAGAAAGGACGACGTCTGTCGGGTCAGCTCGTAGTTTATAATTATATATCTGCGTATTCTAAAAGGGGTTTCATTTTACATAAAAATCCTAAAGCTCGTTTAAAAAGTATACGATTCTGATGTAGATACCAATCATAAAAAATATATTTTCACACAATCTTTTATATATATATATTATGACAAAATTGGGTTTTCTCAGACTTGGTGCGGTTAAATGACACCCCCGAGGTTGATGTCAAATTTATTTCTTAATTTAATTTGTGAGGGTAATATGAAACGTAAATGTTTGAATTTGGTTAGAAATTTCTTTAATTGAACAATAACATTGTATCTATATCAGACAACTTTCATGGCAAAAATCGTATCAGCATCCATGCAAGCCAACCACATTGGATATCCATGAATATTTTTGACGGTCACATGTTCGTTGGTGGTACCTACTACCTACGCACGTGTGAACAATGTTCGGTGTTCTTGTTGACTACATTTTTGATCGTTCGTACGTATGTACACAAGCTACTCTTGATTATTCTCTGATTGAATGAATTCTTATGATGTTTTCGTATAATTTGGCGTAACGAGAGGTGAAGGAGGTAAATGCTGCCCCCTGCAGCACTGTATCGGTATTAATGTCACTGTATAGTATACCTACTTAGTATAGAGTCTGGCACGTCGGGCAAGCATTATTAGAAATATTATTGTTTTGTCAAGGCACCCAATTTTTGATCCAAGGGCATTCCTTGATTTAAATAATGAAAATAGTGTAGGTTGACTTCGTGCGTTTCTGCATTAGTTGCATAATGATTACGCTTAAATATTAATACATAAACAGGCTATCATTTTTGCTTTATTAGTATTATATATGTATATAATACTGTAGATTGCCTCGTTGGTCTAGCAGTCCCCATTAATATGCAGCACCTCTATCGGAAACTTCATTTCATTTGATGTGTTACCTACCTAAACTCACAGAAACACGTTGGAGCAATGTTTGTTTACTGAGAAAACTCGATAAACATTCGCTTAAGTGAATTTTTATAGAGTAATTTCATGTTAAGAGATTTGTTTTATACACAACTCCCACGCGAGGAAAAGACTTGATAAACACATATTATTGTGGAGGGCCTGGGGCTTTGACCTAGAACTGTTGTTACAGTCAACTAATTTACAAAGTTGAAATGGAATTTTGTTTTTTATCTTTATTAATACTATAAAGAAGAAAAATTTGATTGTTTGTTTGCATTATTAGAAATCTACGTTATCAATTAGTAATATAGGCTATATTTAAGTATAAAGTTGCTACGGGAACGGGATCTATGCGAGTGAAGCTAATACCTATTCAAAATAAAATAAGTGGAATTGGTACCACTGGGTCCCAACCCCATAAGTGTGCCCAAAGGTGTATGATCACTTAATTGTATGTTTTTACCATTTTTTTCTATATTGATCTACTAAAACCTATCATAATTAATGTGAACTTAAACTAATTATGAGTAGAGGAATTAATGACAAGCTGACGGACGGACTACTTTGTCTGTAATATCCTACAATTTGCTACCGGTTATCTAGTTTCATTCATAGAATAAGAATAATAGATTCGTGATTCTGACAAGTACAAGTTACAAGTGTATGTAAATCCCTAAGTGCTGAATCAATTCATTATTATTTCATTATTAGTAAAGTACACGGACCAAATATAAAGTTTCTTTTTCTTTTATTGTGCTTTTTTGACTGTGACAACGAATGGCATATACATTGCACTTCAAGAAACGTTTATATACGCGTGTCTGCAATGAGTTTGGCCCAGAAGATAGGCTCATCATCAGCCCGTATCCACTGCTGAGCATTGGCCTCCTCCTGAGGGAGGGTATTTGCCATAGTCTCCACACTTGCAGGCGGGTTGGTGACCGCAGATATATGTTGTACCAAGGAAACGCTGCTGCCCGTTCCTTCATATACGATTATTATAGATGATGTTATAACAATCGGGACCAACGGCTTAACGTGCTTTCCGAGGCACGGAGGGTAGTCCCTCAACCAACCTGACTCGGAACGAAATCTTAGAATTTACACAAAGATTTTCTGTGCGGCGTGGGGATCGAACCCACGAATGATGTATGTGAACAGACACTTTCTAGGCAAGCGTGTATCATCGCCTTCTCTTAAGCGATTAAGGTCAAAGGTAAGCCAATAATTAGTAAAAAAAAAAAAGAACTCACGACCTCCGAGATTTTAAAGCGACCTAAATACCGCTACGCTGCGGGGGTTATAGTTGATAGGCTAATAGTTATATATACAGTAGACTTATAGGTAAGGTAAAACTGATCAAATGTCTGACTCTTCGCACTAAATCGATCGGGCGTAGTACAGCGCACTTGTGAGACTGGCGCGTCATACAAATATAGTTAAGTTTAGCAGTAAAGGTTCGAACACAATATACTAAAATTATCAAGCAGCATTTTGTACCACAGATTTATATATATTAGTTAATGGATGACTCTTAACATCCATTCAATTGTTTAATGGCAAAAAAAAATATCTTTTAATTCATTTATCCAATATTTATTTTATTTTTATTTATTTTAAAAAGACTCTAGGCCCGCACTAGGGAAATAAATCCCTGTGTCGCGGGGGACTTTACAAACATTCATTTCACGGACACAAAGAACACCCAGACTCAGAACAATTATTTGTGGTTCACACAAATAATTGTCCCGGGTGGGAATCGAACCCAGAACACCAGGTCTCAGAGGCAACTATCGTAACCACTGAGCCACCGGTGCATCTATAAGTAAACCGTGATTTTATAATCGCAGACGAGTATTAGACTCAGCTAAAGGATTTATTTTTTGTAGTACATACCTACAATCAATTTATGTATGTACTTTTTCAACAGTGTTAAAATGACATGAAACCTATGTTAGGTTAGACTATCTTGTATTGCAAGGCGCTAGAGCTCATGTTGCTGGACCCTTAGTTAGATTTGAGGCATTCTCGCCGGCAATCAACTACCTATATAAACATTAAGTTTCTTATGAGACATTTTATGCATACTTTAAGCGGCCGCAGCCCAATGGCTATGGCGTCGGACTTGTGATCTAGAGGTCACCGGTTCGAACCCCACCCATTGCACTACGGACGTGAACCCACTCGTAACACAATCATTTTAGCTTAGCACGAGGGTTTAACAAGAATACTAGTAGACTTAAAAACTCTGCTAGTAATATTTAAAAAAAGAAAAAATAAGAAAGAAAAGAGAGATATATTTGAATTAGGATACAAAAATAATTCAATTCATAGATCTGCAGATTTCACAGATTTTATCATCCGTAGCAGCATTGTTATTAGACAAATCCGTTAACTGGTTTTCAAACATGGAGAATTAAACATTACGTTGACTCATAGAATACTTAAATGATGTCACTTTTTCCTCAACTAAGCAGATCCATAATTATATTCTTAATTGCGCTTCGATTTTTCTGACCAGTCGCTCCAGGCATTACGCATATCTAGACTGCTGAAGTGAAAGCAAAAATATATGCAACAGCTATTCTTTTTAACGAATTAACGATTGAAGATCGCATGTTAGTATAATTGTTAAAAATATAACACCACAATTTCTAAGCGGGGTCATGGAAATCTGCATTGCGGTTAAAAAGCTTTATTTTGAGGCCGGCCATCTTTAAAATAACTCGATTATGAGCATACAAAATATATCTTGCATCACTTAAATTAATAACAACTAATATTAGCTACAGGATCATTAAAATCAATCTTCCCCCTCTCTTCTAACTTGCCGAGCCCGATAGGGTCCATACTTTGTACTGGTTTTGTCTTTGTAACAACTTATTATACTTATCGTCAGTAAAACTCTAATACCGCGTAAGTGACGGTACTAATAAAGTGTCATTTCATCTGTCAAGAAATATTTTCGTTATAGGTATATATTTAAAAGAGAAAAAAATCAATTGGCTAGATTTGATTTTCAACCTCATTAGCTATTGTCACTAACGCGATATTGCATTATCATCAACAATATGGTTTGCAATACATTCATAATTATGAATTTCAGTTTGTCTCCCACTATAGTAGCGCCCAATTTATTTCACTACTAGTCGCCAAGTGTCAAAGGCTAGTCAAAATTCGGCCATAATTAAAAAAAACATCGCATTATCACTCCTTCTATATATTAACTACCTATAAGTGTGCGAAATTTCATTTTTTCCTCCTTCAGCGGAATATTCGTAAAAAGGGATCAAATGTTTTGCTTCACACATATTAATATACTAGATGTCCCACGCGGTGGACACCCGTGGAAACTTTAACTTAACATATAGCCTTAGTTAAGGTTCGGAGTTTGTGTTGTTGTAGGGTGTAATCTCTGGATTCACTGAACCGATTTTGAAGCCAAGTCATTTGTGAGTGTCAGCAAATGACGTGGCTATTGGTATTGGATTATACCCTACAACGTCACAAACTCACAAACTTAACCCTCGCCCTCCCGACCCTTTGCTTGCTAAGAACCTTCCGATGCCCTCGTAGACCCGAAGTCCGAGAGGCCTGCGAACTGTAAAGTAGAGCGACTGTTACACAAAACGCCCCTAAAGAAACTAAAAGCCATAATCTCTTAATCTCTACGTCAGCGACCGCCCTGAGCCGAGGTCCAAGTCCCACAGGGGATGCCCTCTTGCGCAGGTTGCTTAGTTTGTAGTGTTTACAGTTTGGCGGGAAGATGATATTATGTATAATACCATTGTATTTTATTGTAACGTGTGTTTCTAAAAAAAAAAAAAAAAAACATTTATCTAAGCTGGAGCTCTGCTCGCCTTTATGCCCGGTGATGTAGCAAAAGCCTCGAAGCTAAATATATATATGTCCGTCCAAAAAAAAAAAAAAAACTTATCCTCTTTATAATATTAGTATAGATAAGGCGGGAGCCCTCACATTAATACCCAGTGAAATAGCAAAAGCCTCGGCTCACTACACCAAAGTTCGTCCGAAAATAACGCGGCCTATTATTTCTGGGTTCATACGTCACACACCCCTTCGGACGCTGCCAATCAAAAGCTTGCAATCAATCGTACTGTGCTCTGAGGCATATTGCAATGACTGACGTGAGTAACAACAGTTTCAACAACAAAAGCTAAAACAAAACCACAGTCAGTTCATAATATAAATGATTCTAAACAGAAAATTGACGACATGAACCATATAGTCCTTTCAAGTTAGACCAAAAATAAGAGTGAACAAAACATGCATATCGATACTTATCTAAGCAGCTAGTTTTTTTTAGGAACTCCGTACATACAAAGTTGTCGAAATCCGTTGGTGATAACTTCTTGTGGAGTTGAATTAATTGAATCACCGATAGAAAGTATATTTTCTTACATTACAGCTATAGAGATGTGAGAACAGAGAATAAGGAAGTCACGTATGACTTGCTTATTTTTAAATGACGATTACAACATTTTGAATCGTTATAACTCAGAAACGGTAGCTTTTAGGAAAACAATTTTTATTGATACCTTTTGACAGATAATTTTATGATCTACAATTTTAATCAGAAGTAATTTTGCGATAAAACTTACTGATTCGAACTTACTGAAAAAATCGCGCAATAACCTTTTTTTCCATGTACCGGAATAATGCGGAATTTTGAAAAGTTGTTTTTAATTATGTTTTGAACCATTTTACTCCCTTTCAACTTGTTGGGAATTTATGTACCTTCAAATGTCTGGATTGACCGGTCTAATACTCTTGTAAGAGAAAAAAGTAAAGTTACTTTACCCTACTATCAGAGCAATGCATGGATCTAATTTAATTTTCAACTAGTTTTCCGCGCGCGGTTTCACCCGCGAAACTTCCGTTCCCGTGGGAACTTTATAATTAAATATACCCTATGGAATCCGGGAATAGTGCAGCTTTTCAACGGTGAAAGAATTTTTCAAATCGGTACAGTAGTTTTTGAGTTTATTCATTACCAACATACACACACACACAAATATATAAATCTTTCCTCTTTATAATATTAGTATAGATAGAGATAAAGTGCAGAGATAACATATTTGTTAATCAAAAAATAAGTGAATTCTTCTGGAACATACGATTAATTTTTTTTGAGCTCGCAAACGGAATTGAGCAGGCAATGAGTTTTTTTTATCTTCAATCAAAATTCACTTTGATTATAAACACAGAAGATTTTTGTTTTTAGGTAAATGCAAAGACAACTATAACAGTTTGAAGAAATAATAATATTTAATTTGTTAAAACCTAAATCAAAAGCGCATAACATAGCCTTTATTTAACGTTAAGTTTCCGACTGAGACTAAATAGTATATTATATAGTATAAGACTATATTATATAGTCTCTGATAGTACTAATATTATAAACAACAGACATTTTGTTGGTAAAATCACGCGGGACGCACTTGATTGGCTCTTTGTACGTGATCAAACTGTTTAATCAGCCACGTTAATTACCTATCTTCCAAATTTGTATCTACTTTTGCAGAATTTAGGTCACACCTCTATTTTGTCCATTATCGACATCTATTTTGTAATAGAAAGCCTAATGTGCTGGTATTTCAGAAGCCTTTGTCTGTCCTCTGCTTGTTATCTGACCAAACAAGACGCGATACTTTCCTGAATCAAATGTACTTACCATAAAGTAGTAAAAACCAAAGATTTCATATATTCATTCATTCCATAATTTTTCCTAAGTCGCAATTCAAAATAATGTTTATTGTAGTAATTATTGCATTCTGGCCACAAATAAAGGACTTAAATTTTTTCATCGTATTGAAATGACGTTCTCATCAATAATAGTCCGAAAGCTGGCACCAATTTTTGGGTAGATATTTGAGGCCAGTTGAAAACTTGTCACATACCTACCTCTCCTACTTAGCCCCAACACGAAACTGCGTGCCTGGCTGGTGAGTAGCGCCAGCTTTCCTAGTATAAGGTAGTGTTGCCTATCGATAGTCGACTATCGATAGACTATCGATAGTCTATCGATAGTTGACGTCATATCAATAGTATCGATAGTCTATCGATAGTATCGATATTAGTGATAGTATCGTTACTATCGAGGACCAATGTGTGTTTAGGAGCAATACTATCGATAGTCTTCGATAGTATCGATAGTATCGATAGCTTTACAAACTATCGATAGTATCGATAGTATTACTTTACAACTATCGATACTATCGATAGTATTATAATGTAATAGTATCGATAGTATCGATACTATTGCTTCCAATCAATAGTATTAGTTAATTTGTGATATCGATAGTATCGATACTATCGATAGCACTATCGATATTGTTACTATTTTTCGAGGTCACCTATCGATAGCGAAACTATCGATAGTTGGGCAACTCTAGTATAAGGTCTTGTCGCTTAAATCAAACTATTTTATATCTATGAATAGTGCAAATAACGAATTATCACTTACCTATTTTTACAAAGCTTGTCAGCATTATCTTCCATCTTACTCCCCCACAGCACTCCGCGCTCGGCTCCCTCCGACCAGTCCCGACGAAACCCGAACTCTAACGATCTTGTACGAACACTCCCGAACGTTTAAAATCGTTTCAAATTCCAATGTTATAAAGTCACTAAATACGTGTTCTTGTAGGTAATTATTTGATATCCATTATTGTTAATGTGAAAATTATGTATTTGAGTATCTTTAAAAATAAAATAAAATTCAATATTAATATTAATAAAAATTTAAATTTTTACTAATCAGTATTTTTTCTCTTTCAATATTTCTCTGATGATAATGAGATATTTTTCTGGTCATAGATATTAGTCACGAACACGATCTTTAATTGTGTTACTATTAAAGTGAAACTGTTTTTTTTATAAATTGTTAGTCGACAAAGTCAAAACGTTTTGACTTTGTCGACAAATATCCATATTTTATAAATACGAAAGTAACTCAAGTCTGTCATTTTTGTCTTTAACTTGAGGCCTCTACACTACTAGTCCTAGGTTCATTATTTTTTGCCAAACTGATAGCCTTAGACCTCGATGATTCTACTTTAGCCACAGAGGAAACTACTTTCCACTAAACATGGTATGAGTTTAGTCATAACAGCTACGGAGTTACAAAATCGACAGTATAAACGCTACGACAATCGTAACGGGACGTTACGGCGTAGCAAATGACATATGTTGTCTGTAGCAAAAGGAGATTTTTATGAGCAATGGAAATGAAAGATCATACCAAACATTTTTTTTTATTATTGTCATTGGCGAAATTACTTCCCTCTAAGCGCTAAAGACTCTAGCTCAGTATAATCTAAGTCCTCAATAAACTTAATACTTTAGTGACCAACAATGTAATAACAAAGAAACTGTGGTCACTATAAAAACCAGTGATTTGTGGTTAAGTTGACGTTTTATTATGTTATTTTTCTTTCTAAGTCTGTAATGCGAAACAATTAAAATTTGTAATACCTTGTAATTTGTGTTAGTATTATATAAAAGTCAGTTGCGTCATCAAAGAAATAAAACTTTTTATTCTGTTATAAATTAGTCTTCGCATATAACTGATAGTTTTCCGATTTAAGGTACGGTGGCCATTCTCTAAGAAGAGAATCTCGCCATTTGCGCAGGACTTATTATTATAGTCTACAAGTGTTTGCGATTACACACGTGCGCTTTTCTTTACTCTCAAAATCCGTTGGAAGAAAAAGATTAGGCGCAGAGTCGACAGCGCACTATGCTCACCGAGAAACCTGTGAAACACCACCAACTCCTTGACTTCGTGATGTTACTTAAAACATTTTCGGGAGAAAATATCTTTTTTTTTCACCGATCCAGAAATTGAACCCGGGACGCTCAATTTCTAGATCGGAAAAAAATTGCAGTGATTCTTGTATTCTATTTCAAGGTTTTTTTAAAAATTAAATATAGGCTTACGTTTGACCATAATCTCGCTTGATGGAAGGCGAAGATAAGGCCTAAGATGATACACGCTTGCCTAGAAAGTGTCTGTTAGCCTTAAAGAAAGGTTTTGCTGTGAAAAAAATCTTTAAGAGCACGTACACATAAAAAAATTGCGCCATTTGATATTTTACCTCTCGGTACTTAAGCCGCCGCGCCGGTATTAACCGCTAGACCAACAAGCAATAATCAATTATATGGTACAAGCACTTATGAAAATATCTGTGGAAGTTTTTAAATTTAATTGAAAGTACAATTCAGTGATTAACGAGAAGTCTGCTCGTACGAGCACAAATTGTAATGCATCACTGGACTAATTAACTTGTTTTTGTACAGGATACATTCATTACGAAGAAAAAACATAAATAGACTATATTTACCTATAATTCGACTGTTATATGGAATATCGAAGTACTGAACACCGATGTTTGGTATTTAAGTCACCATCAGCCCGAGAGAGGCTAGTTGCCATAGTCACCACGCTTGACAGGCGGGTTGGTGACCGCAGTATTATGTTGTACAACACAGATAATGCTGCTACCCGTTCCTTGATATTATTATAATCGGAACCAACGGCTTAACGTGCTTTCCGAGGCACGGGTAGTCTCTCAACCAACCAGACCCGGAAAGAAATCTTAGAATTTATACAAAGATTTTCTGTCCGGCA
This sequence comes from Nycteola revayana, assembly GCA_947037095.2. NCBI lineage: Eukaryota > Metazoa > Arthropoda > Insecta > Lepidoptera > Nolidae > Nycteola > Nycteola revayana. The sequence goes on from OX344843.2 coordinate 21,945,465, forward strand.
AGGGAATCAAACCAACGACCTCCGAGATTTAAAGCAAGTCAAATACCGTTACGCTACGGAGGTATTTAAGTATTAACTCTGAATTTTTCGACCCAATAAAATATAATATAAGAAGTATACTATCATCACGGATATAGACATTCGACCTGAAAACGTTAATTACTAGCATAATTTCGAAGTTCTGTTTTACCCCTTAGGAACGGAACTCTTAAGAGTTTTTTTTTGCGGTTAGCAAATATTTGAGGGGCTCCCATACAACAAACGTGATTTTAGTGCCGTTTTTGTTCGATACTCATAACGGCAACAGGTAGACTCTTGAAATAGTTCCTTTATTTTAAAATAATATAATGTCTATTGTTGAATAAATGATATTACGGAACCGAGTTCCGTTCGTGCGCGAGTCTAACTCGCACTTGGGCGGATAATTATTCATATCCACTGTTGCCTCCAAAATTAGATTCTAATATTGTTCTGTATTATAAAATCGTTGCCTTGAACTCCTAGAACGTATTTATTCGCTTCAATGCGAACATTGTAAGATTCAATGCAATATATGTTTATTCGTATGAATATTTCCAATGCACAACATATTTTATTTTCGTCTATAAAATCACAAGTCACATCCATGCATGGAAATCACAGAGACATAGTAATGCTATCGTTAGAAATGACGTTGAAAGGTTAACAAATTTGAATGGAACTGTTTTATCTCTTGTGGTTAGTTTAACATAGTCACAATAAAACTAAAACCAAATCACAACACACCGTCAAGAATAACTTTGATTTGGCTGTGTCCCATATTAGTATGACATAAGCACCACTGACAAACCACACCACAACCCTATAGTTAACGATACATATGAAAATCTGGTTTTATTGATCACAGTCAAGAATAACTTTGATCTTGCTGGGCCCCATATTTTTGTAACATAAGCACCAATGACACGGTGGTCACTACTACGCAGCTACCGTAAGGCTAGACCCTGATAGCCGCTACCACGGGCCCACAGGCCCACCCGAGGACAAGTGAGTGTTCACACATGTCAAGAGACACTAGATACAGCAAACCCTGGGATTCAACTGACCTCAACACCGAAGGAACGGGCCCCCGGGCGAGCCACCTCGCCCAGCAAAGAATATCTCCATTTCTATTGAGGAATACCATCAACCCGTTCCTCCACAACAGTAACAACACGATGGTTCATAAAACCATTGACATATGTATAAGGCAAACATTATATTCGAAGTTCACCTATGACAACCTCTGTAGCGTAGCGGTATTTGGCTCGCTTTAAATCTCGGAGGTCGTGGGTTCGATCCCCACGCCGGACAGTAAATCTTTGTGTAAATTCTAAGAATTTTTTCCGGGTCTGCTTGGTTGAGGGACTACCCTCCGTGCCTCGGAAAGCACGTTAAGCCGTTTGTCCCGATTATTATAACATCATCTATAATAATCGTATATCAAGGAACGGGCAGCAGCGTTTCCTTGTGTGGTCACCAATCCGCCTACCAACGACGGCATATTCCCTCCCCGGGAGGAGGCCCATGTTCAGTAGTGGATGTTATACGGGCTGATGATGTTTTTTTTTTTTTTTACTTAAATATAGACATACGTTTGACCATAATCTCGCTTGATGGAAGGCGAAGATAAGGCCTAAGATGATACACGCGTGCCTAGAAAGTGTCTGTTCACTTTAGCTTTAAAGATGTCCAGATTATAGCGTTCCGGAAAAACTGACCCCGGCAGAGAATTCCACTCCTTAGCCGTCCGCATTATGAAAGAAGAAGCAAATCGCTTCGTGCGTATTGAAGGAATGTCTACAACATGTGATAATGTATAACGCGAACATAAAATTCAAAGCACACCTATGACAATACCATTAACTGTTACGAACTACATACTGTTATTCAAATACTACCCAGTGAGCCATAAACCCAGTAACACATAGTCACACATACTAAAGCGGTAGTTACATGAATAAAATATCTCGAGCAGGGAAGCGGCGCTTCCTCCGACAGTGTACGATTAGGTGTCAGTTATATCGCAATGAAAATAGATTAGGCTATTGGGAAAACTAGAGGGATCCACTACGATAGAATAGATAGACTTTTTTATGCCGCTCGTAGCGGTAGGACACACAACTGCAGTGAGAGTCTGGGATTCTATTTCAAGGTTTTGCTGTGCAAAAAATCATTAAGAGCATGTGATGCAGTTTGAAATTTATGTATGCACATAAATTTCAAACTGCATCATTTGAACTAAGGTATAGAAGGGAAAAGAAATCTGTTTATCTATTCAAAGGCTAACTACTAAGCTTAATTAGCACAAAAACACATTATGATGAGAATACACAAACTTGTTGCAGATGTGAAATAGCGATCGGATTGCGGTCGGATTACTAGTCGCAAAGCATACGTAATGCCACTGTCGGTTTAATTAAAGGGCAATCATGAAAAGTTGGTTTTGATGTTACGAAACTAAATGCACTTAGCGTTTGATATCCGCTTAGTTTAAAATATAAATAAATATAATGAAAACATATGCATTGTTGATGTACAAATGATTAATCAAAGACTTAGAAAGATGACAAAAAGAATGATCTCGGAGTTTCTTATAGTCTTTCTTCTCCGGGTGTCACAACGTAGGTAGATAGAGAAAGACTAGGATAGGATAGATAGGATAGGGTCCGGTCCTCCTTGCAAGGCGAGGCTCGCGACGCGTTCTATGCTTCTGACCTAATCCCAGCCCGCGCTGGTTGATTCTAATTATATTTATAATACGCCACTATCACATGCCACATTGGTAGATTTCAATTCTATTTAATAATATTACTGTTGAAATGTATACTAATCAATTAGTCAAGACTTTTTTTTTTGTATATTTTCATTATTGTATTTGACTTATAATAAGTACGATCGATTCGTCTACATTATCAATAAACGTTTTCATTTCATTTTCATTTCATTTCATTTCATTGTGTGAGAAAACAACAACAGAGAATGATGCAATCTTATTATGTTAGAGGTACAAACTCAGTGAATAATTTGGTCGTGGTGTGCTCATACCGTCTGAACAAATTATTCCGCAACAAAAGTAGAAACACGAGGTAAAAAGAAGTGTATTATTCAAGAACACACATTTTCAAATACATAGCAAATAGGTATGTTATATTAATATAAGTATATGTGTGTGGATTACACTTATGCCGCGTACTTTCTGACTTAGAAAAGGCAAAAATATTTTCCAATAACTGTTAGGTTTGAATTGGTGTGAATTATAAAGAAACGACGTAAGGCAAAGACGTTGTCAGACGCAACAGAAATACGCGAGATGGATAAGGCACGGAAGCCTGCAACTCGACTGCGCCACGCTATTTGTGAGTAAATCACACTTGATCATTATCATTAGCCCGTATAACCTCCACTGCTGAACATGGGCCTACACCCGAGGGAGGGTATTTGCCCGTTCCTTGATTTACGATTATTATAGATGTTGTTATAACAATCGGGACCAACGGCTTAACGTGCTTTCCCAGCCACGGAGGGCAGTCCCTCAAGCAACCAGACCCGGAAAAAAATCTTATAATTTATACAAAGTACCTGTCCGGCGTGGGGATCAAACCCACGACATCCGAGATTTAAAGCGAGCCAAACACCGCTATGCTACGGAGCTTGGCGCGAAACTTCGCCTGCGCCAATTTTGTACGAATCTTTTTTAAGCAATGTCGTGTATACGCTGCGTCTTTCGTTTTCCGTTTCCACGTCTTTGCCTGACGTCATTTCTGTATAATTCACGCCTGAGGTACATGTACTTCATGGGCAAAAAAGTCGCTACACTTAGTTCTAACTGGCTAAAACAAGGCATATAGTGCAGTCATTGAAGCGAAAAATAGGGTGTAACCTCCGAATTTTTTTACTGTGAACCGATTTGCATGAAATTTTGGAATTAGGCCCATCTTACCCTAACTTCAAGTCAAATAAGAGCATCTCGTTCCTGGAATTTATGTGAGCCAATATGGACCCGTCAAAACTACTTTTGCCTGATTTTTGCAGTCAAAAGTGGTTTTTACCGATTATAAGTTTTGACTGTAACATATATAAACTATACACGATATATTCAGAGAATTTTGGGCAATCCTTTCTTTACGACTGCCTACGTCATAATAACCAGGTGCGTGCCATATTTTCGCAGAATTGGTTTAGTACTTTGAGCTTAAGTATATAAGTTAGTAACAATATTGTGTTCATAATATGAGCTACTAACAATATTTTGAAATAATGAAATAATGAATTTATTCAGCACTTAGGTATTTACATACACTTGTACTTGTCAAAATCACAATAACAAAGAAATATAATTAATAGGTTATTATTCTTATTCTATGAATATAACTACTTATGTAACTATAACTAGCAAATGCAACCTGTGAGTGCTGCTAATTGTAGGACATTACAGACAATTTACTCCGTCTGTCCGTGTGTCATTAATTCCTCTACTCATAATTAGTTCATATTTACATAAAAAAAATTGAAAGCATATAATTAAGTGACACACACTTGGGGGCACCCTTATGGGGTTAGGACCACAACCCAGAGGTGCCACTGATATTAAAGTCAGATTTGTGGATATAAGAGGAAGTGATCGCTGGCACGGCCTACAGGCGCTGGATCACAGGGCAGGGGTAGGGGTACAACGCGGTCCTCGCCGGCGAGAATCCTACCCTAGCTAACCTGCAACCTTTCACTAGCTACCTAGGTGGACGACCCGGAGAAGAAAGGGAGAAAGAAACTCCGGGATTTTTTTTTCGTCATCTTTTTTATCACATTGTGTCCAATTTTTTTTTTTTTTGTTTTTTATTATTTTTGTTTATATATATTAGTTTTGCCTTTTGTATATATCTACATATAATATATTTAACAGAATGTAGGTAGTTAGGCCGTACAAAGGAATTGAAATGAATTTTGGCTACGTTACAGTTGTGCAGCGAAAATTTATTGGAAAACGTTTGAATTTTGACCACTAGTTTAATAACGGCACGGTATCGTAGTTACAAATTTTTGTTGAACTATTTGATCTGAACGAATAGGTTAATTAATAAAGAACTTACTTATCCATGCCTTCTAACTAAGATTGGTTTCTACTTTGCACAGCAGGTAAGCATTGCCATTCAACGTGGTAATGCTGCCAGCATTCTGGGAACCTTGCCAAGTAGAATAGATTTAGAATAGTAGTATATAAGTTAGTTTTATTTTTAATTAGTTACTTTTAGTTTGTACTTTATTCATGTGTAGCTATAATATGTAAATTTTATATTGTTTAGAATGCTATGTTTTCATTTTGTATACAGGGTGTCCCAAAAGATTACGTAGCTGGGAAGGGGGGTGATAGGGATGGTCACAAGGGTCACCAGAAAAATATAAAAAATTCCCTCTGGGTGTTTAAAAAAATAAATGACATTTTTTAAATGACTAAAAATTTTACACCTTGTGCTAACTGTACCTACAAATATGGCTGTATTTAAAAAAAATGCTGTTATGTAATCTTCAATAACAACAAGGTCATCAACATCAACATCAAAAATAATAAGGTGTAAAATTTTAAGTTTTTAAAAAAATGCCATTTTTTTTTTAAATACCCATAGCGGATTTTTTTTTTTTTCTAGTGACCATTGTGTCCACCCCTGTCACCCCCTTTCCCAGCTACTTAACCTTTTGGCACACCCTGTATAATAAATTATTACTAAGATTGCATATAAAGTAGTAAATGTCTCGTTGGTAACTAGGTCATCGGTTGGTACCAAAAAACAATGGTAAAAAAAATGTAAGTATTTTTTTCACATTTTCTAGAGAATGGTCATACACATAGTTTCTCCAATTTGATAAATGCATCGTCCAATAGATACTCTTAAAATAAAATAAACAGTGCCAGTTTACTTTATTTTCAGAGTTTTAGTTTCTACGAAAAATTATATATTATTACACTCTCCAAAAAATTTACTATTTCTGACATACGCGCTGTTAGATCTTAAGCGACGATATGTCCGTCTGAAATATAATTAATTAGAGTTAGATCTTCTTAATATTTCTATACATATGTATAATAAAACTGTAGAGGCCGAATGTCTGTACATAGATAAAAATAGAGTCAGGGGGTTAATAGAAGTAAAATAGAATAAAACACGTCCAGTATTTTTTTTGTGCGGTGGTCTGTTTGTACGGGCTAATCTTCGAAACTGTTGAACTAATTTGAATTAAATTTTGCACCTTACATCCCCGGTCAACATATTAAATACTGTTAATCACAAAAAATTAATGAGTTCCCGTGGAATAGTTAAAAAACTTTAGTAATCTACATACACGTTAAAAATTGTTTATCGAAGGAATCACAAACACCACGCGGACAATGTCGCGGGCATCAGCATCAGCAAATGGGCCACTATAAGTTTGGCCCAGGAGATCCCGCGGTGCCATATTGGCCGCGGGTGCCGCCGGGGCCGGATTGCTTAGCGTGCCCGGCCCCCGCCAACGGCGGATCGAAGGAGCGTCCGGAGGGTTTTAGTGGTGTAGGGTCCTCTCCTCGTGGTATGAGTTAGTATACCACGCTATGGAGAGGGCGAGTCCCACATATCCCACAGCCAGCGCGCGAATACGCTGCAGCGGCGATGGGAATGCGTAAATGCATTTCCCCAAGTAGCTAGTTTTACATAAATGCCTTGACCTAAAGCGCTTGTTTTAACTAGAGGCAGTTTTATAAAATTAAAAAGATCACTTCCTAACTAACGTTCCTATATCACATCGTGACGTAACAAGTAAGGTTTAAGCACCAAACGCGGTCTAGGAGAAAATTACCCAACAGAACAAAAGATGTCTGACACAAAGCGAGTGCACATGATGGCTAGAAAATATTACCTCGTATAATATATGACTATATTTGACGCTAACGATGCCTGCCATTTTTATTGTGTGCTGTACGTTTCTTAAGGTTTTCTTGTTCGTTTATTCTTGCTCTATTTTGTTAGTATTTTTATGTTATGTCAAGCAATGAAGTGGTCTTTAGTTCAAACTTGAACTAAAGACCACTAGTTCTTATTCAACTCTTATGGGTTAGCTTTATCTACTCATATTACCTATAAAGGCAATTACACAATGGCAATCTATACAATGTTATGAAATGGGGGGCCTGGAGATCTATAGTACTGGCCTCGGCTTAGTTTAGACTCCAGATCTCCCACAAATTACAAACTTGTAATAAATTATAATGTCAGCTGTATAATGTATGTACTTGATGTAATTTGTGGTAATAAAATAAACATTTTTATTATTATTATTATTAATTATTTCTGGACGTAATGAACCTTTGTAAGTGTCGTAAGCTATATTTTAAAGACAAAGTTCCCACGGGAACGGGTTCTAAGCGGGTGAAACTGTAAAGCTTGTTAATTGTAAACTGTGAAAATGAATTATATAGAATCCCTTTACGATCAATTTATCATACAGCATTTAAAATTACTTTGCGATATATTAGAATTTACCATCATCAATAGTTTGTATGCTAATTACTACACTGTGTCTATGTAGGTATACATCCTTTCTGTAACATGTTTCAGCAGAATTGGATCAATATGAATAGTTGCTAGCTATTTACAAAATAAATAGGTACATTCTATGCAAGTCCCTCTTTCCCACTAGGCACACTGGGCACGTGCCCAGGGTCCCACGATGGTTTAGGGCCCTCTAGCCCCTACTCCAAACGATAACCGATAGCCACTCTAAGGACTAATCGTAGATGTGCCGGATTAGCCATTATAGCAAAAGTAGAAAATTGGTAATAGGTGAAAGCTTAAACTTTTTATATCTGCGTTCTCTGTAATATTCTAAATGACTATGCCCAGTTACCCTAATGTGCCCTGGGCCTCTAATAGGTGAAAGACGGCACTGATTCCATGATTAATAACGGCACTACTAAATAGCCTAAAATATCAAAAATATAGCATAAGATATATGTCTATGTATACATTAAAACATATTAAATATTAATCTCCGTCTTAATGTGTCTGCCAATATATTTGTTGGCAGACACTCGTCGATATCAGCAAGCAGCTTTGATATTATTGATTTATAGTCCATTTCGCGACTTGAAATGGAGAGATTAATGTTGCGTATCTAAGGCCGGGAGAGCAATGGTACGGCGACAGCGAACAAATAAATTTCGCTTGTCGTTCCTCGAGTGTGGCCGGTGACATATGTTTATATGAGTTTGTTTTCAAAAAATCTCGCGTCGCGTCGCAGTCACTGTACCAGGGCTTATGTCTAAGTGTTCTTATAAAATTAAATGATCTCATTCGTTTGTATGCTAAATATTTATATTACTAGCTGACCGCGCGCGGTTTCACCTGCGTCCCGTTCCCGTATCTTCCTAGATAACTGAGCTATCTAACACTGAAAGATTTTTAAATGGGATCGGAGGTTCCCGCGATTAACCCGAGGGAGGTGATGAAACAACATAGTAGGTGCGCTGTAGATTGACTAATCCTTGGCTAATCTGTTTTTTTAAGTTCGTAATTGGAAAAACCAAGTTTGTGTAATAATATGAAACAATATTTTAGAAAAAGGGAGGGCTTTAATTATTTTCAATAAGTAAAACAAGAACAGCTTGTTCAAAATAACAATTGTTGTTTTTTCTAATCTTATAATTTCTAAGCACTAAAAAGTTTGACAAACCAATTTCCATTAAACGAAGTTTAGCTAGCTTAGCTATCACAATAAGCTTTATGGATTCAAAGCAAAAGCCTAAGTTATTCAAACCTATTAAAACTGTAAATGTTAAAACTACGAGCAATATTGTATTTTAAATGGTTTTAAAATATAAACAAAACCACCTGCGCAAGTATACTCCTCCTGTGCGTAATGATGACTACTTATTAAAGACTTTAAATGAAGTTTACAATAGCTAATAAGGTGGATAATCAAATGCAGCAAATCGATTTTTTGCCGTATAAAACATATATTATAACGAAAATATTTATTGCATGATGAAATTACACCTTTTTAGCAACTGTAAGTTACGCGGTTTTGCAGTATCACCGATGATAACTGCCTGACTGTTTACTTTCCAAGCATACATATATACAGTCAACAAAAGAGATAGGTACCTTCAGTATCAAAATCAAAAGTGATTATGGCAAAATCCCTCAACGATCCTTGCTTGCCAAGGTCTGTTAAGAGGAGGCCCATGTTCAGCAGTGGACGTAAACGGGCTGTTGGTACTACCTACGCATGTTGTTTCCGGGTTAGACCACCCCATGTCTTCCTATGGGTGTCGTTAAGGGTGACTAAGGGATATACAGTTGATGGATTGGCAGTAACATCTAGCTAGTTACCATCGTACTGCAATCACCAATCCACCTTCCAATGCCCTCATAGACCCGAAGTCCAAGAGGCCCGCGAACTGTAAAGTAGAGCGACAGTTGCAAAAAACTTCCCTAAACTAAAAGCCATAATCCCTCAATCTCCCCGTTAGCGAACACCCTGAGCCGAGGTCCAAGTCCCACAGGAGACGCCCTCTTGAGCAGGTTGCTTAGAGCCCTGCTCACCTTTATGCCCGGTGAAGTAGCAAAAGTTTCAGGGCAAATTACAAATGCCCGTCAGAAAAAAAAAAAAAACAATCACCAATCCGCCTGCCTACCGTGGTGATTATGGCAATATCTCTCAACGATCATGACTTGACAAGGTCTGTTCAGAAGTGACCCATCAGCAGTGGACGAAAACTGCCTGTTCAATTCAAGTAGGTATATGCGAAAGATAACATAGATATATAAGATAAACTATATTTTGCATTTATTGTGAGATCTCTAATTTCCTTTTTGGGGTTCCGCACCCAAAGGGTAAAAACGGGACCCTATTACTACGACTTCGCAGTCTGTCTGTCTGTCTGTCACCAGGCTGTATCTCAAGAACCGTGATAGCTAGATATATGACATTTTCACAGATGATGTATTTCTAAATAAATATTTAAGTGGGAATAAAACAAACAAGTTTTTTTCTGCTAGATATTAATAACGGCAACAAATAGGCACTTGAATATGGTACGGAACCCTTCGTGCACGAGTCCGACTCGCACTTGGCCGGTTTTATTACCTCTTATTTATGCCATAATAATATAAAACAACATACTACAAAATAATATATGTACCATGTCACCTCACGTGTCTCGCAATATACTCAGTGACAAAATGATTTTACTACATGTCTACACAAAAGCGTGTCGTTCACAAACATGAAATACCGCATTAAAGTAAAAGGAGTTGATTGATAGATTCAACAAGTTTGGGTTTATGGTTTCTAAGGGGCTTTTAAAATATATTCCATTCCATTTATAGAAGATAGGATCATGTATAGAGAGTACGTTAGTCAAGTAATTATTATTTCACAGAAATTTGATCACTACACATAATACTATCTACTGTTTAAAGGATGGCATATACTTTGGAAGCAACTTATAAAAAACATATTTTCTTATTCTGAACGATACAAATACTTTTAATTTCCAACCGTTTTAGTAACCTACATAAGTTACTATACGTACCTACATACGACCTTAACCCGCTTAACAGTTTCATAATCACAATTACTATACCATAACGTAACCATTACCCATAGAAACAATATACGAGTAACTATACTAATATATAAAGCTGAAGAGTTTATTTGTTTGCTTGAACGCGCTAAGCTCAAGAACTGCTGGTCCGATTTTAAAAATTCTTTCATTTTTTGATAGCCCATTTATCGACGAAGGCTATAAGTTATATTTTATTAGGAAGTTCCCACGGGAACAGGAACAACGCGGGTAAAACCGCGCGTGGAAATCTAGTTATTATATAAAAAAATCTTGCACGCAAAACTAACGTACCTATGGTACGGTACGTAATAAGCGTCATGATGGCTGTCTGGTAGTACAGATCGATAATCACAAGCTGTATTTGTCTGGGTTGGATAAATAGTAACCAGTTAATGGTAGTTTCACTTCGTCCTACTAAAATAATTTTAGTCTGTCGAGCTTAATAAAAATTGGTAATCATTTAATTTGGATCACTAAGTGCTCATGGACTGTATGTCAAGTGTCAACTCTCCAATGTTCCATTCTCTTTGTTACCTACTATAACATTATCTATGAATAGTAAAAGTCAAGATTAAACTAGACTCAGTAGTAATCCAGTTGTTTTATTGTTACTTTTATATATGTTAAATCGGCCTTTATATATCGGTTAAGCGGTCGTAGCCCAATGGCTAGGGCGTCGGACTTGTGATCATGAGGTCGCCGGTTCGAACCCCACCCATTGCACTACCAACGTGAGTCCACTCGTAACACAAGCATTTTAGCTTAGCACGAGGGGTTAACAAGAAAACTAGTAGACAGCAAAACTCTGCTAGTAATCTTTTAAAAGAAAAAAAAAGACCTACCTGAAAGTGTAATTCTTAGTACCTACTATTGTTTTGTTTAGAAGAACGCATTTAATTTGTTTTAGTAGATAAGTATTATTTGATATTTTTTATTTTATTTATTTATGGACACTCGTGGCCGTAGCTGAATGGCTAGGGCGTCTGACTTGCGATTATGTGCTCGTCGGACGATCCCATTTCACTACCGACGTGAACCCACTCGTAACACAAGCATTTTAGCTTCGCACGAGGGGTTAACAAGAATACTTGTAGTATGCAAAAACTCTGCTTGTAATCTTTTTTAAATTACTATACGATAATTAAACACGACAAAAAAACAACTACGTACAAAAGTAATATTTAAACTTTAGCACACAATATAACATTCCAAGGTGGACTTAAAATGCCATAGGCATTATCTACCAGTCAACCTTAGGGTAGTGCAGAGACGATACGGTAGGTGCTTTGCAATAAAGAGTAGCCAGAGACATGAGTTCAATACATACGTAAATTATAATATATACACATCTAAATATATAAATGTACATACATATGATTAAATGTTATATACCTATATAAATACATAATCTATATACACAAATACGAACATTACCGATGAGATGAATCAGATAGCATTGTATTAAGCATGCGAGCTTTGACTTTTCTTTCGAAGGAAAAGCGACTCTTTGCCATCCTAATTTCAATACATCTCTTTCAGTAGACCTCCGGGAGAAGTCAAAAGATAGAATAATTAAGATGTGTGTACACATACAATAACGAGACATATACATAAATACATATAGATATACAAAATAAATATAAACTACCTACTAGAGATCGCGGGTTCGATCCCCGCACCGGTCATTTCTTCCCGGGTCTAGTTGGTTGTGGGACTAATCTCTGCGGCTTGGAAAGCACGATTAGTTGCCGGTCCTACGTCTGAATAGAGAGTGCACCTGCCAGTTTATTTTATTCTCCCTAGTAAGTGTAGTGTAAATAATTCTTTTTTTTATTTCTCTTTTATCTTTATGTATATTTTAGACTAAATTAATAGTAATATATATTTTTTTAAATAAGTCATCGTCGTCATCATCATTATCAGCCCGTTTAACGTCCACTGCTGAACATGGGCCTCCTCCCGAGGGAGGCTCGTTGCCATAGTCACCACGCTTAGCAAGCGGGTTGGTGACCACAATATTATGTTGTAACACACAAGGAAACGCTGCTGCCCGTTTCCTGATATACGATTATTATAGATGATGTTATAACAATCGGGACCAACGGCTTACCCCGAGGCACGGATCGTAGTCCCTCAACTAACCAAACCCGGAAAGTAATCTTAGAATTTACACAAGTTTTCTTATCTGGCGTGGGGATCGAACCCACGACCTCCAAAATTTCAAAGCGAGCCAAATACCGCTACGTTACGGAGGTTGTCGTTGTAAAAATAAGTACCTATATACTATGTAAGTACCTATGTACCACCTATATTTTCTTTCTATAAATATAATTATATTTAATGTTGTGTACATAAATAAAATAAACAAAGTTCTAAATTATTTTTATTATACATACCTAAATCTAGACCGGTTTATGTTATTGGTGTATTTACCCTATTATATGTCGCCCCTCAGTCTGCTCTAACGGACTTAGTAACCGAACAAGTTGCTAATAACTAGGACATTCACCCTAAGTACTGTCCCCATTTAGTTTTGTACACAAGTTGTTTACAAAGTGTTATGTACAGGTACACAGTCCGCACTAATATATTGTATAAAGAGAACATTTGTATTCATGATTGTTATGAATAAATTCAAAAAACGGAACCAATTTTAGAATTTTAGCATTGGAAATCTACTTTATCCCGGAATAACTCGGATTAATACAAGAACATGAATCCTTACTAATCCTTACTTATATATAATATTATAAATGTGAAAGTAACTCTGTCTGTCTGTCTATCTGTCTGTTACGCAATCACGACTTAACTACTGAAGCGATTTAAATGAAATTTGGTACAGATATAGTCTAGAGCCTGAGAAAGAACATATATAATATTATAAATGTGAAAGTAACTCTGTCTGTCTGTCTGTCTGTCTGTTACGCAATCACGACTTAACTACTGAAGCGATTTAAATGAAATTTGGTACAGATATAGTCTAGAGCCTGAGAAAGAACATAGGCTATATTTTATTATGAATTTCCCACGGGAACGGGAGATACGCGGGTGAAACCGCGCGCGGGAAGCTAGTTGACAATAAAACCGCAGTTTCACATATACTTAGACATGTTTTAAATAAAATAAAAATAAAAAAAATGTCTATATTGCCAAAAATACAATTTTAAATACAGTGAAAACCTTAATACTATGTTATTTATAAATTTGCTTGGGAAATTGTAGTCGACACAGATATAGATACCACTGACAACCAACTAAAGATTTTTTGTTTAATAATAATAATAATAATTTATTTCCCAAAAAAAGTGCACGATTTACACATAAATTTTAACTTTTAAATAGTGTCAAAAAATAGAATTGAACTCTGGTACCCATGATAAGATTTAACTTGAGTTATGGGGCTCTCACACATAGTTTAAGCTTAAAGTAGACGTAGACGTAGTTTGAAGTTGTGTTGTTGGTGTCTCTCAAAGTAACCTTATTTCAGTACAAAATATTTTAAATCATGTTCTTATGATGCGTCCCTTTCGTTTTCTACCACCAGTTCTGGACGTGGCAACTCTAAGAAGAACTGGCAAGAAACTCTGACGAATCCTTTTTTTAAATAAATGTTATGTTACAATTATTAATAAAGCAGTATTGTTTCAGAGCACTGAGCAACTTACTCTCGAGCAATTTTGTCATTGACATAATCAATTTTATAATAAGTTTTTTACATAATTCGTATAATATAGGCGACGTTTTATTTTATCTGTCTGTTTGCTTATAGGTAAATTCCGCGCAATCTCCAAAACGGTACTACCCATTTGAACGAGATTGTCATAGTTGGATAGGATATAAAATCCTGATTTTACAAGGAAAAGTCTCAGGGCCAGTAGCCAGTCAATGATAAAATCCAATGACGTATTTTGTTTTGATTTAAAGCTCCACAAAGTGCTTCAGCGCATCACAGAGCATTTTATAGTAGGTTATCGACCGATTTCTTCGCTAAGATTAAATCACGTAGCGAAGCGATGAGCGTCCTCTTTTCAACGGTGTATAACGCTAATAGTCTAAGAGCCCGTGAATGCGAGAGTGTCTTTATTTTATAATATCTTCCGTGCTAGAGGTAAGATATAGGAACGATGAAGTTTGGATTATTAGGTCTTTGGCTGGCAACAGATAGTGTTGAGTGCATAGTATACTTCACATGGGCCCTTGATAGGTACCTTTAGTAGATACCGACTTAGAATATATTGTTACTTTAATAGATAAAGCTTGCCTTTTGTCCCAACTAAGGCTGATTCCAATTTTGAAGGATACAACTGATGAATCTTTTTTTTTTGTCCGGTGCGAAACTCATTTACGCCTTCCCAACGGCGTTGCAGCGTACTCGCGCGCTGGCGGTGGGATATGTGGGACTCGCCCTCTCCATAGCGTGGTATGCTAAACTCATACCACCAGGAGAGGAGTAGGGAGTAGGGACCACTAAAACCCCCCGAACACTCCTTCGATCCGCCGTTGGCGGGGGCCGGGCACATAGAAGATTTTTCCATGACGCTTTGTCATTACCAAGGCGTGACATTAACATATTTATATTATTTTAAATGATTATTATCAATCCTGCTAATATTATAAACGTGAAAGTTTGTAAGAATGTATGTTTGTTACTCTTTCATGCAAAAAACTACCGAAATGATTTGGCTGAAAAACACGCGAATCCTTTCTAAGCTGTATTAACATATGGGCTACAAAAATCACGCTCCGACCCACTGGAGCAGATTGACACGGGTAAAACTAGCGGGGCGTTGCTAGTTCTTAAATAAATCATCCGTCAAGATATAAACTAGAACTCTTAAAAGCCGCACACGCTCGTCGACAGCCTCAACAGAAAGTAAATCATAAACGCAAAGTCACTTTGTATCTTGAAGAAAAAAGCACTATTCATATCAAAGACGTCTCTTCTCAGTTACTTGCAGTGTTTTCTTTGCTGTGTAATAGTATTTTTTGCTTCGTAACCTAGCGGCATAAGTCCTTGTCTCGCAATGTTATAAGCCGTAAGGTCAGGATTTACCGGAAAAATATTTTTTGTATGTTTTAGTCGAAAAAGATTTTTACCCTATATAATAAATTACTTCATTAATAATTATTTTAAATAATCATGGCTTTAAGGTAAGTTAGTTAATTTAAATATTGTGCATGATGTGGTCTCCTGTAATTAAGGGGATTACACTACCTCAAATATTGTAAAACGCTAGCTTTTAAGTACTATGTAACGTGCATATCCCTCGTTGGGGGCCCGTAATAAATAAAGAAAATCTGGCTGTTTGAGATACTAAATTCAAAAAAACTTGAAACATTGATAATGTAATAGCAAAATAGTGTATCATTTTATTCAAATCTTTCTTTCGGAGTATTCGGCTGATTGATAAATAAAACCTATATTTGGTTCCTTGGAATAACGATAAACCTTTGTGGTTTGTTGTAGGTATCATCAGCCCGAAGAACGTTCACTGATGAACATAGGCCAATTCCCGATAGTCACCATGCTTGACTGGCGGGTTGGTGCAGTATTACGTCATAAAACAGGGAAATGCTGCAGACTATTCCTTGGTGTACAATTATTGCAGATGATGTTATAACAATAGGGACCAACGGCTTAACGTGACTTCCGAGGCACGGAGGGTAGTCACCCAACAAACTAGGAAGCGTTCAAGTATTACGTAACGCACTTTGGGGGGGGGTCTTGTAAAACGTTACGATGCGTTACAGGGGCGGGAAGGGGTCTTTCTGGCAATACGTTACGTAACATTGTTCCTAAAAAAATAGGGAACTAAATCTCCCAAACCAAAACCAAAAAAAATTAAAAGCCAAAAATTTATAAAAAATAAACAAAATATGCAGGTATTACGAATTAAAATTCTCTTGTTTTATCTTGTTTAGTAGATTAAAACTATACCAAGTGTTAAAACTATTACATAACTTTTTACAACTTTAGGGTAAAAATGATCACTTGAGTGTAACGTAACGTTTAGAGAGGGGGAGGGGGGGTCCAGAAAAACTTTACGGTGCGTTACAAGGAAGGGAGGGGGGGTCAAAAATCTTCAAAAATTTCGTTACGTAATACTTGAACGCTCCCCTAGACCCGGAAAGAAATCTTAGAATTTATACAAAGATTTCTTGTCCGGTGTGGGGATCGAACCCATGACCTCCGAGACTTAAAGCGAGCCAAATACCCCTAGGCTACGGACGTTGTTGTAAAATAAAACGTTCGTTTCCTATCCCTTAACTAATATAAACTACACAAGTGATTGTTTCCTTTTCTACAAAACTTAGTCACGAGTCACGATCCACAACTACAGTTAACCTAACTTAGTCAGTACTTGTCAGTTGGGAGTTGTAAGACCACTGTAAGAGAATATATAGTAGGTTATACTGGATAAAACTACGAAAATACCTAATTAGAAAACACTTCAAATATGTTCAAATGTTAATTTAGTAAAATATTATGTTGGTTTTACCATAACTATTCATTATCATCATGAGCCCGTTTAACGTCCTCCGCTGGACTTGGGCCTACTCGCGAGGGAAGGTTTTGCTACAGTCACTGCGCTTGGCCGGTGGGTTGGTGACCACGATATTATGTCGTAACACGCAGGGAAACGCTGCTTCCTATTCTCTAGTACCAACGGCTTAATGTGTATTACGAGGCACGGAAAGAAATTTTAGATTTTACATAAAGATTTATCCAGCTTGGGGATAGAACCTATGACCACCAAGTTTTAAAACAAGACTTACATTTCTACGCCACGCAGGAAGTGTGTTCAGTACACTCATATATGATGTCTATGGTTTTCACACATTATTCGTACACGAATTAAATATATCGTTCCAATTGTACCTCTATAATAATAATAATAATACACGTTTATTTCAAGTAACTGACTCATTTTGTTAGTAATACATTAAAACTTAGCCCATGTTAGTAGTTAAAACTTTTCAGACCACTGCTGCACTCCATATAGCACAGCAGTGATTCATGCACGTACAATCTTTGTGCAATCTGGCCGTAGCCCAATAGCTAGGGTATCGGACTTGTGATCTTGTGGTGGCCGGTTCGATCCCCACCCATTGCACTACCGACGTGAGCCCACTCGTAACACAAGCATACACAAGCATTGACTGAAAAACTCTGCTAGTAATCTTTAAAAAAAGTAAAACAATTCGTATGAACTTTACAAAATCAATTTCGATCAAACAGTTGACAGTAAAAGGTCTCTCTCGATCTCTGCACGGTAAGAGCTAGTCTGCACCCTATGATTCAGGTGTGCAAATATTTTTTGCATAGAATATCGACTCTACTATGAACATCAATAATACGCTAGCGGGGCAGCCCCAACACCATTCTGATGGCTTTTTTTTTCGGACGGACGTATGTTGTTAGCCAGGAGGCTTTTGCTACTTCACCGAGCATAAAGGCGAGCAGAGCTCCAGCCTAGATAAATGGTTTAAACACTACAAACTAAGCAACCTGCGCAAGAGGGCGTCCCCTGTGGGACTTGGACCTCGGCTCAGGGCGGTCGTTGACGGGGAGATTGAGTGATTGTGGCTATTAGTTTCTTTAGGGGAGTTTTGTGCAACTGTCGCTCTACTTTACAGTTCGCGGGCCTCTCGGACATCGGGTCTACGAGGGCATCGGAATGTGATTCTGAATGCATCCGTTTCATATTCTATTAGAAACGAAGGGTGCTGCAAGACTAGCGTTTCACCCGCGTAACTCCCGTTCCCGTGAGAACTTGACAATTAAAGGAGCCCATAGCCTTCCTCAATAAATGTTAAATACATTGCAAACATTTTTAAATCGGTTCTGAAGTTCTTGAGATTTTCGCGTTCAAGCAAACAAATAAACAAACTATTTAGCTTTATATATTAGTATAATATGTACATTATCGTTTTAGGAGTGTGATCTTAACGTGTAAAAAACGCCGGAACGAAACTCCCGATAAAACAAACTTACATTTAAACTTTTTGAATCCCTTGATTCGTTTAGGAGTTCAGATGTCACAATTTGTATAAAACTCCCAAAAATCCTTTGTGGTTAAGCCTTGGGGACAAAATGGACAAAGTTTTAACGAAATTACACGTTTCTGTTCAGAAAATATATGAAAACAGTTGGAATATGACAACACTCGTAAAACAAGATTTAACACTCTATCGTAAAAGTAGAAACCGATAAATAATAGAACAATGTACTAAAGGGCATGGACAAGGGCGCAAAGTGTACAATATTTGCATTTTTACGACATTTTAAGTATCAGTATGACATTTAACTTCAATAGTACAGCTACAGACATGTCTTTACGATACGTAAATTGTACTTTTAAATTAGTACGATCTCGACTTCGTTCGCGTAAAATATAATAGCTACATACGCTCATTATCACCCAGTGAGTTTCGTCAAAATCGGTATAGCTGTTACTGAGATTAGCCGGAACAAACATACTCACAGATACACATATAAATATATAGGTACAATCATATGCATTTAATAAAAACTTGATATTTTGTCAACACAAACAAGAAATCTTTGCGTAAATTCTAGAATTTCTTTCCGGGTCTGGTTGGTTGAGGGACTACCCTCCGTGCCTCGGAAAGCACGTTAAGCAGTTAGTCCCGATTGTTATATTATGAAGTTCATATGGCAACGGGAGTTACATAGCTGAAACCACGCGCGGGAACTTTATAAACATATCGAAATCGAAGCGGGTAAAATCTAAACTATATCTCATAGATAATCCATTCAATTTGATCAACTAGAAGAATCGCAGTAGTATTCCTTCAAAGTTAACCAACTCAATCAAACTCGGGCCATATTACTATCGTCACTCCCTCTACTTACTATGGTCAAAGTTCTAAGAACATTTTTGTGTCAATGAACTTTCAGAGCACCTAAATCATGTTAGGAAAATATTACAGTTCATTTACGAAGAGTAAACTAACATCGATTAATGTTTGAGGGTGGTTACTGAGCCGAATATAATGTTCTTAGGCTAACTTTAATGCAGACGAGAGACTTTTGCTGGATGTGTGTTCAATGATTCATATTACATAGTAAGCAGGATTATACCCTATGATTTTCAATGATTGCTGTTATTTTTTTATGTTCTTGCAGTAGTCACCAATATTAGCAGCTGAATATACAGTCGGATAACAGGCAAAGATCCATATCCATCGTAATTATAATATATGTAGATTTATAATATTCTATCAACATTAGAAAAACATTACGAAAATAAAACATAGCTCAAAGGATTAGCGGATAGCGAGCTGAAGTGGCTATGGGAAGGACGCATAGCTCCAAGATCTGACGGCGGATGGAGCAGAATGGTTGTTGAATGGAGACCACGAACTGGCAAGAGCTGCGTGGAACAACCGCCTGGACCGACGACCTCATAAAGGTCGTAGGGAGTCAGTGGACGCAGGCCACTAGCACTCGTTTTAGCTGGAAATCGATGGGGGATGCCTATGTTCAGCAGTGGACGACAAGCTGGTGATGATTAAATACATTATCTAGGACTAACATAGACTATATTAAACGGTTTTATTTAGCTTGACTTGTTTATTTGTTTAGGTCATTTTTATGACAAGGCTCTCACGAAGTTGTCTACAAGGGTACGCGGTTGAAGCCGCACGGGCACTTGTGCCTTACAAATGCCCGCGCAGTTTTACCCACGTCTTTACACCAGAACAGCAATGCGCGTGTACCTCAACCAAGAACCTCAAAGTGTAGCTAGTTATCTTTACGATGATGAGCTGTTAATTAATATGTTCAGCAACTACTTAAGTTTTAAACTTTTCTCCATTTCCAACCATGTACTGCGACAATTTTTTGAGTTACTAAAACAGGTAGTGTTTGGAACTCTGTATACACGTGTACGAAACAAAACTTTTAGAATATTCAATATATTAAACTAAACAGTAAGATATATGTGGCTTTAATAAAAATTACCTGCGTAGTTCTTAGATAATTAGTAGTTTTTGGTAGGTAATTGCTTTGAGTGAAATTGATTTATCAAAGTGATAAAGCATTAGTATTTTGAAGCTTTTGGTTAACAAAGTGGAAGAACTAAGAACATTTTGTTAAAGTCGGGCGCCGGACCTATCAGAGGTAACTACTATAATTAAACACGAAAAAAGAAAATAAGTACCAATGCAAATTCTAATTCAATTTAGCGTGCCATTTTTCAACCGGCGGTCCAGAGTTTGGCCGATCTACATAATACAGAAAAAAGCTACATATAAGCTTCGAAAACTTTCTCGTTGAATGTATAAAGGGCTCTTGGCTTCTTTTACTATTGGCGAGATTAAATTACCAATTTTAGAAACCGTTTAGTTTCAGAAAGTTTATTGTACTTAAACATGGGATTTTTGAGTTAAAAGACAAAGCATATTTTTTAAGAGGGAGATGAATTAGTACTAATACTATACATTAATAATATATTTAACATGACCATATATCGTTCAAACCCTTGGTGACAATGGATTATAATTTAATTACAGGAGATAGAAAAAGAAGTCGAGATAATTTTTCGTTTATCGCATAATGTTGTTCATCGCATACCTAATGTTTACAGAACTCGGTGCGAGCATTGATTGGGCTCCGGTCAACATATCCCGCTTGTTTGAGGAGCTTACTTCACCAACAACCTTTTGTTATCTCAGAGGCTTAACACGTTTTTGATATTGGGTGACAGGCGCGGCTAAAGAAAGGACTAAATTCAATACGGTACGTCTACTAAATTGATTACCTAGAAAAAAGCCATATAATCTTGGGCAGATGCTTCCGATATAAAAATGAGTTTATTAAGGACTGTAGGTACAACAAAAAGCTGTTCTATAATTCTCATGGAATCAAATAAGTGTTATAAAAATGTTTATCAAAGTGATAAGTAGACTTAAAGTAGGTATAACTTATAGTTAAAAGTTGTTCAATTCTGCACAGGGTCATTACCAGATACTGCACATGAGTTTTGGGTCCTCCCAAAATATTTATAGAAACCTCCATCAGTGATTTACACTTTGGCAGCCAAACTTCATAAATAAAATTGTAGCTCTTGTGCCCAAATCTAAGTGGCAAAAATATAATTATAACCCATATGTAGTGTCCATGAGCGCAATAGCTACATACCATGACATCCAAGCACTCGAATCCCAAGAGGAGATTAACAACGCCACGGTTAGGTTTCATGTAAAAAATAACTCGTTAGAAAATTTTTAAAACCTTAATATTTATAACATTCATCTGTTCGGAGTTTATGGAACTATCGCCGATAAACCTGAATCGTTTCGGGTCCAACCAAACACATTGCAATATTTTCCCAGGGGATAGTTATTCAAGATGCAAGACCCAGCAAGGTCATCGGATATTTTCATTTGGAACCAGATATTGAGTTCAAATTACTTTGAATATTTTAGTTTAATTACCAACGTTAATTTTCTATTTAAATTATTCGAAAGGTCAAACTAATTACCTACCGTCTCACGTTCTAAGTCAAATTTCACTTATGAACAATATATTTTAACCAGCTTTCCGCGCGCGGTTTCACCCACGTAACTCCCGTTCCCGTAAAAACTTTATAATAAATAGCTTTTATAGCTTTTAACCTTCCTCGATAAATGGGCTATCTACCATTGAAATATTTTTTTAAATCGGACCAGTAGTTGCTGAGATTAGCGCGTTCCAACAAACAAACTCTTCAGCTTTATCTATTATGGCAAATAACTTATTATTTGGTACCAACTCCTTCCGTTTTTATACTCGTGATAATTTCTCCACGAAATGTCCGATTGGAATAAAACAAAAAGTATTTTACTTCTACATAAATACTCTTGATAACAAAATGCTTAATTTGGATAAGGATTAATATTACGATATACATTTACCGTAGTTTCTTTCTTCAGACGATTTAATATTTTTTTATGAACATAAAAGCGGTTAATAGTTAGATATATGCTCTTTCGGACTTTTTTGTAGATTTTAATAAGACCTACAAACCCGTAGTACATCATTTTGTTCTATTGTCAATAGTTTTTGCAGCGCACGCATAAATAGGTTTTCGCTTTTACACCTTGGGTTACAAAATCGCAATTTTCTTACGGATCCCTAACCTATAACCTTCCTCGATAAATGGACTATCCAACACTGAAAGAATTTTTGAAATCGGACCAGTAGTTACTAAGATTAGCGCGTTCAAACAAACAAACCCTGCAGCTTTATAATATTAGTATAGATTGCGAGTAACTAACATATAAATGCTCAATTACATTAATAAAAGCTTAATTATCCAACATACGAAAATGTCCTTATTAAAGCTAAAATGATCCTTACAACAAGTACCTATATAAGTAATTTAAGATATTCTTCAGCTACTTTACAGTCAAACGATGTAAAAAGGTTTTACCGTCGAGAACCTTTTTGAAACTGATTGCCAATCAAACGGACGAATGGTCGCCGACCTAAGCCGCTATTGGATTTTTTATAATATGGATATGAAATTTATGCCCGGTGAAGTAGCAAAAGCTTCGAGGCTAATAAAATATGTCCGTCGGAAAAAAAAAGATATGAAATTCTTGGGGAAGAATATATAGCCTCATTTCCTTTGGTATCAATTACGGACACAAGCCTTGTTTACCTTTATGATAAGACAAACATATATTTACTAATATTTAAAGCTTATAAAATTTGTTTGTTTAAACGCATTAATTTCAGAAGATAAAAAACCTATTTGAAAAATTATTTCAGTGTTAGATAGCCCATTTATTGAGGCTATAGGCTAATAGTTATTATGTAGTTGATGCACGAATAGGCCACTTCTTATTTTGTCCGTGTATTCCGCCGAATCTCCGAACGATACTAGCAATTTAGACTTGAGTCTTTCATTGTTAGATAGCTTATAAAATCCTTATTTTAAGGGACAGTAGCTAGTTAGTTAATTAAATAATAGTTCAGCCTCTATCCTTACGTGTATCTGAACTTATTTTTCCGGGTGTTAATGCATTTACGCATTCCTACTGCCGCTGCAGCGTATTCGCGCGCTGGCGGTGGGATAAGTGGGACTCGCCCTCGCCATAGCGTGGTATACTAACTCATACCATGAGGAGAGGACCCTTCACCACTAAAACCCCCCGGACACTCCTTCGAACCGCCGTTGGCCGGGCCGGGTACACATAAGCAATCCGGCCCCCCGACGGCACCCGCGGCCAATATGGCCCCTCGGGATCTCCTGGGATGTGTATCTGACCTCCCTTTTTGGTTGTGTGCCAAAGAATTTTGTCTTATTCATGATATGACTTTCACAAATACATATGTATGAACATTTTGAGAAACAAAAACGAGCAAATCCTGTACAAAAATAAGCTAAAGATAAACTTTTTCTATTGTTAAATTACAAACAAAAGTTTCGCAAATCATTTCAGAAATCCTTTAAAGGGTATTTGTAAAGGTCAAGGTATTGTTCAACATTTTAATGTATACAACAACAAAATTTATAATTCATGGCTAAACTCCTGGTTACTTTTTACTTTTCGATTTAGAAAGTTAATTCAAAAGGGTAAATGGTTAAGTTAAAGTTAAATCCTTGTAGGTTACCACGAGGCTACTTCACCGGGCATAAAGGCGAGCATAGCTTCAGCCTAAATAAATGGTTTAAACACTAAGCAGCCTACGCAAGAGGGCGTCCCCTGTGGGACTTGGACCTCGACTCTGGGCGGTCGCTGGCGATGAGATTGAGGGATTTTTACTTTTTGTATTTAAGGGAAGTTTTGTGCAACTGTCGCTCTACTTTACCCTTGTGGGTTTGTTCATGACATGTTATATAGGGTATTAGCAACATATTTATTTTTATTTTGTACTAGCTTTTACCCACGGCTTCGCTCGCATTGAAGCCAATGTCCCTATGTTATTTGTAATACCTCCAAGAATATGTGTACAAAGTTACATGACGATCGGTTGAGTAGTTTGTGCGTGACATCGTTACAAACAAACGGACATTCACATTTATAATACTAGTAGGGATATTTTAGAGTTAGACTACCTTTAATGAAATTATTATAACCTGGGAACTTTGTTAAGAAGCATAGACTAAGAATAGCTATTTCTATTATATATTCTCTATAAACTTCAATTAACTATATTTATATTAAGAATAACTATAAGAAAACAATGCAGTCTGTCTGTTTGTTTTCTATAAGATTAACAAATTTTTAATATATAATATTTCAGCAAACATATAATTGTATAATGTTATTAATTGCATCTATGACTTATTAATTTTATTGACAAGGGTTTTCGTGTTATATTGTATTTTCGTTATAAATTTAATGTCAATGTACTTTTATAATTCGTATATTTTCTTATATTATTTATATAGTTGAAGATTGTTTAGTAAATTGTATTTAGAACACTATGTATATTGTATAGAAATTAACTATTCAATTTTGAAGTCAAATTAAAGCACAACCCCTGGGCCTAGCCCAGTAAACCTCTATACTAGGGTTGCCACCTTTTTTTATATAGGTACCTAATAATTTTGGGAAATTCAGAAAAAAAATAGTAGACCTAGAGTCTGAGCATGTTAGATCCATAGAGTACACCGGATGAAGATTCTGTCCGGAGGACTGATGAGCTTTATTTTTTCTTTTTAAGGCCTCCACCTATTGTAAAGTTGCATTTTTCATTGTTTTTTTTTCATACCGCTCTGAGGGATTTTTGAATGGGATGAATTTTAGTTAAGCAAAAAAATATAGTACTTTTTGTACTATATTATTTTTATATAATATATAGTACATTTGACTGAATACTTACTTACTGTACTTTACTATGTACATCAAGTTTATAACTAAGTAACCGTCCATAACCATTACTCCCTAAGAATTAATGCTACGTGCTACGCCTCTACGGCGTAGCATTACTACGATGTGCACCGCTACTACAAGTAGGTCAAGAGCAGCAAGTGGTCGCCGCAGATGAAAATGCGATATAAGAAGATTGGTATTTTCCTCGTAAGTACTCTTGATATATTTAATTAAGAATTTCTGTGTTTCAGAGTAACAGAGAGTATCATGATTTATCGTTATGATACGTTTTATATTACCTTATAATTATGAAGGTACTTATTCACTATTTCTCATTTAATTTTTTCATTCATAGTTT
The DNA here is from genome assembly GCA_947037095.2 of Nycteola revayana. NCBI lineage: Eukaryota > Metazoa > Arthropoda > Insecta > Lepidoptera > Nolidae > Nycteola > Nycteola revayana. The sequence continues at coordinate 21,971,273 of OX344843.2, forward strand.
AAAGTACCGCACACTTATACCGCATTATTATCTTCTGTACTATTCCAACTGTACCACTGAAGTGAACACCTTAACTTCAATTTATATCATAAATTATATTTTTGTTTGCAACAAATATATTGAACGAAAACCTACAAAACTGATTTATATTTCTTTATTATCAGATTATTAGAAAGTATAGTTATTCAAATGTAACATAAGCATTATTTTATAAAACAATAAACCGATAAGATGCGGTAGTTTTGTTTTCGGGCGGTCATATGTAGTTAACCTTGAGGCTTTTGCTACTTCACCGGGCATAAAGGCGAGCAGAACTCCAGCCTAGATATGACGCGGGTGAAACGGTGCATAAAGGGTTGTAGTTACCGTATATATTTCTATAAGTCAAAAGCCATTATCCTACTTATAAATGCGAAAGTTTGTATGTATTACTATGTATGGATGTAAGTATACTGTTTCTCTTTCACGCAAAAACTACTGAATGGATTTGGCTGAAACTTTGCGCAGGGATAGATAATAAGCTCAGTTAACAGATAGGCTACAAAAAATCACGCTCCAACCCACTGGAGTAGAGTAACGCGGGTAAATCCGCGGGGCGCAGCTAGTTCTAAAATAAAATAAAATTATTACCGAGAGGGATCCGAGTAACTATACATTTGGCTCCTGGCCAGGTATTTACATTTCTGTTGCTACAGGCTTACTAATAGAGGGGTTTACCCCAGAGGGTACCCACAGTTGATTTAAACTGACTCATATGAATGTAAATAGCTCTAAAATATAGAATAAATGTTTCGTTTTAGAAGTCAGGGATGGAAAGGAAGTTAATGATCGGTAAGTTCTGAAAAACCCTTGTATCTGCGTTTGATATAGTCAAGTAGGTATTTAAACTTTTATACGGAGTTGATCACTATAGATAAAGTGATCAACTAATATTATAAAGAGGAAAGATTTGTATGTAAGTATGTTTGTAACGAAATGGCTCAAAAAGTACTGTAACATTTTTAAAAATTCTTTCACCAGAGTTTTTCTTTGAGTGCTATATTATCACTGATTAATATAGGCTATATTTAATTATGAAATTCCCAAGGGGAACGGGATATACGCGGGTGAATTCGCGCGCGGGAAGCTAGTGCTTTGTACATATTTTATTAAAAAAAAATTTAATATATCCAAAATGCTGTTAAGAAGCATATATTACACATAGTTTCATTAATTACACATAGAACCCTCGTTATCTTATATTATCTATATATATAACTACATTATAATAAAACTGTAGAGATCGAATGTTTGTACATAGACAAAACAGATAAAACAGATTTATTTTGATATACATTCTTTATATATATAATTCTTCTGTGAGTGTGTATGTCACTGAACTTCTCTCAAACGACTGGACCGATTTTGATGACATTTTTTGTGTGTGTTCAAGGGGATCTGGGAATGGTTTAGATTCACAATTTTGTCCGCTGGACAATGTTTTTTTAATTAATTTTTAATTTGTTAGTAGTTGCCTGAAAACCCCTTAAAACAGCCTTTTTCTTTTTCCCATACAAACGTTTTCTAACTAAAATGTAGAGTCAATTTAAGCTTTATTTTTTTGCTAAGATTTTTTAGGGTAGGGGTAGTGTAGGGTAGGGGTAGTGTAGGGTAGGGGTAGTGTAGGGGTAGGAGTACCGCATAAACGAAGTCTCTACGGCCCAGTGTATTTTATACAAATGTTTAGGTCTTTTATGTATCGATTGAGGCAGTACGGAGTCTGCCGGGTCAGCTAGTTTTCTATAAAAATATACATATCATCACCAACAATGCCATCTTACTTAAGTGTATGTTTTTACTAATTCTTCTATATGGATCCACTGAAACCAATAATAATTAATGTGAACTTAAACTTATTATGAGTAGAGGAATTAATGACAAGCTGACGGACGGACTCATCATCATCATCATCATCAACAGCCCGTTCACGTCTACTGCTGAACATGGGCCTCCTCTTAACAGACCTTGGCAAGCCAGGATCGTAGAGGAATATTGCCATAATCACCACGCTTGGCAGACGGCTTGGTGATCGCAGTAAGATGTAAACCTTGAGCTAATAGATGCTGCTCCCCATCCATTAGCCATATAATATGTCCCTTAGTCGCCTTTTACGACACCCATGGGCAGACATGGGGTGGTCTATGCTAAGCCGGAAACCACACGGCATACGGCATAATATACAATTTGTTACCTGTTAGTTAAGTATCTAGTTTAATTCATAGATTAAGAATAATTGTGTAACATTGTGATTCTGACAAGTACAAGTGCATGTGAATACTTCTTTTTTTTCCGGGGGGATTTGCATTTACGCATTCCCACCGCCGCTGCAGCATATTCGCGCGCTGGCGTTGGGATATGTGGGTCTCGCCATCTCCATAGCGTGGTATGCTAAACTCATACCACGAGGAGACCTACACCACTAAAACCCCCCGGACACTCCTTCGATCCGCCGTTAGCGGGGGCCGGGTATGCATGAGCAATCCGGCCCCTGCATGTGAATAACTAAGTGCTGAATAAATTCATTATTTCATTTCATCGTTACTGAAAATGAATATTTGTACAAACTGGTATAACTCTCGGAAATACAATCGAAATATAACGTAAATACATGTCGGCGAATACTGTTTTATTATTCATATATACATAATAATATATTTATATACAAACTACACGTGTAATTGAGATGAATTTATGAATGTACATAGTATGAAATAGTGTCACGGGTATAATCAACACCGTGGTATTTTTCCCAAAAATTACTCGTTATATTAAGTCAACGATCTTAATTTTAAATGTTTCATGATAAATGATAATTATGACACAACAAACAAGTCTAAAATAAATCACCTAGAAATATTTATTTTCCTTATAAAAGCAGTAAGTTTTGTACCTACACAAATTAAGCGCACTTGATCACACAAATCATTGATCATTGATCACGCATCGAATGACGCGGCTACGCCTCGCCCGATCAATCAACAGTGTATCTACTTATTAGTACAACAAGGCTATAGATGTTTCACATCAAAATGGCAGCCATTCCAACACATACCTATACAGTTTAGTTTGAGACTGGGCGCAGTTTTATTCGCGTTGGATTTATGCTATGCATAAAAGAGTAGGCTATCATCCAGCTTTTCAGTCAAAGCAACAGTCAATTAACATAAGATATTGACTTAATTTTGTTGTCAAATAAAATTCATTTTCTAAAACGTGAATAGAAACTAAAACTGGACATCAAACTTAATCTTATCAGATGCATGATCTTAGGTGGCCCAGCAGGATTCGAACCTGCATCTTGGGTATTACCCTTGATGCCTGCGACCATTAGGCTACTGTGGATTGTAAAATGTTCATAAATATAAAAAAAACCATATGAATCTTGATTATTTGAGTCAAGATTCATATGGATTTTTAAATTTTTTTAACACAGTATTACTTTTATAATGTTATCTATACTAATATTATAAAGCTGCAGAGTTTGATTGTTTGTTTGTTTGTTTGAACGCGCAAATGGCAGGAACTACTGGTCCGATTTCAAAAAATCTTTCAGTGTTGGATAGTCCATTCATCGAGGAAGGTTTTAGACTATATTTTATTACAAAGTTCCCTCGGGCACGGGAGGTACGGGGGTGAAACCGCGCGCGGGAAGCTACTTAAGATATATTCTGTTTATCTATAATAATATATTAATCTAAAGAGTTTGTTTGAACGTGCTAATCTTAGGTACTAATAGTCCGATTTCAAAGATTATTTCAGTGTTTGATAGCCCATTTATTGAGGAAGGCTAACGTTATTAAATTATGAAGTTCCCACGGGAACGGGGGCTGCGCGGGTTAAAGATCGTGCGGGAAGCTGTGTTCATAAAACATATAATGCGGTAAATCTGTAGTTTACAGCAAGCTTGTAAACTAATCGAATTCCTTGCATCTTGAGTTAGTAAACTTGAGGCTCCAATGGGGGAGTAATTGAATCTATTTCTCATTTCCTCTGAATCCAGTGCTATGAGTAAACTTGCTTGACGAGCCTTGACACTTTATATTATAGAAGATAGGTCAGGTTCTACACTGCAATGAAAATTAAGATCGATTTTGCTTATTTTATGTACAAATCAAATAAAATAGAAGTGTCTGCTTGTAATGGAAAAATAATAGGTTTTTATTAAATCAATATAAACCATCTGTATACAAAAAACAAACAAAATTTCAAACATTGTATTGTATTTGTTCCGACTAATCCCAGCAATGGTTGGATCTATTTGATGAGAACAGTAGTCATATTCCTTAATCCAACTGATACAGTCGCCGAACAATTTTTTTTTTTCGGACGGACATATGTAGTTAGCCCTTAGGCTTTTGCTACTTCACCGGGCATAAGGTCGCCGAACAATTAGTCAGAAAATATATCCGAAATTCCGGTAATTTTTTATTTTGGTTGTCATAAAATTAATAGATTTTGTCCATTTTTGAAAAAAATATTGAATTGAAACCTATATTTTTTCGGATATGTATTACAGAATATACTACTAAACATAATCTCAGGTCGTCTATTCAGATACTATCTAAATATAGCATGTGGGTCGATTAAATGCTATCTTCTAATATAATCTTTACCAAACACGTAAAGATTTTAAATAAAAAAAAAACTTCCTTCATTTCTCTATGAAAACGGCTGGGTTGATTACTTACAAAAATTATGTCACCATTGGCAAGTTATCTAGGAAATGTAGCCTATACTTTAAAAAGAAACCCATAAACCAGACTCGGATTTCTAGCCGAGTCTAGTTGACTCTGATAGAAATATAGAAATATTAGAGTACTAGCTGCGCCCCGCGGTTTTACTCGCGTTACTCTGTTTCAGGGGGTTGGAGCGTGATGTTTTATAGCCTATATGTTAATCCAGCTTATAAACTATATATGTGAAAACTTTCAGCCAAATCCGTTAAGTAGTTGTTGCGTGAAAAAGTAACAAACCTATACATCAACACATACGAAGTTTCACATTTATAATATTAGTAGAATTAACAAATATTTTTGTACGCCAAAGATATGCGGTGACTGAAAGTCACAGATAGTCTCTCATTCATCATTTGCTTTACATTTCATTTTAAAATGAAAAGATAAATGTTTGAAACAATAGCAGCAACTGTACTATAGTTTAAACTGAGAACTATTGTGATAATTTATGAACGATTTAATGGAATGTCGATTGGATTAATAGAAATATTTTAGACATCTCGAATTCACAATCATCTCAATGTTATCTTGAATCTAGATATAAATACCTAAGTGACTCGAACACTACTCAAACCCGCTCTTTACTTGCAAATGCAATTTGCAAATTGCTAGAACTTTCCAAAACAAATATGACGCTCATATATGAGCATTTTCCGAAAAATACGTGTGTCCTTGCAGTTGTTCAAAATATACGAATAATAACATGAAACTATTTTTATTTTCGAAACAGAATTAAAGTTTCGCACAACAAATAAATTATGCGGCTGAAACTGCGCAACAGTGGATTGAAAATATATACGTATTTAAATGTGACGAAATATCTCTTCTACGCCATATATCTACATTTCAAAAGACCAAAATAAACTCAAATTAATTAAGTACCTAAATAAAAAATAATTTTAAGAAAATGGGATTCTAAATATTACATAACTTTGTTAATGGAAGGATTATGACCTCTGCCGAAAATTAATAAACATAGCCATGATTTAACAGAACAGAACAGACCGACTAGACGAAATTATAAGTGTTTCGTGATTAGGTACTTTGGAGCCCTAATGGTGCTCATTTATAATTATGTCTTAATACCAATCTTCAAACACATTTATTTTAAAAATAATTACAATTCTAACACGTTTTAGATGGCACCACGTAATTTTAAGAATATTATCTCAATAGAATAGCAGTCAATACTATAAAATAGAATTCTCGAAAACTACGACTGCGTTTCAGAGCCGAAGAGAACCCACAGAATCATATAGGAAAGTCAACAAGGTTAATGCTAATTCCTTGATATACGTAATAAAAAATACCGGAATTTAAAAGAAAATGGTTTTAAAATAATGTCATTAGAATTAATCACTTATGATCATAAGTATAAAAAGTAATAGTTATTATCGCAGACAAACAGGTGTCAAATAATATTCAGGTAAAGAACTACATATTTTATTATTAAGTAAATAAGAGTGTAATAATTTAGTGGAAAGTAGATAAAATAAGCCAATTTTCAAAACGCAATAAAAACAGTCCATAGTGACGGTCAATCGATTCACATCTACGCGTTGAATATCTCATTATCATCTTGTTGAAAATATATCCTAATTATATAAAGTACATGTACATATGAATACTAGCATTAACAATTATGTAACCATAGACCACTCACGATCCAACCGGTGTCTAGGTCATGTGTGGGCGAAGTACACGAACACGAGCGCTAAGCAGACGTGAGCGCGCGGCTAACGCTGCGGCGCAACTGGCGATCGGAGCTACGCGAGACCGGGCGTCGTCTCCCCCGTCCTCCTTACACCCCCCCGCGCCGCCGCAGACGTAATGTTGGCGCACAACGTGGGACCACCGACTCTGTTGCGGTTGTTGCGAGTTCCTTTCGCGTTGTGTTGACATTTAATGGTAACATTGGTTAACCTTGAAAATGCTTCGCGGTTAAACTGTATACTTAATTGAGATTTTATTCACTTACGTTAATAGTTAACTAAATAGTATTATTGAGGAAAAATACAGACTCATTTGAGGATACATAAAATCACATGTTTATTCATTTTGATACTAATTCAAAATTATTAAGAACCTTAACTTTAACTTCCTGTTTTTATTGATACTAGAGGTCGCCTAGTAGTAGAAACTTGACCATAATTAAAAATATATTATCACTAGTTGCGCCCCGTGGTTTTACTCGCGTCACTCTGATCTAGTGGGTCGAAGCGTGATGTTTTGTAGCCTATATGTTAATCCAGCGTATAACCAATCCCGGTACAATTTCAGCCAATTCCGTTCAGTAGTTTTGGCGTGAAAGAGTCACAAACATCCATCCAACATCCATACTTACAAACTTTCTTAAAACTATAAGTGTGCGGAATTTCATTCTGCTTCATCCCACGCAATTTTTATAAATGGGGTACAAAGTTTTTGAATCACGTGTTAAAACACAAAAAAGTACATAATTGAAGCTATCTAAAACTATTACATTATTCATAGAATATGAATAGACAGATCATAGGTATTTTCTCAATGTCTATTTTAAGAATGGTAACAACATGAATAAATTCATCTAATTTTTCAGTCAAGCCTCGTTTAAAATAAGATATAAAACGTTGGAAGAAATGAAATGTGTACGTAATACGTATGAATTCGTGTTTGTGTAAGTACCGTCATTTATTAAACCTCGTAATGGGTCACATTTATATTATGCAATGATTAATTAAAGGATATGTTTTTAAAATTGTTCAATAGCCGTATCTCTTTTACGGGTCGGTCTTAACGTTTGATATAAATATATGTGATTTTATTATAATAGTGATATGGATACTAGGTCGATCACACGTAGATATAGTTTTCTCCATACATATTCTTAAATGAAAGATTTTCCTCCTGATTAAATTCTCTCTACGGCATATTCTTATGTCAACAGAGGGATTATTAAGACAGAGTACACACGTGCGAGTTTTGACATATTGAGGTTGCCTACTGTTTTGATATACCTGCATTTTTAATCTGGTCACGGAATCTAACACTGAGAGGACCCTTCATATGTGTCGCTAACTTAGTTTATTTTATCAATCTCTAGTTTTATGCTCCCGCTTTCACCCATGGTACTCCCATTCCCGTAGAAACTTCATAATTAAATATAACTCAAATTACTCCTGGAAAACGTAGTTTTCTAAAGACGTAGCAATTTTTCAAATAATTTTCGAAGCGCTCTTAGGAGTTATTTGTCCGATTTGAAAAAAATCTTTTAGTGTTAGATTTGTAGAGGAACGGTTGGCGGTGTTCTATGGTGTTGGTAGGAGTTTTGGGAAATAATACAACGCTTATGGTCTTGTATAGACTCCAAGAGTGCTCCCAGAGTTCTCCATGAGTCTAATCGTTTATTCTATCTTATATATCATAATATAATACGTGATAATATAATAATACGTGATTACATGCTAATAGACTTTTCTTTAATACTGAGTTAACATATACATGACTACGTGCCACATTACAGTTCTTCCACAGAAAATGAAGATCTTCTTTGCCGGGCGAGGTGGTGTGCCCAGTGACCGATGGCCATTTGTTGATATTCAGAACTTGTATCTGTTCGAACTGGCTTTCGAATTTCTTTTTCGCGACACAAGTTAGTTAGGGATGCTAGGTGTTAGATGGCGCTATAGACAGTGACGGCACATAACCATAACAAGACAATTCTTGTGGTTTTGTGCGGTTACTATATATGTCGCTACAGTACTCCCCTCCGAGACTGAAAGTCGTTCTTCTTTGTTGGAGTTCCAGTGAGTCGGAACTGATTCCAGTGGGTCGGAATCGATGCTGGTCCCAGTGTGTCGGGACCGATGTGGCTGCGACTGCGTGCGACGAAGCTGGCAGTGCTGCGTAAACTGGTGCGTGTGAGGTCGTGTACGCAGTGCCGTCGTGTACGCAGTGCCGTGGTGCTGTAGCCGGAGTCGATGGAGCCGAGATTAGGAAGCTAGTTGCTTGTTGGTGTTGGTTATGGAGCTTGAGGTGGAGTATCTTGCTGTCGTAGCCGGTTGCGTGTTGTCTTCGGGGTCACCAATTGTAGAGGAACGGTGGTGTTCCTCCACAGAAAATGAAGATCTTCTTTGCCGGGCGAGGCGGTGTGCCCAGTGACCGATGGCCATTTGTTGATATTCAGAACTTGTATCTGTTCGAACTGGCTTTCGAATTTCTTTTTCGCGATACAAGTTAGTTGGGATGCAAGGTGTTAGATGGCGCTGCTTGTGTTCTTGCGGGTTTGTGCGGCTACTACATATGTCGCTACAAATTTATCGGGGAAGGCTATATTTAATTTTGAAGTCCCAAAAGGAATGGGAGTTAAAAAAGTAAAACCACGCGTTGAAAACTAGTATGGCATAGAACTGTAGAGATTGATAATATAAATTAAGTCGACACACATGAAGGGTCCTCTCCGTGTTAGATTCCGTTACCAGATTATAAATGAAGGATCATCATCATCATCAGCCCGTATAACGTCCACTGCTGTACATGGGCCTCCTCCCGAGGAAGGGTATTTGCCATACTCACCACGCTTGGCAGGCGGGTTGATGACCGCAGTATTATGCTGTACCACACAAGGAAACGCAGCAGCCAGTTCCTTGATATACGATTATTAAAGATGATGTTATAATAATCGAGACCTATGGCTTCACGTGCTTCCCTAGGCACAGAGAGTAGTCCCTCAACCAACCAGACCCGGAAAGAAATTTTAGAATTTACACAAAGATTTCCTCTCCGGAGAGATTTAAAGCAAGCCAAATACCGCTACGCTACGGAGGTTATCGTATAAAATGTAGGATAAATGTAGGTATATCAAAACAGTAGGCCACCTCAATATGTCAAAACTCTAACATTTATACCATATGTCTTATAACTCTGTTGACATAAGAATATGCCGAAGAAAGAATTTGAACGGAAGTAAAGTCTTTGATTTAAGAATATGTACCTATGGCATATCTATGCCATACATATTCTTAAATCAAAGACTAAATATTAAAATTGGCTAAAATACACAACTTATCTATGTATGTTGTGTAGTTTAGCCAATCATGACTTAAAATGACAGGAATTATCCTAGTAATATTATAAACGCGAAAGGTAGTATGAATGGATGGATGGATAAATATTTGTTACTCTTTCACGTAAAAACTACTAGGTAAATGGAATTGGCAAAAATTCTGCACCGGGATAGGTTATACGCTGGATTAACATAATTATAGGCCACAAAACATCACGCTCCGACCCACTGGAGCAGAGAAACCCGCGGGTACTACCGCGGGGCACAACTAGTACCTAATAATTAAATTAAAGCTGTTTTATTTAAAACAATCTTGAAAAAAAGAATATTTTGCTATAGCTAAGTAGAATATTCTGCCTAGTTGGTTCAGCAGTAATATTTTCGACTGATATCAGGGTGTTTTCTGGATTCTAGACTCGGTTCGGACATTTAGTCATAGTAGGTACTTCTAGAGTACTAGTAGGTACTTTAACTCGATGGTTTGGTTTTTTTTGCAAAAGGTCAAATAAGATCCACCCTAAACCGACGCGCTTGTATGACGAATGTTATGAGAGTGAATGAAGCGAAAGATGTGTGTTCCCTACACACATCTTTCGCTTCATTCACAATTCGTAGCAAGTGGCGGTCCATTGTCTCTGCCTACCCCGCTGGGAAACAGGCGTCAGCTTATGTATTTATGTATGTTTTTCCTGCTGCCGAGTAGCTTAACTTATTTTCAGTTTTAAAGTAAAATACCTACGTTAAAATTTAGCTTAAGAGCGATATCTCACAGCTTATTTTTAACACTTATTTTAAGTGTCCTCTGCGCGAACTCAATGCGTATTACCAGTTCTTTCAACATTCAATTTTCAACAGACCCATGGGCTTGTGCTGAGCGTATAAAATACGCCGTGTGCTGTCGCCCTAAGTTCGTTATCGTTTATAAGATTAAGTTTACAAACAAACCTATAGACGCGTTGTTTTATATACCTATTTTTCGACTGGAGCCCCGCTCTTGCAGAATTAACTAACTTGTCCATCAGATTGTTTTCAATGGAAAAATAATAACTTGAAATATTAGTGTAGGTAAATCACAGTTATTCAATTTCTAGTAGGTACTCGAATTTTTATAACGAGTTTAATTAAGGCTTGGTGGACAGCGCCCACACAGTGTGAGTAGATATGTACGGTGACTCAGAGCTTTTACTGTCAACTGTTTGATCGAAATTGATTTTGTAAAGGTCACACGAATTTTAATTGCTTTAATAAATCACATGGAAATTTTAAAGGAATTCTTGGTATTAGTGTAGTCAACCACGGAAATAGGTTTACAAACTAAAGATCGGAGGACGAGGGCGGACGCGTCGCATTCGCGGGCGCACTCTTCTCTGACGGGTCAGAAGTACGACAGCGGGTATGTTCCGGCGTAGCGCCTGCAGAATATATTCCGCACAGCGAGTGCAACAAATTAGATTAATTGTAACGCAAGGAGTTACCTTGATACCAAATATTATTATTTTTTCCTTCCACCACCATTTACTTTGTAAAATACTTCTTACGCTCAGTGCCTACGAATACAGTTGTGTCTTATAAAATAAATCAAAATTGTTTTAATTAATGGCACCAGTATGTCCTACTAGACATATTTTGGTGGCCCATGAGGGGAACTATCGAAATACTAAATAATATCAAGAAAATTAAACAATAATTGCCAAATTCACACTTCGAGTACAATCGCACCATGCGTCATCAGAGTAACGGAGCTGAAGATTGAAGGTGTTATACTAGACAAAGGCTGGAGAACAACTTATCACCGAGTTTGACCGGATCAGTGACGCCGCTAAAGCACCACACCGCAGCGCAAACTAAGATAAGTGCCCTTTCTTTGTCCTATCTAAGCACATGTGTCCCGTTACACCCTTCCTATAAAATCCTTGATTTTACGTCCTAACCACTCAAAATAGTTAAACCTGTGTGAACAGAGTACAGCATACAGCATAATCTTCATTTTCTATTGTTAAAAATAACACGTTTTTGCAATTTATTTGCAAAATAATTCATAAGAAATTTTATTTCGTCGGTCGAGTTAATATTGTATTAAGTCAGTCGTTAATCGATTATTTAACTGCAATACTATTTAGTTAGCAACTTCTTTAACATTGTTACCTATTTAGTTATTATTACAGTTGGACATTGTCAGTTATACCTATAAGTATTATACGAGTATAAACTTAAATCATGCTATTTTAAAGGGTAGACAGCGATAACTAATAAGTGAATATAGTTACAGTTTTATGTTATAGGTATTTTACCGGCATTATTTCACGATCACACACAGCTATTTATTTGTTTGCCGAACATTCCAGGTGACCGTTACCGCGCTGCACAGCGTCATTTCTGAGGTATTGTTTTCAATATTTGCGACATTGCTGTGCCTGCGCAACCGACTTCCCGGGCGGCAAATGCGGTCAAAGTGAGGAACGTAAGCATATTCATTATTTTATTTTTTTACATACCTACTTTTTTAATAATTTGCATATTTAATTTATAATAATGTCCGTAACGTCTGATTTATCTAAATATACTTCGGAAAACTACAAAATGCAATTAAAGGCTTTAAACGCAAGGCGTAGCTCTGTGAAAGGACAAATAACGAAATTTAAAAATTATTTAACCAATCTTAAATTACAAACTACATTATCTTCTATGGATATAGCAGAGCTAGGTCTTAAGTTAACGAAGTTTGAATTGTTATCTGCCAAATTCGAAGATTTGCAAAGTGAGATAGAGGTTTTAAATTCGGATAACATATCAGTGGAGATTGATGAGCGCGAAGGCATTGAGACCGATATAATAAGCAATATAGCGGTAGCGAAAACGTTGCTTGAGCAGCGTCAGTTAGAAAATGAGCAGCGTCGTAGTTCAATCGCTCATCATGAGGTTCAATGCATTCGTGACCACCAAGATGTTGGTATCAAATTACCACAAATTCAAATATCTAAATTTGATGGAGCTTTTTTTAAATGGCTTGAATTTCACGACACCTTTGAAAATCTAATACATAAAAATGAACGCATTTTACCCATACAAAAATTTCATTACTTACTATCGTACCTAGAGGGAGATGCCGCGAGATTACTTTCTAATCTCGAGGTATCAACTGCCAACTACGATGTGGGTTGGAATCTACTTTGCGAGAGATATAATAATAAAAGACTACTTATTAATCAGCATCTTAAATCTTTATTCAATATTGATAAAATTAATTCTGATTCCGAAAGATCATTACGGTTTATCGTTGACCACGTAACGAAAAATTTGCGAGCTTTGTCCAGCTTAGGGGAGCCAACCGACAAATGGGACACTCTGATCATATTTATGGTTTCTTCTAAACTTGATAGTCGCACACTTTTAAAATGGGAAGAGTTTCGAAATACAATCAGTGACAGTCCATCACTTGCACAATTTTATAAAGTTTTAATTGATCGAGCAGACATTTTGGAGTCCATAAATCGAGGCAAAGTAGATAGCACTAATAATAAAATTATTTTAAATTCTAGAGCACCGCCTTCAGCGCCTCAATACAAATACGAAAAACCGTCGTACACTAAATCGTTTGCTACTACTAGTCAACCTAAAAATTACTTGTGTGTAATTTGTAATGATACACATAAAATTTATGATTGTAGTACTTTCAAAAATAAGAGTATTCAAGAGAGGTTAAACGATGTAACTAAGTATAAGTTATGCATGAACTGTCTCCGGCAGGGACATTCTGTGAAAGATTGTAGGTTAGGTCCTTGTCGAGAGTGTAAAAAACGTCACAACTCTTTACTTCATAACCCAACAACAGCAATAGTCAATAATAACGTTTCTACTGAATCAGATTCTATAGTTAATTTTTCCAAACAGTTGCATACTCAGGTACTTCTATCTACAGCAATGATTGAAGTCTCTAATCCTAACACAGGTGACAAAAAAGTAGTAAGAGCTTTGATGGATTGTGGAAGTCAATCTACATTCATTACAACTTCATTAAAAAACTACTTAAACTTAGACACAACTCCGATTAGTCGTCTAAAGATTATCGGGATTGGTAACAATTGTTCAAACAATGTACAAGAAATTTGTACTGCTAAAATACAATCAATCCATAGTGAGTTTCAAATCGAATTATCATGTTTGGTATTAAACGAACTAACTAGTGAACTACCAAAAACTCCAATCAATAAAACAATATTAAATATACCTACATACATAAAACTGGCAGACCCTACATTTGATCAACCAGCTCCAATCGATATTTTAATTGGAGCCGATATATTTTGGCATTTACTAGGAACTGAGCAACGTTCTCTAGGTAAATCTAGCCCTAAGTTATTAAATTCAAAATTAGGTTGGTTGATATCGGGCCCAGTACCTACAAAATATTCTAAGTCTGGTATATACAGCAACCAAGCTTTAACATTATCGTCTAATGCTAACGATATAGATAGCTTGCTAACAAAATTCTGGGAGTTAGAAGAGGTCCCAAAGAGGCCGCAATTTAGTGAAAAAGAAAAGGCATGCGAGGAGTATTTTTTAACTCATACTTATAGGCTAAGCACCGGCAGGTTTTGCGTTAAATTACCATTAATTGACACCCCGGACTGCTTAGGTGACTCGTACAATATGGCCAAAAGACGATTCATTAACCTAGAAAAAAGATTCAAGAAGAATCCTAAACTAAAAACAGAATATTCTCAATTTATTACGGAGTACGCCGAGTTAGGTCATCTTTCTCCATCCGAAGTAATTAAGCCACACATAAATTACTTCTTATGTCATCATGCCGTACTAAAGGAAGGCAGTGAATCCACCAAGCTTAGGGTGGTATTCGATGGTTCGGCCCCTTCATCCTCTGGAGTATCTTTAAATGACCTGTTAATGACAGGCCCAAGTATACAGGATTCTCTTTTCTCCATTTTGATAAGGGCAAGGCAATATAAATATCTGTTGACGGGCGATATTGAGAAAATGTACCGCCAAGTACAAGTGTCTGAAGAAGATTGCAATTTGCAACTTATTTTATGGAGAGAAGAGGAGTCCGAGCCAATCAAAACACTAAGATTAAATACTCTTACTTACGGTACAGCAAGCGCGAGTTATTTGAGTACCAGATGTTTATACCAAATCGGAGAGGAACAAGAGGACGAACACATAAAAACTATAATACAAAGAGATTTCTATGTAGATGATTTAATTACGGGCTCTAACGACAAAGATAATCTGCGATATATACAACGAGAAGTAGCTACAGCATTAAAGTCAGGTTGTTTCAACCTCAGAAAATACAAAACCAATTTACCAAATTTATTTGAAAATTCTAACCTAGAAACATTTGACAATCTAACTATAAGTGAGTCATCAAGCACCCTTGGGCTTGGTTGGATTCCATCTTCTGACAATTTGTATTTTCCTATTACACATCCTCCTGAATGTGATAAAATTACTAAGCGTTTTATAATGTCAAATTCATTTAAGATATTTGATCCACTAGGTATATTAACTCCATGTACTATTGTATCCAAAATGTTACTACAACAGCTATGGCAACAAAAGGTTGATTGGGATCAACCTGTGCCATCTAAAATCCAGTCAGAGTGGATAAAATTTGCAAAGGGTTTATCACATCTATCAAATATAAAAATTCCAAGATCAGTTCTTACTGAATCTCCAAATCGAATAGAGATACACACTTTCTGTGATGCTTCAACCCATGCATATGGAGCATGCAGTTACATTAGATCCATTGATACCAATGGTGAAATTACAGTCAGGTTGCTTTGTTCCAAATCAAAGGTTGCACCCTTAAAACCCACCACTATACCGCGTCTTGAGCTTTGCGCGGCGGTATTAGCGAGTAAATTGAGCAAAGCAGTGATAGATTCGCTTAGGTATACTCCAGACAGCATTTATCATTGGAGTGATTCTAGCATAGTGTTAGCCTGGGTTAGTAGTGATCTTAAGAATTTAAAATGTTTTGTGGCCAATCGCATTAACGAAATATTGGAAAATACAAAGGCGGCATCTTGGCGATATGTCCCAACTACTGACAACCCTGCTGATTTAATATCACGAGGAGTTGATGGTAGTCAAATTTTAGATAAGACTTTGTGGTGGTCTGGTCCTAGATTTTTATTGAAATCGAGTTCAGTGTGGCCAGTTTTAAATCAAAATATACAAAGGGACACTGAGGTGTTGCCAGAAATTAAGGCAAGTGCAGCCGTAATATCGGAAAACTTCATTAATTTCGAAAAATATTCAAAATTATCTATAATTCAGAGAGCTTTAGCTTACATTAAGCGTTTTATTTATAATACAAGAAATCCCACTAATAAACAGTTAGGAAATTTAACGTTAGAGGAACTTAATGAATCATTTAATATACTTTGTAAATTAGCGCAAAGGCAATCATTTAAATTGGAGTATGATATACTTCATAAGCAAGGGACTTTGAGTAGTAAATGCAAAATATTATCATTGTCTCCATTTATGGACAGCAAAGGTCTCATTCGAGTCGGGGGGAGAATTGATGCATCTTTTTGTACATATGAAAAGAAACATCCTATTTTACTTCATGCATCCCACCATTGGACAAAACTCATATTTGAGAGGGAACATCTCCGTAACTTACATGCGGGGCCTCAATTATTGCTAGCTACTGTACGTGACACAATTTGGCCAGTAAACGGTAGGTTTTTAGCAAGACGTACTGTAAACAAGTGTGTACGGTGTAGACGAATGCGAGGAAGCACGCTGTGCCCTAAAATGGGTAACCTTCCAGCTCAGCGTGTTACTACAGATTTTCCATTTTTGTCCGTTGGCATCGACTTTGCTGGCCCATTCTATATTCTAAATCGTAGGGGTAGAGGAAGTAAATTAACAAAATGTTACATGTGTTTATTTGTTTGTATGCGATATAAATGCATTCATTTGGAATGTGTAACTGATTTATCTAAGGAAGCTTTTCTTTTGACACTAAAGCGTTTCATCTCGCGTAGAGGAAAGCCTAGAGAAATATTTTGCGACAACGGCCGCAATTTTGTAGCTGCCGCTAAGGAAGTAGGTATATTTTTAAAGGCCAATATAGGGCCTCTGTCTAACTTTGCAAACCAAGAAGGCATTAAATTTTTATTCACACCAACCTATTCTCCTCACTTTGGCGGCATCTGGGAGGCCGGCGTAAAATCCGCTAAATACCATGTCAAGCGCGTTATAGGGAACAGTCATTTAACCTATGAAGAAATTTCCACGCTGTTTACACAGGTGGAAGCTATTTTGAACAGCCGTCCTTTGTGTCCCCTATCCGCTTCTCCTAACGATCTCCTACCTCTTACTCCTGGGCACTATCTTATAGGAAGACCCCTTAATGCATTACCAGAATCAGATCTAAAGAACGTCAAAGAGCATAGTTTGAAGCGTTACGCGCGATTACAGCAAATCAGACAACATTTTTGGAGCAGATGGTCAAGGGAATATATCTCAGAGCTGCAGCAACGTTCTAAATGGCGAAGCAACACTGCAAGATTGAATCTTGGGGACCTTGTTCTGCTGCAAGAAGACAACATACCACCCTTGAATTGGCGTCTCGGTCGCGTGACTCAGCTATTTCCTGGTTCAGATGGTATAGCCAGAGTGGCTGAAGTCAACACTTCTAGAGGAACCGTCCGCAGACCTTTCGTCCGGCTGTGTCCATTGCCTAATGAAGAGGACTACGACAGTTGAAATTGCATGATTTCAACGAGGCGGGAAGATGTTCCGGCGTAGCGCCTGCAGAATATATTCCGCACAGCGAGTGCAACAAATTAGATTAATTGTAACGCAAGGAGTTACCTTGATACCAAATATTATTATTTTTTCCTTCCACCACCATTTACTTTGTAAAATACTTCTTACGCTCAGTGCCTACGAATACAGTTGTGTCTTATAAAATAAATCAAAATTGTTTTAATTAATGGCACCAGTATGTCCTACTAGACAGGGTATTTTTTTATGGGCGAAAAGTTCGCTGCTAGCTGAGAACATAATATTTGTTTTTTTTGTTATGTTTTCAAAACTTCTTCCGCTATTAGATTAAAAAATTCTTTTACAAAGTAACTTCAGCTGTAATGAAAAGGTTCCTACGGTATGTTAGACACGCGCGATTGAGTCTAGCTTTCATAATTTATGTCAATCGTTTTGACGGCCGCCCTGGGAATCGAGGTTTGAATCCCAACATGAGTAAATACAACATAATATTATTCACTACATGATGTCAGTGCCGACAATTCTACGAAGATATAAAGTTACCAAGTAAATAGTTCGTTTGATAAATAGAGCATTCGGTAAACCTGGCAGTATAGAGGCGTTTATTTACTTCTGTAAATTGGATTACGGCTAAAAGCTGGAAAGGCTGTTGGTAGCAGTTAATTTTAATCTCTCACAAATAAGAATGTGTCTAATTTAAACTTTCGCAATTAAGGATGGGGGTCCTGGTGTACTAAAATACAGGCTTAGGCTTGATTTAGACTAAAGATCTCCCACAAATTACATTTGACCATTATTATGTACCAAATTAAGAATGCAAAACAATTTTGTAATTTGTGGAGATAAAATTATTATTATTATAGCAATATGACAAATACAAATATACATTTGTCACGTTTACAACATGAGATGAACAGAGAAACGATTCTACTTTTCTTTTGGAGAGTTAGCTACGAGCCTTTTGCTACTTCACCTGGCATACAAGCGAGCAGGATTTCAGCTTTGTTATTATTATTATTTTAAATAAAAACTTAGCAAACTGCGCAAGGTGTGGTTACCAGCTTAAAATCACCCCATAGTTTCGTAAAATGCAACTATGGAGCATGTAGCGGATGGATAGCTACAATACCTACCAACTTACTGCGATCACCAATCTGCCCACTAAGGGTGGTGATTATGGCAATATCCTTTAAAGACCTAGGCTTAAGAGGAAGCCCATGTTCAGCAGTGGACGAAAACGAAATGATAAATTAAGTATAATAAACTCCTTTAAGTCCTTTACAAATACTTACTATGTAGGTGTTTAAGTGAGCCCTTTTATTTTTAACATCACTTGTCTTATAAAACAAAGCCCTCAACGCCACCTGTTTGCGATCAGCTCAATAACTACTTTAAAGAAGTTTCTTGCGTTTTTATCAGATAGAGTGATTCATAAGGAAGGCTGAAGTGTAATATTTATTATAGTTTTGTGAAAATTATACTTTATAACCCGTGCGATGCTGGGACGGATTAGTTCGTCGGTGATATTGCAATATCACGTCAGTGTCAATAGATAATAAGGTTGAAAATCGAATGCACCAAATTGTCATTTATGCCTTTACAACATATATCAATAAAATATTTCTTGACAGATGAAATTACACCTTATTAGTAACTGTCACTTACGATATTATATTGACATGAAAAGGGCGAATAACACTCATACTTCAAACTGACTAAAGAAAAAATTAAAGGTAATTTAACTAATACTGTAAAAAGTGACCATCATATTGATGTTAATTACAAAAAACTATGAAGACCTATGAAAAGTGCCACACACAAACCCAAGCGGTTTAAACGAAACTATTTGTTAACGTGTATTATTATAAAACATAATTGACAATAATAATAAAAAAAAACATTATCTGAAAGAAAAATAAATAAAAACAAAATAAAAAAATAAACATTTATTGATACAAACTATAATATGTCATACTATTGAACTTATATAGGAATATAAAATAATAATATCACAATAAACAATTTGTGTCAGGTACCTTGTACATAAGGTTAAGCATTATTGTTTAATTATCATTAATTATCATATTATAATATACCTACTTTATTAGGCATAAAAACTAAAAAAATATAATTAGCCCGTCAGTTAGAATACTAAAAAATATTGGACACGTATTTTTTTATTCATAAAATCAATAAAAATTTACAAAGATACAGAGCAACAACAAACTATAAAGTTCAGGAGAGGGGGGCTTGTGACGTCACTACTAAGTAAATTGTCCTTAGAAGTGACGTCACACGAATTTTCAACGCGGTATCTTCGTTATTTGTTTGTATTAGAAACGAAAAAAAAATACGTTTCCAATATTTTTTGGTAATCTAACTGACGGGCTAAAAAAATATTTTTTATTATTCGTGCCTATTGCTGTAATTAGTAAAATACATAAAAACATTCTTAATAAATAAATGGCAATTAATTTGGTACATACTTTTGGTAATAATGGCTTATTAATATCAACATGGAATTAATCACATCAAATTTTGTTCGTACACTATTTAATAGATTGAGTGCCATCAGTCATCAGTAATGGAATAGATTAAAGCCTAGTTGTTTTTTCTTTAAGTAATTAAAATTATATGTTAGGAAAAGTTAAAATTTAATTTTGAAAAAAATATATTTGAATAAAATTTTATATCTTCATTACTTTATACTTTTATACATATTTTACCAGAACATGTCCACGACATGCCCGCTGTTACCTTGACTCCATTTTTAAAGAATATATTTAGAATAAAGTTACCTTTGCAGTAGGTGCTAACGATGAGGAATCTATCTCTCTCATTGGCTATTAAAAAGTTTGGTTTCCGTTCGGTTGAAAGATAAAGGGAGCGAGAGAGAAAAATATAACGTAACACACTTTCTATTTTGTCACAAAAATTTACTAAACCGTCAAAAAATTCAAATAATATAATATTCGGAGTAAAAGAAAAGGCATAAGAAGCTTCGTTCTGACTGACTTTTTGTTTGACTGAACTGACTGAATTTCGTTTTTTATTAATTCAGTAACTTAGGTTGACCTCACATTGGGCGTGCGCCCATTTTTAAGCTCCTGGTTTAATACAATACATACCAACAACACATCAGCATTTTTGTGCAATTCGTCAATATTTGTGCTAACTATAATAACCTAGATATGTCTACTATAATTGCAGACCCAATTCATTGCGTTTTAGTGCAATTCGTCAATGTTTGTGCTACATATTATTATAACGCAGTAATGCATATTGTATTGTAGATCAAAATACTGTGTCGTTTTGTGCTAATTCTACAAACAATATTGTTCTTCCATACTGACCAGTAAAACGGGTATATTAAGCTTATAGTGACCACTGAGAACTGAAACAAAACATAAATAATAATAAATAAAAAGTATAACACAAGAACAACACATTCTTAATTTTTTGAAAAAATAATAAACCTAAAAAAAAATATAAAAAATGTCACAAAAACTCATAACAAATGATAAAAAAATATATTTATTGCCCATCGGAAATAGAAAAGTAATTAATTAAATTAATGTTGTAGTTACACCTATTCTTATACACCAGTTCGTAAACTTATCAAACTGTTAATGTTCTCTTTTATACTTTGTTATAAAAAAAACCCTTTTAGTGAAAGTACTAACTACCTACATACTTCAAGAGGGAATCGCTCGACGCAGGCCATAAACCTAGTTTGAGAGTCAAGAATTTGTACATTTTTAAATTGTAACGATATGAAAATAAAACAAGTTGCTTTAACGGTGACTATCGACGAACTACTTTATTCAGTTTTGAATGTACATATTAAAAATAAACTGTTTAAAAAAACAAAAGTTAAAAAAAATGAAATTTACAATGTAGGAAATTATTTTTAATTTTATAAAATTGTGATTGAACGGATGATATGATGTTAATATTTAATTCCAAATGTAACTTTGTAGATATTTGTCGAAGTAATGCTGATCATTACCGATAGATGGCACTAACGTTTTACTTAGAGACGTGTTATAAAAGAGATGGATAAATGTTGACCTTCCACCGTAGCCTAATTGGTTAAGGCATTAGGGGTATACCTAAGATGCAGGTTAAGGTAAGAGTCCTGCCAGTGGTCTAAATTTATTAATCTCAACTTTGAAATTATTAGTTATTTATTCACCAAAATATATTTTTTAATTGTCAATAGACGGCGTTATTATGCTGCCAATATTAACAATCACAATCTATTGTGCTCCTTTATCACCAATTATGGAAAATAAATTATTATTGTAAAATGATTGTAATTGAGTCTTACCTGGGGTGCGTATTCTTGCGGTAAGGCCTCGCGTTCCTGTACACATGTCCGCCGGCCGACACGAGAGTGCCGCGGGAGCTGGCCAGGCTGGCCGCAGTACGCAGCGAGCCAGGGGAGCCCGACGAGACGGACAAGCAACGGGGATAATCAGGTTCTTCATTTGTGGGTGTTTTGTCTCCTGTTAAATGATATATCATCATCATCATCAGCCTGTTGTGAACATAGGCCTCCCCCATCGATTTCCAGCAGGAACGATCGCTAGCGGCCAGCATCCACCGACTACCCGCGACCTTTATGCGGTCGTCAGTCCATCGTGCAGGCCATCAGGGCATCGGAGACCACGATGCCCTGATGGCCTGCACTCGAGAACCTTTCTGCTCAGAAATGTTCAGAAATGATATAAATATCTACTAATTATATAAAGCTCAACAGTTTGTTCGTTGACTTGAACGCGGTAATTTCAGTAACGCGGGTGAAACCGTGCGCAGAATGCTAGTATATTATTGTAAAACTAGCTTCCCCGAGCGAGGTTTCAGCTGCGTTACAGAGATTAGTGCGTTCAAACAAACTCCAGTTCCCGTGGGAACGGGCCTATAGCCTGCCTCGATAAAAAGGCTATCTAACACTGAATGAGGCCTACAGAGTATGAACTGTAAGCAGCAGTATAAACAGCACAATGGTGTCTTCAGCAAATAATAATCGATATATTTTGTTGGCAACACATCGTCAAACAATAGGCTAGTTGACACATTTTTGAAATTATTTTTATATGGTCACGAATGGTTTAACTAGATCAAGAAAAAAATATGGCATTTATTTGAGATCTAGAAAGCACTAAAATAAATATTTCAAAATTGGCTTGACATTTGGAGACGAAAACGATGTCAGACATGTTGATCTATATAGATTATCTGTGTTCAAGAGGAATGACGTCATGACTCAGAAAGTGTAATAGAAAAGGATCACGTTCATGTTTATTAACAAGATGTATGACGTCACAAAATGGCTGATAGCGTATATAATACTTACAGAATTTCATGAACTGGAACAGCCCATTTACGTCCACTGCTGAACATGAGCCTCCTTTTAACAGACAATGGCACGTTATGGTCGTTGAGGGATATTGCCATAAGGGGCCATCCATAAAGTACGTCACACGTATTTCATGATTTTTAGACCCCCCCCCCTCCTTGTCACATTTGTGAGAGCCCACAAATTTGCAATTTCACATTAAACATTTTTTAAATTAAAACAGCAGTTCCACAATTAATTTTTTATTTTCATTTAATAAATTTAATTTCCATTTAAATTTCTTTTTTTTATGAAATCAGCAAACAAATATTTGAAAATAACAAATCAATAAACTTTTAATTAAAGAAAAAGAAAGGAACTTAGTCGTCTTCAGTCCATGGATTCTGAATCCATTCCTTTAAATTATTTATAATTGGCATAGAAGTCAGTTCGTTCTCATTGGCGTTGTTAACGTCAGGAATATTTGTGGTGTCTACATCTTCTTCATCCAACCATATGGCATCATCATTTATATCATCCAAACAAAGAATTTCTCTGACACGTCTAGCTGCTATTCTTTGAGGACGAATCTTTGCAAAGGGTAAAACTTGCTGCTTCTTATGTAGTTGTTTGTGTTGGTTATTGGCTATATATGATGCAAAATAAAGACCACTGATGCCACAATTTCGCTTACACAAGTATCCCTCGACACTGGGGTAGTAACTATCATTGACGAAAAAAAAGCAACTTTTTGATTTTACATTCCTCTGTAAGTTTTTATACTGTTTACGGTAAAGATTACCTATCTATCTTTATATCTATCTTTTAGTTTATTTTGAACTTGTTTAATTAAAATAAGTTGTAAAATAGTAACTGTATCGACAAAATAGCAGAAATAAAACAACGACGTCGTTCACTCGGCGTAAGTCAATTGTCGAATTGTGTGAGCGCAGTATGGTGGTAACTAGCCTTGAACTGATAGATGATGCTGCTCATCCATCAGCTGTATATACCTTAGTCGCGTCTTACGACACCCATAGGAAGAAATAGGGTGGTAAAGGAGAATAGGGAGAAATAAGCCGGAAACCACACGGTATTTCATAAGCCCAGCTATAATACAAAGTAGTGTCAACAAAACATTTTAAATACCCACCGTCTACACTGCCGATGGGTGTCCGTCGCGTGAGGTCCGGACTGCTGCCCCACGGACTGAGCGCTCCCAACGGACTGGACAGTCCGGCCGTCACCAACGTGTCATCCTCGTCTTCTGACCCTAGGATAATAAGCTTATAAGGTGAATGTAAGGGAATGTTGCAATGGTTTAGGCTTATAGAAAGGATGGAACCACTATACAAAAAAGGGACGAAAACAGACATGACCAACTATAGGCCTGTTACGTTACTACCTGTATTGTCTAAAATTTTCGAAAGAATAATGTACAATAAAATAGAGAGCTTCCTTAGCTCATGCAACATTCTCAAACAGGAACAATTTGGGTTTCGAAAAAACAGCTCTACTACGATGGCATGCTTCAATTTAATGAAACAAATTACAGAGAGCTTGAATAATAAATCCAAAATAGCTTGTGTATTTCTAGACATGACAAAAGCATTCGACTTTGTCTGTCATGAAACACTGTTAACGAAATTGTCTCACTACGGAATACGCGGCAATGCATATGACTGGTTAAAAAGCTACCTTCATGGAAGATCTCAGTGTGTAGAAATAATTAAAACAAACAATAATGAAATAAAAACGTACCGATCAGAACACAAACAAAATAACTACGGAACGCCACAAGGTGGAATATTATCCCCACTTCTTTTTTTACTGTACATCAATGACCTTCCTGATAAAGTTCCCACAGATTGCTTATTATTTGCTGATGATACAACACTAATTATAAAAAGTGACACCCAGGAACAACTGCAAAACGACATAAATAAGGCTCTAGATAAAGCTGTTTGCTGGCTCGAACAAAATAATTTGAAAATTAATATGGCTAAAACCAACCTATTACAATTTCAAACTCATAACGCAAACCCAGGTACTCTTGACATCTGCCATAGAAACAATCATGTAGTCACTTCAGATCAATGCGTATTTTTAGGTATAACTATAGACAAGTATTGTAACTGGAAACATCACATTGAAAAAATCGTTAGTAAAATTGATGGCTATGTATATGTTCTAAAAAGAATTAGGCAAACCGTAAATATAGAAACTGCAATGGTTACATACCATGCCTATGTCTCATCCGTACTGAAATACGGTCTCATAATATGGGGCAATTCAGTGGACTTCGACCAAGCTTTTAAAGCACAAAAAAAATGTGTTCGGGCAATTTGCGATGCCGACTTTTTGGACTCATGCAAGCCACTCTTCAAGAAATTAAATATTTTATCACTTCCATGCCTGTATATAGAAGAATTATGTATATTTGCCAAAAATAATCCGGAACTATTTCAAAAGTTCGGTGACATACCAAATAGCCGGACTCGACATAAAGATAGAATACGACTACCACAAATAAATCTAGAATTATTTAGAAAAAACTCATATTGCATGTGTATAAAAGCCTTCAATAATTTACCACAAAATATCAGGAATTTACCATTATTAACATTTAAAAGGACACTTCATAAACTATTATTAAGTAAAACATATTATAGCATTAAGGAATATTTAGAGGATAAGGACATTTCGATTTAGTTGTATATTTATTAGTTTTATAATAATTTCCAATTTAATTTTGTTAATATTTAGTTAATCTGTACCATAATTTAATTTCTTTTTGATCTCATTAGAATGTAAAACCGAGTTTTAGTATATTATGTAAATATTTGCACGCCACTATTCGGCAGAATATGAGGACAAACCGCTATATGTATAACACCAATGTATATACCATATTTAAGCAAATAAACGATTGATTGATTGATTGATTGATTGATGGATAAAAGAAGAGTTACGAAAGAAGTATATCTAATGAGTGTGAATGGAGACACCGGTAGAGGGCGCCCTACGCAAATATAGCGACCACATTGTCGGCGTATTATAAAAGAGCCAAATCTAAAGTACCTATAACCAGCGAGCATGCATAAAGAGATGAATGAATGTGGATGAAACGAAAGAGATGTGTCAGGGTAGACACAAGTGGCGTTCCTGGGAGAAAAGCGTGATGTTCGGGCATCTTTGGCACCCAAACAGTCTGCTTGGGCAAAGCGGGCGACGGCGGCGGCGGACACCACTCTATTACTGAGACGCGACGTGTACACTGGCCATCGTTATAAACATTGTACTGTACCAAGGACTTTCGTTTAATATTACAATTTTATACTGTCCACTTTCGTTGATTTAGTTCCAAGTTATTTACCCAGCTGCTACGATTAGATCAGGCCAAAACACATGACGATATGTGAATTTAAATTAATCCTTTCAAAAACATCATTATTTTAAAGTCACCGGCTGGACATTGGTGGTCCTGTGTTACTTTCACTGTCATCATTATCAGCCCGTATAACGTCTTTTTTTTTCGTACGGACTTTATGTAGTTGGCTTTTGCTACTTCACCGGACATTGGCGAGCAAACTCCAGCCTCAATAAATTGTTTGAAAAGTACAAACTAAGTAACCTGCGCATGAGGGCGCCCCATGTGGGACTTGGACCTCGGCTCAGGGCGGTCGCTGGCGGGGAGGATTGAGGAATTATGACTAGATTTTTAGGGGAATTTTGTGGTATAACGTCCACGGGTGGCTCCCCCTTCGAGAGGGATTTTTCCATAGTTACCACACTTGGTACAATCGTATCATATCGTTATAATATCGTATACACATGAAAACGTTGCTGCCCATTCCCTTCTATAGATGACCAGCTGCGCCCCGCGGTTTCACCTGTTCCAGTGCGTCGGAGCGTGATATTTTGTAGCCTATATGTTAATCCAGCTTATAAACTATCCGCGTGCAAACTTTCAGCCGAATCCATCCATCCGGCTTAACCATCAACCAATCCTGACCCGGAAGGAAATCTTAGATTCTATACAAAGATTTATTGTTGAGCGTGGAGATTGAACCACGACTTCCAGACTTGTACCATTACGCCACGAAAGTTCTTTTTACAGTTAAATTCCTACCTTCAAAAACATCGTAAAAATTTTCTTTTGATTCATTCAGTGTGGAAGACGATCGAGATTTTTTCTTTCGTTTACTCTGAAACAATGTAAGAACAATACTTTAAGAATATTTTATATATAGCAACATTATACATAATTATGTAATTCCACGGTACACTAGTTTTCCGCGGCATACACTTTGCGGAACACTGCACTAGACATAGATGAAATCGTCCAGGACACCGTTTTAATAAAAGAAGTAAAGTAAATTCTATCAAAAGACTATTATACTCTAGTAATCATCAAGGCCGTGTGGTTTCCGGCTTAGAATAGACCACCCCATGTGTTCCCATGGGTGTCGTAAAAGGCGACTAAGGGACATATGGCTGATGGATGGGCAGCAGCATCTATTAGCTCAACATTTGCATCTTACTGCGATCACCAATCCGTCTGCCAAGCGTGGTGGTTATGGCAATATCCCTCTACGATCCTGGCTTGCCAAGGTCTGTTAAGAGGAGGCCCATGTTCAGCAGTGGACGTCAACGGGCTGTTGATGATGATGATAATGAATCATCAAGGATGTTCTTGTGTATTTTTATTTTGTAAGATTTTTTAATAGATTACTAACAGAATTTTGCAGTCTACTAGAATTCTTGTTAACCCCTCGTGCTAAGCTAAAATGCTTGTATTACGATTGGGTTCATGTCGGTAGTGCAATGGGTGGGGATCGAACCGGCGACCACAAGATCACAAGTCCGACCCCCTAGCCATTGGGCAATGGTCGCTAAATATAAATATGAGTAACTAATTATATATAATATAAATAATTCACTAATCAACACATCGAAAATTTAAACATCGAATGACCATATAACCGAAAATTATAATAACGTAAGTTCATAATTTCGAATGGTTAGATAACCTACGTCCAATATATCTAAAATCTAATTATCTACAAAAGTGACATCGAAATATCGAAAGTTCAGAGTATCTGATGTCCTAAATATCGATGTTTGTTTATTATGTATGTCACAGGGTAATTTAGTGACAGAAATGAATCATTAGTAAACAAAATAAAAACTGCAAGCAGCTTGGACATAGCGTTCGCCTGCCGCTGCCGCGGCACCGCTCACTACGCTCGCTCGGCTCGCGCTCGGCTATTTCACCCAGTTCTAAATGATGAATCATACAATCTGCCTGCGACTAGATAATTGAACAATGGTGAACACATTTCTGCGAGAGATTATGCTTCGTCATTTTGAACTGTGTAAAATAGGTTAGGTTGGGTTAGAACGGCGACCGCGCGCGAGCCGAGCGAGCGCTGGGAGCGGTGCGGCGGCAGCGGCAGGCGAGCGCTGCTTCTTAATTTTTTCTCGATATTTTAACAAGTTCGTCGTTAAAATTTTCGATGTTTTGATCAGTAACATTTTCCCATATTCTAATTTTCGATATTCTAATATGTACCCTGACAACTAACATTCACAAGTAAACTCATAGTCTCAAGTGTCGTTCTAGCATACAGGAGTGACTCACCTTTGTAAGCTCCTCGGCTACGGACATCTCTAACGCGTGATGTGTTCTAGCTAACGCCGCCAACGCCTCCTCCAACACTCTGTTGCGTTCTATCTGTAAACGACAATAAACAGTTAGCAGATAATAATGGAAAATCCGATCGTCGTCGCGACGCGTTGTATGGTTCAGACCCGATCCCAGCCCGCGCTAGTTGATTTTAATCTTTTATAATACGCGACATTATAACTATCACATGACATAATAGTCAATTTTAAATGATAATACTATCATTGAAATGTAAACTAATTTATTAGACAAGATTTCTTTTGTAATTATCATTGCATGTGACTTATAATAAGTACGTTCGATCCGTCTACATTATCAATAAATGATTACATTTCATTTCAACATAGTTACAGCCTTAGTAATTGTTTATAAATTACAAACGCCGAGTTTGGAGTTTGCGCCTGCGCAAGAGAGTGCTCCTTGTGGGAGTTAGACCTCGGCTCAGGATGGTCATGGGGGAAATTGAGTTATTCTGAGCTTTAATTTTTTATGGGAGTTTTATGCAACTGTCGCTCTACGTTACAATTCCCGGGCCTCTCGGACTTCGGATCTACGAGAGCATCGGAAAGTTCTTTGCAAACTAAGGGTCGGAAAGATGAGGGGGGACGCATCGTGTTCGCGGGCGCACTCTTCTCCGACGGCTCCTCCGACGGTCTTTGTGTAGTGTCTTCCACTTCTTCTACCAAGTTCTGTTAAGAGGAGGCCCATGTTCAGCTTATGAGTCACATGCGATTCATCCTCTTCACATAACCATACCAAGTCAAACGATTCACATTTTATTAAATTGAAAATGTGAGTGTAATAAATGTTTTGATATGAATACTTACTTCTCTGCTAAGTCGTGCACTGTCGGCGTCTCTGGCCTGAGCCACGAGCGCGGCACAATGTCGCAGAGCTGACAGAGCTTCAGATCCGGTGCCACACGCGTGTTGGAACCGCTGACGTAAACAAACAAAGTTAACATTTTTTATCGGACGGACCTATTATTTTGTTAGCCCCGAGGCTTTTGCTACTTCACCGGGCATAAAGGCGAGCAGAGCTCCAGCCTAGATTAATGGTATAAACACTACAAACTAAGCAACCAGCGCAAGAGGGCGTCCCCTGTGGGACTTGGACCTCGGCTCATTGCGGTTGCTTACGGGGAGATTGAGGGATTATGGCTTTTAGTTATTTTTAGGGGAGTTTTGTGCAACTGTCGCTCTTCTTTACACAAAGTTATCGTTAGAGAATAACTTACAGCGAATAAATATGATTTACTTTCTCCGTAGAGAAGTGTTATAATCTATGTATATTTAAATGAACCCCTATTTCCCTTGGTCACGGCATCAGTTGTAAACGGTTGGACCTATTTCGCTAATTCTTTTTTTGTTGTGTTTGTTATTGTCAGGAGAATGTTCTTATGAAAGAAAACCGTACCATATAAGCGGAATGATGTAGCGAGTTGCCGACGTTGACGCTCTTGTCCAAGGCCGCGACTATGGCGGCGCACTCGCGGAGCTGAGTGTCGAGGAGAGCCAGGCTGTTGGTGGCGGACGTCAACGCGTCTTGCATCGAACCTGGTTCATAAAAGTATTCAATAAAACAAGATAGGTACTCCAAAGAGGCAACCTCCGTGGCATACCGTGCGATTCCCACACCGGACATTAAATCTTTGTGTAAATTCTAATATTTCTTGCCGGGTCTGGATGGTTGAGGGTCTACCCTCCGTGCCTCGGAAAGCAAGTTAAGCCGTTAGTCCCAAATGTTATTACATTATTTATATCATGTAGATACTTTAACTCCGACATTCATAGTACCCAGTCACCCATGCCTAACTGAAAATTAGTCTTTTATTTAATGACGACTTTTGTTTACTAGATTTTACGTAATTTAAGTCCCTATAACTTACCTAACGGCTTACATTCGTCCTCCAAATCTTCGGTGGCCTCTCGGGCTGTGTCAGGCGAGGCGCCCGCCCACAAATAGTGTCCTGAATACGTTATGTGCTCATTCAACGCGGTCACCCATTGCTGAAATAAGAACATCGAATTTAACTAGCTTTACGCGCGGTTTTACCCTTGTAACTCCCGTTCCCGTAGGAACTTCATAATGAAATAATCTTCAATAAACGGGCTATTTAACACTGAAAGAATTTTACAAATCGGACCAGTAGTTCCTGATATTAGCGCGTTCAAGCAAACAAGCAAAATCATCAGCTTTAAAATATTAGTATGACACAATATAGTCAAATAATAAACTAAGACGTTAAGACTAAAATATAATTAAAATAATAACTTAAATACTTACTTGTTTAATTTGAAAATTTATAAAATAGGTATGATAATTATAGATAATAATACTGAATACTAAATTATTGTTTTAACTATTTGCAAGTGCCTGTAATAGGTTTACGTAAATAAAAATGATTTTTATTTAGTATAGATATTGTACTTAAGAGAACAATTTCTGTTTATATATATGTTACGGCTAAAGGTAGGTGTGAACATAAACTTAAGATTATTGCTAAACCAATTTTGTTGAACAGGGACTTATTCAGGTTGATCTAAGTTTAACCGCATGTGGTCGGCTAGACCTAGGTTTAGCCGGCTAATCTTAAGTTTATGTTCACACCTACCTTTAGCCGTAACATATATACTAATGTTATAAAAGAGGTATTGGTAACTTAGGGAAAATAATTCATGCGAATTAACATGACACCTCGCTCGAAAATTTACCCCCCTCCCACTACCCTGAAGGCCCCGCTCTCGTCCCGTAGTAGCGTTAGCATGTCATGCGTGGAATTCGGAGTAATTTGTTGGATCTTTGTTAAGTTCCACCGATTGTTACATTTCAACGCTTAGTTAAACTTTTACGATATTTTAAAACTTTGACGAGCATAGGGATTATAGAACCCATCATATTTTGAGCTCTGTTGGATTGAAATAATGTCCAAAACCAATGATGTTGATATAAAACATTTTTTTTTTTTTTTGTCCGGGGGGAAATGCATTGACGCTTTCCCACCGCCGCTGCAGCGTATTTGCGCGCTGGCGGTGGGATATGTGGGACTCGCCCTCTCCATAGCGTGGTATGCTTAACTCATACCACGAGGAGAGGAACCTACACCACTAAAACCTCCCGGACACTCCTTCGATCCGCCGTTGGCGGGGGCCGGGTACGCATGAGCAATCCGGCCCCATGTTGATATAAACCTACTGACCGTTAAGGGGTTATTAACCCCCAAACGGTCTACAATATGCTATTAAATATGCATATTATAATGTAGTTACGGACGCAGACAAAAATGATATACAATGGGCATGAAAAATCTATTTAGTCCGTCAGTTAGATTACTAAAATATTTGACACGTATTATTTTAGTTATCAAATCAATAAAAATTGACAAAGATACAGAACTATAACAATCTTATACCAGGAAACGGGTAGCAGCGTTTCCTTGTGTGTTACAACATAATACTGCGGTCACCAACCCGCCTGCCAAGCGTGGTGACAATGGCAAAAACCCTCTCTCGGGAGGATGCCCAGCTCAGCAGTGGACGTTGTACGGGCTGATGATGACGATGAACTGACGGACTAATATAATTTCTTAGTCTTTATGCCCATAACTCTGGTAAACAGGCGTGAGCTTATGTATGTATGTAACTCTTTTTTGCACTTAGTACTAGTAGCAAACATCATTCGAGCCAGGTGTCATGTTGGATCTACGCTGGTGAAACCTGCCCGTGACATCTAGTACGCAATATAAAAACATTACACCTACTTAGACAACTAAAACTTGTTTATATAAAGGTTACGAAACGACCACTTGTTTACATGTTGTTTTTGATACACTTATCAAAGCGACCTTGCGTTCGCTTTCGAACTTTACATCTATAAATGAGTTTATTGATCTCCGGATACGAGTTACTCTTGTTTTTGAGATACTACTAACAAAATAAACCGGATATATCTAATTTTGTTTTTTTAATTTCCATAAGTGAAAGCGCCACGTGGTTACAATCACGTAACTTCTGATTCCGTGGACTTCTTCTAATTGATAATTTAGAAGATTTTCATCCATTATATAATTTTATTCCTCTGATAACTAGCCTAGTTAGCCGCGCACGGTTTCACCTGCTTAGTTCCAGTTAAATAAATAAATTAAATTAAAAAGTTTTTAATTACGTAAACCTATTATAGGCATTTGCAAATAGTCAAAACATTTTTTGGCTTATTAATATAATATATTAAATTAATTTATTTAGTTAACTTATTATAGTTATAATAATAATAAATAGTTTGTATTTTATATTTATTTAAAGCTTTAGCGTAAAAGCTGTCAGGTATGAAAATACAATTTTATTTTTTATCTATGATTTAATAGTCTAAAGTTCTGTCGTTTGAGTATGTTTAATTTAAATGGAACGTTAGTATATCGTCGGACGCAATTTTATGCTACTACCGGATCCAATACGCCCCAACTGAGAAGACCCGGCGAAACAAACTCTGTGGGGTATTCTACTGCCGGTTTCATCGCGGCTTCATTGAGACGATCCGGCGAAACATACTTCGGTAGGCATGTCAAAATTATTTTTGTCCAGTTACTGTAATTATTTATTTAATTGGCTTACACAATTTACCAATCGGCCGTCTTTATAGTATAGTTCCCGTAGAGACTTCATAATTAGCTATAGCCTAACTTGATAAATGGGCTATCTAACAAAGTTAAGCGCATTCAAGCATACAAATAAACTCTTAAGCTTTATAATATTAGTAAGTACAGTGCACCCTTAATATAACATACTTCAATATAACGACTTCCTCGATTTAACAAATTCTTCGTAATCCCCTTGAATTGTCCATAAAAGTCAATGTAAAATATACCTTTACATTGCGAACATTTTAACTTTATAACGAATTTTGTCAACCCAAAACCTTTATATTAAGTTACCACCAATGTATGACTCTTAATCACATAGTATGTGATTCATGTCGCGACATGTTTGGACACGCTTTTGTTCGTAAAACAATCATCAACCTCTTTTAACGAATTTTCGACCAACCTAACCTCAACATAACAAACCTCAGTTAAACAAATTATATATAACGAATATTTTCTTGTTCCCCTCCGATTTGTTATAGCGAGGTTGCACTGTATATAGATTTTATAACTAACCTGTCGACAAGCCGCCACGGTCTCCTTCTCCCCTTGAGGCACAGCCAACCGATGTGTGTCACCATCACTAAAGTTCATCACAATAAGCGCGGGCTCCGTATCGCTGGCATTAAGTGTCGCCGCGTCCAAATACTTGCGCCCGCGCCAGTGAGTCCCGCCGCGAGCTGCCTCGGCCCGCGACCCGTAGTACAGGAGCACCCCGCGTTGTAGCACCGCCTACAGTATGGGTACCCCAGTTAGTATGATCCGGGTGAAAATTGATTAATATTTAATCATTTATGTTCTAAAAGCGGCCGCAGCCCAATGGTTCGATCTCCACCCATAGCACTACCGACGTGAATCCACTCGTAGCACAAGCATTTTAGCTTAGTACGAGAGGTTAACAAGAATACTAGTAGTCTGAAAAACTCTGCGAGTAATCTTTATAAAAAAAAGGCGTGGTTTTGTCTTGTTGTTTACAAAAGTTCAACAATGGTACGTATCGGTATTTTATATTTTCGTACGGACAGTAGTAAGCCACGAGACTTTTGCTACTTCGCCGGGCATAAAGGCGAGCAGTGCCTTTATAGTATAGTCTTCTAAATAGTTTTAAAAAACCACAAACTAAGCAACCTGCGCGCGAGGGCAACCCTAAGCAAATTGGACCTCGACTCAGGGCATTCGCTGGCGAGGGAATATTGATGACATTAAATGTTTTATGTCCTAACTGGATTTTTAAACAGGAAAGCCTCCGTAGCGTAGCGGTGTTTGGCTCGCTCTAGTTCTCGGAGGTCATGGGTTCGATCCCCACACCGAACAAGAAATCTTTGTTTAAATTCTACGATTGCTTTCCGGGTCTGGTTGGTTGAGGGACTGCCCTCCGTGCCTCGGAAAGCACGTTAAGCCGTTGGTCCCGATTGTTATAACAACATCTGTAACAAGCGTATAACAGGGAGCGGGCAGCAGCGTTTCCCTGTGTATTGCAACATAATGCTGCTGTCACCAATCCGCCTGCCAAGCGTGGTGACTATTGCAAACACCCTCCCTCGGGAGGAGGCCCATGTTCAGCAGTGGACGTTGAAGGGGCTGATGATGATGATGATGTAGTATAGATAAAGATATATCATGTGGCCAGAAAGAAATCTTCAAACAAAACATTGTTTTCTATATCATAATAAATTATATTAATATTTGAAACCTAAACCAAGAAAAGAATATTAGAATAATATCATCAGTAAAATTACAATCTTACCCAAACAGGTCTCCATCCCAAGAATCTTGACCTCTTGAGCAATGGTCCTTCGAATCGTGCGGCAGTCCTTTGTAACCTCTGCACGGGCCGAACGCTGAGCACTTCACGCATCTCGGTATCTTTTGCCATTTCTATCGCTAGTTGACCTTTCAATAAAATAAATATTTAAGCATTTTAATAATTTAATAAAACAATGTTCAATTCTGAACTATTTGATTTATTGCAATAAATCAAATAGTTCAGAATTGGCTGAATCAATTTCAAAATTATTTCACCATTAGGCAGTTTTGTTGTCATATGATATTCATTGAACTTACCACTATGATTCTTCAATGTGGTGTCCACTCCATTTTGTAGCAGCAGCACCGCCAGTCGTGTGTGTCCTCGGTACGCGGCGCAATGGAGACAGGTGTTGCCTTGTGCGTCCACACAGTTGATGTTCGGGGAATTTGGGCTACTTAACTGGTGAATAAATTAAATCCGTCGATTATAACTTAATAAAATCTGTAGCCAATAAAATTTTCCAGGGTTTCGTGACAGCCTCTATGGCAAAGCGGTCTCGATTAAACTCTTAGAAAATAATCTTAGAAATAACACAAATATTTGTTACATTTGTGTAATTTCTAAGATTTCATTTAGGGTCTGGTTGATTGAGGGACTACCCTTCGGAAAACAAGTCAAGCCAATTGTATAAGTACCAAAGAACGGAAAGCAGCGTTTTCCTTTGTATTACGACATAATACTGCTGTCACTAACCCGACTGCCAAGCGTGGTGACTATGGCTAAATCTGCCTCACTCACGCTCAGCAGTGGACCCTCAACCAACCAAACCCGTAAAGAAATTCTACATTTTACACATAGATTTCTTGTCCGGCGTAGGAATCGATCTCACAACCTCCAAATCTCAAAATCGATACCACAGAGGTTGTCGTGTGGTAAGAAATATTTATTATATTTCAGGGTTTAGGGACAGATAGACTTTAGGATCTCTCAATTGTTCATAATAGTAACTATCTAATAATAAAAAAATGTTACCTACCAGTTCTTGTATCTCGTCAATCCTGCCTTCCTTGGCTGCAGTAAGCAGTTTCCTCTCCCTCTCATGTCGCTCCGCCCTCTCGGCCGCCTCCAACAATCTCTGGACATCCCTCGTCTTGGACACGTCACACGGAGTACGACCTTCACCATTCATAATGTTGACATCGGCTCTGTGTTTTAGGAGCAGGATTACTAAGTCCTAGAAGGAAAATATTGGTAAGACAATTAGATAGAGCTACTTGCGAATACCCGGAAAAGCTAGTTTGGATCCTCTTATGTATTGCGGCTGTTAATCCTGGTTACGGTGTTGGTAGTGTGAAAGGAAAAGCCGAGCAATTTATTATAGTTTGACCGAAACCAATGTACCATGCTTGAAGAAAACGCGGCGAGATCGGAGCCAGAAAGGAAAGTATGATGTGAGCTTTGACAATGGACGGAGGAACAGAGCAGCCAATACTCCAGTTTCGGTCAATCTTTAACGCGTCAATGATTATATAACCAGTATTATTATACCACATACTAAATTAAACAAAATATACTATATACTAATAGACATACACTTTGTATAATTTATTTTATTCAAAGTTAAGAAACTACAAAAGTAATAATAAATTATAAAACAAATTTAAATAGTACTAACCTCATTTCCAATAAAAGAGGCTTTATGTAGTGCCGTATCACCAGTGTCATTGACCTCATCAACATTGGCGCCGGCTTCCAACAATGCCTCTACGACATCTGCGTGACCAAAGTATGTGGCCAGGTGCAGCGGAGTCCAGCCTAAGTTGGTTTTGTTTTTACCTATAATCATTCAGATGTTGAATAGGAAATAATTGAAAGTATTAGTACGCATTTTACCAATAATTTAAATTTTAACCAGCAGCTGCCGCGTCCGCGTAAAATAAGGAAAATGTTGTTTTCAGAAAAAGAATCCTGAGATACTCATTGTATGTAATAAAAACCTACAATTTTGGAAACACTTTTGTCTGTTTACTTTAGTTTTAAAGATGTCCAGATTATAGCGTTCCGGAAAAACTGACCCAGGCAGAGAATTCCACTCCTACGCCATCTGCATTATGAAACAAGAAGGAAATCGCTTCGTGCATATTGAAGGAATTTCTACAACAAAAGGGTGAAACCGCTCGCCGCGCCTAGTCGTCCGCTGTTGGAAAGGTGAAGGGGGTATCAGGTTATGCAGAACCTCCGCACACTCTGCACATATGAATCTTATCAGGCAAATAGGCATGGTACCTACCACTTATAAAAGGAAGGCCAATTTATTTCAATTGTTTGTAATATTTTGAAACATTGTAGAATAATATCTAGAACAAAAGCTATTAGCATTATAACAATCAGTTATAATAATAATATAGGTATGAGACGAGTAGGTACAAAGATGACTAAGAGCATGTACCTACATAATGAATAAGGCCATTAAGTGTTAAAATGTTATTGTTTTCTTAGAAATGAGTAGATTATTAAAGAAGTTATTTATACATGTGGAACAACAAATGGTTAATGCTATATAGGTACATCAAAGAAAGATTATGAAAGATTTAATTGGGTCCATAATGTTACTTCGAGACTCATTTGTTCGAAATAGTTCAAATAAATGGAAAGGTTTGTGGAAATGGAAAGTTGACAGGACATTTGTCATAATCCTTTGCATAGTTCTAACGATCTATACATAAATAGGTACAGACAGAGGGGGAAGCAACTTTGTTTTCTGTACTAATATTATAAAGAGGAACAATTTGATTGTTTTGAATAGGCTCCGAAACTGCTGGACCAATTTTTTATAGGCTATATTTATAACATTGTGAATAGAGATTATTTAAATACACTATAATTACACAATAATTAAACAATATAATTCTTAATACACTATAATTACACAACAATTAAACAATATAATTCTTTTTATATTAACAAGTGTTTGTAACAGTGTGGGTATTCAAATTAAATAGTTAATAAATTAGAATGAACAGTTTTGGCAAACTGGATGCCTGGACTGTTTTGTGACCCAAAGCTTTGTTTGTAGACAAAGGGACAGATGACTAAGAAGAGGAACAGTCCCATACAAAACAGGAAGTATGGTTACTTTAGATATAGTTTAAACCTTTTATTGCTACACACTTATTAAAAGCTACTTTGAAAACCATCTCATTATTATTATTAGGTTGATAGCCTGTTGAAATCATAGACTAGAATACATAATAGCTAATATGCAATTTTTAAAACCAAAAAAAAAAGGATGGGGCACATGCGATAGAATTTAAAGCACACTAGAAGGCTTTATTAGAAAATAATACATATTTATAGCAGCTGGCTTAGTGGTTATATTAACCCCAGTGCACTGGTTTTTATATCCCTAGAGTTAGAATTATTACTTTGAGATCTCCAATAAATATTTAAATTAGTAAGTGTAGTGTTTTTAAAATTTGGATCATAGGTATGTTTTGCTTAAATTACCTTTGCAATTTAAATCCAGAGTTAGCTTCCCTTGTCCTTTTGCTTCCAGCATGGCTTTTACTACGGATATCTCTCCATGTCGGGCGGAATACAGCAATGATTCCTGTGCCTCGGATCCAAAACTATCTTCCTTAGCCATGATTATTATAAATAAATTAAAACTAATAAACACAATTTTTCTTATAAGCAGAGATTTGTCGTCATTCGGCCTTGTTTAATTATTCACACCAGTTCACCTGTCGCAGTTAATAGCGTCAAACTGCTTTATAAACGAAGATTTTTAATATATAACGTATCATATTTTGAAACCTTGTTAGGATTATTTGAATTATAGCGCGTTACGGATATCAGGCAAAGAAAGAAGAGAGACATTCACTTATAAACGCTGCGAACCAGATAAGGTGTAATATTTACGCGAATTATGATATACTGAGTGTTTATTTGAACAAAACAAGAAATCTACCGAGTACCTACCGACAGTACCGACTGAATGTCAATGTCATTTTTTTTGTACTGCAGTAGTTTGACTGGGTAGTGGGCAGATTATAGTCTACGCCCACACTATCTGGCTCGACGTTTCCGAGTAATTTTTTTTTTTTTGTAACTTTATTTATGTTTATTTATTCGAAAGCTGTATTATTCCATATAAAAAGACTTAAAAGAAAAAAAATATTCCAAAACATATTAATATGTACAAAAAAGTAAAAAAAAAATATAGTGAGAACCTAAGGTAGTCAAACTCTTATAAAACTGTTCTTGAAGCCTTTCTAATAAAAAAGAATGATCAAAATCGATTCATCCTGTCAGAAGTTCTGAGTTAAGAAAAATTAAAAATATTACACTTAAATTGAGTAACAAGGAGGCTCCTGTTGTAGTCGGCTGAAAATAAATACTTACCTTTAACCAAAATATTCGAGTATAGTAGAGTATGTATAGTAAATATATAAAAAGACGAGTTCGACTAACGCCCACGCGATTGGGCCGCATGTACCAGCGCTATGACCATCATTTTTATTTTTGTCATTACGTAGCAAGACCCCTGAAGAACCGCCATACTGGTACAAATGACTAAATGACCCAATATTTTGTGTCAGTATCTCTCGGTTTAATACTTATAGTGATGTACTAATCGATTTACCGAGCCGTTTTAATCTATGCGGTGACTGTTTGTTTTTGTAACAATAAAAACAAATTTGTGAATAAAATGTGTGATGATATACCAAATTGTTGCCGAATATGTTTAGGTCGAGGGTCAGATCATGTTCTTGTACTCGAAGACCCTACAATCATCCTACACTTGAAATCTTGTCTCTCAGTAACAGTGTCACCAAATGATCATCTTCCTAAATCGATTTGCGGAACATGCGTGTCTCTATTAAATCAGTTTTATAATTTTCAACTAAATGCCCGTTGTTCCCAAGACTGGCTAGAATCTAGCGTGCAGGAGAAATCGAAAAAATCGTCTGAAAATAAAATGTTAGTACAGCCATTACCAGACTCGGAATACAACTCCGATTCATTGCTAGAGTTCCTAAACAATACTGCAAACATAGAAGAATATTTAAATAACCTCGGCAAGGAAGACATACCTTGTATAGTGAATATGTTAGACAGAAATGAGCAAAATATTGAAAGTAGTAAAATAATCAAAACAAGTCCCAAGAAGAAGGATACACCAAAAAAAATCAAATTAGGAGAAAATTTTGACTGTGATTTCCAAATAGTGAAAGGATTATTAAAGGATTTAGATGCAAAAGTAAAACCAAACCAGCAAAAAACGCTTAAAAACACAACTGTATGTTATGCATGTAAAACTAAATTTGACTCAGTACAAAAATTACTGCAACACATGAGCATATGTGAGACGGCTTCTAGAACTTGTGCTCACTGTAATGAGTTATTTGACTCAAAGCAACAAATGCAGCAGCATTCTATAACACACAACAT
Source organism: Nycteola revayana (assembly GCA_947037095.2). NCBI lineage: Eukaryota > Metazoa > Arthropoda > Insecta > Lepidoptera > Nolidae > Nycteola > Nycteola revayana. The sequence goes on from OX344843.2 coordinate 22,011,732, forward strand.
CGCCACATTGACATGTAATTGTGGCGAACAGTTTCCCACAAAAGAGAGACTATTACAGCATCACAAATCATGTCACACAGATTATGCAGCTACTCTAGGTTGTGTGTACCGATGTAAGGAATGCGGAGACACTTTTACTGAAAGATTTCAGCTATATAAACATGCGAAAGAACATGTTTTGAAATCTCAGATGGTGTGTGATATTTGTGGTGATAAATTCAGTTGTAATGAAGCTCTAACTAAACATAGGAAGAGTGCACATGATAATCCTAAAAATGTTAAATATAGGTGGGTATTAGTCTCTTCCAATAATGTTTTATTTATATTATTTATCACATCATCACCTAAAAAAATATTGTATTAAATATAAATAATAAGACATAAAAATACTAGAATTAGGCGTTTGGGTTAAAGGGCCAGGTCCGAAAAGTGATCCTTTTGGATTATGCGGAGGTTCCTCTCTCTAGGGCCCTAATTTTTGTATTTTTCTTATATTATTCTATATAAAATGTTGAGAGTTTTAATAAATATGCCTGCAACTTCATCGACATAGAATAGTACCATGATGATACTATTCTATGTAGATGAAGCTATAATGATATATATATATATATATATATATATATATTATTATAGCCTCCCTTGATGGGCTATCTAACAATCTAAAAGATTTTTTAAATCAGACCAGTAGTTGTTAGTGTCCAAACTAATTCATCAGCAGAACATGGGCCTCTTCCGAGCCCAGAGAGGGTTTTTGCCATAATCACCACGCTTGCCAGGCGGGTTGGTGACTACAGTATTTAAAGAAATACACAGGGAAAAGTTGCTGCCCATCCCTTGGTATACAATTGTTATAGAAAATGTTATTACAAGCGGGACCAACGCTTAACATGCTTTCAGAGTCATGGAGAGTAGTTCCTCAACCAACCACTCCTGCAAAGAAATCTTAGTATTTACACAAAGATTTCTTCCCTGGTGTGGGGATTGAACCGCAAACGCAAATACCTACCATTATTTATAACATTAAATATATTTCAGATGCAAAATATGTAGCCACACATCAGATGATCACAAAGAAATGTATCTTCATGTAAAGAAGCACACAACAATACCTTCCAAACCTGAGCCAATTCGTCACTTGTGTGAATTATGTGGTCGAAGTTTTGCCACAAACTCTTCCTTACACCGACACACTCAAACTCATGGCACAAACATTGGCGCTCATAGTACAAGCATTGGCAACAAACAATTAGGCCAAGGGAAAGAATTAGCTAAATGCATTGTAAACCAAAGTGAAATGTCAGTTTGTGAAAAATGTGGTCAATGTTTTAATTCAATAAAATTGAACTTGCATACTTGTGCATAGTTGGGAAAATATATGATATTGTGCCTTAAAAATATTTAAGAAATAATAGCAGCAGTTGCCTTATTTTTTTTTCAACGTTTATTAAAATCATTAAAATTAAAACAAAATTTGAATATATTATGATTTATTTAATTAATATATCAATAACTACTACAAAGATGTGTATAAACTATCAAGATTTATTAAATATAATTTATCATTAATGTAGTATTTATACATACAATATAATGACTCCCTCATGGAACAGCGACACATTACTTTCTCATGTAACTTCATAGTGTGGTACAAGATTCCGTCAACAACTAATGCTTTACTGATAAGTTAGAATTATATAACAATATGATATTAATTGCATAAAAGCTAATATCATGTTGATATAATTATGATATAATTATAATGATATTGATATAATTGGTTTTTCATCAAACCATTATTCAATAGATGATGTTACAAAATATTTGAGAAATTAACAAGATTACAAAGTTACTCATGGTAAACAATTCTTGGATAATAATATAATATTAAAATACCTTACAAATAGCTCACCATATGAAATAATAAATGTGGAGGGAGAAATGGACTATGGGGGCTTAAACCTCCCTCCCCAAAAGTATCTAAGTCTCGCACTAAAACCATTTATGGTGGCTCATTAGGGCCTAGCACCGCCTCGCCTCTGTATGAAGTATAATGGGAAAAGTCTCACTACACCCACTGCTGAGTGTCACGCCTGCGGGCTGGTTACGCTCAGACAGTGAGGGGACACGGTGACTAATCGATGCTTATACGATTGCCATGCGTTGTTCACTCGAGTGATTCACGTGGCGCAAGTTGGGTGCCGGGTGGGTCTAATGAGCTAGTGTTTTACCATACGAGGGTCCCGGAAGATTTCCTTCAAACACCTCTAAAACTAAAATGCCAGATCTGCCACTGCAGCCGCGAATAGGAATGCGAACCAGCTAGCTAATCTCTTACAAAAACTACGTAATGCCTTTCATAAAGGAAATAGGTACCTACAATGTTGGACTTATCAAAACCACAATAAAAATGTCAGCAAAAACAAAACCATCCCCTATGTCGTATATTAAAGAAATCCGTGAAAATGTGCCTTATTTTTAATGGCATAAGGTTGTTGAGTGTTATAAGGAACTTCAGATACCATGGTATGCAGATTTCCTTGTGATTATTGCGGATACCTGCATCAAAAAATACGACTTGTTAATTTCTGCCGTTTTTACTAATATAGAATACTAGCTGCGCCCCGCGGTTTTACCCGCGTTACCCTGCTCCAGTGAGTCGGAGCGTGATGTTTTGTAGTTTGTATGTTAATCCAGCGTATAACCTATCCCGGTGCAAAATTTCAGCCAATTCCGTTTAGTAGTTTTGGTGTGAAAGAGTAACAAACATCCATACTTACAAACTTTCGCGTTTATAATATTAGTAGGTTAAGTACCTACATTGTTTTCCGGGTCAGAAGAGGTAAGTATTTATTGGTCCAATAAGTATAAACCTACCATTTATTTTGACCCTGAAATCGAACTTGTGAACCTTAAGCATCCTAGTCAATCGACCACTAAGTAGTTAGATGATTTGGGTTTCAGAACCCAACTCCCTTTTGAATACTAGCTGACAGAGTTATTAAAAGCAATCAAATCACAATATTTTTTTAAACATCGGCAGGCCGATTACGAAATATTAAAAAAAAATGCGCCAGCTACTTATAGCAAAGATTAGTTGCCATAGCAATTAGTGGCCAGTTGTCAACTATAGATTTTTTACGTAATTGGCCTGAGGATTTTCCGACTTATAACCTGACATTGTGGCTTTGTTATTTCTCTAAGCTTGGTAGGTACAGTCAACAAAAGAGATAGGTTTACACCTGCAGTTTTAATTAATGTTAATTAAATATGTTTATCTCACTACCACAGCCTGTAATTCTTTATGGGTGAAGAGTTCGCTGCTAGCTGTATACAAATACACATAATAGTAAACTCTTCTCATAAACGTGGACATATAAATTTAAAATGCGTTTCACAATGTGTAATACTATCTCTTTGTTGACAAAGCCAATATTGAAAGCCAATCTTACCTTGTATAATAATCTTAGCGGCCTCCTTAGCCGATATCTCAGAGTACCACGAGGTGAACCTGTGCGTGGGCGCCGGATACATGCCGGTGGCTACCGTGGCCAAGTACACTGATGTCACGTTAATATTCCTAGTCCAAGTGTCTAGCCGGAGCTCTTCGGATATTGAGTCCATTAGACCTGAGTCCAGGAAAGAAGCTATGGAATTAAGGTATTCTTAGGCAAACGCATAGGGTGTTTACTTTAGAATACCTGATGCGACAATCTGCCACTATCTTACTAAATTTCAAAGCGGTTTCATTTTGAAATAATCGTTTAAGTACCTTCTAGTGAATGTTTCTCTCAGTAGCTACAAAGCAGCGCCATCTACCACCTAGCATCCCAACTAACCTGTATCGCGTTATACAAGTTTGCAAGCCAATTCGAACATATACAAAGTCCGAACAGTAACAAATGGCCGTAAGCCAGTGGCCATACCACCTCGCCGGGCAAAGATCTTCATTTTCTGTGGAGGAACACCACACACCGTTCCTCTACAGGTTAATCATACGTGGTGATATCTCATATGGTGCTTATAAAAGAGGTAAGTGTAAACTATTCTTTATAAAAACAGTCTTTGCGTAGGTTAGGTAAGCACTATACTTTATCATCATCATCAGCCCGTATAACGTCCACTGCTGAACATGGGCCTCCTCCCGGGGGAGGGTATTTGCCATAGTCACCACGCTTGGCAGGCGGGTTAGTGACCGCAGTATAATGTTGTACCACACAAGGAAACGCTGCTGCCCGTTCCTTGATATATGATTATTATAGATGATATAATAACAATCGGGACCAACGGCTTGACGTGCTTTCCGAGGCAAGGAGGATAGTCCCTCAACCAACCAGACCCGGAAAGAAATCTTAGAATTTACACAAAGATTTCCTGCCCGGCGCGGCAATCGAACTCACGAACTCCAAGATTTAAAGCGAGCCAAATACCGCTACGCAACGGAGGCTGTCATATGGAGGCTGTACTTTATATGATGACCTATTTTACTCACTGCATTGCATTGTAGCAGAGGGGAACAGAGAGAGTACGATCCTACCTACTGCAGTCGTCAATTCGCTTGCTTATACATAAAAATGCTGGTTATACCAGGTATACCGTACCTCTAAGTCCAAATTTAGCAGCACAGTATGGTATCATATCCGCACAAGGCATCAGACCTGCGCTGGAGTTGATAGCGACGATGTGGCCACGTCGCCTGTCTATCATATTTGGTAAGAAAGCTTGGATTATCTGAAAATGTCAACCAACGTTCACATAAACTATATAATTCAGGTGTTATTCATTTTCGCAGAATGCATAGAAAAGGTAATTATATGACTCTTGTTAACTCGATTTTTTTGTATTCTATACCAGACCCCCGTCGAGTTTCCCGTGGCGGAACTTTGGGGGTCCACCTGGACCACTTTTGGAATAACTATTCTAAAGTAGGTAATAGGAGTATATTGTGACTGTAATTGCAAACTCCGTAGAGTATAGCGGTATTTGGCTCGCTTTAAATCTCGGAGGTCGTGGGTTTGATCTCCACGCCGAATAGGAAATCTTTGTGTAAATTCTAAGATTTCTTTCCGGGTCTGGTTGGTTGAGGGACTACCCTCCGTGCCTCGGAAAGCACGGTAAGCCGTTAGTCCCGATTATTATAACATCATCTATAATAATCGTATATATCAAGGAAGGGGCAGCAGCGTTTTCTTGTGTGGTAGGTACAACATAATACTGCAGTCACCAACCGCCTGCCTAGCGTGGTGACTATGGCAAATACCATCCCCCGGGAGGAGACCCATGTTCAGCAGTGGACTCAAGCCCACCATCCAAAGTTAGGTAGTAACATAGTAAACTAAGAATAATAGGGTATCTTCATAAAAATTGGTTGTCGCCGGTTTGAATGTAGGCGTGAGCAACGGGCGTCGTGTAGATACCTACGCACGCTCTTTCACGCACTGTATATTTACCTACATATTAAACCTACGGCAGTAACCTACCCAAAAATGTGCCAGCAAGTTGATATCAAGTAGTCTAGCAATAGTGTCATGTCGAAGATGGCAGATGGGGACACAGGTCACGACACCTGCGTTGCTCACCACCATCGACACTTCACACAGCTGCCGACGTATGCGCAGCGCTAATGCAGCCACTTGCTCCCGTACTGTGATATCAATTGTGAAGCCATAGCACTGAGGAGAATCAAATTGAATAACAACGGTAGGAGTAATTAGGTAGTATTAGATATGTGAGGTTTATGTTATTATGCAAGAATTCGGTCCGAAGTTGCAAGTTTGTTTTCCAGTAAAAATGTTTTTTGTGAAATCAATTAAGTAGTCCATTCTGCAAATGGGTGGTTGGCAGATTATTCTTTACAATGAGAACAGTCTGTAAAAGTCCACAGATAATAGACCTTAGCATATCAGGTTCATTGAGGTATATTGCCATCGCAGTAAAAGATGGTAAGTAATCTTGTGCTAATAGACACCGCTGCCCATCCATCAGGTCGAGCATCAGGTGAATATCCTTTAGTCGCCCCTTAAGACACTTGTGTGAAGACATGGGATGATCTGTTCTAAGCCGAAAACCACACAGCAAACTATAATACATTAAGAAACCTTCAAATGTATCCAATTCTGTCAAGGAGAGTTGACCAAACGGTGTGACTAGGGTAAAACTCCAATAGCATACCATCGATGATTCAGCAGGAACGTATTAATGTACCGTACCTAAGTAGGTAAAGGTAAGTGAGTAGTGTCTGTAAGGTGAAAACTAACTTCTCCATCTTTTTTTCGTATTTCGTTGACAACAGCATTGTTTTGTGTCGAGTCTTTGTCCCAACATATTACTGTCGCTCCCAATTCTGCGAACTGGATCGCCAGTTCACGTCCCAAGCCATGACCAGCTCCGGTGATCTGAAAAGAGATTTGATGACTTCGTTCTAATGATAATTTGCATCAATATTAACTTAGAGCTCGGCCATATCACATTACTGAAAAAAAATAGGTAATACAAGAGCGACTTATTTAATAGAAATGAATAACTCTTCACGAATATTTAATAAAATAAACAAATAATAGATACCTATACGTATCTGACTTTATTTATTTATTTATTTTTATTTATTTATTTCATAACAATTTTTACATTGTATCGAAACTCATTAAAACTAACACATCACTGATTTAAATTACAATTCAAAAATAAAATAATACAATTACAGATTCAGCACATTCAAAAATAAAAATAAAAGTGATTAAAAAGTACCATTTCAATAAAAAGAAATCGAGTAAAAAAATATAATAATAACATCTACAACCTATCCACAAACAACAGAATTAACACACTCTCTGTAAATCCTCGGGGTTTCACTTGACTTTGGTCCGTGTTGCCCTAAGACTCCGGCACTAGCCGAGATACTAAAAAGTATAAAAAAAATAATAATAATAATCATGTCAATAAAATCATAACGATCATGTCAAAAAAACAAAAAAAAATAACAATAATAATGTCAAAAAGAAAAAAAAAAAATAACAATACCAAACATGTCAACAGGTGGTTAATTATTATCACTGAGAAACTCATCGAGTGTATAATAGCACTTTTCTTTCAAAAATGACTTCAGCTGGTGCTTAAACTGATTTATATTATAAATTGACTTTAATTTTACTGGAAGTTTATTAAATAGTTTAATTGATTGATAGCACGCAGCATGACTGACTACTTTCAAATGCGGTTGTATTTTATTTTGTAAATCCTTACGTCTTGTAGCTTCTCGCTTATTCCTGTCCTCCAGTGTCTCATAATCAAGTACTTTTTTCATAAGGTCTGTTAGTAGAACTAATATGTACAAGCAAGGGACCGTTAATATCTGTAGTTCTTTAAAGTAATCCTTACACGACACCCACTGCGGAATTCTCACCATAGTTCGTATAGCTCGTTTTTGTATTACAAAAGCAGTATTTACATTGTACTCATAGCTACCTCCCCATAGAGCAATACTGTACCTAAGTTTTGATTCCACAAGCGAATAGTATACTATTTTTAAATGGTCGATAGACACTTCATCTCGAAGGCTTCTAAGAGCATAGCACGCTGAGCTAATTGAACTTTCTATAGCTGATAGTTCCTTTTTCCAATTTAGGCTTTCGTCAATATAAATACCTAGAAATTTTACATTATTTTCTAATATTATTCTATTGCCATTCAAGGTTATGTCAATTGAATCCTTGTTTCTCGACGTTGTTCTAAATAACATAGCGTTTGTTTTATTGGTGTTTAAGGTTAGATTATTAATGGTAAACCAATAATGGAAGAGTGCCAGAGCTTTATTTACCTTACTACCAAGAGTTCCCACATCTTCCGCGGTAAAAATGGCATTCGTGTCATCGGCAAAAAGAACGAGTTTAGTATCAGTTTGTTTCATAATGTAGTTAATTAAATCATTAATAAATAAGATGAAGAAGATTGGCCCTAATATTGAGCCTTGTGGAACTCCTTGCTTTATTTGTTTTAGTCCCGATTTGTAGATATTAAGTACTTTGAATAATCAGGAAAGTAGATTATTATTTATTTCTGGGGCCCCTAGTAGGTAGGTACATATAGTATCTAATACCGACGTAATACCAATATTATCTAAATATACTTATATGACTAACCTACAATAATTTAATTGCTATTCCTACTAGCTAGTGTTAGAATCAGTGGATGTTAGTAACTGTATAACATACTATTAGGTAGGAATAATTTAGCAAATTATATGATGTTCCGACTATAACCTATATACATGTAAGTAATTTTGAAGTAATATGTAGGTAGGTATATATTTCTAAGTGATATATTACCAGGACAGTCTCTCCATGCAAACTCTTCATAGGTGTTGGTATGAACACCCTCACCGCAGCCATAGTGCAGGTAGAACATAGTTTGACAAAGAGCACCACAGTATCTAACGTCCAAAGTGGTATAGAAGCTAGCCCTCCATTGCACCACCACGGCAGTATCCATACCTCTTGGATTACCCTGAACTTCCTTGCCAACCTACCTACAAATCGCACTAATAAATTTTTTCTATGCATAAAAGTCATATGAGTAAATAAAATCAACTTAAAAATATTTTGACAGTGTTGTTCTTCATGAATTACTTGAGGTTTCTGATAGTAATGGCCAGTCCTTTAAAGTATCTAATATTAAAAAGTTTTTAAAGGTCTATTTAACCTTGTCAAATTAATAATTGGAATTGACAGATATCAAAACGTCATTTTGTATTTTTACTTTGATTTTTGATCTACGATCCCAGAGATACATAATAAGTATTTTATGTTCCTGTGTTTCTAAAAAAATAAAGCCATGGCAAAACCTATACAACGAGAAAGAGAAAATAGGTCTGCAGAGAAAAAAGATGTAACCTTCCATTCCTACAATATATCACCTGAAACTGCACAAACTTCAATTTTACTTTTAGAATCGGCTGAACCTGAAATATTATGCCAGGTAAATTATGTTCTCTTTAAATAGGTAGCTCATTGTAGGTTGTGGTACGGTATTCAAGAGCGAAATGTAGATATCTACTATAATTATAGCTCTTCAATATTTCTTCCAGTATTTCTCTTAAAACCTATCTAATATCTATGTTTCGCTACTTCATACCACCTTTCTATGTTTCGTATCTTATTAGGTACCAAGGAAATTTAATCTTTTTTTATCTGAGGATTTATAGGTACCGGTTTGGTTTCTTTAACAGGTCTCAGGATTTTTTTAAATACATTTAAGTACCTATGTGTTTATGCCTCTACACATGAAATGTATTCTTGGTATCGTGGACTAAAAATGAATTTATAATAATTATATGTAATACCTATAAATTTGCATTATTGAGTTCCTACGCTCGTTGGAATTCTCGACAGGGGTATAATATCCAATAACAGCCAAATATGATTATGTATAATGTTTTGTTCATGTGACAAAAATGACCATAATACAGCAAGTAGTTTCCAAATGATTTTTGTCCAACAGACTCTACGAGCCATAACTAAGTTTGCAGCCCAAGAGACGCAGAACCGATATGTCTTGTTCGACTTAGATGCTATCAAATACATTCTTCCCCATATAGAACATCCTGAGTTCAACATACGACGGTTCGCATTAAAGGCTTTAGCTCAACTGTGTCAGTTGCCACGTGGTCCGGAGCAAGTTCTGTCAGACCGTCAAAATTTAAGGAAGATTGCTACCATGTTGGTCAAGGTAATTGCAAATCAAAAATTTGGGGTATTTTTATCTATTGACACTAATTTATTCAAAGATATAAAAAAGCTGAAGTAAACCTCATAAGCTAGGTGGTAGGCCTACTTATTTCTTCTGTACTCTCTAAGAATATTATGTTTTCTATCGTTATACAGAGGTGTCTTTACCTATACTTAGTGCAGGGTGTGCACACAGCCGCAGCGTGTCCTACGGGACGCCGAGCGCCGCTCGTTACGGAGCCCCACAGTTTGTACCTATTCCATTTTGACTGCGCGCTTATTTGGAGGTGCTAAGTAGGGTAATGTTTGGAGACGGGCGCTACATGGGCTAGAGACGCCATTGTTTACCTCTCTACTCTCGACTCTATATTTTCTGATCTTACTCTAGATGGAAGACGTATTCGTATTAGAGTTCGCGTCGTTAGTTCTATCAGAGCTAACGAGAGAACCTCTGGGATGCGAACAATTGGTGTCAGCAAACATACTCAGCACTCTGTTCTCCAGAATGAAGAATAGCTCAGACCCTGACGTTCAGAAGAATTGTCTTCAGGTACCTCGAAATTCGATCTGTCTAAAGTTATAAAAATATTAATAGAGAAAGCACGTCGTCCTCATATTCCAACTACTTCTATCGACAAAAAAAAGTTATAAAGCGAGGATGATTACGAATGATACACATTAGACTCTTTAATGATGATTACGAATTATATATCTACATTCTAATGTCTAATGGAGTCTACTCCATTAGATTCTTACCTAGCGAAGTTCCCAGTTCGATCCCCGGGTCAGGCGAAAAATTGTTGTGTTACTAGAAGTGGTGTTTCACCCGTGTGTTTGCTTTTAGAGCTATAGTCCTGTGACTAATCTCTCACGAGAGACAAAGGAAAAGAAAGGCGATAAAAAATGAAGATGCACTGTAATATGTCTTGCGCAGATGGCTAATCCGCCAGGGCCAAAAATCAGTAGCTAAGGCTATTATTAATTTATAGTCTACAACAATACAATACACCTACCTCTAGGTATCTAAAAAATCTTTTGCAACTATTATTTTCATATTTAAAGACACTGAGTAATCTCCTGGACGATCCTGTATCCGCGTCCGAAGTAACCAAGAACTCCCAGTTCAGTTGGCCATCACTGCTGGTGCTGATGCAGAGCAAGTTCTTGGCGATACAACACGCTGCCTTGAAGACCGTAGACCAGTTGATCTGCCGATATAAAGACGACGTGATGCAAAAGACTTTCCGGGCTTCTACTGGAGTTTTAGACCTGTGTGATATTTTGGAGGTAAAGTTCCTCAACATTTGATAATCGCATTAGAGACAAAAAAAAATTGAAAAAGATAAAATATTAACGGGTTTGATACTTAAGATCAACAACCATAATATCAGCAGTTTAAATATCAACACCGTAAGACCAACGATTCAAAATCTCAACACTTCAGAATGTCAGCAGCTTAGTAAGTCAACAGTTCACCAGATCATAGTTTTAAATCCCAAATGCACAAATCAAAGAATACAAAGTATAATAAAATTGTTAGATGAATCTCTAGGGAAGTAGCGCTCGCCGGCCGCTGCCGCGGCACCGCTCGCTACGCTCGCTCGGCTCGCGCGCGGTTGTTCTCTGTTCTAACATAACCTAACCAATTTTACCCAGTTCAAAATGACGAATCATTATCTCCCGCAGAAATGTTTTTACCATTTTTTAATTATCTAGGCGCAGGCAGATTGTATGTTTCATCATTTTGAACTGGGTGAAATAGGTTAGGTTATGTTAGAACTGCGACCAACCGCGCGCGAGCCGAGCGAGCGAAGCGAGCGGTGCCGCGGTAGCGGCCGGCGAGCGCTATAAAAAAATATTAAAACATGTTAAGCAGAATTAACATGTTTTAATTTTTTTTTATAGCCCTCCAAGGTTGGGTGCATCTTGATTCCTGTTGATATTTGTATCACTCTATCGAAACAAATACAGTTGAGATTTTAAACTTTGGTCTGGTGAACTGTTGACTTACTAAGCTGCTGACATTCTGAAGTGTTGAGATTTTGAATCGTTGGTCTTACGGTGTTGATGTTTTAACTGCTGATATTATGGCTGTTGATCTTAAGTATCACACCCAATATTAACGGACTTGTTCTATCATTTATATATAAGCAAGACAAGCTCCGTAGCGTAGCGGTATTTTTGGCTCGCTTTAAATCTCGGAGGTCGTGGGTTCTATCCACACGCCGGAGAAGAAATCTTTGTGTAAATTCTAAGATTTCTTTCCGGGTCTGTTTGGTTGAGGGACTACCCTCCGTGCCTCGGAAAGCACTTTAAGCCGTTGGTATATGGCCAATTGTTATAACATCATCTATCATGATCGTATACCAAGGAACGGGCAGCAGCGTCTCCTTGTGTGTTACAACATAATAGGTAGTGCGGTCACCAACCCGCCTAGCCAAGCGTGGTGACTATGGCAAATACTCTCCCCGGGAGAGGCCCATGTTCAGCAGTGGACATTGTACGGGCTGATGATGATAAGAAAGTTACGTGGTTTCGTGTTACCTACTCTACAGATGCATCATTTGACTGAATTCTCAATTTAAGAATTTCCACTTTAGCGACCCATACCTTTGATAGGTATAGTATAAGTAGGATGGGAAAATGATATATCGAATTTTATTAACATAATATTTATTCATTGAAAAATCTATCTTATTGATTATAATCATTTCAGTCATATGAGTTTCGCGATGTCCACGTGGAAGTCTTGAGTCTCCTGAGGAACTACGTGGAGACGGAAGAAAACGCCTCTCATATGTACCAGTCGGGGTGTATACTCCGGCTGCTAGCTTACTTGGAGATGGCGCTCCCTTTGATGAAGCCACACTGCCTTGCTGTCCTCACCAAAATGTCATATACGGCTAATGGGAGAGATGTAGGTCTTTACTTAATCATCGCAGTCTATTGGTATTTATACCTGATCGTCTTGATGAGGTGTAAACCGAAGATAAAAAAACACAATAATTGGGCCGAGGAAAATCGGCCCAGTTTTGGATCTTTAGTACCAAGTCCTCAGTAGGAGGATTTATGCTTAGAGGCCAGTAATCCGTATTAGTAATTGCGACCTACGCACCGTCGATCGCTGTTTTTTTATGTTCATAAGTGCATACGAAAATAATTCGCATTGAACGTCGTGCAACTGTTAGGTACTTTGCGATAATTTTTTTTGCTAAGCAAACGTAAACCTTTGCCAGTTCTGTTATTCTTAAATTATTACGTACTTGCGTGCGTCTTACTGCGCTGCCCAATTATTACTAATGGAATGGGATTTAGAATTCGTAACTCACGTGTGACTGCTGTCGAAAGCATTTACAGATTACAGTAACCGCTTACCCTCAAGTGTATTCTTATTTAATTAATGTATTAGGTATTTAGTTGTGCAGTTGTAGTAGATACATTTTTGTCATATACAGCATTGCCGGTAAATCACTATTTTATTAACGTAAATCTCTGGTAAATCCTTTGAATTTCATAGTGGGTAGCATTATTTATAAGTATGTAAGACACTGGCTGCAGTAAGTGATTTCTAAGAAGTTTCATCGTTGATGTCCTCGATAGTATTAATTTTCTTGATTGTCTTTTTGATTTTTTCCTATATTTGACAACAAATAAATTCAAGCCAAACCTTCTAACTCTCGTCCTCATTACCACGGAGACCACGACAAAGAGACATACCATTCCCAAGTAGTGTTAAGTGTTGTTCTTAAATACGATGGTTAGTCATGTACCTCATATGTAATTTCCCACAGGCGCTGTATGAGACTGGTACAGACCTGGTATTCTGCCACCAGTTGCTCAGCTCAAACGTAGACCTGCTCGCTGACGCAGCTATGGGTGTTGCCAACATGACCAAACTGCTACCGTCGGCCGTGCGCATGTGTGATACTAATATTATAGAAGCGCTTTGCGGTAATTATAAAATTTTAATGTTATAACCAAAAGACGTTGATACGGTACCCATGTTTGAAAAATGCCACCACGAAATTAAGCTATTTTTTTTTTTTTTTAAACACAACTCCCGCACTTGGGACATAAATCCCTGTGCCGCGGGGGACTCTACAAACATACATTTCACGGACACAAAGTTCACCCAGACTCAGAACAACTATTTGTGGTTCACACAAATAATTGTCCCGGGTGGGAATCGAACCCAGAACACCAGGTCTCAGAAGCAACTACCGTAACCACCGGTGCAGTCAATTGGCACTATTGTATGTATGTCTGTCTCGTTTTAGCACTCGCTAATTTTCATGCTGTCCTATCTACTATCTAGGGACTAATTTTGTCTTAACAAAACAAGAGCATGACGTACCTATCTACCTTCTTTTTTATATAACATCATTGGTTATATAACAAAATCAAACTATAGATAGGTATATATACAGTTTAGGCCATTTGTTTTTTCGGAAGCCTCTAAATGACATCGTCAGCGTAAGTTAGAGCGTGTATTACTACTCGTATTATCACAAGTGTCTTATTAAATGTTTTCGACCTAATACAATCGATTTGATAGTAGATAGTATTTTTTATAAAAAATCCCTTTCAGTATATAAGTTGACAACTGAGTTTTTGAATCCTTCTTTACAGCGATCTTAAACGATGAATTAGCTACCTGGTTCTACATCAGAATGAATGCGCTGAGGGCACTCGCGGAGCTGTGCCGTATTATTCCCAAAGCTGCCTATAGTCTAGTGGAGCCCAAGACGTTTGCTGCTTTACGGAATATTAACAAGAAATGTATGTAGACATTTAAAGTTGCTCTAAAGCAAAGATAGCCTGGGGGTCAAATGTCCTACGGCCCGTGGCGTCAACGAAGAAGAGTGAAGGGGGCGATGTTACCATAAGTCGCACGAAGTCGCCACTCGCCAGCTGGTATGCCAAGCGGTAAAATATCCCGTCGTTGGCTATTTATCTTCTAGTCATGATCCTTTACTTACTTATCATATCAAGGAATCCAGTAAATGCTGAGAATGATATGGTTTGCTCCATTTTCTTTCACGTCGAAACGAAAATGGATTGATTTTGAAGGTAAAAAAGCCTAAGAAAAACAAATGAGCTATGGTGTAACTGAATCAGAGTACCTACCTACCATTTTTGCTCTTATTCTAGCAGTAACAGGTTGGACTGTACCTATAGGTTGACGATGAAACTCGGAATCGATATTTGCAGATAAAGATAATCCAATAGAAGCCCAAAGACTAGCGGTGCAGTGTTACATCAACTTGCAGAACTACCACGTCAGCACCAGAGCCATGCTTAATTTAGAATTTATGCAAGAGTTACTGAATATATTACAGGTATCTCAAAATACTTATTTAGGTATTTACTATTTTTGGAATTGGCTATTAGAATAAAACCTCCGTAGCTTTGCGGTATTTGGCTCGCTCTTAATCTCGGAGGTCGTGGGTTCGATCCCCATGCCTGACAAAGAAATCTTTGTGTAGATTCTAAGATTTCTTTCCGGGTCTCGTTGTCTGAGGGACTACCCTCCGTGCCTCAGAAAGCACGTCAAGCCATTGCTCCCGATTGTTATAACATCCTGTAACAACTTATATTGCGTTTCCTTGTATGTTACAAAAACATGATACTGCGGTCAACATCCCGCCTGCCAAGCGTGGTGACTATGGCAAAAACTCTGCCTCAGAAGGAAGCCCATGTTCAGCAGTGGACGTTGTAAGGGCTGATGATGATGATTATCAGGATAAAAATGTATCTAAAGAAACCCATAAATAATTTCTTAATCAAATTTTTCATCCAAAATCAACTATACCAATACCTCTCAATTCGCAGCGTATTGACACAAATCTAAAGATAATGGTGTGTACAGTAATCACCGGCCTCATGCCCGAAGACGGTGCTAAAGAATTGTTCACGGCAAAGAAAGGAGAAGAGGTATATTTTTATACTACATATAAACTTATCAAAAGATACGAGAGATGAGTGAAAGGCCAAAATGGACTTACCTATCACTTGAATTTTCTATACACTCTGGTGCATATCAAAAATGTTATTATTTTATTAAGAAATATTTTGTTTTGGTCATACTTGAGTTGTCTCAATTATATATTGTTATGTTCCACTCGAATTCATATCACTACTGGCGAACTATCATAAGTTTCTGATCTATCGGTGCTCTGTTCATGGCGATATTCCATAACATCTTATTGGCTCATAGCATGGGTGTGTTTCTTTTCATTTTAAGCTTAGCAGACAATTTTTATACAAGTAGGTAGGTATATCTACGTATACTAATATATAAATATTTTGTATGTTTGTTTGAACACGAAGATCTCAGGAACTACTGGTCCGATTTGAAAAAAAAATGTCCAGTGTTAGACGGCTCATTTATCGTGAAAGGTTATGGGTATATTTTATTATGATACTCCCATATTAAGGTGGGCTACGCGGGTGAAGCCCGCGCGGGAAGCTATATAATGAGACTAGCTGCGCCCCGGGGTTTTACCCGCGTCATTTTGCTCCAGTAGGTCGGGGCGTGATATTTTGTAGCCTATATGTTAATCCAGCTTATAAACTATCCGCGTGCAAACTTTTAGCCAAATCCATTCAGTAGTTTTTGCGTGAAAGAGTAACATCCATCCATTCATCCATCCATACTTACAAACTTTCGCGTTTATAATATAAGTAGGATGTATAATGATATGGTACTCTGCACAAACAGGTGGTGTCTGATAACTTGAAACTTGAGCACGTGGGTCTTCGCACAGCACTGTGCACCCTCATCACGGGGAGTATCAGCGAGGAGGGAGCGGACGCGTATCTTGAGCTTGGAACTATTCATTAGTAAGGTCTTTCATTTTAATTTGAGAAATATCTGAAAGATTTTAAAGACTTTTAGTGCTTTTTTTTTCGGATTGACATACCTAGGTTTCCACGAGGCTTTTGCTACTTCACCGGGCATGAAGGCGAGCAGAGCTCCAGCCTTAATAAATGGTTTTAAACACTACAAACTAAGCAACCTGCGCAAGAGGGCGCCCCCTGTGGGGCTTCGACCTCGGCTCAGGGCGGTCGCTGGCGATGAGATTGAGGGATTATGACTTTTAGTATTTTAGGGGACTTTTGGGCAACTGTCGCTCTACTTTACAGTTCGCGGGCCTCTCGGACTTCGGGTCTACGAGGGCATCGGATGGTTCTTTGCAAGCTTAGGGTCAGGAGGACGAGTGCAGGAGTATAGATATAGGATATACCTAATATTCGACTAGACAAATGACTTCATAGAAAAAAAACATATAAGTATATATATTTTAACTAGCTGACCCGACATACTATCGGCCAAACTTAAGCATGCTCAGTTAAGAAAAAAGTTCTGGGGAAGCGCAAAAGTGACAGACCACGCCCCTGCTCCACCCAATTAGAGACAATACATATTTGTGTGTGTGCAGTAAGTGCGTGCGTGTATTATGACGAACACAACTAAAATTCGCTTCCTATTGGTCAAAACGCATGCATACGGTGATCGAGTCGAGAGCCGTGCTATGCGATTATCGCCTTAACCCTTTACCGCATAAATTTTTTTCAAATTAATATATGCTATTTTACAGGCTTAGTATGATTCAAGAAAAATATTCAAAAAAATAAAAACATACTTTCAGGAAAGTTACAGTCAAAAAACCTTTAGTTCCAAATCTGGAACAACATGCAACACTGCTTACGAAAGTTATAGTTCCAGATTTGGAACATCATGCAGTTTACATATTTTGGAATTGGTGGGGTACTTACAATAAAAAAAACACATTATTTTATACAGAAATAACAAAATATAATATAGTTCTAAGTATGAAAGTGAGCAAAACAATTACGATCTTTGTTCAAGCACAAGTAACATTTGCACTTTTGGCAATATATTTGGGATTTTTGCTGACATCCAATCATCTTACACCTTTGACGCTCAGACTTCCACTCGGGCCAGTGGTTAAATCCATCCCCAGCTACTTCGATTGGAGGCATTTCCAGGCGTCGACGTCTTTTTATGTTATTGATATTATCAATGTCTTGGTTCAAAGGGCGTCGGGCTCTTTTACGTGTTGTAGGTGTAAAAACTCTTGTATCTTCTTGCATTTAAATATCCGCCAACATTAATTTGAAATCTAGTAAAGGCAAATAAACTTGCTCATCTTTCTGTTTCATACGTCGTCTCCATAATAACCAACTATTTACACAGACGAGGTCAATGAAATGGAAAAATAATCGGTGGTACCATTTTTTGCTCCTAATCTTTATTCTGTAAAACCCTAACATTGAATCAAGCAAATCCACCCCACCCATGTATTTATTATAAATTGATATAGACTTTGGGCAAGGAATGTCAATTCTAGTCTTATGTTTTCTTACGAATCTATTGACTGTCTCCATTGGTTCTTTACCGACATAAGATGAACATAAGCTAACTACCTTATTGTCGACCCAAGTAGTAACCGATAATTGGACGTCATCTACGACTGTAGATTTCTCCACACAATAACCACGTTCACTTTTCATCAAGGCTTTTTTCTGCAAATCAAGACCTGGTGCTCGATTCAGCTGGATAGTGCCTAAAGGAAGGTAGCCTTTTTGATAAAAAGTAGCCATTAGTTGCAAACTTGTGTACCAGTTGTCCACAAAAATTTTGTAATTTAAGTTATTTGGAACGGTCTGCAACAACCTTTGAACGATATTTCCCGGTACTCCTAAATCTGAACAATTTTCTGGTGGCCCAGGATGCTTTCCCGTGAAAACTTCAAAGTCATAACTAAATCCACTAGATCCACTCAATACGTAATTCAAGTAACCCCACTTATGTGGTTTTTTGGCATTATACTGTCTTATACCTGAAGTACGAGCTTTAGTAGGGATCATTTGCTCATCAATAGCTAAAAATTCTTCCTTTGGGACTTTTAAAAGCCTATCGCGTAATATATTCAAGAATGGGCGTATTTTCTGAAGCTTGTCATAATTGGGATCATCAGGTTTCCGCTCTTCATTTTTGTCAAAAAAATGTAAGAATCTTTTTATCTGCTCGAATTTATTGCATGTCATTACGGATGCCACCTTTTCAATAAATGTCCCATCTTTCCAATAATGACGCGTGGTAGGAAGATGTACTACTGACATATAAATTAAAATTCCAATAAATTTCCGGATGTCTTCATGGGTCACTTCAGTCAAATTTTCTGGTGCAATTTGTCTTGCATATATATTACTCTGAGTTTCTATTAGGTTTATCACTGATGATGGAAAAAGAAACTTGAAAAAATCCATGGGTGTTTCTAGCCGCATAATTTCGCCAGGAAGGGATTCACATCCAAGAAAAACGTTACTAGATTCATTATAATGAATGCCTTCATCTGTCCACACTGCCTTATCCTTCTTAGTTTTTTTTACTGTCGAAGATGAAGAAGTAGAAGGTTGATTCCTCATAACATGTTCTTCAGCGCCAGAATCAGTATCGCTGCTGCTTACTTCGCTTTCTGGTAAATAAACACTCTCTAATGGCTTAGGAATTCTGTAGTCATCATCATCTGAAATATCTTCATCCTCACTAGTGTCTGGGACAAAGGTCACAACACGAGGTCGAGTAGACATTTTGTCTGTAACAAAATATTTAATAAGTTACTTAATGCATGATGTTCCAAATATGGCCATAAGCATTTTAGTGTGTATTTTTCCCGAACTGCATGATGTTCCATATTTGAAAATAAAAAAAACATGTTACTGCATGTTGTTCCAAATTTAGCACAAACTTCGAAATACATTATAATCAAGATATTCATGTCATTACTTACGTTTCTTTCCATAGAAGTGTTGGGGATCCATTTTTCTATGTCGTTAATCACTTAATTATTTTATTTTAAACTTTAAATGACTTTAAATCTCTCTCCGTAACTTTGCAAACTCACGAAAGGGCAAAATGGCGGAATCGACTGTTTTACCGATCGAGTATGGTGATAAAGCAGTACAACAAAACTGCCATCTGTTATTTTTTTGATAAAACAGTCCATGAACTAACATATTAATGGCAAACAAGAAACAAAGATGGCATCACTAGTCCTCTGCAACGAATGTAAGTTAGTGTGACAAATTTGGCACTGTATGCGGTAAAGGGTTAAAGGTGAGCCTGCGGAAGATTGGTCGATAGTAGTTTAATTGTAATATTAAACTTCATAGCTGTGAACTAACCGTGATATGCACTAAGGCACTAAGAGCAGCACACATTGCAACAATGTTATGTAAAACGCCATAAAGTCACATCAAAAAAGTTTATATTGTCGAAAGCGCTAAGGTTACCTATATTAGAAAATTTTATAATTATGGTGTTTAAATATTCTTAAAAAAAATAATATTCCGCGCAATTTTCTTATTTTTTTCTTTTATAAGAACCTTCTAATGGCAATAACAAACACAACAAAAAAATAATTAGTGAAATAGGTCCCGCCGTTAACGCGTGATGCAGTGACCAAGGGAAATAGGGATTAATTTATATATTATTAGTTAGTATTTTTTGTTTTTATTCTAGTATGGTAGAGAACAAGCAGGCGAGGTATATAGTGGGGGCGTGGGAGGCGGCGCTTGAGTCTATCTTCAGGCACCATCCATCTGCCAAATTCGCCTACACCGGAAGACTGGATATTAACGACTTTACCCGTGTAAGTTAGATGAAAAATTTGTTAAGAGGGTATATGGTAGCACATGGAATTAGGTACCATAAATAATAGGTAGGTTACTCTTTCTCAGACTCCGTTGAGTTTTTCTGTCTAGAATTTGTGTGGTCATCAACCCACATAACTTCCACGTTAAAGATGTTGTTGTGGTAATGACAATCGGGACCGATGGCTTGACGTACTTTCCGAGGCACGGAGGGCAGTCCCTTAACCAAACAGGTCCAGAAATAATGCCACAAAGATTTTTGTGTTAGGCCGCAGAGGTTCGGCTTTGAGGAAATTATTAATTTATAACACCTTAAGTAATTTTCACGCAATGAGACAAAATTAAAGAAAGCAATGGGGTAAACCTAATAACCCCTAAAATTTTATGACTGTTACACACAACATTCGAATAATAGTTTTACCCCATTGCTTTCTTTAATTTCGTCTCATTGCGTAAAAATTACATAAGGAGTACCTACATAAATATTTTTAGGTGGTGAGTACGAAATTACAAGGGCCATTATTCGTATTAAATTGTGTTTTACTTACATATCTACAGTTGATTTTATTGTGCGTTGTAAGTCCAATCTAAAATGCCTAATTTAATAATATCTTATCATTAAATTAGGAAGGTTTCTACTGTCTCAAGAGGTTGGGTCGTCGCTTCCCCACGCTGTTGGAGGTGATAGACCACGAGGCGCCGTTTCAGGATCCAGTATTCTTATGCCTGTTTCAACAGTCTACCCTTGATAACGACTCCAACGTTGACATTAGGACGCCATGTAAGTCTAAAAAGTAAATTAACAACAAACATATTATAGCAGAACTAACTCCCCGCGCGCGGTTTATTCGCGTAACTCTCGTTTCCGTAGGCATATAGCTTTCCTCGATAAATCGGCTATCTAACAAAAGAAGAATTTTTCAAATCGGACCCTACTGGTCCTTCCTGAGATCAGGGTTCAAGCAAACAAAGATACTCTTCTGCTTTATAATATGTTAGTACCTGTAGATTTTTTTGTTTTGTGAGTAGGTACCTAGTACTTACCAACTTAACACCTTTTTAGATGACGAACTACCTTATATTTAAAATCTGTACCTAGTTAGTGCAATCAGAAAAATGATTTTCTATTCAAATGCTGTGACAGAGTTTTCTTTGAAAAATTAGTCCAATCACCAATTAATCCAGTCACGAAGTTGAGGCCCATGTTCAGAACTGGACTTTATACGAGCTGATGATGACGACGGTAGATCTATTCACCTCAATTGACATAAATTGTACCTCTATCATAAGATTCGGAGAGTAAACTCAAACCACTGCGGTCAAGCAGAATGCAAGTTCAGAAGTTGAGGGACGATGTCAACTTGAGGAGTTATCTGCTGAGATTGAAATTGTGGTTCGGAGATGCGTAAGTTCCAACTTACATTACAATAAACTTTTTTATCAGAAATTTGCCACAATGGGAATAACTAGAAAATAAATGCGACAGCTTTTACGGAGTAGATATGAAAAGGCATTTCCATAGCAATGCGAAATTTTTGACATTTCTCAATTCTGCTACGTAGACGCTGTTGCTTTTTTAAGTACCTAAGTGCCTACTTATTTAATAATATTTTATTTCAGGGCTAAATCCATGCATTACATTGAAATAGAAAACGCACACTATGATGTCAGGTAAATTTTCTTTTGACAATTTTATCATTATTGTTTTTTGCATGTCGTAAATTATCAGGATATCGATAGAATAACTTGTTTATATATAACAGAATTGTCGTGTGACTTTATGTTGAAATGACGCTAGTTTGTATACCTACCTATGTAGAGGAACGGTTGGTGATCAAGATATTCTTTGCCGGGCGAGGTGGTATGCCCGGCCGCCATTTATTACTGTTTAGAACTTGTATATGTTCGAATTAACTTGCGATCTTGTATTGCGCGATACAGGTTAGTTGGGATGCTAGATGGTAGATGGCGCCACAAGTCCACTTGTAGTGTTGGTGCGGCTACTGTAGATGTCGCTATTTTTTTTTTTTCGCACGGACTTATGTAGTTAGCCCCGAGGCTTTTGCTACTTCACCGGGCATAAAGGCGAGCAGAGCTAAAGCCTAGATAAATGGTTTAAACACTAAAAACTAAGCAACCTGCGCAAGAGGGCGTCCCCTGTGGGACTTGGACCTCGGCTCAGGGCAGTCGCTGACGGGGAGATTGCGAGATTATGGCTTTTAGTTTAGGGGAGTTTTGTGCAACTGTCGCTCTACTTTACAGTTCGCGGGCCTCTCGGACTTCGGGTCTACGAGAGCATCGGAAGGTTCTTAGCAAACTAAGGGTCGGGAGGCTAGTGTCGCTACACCTACTTACTTGTGCGGCAACCGTAGATAGCGCTACAGAGGGCCTAGAAAAAATTGCCACTCCAGCGAAGCGATCACTTGCATATAATCGCTAACGCAAAAATGTATGGCACTTGACATTTGTAACGTAATTAAGCGATTCTATTTAAAAAGGGCGAGCAGAGCTCCGGCTATAATGGTTTAAGATCTACAGACTAAGCGATCTGTGAAGAGGGCACTCCTGTGGAACTTGGACATCTGCTCAGGGCGGTCGCTGGCGGGTATTTGGAGAATAAACTATAACAACTTAGATAGTTCCATGAATAATCTTTCTTTTTATGATTAGATATCGCGAAAAGTGCGATGAAGTATCGTCAACGCTAAAGGAAAAAGCAAAGATGTTAGCAGAATTTGTATCGGAACAAATGAGCGGTCTAACTCAGGAACGTGACTGCTCTATGCCTAGCGTTGATCTTCATTTGACTGATCTCATGGTAAATAGCATGAATATTTACATTGTATCGCATATTTCTCCAAGTTCCAGAACACCAGGTCGATGTTTAAGCCAGATCCACGCTTGCCGCTTGCCACATTTACGCCAAGCCTCTACAAACGTTTGGCTTGCTTTTGGGAAACAAATGCGGCCCTCCACACGCTTGCGAGTGCGTTAGTTTGTTCTGAAGAGGCAAACATGACGGACGTCGAGGTTGTTGCGTCAGCCGTAACGTTTGGCTTAAGTTATTTTTATTATAAATACAAGAAAACTACAACGACATTCGATCGGATTGCTTCCAAGCGCTTGCAAACACACGCAAACCAAGCCAATCGCTCTATCCACTCGTTTGTATTTGTGACGGCTTGTTGAGGTTTGGCAAGCGCGTGGATACGTCTTTAGAATATGATAGCCTTCGTGGCCTAGCGGTGTAGATAAGCCTCCCTATATTTTTTGTCAATTTTTTTTTGTCAAAATTTGTACAATCAATGACAAGGTACCCGCACTGCTATTACATATCTTGTTATAGCAACACGACATCAGATATTGCTCCCTAATTGTTCCGTTTTATCGCAAAACGTACAAAAATATCTTGCTTGTCATATTGGGCATGCGCATTTTTGCGCCGTGCTTACTCCCAATTATCCGCTATCCCGCCACACAAAACACGCTCGAGGAATGCGCACGAAAAATGTGGGGTAATATTAATGTATAGTTTGTGATGCTATAGGATACCTCAGGTATGTAGGTATAGGCATCACATATAATTTACAATCAGGCCTAATAACCATATTGACTGTCCTAACAAACTTCGCAGGCTTATGTTCAGCTGTGAAAATTAGGTAGGTACATTGGTTGATGATGATAAAGGATTGTAATCGCTATTTTTCCAGGTGGACCTCAACTCATCAGTCATAGGTTTGGGCTACGTAAAGTGTGGAGGCGCGTTAGAAAGAGCTCTGCTGTACAAGACGTTGGCGGACCGGCTCGGTATACCGTGTGCCTTGCACCGCAACACCAGTGCGCACGCATGGTGCGCGGTTGCTGTGCCAGAACTGGATCCAGTGAGTACCTTCTAGCCAGAGGCGGACTATCCATAAGGCAAACTAGGCACGTGCCTAGGGGCGCGAAGATACGAAGGATCGCGCGGGCTGAATAGACGCTGGAACAGCATCTGCAGTTGAGGCTACTACAAGTCGGAATAAAGAAATGCCAGCTCCAAATTGGAGTAACCTCTTCCACACATGTAGTCCGGCCAACTACAGTGATCAAATTTTTACTAGTACTATGATAAGATACTTGCCTACGGCGCTCACAACGTTTTATCCAACTGTGCTACTAGCTTTACCTACCTACTTACGTTCCTCCTTATTGCGCCGTATTCCTCAGTGCTGAGGGCGTGACCTCCGTGGTGTAGCGGTATTCGGCTCGCTTTAAATCTCGGAGGTCATGGGTTCGATCCCCACACCGGACAAGAAAATCTTTGTGTAGATTCTTAAATTTCTTTCCGGGTGTGGTTGGCTGAGGAACTTAAATCCGTTCTGAAATTATCTACGTTAAACCGTTGTTGGTCTCGATATTTATAACATCATCTCTAACAATCGTAAACCAGGGAACGGCCAGCTGAGTTTCTTTGCGTGTTTCATCATAAAAGTGCGGTCACCAACCCGCCTGCCAAGCTATGGCAAAAACCCTCCCTCTAGAGGAGATGGAGAAAGACCATACGAGACAAAGTGACCCACTTTGTCTCGTATGGTCTTTCTCCATCTGTTTCTGTCTCCGGCGATGTGGAAGGGTGATGTAAACTGTGGAATCGAGAGCGGTACGGATCTTCAGATCATCGTATTGGGCTATGTCCACGATCTATTTTGCTAAAATATATTCCTAATGTCGTATGAAAATTCGCTAGGAGGACGAACATCAAGAAAAAGCAGAGAACTTCCCGGCAGGCCTTCTCCGGGTCAATCACGTGGTCGACTTAACACTGCGGCCAGGACGGTTGATTCCATCGGGCGGGAGAGAAGCGCGGCTGTTGTGTGGACCAGAATGTGCACCGCCTTATAAGGCGGGAGAGTTGCCTGAAGTTTGTCGTTGTGAAAAATTCAAAATATAATTACGAGAACAAAAGTGGATTTATTATTTAATTAGAAGGAAGAAATATAAACTGAATACTAAAAAAGATACTATAATAGGTACTTTCGCTCATTTAAATTATAATGAGACAAAAAATGCGCTGTTGCATCTTCCTATGGGTGTCGCAAGAGGCGACCAAGGAACACACACCTGATGTATGCCAGCAGCATCTATCTGTACTTCCATTTTATTGCGATCATCAATCCGGCTATCAATCATGGTGTGTAGTGATTACGGCGATATCCCTCAACGACCCTGGCTTGCCAAGGTCTGTTTTAGAGGAGTCCCATGTTCAGCAGTGGACGTAAAAGGGCTGATAGTAATAAACATTTTTCTCTCGCTTTTTTATTGAAGATTTTAGTATTTTATCTCCATAGTGAAAGTAAATGATCATGACACTTGCATGTGTTACTATCCAAACATTTGTTTTTTTTTTTGGATTCGTTTTGTTCATCGCAGCACCATACTAAACCCTTACCATTGTACCAACCATATAAAACTCTGTGTCAATTACGTAAGACATAACGATGCAGTCGAGATCTTTAATCGCAGAACGTCGAAAAACTTTTAAAGCAATACGATATTTTTCTTGTTTCTCTATCTTTTTTATTTGCTGTCGAATAAATTGTTACAGTCTGCAACTGCTAAACCTTCTACTGGCATTCTAAAACAGTGAAATACACTTAAACTGTATAGATACGAACACACTACAGCATATATTTTTTTGGGTAATTGAATAAAACATTCATAATATTATATCAACTATTATTATTCGTTTCACTTATTATACATAATATACTTAATTACAACATTATTTAATAAATACATATGAAGAAGTATCAAAACATTATTTAATAAATACATATGAAGAAGTATCAAAACTTACAAGGCACGTCTAAGACACATTGCACAAGATGGACGGACAAACAATCACAAACATTTTTTTCTTATATAATATATCTTAACCTACTATATATTTATTAAAACTATAATGAAATATGAGTCATTTTTGTAAATGAAGAGTGTTTAGTGTACATTTTCAATATTTCATACAATATTATAATCATTGTACACTGCAATTCTAGATCTCAGAGGCATAATGACGGATGCATATTTAATTCAGAAGCATTTAGTCCTAAGTGGCAGTTTACAATACGTATAATACGTATAATGGCACATCCGACATTATGCTTTTGAGCTCTAGAATATAATTATAACAAGATATTAGTACTTTTCTTGTATCTTCCGATGGTCTCGTAGACCTAAAATCCGAGAGCCGGCGAAGTAGTAGCCATAAATTTGCTGACAAATATTGTAGACCCGTGGAAGGAATTGTATAACAAAATTTGATTAATGCAGCCAAGCTTCTCTTTGACCCAATTTATTTAGTTCATATTGGAAGTTATACTTAGATTTTGCAATATACAAGTTGACATATCCTTGAAATTGACGGTTTTAAATATACATTTTATGTTCGGCCTAAAATGTTTAAAGAATCTTTATTCTCATAAGAACACATAGTAAAACGTACTATATTTCGCATTAATGAACTGTTTTATGAATTTCAGTTCCATAACGTCATTGAAGTTCTAACACCATAATGAGGCATTTTAATATTGTTTTTTTATAGTTATACTGATAGCAAATCGATTAAAATTATTATATTTAAGTTCCATATCGTCATATTGACCTCATTTGCTAGATAAACCTGTTAAATGACTGCACCGGCGGCTCAGTGGTTACGATAGTTGCCTCTGAGACCTGGTGTTCTGGGTTCGATTCCCACCCGGGACAATTATTTGTGTGAACCATAAATAGTTGTTCTGAGTCTGGGTGTTCTGTGTGTCCGTGAAATGAATGTTTGTAAAGTCCCCCGCGACACAGGGATTTATTTCCCTAGTGCGGGAGTTGTCTTTTTTTTTTTAAACGAAACGAAATATATTATTGACTGCACCGGTGGCTCAGTTGTTACGATAGTTGCCTCTGAGACCTGGTGTTCTGGGTTCGATTCCCACCCGGGACAATTATTTGTGTGAACCACAAATAGTTGTTCTGAGTCTGGGTGTTCTGTGTGTCCGTGAAATGAATGTTTGTAAAGTCCCCCGCGACACAGGGATTTATTACCGTAGGGCGGGAGATGTCGTTTAAAAAAAAAAAAAAAAAAAAATTATGTATGTATATTCCTTCCTTTAAATAATGTAAAAAATAAAATGGTATTGTATTGGTGTCTTTGTAAAATTGTATAGTTCTTTTAGTCTCTTGAAATGTGTTATTTTTGACATACGTGGAGTAACAAGTTAAAGAACGATATGATATAAGTACTATGTTACTTAACTTGTTCTTCCACCACCGCACTAAACCTTGACAAACACAAATCTTGCACTACTTTGCGCGTAGTATCCTCAATAGGGGACTTAATTGTATTATTATATATAAATTGTATTTGTAATATACATAACTTAAGAATAACTCAGTCTGTATCAAATAATGGTAATGGCAACGTGTAAAATTGTATAAAGCTGTGATTAGGCATTTATGAATTATATAGGTATTTGTCTATGCTATGGCGGGCGGCGCAGGCGCAGAGGTGAGGGGTGCGGGGCGAGGAGGCGAGGGGTCTGACGAGACGGCGCGGGGCGGCCACTCGCCATCTTACCACCGCGAAGACGCACGCATTTTATTTTGATGTTATTTTATTACCTTAATATACCTATGTTATACAGTCCACGTAGTTTAAATTATTCACTAACTATCAGAAAACCAACATATTTTTTATGTTCCTGGAACGAAAGTGCAAAGTTTTCGTGTCAGATTTTGATTAAACGATGAACACAAACAACTAATATATTTAACTACTCAAGGTAATTCCTTAATTTATTTATAAATTAAATTATATAGCTAATCCAAAAGTATATATATATAAGTATTTGTAAATATTACAAATTGGAAAAAAATAACACAAAAAAAAAACTACTGAGTGTTCATTACAATGCTTAAAGCAGATTTATTAATCCTCAGATAAAAATTACCAGAGGAATTTTTATTTAGACAGAAATTCCATAAAAAATGCGTCAAAATTAAAATTAATCTGAGGATGAATAAATCAGAACTAAATCAACTTAAAGCTGTCTTTAAGACAAATCATATAATTTTTTCATATAAAAAAAACTTAATATACTTTTAATAGCTGCCCGCAGACGGAGCCTTTTCAATTAATATTTACTTTAGAAAATATTGCCAATAATTGAACATTTATATTAATATATGGACGTACTATAATTGTAGAAACCATTTTGTAAGGCATAAAGTTGTGAATTAAAAGTTATTATTAATAATCTAATAATACTCTTTTTATACAAACATGTTACCTCCATGCCGTAGCGGTAGAAAGGCTCGAGCACACCGGAGGCGTATGCGTAGACGTGCACGTACCACTGAGTTGTAATGTATGGAACCGTATGAGACTGGGCACACCGCACGCGCACGTCTACGTTACGCAGCGTCCGGTGTGTAAGGAACGAGCACACCGGACGCTGCGTAACGTAGTCTCGTATTAAATTTCGGAGGTTGTGGGTTCTATCCCCATTCCGAACAGAAAATCTTTGTATAACATCTAAGATTCCTATCCGGATTTAAGTTAAGCCGGAGGTCCCGATCGTTATAATATCATTTATAGTAATAGTATACAAGAATGGGCCGTAGGGTTTCCCGGGGCTTCGTTATAATATATGGCAAAAACCCTTCCTCGAAGACGCCCATGTTAAACGGACGTTATGCGAGTTGATGATACATTCATAGCAAGCAATTAAGCTAGAAGTTGTTTATCTTAAATTTTTTCTTTCTGCCATATGGCAGAATATAAAAAATCAGTTGGATTTAACAATAAGTTGGATTTAACTGACGAAATCTTTCAAGTAAGCGTTTCATTCGATCCTTGTGAATCTTTTTGTTAATATAGCAAAGTTCACTTACAACTTTTAAACTATATTAATAACTTATACAGTGTAACAAATCTATAGTGTAATAGCGAGCTATAGGCGGGCCCCTTTGTTGGAGGCCTTGTACCACAGTTTGGGGGCTCTGGTGCTCCTGTCCTCACACGGTGGTCTGCGGCACCCCGCGCACGACCTGCGTGCGGGCGCGCGGCAGCGGCTCGGGCGCGCGGGGCGCGGAGTCGTGCAGCGACAGCGCGGAGCCCGACGACACGTCCGACGGAGGGAACGACTGCAGCGTCGGGCCGCGACTCGTCTGTCGACAGAACAGACAGTCTTAGTAACTCCCTTTTTTTTCAAAATTATCTTTATTTAATACACATTTTTTCAAAGTGTGTGAGCCTTTTCTTTTAACTTTAGAAAACCTGTATTAGAAAAGACCCCTCATTTTTCTGTACATCAATATGGCTGTAGTTACATGGGTAGAACATTAGTCTATGCAGTATTAAGCTCACTTATTTAATTTAAAATCAAACCAAATGAATAATAAAAATAATATTAATAGACGTACATTCTCTATGGCCCTAATTAACTATCTTAATATTAATTTTTTTAATCGAACTATTTGCATACTTTTTCAATAGCATTGAAATGCAGATTTAAATTACTTCGAAATTCGTTCGTATAACCTCGATCATATTAGAAAGCATTATACAACATTTTGTGTACATCAGGTTAACAGGTGTACCTCAAAAAACAGTGATTCTATACAAGTGACAGCAATGTTCTAGCAATGTGACGAATGTGCGTAAAATTTTAAGCAATGTGCTCTTATAAAACAACTAGAGTTATTTCAAAAATGTAGTGAGCCGCCAGCCTGCTTTCTAAATGACGGGTGTATTTTTAATCAGAGCTAATTACTTACTATCTATGTATAAAAACATTAGCGTAGCAATGTTCCGGCAACAACTTCAGGAACTTTACTTTTTGAAATATTAAGTATAGAATCTAGTAATTATAAACTTTCTCAAGTATTAACAAATTAAACATTTATATTATCACGAATTAATTGATCATAACTCGTTCCTGCATCTTTATCACCATTACTCTTAACATATTCCATTGAAGTATAATAAGTATTCATTTGGCTAACAAAAATGAAAATTAATTAAAATCCTCCATACTTACAGATCTACTAATAGGCTGCGGTGTGTGTGGTTTCTTTATGGGCACGTCTCTATACTCGTAGATATTGTCTCTGGACCGCGTCGTGTTGTCTATGCCGCTCTCTTCTGTCTCTGGCACCATGAATATGTCACCGTCGTAGAATCTGTCCGTTTCTCTGTAAAACAAAATTAATATATAATGTCGATTTTGCCTGATGAAACTAGCTTCTCCCTAGCTCGGTATACCGGGAAACGGGGAACAGCGTGCAAGCCCAGAAGGGACAAAAAGTTCGTGCAAAATTAAATATTGGCTTTTGCATTTTTGATAATAATGAACGTAATGTTTTGTTAGTGCACACAACGGTTACAAGCAGCCTAGCAAACAAAAAAGCCTTTGGAAAATAAATGGTCATCCAGAAATAAACGTGTCTAAGTTATGTTTAGCTCATTTAACGTATTTTGAAAATATGTTTTAGTAATTTAAAACTAGAGTTATGCTTGTTACAGATGAGTAAAAATATACATAATCCATAGATAATGGATTATGTATTATTTACTTTATATGTATTTTACGTTTAGTATTGTATCTGCTATATTTTATATACACTCCGGTTTGGATCACGTGTGTAGTTTTTGGCGATTTCTCGACCACGGTTTCGGCTCCAACCGAGAGCCTTCTTCACACACACAAAAACTACACACTCGAGTCAAACTGGACTCTATATAAAATATGAAGAATACTCACGAAAGTTATTAAACAAAGATTTTATATGTTTGTTTCCCAAATAAATAATTTTAAGGTGATATCATGCAGTTAGAACAACACAAAAAGCACAACGACATTGAAGTTCTAACACCACGTAACTCAATTTTGGCAGAATTGGAAGAACAATCGATACTTATGCTACTATATAAAATTGAACAGTGTGTTTGTTTACTTGAACCCGCTGATTTCAGGAACTACTGGTCAAGTCTAGTATTATTAGTATTGGAAAAAATATTTTAGTGATAAAGCTTGTTGTAAAATAATGTAAAAAGTAATATTTTGCATTTTGCGTCTCTAGCGACAATATACATTAATTATAGATAATAATTAATTTAATTATAAATAAGTAATTTTAATAGGTTTATAAATAAACAACAAATGTAATTTAAGATAAATAATTATTAATTTTCAAATAATGTTTGACGATTTACAAGTGCTTGTAATTGGTTTACG
The DNA here is from genome assembly GCA_947037095.2 of Nycteola revayana. Lineage (NCBI taxonomy): Eukaryota > Metazoa > Arthropoda > Insecta > Lepidoptera > Nolidae > Nycteola > Nycteola revayana. The sequence continues at coordinate 22,043,404 of OX344843.2, forward strand.
TAAATAAAAATGATTTTTATTTTATTTTATTTTATTTTAAATGGTTTTGTGTTGATGTCTACGCAAAATTATATAGTATTTTCACTCTCCTGAAACGTTGCAATTTCTGAGATACGTGGTGTTAGACGACAAGCAATATTAAAATGTTAGTTCACCTACATTACTGGCACCAATTTCCATTTTGGAGGTATAGCCCTGTTAAAAACGAATTTATAGGTTAGTAAGTTAAATTTTAGTTAGTATTTTAAACTATTTTAGTAACTGTATAAAAAAAACAATAGCGGCGTAGCGAGCTTTGAATGGACCCCGTATTAAAACTTGATGGATGCCCTCTACCGCACACTATCGGGGCCCTTACTGCCCGTAGGTCAATTACGTAAACAAATGCGACCACGGTAATTAAGCAAAATAATCATAATTAAGCGTCGCGTTCAAAATCGATATCGCCTTTTTAACGCAATTGCATTGCGTTAAACCCATGGGCAGAATGCAGTGGGCATGGGCATGGGCATACCTCTTGGCGTTCCTCCACAGCATGCAGCACACGACGAGCAACACCACCAGCACGAGGCATGCGCTGGACACCGACCAGAACGCGATCTGTAGCGGCTGCTTCGGTTCCCACCAGTACTGGACAATTCAATTATATTTTTATTAATTATGTATATGACAACCTCCGTAGCGTAGCGGTATTTGGCTCGCTTTAAATCTCGGAGGTAGTAGGATCGATCCCCACACCGGACAAGAAATCTTTGTGTTTTGTAGATTTCTTTCCGGGTCTGGTTGGTTGAGGGACTACCCTCCGTGCCTCGGAAAGCACGTTAAGCCGTTGGTCCCGATTGTTATAACATCAATTATAACAAACGTATACCAGGGAACGGGCAGCAGCATTTCCCTGTGTATTACAACATAATACTGCGGTCACCAATCTGCCTGCCAAGCGTGGTGACTATAGCAAAAACCCTATCTCGGGAGGAGGCCCATGTTCAGCAGTGGACGTTGTACGGGCTGATGATGAAGATGATAAATGATGTTGCACTTGCAACCATCACAATAGGTAAAATAGAACAAATTTGAACATAACTTGTCCGTCTTTATGCAAAATGGAACCACACGACAAATTTCATTTTTCGTTTTTTTTGCAGAATACTAATCTAAAACCTCATTTTGCATAAATACGGACACTTTTCTGCATGTTAAATGTAATATTTATTAAGAAAATTGTATCTTATGAAAGACTGACTACTACGTCTATTATTCTGTATGACAATCACCTATTAAGATGAGCTTATGTGGATTTATATTCATAGTCTTATTCAGAAAATCATTTTGAGAAAAAATAATGTCATTGTTTTTGGGTAAATCCAAAAACTTTTGGATTTGCCGTGTGGTCTCCGGCTTAGAATAGACCACCCCATGTCTTCCCATGGGTGTCGTAAAAGGCGACTTAGGGACATATGGCTGATGGATGGGCAGCAGCATCTATTAGCTCAAGGTTTACATCTTACTGCGATCACGTGCCAAGCGTGGTGATTAAGGCAATATCCCTCTACGATTCTGGCTTGCCAAGGTCTGTTAAGAGGAGGCCCATGTTCAGCAGTGGACGTAAACGGGCTGTTTATGATGATGAAATCCAAAAACAGTGACATTCATTTCCCGTGGAGTGTTTTAATTGGCATTGCTACTCACCTCAGTAATAGGCGGGTACGTAGGCACCAACCTACCAATCACAGTGGGTAAATAAACAGTCCAGAACGCGAGCTCCGTCTGTCTGTAGTTGAGTTGTACCGACGAGTTGTACGTGGTGTTGAGGTTCAAGTAGCGCAGTTGACCCGCTTGGGCCACTTCGAAGTGCAAGCCTAGCACACGGGAACGGGTTGGGTTGCTGAAAGGAAAAAAAAACAGATACATACTGGCAGTTGGGCGCTAGTGTCCACGGCGGCAAATTTTCTAGGGCGGCTAAATTTGGAAAGAGAAAAAAAATGTCTAGTATTATGAAAATTTAATTGGGCGCCTTTTTATTGGCATTACCGTAAGCGTGAAACACTAAATTTGAACTACTAGGCATCACTCTGTCCGACACACTGAAGAAGAGTGCGCCCACGCACGTCAAGCGTACCTCTTCATCCTCCCAATCTAAAGTATACAATATCAAAGTTTACATAAATTAAAGATGTCCAAAAATAAAATGTATCTGATCTACAAATCTAAAATATTACTACATCAATAATAAGCTATGAACAAACTGTAAGAGGAAGGCGCCTGTGTCTGTAACACAGTTTATACTAGCACAGACACAGTCGTTCACTCTGTCTCAAATAATGTATAATGCTGTACTTCATAACGATTTTCTGTTTTGTTTGAGATGGATAAATTGTATTTTGCTTTTTGGTAATAAAGATTTTATTATTTATTTATTATTATATTATAATTCATTAAAAAATAATTAATATACAATTTCGAAAAGGGCTCAACTCCAATAGACATTAGCCCTTTTCGAAATAAGTCATTGAATTGAAGAAGTGATAAAAAAATTATTGAAAAAAAATACACTACCCTATTGGAGCTTATCTAATACTTCCTTTGGTTATGTTCAGTTAAAACCCTTCGAAAATTGAATTCGGATCAGATACCTATAATTTCATCTAAAGATTGCGTTTTTAGGGTTCACTTTGTAGCACACAGTACACAGTACGAATTTGTCATAAAAACTGCAGTTTTAGACCATATATAGACACTAGACACAAAAAAACTCAATACTCACCCAAACCTCGCGAAATCCGAATAAGTCTTCATAAAGAAATGACTCATATTCCTGTCATTATTCGTCCACACCTCCCTCGGTATCCTGTGTTTCACCGGAAAGAATTCCTGGTCCATAAACGGAGATCCGGTGAGGAAGTAATGTTCAGTGTCGTGCGCGTATCGACGCCACTCCGGCCATTGGAACGCCTCGACTGTGGTGTTCAGTACGTACATGTATACAGGCACGTTTTGTTCTAGAAGAAGTTTCACCATTTTGTCTGTAGGTGCTCTGTATAGGAAGTCGGAGAGGAGCTGTGGAGAAGAAGATTTTGAATTATTGTTGATATTGACAACATTTAAAGCGTAGAGGTAAGTCGTGAAAGTGGTAGGTTCGAACCCCAGAAAAAATGTTTGTGTAAATAATTTTAAAAAATCTTTCAGTGTTAGATAGGCCATTTATCAAGGAAGGCTATATTTTATTGAGAAGTTACCACGGGAATTGGATCTATGCGGGTGAAACCGCTCGGGAAACCTAGTATTGCTATAAAGTTACAAATAATAAATAAATAATAAAGTTACAAACATCTAGCTTCAGTTTCATTATTTCAATAAAGCTATATTAAAAACTCATATTCCCGTAGCAACTTCATAATGTATTTATTTATTCTTTATTGTACACATGATAGTTATGAAAGAATAACAATTAAGGATATTGTTCAATGGCGGACTGAACTAGTAGCGACAGGCGGAATACGTCAGAAGATATCACGAATCCTATATCTCGCTATACAAGTTCGTAAGCCGCTTAAGCCTATATACAAGTTCAGAACGGAAAGACACAGACACTAAAGATTACTATCAGAATTGCAGTCTACTAGTATTGTAGTTAAGCCCTCGTGCTAAGCTTAAATGCTTGTGTTACGAGTGGGTTCACGTCGGTAGTGCAATGGGTGGAGATAGAACCGGCGACCACAAAATCACGAGTCCGACGCCCCTGTCCGTCTTTGTATGTTTCGGATTCGGCTTTTGTATGTTTCGGATTCGGATTTTGTATGTTTCGGATTCGGATTTTGTATGTATCAGATTCAGATTTTGTATGTATCGGATACGGATTTTGTATGTTTCGGATTCGGATTTTGTATGTTTCGGATTCGGATTTTGTATGTATGTGAGTATAAGTATGTATGTGTATAACATTGGGTGACACTCACATGTATATACTGGTCTCTGATAGCACTAACGTTGTGCGGCTCGGGGTGGTAGGTGTACATGTAGCGGATAGCTTCGTACACTCCGCGCGGGTTCAGCGTGTAGTTGTACCGCAGCACCAACTCTTGCACCTTCTGATTGAACCACAGTTCTGAGATCTCGTAGTTAGGCGCTAAGGTCTCGTTGTTGTCTGCAAAATGTAAAAAAATAAGATATAAACATTGAAACAAGGGACTTTTCTATTTATTAAGACGGAAAGGAATTTTAAATATATAAAAGGAGATGGTCCCAATAACATATAGACGCACGCACAGCAGCATGGTAGAAATTTTTACAGTTGTTTTAATTCAAAATGCGTGAACGCATACCAAAAAGGATTTTTTAATGCATTTGTAGCAAGTTGGAAATGCTACAGATGCATGTATCTTAAGTACTTACACAAATAATAAGCGGCTTCCTGCGTACTGACTCCAGTCATATATCTCAGTGACGGGTTAAACTGTCTTTTCTTAACCAGTTCTTCAGGCATTGTGTTAAGGAAATGCCAATCCCGTTCCCTCCAGCCGTCGTACCACTCGTCTCCGGGGAATGTGAAGTTGCTTTCTAGTACAGGACCCCAGGGTATGAAGCCTACTTGCGGCTGAATCGTAAAATTATATACAATTAGAGCATTTAGATTAACTAGCGAAAACATCGCTTCCAACATACATTTTTAAGCTACTCAATGACAAGGATCATTGGCATTGACTAGGGCGTGGGCAAGGGTACGAGCTAGGACATGAACAGGGTCATGGGCAAGGGAATCGGTATGGGCTGGGCATGAGCGTGACTATAGGTTAGGCATGGGCGTCAGTTTAGGTAGGGCATGGGGGTGAGTTCGGAAGCCGTTTGGTTTCCCGCTTAGAATAGATCACCCCATGTCCTCCCATGGGTGTCGTAAAAGGCGACTAAGGGACACATGGCTGATGGATGGGCAACAGCATCTTTTAGCTCAAGGCTTACATCCTACTGCGATCACCAATCCGTCTGCCAAGCGTGGTGATTATGGCAATATCCCTCAACGATCCTGGCTTGCCAAGGTATTTTAAGAGGAGGCCCATGTTCAGCAGTGGACGTAAACGGGCTGTTGAAGAAGATGGGGGTGAGTATAGGTTGAGCGTGGGCATGGGCCTACGAGTGGGCATAGGCGTGGACACGGACATGCAATGCAAATATGCGAACGGAATTACACAGAAAACATACGCATTTAACCTTAAAACTCACTTTTAATCAAATCGTAATTCAATTAACTTTCATCCCAATAGGCTAGTTGACACTTTTTTAAATTATTTTTATACATTGACGAATGGTTTAACTAGATCAAGAAAAAAATATGGCATTTATTTGAGATCTAGAAAGCACTAAAATAAATATTTCAAAATTGGCTTGACATTTGGAGACGAAAACGATGTCAGACATGTTGATCTATATAGATTATCTGTGTTCAAGAGGAATGACGTCATGACTCACAAAGTGTAACAGAAAAGGATCGCTTTCGCGTTTATTAACAAGATGTATGACGTCACAAAATGGCTGATAGCGTTTTTCGGAAGTTAAAAACATAGACAAAATAAATAAATTTCATATTGAGTTTATACAAACATATTCAAGGTTTATGAACAGAAATTATTATATTTCGGTTCCATATGACAAATACTTTTAGAAATAAACATCATTGTAACATAATCTCATATGTGTCAACTAGCCTATTAGCATTTTATTTACCTGAAACTCAGCATTGCCAAGTTCGTAGAAGCTCCTCCCTTGCTTCAAGCAGTTGACCAGCTTCCAGGCCGAGTCGATAGGACAACCGAGCAAGCGACCGAACACCAGAGATGTGTTCTGAACACGGAACTTATCTTCTATCATCGCCCAGTCGGCGAGTGCAGAACCACTCTAGAATTATAACAAAAATAATATTGAAACATCTCATTAAGGACTATTTATTATCAATAAAAAACAGTTAGTTCTTATAGAAACATAAGTGTAATAAATATAAACAAAATCACAAGTAAAAGAAAACATAAAAACATAGACAATATATAAAAGGTTGTGCAGTCATGCTCACACGTCATTTCCATAAAAGTTATACTCAATAATAGTTTCTTGTTAGAACTACAATTCAGAATTTCCTTTAACTTATAATCTTTAATTTCAATATAATATATTTGCAATCTTCTGACATTAAGAAACTGAAGTCTAGATAAATTTAATTTCGGATTGGATAAATTAAGAATAAAATAGGTGCTAGAATACTGCCTTGAGCTATCCTGCAGATAATATCTGCGTGATAATAACTGTGTATGTAATGTTTTATTAAATCTGATCTGAAAACTCTAATGATTCATCCATTTTTATTATCACTTTTTTTTTAATAATTCGTACCTAATTTGAACTTGAATCCTAGTTCAACAAACGGTAGTGTGACAAAAGCTTTGTCTTAATCCAGGATATTGATTTTCTGAAATAAGTAATCAGAATAGTGTTTTGTGTCATAGAGCTGAAGAGTTTTTTTAGCTGAGCTAAACTCACGAGATGCTGGTCTGATTTTAAAAATTCTTACATCATTAGTGATGTAATGTAGTTTATCTACGAGTTCCATAGGCTATATTTAATTATCGAAGATCCCACTAAGACGGGAGTTACACGGGTGAAACTGAATCAGTAAGATGAATAATTCAATTGCAAAGAGTTTACCTGTGCTATGATACGGGTGACCAAATCCTTAGTTTGCGGCGCTATAGCCAGCAGTCCCGCTGACGCGGCGCCGGCGCCCGGACCGAACAGAGTGATGGAGTTGCGATCACCATTGAACGGTGTTATGTTGTCGTACACCCAGCGCAGAGCCATCGCTTGATCCAGAATGCCGTAGTTGCCGGGGGAATTCTCGTCACCCGTCGAAAGAAAACCTGCGAAAAATTATTATGGAAACTTCTGAATGTTATGAAAATAAACAATTCTTATTCTCTCTCTCTCTCGCTCTCTTCATTTTCCAATATATTTTGTTGTATAAAATTATTAGAATAGTGTGGTTGAACACGAATTGGTGAATAATTACACGTAGTTTACTATGTCATAACTTTAAAAATGATCTGCTAAATCTCTATCTATCTATAAATATAAAAACAAAAACTGACTGCCCCATCGATCAACGAATAGTTTAAAATCGCTGTTTCTAGAACCATGCAACTTTGTACAATGTAAATATTCCTTAAGTGACGATTCATTGCTTAATTCTTACTTAAAACAAGCGATTAGATCGATTACAAAAATCTCTAATCGCTCTTTTCAAACAATGAACCAATGAATGCCTGTCATTTTTTTAAATACAACCGCTTGATCACGTGAAAAATGTCAAGTACTACACATATGCGTTAGCGATTATCTGCTAGCGATCGCTCTACTGTAGTGGCATTTTGTCTACGCCCTCTGCTTAGTAGAATCCGTTTCCACCATTGTTATGCTATGAGGACCAATAAATATGATTGGTGGATACCGAACTTATAGCTACGTATACATCAAATCTCTGGTGAAAAATCAACCTTAATATTGTTTCTTTAGAAATCAAATTCAATTCTAACAACTTACCAAGAGCACCAATCCTATAATTGATGGAGACAACGACCACATTGTAGAAGGCCGCCAGCATGTGAGCGGGGAATAAATTTGAGGCTCCTGACGCGAACTGTCCACCATGAATGTACACCATTACTGGGTAACGTTGCGCAGTCGCACCAGCTTCTGTCTACAATGGAGACAATACATTAATATACACCGTGAAATTTTAATGGTTGTTTTCCCGAAGCAGAACAACTTGCCGTCGGTAGTACTATCGAAACATATTTTTTTTTTAGACATGTTTTGGATTTAAAATTATTAAAAAAAAAATTAGACAACTCGAAAGCGTGATAAACAGTAGTAACACTAGACGGAGTGAACGGACCTTGTAGGTACTACTCGAATCGCACGCGCTGCTGACAAAGTAAAGAACGATCCATAAACGTTCAAAGCAAAATAAGAGCTCAATGGTAGTTATACGGCATAAAATAGCCTGCACGCAAGAATCACAAACGAGCCGGCTTCTTTTGTAATTCGCCGCGCGGCGCCGACGCCGGAACGCCCCGCGCTCTCCTTCGACTCCCTCCTTCCTTAGTTGTCCCGTGAACGTCGGAAGCGCAGCACGCGTTATCTTATTACTTTATTAGTATTATGGATCGACATTACAGTTTTAGTAATTTAGAGTACGTCGCTATGGTGCAACTGTACGCTAGGGCTAATTATAATTCCCATACTGCCTGGCGTCTTTACGCCGAGCTGCAACACTTGGCGTCACTCCGTCTTCGCGGAGTTCTGAACCCTCAAGTCATACAGGACCGGACGATCGTAGCGGCGACGGCTACTCGATCATGGGCAGTTCCAAGTGCCAGCACATGCACAGGGCAGAGGTCGATCGGCCGTTCTTTCGCCAGAGCTCGACGAGTAGATCATCGAGTACTTCGAACGCGATCCTCGCCGAAGTACGCGAATGGCGGCAGCTAAGTTTGGCGTAAGCCAATACTATGTCTGGAAACTACTCAACTCAGAAGGACTGCATCCATATCATTTCCGCGGAGTTCATTTAATTTTTCATTTTTGTTAAATACGCCTTAAATACTTTATTAGGTATCTAATTCAGAAAATTATTGTTCTTAGATAATAAACTTGTTTTAAGTTACGTTTTCTGTAAGATATAGCTAAAAAGGTATTGGATAAAGCTTATTATTTTGATTGGGTACTGTGTTACATTACCTAAGGTGTAGGTATCAGCTGATTGACTAACACCCGGGTCAACGAACGCGCGACCGATCGACGCGAGCGCTAGGTATCGCGAGATATTACTATCGGTTCGATGTCACTTTCGAGTTCGGTTTTTCACGATTGTTAATCGGCCAAAAATGGCCGATTAACAATCGTGAAAAACCGAACTTGGTTTATAATATTTAGTTTTTGTATAAATTGAATGTTTAACTAAGACCAAACCTTTTCGCTGCGGGAAAACAACCATTTAAATTTCAGCGTGTATATAGCAATTGATGCAATGTTTTGATATATCACTCATCTATTAGCGAAGTTAATAATGATATCCTAGACTAATGGCAGCATCGGTGAGAAAAATCTTCCAAGGGGCGACACCTCTACCAGTTCTTTTCATCTATTCGTAAACGGCTGGCCAAGCACTGGCTGCAAATTGATCACTGCGTCGCACAATTTAGTACTGGTCACGGTAATTGTCAAAGCAAATTATACTGTTTAAAATTTGTACCATTACCGTTATGTCAATGATCAACCTCCATCTTAACAATTAATTTTGAACAATCCGCCCATCATATTATCTAGGATAATATTTGGCAGCGTAAAATTCTGCTGGATAGCTTGAAAGTTTCCTCGTGGGTTGTTTACTACATGGATCTTGTGGCATCTTAACATAATTTCCGTGTTTTTAGGCGCTTTTGCCATACCTACTACTGCAATAAAAAATAACAGCTCACGTGTAGGCCCCGTATTTTTTTTACCCATCCGTGGTGCTTTACAACTGGTTTTACAAATTGTTAATTACCTTTTAATAACTTAACTTTTGAAATTGTAATTGTTTTTACTGTCAGTTTTAAAATATATATAATTACTATAATTCAAACCAATACACTCTGTGGATTAGCGGTACAATTCTCTCGGAAGTCGTGGGTTCAATACCTACGCTGGTCAAAATATCTTTACGTCTTTAGTAGTATTTCGTAACTGACTTCTGTTATGGTCGCCAGGTACGAAACATGGCGTACCTGGCAATTCAGTGGGATAAACATTTAATGCTTTAATTCGTAAGTGGTATGTTACCAATCGTTAGATAGCTGCAGGCAAATGCCGATAAGCTAATCAACCGTTTGTTAATTGAGCATCCAGCCCGCGGGATTCGACAATTTCGTCACTAATCCCGTTTTCTAGCACAACCAATTGGATTGGATGTGTGCAAATATGGCTACATTTGATGTACGGGTTGCCAACACACAATAAAACATAACTAGGATTTGAAGTTGGAATACTCAGGACAGTTCTTATTAAAAACAGGATTCAGTAATTGAGTAGCACAATTTCTATAAGTATGTAGAAAAAGTAGGTAAGTAAATTAAATTAAAGAAATAATAATACTGGGGTGCGAATTTTCTAAATTCCTGACCTAATCAGGGAGCTTTAAAAACCTAGGACGCAGCGTGAAAACAATCCAGGACGTTAATAAAACCAGGACATGTCCTGGGAAAGCAGGACGGTTGGCAACTCTAATGTACATCAATATTTACGTTACATATTTACTCTGGATTATTATTAACTAGCTTCTCGCGTGCGGGTTCACCCGCGTAACTCCCGCTGCCATGGGAACTTCGTAAATATAGCCTTCCTTAATGTATCTAGGCTATCTAACACTGAAAGAAGATTTTTCAAATCGGACCAGTAATTCCTGAGATTAGAGTTCAAACAGCCAAACAAACTCTTCAGCGTTATATATTAGTATAGATTTTATGAATATTTTATTTAATGGAAGATAGAATTTCTTGGAAAATACTTTTTTTTATCAGTTATATTAAATGAAATATAAGTAAGTATAGCCGGCCAAGAAGATAGGTTTACACCTTGTATCAATTAATTTAAATAATTCTTTATGAGTGAAGTGTTTGCTGCTAACCGTGTACAGTACACATAACAGTGAACTCTTTCCAGTAATGTAAAATGCGTTTCACAATGTGTAACCTATCCTAACCTATCTCCGTGGTCGACTGTACATAGTTATTTATGGTTATAGTGACTACCTTCGTCGCTTAGCGGTACAAGTTCCGTTTTAAGTTTCAAGAGCTCGATTACCAATCCACCTATACCCAGCGTTAATACGGCTATATCCTTTAACGCTAACTACATCATCATCATCATCAGCCCGTATAACGTCCACTGCTGAACATGGGCCTCCTCCCGAGGGCATTGCCATAGTCACCACGCTTGGCAGGCGGGTTGGTGACCGCAGTATTATGTTGTAACACACAAGGTAACGCTGCTGCCCATTTCTTGATGGACGATTATTATAGATGATGTTATAACAATCGGGACCAACGGCTTAACGTGCTTTCCGAGGCACGGAGGGTAGTCCCTCAACCAACCAGACCCGGAAAGAAATCTAAGAATTTCCACATAGATTTCCTGTCCGGTGTGGGAATCGAACCCACGACCTCCGAGATTTAAAGCGAGCCAATTACCGCTACGCTACGGAGGATGTCAACGCTAACTTGCCAAGGTCTATTAAAGAGAAGGCCTATGTTTTGTGTGTATATACCTACTTTAAAGTCTATTTAACTTACAATAAACAGTAACAGGCAGCCGCAGCATAGCGGTAAAAGTCTCGTTTTGAGTTTTTTTTTTCGGACGGACATAATTCGCAGCTTTAATGTAATAGAGACACAAAATAAGGTTATGATTCAACACAAATTGATCCGTAATATCATGTGACTAAAATGCATTATCGTTAAGTTACACATTTGGTTTTGTGTCACTATTACATTAAAGCTGCGATTATGTAGCTGGGATGCCTTCTTGCGCAGGTTGCTTAGTTTGTAGTGTTTAAAACCATTTATTTAGGCTGGAGCTCTGCTCGCTTTTATACCCGCTGAAGTAGCAAAAGCATCGTGGCTAACTACGTGTGTCCGTCCGAAAAAATATATATTCGTAAATATCGCTAGACATACAGTAAGTACTTAGCGGACACATTAGGTGATGTTACGAGCGGTACTTAACAGTCAATTAGTGTACGAGTTAGTCTACTGACTCATGTGTCCATTGGTCGGTAGGATTCATTAAACACGGCGTAGCATCGTTGCGTTGTCACGTCACGTTTGAACTAGTTGTGTCACTTGAGCATTGATGATTACCGGCTTTTAGGTAACATGCACCCAGAGGGTTTGTGTGGTAACCATAGAAAATATAATAGGAGTCCTATGACATCAATAAATAATACTTTAAAAAAACTAAAAAAACACGCTTTTCTAACTAACCGAACTTAAAAAATAGAAAATAATTTTTAATTTCAAAGGGTTTATATTATAGTAGTAGAAGATCGAACAATCAATCAGAATGTGTCACCTCAAAATAAAATTATAATAAAGTTTAAGTGAATCCGAATCCGACCGTCTAAAGATCTTACACGACTAAGTGCTACATAATCTTGTCCAGCAGCAAACAGTCGCGAGCCTAGATAAATGACTGCATGATCGACTGTACAATTTGTACTTCAATCAATAAGACATTTATAATTACAGTTTTTTTGTTCGTATCAAATTCCTTCTTTACCGACTGTAATTTCAAAGCATTGGTGTTTACCAAATTTCGTCCCGTAAAATGAATAGATTAAAATTTATGTTCTGATTATTTTGTTGTGATTAAAAAGCCTTTTATGAATCACGGTTATCATATTATATATTTTATGAATATTATTTACAGTAATTTGCGTATATTAGACTCATTAGTACCTACGCATGCATAAAGAATTAACAAGCTGAGAACGCAACTACCCTGAAAACGTTTTTGCCTCCGTTATACTGTACCAAGTATGGAGTGTACAGAGTCTCTACACTACATAGTACCAAGTGCCCGAGCGAAAGAGTAAGTCCGAAACTGCAGGCATGCGCAGATCGCGCGCTAGCTCTGTCTCTTTTACTCCACTACAGAGGATCTATAAAATAATTTATTAATCCTGGCGGTCCTAATAAGGATAATGGGAAACTGTTATCAAATTATTGCGTTGTCATCGGTCCTTGATACGTATGCAAAGTTTCAAATTAATCAGACTTCTGGAAACTGGTGAAAATTAAGTTCAAAGATTCGTTACATACATAGATTCATACATACAACCCAATCTTATAAAGCGTGTTAAAAATAAAAATAAAGTTGATTTTTTAAGTGGGTCCTGGAATTTTAAAAACTTTGATACAGATGGAGTTATAGCTGTTACGTGCTTTTGGTGGCTTGGTTGTAACGTAGTAATATGCGTTATGGGTGCTCCGGTATATTTAAACAAGGAACACGCTCTCAACTATTTGATCACTGCATATGCGTCAATATTTATGATCATTTTGGATGTTGCTATATATTTGGAGTTTGGAGATCTTTATACTGTATATAAAAAACATAACCGACTTCATTCATATATTTGTTTAAAAATCACATCTTTATCGCATAAAATAAAGTCAGGTTTACGTCCAATTTAAATAAATACGTCGGTACCAAACTTAAGTAATGCAAAAATTGCCGAACTACGTAGCGTTGTCCCTTTACCGCCTACATTGTCTAAACAGCTATTTCTAATTGCAGTGCATACAACCAGCACGCGTCTAACGAAGCAAAAGAGAATTAGAGCGACATCAAAGCGCAGTTTGGGACATCAATGCTGCCGACTCGCTAATGATGAGCTTTAAGCCCGTTATCAACAATGCATGCGTGACGATTGTTTAACGAAAATTATTCAGGAAACGGCATTGTATGGGTAAATTCGAAAACTAAAAGAATTATGGAGGAAGTTACAGTAAATTGCGCTGCGCGGTCAAATAACGTAAAAAAGGCAATAGCGAATCTGGAATCTCAAACTGTCAAAAATTTCGACGCAGTAATGGCCGATTTTTCAATCGTCAGATAAAAAATATCAGAAGAACAAATATTAAATTTGACAGATTTTGTATGGACATTACGTCAAAATAAAATTTCATTCATCTGATATTTTTTAATCTGTGGATTGAAAAATACAGAAATCGTTATTATAATATCTAATAATAAATTGATAGCCTGCTTCGAACAAGCGATTAGAAATGTAATAACTTAAATGAAATAAAATCATTGGGAAAGAAACTTTTTTGACGTTTTGCGATTAATTTGCTCAGTAATCGGTGTCGCGCGTTTTACGTATTCCCACTGTCCACGTTGTCTGTTTTAAATGCTAGATGATCTTATATTAAAGCTACCAGACCATCAAATTACCAATATAATTCCTACGACTTTGAAAGAAGTTTAAAAGAATAATATCAATTAGAATTATAAAATAGGTATCAAATAAACCTGTAACACTAAATGCTATCTTTACCTAAATTTCAATTAAGGCTGTTACATCATTTAATGATGAAACAACATTAATTGAAATTTACAAGTTAATAGTCTTGACTTCTATTATCACAAAAAAATGTGTACTTAATATAAATTACATAAGGAAGCATTTAGGTTGATTTGATACCTATTTTATATAATTTAAAAATACAAAATATCTAGTGTTAATTCCGCTAAAAATGTATCTATATGTGTCTAAAAATAAAACGTACAATAACTACCCGAAGACTCTCGGGTCTTCGGCTAGTGATTGTATTTTTGCATAATTTTTGCGGGCAAAAATAGAATTACAGCATATAGACTCACTTTTAACGGAATTAACACTAGATATTTTGTCTTTTTCATTTAAATGAATATGGATTTCGGCAAAGTAACGCCTGATTCTATTAATTATACCTATTTTATAATCGTAATTCAAAGCAGTTAAGATTTATTTTCTCATGGCTTAATACAAAAGGCTAATGAATTTTTGTTATGTTACATAACAGTATTGAACCAATGCTTGCAGTCAAGCTGTGCATGAATACAATTCATTTAAGTTGAGTGATTCTTATAATGTCTGTATTTATTTAACGTAGAGCGACAACGATATTCGAACTGTGCAAGAGGAATTTGTCACAGTAATGTTCGTATTTCATGAAGTACTATAACTACGATAATTGTCATGATAAATTACTTTCGCACTTCTCTCTTTTTTTTAATTTTATTAAAATCTCCTAGATGACATAGCTAATATGACTTTGCGCAAGCAGCTTAGTTTTTAAACGACTAGCTTTCCACGCGCGGTTTCACCCGCGTAGCTACCGTTCCCATGGAAACTTTATAATAAAAAACAACTTATAGCCTTCCTCGGTAAATGGGCTATCTAACACTGAAAGAACTTTTCAAATCGGACCAGTAGTTCCTGCGATTAGCGCGTTAAAGCAAACTCTTCAGCTTTATATATTAGTGTAGATTTAAGAAGGCTGTAGCCTCTCGTCTATTTGCCCGATAAAATAACAAAATCTTCATGGCTAACATATGTCCGAAAAAAACATGTTTTTTATTTTATTTTATTTTACTTTTGTGCCAATCTCCTAGAAAACACACATCAACCATATACCTTTTCGTACAAGGAGTAAAGAAGTTTTATATTAAGCGGCTGTAGCCCAATGGCTAAGGCGTCGGACTTGCGATCTTGAGGTCGCCGGTTCGAACCCCATTTATTGCATGTGAACCCACTCGTAACACAAGCATTTTAGCTTAGCACGAGGGGCTAACAAGAATACTAGTAAACTTTAAAACTCTGCTAGAAATATATTAAAAAAAACTTACCATTGTCCATAGGGACAATATGTAGGTACCTATCTAATGGATAAGAACAGTAAAATACTTGTTTAATTTGAAAATTTATAAAATATGATAATTAAGTATAGATAATAATACTAAATACCTACTAAATTATTGTTTTGACTATTTGCAAGTGCCTGTAATAGGTTTACGTAAATAAAAGATTTTTTTTTAAGAGTAGCAACCGACGGACTACAGTGGGAAGAGTTGGAGGAAGCTGTAGAGGAACGGTTGGCGTTGTTCCTTCACAGAAAATGAAGATACTCAGAACTTGTACACATATGTTCGAATTGGCTTGCGAACTTTTATTGCGCGATACAGGTTAGTTGAGATGTTAAGTGATAGATGGCGCTGCTAGTCTTATTCTAGTTTGTGCGGCTACTGTAGATGTCGGTACAAGGCTTTTTCCGAAATGTATACCGAAATGAGAGACATTTTGTAGCATAGCATTTCGTATTCAAAATTCTCAAAATAAGATCAAATAATTTGAACAATGTTTTTACCTACTTAAGTGATATTTTTGTTAGATTTAGTCTAATACAGTGTAATTTTGAGAAGTACAAGTGTACGTAAATACCTAAGTGCTGAATAAAGTTCATTAAATCATAAGTGTAGCCTTCAAATTACTATGTACTAGATAATTTTTTTTGTATTAATTGTCAAGATTTGTTAAATTTTCGGAAATAAAAGGCTTATTATTATTATTTACCTATTGTAACTAGTTGCTAGTATTTACATGCAAACGCTTTTATGAATCATTATCAGATGTATATAAAATACCTGCTTTATTCAAGAGACACAAGGACGTATCTTACATCCTGTCCTAATTAACATGACCTTATTATTCTGAATTAACCTAATGGCATGTTCGTTGGTCATTTCATAATAATCTATACCTACTAATATTATAAAGAGGAAAGATTTGTATTTTTGTGTGTTTATGTTTGTAATAAATAAACTCAAAAACTACTGTGCCGATTGCAAAAATATTTCACAATTGGAAAGCTACATTCACCCTAAGTGACATATGCTATATTTAATTTATTTTTTTAAAGGCCATGGGGGCATTATATGATTATAATCGCTCAAAAGTTTGGTATGATGTTCTCCAACCTATGTGGCCAAGCAGTATATGTCTTACCTTTGGTTTGGAGGTCGTGATTTCAATTCCCACGTCGGACAAAAATGTTGTGTAAGAAAAACTAAGTTTTTGTTGTGACCTCATAATGATGATATCCTCCAAGAATAATCATTAGATTTGAAATTCTATATTTCCTAAAATTCATTGGTAGAAATAGTTCAACCCACTAGTGCATGTGGCACTATGTATCGGTAAGGCGCCCACTTTGTGCATGCGTTCCTCGAGCGTCTGAACGAGGCGGATGATGCCAGCTCCCGACCCCGTCACCCGCTAACCCCGCCCTCGTCTGCATATGACTCACGCTCAAACAACGCGCAGACACAGTTATTGCCCACACATACAATTAAAGCACATTTTTTAATATATTAAGTACTTACATTAGGCGAGAATATATTGAGGTACAAGCAGTCTTCGTCCATATCTCTGATCCCTTTAGTGGCCCCGGTGTAACGGACAGGTTGGGGACATGCTGGTCCCCAGTCAACCGCCTGCATCAGTTGCCAGCCGGGGTGCTGGCGAGGTGGCTGTATGGAAGAATTAAGTGGTTTAGTTATTTTTTTCAGTCTAGTGTAAGATGATTGACGAGCTTGGGCCTTGGCTCTGAGCGGGTTGGAGGAGGGGATTGTGAATAATCTATCTATACTAATATTATAAAGAGGAAAGATTTGATTGTTTGTATAGAATAGGCTCCGAAACGACACTAATCCGAATGACATAGGCTATATTAATTATGAAGTTCCGATAGGTACGGGAACGAGAGTTACGCGGGTGCAATCGCGCGCGGGAATCTAGTGACTGTTATATTTCCAGGTTATTTTTGTGTGACTACTATAGTTAACAGTTCGCAGGTCTCTCCAACTCGATCAGGAGTTTGAGAGACCTGCAAACTGTTAACTGTTAGCATGAGCTATGAGCTGAGATGGTGATGATCGAAAGGAACATTGCTTAGTTAGAGTAGGGAGGGCATTTGTTTTTACATTGCTATTAAGGAACTAGGGGATTGCAATGTTATGCTCTACATTTATATGTTATCACATACTAGAAGTTGATTAAATTTCTCACCTTAAATCTTCCTTCAAGCACTGGTGGTCGAGCATAAGGGATTCCCAGGAACACTGAGACTTCTCCCTGAATGCTTTCCACAGGTGTCTGCCACGGACGGTACCCTGAAGCTGGGTCAGGATTGTCGTAAAGGTAAACCTGTACGTTAAATTTATTTATTTAATCAATAAGCCAATTGTGAAATACAATTCATTTTATGTGTATAAAATTATACCAAAACTACTAATAATATTCTCGTGTCCAATGATTTGTTTTTTTATAATTTAATCAAACTTACTATATTTTCATATTCTACAAATCTTTTGAAAATCAAAATTATCTTTCCAGGTAGGTTAAGGGACTATACTCCGTGCCTCGGAAAGCATGTTACGCCAATGATTCCGATTGTTATACCATCATCTATGACAATGGTATACCAGAGAATGGGCAACAGTGTTTTTCTTCTTTTTTCTGTGCGTTACAACATAATACAGCGGTCACCAATCCACTGGCTAAGTGTGGCATGGCACAATCCACCACTCCGGAGGGGGCTCATGTTCATCAGTATACATTATACAAGCTGACTGACCAATCAAATACCACCGAAAATGTTTCAGATGAGTCATAAAATAAAGTTTTAACGACAAATAAATTACATACCCTAAATCCCTGCACTTGTCCATAATTAGTGGTAACAAAGATATCTCTCTTTAACTGCCGAGAGTCTCTTCTTTCTCTTCCTTGTAGATCTTCTCTCCAGCCCCCAAGAACACCAGGGAATAAGGCATCCGGATTATTTGGGTCTCGGTTCTGAAATTGTATTCACTCATATAATAAGATGATTACATAATTATATGTGTAAGCTTAGAGGAAATTAAATAGTAAGTAGCTAAGTGTGAAACACAAAATAGAAAAGTTAACATTTTTCAATTTTGGATATTGTGTTGTAACTTGGGAGAGGGTGTTGATATCTGTAACACAGCTTCATTACTTCTTCAGATATTACTGTTTTCAACTTGTAATTTGTATACTTGTTATCCCTTAAACGGACAGAGGGTATGTTTAGAATTCATTGGTTTTGATCTTTATTACAAGTACATAAAGTTCAAAATATGGTGGGTAATAATTTCCCTATATTTGAATAAGGGTTAAATAACCCTTCAATTTCATCATCATCATCAATTTTTTTATTATTTTTTTTTACTTTATTCATCAGAAATCTAGATTTTTAGGGTTCCATACCTGAAGGGTAACAACAGGACCCTATTACTATATTATTATGTTGGTATTCAATAAACATTATAACCCATAAAATATATAAATCTGAAGAGTTTGTTTGCTTGAGCAAACTAATCTCAGGACTTTCAGTGTTAGATAGCCCATTGATTGAAGAAGGCCATAGGCTATATATAATTGTGAAGTTCTAGGGGGATGGGAGTTGCATGGGTGAAACTGCATGCTAGTTATTGAAATACATTTCTCATGAAGATAACTTCATGAGAAATGTATTTCAATAAATTATACGTTCAACGAACTTACTAATAATAGTAAGGTAGTTGAACATATAATTTCCGCGCTTAGCCTCATGAGTGGGCCATTGTACGTGAGAATGATACGATCATCCATACCATCCCAACAACAACAACGAGTTATTATGAAGTAGTTTTATTAGATCTGTATAAATTAAAGTATGTGAAGTATTGTAGTTCTAATAAATAATACACAATTTAGTGTTACTCTGCTATGCAGTTATCTGTTTTATGATATTGTGTGAAAAAAGTTTAATATCAGAACTGCAGAAAAACATATCGGAAATATAGTGCGAGTGAATATGGGGACACCGATAGCTACATTCATAAACATAAATTGTTACTATATCATGCCATCTTATAAGCGGTTGTTAACAATAATTATTGAATAGGATCTTCTTATTAAATATGATAAACTTATAAATAATACTCACAATATTATACTTGAACTGATCGTCTAGAGGGTTAGAATTGATCGGATTGTAAGGAAACCCTCCAGGTCGATTTATGTTAGGATTGTATGGATTATATCTGCTAGGGTCGGTTCCATATCTCCTGTTATTGTACACGTAAGTTCTGTAGTCGGCATCACCAGGGTTTGGAAGCTTGGGGGTTCGAGTTGTTTGTTCTCGAGAGTTGTAAAATTCGTTTTGATATTGACCATTATACAAGTCTTTATTCGACTGGCATTTCACACTTACGTAAAATACTAACATTAATAAACAGTTTTTAATCATTTTGAAGAAATTTTAATATTACATTACAGGAAGTTTATAAAGAAGTTTTCGAATGAGTCACCATAGTTAAGTTTCTTGTTTCAATCGTATTTATTATGTTGAATAGCACATTATATTACTTTCATGAATTAAAACATCACTTATATCACGCTAAGATACCGCGAAAGCCAGCAATTACACTTTATTTGCCGTGTCTAACGAAATAACTGCGAAAACATGAGAGAATTTACGAAAATTAACACAGTGGCACACAATAGCGTGTATCGCGTTTTTATCTATAAAACCCTATTTCTATTTAGCGCAATGTCGCGAAGGTACTTTTAGAGTTATCAGTTTGTAATCAGTAATTTTATCAGGCTCACTATGTTTGGCAACGCCCATTTGATCACGGTTTGTTTATTTCTACTTTCGAGACAAGAGTTTGAATGAACTGATTTTGATTGTCTGTCATTTTAGTTTAGCTAAGCGCGCTAAATTTAAATTACCTACTACTATTTTATATTACTGCATTATCATGACAAAACTTAAATCTATTGTAAATCAAGTCAATTAATTACATATTATTATTTACTTTTATGTATTCATAAAACAACAAATATGTTTTTTACAAATAAACATTTAATAAGTATTGGTTTTGACTCAATACAGACTTCGCTTTGCAGCCATTGACACTTTGACATAGAAATTTTCGTTCGGAAATATCTTACAGTTTTATAGAAGATTTTTGTAGTACTATAAATGAGGCTGTTAATGTTGTAAAAATCAAGTAGTGTAAAAGTGAACAAACATTTGTTTTAAAATACCTAAACCTACCAATTTAAAGTCTATTTCGCAAAATATTTCATGATCGCTTGTTATAAAAAACTAGTTGCTGCCGGCGACTATATCCTCATAAAAAAATAATTCGACATTGTTACAATGAAGATCCCGTCTTAATCGCTTTTATACAGTTTTGGAGATATGGCAGAATACATGTATTATATAAATAAACAGACAGGCAAAAGAAAAACTAGCCTATAATATGCCTTATCGAAGTTAACATTTATCTACCAGTAAAAGTCCCGAACAATCGGTCCAGCCGTTACTGAGATAAGCCAAAAAAAAACAGACAAGAGTTTTTTTTAATTGCTTTTGTAGTTAGTATAAAAATAAGACGTTCCCTCCTCAAATATTGTTTAAGTATTATATTTTAATATTTTTTTAAAGTGAAGATACTTACCTACAACAAAAACTTTATGAATATTTCAAGCGGTAGACGCTTGTCTCTATCAATATCTAGCGAAAAACGGCACGTTTGTTGTGTTTGAGCCCCAGTAAAAAAAATATTTTATTGTATTTATTGTTGTTATAGCAGCGGTAACGGAAATACATCTTCTGTGAAAATCTCGATTGTCTAGCTATCACGGTTCATGATGCGCTCATACAGACGCACAGACAGACGGCCGCTGGTGTCTTGGTAATAGACTTCCATTTCTACCCTTTGGGTATAAACCTAAACAATAACACACTTGGAACATTAGAACTATTTCACTTTCTTAAAAGAACGCTCAGTTTTAAAATATTACACAAAATTTATAAAGCATATTTTTGGGATCACAATTAACACATTGATGGACAGTACTGTTCTACCGGTCATCCCTGTCGCGTCAGTACTATTTCATAAACTGTCCACGGATGTAACGCCACAACCGTGGTTCATAATAATGTTTGAACCTACAGAACGGCAATAGGCGTAAACGTCGTGGGGCGTTCGGTCGCATAGATTAAAAAAAAAATGTAATTATACGACGGTACCTACATATTATCAGGCTCAGACAGTTCTCAGTAAAAACTTTGATGTCGACGGGCGTAGGTAGAGTCATATCAGTTTTGACTAAGTACCTTCCACTCCCGACCCTTAGTTTGAAAAGAACTTTCCGATGACCTTGTAGATCCTAGAGTCCGAGATGCCCGCGAACTGTAACGTAGAGAGACACAAAACAGAGTAGAGTTGCACAAAACTCCCCTTAAAAACTAAACGTCATAATCCCTTAATCCCCTAATAGATAGGTTACCTATAAGCGAGCAACAATTTATAGATATTCTCTTTGGGAGCAAAGGCATCTATGCTCCAATCTTTTAATTAGACCCTAGAGATGGGGTTATGGATAGCCCAGTCCCGTTAGGTAGGTCCTTACTACCTATCGTTTATCTAATAATCAGGATAGACGCTTAGGGAATACTAGTTCAAAGTTTTTAAAGTCTCAAAGAAACTTAGAACTGATTCAGTTTAATTTAAGTTGAGAAAGACAGAGTATTCTGATAGTACGATTAATTCAAGCCTATAGAATAGGTAAGTACTACACCACCAATATTAAAAAAAGAATGTAGTTTTGTAGGTTTATTACCGATGGACCAATTATGATAATTTTTCATTCGAAATAATACATGTTATGTTCGGTATCGGTAGGTACATATTCCCTCTGTCCAGTAGGATCCACTATCTCGATCCACCAGTGGATTGAATAGCACGTCGAAGTTCACTGTGATCCACCAATTGTCGTGGTGGATCCTGTGATACTTGCATCTCCTAATATGCTCCACCAGTGGATCGAATGTAATTCAGGGAGTTTGGTAAGATCCACACCAGTGGATGGAATAGCACGCCGAAGTTCACTGTGATCCACCAATTGTCGTGGTGGATCCTGTGATACTTGCATCTTCTAATATGCTCCACCAGGGGATCGAACGTTAGATTTTCCTCTTTCTTGCCTAGGGTGGTTAAATTTAAGTTAGAAGGCAAGTTTTTTTTCTCTATTAGGCTATTGATACTTCATCGGGCTTAATGGGGAGTAGGGCTCCAGTCATGATCATACGTGACAATTGACAAATCGCATATAGGGTTATTTACGGACGTAGGTTATGCGTGCGAGATAGCCCTTGTGTTACAAAGAAAATTTAAGATTCGCTAACAGCCCATCATCCACCCCCTTTATCCTATAGACAATGACAATAGTATTACGTACGAAGCGCTTCGAGTCCACGTTTTTGTACGTACTGCGAAGATGTGGAACTCCTTGCCGGGGTCTATATTTCCCGATAAGTACGATATGGGTCTCTTCAAATCAAGAGTAAACCGGTTCCTTCTAGGTAAGCGTGCTCCATCCTAGGCTATTCCGATGCTTAACATCAGGCAGGGTGTAGTCAAACGCTAACCTATTTTTAATATTATAAAATAAAAATTAGACTACAAATTCAAACTTCACTTTTATAATATGACGTCTTAAGTTGTTTTTTGACTTTCTAATAGCCTTACATGGACACAGACCCGGTGTATCCCGATAGCGTAGGTCTCACACCCAAGTCATACCAAGACTCAGACCCGAGACTTATACTGTTACGCCGCAGACGCTGTCACCCAAAAAAAAGAAAACCCAACAGCCTTTCATCGGGATCCATACGTTTATTTGTTAGTCATATCACATAAAAAAATACTGATGTCGTTTTGTCATGTTTAAATTTATAATCCTTTTTGGACTCAATAAAGCCATTAGCTAAATACAAAATATTACCGTCCATTGAAGCAGAGTCCCACCCACTCCAGGTCTTTGATAAATTGGCACACAGATGGTGCCATATATCACAATCTATATTTTCCCAAATTAATTCTTCATCTACATTCGTATGAATATAATATTGTACGGTCTCATTCCAACATCCAATATGTAGAGCTACATATAGATATACCGAACAGAAGAAAGGTAAATAATTTGAAAGAAAAGCCCGCTACACGGGAAAATACTAATTTAGCAAATGCACACACTGATCCTCACTCGGCGAAATATTCAAAAGGGCGAAACATGTTTTCATCAGATATTATCCATATACGTTTGAGTTCACTGATGTATTATTGTAGCTTCAGTCTTTGGAAGTAATCTAAAATAGATCCGTATTGCTTTGATGATATGATTCAGTTTCGGAGGACGTTGGTAGGGTTATTCAAGGATTGGCACGAATTAATGAATTGCGGGAACATGATCTAAATTGATTTCTTAGGATAAAAGCAGTTTATTTTATGAATATGTGTAAACCTGAAACGTCAAAAAAGTATAAATATGTATTTTGCTTCCTTGAGTCAGATTTTTTATTAAGTGTTCTTAGTCAATTATTTTCTTTATTTATTCCCTTGAGGTGATTTTCTTGTCCAAAAAGGAATCTGAATCCGAGTTTCCGATCATGAGATCATCAGAAACTTTACAAATAATCGTAGTATTTATTCAAAAAGGTAAATCTTTATTAGACAACAATCATACATTTAAACAAATACTTAACTAAGACGAAAACTAACTTATAAAATGATAACTTTTTAAACCAATGCTTCTTGGCAACGTTTCCAGAATGCAGACGGCACTGCCTCGTTGATTGGCAATGCTTATCTGCTGTAAAAAGAAAAGATAAGCACTCTGAGAACGTGCCGTATTAACTAGTGCCGCTGCGAGGTTTTAATAAATAACTTTGGTTCCCGATCTCCACGGCTCCAATATTTCGACGTCAAAAGGTACAAACACATACCCACCATTAAACTTAGTTGCACACTAAGCTAAGAGGATGATAGCTAACCAGCTGCACCAACGAATGTGACATCTAATATTAAACTACATTTGATCCTAAATCTTCACAAAACTAAACCAACTCGAAGCCCTCATTGATAATTCATTCCCAATAGCTTCTGAATCCTTGTCACGGCACATATCGGCAAAGCGGGTGCATTATGAATGCGGCGGGTGCAAGTCAGTTGGCAGGAATGTAAGCTATCTGGGTTGGGCGCTTGTATTGAAGGCATGCCGAGACAGATTGCGATCCAACATTGTATTGGGATGAGCTATGAAAATTTGGAGGCGATTGATAAGTTGAAGGCATTTTGGCGTGAGGCCACGATAGAGAAAATGACAGAACATTTCAGAGTGTATTTTGTCAATACTGCAATGATTTAGGCGAGTTAATAAAAAGTGAAATAACAATTCTGGTCAACAGGAATAAGGTTATAAGTTAGGGTGGTGTAGAAAAACGCACATAAATTCACAACGCCACTATGCCACGCCACATACGTTGCTCCATCGACACGATCTACGTATAACTGCTCACAAAAAGTGTACCTAATTGATCCATGGTGTTTTTTTTCTTTTTCATACTAAAGACACGCAAAGTGGCACGTGAACCGGAAATTAACACCACAACGCAGATACTACTTTATCCGAACTGACGTCCGAGAGGCCCGCGTGCTGTACAGTAGGGAGATAGTTGCACAAAATTCCCCTTTAAATCTGAAGTCGTCATTCCTCAATCCTGCCACCAGCGAGCCGAGCCGGGCGCCTTCTAGCGCAGGTTGCTTAATTTATACTTTTTAAACCATTTATTTAGGCTGGAGCTCTGCTCGTTTTATGCTCAGTGAAGTAGCAAAGGCCTCCTGGATTGCTACATGATGTCCGTCCGAAAAAAAAGGGCTCTTGAACCATACTTTTTCCTTGTTCCGAATTCAGTTTACGAAACGCAGGACAGGTTTACATAATGGTCCACTTTAACTTTCGTCGCGCTATCTGATGGCGTAAATTTTCATTATCTCTCTTATTTCTAGAAGATTGAATAAAATGCCACATTCCTTGAATACCGTTCTTTGTACTAATGAATCTATAATGATCCCGCATGGTCTCTGCAGCGTTTCGTTGTTATATCTCCTCCTTTGCTATTTGCTTACGATATTAGCTTCAAATGATTTGGCTAAACCAGTAAACTTGGTCAGCAAACTTAGAATGTTTGCTTATCGATAGACCGAGCAACGAGCAAATCTACATTAATTTTTCATTGGATACTTGGATCGTTATACAATGTAAAATCGAAGTAAGCGTAGGTATATGTACGTTGTTATCGAGTATTTGTATTATGGTGGAGTGGATATATTATATATAATATGTATACCTTTAGCCTGTAGCACCTTTTTGAAATAAACACGATAAATGTTAAAAGGTGCCACGAACAAGGTGTATACAACCTGAATGTTTATCGTATTTAAATGAATTTCTTCTAAAATTAAGACTTATTATTTGCTTAATTTTACTCATATGCTGCGCGAATGGTTTCCCCTAACCATCTAAAGTCATAATTGCTCAATCCCCGCCATCGACCATCCAGAGGGGGCGCCCTCTTGCGCAGTTTCCTAGACCAATACCCTTCTCCACCACACAATGTATATGTATAATAAAACTTTCCATTGTTTAATAAGTGATTTTGCCACATAATGTTTGTACACTACTCAAAGTGGAACAAATCGTAGTTGAAATGCATGCACGCTTCACAATAACGGAATTTATAATCCTAAGTTTAAACTACTAGCTAATTAAAGTTTAATTCAACAAAAGTGGTGACTTAACCTACATTGTGCTTGCTGGGTTCAAGTAATAAATACAATAGAGATAGACGAACACGAAGACAGAGGAAACTATGCATATTGCATATGGTATTATATTTTCTTTTACTAGAATAAAATTGTATACTTTTTATGACATGTCTACACATTTTTGGGGAAGATATATTCTTAATTTTTAGAAGTAAAAAAAAATAAATAAAAATAAAAATAAAAAAAAAGGATACAATAGATAAATCAAAATGTATATACCCACATGGAAACGTTAATCATAGCAAGCTTAAATGTATGTAAGGTACTGAAAGTTTTTATCTTTCTTATTTAAGTGATAATAAATTTAATTTTATTAAAGTTAAATCATGGCGACAATGATTAAATGTCTCTGAACTTGCAGCCTCTACTATAGAAATAGTTAAGGAAATTGGAAGATAAGCATGCAGTGTTGCACTTCCATTTTAAATTTACTTACTAACGTTCGCTATCAATATTTAAAGTTACATTGTAAATTTCTGACAAACGAAACACACGCTTTGTTGCACGTAGACGATCTTCAGAGCATCCGATATCATCCATGCCTTTCTTTGCACAGGAACGGGTGTAGATGATCATTCACATAGAAGAAAGATCTTCATGGCCAAAAGAGTTGGTATTGCCGCGGCCTAAACTGTATATGTTGAGAACTTGTATATAAGCATATGTGATGCACGAATTTATTTTGCGCGATGTAGGATTTATGGTGACATCTGTTATTTGTCATACAATATTTGACAGCTGTTAATAGATGGCGGTACAGGTCGATTTTTGTATTTGCTTCGTCCCTTGTAGATGTCGCTAGTCATATACAGGGCAATAAATTGCTCCACGGTGAGATATCTATGCAGTTTTTGACCAACATAAATTTTGAAGAAGAAGTTATTCGTCACCGGTCTCTTAAGCGAAGTAGTTTATCATTAAATTAACTCATAAGCGTTGAGAGTAACTTGATTGACGTCAATTATTCAGTCAAATTATGCATTGTGGACCATAATTCTGACATTGTTAATTGATGTTTATTATGGAAGTGACTTTATTACATTAATCTAAATCACAATTTAATATAGTCTACTTACCTAATTTCTCTAAATTTGTATCCGTGCAAACAATTTTCTTAAAGTTTTATCAAACTTAGGTTTTACTAAATTTCTTGGTTTTGTTTTTTAAGATTGTCTTCAGATTATTACCATCTTGTACGATTTATTGGTTTAGATGAAGGTTCTATATCAGGCAATTTTCTAACGAAGAAAGAGACTTTAGAAATCGCTTCAGCAGATATTCAATTTAGCAGTAGCTCTATCCATATTATCCACACAGAAACTACAAATTGACTCGTAGATCGCGCTATCCATAACGCTAGAGTATCCTATATAGCGTAATAAAAGTTCGCATGTTCAGTCGAACAAGTTCTGGCCACGGTCACCAGGTACTTCTATCATCTCTAAAACCCGGTACGCGGTAAAGATCTTTATTTCTATGGAGTAAAACCATCAACCGTTTCCAAGTCCACTGCTAAACATTCAAACAGAGCGGCTGTAGCCCAATGGCTAGGGCGTCGGACTTGTGATCTTGTGGTCGCTGGTTCGATCCCCACCCATTGCACTACCGACGTGAACCCACTCGTAACACAAGCATTTTAGTTTAGCACAAGGGCTTAACAAGAATACTAGTAGACTGCAAAACTCTGGTAGTAAACTTAAAACAATGGTCTCTCTCGAGGGAGGTGTTACCTTAGTCAGCACGCTTGGCCGGCGGGTTGGTGACTGCAGTTTTATGTTGGCATATTTAACCGTTGCTGCCCGTTACATGGTATACGATTGTTATGGACGATGTTATGACAATCAGGACCAACGCCTTAACGTGTACGAAGAGTAGTTTCTTAACCAACCAGATCTGAAAAGAAAGCTTAGATTTTATACAAAGATATTTTGTCCGGAGCGGGAGTCGTACCTTTACACCAAAGTCAATCATGTGTGAATAAGGCGTTAAGATATATGTTTCTTGACTTTCACCCGCGATCTTCGAGACTTAAGGCGAGCCTTATACCACAACGCGACGGGGGTTGTCAGACAGACAATGTCAGATAGGTTTTTTTTTGTTGTCCGGGGGGAAATACATTTACGCCTTTCCACCGCCGCTGCAGCGTATTCGCGTGCTGGCGGTGGGATATGTGGGACTCGCCCTCTGCATAGCGTGGTATGCTAACTCATACCACGAGGAGAGGACCCTACATCCCTAAGACCCCCGAACACTACTTCGATCCGCCGTTGGCGGGGGCCGGGCACGCATAAGCACTCCGGCCTTTGTCAGACAGACCTACATACAGACACATAAGTCTTTTATCTTATATCAATATTGCTTGTTCTACTTATTTTCTATGGACGCCAAAACCATAGGTATTCATATTTTCGGTACACAAGCGCAATATTTTCGATTTCTATTTTATATTTCATGTTCGAAGCTGCGATAAAGTGGTGCGACGTATCTATACGATGTTTTCTTGTAAATAGGTCAGCATTGCTTCCTATGTCATCCTGATATTGGATGTACGAAACTTTGTAGGTACAGTCAGACGCGAGAGACCAAGATTATCTGCTGAATTTCATTTGCGTACTAGTTGTTAGTATTTTTTTGTGAGTGATGTGCCAATATGGCGGGTCATAGCTAGACTGACTACTCTGTAAAATTAAATAACATCTATCGGTTACCTATTTACCACAATAAAGACTAATTAATGTTTGTTACAAATGGGATTTGTTCGAAAAGGAGGTTTGAAGTGCTTTGAACGATTTTCAGGAATTTAAGATCAGCGGTTTAGGCTGTGTGATGGTCAGGTTCAGGACAAAGCGTTTTATTATTACCACCCTTGGCAGGTGGTTTGGTTACCACAGTATTATATATGAGGACATGATAATCGGTATCAACCGCCTAACGTGCTTCTTCTGGCCCGTAGTGTCCCTGAATGAAATATTTTCTTTCAGACAGAGTGTTTTCGTCTGAAACTGCAATCGACCCATATACTGGTACGCCACGGATTTGAACATTTACCCATAAATATTCATAATTTCCTTAGTATTAATATCGTAATCGAACCTTCTGACTGTACGTACGTGAGGTGTATGTGTTCGCGGCGACACATATTGTGATATTTATCGTACAGCGTGCACTCATGCGGCATGAAATAACGCCGCCTCCATCTATTATGTTTAGTTCGGGAGAAAGTTTACTTTGCTAACGTGTTGAGCGAAAATATGTATTTCCAGATATTAATTTCATAATATAGAAAGAATGAACGAAAGGAGACTAACAAGTAGCATTTATACGGCGGATGTGAACAGAAGTGATGGAAGTGGCAAACCAAGGCGGACGTTTCACGTTTAAATCGGGGACGTTCTTAAAAAGTCTAGGTACTCTTAACCGAACGACATGCATGAGGAGATTAATGAATGGAGAAAAGGCGATAGTGGTACGTATGTCAAGATCGTAGAAAGTGGACGGAATTGGTCTTTGCCTACCCCTATGGGAAAAAGGCGTAATTTCAAAATACCAATGTTTTGATAGGACACCATTTTTTACAGAGTTTTAGAACGATTAGTAGATTGAATCCCGAGCGATTAGGTACTTCATGATATTTTATATTTTTAGCTGGATTGAGAGGGAGAGGAAGGCCAAAGACAAGATGGATGGATTGTGTGAAGAGTGATATGAAAGAAAAGGGAGTTAGTTTTAGTGTGACGGGTCACAGGACAGACTGGAAGAAACCAACGTGTTGCGCCGACCCCAAGTAATATGGGATAAGGGCAGGAAGAAGAAGAAGAAGCTACTCTTGCGCTAGGGAAATAAATCCCTGTATCAAGCACACAGGACTGTATCAACAAACATACTATAGAGGAACAGTTGGTGGTGCTCTTCCAATGAAAATGAAGATTTTTTGCCGGGCGAGGTCGCATGCCCGGCGGCCGACTGTCATTTGTTATTGTTCAGAACTTGTATTATATTTTAATAGGCTTGCGAACATGTATTGCGCGATACAGGTTAGTTGGGATGCTAGGTGGTAGATGGCGCTGATAATCTTCTTGTATTTGTGCGGCTGCTGCAGATGTCGCTACAATATAATTCATGGAGACAAAGTATACCTCAACTCTGAATAATCATACGTGATTTGGACGAATAATTGTTCCGGGTAGGAATCGAATCCAGAACGCCAGGTCTCAGAATCAACTGTCGTCGGGAATGAGCCACAATATTATCTTGGATTATGATATAGCTTTCTAATATAGTAAAATATTTCTTTATTTTGTATAAAAACAAACTTCGGAGCGAAGATATTAATATATACAGGGTGTCCAAGAACCTGGCGTCCAACTGGATTCCCACGATGCCCCAAGTTCTAACAGTACTCAGAAAAATATTTTAAAAAATCCACCCCATGTACTTACAGAATTATACTGATTTAAAAAAAAAGGGGAAATGAGCACCCTGTGACATACTTTTGAATGCTGTGACTGCTAATGCTGATAATTTCGATATTTCTTGGAGGTTTTGTAATCTAGGGTATTGCTGTGTCTAAATAGAATGTAAAAATAAAGTACTTATTGTACCATTTTAAAATAAAATATTATTTTAACTAAAGGTGATATGGAAAACTATTGAATTTCGCAACTTTGACCGACTGTAGTGTAAAAAAAATGTACCAAAATAGTATGGCAAGTGACGTCAAATTTTGACGCGTTTATTCCTCTTTTTAAAAAGGTATAATACTTACACATTAATTTGAAAAAAAAAATTTTGATAATATTTTTACTCAACAACCCAATTTTTACGATGTCTTACAGAATTCTTAGAAAGAAAAATTTACGACGAATTGAATCTAACCTCTAAAGAATTACTATTGTATGCTCATAAAAATAACAACAGGCCTCTCAAAAAACAGGTTAGACCGTAAGGGACGGTATGTGCATGCATCTCACCATAGTGATTCGTTATTACAACAGGAGGGAGCAAGACAGAAACTATCTTTGCGATTTGCTGGTTCTTCTTTATGGTACCCCATTATTCAGGTAAGAGTGAGGGAGAAAAAGGTTAGAGGTGCGAGTGAGATAGATAGTGACGCTATCTGGGATCGTGCTATTTAGGATAACAGTACGGTCAGTACGCGTCACTGCCTCCTGCCGTTACTACGCACCTCTCTCTTATTGTTACCATTGATCACGTACTACGATTTAAAGCTTTGTTTATTGGACTCGATTACTCTTTGTGCTCTGGACTTTGAAACGAACTCTTTACGACGACCTTTGCCTGTGTTTGGACAGTTTGTGTTTTGTGTGTGCTACCATGGCGACCTACACTCCGCAAGAATACGCAAATATGCACTACATTTATGGAGAATGTAGAGGTAATGGACGAGCTGCAGCGAGACTTTACAGAGAAAGGTATCCGAGGGCTACGCGATATCCCGACCATCGAGTTTTCATTAATGTGCACAGATCACTATGTGACGGGCGGTTCCCCAATCAAGTAGCTGGTGAAGGACGACCCGTAAATGACTTCATACGCGATGAAGTTTTAGAGGCGGTGTCGGCAAATCCAAGCATCTCTGTGCGAGGAATAGAAGCTGATACGGGGATACCGAAGAGCACAGCACACAGTATTCTCCAAAAAGAAGAATATCATCCGTACCACGTACAGCGAGTGCAAAGTCTTTTACCTCGAGACTATCCGAGCCGAGTCGCGTTTTGTGAAACAATCCTGCAAAAACATCGAGAAGACGAAAACTTTATCGACAAAATTTTGTGGTCAGATGAATCAACATTTAAGAAGGATGGCTACATGAACCTACACAACTTGCACGAGTGGCATGTGGAAAATCCGCACTTGATGCGAGAAGATAGATCCCAGTACCGGTTCAAAGTGAACATGTGGACCGGTATTCTCTGTGGGAATATTATTGGTCCATTTGAGATGCCCGAGAATTTGACTGGCGAATCATATTTAAATTTTCTTCAAAATGATTTGCCAAACTTACTAGAAGAGACCCCACCAGATATGTGGTTCCAACACGACGGCTGTCCAGCACATTTTCGCGTATCCGTTAGAGAGTTTTTGGACGAGCAATACCCGAACAGGTGGATTGGGCGATCAGGAACAATCCCGTGGCCAGCCCGCTCACCTGACTTAAATCCGCTGGATTTTTTTTTCTGGGGAACTATGAAGGAGCTCGTTTATGCGAAGCCCATTAATGACATCGCTGACCTTCGTGAGAAGATAACACAAGCAGTGCAGGTGATACGTCAAAAAAGTTACTCGCGAAACATAAAGCGGTCCTTTTTAAGGAGAGTGAGAGCTTGTATTGCCGCGGGTGGTCAACATTTTGAACATTTATTGTAATAAAATATCTTTAAACTAACATTCTTTGCTTTTATTCTACTGGGAACCCATCTACCTGTGTGTATTTCCTTCTTGCTCACTCTTGGAACCGAAGTAAATAATAGTAGTAACATAACAGTTTCTAAGATAAGAAAGGGTCCGACAGTTACCGTTAGTAGGTAGGCACTTCGTAAAAATTGGGTTGTTGAGTAAAAATATTATCAAAATTTTTTTTTTCAAATTAATGTGTAAGTATTATACCTTTTTAAAAAGAGGAATAAACGCGTCAAAATTTGACGTCACTTGCCATACTATTTTGGTACATTTTTTTTACACTACAGTCGGTCAAAGTTGCGAAATTCAATAGTTTTCCATATCACCTTTAGTTAAAATAATATTTTATTTTAAAATGGTACAATAAGTACTTTATTTTTACATTCTATTTAGACACAGCAATACCCTAGATTACAAAACCTCCAAGAAATATCGAAATTATCAGCATTAGCAGTCACAGCATTCAAAAGTATGTCACAGGGTGTTCATTTCCCCTTTTTTTTTAAATCAGTATAATTCTGTAAGTACATGGGGTGGATTTTTTAAAATATTTTTCTGAGTACTGTTAGAACTTGGGGCATCGTGGGAATCCAGTTGGACGCCAGGTTCTTGGACACCCTGTATATAATATAAATATAAGATAAACATCAAGCGAAACAAGAAGCAACTCTACATTTAATCGGTAAATGAACGAAAAACACATCAGACATTCGTATGTTGCTTAAAAGGCCACTGAAAGAAAGGGACGGATTATTTAAAAAAAATGTTCTTACATATTTGAGAACACACATTATATCTAACATATTTTCAGCAACTTGTGAGACAAGCACTTAACCGTAGCCTGGATGTGACAAAGTGCCTTAGAGGTCCCGTTATATTCACTCAACTTGATTTCTCGACCTTTTTGCCGACATGCCAGATTTATGACCTTCAATATCTTTGTAAACGGATCTTTATATTACTCCTAGTTGTGTGTAACATTTTATTTCATTGCGGTGAAGTCAAAATGAAATATACGGACGTCAGTTCCGGACTGAAACGGAGCATAATAATCATACAGTGCAGTTTTCACGCACATAATGTACCTAGTACTATAAAAAAAAAGTTACTGATAGGGGTAATTTAATTGCTACTGATGCCCAATGGCTTGTTTCAATTTCCATATGAGACAACGGATAATCAAAATGGTACAAAATATTTTGTGAACATTTTTTTCGTAAATATGTTTGTAAAGTCTCTAGCGTGGCGACAACTTCCGTAGTCTAGGCATAAATCTCAGAGGTCGTGGGTTCTATTGCTGCTCAAACATATAATATAACCTTTTTCTAAAATCAAAGAATTATTTCATATAATTTGTGGATCTGGTTGGTGGAGGGACTACCCACCAAGCCTCGGCAAGCACGTAAAACTTTGATTCTCGATTGTTATATCTGTTACGGCTAATAGCCGAAGTGCGGCTACACCTAGGTTTAGCCGGCTACATGCGGTTAAACTTAGATCAACCTCAATAAGTCCCTGTTCAACTACATTGGTTTAGGTTTAGGTTCCCAACATCTTTTTGTGTCGTGCATAGGTATTGTTTATTTAATTAAAAGGTTAGAACTAACCGAAGAGAAGTAGGATAGGTATATCTAAGTTTAACCGCATGTGGTCGGCTGCACCTAGTTGTAGCCGGCTAAACCTAGGTGTAGCCGCACTTCGGCTATTAGCCGTAGCATATACATATTATTTGAAAATATTAAACCAGTCAACGGGATTTTATATACATATGTGAAAGCCTGTTTATATGTTGTATTCAAATCTGCTGCTTAGCACAAGAATAGTAGACTGTAAAACTCTGCTAGGAATCTGTTTAAAAAAATGTAATATACAGTGAGTACCCTCACACACCCTTGCCGAGGACTTGCAGAGTACTTAGCCCTCGTATGTTTCCATACCATGATAATATAATAAAGCAGCCCTTTGAGAGATTACAAAGGTCGTTCATAGGAAAGTAGACGACTTAAATGAATTATGTCTTTGTATTCCACTTTTGTTCTGTCAAGATTTAATTGTATTATATTTTTTATTTAGTTGTAAAGGTTTTCTGTTTCCTGACTTGTTGTTTGATAATGGTAATGTGATAATATTTTTATTAATTATAAAAGAAAAGCTTTCTTTGAAGCGAGAAATGTATATTTTTAAGGATTAAAGTTAAAAGTGTATGTGGAGTTATGGTGTTATGAGCAATGAGCAAGCATTGTAATTATGCATGGATGGATGGATGTTTATTACTGTCTCAAGCCAAAACTACTGAACGGAATTGGCTGAAATTTTGCACCGGGATAGGTTATACGCTGGATTAACATATAGGTTACAAAACATGACGCTCCGACCCGACCTACTGGGGCAGAGTAACGCGGGTTACAGCTATTTTTTACGGGTTTATTTAATTAATTTAATAAGGCTGAAGAGCTGGGCTATATGCCCGGTGAATATAAGCAATAGTTTATTTGACTGCACCTTTGACTCCGTGGTTACGGTAGGTAATTGCTCTTGAAACCAGGTGTTCTGGAATGGACGTATAGCCGATAAAAGAGATAGGTATATACCGTCTGTATCAATTAACTAGCTTCTCGCGCGCGGTTTCACCCGCATAACTCCCGTTCCCGTGGGAACTTCATTATTAAATATAGCCTATGTTACTCAGGGTGAATGTAGCTTTCCAATGGTTAAAGAATTTTTGCAATCGGCACAGTAGTTTTTGAGTTTATTCATTACAAACATACACACAAAAATACGATTCTTTCCTCTTTATAATATTAGTATAGATGTAAATAAATATATCTATATCACTACGACAGACGGTAATTCTTTATGGGTGAAGAGTTCGCTGCTAGCTGTATACAAATATACGTAATAGTAAACGTGGATAAATGTAAAATAAGTTTCACAATTTTATATAAACCTACCTCTTTTGTTAACTGTACCTTACTTCTGAAGCTTTCAGTTGCGATATTGGTCTATATTATGTGCAGCAAAACTAAATGAGGGTCATCAGCTTACTCTTGTATAAAAGCAAAACAAAAATGTAGGTGTAGTACAAAAATGTAGTATAGGTATCTAGATCTCAGAAGCATAAGGACGAATGCACCTTTATGTTTAATTATACCTACTTCAGAAGAAGGGATTTATGACGTATATACTTCAGAAGCAGATGGCCATAAGTGCCAGTTGACGATAAAGGTACATACGACCTTATTCTTTTGAGGTCTAGATACTTTCTCCTGTTATTTTAAGCAAAACAAAAAATGTAGGTAGTTATATATTATATCCATTACAGACTCTTCCCGCGTGTGTCGTAGGTATAATCGATTAAGGAAAATTTAGAGAGTACGGTCAGTAAAGCTCTGCTGGGAATAATTTAGTTTACTATAAACGATGTATCATGTATACGTACATAAACGACGAATATCTGTCGGTTATTTAGTTGAATATGTTTACAAAACAATATTCTTCTTGAAAACTCCTTTGGGTGAAAGCAGGTGTATTAAAATTAAGTAAGTAGGTAGGTAATACTTATTTTTTATGTTAATTGACCTTCTTTTTTTTTTTTTGTTGTCCGGGAGGAAATGCATTGACGCATTCCCACCACCGCTGCAGCGTATTCGTGCGCTGGCGGTGGGATATGTGGGACTCGCACGAGGAGAGGACCCTACACCACTAAAACCTCCCGGACACTCCTTCGATCCGCCGTTGGCGGGGGTCGGGTACGCATGAGCAATCCGGCCCCCCGACGGATGTTAATTGACCTACGATTCAAAATCTCAACACTTTAGAATGTCTTATGTCGCTAGCTTAGTAAGTCAACAGTTCACCAGACCAAAGTTTAAAATCTCAACTTGTAAAGTACCTATACCTGATCGACAACTAGAAAAGTAGGATAGGTTAGGTTAGAACTGCGACAATGCGACACCATTTGCCAGAAAAAAAAATTTCATGTAAAACTAGAAACTAGTAGGTACCTAGTTGAGATTTGTTGACAACCTCCGTAGCGTAGCGGTATTTGGCTCGCTTAAAGTCTCGGAGGTCGTGGGTTCGATCCCCACGCTGGACAGGAAATCTTTGTGTAAATTCAAAGATTTTTTGCCGAGTCTGGTTGGTGGAGGGACTAAACTCCGTGCCTCGGAAAGCACGTAAAGCTGTTGGTCCCGATTGTTATAACAACATCTATAATAATTGTATATCAGGGAATCCGCCTGCCAAGCGTGGTGACTATGGCAAATACCCTCCTTCGGGAGGAGGCCCATGTCCAGCAGTGGACGTTATACGGGCTGATGATGATGATGATGAGTTGAGATTTTAAACTTTGGTCTGGTGAACTATTGACTATTTAAGCTGCTGACATTCAGAAGGGTTGAGATTTTGAGTCGTTGGTCTAACGGTGTTGATGTTTTAACTGCTGATATTATGGCTGTTGATCTTATCAAACTATATACACTTGTACTTGTCACAACCACAATTCACAAAGAAAAATGTATTAAGAATGTACCTACCTATGCTAAGCCAATTCTATCACCAGTGCTAATGTTGGGTGTAACGTCGCCTAGCGTCGTTAAAATGTGTTAAGTACCTAAGTGACAATTTAACAAATTTCCACAACTTTTAGATTCATCACAATCGTATACTTTAGCATATTTGTTAGCACAGAATATGAACTTCCTTTGCGCCACCCCTGTTCTCGCTTTACACAAGTGACATCCCGAAACCCAAGAAAGCCCATCTGGCTCTCGTTGCGAAAGGTACTTAGGCGTAATCTTTGACCGAAAACTAAACTTTAGAGCTCATGTAGAAACCGTTCGTGCACGCGCTTTACTTACGCTCAGTCGACTACACTGTCTTCTAAATTCACGCAGTTAATTATCACTTGATAATAAGGTAGGATTCACACCACGTGTATACGACCGATTATGACGTTCGCGAGCACCGTTTTTCTTATACCGCGTCTAGCAGTTTGTACCGCTTACAAACTGTTCAAAGTAGATCACTCTACGGGCCACCGGGGCACCGTGGTTCATTCGTAATCGCAACTTACATTCTGATCTCCAAGTGCCTTCCATTAAGCATTGGATGAAAGAGGCGTCGGAACGCTTCTTCGAATCCGCGGCGCAACACCCAAGCCCGTTGGTTGTTGCAGCATCCTACTATAGGCCTTTGCCCACAAAGCGTCGTAAACACCATCGGCCTCAGGGCGTCCTAGATGACCCGGACGACGACGAAGGCTGGAGCTCTGCTCGCCTTTATGCCCGGTGAAATAGTAAAAGCATCGTGGCTAACTACGTAAGTCACTATGAAAAAAAAACCTCATCTCTGTCCCGTTTTAGAGATTAACGCGTATAAACATAAACCAAAACTAAAGCATATTTGATTAGATATAGTATAGACGATATGTAACAAAATAATAATTATTTCATTCAATTACATGGCTGCACGTTGAGTCATAGTTGATAAATATATTATTATGACGTCATGGCACACCGACACACTGTAGGTACGTGTTTTGCATTCATGTTCATTCAACGTACCTATAGAATAAACAATGTGTGGGTTGACTTAAACGAACGAGACGTAGTATACATATGCCTACGTCACAACATTTAAATACATAAAAATCATTCGATTTCTGATAGAACTAGATATAAATTTAAATGCTAATACTTTAAGAATTACATTCCTTTATAATTTATCAAAGAGTTTTAGCATGACACGCAGTAATGACTATAAAAAAGGCGAACGAAAATTCGATCCTGTATCGCGCAAGCGAAGTTTTTTTATCGTTTAGATACAGTTGTAAAATTTGCTACTTGTCTGTCGGTATTACTATGAGTCTCTCCGCCTATAGGTTCAACTACCTATTGGATGAGGATCCCATAGTGACACCCGCTGAATGATGGTCACAGCGTAACAAATACCATTTCCGCATCTCTTATGCTATTTTGTTTTTTTTAACTTCATTTTTTTTTGTAGAGACCGATTTAAAAGACAACTTCCGAAGCGTAGTGGTATTTGGTTCGCTTTAAATATCTGAGGGCATGGGTTCGATTCCCACGCCGGATAGGAAATCTTTGTGTAAATTCTAAGATTTCTTCCGGGTCTGGTTGGTTGAGGGACTACCCTCCGCGCTTTGGAAAACACGTTAAGCCGTTGGTCCCGATTATTATAACATTATCTATAACAAGTGTATATTACACTGTGTATTACAACATTATACTGCGGTCACCAATCCGCCTGCCAAGCGTGGTGACTATGGCAAAACCCGCCCTCGGGAGAAGGCCCATGTTCAGCCGTGGACGTTGTACGAGCTGATGATGATTTAAAAGCTACTTTGGTTATGTTTAAAATTAATTTATAATATCTACTTTTATAAGTCTATTGTGGTATAATACCTACTTAAGTAGGTTACTTACTAATATAAATGCCAAAGTAAATGTGTCTCTCAGTTACCGGTTTCACGTCAAAACCACTAAATCGATTTTTACATTTTTTACAAAGATAGATTAGAACTTAGGATAGGTATAGGTTACCTTTAACTTTTATCGCGAAAAAAATACTCGAAGGAGTAGAAACGGACGATAAAAATTTATATGGAAGATTTACAGTGACGGGTAAATTTAACGAAGATATAATTTTGTATAAAAGCATTTCATAAGAAGTATATTATTATTGTTTATTGCGATTTATGCAGGGATAATATTGGACGAGGCAAAGGGAATGTGTAAGGATCCTAGCCGGTGGCGTTCTGTAGTTTCTGCCTACCCCCATGGGAGAAAGGCGTGATTATATTATGTATGTAATATTGGATAAGATGTAATATTGGATAAGAAAAATTATTCATGCGGATGAAATCGCGGGCAAAAACTGATTTAATTATAAGTGTATTGAATTAATGTAAAATTTTATTATTATATCTATCTACTGTCTATAAACACTGCGTAAAACTCCAAAAATAGTCGCCAAAAAAAAAGAGTAGTTTAATTTTTTAATCATGGATAGTTTGCAACCAATTACCAGGGTTACCAATCTAGGGCCGGATTGCTTATGCGTACCCGGCCCCGGCCAACGGCGCGGCGGCTGTTCGAAGGAGTGGCCGGGGGGTTTTAGTGGTGTAGGGTCCTCTCCTCGTGGTATGAGTTAAGCATGCCACGCTATGGAGAGAGCGAGTCCTACATATCCCACCGCCAGCGCGCGAATACGCTGCAGCGGCGGTGGGAATGCGTCAATGAATTTCCCCTCGGAGAATAAAAAAAAAAAAACAATCTATATATATAGGGTGACTGGTAATTAGTGACCGATACCTAAACTACCATGTTGACAAGTTATGTGAACATGAATGTATGGAACAGCTGATTTTTTTTTCGCGATTTCAGTTCTGGTGCCATAGTAAAAGTTGTTTGTTATCATGAGCACAATCATGTGTTTAGGTATCGGTCACTAATTACCAGTCACCCCACATAGAAAAGAAACCAAACAATGTGAACGTAAATTATCACTATGACTAGTAATAAATACAATTCAATTTATATAAAATGATAATAATATGTTGAAGAACAAAATACTTCAACGTCATTTTTGTTATCGAAGTGTATTTTTAGAGCTCACAAGCATAGGGCAGGATATTCCATTATACATCAGAATCATTCATCGTATGTGTCTTTATCGTAAACTGGCACTTAAGACAAAATGATTCTAAAGTATTATAGAACATCCGACAGCTTCTGAAGTCTAGATTTGTAAAACTGAAAGACAGTATGAAGATACACTTGTTCAATTTATTATCTTTATTGCTTTCACACTAAGAATTAGATTCGAATGCTTAATAGTTTTAATGACGCGATAACAGAACTGTGCTAATGGGATTTCCCCTAAATACACGTTCTGTCATTGGATAACAATTAGATAGGAAGTAAACAGTTAAAAATTACTATTTCTGACAGAAATAACGATTAAAAATTAGATTATATTACACTTTAAACAATTCCTATCAAAATTATAAAAAAACAAAAGCCATAGATTTTATAATAAGGCTGCTAAATTGATGAAACATATATCGCGCAAGTAAAGTTTTCCTCGTAAATTGAATATGTAAAATAATTGTTGATTATACATTGGGCAGACTATAAGTCTCTCCGCCTACCAGGTTAGTTGCCCCTAGCCAATTAGTGGGAAACGTATATAGAGAGATGATAAAATTCCTCTCATTTCTTCGCTGCATTTACAGCGATACGTCCCTGGCTTCTTGAGGCGACCTATAGTTGTCGCCTTGATCACGACTCGAGGTGACCTAATCGCGGGCACCCGTAGTCGTGGCAACACCTTCGGTTCAAGGTAGGAGAAGGATCCTAAAGTCTGTCCCGCTGGTTGGTAACAGCGTAACAAATACCAAAACCTCACCGCAAAACAACACCCCTTTTGTTTTTTTTTAATTTAGGGTCACCTGCCCTGAATCCACCTAAAATTATTATGGAATGCAGTTAAAATTCTAGAGTTAGGGTTTAGAACTTAACTCCATTCCACGTAATATTCATTGAGTTGACCCTGAGGGAGACAAGAGAAGATACACCACATTATTATATATTTTTGAGTAAAGAAACTTTCTTTTCCATTTACCTATTTTAATGAACAGTAGCATAAAGTAGA
This sequence comes from Nycteola revayana, assembly GCA_947037095.2. Classification (NCBI taxonomy): domain Eukaryota; kingdom Metazoa; phylum Arthropoda; class Insecta; order Lepidoptera; family Nolidae; genus Nycteola; species Nycteola revayana. The sequence goes on from OX344843.2 coordinate 22,084,870, forward strand.
TATCAACAAATGTATGTATATATCTAAAACCATCCACGGGATTCAAGTTATAAAACACACAATAGAAATTATAACAATGGGCTTATCAATCGCAAAATAAAAAAAATGCTATTTAAATTCGGCAGGCGTTTTTGCACAGAACTTTACAGATCCTTGGGACAGTGTACCTTGAAAGTAACTCCCGAGGGTTTGTACTTGGTATTCAGTCGACAAGTCTCACCGAAAGTTTGAAAAGAAACTCTGAAATAACTGATTAAGGGATTAAAATCAATTAAATAAACTTAAGAGGATCCTGCTATGATACGTTTAATAAAGGGGATATAATTTGATTGAAAACTAAATTAATAGGTATATATACATTTTAAACCGAACATGTTTTCCGTAAAAAATTATAACACTAAAAAAACAATGTAGGTACTTAAACTTAAATCAGCTAGCCAAACTCCTGTTAACTTTGGGTTTCGAAAACAGAATCAATTTTAAGTACCTATCATTGAGTACTTTATTAAGACTCTCAATGCCCAACTACTCCTAGATAGTGTAGTTCGTGTAATGGTAAAATATTTTTTATCGGTCCAGCAGTTCTGGAGCTAATTCAATGCAAACAAACAACAATAAATTTTTCATCTTTATAATATTAGTACCTTTAGATATCTGAAATACAATAAGCTAAGCAATATTACAAATTATTTAATGAAATGTGGCTAGTTTCAATAGATTCACTATCGAACACACTCATTAAAATGTGTCAATCCAGTAAACATTAACAAAGCGTTATTAATTATTATTTTTTAACTATTGTTTACCAGTGACAATATTATTATTTTACCTACAATAACAATTAAATTATTTATTATGTCATGATTTCAAAACATGACAACCTCCGTAGCGTAGCGGTAATTGGCTCGCTTTAAAATCTCGGAGGTCGTGGGTTCGATCCCGGACACCGGACAAAAAATCTTTGTGTAAATTCAAAGATTTCTTTCCGGGTCTGGTTGGTTGAGGGACTACCCTCCGTGCCTTGGAAAGCACGTTAAGCCGTTGGTCCCGATTGTTATAACATCATCTATAACAAACGAACCAGGGAACGGGCAGCAGCGTTTCCCCTGTGTATAACAACATAACACTGCGGTCACCAATCCGCCTGCCAAGCGTGGTGACTATGGCAAAAACCCTCCCTCCGGAGGAGGCCCATGTTCAGCAGTGGACGTTATACGGGCTGATGATGATGATGATGATGATGATTTCAAAACTTGTAATATTAATATAATGGTATTAATAGTATTTTTTTTCTAAAATTACTAGCTGAACTTTGCAGTCTAACCACTCGTGCTACGCTAAAATGCGTGTGTTACGAGTGGGATCACGTCTGTAGGGCAATGGGTGGGGATCGAACCGGCGACTACAAGATCACAAGTCCGACGCCCCTAGACGTTGGGCTACGGCCGTTTTAAAAGTTACCAAAGTTTTTAAGTTTGACTTCGAAGCAGAAGTTAACGTAAGTGACAGTTGCCGATAAGGTGTAATTTCATCTGTCAAGAAATATTTTCTTAAAAGGTGTTGTCAAGCGCAAAAAATCTATTGAATATATTCGATTTTTAACCTTATTAGCTATTGTGACATAAGTGGTAGTGGCGTATCACCGCCGAAATCTGATGTTCAAGGCAACTGTCTTGATTTAGAGTCAGTTTTACTAGAGCAGTGGAACAGAAAGCTTGTCTTAGGAATTAGCTTATTTTTTTTTCGGATGGGCATACTTAGTTAGCCACGAGGCTTTTGCTACTTCACCGAGCATAAAGGCGAGTAGAGCTCCAGCCTTAATAAATGGTTTAAAAACTACAAACTAAGCAACCTGCGCAAGAGGGCGCCCCCTGTCCCCACAGGGGGCGCCCTCTTGCGCAGGCTTTGACCTCGGCTCAGAACGGTAGATTGAGGGATTATGACTTTTAGTATTTTAGGGGAGTTTTGTACAACTGTCGCTCTACTTTACAGTTCGCGGGCCTCTCGGACTTCGGGTCTACCAGGATATCGGATGGTTCTTAAGAAGTAGTGATCGTTTAAGTTCCTGTACAGTTTTTATCTAAACCTGAAGAGTTTACTTTAACGCGGAAATCTCAGCAACAACTGGACAAAAACATTCTTTCAGTGTTATAGCCCGTTTATCGAGGAGGCTATAAGCTATATTTAATTGTGAAGCTCTTACGGGAACGGGAGATACGCAAGTGAAACCGCGCGCGGAAGCTAGTGTTGAAATCATCATCATCATCATCAGCCCGTATAACGTCCAGTGCTAAACATGGGCCTCCTCCCGAGGGAGGGAATTTGCCATAGTCACCACGCTTGGCAGGCGGGTTGGTGACCGCAGTATTAAGTTGTACCACACAAGGAAACGCTGCTGCCCGTTCCTTGATATACGATTATTATAGATGAAATAACAATCGGGACCAACGGCTTAACGTGCTTTCCGAGGCACGGAGTACCTTCTGTGCCTCGGAAAGCACGTTAAGCCGTTGGTCCCTCAACCAACCAGACCCGGAAAGAAATCTTAGAATTTACACAAAGATTTCATGTCCGGTGTGGGGATCGAACCCACGAGTCAAATACCGCTACGCTACGAAGGGGTTGTCCTGTATGCAGTGTTAAAATATAACAGGAATATTATCAAAAAGAGTGTTGACTTTAATGAAGTATTTAGGCGATTTTATTGAGATTTTAATGGATATTTGTCAAAAGCTGTATACGTGGGTTACGATAGAACCAGTCCGAAGTGTCGAATAATTGAACCGAAAGCCGGCGACAGCCATTGCAACTCCATTAAGGGATGACTGAGAGATGCGATCACTAGATGTGACAGTAACATAAAGCCAACGAGCGAACAAAACATGGTGAACACGAACTTTGAAGTATGCGTAAAAGTAACGAACTTCTAACAACACTGATATAGATTATATATTATTATCTATATTTATATTTTTTTCATTCGCCACGAGGCTTTTGCTACTTCGCCGGGCATAAAGGCGGGCAGAGCTCCAGCCTAGCAGATTATACATAGAAACGGTTGGTACGATTATTGAAATGGTTTGTACGGTTTGTATAAACACCTTGCGACCTTCTTCTGGTTCACACATTCATTCGTGTTACTTAGGAATATTTACTGCTGACTAACCTACACAATCGATACCAATACAAATATAAATAATGTAAGTTTTCAAACGACCGGGTTCGATTCCAAAACTGTGTACAAGATCTATTTAAATCTATGTATGCAGTTTCTTTCATCTCTAAAATCGTCTGTGTTTGTATGTCTTATAGTTACAGACTTTTCCATATTGAGCGATCTGTATTTTACAACATGTTTTAAAAAGAACACAATAAGTAAGTAAGTTTTTTTTAATAAAAATATTGCTAGCAGAGTTTTGCAGTCTACTAGTATTCTTGTTAACCCCTTGTGCTAATCTAAAATGCTTGTGTTACGATTGGGTTCACGCCGGTAGTGCAATGGGTGGGGTTCGAACCGGTGACCTCAAGATCACAAGTCCGACGCCATAGCCATTAGGCTACAGCCGCTTGAAAATACATATAATAAAGTCACTTCCATGAGTAATGTTTTAAGTCCGTTACTGTCATTTCAGTGCCGTCCGCGCCAATTAGCCGCGACGGCCGACTCGATGAAATAACCAAATTACATCGCCGTTCGACACCCATCACTATTTGGTACACGTCTATTTTCTAACAATTATTGAACGAGAATGTGTTATTTTTCAGTATTTAGTAAGAATAAGTCGGAATGTGAACAGGAGGGATGAAACGCATGTTACTGAAAGAGTTTTAAGTATACCTACATGTAGATGGATGGAGAGACTAATCCCTCCCACACTGCCGCCACTGTAACTCCTGTAAGCCAGGATCAACAGCGGCACACACGGAAGAAGCTCTAAGCTGTTAGGCTTAGGCTGGTCCCGGGAAACCTAAATGTCTTGGATCCCGCATCGAATTTAATCAGAAAGTTTATAGGAGGAGTTGGAAAGTAAAATTCCACTTCCCTCCAGCGCAATCGGGAGACATAGATGGATGGAGAGGGAGAGGAAGGCCAAAGAAAAGATGGTTGGATTGTGTAAAGAGTGATTTAAAAGAAAAAGGAGTAAGTGATAGTGTGAAGGGTGACAGGAGAGAATCAAAAAACGTGTTGCGCCGACCCCAAGTTATATGGGATAAGGGCAGGAAGAAGAAGTAACAAGAAGTCGGGCAGCACTAGTTGTTGCCCGCGTATTTGTCCGCGTAAAATAAGGATATTATAAGCTGTCTAACAATGAAGGACCCATCTAAATCGGTTTTACTGTTTTGGAGATTCGGGTGAATACAATGACATGTTATCTATATTATTTATCACTACATAGTATAAAACAAAGTCGCTTTCTCTGTCCCTATATCCGTAAGTATGCTTAAATCTTTAATACTACGCAACGGATATTGATGCGGTTTTTTTTAATAGATAGTGGGATTCAAGAGGAAGGTTTATATGTATAATACATCAGTATTGTACCCGTGCGGAGCCAGGGCGGGTCGCTAGTTAATATATAAAGAGTTTGTTTGTGTGGTTGCTTGCGCGCCAATCTCAGGAACTACCGGTCCGATTCGAAAAATTCGTTTAGTGTTAGATAGCTTATTTATCAAGGAATGATATAGGCTATATTGTTATTTGAATTCCACATGTGCATTTTTTTATTTCATCATCACATGAATGTCATCATCGTATAACGTCCACTGCTGAACATGGGCCTCGTCCCGGGAAAGGGTATTTGCCATAGTCACCACGCTTGGCAGGCGGATTGGTGACCGCAGTATTATGTTGTACCACACACAAGGAAACGCTGCTGCGTGTTCCTTGATACGATTATTATGGATGATGTTATAACAATCAGGAATAACGGCTTAACGTACTTTACGTTACGAGGGTAGGCCCTCAACTAACCAGACCCGGAAAAAAATCTAAGAATTTAACAAAGATTTCCTATTCAGCGTGCGGACCGAACCCATGCCCTCAGCGATTTAAAGCGAGTCAAATACCGCTACGCGACGCAATGCAAACAAACACAGAATCAAATTTTTCCACTTTGTAATACCAGTAGGTATAGATTAAATATCAATTATTATAATATTGTACCGAAAACACAGTTTACAGTTACAGTTTACAGTTTTCATTGCCTAACTCTTTTAAAAATATTCCTAACCGTCGCGTCGTTGTACTTTACAATAATTCACAGTGTAAGATAAGCCGATGCAATTTTTGTGTAGCAGTAGCAGTAGGCTCGGTGCTGATAAACGTAATTTAGTAGACTGTTCCACGTTTTAAATTAGGCCCATGATAAGTAGGTGTGTTTCCGCTATAATTTTGCAATGTTTTTATTCTAAGTTACTGTGTTGTTTCGTTTTCATAATAAACCTATTTATAAACATAATGGCTTCCCTTTAGCGGTTACACACGAGTAACTCTCGTCCTCGTAGGAACTTCATAATTAAATATAACCTATGGCCTTCATTCATATATGGGCTATCTAACTCTGGAAGAATTTTTTAAATCGGACCAGTAGTTTCTGTGATTATCGCGTTCAAACAACCAAACAAACTCTTTAGATTTATCTATTAGTATATTTACTGGGCTCATATTAAAATTTTATCAAAAACACAAATGCTGCTTACATAGTCCAAAATAAGTTTTAATTACTTAAAAGATCATGATGATTACATATAAGGTGCTTTCAATATTATATGTCATCCCTACAACAGGAGATGGTGTCACGTATCTAGTGATTAAGTTATATATAATTATATATTTTATTTTTTGTCTTTATAGTGACGTCACTAAATTATATAATTTACTAGCCTATACCCGCCGTGGTGCTTTACAACTGGCTTCTCTAGTTGTACATTACCCCTGAAGACTACTTATGTCTTATTTTTTATTTCCTTTTATTACTGTATCAAAACACAAGTCTTGCTTACGTTCTTACCTTATTAATATATTCTCTTTTTGATTAAATTCGTTGTGGGTTCCAAGGCAGTTTAACTTTTACCCAGAACTTGGTGAGCCCGTTGATCCTGATTTACAAGAGTTGCAATGATGTGGGTGGGATAAGTCCCAAAAGAAAAAAAGAAAAAAAAGCCCATACCCACGATTTAGTTCGTGTTTAGATTTAGATGTGTGCTTGAAACTATACAAGTTTCTTACGAACTTTGCAATCTTAAGGGGTTCATTTTATCAAAAGTCCATTTGAGTAAGGCAGGTGTTATATATATAAGGTAGACAAGGAACCCACATAATATGACAGAAATTGTTACTTTTCAGGTGAGCGAAAATACTAGTTACATAGACACTAGTAAAATATTGTAGTGAGGTTAAGGTTGTTATCCCTCAATCCGTCAATATACTATAATAAAGTGTGCTATCTTTCATTTTAAAAGAGTGCTAAGTAATAGTGATTTTACCCCTCACACATCTTCTTCGAAGACTATCAGCAGTGAGCCATGCTGAGCTACGCACCCCAGCTCAGGCGTTACCAATACCTTTGCAGAGAAACGGGTGTTAGTGTTTCCCAACACAAATGAAAGATCTTCCTGGTTGAGTGGAATGGCGTGTTTGGCAACCGCGATCCTAACTGCTCGTGGCCTAACTGATTACTTGTCCACTGTAGCTACACCATTTCACGATTTATTTTAAGAGTTTCTGTTGGACAATGTATGTTACTAATATGCTTAAATAACGGATATCTTTCAAATCTACAGCAAATAAGATCAAAATGTAAAAAACTAAGATAAATGATTTGAATTGCGCACTGGACGGCGGTATCTAACCGCCGAAGCCATCGTACTTGACAAATGTGGCAAAAAGTGGAACGCGAAATTGGCCAAGCCAGTAATGCTCTGTGCGAGGAATACGCGTCGAAGTTTTATTAAATTTTGGTTATAATTGAAGTAAAATGTCAGTTTACGCAACTAAACTGAACTACGTGAAAAAATGGGCATCGGGATCACATACCATCGGTACAGTGTCTTATTCCCACTACAATAGTGCGGCGACGCGCGCGAGACCAATTATTTATTAAAAATAAAAAACTTTTAATAACTGATATAAGTGCTTTTAGAACTTTAACAATGCTAAAAAAGTGTAGTTGTATAGAAAATATATTATAATCTGGTGTCTACCTATATTTCATCAGTCATATCTCACAAAACATTCCTTTTGTGTCTGCCTTGCCTTTAACGGTCGGGTTATCGTATGATGTGGGTCTAACCCAACCTCATATGCGATTGTATATTCCTATTAAAATAAATTACATTCTTCAACGATCCCTTTGAACTATCGAATGAACTTAGCATAGATATCAATATCAGTAAATATATGTTTATTTAACCTCACTACGTATTGCAAACGTTCGATTTTCTGAGTTATTGGAATGGACAACGGATTGATGACTCACAAACAAATAACATTTATTCGGGTTGCACAATTTATGCAGACGAATAGCAAAACATTTATAACGAAGAGCTGTATTTACAATGTAAACCTCAGATATGGTGATAGATTTCTGTGCAGTTGGTATAATAGTGACGTATTGATGATGCTGTTATATCAGATCTGTGCCAGATATTTAGCTGAATCAAAAATTTTACCGTAGAGTGGTATGATATCCGTCTTTACAATGTGGACGAAACCATAAAAGATTGAATTGCAAAGAGAAATGAATAATAAAAATTGTGAGAAAAATTAATTAGAGATTAAATTAAAATAAGTAAGAGTTCAAAAGGTACGAGAATCGTTTTTGTTGTTGCACATAGTTGACAACATAAAAGGTATTGTATGCCATTTGTATGTAGGTCCTAAAATTTTTGATACCTAGTTACCTACTTCTTCGAAAATCTTGAGCTTCAACTAAAGCCTGAATCGTAATAGGCATGCAGACTAAATTTAGTCCGTCAGTTAGATTACAAAAAATATTAGACACGTAATATATACGATAACGTTTACTGCTTAACATGGGCTTCCTCCCAAGGGAGGGGTTTGCCATAGTTCCCATGCTTGGCAGGCAGGTCGGTGAACGTAGTATTTATATGTCGTAATACACAGGGTAACTTTGCTTTGGTACACGATTGTTATAGATAAGCGGCCGTAGCCCAATGGCTAGGGATGTCGGGCCTGTGATCTTGTGGTCGCCGGTTCGATCTCCTTCCATTGCAACATTTATTATTTCCAACGGCTTAACGTCCTTACCGAGGTTCGGAGTTAGTCCTTCCTCCATCTAGAAATAAATCTTAGATATTACACCACGATTTAATGCCGACGTGGGGATGGAACCCACTTCAATCTAGACATATGTTACCCCACGGTGGTTGGACATAATACAGCTGATTATAGTATGGTAACAATATTAGGAGTGCTTGTGAATAACTTTTTTCGTGTTAATATCTAATACGAAACGTGAGCTTCCTTTATAGATGGTCACATATCAGCTATAGACATTAATAGATTGATCATCGGAAGAAAAAGAATGCCAGCATCTTGGGTACAAGGGCAAACAAATATAACGCTGTTTTAATGTGAATAGGATAGTGCTTTGACGAAACATTTCATCGTACCAAGACAAGAGACGCTCTAGGAAAACGTGAAGAGGTGGTGCGAAGAGAGATCTGTCGATGAAAACGCGCCGGGACCGATAGTTTTAAATATATATATATATATATATCGACGGTTAAAAGGTAATAGGGCATAAGCGACATTTTTTTCCAAAATGAGTTATGAATGCCATCTTACTTAAAATTTTCCGCTCTTTCGAATGCGCTAACTCCCATGGCTCTACGATGACTTTTTTGTCACTTATGCCCAAGCAAAAAACTGACTTTTCTAAGTGTCGTTTTGTTATAACCGTCCGAATTTGAGGCCTTTTTTATTAAAAGGGCGCTTATACCTCCGTAAATATGGTATTAATTTTTGTTTATAGTCGGTAATGCATTTTTACTTTTAATTGGTGTAAGACAACCGGGCGCTTAATGCCTTTTACCTTTAGCACCTGACTTGAAAGCTGGCACTCATGAGCCTTTACCTTTGTCTTAAAAAAAATTAAATGTCAATTATACCATACTACCATTAACATGTTTTCAATATAGTTGTCGCTTATGTCCAATTACTAAAATGTAATATGATATTAAACTGTCGGTTATACCCTACTACCATTTACAAGCTTACCACACAATTGTTGCTTATACGCTATTACTAAAATCTAATTTGATATTAGCACGTCTGTTATACCCTTCTACCGTAATGGTACTTGACATAATGGTACAGACTTGAAGAGAATGATTGCCTTCAAGTCTGTTATTTAGTCAAACATTATGATATTGATAGTGTAGTGCTATGTTGTATTAAGTTTCAAAACCTTTTTATTTTTGAAAGCGCCTTTTACAATTACCAACTTACATTTTCTATTATAATGCTACCTGCTACCTACTTCATACCTAGGTAGGTTATGTTATACTATATTGTAGGTACTTTATGTTATTTCATTAAATTACTATTTTATTTCTGTTAGTATATAGATGCCAGGTACAACTTGCCTGTTTTATTTCATTATAAATTGTAAATAAAACGTGTTTTTGTTTTGAGCATAATATAATTTAGTAATGTAGTAACAGGACCGGATTTAGAGGTCCGGAGGCCCCGGGGCAACAAAGGAGAAGAGGCCCTCTGGGCACAAACTAGTTTCCCTCCAAATGTGTAGAAAATTTGAAGTATGTACTTTTCAGGACGATTTGAATTCTGATATTTTACTGACTGACTTATTTAAGTGAACAAGTATACATGAACAACCGCTATTACAATATTTAAGAATTATAACATTCATCATGATGCTACAAAGTATTGTAAGTAAAGGTACAACACCTAAAAAATAAATATAAAAAAAGTTGTACAGTTTACTCGTCAAAATTGGAAAGATTTTAAATCTATGTTCTAGGGGGTATCTCTGTTGTGGAGGCCCCGGGGCAGTTGCCCTGGATGCCCTCCCTTAAATCCGGCCTTGTGTAGTAAGTATAAAACTATCTCAATTTGTTCAACATCAGCAATGTAATCATTATACCAGACCTATACTCATTAATTAGTAATATTACCAAATTCAATTCCATGAGATGGGGGGCAACATTCTTACGCCGGTGCCCACGACCGGCGTAAGAATGTTGCCCCCTACTCTCCTCTCGTCATGGTATCGCCGGGGCTAGGGATGCTTAGGATCCCCGGGAGTCTGTGTCTAGCAGGGTGGCATAACTAATAAGTATGGCAGTATCTAAAAGATACTCTTGAGTGTTAAGTATAACAGGGTTAGAAACTGGGGGCCGGATTGCTCATGCGTACCCGGCCCCCGCCAGCGGCGGATCGAAGGAGTATCCGGGGGGTTTTAGTGGTGAAGTGTACCTATCACCAGCGCGCGAATACGCGTAAATGCATGTCCCCCCGGATAACAAAAAAAAAAGGGTTAGAGGTAACTGGGCAAGTGAAGCTATCATGAGTTGATAGGGGAGAGTTTCGGTTATCGGCAACGGAACCCTAGGGGACAGAGGCTGGTCGACTTTCTGAAGAAAGAAGAACTCTATATGATGAATTCTTTCTTTCAGAAGCCACTTCACATGAAATAGACCTGGCCGAGACCCGATGGTTTGACGAGAAATGAGATCGACTTCATGGTGACCGACAAGAAATGGATTTGCGGATGTCTATGTGATTCACAGGGTGAGAACCGGTAGTGATCACCTAATAGTAAGAGGCACAGTGAATATGAATGTTAAACGTGAACGGTCCCGTTTGATTAAGTCTCCGATCTACTCGCGCTCAGATTGAATCCCGAGAGATTTCAACTCGAGCTCTAAAATCGTTTCGATTGACTAGGTGAGAACGCATCAGTGGACGAGATCAATAACAGTTGCGCAGTTCTTCAAGACTCGCCGTACCCGTAGAACCCAGAAGCTCTCCGAATACACCGTTAACATTATGGCTGAACGACGCCCGCTAAGACTGCAACCTTCCAATGATGCTGACTCTCAGAGGCAGCTGAACAGATAAATAAAAAATCCTTATGGATCCACGATATTCGTAGCTTTAATACGTCCCGTATTAAAGATATGATAGAACGTAATCAGGACTCCAAAGTGTTTGCAAGAGATATGTCTATTGGGCAAAGCCAGATGGCAAAGCTGAAGAGGAATAATGGAAGTCTTGCGTCGACAAAACCGGAAGTGTTAAGGGAAGTGGAAAAGTTCTACTCTACGCTTCAGTCACCAACCCTGTTTCCAGTGCGGCTCTGTAGCCGCCCTGGAAACATTCTTGGGTCTGTACCCAAGAGGTAAACTGACCCGACACGTTACCGAGGATATCGCGGACATCAGCCTTTTCGAGATAAGCATTGCCCTGAAACAATTAAAGAACAACAAGGCGCCGGGTGAGGGTGGAATCACGTCAGAGCTCCTGAAAGCGGGTGAATCACCGGTACTTAAAGTCCTTCAGAAGTACCTTGCTCGGAGGTACCACGCCTGAATAATGGAACAAAAGGTGGTGTTGTTATTTAAGAACTACATTGTTGTTAAAGGAACTACAGTCCCATCTCGTTTTTGAGTCATGTTTATAAGCTGTTCTCCAGGCTTATTGCAAATCACTTCGAACGACGGCTTGATGACTTCCAATCTCCCGAACAAGCCGGGTTCCGAAAAGGCAATAGTACCATGGACCACATACATACGCTGCGGCAAATTATGCATTCCACTGAAAAGAGGCGTAAGACAGGGAGACGTTATTTCTCCAAAACTGTTTACGACCACTTTAGAAGACACCTTCCAACTTCTGAATTAGAAAGCACTAGGCATCGACATCAACGGCTAATACATCTTTCTATTCGCTGATGATATCGTGGTCATGGTAAAGTCGATGGAAGAATTCACCTCAACCGAGTCTCCCAACAGGTAGGTCTTAAAATGAACATGGACAAGACTAAAATCATGTCTAACGTCCATGTTGTGCCTACCCCTATTATGGTTAAGTACCTATACGGTTCTTGAAGTTGTTGACGCGTATGTATACTGAGGACAGACAGTCCAATTAGGTAGGTCCAACTTCGAGAAGGTCAATCGCCAAATCCAACTCGGATGGGCAGCGTTTGGGAAACTTCGCAACGTTTTCGTCCAAAATACCTCAATGCCTAAAGATAAAAGACTTTAACCAGTGCATGTTGCCAGTGATGACCTATGGATCCGAAACGTGGTGCTTCACTATAGGCCTTATGAACCGACTCAGAGTCGCTCAACGAGTTATTGAGAGAGCTATGCTCCAATCGCGATAAGATCAAATCAGAAATGAGAAGATACGTAGAAGAACGCGCGTTTCCGACATAGCTCAACGGATTAGTTCGTTAAAGTGGTAATGGGCAGGCCATATAGCACGGAGAACAGAATGGAGACCGCGGATCGGCAAGCGTAGCGTAGAACGTCCACTAACTAGATGGATGGATGACCTGGTAAAGGCCGCGGGATTATGGTGGATGCAGGCCGCCCTCCAACCGTAGTAACTGGAGATCTATGAGGGAGGCCTATGTCTAGTAGTGGACGTCCTATGGCTAAAATGATGATGAATGATGATTATCAATTTTTTTGTTAAATCCATCGATTTGATATTTTTATAACCTAATAAATGATGATGTCTAACATTTTAAAAGAGAAGCGTGTTGATTGTGAATATAATTATTATTTTTAGGATGTATCGTTAAATTCACGTTACCACATAGTTACCAACTAAATGTATGTAAATCTATGTTGGATGTCCCTGTTTTCCTCTTGGTATAGAAATCTTGATGTGTAGAAGTACCACATTACCCTTTTTTCAACCCACTTACAATGTCGCTAATGTCTGACATCCTCACGATATTTTTGTTAAGCATTGTATTTTACACCCCTTTACCTTTTGGTATAATGATTCAAATCGTCATTTTTGCTTTTTTACTCATTTAAGTTATACTAGAGTCATGGCATTTATGCCCTATTACCTATTGGTATAAGAATATCAAATGTAGCTTAGTCTTCCTTACTCTGAGTTTTGTACTGTGTTAATGCGACTTAAGCCGTATTACTTCACAAGAAAAATACGATCAATTGATCTAAGCGACATAAAATCACATAAAACAACGCCGAATGAAGTTAATAAGAGTGCCAATTAATGCTTCTATTTTTATTGATTCTAGAATTGTTTGCATTTTCACAATATGCCAATAAATGAAAAAGTTATGTCGATTTTTCAACTTTCTAAAACTTTAAACTGCTCTCCTGAACAATTTGATTTTTGTCGCTTATACCCTATTACCTTTTAACCGTCGATATATTTACTAGCTGACCCGGCAGACTTCGTACTGCCTCAATCGATACATACCCTACACTACCCCTACCCTACACTACCCCCACCCTACACTACCCCTACCCTACACTACCCCTACCCTACACTACCCCTACCCTACACTACCCCTACCCTACACTACCCCTATCCTACACTACCCCTACCCTACACTACCCCTACCCTACACTACCCCTACCCTACACTACCCCTACCCTACACTACCCCTACCCTACACTACCCCTACCCTACACTACCCCTACCCTACCTCTACCCTACCCCTACCCTACACCTACCTCTAATCTACCCCTAACTTTGTCTGAAAAATAAAAATAAAAATTTAGGGGTGGACTACCCCTAACATTTAGGGGGATGAAAAATAGATGTTGGCCGATTCTCATAGATACCGGATAAGCACAAAAAATTTCATCAAAATCGGTTAAGCCGTTTCGGAGGAGTATGGCAACGAAAACTGTGACACGAGAATTTTATATATTAGATATCGTATATTATGCAGTATTTTTTTATTAATATCTATTTTCAGGAAGTCGTCTTCCTGGCTCGGTGTATAACAATATTAGGAGTGCTTGTGAATAACTATTTTCGTGTTAATATCTTATTAGATGAAACGTGAGCTTCCTTTATAGATGGTCACGTTTCAGCTATAGACATTAATGGACTGTACACAGGAAGAATAAGGATGCTAGCATCTCGGGTACATCGGCAAGCGAATATAACGCTGTTTTAATTCGAAGACTAATTTGAACTGAAGTTAAATTCCATGTAAAAGCACATTATACCGTTTCGGTAACGACTAACGACATGGCTCCAACTCAGCAATTAACTTGCCATTAAAAATTTAGCACTAAAACGTGGTTATATAATATACTACATTCATTATGAATTCGATGCGGGATCCAAGACATTTAGGTGTCCCGGGACCAGCCTAAGCCTAACAGTTTAGAGCCTCTTTCGTGTGTGCCGCTGTTGATCCTGGCTTACAGGAGTTACAGTGGCGGAAGTGGGGGAGGGATTAGTCCCAAAAAAAAACATATACTACATTTTGACGGTCACCGTGGCCTAGTTGGTAGTGCTCCTGCCTACGAAGCTGGTGGTCCTGGGTTCGAATCCCGGTAAGTGCAAATATTTGTGTGATGAGCACGAATATTTGTTTCTGAGTCATGGATGTTTTCTATGTATTTAAGTATTTGTCTATCTATATAAGTATGTACATCGTCGCCTGGTACCCATAGTACAAGCTTTGCTAAGTTTGGGGCTAGGATGATCTGTGTGACATTGTACCTAGATATTACGGATAGTATTAAGGAATTTATGAATTGTAGGAAAATTGCATGACATTTAAATTACATTTGACATTTTCATTTTAAGCTATTGACATATTTTGTAATTTAATTTCCGTCGTTATCATTTATGTTTATAAAATTTAATTGAATTATTATAATTTTTTTTGACATTTGTAATTTGATAATTTTGACAATTCTTAATTTAGTACTTATTTTTGACATTGGAATTTAAGTATTTTGTTTTAAATTAGAATTTTTGTTATTGTCACAACATTTGCATGCCGAATTTAGTAGGCGAAATATGATGAACTATTGTGTATGGAGTATATGTGATAAAATCTCTAAAATACCATATTTCGGGCAAATAAATGAATCTATCTATCTATCTATCTACATACCCACGCGTGGTTTCACTCGCGTTACTCCCGTCCCCATAGGAACTTCATTAATAGCCTATGTCCTGCATTCATAAACTGGCTATCTTACTACGAAATACTTTTTCATATTATACCTGTGATTATCACAATCAAGCAAACAAAAAGCAACTTCTTCAGCTATAAATACCTAATGAAATCATAAAGAAATTTATTCAGCACTTAGGTATTTACATACACTTGTACTTGTCAAAATTACACTGTGTAAGACTAAATCTAACAAAAGAATAATTTAAGTAGCTAAAAACAATGTTAACAAATTTATTAATCCGTTTGTCCGTCTGTCGTGCTATAAATGACAATTGTACACATTATTGTAAGATGCCTTAAAGGTTACTATTACTAGCGTCCCGCCCCTGCTTCGCACGGGTGGAATGCTGATGTATTATACATATAAACCTTCCTCGTGAATCACTCTATCTACTAAACGAAACCGCATCATAATCCGTTGCGTAGTTTTAAATATCTAAGCATACAAATGTACAGACAGACAGCGGGGAGCGACTTTGTTTTATCATCATCATCATCATCATCTCGTACATCGTCCACTGCTGAACATGGACCTCTTAGCAGGCGGATTAATGACCGCAGTATTATGTTGTAACACACAGGGAAACGCTGCTGCCCGTTCCCTGTTATACGCTTGTTATAGATGATGTTATAACAATCGGGTCCAACTGCTTAACGTGCTTTCCAAGGCACGGAGGTTACTCCCTCAGCCAACCAGACCCGGAAAGAAATCTTAGAAATTACACAAAGATTTCTTGTCCGGTGTGGGGATCGAACCCACGACCTACGAGACTTAAAACAAGCCAAATACCGCTAGGCTACGGAGGTTGCCTAATACTTTGTTTTATACTAGGTATGTAATAACTATGGATTGCATAATCTATCTATGTATATAAAAGAAAGTCGTGTTTGTTACAACACTTATAACTCGAGAACGGCTGGACCGATTGCCATGGTTTTTGATTTGTTGGATATGTTTCCGTCCCGAATAGCAGAATACATTTTAAAAACAAAAGAAAGTCGTGTTAGCTACACTATTTATAACTCAAGAACGGCTGAACCGATTTGGCTGAAAATTGGTAGGGAGGTAGCTAAGAACTGGGAGAAGGACATAGGATACTTTTGGGTAGGGGTAGGGTAGGGTAGGGTAGGGTAGGGTAGGATAGGGGTAGGGTAGGTTAGGGGTACGGTAGGGCTACGATAGGGGTAGGGTAGGGTAGGGGTAGGGTAGGGGTAGGGTAGGGGTAGGGTAGGGGTAGGGTAGGGGTAGGGTAGGGGTATGGTAGGGGTAGGGTAGGGTAGGGGTAGGGTAGGGTAGGGTAGGTGTAGGGTAGAGGTAGGGTAGGGTAGGGGTAGGGTAGGGGTAGGGTAGGGTAGGGGTAGGGTAGGGGTAGGGTAGGAGTAGGGTAGGGTTAGGGTAGGGGTAGGGTAGGGGTAGGGTAGGGTAGGGGTAGGGTAGGGCAGGGGTAGGGTATAAAAGTCCACCCGTGCGAAGCCGGGGCGGGCCGCTAGTAACAATATAAAGCCGATGGCGGGGAGTAATTTTATGTTCCAATACAATCTTCTTATAGCTTATAAGCTAACATCTGTAGGTAGCGAGGCTAAAGTCATACATCTTTGTAATTTATATGTATCTCGTTTTATAACGCCAGATATGAAAACCTAATTAAATTAAATTTCATGGACATATGATTTATTTTCGAATAATTGGCGGTAAATTAAGGATCTGC
The DNA here is from genome assembly GCA_947037095.2 of Nycteola revayana. Taxonomy (NCBI): domain Eukaryota; kingdom Metazoa; phylum Arthropoda; class Insecta; order Lepidoptera; family Nolidae; genus Nycteola; species Nycteola revayana. The sequence continues at coordinate 22,101,764 of OX344843.2, forward strand.
CATTGTTTAAACAATATTTTGGATAATAATGGTTTTGTCAACATAAAATAATTCATGTTATTGGTTTAATTCGTGTCAACGAATAAAACAGGATCATTAAATGGAACAATAATATTTCCAAAACGGGTTTGTACGTTTATTTAGCTGGAAATATGCATGGAACACAATAGTTTATGATAATATGAAATATGGTGAATACTAATCATTCATTCATATAGAAATTAATGATTGCACCGATGGTTCAGTTGCTTTGGAGCCTTCTTTTCGTTTTGTTGTCCAGGAGAAATTCATTTACGCATTCCCACCGCTGCTGCAGCGTATTCGCGCGCTGGCGGTGGGATATGTGGGACTCGCTCTCTCCATAGCGTGGTATGCTAAACTTATACGACGAGGAGAGGACCCTACACCACTAAAACCTCCCGGACACTCCTTCGATCCGCCGTTGGCGGGGGCTGGGTACGCATGAGCAATCCGGCCCCCCGACGGCACCCGCGCCCGCGGCCAATATGGTACCGCGGGATCTCCGGGGCCACACTTACAGTGGCCCATTTGCCCAATTATAGGGACGCCCGGAGTGTAGAGGTCCCTACTCCTCGTGGGTCAGCCTAGAAGGGAGCGGGGCCCATGTCCCCCACTCCCCGAGGCCGAGCCTAGGGCGGTAGGCGGCGGGGTTATTTAGCGGGAGATATGCATGGAACACAATAGTTTATGATATATGAAATATGGTGAATACTAATCATTCATTCATCATAGGAATTAATGAATGCACTGATGGTTCAGTTGCTTCGGAGCCTTGATGTACTGAGTTTCATTCCCAACCAGCACAACTATTTGTGAAAATCACCACAGCCGTAATAGGAATATTGGACCTTTCGGCAATTATACTGGTGTCTCCCTCACTAAAACTCAAACGCAAGTTCACTAGTGCAAATGCGTTGCCCACCCTATTAGGACCAAACCGAACCGAAAAAATAATAGTCCTGCCTGGTATAACTATTCTTGCGCCCCCCAGAGTCCACGCCCTGTGCCTGGACACCGGTGACACCGCCCTATTTACGGCACTGGTTTCATGTACTGACATTGCATGTTTTATTAATTGATACTAGCAATTTCAGATTCTATGCTAAGCATAGACTCAGCAAAGAATCTGACATTTCTTGTTAAATTTTTTTTTATACAAAAGTTATCCTTATTATTACGATTACAATAAAATAAAAATAAAAAATTCCCAATTCGTTCTTAAGTTATTCTACACATTTTTATATTTATTTATACGGATTTCATTATTTTCATAACAAAGTAGATTGTACAACCTGATACAATCTATTTGATCTCAGGAACATAATGGCTGATTTTGGAAGTAGAAAATTTACAATTGTATTTAATTTTCCCTAAAAAAACCTTATTCATTTTCCTAGTTCCATAACGTTTTTTTATTTCATCGATTATTTTATCTCACTTTTCTCATTACTACAAAACTTTTAAGCACAAATTAAATTTGTTTTTTAATGAGTATGATATTAGAATATTTGTCTGATTTTTTACTTTCCCCTCATTTCCCCTCTTTTGGGATGTGAAGACTATCACCATGGTTTTGTATCCGCACCTTCCATATAAATTTTGCGAATCGAGTTGGATGAGGGACTACCCTCCGCGGCTTTAAAAGCATATTTATCCTGATTGTTTTAAAATCATCAAAAACAATCGTATTCAAGGCAACGGGCAGTAGAGTTTACTTGTGTATATACTATAGACAAAACTGTAGTCGCCATACCACCTGCCAAGCGTGGTTACTATGTCAAAAACATCTTCGAGGGTGATACGCAGCTTAAATTTGATAGTGACACAAACAATGTTAAAATTCAAAGTAGGTACATTGATCTTTAAAAACAAGTGCCTAAAACTCATTATCAAAAAGTGACACATTTGATTTTGTGCTACTATCAAATTATAGCTGCGATATGTTACTGAACGAACAAAGCAATATATTAAGCGTAAGCGTACCCGGGCTGGGTACGCATAAGCACCAGGCCCGGCCCGTCCCGCCGTGGATCGAAGGAGTGCCCGGGGGGTTTGTGGGTTTAGGGTCCTCTCCTCGTGGTATGAGTAAGCATACCACGCTATGGAGAGGGCGAGTCCCACATATCCCACCGCCAGCGCGCGAATACGCTGCAGCGGAATGCGTAAATGCAGATCACAAAAAAAAAAAGGTATTAACGCTCTATTATGAATCCTTTTGTGAATCAGAACCCTAAAACCTAATAAGCAGTCTTCTCCCTCTTAAGTTCAGAGAAAACTTGGTAGTATAATTAAATCGACATGCAAAATCCAAGTGACGTTGTTAACGATGGAACAATATAAAAAATACATTTCCAAAACTTATGCGTAAAACTGAGCCACTTCAACCCAAATTGTTAACAATGGTGTATTAAATGACGTACATATATTTGCTGTCGTACGTTTCTTTGGCACGTAGACATTTTCTCCATAAAGGTCTTTCTCACTCACTTGAGCTGTATTTTTTTTTAAGGCTTGTAGCAGTTTTTTGCAGTCTTCTAGTATTCTTGTCAACCCCTCGCGTTAAGCTAAAATGCTTGTGTTACGAGTGGGTTCAAGTCAGTAGTGCAATAGGTGGGCATCGAACCGGCGACCACATGATCGCATTTCCGACACCCTAGCCATTGGGCTACGGCCGCTTCGAATTTAGCATTTTTGATGCAGTGTTACTACTCGGCTCGGTAAATACTCCTCCACCTTATATAATACCACAGTCAAATAATATTATTGATTCATCCCCTTGACTCCTTCGGCAGAGATGGATTGAGTTTCAACTCCTTTAAAAAAAAAATTGAGCTTTCTGTTGAATGTAGAATATCCGTGATTTTTTTTCTTTTTTGTAAAAATATTACTAGCAGAGTTTTTGCAAATAAAGTTTACACGCACTGCACGGTAGGGAAAAAATATGACGATTCCAAATAAATGTAACCATTTTTACGGAATAAATGATATTTGACTTTTAATTGATTTTGACTTTAGAAACCTCGTAAAGATAATTTAAAAGTACCTCAGTATTAAAGGTGTTCGTCAAATTAAACAATGTGCTTAGATGAGATGTTGTTTTGTTATGTTCGACCCTCGCTACAGTTGCACGTTTCCGTCTTATTGTTATTATGAGTGCCACATAACCACCGCCTCACCCATCTGGGTCTTAATTAAACGAAATTATATCTTTGCATATGTATGTGTAGTCTTATGGAATAAATAGGTAGAATTGTAGATGTAGGTATGTTAAAATATGCAACCTCCGTTTGATTCTTGTCTTCACCTATTTAAAACGAATAGAGTTCCTACTTTATCTTATTTTATTAGTGCACTCGAAAAACTAAAAACGTATATTTTATTAAAAAATCAAAGAAAAAAAAATGCATATCTATGCTTTTTTTTTCTTTGAAAGTGAGTTATCGAGAGAATATTGTTCCAATGTAATTTCAATTCTATCGGCACGTAGCCAGTCCTTCATAAAGTGCAATAGTTCGTTCAAACAATTCTTGATAAGATACAGAATTATTGAATAACGTTGAGTAGGTACGTTTCAATTAGTAACGCGACTGGAGAGGTTAAGGAGAAGAGTTTATGGAAAAGTTATTTAAATAATTAAAGAAAATAAAATGTTTGTTTCAACACGCTATATTATCTAGGTGACTATCAGACTAAGCAGAAATTAGGCTAAGTATACAATAATCTGACATCCTCCGCATATATAATCTAGCATAGCGGTATTTGGCTCGCTTTAAATCTAGGTCGTGGGTTTGATTCCTATGCCAGACAGGAAATCTTTGTGTACATTCTAAGATTTTTTTCCAGGTCTAGTACGCTGAGGGACTACCCTCCGTGCCTCGGAAAGTACGTTAAGCCGTTGGTCCCGATTGTTATAACAATTGTATACCAGGACATGGGCAGAGCGTTTAATTGCATGTAACAACTTAATACTGCGGTCACCAACCAGCCTGCCAAGCATGGTGACTATGGCAAAACCCACCCCCGGGAGGAGGCCCATGTTCAGCAGTGGACGTTATACGGGCTGATGATGATGATGATACAATTATCTATAACAATTTAATGCTAGACCTCAGAAGCATAAGGTTGGATATCTATTATACTTTAGAAGCATTTGGTCGGAAGTGCCAGTTTACGATAAAGCCACATACGACTAATGTTTCTGACGTATAATGGCACATTCGATCTTATGCTACTGAGCTCTAGAATTAATAAAACGCTTTGTCATCAATGATTGACTGACTGATCAACGCACAGACTAAACTACTGATCTTAGTGACCTGAAACCTGCAGGGTGTATTGACGGCTTTGGCTTGGCTCTATATAAAGGAGGATCCGGTAATGCAGGATTAAAAAATATACACCCTTAAGAGGGTAACATGGGTGGCAATGTTTGTATGGGGAAATACAAGTCTCAAGCAAGAGCAAGTTAAAAGTTACCCTGTTTAGTTTTTCCTTTTCTGTTGAATTTTGCAAAATCCCTTCTTAGTAGGTATACTAAACATAACGTCAGTAGTTTTGCCATGGCGTTGACGAAATAGTCAGTCAATCAGGACATGTTACTTTATATAATGTATAGATTGCATTGCATGTAGGCAAAATAATTGCTTCAATGTAAAGTTCACTAGCTCGATCCAACCAATCAAAACCATCCCCTTAACAACATGGCGGACAATGGTTCTAAATTCAAATATTGGTTCGTGCAACTCCGAGCTCGGGCGAAGCTACACGATCGTAGGACCTGACCAATTACTGCGGGATTTAAACGATATTGAATCGATTAATATTACAGTTTATCTTGATAAAGTCAATATGAATTTGAATTTGTAGTAGACATCTCAATAAGTCCTTATTAATGACACATCGATTAAGGACACCTGTCATAACCTACCTACTTTTTTGAGCTCTTTATTTAAAATGCGATTGTGATTAGTATTGATAAAATAAATATAAGTGAAAAGTGCAAAGGTTGGATGTTTTATGGTGACTAATGTAAGCATTAGTGTTCCATGTGACCTAAACCGGCTTTAAACCGGACCCGTTATAGTTCGTGGCAGTTCGTTACTCCTCGCTCCCCCCGCGAGCGACTGGCCTGAGTTGAGGTATAAGCCCCACAGGAGGATTTTTTACGGGGGACTTTAAAATCACTTAATTTACAGACACAATGCACACCTAGAGTCAGAACAACGATCTGTGCTATGCACAAATAATTGTCCCGGGTGGGAATCGAACCCATAAAACACCACGTCTCAGAAGCAACAGTAACTACCGTAACTTCGGTGCAGTGAATATCGATTTAGTTGCTGGACCTAAAAAAAATAAGTTATGCGAGTATGTAATAATTATTCCAATAAACTTTATATTGGACTAATTTAGTACATACTTGCATGAGATTCTTTTTTTAGGTCCAGTAATTAAATTAGCTTGAAAATGTTATAATTTTATCTACGTTTTTAGGTTAAACAATAAAAATCTAACGATACTGACATTACTTCTAACATTGAAAAACAGAAATAACTAAAATTTCAAAATAATTGGCCTCCTTAGAAAGGTCAGGGCAAATATCGCGTTCCATTTTGTCGCGAAACATTTAAAAAAAGAAAAAAAAAAAAGAAGTAAAACGTGACACAATTTTGTTATGACGTTAAACATTCTTAAAAAAAAAGAGCACTCCAGTATATTAGTGCCCCGGGGAAATCACCGTTCACCGCGCAATAACTGCTAGTAGTTAGTGTTGCCATGACAACCAAGTTTCTAGGACGATGCCACCAACTCCCCCGACCAGAGGTAGGTTACGTTTGCACAAGTATTTATTAAACTGTGCTTTGGACGGGATTCGTTGTAGTTCTTAATTAATTGGCTGGGTATTGTTTTATTGTTGTTATATTTTTTTTTCATCTCGAGTTTTATGTAGGTACAAAACATACAAAAACATAAGTAAGGTATCGTCGACGGTACCTACTATAATTTCAATAAATATTTTTATACATGTTTTAAAATGCAAAAATCAATTTAGTACATTTTATTTTCAAGCTAAGCTAGCTAGCTTTCCACGTACGGTTTCACCAACGTAACTTTCGTTACCAAAGGAACTCCATTATTATGTTGAAACACCGAAGGAAACGTTGCTGCCCTTTCCCTGGTATACGATTGTTAAAGATGATGTGATGACGGGTTAACGTGCTTTTCGAGGCTCGGAGGGTAGTCCCACAACCAAAGAAATCTTCTTTCCTTATTTTTTTCGGTGTGGGGATAAATTTATGGCGGCATACAACTGTATATAGTTGTAATAGTTCATTAAGTAAAGTATTTATCATTTTAGTAAAATAAAACTAAATATTTGTGGTGTGCTAAGAAAATATATGTAGCGATATTAATGTGGCATACTCGTCGATTCGACGAAGGTAAGGTGTCTAGGGTTAAAGCGAGAGTCTTATACCACTAGGCAACGGAGGTTGTTAGATGAAAACACATATTAGGTAGTTTTCATTGTAGTTAGTTTACATAAATTAACCTTAAATTAAAGTTTTATTAGTCGTCGTAAATACCGTTTTAATTGTAAAGTCATATTTAAATCAGAAGAAATAAAATATATTCGAGCTCAGAAGCATAAGGTCGGATGTGCCATTATACGTCAGCAACATTCTTCGTATGTGCCTTTATCGTAAACTTACGACAAAATTCTTCTGTACATATGTCCTTATGTTTCTGAGGTCTAGATATACTAGATATACATTTATGTTCACTTACCTCGACAAAATGTATGGAATATCTGATTTTTTTTTCGCGATTTCGTGGTTGGTCTCATAGTAAAAGTTGTTTATAATCATCAGTACTTTCACCCCCTGAAAGGTTGTTGGTGTTTTAAAAATAACCCTGTATTAAGATAATAAATAAACTATTTTTTATGAGAAGTCATGTATTATTTAAACTATTATACCTATGAGAATCTATCCTATACCTACCTCTTTTCATTGTTATTTATCTCCAACTAAAATGTAGTGCTTAAAAAATACTCACGTAGGTACCTAATGGTGTCATAAATTACTTTGGCTCCTAACAAATTAGATTAGAATCATACGAGATGTACCTTCTAAGGCGGAGTGGGTGAAAACACAGGAAATTGAATCACAGTAGTGGCACTGAGTAAAAGGATGCGAGCGCGTGTATGTAGCACTACTGTGTACCCACTATTACCTACTGCGAACGAGATTTGAATATACGAAGACACCTCTGAAAGCTGATTTTAATGTTGGATCTGAGCCAATTTTTCATAGCTTACTGTGGCCTTTTATGGTTGAGGGTGAATCCACTGACTGATCCATCACCACAATCCTAATAGACTTGTGACGTCATATTTTAAAACAAGGCAACAATCGATTTCAAAAGTCGTTCATCCTACTAATATAATAATCGCGAAAGTTTGTAAGTGTGGATGGATGTTTGTTACTATTTCATTGCAAAACTACAGAACGGAATTGGCTGAAATTTTGCACGGGGATATGTTATACGCTGGGTTAACATATAGGCTACAAAACATCACATTCTGACCCACTGGAGCAGAGTAAAGCGGGTAAAACCGCGGGGCGCAGCTAGTGAATCATATTTTTTTATGGGAGAATTCAAACACCTGTAACCACATCCTTTTTAGAGGACAAGATATTTTTCTTTATCAGTCCGCTTTGACTACTGCTGCAACATGAGCCTCCTCTTTAACAGACCTCGCTTATTAAGACACCTTAGAAAAATGTGGAGTTCAATCTCCAATTTTAGTTTAAATAAAACACTCTTGGTATTCAAAAAAAGTCATACAAAATGTGGGAAGGTAAGGAAAATAAAATTAGTCTGTTTCAAATAGAAGACTTATATTATATTTAGTATAATATAAAAAAATATAAATAAATGTATATAAAGTATATATATGTATATGTAAGAATTTGTATTCAAATTGATCGTATCTCTCTATATTTTACCACTTACCGAAAACTTAACTTCGAGATAAGACCATTTGGCATTAATTCCACTTTATGGAAAGTGAAATAAATATTTCTTTTTTTTTTGATAATGTCACACATAATCACATAACTATTAAAATGTGTTTGTTGCCTATTCCTATTCCGACCATTGCCTATTCTTTCTGTATAAAAGGATTTCATGATATGTGCTATTAGCGATAATGATATCCACACATAATATTTTTACATTATTAAACAATCTTTCATGACAAGCATTACACCACACATTTTAATCAAAATTTACTACCACGAACCGCAGTATAATCCACCCGCTACCCTTATCTTTGTTTATCGGCAAAGTAGCGCCATAAAATACCTAAATGTCCCCCATAATATTAAGTACATAGGAATTCTTAGGTACCCGTCCCTTCGTCACAATTTAGCTATTGTCCATAACGGTATGGGTAATAACTTACCGTTATAATTGGATAACTCCTAAGTTACTTAGTAGGTTTTGTTTTAAGACTGTTATAATGTGGGGAGCTCTATATAAGGTGCTTTCTGAATATATGCCATCCTTTTAACAGTTGTCTATAGTAGTCTATACTAATATTTAAAGCTGAAGAGTTTGTTTGTTTTCTTGCAAACGCTTATCTCAGGAACTACTGGACCGATTTGATAAATTCTTACAGTGTCAGATAGCCCATTTATTATTATATATATTTAAGGAGATGAAGTTCCTACGGGAGCGAGAGATACGCGGGAGACCCGCGCGTGGGAAGCTAGTAAAATATACATTTAAATCCACCATCTACCATCTATTCTAGGTTCTTAGCGCGCATAATGCTTACTAATATTATAAACCCGAAAGTTTGTGATTGTGGATGGATGGATGGATATTTGTTATTTTTTCACGCTAAACCTACTGAATGGATTTGGCTGAAACTTTGCACGGGGATAGTTAATAAGCTCGATTAACATATAGGCTAAAAATGACGCTCCCACCCACTGGAGCAGAGTAACGCGGGTAAAACCGCAGCTAGTGCGTTATATTATTATTTTTTTCAATTCAATTAGTACATAACTATTGCATCACATGCCGTGTGGTTTCCAACTTAGCATTGACCACTTCATGTCATCCCATGGGCGTCGTAAGAGGTGACTAAGGACACACAGCTGGAAGATGGGCAGCCGTATCTATAGGCTCAAGGATACTTACCATCTTAGTGCGATCATCAATCCGCCTGCCTGCGTATTGATTATGGCAGTATACCTGCTTTCCACGGTCTATTAACATGTTCAGCAGTGGACGTAAATCTTAATATAAAACGCTGAACAGTTTGTTTGCTTGTAGTTAGCCACGAGGCTTTTGCCACTTATCTGCTCTACTTTATACCCGGTGAAGTAGCAAAAGCCTCGTGGCTAATTACATAAAATATGTCCGTCCGAAAAAACAAAGAAAACAAAATTGTTTGCTTGAACGTCCTAATCTCAGGAACTGTTCCGATTTGAAAAATTATTTCAGTGTCAAATAGACCATTTATTGAGGAAGGGTATATTAAATTTTGAAGTTCGCAGGAGACGGGAGTTCGCTGGCGAAACAGTGGGCAGGACCAGGAAGCTAGTGGTATGATAAAGTAAACTTGCATTACAAGCGTGTATTATATTTCGGTTCTTATCGTGGAGTGCAATAAGAAAAGTAAAAATAAAATGTCAATGTCATCATTATCATCATCAGCCCGTATAACGTTCACTGCGGGCCTCCTCCAGAGGGAGGGTTTTGCCAAAGTCACAACTCTTGGCAGGCGGGTTGGCACAAGGAAACGCTGCTGCGCCCGTTCCTTGATATACTATTATTAAAGATAATGTCATAACAATCGGGACCAACAGCTTAAGGTGCTTTCCGAGGCACAAGGATAGTCCCTCAACTAACCAGACTCGGAAAGACATCTTAGAATTTAGACAAAGATTTCCTGTCCGGCGTGGGGATCAAACCCACGGCCTCCGAGATTTAAAGCGAGCCAAATACCGCTACGCTGCGAAGGTTGTCATAAAAAAATAAATGTAAAACAGCAATTTATTTTATTCTTATTTTACATTAGGTACATATAAAAGAAAAAAAATGTTTCATAAACTTATTGGTTATTATAACGGCAGTAAGAAGCTAATGAGGGTAGCCCAATGAAAGGATTGGTAATGGATCGGAGTAAATTGCGGTCGTTGACCTCGGCAGCCATTACGGCTATAGAACGTACAATGCTTACTGAAGGATTATTATTAAAAAAGTTTTAGGGTTTTATAAATAAAGTTGTTAATATGGAGGAGTTTAAGTAAAGTTCGAACTTCAAATTCATTTATTCCATAAAATTACACAATACCTACCTACCAGGTTTTTCCCACGACTCGCATTGATTTTTTTTTTCATAAAAAGTTTCATGATGATCGGATAAGATAGTTTTCGCGTGAAAGTGTAACAAACAAACTTACATTCACATTTATTAGTAGGGATTTAGGGATAGGATATTCCGTAGTTTAACTCGCGTAGGAATGTGACTGCTCCAATGGACCGCAACGTGATCCTTTGCTAAACTTAATTAAACTCCTTTAGAATTTGGTAGAAAATTTGTCATTGAATAAAAAATAATTAAATCAATAATATACTTTTTTATCACATCTATTCAAAAAGAGCTAGTTTATTCCTCGTAAACAGGGACCAAAATAGCTCATTAACACTATTTTAAGCTTGAGTGACATACTTTTAATCCCTCGCTGCGCTCAGGATTCTAGTTAAGAATCCATTCTACTCTAGAATCCTTCACTCCGCTCTGGATTAAAAAAAACACTCTCGCCTTTAAAATAGTTGTTTGCTCTCTAGATAAACAATCTACTATTGTAATACGTTGTAGGAGTACCTACTCAAAACCTCTTTTGTGAAAAGGCAATATATAAGATAGGATATAAACGAAAATCGAAATAAACATAATAAGTTTTTCATGCCTCAAGGTGTGACATTTCTTCTCTTTTTTTTCCAGATGGACATACGTAGGTAGCCACGAGGCTTTTGCTACTTCACCGGGCATAAATAAAATTATAATTATTGGCGTTTACTGAAACTGGCAACTAAATTTAACAATATGAAAGAAAGAAAAGTCATTTATTGATCAAACAACAGCAAAAAAACATAAAATAAAAATAACAAAAGTAGAATATAAAAATATGAATTAAATAGTAGCAATAATATAATAAGGATACACACGGATGCCATTCATATGAAACAACAAACATGAAAAATAAGTAAAAAGAAAAAAAAAACGTCACAGTAACAATCAATCATCAATACAGCAGGCAGAGAGGCGCGCGACAAGTCAATCAACTTACGATTAATTTTATTTTCCGGTAATATAATATATCTATTGTTTAAAGGTACTTGACAGTACAATTTTAGTTCAGGGATTAGTTCATAGATGGCGTTCATCAATATTTCTACAAGTTGCAATCATTGCGTTCAAACCAAAGTACTTCCATTCCATACAATGGGAAATATTGTTAATGGACGTGAGGTCTTTCGCTTGGATTCGGTGAGTATCGACCGAGGTTACAACTCGTTCAGTATATCTTTGTATCCACAAAGACGAGGTAGGTACATTAAGTTTTTGTGTGGATCAAGTGGATTTACTGGAAACCGCAAGGAGGATATAGATCTTCTGATTCTATTCAACTATTATAGCAGTTTAATTATATTGATTACTAGCTTCCCGCGCACGGTTTCATCCGTGTAGTTACCGTTACCGTGGAAACTACATAATAAAATAGCAAGGCCGGATTTAGAAGTGAACAAAGACTGCACCGGTGGCTCAGTGGTTACGATAGTTGCCTCTGAGACCTGGTGGGTTCGATTCCCACCCGGGACAATTATTTGTGTGAACCACAAATAGTTGTTCTGAGTTTGGGTGTTCTGTGTGTCCGTGAAATGAATGTTTGTAAAGTCCCCCGCGACACAGGGATTTATTAGCCTAGTGAGGGAGTTGTGTTTGAAAAAAAAAATAAAAAAAATGGACAAGAGGCCCCATGGCCAAAAATTAGTTTCACTCTAAATGTGTAGAAAATTTGAAGTACCTATGTACCAACTTTTCTGGACGATTTGAATTCTGATATTTTACTGACTGTCAAATTGCAGTGAAGAACTATAGATGAATAACCTTTTTTTTTACAATATTTATAAACTATTACATTAATCATGATTCTACAAAGTACTGTATTTACTGTATGTACAATACCGAAAAAATAATTAAAATAAATTACAACATTTATTTTAATTATTTTTTTAAGTTTACGTGTTTAAGAGTTTACTCGTCAGAATTTGAAAGATTTTAAATCTCTGTTGTGGGGGCCCCTCCTTTGTGGAGGCCCCGGGCAGTTGTTGAAATCGGACCCGTAGTTCTTGAGTTTACCGCGTTCAAGCCAACAAACATACTCTTCAGCTTTATATATTAGTAAGTATAGATACATATACATATGAAGTAATTTATTACACTTTACTATTATATTCGCAAATTGGACTGTCAGAAACTACGGATAACTAAACTAGGAGCGATATCTCGAGCTGAAGTTCAAGCTGAATGCGAATTAATTGTTTAGCTGACGGTCAAGTGTGTCGTGGCCATCCAGTAAGATGATGACTGGATGCGTTTGAATTAAACCGTTGAGACCGGACCAATGCAGATCGACTGCGACATAATAGAAATCAGCACTTTTCCACTCATTTAGATCCAACTCTAGAACATATCAAACACACAAATTTTACCATTTTATAGTATTAGTAAGTATAGATCTTTCTTGCATGTTGGGATTTTTTGCAAAAAATCGAAAATTAAAATTTTCTCAAAAAGTTGCATAAGGCCATTTTCTCCCGACCTTTAGTTTGCAAAGAATCATCCGATGCCCTCGTAGACTCGAAGTCCGAGAGGCCTGCGAACTGTAAAATAGAGCAACAGTTGCACAAAACCCCCTAAAATACTAAAAGTCATAATCCCTCAATCTCATCGCCAGCGACCGCCCTGGGCCGAGATCCAAGCCAAACAGGGGGCGCAATCTTGCGCAGGTTGCTTAGTTTGTAGTTTTTTAACCATCTATTAAGGCTGGAGCTCTGCTCGCCTCTAAGCCCGGTAAAGTAGCAATTCTCGTGGCCTATGTATATCAGTGGAGCGTTTCTCGTACTGTTTCTAACTTTATAACATTTAATTTCACAATGCGCCCGATACGTTCTACTGCACTGCACGTTGCAGGCATAGCGCAGTTGTAAAGGTTTATTAAGAGGCTTATCGCGTGCGTCCCTACAAATTGCACCGCGTCTTAGATTGAAGTGTAAGTCGACCGATGTAAACGTTTCGTTGTTGAAAATAAAACGAATCTGCAGTAATTAGCTTAATGGGTTGGATTTATTGTGTTCGTCTTGGATTTTAAGTGCGATGAAACGTTTTAATGGATTGCCCTATTTAGGGGTTTATATACCTACCTGTATTTTGTTTTTGGAGAAATTAAAAGTTGACTGAGAAATTTATTTTTTACTGGCCTAACATTTTAGGAGGCTATTCACGTAACGATATGATTATGACTTCTATAAAAATCATTACTGTAGGATTATTGTAACGCATTTCCTATGTGATTGCCACTGTATTATTGAAACTACATTAACTTAATACATTTACATTAAAACTAGCTTCCTGCGCGCTGTTTCACCCGCGTAACACCCGTTCCCGTGGGAACTTCATTATTAAATATTAAGCAACACAAACAGATTTTTTCCAATTGGACCAGTAGTTTCTAAGATTAGTGCATTTGGGCATAAATTAATTAATGAATATGAAGTAATGCTTATTAGATTTAATGTTTAAGCACTTAATATTTCGATAGTATTAAACACACCACTGGCGTAGTTACCGTAGGGCTGGGCAGGGCAGTGTCCCGGGGCCCCCAAAACCGAGGGGGGTCAAACGGTTTTTAGTTCTAATGCTCTTAATGCCTTTTAAATATATTTAATGCTCTTAATGCTCTTATTGCCTTTTAAAAATATGTTTATATATTGATAAAACCTTAACAGTTTGGGGCATCAAATTTTGTTTTGGCCAAGGGCCCTTGATCACTTAGGTACGCTACTGTAACACACAAATTCATTTCGTCAGGTTAAAATATGACTCGGGACGAAGTTCGTATCTAAAATAACTTCGAAAAATAACAATCATAGTCTCAACCTCGCCCAAACCCAAAGTATTTATTTACCTCGTCGGATGTAAAACCAATCGGCGCAGGGACAATCAACGTGAAAAGGGTCACTGCTTGACCCTTTATCGTTAGGGTAAAGTTTACGAATGCCGACACAATTGGTGATAGTACTTACTTCTTGAATGAATAACAGAGAGAAAGGTGCGGACGAACATCAGATTTTATGCAATAATCTTTATCAATAAAACGCTTTGTTCTGAATGACCGACTGAATGACTGGCCTGGACGACTGGCTTGGCTGACTGACAGACGAACGCACAGCCTACGACCCGAGCTTCGAGGTTGTACCTACACCTTCGAAGGACCTACCTATACTATCGGATGCCTACTTCATATTGAGAGTAGGTACTCTAAGGAAGTAGGCATCCGATAAAAAGGGTTTAAAAAAATGCACCCCTTAGTTAGATGATTAAATGGGGTGATTCTTTATTGTCTATAGTAATTCACTGTTGTTTCATTTTGCTCAGGACTTCATTGTTGGTAGTCATAGTCACCACATTTTCTCTTTCCTAAGAAACAGACAGATTTTCTTCCTACTTTAGGAAAAGGAGTCATTTGACCCATTTTATATGTGTTGGTTCTATTTATTTATAACATCTAATTATGTAAGACAACTTTGTATACCATGTACAAACTACTTATTGAATAAATTACTATAAATTATTGTTATAAATTTGGCAAGCGGGTGGATGACCGTAACACACAAGAAAACGGTGTTGCACGTTCCCTGGTATACAATTATTATTTTTATTATAGATGATGTTATAACAATCGGGACCAACGGCTTAACATGCTTTCCGAGGCACGAAGGGTAGTCCCTTAACCAACCAGATCTGGAAAGATATCTTACAATCTACACAAAGATTTCTTCCGGCGTGGGGATCCAACCCACGTCCTTCAAAATTTAAAGCAAGTTTATACTGCAACGTCACGGAGGTTGTTCTCTGGTCAACAATTTATATTATGACCGAGTTTTCGATTATCCGCCATTCTTACGCCGCAGGGTGTATTAATAATTAAATATTTTGCTATATGTGGCGTCGTATAGTAATTGTTCGGAGTATTGACAATGTTGTAGAAACAATCTGGAGTAGATTGCTTCTAAGTTTATTTGTTAAAGAGATAATTATGTATACCGAAGTGAAAATGTAGGAATATATATGTAAAGCTTCTTATATAATGTATATGTTACGGCTAAAGGTAGGTGTGAACATAAACTCAAGATTAGCCGGCTAAACTTAGGTTTATCTTCGAGAAGCAGCTAAAGTTCGATAACATGTTAGTTTGCGTCGTGATATTCTAGGTTTTAATTAAATAAAACAATACCTATGCACGGCACAAAAAGGTGTTGGGGTGGTTAAAAAAAAAACCTAAACCTAAACCAATGGAGTTGAACAGGGACTTATAGAGGTTGATCTAAGTTTAATCGCATGTGGTCGGCTAGACCTAGGTTTAGCCGGCTAATCTTAAGTTTATGCTCACACCTACCTTTAGCCGTAACACATATATCATACTATGATATAGCTACTGTGGACTATTATTATTGGAGTAATATTGGAAGCGACAACCTCCGTAGCGTAGCGGTATTTGGCTCGCCTTGAATCTCGGAGGTCGTGGGTTCGATCCCCACACCGGACAGAAAATCTTTGTGTAAATTCTAAGATTTCTTTCCGGGTCTGGTTAGTTCAGGGACTACCCTCCGTACCTCGGAAAGCACGTTAAGCCGTTGGTCCCGATTGTTATAACATCATCTATAATAATCGTATATCAAGGAACGGGCGGCAGCGTATTCTTGTGTGTTACAACATAATACTGCGGTCACCAACCCACCTGCTAAGCGTGGTGACTATGGCAAATACCCTCCCTCTCGGGAGGAGGCCCATGTTCAGCAGTGGACATTATACGGGCTGATGATGATGAATATTGGAAGCTGAAGAGTTTGTTTCTTTTGTGCTTGATTGCGTTTATCTCGAGAACTATTGGTCCAATTTGATAGATTATTAAATAAATAAATTGTTTGTTGGTTGTACACGGTAATGCCTCATGTTCATTTTTTTTTCTCATACTCGGCGTTTGCTAGAAGAAAATTCATAAATTAATTAAGCTCGCTTTTGTGCTATTGTATTTATGTTTTTGTGTTTCTGTGTGCAAAGAATAAATTATTTTAGTGTTAAATAGCCCATTTATCGAAACATGCTTTCATACAGAATGACTATAGCCTAAACCTAACCTAAAAGTTATGTTTAATTACGAAACTCCTACGGGAATAGGAGGTACGCGGGTGAAACCGCGCGCGGGAAGCTAGTTATTAATAATCTTTTTAAACAGGTTTGACGGACATAGTTCTGACTTAATGTAGGACTATATGTTAATCCGTCAGTTAGACAGTCTTTCATAACAAAGCGTTTTATTAAATAGATTATTACATAATTATGTCCGTCAAGTTAAGCCACGAAGCTTTTGCTAGCTCACCGGACATAAAGGCGAAGACTTATGGACATTAAAGAATGACCACTGACCAAATATTTGTGATCAATAGTATCATAGCATTAGCTACCAAACAGATTAAAGCAAACAGAACCGTGCTGTTTTTGTTCTGTCCAATATAGTTAACACTCCAAATAACTGCATACTTTTTTAAAGTTTTAGTTGACATGAACCCCTCTTCACGCAACCTGCAAACGCAAATCACAGTCCCTTTCGAGCGAAAGTGCGTTGGCACTTAGACCGCGCCACAACTTTATCTATGTGTGAGTGAATAATTTAAAGACATAGTCACTTGGATCCATTTGGATATTATAAAGCTTGGCACATAGATTGTATTTTTGTAATAATATCGATTTAAATTTTTTGGCACTTAGACCCTTTAGAATTACAACCCTTCAATTTATGACATCCATATAAATCGAGGGGTGAAAGGCTATTTGTTTGAAGCGACATTTTGGACGATATGGAGTTATATACATATTCGGATTCAGCGAATTTATCTGCGTCGTCTGAGCCGGGTTTCGTACAATTCTGAGCACTTTTATGGCGCTTAAAACAATGCCATTTTAGTGCATAATTCTCAAACATGATGTATGATCAGACTTCAAATTTGCCATATTTTTTTAGTATATCATTTAAGCTGTATACAAAAACAGAGAATCGGATCATAAGCCGTTATTCCCTTCCTAAAATTTTAGTTCGATGGCAGATAAATCGTTTTTCGATGTAGCTATCTTTAGATGAAAAGTCCCTTCAAACATTTTGCTTACGACTACTTACTCTGTGCAATGTCGCTTCAACCAATTTGCCGTCAGCCAAATTCATTAAGACATGTCGTCGGTTCAACCCTTTCGCTACAACTGTTTTTCACTCTGTTTAGAACAACCAAGTTATATAACTCCTTTCAAAATCTGAGACATCAAACAACTCTTTAAGAATGTTCATTGTTGCTTAAGCCAACTCACCTGAACCGTTAACAAAACCCAAAACCCAAACCCAAATTGGTAGTAAAACAAAATAGCCTATTCCTATTATTATTGAGTAACGTCGATTCAATCATTTTGCTTTCTCCTGCATAAGTACTGTAAAGTCACTTAAACCATTTTGCCTGCTGCTGATTAGTGACATTGTTGGAAGTTGAATCATTTTTCTTTACTCTAAAAATAAGGCGATACAGATCATTTTGTATTAAGCGACAATTTATCTTATACTCATAACTGTTTTTTAATTGAAAATTATACCAAAACATTCAGGGATTTTTTTTCAATAAAAATTTGCGATCCCCATTATAGAAAGAGCACTAGTTTTTTTATAACGATTTTTTTTCCAAATTTTGAATCTTTAAATGGCTCTCCTGTAAAGTTCGTAAAATGTCGCTTCAAACAAATAGCCTTTCACCCCTCGAAATAGAGCTGGTGTAATGCGAGTCGGACTCGCGCAAGAAGGATCCGTACATCCCATTATCTATACAAAGTGATATTGTGTAGGTATTTATTTTTTAATCTATACATTTAATACAACTGAAGAGGTCGAATGTATAGAAAGAAATCGCTAAAAACCGAGTCAGGGGATGTTAGAAGTAAAATAGCACGCATTCAGATTTTTTTTTGTTTCTCTGTCTTTTTGTATAGGCTAATATCCGAAACTGTTGCACCGATTTAAATGAAATTTTGCATCCCCGGTCAACATTTCAAATACTTTTAATCACAGAAAATTAATGAGTTCCCCTTGGATGGTTAAACAACCGAAGGAATAACAAACACCACGCGAAAAAAGTAATCAGCTAGTTTAATTTAAATCTCAATATTCTGTAAATATTTCAAGTGTCTAACTATTAATAATATTAGCCATGAATAATATCGAGCAAAAAATTACGTTTGTGGTAAATCCAAATCAAATATTAATTTTATTCAATTTTTAGTATTTGTTGTTATAGTAATAACAGAAATACATCATCTGTGAAAATTTCAAGTATCTAGCTGTCACGGTTCATCAGATACAACCTGGTGACAGACAGCGGAGTCTTAGGGTTCCATTTCACGCTCTTGTGTGTATGAGTTTCTTATCATAAAAAAAAACATTCAGAGCAAAATAAAAAAATACACAAGCTTACATTCTCACTAATATTTTCGCGCGCAGCAATATTTAAAAGCAAATTCAAATTCCCATTCATTCACTCACGTCATCGCGTCAATCATTCCCATGGGTTTCAATCATTCCACGGTTTCAAATTGACTGTGACGGAACATGGACCGAATGTAATCCATCAATGCGTTATCTTGTACATGGTGTAAATGGTCCGTTCACCAATTTATTGTTCGGGAAAAATCATTCATAAAACTCAGGTGTATAAATAACTGATTGGAAATAGGCACTTTCAGATATTATTCAAACGGGGATTTAAGTAGTATTTTTTGTATTTGTTTTGAATACTTTATGGCAAAGTTTATTATAGGTTGGTTTAACCCCTAATGCCTTAACCGATTAGGCTACAAAGACATTAATAAATTTCGATGCCCGGCTGTGGTTCCACCGTAGCCTAATTGGTTAAGGCATTAGGGGTATAACCCAAGATGCAGGTTCGAGTCCTGCCGGTGGTCAAATTTTATTAATCTCAATTTTAAAATATAGTATAAGGTAATTTTTTTCCATAAAGTATTCAAAACATTTAAATAGGTACTTATTGTATTTGAGTGGGGTGTCGCTGGAGTGTTGTTTGCCTTACATCATCATCATCAGCCCGTATAACGTCCACTGCTGAATATGAGACTACTCTTGAGGGAGGGCTTTAGCTATAGTCACCACGCTTGGCACTAGTTGAAGCCCGCAGTATTATGTCGTAATACACTTGGAAACGCTGCTGCCCATTTCGTATACAAGCTTAGTTAACTTAGCATAAATAATGTCATCATCATCATCATCAACAGCCCGTTGACGTCCACTGCTTAACATGGGCCTCCTCTTAACAGACCTTGGCAAGCCAGGATCGTAGAGGGATATTGCCATAATCACCACGCTTGGCAGACGGATTGGTGATCGCAGTAAGATGTCAACCTTGAGCTAATAGATGCTGCTGCCTATCCATCAGCCATATGTCTCTTAGTCGCCTTTTACGACACCCATGGGAGGACATGAGGTGGTCTATTCTAAGCCGGAAACCACACGGTCTAAATAAATAATGTAAGAAATGAATATTACGACGACTCTACTGTTATAAAAGCATTTCTATCGAAGTCGTGGTATGTTATAATCCCAGTAAATAGATTTATTAAATAATATCACAGTACAGTTGTGACAGTGTTATCATAAAACAAAGTATTTTTGAAATAAATAAGTTTGAATGTTTGAGAAAGTATATTTTAATGACTTAGATATATTGCAACTGTTAGTATTTGTTTAGGTTTACCAATCGTTGTAATCATTAATTACTACTAAAACATAATAAGCTTATTGAACCGTATTAGATGCATAGTTATCTTAGGTGGCAGCTTAAGCAATCAAGGCGTAACACTGAAAATTAAAATTAAATATTTTTTTTAAACTATAAACTTAATACGTTCACTAATTTATCTCACCTCAGTTCCAAAATCAAAAATAATCAATAAATATAAAATAGGCAACTTAATATAATTGTAAAATATCATATATAATCAATATTCCGCTTAATCCCATTATAATATGAAATACAGTTTGCCAAGGTTCAATCCCTTAATATACTTTTTACCCGCTTTTTAAAAATATCTTCAATACAATTCATTTCATTTCAACAATTTATAGTCAAATTGTAAAAACCGATATCATTACAAAATCGAAGATACCATTCAATCAATCAACTGACGTTATCAATCATATCAATAACGCCTTTTCTTATAAAACACAATTTGAAAACCAATCGAAAGTATTACAAATACATTTTTCACCCAAAAAATTCAGTCCGTTGCGATATTTACATACGTATTTTTTTGAATATCGAATTTCCAATATTCGTTGCAACGTTCAGCAAATAGGCTGTGACGGACTGACGTATAGTCCTACGGGTGATCCTAAAAGGTTTATGAGGTTATTTTATTTTGGCTGTCGGAACCATTGAAATGTAGTGGAATACATATTATAAAATATATTAATTGTGTAAACGGATTTAGATGATTCTTTTATATTTGAATGCTCTTGGTCCCGATTGGTATAACGTTGCAAGTGTATACCCGAAAACGGGCGACATAGTTTCCCTGCGTGTGACAACGTAATAATGACTCGCTTTAAATCTCGTAATTCGTGGGTTCGATCTATGATAAAATTCTAAGATTTATTTCCAAGTCTGGATGGTTGAGGGACTACCCTCCATGCCTCGAAAAGCACGTTGGTCCAATTGTTTTAACATCATCAATAACAAGTGTTTACCAGGGAACCGACACCAGAAAAAGCGGTCACCAACCCGCCTTCCAAGTCTGGTGACTATGGCAAACCCTTCCTGATGATGATTTATAGTCAAACTTCGGTAGACCAATGAGGATAATTTGTAAAAAACAAAATCCTATTTCCCCTTAAATCTTAATAAAAAGTTGAAAGTTGAACAATATTTTACGCCGATCCCTTTGCATGAAATTACCACTGTATTTAACCCTACACACGAATAAAAACGAAATGCCAAAGTGAGCTTTGATTTGCATGGCGCGATGTAGGGCACTTTTGACCGACGTAGCGTAGTTTTGTCCCTTTGACGAGTCAGCGTAGCCAGAGTTATTTGCCACGTACAGTCCAAGCCGTCAGCTAGAATAATTTCCGCTTGTGAATGGAATTTAACGAAGTTTTGTGAGAAATCCAATACATGAAAATAGTTAAATGAAAGGGTGACTGCTTTTGTTGGCAAATCGGAGTAGTGTGGATTTATACAGAGACTTTGTAAAGAGTTGTACTTGTAGATCGGATATTCAGTTTGGCCAAGTCTGTAAATATAAGACATTAAATAAATTGATTATTTTATTTTATTTGTCAGAATTACAATGTAATAAGATGGACGAACCTCAAACTCTTTGGGCACATCACTCGCAACCAGCACTCCATGGGACGTTTGGTGGTGTAAGGGAAAGTTAAGGGCAAAAGATCTCGTGGCCGCGCCTCAACACGATGGACAGACCACATTAACTCCGTCACAGGGAATACGATCAACGATTGTTCCCACTCCACCAGAAACAGAGACATGTCAACGGGTCGTAAAAGCTACTGTGTCGTAAGCAGCGACTGTGACATGACCACGACCAATCTGTCAAGAGTGTACGACTAAGAAGAGAGATGATGGACGGATGACCTGCTAAAGGCCGCGGGATCACGGTGGATGCAGGCCGCTTCCAACCGTAGTAACTAGAAATCTGTGAGGGAGTTCTATGCAAAGCAGTGGACGTCCTACGAAAAAAAACTTTAACTAACAGATAATATTAAAAAACTTTAATTAACAGATAATATTTTTTTTCTCTGCATCACCCAATGGTTGACTGGTAGAAAATGCCTTTGGCATTAAGTCCGCCACTGTACAATTTTGTGCAAGAAGTTTAAAAAAAAAAAAAAATTAAAATAAAAATAAAAAAAATTCATACTAACAAATATTCTACTCAAATATCCGACTAGGTTAAATCTTACTTTACAGTCTACATAGTCCGTCCGTCTGAACTGTGACAATTATTTCTGTCATTTAATTATTATGGGAAGAAATTAAAAACCGCATCAAAACTGCAAGTGGTCACACTATATCGAAGTGTCACACACCTGAGGGCATCCTTATGGGGCTTATGACCCAGACCCAGGGTGCCACTGAAGTAAAATTATTTGTTCTTAGGAACTATGTCATCGATTTTAGAAAAAAGAAAAACTACATACTTAGATTAAGAAAAAACACTTATAGAATTCGGGAATAGAACCTTCTCGTTTTTAAAAATAAAACTTTCATTATTTTTATTTAGATATTGATTGTATAGGTCATAAGCAGTCAGTTAATGTAAACACGATATCTAGAATGCATAAAATGTGTAGCGACATCTACAGTAGCCGCACACAAACTACTAGTAGACGAGCAGCGCCATCTACCACCTAGCATCCTAACTAACCTGTATCGCGCAATACAAGTTCGCAAGCCAATTAGATCATATACAAGTTCCGAACAGTACCAAATGGCCGTCGGTCGCCGGGCACACCACCTCGCCCGGCAAAGAAGATCTTCATTTTCTGTGGAGAAATACCACCAACCGTTCCTCTACAAATGCATTGTATTTCATATGCTTTAATTGAAGTACCGGAGATGGTCGCCGGTTCGAACATCTACTGAATTACTTAATATGAAATTGCATGCATTTATTCATGCTAGATATCACATTAATGCTATGTATAAACATATGAGATATCTACATAGAATGAATAAATACACATACTTATATATAATAATCGATATCAAAATATCGTGAAATATTGCAAGTTTTATTTTTGAAACCGAGGGTTCGAAATTAGAACTGAGTAAAACTCTTATTTTATTTGAAACTTGTATATAGACTTGAGAAATATTGCTCAACTACTTTGTGCCAAAAGTAAATTTACGTATAATAATAGGTCTTTACCTATGAAATTGCCGTTTTGTAAGAAAATTTTAAACGATTTTTTTCATGTATTTTTTATTTGTATTAATCGAAGGAATCACCCATGCAATCAATGCATCTTTGCCAACGCTGTGGCAGTTTATTGACGCCCTTCTTAAAGAAATCAGCTGGACGGGAGGCCTCTCGGGTATTGATTTTTTTTTCCCGCCAAGAAGTTATCCAAATTCTGGAAAAAGAAGTAGTCTGTAGGCGCAAGGTCTGGTGAGTAGGGCGGATTACGGAGAGCTTCCAACCCCAGTTCTTGCAACTTGGAGACCGTCTGCTGTGCAGTAAGAGGTCGCGCGTTGTCGTGCAGGAGCAGCGGATACGAGCGATTGACCAATGCTGGTTGGAGATGTGCCAGCTTCTCCATCATTGTGTTTAGTTCTTCACAGTACACATCTGCAGTAATGGTCACCCCGTTTGGTAAGGAGCTGTGATCACATCACTTTTCTAGGGGTAAGTTTTCGTTTAGGGCATTGTTTAGGTGCTGAACCAGGATCCAACCAACTTGCTGAGCGCTTGCGATTATCAAACAGAATCCATTTTCATCGCAGGTAACAATGCGGTTCAAAATTCCTTCATTTGTGTGTCTGTTGAGCAGTGCAAGGCACGTCTCGACGCGTACTTCACGCTGGCGATCATTGAGTTCGTGGGGCACCCATTTGTCAAGCTTTTTTACCTTGCCAATTTGACGCAAATGGACCAATATTGTTTTGACGCTAACGTCGAAAGCTGCTGCTAATTCAGCCGTAGATTGTGTATCATCAGCTTTCACAATCGCCTTTAATTCGTCATTGTCGACATAAGTCTTCGGACGACCGCGAGGTTCATTTTTCAGGTCGAAATTTCCAGAACGGAAGCGAGCAAACCAATAACAGGTGGTGCGTTGGTTTGTAGTGTTAGCTCCGTAAACGTCGTTGATGTTGCGTGCCGCTTGTGCCGCGTTGCTGCCAGGATGGTACTCAAATTCCATAATTACTCTAATCCATGATGACGAAAAAGATTGAAATGCGATGAAAATGTAACACTAATCAATAAACAAATGACTACTTTTGGAAAAAAAATCCATGTTTTTAAAATAAAATTAATTTGAAATTCGAATTCTTAGCCAAACAAAAAATATTTTGATTTGAAATGGCCAGTACTGCAGAACGGCAATTTCATAGGTAAAGACCTAATTAATATTTGGACAAATATAACTCGTAGTATTCTCGTAGTAGTGCGGGTCGTCGTAGTCGTTTCGTAGCACGTTGTAGCAAAAGTGTAGTCTAAGAGGTAATTTTGTTGCGGCTGTTAATTTTGGTATGTGACTTGAATATTATAATATTTATTACGACGTTAATTATATATATATATATGTTACGGCTAAAGGTAGGTGTGAACATAAACTTAAGATTAGCCGGCATGCATTTTTTAAGCACCTTATATATTAATATAAGGTGCTTCAAAAATGCATGCCTTCCTTTTAACTATAGACAGGTATTGTGTAGTAATTATTTTGGTGAAGAAATTTCAGTGAAATAATAAATTATAATATATATCGGCGCAACCACATAAAATAAGCATAGCAACAACACTTCATTAATGATAAACACATAAATACAATTACTCGTCTCATCAAAATAAATAAATTGTGAATCAATGCATGATTTGATAGAAATACAAATATGTTCATAAAATACTAGACTAATAAATAAGTATTCAGGATCAAATTATGATTTGTAAATCGTTGAAATATTTGTAGAAATAATTATCTGTTCACATAGTTTGAAAATTATCAAACTAAATTGTTTACTGTTTGTGAGCCGCTCGTTTAGTATAAATACGGCCGGCGGACCGATTGCAATTCAGTCTCGCTCGAGCTGCCGGACTGTACGGAGCTCCTCAATTTACTGGAATAAAACTTGAAAACCATATTATGGAGTTTTGCTGTTACTATGGATCAACAACCCTCGATAGAGAACCATCCCGATGAATGTGACGTCAGCAATGATGACGTCACACCTTATTAAAAACAACGATGCTCGTCCTTCCTCGTCATCAGAAGTGGGACTCGAAGTGATCCTTGGAACTGCTTCATCACGACCTGTTGCGACTCAACCTTGGCTTCAAGCAATGGGGTCTACGCAACAGGGGCAACAGCCGATGATCAATGTACCTATGCCGAATACGTCCATGGGTGGGGTGCCACCTTAATTCTTCATGCACATGATGCAAATGAATCAGCAAATGTTCGAGCGTTTATGCAAGAGTTGTGGGAAGAGGGCGAACAAGAAAAGTCGCTCATGATAAAAAAAAAAAAAAAAAAATGCACCTCTCTAACATCCGAGGTCTGCACTCCGATCTCATACCGGTCCATCACCACCATGAGACCGAAAAACCACATCTGCTGTTCCTCATGGAGACGCAAATCAGATGTCCGGCTGACGCAGCATGCTTGCGCCGCCCGGGGTACACCCTGGAGCACAGTTTTAAGCCACGCGCTGGCGCCTGCGTGTGTGCTCGCGATGACATCTGCTGTCGGTGTCTCCGTAACATTGAGGATTCCAGTTTCTCTGTATTGTGGGTTCTGGTGGACACTGGCTTGGAGCAGATACTCTATGCTGGTGTCTATCGGTCGCACACCGACAACATGGGGACAACCAGGTTGTTTCACTATCTTTCAGACTCTGCTGAACTGGCTCAGCTCAGGTGCCCATCGGCGCAGCTTGTTGTTCTGGGGGACTTCAATGCCCACCACCAGGAGTGGCTGTGCCCATGCCGGAGCACCGGCCATGCTGGGGGATTGGTGTGTGCATTCGCACTGACGCTTGGTCCCTCCCAACTGGTGACTGGACTGACACGGGTGCCCGACATTGATGGCCATGCGGCCGGTTGCTTGGACCTTCTGCTGACAACTGATCCAGACCCATGTCAAGTCGCGGTTTCCTCGCCGTTGGGTGGCTCCGACCACTGTCTGGTGAAATCTGTGTCTGTCTGCTCGCCACCCGATCCCGATCTCAAGGGGACTAGGCGAGTATGGCGATACAAGTCAGCAGATTGGGATGGGATGCGGTATTTCTTCGCGTCTTACCCTTGGCTGCGCTTATGCTTCTCTTCAGACGACCCAACTTGCTGCGCGGAGGCTGTTTCTGGGGTGATATGCCAGACTATGGAATATTTCGTTCCATTTTCTGATGTCTCACTCCGAGACAAGGCCCGTTCATGGTTCGGCGCTGAGTGTGATAGTACTGAAGCACATAAGCACTCTGCTTGCCGAGCGTGGGCGGATGCTCGAGCCCGCAAAGCGCGAAATGTTCGGGGGCTGAAGAGAGCCTTCAATGGTGCTGCCAAGTCTTGCAAACGTGCGCTACGCAGGGCCCGCTTTGACCATATTGGACGCATTGGAGCCACACTAGCATCTTACCCATCTGGGAGTAAAGCTTTTTGGTTTCTTGCCAAATCGGTCGAAGCCTATTTCTGTCGGTCCTCTTTTCCGCCACTGCAGGAGCCGAACGGTTCATTAGCTCACACCGCCAAGGAGAAAGCAGACTTATTTGCATCTCGATTTACTAAGAATTCACAACTAGATGCTGCTGGTAAAAGTCCACCCAGGTTACCTCATTGGACTTCTACATTCGGCAAAAAGTGGTACTTAAACATTCTTTGCACTCTGGATGTGAATAAGGCTGGTGGTCCTGACGGCATTCCTCTCCAGGGCGGTACTTCACATCTTTCTATCTATCTTCAGAAATTAGCTGGATGCATTGGGGCGTCGAGCGAAGAGTCATAGGCAATGGCTCACTTGTGGAGGCAAGTCTTCGGAGCCTCGAGTGGCCTGCCTATCGGTTTTTTATCGGTTACATTTCAGGGAGTGTGCGGAGGTTCTACATAACCTGATGCCCCCTTCACCCTTCCATCACCGGACGACTGGGTGCGGCGAGCGGTTTCACCCTTTTGTTGTTGACATTCCTTCGATACGCACGAGGCGATTTGCTTCCTCTTTCGTGGTGCGGACGGCTGAGTAGTGGAGTTCTCCTGCCGGGGTCAGTTTTTCCGGAGCGCTATGTTCTGGAGGTAAGCCTAAATTTAAACTTCGTCGTGCACCACAACCTGGTGATCAGGTAACCGTATCGGCAGAAGATGAGCCACTACCATCACCTGAAATAGAAATAGAGCCCCGTACCAAGCACATCAAGTGACGGGTTGCCTCAGCAAAAACTACGAGATCAAAGTGAAGACGATTCATTGCCACAATAAACTGTGAGTTGAACATATTTACAAAATATTACCTTGAATTTAACTCTTTTAGAACCTGTGTATAAACACCTTCAACCTAGTTCCATACTCCCAGTAGAGCCTCTGTGTACCACGGCGAACAGGACCGCCCAGAGCACAGCATCATTCCATCCCCTACGAGAATCTCCGAGAACCCTACGAGAACCTCCGAGAACCCTACGAGAACCTCCGAGAACCCTACGAGAACCCTACGAGAACCCTACGAGAACCTCCGAGAACTCTACGAGAACCTCCGAGAACTCTTCGAGAACTTCCAACACCTTACACACCTTATTAGCATTGATATTCCTAGACTAACATAGAAATGCATGTTTTTGCATAACAACTAAATATAAAGCAACGCAAGTTGCTCACAGATACCCAACTCAGAGAAAGTTATTTCTATTATTGCAGATTTCGCGAAGAACCCTACGAGAACCTCCGAGAACCCTACGAGAACCCTACGAGAACCTCCGAGAACTCTACGAGAACCTCCGAGAACTCGTCGAGAACTTCCAACACCTTATTAGCATTGATATTCCTAGACTTACACAGAAATTACTATCTGTAATAATAAAAATAATACTCCCAAATATTTATTTAGTTCTGTCTTTAAATAAATTATTTAATCTGTTTTTTAATGAAAACGTAAATAAAATTCGTATAAAGACAACCGATTGGTAAATTGTGAATGCCAACTAAATAATAAAAGTAACTGGACCAAAACTTCTTGGACATGCCCATCTGAGTATGTTTCGCCGGATCGTCTCGATGAGGCCGCGTTGAAACCGGCAGTAGAATAACTCCACTGAGTTTGTTTCGCCGGATCTTCTCAGTTGGGGCGTATTGGATCCGGTGGTAGCACTAAAGCGCGTTCGTCGAGATACTTATGGTCCGTCTAAATAATAACATACTCAAAGGACAGAACTTAGATTTAATCATAGATGCAAAATAATAAAATAAAATTGTACAATTACGCGACGAGAATCAACGAGGCTGGTGCAGAGCGCGCACCGCCTGTCAGAATGGCCGTATCGGCGCAACCACATAAAATAAGCATAGCAACAACACTTCATTAATGATAAACACATAAATACAATTATTCGTCTCATCAAAATAAATAAATTGTGAATCAATGCATGATTTGATAGAAATACAAATATGTTCATAAAATACTAGACTAATAAATAAGTATTCAGGATCAAATTATGATTTGTAAATCGTTGAAATATTTGTAGAAATAATTATCTGTTCACATAGTTTGAAAATTATCAAACTAAATTGTTTACTGTTTGTGAGCCGCTCGTTTAGTATAAATACGGCCGGCGGACCGATTGCAATTCAGTCTCGCTCGAGCTGCCGGACTGTACGGAGCTCCTCAATTTACTGGAATAAAACTTGAAAACCATATTATGGAGTTTTGCTGTTACTATGGATCAACAACCCTCGATAGAGAACCATCCTGATGAATGTGACGTCAGCAATGATGACGTCACACCTTATTAAAAACAACGATGCTCGTCCTTCCTCGTCATACAAAAATGTTTGCAAAATAAGAAAAAAATGGTATTAAAATACAAATAATCGGAATCACTATCTGCAGCCCGCGACTTCTTCTGCGAAACATTAGGATTTTATAAGCTATCTATCAATAAAACCCCAATCGATACTACCGTTATGGCGATTAAGTATTTCAATAGATGGACAAACAAATAGACAGACAAAATTAAAATAAGCGTTTATTATACCTTATACAATTAGATATCTACCGGTAAAATCGGTCCAGCTGTTAATGAGATTAACCGTAACAAATAGACAGACAGACCGACATAAAAATTTAACGCGCTTATAAAATGTAAAAAAAAGTTATTTATAATATTCTATAAAATATAAGCTACTGTTACTCGACTGTACATACGCAAATAAGGGCAAAACAAATTGCTTCGGGTGTCGCACAAGCCAGAATCAATAAACATACGTAACCAACCAAGTTTCTTAAATTCTGCATACAACACCATTTTACTTCGGGTCAACCTTGGGAATGATGTCTAGCATTTATAGTAACTGTCTCTGTCCGCGATTTGTCCGCGTACTGGTCTTATTGAATGAATGAATGAACGAATGAATATATTTATTAACATTAAGTGTTGGTACAATTCGGTATTTCATTAAATGCATAGATCCTTAACACTTAGTCATAGAAGTGACATGCAAATATTAAATTATGTTTTTAATACAAATAATTCATTTTAATTTATTATTTATGAAGTCATTTAATGAATAAAAATTTCTTTCACCCAACCACGCTTTCAATGTCTTGACAAATGTCTGGTAGGGTACGTCTTTAATGTCGCTAGGCAGAGCATCAAATACACATCCACAGCCAGAGATGGGCATAACGACTTAAAAAAATTAACGGACTTAATCGTTAAATTATTTATCAAAAGTCGATTTCGATATCTGCTTATCTGCTTAATTGCTTATCTGCTTATTTTTCCTTCATTTAAAAAGTTTTACATTTAAAACATTATCAGCTGTTAGTTTTAACTCACGGCATTAAATATTTAATATTAGTTAATGATATTAGTTTAAATTTCAATGAACTTTCCTTCATACTTTACAGGCTTAGGACTGTCTGAATAATAAAATTTTCAAGTGAATGATCTTTTTACTTTAATATTTAACGCTAAATTCAGTTTTGGTATTATTCAGGCGTACTTAAAAAACCTACGAACACATAATATTCATTATACACAGTACCTACTTACTAATTAATTACACTTCTCTATATTAACACATTTACACAAACACGAAACAACGTACTTAAAAAAACATTCAAAAATTTCTAAATCGCAAGGAGCGCTACTTTCCCGAATGCAGAAAAATCAACACTGACAAAAAAGCAAATAAGCAAATATGGTTTAAAATTACAACACGAATTAATTAGAAGTTCAATATTGAAATCAATTTCTATTACGTCAAAGTATATTCAACACGGTCGGTTTATCATCGCTCCATACATCAACATCACACTCACACAGATAAACGAGCTAACCTATGGATGAAAAAACCAAAGAAAAACAATCTTAACTCCTTAAGTTTATGGTCTATTTTGTATCGCATTACAACGGAACGTAAGTCTTTTTCGTTTAGTATTAGTTAGTGTACCTTGCCTAGCGATCACGTCGCGTCGCCGGCCGGGCGGTGTCTCGAGTTGATAATTTAAAATTTGGGATTAAGCAGATAGTGATAGTTGCTTAAATTAATTAACGTGGTTATGTGCTTAAATTAAATAATAGTGTTTAATTATATGCTTGTCGTTTAAACGACCATCTCTATCCACAGCTAACAAAAGCGAAAAATTAGGCTGGCAACACTGCCAATCGGTTGTCGAAAAATTAGCTCCTAGAATAAAATTAAAAATAATTAGTAAAACCATTAAAATATAATCAAAGAAGTGTATCAAATCAAAATATTGAATAAATTAAGTGATTGTAGCAAGTTATCGGGAATAAATACAGTAATTGAAGTAAAAATATTGTTGGACCTGTCAAAGCTCAGCTGTCGGCGCACGAGTTCAACGAACTATACATTTAAATTATTTAATCAAATATTATGTCCCTCAAAGGATAATCCCGGCGAGTATTACCTTATATTTAACATTCATAACACACACTATTAACACGGCTCACAGAGTGAGTCACGTCCACCTACTACATATGCCCGATTCTGTCTCCAATTGCTTGACGTATTAAGTGGAAGCAAATTGGACGAGGAATATTCAAAGGCACCAGACAAAATACACCTCAAAACCCCATGTATAAACATTAATACTCTATTACTTATTATATTTTAAGAACAAGTTACAACTTATTGATTTTCCTTTTCTGTGTCAAAAACAGAAGGTACATAAATAATAATTAAAATATACAGTAAACCCTTCTATACTACTCCAAAAGTGTTGTGTCCTAGGGAATCTATTATAGAAAACAATATAATTAAACTGATTCCTTAGTTAAATACCTTTGTGCTGAAAACTTTTATATTTTCTTAACTTGTTACCTATACTTTTTTCTATCTTAATTAAATAACAATCTTATTAAAATTGTCTGCTACTGTCTTTATTTAACACACCCTAGTAAACTATTGCCTTTTCAAGTTCTCTGTTCACACTATCTTTATTTTCAGCCCACCTCCGTTCTTGTGACCAATATGCAGACCCGTAGCATGGCCGCAGCTCAGGTTGCAGAGCATAAGCTGAAGTTGGCACTGAAGGATGTACAGACATATAAAGACCTATGTCAAAGATTGGAACAAGAACGTGAGGATAATGAGGTGGAAGTAAAAAGGATTATTGACCACAACACATCCCTAAAAAAGGAACTAGTGAAAATTACTCAAGAGCTTGAGATCATCACTGAGGAGCGAGACAGTCTGAAAGCCTTCAATAGTTGTAGGTCATTATATGAACAGGCTTTAAATAGAATTAGAGATCTTGAACTAGAACTAATATGCGCTAATAATAAGTTATCAAACTATGAAAAAAATACATGTTCCCCGTCCCTGGCTAACCTAAGCTTGTATGAGGAGTTTACTAGCTGTAATGCAGAGCATCTTGTAAAACCATCTTTAACAATTGATCTGACAGGAGATGACTCTGACCAAATTGAATACCAGCCCAACATTAGATCCTTAAGTAATGGAAAGCTTAAAAATTACATATTAAAATTAAAAAAAGAACGCAGTCATCTTTTACACAAACTTGAAAACTACCAAATTAAATTAGAAGATAGCAAAAAAATATATGAAAAAGACACAAAAGAGTTATTATGTGAAATTAAAACATTAGAGGAATCATTAGCATTGACATATAGTAAGTACAAAATTTTAGACAATAAAATGCAGGAACTGACTATTATCTGTAATGAAAATTGTGCTGTAAACACTTGTAACCAACATCAATCAACAAACAAGTGTAAAATAGATCAAGTCTCAGCTGTAAAGTCAGTACCAACAAATATAAGTTCCAAAAATATGTCATTTTCCTATGTCAAGTATAATTCAGTGCTGTACACTGATAGTATAGGTAAGGGTTTGGGACCCTTGCTCTCTAATAAGCTGATCCACCCCACTATCAATCACTGTATGCCAGGGGTATATTACATGGATGTAATAGATAAAGTAATTCATGAAAAACATAATAGCAAAACATGTATAACTCTGCTGATAGGAAATAGTAACAACTTGACAAAAAATATGATTACAGATAGTTTCACTAGAATGTTACAATTAGACTGTAATAAGATAATATTGTGTGCCTTCCCATATCTTAGTAATGTATCTGAAAATACTAATAATTATATTCATATGTTGAATATGCATGTTCAGTTTTTAGTAAGTCACTATAGTGACAAATTTATATTTTTTGACACAAATAAATTTATAGATAGGGGTAGGTTGACCAGGAATACATTGTGTATCCTGAAAAAATCTTTAAATTGAATTGCTACTTTGTTAGCATCACATATTAACACAGTCATAGATAGTATGACTAAGTCAATTTTTACATCTTTTAGTAATGTTACTAAAATTAATCTTGTAAATAATTTAAATATCTAAGTGTGACAATAGAGAAGTGTGAAAACTTTCTGATATTATCTCATCAAAATATAAACCGCTTCTCTGGCAAAATATTAGATATAGAATTATTTAATGAAAAGTATAGTCCAGATATAATATGCTTCACTGAGACTTGGCTCAAGGCGCACAAGATGACTTTTAATGTGAACGGCTATAGGGTCGCTAGTCTGTATAATAGGGTTTCAGCTGAAGGTGGTGGCGTACTTATATTAATGCGTGAGACTGCTAAATTTAAGGAACGGAAGGATATTACCAAACTTTCTGTGGAACGAATATGTGAGGTGGCTTGTGTTGAGACTGAAATGTATCACATACTGTGTATTTATAGGCCACCCTCGTCAAATATCTTACAATTTATGTCCACAATAGAGGATATCCTTAGAAAACTAAAAAATACCAAAAAGATATTAGTTTGTGGTGACTTTAATATAAATATTTTAGTAAACTCGCCGGAAAAAAATAGTTTTTTAGCAGTGTTTAATTCATTCAACCTCAATAGTTTGTTTTACGAACCCACAAGAATCACGTCGTCAACGGCCACTTGCATTGACAATGTTTTTACAAATTTTGAAGTAGCTGATAAGTGTTTGGAAGCAGGCGTTCGGTCGGATCATAAATGCCAAATAGTAAAACTAAACACTGTAGCTAACATAGAAAACTCCAAATTTAGTTTTAGACCGCTCTCAAAAAAAAATCTAAGGAAATTTAATGATAATTTAATGACAAACCTATGTTATTTACCAACAACAACAAATAATCCAAATGTTTTGTATAATGCATTGTTCAACGCCATTCGCGATGAATTCTACAAATGTTGTAAAAAAAAATATATTAAAGTCGACCCAAATAAATTAAAATTCTGTATGTGGGCAACTAAGGGTATAAGAAAGAGTAGGGATTTTCTCTTTGAACTATATGACATTAGGTCCTATACACCTGATGACAGTTTTAAAATTCGTGTAAGAAACTATTCAAATATATTTAAGAAAGTTTGTTTACAAGCTAAGGCTATGTACGTAAGCGAAATTATTAGAAAATCCGATAATAAGATAAAATCTACTTGGAAAATGATTAATACAGAAACTGGGAAAAATAAAATCATGGACAGATCAATCCACGTAAATATTAATGATGAACTAGTTTCAGACAAACTCACCATTGCCAATTTTTTTGCAAATTTTTTTACTAATATTCCCTTAGATACCACCAAAAGTCTTGCATCTTCCACTGACGAAGCTGAACGACTTCTAAACAAAAGCATAAATAATACAATAATTCCCGAATTTAGTTTTCAATTAATTACAGATATTGATATAATAAAAACTTTTAAGACTATTAAAATCAAAGGCACAGAAGATTTATGGGGATTGTCCGTGAAGGCTGTTGAACCAATTATACAGAATATAGCTCCGATCCTAGCGGCCATCTTCAATGGCTGTATAATTGACGGAGTCTTTCCTGATTTGATGAAGATAAGTAAGGTAGTGCCCATTTTTAAATCAGGCTGCTCTAATAGTGCTAATAATTATAGGCCAATTTCTATCCTACCTACTTTAAGTAAAATATTTGAAAAAATTATGCTTAACCAAATGCTGTCGCACTTCAATGAGAATGGGATACTACACGACAAACAATTTGGATTTACTAAGGGCCGTTCTACGCAAGATGCAGGAAGCACTCTAATCAAGACCATACTAGAGGCTTGGGAGGGATCACAGGATGCTCTGGGAATCTTTTGTGATCTCTCTAAGGCATTCGATTGTGTAGATCACAGTACGCTCGCTGTAAAGTTAAAATACTACGGAATTTCTGGTACGTCCTTGGACCTTGTAGTATCCTATTTATCTGGTCGCGAACAAGTAGTAGCCATAGACGGAATAACTTCGGAAGCTTCTCCTATCAAAATGGGTGTGCCCCAGGGTTCAATACTAGGTCCGTTTTTGTTTTTAGTTTATATAAATGACCTCCCATATTTAGTAGATAAAATATCAAATATAGTTATTTTTGCGGATGACACATCCTTGATATTTAAAGTAAATAGAAAAGATAAAGACTTTATTGGACACACAAACACACTTAGCCTAATCTCAAATTGGTTCTCAGCTAATAATCTATTGTTAAATGCAGGGAAAACTAAGTGTGTTAAATTTGCGCTACCAAATGTAAATAATGTCACACCTAATATTTCACTGAATAATGAAACGTTGGATCTTGCTTCATCCACGGTATTTTTGGGAGTGACATTAGATTCTAAATTACAGTGGGGTCCTCATATTGAGAAATTATCGGGTAGATTAAGTTCTGCTTCTTATGCCGTATGGAAAATAAAACAATTGTCAGATGAATCCACGGCTGGGTTAGTATACTTTGCTTACTTCCATAGCATTATGGCTTATGGCATTTTGCTCTGGGGGTCAGCTGCTGATGTTAATACTATCTTCATCCAACAAAAGAGAGCGGTCAGAGCTATTTATGGGCTAGGTAGCCGCGATTCTTTGCGAACCCTATTTAAAGATATAAATATATTAACTGTGCCATCTGAGTATATCTACCAGAATATTTTATTTGTTAGGAAAAACCTAGATACATTTAGTAAAAAAAGTGACTTTCACAATATAAATACTAGGAATAAGGACAAACTAGCTATGCCGTGCTTTAGGGTCAGCAAAATTAGTAAGTCATTCATGGGAAATTGCATTAGATTTTATAACAAACTTCCCTCTCATATTACTGACATGCCTGATGCATTATTTAAAACACATGTAAAACGCATCCTAATGAGTAGGGGCTATTATAGTACTAAAGAGTATATAGATGACAAAGATGTATGGCAGGCTATACCCTCGTGCACCAGATCGGATACCCTATAGCTGATAAAGCATTGAAATGTGAACTGAAAGATCATGATAGTGTATTCTGTGTACTGTCTGTAATCATAATCATAAAAATAACACATGTTCTGTCTCAAAATAACTTTTCTGATCTGTTAAATTAGCAAAATAAAAATAAAAGTTGTATAAAGACAGCCGATTGGTAAATTGTGTAAGCCAATTAACTAAATAAAGACAGTAACTGGACCTAAATAATGTTGACATGCCCATCTGAGTATGTTTCGCCGGATCGTCTCAATGAGGCCGCGATGAAACCGGCAGTAGAATACCCCACTGAGTTTGTTTCGCTGGATCTTCTCAGTTGGGGCTTATTGGATCCGGTGGTAGCATAAAATCGCGTCCGACGATATGCTTATGGTCTATCTAAATAATAACATACTCAAATGACAGAACTTTAGACTATTAAATTATAGATAAAAAACAAAATTCTATTTTCATACCTGACAGCTTTTACGCTAAAGCTATAAAAAATCTACTATAATAATTAAACTAAATTAATAAATTAAATATATTATATTAATGAGCCAAATATGTTTTGACTATTTGCAAATGCCTGTAATAGGTTTACGTAAATAAAAACTTTTTTTATTTTATTTATTTATTAACAAAGCTACGTTTATTATATCACATCACATTTATTATATAACATCTTTGGAATTTTCACCAAAACGATTCTATTACGATTCCTGGTACTCTTTGGAAATGTCTCATTAGCTTATGACAACATTTTTTTATGTTCTTTGACAAATTTAGCACATTCTAAAATAATATTAGTATTTGGGAAAAATTTTCGATTTCTTCATACAAGCTTTGGACCCCCATTTTATGAATATTAGGTAATAGTGATTGTCAAAGAATCTTATCATAATAATCATCTGATTGCCTAAAATTTGGCAATCTTAAGAAAATTGTATGAGTCGGCTAGTAAAGTTTAAAGATTTATTAATTGATGAAATTTAAAACCAATAGTACTTGCATTAACGGAGGTTGCGGGTTCAATTCGCGTGCCGGCCTATAAATTTCTTTACAGCTCTGGTTGCTTGAGGAACTATTTATATTACAGTAGTCACCAACCCGCCTGCCAAGTGTGGTGACTATATCAATATACCTATTGGAAGCTCATGTTCAGATGATGATTGCGACTAGACTAACTTAAAAAAATGTTCTTCTTACCGATTTTGATTCAAGGCCAAACTCTCAAGATATTGACCATCTTCAGGTGCGCACACTCTGTTACTATAGAATCTACTATCAAAATCCATTTAGATGGTTTTACCGAGATGATCGGCAAAATTAGGCTCAGGAGTGATAGTTTAACATGCTTTTCGAGGTACTGGTGAAATACCGCCAACTTTATGACTTCGGACTTGTTTACCTCGAGAGAAAATTCAACACGATGTAACATATTTTTGGCCGACCCAAGACTTGAACCCTATAACATTTCTATTTATAATCGATACAAATAATTACAATTGAAGTGTCTGTTTGTTATCGGAAAATTAGAGGGTTTTAACACGCTTTTATTAGCTTGGGTTGTATGTATGTAACGGAATCTTTGAACTTAATTTTCACCAGTTTCCAGAAGTCAGATTAATTTGAAACTTTGCATACGTATCAAGGATCGATGACAATGTATAATTTGATAACAGTTTCCCATTATCCTTAAAAAATAAGTAACTAATAGTTTAAAAAAACTAAAAAAGCACGCTTTTATAGCTTGATTAGCTAAAAAATTTATAGAAAATAATTTTCACCTCAAAATAAAATTATAGTTATTAACAGAATAATTCAATTCAGAGTGAAAAGCGTGGGGTGCTTGATTAATTAAATGTCACAATCATTCTATTGGCAACTATCTATGAGAGGAGAGTTACGAAAAGTAGTAAAATGCACCCCACGCTTTTTACTCTGAATTGAATTATTCTGTTAATTACTTAAACTTTATTATAATTTAATTTTGAGGTGAAAATTTTACTAAATGCAAATTATGGTACCAATAGCAAAATCACAATATTTTTTTCTGTATGTCTTTGTTACGGCTAATCTCAGTAACGTCTAAACCGATTTTGACGGGACTATTGGTAGATTGCTAATTTTATGCGGTATAATATAGGCTACCTTTTCATTTAGTTTGTCCGTATATTCCTCCTAATCATCAGAACGGTAGCACCTATTTAGATAGGACTTTCGTTGTTACGTAACTTATAAAATCCTTTGGAAGTCAAACACAATAATGCTAAACCAAAAAGGAAATCACGCATTGACAATAGTGGCTATAATTAAATAAAAAGTATAGATGAACCCAGTAAAATATCGGTCTTGGCGTGTCCATACACAGCATACGCACACACGCTTACCAAAACTATGACTTCCCTTGTCAGTCGATATGTCATTCTATCGCAGCGTTAGGTGCTTGATATCATCGGGGGACCGGATTGCTCATGCGTACCCGGCCCCCGCCACGCCCCGCCTGTCCGGGAGGTTTTAGTGGTGTAGGGTCCTCTCCTCGTGGTATGAGTTTAGCATACCACGCTATGAAGAGGGCGAGTCCCACATATCTCACCGCCAGCGCGCGAATACGCTGCAGCGGCGGTGGGAATGCAAAAATGCATTTCCCCCCGAAACCACAAATAACAAAATGATCATGAATCATGAAATGGAGTACAAATCAAAGTGCAACGTTATTTTTATAACATTGGGGTACTGTGAAAAAGCATAGCAACAATTTTATCCACAATACTGCTCAAAAATACAGGCTTTTTTTTATTTGGTCTAAGAAGACTGAAGATTTTCAAATGAATTTCTCTCTAAATCAGATGTCTCCACAATTATCCTGAAATACTTAGATTAATGTCCCGTGTTTGCCTGTTGAGTAATGAGCCGGAAGCCGCAAAACTAATGAAGACGAATGCCTTATAATTACGTGGGCGTGTCAAAGGAATTCATTACTGGTTACTTCAGGATTAAACTAGGAATATAGAGGAATAGTTTTAAGTTGTTCAGATGAGAGTGTTTAAGTGTTATTAATATGATATTGTAATAAGTGGACTGTGTAAACGATTATATGGTTAGAAAGGGGGTGACTGTCGAGATGGGGGCTAATAGAGAGGAGTGTAGAAGAAAAAGTTTAACATAAGTGACCATACAATTGAGTTATACCATTTACTGAAGACCAGTATATGATAAAAATATTGTTCTTAATTAAGTATTCGGTATAATATACATAAATTGGTCAAGTGCGAGTCGGACTCGCGGACGAAGGGTTCCGTACCATTTCCAAGTTGCCGTTATTGATGTCGAGCAAAAAAGGGGGAAAAAAATTGTTGTATGGGAGTTTATTTTATTTTTATTATTTCTTGTTACAGCGGTAATAGAAATACATCATCTATGAAAATTTCAACTGTCTAGCTTTAGCGGTTCTCGAGGTACAGCCTGGTGACAGACAGACAGCGAAGTCTTAGTAATATGGTCCCGTTTTTACACTTCGGGTACGGAACCCACTAAAAGTACTTAAATGTGTTATACACTGTAAATTACGTATAACAAGCGCGAATTCTTTGTCAACGTTACTAATAAATAATAATATAATATGATAAGGGCTGGAAAATGATGAATATGATTGTAATAAATTTTATTTATGAACTAGCTTCCCGCGCGTGATTTTACAGGATAATAAGACTATCTATAACACTGATAGAATTTTTCAAATCGGTCCTTAATTCCTTAGATTTAAGTAAACAAACAAATATTAATTTCAGCTTTATATATTAGTAGGTACAGATTGTAATTTTTTTTGAAAACTATGAAGAACTATTCTCACAATACTTTTTATTTGTAATTTAAATTTAAATTTTTAGTACTTATTTAATTTCAATTATTTAATAAATAAAATAAAATTTATCACTTTGTAACATGCAAGCTGTATTTACATTAGTGTTGCCTATCGATAGTCAACTATCGATATACTATCGTTAGTTGACGTCATATCAATAGTATCGATATTAGTTATAGTATCGATACTATCGCGGACCAATGTGTGTTTAGGAGCAATACTATCGATAGTATTGCACCTAAGCATGGGTTGGTCTTCGATAGTATCGATAGTATCGATAGCTTTACAAACTATCGATAGTATTGATAGTTTTAATCATTTAATGCAACGATACTATCGATAGTATTATAATGTAATAGTATCGATACTATTGCTTCCAATCAATAGTATTAGTTAATTTGTGATATCGATAGTATCGATAGTATCGATACTATCGATAGCACTATCGATATTGTTACTATTTTTCGAGGTCACCTATCGATAGCGAAACTATCGATAGTTGGGCAACTCTAATTCACATCGAGTAGATGTCAATCGTATATTGTTTATTATGTAAGTGATTGAACATCGGTTTTGTGAATTACAAAAAAAAATCACGTCAAAATTGAAGTCGTGTCGTAACTTTCTGTTTGTGTTTGTCTTCAAAAAGGCGTGGAGGTATCAATCCGATATTCATATCAAATACTCACGTCTATTGTTCTAAGATACGTTGATGCCGTATTTTAATGCGATCGCTCACATATTTTTGCCACTCACTACAATGTTATCGAATAGAGAATAGTAAAATCAATCCAACATCGGAATCCTTTGTGACACGGAAAGCTAATCCAATTTTCCGAGCGGAAATGACACGATTTCTATAGCCATTACGACTGTTCGCTGCGGGAGCTTATAACGATTTTTTAAAAGGAATTTCATTTATATTCTGTTAAGCACTTTATTAATATATCGTGTCCTTTAAAATACTGAAACATCATCAGTCCGTATAACGTCCAATGCTGAACATGGGCCTCCTCCTGAGGGTATTTGCCACAGTCACCACGCTTGGCAAGCGGGTTGGTGACCGCAGTATTATGTTGTAACACACAATGAAACGCTGCTGCCCGTTCCCTGATATACGATTATTATAGATGATGTTATAACAATCGGGACCAACGGCTTTACGTGCTTTACAAACACAAAGGTACACAAAGGTAGACCGTAGCCAACCAGACCCTTTTTTTTTTTGTTGACCGAGGAAATGCTTTTACGCATTCCCACCGCCGCTGCAGCGTATTCGCGCGCTGGCGGTGGGATATGTGGGACTCGACATCTTCATAGCGTGATATGCTCATACTACGAAGAGAGGACCTTACACCACTAAAACCTCCCGGACACTCCTTTGATCCACCTTTGGCGGGGGCCGGGCCAACCATAAGCTATCCGGCCTAGCCAACCAGACATGGAAAGAAATCTACACAAAGATTTCTTGTCCGGCGTGGGGATCGAACCCACGATCACCGAGATTTAAAGCGAGCCAAATACCGCTACGCCACGGAGGTTGTATGATTTCTCGGGTAGTTGTCTTAAAAAAAGTATTACACGTTGTATTTTCTCTACACTATGCAAATAAATGTTACGGCCGCGGGAAATCAACCAGAGGGCCCAGACTAGTGGTTTTTTATATGTGTTACACAGAATCGATTAACTTTCAGTTTCATTTTATTTTTCATGGTGTTGGAAGTGTTCATTATTAAGTATTATTAGCTGTTAATAGATATTTAACTAGAGTCATTTAAGCTTGCGCTGAAACGATTCGACCTTAAGAGGTTTCTAAAAGTAAACGATTGATGCAAGTTTAAGTTGTTTTGTCAGGCTCTTAGGATTATTATTTATATTTTAAAAGCGGCCGTAGCCCAATGGCTATTTAAGCATGTCGGACTTGTGATCTTGTAGTCGCCGGTTCAATCCCCACCCATTGCACTACCGACGTGAACCTACTCGTAACACAAACATTTAGCTTAGCACGAGGGGTTAACAATAATAATAGAAGACTGCAAAACTGCAAATCTGCTAGTAAACTTAAAAAAAACGGACATTAAACGTACACAGAACTGTCCGTGTTTGTCCGTTAAACCAGAGTGGGTATGGCCATTAGCAATCATCATTAGGCCGTAAAACGTCTACAGGTGAAAACGTACTTCCCCAGGAAGGAATTATTGCCTCGCTACCACGCTGTTGTGGTAATAGCGTGGCGGACGGGTTGGCAACCGCAGTATTACGTTGTAATGCACAGATAAACGCTGCTGCCCGTTTCTCGATGTCCGATTATCATAGACTAGCTTCCCACACGTGGTTATTGTATTACCTACTCCTGAATAACGTAGCTTACATTAATAAGAAGAATTTTTGAAATCGATCCTGTACTTCCGGACCTATTCAATGCAAACAAAAATTCAAATCTTTTCTCTTTATAATCTTAGTATATACCTATTAGTGGTAGCGGTCGAAATTCGATCATAATAAAAAAATATTAGCATTCTCCTTTTCTATATAAACTATAAGTTATTTTTTTTCGGACTCTTTTGCTACTGCACCGGGCATAAAGGCGAGCAGAGCTCCAGCCTAGATAAATGGTTTAAACACTACAAACTAAGCAACCTGCGCAAGAGGGCGTTCCCTGTGGGACTTGGACCTCGGGTCAGGGCGGTCGCTGACGGAGACATTGAGGGATTATGGCTTTAAGTTTCTTTGGGAGTTTTGTGCAATTGTCGCTTTACTTTACAGTTTGCGGGCTAAAAAGAAGAAGTAAACTATAAGTGTGCGCAATTTTATACTCCTCTGTTCGCGCAATTTTCGTAAAAAGGAGCACAACATTTTCGCTTCACGTATTAATATACACATTCCATGGAATTCATGCAATAAGTAATCATTTTAAAACAGGGATCGTAAAATATTACAACTGCAGTAAATTCTATTTGTCGATTGAATACTCGAAGCACGAAGTAACGATGTCGAAACCACATAAATGATGGAATACAATGCCTGGGTCTGCGTTCATCGTATTCAATTGATCTGTCTGTTTGTCTTTATTGCTGATAATTAATAGTTTAGAGCTGGTCTTAGGATTTAACTTAAGGTTTACTAACTATTAGGTATAAGTTAGTATTAATTTAATTTCCGCTACTTTTAGTTGTATTGTATTTATGTATTTTATTAATTAATGCAGTAAATTGATAAGCCAAAATATGTTTTGACAAATACCTGTAATAGGTTTACGTGAACTAAAACCATTTTTATTTTATTTTATAATGTAAAATGTAGTTAATAAATAACTGTAAGGTAAAAGTAAATGTACACCTTTTAAAGTTTACGTACATTTTCTAGTACCTATAGATTTATGTCAATCGATACAAAATTGTTTTAGAAAACAATGTTAAAAGATCACAGTTTTTTTCGATAATCTATGTACCAGTTAGATCGAGTGTATCGCATTTGATTGGAATGTAGCTGATGTTACAAGGCACAAAACAAAAAAAAGATAAAAAGGAAGGAAAAGAAAAGGAAATAAAGAAATGGGTTCCGCATATAAAACACTTTTACGGGACAAAGATACCTAGTTTATTACATAAACAAACCAAACAAATGTATGGGATTTTCTTACAAAAAGTTGATGCTATGTATCTCACGGGGACTGTAAATCTTTCTGGAACAAAGATCCTATATATTCCAGACTATAATCCATATCTACACCAAATATTTCAATCAGATCCAATCAGTCATTCCGGCGTGATTGTTTGACAGCCACCCATCCGTCTATTCAAACTTTATCTTTTTTTATATAAATTCTATCTATTTACGTGTATAATACTAGTTTTGTATATTTGTTTTGTATAAACAATAGCTGGAAAACCTGTGGACGGCATGTGCGTGTATTTGACCTGAGCTGGAGTTATGCACAGTGAATATATACGGGATGGGAAGTACTGCCACCTTACAAATCATTTTATTGATAAACCTTGTGTTTCTGTGCGTGAGCAAGATTGACAGGACTCGCCGAGGGAAGAGGAAAGTCCTACTAATATTATAACTGCAAAAGTTTGTAAGTATCTATGGATGGATTGATGTTTGCTACTCTTTCACGCCAAAACTACTGAACTGAATTGGCTGAAATTTTGCACCAAGATAACATATATCAAACATCACGCTCTGACCCACTGGAGCAGAGTAACGCGGGTAAAACCACGGGGCGCAGCTTGTATTATATATGTCTACTAAACTGGCACAAGCAGTATTTGCATTTGGATCCCTATCCCACTTAACTTCAGGGGTAATTTTTCTGGTACAGGAATTAAATAAAAACGTTGATGATGCTCTGTGGGGCGACGTAACACGTGTGGGGTCTTCAGTTGGTGATAAATCTATTGCTTTTTTTTATTATGCATAAATTTTGCGGGACAGGCTTAGCAGAAGGAATTATTCCTCTTGGATACCCCGTATTTGATACCCTGGGATATCCATTTTGTTTTATAATATTTAATATGCCGGTCTGATCCACCGTGCAGGGTATCAAAAATAAATTTAAATATTTTATTATTAATAATTTAATTATTTTTGCCAGTTTAGTTTTATAAGCAGACACATGATCTGACATCCACACTAAAAAATTCAATGGATATTTATAAATAATTAGACAGGAAAGGCCCTTTTATGTAATAAGTCCGAATCACTCATTAAATTCTTAGGTATTTCTGAATTGTTTTTGTAAT
Source organism: Nycteola revayana (assembly GCA_947037095.2). Lineage (NCBI taxonomy): Eukaryota > Metazoa > Arthropoda > Insecta > Lepidoptera > Nolidae > Nycteola > Nycteola revayana. The sequence continues at coordinate 22,146,536 of OX344843.2, forward strand.
AAGATGGTCTCCGCGACTTTGTTTGCATTTTCAAACCACTTGTGCTTGGTTGGTCAATTGCAGTCTTCAAAATGTTTAAACGAGTATTTTTAGTACCTAACAGGTTTCAATCGTAATGGTATTTTATTTTTCATGGTAATAATATAATTATTCGTTTTCGATAATTTTTCGTTGGCGATAATTTTTATCTTCTCTCTCCTCTTCATCTTCAGGACATAAAGCTTTAGGTTTAGAGAAAAGCCTCTTCATGTATGGTATTATCAATCACTTGATTAAATTCTAAGTTATCGCTGAAATATAAATCGTCAAATTGTGAATTGTCGTTAAATGAAAAACATGACGTCTTTCATTTAACTCTAAATTTAATTTAGCTCTGGAACTTCAGGCTATGTTTTTGTTATCTGTCCAAATCAAAAGGGCCAATGTCGATTGTCTGTGATGATTTTATATCGTATTATTAAGTTCTGTTTTGGTTATTTAATTATAATTGTCAAAATCTTAATTTTTTATGGTCTGTCGAAATAAAAAGACCAAAATGTCTGATTGTCTGTGATGATTTTCAATCGTAATTTTAAGTTCTGTTTTTGTTATGTAGTTAATTAAGATGGTCAAAATCTTTTATAATTATTAAGGTTTTTCCAAATAGAAAGTCTATATGTCTGATTATCTGTGAAAATTTTAAAATAAAACAAATATTTTTTACATCAACAACTGTTTTTCTATTGACTGTACTTGCCTGACAAAAAGACTAAGGGGATCAGACTGGAATGGCAAAGTTTACGGTGGATCAATAAGGAATTAATAATAGTAAATAATAATAATCGGCAGGGGATCAGATCAGGGGATCCAACCGGAATAAATCAGTAGAAAAGCATTCCAGCATTTAGACAACAGAATGATCACTAGATATGCGAGTATTTTTGTCATTCTTATCTACATTTGTGCAAATTTTCTATTAATTACTAGCGTGGTCAAATCCACATTAATCCCGTTCCAGTTGGTACCTTGTCTTAAAATATAGTCTATGTTAGTCTTGGGTATTAACGTTAAATATCGAACCACTTTTCCAGTAAAGCACCTAATATATAAAATATACCGCACCTTGTAACTGCCACTTACTCTACAATAAAATAACAAAACTTAACTAAAGCTAACCCGCCATGATTGCTTGATCGGATGCCATAAAACGAAGTATCGTTCCTTAGTAATTTCCCATGCGGCCGGTTACATATCGGCGTATAGTTTACTGCCAATCCACTGTAGTTTTGTCATGAAATTGTGAAGAAAAGTGTTTTAAGTGCTACATAATATAAGTATATGCTGTGTGACGGTATAACTCGTTCGAATTAACATGACACCTGGCTCGAAAATCAATCTTCCTCCCGCTATCCCTTGCAAGTCCCCGCTCTCGCCCTGCAGTAGCATTAACATGACAAGCATACAATTTGTTGTTATTCGTAACTGTTATCGTATTTTAGTTAAGTTTTATCTATTGATACGTTTAGAAATTATAGGTATTTGTTATTGGGTTTGATTGTTTTGTTCAACTTTTACCGTATTTTTTTGAGCAAACGTCTTTGGGTCGGGTTTCTTGTTAATACGAATTATATATACGTGCAAGGGACATCCTTGTTGATTATGTATCCAAGGGTGATACATAATCAACAAGGATCTTTATAGTGTGCCATGATGTATATAGAAATGAATATAAGTATTTTTATTACACATTCAATAATGACCCGCAAACTTTAATACATACACTACCATACACTTATTAATAATCTTGTGTCGTTTGGAAATTTAAAGACATATCTTTGATAAGTTATTAACAGAAACAAAACACACCCTGAAACATAAAGTGTATGCTCTACATACATTTTATGGTACAAAGAGTAATCATAAAAATTATTTTGAATGACTAGAAAGATAAGTCAATTATGATACATTAACTGTATTAAAATTGTACTTTATGTCATTGGTTCTAAAGACATCACGTCGCACCACCTTCGACGTCGCTGGTGACATATTTTGCCCCCAAGTGTGTAACTTTCAAAAACAAATGCCTGCTACAACCTATCACCCACCTTTTGGAGGCTGTAACTATCTCCCGAAACATATTACAATGAGAATGACACTTCCACAATCTCATGGAAATATTTCAATTTCTAAAACATTCGCAAATTATTGGTACGTCCGTTATCTATGGCAAAATGACGCTCGGATATGATATTTTAAAGAGCAAAGAAAACAAAGTCCGCCACGGAGCTGTATCTTATTTGAATAAATCGTGCTCACTATGAAATTGATGCCCTAGTATAAAAGTTTCAGTATGATTGAATAATATAATTTTATTACCTATTGGTAAAGAGAGTCGGTATTACACAAAGAAAACAACCGCTATACAATAACATAAAAGGAAACAGCGATTAGAGGTGCAACGATCGAGCGATCAATAGCAAAATGTAAAAAAGCTATATCATTATTTGTCGTTCGTTGGTTATAAGCGGCCGTAGCCTAATGGATAAGGCGTCGGCCTTGTGATCTTGTGGGCGCCGGTTTGATCCCCACCCATAGCACTACCGACGTGAACCCATTTGAAACACAAGCATTTTAGCTATAGCATATAGACTGCACCGGTGGCTCAGTGGTTACGATAGTTGCCTCTGAAACCTGGTGTTCTGGGTTCGATTCCCACCCGGGACAATTATTTGTGTGAACCACAAATAGTTGTTCTGAGTCTGGGTGTTCTTTGTGTGTCCGTGAAATGTATGTTTGTAAAGTCCCCCGCGACACAGGGATTTATTTCCCTAGTGCGGGAGGTGTGTTTTAATAAAATAAAAAAAAAGCTATTAAGAAATTATTTAATAAATAAAAAATTACAATTATTGCTACAGAAAGTTGTTGTTGCATTGCTGTCCCTGATCCCTCATTTTCACCATAATCATGTCGGCTTTTTTTCGTAATCGTACTGCCGGTTTCACCAATGTTATTCATAGTAGGAGTCAACTAACGTAGATGTCAGCTTAACTTAACAAATTAATTCGTAAACAGCTTGATGGATATTTATGTGACAGTTGCAACATTGCTCAAGGCGACAGGCTATATTTATTTGTATGAAGTTAATTTTATTTATTAATCATTTGGGTACTTGTGTCTTCGTAATGCAATATGTTTTTAACGTAATGTAACACATAATTAACACGTTTTATTTGTAACAGATTTGCCGTGTGGTTTCCGGCTTAGAATAAACCACCCCATGTCTTCCCATGGGTGTCGTAAAAGGCGACTAAGGGACATATGGCTGATGGATGGGCAGCAGCATCTATTAGCTCAACATTTGCATTTTACTGCGATCACCAATCCGTCTGCCAAGCGTGGTGATTATGGCAATATCCCTCTACGATCCTGGCTTGCCAAGGTCTGTTAAGAGGAGGCCCATGTTCAGCAGTGGACGTCAACGGGCTGTTGATGATGATGATTTGTAACTGATCAAAAATCTTCTCAATTATCTATCTTATTAGTTACTTATCTGTGACTCACTTGGGCAGGCTGCTGACAGTCAGCGTTGCAGTCGCCTCACGGCTGTAACTACATATTACTGAGCGGCTACACATTTGAACACATGTTTTGTACCATTAACTGTAAATCCGTGCATTCTTTTTTATTTTCTAATTTAATATTTTTTTTCTGTTTCTAGTGTGTTCAATAAATGTTTTTTCCTTCTTTCTTTATTTAATTATTTTTTTTGAGAAATAAGTAAAACTTTCAGTTTCAGTTTTAACAACGCTTTACTCAATCACGAAAATATATACTAACCAGGGGGTCTACTCTCTAAGTCCGTCAACGAAAGTACGGGCCCGTCCGAAAGTAGCTCGAAACTTAGAATAGTTTCGAACGGAATCATAGACAATTTTCGTGAACGAGAACGATAACAACTTTGCTGGCGCGAAAACTGACATAACGTTCCGTCAAAACAAGTGTCAAATTCAATTTTTCGGACGGGCGAAAAAACATCAGGAGTAGGATGAACTGTCATATCATTTGGTCATTCATTCTTAGTTCGGACCCCGAACGAAACATATGTACGTAGGTGATCCGTAGTAGGAAACGTTCCGTAATTACGGCCGTAACTACGATTTCGTGCTTAGAGAGTAGACCCCCAGGTCAGGAAAAAATTTAGCAGATATTTTTTTTTTTTTTCACATACGTTTTGACAGAATATCAATCTGGAATATAAATAAAAAAAAATAGCATATTAAAAAATATTTTTAACATTTTTTCTTAGGTAGGTACCTAATCTTTTCAATCTTCAGATTAATAAATTTTAGCTTCGATTTATTCTTCTGGTATTTTTTATCGGGCCACTGAAAAAAATGCCCATTTAATTTTTAACCTACTGAAACCTCTCTACTGCTGAGTTAGACGTTATTATAAATATCATTTCACGCTGACCAGCCGGCGCTGGATGTTTTTACATCGTACCAATGAGAACCACAGCAAAGAGTTATGTTACGAGAACACCTTTGACTCCACGTTTTATGAGAAATGTAGTACACTTTTTAATTATTGCTAGGTTATGTGCATAGGAATGTATGCGAACTTTAATATAAGTATGTTTAGAATGAGAAGTGTGAATGGTACGTAGAGTTAAATGAAGACTCGGCCTGATTCAGTTTTGTTGTTTTTTAAACGTATATTATACTAGCTTCCCGCGCGTGGTTTCACCCGCGTAACTCCCGTTCCCGTAGGAACTTCATAATTAAATATAGCTTATATTAATGAGTGATAATGTAGCATTCTAATGGTGAAAGAAATTTTTTAAATCGGTCCAGTACTTTTGAGCCAATTCGTTACAAACATACTTACATACAAATTTTTCCTCTTTATAATATTATAGTATAATAATAATAAACAATAAAATCATATTTATTCAGGCAATTAACACCCATACGCAAAATTAAATATCACATCAAATACAATATTCAAATAATTAATTAAAATTATAAATAAAAATTCAATTAAATAAGAAATTATAAATAAAGTATAAAAATTAAATTAATTAAAGTTTACAAATAAAAATGCAACAAAATATAGTATAGATAATGTTTTCTCAACTTCCTATATCTATATATCGCCAGTTAATGTAAACTATTCTTGTTAAACCCTCATGCTGAGCTAAAATGGTTGTGTTACGAGTGGGTTCACGTCGATAGTGCAATGGGCGGCGACTACATGATCATAAGTCCTAAGCCCTAGCCATTAAATTGGGCTTCGGCCGCTTGGTCATAAATGACACGTGGCTTAGCGGTACAAGTCTCACTTTCGCGCAGCCATCCGTGACGGTCGCTAGCGTAAATCGTATCAAAATGACGAATGTTGTTAAGTGCGACAAGTGTAATATTGTCATAGACGAGATGTTATCGTACATCCAAAACAAAGTGTCTGTGATTGACGAAGAAACCTTAGTGCGAATATGTACCTCATCGTTTACGGATGAAGAAATCAAAACTTCAAAATCGCTTCTGTTTGAATCCATCCCAACGGATTTACGGAAGGTCGTCCGAAAAAACAAAGGCAAGGAAGAACGAAATGTGGCAGATATAATCAAGCTGTTTAAATCCGCAGAACCCACCGAAATTCCAGTGTTTGTAGCCCGACAGCTGGAAAAATTACCTCCGATCACTTTTGATCACCTAGACTGCACGAAAGTTCTTAAGGACATAGTACGAATGCAAAGTACAATTAATGAGATGAAGACCATGTATGCTACATTAGACGACTTGAAAGAGCTGAAAGATGATTTCTTTAAAATGCAGCGTGACTCATTACCACCGACATCGGCATTTAAAGTTAACCCAAAACGAGGGGCATGGTTGCTAGACAGTGGCCCCATGGAACTCTCTAATTTGCAAAATTCTTCGATGAATGAGGAGTGCATTATCAACAATAGTGGCTTGAGCAGTAATAGCAATAAGAAAACTCCACCTCGTTACAGAAAAGTAATGCAGGTAGATGAGAAAAAACAGCGAAGAAATGATAATTCGAATTTGAAGGTGACGCAACAACAACGGTTGGAACCGGTTGCTAGGGTCGACGAAGCACTGAGCTCTGCGGTGACGTCAGAGCCACTGATTCGTCATGCGCGCGAACAATCTCCGCTAGCGCAAGTACCGAGTCAGCTGATCAGCACTGAGAACACGGCCTTATTAACAAGTCAACAAAGGGCGGGTGCGGATGATATCTTACCCAAAATATATAACAAAGGCGAAGAATGGCAGCAAGTCTCTTATAAAAGGCGGACGAATTATCGTTTTGCGGGCAAGTCAGGAATTGCGTGTGATCTAAACTGTAATTTTAAAGCAGCTGATAAGAAAATTCCGATACTCATTACGAATATTCACAGCGACACAACGGAGGACGACATTATTTCGTACATTTACCGTAAGACACAGGAAACTGTTTGTCTAGAGAAACTTAAAATGAGAAAAGACAAGGGCCATAATGCTTACAAATTCTTTGTATCTAATTCTAAAGTGTCATTATACCTAGACGAAAATATATGGCCTACTGGTATCATATTTAGACGCTTTATGAATTTTAGAAATACGAACAGATTTTCTTCTGTGAACGGCATTAAGCAAAAACGTAATGGATAGGCAATGCTACCGACTTGCGAGCTTCAACTGTAAAAACATCAAGCGATCAGTGGATAGTGTTCGGGAGTTGTGCCGTACTTGTGACCTAATTGCACTGCAAGAAACATGGTTACTGCCAGACGACATAGCTTATCTAGGCACGATCGACGGCGGCTTCGGATACACAGGTACGTCGGCGGTGGACACGTCCGCCGGCATACTGCGCGGGAGACCATATGGCGGTGTCGCTATATTATGGCGAAGCAGTGTTTTCCAGCAAGTGTCGGTAGTGCAGTGTGATAACGCGCGCATTAGTGCATTGAAAGTCATAACAAGAGATCGATCTGTGCTTGTGTTGAGCATTTATATGCCTACTAATTGTGCGGATAACTTATCGGATTTTACGGATTGCTTAAGTGCGGTAAGTGCTATTATAGACGAACACAATATTCAATCGGTTTTTATGTTGGGTGATTATAATGCTGACCTATATGAGTTATTTCATAATGAGCTTGTTAGTTTCTGTGATGAACAATATTGGTCATGTATTGATGTTGACTTTCTCGGTGTGGATTCGGGCACATATACGTTCATTAGTGACGCTCACGGTACGTGCAGCTGGCTAGATCATTGTTTAGTTACGCAATCGGCGAAACGTTCTGTCACTAATGTTTATGTCAAGTATGATACACTGTGGTCTGATCATTTTCCTTTAATAATTGAATGTGACCTACATTTACTTACACCCAAGTTACCTAATAAATTGTCATTGAACGATAGCAATGCATCGTGGGGCAATAGAAATAACGAACAGATTGCGAAATATACCACAGAGTGTCATAAACGTTTAGGTTTAATTGACTTTCCTATCGAGTGTCTGAATTGTGCGGATTCTTACTGTAATGACCCCTGTCATAAACGTATTCTTGACGCGATGTACTCGGACATTGTGGCTGCCCTTCGCGACGCGTCCTTGGCGGGTCGAGGGGCTGCTAGGAGGAATAAGAGTGGGCCACGCATAGTGGGCTGGAATAAACACGTCAGCGAGGCTCACCGAAAGGCTAGAATGAAGTTTACGCAGTGGGTGTCGTGCGGTAAACCTAAATCTGGCTTAATGTATGATGATATGTGTACTAGCAGAAAAGAGTTCAAAGCACGACTAAAATGGTGTCAAGATCATGAAGACCAGATTAAAATGGATGATCTGGCTAAAAAGCACTCTGCGGGTGATTTTCGAAGCTTCTGGAAGAACACAAATAAAGTGAATGCCAGACCTGGTCTTCCGGTGAGCGTCGAGGGGGTGAATGATTGTCAGGGCATTGCTGAAATCTTTAAGCGTCAATTTTCCGTGCAGTCGCCTTTGGGCCCGGCGTGTGAGGTGTTCAATGGTAAGATGCCTGAAGGGAAAGTTGGGGTCAGGTTCACAGCCAAAGATGTAGCCGTAACCATTAGAAACATAAAGAAAGGCAAGAGCCCAGGTCATGATTCTCTATCCATTGAGCACCTGTGTCACGCTGGCCCACATATAAAAAGAGTATTAGCAATGTTCTACTCGCTGTGCGTGAGCCACTCTTACCTTCCGCCGGATCTAATGAAAACTGTGGTTGTCCCCGTAGTTAAAGATAAAACCGGTGACATAGCTGATAAAAGCAACTACCGGCCCATTTCTCTGGCTACGGTCATAGCGAAGGTGTTAGATGGTTTGCTTAATACACAGTTAAGTAAATATATATCTCTGCACGATAACCAGTTCGGATTTAGACCGCATTTATCGACGGAAAGTGCCATACTGTGTCTTAAGCATACCGTCAGATACTATAATGACCGTAAAACCCCGGTATATGCATGCTTCCTCGACCTGTCCAGGGCTTTTGATCTAGTGGCGTATGATCTATTGTGGGAAAAACTTGAGAGTACCGACCTGCCACAAGAACTGGTTACTATACTCAAGTACTGGTATATGAACCAAGTCAACAGCGTCAGATGGGCGGGGGCAGTGTCGGAGCCATATCGCTTGGAATGCGGTGTAAGACAGGGCGGACTGACCTCTCCAACGCTATTCAACCTCTATATGGATGCGCTGATCGTCGCGCTGAGCAGTCAGCATGTCGGCTGCCATATAGATGACACATGTGTCAATAACCTAAGCTATGCGGACGACATGGTTCTGCTGAGCGCGTCGATCTGTGGCCTGAGGAGGTTGTTGGCGACATGTGAGGGTTACGCTGTTAAACATGGACTTATATATAATATTAGAAAAAGTCAGTACATGGTCTTTGAGGCTGGTGAGGCGAGATGCCCGGACAAACTGCCACATGTCCGTCTTAACAATGTACCCTTAGAGAGGGTGCATCAGTTTAAATATCTAGGGCATATAGTCGCGGCTGACCTCAGAGATCATGCTGACATGGAACGGGAACGAAGGGCTGTATCTAAGAGAGCCAACATGTTGGCCCGCAGGTTCGCGCGGTGCTCGGATGAAGTGAAAATAACTCTTTTCCGAGCATATTGCACGTGTATGTACACCTGCAGCCTGTGGGCTAATTACACGCAGAAACAATACAGTACCCTTCGTGTCCAATTTAATAACGCTTTCAGGGCGATTTTGGGGCTGCCCCGCTATTGCAGCGCTTCAGGTATGTTCGCGTTGGCACGCACAGACTGTTTCTATGCGACCATGCGGAAGCGCTGCGCATCACTTGTGCGTAGAGTGCGGGCCAGCTCCAACACCGTTCTGGAAATGATAGCAAATAGGCTGGGCTGTCCTTATATGCGGCACTGTTGTGACAGACAAGTTACATATAGTGGTACATATAAGAGACTAAACTATTATTAATGTTATTAGAATTTAATTTTTGTAATTTATTGAATTTATTATTATATAATCATTATTATGAGTGTGATTGATTATGATGCATTAATGTGATTGGCTGCAATTTTCAAATTTATAAGTGTATGTTATCTGATATGGGTCTTACCTGAAATAAATGATTTATATATATATTTAAGTCGGTGAGGTAGTGGGTTGAAATAAATAAATATTTGTGTTGAATTTAAGATTACTTTAAGATCTTCTTGGATGAAGTAATCACGGAGCCAACAAGATGCGCGTCAACTGAACGGCGCCTGCTGACAGTTTTAACCATGGTCGTGGTGGACGGTGGACATTGATCAGATATTATTTTACATTCATAATTGCCCATCCTTACTTCTTAATACTATAAAATAAAATAAAATTAATATTGAATATTTTGATTTACAATACAAATTTTATGCATAAAAACTAGAGATGGGCCGACTAGCCGCTGACTAGTCGGCTTTGACTAGTCGGGAAAGCCGACTATTCGGCATCGTTTGTAATCGGCGACTAGTCGGCGACTATTCGGCAAAATATGCCGATTATGATTGGCACATAACAAGTGAAATATAATAAATAATTTGTATTTGTTTAATAATTTGTAAACATTAATTAGAGTAGTTATCAAAAGTTGCAGTCTTTACAAAATAGGAACATATTAATCAGTCAGTAATTAAGTTCAGCGGCCGCGCGATGACTAAGCCGAGTGATGACGAAAAAGCCCGAACACCTTCGACAAGTAGGTTAGTAGATTAGAATTGAAATTAGATCGGCATTGCCGATTAGTCGGCCGACTTATCGGCTTTTGAAAACCGATTAGTCGGCTAGTCGGTTAGTCGGCAAATACTATAGTCGGCCCATCTCTAATAAAAACCCTTTTGTATATTGGCAATAAACTAGCTATATAAAATAAAAAAAATATTTACCACCAACAGTTTATAGACCATCGAGTCGCTTTTCTATAATAAACCTTATCAGTGTAATTTATAGCCCGATGTATGCCGTTTACGACTGAGTCTCAAATTAACATAATAACTTGCTCTTACTCTCTGTATAAATAACTGTGCTTAACAATTTTTGTGGGGAATAGATAGTTTAATGTGAAAAGTGACAAACATTTATTTTTCTCTTGATTCAAAAACACATCTCTCTCAGGCTCTCAACTACATGGGCTATCTGGGCACCTCTACAGTTCTATACATATTATATTATATATCAGTAATAATAAGTATAGATCAAATATGTTCGCTTCCCGTTATTTACTGTTTGGCTAAAATAAACTTTTTAATATGCCAACCAAGTACGTGGTTAAAATGTGTTTGAAGCATTAGGAAGTCTTATTTATGATTCGACCTTTTAAAGGATTAAAAGGGTATCGAATTAAACTGAAATGTATTTGAGTGAGACTTCGAACCTATGTTAGGGGCGCCCGTTCATACAATCTAAATTAACTTTTATTTCTAAGGTACTAGAACCCATTTTGCCATGGACCTAAATTTAACATTGCCGTCTCCTTGAGAATTTGACGGTGTATGTAAAAAAACATCATCATCATCATCAGCCCGTGCAACGTCCACTTCTGAACATGGGCCTCCTCCCGAGGGAGGGTTTTGCCATAGTCACCACGCTTGGCAGGCGGATTGGTTACCGCAGTATTATGTTGTAATACACAGGGAAACGCTGCTGCTCGTTGTTCCCTGATATACGCTTGTTATAGATTATGTCACAGCAATCGGGACCAACGGCTTAAGGTGCTTTCCGAGGCCCGGAAAGAAATCTTAGAATTAACACAAAGGTTTCTTGTCCGGTGTGGGAATCGAACCCACGACCTCCGAGACTTAAAGCGAGCCAAATACCGCTACGCTACGGAGGTTGTTGCCCTGGTATACATTAATAAACAAATTAATATTATTACTATAATCTAATGCTCATTTGAATTATCGTACCGTTTGCTATAACCACGGGCAATCCATCGCTTATAAATACGTGGGTTGAATATTAAGTTGGTAAACACAATACCCCAATGATATTTATTTGTATTTTACGTTTTTCATAACACAAGAATTATTTATTGTTTCACGTTAATGGGTATGCTAGGTTGAAATTAGAACGTTTATCAAATTTTAAAAGAGAATACTCCAATTTTTATTAATAGGTTGGAAATATATGGTGCGGCATTCGCACTTTATTTATTTAATGGAAAATTCGAAGGAAAAGGCATTTTAAATCTATACTAATATTATAAAGAGGAAAGATTTGTATTTGTGTGTGTGTTTGTGTATATTTGTGATGAATTATTTAAAAAACTATTGTGCCGATTTCAAAAATTCTTTCACCATTGGAAAGCTACTTTCACCCTGAGTGTCATAGGCTATATTTAATTATGAAGTTCCCACGGGAACGGGAGTTACGCGGGTGTAATCGCGTGCGAGAAGCTAATCTATACTAATATTATAAAGCTGCAGAGTTTGTTTGTTTGTTTGAATGCGCTAAACTCAGATAGATGGTCCGATTTCAAAAAATCTGTCAGTGTTGTATAGTCCATTTATCGGAATATATTATCGGAAGGTTACAGGCTATATTTCATTATGAAGTTCCCATGGGAACGGTAATTACGCGGGTGTAACCGCGCGCGGGAAGCTAGTCTATTATATTAATAGATCGCCGTGTGGCTTCCAGCATAGATAAGAACACCCCGATCTTCCTATGGGTGTCGTAAAAGGCGACTTAGGAACATGCACCTGAAGGATGGGCAGCAGCGTCTATCAGCTGGGAGATACTCCCATCTTACTGTGACCTTATACCAATAGGTATCCCTCAACTCAAATTCATTTCTTTTCTCTCTTTTTTTTCTGAAGGACATACGTAGTTAGGACGAGGCTCTTGCTTCTTCACCGGGCATAAAGGCGAGCAAAGCTCCAGCCTTAAAAAATGGTTTAAAAAACTACAAACTAAGCAACCTGCGCAAGAACCTGCTTAACATGGGCCTTTTCCCGAAGGAGGATATTTGCAATAGTCAACAAGCTTAGCAGGCGGGTTGGTGACCGCAGTAATATGTTGTATCACTCAAGGAAACGCTGCCGCCCGTTCCCTGATATACGATTATTATAGATGATGTTATAACAATCGAATCGATGCTTATATGTATATATTCACACGGCGGCGTTTTCCTAGTTTTTTACCTACAAAACATTGGTCTATACATTACATTATCAAAATAAAAAATGTATTAATTTAAGAGATTTAAAATCTATTAAATCGCGAATATCATCAACATCCCTCTTTTCACCCATCCTCTTAAACCAACAACGGCTACATATTTGCGGATTTTTAAGTCAGCCCATGGATCTGTGAATATAAAGGCCTCCCTAGGTGAAGGCTTTCCATTGAAGACAATAAAAAACTATGTCCTTTTGATGGTCATTGTTTTCCGCTTGCATACCTGTTAAATTGTCTGCCCGATGACATTCGAGATAAAAAATAAAACAAAAAAAAAGTTAAAATATTTTATATTGTAATATATTTTACAAAAAAAAAGGCTTTTTGATATCTGTACCCTATTGAAATTCATATGCATTTACAAAATATTATTTATTACCGTTGCTGGGAGCTGAATAAAACAACGTAGAAGAAAAAAAATAAAAATTCTTCTACGTAGTTTTATTCAGCTTTCTCGGTATTTCTGTAAAACAAAAAAAAACATTATGCTTAATATATAATAAAAAAGTTAACTATTTAAAAAACTTGTTATTTTTCCATTTCAAACAGACACTTAAATGTTATTCATTTGTATAGATAATATGATGTTATAAACACAACTAAATGCACGGAAACTTGATCCTACAGTATTTATTTTGTGTGGAACATATTTTTAATGTTTGTTTATATAATATTTTGAGCAAACAATTCTAATTAGTGGTCCACTGGTTGCCCAGTGGTTGAAATGAGACCATAATTACAGAAAATAATAGTTTAAAAAAACACGTGAAAAGCGTGGGGTGCTTGATAAAGTAAATGTACTCGTATCTATGAGAGGAGAGTTATGAAAAGTGGTAAAATGCACCCCACGCTTTTTACTATGAATTGAATTATTCTGTTAATAACTTAAACTTTATTATAATTTTATTTTGAGGTGAAAATTATTTTCTATGTTTAAGTTCGGTTAGCTATAAAAGCGTGTTTTTTTAGTTTTTTTAAACTATTATTTATTTTTTAAGGATAATGGGAAACTGTTATCAAATTATTGCATTGTCATCGGTCCTTGATACGTATGCAAAGTTTCAAATGAATCACACTTCTGGAAACTGGTGAAAATTAAGTTCAAAGATTCCGTTACGTACAACCCAAGCTAATAAAAGCGTGTTAAAAATATTAGCTTTCAACACTCCTACTTTACACAAACTATAAGTACCTATGCTATTACTATTACTATAATTTCATATGTCTCCGCCCGCGTAATATTCGTTAAAAGGTGTACTAATTCACTGTTTTTGATTCACGTATTAAGATAATAATTAATAAATAGATAATATTAGATATTTAAAAGCGCCGTAGCCCAATGGCTGGTTCGTTGAACTTAAGATCACCGTTTCGATGCCCATCCATTGCACTGCCGCTGTGAACCTATTCGGAACACAAGCATTTTTGCTTAGCACGAGGGGTAATGTATATAAAAAAAATGGATTATGGACAATACTACATTTATTAAAAAAGCTAAAATTTCACACGCACTGTAAGGAAACGAACCTATTTCGAGCATTGTCTTTTCAAAATTTTAGTGAACATGTCATATCCTACTTCCTACTTATATTATAAACGCGAAAGTTTGTAAGTATGGATGTTTGTTACTCTTTCACGCAAAAACTACTGAATGGATTCGGCTGAAAGTTTGCACGCGGATAGTTTATAAGCTGGATTAACATATAGGCCACAAAATATCACGCTCCAACCCACTGGAGCAGAGTTACGCGGGTGCAACCGCGGGGCGCAGATAGTCTTTAAAATTTTTTTTTTTGTATAATAACTTTCGTGAGTATTGTTCATATTTTATATAAAGTCCGGTTTAACTCACGTGTGTAGTTTTTGGCGATTTCTCGACCACGGTTTCGGCTCCAACCGAGAGCCTTCTTCAAGGAGCGAGCTGTTGCCAAATCAAAGCTGTGAGAAATCGCCAAAAACTACACACGTGAGTTAAACCGGACTTTATAAAAAATAATTTATTGTAGTTAAATATATTAAGCCAGTGCAACTAAGACCAGCGCCTTTTATTCTTATATTATTAATACTAGCGACCCGCCCCGGCTCCGCACGGGTACAATGCTGATGTGTTATACATATAAACCTTCCTCTTGAATCCCTCTATCTATTAAAAAAATGGCATCAAAATCCGTAGCGTAGTTTTAAAGATTTAAGCATACATAGGGACATAGGGATATAGGGACAGAGAAAGCGACTTTGTTTTATACTATGTAGTGAAGTGTGTTACACTCAGGATACTTTTTGTTGGTTGTTTTTTTAATTTAAGACAGATAAATATATAGCCCCATGAATGTCGGGCCCAGCATAATACTCTACAGATAAACATTCCAATGCAGCTTGCCTCTTACTTGTACTGCGCAATAAATTCGCCAGTAATGGAGTGTCACAGCCTTGATAACTAGATTTACACGTGTCTGCAACCAGACGGAGACATTATCCGGTTCAGAACATTATTTACGCTTTTGTCGATATACTGAATACCTTCCCGTTGTGTGCAATGCTTTACAAATCTTTAAAGGATTTGTAAAGACATGCAAAAGGTGCTTACAATATCGTCGCGTAGAAAGGTAGGGTTATACAGAGAAAGTATAGGTAGGTATTACTGCTTTTTTTTTTGGGCCGGATTGCTCATGCGTACCCGGCCCCCGCCAACGGCGGATCGAAGGAGTCCGGGAGGTTTTAGTGGTTGGTAGGGACCTCTCCTCGTGGTATAAGTTTAGCATACCACGCTATGGAGAGGACCAGTCCCACATATCCCACCGCCAGCGCGCGAATACGCTGCAGCGGGGCGGTGGGAATGCGTAAAGGCATTGCCACGCGGACAAAAAAAAAAGAATAAAGAAAAGGTATTACTGCATTTTGGGCAAGATTGTTAAGGTTAAAGTGGGATAAAGCGATATTGCAATGTTTTTGTTTCCCGGTCGGACTTTATGGAGTTAGCCAGAAGGCTTTTGCTACTACAACGGACTTAAAGGCGAGCAGAGCTCCAGCCTCAATAAATGGATTAAATACTACAAACTAAGCAACTTGCGCAAGAGGGTGCCCCATGTGGGACTTGGACCTCGGCTCAGGGCGGTCGCTGGCGGGGAGGATTGAGGAATTTTGACTTTAGATTTTTAGGAGAATTTTGTGCAACTGTCGCTCTACTTAACAGTTCGCGGGCGTCCCGGACGTCGGGTCTACGGTTGCATCGGGAGGTTCTTAGCAAACTAAGGGTCGGGAGGGGCAATGTTAAAACAACAGAGTCTTATGTATGTAGACTGCACCGGTGGCTCAGGCGTTACGCAATTTTTTCCAAAATTTTTTTTGATTCTATTACTACTATGTATTACGACTAAAAACCTATTTAATCCGTGAGTTGGTATTACGAAAAAACATTGGACATGTAATTTTTGATTTATCAAATCAACAAAAAAATACAAAGATATTAAGCAACAAAGTGAAACTGAAAACTCAAACTCAAATATTTTAATGCATTCCATGTGTAGGTATTACATAAGGTGTTACAGATAATATCAATTATTTAGATCCAACATGGACCCTGTCGGGCACAGCAAAAATGGAAGAGAGGAAGTAGGGCCAGCCATTTTAATCATTAATTACTATAATTTTTTTTTTTGTTCCAATTTATTTATATTTATTAACATTAACTTAGAAACTAGTTTTTTAAATATATTTAGTATATTATATTTTTAGATATTTAAGTTCAGGGCAGGAGGACTTGTGACGTCACTTTTAGGTAAAAATGAACCTAGAAGTATCGTCACAATAAATATCAATGCGCGAAAAGAAAAAAAAAAATTGCCATAGTCACCACTCTTGGCAGACGGGTTAGTGACCGTAGTATTATGTTGTGCTGCTGCCCGTTCCTTAATATGCAATTATTATAGATGATTTTATAATAATCGGGACCAACGGCTTATCGTGCTTTCCGAGGCACGGAGGATAGTCCCTCAACCAACCAGACCCGGAGAGAAATCTTTGAGTTTACACAAAGATTTTCTGTCCGGAGTGGGGATAGAACCCACGACCTCCGAGATATTAAAGCGAGCCAAACAACACTACGCTACCGAGGTTGTCTTGATTATTATTATTTAGTAATCTAAGTGACGGACCAACTAGAACTTTCTAGTCGACATAATAACGGCAAATAAAATCACGTTGGAGATATTAGCAATATGCAGGGTTGTTCTCTTATACCTAACTAATAAATTACCAACGTACCCCAGTCAACGGTCGTGTTATCATTCAATCACGAACCTATTTCGTGTAACAACAAACCAGTATAATAGACTCCAATATTGAATATCAATATGGCGAATAATAGGCATGAGGCAAGATTTTGAAATCCTCTTGCGCAACGTGGGTAGTCATTTTCTAAGTACGAAAAACACAATATTTCGGTAATAAATTTAAATTTAACGAAGTTTAAGCCATATTTCTATTAAATTTTAAATAGCACGCGAAAAAAGGCCTCAAGTGTCATGGCGTTGGCTATGACGTCACGCTATTGTAAAAAATGTCATTGAGTCCGCCAAACATAACGTAGTGGTTAAATTCTCTTTGATGGTTACAATATCGTGACGTCATGCGCCGTGATTGGTGTTTCAGTCAAAATGGCCGATTGCAGTATTTTAATCTTTTATTTTATTAAAAATCACATTAATCTCAAGGTTATATTATTATATAAAAATAAATAAGTGTAATAATTTCTTTTTATATGTACTTTCCCCTAAAAACATTAAATCTTGAATTTTTCGATACTGTCGTCACGCCTATTCAATGTTATTATGAAAAACCGTTACACAAAGTTCTAGAAGGCAAATATTGTGGCTTTCGCAAGTTTTGTCAAAGTTCTGAGTTGTATAGGGTTTCAGTAGTGTGATCCTAAATGGTGTTCGGTTTATCTTGTAAGTTGTTGGCAACCTTGAGGCTAGTTTTGTTTAAAAAAGTAAATTATATATGAGAAAATATTTTTGCTTTATGTAACACTGTATTTTAATTGTGATTTGATTGTTTGTTTGTTTGTATTGCATAGGCTCCGAAACTACTGGACCGATTTGAAAAATTCTTTCACTGTTCGGAAGCTACACTATCCCCGGATGACATAGGCTATACTTTATTATGAAGTTTCCTCGGGAATGGGAGTTACGCGGGTAAAACCGCGCGTGGGAAGCTAGTTTTATATAAAGGTCGAAGAAAATTTTGAGTTGCTGAACATAAATCATTTGCCTGGTTTAATACTTACCCGCCCGTTATATATTAATTGCTGAATATGAGTCTCCTCTTAATAGACCTCGGCAAGTTATGGTCGTTGCCATAATCATCACGCTCGGCAGGTGGATTGGTAATCGCAGTAAGATGGGAAAGATTATTTCCCATCTTAAACCTTATAGAGCATCTTTAAGGTTTAAGATGGGAAATAATCTCCCATCCAACAGCAGTAGGTACCTGTATATTTTAATAGCCTAGATATCTTATATCAATACTTTCGACTGCCACTAAGTTTATTTATTTATTCGGTTAACCAACAATTACTTATTTTTTATTTTTATTTTATTTTATTTTAAAACTTCTTGCACAAAATTGTACAGTGGCGGACTTAATGCCAAAGGCATTTTCTACCAGTCAACCATTGGGTGATGCAGAGAAAAACATGGTAGGTGCACTTTCTGTAGAGAATTGTAGTATGATATTCAATATTATTAAGTAATTTATAATACATAATAATAAAATATATAATACTTAGGTATATATAAGATATAATAATTATCTTATTTTTATATTCTATAATTATAGAAGTATATACTTTACTACCTATTATAATACATACTTAAATACATACATATTACAAGAATATATAATATAATACATAATGACGATTAAACTGATACTGTCACTTATGTTTTCTTAAATGCTCAAGTACTCTCTTTTTAAACAAGTAACGACTTTTTGCCATCCATGACTTACTCTATCACATAATTATAATAAGAAACATTGACATTTTAAGTGTAGTAACTACTTATAGGCTAAAACCACATGCACAAATGATTTACGTTAGATATAAAAAAAAGACTGAAGATATAAATTAAAAGATTAGAAAACACACACATTAATAATAATATTAATAAAATTTTGATAATGAAGTTATATTAAATTATACATTGTAATATTTTTCAATTAAATTTAAAATAACTATTACACGGGATAATATGATAAACATGATAACATTCAATTTAAAACGTAATTCGATTTATACAATAAATTAAATAATTAGGTGTAATATATTATATAAGAAGTTGTTGGCAACCTTGAGGCTAGTTTTGTTTAAAAAAGTAAATTATATATGAGAAAATATTTTTGCTTTATGTAACACTGTATTTTAATTGTGATTTGATTGTTTGTTTGTTTGTATTGCATAGGCTCCGAAACTACTGGACCGATTTGAAAAATTCTTTCACTGTTCGGAAGCTACACTATCCCCGGATGACATAGGCTATACTTTATTATGAAGTTTCCTCGGGAATGGGAGTTACGCGGGTAAAACCGCGCGTGGGAAGCTAGTTTTATATAAAGGTCGAAGAAAATTTTGAGTTGCTGAACATAAATCATTTGCCTGGTTTAATACTTACCCGCCCGTTATATATTAATTGCTGAATATGAGTCTCCTCTTAATAGACCTCGGCAAGTTATGGTCGTTGCCATAATCATCACGCTCGGCAGGTGGATTGGTAATCGCAGTAAGATGGGAAAGATTATTTCCCATCTTAAACCTTATAGAGCATCTTTAAGGTTTAAGATGGGAAATAATCTCCCATCCAACAGCAGTAGGTACCTGTATATTTTAATAGCCTAGATATCTTATATCAATACTTTCGACTGCCACTAAGTTTATTTATTTATTCGGTTAACCAACAATTACTTATTTTTTATTTTTATTTTATTTTATTTTAAAACTTCTTGCACAAAATTGTACAGTGGCGGACTTAATGCCAAAGGCATTTTCTACCAGTCAACCATTGGGTGATGCAGAGAAAAACATGGTAGGTGCACTTTCTGTAGAGAATTGTAGTATGATATTCAATATTATTAAGTAATTTATAATACATAATAATAAAATATATAATACTTAGGTATATATAAGATATAATAATTATCTTATTTTTATATTCTATAATTATAGAAGTATATACTTTACTACCTATTACAATACATACTTAAATACATACATATTACAAGAATATATAATATAATACATAATGACGATTAAACTGATACTGTCACTTATGTTTTCTTAAATGCTCAAGTACTCTCTTTTTAAACAAGTAACGACTTTTTGCCATCCATGACTTACTCTATCACATAATTATAATAAGAAACATTGACATTTTAAGTGTAGTAACTACTTATAGGCTAAAACCACATGCACAAATGATTTACGTTAGATATAGAAAAAAAGACTGAAGATATAAATTAAAAGATTAGAAAACACACACATTAATAATAATATTAATAAAATTTTGATAATGAAGTTATATTAAATTATACATTGTAATATTTTTCAATTAAATTTAAAATAACTATTACACGGGATAATATGATAAACATGATAACATTCAATTTAAAACGTAATTCGATTTATACAATAAATTAAATAATTAGGTGTAATATATTATATAAGAAGTTGAAGCAGAATATCATAAATAATAATAATATCTAGGGACAATGTCACACAGATCACCCTAGCCCCAAACTAAGCAAAGCTTGTACTATGGGTACCAGGCGACGATATACATACTTATATAGATAGATAAATACTTAAATACATAGAAAACATCCATGACTCAGAAACAAATATTCGTGCTCATCACACAAATATTTGCACTTACCGGGATTCGAAACCAGGACCACCAGCTTCGTAGGCAGGAGCATTACCAACTAGGCTACGGTGACCGTCATCATAAAAACTTTACAGTAAACAATAATAAATCTATCTAGCTTAACTCATCCAAATACTAAGCTGTAACAATATGTATTAGAAGTAATAAAAAAAAAGTCAAAAAACAGAATTAGCAGCCCTTAAACATTAATAGGTACCTCCAGGGCTGACGCGTAACGGACTCATAAAATTATTTATTACCTTCGATTCTCAATTGAGCCGGCAATGAATGCTTAATAACAAAATTACGTGGAGATGTTACAATGAATAAAAGTATAGGGTTAGAATATACACTACTGAAGCGATACTGTCGATTGTATTTTTTTACATCTTATCTTCAATGCCTCATGCCCTCTTTTGTGGTGCTAAGATATACGATACCTGACCCGCTAGGCTCTTAGCCCGAAATTCTCAATATTTTATGACTTACCTTCCCTTTATGAGAAAAAAAATATTTTTTAGGTTAGATTAGATTATAATTTCAAATTATAAAAAGGAGAGGACCTTTTGTGCAAAAAGTCAAAATCATCATCATCATCATCAAAGTCAAAATACCTCAATCTAATCACCAGCGACCGCCCTGAGCCGAGGTCCAAGTCCCACTGGGGATGCCCTCCAACGCAGGCTGCTTAGTTTATAGTGTTTCAACCATTTATCTAGGCTGGAGCTCTGCTCGCCTTTATGCCCGGTGAACTATCAAAAAGCCAAAAGCCTCGTGGTTAACTACATATGTCCGTCCGAAAAAAAAACCTGTGCTTTTCTACTCTGACTCCTTGTGGCTAGTTCCCAACCATGGCTGAAGAAAATGAAATGAAAATGAAATGAAAACGTTTATTGATAATGTAGACGAATCGATCGTACTTATTATAAGTCAAATACAATGATACAAATATAAAAAGAAAAAAAAAATCTTGACTAATTAATTAGTATACATTTCAACAGTCATGTTATTAAATAGAATTTAAATCTACCAATGTGGCATGTGATAGTCGCGTATTATAAATATAATTAGAATCAACGAGCGTGGGCTGGGATTCGGTCAGAAGCATAGAACGCGTCGCGAGCCTCGCCTTGCAAGGACGACCGGACCCTATCCTGGCTTCCTACGAGTCTTTCTCTATCTACCTACGTTGTGAAACCAAGATCGTGATAAGTAATTAGAATTACTTTAAATATAAAAACAACACGTAACATAAAAAATATTTGATTAAGCTAAGTGTAATAAGGATTTTTTTACTTAAATAACAATTTTTTTATTACTTTTTTTTACTAACAAATTTAAGACAATACTTTGTATCTGCCTCCGCCCCAACTCCAGTGCTTACTAGGGCACGGTACCGTTAGAAATCTATGCCCTATGCCCTAGGTATATACCACACTCTTCGTATACCACGGCTTCAAAAGTGCTGTACCTACTCGACGTTCTTTGGTAACCTATTGTCTGGCCTACTGGATTTGCTCTCGTATTCAACGCAGCGATCGAGTCCTCAAATGATTGCGGTATTGTTACTGAATGAAGGTATTGTGTGACGTGTTACAGTATTTTTAACATTGTTGAAGCAATACTGCAGTGTGGAATACCAGAGCGCATCGTGTCTCAAAATCTGGACCAAAATTACTGGTGTCCAAAAAAATTAGGACACTACCATTTGTATTATTTATTGATTAAATAAGTTATGTTTAAAATAAAAATATAAAAATATTTTTTGAAGCTTCTTGTATATTTAAGTAAATTGATAAAATTATCAAGTTGAAATATATTAAAGTCCTATAATCATAAAGAACTGTTTCAAATCACGACTGTACACATATTTGGTAGGTGACCGAATTGATTTAGTAGTATTACAGAAGATTGTTTTCGTTGATCTTGTGTCTGGTTTATTAATTGAATAAGGGATGATAAAAATAATTGTAGTCTTGTATAATCAGACAACAACTTAGTACAGGCTAAATCAAACATACAGGGTTATTTTTCAAATATTACCAACCTTTCAGGGGGTGGAAGTACTGATGATTATAAGCAACTGTACTGAAAGGATGTTAATATTTTAAAAATAACCCTGTACACCTAAGACAATAAATAGGGTAGTACTTAGTTCCACATTAGACATTTACTGATGAGATTTTGCTTGCCTCGCAAGAACTTTAGGTTGGTCCTGACTTGATTTCTCACCGGTCGTGTCACCGTCCCACCATTTCCTTTTGACAGTTAAGGTAAAGTAAGTGCCGGTTTTTTAATGTTAGCACATTTTAATGTTAATTAATTTTTAATGTTAGCACCATGTATACCATTTATAAATATATTACCTATTAATAATTAAAAGAATGTTTACCAAAAAACAATTAAAAATACTAATTGCACTTCAAAAACCAAAAATTAAAGTGTGAAGATGAGGTTTTAACTTTGACTTTCTAACCTAACCGAGTCGGGACTCCAAAGATGTAACTTTCCCGAAATAAAAACTAGTTTAATGCAAAAACTAAAGTCGTTTCGGATTACCAAATTCAATTAAACTCTCGTAACTCACCTAATTACATGGCTATTTTTATTGAATATATTATAATATATTATCGCTACAAGAAAGACAGTAGAATACGGCCTTTACTGACAAATCAAATCACTCTAGTTATCATTTTAAAGCGTTTTATGATAGGGAACGTCGAGAGGGTCGTTAATCGTATATGAGTGTCATTAAGAGTGATCCATTTTATTAACTACTTTGTAATACTAAAAAGTATTAATTTTACTATTAAAATACTAATAAATAACAAGTTTTTTTTAAGCAAACGTAATTTATAATGAATCCAGAACAACAGCTATCATTCGTGGTTCACACAAATAATAGTCGCGGTTGGGAATCGAACCCATAACACTAGGGGACTAAGTCTACTATCGTAATAGTGTGTCGTGGAACTGTCACTGACGTCTCGATGGTCGGTTTTTTACACATTTGGTAATCTACTAATCCAAAAGACAAAGAAAATTGATCATAGAGACGTCAATGACAGTTCCACGACACACCATTACGATAATAGACTCAGGCCGCAGGGGGCCGAGTCTAGCTGCTATTTTTTTTTTAGTATTGTGCCACCGTAGTGCCATCATGATATCATTATGCCAAAAAGGGTAATCTACTAATCTCACTATGGTGTCGGCGCTGGAATGGCAATCGGTGTTGCTACCGCAGAAAAAGGCCGTCAACAGAATTAGCAGGGGAGATGGTTAGGGAGATTGAAATGGTTATTTAGGCGATTTTAAACCTTATAAATGTATCATTTGTTATTATATTCAACTACGCTAATGTCATCGTGACACCATTATGACGTTATTTGGATTAGTAGATTACCAAATGGGAAAAAAACCGACCATTGATCTGTCATTGACAGTTCTTGGACACGCTATTACGATAGTAGACTCGGGACCCAGGTCTCAGAAGCCACTGCCGTATCCACTGTGCCACACTGCCACATTATCATCATCATCATCAGCCCGTATAACGTCCACTGCTGAACATGGGCCTCCTCCCGAGGGAGGGTATTTGCCATAGTCACCACGCTTGGCAGGCGGGTTGGTGACCGCAGTATTATGTACCACAAAAGAAAACGCTGCTGCCCGTTCCGTGATATACGATTATTATAGATGATGTTATAACAATCGGGACCAACGGCTTAACGTGCTTTCCGAGGCACGGAGGGTAGTCCCTCAACCAACCAGACCCGGAAAGAAATCTTAGAATCTACACAAAGATTTCTTGTCCGGTGTGGGGATCGAACCCACGACCTCCGAGGTTTAAAGCGAGCCAAATACCGCTACGCTACGGAGGTTGCCACATATCATATTGTAATCCTTGAGCTGACACGAACATTCATGTTTATAGTCCTAAAGTTCCTCGTCGTAGCTTCAACCAGTTAAGGGTACTTAAACCGCTGGCAATGTGGCACTTGAAGCTGATTCATGTTGTATACATCTCTGTCTGTATGTTCCTTACTCGCCTCTAATGACACCCATAGGAAGATATAGTGTGGTCGGACACCACACAGTTAACTATATTAGAGAATTATCTGATAATAAATTTAAACCCATTGTCAAAGCTAAATTCTGTAAAAAGGCATATTATAAAATATTAGACTATGTAAATGACAGAATGGCTTGGGAGTAACTTGCTCTGGAATGACACTTCTTCTTCTTCTTCAACAGCCCGTTTACGTCCACTGCTGAACATGGGCCTCCTCTTAAAATACCTTGGCAAGCCAGGATCGTTGAGGGATATTGCCATAATCACCATGCTTGGCAGACGGATTGGTGATCGCACTAGGATGTAAACCTTGAGCTAATAGATGCTGCTGCCCATCCATCAGCCATGTGTCCCTTAGTCGCCTTTTACGACACCCATGGGAGGACATGGGGTGGTCTATTCTAAGCCGGAAACCACACGGCAAATCTCTGGAATGACACTGCTGCTTAACAATATTGTAAAAGTAATGATAAATTGATTATTGAAAAAGAATTCCAGTCTTGCCAGATCTTCTCAGATTTGCCACGTCTTCGAACTGGCGGTAGGAAAAGAATTGGACGCATCATAAGAACATGATATATAATTATGTTTTTTGAATAGGCATGAGGCAAGATTTTGAAATCCTCTTGCGCAACGTGGGTAGTCATTTTCTAAGTACGAAAAACACAATATTTCGGTAATAAATTTAAATTTAACGAAGTTTAAGCCATATTTCTATTAAATTTTAAATAGCGCGCGAAAAAAGGCCTCAAGTGTCATGGCGTCGGCTATGACGTCACGCTATTGTAAAAAATGTCATTGAGTCCGCCAAACCTAACGTAGTGGTTAAATTCTCTTTGATGGTTACAATATCGTGACGTCATGCGCCGTGATTAGTGTTTCAGTCAAAATGGCCGATTGCAGTATTTTAATCTTTTATTTTATTAAAAATCACATTAATCTCAAGGTTATATATAAAAATAAATAAATGTAATAATTTCTTTTTATATGTGCTTTCCCCTAAAAACATTAAATCTTTAATTTTTTGTAACTGTAACTGTCGTCACGCCTATTGTGTCTATATGAATGATGAGCATGTAAGTTACACTTGTCTTAAACTAATACTACATTAAAGAGCAAATCCAATCACATTTACTGCTTCTTTTAGAAGGTTCCCTTACCCTATCGCATTATTTCATTAGAACAACGTCAGTCAGGTAACTTTATCACACGGGGAGAATACGAAATACAAGAAGAGCCTAAACAAACAGAATTATCCGGCACCCCTTTCGTTAGAAATACTTACTCCTAATTCACCTAATTCCGACATTTTCTTTTTTTTTCGAAAGCTTTGTTGTGAGTGATCTTGTTTTTGTGGGATAGTGGATGATCTGCACAAATTGAATCTGCATGAAATGGGCAAATTGATTTTAAGTCATATTCTTTTTGGCAGGTACTTCGCGCATACATTGTATGTATGTATGTTTTATGGAATGCAGAATCTATAACTCTATACTAATATTATAAAGAGGAAAGATTTGTTTGTATCGAGCAGGCTCCGAAACTACTGGGCTGATTTGAAAAAATATTTCACCGTTGGAAAGCTTTTTTTTTTTTTTTTTTTTTTTTTTTTTACTGCATATAGGCTCACGTTTGACCTTAATCTCGCTTGATGGAAGGCGAAGATAAGGCCTAAGATGATACACGCTTGCCTAGAAAGTGTCTGTTCACTTTAGCTTTAAAGAAGTCCAGATTATAGCGTTCCGGAAAAACTGACGCCGGCAGAGAATTCCACTCCTTAGCCGTCCGCATTATGAAAGAAGAAGCAAATCGCTTCGTGCGTATTGAAGGAATGTCTACAAGAAAAGGGTGAAACCGCTCGCCGCGCCTAGTCGTCCGGTGATGGAAGGGTGAAGAGGGTATCAGGTTATGTAGAACCTCCGCACACTCCCCGAAATGCAACCGATAAAAAACTGATAGGCAGGCCACTCGTCTACGATGTTCGAGGCTCTGAAGACTTGCCTCCACCAGTGAGTTATTGCCTATGACTCTCTTCGCTCGGCGCTCCAATGAGTCCAGAGCATCCAGCTGATATCCAGCAGACCCATCCCAAAGATGAGAACAGTATTCCATTGAGGAGCGAACTTGAGCTCTGTAAAGACTTAAGAGCTGCTCCGATGTGAAGTACCGCCTCACCCTGGAGAGAATGCCAAGTTTTTTGGCTGCAGTGTTTGCAATGGACTCGATGTAGTGACCGAAGTTTTGATTAGAAGAGAGGTCAAGCCCTAGGAGCTCAAGATGGTCGCTGATCGGAACGGAGACATTCCGGAAAGTCGGAGTCAGTTGGAATGGACTCCGTTTCGCCGAAAAAAGACATGCCTGTGTTTTTGAGGGGTTAAACCCAACCAGGTTGGCATCACCCCATAAGGAAACAGCCTCCAAGATCGAGTTCACCCCCTCAATCATCGACTCCCTGAACGACTGGACCATTGACCCCGACTTCGCATCAGACAAGTATCTCACCGAGACTGTGCTGTCGTCTGCATACCCAAAGATACCGGGAGTAACTAGCAGGTCGTTTATGTGCAGCAAAAAAAGAGTCGCGGAGAGAACAGATCCCTGAGGGACACCGGCATTAATACCAAGAAGATCGGACGAGGCGCCATCAATGACAACTCGAATCGACCTTCCCCTCAAGAAATCCTGAATCCAGGTGCAAAGTACGGGAGCAATACCGTAAACCGGAAGCTTACCAATGAGACTTGCGTGCCAAACCCTGTCAAAAGCCTTAGAGATATCAAGAGACACGGCAAGAGCCTCACCGTGTCTCTCAATGGCTTCGCTCCATAAGTGAGTAGCATATACAAGAAGATCCCCAGTAGACCGGCCTCGACGGAATCCGAATTGACGGTCACTGAGGAGGTCGTTGTCTTCCAGGTATGCC
This sequence comes from Nycteola revayana, assembly GCA_947037095.2. Lineage (NCBI taxonomy): Eukaryota > Metazoa > Arthropoda > Insecta > Lepidoptera > Nolidae > Nycteola > Nycteola revayana. The sequence continues at coordinate 22,174,164 of OX344843.2, forward strand.
AGGAGACGGTTGTTTAAAACACGCTCCATAACCTTACAGAGTATGGAGGTGATTGCGATTGGTCGGTAGTTGGCAGGGTCGGCACGACTACCTTTCTTGGGGATCGGTTGAACGTTGGCAATCTTCCAGGATGCTGGAACTAGACCAGTCTTCAGGGATAAACGATAGAGGCGAGTCAAAACAGGAGACAACTCAGGCGCACATGACCGCAAGACAATGGCAGGAATGCCGTCAGGCCCACTAGCCTTATTCACATCTAGAGTGCTGAGAAATTTAAGTACCACTTTTTGCCGAATGTGCACCTCAGGCATAGTGGAAGTGCAATGCGGTAGCCTGGGTGGACTTTTACCAGCAGCATCTAGTTGTGAATTCTTCGCAAATAGAGACGCAAACAAGTCTGCTTTCTCTTTGGCGGTGTGAGCTAATGAACCGTTCGGCTTCTGCAGTGGCGGCAAAGAGGACCGACAGAAATTGGCTTCGACCGATTTGGCAAGAGACCAAAAAGCTTTACTCCCAGATGGGTAAGATGCTAGTCTGGCTCCAATGCGGCCAATATGGTCAAAGCGGGCCTTGCGTAGGGCACGTTTGCAAGACTTGGCAGCACTATTGTAAGCTTTCTTCAGTTTCCGAATATTTGGCGCTTTGCGGGCTCGAGCATCCGCCCACGCTTGGTAAGCAGAGTGCTTATGTGCTTCAGCACTATCACACTCAGCGTTGAACCATGGACGGGCTTTGTCTTGGAGTGAGATGTCAGAAAATGGAATGAAATATTCCATAGCCTGACATATCACCTCAGAAACAGCCTCCGCGCAGCGAGTCGGGTCGTCTGAAGAGAAGCATAAGCGCAGCCAAGGGTAAGATGCGAAGAAATGCCGCATCTCATCCCAATCTGCTGACTTGTATCGCCATACTCGCCTAGTCCCCTTGAGATCGGGATCGGGTGGCGAGTAGACAGACACAGATTTCACCAGACAGTGGTCGGAGCTACCCAACGGTGAGGAAACCGCGACTTGATATCGGTCTGGATCGGTTGTCAGCAGAAGGTCTAAGCAATTGGCCGTATGGCCATCAATGTCAGGCACCCGTGTCGGCCCAGTTACCAGTTGGGAGAGACCAAGCGTCAGTGCAGATGCATACGCTAATCTCCCAGCATGGTCGGTGTTCTGGTATGGGTACAGCCATTCCTGGTGGTGGGCATTGAAGTCCCCCAGAAAAACTAGCTGCGCCGATGGGTACCTGAGCTGAGCTAATTCAGCCGAGTCCGAAAGGTACTGAAACAACCTGGTTGTCTCCATGTTGTCGGTGTGCGACCGATAGACACTGGCATAGAGTATCTGCTCCAAGCCAGTGTCCACCAGAACCCATAATACGGAGAAACTGGAATCCTCAATGTTACGGAGACGTCGAAAACAGATGTCATCGCGAGCATACACGCAGGTGCCAGCGCGTGGCTTAAAATTGTGCTCCAGGGTGTACCCTGGGTAGCGCAAGTATGCTGCGTCAGCTGGACATCTGATTTGCGTCTCCGTGAGGAACAGCAGATGTGGTTTTTCGGTCTCAAGGTGGTGATGGACCGGGATGAGATTGGAGTGCAGACCTCGGATGTTAGAGAGGTGCACTTTTAGTGCGAGGGAGTGCAACCGCTGTTTTACCAGTTTCCTATTTTTACTCAATTTCATTTATTTTTGATGGCGAACAGACAAGCAGGAAAGGGACAGTTGGGCGAGGTATGGCAAGAGCGAGTACCACGCAATACATTCGTAATGCTGCACCGACGGGAGACTGATCTGGAGCGCGCGGGGACGCCCTAACCCCCCCAGAGATGTTCACCGGGCCCTCGCATCCGGTCGCCAACCGGCACGGTGACGCATCCTGGGATTTTTCGCTAGTTGGCGGGGCAGCCTTTCATAGGTGGCTTTCCTACTAATTGGGCCCCCTACTACCTGCGGTCGGCCAGCGGAAGACCGTGCTTAGGATCCCGCTACCCTCCGCGAATAGTCACCCAGCACAGACACCACGCAGCACCGGAACCGGTTCGCAATACCACACAACTGCCCAGACTCCCCTTCCACGATGGCTACTCAAGGCAACATGCCGGAACGCGACAAAAATCACTTGGCGGCATGGCTTTGCCTTGAGGGTGGTGACAAACCGCGGTCGAAACCTACCACCAGATGTGCTGTTCATTTGGCGCTACCCAGGGGACACGTGTCACACGAACAGCATTATCCCCCACACAGCTACACTATCCCCGGATGACATTGGCTACATTTAATAATGAAGTTGCTACGAGAGTTACGCGGATAGAACCGTTAGCAGAAAGCTAGTATATAAATAAGTTAATTAAAGAGCGAAAGTGAATGGAAAACGTGGTGAAAATTAAATTAAGGGTCGTTCTAAAGATAGGCCAAATTAAGAGTCCCTAAAACGATGTACCTACATGTTTGGGGAGATTAATGAATGTGAAGGTTGCGAAAGTGACATGTCAAAAGTCGTAGCAAGTGGAGGGAAGAGGTTTCTGCCTAACTCTAAAGGAAAGAGGCGTAAATATTTGTATGCAAATAAAGTAAATATAGATAAAGTACACGATTACCATTAGTATATGCAGGCGCAGGATTGAAAGCTTAACGTGCTTTTCGGAGCTCGTATGAAACACCACCAATTTTCATATATTGCTGGTTAACTTGGTAACTTATCTTGAGGGAAGAAAATACAAAAAGAAAGAAACAAAGAAAAAAGTCATAAATTTTGTGATCGATTTTTTTATTTATTAAAATACACATTACAATCTTTACAATATACCATATAAATAATACAAAGTTTTGATCTGCATATGTGCAGGTAATAGCTCTGGGAATTGAACCCGGGACTTCACTAGTTACGACCTAGCTTATTACCGCTAGACTTAGCTTAATTTACATTGAACACGTGGGTAAAGTCTGTTACTCTAGAACCGCGTCGGAGGTTCTAAAGTTCCAATACTTTTAGATTATGAGTAATATTTTCCAGTCATATATATATATATATTTTTACGAAGAACTACAACAATTTTGTCGGCGGAAATAGCGTTGTCAAGCCAACATAGAACTCTGCTGGCTAAACTTTGCAAGTCCAGTTGCCTTTTTCATGTAAATCGAAACCGATATTTTCGAAGTTATTCTCAAGAGTACTACGGTCGTAACGAAAATACAGCATTTTGATATAAGCGTCTAAAATAAGCTTCTCTAAGTTTTATATTTTACGTTTGAAACTTTGTTTAGTATTGGTATTGGTAGGTACCTATTTATTTAAAATGAAATATTTATCTTTGCGCGGGATTTGAATTACTGATTTTTAGGGATGAAGGTTGGCTATCTTAATTTTATATGGCATTTTATTATGGCTATGTATAGTTTGATCACTTAAAAAATGACGGCGATAATTAAGCAAATAACTAAATGTTGAGACAATCGGGACCAACGGCTTAACGTGCTTTTTAAAAACTCTGTTATCCTCAAAATCCCGCCAGCAACCAAACCCGAAAGGAAATCTTTGATTTTTCACTTTTTTTGTTCGGCTAAAATCGTTGATACTGTTACAAGGCCTGTCTCACTCCACGTGTAGGTATTAAACGTAAGTACGCGCGGCGACCCCGGCCGAGAGGCTAGTCTAGCAGGCATTCCAGCGAGCAGTGACACACGCACGAGCTTTGTTCGTCACCTACTTCAACGATCCGTCTGTTTGTTAAAAATGAAGAAACATAAAAATACTTTGCAGTTGTTTGAACATAGATTGCGAACCAAATTTTTTTCATCCCACCATCTCGGAAAGAGTATTTTTAATCTTCAATATCTGAGTGGAAAAGCCGTTTTTATTCTCTAGAGGATAAAGTAAATTGAATTTAGAACATCGTGTGCACTAAGTTTGTGAATTAAAAAAAACATTAAACCTATTTACTGCTACCTCTATGGTGCCGAATATATCATACAACTTTTTTTTTATTTGTTAAAAACTCAGACTCGGAACCTTCTTGGTGTTCTTTTTTCAATTTGCTTTGTACGCGGTTCTTTACGCGGCATTTTTTCACGTCATTGTTAAACCTTATATTAAAAACAAGAAACTTGAAAACAAGTGAAAAAACTAAAATGAGTGATTCTAGCGACGAGGAAGTTTGTTTGACGCCAACAGAATTGACTGAAACTGTTAATAATGCGCATTTCCTCGCTGAGGTGGAATGAAAAGTTACGTGTTGCACTCGAGTGCAAAGATTTTTCACCTCGTGCTCTTTTGATTCCCTCGCTAACGCTCAGGATTCTAATTTTGAATCACTCGCTGCGCTCGTGATTCAATTTTAGAATCCTTCGCTTACTCGGTCATCAAAATTGAACACGCGGTTAAAAAGCAACTTTGCACTCTTGTATAACAAATAACTATTTTAAGCTTTCTAATAAACCTAAAAGGACTGATATAGTTACTTTAAAGTGGTTATTAATATTATGAAGTTATCATTATATACATATGCTATAAAAATAAGTAGCAACTTGTGACATTGGTTAATGTTATTATTCTTTCACGAATTTATTAAATTAAAGGAATTTCGGATGTTTGATCTTGAAGATATGTTTTGATATATAATACCTACCACTTACTTTATAGTTGCATAATATAGTTATGCTTTAAACGAAGACAACCCTAAAGTCATCAGAACAGTTGAGATATTCGCGATGATAGAAAGAGAAGGAACTTCTAGGTCAATATAACGGTAGGTTACTTATATTAATTTAGCCCCGTGCGATCTGAATTGCACTTAATTGTAACGCAATAAGAGTCCCCATTCCTTTAATTGATTTTGCGGAGTGAATCTTCTTTACTTGTACTGTATTCTGTGCTTTTACTGCTAGTTAACGGATGTTCTTCCCGCGTGACGAATTTCGTGTGACGTCACTTTTAGGTACAATTTTATCTAGTTGTGACGTCACAAGACTCTCGTGAAGATTATTGTTGCTCTTCTTTGTCAATTTTTATTAATATGATAAATAAAAAAAATACGTTCTACCCATTCAATATATTTTAGAACCCTAACTGACGACAACCTCCGTAGCGTAGCGGTATTTGGTTTGCTTTAAATCTCGGAGGTCGTGGGTTCGATTCCCACACCGGACAGGAAATCTTTGTGTAAATTCTAAGATTACTTTCCGGGTCTGGTTGGTTCAGGGACTACCCTCCGTGACTCGGAAAGCACGTTAAGCCGTTGATCCCGATTGTTATAACATCATCTATAACAAGCGTTTAGCAGGTAACGGGCTGCAGCGTGTCCCTGCGTATTTCAACATAATACTGCGGTCACCAATTCGCCTGCCAAGCGTGGTGACTTGGGAGGAGCTGTGGACGTAGGGGCCGATGATAATGATGATAACTGACGGAGTAATTATATTTTTTTCGTCTTCATGACTTTTATAGAAGCACTTTTCAATAACAGGGGTAAGCTTAACATAGACTCTATAAGTTTATATTTTTCAAACAATTACCGTAACCTCTGAGCCATCGGTGCTATCTTAACGCGTTAAAAAGAATAGACAAATAAATGTTATTTCTTCTTATATTCAATGAATGACCAAATAATATTCTTTTGATACAAAAGCAGTCATTAATTGTCTATTATGTAAGAACAAATACGTTACGGGTCTACTCATCAATTAACTACAGATTAAGGACCTTCGGGATTCCGAATAAGGGTAATATTATTGGGTACATTATTTGCCATGTCATTGTGTATAATTATATATATCTAATATAATAAATGCTGGCATTCAGTTTGTAAAGCAGAATATAAGTATTGCCATTCAACGAGGCAATGCTGCCACAATTCTGGGAATTTCACCAACTAGCATCGATTTATTATAGTTAATATTTTATGTTACACTAGCTGCGCCCATTGGTTTTACCTGCGTCACTCTGCTCCAGTGGGTCGGAGCGTGATATTTTGTAGCCTATACCTATGTTAATCCTGCTTATAAACTGTCCGCGCTTTCAGTCAAATCCATTCAGTAGTTTTTGCGTGAAAGAGTTACAAACATCCATCGTTCCATCCATCCATACTTACAAACTTTCGTGTTTATAATATTGGTAGGATATATATATATAATACGTTATATAAATATGTTTTAATTTATACGTATAAAATGTTTAAATGTTAAACTTTTATTAAATTACGGTGTATTGATATTGAATTTCTAGTGCTATCTGAAATGTAAATTTAGTTTTGTTTAATAAAAATTAACAAAAAAAAAAAAGTTTAATGAAGCAGAATTGAATGGTGCAATATTTGACTTTGCTTATAATTGGCTATCCGCGTGGTTTTGCCAAAAAAAGGCCTCATGAAAAAGGCTTTCCCAACTGGTAGTCAAAATATACCAGTATGTTGACTACCAGTAGTCTACTGGTTCGCAATTTTTCATCATCATAATTTCAGCCGTAGGACGTCTACTGCTGGACATAGGCCTCCCTCATAGTTCTCCACCATCTCCAGTTGTTACGGTTAGAAGCGGCCAGCATCCGCCGTGATCCCGCGGCTTTAACCACATCATCCGTCGTACTAGTAGGTGGACGTCCTACGCTACGCTTGCCGATCCGCGGTCTCCATTCGAGAACTTTTAGGCCCCAACGGCCATCTGTTCTCCGTGCTATATGGCCTGCCCATTGCCACTTCAAACTAATTCGTTGAATTTATATTAAAATTCATTAAAACAGTTTGAACACATACGAATGTGATAAACTTTGTCGTGAAAGAAATAAATAGTGTGTTCTAACTTATTAAATTATTTTTATGGAGATAGAAGTTAAACCATTATATCTATTCATCATCAGCCAGTATAACGTTCACTGCTGAACATGGGCCTCCTCCCGAGAGGGAGGGTATTTGCCATAGTCACCACGCTTGGCAGGCGGGTTGGTGACGCAGTATTATGTTGTACCACACAAGGAAACGCTGCTGCCCGTTCCTTGACATACGATTATTATAGATGATGTTATAACAATTGGGACCAACGGCTTAACGTGCTTTCCGAGGCACGGGGGGTAGTCCCTTAACCAACCAGACCCGGAAAGAAATCATAGAATTTACACAAAGATTTTCTGTCCGGTATCTATTACAATTACAATACTATCAAACGGTACCTTTGCAATATAATCATAAAAAGGTTTTGTTGTTATATTACGAACAGACCAGACTGTAAATCAAACCGAATCCACTAACAGAAACAAGTAAAGGACTGATAGAAATAAAAGAAAAATAATAGTATATTTAAGCTTTCTTGAGCTTGCAGGATTCCTAATTAGGATTTTTATGTCCGAAGCAGATGGCGCCAGTATTACTGTAAGTGTTGTTCTGTCTGTTGCGAAAAATAAATAGAGTAAGTAAATAGGTACCTTCTAGATATAAAGATAATAACGATTTGAAATTAACTTTTGAAACGACATAATCTAATACTAGCTGACCCGACAGACGTTGTCGTGTTATAACAAAACTCTATATTAAATTGAACTTTTAAATATAGGCATGATAGCAGCACGCATTCTGTCAATGTTATGTCAAACGTCATAAGATTACATTAAAAAAGTTAATTATGTCAAAAGTGTAAATGTTACATTAGAAAATTTAATATGGTGGTCAATTTTTCTCAATTATTCTAATTTTCCGCGTAATTTTCTTATTTTTTCTTTCATAAAAACCTTCTCCTGACAATAACGAATAAAACAAAAAAAGAATTAGTGTAATTGGTCCATCTGTTCACGCGTGATGCGATGACCAAGGGAAACAGGGATTTATTTTTATATAGATGATGACGGTGATGCAGAAGTAATTTCTGGACGATAGTGATAACTGTCACTCTGGCTGAATGTCAAATGAGCAGCCATCTTGTTGCGTACTTTTGAAGTGGACGCATCAGAGGCTGTACGTCACCGACGAATCGCCGATACCATTTTAATTCGATGGTATCCTCGCCATTATTTTGTATTAATCGCCGTTGATGATGGGGTCGTCTAATGACTGTACAGATTTTCCATTAAATATGTAAAGCTAAAGAATTTGAGTGTTTTCTTTAACGCTTAAACTAATCTGAGGAACTATTATATTTCAGTGTTATATTAGCACATAGCCCATTTATCATGGAAGGCTATGGGCTAAATTTTATAATGAAGTTTTAACCGGAACGGGAGCTACGCGGGTGAGCCTGCGTGCGGTACCCTTATACTATAAGATATGAAATTTAAAAAAAAAAAAAAGTTATATTTTAAAATAATATACTATTATTATGTTTGTATGAAGTTTAGGTTCGTTTTTGTAGGATTCGATTCCCGAGCCTTAGGGTTAAATAAAATACTTATTTTCGGGTCTCTTAGGACTTGAGGGAATACCCTCTTTGCATGGGCTTGTTTTAAATGTTTTCTTCATTTTACTTAAATACAAACTAGAAAGCAATGTGTAAAGGTGTCTTATTTCTAAAGATATATCTTCTAGAAGCTATAAAATATGAAGCAAAAAAAAAGATACTTTTAATAGTCACCTTTGTTTTTGCTTCATCTCTAGCCATATATAGGGTGACTGGTAATTAGTGACCGATACCTAAACACATGATTGTCCTCATGATAACAAACAACTTTTACTATGGCACCAACTCTGAAATCGCGAAAAAAAATCAGCTGTTCCATACATTCATGTTCACATAACTCGTCAACATGGTAGGGAGCAGCTGATTTTTTTTTCGCGATTTCAGGTTTGGTGCCATAGTTAAAGTTGTTTGTTATCATGAGCACAATCATGTGTTTAGGTATCGGTCACTAATTACCAGTCACCCTATATAGGTACATGCAAACAAAATGCATATAATTAAATAAATATATAGGTACTATGTATTTGGTATACTTAATAAATAATAATACTTTTAATATTTATATACCTACTTATATACATTTATTCTGAAGAAGGAATATAATGTTTTTTCTCTCTTTTTAAACAGAGTTAGTAATAATGGAGTTACTTGCACGTAACGTTATCACTATGATATACTACTACTATGATAACAATGTCTTTACTGTGCATGTAATAAATATTTCAAATATGTAAATTTATTAAGTTAATAATTCAGTTATAATATCAGAAATGCGTAACAATAACCATAAAGTACTGTAGGCATACATTTAGTAAAAAAATGAATGAATTTTCTTTCATTCTTTTTGTTACAATGTGGTTCACACAAAAATAATTAGTAACACTAAACCACCGATGCATTCAATAACAAAGCCTCTATATCAAGTAAGCAGATAATATTATGTGAAAAATCTAAACAAGTATGCTCCAGTGCTCCCAGTTCTCAAGTTGGGTACAAACATATCGGTGACCTCGTTCGTTGCTTGTTTATTTTGCGATCAACAACCCTATCTCAGGGGTGTTCACGTAATTTTATTTGCTGGATTATTTTCTTTTATTTGAGTTATTATTAACTTTAGCAGGCGGCTATGAGTGTTAGGTAAACATTGATGATTACTTACCTATAAGTTATTGGAAATAGATTTAAATCTGAATCATCAAAGACAAAGACGACGGATTTTCTTCGATTCACTGTTTTGAGATGTGTAAGTATAATAATATAATAATAATAATAATGTTTATTCAGACAATCTTACGACTATACAGACATAATAAATTTAAAATCTAATTTTATAGGTAAGTACAGAATAGCACTTTTGCCTGAACTAGGTAATCCTGTGTTTCAGGCTAGTACTTAAATCTAAATAACTACTTGAGGTCTTAAGTAATCACTTCACTAAATAGATTTCTAATTTTAAAAGTTTTTTTTTTATATTACTAGCAAAGTTTTGCAGTCTACTAGTATTTTTGTTAACCCCTCGTGCTAAGCTAAAATGCTTGTGTTACGAGTGGGTTCACGTCGGTAGTGCAATGGGTGGGGTTCGAACCTGCGACCTCAAGATCACAAGTCCGATAACAAGGCCGCTTCTAAAGTTTTGATAATTGTTTATTAAATGTAATAAGAGTATGTAAGTAGTGCCGTGTGATTTCAAACTTAGAATAAACCACCACATATCTTCTCCATGGGTGTCATAAGATACGACTAAGGGCCATACAGCTAATAGATAGGTGGTAGCATCTACCAGCTCGAGGTTACCACCTTACTGCGATCATAAATCCGCCTGCTAAGCGTGGTGATTATGGTTATATCGCTCAGAGACCCTGGTTAGGCGAAAAAGAACAGGTTCTTGTTTAGCAGTTGACGTAAACAGGCTATTAAATTGAACAATATATAAGGATACATAATCCTTCACTTTTTTATTTATATCGACGTCTTATCAGACATCTTGATCTTATTTAAGTGCCGAAAACAACGAAATTGCCAGTATTAAAACTTTTACCTTATATTAAAACCACTTCTATCCATTCTAATACAGACAAAAGCAAAAACCTCGGGTCTAACTAAATTTGTCTGCTCGAAAAAGAAAGGCTTAACGTGTTCTTTAAGACTCGAAAGACAGTCCAACAACGAGTCCACCCAGAAATAAATCATGCATTTTTTGTACACAAAAATTCCAGACCTCTAAATCTTATGCCCCTAGGGTACTCATTTAGACTATAACAATACATTACATAATTCTATAAAGCGCTTCGAAAAGATATGCCATCCGTTTAACAAGTGATAGTGTCATGAATACTGATAACATTACAATAAATTTCCGTGAAAAATTAAATTTTTTCTACTATAAAAAATATTAATTGGAAATAAACCTAGGTACATTCAAACATATAGTAATACAAGCGCGATTTGAAACCCTTGTTAATCTATGGTATATCTGATGGACATGTATTTTATTATTTCACGCCTGCCTATTTTCCCATCACGTATTGCTACTTGCATCTTCAAATTCATCTTCATTCCTTGCAAAGAGAGCTTGGCTACAAGACCGCTGTCTGCGATGAAACCGCATTTTTTAAGATTTAAAGGTGACTAGTAACTTTGTAACCCCTCGAGCTAAGCTAATATGCATTTGTTACGTGTGTATTCACGTCGGTAGTACATTGGGTGGAGATCGAACTGGCGACTAAATGATCGCAAGTCCGTCGCCCTAGCGATTTGGCTGCAGCCTACATCTATGTTGGTGTGCAATAAAGCGTTTCTTATCTTTTTTTTAATGGAAAAATATATTATTTCAAAGAATGTTCTTCAGTATACGTAATATCTTCTGTTAACGGTAGGATTATATTTTGAAAGCACCTTATATTTTAGTTACACTAACATGAAACCTGTGAGCACAGCCCTATAAACACATGTCGGCAAGGTTGCCACGTTTTTCGAATTCTGACAGTCGCTTTTTTGCGATATGTTTTTTATTCTATTTTCTTTCACGTCCCAATGGTATTTGCACAATAGATGCTAGGGCGGTATTCATATTGACTGCCGGATGACGTTTGGAGCAAACGTGTGATGAAAGATATTGGAATGAGAACAATGGACTGAAAGACACATTGATTGTGTATTGAAAAGGTGTTGTGTATTTCAGGTAGGTATTTGTTTTGATTTCGAGCGTTTGTTTTAAGTTAAGCTAGTTGAATTGGTACAATGTTGTTTTAAGCTTTGAAGTAATGTATCATCATCACTACTGAGGGTATTTGCCATTGTCACCATGCTTGGCAGGCGGATTGGTGGCGGCAGTAAGATGATGAGTTTCCTTGAGCTGATAGATGCTGCTCCGCATCGATCAGCTGTATATCCCTAAGTCGCCTTTTACATCGCCCATGGGAAGACATGGGGTGATCTATTCTAAGCTGAAACCACACGATATCATTCGTTTAAATATTAACTTATCACTTAATATGAACTGCCTGACTAACATTTTTGATGACACGCCATAACGGCATCTCCATATAAAGTGCGTAAAAAACGTAGACACTTTTTTGAAATCATTTTCATATGGTTAAGAATGGTTTTACTAGATCAAGAAAAATATGGCATTTATTTGAGATCTAGAAAACTCTAAATAAATATTTTTAAAATTGGTTTGACATTTAGAGATGAAAACGATGTCAGCCATGTTGATCTATATACATTAACTGTGTTCAAGATCGATGACGTCATGACTCAGAAATTGTAATAGTAAAGGATCGCGTTCATGTTTTTTAGCAAGATGTATCACGTCAAAAAATGGCTGACAGCGTTTTCGGAAGTTAAAGATATAGACAAAATAAATAATTTTCATATTGAGTTTATACAAACATTTTCTAGTTTTTTGAACAGAAATTATTATATTTAGGTTCCATATGACAAATACTTTTAGAAATAAACATCATTGTAACATAATTTCATATGTGTCAACTAGCCTATTACAATGTTTTCTAACATCTAGTATCTAAAATAAATGTTATGTATTTTCGTTTGCTTCGTAACAATAAGGTAACGAAAGATTGGAAAATCAGTTTTTTTAAATTTTATCAATAAAGTATCATAAAAATAATGTTTACTTATAATTATGTCATGTATTGATATGATTCTTTATTAAAATAAAAAGGTGCTGATTTTTGACAGATAGTGATGATGTGTATATTTGATAGGAAAACAATTGACAGTACAAATCGTATAAAAAAAGACAAATAGAAAAAGTAAAAATTGTTGATAAAAAAGAGGTTCGTTTCGTTGCACTATTGAGTTGACTTGAGTGTAGCCGACATTGGGGTTCAAAATATTAATTTATTGTATTCTATTTAGTCTTTCTTCTCCAGGTGTCACAACGTAGGGAGATAGAGAAAGACTCTTAGGAAGCTAGGATAGGGTCCGGTCGTCCTAGCAAGGCGAGGCTCGCGACGCGTTCTATGCTTCTGACCTAATCCCAGCCCGCGCTGGTTGATTCTAATTAAGTTTATTTATAATACGCGACTATCACTTGCCACATTGGTAGATTTAAATTATATTTAATAACATTATTGTTGTAATGTATACTAATTAATTAGTCAAGTTTTTTTTTCTCTTTGTATGTTATCATTGTACCTATTTGATTTATAATAAGTACGATCGATTCGTCTACATTATCAATAAACGTTTTCATTCCATTCACCAATCGTAAAACTAAACTAATTTTGTTAAATAATTATTTAAAATTAAACTAAAACCAAAACGTAAGAATTGATATAATCTAGATGCAATTCTTAATTTTTCCCTTCTTTCCTAAAAATCTATGAGCGCTATGTAAATCCCAGCTGTTGAGGGCAGTGCGAAATTGAATTTAGAAATGGAATCGAATGGCGAACTCCATTCGACACTGCCAATAATAGAGAGCTGTTGAGTTATTCTATCCCGAGTGTAGGCCGAGAGCTGTGTCTTTAAAATTGTGAATACGTTTTGTTATACATTGTTTAAATTGAGATATTGTACTGTTGGGGACGGGGGCGTTATATTGTACGAATGGGCTGACCATGTATATCGTATGCCCAATAAGCTGTGGACCAAAATAAGCACCACATGGAGCCCTGACATAGCAAGGCGGTAGACCCCGTAGAAGATGGCGGAACGAGCTGTACAAAACAAACGACCAGTGGCACATTTTAGCCCTAGACTGAAAGAGCTGGAAGTCACGAGGAGAGGCTTTTGCCCAGTAGTGGGATGATGCAGGCTAACAATAGCAGTAACATTAACAGTAACTGTTAAACCATTATTTGATAATTTCTACATTTCAGATGCATTCATAAATAGTTTTTATAATAAAATATCAAAAAACATATGTTTTGTTTGACATAGTTGTATACAAAAAACAATTAGATTTTTATAAAAATCCCCATTAAAAGATTATGCAGTTTATGTATTCTTAAAGTTTATTTGGTACTAGTTATTATATGGCTGAATTAGATGCTACGGTATATTTCATGATATGGCAAGGGTCACCCATTACATAGAAGGTAACGTATTACAGTGAATAAAGCGTATGGCATCATACTTAGCTTATTTGGATTCCTAACTAAGTATATAGCTCAATAAATAGGTATTTTAAAGGTAATTAATCATTACTGCTACATATCCTTTAAACTACACCCAAAAATATTGGTAATTACAAATTTAATCTACTAGCTATTGGTATTGTTAAACGCAAGAATTTGATTTAATATAATGCTCAAATAACTTTGTTCAATAGTAGGTACTCAAAGTAAACTCGTAAGAGTCATATGTTGTTTTTGTGTCGCCACCTCTTATTCTATCTTCCAATGTAAAACCATCAGCAGACATCCTCAGGTACTATACCTGCAAATCCTTATCAATTGAAATGGGTTCTACCTACCCACATTTGAATAATAGCTTGATGATTGAACTTTAATGTTACGGGACTTGGTTCACAGCCAAAACGATTCAATGCGAGTTTTCTGGATATAAAATGTATTATCCTTCAATGTGGTTGAGATATTTGGTTTAAAATAGATATCTAGGGCTCAGAAGCATAAGGATGAATGTACTAGATATATACTACAGAAGCATTTAGTGGTAAGTGCCATGTTAAATAAAAAAAATGAAGTAAAAAAAGTTTTTATTCACGTAAACCTAATACAGGTATTTGTAAATAGTCCAAACATATTTTGGTTTTTAAATTTACTATGTTAAATTACTTAATTTTATTTGATTATAATAGTTTATATAGCTTTAGCCTAAAAGCTGTCAGGTATGAAAATACAATATTATTTTATATCTATGATTAAATCTAAGTTCTGTGGTTTGAGTATATTATTACTTAGACGGACCATAATTATCACGACGAACGCGCTTTAGTGATACCACCGAATCCAATACGCCCCAACTGAGAAGACCCGGCGAAACAAACTCAGTGGGGTTATTTTACTGTCGGTTTCAGCGTGGCCTCATCGAGACGATCCGGCGAAACATACTCAGATGGGCACGTCAAAGAAGTTTTGGTCCAGTTACTTTTATTATTTAGTTGGCATGCACAACCCATCGGTTGTCTTCATACGAATTTTATTTACGTTTTCATTATTTTTTTTATTTTAAGACAGAACATAATATGAAGGTATGTATTAGTATTATTTTTAAAATTACAGATAGTACCCAAAATACATTTTAATGGCCTTCCATTATAATGGTTACGATAAAGACACATGATACGACGAATGTTACTGACGTATAATGGCACATCCGACCTTATGCTTCTGAGCCTGGAGCTCAAAAGCCATACAATTTTGGATATTGTCAATTGTAAAAAAAAAACCAATTATTTCTTAATTTAAATAATAAAGACTAAAATATTATGCAAATACTATGCAATTGACTGTTAAATTATAAATATATATTTAGGGCAATTTTTTAAATCCTCATATTAAAAATATGTGTCTTAAAGCGGCCGTAGCCCAATGGCTAGGGCGTCGGACTTGTGATCTTGAGGTCGCCGGTTCGAACCCCACCCATTGCACTACCGACGTGAACCCACTTGTAACACAAGCATTTAAGCTTAGCTTTTAGGGGTTAACAAGAATACTGGTAGACTGCAAAACTCTGCTTGTAATATAAAAAAAATAAAATATAAATTAGAAGTCCGCTAAACACCCCTATCTACAAACAATAAAATAACTACAAATAATATATACGCACCTAATTGGTTGTCAAAATAAGATAACAAAAAGTAACATACCTACTAATAATAATAATTGAAGGTCGTAAAAAATCGCATCGCATCGATATCCATCGGAAGAGGCAATGCGTTGCGCTAAATAAGCTCTCATGGCTAGCGTCGACCAAGCGTTTCGATAGTTCTTTAAGGGCCGATTTTTCAATCGTCAGTTAAAAGTTGTCAAAGGAATAAATTTAAAATTTTGACAGACGTTCTGTAAAAATTGAAATTTGACAGAACGTCTTAAAAGAATATATGCGCTGGGACACCATGGCCACAATATCTCGACCCCAAACGGCCCTAACATGTACCTAACCTCCATTGTGCCAAATAAAACAACCAAATCACATATTAATATGATATTAGCCACTACCACTGATATTTGTTACCTAAAAACAGATAAACGTTACGATAAAACTGCAAATGCATTCCAATCAAAGGCGAAAACAATTAGCTACCTAATCCCGTACAGTACATTTGTCCGCTAAGCCACACATCGCTCTACAACTAAGTATAAAACCACAAATGTATATACACTGCTGGCTGTGGTTTGCCAAGGTGTCTAATATAACACACATACAGCGCAATAGGTAGGGTGGTGCAGTGTTTACCGCGGTATGCAGGTTGTCACGCGCGCCGCAAGCTTGTGAGAATGTAGCTATATTGTTACACCGAGATATGTACCTAATATAGATGTATTTTTGTAGAATCTATAGGTATTAATGTATTAGACAACCTCCGTAACGTAGCGTAGCGGTATTTGGCTCGCTTTGGTCGTGGTTCGATCCCCACGGACAAGAAATCTGTGTGTAAATTCTAAGATTTGTTTCCGGGTCTGGTTGGTTGAGGGACTACCCCCCGTGCTTTGGAAAGCACGTTAAGCCGTTGGTCCCGATTATTATAACATCATCTTTAATAATCGCATATCAAGGAACGGGCAGCAGCGTTTCCTTGTGTGGTACAACATAATGCTGCGATCAAAACCGGCTGCCCATGTTCAGTAGTGGACGTTACATGGCTGATGATGATTAATGTATTGATACTATTTGTTTAAGCATTAGCTATATATGTACCCACTAGATTACCTTGCGTGGTTTCACCCGCATAACTCCCGTTCCCGTAGGAACTTTATAGTCAAATGTAGTCAAAAGCCTTCATAGATAAATGAGTATTTACCACTGAAATACTTTTTCAAATCAGACCCGTAAATCCTGAGATTAGCGCGTTCAGCAGACCAACTCTTCAGCTTTGTATATTAGTAAAGATATTGTTCAAGTTTATATAATCTATACTTATACTAAAGAGGAAATATTCGATTGTTTGTTTGCATTGAATAGGCTCTAGTACTACTAGGCCGATTTAGAAATAAATAAATAAAACGCATTTATTTACAGCACATACAAAGAAAAACAAGATGTTTTAAAAAAGAAACACGAAGGAGTATTTTCTGACTCAGTCATTATATCATTACAAAATTTGGACATAGGTATCAGTTAGTATATTATTATTTCTCATCATTTTTCTCACAGCAAAAAACAATTCTGAAGCTCAGAAGCATACGGTCGGATGTGCCATGATCCGTCAGAAACATTCGTCGTATGTGCCTTTATCTTAAACTGGCACTTACGACCAAATGCAACTGTAGTATAATAGTCATCCGTAGTTCTGAGGTCAAGAGTTACAAGTATAATGGACTAAGATATACAAGTATACACCGATTTATTTATTAGCGAATTCTAAACCTAGGGCAATTTTTACTCATAACAGAATCACAGTTTAAACGCCTAAAATACAAATAAAATTAGGCACAACATTCCCAGTCCAATATTGTCTTATTCAATAAACATTTATAACTATATTATATTTACCTGCTTAGAGTAAAGCAAAAAAGCAATAAAGGGATCAAGACTAAAAAAAATATATTTAGTCCGTTAGTTAGATTACCAAAAAATAGTACATCATCATCATCATCAGCCCGTATTACGTCCACTGAACATGGGCCTCCTCCCAGGGAGGGTATTTGCCATAGTCACCACGCTTGGCAGGCGGATTGATGACCGCAGTATTATGTTGTAACACACAATGAAACGCTCCTTGGTATACGATTATGATAGATGATGTTAAAACAATCGGGACCACCAGCTTAACGTAGTTTCCGAGACACGGAGGGTAGCCTCTCAACCAACCAGACCCGGAAAGAAATCTTGGAATTTAAATAAAGATTTCTTGTCCGGCGTGGGAAACGAACCCACGACCTCCGAGATTTAAAGCGAGCCAAATACCGCTACGCTACGGAGGTTGAAAATAGTACACGCGTACTTTTTACTTAAACTAAAAATAACGAAGATACAGCGAGTTGAAATTTCATATGACGTCACTATAAGTTAAAATTTTACCTAAGAGTGACGTCACAAGCCCTAGCTCCTGAACTTTATAGTTTGTTGTTCCTCTGTATCTTTGTATTTTTTTATTGATTTGATAAATACCTACGTGTCCAATATTTTTTAGTAATCTAACTAACGGACTAAATAGATGTTTTTAGTCCTCATGCCCATTTACTACGAAATCTGGGATATTATTTTCATTAAAACCAACATTTAATAATACTCTCGACACATATTACTTGCAGAGAGTGACTCTGAATACTACGCCGATTTCAGCGTACTATTTTTTGCCGCATTTGTCAATTACGACGGCGGTATCCAGTCGATCGAGCCAAATGATTTATCTAAGACTACTAGTTATATACATTGCATTGTGTAGCATTTTGGGGCCAGATATATACATACTAATAATATATTTAATTGACTCTAAGTTTACAGTATACAGCTAAGAGTATACATAACACTACTATACTAGAGCCATTACAAACGTGCGAACCGAGTGATAAATCATTTTTATCCGACCTCTCGCTCACACTAATAGGGCGAGCGAACTTTCGCTTGCACCCCTAGTGTAACAATAAAAAAGGGATTTGTCGATAGTCAATAGCAGGCTTTTTTTTTCGTATTGACATACGTAGTTAGCCACGAGTCTTTTGCTACTTCACCGGGCATAAAGGCGAGCAGAGCTCCAGCCTTAATAAATGGTTTAAAAACTACAAACTAAGCAACCTGCGCAAGAGCGCGCCCCCTGTGTGGCTCGGACCTCGGCTCAGGGCGGTCGCTGACGATGAGATTGAGGGATGACATTTAGTATTTTAGGGGAGTTTTGTGCAACTGTCGCTCTACTTTACAGTTCGCGGGCCTCTCGGACTTCGGCTCTACGAGGGCATCGGAAGGTTCAATAGCAGGTAATGAGGGAAAGGTTAAGGAAATAATGCAAAATATGAAATAATCAACGACGGCGGCGTCCGAGCGGCATCTATAACGAGTGACGCGGCATGGTCACATTCCTATGACGTAATGATTTATGACTCAGTTCGCACGTTTGTAATGGCCCTAGTATAGCAGTTCCGCGCGGTTCCACCCGCGTAGATACCGTTCCCGTGGAAACCTTGACTTAAAATACCATCGCCGTATAACGTCTACTGCTGAACATGGACCATCTCCCGGGGGAGGGTATTTGCCATAGTCACCACGCTTGGCATTAAGTAAGAAAGTAAAATAGTGAAAAGGATTTTAAGACATAGTTAAAAAAAATATCATATCTAATCTAATTTAACTAGCCTGTGTTATCCCACTGCAGGGCAAATACCTCCCTGTCCCTTTTCCAAACAATTTTGTCTTTTGCGAGTCCCTACAGTAGGAGTCAAGCTCATCCCACCATAAAAAAAAATATCAGATTGGAATACTAAAAAACGAATTTGTGAATAAATTGCGACAGCTAGCAGGCGATAGGAGCTAATATACTTTATCAAATAATTTAAAGCAAAGTCCGTAGAGCGATTACGTAAAAAAAAATAACGAGCGATCAATCGCCAAGTTTGTATGGCAACGGGAAATTGTTACGTAATCCCATCATTTTTATCGTTCGTAATCGCTTTTTTGCGTAATCGCACTGCCGGTGAATTTTCAAATTTTACGAATCGCTACTTCGGCTATATTCCTGCATAGTCTTCAAGCCACTATTACAAGTGATCTTTGTGAAGCCAGAGCTGACGTGTTGGTTTATATGTGCGTTGTGTAACTCCGAAACTTGGGTGGAGCAGGCAGTCGCTGGATCGCCAGATGAATGGAGACTGCCAAACCTGAGAAATAAATACTTTGGGTTAATATTTTAATGCTATTTTTTATACTAGCCTATTAATACAACAACATCATCATCTCCCACGGGAGGGTATTTGCCATAGTCACCACGCTTGGCAGGCGGGTTGGTGACCGCAGTATTATGTGGTACCACACAAGAAAACGCCGCTGACCGTTTCTTGATATACGATTATTATAGATGATGTTATAACAATCGGAAGCAACGGCTTAACGTGCTTTACAAGGCACGGAGAGTAGTCCCTCAACAAGCAGACCCGGATAGAAATCCGAGTTTACACCAAAGATTTCCTGTCCGGGGGGCAAAAATCCTTGAGTAACACCAAAAAAGCTTTAAAAAGATATTTTAATGTCTGAAAGAGTTTTATTCTATACTAATATTATAAAGAGGAAATATTTGATGTTTGTTTGCTTGCTCCGGGCTGGACAATTTCGGAAATTCTTTCGAAAGCTATGTTTTTCAGGACTAATATAGGCTTTATTTAATTTTGAGAGTGTAATATCGCGCGCGGGAAGCTTGTAATATATACATTTAGATTTACGCGTATGATATTTATAAAAAGATAAATTCTCGCATATTAACTCGTCTACATCTATCTTTATTCTATCGCTTACGATTCAGTTAAGTGATATTGACCGTCGTCGCGGACAGACTGACTCAGCGAGGTAACTCCGGCGCGGAGGGATCGATTTTCCGACTACAATTTTTTCCTTTCGCAAATTAATTTACGCCTGCCTTCCCATCGCCGCTGCAGCGTTTCGCGCGCTGGCAGTGGGCTATGTGGGACTCGCCCTCTCCATAGCGTGGTATGCTAAATACCACGAGGAGAGGACCCTACACCACTAAAACCCCCCGGACACTCCTTGGATCCGCCGTTGGCGGGGGTCGGGTACGCATGAGCGTTCCGGCCCCCCGACGGCACCCGCGGCCGATATGGTACCGCGGGACCTCCTGGGCCACACTTACAGTGGCCCATTTGCCCAATTATAGGGACGCCCGGAGTGTAGAGGCGTCCCTACTCCTCATGGTTTCCGACTACCCTAACAATGTCATTTTTGGATAGATAATGTAGTCAGCCACAAGGCTTTTATTATTGCATCGGGCATAAAGGCTAGCAGAGCTCCAGCCTTATTCAAAGGTATGTTTATAAACCATACATATGTGTACCTGCGTTGCGTAGCGCCCCCTGTGGGACTTGGACCCCGGCTCAAGTGGTGACCCCTGGCGGGGGGATTAAAAGATTATGATTTTAGTACCACTTTTTTTTTATATAATGCACATAACGATAAATCAAGTTTGTGACTATTGGAGTCCATGTTAGTTTTTTAAAGATTTTTTAATGTGTCTTAAAAGTACTTAATTTCCCCTAGGAAGTATATTAATGACTTATAAATAAATATTACAGTGGTATGTAAGAACTAACAAAGTGACACCTTTTTTTTGTCCGTGGGAAAATGCTTTAATGTTACGCATCCACTCCATCCATAGCAGTGGTATGCTAATCATACCCCAAAGAGAGGACCCTTCCCACAAAAACTCACCGGATCTTCTCCGTCCACCATTATTGAGGGCTTCCCTAAGTTCCCTCATAGGCTCAGTTGTTCTTGCATACGGAAGTGAATGCCTCATAAGTCTAACAAACGTTATCACAACACGCCAATACGATTGTTCTCACAATAATCACCTCGGAGTAGTGCGTTTCCGTTTGCCGGGGCACAAGCTACGTACTGACCAGAATTCGTTCCCGGGGTGAGCGTTGGAGTCCCAGGGGTACGTGAGGACCAGCAGCTTGCCGCAGTGCGAGCCCGACAGTTTGGCGGACGGCTCACGGTTTTCTAGTTGCACATTTATCCCACCTGGAAAAAACAATATAAAAGTCCTTAATAATATTATAAACGCAAAATTTTTAAGTATGTTTGTTACTCTTTCACGCAAAAACTACCGAACGGATTTGGCTGAATGTTTACATGCGGATAGTTTATAAGCTGGATTAACATATAGGCTAATAAATATCACGCTTCGACCCACTAGAGCAGAGCAACGCGGGTAAAACCACGGGGCGCAGCTAGTGATATCCTTATAAATAAGTTATAATCGTCAGTCTCTGGCCATCTGGACCGATGGCCTAATAGAGTTCGCAGGAAACCAGTGGATGCAATCTCTCCCATTGGAAATCGCAAACCAACGTTACTACAAAATTTTACTAAAAAGAAAATAAAGTATTAAAAAGAACCTTTACCTCTGGGATGTTTTTTGCTTTCATAGAACAGTTTCTTCTCAGCGTTCTTGTTATGCGTTGCACTGGAATCCGTGAACATGGCTGAAAAGAGAAAAAGTTGTCCAAAAATCATTATTTTTGAAAAAAATATTCAATGAAAATAATAAAGATTTAGAACAATTATACAGTTTTACCACTCTGTTACATTACATATTTTTCATACAACGACAATCCTATAAAGTGCACATATAGAAAAAAGTGAAAATATACAAAATTAACAAGGCTGTTTGCGCATTTTTTGAAATAACTAGTCGAGACTCAATTTGATTATACTGAAATTCAAAAGTTAAATATTCGATTACAAATAATTTTGGGCTTAGATTGATTCTACAAAATTTTAGGCAATGAGAGAATGCTTTCGGGAGGCGCGCAATCATTATATAGTCGATATGCGGGGTGGAGGGGGTGTATGTGTGATTGCGGGTAGATTTGGCGTGAACAAATGCAAATATTAATTTATTATTATGTTGGTACATTTTACTGCCACGCCACGGGCCCATGGGGATCCGGTCATTTGAAAGGTATTCATGGGGCCGAAGCCAATATTTACGAGGTCTTTTTATGTAAATACCTACGTACTAAATAAATATAGTTTATTTCGTTTACTTACAATCGCATGATACTCAAATATAAAAGATATTTATTTAGTACGTAACGTAGGTATTTACATACACTTGTACTTCTCAATAATATCGCATGATACTCAGTTTGACTACATACCTAACACAGGTTTACTGGGTTTTATATATGCGAAGTTGACATCAGAAACATGGTTCAACATGTCCTTCCGAAGCATGTGCCTGATCCGCTCTAATATAGTTAATATGTACACATCACTCTGGTGATTAGATATCTTCCATACGCCTAAACCTGTAAAAAGATAAAAGACAAGATAAAGAAGAAGTTGTTTATGTAAGATCTTTTTTAAAGCTCTTTGTACAACCTATTTTATTTCGTATTGCCCAGCATTTGAGGGAATTTGTCCATATACATTTTCAATTAGACGCGGCCATAGCCCAATGGCTAGGGCGTCGGTGCGATGCAGTAGCGCGTTAGTAGCGCGACGCGGTCGCGCGTTTGTATCGATACAATCGCGATGCAGTAGCGCGTTAGTAGCGCGACGCGGTCGCGCGTTTGTATCGATACAATCGCGATGCAGTAGCGCGTTAGTAGACGCCTGTGACGGACAATAGCATGCACTCTGGACCTGTCTGTGTTGCACGTTGCATCGATGCCGATTCCCAATCACGCGCCGCGCCACACTCCCTCCCCCCTCCGTTCTCTCTACCGATGTCGTCCGACGCGGTCGCGCTTTTGTATCGATACAATCGCGATGCAGTAGCGCGTTAGTAGCGCGACGCGGTCGCGCGTTTGTATCGATACAATCGCGATGCAGTAGCGCGTTAGTAGCGCGACGCGGTCGCGCGTTTGTATCGATACAATCGCGATGCAGTAGCGCGTTAGTAGCGCGACGCGGTCGCGCGTTTGTATCGATACAATCGCGATGCAGTAGCGCGTTAGTAGCGCGACGCGGTCGCGCGTTTGTATCGATACAATCGCGATGCAGTAGCGCGTTAGTAGCGCGACGCGATCGCGCTTTTGTATCGATACAATCGCGATGCAGTAGCGCGTTAGTAGCGCGACGCGGTCGCGCTTTTGTGTCGATACAATCGAGATGCAGTAGCGCGTTAGTAGCGCGACGCGGTCGCGCGTTTGTATCGATACAATCGCGATGCAGTAGCGCGTTAGTAGACGCCTGTGACGGACAATAGCATGCACTCTGGACCTGTCTGTGTTGCACGTTGCACTGATGCCGATTCCCAATCACGCGCCGCGCCACACTCCCTCCCCCCTCCGTTCTCTCTACCGATGTCGTCCGACGCGGTCGCGCTTTTGTATCGATACAATCGCGATGCAGTAGCGCGTTAGTAGCGCGACGCGGTCGCGCGTTTGTATCGATACAATCGCGATGCAGTAGCGCGTTAGTAGCGCGACGCGGTCGCGCGTTTGTATCGATACAATCGCGATGCAGTAGCGCGTTAGTAGCGCGACGCGGTCGCGCGTTTGTATCGATACAATCGCGATGCAGTAGCGCGTTAGTAGCGCGACGCGGTCGCGCGTTTGTATCGATACAATCGCGATGCAGTAGCGCGTTAGTAGCGCGACCTGATCGCGCTTTTGTATCGATACAATCGCGATGCAGTAGCGCGTTAGTAGCGCGACGCGGTCGCGCTTTTGTGTCGATACAATCGAGATGCAGTAGCGCGTTAGTAGCGCGACGCGGTCGCGCGTTTGTATCGATACAATCGCGATGCAGTAGCGCGTTAGTAGACGCCTGTGACGGACAATAGCATGCACTCTGGACCTGTCTGTGTTGCACGTTGCACTGATGCCGATTCCCAATCACGCGCCGCGCCACACTCCCTCCCCCCTCCGTTCTCTCTACCGATGTCGTCCGACGCGGTCGCGCTTTTGTATCGATACAATCGCGATGCAGTAGCGCGTTAGTAGCGCGACGCGGTCGCGCGTTTGTATCGATACAATCGCGATGCAGTAGCGCGTTAGTAGCGCGACGCGGTCGCGCGTTTGTATCGATACAATCGCGATGCAGTAGCGCGTTAGTAGCGCGACGCGGTCGCGCGTTTGTATCGATACAATCGCGATGCAGTAGCGCGTTAGTAGCGCGACGCGGTCGCGCGTTTGTATCGATACAATCGCGATGCAGTAGCGCGTTAGTAGCGCGACCTGATCGCGCTTTTGTATCGATACAATCGCGATGCAGTAGCGCGTTAGTAGCGCGACGCGGTCGCGCTTTTGTGTCGATACAATCGAGATGCAGTAGCGCGTTAGTAGCGCGACGCGGTCGCGCGTTTGTATCGATACAATCGCGATGCAGTAGCGCGTTAGTAGACGCCTGTGACGGACAATAGCATGCACTCTGGACCTGTCTGTGTTGCACGTTGCACTGATGCCGATTCCCAATCACGCGCCGCGCCACACTCCCTCCCCCCTCCGTTCTCTCTACCGATGTCGTCCGACGCGGTCGCGCTTTTGTATCGATACAATCGTGATGCAGTAGCGCGTTAGTAGCGCGACGCGGTCGCGCTTTTGTGTCGATACAATCGAGATGCAGTAGCGCGTTAGTAGCGCGACGCGGTCGCGCGTTTGTATCGATACAATCGGGATGCAGTAGCGCGTTAGTAGCGCGACGCGGTCGCGCTTTTGTATCGATACAATCGCGATGCAGTAGCGCGTTAGTAGCGCGACGCGGTCGCGCGTTTGTATCGATACAATCGCGATGCAGTAGCGCGTTAGTAGCGCGACGCGGTCGCGCGTTTGTATCGATACAATCGCGATGCAGTAGCGCGTTAGTAGACGCCTGTGACGGACAATAGCATGCACTCTGGAACTGTCTGTGTTGCACGTTGCACTGATGCCGATTCCCAATCACGCGCCGCGCCACACTCCCTCCCCCCTCCGTTCTCTCTACCGATGTCGTCCGACGCGGTCGCGCTTTTGTATCGATACAATCGCGATGCAGTAGCGCGTTAGTAGCGCGACGCGGTCGCGCGTTTGTATCGATACAATCGGGATGCAGTAGCGCGTTAGTAGCGCGACGCGGTCGCGCTTTTGTATCGATACAATCGCGATGCAGTAGCGCGTTAGTAGCGCGACGCGGTCGCGCTTTTGTGTCGATACAATCGAGATGCAGTAGCGCGTTAGTAGCGCGACGCGGTCGCGCGTTTGTATCGATACAATCGCGATGCAGTAGCGCGTTAGTAGACGCCTGTGACGGACAATAGCATGCACTCTGGACCTGTCTGTGTTGCACGTTGCACTGATGCCGATTCCCAATCACGCGCCGCGCCACGCCACACTCCCTCCCCCCTCCGTTCTCTCTACCGATGTCGTCCGACGCGGTCGCGCTTTTGTATCGATACAATCGCGATGCAGTAGCGCGTTAGTAGCGCGACGCGGTCGCGCGTTTGTATCGATACAATCGCGATGCAGTAGCGCGTTAGTAGCGCGACGCGGTCGCGCGTTTGTATCGATACAATCGCGATGCAGTAGCGCGTTAGTAGCGCGACGCGGTCGCGCGTTTGTATCGATACAATCGCGATGCAGTAGCGCGTTAGTAGCGCGACGCGGTCGCGCGTTTGTATCGATACAATCGCGATGCAGTAGCGCGTTAGTAGCGCGACGCGGTCGCGCGTTTGTATCGATACAATCGCGATGCAGTAGCGCGTTAGTAGCGCGACGCGGTCGCGCGTTTGTATCGATACAATCGCGATGCAGTAGCGCGTTAGTAGACGCCTGTGACGGACAATAGCATGCACTCTGGACCTGTCTGTGTTGCACGTTGCACTGATGCCGATTCCCAATCACGCGCCGCGCCACGCCACACTCCCTCCCCCCTCCGTTCTCTCTACCGATGTCGTCCGACGCGGTCGCGCTTTTGTATCGATACAATCGCGATGCAGTAGCGCGTTAGTAGCGCGACGCGGTCGCGCGTTTGTATCGATACAATCGCGATGCAGTAGCGCGTTAAAAGTGCGACGCGGTCGCGCGTTTGTATCGATACAATCGCGATGCAGTAGCGCGTTAGTAGCGCGACGCGGTCGCGTGTTTGTATCGATACAATCGCGATGCAGTAGCGCGTTAGTAGCGCGACGCGGTCGCGCGTTTGTATCGATACAATCGCGATGCAGTAGCGCGTTAGTAGCGCGACGCGGTCGCGCGTTTGTATCGATACAATCGCGATGCAGTAGCGCGTTAGTAGCGCGACGCGATCGCGCTTTTGTATCGATACAATCGCGATGCAGTAGCGCGTTAGTAGCGCGACGCGGTCGCGCTTTTGTGTCGATACAATCGAGATGCAGTAGCGCGTTAGTAGCGCGACGCGGTCGCGCGTTTGTATCGATACAATCGCGATGCAGTAGCGCGTTAGTAGACGCCTGTGACGGACAATAGCATGCACTCTGGACCTGTCTGTGTTGCACGTTGCACTGATGCAGATTCCCAATCACGCGCCGCGCCACACTCCCTCCCCCCTCCGTTCTCTCTACCGATGTCGTCCGACGCGGTCGCGCTTTTGTATCGATACAATCGCGATGCAGTAGCGCGTTAGTAGCGCGACGCGGTCGCGCGTTTGTATCGATACAATCGCGATGCAGTAGCGCGTTAGTAGCGCGACGCGGTCGCGCGTTTGTATCGATACAATCGCGATGCAGTAGCGCGTTAGTAGCGCGACGCGGTCGCGCGTTTGTATCGATACAATCGCGATGCAGTAGCGCGTTAGTAGCGCGACGCGATCGCGCTTTTGTATCGATACAATCGCGATGCAGTAGCGCGTTAGTAGCGCGACGCGGTCGCGCTTTTGTGTCGATACAATCGAGATGCAGTAGCGCGACGCGGTCGCGCGTTTGTATCGATACAATCGCGATGCAGTAGCGCGTTAGTAGACGCCTGTGACGGACAATAGCATGCACTCTGGACCTGTCTGTGTTGCACGTTGCACTGATGCCGATTCCCAATCACGCGCCGCGCCACACTCCCTCCCCCCTCCGTTCTCTCTACCGATGTCGTCCGACGCGGTCGCGCTTTTGTATCGATACAATCGCGATGCAGTAGCGCGTTAGTAGCGCGACGCGGTCGCGCGTTTGTATCGATACAATCGCGATGCAGTAGCGCGTTAGTAGCGCGACGCGGTCGCGCTTTTGTGTCGATACAATCGAGATGCAGTAGCGCGTTAGTAGCGCGACGCGGTCGCGCGTTTGTATCGATACAATCGCGATGCAGTAGCGCGTTAGTAGCGCGACGCGGTCGCGCTTTTGTGTCTATACAATCGAGATGCAGTAGCGCGTTAGTAGCGCGACGCGATCGCGCGTTTGTATCGATACAATCGCGATGCAGTAGCGCGTTACTAAATTCAATAATGAAGTTATCCAAGGAACGAGACCCACGCGATTATAATCTATTTAATTACATCAGATCGTTAACTGCTAAACCATCCCATCACACACAACAAACAATGTCATTATCTGATGAATTTACAGAGATTTCCCACAAAATTGCCACCCGCATGCTAAACTTAACATAACAACAAGGGAATTAAGTAAATAAAAGCTATTTTGGGCCTTTTATTCGAACAAAGAGATTGTAAGAAAGATATTAGGAATCACAATAGGCGCAAGTGGCTCAGCATTCACATACAATTCAAATATGTGTCGGTGCAAAGTATTTGTTATTATCTACGATTACAAAGGGTTTTATGTCGGCCCTATGTAAATTGGAGTTTGGTTTAATGCATAGCATTTAAGAGAGTATAGGTATAATTTATTTATTTTACATTGGTCATATAAAAATATTTGGCCAAATAAAGGCAGGATGATTAGTGCATGGGCCGGATTGCTTATGCGTGCCCGGCCCCCGCCAACGGTGGATCGAAGGAGTGTCCGGGAGGTTTTAGTGGTGTAGGGTCCTCTCCTCGTGGTATGAGTTAGCATACCACGCTATGAAGAGGGTGAGTCCCACATGTCCCACCGCCAGCGCGCGAATACGCTGCAGCGGCGGTGGAAATGCGTAAATGCATTTCCCGCCGGACAGCAAAAAATTAAACTATGATTTGTGCACACTAGAAGTATAAGTTACGAAGATTGTTGGTTCAATTCAAGTGACTAATCTTTATCTAAAACTCATTATAAGTGCTTAACAATCCACCATTGCCTTATTAATTTCACACCAGCTTCTAACAGGTAGCAAACCAAATATCGTCCTTAATACTACAATACCGCGGAAGTGACAGTTGCTAATAAGATGTCATTTCATCTATCATAACAACAATAACATCTAAATAAACCTTTCAAATTACTCCATCCAATGGTAGAAACCGCTTGAAAATCTGTTTCAATAGTTTTGGCTTACCACAAGGAGAAAGATCTCCTTGTGGTGATTAGCATATCATAGCTGTAGATAGGGGGGAGACTGTGGACATTCCTTTCCCCGAAAAAAAATGCATTTTTTTCTGATGGACATACTTAGTTAGCCACGAGGCTTTTGCTACTTCGCCGGACAGAAAGGCGAGCAGAGCTCCAGCCTTAATAAATGGTTTAAAAACTACAAACTAAGCAACCTGCGCAAGAGGGCGCCCCCTGTGGGGCTTGGACCTCGGCTCGGGCGGTCGCTGGCGATGAGATTGAGGAATTATGTCTTTTAGTATTTTTGGGGAATTTTGTGCAACTGTCGCTCTACTGTACAGTTCGCGGGCCTCTCCGACTTCGGGTCTACGAGGGCATCATCGGATGGTCCTTTGTAAACCAAGGGTCAGGAGGACGAGGGGGATGTAGAATTGAGTAATGATTTTTTTGTATACGAGGTACAAAAAACTTAAATAACATGTAAAGAAATAATAATATTAAAGCCTCTTCCTTCAATTTGTACCACAGCGCTGGTAGTATAAAGCCTACTGAGCGTATGTTTAATCAGCGTCCTGTGGATATTGCCCAAGCTATAAAGCAACTCGCATACTATACATTAGACAACCTCTCTACAAATATATTTTATACACTTGATACAGTCTATGTTTACTGTGATACTAACATCTGTACGTACGTAGTTTCATCTGCTTTTAATGTCGGATAGATAGACTAAAGTCTCATTTACGACTTTACTGGTAAACGCATTCATATAACGTCATATGTTTGAATTTAATGCGGCCCCCCGACGCCGCCTAACGCCTCACGCGAAGTTTTGCGTCTCTGTGAATGGGGTTATAGGGACACACCATGTAATTATAATACTTGTGTATATGTAACTATGTGTGCGCGGATCAAAATTGTACTAAGTTGAGTTTGCAATACGCCGTAATAAAGCAACGACATACTCACGTGAATAGAAGAAAGAAAAGAAAAGAAAATAATTTTATTTACGGCACATACAAGGAAATAAAACATAAAAATTGATTAACAATACGCAAGTTTATTATTTAATATCCCCATAGACTAAATCCCCTATAGGGTCTTAGGCTCCATAGCATTGTCTGACACTATAATACTATGTTGGGTTATCTTATGCCCAGATAAGTAACCTATCATATAAGTCTGTCAGATATAAAATAAGGTGTGACGAAATAGTTTTCTGGTAAAGCTGACGAATTTTTAACGAACATACATAATACTTCAAAAAATTTGAATACTAGTTGAAATGTTTCATGACAACGTCTGTAGCGCAGCAGTTCGTTCCCCACACCGGACAATAAATCTTTGTGTAGTTTCTAAGGATTCTTTCCGGTACTAATTGGCTGAGGGACTACCCTCTGTGCCTTGGAAAGCACGTAGAGCCGTTGGTCCCGATTGTTAAATCTATCATCTAAAACAATTGTACCAGGCATCGGACAGCCGTTGACGTTTCCTTGCATCCAATCCATCTGACAAGTGTGGCGACTATAGCAAGAACCCTCCCTCGGGAGGATGCCCATGTTCAGCAGTGGACGTTGTACGGGCTGATGATGATGATGATGAAATGTTTTGAAGTGCAGATCCTGGCGCTATAACTGATTTAGTAATAATAATATTTCAAGTTCAATGTAATGCCATGAGTGTTCAATTTTCCGCATATACTTACCGAAAAACCATATTTGTTTTTCGGCTGCGGTATTTAATATCCCCCCTCGCCTTCCTGACCTTTAGTTTGCAAAAGACCTTCCGATGCCCTCTAAGACCCGAAGTCTGAGAGGCCCGCAAACTGTAAAGTACAGCAACAGTTACATAAAATTCCCCTTAAAATCTAAAGACATCATTCCTAAATTCCCCCGCCGTCGACCGTCCTGAGCCGAGCTTCAAGTTCCACGCCCCTCTGTGCTCTGTTGCTTAGTTTGTAGTTTTTGAACCATTTACATAGGCTGTAGTTCTGCTCGCCTTCGCATTTATATCCGGCGAAGTAGCAAAAGCCTCCTGGGTAAGTTCATATTGCCCGTTGGAAGAAAAAAAAAACGTTGAAAAAACGTTTCAAGTCGGACAGATGATTATTCTAATGGGATACAATTTATAGGATTAGAAATATAATGAGCGACTAAATATTTCAATACAAAGGTATCCCAGCTTTAATCGATCTTCCTACGAACTCAGAGCAATTACATTAAGTGCACTGCAAATTGAGTGAAAGTCCGCACGAAGACTGCAGAAGTGGTAAAAATAAAACACTTACTTGTGTCGTATTTCGTGGAGTGAGCTCTGATTGGTTTATCTTAGTGATCGGAATCGAGGATAGTTTATTTATGTACATGTATGCGGAATGTTTTGATACATTTTAAAGAAAGAAGTTGGGTATTTCTTAATTTAATTAAAAGTATACGCAATAAAGGGTGATTTAATTAAAGAGTCTCAATCGCGGTACGTTTTAAGTCTATCCGTGACCATGACTGGTGTAACCGTGTTAGCCATGTCGAAACGTCTGATTATTAAAAAGGTAATGATTTGCCATAAAATCTTACCGCGATTGAGACCCTCGTATACTTTTAGTTATGTGTGCAAATCGCGAAAGTTTTAAAACATTTTGTAATTTAATTAATTAGGTGACAACCTAGGTGGCCCAGCGGTATAAGTCTAACTTTAAATCTAGGTGGTCGTGGAAATTACCTCTGCACCGGAAAATATATCCTTGTGTAAAATTTTAAATTTCTGAGGGACTCTACGTGACTCAGAAAACACATTATGCCGTTGGTCCCGATTGTTATAAAATCGTCTATAGCAATTGCATACCAGC
Source organism: Nycteola revayana (assembly GCA_947037095.2). Lineage (NCBI taxonomy): Eukaryota > Metazoa > Arthropoda > Insecta > Lepidoptera > Nolidae > Nycteola > Nycteola revayana. Next base: position 22,206,061 of record OX344843.2, read on the forward strand.
TCACGGACAACAGCATTACCCTTATGCTCGGTGAAGTAGCAAAAGCCTCATGGCTACCTAAGTATGTCCATCGAAAAAAAAAGCATTAAAATTTCTCTGTGTAGTATTACTACAGTCACCAACCCGTCTGACAAGCATGGTGACGATGGCAAAAACCCTTGGAGTTTGTCAAATTATGACTTTGAAAGTTTTTTGTTTTTTTTTTGTTACTATCGCTCCATAGTTCGCGGACAACTCGGACTTCTCTACAAAAAAAAAAAATCGGAAGTTCTTACTTCGAAATGTTTTGATTGAAGTACATTAGTACATTATGACGCCAAAATCCAATATTTATTATGTTGACATGTTACAATAAAAATCGCAACAGGAAATCTGATTTGATAAAACTAAACCAGTGCAAGATATAACATAGGTAGATTTATAACGCAGTAATTATATTATAAACTTTGTTCAGATCACAGACTACTTAATGAACTATCAAAACTGATCATAAGTTGTTTATAACACGATGTAGAAACCATATCAGATATTGCTACTTAAATAATAGAAGTAGTGTTCATGTCGTCTTGAAAACTTATTTTTTTTCAGTAGTCGTCTCGTTTTCTGTTCAATGGCCACATCCTGCTAATATTATAAACGCGAAGTTTGTAAGCATGGATGGATGGATGAATGTTTGTTACTCTTTCACGTCGAAACTACTGAACGGAATTGGATGATTTTTTTCACCGGGATAGATTATACGCTGGCTTAACATATAAGTTAAAAAAACATTACGCTCCGACCCACTGAAGCAGAGGAAGGCGGGTAAAACCACAGGGCACAGCTAGTATAATAATATAGGGCAAAAAACGGCTTCATTACAGAAACAGACCGCAAACCGCACAAATATCGTTCAGGGGCACATAACACCCGCGGGCCGTATTTTACGATTACAAGATCATGCATTCCGTAATAATATTTTGTGAATTATTTTTTTCAAATACTTACGCGTAAAAATATTATATCATAGCTTAATTTCGAACAACATGTATGTCAGAAATAGTAATTTTGCAGGAGAGGGAAATAACCATATTTAACATAGAGACCAGAACAATACCAGAACAATAACAATACCAATGGAGTGATCCATTGGTCGATGTGTGTTTCTTACTAACGAAACTGTGTGTTGTACCTTTAGCTAATGGCATCAAAATATCAAAACCGTGAAGAAATACTTATGTGGTGTTAGAATCTAAACTAAGACATGCATATTGTCGGTGATCCTGAAACCGCGTAAGTGACAGTTGATAAGTATAATATCATCTGTCAATTTTGTTTTCTTTATTTGTGTTCTAGAGGGCAAAATATCAATTTGCTAAATTTAATCTTCAATCTTATTAGCTATTGTTACTTCCACGGTATCGTCGACTGCAAGGTGTACGTAAGCGTTGTGTCAGTTATTTAGTACAGTCTATAAGTAATGCCGTCACAATATATTTTTTAAAATAAAGGAAAAGCACACTTCTACTGTCTGATAGTAAAAGGAATAGAGCGTGCACCTGTGTTGGTACACATATTGTCCTATAATATCTTGCGCAGATGGCCGGTTTCCTTAGAGTTTAGTTGCCGTGGCTGAAATCAGTAGGGAGAACTATACCCAGTTTTGGGGTACGCCTGAAATTGTATGTCGGCGAGGTCCATTTTGCGAGGACATCCATTCAGCACTTAAGTATTTACATACAATTGTACTTGTCAGAATTACAATATGTAAGACTAAATCTATCCGACGTGTCACTTAAGTTAAGCTAAAAACAATGTTTACATTATTTGATCTTACATATTATATAATCCGTCTGTCCATATATGATACATTGTACACATTATTGTAAGATGCCTTAGAGGTAACGGGTACAAAATAAACTTCCAAGAATTCGCCCAAGGTCTAAGCGACATTCACCTAAGACCAACGCTCAGTGTGCCACTGGAGTCAAAAGTAGATTAACGAATAGTGGTCGTGATCTTTGGCTTACCTATTTTTCGGCTTTAGATACTCAGATCGGATAGAGAGTGTTCTCTGTATGTGTAGAGGTTTTAGTGCTAGTGGTCGGTTTGTAAGGTGGGCCTTTGCAAGGCCTTTAGGCCCACACCTTACGCCACCTTTAACTTTACCTATCTATCTATGTCTTCTTCAAATTCTTACGTAATGAAACCCTTTGATAATTAAGCAAGTTGTACAATTTGCAGTCATTACTTCCTTGCAAGTTACTTAATTGGAATACTTGATGGCTCAAACGAAAACCTCTTGGCAGGTATTTGTATTAGAGTTCATCATGTGTGGGAGACGAGACTTGCCATTTATTACTTGCATTCAGCGTCGCGCGTCTTCTAAACTTGAGATCATAACTTATAAGTGACTTGCATCTTGTATGCGAGTTACTTGCGCAATACTAACAAGCATTATTGGTGTCCTCTGATTTGCGTCATTAAGTTAATACTAATCTTTACTCCGAAACTACCGGATCGATTTTTAAATAGTTTTCACTTTTAAAAAGTTATGTTATCTAGGAGTATCATAAGCTATATATAATGATCAAACGGGAATGAAAACGGGAGCTACGCGGTTAAAACAGTGCAAGAAGCTAGTATATTACAAAGTAAGTCTATCTTTTTAAGTGGTCTGTAATTTAGTAGCATTTTATTCAAACCAAATTGATTAGTGTAATCCAGGGATTTACCAAAACAAATTTTATCTACAGTTTTTGTATACGATTATTGGGTTATTCAATCGATCAATAGATAATGTGATGTATAAATACCTGTTGTTGTTTTTTTAATTCATGTTTAGACCAAAAAGAGGAATCAAACATTGTGTTGACAGTGAACATTCATATAGCGGAAAATATTAAACACCATTTGTAATAAACATATATTAGTATAATTGTTTATACATAATATCACACATATCTAAGGTAAGCTTAAAAATCTCATACAAATTCAAGAGCTCAAAAGCATAAGGACGTTTGTACTATTCGTTCAGAAGCAATTGGTCGTAAGTGCCAGTTTACGATAAAGACATATACGACGAATATTTCTGAAGTATAATGGCACATTCGACGTTATGTTTCTGAGCTCTAGAATGATCTCTATTAGAAGCAGTGTGTTTAGCGACATAATATTGTTTTAAACTATATTAATTTACAGCTTTTTTATTTAACTTCATCAAAACCTTTTTTAGTAAGACAATTAAATAGCGTAAAATACACACATTGATATTATTATTTAAAATGAACTTGATATAAAAACATCTTGAATACGTAAAATTATATTAAAGGTAACTAGTTATTATTTTTTATTTTAGGATGAAGATCCTGTTGGCTATTGCCTACTTTATCGGGCTGGTGTTTGGAGGGCCAGTTCGCCGAGGCCTGTTCTACCACGAGTATGATACTAACACAGCGCCAGTATTAGTCTTTGAATCTGGTGTTTTTGGAATAATCAACTTAAACGCTTTTGAGCTGCCATCAATCCCTGTAAAGTCTATACCTGCGTCAGACGGAAGAGTTCCAGTAGAAGCAGCTCCTGCCCCTGTGATACCGATTCCAGTCGATGTCGCTCCTACTCCAGTTGAAATCATGCCAGTTGAGGTAGTTCCTACCCCTGTTGAAACTGTACCAGTTGAGGTAGCTCCTACCCCTGTTGAAACCATCCCAGTTGAGGCAGCTCCGGCTCCAATGGTACCAGTCCCAGTTGAAGTAGCCCCTACCCCAGTTGAAACTGTACCTGTTGAGGCAGCCCCTACTCCTGTTGAAACCATCCTATTTGAGGCAGCTCCGGCCCCGGTGGTACCAGTTCCAGTCGAAGTAGCCCCTACCCCTGTTGAAACGATCCCAGTTGAAGCAGCTCCTACCCCTGTTGAAACTATCCCAGTTGAGGCAGCTCCCGCCCCAGTGCTACCAGTCCCAGTCGAAGTAGCCCCTACCCCAGTTGAAACCGTACCTGTTGAGGCAGCCCCTACTCCTGTTGAAACCATCCTAGTTGAGGCAGCTCCGGCCGCGGTGGTACCAGTCCCAGTCGAAGTAGCCCCTACCCCTGTTGAAACTATCCCAGTTGAGGCAGCTCCTACTCCTGTTGAAATTATCCCAGTTGAGGCAGCTCCCGCCCCAGTGGTACCAGTCCCAGTTGAAGTAACCCCTACACCAGTTGACACTATCCCAGTTGAGGCAGCTCCTACCCCTGTTGAAACTATCCCAGTTGAGGAAGCTCCCACCCCAGTGGTACCAGTCCCAGTCGAAGTAGCCCCCACACCAGTTGAAACTATCCCAGTTGAGGCAGCTCCTACTCCAGTGGAAAGAGTGCCAGTACAGGCGGCTCCCGCCCCTATGATACCAATTATAGTCGAAATAGCCCCTACCCCTGTTGAAACCGTACCAGTTGAGGCAGCTCCTACCCCTGTTGAAATCATCCCAGTTGAGGCAGCTCCCACCCCAGTAGAACCAATCCCAGTAGAAGTAGCTCCTACTCCTGTTGAAACAATTCCAGTTGAGGCAGCTCCAACCCCTGTTGAAACTATCCCAGTTGAGGCAGCTCCCGCCCCAGTGGTACCAGTCCCAGTCGAAGTAGCCCCTTCCCCTGTTGAAACCGTACCAGTTGAGGCAGCTCCTACCCCTGTTGAAACCATCCCAGTTGAGGCAGCTCCCGCCCCAGTGGTACCAGTCCCAGTCGAAGTAGCCCCTATACCTGTTGAAACTATCCCAGTTGAGGCAGCACCTACTCCTGTTGAAACCATCCCTGTTGAGGCAGCTCCTACCCCTATTGAAACCGTACCTATTGAGGCAGCTCCCACCCCAGTTTTTGTTACTGATAATATTAATTTGTGATCTAAATATAATTTTATTTTGTTATGATACTTTTAGGGTAATATAAAAATAAATAAATTTATATAGTTATTATTTGTATTTCCTTCTCGATTAATATGTGTGGTTTATTATCTTGTATTGTGCTGAAATAAATGTATTTTCTTTCTTTCAAATTTTCTTTTAAATTCAAACTATTGAATTAAGTGCGCAAGTCACACTTGCGCCTCACTCAGTAATTTTATAAAGAGACAGCCAATACATTTACTTCAAACCTGAATGACGTTTACGAATTTATTGAATTAATGTCATATTTAACCGTATATTGGCCTCGACTAGGCATTGGACCGGTGAGTTGTCCTTAGGGAGCTGGATTAATTTAAACATGACATATCACAATCGCTCGTTCAATATTTCGCTCATCTTTGGAATGCGTTGCCTATTGCGTATCGCTGTAAACATTTAAATCCAGTGTGAAAATACTTTATTTATCTCAATAATAGTTCTTTTGTTGTATATCTGCCTTGCTTATTGTACTTGCAGTAATCGAATTTTTTGGGATTTTCACTGTTTTGCGAAAATGACATTTCAGGACCGTAATCTATATATAGGGTGACTGGTAATTAGTGACCGATAAAAAAAACAGCTGTTCCATACATTCATATTCACATAACTCGTCAACATGGTAGGGAGCAGCTGATTTTTTTTTCGCGATTTCAGGTTTGGTGCCATAGTATAAGTTGTTTGTTATCATGAGCACAATGATGTGTTTAGGTATCGGTCACTAATTACCAGTCACCCTATATAAGTAGTAGTATATATAATAAAGTATTTCAACACGTTTGCCTTACTATTTAATTCTTCCCGACAAATAACAATATTTCTCCTGTTTTCCGCAATTTAAGAATAAAATCAATCGCTTATTATTTTAATTATTGGTAAACCCCGTATATTGGTTTCAAAACTTGTTCAAAAGTTGCCGAAGCGTAAACGAGTTGGAAAAACGGTGTGTTGCTTTTCAATCATATCCGACGTTCGGCCCGCAATTACCTTCGATTGTTCTAGAGTTTTCAATGTTCACTTTTGTTTACGGTTAGCGTACACAGTAAAAGCGAATAGCTAGTCAATTTTAACTTGAAATTGGGCGTTCCACTACATCTGGTTCTGACCATTGAGCATTAAAGAAACAAAGTTCATTTGAAATGTGCCTTATTTGGTTGGAGTTATAAGGCCGTATAGAATTTTGAAGTCCATTGCCGGACTGCGTCGTTTCAATTTTTGAATAGGCCACCCCATGTATGGGACGGATGCCTCGCGTACCCGGCTCTCACCAACGGCGGACGGAGGAGTGTCCGGGGGGTTTTAGTAGTGTAGGGTCCTTTCCTCGGGGTATGACTATAGCATACCACGCTATGGAGAGGGCGAGTCCCACATACCCCTTTGCCGGCGCGTGAACGCTGCAGCTGCGGAGGGGAAGAGTAAAAGAATATCCGCCAGGACAAAAAAAAAATTGTCATTCTTTATATTATAATTTGTATTGTCAGTTTTTTGCCATCAAATATAGCACACACATTATCATAATTCTTCAGAAACCAGCACCTTATTATTTAATTTATAAATAAATATACCATTACATAACACCATGTCTACCCATGGGTGTAGTAAGAGATGACTATGGGACATACAGCTGGTTGGACAGCAGCGTCTATCAGCTGAGGGAATCACCATATTACTGCAATCACCAATCTGCCTGCTAAGCGTGGGGAAATTTCCCTCAACAACCCTGGCTAGCCAAAGTCTGTTTAAAGGATACCCATGTTCAACAGAGGACGTGAATGGGCAGATATAGTGACATAGTAGGTATCACTAAAGGGTTGGGCCGGATTGCTTATGCGTATCCAGCCCCCGCCAACGGCGGATCAAAGGAGTGTCCGGGGCGTCAGTGGTGTAGGGTCTTCTCCTCGCGGTATGAGTTTAGCATACCAGGCTATGGAAAGGGCGAGTCCCACATATCCCATCGCCAGCGCGCGAAGACGCTGCAGCGGCGGGGGGAATGCGTAAATGCATTTCCCCCCCGGACAACAAAAAAAGAAAAGTTAACACCAAAGGGTTATATAAAATTGTCACTTGTCTCGTCGGCTTGCCCATTAGGTAACTAACTCTAGTAATGAATGTGTATACGGTACTTGCTAGCGTTAAACAGAAACACGCTTGTACGATTCCACTATACACAGAAATCACAGTTAATTGAAATCTCTATTCCTAGACATCACGATTCGCCGAAAACTTTTTTGACAGAAACATTGTTCGTAGATATCTCGATCCGTACGAATCATTGTGGACAGAACTCTCTGTTATCTGTCTCTGTCTCTGTCTTCTGTCTTTATTCATAGAAACCACTGATCCCAGATATCTTGATTCCCAGAAACCGATTTTAGAAGAAGACGAAGAAGAAATCTCTATTCCTAGACATCACGTTTCGCCGAAAACTTTTCTTAACCAAGCAGACCCGAACCGAAATAACTAAGTTTACACAAAGATTTTTACATAAAACTCCGATACTTCTACCGCTGATCCATGTAGGATATCGTATATTGCATAATGAATTAAAGGATCGAAGACAAATATACCTTGATGTACTGACAATAGTATTGTAACTCCAAACCTATCACTTCAGTGTCTCGGTGTACAAATATATATTCGTGACAATTCCACCTTAAACCCACCAACAAGCTGAGAGATTGAGGATCTATAGCTATTGACACCTTCACCTGAGACGTTGTTTACTCAAAGAGAATCACCTTGTTTCGTAGTGTACATATTCTATTTCGTTTGAAATCAGATGCAGTTTATCTTCTGACGGTTGCACTGTTTTGGAGACCGACTTCGTATTGAGTCACTCTGCTTGTTGCTTAGTTATAAAAGCCTAGGGTATTAGTAGCTCATAAGCCAGTTTCCGTCCATTGGAGTATGGGTCTGCTTTTAACAGACCTTTGCCAGTCAGAGTCATTGAGGGATATTAACGTAATCACCACGTAACGTACCGTAAAAGGGCGGATTAACTGTAAAAATGTATCATCATCATCACCATCAGTTCACTGTTGAACATGGGCCTCCTCCCGAGGGAGGGTTTTGCCATAGTCACCACACTTGGCAGGCGGATTTGTAACCGCAGTATTATGTTGTAATACACAGGGAAACGCTGCTGCCCGTTCCCTGGTATACGCTTGTAATAGATGATGTTATAACAATCGGGACCAACGGCTTAACGTGCTTTCCGAGGCACGGAGGGTAGATCCTCAACCAACCAGACCCGGAAAGAAATCTTAGAATTTACACAAAGATTTCTTGTCCGCCGTGAGTATCGAACCTAAAACCTCCGAGACTTAAAGCGAGCCAAATACTGCTACGCTACGGAGATTGTAAAAATTTATATGAACCAATAACTTATCAGTATTTTGTTTCGACGCATAATGCAAGTTCGGCTTAATAAAGATAGAATCGTCGAGAATAGGAAATTGATAACAGAAGTTACGATATTCACCGTGACAAGTCTAGAGGATAAACTCAAGTCTACGTCACCAATTATTGTTCATGTTCAGACATGAGCGATATTATTTGTGACGAAATGTTAGCGAAATAATAGACTAGCGGTTACCCCGGCTTCGTTTGGGTGGATTTTTATAGCCTGTCTTACTCAGGGATAATGTAGCATTCTAATGGTGAAAGAATTATTGAAATCCAATCAGTAGTTTTTGAGTTTATTACATACAAAAATATAAAAATTATTTCATTCTCATCCTCCCGTATAACACCCACTGCTGAACATGGGTTTACCCCAAAGGCGTTTTGCCATAGTCACCACGCTTGGCGGATTGGTGACCGCGGTTGTTGTTATCTATACTAATAATTATATAAAATTGAAGAGTTTATTTGCTTCAACGCGCTTATCTGAGGAACTACCGGTTCCATTTGTAAACATATTTCAGTGTTAGATCAATATCGAGCAAGACAATAGGGCAGTATTGAGTATAGGCTGTTTCCTACTAATATTATAAACGCGAAAGTTTGTAAGTATGGATGGATGGATGTTTGTTACTCTTTCACGCCAAAACTACTAAACGGAATTAGCTAAGATTTTGCACCGGAGTAGGTTATACGCTGGATTAATATAAAGGCTACAAAACATCACGCTCCGACCCACTGGAAAAGAATAACGCGGGTAAAACCGCGGGGCGCATCTAGTTTAATTATAAAGTTCTTACGGCAACGGCAGTAACGCAGGTGAAACCATATTTATGTGTGTCTGAGAGGTTTTAGTGGTGTAGGGTCCTCTCCTGGTGGTATGAGTTTAGCATACCACGCTATGGAGAGGGCGAGCCCCACATATCCCACCGCCAGCGCGCGAATACGCTGCAGCGACGGTGGGAATGCGTAAATGCATTTCCCCCGGACAACAAAAAAAGGTGAAACCATATTTGAACCATAGTGAAATAATATTTGTTGCAATTAAGACCAGATTAATTTATTAATGATTACTAGCTTTAACCCGCGGCTTTGCTCGCATTGAATCTAATGTCTAGGGACATTGGATTCAATGCGAGCAAAGCCGTTTCACTGTTACTTCTAATACCTACCTCCAAGGATATGTGTAATAATTAATTCCGTAAACAATAACACAATGATTATAATAATAATTATTATTATTTAAATATCGGGAGTTAATAATGAATTATGATAGAAATCGATTCTTATGGAATTTATTGTGTATTTGTATGTAACTGATAATATTTTATAGCTCTTAATCCCGCTGTTAAGATATAACCTGTGATTCATATTCTATGGATTAAAAGACTTAGATAATTTTATCGTTTACAAGTAAACAACTCCATAATAAAGTAAATAATTTAGTATTTTGTAAGCATTAATGGTGACTGTAAAAATAAAACATACAATTAATCTATACCTACTAATATTATATATTGAATAGGCTCCGAAACTACTGGACCGATTTGAAAAATTATTTCACCGTTGGAAAGCTACACTATCCCCGGATGACATAGGCATATATTTAATTACGAAGTTCCCACGAGAACGGGAGAAACGCGGGTGAAACCGCGCGCGGGAGCTAGTAAGGAATTAAATTCTAATGTTACTAACACCTTAATCCGTAACGCGACTGCCATATTTTGTGTTCTTGTTATGAAGTTGAAAATCAATTAATTCTAAACATTCCTTCTGTCTTCCATAATATTTAATTAAATAGAATTATGTAATTTTAACAAATAAAACATATGTTTAGTTAAGTATTTTTTCTGATCAGGAACTTTTTTCTTTAACCTTTTTTTTTAAAGATTACTAGCAGAGTTTTGCAGTCTACTGGTATTCTTGTTAACCCCTCGTGCTAAGCTAAAATGCTTGTGTTACGAGTGGGTTCGTCGGTAGTGCGATGGGCTTCAGCCACTTCAGAACTACAAAGACAGCTAGTGCCAGTACAGTAGTAAGTACAGCACTTATCCTGCCAGCCCTTTCCCTATCTCTGGTGATCTAACTCGCGCACTGGAAGACAACATTAATCAATCATGTTATTTTGCTGTGGTATTTGGCAAGGTGGAGGAACTTTCCCACTGCCGTGATATATCTATAATGCCGTTATCTACCACTACGGGCTTGGAGGATAACGGCATTATAGATATATCACGGCAGCCCAGTCGAGCAGTCATTAAATTAAAGTATTGCAAGAAGCATTTACCTTTCGTTTATTCTTGGTATTAGTGAATCTACAAGTTAAGCTGTCGTAAATCTTTCTCCTGTAGTGACGAAGAAACTATCCCACCGGTTTTGAATTTTTACGCACACATTTGTGCACTACAATATTATGTCCTGCGCAGATGGAATCAATCAATCAATCAGCCTATCCTTGTCCAATAAACGTAGGCCTCCCCAAATTTGCACAATAAAACCCGGTCCTCTGCATCCAATGTACTCCGGCTACCTAGCCGGAGTACTTTGGATGCGGAGGGCAGAGCGGCAAGATGGACCGAAGACCTGAAAACCTTTTTCATGTAGGTAACGGGGTACGTTCTACCCTACGTTTGTTGAGACGCACCGTGCCCTAAATTGTTCGGGAGGATGAATACAGAGATAAATATAGGCTACTACTTACTACTTTTACCACCAAATAAGCGAAAAATATTTCAAGTTTGGAACACAACACAATAGAAAATCTGTGCCATTTATATCTCCATTTTAACCTCAACGATTTTATAAACGTTATGTTTTTATTTCAACATGGCAGGGAGTTCTCTTGAATAATAAATAGCTTTATAAGTACGACCGCGTGTTACAGTTCGGTGCAAGCTGGTGCAAGCCTCTGTACGGTACGTATTCTGACGTAGATTAAACATAAGAAATTGATGTAGAATGTTTATCTTATCTTAAGCGAATCAAAACCCCTTTTTATATTTGTTGTGTGCAGTAGAATAACGTAAACAGGTAGGTATTACTGATTACGAAACACACACGTCTCTGAGATCTTCATCATCATCAGCCCGTAGAATGTCCACTGCTGAAAATGGGCCTCCTCCCGGGTAGAGTATTTGTCATATGGTTGGGGTCCGCAGTGTTATGTTGTAATACACAGGAAAACGCTGCTGCCCGTTTCCTGCTATACAATTGTAATAGAAGATATTATAACAATCGGAACCAACGGTTTAACGTGCGTTCCGGAAACCAGACCCGGAAAGAAATCTTAGAATTTACACAAAGATTTCCTGTCCGTGGCGATCGAACCGACGACCTACGAGATTTAATGCGAGCCAATTACCGCTACGCTACGGAGTTTGTGACAACAGAAATCTTAGCTATAATTAACAACTAGGCACCAACGAGCGACAAAGTTGTCTTGCGTTGCAAGGTGATTTCTTTTTTTGTAGTTGATCGCTCGTTATTTGCTTCGAAATCGTTGTCGTCTTATTTACATAATCCACTACCGTTCGACAAACTATAATATTATTTTAAATTTATTACCTTAGTTATTTTAATTGGTATAAAAGAATAAACTAGCTTTCACAACTATTTTGAAAAATCATATCACTAATAACAATTTAGAAAACATAAGACATATTATTTGAGTCAAAGCGCGCAAGTCATGATCGGTTTAACTAAAACAAAAATTACTCTTAATTCTATAGTAATAAGAATCAATTTATCACACAAACTGAAACATTTATTTGGCCATTCTTTCTAATAGTAATTGCCATTATCTTTGGTGGCTAACACACCGTTATAATGTGGGTAATTTGCGATCTTGAACGATCATTTTATTTCACGCCTCGTCGGTTTTTATCTGGAGCTATGAAATATAATGAAAATAGTGTATGTCATTATATGTAATGACGAATTCATAAATTGTGTAATGTATATGGTGATTTAAAATAATATGCCTTTCTTTTAACAACAGAATCAGATACTATCATATAATATAATATGGAAATGGCTAAGGCCTTGGACTTGTGATCTTGAGAACCCACCCGTAACTCAAGCATTTTAGCTTAGCACGAAGGGTTAACAAGAATACTAGTAGACTGCAAAACTCTGCTAGTAATCTAAAAAAAAGTGACTATGTGCTATAATTTATACTGTTAATAAAAATATATTTGAAGTTCCCTTCGTCCTATGATATGGGCGTACCGCGGGTCGACGAGGGCTTCAAAAGAGAGAAAGAGAGAAAATCTTCTTAATATTTTTTTCTAATAAAATGTTTTTGATTGGTTAAAGGAATACACGCCGTCGGCGCAACTAGAGTATTGAGTGGGATGATCGCCCAGGTCCGATTCGAACACCTGCCCATCTTCAGCTCAAAGATGTTCGTAAACCAGTAGTCGTGAGTGGCGGTCGCTTTTATCTGCGGGCGACTCTCGTCCCAGCGTGCTGGCCGTAGACAGCCGTCCAAGATCCGCCACGTACTACCCTAGCCTTATCCGCAAGAACAAGGAACTGGGGCCGTGCTCCCCACAAGACCGATCCAGGAGGAGTGCTCTGGGCGTCCCATTGAATTGGACTAAAAAGAGGGTATTGTCTCAGGAGAGCCCGATACGGGCGGCACCGGCTGGTACCAGTTGTAACTAAGCTCACATCGGTGTTGGAAATGCCCCTGAGTGGTGTTCGAAGTGGTTTTAGGGGGTAGGCCCTTATTGTTAAAAGGCAGGGCTTCTCCTACCCCGCATTATACGTAATGCGAATGTTTTTGCATGGTCTAAATGACTTTGCAAAAAATTACTACACGCCGCTTACCACAATATATTCTATTTAAATAAAACAATTTATATATTTCTTACTGCCAGAAAGAATACTTCTCGGCCACATCTGTAGTTTTGCATAATCTATGGCGTTTTGCGGCAAGTAGCAGCGTGGATTAAATCGCACGCAAGCGAATGCTCCGATGGGCTAATTGCTCACATAGACACACTGACAAACGCTTTCATTATTATATCAAGCTGTACTATAGATAGATAGAATGGGTTCTTGTTTTGGTTTATTTATGGTTAACATAGAAAGAGAACATTAAACAGTATGTTTAAAGCTTATAATTAGTTGAAAGTCTAGTATAAATGGAAATCGTAATTTAAAGAGCAGTGGGATTTATTTAAAATGTTACAGAATAATTCTAAAACTAAACCTACTAAATGAAAATAATCTATAGTTAAAACTACCAAAAGTAAAATTACATGTAACTAAAAAACTATTCTAAAATGGCGCGACTGGGTAGCGTTCCCAGAATGCTGGCAGCATTGCCACGCTGAATGGCACAGTGGGATTACGTAAAAACTATTATTCATTCACTGCTCCGTAATCAGCAGCTCAGCAGCTAACGAGCAATATTTCTTACACTGTAAAAAACTAGCTAATGGTGTCTGTTGTTTAACAACTAACTTTATATCTATGATTTCTGTTTCAAAAGTCTTTAAAAGCCTAATACATTTTTTTAAATCTTGCGTTTCATGACTCGGTGGCTCCGTAATTGCCGTAGCCTTTGTTATATAAAGCAACTACGATTTCATTTTAAAGTTTTTCTAGCAATTTTGCAATTTTTTTTAGTTTCAGCCCTTGTATTTCAAAAAAATATTATTATTAGGTACAACTTTATTCAACTTTTCAATCAATATTTTATGAGACTTTTCACATTAAGTTAATAAATCCTTGTATCGAGTTGGACTTCACAAATATACAAGTCACGAACATAAAGTACAGGTCGTCACAGAATGGATGTGGATCGCAAATATGTAACGAGTGGCAACTGACACTGACAACACCAGCGTACGTAAGTACCTATCGATTGATTATTTGACTAAACTGCCAACCGATTGGTTGGCAGTTTAGTCAAATAATCAATTGTACTCAAATCTGGAAATTGGGAATATGTTGGTACCTAGTAAAGAAAATGCTAACGGTAAAAATGCGTGCCTATGTAGGTAGTTAAGTTACGCTATTTCGCTCACCCTCTTCATTCATGTGTGATAGCCGCCTAGGTATTATAGGCATCAAACCAATTTGGAACATTGTCTATTTTAAATGTACCTGTCATATTTTATACTATTTTTTATCATTCTTAAATATAAAAAGCCATAGTGCAACTAAGACCAGCGCCTTTTATTCTAATAATATATCAGTCATCATCATCATCAGCCCGTATAACGTCCACTGCTGAACATGGGCCTCCTCCCGAGGGAGGGTATTTGCCATAGTGCCACGCTTGGCAGGCGGGTAACCGCAGTATTATGTTGTACCATACAAGGAAACGCTGCTGTCCGTTCCTTGATATACGATTATTAAAGATGATGTCATAACAATGGGGACCAACGGCTTAACGGGCTTTCCGAGGCACGGAGGGTAGTTCCTCAACCAACCAGACCTGGAAAGAAATCGTAGAATTTACACAAAGATTTCCTGTCCGGCGTGGGGATCGAATCTATGACCTCCGAGATTTAAAGCGAAGCCAAATACTGCTACGCTGCTTAGGTTGTCAGTGCGTACCATCTATAATAATGTGTTTCAGTTGTCTTTTCCACTAACTAATGTCATGTGAAATTCTAACACAAATACTGACAAATGTGAAAATGCAAATGCAATTCCAAGCGCTACAGATATACATCACGTCTTCGAATCCTCGCTAACAAATCGCCTGCAACCGGATACAAATCTATTTCGTATGTTGAAAGTGTTTAACGTACCCAACGTAGATAGAAACGTACGAGATTTTAAATAATAAACGGGTCTTTTGAATAATTTGCAATCCATTTGTTTTAGCTTTTAACGACTGTTTTGTTTATTTCGAAGTTTACTTTAGTGCATTAATTTGTAACTACATGTTGTTGTACAGTTATCGGATTAGCGATATACAGGGTGTCCCAGAACTCAACGTCAAGCCGAAACGGGGTGACAGGATTGATCACAACCATCACGAGAAAAATCTGAAAAAAATCTATCCCATGCAGTTTGAAAATTATGAGCATTTAAGAAAAACCTAGAAATTTGATCAAACTGTACTATTTTTCGGTTATTGTGGTTATTCTTTTTTTATTTTTGTTCATTTGAACTTTGGAAACGTAATCCTAAATAACATTTCTAGAATCCCAATAAAAAATAATGACAAAATTGCCTCAAGTTTCCGTGAATTGAGACTATTTGTTAAACTACGAATTTAAAATTTTCAAGATTCGTCGACGTTGAACGGCCCTCCTTTAAAAAAATGTACTAGAGTGCCTTGGTAAGTGGCATCAAAAGTTGGCGCATTTAATCAGAATTCTAAAATAGTAAAACACTTGTTAGTTTCATACAATACAAAAGAGTAAAAAAATTAAAACCTCAAGTAACCCGATTTTTGCTCAGTTAAAATGTTTTTGATTCGCACAAGCTCTAGGTAGGTTCTTAATTTTAAGGCAAAATGATGAGAGAGATGGATAGTGGGTATGTTTGCCATGAGTGAGCGAGACAGATAGTGACGCCACTTTTACCAAAGTGAAAAAAAAAGTTAGTAAAATTAGTAAAATAATGAAAAATCTTGATCTAGTTTAATTGAGGTTTGTTGGAATAAAAGTCAGATAGAGAAATAACATTTTTATTACAATAAATGTTCAAATTGTTTACCATCAACCTCAATACAAGCCCTACATCTTCTTAAAAAAGATCTACTTATTAGTCGGGCATATCTTCGAGAGTTGATCTCCTCAGCTGCTTGAGAAATGCGTTCACGCAGGTCGACTACGTTCTCAATGGGCTTTGAGTAAACTTTTTCTTTGAGAACTCCCCAATAGAAAAAATCCAGGGGATTTTAATCTGGTGAACGGGCGGGCCACGAAATAGTGCTTGAACGTCCAATCCACCTTCCCGGATATTCCTGGTCAAGGAAATCTCTTACTTGCACTGCGAAATGCGCTGGGCAGCCATCTTGTTGAAACCACATGTCGCGAAGATCTGCAAGTGGTACGTCCTCTAACAGGGTTGGTAAATCTTCTCTTAAAAAATGTAGGTAATTAGTTCCATTCAAGTTCTCAGGCAGTTCCATGGGCCCAATAATTTTACCATTTAAAATTCCGGTCCACAGGTTTACTTTGAAACGATACTGGGATCTATCTTCTCGCATTAAATGTGGATTCTCCACATGCTACTCATGATAATTGTGTAAGTTTATGTTACCATCTTTTTAAATGTCGATTCATCTGACCAGATATTTTTTTGGATTAATTGGGGATACTCATTATGCCTCTGTAGCATTCTCGATATAGAAGATTTTGAACTCGTTGTACGTGAAACGGATGCATTTCGGCTCTTTGTAAAATACGATGAGCAGTGCTTTTGGGTATTCCCGTTCTTTGTTCAATTCCACGTACGGAAATACTTCGGTCACCTGCGACTTCTTGCAATACTTCTTCCTCGAAAGGAAACACAGGTCTACCTCCAGCCTGTATTTGATTCGGGAAACTGCCGCCCTCTGTGAGTGAACGGTGCACATTAACAAACACGCGGTGATCCGGGTAGCGCTCTAAATTTGGATATCTTTCACGATAAAGTCTAGCGGCGGCACTTGCGTTGCATCTGCATTCCCCATAAATGAGGTGCATGTTCGCATATTCTTGTGAAGTGTAGCGCGTAGGCATGGTAGATAAAAAGCATGCCAACACTAAAGTCCAGAGAGAAGCCAAAGTTGCCGGTATGTTATTAACAAGTCCAATTCACAAAGATCCAAGTCCAAAAAGAGAAGCCAAAGTTGTCAGTACTTCTTGTCCGGCGCGGGAATCTGAGATCCTCTGAGATTTAGCAAGCCTTTAATCGCGACGCTTCGGATAATTGTATGAAGAAACCCTTTTTAAATGTGGTGTGTCTATGGTAAGCTACAATCACAGTTACCGCCTCGTTGGTAACTGTCATCGTAGCCATAAGTCATTCCACCCGTAACACCAAGAATCATACGCGTAGCTGACCTTTTCTGAAGAAAATTACCATCGTTGACACTTTACGTGACAAAATTAAATGCTTAGTTAAAAATATGTATGTAACCTTTAAAGAAATAATACCCTTGCCTTGTCTGACATTTTTTGAAACTTTATTCGTTATGTTATTGATTTATGTAATTAGGTGCATACACACACCATATGTAAGAAATTACATGAAAAGCCAAACTAAAAGTAAAGGTGCTACTTATTTATTAAATCATCTCTTCCCGTAGACCTACTAGAAGCGGAAAACAAAGAAAACTAAAAAAGTGTGAACTAATTTATGGTTAGAAAATTATATTAATATTTTGCGTGGATTTCCTTTGTTGTTGCGTTGTTATGTTTGTGGTATTACAAGGATTAAACTAGGGTGGGGCCATAAAACTATAGGGTTTTAACAGAAATTGTGTCAGTCAGTTAGTTGTTGGTGACTCAAGGGTGAAAAAATCAGCTGTTCCCTGAATTTTGACGAGTGAAACGAACGTAAATGTAGGAAATAGCTGATGTTTTTTCCGTGATTTCAGATTTTGTCCCATAGTAAAAGTTGTTCATAATGCTGAGTACAATGGCCTCTAAATAGGTTGTTGGTGAATGTTTTTAAACATTCGCGATTTGTACACATTTATAATTGACGCGGGTCTCAATCGCGGTACAATTTTAAGGCAAATCATTACCTTTTTAATAATCCGACGTTTCGACATGGGTTACACCAGTCGTGGTCACGGATAGACTGATGAGTGTCTGGTGTAATGATTTGCCTTAAAATTGTGCCGCGATTGAGACCCGCGTCGACTATAAAAAGGTTAGGATTTATACCACGTGTATAAGGCCGATTATGACGTACGCGAGCACTGTATTCGCTCATACAGCGTCTAGCAGTTTGTACCGCTTACAAACTGTTCAAAGTAGATTCACTCGATGTGCCACCGGGGCGGGTGTGTAACGGTTGATATAATAACAAAAAATCTAACGTCAATCGTCTAATCACTTGACATAATTTCACTTTATACAATTTTATTTAATATAACGATCAGTTGTCATAATGAATAGTAGTTATAATTTCATTTTACCTAATTTCTTTTGATATAATGAACATTTCTTATAATGCAAATTTGACATAATATTTATTTAGTTCATTATTTCATATTTCATTATTTCATTACTATAATATTCACCACAAAAAAAGACGAAGTATTGTTTAAAGGAAAAAGAACGAATCGATAATATTTAAAAAAAGGGGGGAATACACTGAAATTGAGTTCCTTAGAGCTTTGGCCTGTAACTTAAAACTGAAATAAGATGTCATATTTATATATTGATATGTTATGATTAAATAAATAATATATTTATTGTATTATGTTTTTTGTTCATCGCTTTATACCCTATACATCTGCCACACCCAACTATTGTTACCAGGGTCTGGATGCAAACTGGACTTTAGGGTACCCCGATTTGGAAAGGTTAGGTTAGAAGGGGCCATCACCTTCGTGGCTATTTTCTTTATAAACCAACCAGAAGACGGAGCCCCGCAAAGCGGGGCTCCGTTTTCTGGTCCAGCAATTAGGTCAAAGGAACATTAGGTTAAATGAACTTTATATTCAAAGAAGGGATAAAATATAATGACCACCAAAAATATATACTTGACACCAGAAAAATAAAGTCTAAAATTGTAATAGTACTAGCTATTTTACTCACGACTGTGTTATAAAATAGTACTAATTTGATTTACTGATTGTTATGAAAATAATAATTTAATTGGTGATTGTGATATTTTATGCAATTATAATTAATTTCATTAAATGTATTTATTGAATACAAATAATTCGATAAATCATCTTAGTCAAACAAGTTATAGAGAACATCTGTTGTTTACGTCAAGTACGATTATAGGTTATGTTTGTTTTACTTCGTTAAGGAACCACGTGCTCTTTTTATAGCAAGAATATTCTATTTATGTATTAAATAAATCTTTCTAGAATTTTTGATAACCTATGTTATTAATCGTACATCATAAAATCATTGAATTGTCAACACATGTTCTTTTAGCGTTGTTTGTTACACAGTATAAAAGGCGATGGAATCAGAAGATGTGATTCATTCTGTGTCCGACCGTTGTATCGAGCAGAGCTCCGTAATATTGGAATAAAGGTGTCAGGTGGATTGGGACACATCTTTGTCGGTTGTCGAACAGAACGGAGCTCCGAGAATACTATAAAGCTAAGTAGATGTTATATTGTAATTACGGTTTAGCCATTAGCTATTTATGACTTATTTCAAAATATTAAATGAAGTGATGTTTTATATTTGATATTTCTCTTACTTGTCTTTGTATGGAAAATTAAATAGAAAAGAATTAAATAAGAATAAAGTTATACCATCAAAATGAAATCTAATTTCTTAAATAAATATATTAATATAAACCCAATAGAAATAGATATGGAATATCTGTATGTATATATATATAATGATATGATTTATATTAGAAATAGTTTAATATATAACGTTTTGAATTAGAAATGGTTGATTTATAGATACTTGTATACATATATGTATTAAATAAATATAATTAAATAAGATACAATTCCTTTTATTTTAACATCAGAAGTGTTAAAATAGAAGAATTATATAACTTATTTAATTATATTTATTTAATACATATATGTATACAAGTATCTATAAATCAACCATTTCTAATTCAAAACGTTGTATATAAAACTATTTCTAATATAAATCATATCATTATATATATATATATATATACATACAGATATTCCATATCTATTTCTATTGGGTTTATATTAATATATTTATTTAAGAAATTAGATTTCATTTTGATGGTATAACTTTATTCTTATTTAATTCTTTTCTATTTAATTTATTCTTATTTAATTCTTTTCTATTTAATTTTCCATACAAAGTCAAGTAAGAGAAATATCAAATATAAAACATCACTTCATTTAATATTTCGAAATAAGTCATAAATAGCTAATGGCTAAGCCGTAATTACAATATAACATTGACTTAGCTTTATAGTATTCTCGGAGCTCCGTTCTGTTCGACAACCGACGAAGAAGTGTCCCAATCCACCAGACACCTTTATTCCAATATTACGGAGCTCTGCTCGATACAACGGTCGGACACAGAATGAATCACATCTTCTGATTCCATCGCCTTTTATACTGTGTAACAAACAACGCTAAAAGAACATGTGTTGACAATTCAATGATTTTATGATGTACGATTAATAACATAGGTTATCAAAAATTCTAGAAAGATTTATTTAATACATAAATAGAATATTCTTGCTATAAAAAGAGCACGTGGTTCCTTAACGAAGTAAAACAAACATAACCTATAATCGTACTTGACGTAAACAACAGATGTTCTCTATAACTTGTTTGACTAAGATGATTTATCGAATTATTTGTATTCAATAAATACATTTAATGAAATTAATTATAATTGCATAAAATATCACAATCACCAATTAAATTATTATTTTCATAACAATCAGTAAATCAAATTAGTACTATTTTATAACACGGCCATTCTGAAATGTACTACGTTCTCGGAGTACAACACAAATATGTAGGTACCTATTTTTATTAAGGATATATTTATCAATATAATAAGGCATTACATAGTTTACAATAAAATTGTTTTTGATACATGTGGCGGCAGATAACTATAAATAAACACAGGCACAGCCACAGGTAAAACCAAAAGCACAGCCTCAAGACCATAGTCACAGCCACAGAACCAAAGGCACAGCCATAAGCACAGCCATATGTTCACAGGCACAGTCATATGATCAATGGCACAGCCATTGGTAGAACCACAGGCACAGCCACAGGTGAAACCAAACGCACAGCCTCAAGACCATAGTCACAGCCACAGAACCAAAGGCACAGCCATAGGACGATAAGCACAGCCATATGTTCACAGGCACAGTCATATGATCATTGGCACAGCCATTGGTAGAACCACAGGCACAGCCACAGTTTATAACAATATAATCCATTAAACTTATTGTACCTGAATCTAAAATATAAAAATAACGTAACAAGATGTAAATGATATTTAAACAATTAAAATCTATGATATAAAATCCAACTAGATTTATGAATCAATCTGTTATTTGTACTATAGCCGGAATAAATAAATACTTATAATTGAGACACACACACATTCAACGATATTTGTTTGAATAATTATATAATATATTTCCAATAATCTATCACGGCCAGACTGACCAGTACTTCGCTCTCGAAGTACCTTTTATCTTATCTTTACACCGTCCTGCTGCATTAAAGCTTAATTAACCAGCAGTATTTGTAATCTTTGGCCTTGGCATACAAGCACCTATCACCCGCTGCAGTGTGAATTTCAGTGAAGTATCAGGGCAAAGATCGACCAGCGGCTTTTTTTTTCTTTTTGACTTCTAACCATGACATATCAACCCTATCACCCGCCACGTATGATATTCAGGTTAATATCTGATCAGAAGCCGACCAGCGGTTACACCATTAAATTTGTGTGTGTATCTCCTTTATCCTTCTTACATGTTTTTATATATTTTCGGATCTATATAATATTTATAAATATATTTACATACATATATATATATACTTATCCGTACAAACAACAAATTTCATATCAAAACTAAAGATAAATTTAAAAATAAATAAACACAAAATATAATGTATGTATAACATAAGTACTAATTTTTCTCTGAACGGTGATATTAAGATATTGCTGTACACTCCAAAAAGCGTTCGGCCATTCTGCTTTAGCAACTGTTATATCATTCTGTAATATCACTCAATCCCATTTTCGTTTTTATCTGGATCAAATTATGGCAGTAGAACATCATCGCCTCTAAGGTTATCCGACAGTCAAATGCAGCTTGAATCGTTTTTTGTAAATTTTCAATAACCATAAGATCCATGATGAAACCACGTTGACAATATCTGAAAACTTATAATACATTAGTCATTGGTTCAGATCCCGCTTCTGATGTTAAAATAGAAGAATTATATAACTTATTTAATTATATTTATTTAATACATATATGTATACAAGTATCTATAAATCAACCATTTCTAATTCAAAACGTTGTATATAAAACTATTTCTAATATAAATCATATCATTATATATATATATATATATATACATACAGATATTCCATATCTATTTCTATTGGGTTTATATTAATATATTTATTTAAGAAATTAGATTTCATTTTGATGGTATAACTTTATTCTTATTTAATTCTTTTCTATTTAATTTATTCTTATTTAATTCTTTTCTATTTAATTTTCCATACAAAGACAAGTAAGAGAAATATCAAATATAAAACATCACTTCATTTAATATTTCGAAATAAGTCATAAATAGCTAATGGCTAAGCCGTAATTACAATATAACATTGACTTAGCTTTATAGTATTCTCGGAGCTCCGTTCTGTTCGACAACCGACGAAGAAGTGTCCCAATCCACCAGACACCTTTATTCCAATATTACGGAGCTCTGCTCGATACAACGGTCGGACACAGAATGAATCACATCTTCTGATTCCATCGCCTTTTATACTGTGTAACAAACAACGCTAAAAGAACATGTGTTGACAATTCAATGATTTTATGATGTACGATTAATAACATAGGTTATCAAAAATTCTAGAAAGATTTATTTAATACATAAATAGAATATTCTTGCTATAAAAAGAGCACGTGGTTCCTTAACGAAGTAAAACAAACATAACCTATAATCGTACTTGACGTAAACAACAGATGTTCTCTATAACTTGTTTGACTAAGATGATTTATCGAATTATTTGTATTCAATAAATACATTTAATGAAATTAATTATAATTGCATAAAATATCACAATCACCAATTAAATTATTATTTTCATAACAATCAGTAAATCAAATTAGTACTATTTTATAACACGGCCATTCTGAAATGTACTACGTTCTCGGAGTACAACACAAATATGTAGGTACCTATTTTTATTAAGGATATATTTATCAATATAATAAGGCATTACATAGTTTACAATAAAATTGTTTTTGATACATGTGGCGGCAGATAACTATAAATAAACACAGGCACAGCCACAGGTAAAACCAAAAGCACAGCCTCAAGACCATAGTCACAGCCACAGAACCAAAGGCACAGCCATAAGCACAGCCATATGTTCACAGGCACAGTCATATGATCAATGGCACAGCCATTGGTAGAACCACAGGCACAGCCACAGGTGAAACCAAACGCACAGCCTCAAGACCATAGTCACAGCCACAGAACCAAAGGCACAGCCATAGGACGATAAGCACAGCCATATGTTCACAGGCACAGTCATATGATCATTGGCACAGCCATTGGTAGAACCACAGGCACAGCCACAGTTTATAACAATATAATCCATTAAACTTATTGTACCTGAATCTAAAATATAAAAATAACGTAACAAGATGTAAATGATATTTAAACAATTAAAATCTATGATATAAAATCCAACTAGATTTATGAATCAATCTGTTATTTGTACTATAGCCGGAATAAATAAATACTTATAATTGAGACACACACACATTCAACGATATTTGTTTGAATAATTATATAATATATTTCCAATAATCTATCAACTGCACTTCAAATTGTATTCGAACACCAAATGTAGTTAATGATCACAAAATCTTAGCGAGCAATTTATTGCGCTATTTCTACCTTAATAAAATCAATGAAAAATGACAATCGGTTAGGTTAGGTTAGAGCTGCGGCCATAAAACGCACGAGCCGAGCGAGCGAAGCGAGCGGTGCCGCGGCAGCGGCCGGCGAGTGCCAGAACCGAATAGTAAATTAGTAAAACATTTAGGTACTTTTGGTGTTCATTTACTACTTTTGGTGATCATTTACTACTTTTGGGTTAACAATGATTTATTTGGAGTCATTTTGCTTAAATACGATAGCGAAATGTTAAAACTTTGGTTACAATTTTACATTAAAATGCGGGTTTAATTTTGGTGATCATTTTTACTATATCTGATGGTAAGTTAAACATAAGCCTTAAAAGAATATTATGCATTTTGAAAATTATATAATATGAACTTAATACTAAATGTTATTATATGAAAGGGAGATTATATCATATAAAACATTAGATCATATGAAATTAGGTTATTTGATATTATAGCATATGAAAATTATAACATATGAACGTTATTTCAAGTGAAATTAGAGCATTTGTTATTATATCAAACATTACACACCCCAACGGGGCACCGTGGTTCATTCGTAATTGCAACCTGCATTCTGATCTCCAACTGCCTCTCATCAAGCAATGGATGAAAGAGGAAACGCTTCTTTGAATCCGCGGCTCAACACCCAAACCCGTTGGTTGTTGCAGCATCCGACTACAGGCCTTTGCCTACAAAGCGTCGTAAACACCGTCGGCCTCGGGGCGTCCTAGACGACCCGGACGACGAGATCACAACTTACCAACTAGCAGTACAAAGACTGCAAGAAACTAGCACCACTACACAGAGACCACTCTATCCGTCCCGCCGGAGAAGAGTGCGCCCGCGAACGCGACGCGTCCCCCCTCGCCCTCCCGACCCTTAGTTTGCTAAGATCCTTCCGATGCCCTCGTAGACCCAAAGTCCGAGAGGCCTGCGAACTGTAAAGTAGAGCGACAATTGCATAAAACTCCCCTAAAGAAACTAAAAGCCATAATCCCTTAATCTCCCCATCAGCGACCGCCCTGAGCCGAGGTCGAAGTCCCACAGGGGACGCCCTCTTACGCAGGTTGCTTAGTTTGTAGTGTTTAAACCATTTATCTAGGCTGGAGCTCTGCTCGCCTTAATGCCCGGTGAAGTAGCAAAAGCCTCAGGGCTAACTACATATTATGTCCGTCCGAAAAAAAAGGCTGTTTTGTTGGATTATGTGAGTCAAAATGACTAGGTAGGGTATGAAAATAAAAATGTGTTTCATACACTAGTTTTAACCTGAATACATTTTCCTTCGCTTTATATAGCTAGTCTCCATTAGTCGCTGTGGCAAAAAATAGTCACAAAACAAAGATGATTTTTGTTATTTTTTTTCCTGTTACAGAATAATCTCCTTTCGTGCGCTCCATTCAAAAACCACAAAACAACTATTAAGACACCTACTGTATTAAATAAAAATGTAAGCTCTGTGCACTCGACTGAGGGAATAAGTACTAATTTTGTTCTTAAAGCCAACTTATTCCCAGCTCCTCGTATATGAGCTAACATAAGTACCAACATTTCTAACTAGCTCAAGAATTAATGTCGTTTCACAGAGTTATCATGGCTTTGTGCACAAACGTTGGAAATTGCGACTAGGTTTTAATGAGTGGATTTACTAAAGAGAGGAAAACCTTAGTTTTAAACATTTGAGCAGTTATCATGTAGGGTACAAAAGATGTAAGATGATGAGATGTATTTTGGTGTGCAATATAATTTTTAATAAAAGTTGAAGTTGGGTTGATGCAACACAAGTTGAAAACTGAATTTGACTAATACTATGTAACTATAAACTTTTAAACATTCGCGTATCATAATTATAATATATAGCACACAGGTATTAACGCGATATATTACCTTTTTTTTTTTTTTTTTTTTTTATATTACCCGACGTTTCGATCAAGTTACATTGATCGTGGTCGCGGGCAGACTGGCTCGGCGGTGTTACTCCGTAGTTGAGGGCGGCGAGTTACCAACTACCCTCAGTTTTAATTTATTTTGTATCGTTAGGGCGGTTGCACACTTCACTCACTGAGTTCAAAAAATGTTATTTTTAACCGACTGCACACGTTAACGTCGGGTAATATAAAAAAAAGGTAATATATCGCGTTAATACCTGTGTGCTATATATTATAACTATGTAACTGTTCTAATATCCGATGCATTAATTTTCTGTGATGGTTTCGTAAAGTAAGCTTGTGTGCGCAATAAAGTCTTTGTTTTTGCCGAGTAACGGAGTTCTATTGATTAGAAGAGCTTACAGTCCATTAAGTACAACTAAACCAAATATATATATATATATATAGTTTCTCTTCGTACATTATATTCTCTTTTGGATTGTGATATCCAAGATAATAGATAGTATTTTTAGATGGTTTGTTATGTTATGTTAACATACCTTCATATGGTATGTGGAGTACCGACGAATTTGTTTTTCAGAAGAACATTTATGTAATCTGTCACGAGGATTTTGCTACTTCACCGGGCATAAAGGCGAGCAGGGCTTCAGCCTTAATAAATGGTTTTCAAACTACAAGATAAGCAACCTGTGCAAGAATACAGACGGTATGATAACAAGTCACTGTTTACAACTAGTTAGAACATAAAGACGTGGTTGATTGTTTCAACTGATTTAATATCATATAATGAATGTACGTAAGGACAGAAATGCTAAATAAAATATTTAACTATGTAGCTTTTATACTGCCGGAAGCTGTAACCGCTTTTTCCTTCACAAAGTGACAAAGCTATTCACTTTTTAAACAGCAATTGTATTATATTTTCATTATAAACTTTTACCATGTTCAGTCAAATAACTGAACATGATAAAATTTAACTAAAATCAATTATTAACTAATGTTTCAACATTAGTCAAACATTTAACTAATGTTTCAAAATTAGTCAAACATTTAACTAATATTTCAACATTAGTTAAATGTTTGAGTTGTTTGTTTTTTTCTCTTAATGCAGTGTTTGGAATATTATGGATTATTACGATTAATTCGATAATTTATTGAAAGCAATACGACCTTAGTTGGCTGTTACATTGTTTTTGCTGTCAATTTGATAAGTATCTCCTACATTAAAGTATATGCATTTTTTTAAATAGTAAATAGTAGTTTTTGTTTAATATTACTCGCAGATTTTTGCAGTCAGCATACTAGTAAGCATGCTTGTTAACCCCTCGTACTAAGCTAAATGCTTGTGTTACGAGTGGATTCACGTCGGTAGTGCAATTGGTGGGGTTCGAACCGGACTTCCTCTAAACAGACCTTGGGAAACCAGGGTCATCGAGGGATATGACCATAATCACCATGCTTCCCAGGTGTACAGGAGATCGCAGTAAAAAATAGTATCCTTAAACTGAAAGATGGTGTTGCCCATCCAACAGGTGTATTTGCCTTAGACGCTTCTTAAGACACCCATGGGAAGACTTGGGGTGCTCCATTCTGGATACCTAAAGCTATCATAGCTATCATAAATTAAATCAATACCTAGCTTATATCCACGATTGCGTCCGGGGAATAGTTACTTTGGGGTAATTCCGATTTTGAAACGTTCTTCTTTGGTGCTCCGCTCCTATTAGTATTATTGTGATGATAGCTTATAGCCTCTCTCTATAAATGGGCTATTTAACACTGAAAGAGTTTCTCAAATCAGAACAGTAGTTCGTGATATAAGCGCGTTCAAGCAAACAAATAAACTTGTCAGATTGATATATTATTATTATAGATATGTGACCTTAAGTTGTTATATAAATGAAAAAAACGTAAGATATTTTCAATACCTATCATTATCATCATCATCATCAGCCCGTATAACGGCCACTGGTGAACATGGGCCTCCTCCTGAGGGAGGGTATTTGGCATAGTCACCACGCTTGGCATGCAGGTTGGTGACCGCATTATAATTTTGTACCACACAAGGAATCGCTGCTGCCCGTTCCATGACGTACGATTATTCCAGATGATGTTATAACAATCGGGAACAACGGCGTAACGTGCTTTCCGAGGCATGGAGGGTAGTCCCTCAACCAACCAGACCCCGAAAGAAATCTAGAATATACACAAACAAAGAAAGAAAGGGTTCGAACCCACGACCTCCGTGATATAAAGCGAGCCAAATACCGCTACGCTACGGAGTTTGTCAATACCTATCAATATAGTCTTATAGTTGAGTGAACCCGTTATTACTCTGTCTACATCTGGATTTACCGCCATATTTATTTCGTGGTTTTGGCGAGCGCAGGTAAACTTTCGACTTGATTTACTATTGTTACGTATGGCTTTGGATTTAGATTCGTTAGTGGGGATTATACGAAGCGAGCTTGGATTCGGGTTAAAAATAGGGGTAAATCCTTTGGTTAAAGTAGGAGTGATATATCTTTTGTATTACGATTTACAATCGTGAAGAGATAACGTTGTACCGCTTTGTACAAGCTGAACGTGTTGCACAATATATAGTGTGGGATTTGGCATTGTTACAATGTTGCTTTTAAGAACCTGCAATAGAATAAACTACATTGTAATGGACTGACATTCCGATACTATTCTATTGTAGTTTAATTAGTTGTTATTTAGTTTAGTTAGTACATTATTCAATGAAAAATCAAGCAATGAATGTTCACGCAAACCACTTATGAACATAAAATAATAAGAAAAAATTGGTATAATACTTATGTAAAGTTCGGTTTATTTCGATTAATGTTTAAAATTACAATAATGACAGGAAACACGTGACTTAAGGTTGTTAGGTAGACGCTTGAAAATGGTACGGAACCCTTCGTGCGCGAGTCCGACTTGCACTTGACTAGTTTTTTTTAATTTTAATATTAAGTAGGCTACTGAAGAGGTTGCAACCTCTTCGCCTGCAGTAAAAAAAAATATGGTTCATTGTTGGCGCCAACTGCGATTCTCTGTGTTTTTTACGTGATGAAAACCTTTTAAATACTTTCCACCGTCTTAGGGAAAGACAGTTGTAAGTATGTGGGACTCCTTTATCTGCTCCCGGCTTTAAGATAGTAGATAGATGGTCGGAGTAGATGGCCAGCCGGGGCATCCGGTTACCCACTAAAACCACCACGGTAGCCTGCTTCGGACGCTATGTGACAGTGGCCCTGGGCACTCGAACTTAAACTTACCTCGAGCCCAGTGGAAATAGTAGCCTCTGGTAGAGGAGTACATTAAAGTATACATCAAAAATGTTAGCTTTCAACCTTAAATGATACAATTACGAATATCTTATTAAAATAAATCAATAAAATACTATTTATATTATATAATATACATACTTGTAAATAGTCAAACATTAATAAGAAAATTTTATTAATTGTATTTATTATTTATTTATATCTATAAAATTAATTATTTATATATTATTATTATTATAATTTAATAATATTGTCCTTAGCGACGCAAAATGCTTGTTCTGTCTATATTATGCCAAAACAATTGTCATTATTTGGGTAGACCATGAGCATATAACGACGGACGCGCTTTAATGCTACCACCGGATCCAATGCGCCTATGGAGAAGATCCGGCGAAACAAACTCAGTGGGTTATTTTACTGCCGGTTTCAACACGGCCCATATGAGACGGTCCGGCGAAACATACTCAAATGGACAAATAGGCGGGGTTTTGATCCAATTATTATCATTTATTATCAGTAGGCATACACATTTATTGCCCAAACGTTTGTCTTGTTATTATTTATTTTATTTTCTTTAGTACAAGTTATATATTCTTTATTACAAAGTTTAAAGAAAACTGCACAAGCCACAGTAAAAATCTACATTGAATTCAGTTTAATCAACTGTATCCGTTGTTATCTTTTTCCGTTGCCAGCTCTAAAGTAAAACACAATTTGTTTGTTTAACTTTAAACTATACAGAACGAATGCAACAGTACGAATGGAGCTAACGAAATGAACTATAAATTAATTGCGTTGCTTTCAAGAAAAAACTTTTATTTACATCGAATTTTGTATGTTGGTGAATTGTGGTGAGCTTTGTTTCAGTTCATATTGAAAAAAATATTAATCAGCTACAGTACCTAGTTAGTAGTCAGTTATCATTTGAAATTGTTGTAAGTTATGGTCATCAAAATGGAAGCGCCATAAATGCGTCTATTTTAGTCCGTTATTTCGTTCCACTAATTTTGAGTTCCTTGCATCTTTGTGAGTTGCCAACAACTCTAGAATTTAAATTAAGGCCAAGTGGCCAAAGGGTCAGTACCAGTTTCAAGTGCCTACCTATTTTTGATATCAAGAATAAAAAAAAGCGTATGTTTATGAAATTAAATGTTTTTTCACACATTTTACCACTTTGGAAGTGTCCCTCTCGCAAACTATACAGTTCAGAAAAAAATGATATTAATTAAATTAAATTAATTAAATTAATTAAATTAAATTAAATTAAATTAAATTAAATTAAATATCGTTTATTTCAGGCAGGAAACCTCAATATCATTTTTGAAGACCTATCCATAGATATGTAGACTACTACTATGGGTTTGATGATTTTTTTTTTTTTGAGTTTCAGCTCTAACTGTAAAACAGACAGACAGACATGACGAATCCATAAGGGTTCCGTTTTTTGCCATTTGGCTACGGAAACCTAAAAATCAAATATAGAATCTACGTATTAGATATTAAATTTCTAGTGTTAATTAGATATTTAATTTTTATTTTTAAATTAGGTAGTATGGATTACCGTAAACTAACGCCTGATACAATTAAACGCAAAAATTTTCCAGACGCAATGATACATTATTTATTATATTATACAATAATTTTATTCTAGAACACTCTTAAGCCATTGTAATGTGTTTTATTTATATATCAACCTCATTACACATATCGCACATTCTTAACTAGATTACTGGGTTTTTCCTGATATGTGTAACATTTACGGTGTAGGTACATAACATTGAATCTAGGTCTCCATTAATATAGACGGTCACCAGACGTATTTAGCGATGACTTTATGCCCAAGAATTGCTTCAGTATTGCTTTTATTGGCTTCCTATTCTCAAATAATTCCTTCCATCGTAATCTAGAAATAAATCTACATTTTGACAGCGGTTTCGCACTACGTCTGATCCAAATCCGATCTGGACCCGTGAAAATATGGTCCGTAGTAGCCGTAGAACTATTTCTATGGTAATTTACGCACTAGATCTGATCTCCGCCATCTTCTATTCTTTCCAAATTTCTAGACCAATATTTTCACGGGTTCGGATCGGATTTGGATCGGACATAGTGCGAAACCGCTCTAAGGGTGGCCGTCCATTCTGATATTCTTCTCTACTCAATAAAGTGTAACATTTAAATAACTTGTAATCTCGGCAACTACTGGACCGATTTGAAAAAATATTTCAGTGTCCCATTTATCGAGGAAGGCTATAGGTTATATTTTATTATGAAATTCTCACGGTAACGGGAGTTACGGGGGTGAAACCACGCGCGGTAAGCTAGTGTCTAATACTTGCTTTAAAGGTAATCAAAAAACGCTGAAAAGTACCTACTTTTAGACCTTGACTTTTTTTAGACTTGTGTTTTTTGCTACCATTAAATATTCTGCTTTGATTTTTATTTTATTCCATAGGTACAGTAACAGATTACAGATTATGCAGAGTTTTACATATTTTTGTGTTGTATACAATATTTGAACCTGTAGTCCAACTACAACTGTACACAGCGCTTAAATTATTATAGCTTCGCACATCATTTTAACATTATTGACAGTATTAATTTAATAAGAAATTAATAATTGCAATTTACAACAAGCCAATTGGATTTCAAATGTATGTTTCTTTACATAAATAATTTCAAAACCTGTTTAAATTGTCACAAAATATATCAAACCCAGAGTAGGTATATGGTATTATATTGTTTGCACATTCTTATAAGTGGACTATGTTAAGATACATTGTTATTTCTAACAGATTTTGATGATGCTGATGATTCTAGTTCGCATCCAACATGACAGTATACTGTGTTGGTATACATCATAATATATGGGTACTTCTTACAGCCCAACATATTCCGTTGGGTAAAAACCCCAAACTCAACAATACATTAAATAGATACTCGCCAAAATAAACATTCTCAAAAGTTTGATAGCCTTTCAGCGAACAATTTAACTTGGTTAACGAAATAAAGTATGTAATGGCCTTTCGATTTCAAAATGGGAAAAGGAAAATAACGTTGTTAAACTTTCTTGTAAGAGCATTTATTTATACCTACTTAAACATAGCCGCCATCATTAGGGTTCCGTACCCGAAGGGTAAAAACGGAACCCTATTATTAAGACTTCGCTGTCTGTCTGTCTGTCACCAGGCTGTATCTGAAGAACCGCGATATCTAGACAGTTGAAATTTTCACAGATGATGCATTTCTATTGCTTTATCATGAAAATAAAAAAAATATTTAAGTGGAGCTCCCATACAAAAAACTTTTTTTGCCCTTTTTTGCTCTATTTTAATAACGGCAACAGGTAAACGCTTGACAATGGCACGGAACCCTTTGTGCGCGAGTCCAACTCGCACTTGACCAGTTTTTTGTTTATAATACAAGTAGCCACGCGTTTGAGTACGTTTTCTTTAACTATATGTCTATTAAACATTTTAATTTTGTTTTTTGATAGTACCTAATACATATGGCAAATTGCCCTGTCAACTATTAGCAACAACTAGAACATCTCTAAGTACCTATAATAATACAAAACGTACTATAAGTAATGAATAATACATACTTACTGAAGAGTTTATACGGAGACAACCTCCGTAGCGTAGCGGTATTTGGCTCGCTTTAAATCTCGGAGGTCGTGGGTTCGATGGCCACGCCAGACAAGAAATATTTGTGTAGATTTTAAGATTTCTTTTCGGGCCTAAGGAGATGAAAATGGGTGCTAAAGTTTTAATCAAATTCTAGGCGGACAAAGTCACAGCAGCTGTTTACAATTGTATATGTAAATTTCCCATAAGCCAAGCTATTTACTGTAATTTTACGAGCGTTACTCATCAATATGTATAGTTACTCATCAATATAGGCCTTATGAACAGGCTCAGAGTCGCTCAACGAGCTATGGAGAGGGCTATGCTCGGGGTTTCTCTACGAGATCGAATCAGAAATGAGGAGATACGTAGAAGAACGCGGGTTACCGACATAGCCCAACGGATTAGTTCATTGAAGTGGCAATGGGCAGGCCATATAGCACGGAGAACAGATGGCCGTTGGGGCCGAAAAGTTTTCGAATGGAGACCGCGGATCGGCAAGCGTAGCGTAGGACATCCACCTACTAGATGGACGGACGATCTGGTTAAGGCCGCAGGATCACGGTGGATGCAGGCCGCTTCTAACCGCGACAACTGGAGATCTATGAGGGAGGCCTATGTCCAGCAGTGGACGTCCTACGGCTGAAATGATGACTCATCAATAGCATTTCAATCTTATATCAACATGTAGGTAAAGAAACAGGCAAGCTAGCTGAATAAATTGTTAGGCATGTATGTTTCAAACATGTGTAGTAAAACTGAAAAAAAGGTTTTTTCGCGCGAAAATTTACCGCGTTTTTTACTTTGTTTGCTTTTGTTACTAAAAAAGTCGCGTAAAAAATACCGCCTTTTTTACCTTTCAGTTTTCTGTTTCTTTAGTTACACTTTGATATAAATATTGGTGGTTTTAACATAAAGACAAACGCGTTATTATCAATGTAATACGCCCACGCAACGCGCAAACGGGCACGGTCGACATTTAAGTTTCAGCAAGTTTCAACACAAACTGCGCCTTCAATCATCAACAGCCCGTTAACGTCCACTCCTGAACATGGGCCTCCTCTTAACAAACCCTGGCAAGCCAGGATCGTAGAGGGATATTTCCATAATCACCACGCTTGGCTGACGGATTGGTGATCGCAGTAAGATGTAAACCTTGAGCTAATAGATGCTGCTGCCCATCCATTAGCCATATGTCCCTTAGTCGCCTTTTACGACACCCATGGGAGGGCATGGGGTGTTCTATTCTAAGCCGGAAACCACACGGCGCCTTCAATACAACCGAAAAATTTAATTCACAATTAAATATAAAGACAAACGCGTCATTATCAGTGAAACATGACACGAAACATGCGACCGGGCCCCGCACTAACAGTTGAGAGGTTTATATTATGACCCATACCTAATAGGGGATTTACAAACCTATAAAGATATTTCAGCAAAAATATATACAATTTCTTCAAAAAGCTAACTTAAATAACAATCCTTTCAATACCAACGAAATTCAAAAACAGTTCAGTCTACACTGGGGCTGTTAAAACGAAAATCGAGTACATCATTTATCTTCCGTCTAAAAGGTTTTTACTGAATAAAAACTAGTATTCAAGAGTAATGATAGTAAGTCAGCTGCCTTTTGAACAAGCCGATAGGTTTTGTGCTTATCTTACAAAATATAAATGAGGATATAATATGGCATCAGCTATTTAACATTTCATTGAGCAAAAGAATTATAAATGTTTATCCGCATAAGACAACCTCCATAGCGAAGCGGTATTTGGCTCGCTTTAAATCTCGGAGGTCGTGGGTTCGATCCCCACGCCGGACAGGAAATCTTTGTGTAAATTCTAAGATTTCTTTACAGGTCTGGTTGGTTGAGGGACTACCCTCCGTGCCTCGGAAAGCACGTTAAGCCGTTGGTCCCGATTGTTATAACATCATCTTTAATAATCGTACATCAAGGAACGGGCAGCAGCATTTCTTTGTGTGGTACAACACAATACTGCGGCCGCCAACCCGTCTGCACAGCGTGGTAACTATGGCAAATACCCTCCCTCAGGGGGCGTCCTATGTTCAGCAGTGGACGTTATACGCACAAGTTTAGTGGCTTATAAATGTTTATAATACAGGCCGCGGGCACCGGCGTAAGAATGATGCCCCCCATCTCTTCCCGTGGGCGCCGTAGGACCTGGCCAAGGGAAATACACCAGAATGGGCAGCACACACTCACAAGGAAACGCATTCCCACCGCCGCTGCAGCGTATTCGCGCGCTGGCGTTGGTATATGTGAGACTCGCCCTCTCCATAGCGTGGTATGCTAAACTCATACCACGAAGAGAGGACCCTACACCACTAAAACCTCCCGGACACTCCTTCGATCCGCCATTGGCGGGGGCCGGGTACGCATGAGCAATCCGGCCCACACCACTAAAACCTAACTATACTGTAAAAATAAATAAACGCTTATAAAATGTAGCTGAAACAACAAGAAATAAAACAAATTAACACAAAAAGTTTGTTTAATACCCGCATTAACCTCAGAAGACTGAATGTTTACACCGTTGTTGGGGCAAGGTATACCTTCCTAATACGAAGCAATTTATATCAGGATTATGTGTGACTTTAATTAAATGACTTTGTTTAGGCTTGTAAGCCAAAGTTATACCATTAAGTATTGTAGGATAGTCTTTTAAAACAATAAAAAGGCAAGCCAAGAGAATGTCGGGACTTCAAGATTTGGTAAACGATAAACTCTTTCGTCATCATCATCAGGCCGTACAACGTCCACTGCTGGATATGGGCTTCCTCCCAAGGGTGGATTTTTGCTATAGTCACCACGCATGGCAGGCGAGTTGGTGACCCCAGGAGATCCCGCGGTACCATATTGGCCGCGGGTGCCGTTGGGGGCCGGATTGCTCAAGCGTGCCCGACCCCCGCCATCGGCGGATTGAAGGAGTGTCCGGGGGGTTTTAGTGGTGTAGGGTCCTTTCCTCGAAAAAAAAACGGCGGATTGGTGACCGCAGTAATGTTGTAACACACAAGGAAACGCTGCGGCCCGTTCCCTGGTATACAATTGTTTTAGATGATATATAACAATCGAGGCCAACGGCTTAACGTGCTTTCCGAGGCACGGAGAGCAGTCTCTCAACCAACCAGACCCGGAAAGAAATCTTAGTATTCACACAAAGATTTACTGTCCGGCGTGGGGATCTAATCCAAGACCTCCGAGATTATAAGCGAGTCAAATACCGCTACGCTACGGAGGTTGTTAGACTAGTTTGCCTTTATAAAAGTCCATAATACTGTTCAATGTTATGAAGTTACTTTAAAAGTATATTCATTATATTCAATTATATTCATTCATTCATTCATTCAAGTATATTCATTATATTCAATTCCATTATACTGTTCAATGTTATTAAGTTACTTTAAAAGTATATGCATTATATTATTTTAGTTTCTTGTTAAAGTTTTGGACAATATGTAAGCGTGAACCCATATGCGGAAGTTAGCTGTAAATAAAATAACTTGGACCATTAACACTATGCTATTCAAGTATCACAAGTGTTTGTAAGGGGTTCCGTAGTTTCAAAAGCTTTTCAAAGATTGGAATGGCTCCAAGAAAACTGATAGTGAAATGTATTCGTTTGAAGCTACGTATTTGTTTCGAGAGATATCTTGACTGCTTCATTGGTCTAGCGGACTATAGCGGTAATGTAATAAATGTCGACCATAAATACCGCTGTCGCGGGTTCGATATCCGGAGAAAACTTTGTGACTAGAACTTTCTCTCGATAAAATTCTTAGTACTATTATGTTTTGTTAGAAAGAACTTAATCACAATACGTCATCTAGATACTGTTATAGGAATAGCATCTATTTGTGAAGTTTCTATATCTATCCTAATATTATAAGAGGAAAAAATTGATTGTTTGTTTGTATTGAATAGGCTCCGAAACTACTGGACCGATTTGGAAAATTCTTTTACCGTTGGAAAGCTACACTATCCCCGGATGACAAAGGCTATATTTGATTATAAAGTTTTCATGGAAACAGGAGTAATGCGGTTTAAACCGCGCGCGGGAAGCTAGTACTCAATAAAGGAAAAATATTGCCAAGATACCTTTTTTTTTGTTCAGGGGGAAATGCATTTACGCTTTCCCACCGCCGCTACAGCGTATTCGCGCGCTGGCGGTGGGATATGTGGGACTCGCCCTCTCCATAGCGTGGTATGCTAAACTCATACCACGAGGAGAGGACCCTACAACACTAAAAGCCCCCGGAAACTCCTTCGCTCCGCCGCTGGCGGAGGCCTGGTACGCATGAGCAATCCGGCCCACTGCCAAGATACCTACTAAACATTGATATATTATTTTTCTTATCGTAACAAGTATTCTTTTGATATTACATAATGTTAACTCGAGTATCTACGAGTATAAATTAATACAAACAATATTTGATATCTCGTTACCTTTCGAAGTCAAATGGAAATTTTAAATGAGACATCGTTATGCGCTCTCACAAATTTACAATACTGCAACTATTTACCTATATTTTATAACTAGCTTCATCCGTAACACTAGTTCCCCTAGGAACTTCATTATTAAATTAAATAGCCTTTCACTATAAAGGAGCTATCTAACACTGTAATATTTCATTCTAATCGGACCTGTAGTTCCTGCTATTAGTGCGTTCAAGCAAAGAAACAAATTCTTCAGCTTTATATATTGGTATTGATAAAACTAGCTTTGCAAACAATACTACATGTATATCTTGCATTGAGATTCCCGCGAGGACGGGCAGGTAGCCGTTCTCGCACCCGCCGCCTACCGCCCTAGGCTCGGCTTCGGAGGCACATGGGACCCGCTATCTTCGAGGCTGACCCATGAGGAGTAGGGACACCTCTACACTCCAGGCGTCCCTATAATTGGGCAAATGGGCCACTGTAAGTGTGGCCCAGGAGATCCCGCGGTGCCGGATTGCTTATGCGTACCCGGCCCCCGCCAACGGCGGATCGAAGGAGTGTCCGGGGGGTTTTTGTGTTGTAGGGTCCTCTCCTAGTGGTATGAGTTTAGCATACCACGCTATGGAGAGGGCGAGTCCCACATATTCCACCGCCATCGCGCGAATACGCCGCAGCGGCGCGCGGTGAGAATGCGTAAATGCATAATTTGCCCACGGAAAACCAAAAAAATAGTTGTTTGCTTGCTTGAACATGCTAATTCCAGGAACTACTGGTCGAAATTGATAAATTCTTTCAGTTAATATATAGCATTTATCGAGGCAGGCTATGAGCTATATAATTTAACTATGAAGTTCCTAAGGTAACTACGTAAAGGGAGTTACTCGGGTGAAACTGCGCTCGGAAGCTAGTTGCATGTAAGGGAACCTGTTGTACCTTGATCACTTTATCATTAAACGATTTTTTGAAAAAAAGCGGTTATAGCTATTGCGATTAAACTAATTTTAGCTGTTAGACGAACTAATGTGGTTCATAATATAAATTATACAAAACCATAGATCATCCTTTTTACAGGTTATACATAAACTAAAAGTTTGGAATGTTGATCAAGGTACAACAGTGGTGATGATTCTAGATCCGCCTATGTTGTACCAAGGTATGTATCATAGTTAGAACTCATCAAATAAAATGCTATTTCTCGACAAATAGCAAATATTTTTATTATTTCCAGCTTCAACACGTCTATAAATATCTTTATAAGCTTATCTAATATCTATGACATATCAATTAACAGAATTTATTTGACTTTTAGGACTTTTTATTTATTCCTTAATGTCCAAGCATTGGTATAAGTTGAAATCTTCTTTTTCTGACCATTTCCAGTTTTTTAGCGACTTCTTCATGGATTTTATAAGAGCACCCTCTTCACTGACAGACACTATTAGGCCAACAAAGTAAATAAAATATTTTTCTTAACTTCTTTTAGTTTCTGTACTTTTACATTCTTATCTATTTTAAGTTTTTTATTTTGTTTTGCTGCCTTTATTCTTTCTATTTCATTTTTTTTGGAGTGTCAGTTAGTATCCTTCACTTTTATTTTCATGACTTTTTACCATATACCTGGTGTTGTACCTTGATCATAGTAAAACAGTTGTTTTACTATGATTAAGGTACAACACCCCTACCCTCTTATGTTTATTCGCACATGTAAATATGGAGGTTATGATTAACTCAAATAAGCATACTACAATCTAAACTTGGCTAAAGTACTTGTTTAAAACAAATGGTTTTAAAAATGTATGTAACATAAAAATAATAGAAGTAATGAAAGTAATGAAAAATATTAAATATCTTACTTTTTTGCAGCGAAAGTGATCTCCCATGCAAACACGATGCAATGGTCGCCTGCAACTAACTTCATGTTGATTAGTCTTGTCACTTGTTCACTATACCATAGACAAAGAGACGAAAAAAAGGGGCGAACATTTCAAAAAAATTGGTGTCTCTACGTACAAAGGGTGTCAAGGTACAACAGGTTCCCCTACTTTTATCACGAATGTTTAAGAAAAATTTAAAAAAAATTACATCCTCATTTTGGTTTTACTGACAGTAAATTGTTCCACTACATCGGCAAAACAACCATTAATTTCACGCTGCATAAATTATTTGACTGTCTCATTGTAATAGATGTCTCTGCGGTCGACTGTACTATAAAAAGCGATGGTTATATAAACTGTGTTCATTTCAATATGATGTTTTAATTATTTTACTGCAGAATTGATTTATTTTCCATTTTTTTAAGTTCAAAGTTATAAAATGTCATAGTTTCAAAGTTCAAAATGATTTATCCCGTAAAATTGGTTACATTTATTTGGAATCGTCATGTTTTTCGTCGACATTTTTCGATTTGGCGACAACTGAGAATTATTGCCAAAAAATCCGTAGCACCCTCGTTTCAACTAATGTTATGGGGCAATGTTATGAGTAGTTTTGGGTTTAAATAAATAAAACCCGAAATTCCGCAAACAAACTTTGTTTTTTTTTTTATTCAATGACCTATTTAATTTTATTTAATAATTAAGAATCGAGCGTTAAATTGTATAAAATGGTCGTTTCCACATTAATAATATTTCACAAGTTCCATTTAGATTAGAAAGACTCAATCCAAACAATTTTTTCACTAAGATAATCAGAAATAATGACCCCTGCTACACAATTGGCTTTAAACTTATTTATTGACAATTCTCTTATATTATGGGGCAGTTTATTGTAGAACCGAAGGTATAAATATATAAATTAATAAAAAGCGGCTGTAGCCCAATGTCTAGGGCGTCGGACTATTGATCTTGTGGTCTCCGCCCGGTTCGATCCCCACCCATTGCACTACCAACGTGAACCCACTCGTATCACAAGCATTTTAGTTTAGCACGAGAGGTTAACAAGAATACTAGTAGATTGCAAAACTCTGCTAGTAGCCTTTAAAAACAACGAAGAGTACTAGAACTATGAGTACTATGAAGTTTAGAAATCGTATATGAATATTGTTAATCCTCTCATATCTACGGATTGACGAATACTCGGCGACTTCAAGTCCATGAGCTTAAGTGCTGACTAGAAATAAACTTTTAGTCGCGGAAAAAGTAGTAATAAGAACCAATCTAGATTTTGAAATTTGTCTAAACAGCTTATCTCTACGTAGTAAGCATTAGTTTAACTACTTATTCTGCGCCTATGTTTGTCATAGTCACCACGCTTAACAGGTGGGTTGGTGACTGTATTATCTATACAAATAAAGGTAAAAGTTGGTAGCGGATGACATAAAGCTGCAACAAACGACGTGTCGTGTATATCGACGTGTATTTCTATGAAATTCCCTTAGAAGTTAGCGACATGTATCTATCGACGCGTCGTCGAGGGGCAGACGCCAGTGCCGCCAGTGCCGACGTCGGAGCAACGACACGTCGAGCGAGTTTCGTGTTTCACGTAACACTCGGAACCAAATGGATTCCATCTGCTGTTGCCGTCTGCAGTCAGGTTCGAAATCATGACTGCAATGACAGGATGCAACGACGTGTCGTGGCGACATGAAGCGACGACACGTCTTCCGCTGCTGCCTCATGTCGTCCGCTAGCAAATTGTATCTGTAATAAAATTGAAATGTCTGTTAGTAATAGGAAAATTTCAGGTTTTAACAAAAACACATTTTTTTTGTGTGTCTATTTATTATGGTAAATCTCGGTTACGGGAGGTCTGATTTCGACGAGAGTTTCACTGGCCCATAACAGTTGAATACGACCTCCTCCGCCAACCAGACCCTGAAAGAAATCTTAGAATTTACCTAATAATCTTCTTGTCCGGCGTGGGGCAGACACACACACGACCTCTAACACGTAAAGGTGAGTATAGACTAGAACATTTACTTGTAACAGAACCTCGAACATTCGCCCATTTTACACAATACACTACCTTACCGATGTCACAAATTGCTTATGATCGATGTTATGTTACAGGTAAATGTTCTAGTCTATACTCACCTTAAGACGAGACTAATACCGCGGAGTAAAGATAAATATTT
Source organism: Nycteola revayana (assembly GCA_947037095.2). Lineage (NCBI taxonomy): Eukaryota > Metazoa > Arthropoda > Insecta > Lepidoptera > Nolidae > Nycteola > Nycteola revayana. The sequence continues at coordinate 22,247,471 of OX344843.2, forward strand.
CAGAGTCCCATAAATAAAGTCGTGTAAAAAGATTAGAGACCACCTTCCCAGGCAACTGAAACATATTACTCTGAAAACTAAAATAATGATAACAAATAAACCAGTATCAAAACCTTAAGGTTAAACCCTCGTCGATATGCCACTAAGCCGACCTTTGGGCGACCGCATTAGTTCGTTTGACCTCAGATATTCCAAACTTTTGTTACTAAATACGACCAATTTAATCTTGATCAGATTCGCTACATCAAAAACATTTTTTGGTTAGTTGTCTTTTTTTAGTGCCGATATAGCTTTGTTTTTCTTTTATTTAAGAACTTGCTGATGCCCGCGACTTTATCCGCGTTGTGTTTGTTAAATGCTGAACGGGGATGTAAGGTAAAATTTTATTTAAATCGATGCAACAGTTTCGGAGTTTAGCCGAACAAACAGACACAGAAACAAAAAAAAGAAGAAATAACTGGATTTGTGTATTTAATTCTATTATCCCCTGACTCTGTTTTTAGCGTTTTTTTTCTATTTACAGACATTTGACCTCTACAGTTTTATTATAGGTATGTATAGATATTTTTTAGGTAAGTAAGAATACTTTTCATTTATTGTATTTATGCATGAATTTTTATGTTCAAGCATTATGAAACATTTTTGAGCGGAATGATCACTACATATTTTTTCTTTTTGAACTAGTTTTGTATGGATTTCCACCTGATTGCGACCACCTGTTTTAGAAGGCTGGAGCTCTCCTCACCTTTACTAACGCCTTACTTGCATTTATTCCCGGTGTGGTGGTAAAAAACCATGTGGCTAAAAAACCTAATAGGTACAAATATTCAGTCGTTTTTTATTCAACAGCCTATTTTTATACTGCTTAACATGGGCCTCCACTTAAGAGATATTGACGAGGCTGGGTCGTTGAGGATTATCGCCATAACTACCACGCTTGCTAGGCAAATTGGTAATCGCAGTGAGATGATAAGTAACCCTGAGCTATATATATGTTACGGGCAACGTGATTAACTGAACATTATTAATAAGGACCGGCCATTATTAATAATGCCCAAGAGCGATGGGCAAAGTGATTAATTTATCACTTTGACCGGTCATTATTAATAATGACCATATGAATGACATAAAATATGACATAACTTTTTAATGCCCTAACTGTAGCCGGGCAATGTGATAAATTGGTTTAGGTTTAGGTAATTTTTTTTTACCACCCAAAAACCTTTTGCGCTGCTCATATAAAATATTTGTTACCTTTTCATGAAAATTTTGTAAGTTTAATTTCATTTAATAAACCAAAACACTACAGTTCACCTATTTTATTACTTTGCCCAATATAGGGTGGGCATTATTTATAATGTTAGGGAAAAGTGATTAATCTTGCTGTTTTGTCACAATCACATTGCCAAATTGAGTGGGGCATTATGAATACAGACCGGCCATTATTAATAGTGCCCGGACTTATCAAATTGCCCGTAACATATACATGGTCTCTTACTGTGTGTCTCATAAGAAAGTTCAAAGTCGCTCAGCGAGCTATGGAAGAAGCTATGCTCGGCGTTTCCCTGCGTGATCTTATCGGAAATGAAGGAGCTGCAGAAGAACGAAGGTCGCCTACATAGCTCAACGGATTAGCAAGCTGTAATGGCAATGGGCAGGACACATAGCTCGCAAAACTGACGGCCGATGGAGCAGAAAGGTTCTCGAGTGGAGACTACGAACTGGCAAGCGCAGCGTAGGACTACCGCCTGCACGATGGACCGACGATCTTATAAAGTTTGCAGGAAGTCAGTGGTTGCAGGCCGCTAGCGATCGTTCCCGCTGGAAATCGATGGTGAGACCTATGTTCAGCAGTGGACTACAACAGGCTGATGATGATAGATACTTAGTCACCTCTTACGACAACCATGGGAGGACATGGAATAGTCGATTCTATGCCGAAAATCACACGAAATGCAAAATACAAATATGTTTATTCTCGTATAGTTGAAGTAGATGCTTCAGCTTTTGTCGGTTTCAAATAATACAAATTAATACTAAAATATTTTAACAAGGTGCTCAAAGTAACATCAAAGCTAATACAATGGTACTTAATGGTACCTATCGTTTATTTACGCCATTGTGGGAATGCGTATGAAACTTTCCCGCATTTAATATCAAAAGTAAGAAGGACTTTGGCGAAGGATCGCAGTACGTAATTGTTTAAGTTAACGTTGAAATGTATTGTATAAGAGGAATTAAGACGGCAACGTCGAGGAATGTTAATAAAAAAAACTTATTTTTATATCATAAGGCGATGATATTATAGTAAAAAGCGGATTAAAAAATGGCACCATGAAACTATGCTAATTGACACTTGAACTTATGTCTGTCTCATTTTTCCACACGCTAATCCGCAAATTCTTTGGGCACATCACTCGCAACGAGGACCCGATGGAACGTTTGGTGGTGCAAGGGAAAGTTGAGGGCAAAAGATCTCGTGGCTGCGCCCCAACACGATGGACAGACCTCATTAAGTCCGTCGCAGGGAATAAAATCAATGATTGTTCCCACTCCACCAGAAACAGAGACGAATGGCGACGGGTCGCAAGAGCTGCTGTGTCGCAAGCGGTGACTTTGACATGACCACGACCACTCTGTCAAGAGTGTAGGACTAAGAAGAGAAATAAGGAATTTCATGCTGTCTTGTTTTCTCTCTAGGGACAAATGTTGTGTTAGCCAAACACAAGTATGACGTATCTATCTCTTTTTATATAACAAAATTGTCATAAGGTTAGTAGTATTTTAACATGGTATTATTACCGAAACAAAAACGGCGCAGGGATGTAGTATTGTAAGTTTAACATCTCTGTGTGTGTCTGTTTGTGATATCGTAGCTCCGGAATGAATACAGCGATTTTGATTGATGTATTTTTTCTTTGAAAGTTGAATTCGTTAGTAGTGTTCTTATCTTTGTTTGATGAAAATCGATATAAGATGGCCGCGGCCACAAAATGGTGAATTACATTTTTTTTTATTGTATCATTACAGTATCGTAACGATTTTCATGGCCTTCAGTTAAGAGTACTTCTAACCTGGCCTTTCTGAAGAACATCTCCGATTTGACGGTAGAACGTCCGCCTTGGTTTTCTCCTTCTAACAATTAATTTAATACCTATTCGTCCTATAAATTTTACTTGTGAGGCTCCTTTCATTCATATATAAAATAATATATCATATATGAATCCATATAGAGTCCATGAACACTACCTGTCATTATAATATGTATTTAGGTAAGGTATTATTTTATTTATCTTTTTTATATTTATATATTAAAAATTGTATATAACTTCTTCCAAGTACTCATGGGTACTATAATTAATATAATCCAGTACACCTAACTACCCCTCTTTTAAACTCCTTTGTATGGTTCCTTCCTCGGTTGCCTGGAAGATATCACATTTTGTGATAAGGCCGCCACTTGTACCTATCTAATTTTAAGTTTAGTTTTAAGTCCTTTTCTGTATTTTCATCTTTTCTATCTATCTATCTGGTTATCTATTTTTAATACCTGGTTACTCAAATTTCGATCAAAGAAATAGCATTTTTAGTTGAAGCGGCGTAGTTCCAATTTTGCTTCTATATGTTTTCACAGCAATGGTTCTTGTTTCGTAGGTTGCTTACAAGGAAAATACTTCTAAGCCCCAAATATTGAGTATTATATAGATTTATGGGCTTAGAGCCTTTCTTTTGTTCCACTCTAGCACTTAAAGAATAATATTGTTGGACTGTAACACTGTTAATAGGTCATTACAGCCATAACTCAGATTCTTCGTCTAAATGATGTTCATTAACGAAGTATTATTGGAAGAATCCTAGACTTATTTGTTTGGTATTCTGTTTTCGTACTTGTTATATATCTTGGATTGTTTGTAATTGGGTGCTTAATGATGCTCAGTGTTAATAAACCCACGCCCTGGCATTGTTTGAAGGCATTGAAATGTGTGAAAGTATAAGTTGAAAGTCTGACGACCGCGAACCCAAAAGAACATTATAATAAAATTGTGTCGATCTTTTTGGCAGAAAATCTAAGACTATTCAGTGTTTTGTGTATTTCTATTTTATTTTTAATAACCTATATGAAGAAATCCGAAAACTTTTTTTGATTATTAAGTTAAAATTCATATTATTGTTTTTGAATGTCCATTATTGATTGATTTATTTATTTTAGTTTGCTTATAAACGTGGCGTCATCAATGGGGCCAACTAGAATACCAGCGCTACATTCATACACAAATGTGTGGATGTAGCATTAATAGCTCAAGTTGGTGCCTATTTATTGTGCACATGGAATCTGTCTATTAATTAATTTGATCTTGTATTTTTTCGGAAATCAGTGCATTATGAATAAATATTTTTATTTCTTGTCTTTCTTTTAAAACGGTACTTCTTATAAACATTGAATACCTGTTTAGCAGGCCCGACAGACGTTGTCCTGTCTTAAATAAACTCTTTATTTAATTAAACTTTTAATATTAGGCGTGATGGCTGTGCAGCTGTGAAGTAACCATGATGTGCACTAAGAGCAGCACGTATTCAGTCAATGTTATGCAAACAAACGCCATAAGATTACAGTTAAATGTTTTTGTTGTCAAAAGCGCTAAGGTTACATTAGAAAATTTAATATAGTGGTTCTTTTTCTGTCTGTCCGTCCGTATGTCACAGCCACTTTTTTCCGAAACTATAAAAACTATAATGTTGAAACTTGTCAAGTAGATGTATGTTGTGAACCGCATTAAGATTTTCACACAAAAATAGAAAAAAAAAACAAAAAAATTTGGGGTTCCCCATACTTAGAACTGAAACTCAAAAAAACATTTTTCATCGAACCCATACGTGTGGGGTATCTATGGATAGGTCTTAAAATATGATATTGAGGTTTGTAATGTCATTTTTTTCAAAACTGAATAGTTTGCGCGAGAGACACTTCCAAAGTGGTAAAATGTGTGTCCCCTCCCCTGTAACTTCTAAAATAAGAGAATGATAAAACTAAAAAAAAATATGATGTACATAACCATGCAAACTTCCACCGAAAATTGGTTTGAACGAGATCAAGTAAGTAGTTTTTTTTTAATACGTAATAAACCGTAAACTGCAATTTACCTTACATTCAATCAACTATTATTAACATCGATCAAAGTTACAACGAACATCAAGAACTTTTATACTATGTTACTTGTTGTATTCTTGATATCAAAAATAGGTAGGCACTTGCAACTAGTACGGAACCCTTCGTGCGAGAGTCCGACTCGCACTTGGCCGGTTTTTTTATTTTTATAATTTTGCGCGGGCTTTGCTTATTCTTTTTCTTTTATTAGAACTTAGTCCTTAACATAACACACACAACAAAATAAAAAAATTAGCGAAATGGGTACCCGTGATGCCGTGACCAAGGGAAAAAGGCATTCATCTATATATAATACCTCCAGATTAACTTATATCTAATAATCTCCAAACATAAAATAACGAACCAACTATAATGATGGTCTGCCGGTTAATTTCTATCTAAGGCATTTTTTCTAGAGGAAGGAAAATATGCATTTTACAATTCATTAGTGCTAAATTTGTCCAAATGGGTTTCTCATTGAATTAATGCATTATGCAGTCAATTATTCCAAATTCCACCCAGAAGCTATCTTTTCTGATTTCAGAAGTCGATTAAAATGCGTCTAACAATCAAGTCTAAGTTCCTTTTTATTATTCAGTGGAGTTGCACCATTAGTATGTAAATCAGATCGTTAACGGACTAGCGAGATACGGAGGCACTATTATGTGTTACGCTTTTCTTTCGAAATAATGAAGGAATCAGTAAAGCTTAAAAGCTGAAGGAAATATTTCTCTTTTGTGTCATACTTACCCTTCTATCATCATCATCAGCCCGTATAACATCCGATGCTGAACCAGGGCCCCCGAGGGAGGGATTTTGACATAGTCACCATGCTTGGCAGGCGGGTTGGTGATCGCAGTATTACGTTGTAACACTGAAGGAAACGCTGCTGCTCGTTCCCTAGTATACGATTGTTATAGATGATGTTTTAAGAATCTATACTAATATATAAAGCTAAAGATTTAGTTTGTTTTCTTGATCGTGATAATCTCAGGAAGGTCAGATTTGAAAAATTATTTCAGTGTTAGATAGCTTATTTATCGAGAATGGCTATATTTAATAATGAACATCTTACGGGAGCGATCGCGATCGACTGGTTCATCCCGGCAGCTATTACAGTCCATCCACTTATATAATAAAAAGTGATATTTTAGTCCATGTTAGAATACAAATAAGCGATACAGATGCACAAAGTGTGTGCTTGTCGTATATTAATCTGAAAAAATACCTATTTGTCATTCGTTTGCCATATGTTCGATCGCAAACAGTAAACAGTCGGTGTTAGGTTTTATTAAGATAGCCATCCTTGCTAAAATTAATTTTCTTAGTCTATATAGTAACTTAGTTCTAGATCTGGTGTGTAAAAGGTAGCAAATTTTGGATAGCCTGCACGTAAACATTGTTCCTTAGTTTTTAATATTTCAGCGTCTCATTAGCATGGCGCACTTTAACCCGCTAACTTTAATGATGTGCAAGTACAAGCCTAGGAAAATTTAGGAAATGGCACATATTTTTTATATTTTTGAAAAAAAAAAACATTAAAAAGTGACAAATTGTGATGTTAGATATGATATTCAAAAATAAATGTATTAGTTAATAACAAAGTGTATTTCATTTAGTCACAGATCAACTGTTTTAGAATTGTAATTAATGAATGAATTCATAATTAAATAAATTTATGTATATTACAAAATATTATATTTTGTCTTTACAACTTTTCAATACCACTCTTGTACCCGGGAAGTTGTTAAGCACCGCAAGCAATGCTTTTGCAAGGACTTACTTACTTACCATCAACTGCATTACACATTTAAGACATGGATGACCCTATTAAATTGGGTGAAGCAAACGCTTGCGACTTATAATTTGGTGCGCAGCGTCATTTATTGACGGTGACGATGAACTAGTTTGTAACGCATAAAACAAGTGATGCAATGCATTAACATTGGTCATGAACGGTGAATTTTTGTATCACTAGGTTATTTATAAAATTCTGTGGTTCATATTAATAGTTGAACTGGTTGGAAATGGTACCCAGGTTACTAAGTCTTAGAAAAAAACTCGTTCAGTTACTGAGCCAAAAGTGAGAAGCTTGAAAGCTTTCATAAAATTATTTTTAAACTTGAAACGTGTTGATGTTGCGGGGCTTAATGATTTCAAACTACATAGGTATTTGGGTCAGGGCCAATTATGAGTTGTAATTAGCTAATTGATGACATTGCTTATCTGAGCATTAACAGTGCGATCATACAGCACTGCTAATTGACGAAACAACAACATTTGATTTACTCGCAATCAATTTCGTTCTGTGAGAGATATGTGTGATAGATCTATTTTTTTCTAATGAATAGTGGAATTGGTTGATATGATGGTATACTGTTCTATTTAAATAAATAAATAGGCGGGCGATGCCCCAGCTAAAATAAGTTGGAGCAGAACAATAATCTAAAGCGAAAGAAAATGTCTTAACATATCTCTGAATAAAAATTTATCCCTATTTCCCTTGGTCACGGCATCACGCGTGAACGGTTGTATCGATTTCACTAATTTTTTTTTGAAATTGATTCTAATGAAAGAAAAAAAATAATAAATTGCATGGAAAATTTGAAAATTTAAGAATACTTAACCACCATATTATATTTTTTTAACCTCGCTAAGATTTTGACAATTTAATTTTAATGTAAATGTTATGTCACATGTCGATGCGTGTGACATAACATTTTCAGAATGCTGCTCTTAATGCACATCACGGTTAGTTAAGAGCCAGGGCCGGATTTAAGGGAGGGCATCCAGGGCAGCTGCCCGGGGCCTCCACAATAGAGGGGCCCCCACAATAGAGATTTAAAATCTTTCAAATTCTAACGAATAAAATCTACAGCTTTACTTTTATTTATTGTTTCGGCGTTTTAGAATCATGAGTAGTGTAATAGTCCTTTAATATTGTAAAAACGGTTATTCATCTATTTCACTTAAATTAGACAATCATCAGTAAAATATCAGAATTCAAATCGTTCTGAAAAGTATGTCAATATTCCAAATTTCTACACATTTGGTCTACAAACTAATTTGTGGACCAAGAGGGCTCTTGTTCCTTGTTGCCCCGGGGCCTCCGGACTTCTAAATCCGGCCCTGTTAAGAGCTATCAAACTTATATTAAATATTAAAAGTTCAATTAAATAAGCAGTTATATGTAGTTATTACAGGACAACGTCTGTCGGGTCAGCCAAATACATTTAAACTACATAAAAACCCTATCCAACACTCGTTAGAAAACCAGAAATAAAATAACTGAAAACCTAAGGTACGTGTAACTTCTCAAAATGGTTTGAAATATGCGATTTTCCGAGCGCGTCACTTCTCTTGTTAGGTGGCGCGGTCGTAGTTTTGCCATACAACGCGTCGACGCAAATTTTTTGCAAAACCAGAATTATTGAAGGAATTTTTTGTGATGTCCGACAGAGTTTGAAACAAGTGCTGTATTTTTATTGTTTGTGCTTTTTGTGCATGCGAAAGTAAGTAATTGCTCCTTTCAGATGTAATTATCTAGTTATATAGCTATTAAAGCTTAAATGTAACCTTTTAAAACATTTTATTTTATTTAATCTTCGAACAACAAGCTACTTAAATACTTATAGTTAAAACAACCAAGCACAAGTTCGCACTTGCATGGAGTATTGCTACCACCTATGGCACGATTGTTCCCGCTATCAGTTGGCAGTGGAAAAGCGGGCTAGAAAGGCCACTTGTGAAATCTCGTCTTGAGCATCCTTAAGTTCCTTTCGTTTTTTTATAGGTTTTTACATTTCAGAGAGTGTGCGTCGGAATTACACGATCTGATTCCACCGATTAACCAGAAGGAGAGGTAACGTTCGACGAGAAAATTGTCAAAATCCCACGAATTCCCACGAAGCAGTCCCAGTCTAAGTTTATAATACGAACAATGAAGAAGTGGAATTCGTTCCCAACGTTTGTGTTCCCTGAACGAAGTTTTCTAGCGATCTTTAAGGCAAGAATGAACGGGAATTTGTTAGGCAAGCGTATTTCATTTAACACTTAACACGGGTGGTAAATGTGAAAATGGTGGGATTTCCGACAAACTCAAGCCTATTAAATACTTATATATACAAAAAAACATGTACTATATATACTATAAACATACAATATGCTTGAGCTCAATACAGTTGTCGACAAGAGAACAAATCCACAGTGGATTTGTTCTCTTTTTCACTAACTGATTTAATATAATCATTGGCCATAACTTTGTTTTTATCAAGCTAATAAGAGCGATAGCACACGGCGTATTTTAAACGCGCAGATGACGCGCGTATCAGGAGCACGCGTTTTCTGCGCCGTAGATACCGATTTTTGCGTTTTTATAAAATCAAACGCGCGTAAAACGCGATACAAGCGTACGTGTGAAGCGCATTCGAAGCTCGTTTGAAGCGTGTGCTAGGGGTTGGAGTAGGGGTAGAGGAGGTGCGCGCGCTCACGCCACTGCACCGCCCGCACCGCAGTTCGCGCGTCTGTATCGCCCCGTGTGCTTAGGTTACAAGTTTGCGTTCAAATCTCGTTTGAAGCGCATATGCGCGTCATCTGCGCGTCTTCTGCGCGTTTAAAATACGCCGTGTGCTAGGGGCCTTAGAGTTAGGTTTCAAATTGGAGATTGAATTATTGACTTTACTGGTGGTTTAATGGTTATGGTAGTTACTTCTAAGACCTGGTGTTCGGAGTACTATTCCCACCCGGGACAATTATTTGTGTGAACCACATATACTTTTTCTTAGTCTGGGTGAGCTTTATCTCCGTTATTGTTTGTAAACTCTCTTACAATACAGTGTTTAACGTCCCTAGCGCGGCAGTAGTCTTTGAAAAATGTAGTTGTAGTGATGACGTATTATTAAGTATGGAGGTTACAAAAATTGTGTTGATCCTGATTAATAGGCCACTTTCAAGTTGGACGGAGCTTGTAAAATTATTTGCAGTTTTGGTCACTGATGTTTAAATCTCGCATGGTTCCTCATTGGAAAGACTAAACTGCCGTGTCGTAATGAAAATAAAACTAATGGCACAACTGACATCTTTTTCGAATTTTCCAAAAAATACGGACTGTTTTTTTTTTAGGAAAACATATCAGGATATGTATTATGTCAATTTTGAATAAAAAGTATGTTGTGCTATTTCATCAATCATCAATTTGCCAATTGAAAATTTGCAAAATGATGTATTTGCCAATTGTGACACTCTTCTCCTTCAAACGAAATATATTGAACGTAATGAATAAATTTGGTTTATTCAGTACATAAGTATTTATTTACTGATCAAAATAACAATGTATTAAGATGAATAAAATAAAATAAACAATAACTTAAAGATAATTCTTACTCTATGAAATATTTGATAACCTAACCTAACTAGCAGTAGTATGCATTAACAAATCTACAGACGACATAGTCCGTCCGTCTGTCCTGAGAAATTTATTTCCGATATTTATAATTATAAAAGAAATTAATAAAGAAGAATTAAATTACAGATCGATTAACAGATATCTTTTATACAAACTTAATCATACTCAAAGCACTCGATCATTGTATTCCCACGTCTACGAGGTCGCATTACACGGCGCAATCAATCATTTTCATCGAGAACTTAAGAGCGGGTTTCAATACAAAATAAAATGAAAACAGGTCACTTGAAAGTAGAAGATTAATAATTATTGGTTGTTTTTGTTGATATTATATGTATTGCATGTTGGGTGTTGATTGAGGTGGCTGTAGAAGGCTTATGTTGTTTACTGCAAAACTGGTCAGCTTTTTTTTATCGGATGGACATAAGCCTCGTGGCTTTTGCTACTTCACCGGGCATAAAGGTGAGCAGAGCTCCAGCCTTAATAAATGGTTTAAAAATAAGCAACCTGCGCCAGAGGACGCCCCCTGTGGGGCTTGGACCTCGGCTCAGGGCGGTCGCTGGCGATTAAATTGAGGGATTATGACTTTTAGTATTTTAGGGGAGTTTTGTGCAACTGTCGCTCTACTTTACAGTTCGCGGGCCTCTCGGACTTCGGGTCTACGGGCATAGGATGGTTGTTTGCAAACTAAGGATCAGGAGGACGAGGGGAAATTAGTCAGCAGTTCAGTAAAGTTCGTTTAACCAGTAAGCTTAGTATACCTAACAAATATTGCTTAACGATTTTTATATTACGATTCCACATATGGAAGATTCCACATACAATGTCTCTGAATAGATAGAAATTGGATAATGAAAGATTTCCTAACGTTTTGAATGTAGTGATAGTTTGACCTCAATAGAGACCCATTATTGAACCAAAAAAGGGTCAATTTGAATTGATAATTTACTACAGCATTAAAATACATAAAAAGGTCTTATTAAAAATAACCAGTCATATTGAATTTTATATTAATTAGTTACTTAAAAAAGATATATTGACTTAAGTAATAAGGCTGGAGATTTAAGGCGCTGTACTTAGTCAAAATAGGCTTCACAAAACAGTTTTTTAGCCAAATGTTTACATTTTAGAGCAGCTAAAAAATATATGTTAATCTTGATCATTTTTATGGGGGGACCATTGTGTTCAAAACACGTTTTCGGTAAATTTTCTCGATAAAAAAAAACCATAAAATAACCATTTAAATTGAAATTGTAGCAATTGTAACTGTATTATTTATAAACAAATCTTAATAATATTAATAACAGTGATGTAATAGATAATAATAAAGGGAACTGATGTTTTTATTTATCGATTAGAATAAGATATTTGCAAGGATTAACGTATTAAATAACTCGAACGACTCGAACGAAACGTTGCGCCATCGCGGCGTCTCTTCGCTTCTCTTTCATTTCTACGCGGAGCAACAGTGACAAAACTAATACGTAAAAGTCGTCTATTCACCGCGCCTTAAGGCGCGGTGAATAGACGACTTTTATTTGACCAAACAGGGATTTCATCTCTTAAATTAATCGGTGCTACATTCTCTGCAAATGTAATAATGTTATTGAATATAATAAAGTATCGCAATTAAATAATTATAATGTTAAGTAATGGCTTTGCGAATATCTTTCTTTCGTCTAAATTGTATACTAGCATTGTATTGACATCCCTTGATGAAAATAATTTATTTGTAATAATGATTGAAGATAGGCTTTTAGATTCGCAACATGCGCAACATAAAAAAACTATTATTTTTACTGTTAAAAAATGCAGTTTTCTGTCAAATTGTTCATAGAATACCTAGAGTGAAAACGTTACACCTTAAAAAAAAGTGTAAGGTAATAGGATAAAGTTAAAGAAGTAAATTTTTTAAAGGTTACCTACTAGCATAGTTTTTACACTACTAGTATTCTTGTTAACCCCCCATGCTAAGCTAAACTGCTTGTGTTACGAGTGGGTTCACGTCGCGTTGGTGGTGCAATGGGTGAGGATCGAACCGGCAACCACATGATCGCCAGTCCGACGCTCCAGCTGTTGGCTACGGCTGCTTTTAAGGAGATGCGATTGTATACTTGTATTTTTTTCTATTGTCTGTCCCAGCAGACAATATTGAAATCGAAGAAAAACAACTTGTCGTTTTTATCTTCACTCGACATGAAAACAAGAATTGTTTTGTTGAAATGTACCTACTTGCATAACGACACCGAAGCTTCAGTGAGAATAGGATAAGAGCTGGTGAAAAAAATGTAGTGGAATAAAAAGGAACGGTTAAATAAACACTTGATTTTAGTTACAAGTTTTTTGACAGTTGATTTGTAAAAAAATAACTAAAAGTCATAAAACCTTAATACCTCCGTCAGCGACCGCACTAAGCCATTTTACTAGTCCCAGAGAGGGGTCTTCTTGCGCAGGTTACTTTGTAGTTTATAAACCATTTAATAAGGCTGGAGCCCTGCTCACCTTCATGCCTGGTGAAGTAATAGACGCCTTATCATCATCGTCTTTTCAGAAAATGCGTGTAAGACTAATTAATCGTGTATATGGGAAACGACATTGGTCACGATTTAAAAAAATTCTTCGAAGTAAATTATGTCAAATAACTATTTTGATTTATTAACGTTTTTAAGTAACTTAAATTACTATGATGACTCCTGAAATCTATTATTTGACGATTTTGACGAGGTGCTCCCACTCATACAATCATACTCACACAAACACCATCATATATACTACGAAAACTTACGTGCTGATTAAAGTATGTATTCATATACTTTTGTTTAAATGAAGCAACGAAGTATTTAGGATTAAGATAATATGCCAGTTGACACTTTTTTGAAATTATTTTTACATTGTTAAGAATGGTTTTACTAGATCAAGAAAAATATGGCATTTATTTGAGATCTAGAAAGCCTAGAAAGCACTAAAATAAATATTTTAACATTGGTTTGACATTTAGAGATGAAAACTATGTCAGCCATGTTGGTCTATAATAATATGCATTATCTGTGTTCGAGATCGATGACGTCATGACTCAGAAAGTGTAATTGTAAAGAATCACGTTCATGTTTTTAACGAGACTTATGACGTCGCAAAATGGTTGATAGCGTTTTCGGAAGTTAAAGACATACACAATAGAAATAATGTGCATATTGAATTTATACAAACAGAAATTATTATATTTAGGATCCATATGACAAATACTTGTAGAAATAAACATCATTGTAACATAATTTCATATGTGTCAACTAGCCTATTGTTTTGTTGATAGCCACAGCTTTTACCGTAAAATAAATAAATAATAAATAAATAAAATCTTTATTACCAAAAAGCAAAATACAATTTATCCATCTCAAACAAAACAGAAAATCGTTATGAAGTACAGCATTATACATTATTTGAGACAGAGTGAACGACTGTGTCTGTGCTAGTATAAACTGTGTTACAGACACAGGCGCCTTCCTCTTACAGTTTGTTCATAGCTTGCTGTACCTTGTAGCACCTATTTTGGGAAGAATAGATCTTATTCATTTAATCATAAATTAGCACTTTCTAGCATTTTGAAATGAGGGATGTGGTGTGTGTGTGTGTGTGTGCGTGTGTGTGATGTATATGTGTGTGTGGAGTGTGTGTGTGATTTGTGTGTATGTGAAGGAGTGTGATTTGAGTTTGTCGCAGTATAATGATCTGAGATACTTACTTTAGTAGGATGTTTTTGTACAAAGTTGTTCAGTCTCATTATACGATAACTTTTGAAGAAAATCACTAACCACAATCTTACATTTAAATCTAGGTAAAGAATATATGCTGCAGGTTTCATTTATAGTGTTATAAAGGTGGATACTAATATAAGGATAACTCCGCCTCGCCAAAGCGGTTTTGGTGGAAACAGGTGGGCATATAGGATTTTGACGTCGCTTATTTTGCTCGAGTAACCTTGGGTCATAAGTCAATGATGATTGTACCCGTAAAGTGGTGTTACGTACAAAGAGCTGTCGGACAGTCAGTACAGGTATATCTTTATAGAGTTGGGTAGTTGGGTACCGATAGGGTTTGTGAAGCATGACCTTTAGGACAGCTCTTTGTGCCCTCTCGAGGCGAAGAAGATATGTTTTATGTGTACCACCCCAGACAGATATGCAATAGGTAAGCAATGACTGAGCCAATGCAAAGTAGACCGTTTTTAAAAGTCGCTGATCAGCTACTCTTCTCAGCTTTTTCATTGGGAACATTAGTTTACGAACCCGCGTAACTGTCACACTGATGTGCTTTTGCCAACTTAATGTGTTATCTATATGCACTCCCAAATATTTAACACAAGAGCTCCTATGTAAAGTGGGGCAATTGCAAGGGGTTAGCGTGGGGTGACAGCTATGAGCTTTAACGTCTGGGATATTAGGTTGTGTAGCAGAGTTCGCTGAGAAAGTGACATAGTTGGTTTTGGAGACATTCAGCGTCAGCAGATTCATAGAAAGCCAGTTCATCACTATTCTAAGAGCATTTTCGGCTGCACAGTGAGCAGATTCCCATGTTTCTCCACTTATGACAAGCGCAGTGTCGTCTGCATATACAAATATCTTGCAGTTTGGGATTGACAGTTGACACAATCTATTTACAAATAGGAGAAAAAGGGTGGGTCCGAGTACACTACCCTGTGGTACGCCAAAGGTGAGGTTCACATCCTCACTGATATAACTATCTACCTTAACTCGTTGGCTACGGTTTGTGAGATAGTCACAAAAGAGCTCAAGGGTGCTGCCTCTTATTCCCAAGCACTCCAATCCACCTAGGAGGATGGGAATAGAGACCGTGTCGAAGGCTTTGGCTAAGTCAAGAAATATACCTATAGTTTTAGTTCTAGAGTCAAGGTTCTTAACAATTTGATTTGTCAGTTCTAGACCAGCGTCTTCTGTTGATACGCCTCCTCTGAATCCGTATTGGTTTGGCGCAATTATGTTGTTACTTTCAAGATAACTAAGCAATCTTTTGTTTAGAACCTTTCCCATAATTTTGGACAGAGTGTAAAATAGATATATGTGCGCGGGAAGCTAGTATGTGCACTTCCTGTGTTCGCTGTCACTCGTGTGGCGCGTTTATGTAGAAGCTATATTATTGTAAGGTTTCATTAAAATCCATTAAGTACATCTTGCGTAAAAAAGTAACAAACATGCATTCATCAATACATACCTACAAACTTCCTCGTTTATATTATTTGTAAGAATATCAATTTACTTTTATCTTTATAAATATAATTCTACTGTACGTGTGTATGTCACTGAACTCCTCCTAAGCGGCTGGACCGATTTGATTGATTTTTTTTGTTCCGTCGGGTCCGCTAGTAATTTATATAAATTTACTTTATTTTCTTGATAAAATAAGTACCACTATTTACCAAAACCAAAACACACATTTTTAAAATAAATAATTCAAGTACGAATGGAAAATACTATTTTAAAAAGACTGTCCTAGCTCTCAGGCTATGCCGTTGTAGTATCGCGTGCACATCAATGTATCGAGCGCACGGAAACGACGAGTTCCACTGATTTATAGAGCGCTTCATGCAACTGCCTCATTTCGCTTTACACGAATTTTGCTATTGCTTACCTGCAAATGTTTACGAAATTGCTGGTGCAATTTATTAAGCTAAATATTTGATATTTATCGTTGTTGTACTTTAAATTGTTTTTGTGTTGCCCCGTAATTTGAGGATTTATGAGGTTGTTGACTGAAATCTAGTGTAGGTTTGTAGCGATCTTAGAGTGATATTATTATATTTAGTTTTAAGTTTTTTTTTAAATATTTCTAGCATAATTTTGTAGCCTACTAGTATTCATGTTAACCCCTCGTGCTAAGCTAAATTTTTTGTGGTACGATGCGGTACCTACGCGTCGGTAGTGCAATGGGTGGGGTTCGAACCGGCGAGCTCAAGATCACAAGTCTGACGACCTAGCCATTGGGCAACGGCCGCTCAAATATAAATTTATGAATGTAAGCGAGTACGTTTTACAGAATATGGTTATTATAATATGAATTAAATAATTTTAATTTTATAATACTTAGTCACGAAACGCACTGTATTTAAGAACTTTGTGAACTCATATTTTTGCAAATAAATTATTTGATTTGATCTTTTAGAAAAAAATAATATTGTTTGACCTTTTTTTATGGCACTTATCCTACCCACATACCCACCACTGCAATTCCTGTAACCCAGGATCAACAGTGGCACACACTAGTAATGGCAATGAGTACCGAGGCTCACTAAGTCCCGGAAAAAAGTTAAACTGCCTTGGGACCCGCAACGAATTTAATCAGAAAGAGATTAGGAGGAGTAAGAAAGAGTTATGTTGTATGTAATTACCTTAACAATGAGTATTTTTAAATGTTATTAAATGTAGAAACTAACTTAAGTATGAGACCGTGTGGTTTCCGGCTTAGAATAGACCACCCCATGTACTCCCATGGGTGTCGTAAAAGGCGACTAAGGGACATATGGCTGATGGATGGGCAGCAGCATCTATTAGCTCAAGGTTTACATCTTACTGCGATCACCAATCCGTCTGCCAAGCGTGGTGATTATGGCAAAATCCCTCTACGATCCTGGCTTGCCAAGGTCTGTTAAGAGGAGGCCCATGTTCAGCAGTGGACGTAAACGGGCTGTTGATGATGGTGATGCCACCTTTATACCATATACCTAAGCCGTGTGGTTCGCAACCTATAAGAGACCACCCCCTTTCTTCCCATGGGTGTAAGAATTGACTTAGGGACACCTGATGGTTGGGCAGTATCATCATCTATCAGTTCAAAGTTACTAAACAGTTTACTGCGATTACCAATCCGCCTTCCAAGCGTGGTAATTATATCAATATCCCTTAACGACCCTGGCTAGCGAAGGTTAAAATGAGGCCTATGTTCAGCAGTGGGCATAAACGAGCTGTAGAAGTGAAGAATATATCATACTTAGCAATTTATTATTGAAGGTTTTAAAAAATAAAAAGGCTGAACCCTATAACACCACAACAACCTCCGAAGAGTAGCGGTATTTAGCTTGCTGTAAATCTCGGAGGTCATGGGTTCGATCCCCACTCCGGACAGGAAATCTTTGTGTAAATTCTGAGATTTCTTTCCAGGTCTGGTTGATTGGGCGGCCCTTCGTTCTTCTATAATAATCTTATATCGAGGAACGGGCAGCAGCGTTTCCTTGTGTAGTACAACATTATACTGCGGTCACCAACCCGCCTGCAAAGCGTGGTGATTATGGCAAATACCCTCCCTCGGGAGAAGGCCCACGTTTAGCAGTGGACGTTATACGGGCTGATGATGAAACTCCATATAAGTTGCATCACAAAGATACTCAACATAATTCCATTCTACTTGTCTACTTTGTAACTAAACTTTATCTTCTTTTTGTTACCATTGCGACAGAACGATTTTAAACCATCAGTCGAATGTGGAAGAACAAACTTTAAGCTTAAATGAGAATTCCGCGGCAACAGTTAAATGCGCGCTTAAAAAAATAATTAACTTTTTTTGCTGACACACTTCGAAGTTAGCAAAGAAAAAAATGGTGTTGGATGCAGAAAAGAAATTTAATTTACGATGTAAAATATTGTAGGATTTGTCTTTTTAACTTTGTGGGAATAGTTGGATCGTAAATCATGGCTTTATAATGTAATTCCGGATTGCGGCTCATTTATTTTGCTTACATTTTATAAATAGCATGAGTTTATTCAGTTTCTACTGTTAAAATTACTAAGAAAACTGAGCTGTGTTGCTACCGGGATATGTAGGTACCTCGGTGCGAAAGCAGTTACATCGATTTTGTTTCTGCGAAAACCATTAATCGTTATCTCTATTCTGCAAAGCCTTGTTAAGTCGAAGGTTTGTTTCTGCGATGTTTCGTCACATCGAAAGACTTTATACTGCGAACGACTTTGATGCGAAGTCTTGTTTAATCGACTGTCTTCTTACTGCGATGTAAGTTACTTAGAAAAACTTACTTCGGCGATATATCACTTTTTTACAAAACGATGACAATCTATTTAATTAACCGTGAAAAAAAAATTACACATTTTTTTATAAAATGATCGTAAATATAAATGTTGTAAATGTATGTGTTTAGTTACATTTCTACAACACACTATCTTTCGACTTCTTCTCTCACAGGTCTATTGGAAGTTCCTTTGTACCTGTCTTTTTGCTGTCTTTAATTTTGTATCTTGTGTATAATATATATATATATATATATATATACACAGGGTGTCCCAAAAGGTTAAGTAGCTGGGAAAGGGGGTGACAGGGGTGGACACAATGGTCACTAGAAAAATAAAAAAAAATCCGCTCTGGGTATTTTACAAAAAAATGGCATTTTTTTTAGAACTTAAAATTTTACACCTTGTTATTTTTGATGTTGATGTTGATGACCTTGTTGTTATTGAAGATTACATAACAACATTTTTTTTAAATACAGCCATATTTGTAGGTACAGTTAGCACAAGGTGTAAAATTTTTAGTCTTTTAAAAAATGCCATTTATTTTTTTAAACACCCAGAGGGAATTTTTTATATTTTTCTGGTGACCCTTGTGACCATCCCTATCACCCCCCTTCCCAGCTACGTAATCTTTTGGGACACCCTGTATAATTCATAAATAAATAATAATTTTAGGGTTCCGTACTCGAAGGGTAAAAACGAGACCCTATTCCTAAGACTTCACTGTTTGTCTGTCACCAGGCTGTAGGTACCTCAAGAACCGCGACAACTAGACAGTTACAATTTTAACTTATGATGTATTTCTGTAGCCACTATAACAAGAAATACTAATAATAAAATAAAATAAATATTTAAGGGACAACACATAACAAACGTGATATTTTTCCCTTTTTTGCTCGATATCAATAACGGCAACAGGTAGGCACTTGAAAATGGTACGGAACCCTTCGTGCGCGAGTCTGACTCGCGCTTGGCCAGCTTTTTACTGCAAACAGACTAATTTAATAAAAAAAAACTCAATTTCTTACTTTTTTCCAAGCCATGGCCACGTTTATTTTGTTATTAAGAAAAAAGACACGTTTAAAGGAAAATATTCCAAAAGAACTAAACAAAGGAAGTAATTGTACGAAAGATGTACCTTTGTGTTTCATGTTTCTGTGTAAGTCGCTATTTTTCTTTCCGTTTAATTAATAACTAGCTTTGTCTCAGTTCCATCTGAGTGCTACTAAGTGCAAATATTTACGTACTATTTAAAATAAAATAATGGTGCCTTGAGGGACAATTCTCTGATGTCTCGCAAAGCATATTAAGCAGTTGGGTCAATTTAGCATAAATATTGGACAAAAACCATAAATCGCATAACAAGAAAAAGCTAGCAGCATTTGCCAGTCAAATATGGTGACTATGATAACAGCCCCTTTCTGGCACTGGCAGATGTTAGGCATTTTAGGCAAAGTGCTGGTGTGGTGGGCACACCAAATTGGCCAACAATTTAATTTCAATTCAATTCCATTTCTATATATTCGTAAGTCGTAATTATAAAAAAAGAATAAAAGTCCTTTGCCGACGTACTTACTGAAACTTTTAAGGTAACTTCTAAAGCCTCCAAATTAAAAGACAAAAAGCGTTTCATCTTCTCCATCCTAGTTATTATCTTTAATTAAGTTTTTGACGTCGTCTTCCCGATCTTACCTCAATTAAGTCAAGTTACAACATTTTTTGTACATTTTATTCTTTTGAACTAGGTTTTAATTCGGTATTCGAAGCGTGAATTACAAATTGAAATCTGACAATTTAAATCCGAGCCTCCGTTAAAATTATAATAAGACTTTCTGGGGCTGAATTTTAATGTAGGTAGGTGCCTAGGCTATTCAGATCATTTGAAGGAAATTGTAATTAAATGCAAATTTACTTTGTTTTTTTGTTTGATAACTTATTTGTATTCATTAAAAACAATTTCAATTGAAGGGCTCTATGATTTGTCGAAATTTCGTAGATGTATCGAGCACAATTGGCGAAAAGCCATATAAGTATAACTAAAACCATATCCACCAAAGCCATATCAGATAACCTCCGTAGGGTAGCGGTATTTGGCTCGCTTTAAGTCTCGGAGGTCGTGGGTTCGATCCCCACGCCGGATAGAAAATCTTTGTGTAAATTCTAAGATTTCTTTCCAGGTCTGGTTGGTTGAGGGACTACCCTCCGTGCCTCGGAAAGCACGTTAAGCCGTTGGTCCCGATTATTATAACATCATCTATAATAATCGTATATCAAGGAACGGGCAGTAGCGTTTCCTTGTGTGACAACATAATACTGCGGTCACCAACCCGCCTGCCAAGCGTGCTGGTGCGGGCAGTGGTGACTATGGCAACTACCCTCTTTCGGGAGGAGGCCCATGTTCAGCAGTGGACGTTATACGGGCTGATGATGATGATACCTAAAACTTGTTGCGTTGATTGTAAGCAGATGTCATGCCACAAATAACATTTGCTTTAAATCAACGCATCGGACCGCAGCGATATAGTTTTAGGTATCATCATCATCAGCCCGTATAACGTCCACTGCTGAACATGGGCCTCCTCCGTTCTTACTAAGATTAGGAGATTAGGAATTAGGATAGTAATAGGGATTTAGTGAAATTGAACCCCAAAGTGGTTAAATGAGGCCATCGTCGTCATCATTTCATCCGTAGGACGTCCACTGCTGGACATAGGCCTCCGGCCTGCATCCACCGTGATCCTACGGCCTTGACCATCCTTCCATCTACGTATTGTTTGTATGATTATTTTTATTTTCATGGTAGGGTTTTCAATACACCTACTTCAAGTGAATTGTAGATGTACCTAGTTTATTGTGAAATAGGGGAACTAGTTAATTTTGTATGGAAAATTAATTTAGTTTTAAAGCTATCGACTCCATTAATAAAAATGACAATATCCTTAAGACACTATCTCCTTACTTATTTACTTACTTCGCTGGCTCAGCGACCCGAAGTGGATCTTGGCCTCCGACATTAAAGTGCGCCATTCTTCCCTATTCTGTGCCAAATGTGACCAGTTCTTCCAGCTCTTTCAGGTACACTATCTCCTGCTGGCGTATATTTTATAAGCACATTATATCCCGTTGGAACTCCATAATTAAACATAGCCTTCCTCGATAAATGGGCTATTGACTTTGACACTGAAAGGTGTTTTCAAATCGGACCAGTAGTTCCTGAGATTAGCGCATTCAAGCAAACAAACAAACAAACACAAAACTCTTTAGCTAGTTGAGATGAGTAAAGCGTTCGAGCGTGGTAGAACAATCATTGCAATTTCAGTCTGCATAGTTAATAATTATAATTTACATACGCGGTTTATCCGTGCTTCAGTATGCAAAAGCGGTAATGTGCTATAAATGTGCTAAAATGGCTTATGAGCTAACATTGTCATTATTGCAGTTTCATAATGGCATAGACGACAATAGCGACGATAAACACCTAGTTTTGATGTCTATGTATTTAATTGTTTCATAAATATACACATAATTGAACTTTACATTCATAAATCCTTACTAATACGTCTGTCTGTCTGTTACGCAATCACGCCTTAACTACTGAAGCGATTTAAATGAAATTTGGTACAGATATAGTCTAGAGCCTGAGAAAGGACAAAGGCTATATTTTATTATGAATTTCCCACGGGAACGGGAGTTACGCGGGTGAAACCGCGCGCGGGAAGCTAGTAAATCATAAATCTTTATTTGCAACAATGTGATGTATGGACAGGTGTTATTTTTAAAAATGATGTATCATCACACATAAGCCATATTTTAAAATGGCATACAATCTAATACTTAATTACTTAACATTATCCATACATAATGATAGAATGAATGAAGCGAAAGATGTGTGTAGGAATCGTAGCAAGGGGAGGTCCATTGTCTCTGCCTACTCCGCTGGGAATCAGGCGTGAGCTTATGTATGTATGTATCCTTACATAATATTTACAATTTACCTTAAATATGTAAATTAAACAGTTTAATTAAAAAAATGTTATATACACTACAAGCTGCGCCTCACCGTTTTACCTGTGTTTGACTGCTATTTTGCTCTAGTGGGCCATAAGCGTGATTTTTTGAAGCCTTTAAGTTAATTTAGTTTATAAACTATCGCCATGCAAAATTTCGGTCAAAATGGTGACTGCAGTATTATCTTGTAACCTTCAGAGAAAAGCTGCTGCCCGTTCCCTGGTATACGATTGTTATAGATGATGTTGTAACAGTCGGGGCCAGCAGCTTATCGCTTTTTAATTTATATCCAATGCTGAACATGGGCCTCCTCTTAAGACCCTGGAAAGCCAGGGTTGTTGAGCGAAATTGCCATAACCATCACGCTTGACAGGCGTATTGGTGATCGCAGTAAGATGGTTATGGAATCTTGATAGATGCTGCAGCCCTGCCATCAGGTGCATGTCCCGCAGTCGCCTATTACGACACCAATGGGAAGATATGGGGTGTTCTTCTCCAAGCCGGTAACCACCTACATGTTAAAACAATTAAATATAACAAATTTAACCTGTAACTAAAATTCTATACTAATATTATAAAGAGGAAAGATTTGTATGTAAGTATGTTTGTAACGAATTGGCTCAAAAAGTACAGGACCGATTTCAAAAATTCTTTTACCATTTGAATGCTACATTATCACTAATTAATATAAGCTATATTTAATTATGAAGTTCCTACGGAAACGAGAGTGACGGAGGTGAAACCGCGCGCGGGAAACTAGTAATTTATAAAAAGAAAACCATTCTAAATCTAGCTAAACTTGTAATTACACATAACTGCGTACAAAGCAAAATAGTTAAAAGATACTACAAAGGCTTATTTTGTTCCGCGTCCCCACAACACTGGACACAGGTAGAAAGAAAGAGGAACTAAGTAAGCTTTATTTATTGCAAACAAGTTAAAACTATCTATTCCTACTAAAAGAATGGAAACAACCAAAGTAAAATGGAACTGGGCAGGACACATTTGCCGCATGCCGCCATTAAGTTGGAATAAAATCACCATAGATTAGTTTTGTACCTGGAACCGGCGACGCGGTAGGCTCAAAAAGAGATTAGGGACGCCTCTACAGGTGTACCCGGCAGGTTTTAGTGGTGTAGGGTCCTCTCCTTGTGGTATGAGTTTAACGTACCGCGCTATGGAGAGGGCGAGTCCCACATATCCCATCGCCAGTGCACGAATACGCTGCAGCGGTGGGAATGCGTAAATGCAAGCCGAACTGGACTCTTTCCTGAAGATCGCAGGTGTGATAGGGAAAACTGGAAAGAGGAAGGGAGATCTTTGCCCTGCAGTGGGATACATCGGGCTCGTCCTACTAATATTATAAACGCGAAAGTTTGTAAGTATAAATAAATGAATTTTTGTTACTCTTTGACGCAAAAACTACTTAATGGATTTGGCTGAAAGTTTGCACGAAAAAAGTTTATAAGCTGAATTAACATATAGGCTACAAAATATCACACTTTGACCCACTAAAGCAGAGTAACGCGGGTAAAACCGCGGGGCGCAGCAATAATAGGCACTAAACAAATGCATTGACTTGAATGACTGACTGAGGGATTAACGCACGGCCCAAACCACTGATCGCTCCCACACCTTTGAGGAATTCTCTATCTGATGTAGAAGTTCAATAAGAACACAGGTAGCCTCCATGGCTTAGCGGTATGAGACTCGGACGCTGGCCAAGTATTCTACTTTATTTCCGAGTCTGGTTGGTTGAGGGACTAACCTCCGTGCCTCGGAAAGCACGTTAAGCCGTTGTTCCCGATAGTTATACATCATCCATAACAGTTGTATAAAACAACAGGGAACAGGGAGCAGCGTTTTTCTGTGTATTACGACAAGTTAGTAAGGAAATAATTTTTTGAAATTACACAGAGATTTCTTGTCCAGCGTTAAATAAATAAACGAAATAAACAATTTTTATTCAGCACTTAGGTATTTTACATACACTTGTACTTGTCAAGAAAATTCACAATGCACATAAAATTAATTAAAAATAGGTAACATTTACTATTAAATTATGTTTAAATCTATTTCAGGTCTCGTTGGGATCGATTCCACGGCATTCGAGACAGTAATATGCGTAGAGTAATACAGAGGTTAATAAACAAGTTAGATTGTATTAAAGCATTCAGAGGCTATTTTCATTTTTATTGATATAGCAATGACTATTGTCTGGCTTGACACGTTCATTGTTCACCGCTGTGTTAAACTTGATTATTGCGTTTGTAATAGCTTTCATTTTGAAACGTTTATGTTTATTACGTTCTAAACTTAATTGTTTATTATAACTATGAACATTATTATTTTAATCTGTACCTACTAATATTTCAAGGACGAAAGTGATAGTTTGTTTGCATTGAGGGCTTTGAATCTAATGGACCGATTTCAAAAACATATTTTACCATTAGAAAGCTACGTTATGCAATAGTAACAAAGGCTATATTGAATGATGAGGTTCCCACGAAACGGGACCTACGTGGGTGAAACACCAATTTTTTGAGCACCAAAGGTTTAAGCCAAGGATACACTAGGGGACAAATGTTGTGCGACACGTGTCGCCAGCGACGTTGGGTGAAGTAACACGACATTGTCGGACTTTGGTCGACATGTCTGGCAACATCGCACGACACTTGTCGCCAACTACATCGAATGAAGTAGCGCGACGTTGCCGGACTTCGCTCGACATGTCTGGCAACATCGCACCGCAGCCAACAACACTACCTCGGTGGGTGATTGCCTTGTGAAACAAAACTTCGTGATGTCGCCAGATATGTCCGGCGAAGCTTCGCGAAATTACACGACTTCGCCTGACGTCGCTACGGACATAAGTCGCGCGATGTTGCCAGATATGTCAGGCGAAATCGGCTGGCTTCGCTTGACATGTCGCCGATACATGTCGTGGCACATTTGTCTCCTAGTGTATCCTTGGCTTTAAGCAACAAAACTATTCTGAAACAGAAATATTTTTGGTACTCAATAAATTGGTACTGAAATTCAAATTCATTTATATATTGTCACAGGTGAAATATCATGTCTAATGATTACAAAATCTTGAATCGCTGCAACATACCTTTAAGGTTTACAATATTTGATATGGGTTTAACATAAAAAAATATTATTCGTCCTAAGTCAACGTCCATCATTCATTTAATTCCTAATGCATGCATGTTATATTTGTCAGTTTTAAATAAATTAAATTAAAACCTGTTTTCATAATTACATAATACACTCATTTCATTCAAATAACATTTGTGAGTTATGTCATTAAAATTAAATTGAATTGAAAGTAGAATATTCCGAAGAAAGATTACGTGGACAAAACCACGAGCGTCAACTTATTATATTCTATGCTAGCTGCACCCCGCCAGTTTACCCGCGTCACTCTTCAAAACTTGTTATTTTATTTTGTATTTAATATTGAATGTAATGTGTTTTGTGCATTAAATAAAATTAAAAAAAAACCTCTTCACCACTGGATCGGAGCGTGATTTTTTTTAGCCTATACGTTAATCCAGCTTATAAACTATCCGCGTGCAAACTTTCAGCCAAATCCATTCAGTAGTTTTTGCGTGAAAGAGTAACAAACATATATCCACACATACATGCTTTTGCATTTATAATATTTGTAGGATAAATGTGTCACAAGGATCAAGGAGTGACCTACAATGATGACCACGACCGCTCTGTCAAGAGCGACCCGATTAAGAAGAAGAAAGGATTAACTTAAATACCTCTTTTTTCAGAACCCAAAGAGCTTTCAACAACGTAGCTCACGTTAATGCTATTAATTAGAGGTGCCCTACTCTCAGCTTATTAAGTACCTTATTAATTAATCATTGAAAGTAATTAATTTCAAATTATTAATCGTCTCGGTGGCGACATGTCGTTGTTAAATTTGAATTAATATTCATGAAGATTTCGTGTGGATAAGGATTTTGGGGGCCGTGTGGTTTCCGGCTTAGAATAGACCACCCCATGTCTTCCCATGGGTGTCGTAAAAGGCGACTAAGGGACATATATGGCTGATGGATGGGCAGAAGCATCTATTAGCTCAAGGTTTACATCTTACTGCGATAACCAATCCGTCTGCCAAGCGTGGTGATTATGGCAATATCCCTCTACGATCCTGGCTTGCCAAGGTCTGTTAAGAGGAGGCCCATGTTCAGCAGTGGACGTAAACGGGCTTTTGATGATGAAGGATTTTGGTAAGATTGAGACTACACAAGGATATAGTTACTAGGTACGGTTTCTAAGACAACCTCCGTAGCGTAGCGGACAACCACCGTAGCGTAGCGGATTTGCCTCGCTTTAAATCTCGGAGGTCGTGGGTTCGATCCCCATGCAGGACAAGAAATCTTTGTGTAAATTCTAAGATTTCTTTCCGGGTCTGTATGGTTGAGGGACTACCCTCCGTGCCTCGGAAAGCACGTTAAGCCGTTGGTCCCGATAGTTATAACACTCGTATACCAGGGAACGGGCAGCAGCGTTTCCCTGTGTGTTACTACATAATACTGCGGTCACCAACCCGCCTGCCAAACGTGGTGGCTATGGCAAAACCCTCTCTCGGGAGGAGACCCATGTTTTTAAGAAGACATGTAAATATTTCTTTGAGTATTATCTAGGTACATTAATATCAAAAAGAGGAAATATTAAATTGTATGTTTATTTACTTTGAATGGGCTCAGGAACTACTGAACCGATTTCATAAATTGTTTCACCGTTAGAATGTTACATTATTCAGGAGTAGTATAGTATAGTATCCATGAATAAGTTCCCACGCATACAGGAGCTACGAGGATAAAACCGCGCGCGGGAAGATAGTTTTCTGTATTTTTGAAGCGCTTATGAGCGCATTTTTCGGAATAAAGTGGCACATATCATTAAACAACCTCTGACGTAGCGGTGTAAATCTTACTTTAAGTGTCGGAGGTCCTGGGTTCGATCACCACGCCAAACAAGAAAACTGTAAGATTTATCTACGGGTCTGGTTGGTTAAGGACTACTCTTCGCGTTTTGGAAAGCACGTTAAAATTTTGGTCCTGATTGTTAAAATATATATCATCTTTAGCATTTGTATACCAGGCAAAGGGCGGCAACGTTTTCCTGTGTGTGTTATTACGTAGTTAATACTATACGGTCACCACCCCGCTGGCCAAGCGTGGTGACTATGTATGGCGGAAACCCTTCCTCGGGAGGAGCAGACGAATGGACTTACGATGAAGCCGATTTTTTTGGCCAAATACTGCACTTAATTAAATAAATGCAAACGACACAAAGAACTTGTGGCTGACAATACTAATATAATTCGCCCTGAACACTTCTATTATTTTATTTCTATAAATAAATATATATGTTGCAGTCAAAACTCTTAACTAGTCAAAAGTACTTTTAACTGGCAAAAAGAGTCGAAACTAACCTAAACTAAAACTACTTTTGACTGATATTGCTGGTATTGCTGATATTGTATTGTACCTACAATCTTAGCAAATAAACTTTTCATTCACTTTTCATTCATTCATTCATTTATTCATTCAAAAGTACTTTTGACCGGCCAAGAGTCTTGACTGCCACATATACACAGACCGATTTTACTATTAGAGAATAAATTTATTCGCTGTGTAATAGCATCTATTAAAAAAAAAACACTGTGTACGTACTTACTTACAGTTTTATCCACGACACTTCATACAATAAAAAATACATTATTTTTTACAAAGTCCCCAAGTGCTTGTACTAAGATCTTGCATTCAAACTTTAAAGCCCAACTTGTAGCATTAGTAACTCAAAATGTCTTGGACAAAGTCGCTACTATAAATAACGCAAGTTTTTAACTGTTGCAGTAGAGACATCACGATTGAAATATTACTTTCTTGTTTATGTTAAGGGCTTATTGTTTTAAATATAGTGTCCTTGTTGCGTCCCTAGCGTGTATAGTTTTTATACGTGAAGCGGAAACTTCATGGAGCCGCCATATGTAAATTAAAAAAAAAAAACATTGTTCTCTTGTCTATGATTACACATTGTAAAAAATGGTTGTAATAATTAGAGTTTTATTTAATCATCATTTGAGCATATCCAGCTCCAAATATCTAAAGAATCGACAGTGGAAGATCGCACAATCTTTTTGTATTGTCTATGTGTTTATACCTTATTGTTGTTACTTGTCATTCTAATTATATATTATTACACTTTCGTTTCTATGAAAACCAACAGCGTTTTTATTATACAGTCCTTAATAGTGCAAGATCACATAACATATTTGTATTGTCTATGTTTTTATAACTATTTTCTTACTTGACACTTTGATATAGTATATTATTGTTACACTTGTTTCCATAAAAAACAACAGCGCAGTGTTTTTATTTAATATACAGTCCTTAATATAATGGGCCGGATTGCTTAAGCGTACCTGGCCCCCGCCAACGGCGGATCGAAGGAGTGTACGGGGGTTTTAGTGGTGTAGGGTCTTCTCCTCGTGGTATGAGTTTAGCATACCACGCTATAGAGAGGGCGAGCCCCACATATCCTACCGCCAGCGCGCGAATACGCTGCAGCGGCGGTGGGAATGCGTCAATGCATGTCCACCCGGACAAAAAAAAAATGTCCTTAATATAATGTTTTTTTGTAATCGCCTTTTACGACACCCATGGGATATGGAGTGGTCTATTCTAAGCCGGAAACCATACGGCGTTGTACTTATTACATACGCCTGCTATTACATAAGCTCACGCCTGTTTCCCAGCGGAGTAAGCAGAGACAATGGACCTCCACTAGCTACGATCCCTTCACACATCTTTCACTTCATTCACTCTTATAACATTCTTCATACAAGCACGTCGGTTTAGGGTGGATCTTATTTGACCTTTTGCGAGGTTGTCTCCGATTTGGTCAGAGAACGTTCGTCCAGGTCTACCCTTTCCAATTGTACTTATTACCTACAGTCTACACTATTATTAAAACCAAATATATTGAAAGTAGGTGGTAGGTACCTTTGGGCAAATGGGCCACATTATTAAATGTGGCCCAGGAGAGCACGCGGCGCCAATTTGGCCGCGGATACCACCGGAGGGCCGGATTGCCCAGCGTACCCGGCCCTCACCAACGGCGGACGGAGGTGTGTCCAGGGGTTTATTGTCGTAGGGTTCTCTCCTCTTGCATCCCCTTCACCGGGAACTGCAGACATGGAGGGGATGCGTAAATGCATTTCCCACGACAGCAAAAAGAAAAAGAAATGGTAGATGGTACTTTAAATTTGCTCTTTAAAAATAATTTTCAATATACAACTGTAAGGTAGTTTGTTTATCGCCACAACTTAAGGAACATAAGATACTTGTTCACTTTACTCAACTTGTAAGCGAAAGAGCAATTTTAGTTGCGAGTAACTTGTGAGTGTTTGCAAGCTGACGTCGAAATGCTCTGACGTCGACTTTTATATTAAACTGCTCATTTCGCACGCTTATGTACCAACAACACTCATAAATATTGCTATTATTACTTTTACTTATAAACAAAGGGAAGAGTAAAAAGTTTACTTTTTATGTTATATGTGTCTTTGTGAAGTATATTGTAGTAATATAAAAATCCTACTGATATTATAAACGCGAAAGTTTGTAAGTATGGATAGATGTTTGTTACTCTTTCATGCCAAAACTAATGAACGTAATTGGCTGAAATTTTGCACCGGGATAGGCTTTATACTGGATTAACATATAGGATACAAAACATCACGCTCCAACCCACTGGAGCAGAGTAACGCGGGTAAAACCGCGGGCGCAGCTAGTACCTACATTTAATTGTAAATAATAATACTTGTGGTTTTAGCCATTTGATCACAAGATTTCATTGTAGCGTAATAGAGTAGGAGTTTTGAAATTGTATTTAGAATTATCTTATACTTTAGCAGTCCATTTACGTCCACTGCTGAACATGAGCTTCCTCTGAACAGGCCTCTAAGCAGACCTTGGCAAGTCAGGGTCGTTGAGGGCCGAAGCTGGTGGCGGCGGCGGATGCTCTTGGTGGGCTTTTGCTGAATCTTAGCAAGCCCGGGAGCACTTGCCGCAAGCTGTACACCGGGGTGATCCACTCCATGGCGCTTTACGGCGCCACCATTTCAGTCGATGCCCTGAAGAGACGAAACATGGTCCTGCTGCGACGTCCGCAGCGGGTCATGGCCATCAGGGCGTCCTGCGCCTACCGTTCGGTTGCGTAAGATGCAGCCTGCCTCCTTGCGGGCTCCCCTCCGTGGGACCTGGAAGCAGAGGTGTTGGCCGCCGCGTGCCGACGGAGGAGTGAGGGGGCGCGTTTTGGCAGCGACCCCTTCCCGAAGGGTATTGCACGGTGGGGGTCCGATGTCCGCCGCCAAACTTGCCTCTGGAAATGGCAGGAGTGGTTGGAGGTAAGGCAATCTGGCCCCACTGGCCCACTGTTGTGTGAACACAACAAAAATTTGTTTTAACAACTATTCGTGGTTTACACAAATAATCGAACACAGAATACCAAGACTCAGAGGCCATTGCCGTAACTATTGAGCCACCGGTGCAGTCAGATTTAAAGCGAGCTATTTACCGTTGCGCCACATAGGTTGTTAATCGCTAATACCTAGCAAAGCAATATTCAAGTATTAGCTTTATTTGCATGAACAGTAACTGGTTTATCAAAACTACCTGCAGTGAACTAAAATGCAAAACCAACTAACGACTTTGTTTATTATTAAAATCCACTTCCAGCGATGTACAAAATGCTAGCGGGCAGACCTAGCTAAGCTTATAGACCGAGCGCCCATGTAAATAATGTTTCTGAATACAACATTGTTTTGAAATTATTTATATTCGTTTACACGTCAACCGATAAATTTATTAAATTAAAAATGACATAAATATTAAGGATTTATTTTAAAGTAGGTAAATAATCTACCGGTGGATCAGTGGTTATATTAGTTGCTTTTGAGACCTGGTATTATAGTCTAGATGCCACCTGGAACAAGTATTTGTGTGAACCGGTCGAGTCGGGGTGTATTTTGTTTCCGTGCATATTATTATATTCTAAAATTGCTCCCATTATTTTGAATAACTTAGCTAGCTATCTATAATATGTTGATGGATGGCTGTTTAAATCCCTTGCTTGTATGCGCCGAACTCTTTTGAAATAAATTTACCACAACCTTCGCGAGGTACCTTGGACTTATAGCAAGACTTATACCAGTCTCGCTTTACGTCTCGGAGTTCGTGGGTTGGATCACCACGCCGAACAATAAATCTTTGTGTGAGAATTATTGAGGTCTGGTTGCTTGAGGGACTACCCTTCGCGCCTTGGAAATTTCGTTAAGCCGTAGGTACCGATTGTTATAACATCATCCCTATTATTATGAACCATTTCCATTTGATTTTGCATAGGTTACTGCCAAGCGTGGAAATGCAAAATCATATACCTACCTAACTATGGATAAAACCTGAGAGGAAGACGATGTTCAGCAGTAGACGTTACAGGCTGATGATGCTGATGAGATGTGAGATATTATTATGATGATATCTACGGACGTCGTGCAATATAGTAACAGATTTTTATCACCAGCTCCTGTACCAATGCTATGCTAATAGGTACAAGGCATCTACAAGACTCAGTTCCAATAATGGCCTTGCAAACAGCTAATAGAAGAAAGTCAAATATTAATTAGCAGCTTTTGTCAAGAGGTATATTGGAAGTCACGGAATCTTTCAAAGGGACAACGAAAAATGGAGTGCAAGAGAATAATAATGACAGGAAATTTACAATAGTCTTTGTTATTTATCGCTCATTATTTCGAAATAAGATGAACTTTGGATGTTTTTTCAGTAATTTGAATAACTACATACTATTTATTGATTGTTATTTATGAAAACTATAAAAATCATAAACGCATTTTTAAATGTTGAACGATAATTGTTGTTTTCATATTTTATAACCAGTTTATCAGAAGAAAAAGAAATTTACATTGATACTCTTGTTTTAAATTTTTGATGATGCATTGGTGGCCTTTTTGAAAAAAAGTAAATAATTTGAAGACCCTTAATGACAAAAGATGGTATGGTATGGACCTTTCACACAATTTTTATCGCTTTCTTTTCAAAGAAATTAAACCTTCAGTCATATATGTGGTCTATGCTATGCAACATAACATAGATGAATTCGCGGACACAAAAAAAAAACACATAAACTATCCGCAGTTTATAGAAATAGTTGTTCCGGCTGGGAATCGAACCCAGAATACCAGGTCCCAGATGTCACGGTCTACATTTAACTAGCTATAGTTACTACTATACCACTTACTTTTATCGAATATTTGTTTTTTGAAGATTCGTCTTCAAAGCCGATTTTCATAGACCTCAGCTTGATTTTGTAAACATGTATGGTAAATTATTCTTTTGCCCTTCATCTCTATGGGTAATTCGGTTCTGTGCTCAAAGGAGATCAAAGATTTTCACACTATAAATGTTTTATTGAGTACAATATAATTATGTACGAATGAAAGTTTTAGAAAAGAGTTTCAAATCGAAGTTATTGATATAAACAATCAATTAATTACAATTTATTTACTAGTTAATTAAAAGATAATTAAAAATCTAAAGTTTGGAAATTGTAACTGAAAAAATATATTTGATAAATGTTCGCTACGACGACGGTCGATAGTGGACATTTATTGATCACTTGACACTACTACAATTTAGACAGAATAGTGGGGCAATTTGATCTTGTTCTTTTTTGATCTTTTAGCATTTAATTGTAAGTAGATTTTATTTAGCCACTTAAGTGTTTTTTTTTGGATTTAGTCTTACACAGTGTAATTTTGACAAGTACAAGTGAATGTAAATACCGAAGTGCTGAGTAAATGTCATTATATCAATTTGGAATTTTAAGCCAACAATTGATTATATTGACTCCCTATAGATAGTCTCTAACGTTACACCACATAAAATATACAGCGGTGTTCAATCACATGATTGGTCTACCCACTAAAAATCCACGGCTGGTCTCACGAATGTTGGTAATAGGGGCACTGGGAACTGGAAATGCATGACATCCGATTCCACCTGCTGGTACCAGTGACATTGCCTGGGTCCTTTATATTAGGGCCCCTTAAGCAGTTTAAACAATTAAATGTTTGCTTCTTCCTTCTTTTCGTGTCAACCTGACGTTCAAATTTGAGAAGATCAGTACTCGGCCACTGACACAGCATTATCAGTGCCGTTGCACAGGTCCTCGCGTGTACAGGTGTTGGGGCACGCAGGACAGAATAGGAGGTGCGCCATTGTCTGGGGGAGATTTCACACGGACATGCAACCTCTGAGCTATAGCCCCACCTGTTCAGGTTCTCCCGGCTTCGTCCGACTTAAGTCTTCAGTCTATTGAAGGATTTCCAAGTGTGTCAAGGAAGTTCATGACCAGGTGGAAGTGGTGAAATGTTTGCTGCGAAAAACCAAACCAGATATTTGTTTTAACTTTAAAATGTGTAATGCTTTATGAAGCTTTTTTGCGATATTAGAAACTATATCTTTCATCTATTCTTTTTATTCTGCTTTATCAGTATATTTAAAAAAAACATCTAATTAGCAAGGTACATCTTCAAGTAATTTAGGTAAGGACGGGCTGAATTTTATAAAAAAAGAAATATCAGTCCTCAGATTTCAATTTCCTTTAAATATCACACCCTTTCAAGTTTCAACTTTCGAGTTTGCAACTACAATAGGAAGTTGCAGCTGTACGCCTACCAAGAATTTGATACGTGTGGTAAATATATTTGTAGTATAGACGTCACAAATTAAACTGGTGACCTATTGGCTGTAGTTTGGATAGAGTTGCAATTAGTCAGTAGCATATAGAAAAAGTGCCGCAAAATAATATGGTTTTTTTCACCTTTTATTCGAAGAAAACTAGTACCATAAACCATTTTTTTAATTACTTATCTAAACGTAGAAGTTGTTAATATTTGCTGTCAAACCGACAACATAGGTGGAATTCAGCGATGAGACGTGCGTTGGTTTATGTCTTTTTTTCATTTTATTTTTGCTAACACTATATTTCCTTACTTTGCGCCATGAGTTATTCCCTGGAACTCGTGGTGTCGCTACTGAGTATAACACCTGCTTACTTCCTCATCTGGTGCGACACTCAACAAAGGATGGTGGCGTCAAGTTAACAACTCTTTCTAACTTCCTCTCGAAGTGGTTTGCAGGAAACTGAGTAATTACAATTTTAGTTAGTGGTGACGTCTTTAGTTCTACCTTTAGTTTGTTAACTTGCTAGAGAAGTGAAACTAGCATTGACGGGCTTCGAGAAAGATTGTAAGATGCAAATTTTCAAGCGCTAAGAAATGGTGGATATGATTTACGGTACGGTAGGTAGATTATTCACTTGCGTGTAATATCATCATTATCAGCAGCCTGTTGAACGTCCACTGCTGAACAGGGACCTCCTCCCGGGGATGGTATTTCCATATGGGATGGCCATAGTCAGGCAGGCGGTTGGTGTCCGCAGTATTATATTGTAGCACACAAGGAAACGCTGCTGCCCGTTCCTTGATAAACGATTATCATTAAAGATGATGTTATAACAATCGGGACCAACGGCTTAACGTGCTTTTCGAGGCACGGAGGGTAGTCCCTCAACTAACCAGACCCGGAAAATATTCTTAGAATTTACACTAAGATTTCCTGTCCGGCGTGGGGATCGCACCCACGACCTCCGAGATTTTACGCTACGGAGGTGCTCATACATTAATATGTACTAATATTATAAAGAAACTAGCCTTATTCCTTACTTCATTCGTGCAGACTTCGATTTTTGAAAACAGACTTTTCCGGCTTTTTTTATGCTTCTCTTTTTGCTTAGCGGTGGCATTTAAAAAAATCCTTTATTAATCTATGCCTTTTTTTGTCCGGGGTGAAATGTTTCTTTTATGTTACGCATGTGGGACTCGTCCTCTCCATAGCATGCTAGTTATACCACGAGGACCCACTAAAATCCCCCGGATACTCCTCCGTCCTCAGCCGGCCAACACGCCATCTGCCGAGCGGTTTTATTAATGGATGCCTGGATCATATATTGAATACACCCTCAAAATTTAATGTTTCTACGATCAGGTATTTAGGTTGTGCATCGAACCGTCTGTCAAGTCATTTAGGTTAAAAAAAAAAATGTTATATATTTGTGTTTTGATTTATAATAAATAACGCTGCAGTTTTTGTGCAGACACTAGACCGCTCACAAGAGGGATCTTGATGCTAGAAAGTCGATAAGTCTATATTTCAACTCAACGTCCAAATCAAAAGAATTAAAGTAAGAGGTACATTTAATTATTTAAGTAGTAAAACAAAGTACTTTTGCTTTTGTAAACTGCGAGGGACAGAATGTGTATAAACTATAATAAAAATGGGGCAAGTGCGAATCAAAATTGCGCACAAAG
This sequence comes from Nycteola revayana, assembly GCA_947037095.2. Taxonomy (NCBI): domain Eukaryota; kingdom Metazoa; phylum Arthropoda; class Insecta; order Lepidoptera; family Nolidae; genus Nycteola; species Nycteola revayana. The sequence continues at coordinate 22,283,542 of OX344843.2, forward strand.
GGGTTTTTACCATTCTTTGTACAATGTTACACAACATATTCAATATTCTGAAAATATTTCAAGCGTCTACCTGTTGCTGTTAATATTGCGAAAAAATCACGTTTTTTGTATGGGAGTATTGATAACTTAAATTTTTATTTTGGGTCTAGATGCTCCTCCTGCTGCTAGAAATGAGTGCACCTATAACTGCAGTTTGGTACCCTCCGAAGGTGATGGCGACCAGACTGTCAAAGTCTCTCCTGGGTCCTGCGTTTATGGCCCGTTTATCCATGTTTAGACGTATAGAGGACCAGTGCGTCTCCACTTTTTTCCTACTCTTAGAGGGAATAGGAATTGGGTAAGGTTAGTTAGGTTTACGAACTCATCATCATCATCCAGTCAACATAACGTCAACGCTAAACATGGGCTTCCTCCCAATCCACGTCCAGCCGTTGGTCCAATCGGGACCTACGACTTAACATGATTTACGAGGCACGAAGGGTCCCTCCGCAAGATCCGGCAGGAAATTTTAGACCTTTTTGTGACAGCGGCATGGGGATCGAATCCATCACATTTGAGACTTAAAACTTATACCGCTAAGCTACGCAGGTTTACGTAGTAAGTTAAGTAAAAACAATATCCGTATTGTTATACCTATGAATATATATGAAGTTATTTTGTCTCCCCTCGCCCTCCCGACCCTTAGTTTGCTAAGGACCTTCCGATGCCCTCGTAGACCCGAAGTCCGAGAGGCCCGCGAACTGTAAAGTACAGTTGCACAAACCTCCCCTAAAATAACTGAATCAATCTCCCCGTCAGCGACCGCTCTGAGCCGAGGTCTAAATCTCACAGGGGAAGCCCTCTTGCGCAGGTTGCTTAGTTTGTAGTGTTTAAACCATTTATCTGGGCTGGTGCTCTGCTCACTTTTCTGCCCGGTGAAGTAGCAGATTACTCGGAGCTAAATACATAATTATATCCGTCAGAAAAAAACCAACTACCAAAAACCGCAAAAACATTCCAAACATTATAAAATCACATCACAAACTACTACTAATATAAATTCAAACGGCCAACAGCTAAAATTGCCGCCGCTAAATCCGTCCCACCTTACCCAACAAGCTAAAAAGAGGAGGTGACCAAACACGTTTTATCAATTTGCTACCGAAGCTACCGGTGAAGCGCAAATCCACCAGCAGATTTATATATTGGCAGTGTGCCAAATAGCAACAAGTTTCCGTATAATGTACCCAGTTCAACTAAACGGCTCCAAGACATTCTCTCGATTATGGTACAGGGATTGGATTTGAGGATTGGGAAGCAAATATCATGACGCGATAATGCGTTGTACTTATTTATTTTATCGGAAGCTGACAAGAAGGTTATATTACATTATTTTTTTGATTCGCATGAATACTTTTTGGTGTATTTTGGATGTCTTTTTTTTTGGGAAGCAAATATAGCTATGCGATAATGGGTTAAACAGTTCGTTTTATTATTTTATCGGATGTTGCAATGTAATCTACATTGCAACATCCGATAAAAGTACCGTTTTGTTTTTTAAAAAAGTGACTCTTTTATTTAGTTTTTAGTTTTTAATATTTTTCGCTCTAAGTAGTGAAATTATAGTGAAATTGTTTTTATGTACCAATCGCTTTAAGGGGTTTGATATCTATATTTATATTATAACAATATAAGTTTTATTCGTTATTTCAGTCTTATAATAGGAGTAACATATTTGCTTAGCGGCCATCTTTCAATTTAATTCAAATGCAAGGCTCATTTTACTTAACTTAACTTTATCGTCGTCATGTGGTACAGGTTGCGCTAAATACGACTGAGACGAAAATAAAAAGAGGTCTTCCACCAACCATTTGGTGGTCTAAAATAGCAAAGGACCTGAAGGAACCCCAATTGCCCGTAGAGACAACCCAGGACAGAGTATCCTGGCGCAGACGTTTGTGGAGACCCGACCCTGCATAACGTGGGATAAGGGAAGGACGAAGAAGAAGAACTTTATCGTCATCATAACAATGTGACATTTTAATCCAAAATGAGATGTTCATAATAAGTATTATTAAATTTAAGCGGCCGTAGCCCAATGGTTAGGTTGCCGGTTCGAACCCCACCCATTGCACTACCGACGTGAACCTACTCGTAACACAAGGCATTTTAGCTTAGCACACTTAGTAATCTTTTTTTTTTTAATAATTACTATAATAATAAGGAAGTTTTTTTGGATATCAGCACATTAGCAGACGTTCTCAGTTGAATATTTCAACATTTTGATATAGTATGGATCAATTACTGTCATTAAATAATCTCCGAAACCACTGGACCTATTTTAGAATTTCTTTCAACATTACAAATTATCTTATCCAGGAATAGCAAAGGCTATATTTAATAAAGAAGTTCCCACGGGAACGGGAGTTATGCGGGTGAAACCGCGCAAAAGAAGCTATAAAAAAATCACAAGCTTCAGCTAGGAGTTATAATCAATTTCCTCTAAAAGTGAATAAATACAGGAGGTGTTAGTAAGTTTAAATTAGCCACTTTTAGGTGACTAAGTACTTTACAAATATTACTCTTTACTCAAATATAAATATTATTTAACTTTTTATAAAATTAACAATCAATAAAACGTCTGACTTAGAACCACACCAAGCTTGAAGTCTACATTCATTTTTAATTATTTAAATATAAAAATAGTTCTTTATTCGTTATTCGAATACGGCCAGTACGTCATGTAGTGAGGGATTAAAACCTTAACCTCACTAAAGGTGTTTTATGGTTTGTGAATAAAATTTCAACATATTAGAATTTGCTACGACGATATTACGTTTAATAAACTCTAGTGGCTGTAGCAATAACAAGTAATGATACAATTTGGTAATACTGCACGTTTGGCAAATGATTATGACTCGACATTCAGCGTCGTTACTGTTTAGTACATTTACATATGACTAGATAGATACTCATATTACTATAGAAAACTTCATTAGAAATTATCCAGGAGCAACTAAAAAATATATATTTTGCGTCAAAACAATACGTATGGTGTGGCCTTGAATAAATGCTTGTTCGAGAGTTAGTTTTTCGCGCTGGACATAAACTCTTTGGGTAAAATCGAAGATATAATTCTAGATTATTATGGTTGTGGCACTTTCAGTGCCTCTTGGTATCAATTATTATAAAACTAGCTGCGCCCCGCGGTTTTCACGTTACTCTGCTCCAGTGGGTCAGAGTGTGATGTTTTGTAGCCTATATGCTAATCCAGCGTATAACTTATCCCGGTGCAAAATTTCACCCAAATCCATGTTTTAGCATGAAAGAGTAAACAACATCCATCCATCCATACTTACAAACTTTCGCGTTTAAAATATTAGCAGGATCATCTTTAACAATCATATACCTGGTAACGCGCAGCAGCGTTTACCCGTGTGTATACTAAACCTACAAACAAAACACGTGTAGGGACTAAATCCGCATCGAGGGATGCCTATGTTTGGCGGTGTCGTTACATAGGCTGAAGACGATGATGTCTGTTACATACTCTAGCTTTATAATATTAGTATACCTAGGCAGTCTATACAATTTTTTTTCATTTCTTTAGAATTTAGGGACTTATAACTCACAGCGTACGTCAGTCCCATCGTAACCTAAGACAAGAATCACATAACAAACGAGATCAAGGGATCAGGGCCATAAAGTCGAACAATTTTCTCGCATCATCGGATAGTTTATACCTGCTAATATTATAAGGAGAAAAGATTAGATTATTTTGTTCGGATAAAATAGTCTCCGGAAAGAAGTGCTAATTTCAAAAATTCTTGATTTCCCCATTTAGAAGCTCCTCCCTTCCACATTATCCAGGCGTAGCATCATCATCACTTTGTCAGCTTTTTGTCGTACACTGCTGAACACAGGCCTCCTCCATCGCTTTCCAGTGGAATCGATGTCTAGCAGCCTGCGTCCATTGACTCCCTGCAACCGTTTGAGGTCGTGGGTCCATCGTGCAGGCAATCGTCGCATGCTGCGTTTGCCAGTTCGTGGTCTTCACTCGATAACCTTTCTGTTCCATCGGCCGTTCAGTTCAAGCAAATTTCAACATCAACTAAATATCAACACCATATTTAATAATCTACAACATCTGGCAAAAGTTTATACCCTTTTACCAACAAAATCAAAAATGTCAAAAGTCCCTAAAGTCCACAAAAATATATTACTTAATGCCTGCACCAGCAGCATTTTACTTTTGAGTAGGGACTTTGTTTATTGCGACGACTTGTTTGTGGAAATTTTGTCGTTTTCGTCTGGGATTAGGTAGTCAAAGTTTTTGCTAGGTTTTTTAATTTTCTTTCTTTCAGCTTAGATGTTATGAGAGATTTTTAGCAAAATCTAGTGAAATTATTGGGTAAGAAATGTGTTTTATGTCCGTGAAAGATATGTTTTTGAAGTCCCTCCCGCACTTGGGAATTAAATCACCGTGTCGTCATTTGTTTTAGACCGAAATCCATATTGTTAGTAAAAATATCCTTAAAAAATATGTTAGTAGTAGGTACATAATGTTTTTTTTTTAAACAAGACGCATTTTGACTATAATCAGGAGGTTATTGATGACGCCTCGCACCCGTTGCAAAAGGGATGATAGAGAAGCTATCAATCGCAACTATGGCTTGCATGCCTGAAGCATTGGAGTAGTATGGCAAACCCGACCGCGCCCTGAAGCCGTTGTTATATTGAGTACTAACACTTAAGCACCATACAGGGGTCCTTCAGTGTAATATAATCACTGATAAATGGCTACTTACCTTATCTTATGATGATTTAGAAACTTAAAAAAAAATCATATTATAATTTGTATACACACATAAACATCATACACACGCACACACACACACTACACATAGAACATACATAAATTCATCACATATTCTACACTTACATTGCCACTTCCCACAAAATATAATATTAGATATTGATGTTTAGATATTGACTATTCGTTTAACTTTTGTCCCTGTATTTCCTTTTTACTCTTATTTTCTTTAATAGGAACATTATCGTTACAATTTACTGGAGGTGCGCGTTTATGACTTCAACACAATTTGAAGTTAAAGCAGAACTCTCAAAATCATAATCGAACCTGTAAATTTCATGTACGTGTATTAGTTCCAATAAAGAATTTATTTATGTAGGTATATATACCCACGATTTTTAAAGCGAGCAAACTACCGCTACGCGCTGGTGATTGCCCGTATCATATTTTAGACCACATCCACCGCTTATTTATGAAAAAAGCATTGGCGGCCGAATCGTTTTTGGCCTATAGCCAAATTGTTTTTCTATTCGATGATTAGTTAAAAATAACTAAATAATGATCGCTCCCAAAACGGTGACAAACTAAATAAAACTTCTGGTTAATCGATTTTATTGGATCCGGTGAATTAAAGCATTAAAGCGCGTCCGTCGTTTTATGCTCATGGTCCACCCAAATAATGACAATTGTTTTGGCATAATAGACAGAACAAGCATTTTACGTCGCTAAGAACAATATAAATATATTATAATAATTAATTTTACAGATATAAATAAATAACCAATTTAATAAATAACATTTCTGAATCATATTTGACTATTAAATTTACAAGTATACCTAACCAGTTTAATCACGGTGATTTCACTTCCCCCGAATATCGAAATTTATCAGTGCCTTTATACGTTTCAAAAGAAAACGCTCAACACTATCAATCAGATTTTGATCTTTGGATTTGTGGATCAACCCTTGATTCGCACCCTCCAGTGGTTCAAATTTATTATTTTAAAAAATACTTGAGGTAGAATTCTATTTTATATTTCACTTTGCAATATTAATATGTAATTGAATTCAAAATTCAAGGGAATTTTAGGTAAACAAAATTAATATAATGACCTTTTAAGGTAAATAATCAAAAATTCAGATTATATCTTTGAACCTAAACCTTAAATGCAAAAAAAAGTTACACCTACTACACGAACACACAAAATACACAATATATTCATACTAGCTTCCCACGCGCCGTTTTACCCGCGTAATTGTCGTTCCCATGGGAACTTCATAGTTTAATATAGCCTTCCACGATAAATAGCACTATGTATAAAACAAATATTTTTTTTCAAATCGCTCCAACAGTTCCTGAAATCTCTTCAAACAAACTCTTTAGCTGTTGTCTATAAAAGTATAGATTATTATCTCAACTAATATTATGAAGAGGAAATATTTTTATTTTTGTAGCTTTATGTGTGTTACACACACATTATGAAAGCTAAAGCTAATTATGAAGTTCCCACGGGAGCGGGAGTTAAGCGGTTGAAACCTCACGCGGGTAGCTAGTGTAGGTATATTTTGCGGAAATAACCGTAACATTTCTGTATCTTTTACTCACAATTTCTTACATCGGAATAAGTAATAAGTTTTCGGTTCACTAGATCGCGTATTCCTGTCACGTTAGCCTTTGACGTCACGTAATGAACTCCCCCACCAGAGTTTTTAATAGCACCCTTCATGCTACGAAAACTAAGTTTTAGGTGTGAAAACTCTGTGGTGAATATATTGCACGAAGTTTACTTCAATGTGTGTTTTATAGTTTGCCAGATTTTAACATATTTTATGCAAATTGCTTTACGTACTAGTATCGTGCTGAAAGCTGCACAAAACTGCTTAAAAAAAAATGTAAGTCATTATTCCTCAATCTAACTCCGTAGCGTAGCGGCATTTGACTCGCTTTGAGTCTCGGAGGTCGTGGGTTCGTTACCCACACCGGACAAGAAATCTTTGTGTAAATTCTAAGATTTCTTGTGTTATAACATCATCTTTAATAAGCGTATACCAGGGAACGGGCAGCAGCGTTTCCCTGTATATTACAACATAAAACTGCGGTCACCATTGCGACTGCCAAGCGTGGTGACTATGGCAAAATCCTCCCTCGGGAGGAGGCCCATGTTTTTAGCGGTGGATGTTGTACGGGCTGATGATGATGATGATGATTCCTCAATCTTCCCACTAAAGTCCGCCTTGAGACGAGGTCCAAGTACCACAGGCAAATACAAACTAAGCAAACAGCGCCATCTTGCGACGGTTGCTTAGTTTGTAGTTTTAAAATCTGTACTTAATATTATAAAGAGAAAAGATTTTATTGTTTGTTTGTTTGAATTGAAAAGGCTCCGAAACTACTTGACGGATTTGAATAAATCTTTCACCGTTGGAAAGTTACACTATCTCCAGTGAACATAGGCTATATTTAAGTATGAAGTTTCTACGGGAACGGGAGTGACGTGGGTGAAACCGCGCGCGGGAGTTATTTATAAGTGTAACACTTCTCGCATTTAGGCCCTGCGAAGAAGCAAAACTCGTGGCCAACTACATATTATTATATCTACAATGACTATACTAATATTATAAAAAAAAAAAAAAAAAAATTAATTACAATCTTTTTATTTCAGTCAAATTTGTTCTATAATACTGTAAGAGGAACAAAATTTAAAAACTATGTTAGTCACAAAAAAAATCTATATATATAAAAGAAAGTCGTGTTTGTTACAACACTTATAACTCGAGAACGGCTGGACCGATTGCCATGGTTTTTGATTTGTTGGATTTGTTTCCGTCCCGAATAGCAGAATACATTTTAAAAACAAAAGAAAGTCGTGTTAGTTACACTATTTATAACTCAAGAACGGCTGAACCAATTTGGCTGAAAATTGGTAGGGAGGTAGCTAAGAACTGGGAGAAGGACATAGGATACTTTTGGGTAGGGGTAGGGTAGGGTAGGGTAGGGTAGGGTAGGGTAGGGTAGGGTAGGGTAGGGTAGGGGTAGGATAGGGTAGGGGTAGGGTAGGGGTATGGTAGGGGTAGGGTAGGGGTAGGGTAGGGGTAGGGTAGGTAAGGGGTAGGGTAGGGTAGGTGTAGGGTTGGGGTAGGGGTAGGGTAGGGTAGGGGTAGGGGTAGGGTAGGGGTAGGGTAGGAGTAGGGTAGGGTTAGGGTAGGGGTAGGGTAGGGCAGGGGTAGGGATAAAAGTCCACCCGTGCGAAGCCGGGGCGGGCCGCTAGTATATATATAAAGAGAAAAGATTTGATTGTTTGTTTGAATCGGAAAGCACGTTAAGCCGTTGGTCCTGATTGTTAAAAACATCATCTATAACAATCTTATACCAGGGAAACGGGCAGCAGCGTTTTCTTGTTTGTTACTACATAATACTGCGGTCACCAACCCGCCTGCCAAGCGTGGTGACTATGGCAAAAACACATGTTCAGCTGTGGACGTTGTACGGGCTGATGATGATGATGATGATTAAACAGGCATCGAAACTACTGGTCCGGTTTGGAAAATTCTTTCACTGTTGGAAAGATACACTATCACATAGGCTATATTTAATTATGAAGCTCCCACGGGAACGGGAGTAACGCGAGTAAAACCGCGTGCAGGAAGCTAGTTGTTCATAAAATTAAAGCGAATTTCGATTCTAAGCCAGCTAGGTCAAATTGAATTAGGGCCGGATTGCTTCTTGCGTACCCGGCCCCCGCCAACGGCGGATCGAAGGAGTGTCCGGGGGGTTTTAGTGGTGTAGGGTTCTCTTCTCGTGGTATGACTTAGCATACCACGCTATGGAGATGGCGAGTCCCACATATCCCACCGCCAGCGCGCGAATACGCTGCAGCGGCGGCGGTGGGAATGCGAAAATAAATATACCCGGGCAACAAAAAAAAAAAGGTCAAGTTGAATTGTTACGTATTAAGTTCCCATGCCGTGTGGTTTCCGGCTTAGAATAGACCACCCCATGTCATCCCATGGGTGTCGTAAAAGGCGACTAAGGGACATATAGCTGATGGATGGGCAGCAGCATCTATTAGCTCAAGGTTTACATCTTACTGCGATCACCAATCCGTCTGCCAAGCGTGGTGATTATGGCAAAATCCCTCTACGATCCTGGCTTGCCAAGTTCTGTTAAGAGGAGGCCCATGTTCAGCAGTGGACGTAAACGGGCTGTTGATGATGATGAGTTCCCATTTCACAAGTAATTGTTCATTCCGTCTGTTACAAAATTGAAGAAACAATACAAAAAACAACTGAAGCCAAGAAAAATACTGAAATTCAGATTTATCTTTACTTATCCGACATTCCCGACGTTGAAATTTATATTTTTGTTCGAAGGAACTGTGATTAATAATGTTCTATTGTGTCCTTATTTAGTATCGTGATTTATGGAAGCCATTGTGTATTGTACTACGTTTTGTTGTTACAAAAACTCGCAATCAGAGGTAAAAAAATGTAAGCGTACTTGTGTGTTGGGTTAACGGACAAAGTACAGACAGGAAAATGTCAGCTTTCCATTTCTTTCCGAGGCACGGAGGGTAGTCCCTCAACCAACCAGACCAGGAGAGAAATCTAAGAATTTACACAAAGATTTCTGGTCTGACGTGGGGATCGAACCCACTACCTCCGAGATTTTTAGTCAAAGTCGAGCCAAATACCGCTACGCTACGGAGATTGATAAATGTATAAAAAAATATATAATAGATATCTTTAAAACAAATGAAAGTCAAAAAATAAATAAGGCCTCCGCGTATATTAGTATAAAAGTATATATACTATCTTCTTAATTCTATATTCATTATAAAATTAATTATAAATAATAATATATTGTTATCATCAATGAAAACTAAGGTTTTACAAAGAAACATTTTGGTATATTCTCACCGTCAATTGTATACAAATACAGTTAATGCTGTCTTTCCCAGCAAGCTTTCAAAGTAGTCGGTAACAAAAACTTAAGTATCAAAGAATCGTACAGGAAGATTAATTAAGTAAACCTCCTAGTTTTATCGTTTTGGATCATTAAGACTGAAGTAACGTTGACTGAGAAAGACGTTGTTTTCAGTTGTAAAAAGGTATTATAATCTTTTTGTTACGACGAGCTTAAGTGCCGTAATGGAAACTTGAATTCATCGACTTAAGCTGGTTTTAAATACTATGTTGGATTCTGATTTTGATGTACCTATTATTTTCATTATATCCAGTTTGGTTCAGTAATATTCAAACCTATTTGCCAAATGGTAAAGTGCAAACCATCATATTTGCAAAAGATGGACAACCTACGTAGCGTAGTGGTATTTGGCACGGATTAAATCTCGGAGGTCATGGGTTTGATCCCCACGCCGGACAAGAAATGTTCGTGTAAATTCTAAGATTTCTTTCCGGTTCTGGATGGTTGAGTGACTATTCTCCGTGTTTCGGAAAGCACGTTTAGCCGTTGATCCCGATTGTTATAACATAATCTATAACAATCGTATACCAGGGATTGGGCAGCAGCGTTTCCTTGTGTGTTATAACATAATAATACCAAGCGTGGTGACTAGGTGATAGGTGACTAGGTGACGGGAGGAGGCCCATGTTGAGCACGTTATACGGGTTATGCTGATAACGATGATGATGAGAGTGCAAAAATATTTTCATCGCTTTCCAACTCCAATACAATAATGTTTTTTTTTCTTGGGACAAATCCCACCCTTCCGATGCGCTCGTAGACCGAAAGGCCCGCGCTCTCCATCTCCCCGCCATCGACCGCCCTGAGCCAAGTTTCGTCCTACAGGGGACGCCCTCTTGCGCAGGTTGCTTAGTTTGTGGTTTTAAAACCATTCCTTTAGGCTGGAGCTCTGCTCGGCCTTATACCGGGTGAACTAGCAAAAGCCTCATGGCTGACTACTTATGTCCGTCCGAAACAAAAACTCCCACCACTGCAACTCCTGTAAACCAGGATCAATAATGGCACACACTGGAACTGGCAATGAACACCGAAGCTCACCAAGTCAGGACTTGGTGAGCTTCGGTAAAAGGGTAAAAAAGATAAACTGCCTTGGGACCCGCAACGAATTTAATCAGAAAGTTAGAAGAAGTTAGCCAAGACTTTTGTTTTCACATCCCTCCATAGCGCTCTGCAGCTGGAGACAGCAAAAAGAAAATAATTATAAGTGCTAGGGTTTCTAATACTGGGCCGGATTGCATCTTGCGTCAACGGTGGCGTCAACGGCGGATCGAAGGAGTGTGCGGGGGGTTTTAGTGGTGAAGGGTCCTCTCGTGGGATGAGTTAGCATACCATGCTATCGAGATGACGAGTCCCACTTATCCCACCGCCAGCGCGCGAATACGCTGCAGCGGCGCGGCGGTGGGAAAGCGTAAATGAATTTCCCCCCGGATAACAAAAAAAAGGGTTTCTAATACTCCCTAGTATTGGAAACCCTTAATTATAAATCTACAGTTATTTTTTTCATTACAAAAAGAGTACGTAGGTGTAATACCTAGGGTGCCTTATCGGCATAAATGATTACTACATGTCCAACGTCCATGTAAATTCGATTTTCCCATTACCTTTAAATGCGTTTCGTTTGTCGAAAACCTCATTATAAAACTGTACAAAACACATTACGGTGACATTAACTCGATATGTAACCGATATGGGAGCGATACGAACACGATTTATCTGTTATTTTCATTTTCTGTCCCCTCCCGAGGGATGCGAAGCTTTTCCAAACATACACAAATTATGAACGAAAAATGTAACGAACTTTAAGGATTCATTATTGGTTCTTTGTTATGTAAATGTTGATGAAGTATTTAGAATTTGTTTTTTTGTTCAAGTCCCACGCTGGGGAAATAAATCGCTGTATCACAGAGGATTTTAAAAAGAAAGAAAATACATGTATTCAGCACAACACACAAGATATTACACAGCAAACCTATAGTTAATGTACAAAACAATAAGACGCCTTGCATGTTCTGGCGAAAAAGTCGCCACCTCAGCATAGACTAGGCGATACCTAGCGCTAGTTTTCAGTTGGCAATTCGAGTAGTGACCCTCGGACGAGGAATGAATGATTCAAATAAAAAAAAACATGAATGGATCAAAGATGAAGACCGAAATGTTGACCCATTTTTGGGGTTTATACTAATAAGTGCCCAGTTTGTGGGTTGAATCTATAATGCCGGATTACAAAGGCGATTGTACCGACTCAATCGATATAGTGTAGGCATATGTTAGAGTTTGTAAGGTATAATAAATTTATATATTTTTAATATACAACATTGTATAAAGCTGAAGAGTTTGTTTCTTTGCTTGAACGCGTTAATCTCAGGAATTACTGATCCGATTTGAAAATTTCTTACAATATTCGATAGCCCATTTATTGCGAAAGGCTATATTTTATTTAGAAGTTCTTATGGGAATAGAAGTTACGTGGGTGAAAACGCGCTCAGGAATTCAGTTTTATGTCCTTGCTAATATTATAAACGGGAAAGTTTGTGACTATGGATGGATGGATGGACTGATGTTTGTTGCTTTTTCACACTAAAACTACCAAATCGATTTGGCTGAAACTTTACAAGGAAATAGTTAATAAGTTCGATTAACATATAAGCTACAAAAAATCACGCTCCGACCCACTGGAGCAGAGTAACGCGGGTAAATTCGGGGCGCAGCTAGTAAAGCCATAACTTTTGAAATTTATCAACCCGTTGATGTCCAATGCTGAACATGGGCCTCCTCTTATAACACCTTGACTTGTCAATGTTTTTTGAGAGGAGCCTGTGTTGCGAGGAGGTTGTTAATTGCAATAAGACAATTACTTACCTTGAGCTGATAGATACTACTGCCCATCCACTACCTGTTTATCCCTTATTCGCCTCGTACGACATCTATAGAAAGAGGGAGAGGGTGATTTATTCTAAGCCAAAAACGCCGAAAATCGTAACGATAAAAATACGTACCTAAGTAATTGGTTACGCAGAGGCTAAGGAGCCGTCACACTTTCATAAAAGAAGTGCCCCCTCTGGATGTTAATGCAAACCAAGCCCGATTAGGTCTTTGGAAGGAGAGGTTCCCATCGACTCTACCTATTCCTTTTGTGGAGCACCGTCCACCTGGTCATGAACTTCCTTGGCAGACTTTGAAGTCCTTAAAACGACTGCGGACTCAAGTCGGAAGAAGCCTGGAAGAACATGAACAGGTGGGTGTATAGCTCAGAGGTTCTCCCCCCAGACAATGGCGCACCTCGTATTCTGCCCTGCGTGTCCCAACACCTGTACACGCGGGGACCTGTGAAACGCCAGTGATAATGCTGTGTCAGTGGCTGAGTACTGGTCTTCTCAAGTTTGAACGCCGGGTCGACACGAAAAGAAGAAGAAGAAGTAGGTAGTTACGCTATTTAGCTCACTCTTTTCATCCATATGTGATTAGTATTACAGGCACCTATTTTAACTAACGTAACGTAACTACCTAATTAGGTACGTATTTTTATCGTTACGATTATCACTCTATGTCAGTAAAAGAAAAAAAAACGCACCGTTTTTTTTTTTTACTGACTTAAAGTGATAATCGTAATCTTAGACATCTATTTCATATACATATCACGCCCTATTATTTTCAAGACAGTAAAAAACGTCACCCAGTATATTATGTAGTATAAATTAAGTTGAAGAATTATAATTATAAATAATGAAATTAATAGATAATATTTGATTAGTATCATTCTTTTTTTTTCTTAATTAATCTTTACAACTACAAAATGCGATATAGTAGTAAATATACATTTGAATGATTCTAATAATAAAATAACATATTTTGTTAATATGTTATTGTATTTCAATTATATATTACCTATTTAGAGAGTGAGCAATAAACATTTAACGTATAACAATATTGTTAATCTCCTCCGAGAGATGCTTTTGCCTCATTAATATGTGATAGATATGTTGTTATTATATTGAAATACACAGGAAAACGTTTCTGCTATGCTATGTTATAAAAATCGAGCTCAATATCATAGCTTGTTTTCCGATAAAATACATATAAAGTACTACTCTTTAAAGTAATAGTATATACAAAGACAACAAAATATATTAGTCTAATAATGTACCTATATTTAATATTATAAAGTGGAATGATTTGTATTTTTGTGTATGTGTGTGTGTGTGTTTATAATGAATAAACCCAAAAACTACTGTGCCGATTTCAAAAATGCTTTCACCATTGAAAGCTACCTTCACCGTGAGTGTCATCTTCTTCTTCTTCAACAGCCCGTTTACGTCCAATGCTGAACATGGACCTCCTCTTAAAATACCTTGGCAAGCCAGGATCATTGAGGGATATTGCCATAATCACGACGCTTGGCAGACGGATTGGTGATCGCAGTAGGATGTAAACCTTGAGCTAATAGATGCTGCTGCCCATCCATCAGCCATGTGTCCCTGAGTCGCCTTTTACGACACCCATGGGAGGACATGGGGTGGTCTATTCTAAGCCGGAAACCACACGGCACCGGAAACCACACGGCAACTAGAGTGACATAGGCTATATTTAATTATAAAGTTCCCACGGGAACGGGAGTATACAGGGTTAAAAGCGCGTGCGGGAAGCTAGTAGTATGTACAAATACAACAATATAGTCACAAAAATATAGCTGAAGCACTAGTAGAATATTTTAGGTTATTAGAATAACATAAAATATTCTACTAGTCCTTCAGCTACGTAACTTGACCACAAACAACGTGTGTGTATTGTACAAATGCATTGCTATCATAACCAAGCCCAACAACAATAATTGATGAGCATAAAGCCTTTGAAACGTAATAATATCGCTCTATAGAACTTTCAAATCAAATTTAATTTGAAACCAATACGTAGAAATGTATTGAATTGTGGAAAATCTGGTATCGGCCATCGCAATAATGTGCAATATACGTAATTTCAACCGAAGCTATTAAATACAGCGGCGCCGTTAACCTAACAGCGGTTGCAACGCAACTGGTTGTTATAATAATGTGCGATGGGTTATGATGCCACTGCCGCGAAACTGCCCATTTTAAATGTGGACGAGATTTACGTCGTAACACAAAGTGATTGGTGATGAATTTGAGGAAGAAGGTACTTGTAACGGAAATCATATTTATGCAGTACCCAGGGTCCTCAAAATTGGGCCAGATTGCTTATGCGTACCCGGCCCCCGCCAACGACGGATCGAAGAAGTGTCTGGGAGGTTTTAGCAGTGAAGGGTCCTCTCTTCGTGGTATGAGTTTAGCATACCACGCTATGGAGAGGGTGAGTTCCACATATCCCACCGCGACCGCCAGCGCGCGAATACGCTGCAGCGGCGGTGGGAATGCGTAAATTAATTTACCCCCGGACAACAAAAAAAAAGGGTTCTTAACATTGACCGTTGACGGGTCCTTGAGTTTGAAGGAGACGGGGAGTAGATAAACCCTCTCCTCGTGGTATTCCATCGAAATGCATAAAGAACCTGCCGCGACGCCGTGCTGAGAAGCATTCCCCCCTTTGAAGAAAGTGGAGGGAGTCGTTTTTAAATATTCTACGCGCATCATCATCGTCATCATCAGCCCGTATAACGTCCACTGCTGAACATGGGTCTCCTCCCAAGGGAAGGTATTTGCCACTACGTTTGGCAGGCGGGTGGGTGACCGCAGTCATATGTTGTGTCACACAAGGAAACGATGCTGCTCGTTCCTTGATTTACGATTATTATAGATGATGTTATAGCAATCGGGACCAACGGTTTAACGTGCTTTCCGAGGCGCGGAGGGTAGTCTCTCAACCAACCAGACCCGGAAAGAAATCTTAGAATTAACTTAAAGATTTCCTGTCCGGCGTGGGGATCGAACCCACGACCTCCGAGATTTAAAGCGAGCCAAATAACGCTACACTACTGAGGATACGTCGTGATCAAAACTGAATTTCACGACCGAAGTGATGCGATCTCGAAACGCCATAATACTCTATATTAAAAATAAAACTATTTTATATTTTCTCGAGTTCAGCGCTGCGGGATATTTACTCGGCTCCCAATATCCATAAAAATGGGACATAAAATGCAAAGGTCCGCCTTATAATATCAGATTATTGTATACCTAATGAACAATGGCACATATATTTACAGTAATTTAATGAACTTTTAGTTTACGTAAATAATCCTCAGAAAGTAAATCCTTCATTAACGGATTAGTTCGTTGAAGTGGCAATGGGCAGGCCATATAGCACGGAGAACAGATGGCCGTTGGGGCGAAAAGTTCTCGAATGGAGACCGCGGATCGGAAAGCGTAGCGTAGGACGTCCGCCTACTAGATGGACGGATGATCTGGTTAAGGCCGCGGGATCACGGTGGATGCAGGCCGCTTCTAACCGTAACAACTGGAGATCTATGAGGGAGGCCTATGTCCAGCAGTGGACGTCCTATGGCTGAAATGATGAATAAACTTTTAGCTTACGTAAATAATTCTCAGAAAGTAAATCCTTTATGGTTTATAACGAGCTGTTAGCTGGGGTTAATATATGAATCTGAAGAGTTTATTTGTTTGTTTAATAACGCGAAAATCTTAGGAACTTAAGGTCCGATTTGAAAGATTATTTAACTATTCGACTATATACTATACTAGATTAGTATGTATTTTATTACATATACTCACAACATACATTAATGAATAAAATACATATAAAAGTAGCTGGTTTAAACTAAAAATAACTGATAAAGTATTCATTCATTCTAAAGCTATAAATTGCCGTGTGGTTTCCGGCTTAGAATAGACCACCCCATGTCTTCCCATGGGTGTCGTAAAAGGCGACTAAGGGACATATGGCTGATGGATGGGCAGCAGCATCTATTAGCTCAACATTTGCATCTTACTGCGATCACCAATCCGTCTGCCAAGCGTGGTGATTATGGCAATATCCCTCTACGACCCTGGCTTGCCAAGGTCTGTTAAGAGGAGGCCCATGTTCAGCAGTGGACGTCAACAGGCTGTTGATGATGAAAGCTATAAATATGTACAGTACGGCCAAAAAAAAGCTGCTGCCTGTTCCCTTGTATAAACTTCTTATAGATGTTGGAATAATCGGGACTAGAAGCTTAGCATGTTCTCCAAGGCACGGAGAGCCCCTCAACCAACCAGACCCGGAAAGAAAATCTAAGAATTTACACAAAGATTTATTGTCCAGCCTGGTGCTAGTACCTACGACATCCGAGACCGAAAGACGGACTTATACCACTGAGCCAAGTAGATGTGAATCTGAACATACAACAAAATAATTAAACACAAAGGTTTTGTTTAAATATTGTATTCCGTCATTCACAATTCGTTAGATTAGAATATAACACAGCACTTTTAGCTGAAACGCCTAATAACACAAAGTTCAATTAATCACAACCCTTTACTGTACCTGACATTTACGTTTTAGGTCTCGGTCAGCTTAAAAAGCTTAAAAAAAGCGTTAAATATATTATACGAATCATCATTCTCCTGCCCTTATCCCAGTTTATTTGGGGTCCGCGCAACATGTCTTTTTCTATACTCCTCTATTAGCCGCCATCTCGACAGTCACCCCCTTTCTAACCATATCATCTTTTGCACAGTCTATCCATACTCAAAATTTTCCTCTCGATATTTTTGAAAATATAATACGAATATTCAATTTTAATTGCTGCTCTTATTTAGAGTAGAGATATGCTGAAAATGTTGCAGTTCTATTTGCCGTTTAGTAGTATAAGGTCGTTTAGTTTCATATATTGTTGCAGTTCTATTTGCAGTTTAGAAGTATAGGGTATTTCAGTGTCAGGCAGTTAGCCACGTTGTGTCCGGCATACAATAGACCCTGTTTTTCCAAAGGAGTCGAAAAAGGCGACTTAGGGACACACACCTGATGGATGGGCATCAGATGCTGCATCAACTAAAGGTTAATTAACATCTAACTGCGATTATAGCAATATCCTCAACGCTTGCCAAGCTTTGTAATGACGATTCCCATGTTCAGCAGTGGACGTATACGTACCGAAAATCAGCCAAGTGCTAGTTGGAGTACAAACTCGGTCATTAGCTATCGTGATTCATGAACTAATTTTGAATTTGATTCCATTTTATTTTCTTTTTTTCACATATCAAAACAAGTCACAAGACTATTAGGGTTATAGGTTTTCCCATTGTGGCAACAACGGTAGATCTGCACATGAGCAAGTTTTCTTATTATTGTATAAGTTTGACGAAAATGAACGTAAAATCACATCACAAATCTATTGAGCTAAAAATTTTAGCTGTTCTTTTTTTCGATTTATGCGTATTGTTGAAAATACGCATAAATGTCTATATAACATAAAACATCATTATCATTTATTGGATCCATTTTCGTCAAACTTTTTAAGATTTCAAGTACACCGTCAGTCATCACAAGAATGTTCATTTTGATCAATTTTTATCTCCTGTTTTACTAATAAGAGTCTTTTATCTCGATGTTAAAAATAAATTATTTCAGTTGAACTTCATAAATGGCTTAAAAAAATCGTCAAGTGCAACAAAGAAATCAAAAAAATTACATAATTTATTTAAGTAATATACATACTAAAATTTATTTTACTATCCGTCCAGCGCGGTTTCAGGACCCGTCTTCAAATAGCCAACGATAGTCCTGAATAACTACATATATTATGATCAGTAGTACCCGAAATGTTCTTATATTATTAGGTAGGTTATTAAAAACTGTATTAAAACGTTTAACAATTGCAAACTTTTGCCTTAGCCTGTCATAATTAAAATGTATTCCACTGATAATTTTTATCTAAAGATTGAAAAAATTGCCCTAAGGATTTTTAATTTCCTCCGTTTGATTTGGATTGCCAATATGGCGCTGGCACTAGATGTAATTAATGGTGTCAAAAAGAAGATAAATTGTTTTGAGACAGCGATCTAATCAGAGCCATCTGTCACAAAAGTTACGAATTAATAATATTTGAAGTCGTTAGACAGGGGGCTTTTGTTAAATCTTTATTATAGACGCCAGATTGCAATATTGTGATATTCTCAATGTATTTGTCGTTGAAAAGTAATATTTTATGTACCTAACAACTTGAATGAATTAGTAACTACGTTTCTACAAAATGTTCTTAATTCAAAATAAAAACAAAATTACTTTTTTAAAATGTCTTGAGGTTTTTTTTCTGTGAGTCTTTGCACACCTCACCGTACCTCGGAAAGTTAGACAAGTTTTTTTTTTTCTTTTTATAAGACGACTCCCGCACTAGGGAAATTAATCCCTGTGTCGCGGGGAACTTTACAAAAACAGAATTCACGGATATCACACAAATAGTTGTCCCGTGTGGGAATTGAACCCAGAACACCAGGTCTCAAAAGAAACTTCCATAACCACTGAGTCAGCGGTGCAGTCAAGTTACGTCGTTAATTTGGATTGTTATAACATTTGTATATCAGAAAGAATAAAGTAGTTATCTGTGTTTCAATACACAGGTATATTGAAACACAGATAAGCGTAATGAAAAAACACATAATTTAGGCATACACTAACACAACCGGGTTAAAAAAAAACGATTTGTACATACATGGTTGTCCTGCAGGACATCCATTTATCATCATCATATTTTTCCAGATGGAAATCGAACCCAAGATAAAGTCTCCGAAGCAATTACTGTAACCATTGAGCCATTCTAAGTAATCTTCATTTATTAGTTAAATCTGTTTCCTTTTTTGTTGTGTTCCTACAATTATATACTTGTAGATAGTCAGTAGTATCTCTGCATATTCAACATGAGCCCCTTTACGTCCACGGCTGAACATGGGCCGCAGACCTTGGCATGCCAGGGTAATTGAAGAATATGAATGTGAAGAATACGCTTGACTGGCGATCACCAGATCGCAGTAAGATGGTGAGTATCCTTGGTAGATGCTGCTGCCCATGAACAGCTGTCCATGTCCTTTAGTCACCTCTTGGGTTGGTCTATTCTGAGCCACAAAAGCCACACCGGGAATTAATTAGAGGTTAAATAACACTATATTGTGATGGTCACTCGAATGCCCAAGAACTTGAAAAACGGCAAATTTCCAACAGCGAATGTCAAATATGTGACAGCCGACATCAATTAAAATTTCCACTGTGGTTACAGACAGTTTTGAATGCATAAATGCTATGCAAGGCTTTAGGTAACTAGGTTATTTGCTTAACTGAGATATTAATAGTTTTATTCGTTTAATTTATACTAATTTATTAAAATAAACACGGTGGACGGTGTTGGTCACTTCCAACCGTAATAATGGATATATATGAGAGAAGCCTATGAATGTAGTCATTATCATCATCAGCAGCCCGTAAAACGTCCACTGCTGATCATGGGCCTCCTCCCGAGGGAAGGTATTTGCCATAGTCACCACGTTTGGCAGACAGGTTGGTGACCGTAGTATCATGATATATCACACAAGGAATTGCTGCTGCTCATTCCCTTGTATACGATTGATATAGATGATGATGTTATAACAATCGGGACCAATGGATTAACGTGCTCTCCGAGGCAGGGAGGGTAGTCCCTCAGCCAACCAGACCCGGAAAGAAATCTTAGAATTTACACAAAGATTTCTTGACCGGCGCGTAAATCAAACCCACTACCTCCGTGATTCAAAGCGAGCCAGATTTTACAATTTTTTCTAGACTTTATTATTATTTCGCAATTTTATTATATGTAAAGATAATTTATATCAAATTGCATTCAAAATCTGAATATTTATTATTAGTGAACAACTATCAATTATTAGTTTCCTGTGCGCTTACATGGTTTGCACTGAATTGACTTAGTTTTGTAGCTATGTGTGATAATTGTGGCTGCGTCGACTGATTTTGTGACGCTGCTACGTGTTAACATTGTATTTTATGTAAGAGAACATAATATCACGTTTTGTGTCTGAGTTAGATGAGGTTGACCGCATTTATGTGGCTTGGATATAGTGTGAGTAGGTATATAATGTTTTGTATTAATAATGTTTATGGTCAGTGAGGTGTGTGTAAAACTATAGAGCGTAGATGTCGCTGCGGTCTGTTGCTTTGTTTGTATATATTTGTACTCTTCTTCGTCGTGTCGATGATTCCTTTTTTCCTTATACAGGGTTCATACGACAGAGGGGCTTTCCTTTAAACTGCATATACTAGGTACCATTTCCAAGCTCTGTACCAAAAATCAATTAAATAGGAGCAGTAGTTTAGTCGCAAATGATTTTTTAAGTTTTTGCGCCGTTTGAACACGATGTATCTTTCCTTACGATGCGTTGTTGCCGCTCTGACGCAAATCATTGCAAAACATCCCGCACCGGCGCGCGCGCGACATTGCCGCTTTGCTAGGTCAGTGAAATTTATTTACAAAGGGTGGTTACGTTTTATTCTGATTTGTAAGCTATTTAGTTTGTTTGAAAAAAAAAATCTCAATTTGGTTGCTTTTTATTTTTATACCGTATCGGATTAATAAAAAACACGTATAGTAAACGTAGCGTAATTTAATGCCCCTCTGTCATATCAACGTTGTATATGTTTCGAACAAAACTCTGCCACATTTACGGCGTTGGTGGTGGCCTCGGACATGTCCCTTAGAGTGCAGGTGGAGTTACACAGAGTACAGGTGAGGAGATGGGCCATCGTTTGTGATGGGGCTCCGCAGTCGTATCTTTCTTCATCAGAGTACTAGTTTGTACTGATGGTATTGCTATTTTATATTGAAAATTTCCAACAGCGAAAGTCAAATAAATATGTGACAGCCAGCATCAAGGTCTAGACTTCATCATAATTATCATAAAAAAAAAATAGGTCATCGACGAGACGTCATAACGAGTAAGGCGGAAACATATTATTTAAACGCCACGACACCCGACGACACGCCACGCGTGTTGAGTCGAATCAAATGTATTGTTTTCTATAGACCAGAATCACACTATGAACACCCGACACGACGCCACACGTGGCGTGGCGTGGCGTTTTAAAAATGTGATTTCGCCTTTATTTTGGTCGTGAGTCCACGGTGTTGTCTATACCCGTGCCATCAGTGCATTACCTGAAAGGCCATCCCTTTAACAATAGAGAGTGTCACGTAGTGAATAATTTTGTATGTCGTTAAAGAATATTGTGAAATACAAAAATAAGATGAATTACAAAAATAAATAGACATACGTACATACATTAACGCCTCTTTCCCATAGGGTTAGGCAGAAACCACCTCCTTCCACTTGCTACATTAATTAATTCGCTTCTTCTACATTAATTAATCTCCTCATGCATGTCCTTTGGTTTAGGGTACTTTTAATCTGGCCTTTCTTAAGAACGTCCTCTCCAACACTTTCGTTCACATTTGCCCTATAAATTCTACTTGTTAGTCTCTTTTCATTCATTCTCTCTGTATGTCCAAATCAATTTAGCATGCTATTCTCAATCCTTGCCACTAAATCTACATTTATAATAAATAGATAAATATAATATTTGAATTGCGTTTGTATTATGTATCTATTAAATTTTATAAATCTCAAAGAAAGGGCAATGAGCACTGTACATGGCTAAATGAGCCCTAATGCCTTGTAATTAGAATGATTTTAATCTAAGATTGTAATCATATTAACAAAATATTCACATAGATCGATATTACTACCAATAATTTAGTAAATCAAATAATTGTGAAAAAAAATCTATACATTATCATTATATTTGTCTTATAATATGTACCCACGATCGATTCATCTACATATTAATAAAAGTTTTCATTTTCATTTTGCATCAAATCTAGTTCATCAGTTTTGCAAAGTGGCTCCTAGAAGAAGTATTTTATTTACTGACAACTCAGTAGATATAAACCAGCTAGCATTTTATATTTTCTCGTTCCCAGAAACCAGTGAGTTTCTAGAAAATTCTATTTTACTTAAGTCGGTTCATAATAAAAATGGCTGCTATTTCCTCCGTCGCAGATAATTCAGCTTGGCTGGACTGTATGAAAAATAACCTTGTATTATAAGTTGAGTTAATGCCTTGACCGATTTGATAGAATTTTAGTAAACTACGAAACATCCATCAAAGTGATTGCCAAAGTGGAATTATAAACCGCAGTTTTTTTGCAGCGACCGATTTAAAAACAAATGCACTTTCTGTTAATCAACCATTGATTGTCATCATCAACAGCTCATTGACATCTACAGCTTAAGCATGGGCCTTCTCCTAACTGACCTTGGCGAGCCAGGATCGTTGAGGGATATGACCATAATCACCAAGCTTGGCAAATTGTCAAATACACAATTTTAATAAATGAATTACAAAAATAAATCATCAGCATCATCGTCATCATCAGCCCGTACAACGTCCACTGCTGAACATGGGCCTCCTCCCGGGGGAGGGTATTTATTTGACCGCAGTATTATGTAGTATCACACAGGGAAACGCTGCTGCCCGTTCCCTGGTACCTTAGTGAAGATAACACTGTTTAAGGCATATTGCCAGTGCTTTTACACGGGGAATCTTTGGGTCAACTATACCAAAAGAACGCTGGATGACCTACGCATACAGTATAATAATATTTTTAGGATGCTGTTGGGACTGCCGCGTTGGTGCAGCGCTTCTGCTATGTTTGCGCAAAACCGAACTGACGGATTCCATGCCGTTATTCGGAAGAAAACCGCGTCGCTGCTGTCACGGTTGCGGGCGAGTGACAACAGCATTCTAAAAACTGTTGTGGAGAGTGTCGACTCACCGATAATTAAAAGTTTTGTGAGAAGGATAATCACTGAACATTAGTTTGGGGAGGTCCTTTTCACAATACTATTTACCTACTCTGTCTTCCATATAATATATTAGTTACTAACACTAGGAATAAGTAATTTTATTGTTTTCTTTTTTACTAACACTATGGATCATTGTTGTCTGAAAAATAAAGAATATTATTATTATTAATGCTTTTATAAATTATTATACTTATGATAACTTTTAATCGTAAGAAACTTTTGCAGTGGTATAGTTCATTCTGACATAACTGTTATAATAGTTAGATATTCGCGGAAGTTTTTGTAGATATTCATGTCATGACAGTAAAGCATAGTGATGAATTACAGGTTATACTGTAGTTCCTCATTTTGCTCCATTGTCAATAGCTGCCGTAACGTACACAATATAATCTTCATCATAAGCCCATATAACGTCCACTGCTGAACATGGACCTCCTCCCGAGGGAGGGTATTCGCCATAGTCACAACGCTTGGCAGGCGGGTTTATGACCGCAGAATTATATTGCAACACATAAGGAAACGTTGCTGTCCGTTCCTTGATATACGATTATTATAGATGATGTAATAACAATCAGGACCAACGGCTTAACGTGCTTTTTCGAGACACGGAGGGAAGTCCCTCAACCAACCAGACCCGGAAAGAAATCTTAGAATTGACACAAATATTTCCTGTCCAGCGTGGGGATCGAACCCACGACCTCCGAGATTTAAAGCGAGCTAAATACCGCTACGCTACGGAGGTTGTCTAATATAATCTTAGTCACACGTTAATTAATTATCAAAGTATTCATACGGATAAAAAAAAATCTGTCGCTTTAGTTCAGCAAGAATAATAGGTATAGAAGTCTAACGTTGATAAACTAGTTTTGGACTCTATTCAATTAAAACAAACAAACAATACTGGAAGTGCAAATATGCTTCGATTAAAAATTTACATCGTTACTTCAAATTTTCCCCAAACTTGTCAATAAATTAAATTTTCCTCTTTTGCTCTTGTGACGTTTTCACCAAACCACCAACGCGATAAAACTCATTTTCACGGGTGACCGAATACAAAAATAATGAATGAACATATGAATTAACCGCTCATAGTAATTTAAGTATGAAATAAAATGGCAGAGGCATTTCATTTAAATCGAATGAATGCAAAGGCGATATTGAACAAACAGTGTATTGAAAGTAAGCTGATTTATGTCCGGTTTATTTGTTAAAGATCTTTATAATAAAGATCGGGAGAACAGCTTTAATATTTACTTATTTTTTTACATTTTATTGATTTATCGAAGAAATAATGTAATATTTTACTTTTAAATGTATTCATTACGGTGAAAAAATTATGTCGGACTAAGTAAAGAGCTGGTCGTTTAACGAGCTTAAATTGAAGCGAAATATTGAGAAAACTGGGATTCTATTTCGTAAATTTCAGACGTGTACATTTCAAGTGGCTGTACATGTTTCATTAAACCGCATAAAAATAGACATTAAAAAAATATTCTAAAGCAGTCTACAAAGAGATCCTCATTACCCAATGTGCAGTTAGGCGAGAGCTTATGCTACTTGACATTTATAAGCTAAGTGAGCCGGATGCCATTGCCACTGCTATGCTGATGTTAGCTGGGTGATGCGCGGTATACTAGCCATCAGAATATTCCTCGGTCTACGGATCCGGAGATCAGGGCCCTCGAATGATATGTCAAAAACTTAGTTCAGCTGCATCAAGCATACAACTGTGCGCGTTTACTTCGCAGAGAGACCGAAGAGCGTTTACCTCTCGGTAGGCAGCGGTTTGCGTTTCCTTGGGCATTGCAAATGTCCATTAGTGGCGGTTGCCATTTACCATCAGGTGCATTTATTGCTGATGCAGGTTTATTGCTAATGCCGGTTTATTGCTGATTCAGGTTAATATCAATGTAATTTGGACGAAATAAAAGCGAAATAAGCTAAATTAATGAACATTTTTGTAATTATGTAAATATTCTCGAGTTCATACTCTTGTTAAAATACTTAGCATTACCCGGTACTGGTGATAATTAGAGCCTATGTTGCGTTGTCAACCCTCGGATTACTGTAATTTGCATTATGACGAAGAGGTCGCATTGTTTATGAATAGTGCGGTTAAGTGTAAAATTATGTAGGTAGCTAATAGGATCAAGAAGGGAGTACAGAAATGTGGAACATTATAGACATTAGAGCGTTGTTAGATACAGCTGTCGTTTGTATTATTGTGAAGTCTGAGTTCTGTCTCTACAAACTGTATGGCACTCAAAGTTTTGTGACAGATAAATCACATATTGAGTCACTCACATACTTATAGACTTGCGGACCGATTTTGGCTACGACGGGACTTTGGGACTTTGAATTGGGCACTTAGATTTTTTTGAAAGCTATATTTACACATTTTTTAATAAACTCGGGAATCGTACTCGACATCTCGCTAGTTATGGTCAAAAAATTTAATACAATAGTTATATTTTGGAAAGGTAAGGAAACCTCTTGGTCACGAATAATTTCTAAACTTATTATTACGATTCTCGCTCAGTTTTTAATAAAGCCTCCAAGCCTAACTAAGTATATTTCATGCAAAAAGGAATACATAATTTCTTTGGTAATCATTATTTGTTAAAGATACATCGAGTTATTGCTTTGCTACTTGGTACTCACAAAAAGCTAAACGGGTCCAAGGAAGTTTTGTTGAAAATTGAAGACAACCTTTCCGGGTCTGGTTGAGAGACTATCTACTCTTGCATGTTCAGCATTAGACGTTATAGGTGATGATGATGAAGACGAGACGAACACTACCTTTGAAACATTCCCAAAAATTCAGACCTATGTCTATTTTTATTCCGGTGGAAATGTTCGTGGGGGTGCATGTGCATAACCTCCGAAGAGTTACCTCCAAGATCTTGGAGGTCGTCAAGATTTAAAGCGAGACTAAGTGTGATCTTCGTGCCTCGGATAACATGTTTAGCCGCTAGTTATGTTGCCGCCAATTGTTATAACATTATCTAAGACAATAATATTACCGGATATATATTCGGTAATGTTCAGCAAAAATTACCTGTGTTATATGGTGTATGTGCATATTGCGGTCACTAATCCGCCTGCCAAGCGTTGTCACTTTGACAACACCCTCTTCGAGAAAGGCCCATGTTCAGCAATGGACGTTGAATGTGTTGATGATGATGGAAATATGTTTGTTCCCTTGCCACTTTTACTAGCCACTTTCTCTGTGACAACGGCCTTGTAGATCAAATGAACTGCGTTTGTTAGACGGTATGGTTATCTACCATACCATCTCACAACAGCATTCCAATATACCTGAAGTTGTTGCATACCGGTTCTAAGCCTAAGTAACTTCAAATTAATTAAATATGTGTAATAAATCTTATTTATACTTACTATAAAAGCTGAAGAGTTTGTTTTTTAGAACGCGCTAATCTCAGAAATCACAGGTCCGAATTGTCCTTTCAGCGGTAGATAGAATCATTTATCGAAGAATGCTGCAATATTAAAATATGACGTTTCTATGGGACGGGAGTTACGCTGGTGAAACCACGTGCGAGAAACTAGTCTGAAACATAACTTAAGCTGATATTTATAAGTTGGACTCTATTTCAAAATATTCCATTAAACAAACAATGTCAAAATTAATACCCATTTTCATTCAATAATTTATTCTTGAAACTAGATATTGCCAAAAGACCCTCTTTCCGTTTTTTGCTCAACGTTGCATGAGATTTAATATTGTTAAGTAAATTAAAAATCATTTTTTTAAACCGATAGGTATCATATTTTCGTTTGATTTCCATTATAAAAATGATTTTTATAATAATGTACGCCGTATTTTTTATCAATGTTTTGGTAGGAAATTTAAGCATGAGCTCCATATGAGCCAACTTCTATTGTGATATTATTGTGTTCAAGTTTCAACCGATTTAAGCTTACTATAATTATTATTAATATGATTTTATCATGTTGATTGCTAAACATAGGCGTCTTTTCGAGGGAAGGGTTGATGACACATATTATTATGTGTCTTTAATATAAATTTATATGCCGTGTTATTTTCGGCTTAGAAAAGATCACCCCATGTCTTTCCATGGCTGTCCTGAGAGGCGGATGGGTAGCAGTAGGTATATATAAGATCAAGATTACTAACCATTATACTGCAATCACCAAACCTCCTGCCAAGCGAAGTGTTTATGTCAATATCCCTCAACAAACCTGGCTTGTCAAGGTCTGAGAAAAGGAGGCCCATGTTTTTCAGCGATTGTAAATGGGCTGATAAAAATACATAAATGGTAAAATATCTTTAAATGTTTTTGAATACTTAACGGAAAAGTTTACTCTATACTATGTTTCAAAATTGAGAGTAACAAAATTCGACTACAGGCAGGATTTGAACCTACATCTTAGGTTAAGCCCATAATGCCTTAACCAATTAGACTACGGTGAAACCCTACCGGTCACCGAAATTTATCAATCTCTTATACACGTCTCAGACCGATTTAAATGTACGGGTGCGAAACTTGGACGCTAACTTTGAAGGAGGAAAATAAACTCTTAGTGGCGGAACGAAAGATATTGCGGAAAATTCTGGGACCAACAAAAGGAGAGGATGGGGAATGGAGACGGAGATACAACCGGGAGATAGAAGAGCTAGTGTCCGAGCCGAACATTATTGGAGAAATAAAATCTTCCCGACTTCGCTGGCTAGGACATGTGGAGAGGATGGGAGAGGATCGAGCAGCAAAGAAAGCTTATCTCGGTCAACTTTCCGGGCGTCACCCGGTGGGGCGTCCGAGATATCGCTGGAAGGATGAAGTCGCCAAAGACCTGAAAGAGCTGGACGTGCCCGACTGGTCAGATTTGGCGCAGAATAGAGAAGAATGGCGCACTTTAATGTCGGAGGCCAAGATCCACTTCGGGTCGCTGAGCCAGCGAAGTAAGTATAAGTACACGTCTCTAACGGGGACGTTAGTGCCCCTTAGAGATTATTATTAGGGGCTTAATCTAAGATGCAGGTTCGAATCCTGGCGGTGGACAAATTTTATTAATCTCAATTTTGAAACGTAGTACATAGAAAAACGTTGCGGTTCTACTACGATTTTATAGGTACCTAATTAAAAATAACCCCGAGAACCACTATTTGACTCTTTTTTTTTGCCAAGTATCGAATCCATTATCCCCAAGGCACAAAAACGCGTATTCTAACTTCAAAGTCTAATAAGTGTAGATTCGCTTAACCAGTATAAAACCGCAAAAACCGAGAATTTTACTTAACATTTTAAGTTCATATTTTTCAAGACACCAAGTGTTTTACAAATGACAGACTGTTTTCAACTAATCAGTAAGAAACGTAAATATATCATAAGCATATGTGAAGCGAAGAAGTGTGAAACAGGTGCATGGCGGGAATAAATGAAGGCGGGATTGAATACGGTGGCTGGATGTGGTGGTTCTTTTAAAAATAAATACAATAAAAATCATTTTTTTTACGTTAACCAATTACAGGCACTTGTAAATATTCAATCATTAATTGGAAAATTCGTTAATCAGTCTTAAATTACATTTGTTATTTATTTATAAACCTATCATAATTATTTTTAATGAAATTAATTATTATAATTTATCCGGTTCGATCCCTACCCATAGCACTACCGATGTGAACCCACTCGTAACACAAGCATTTAAATTTTTCCAAAATGGCGCCCGAAAATGGAAAAATTATCACTATCATCATCACCAGCCCGTATAACGTACACTGCTGAACAAGTGCCTCCTGCCGAGGGAGGGTATTCGCCATAGTCACCACGCTTGGTAGGCGGGTTGGTAACCGCAGTATTATCTTGTAGCACACAAGGAAACGCTGCTGACCGTTCCTTGACATACGATTATTATAGATGATGTTATAACAATCGGGACCAATGGCGTAACCTGCTTTCCGAGGCACGGAGTCCCTTAAACAATCAGTTTGTTTGAACGCCCGAATCTCAGGAACTACTGGTCCGATTTGAAAAATCATCCATTTACCGACGAAGGCTATAATAGACTATTTTATTATGAAGGTCCCACAGGAACGGGAGATACACGGGTGAAACCACGTGCGCGAAGCTAGTATAAACGGTATGACCCCAGTTACGGATTTATCCTGAGACACGTTTCATATAATGTTCGACCCAAAGTGACTTCTAAACATACCATATCCGAACAGGGCAAACATCCCAGTTGTCGGCAAAGACTAATGATTCAAGTTTTCCGCCGTGTGTTACAAGGATTTGTCAAGGACTGTCTGCGCTTAATCTCGGCTTCAAATACAGTACTGTTGGGATGAGCAAACATAAATAGTGTTTGAAATTAACATACAACTCAGTATTAAAATGTTAAGCACCAATGATGTGTGTATAGTCTTGGGCTTTAGTAGGTAATTGCTGAGTAGTCTTTAATATATTGGTTGGTATTTATTCGAGAATATATTTAGATGTTAAATTGTAAGGCACATAGTAATAAAGTAATAGTAATAAAATTTCGTGTGGTTTCCGGCTTAGAACAAACCACCCCACCCCCACTCCCATGGGTGTCTGAAAAGGCGACTAAGGGACATATGGCTGATGGATGGGCAGCAGCCTGTATTAGCTCAAGGTTTACATCTTACTGCGATCACCAATCCGTCTGCCAAGCGTGGTGATTATGGCAATATCCCTCTACGATCCTGGCTTGCCAAGGTCTGTTAAGAGGAGGCCCATGGTCAGCAGTGGACATAAACGGGCTGTTGATGATGATGATGATGATGATAATAGTAATAATAGTACTCCTGACCGATATTTTACACAGATTCAAACTCTAAGGAAATCGACCAAATGCACAGGACATAGTGTATAAGTGAATGCATAAACATAGGTGCGCTCCCCAATCTTTTATCCGGACAGTCTATTATAACAGTTTAACCGAAACGGGCGGTGAATGGTCAGGATCGGCAGGTTGGACCAACAGCTTAACGTGGTTTCCGAGGCACGGATGAAACACTACAATTTTTACTTCGATTTTTTGATGACACATTTTTTCCCTGACTGCGACATCAATTGTTACGGGCTAATATATAACCGCTGAACCAACGAGGCTGATAATCCTAGTAATATTATAAACGCGAAAGTTTGTAAGTATGGATGAATGGATGGGTGAATGTTTGTAACTCTTTAACGCCAAAACTACCGAATGGAATCGGCTGAAATATTGCAATGGGATAGGTTATACGCTGGATTAACATATAGGCTTCAAAACATCACGCTCCGACCCACTGGAGCAGAGTAACGCGGGTAAAACCGTGGGGCGCAGCTAGTATTTTGTAATTATTACACTTGGCCATTTCAATACTTAAAAATGACATGATAACGGATGTCGCGCCACCCATTCTATTAGATACAAAATTTCTGAAAACTTATCCTGAAATCAGTAGAAAATTAAAAATAGAGGTGAATTAAAATTTCTACTTCATCAACGACACATTCCTTCTCTCAATTTTGTAGGTATTGTAGTTTACTTTTTATACGAAAATCACCATTGCTATTTCGGTTGTACTGAATTTTATAGCGCACTGCACTTTTAAAAATTCGTTTTAAACTTCGTAATGTCTGGCGAGGCACGTTCACATATTTCCTCGGGTTATCGAGTTTTGGGACATTTACCTTATTTTGGAGGAAATTTAAAATGGTTGAATAATTTGGTATTCTATATTAAGTTCTTTACTTAGCATTGTGGTTGTATGCAATTGGTATTGGATTTACACTTATAATCACGTTGTAGCTTATAAAAGAAAAATCTATATATATAAAACAAAGACGTGTTTGTTACAACACTTATAACTCGAGATCGGCTGGATCAATTTTCATGGTTTTTGTTTCGTTGGATTTGTCTCCGCCCTGAATAGCAGAATACATTTTAAAAACAAAAGAAAGTCGTGTTAGTTACACTATTTATAACTCAAGAACGGCTGAACCGATTTGGCTGAAAATTGGTAGGGAGGTAGCTAAGAACTGGGAGAAGGACATAGGATACTTTTGGGTAGGGGTAGGGTAGGGTAGGGTAGGGTAGGGGTAGGTAGGGGTAGGGTAGGGGTAGGGTAGGGTAGGGGTAGAGTAGGGGTAGGGTAGGGGTAGGGGTAGGGTAGGGGTAGGGTAGGGGTAGGGGTAGGGGTAGGGTAGGGGTAGGGGTAGGGTAGGGGTAGGGTAGGGGTAGGGTAGGGGTAGGGTAGGGTTAGGGTAGGGGTAGGGTAGGGCAGGGGTAGGGTATAACAGTCCACCCGTGCGAAGCCGGGGCGGGCCGCTAGTATTATATAATTATTAACTCCTTTCTCTTCCTAACTTTAGATTACCTACATGTCAAAAATGTTTGGCAGATAGATTTAGATCCCAATTATTAAACAGATATTTTATATATTATGTTTGTGTATCTAACAATAAAAATAACTACCTACTTAGGCACCTATTTTTATCGTTACGATTTTCACTCAATAAAAAAAATAATGCCTATAACATCTATTTCATATACTTACATATCACTCCCTATTATTTTCAAGGCGGTAAAAAATGTCACCCAGTATATAATTATTGTAATATTTAACTGTGGAAACTATCATAAGATAATGTATTTTATATTATGTTATACTTATAATTGTGGACCTAATATCTATTGTTTCCCAAATAAAAAAAGAAACTCCGAAAAAAAATAACTAATCGTGTTTGGCGGTAAAACGTATATTTTGGAAACATGACATGTACATTGACCATAGACTTTTATATTTTTATTAATAGCAAGGTTTCGCAATCTACTAGTATTCTTGTTTACCCCTCGTGCTAAGCTTAAAATGCTTGTGTTCGAAGTGGGTTCACGTCGGTGGTGCAATATCCAAGTACAAGTCCGACGCCCTACCCTACGGCTACGGCCGCTTGCGACTTGCGACTATGATAGTAAAGAAAAAAGGGGCAATAAATTACAGTATGGTCAGATGTTCCAAGGCAATTTTTTGCAAAGCTATTTTCCGGGGCTTGGTGAGCCTCAGTGCTCATTGCCATTTCCAGTGTGTGCTACTGTTGATCCTGGCTTACAGGAGTTGCAGTGGTTGGAGTGTGGGTGGGATAAGTCCCTTAAAAAAGTATGGTCAGGTACATACTTATGTAGATACTACATAACAAATCATTCTATATATTTTATACAAAGACACGTGACACAGTTCTACAGAACATAACAATTACTACACACTAAGTAAAACGGCCTTGTTCAAAAGCTAACAAACGCGACTCGTAAACGTTGCGGACAGTCAGTTGACTTTGTCCATTAATCTTGTCTTTAAGAGGACTGAAGCGAGAGCTCATAGTTATACATACTTGTATACTGTACACGAGAATAAGTTAACGTGTGGAATGTATCCTCGTTTCAAGACTTGTTGTCGAATGTGAAGAGCGCAATTTGCTTTCAATTCCAAGATTTTGGATGCTTTTTGGCTGTTTATTTTTATTAGATTTCCACATACACAATAGGTGAAATCGGGACCCGATTAATAAGACCTCAGTTTGTCTGTGACCAGGTTGTATCTAAGCTGTGATCGGTAGATATTTAAATTTTTCACAGAGGATGTGAAAAATTTAAATATCGCATATTACTGCGATTAGTGGAGCTCCCGTACAAAAGTGGTTTTTGATTTTTGACGTATTTTGTTTGATTAAACTAAAGTAATTCGCTGTCTAATATTGTAAAGAGGCTTGCACTTGGCCGGTTTTTGTTTTCATATTAGCAGATAACATGTGTCGCGTTGTTTTTAAGTCAATATGCTGAGCCGTGACGTCAATATATCCGAATCCCCACATAAATCTTTGTGCACAATATTTTTTATTCTACTGTATTTTTTTACTTTACGTTTGAACAGATACAAGCGGTCGTAAGAGGTATTTGTTTTTAAATATTTACACGACCGACCTCGTACATGGTGATAAAATTCTAAATGGATTTGTTATCAGCACAGCGATGAGGGCAATCGTGAGTGCAAACATAGACGCAGTCTTTCGCGTCGCAGCTATCAACGCCCACAGGCTATCAATACTAAAAACTGCAACACTGACCATAAAAGAACACACAGCCGTCTTTAATCTAACACGGTTGACCACAAAAAGGAAACGATCTTTTTCTTTTTCTTATACCATCAATAGAAACATAAACTAGCGTATTTTTACAAACAGTACCTCTTACAATCCAACGGAACAAAGCATTCTTCAACAATGGCGAACAATTTATCATCGAATTATTTGAAGGAAAATAATCTGGTATCTTGGGCGACATCCAGAACTTTGTTTATTGTCCACTGATTTATCGGGCGGCCGAGACAGGGTGACTGATCGTTGTGATATTGGGCGGTTCTTACCTTACGACATGGAATTTTAGTAGCACCCGATATAATGGAATTTGAAACTAATTCATTGGTAAAAAGCTCTAGATTGGCATGGCAAAATTAAGTGTTAATAACACTTTGTTTATATTTGATTTGAATTATTATTACATAATTTTGACATTCTAATCTTAATGGGTTTTCATTACATTTTTTATTCAATGTCAAATATTTATCGATAAATATTTGATTTATCACATAAAGTCACAACCATCTGAATCAAACATTCCATTCCGCACATGAGTTACTAAGGTAAGTGTCACCAAATTGAAAATATTTGATTTGTGCGAGTCAAAACGACGCATGATTGTTAATGAGGGGGTTTTTTTTACCTAATTTTGTATTGTTAGAATGGTATTTTTAAGGTGAAAACACATTATTAAAATGCCACGCCACGCCACGTGTCAACACCTGTGCATCAGTGCGCGCGTGGCGACGTGTCGGGTGTTCATAGTGTGTTTCTGGTCTATAGAAAACAATACATTTGATTCGACTCAACACGCGTGGCGTGTCGTCGGGTAGCGTGGCGTTTTAATAATATGTTTCCGCCTTTATGCTTATGTAATTTTTCAGTTGTAGGTACTTCTAATTGTCAGTAGGATTAAGATACACAATTGATGTTCTATACCTACATCACAAATTCTATAAACACAATTAAAGGCGTTGTAACCATTTGTAACTAACTGAATATTTAACAAGTAATTGACAAACATCCGATTTAACTATCTCCGAGACTTAACCTTTAACTACCGACCTATACGTCTCACAGACGTCATAACTTTTAATTTTGAAATATTTCTAAAATCACGCCACCTTTAGCGTCGCCCTTCCCGCTACCTTCCTCCCTCCGCGTCGCAAGCCATCAGTCGACGCTGCGCCCGCGGCGTGCACACGTCTCCGTATTGAAGCGATCGACGTCTCACAGACGTAAGTACGGTGTTTATGTACTAAATTTCGTACGTCTCTTGGTCGTCACCTCGGTAGTCATATGTGGTAGCTTATAGTGTCTGATTGACGTCACATCGGCTTTAAAATTATACTTTTAATTGCAGAATGCCTAAAAGGAGAAACATCACGTCTAGTGGGCGGAAAAAACCTGCAAATGATGACGGTTCAGTTCCCGAGAAGCCTCCGAAACTGCGAAAACAGAATAGGCGTTTAGAAGATAAAGAGATATCTGAAAATCTCATAAACGAGAGTGACGACAACTGTAGTGATTTTGACGACGATGTAGGCGATCCTGATTTTATTTTAGAGAGCGATCACAACACGGAATCCGAACAATCCGATGAGGATGATGTTGAGGTCGCATATCCCTATGTTGAGGAAGTTTAACACGGAGAAATCAACCATAATCACGACAGTGAAGAACAATAAAGAGAAGTACGAGCTCATGGAAGCCAAGACTTTACAGAACAGATCGAAGAGGAGACAATAGTCAGAGAGGAACACCATGGCGCAGCAGAGACTAGAACTGAAGAGATCGGAGAGGAGCAGAATAGCGAAGTAGAGACGCGAAATGACCAGGGTAGTGAAGATCTTAGAACAGATCAGGAGCCAAATGAAGAATCAACAGGAGAGCTGCCGCGCTACTTTTACGGGAAGAATAGGTACAAATGGGCATCGGCGGAACCATCCCGAACAAGTCGAGTACGCGCGCACAATATTGTCAATCTTTCACGGAATTATGGAAACTGATGTTTAGTGATCGCATGATTGAAATGATAGTAACTTACACAAACAAGAAACTAGATAGCTATAGGGCTAAGTATAAAGACAGTAGCAGATCTGAACTAGGCTCAACGAATGAGACAGAAATAAAGGCTTTAATTGGGCTATTGTTTTATACATCAGTATTCCAATCAAATCACGAAAATTCAGACTTTATTTTTGCAACAGATGGCACAGGACGGGATATTTTTCGCTGCGTTATGTCCAAAAACAGATTTCTGGTCTTGTTAAACTGTTTGCGTTTCGATGATAC
This sequence comes from Nycteola revayana, assembly GCA_947037095.2. Classification (NCBI taxonomy): domain Eukaryota; kingdom Metazoa; phylum Arthropoda; class Insecta; order Lepidoptera; family Nolidae; genus Nycteola; species Nycteola revayana. The sequence goes on from OX344843.2 coordinate 22,319,557, forward strand.
TCAAACAAGATCTGAACGACTAAAAGACGACAAACTTGCCGCTATTTCAGAGGTATTTCAAGAGTTCATCAGTAATTGCCAGAAAAATTACACTTTGGGTCCTTAAATTTGTATATATGAAATGCTTGTAGCTTTTAGAGGGCGCTGCAAATTTAGAATATATATGCCAAACAAGCCAAATAAATATGGATTAAAAGTTCTCCTGCTGGTTGACGCCCAAAGTTTTTATATATACAATGCTTACGTATATTATGGCACAGGATCTGATGGCAATGGTCTTAGTGATGCAGAGAAACGCTTCTCAATTCCCACACAATCTGTTCTACATCTTTGTAAAGGGATCGAGGGCTGTAACCGAAATATAACAGCAGATAACTGGTTTACCTCGATAGAACTACTGCAAGCACTGAAAGATCGTGGATTTACTTACTTGGGCACTATGAAAAAAAACAAGAGGGAGATCCCACCAGAATTTCAACCTCACAAAGATAGAGTGGTTGGTTCTTCGTTATACGGATTCACCAAAGACAATACTATTCTGTCTTACGTGCCTAAGCCAAAAAGGGGCTGTTTTACTGGTTTCGTCTATGCACCATATCAAAGAGACTGATTCTGCAACTAATAAGCCTATTATGATAATTGACTATAACAAGACAAAAGGAGGGGTGGATGAAGTGGACAAGAAATGCTCGAATTACTCGTGCTCTCGAAGAACTCGACGTTGGCCTATGACTTTGTTTTACAGGTTACTACTTTACTTTATAGTAAAGTACTTACTACTTTGTTTTATAGGATATGAGCGGTGTTAATACTTATGTATTGTACAACAAGTGCACAAACAAGGGCGACATCAGTCGTGGCCGATTTTTACTCCTGCTGGCACGTGAATTAGTCCTCCCGGAAATGAAATTACGCGTCTACAATGATAGGATCCCACGAGAATTGCGGCTAAGTATCGAGCGAGTTATTGGACCCGCCGATATGCCCGAGCCTCCACCACCAAAAACTTATCAGAATCCCGATTCAGGTGTTAGAAAGACATGTGCCATCTGTCCCAGTCGGTTGAAAAGGCGAACGAAGTACTGTTGCTGCAAATGTAAGAAACCAATGTGCCTTACTTGCTGCCTACAAATATGCATTGACTGCAAACGTACGTAGTAAATGTACCAAATATTCGAGTGCTGTCATTATTTTTATTTTTTAACTAAGAAGTAAGATTTATGTTTTATTTTGATAATAGTTTATAGAAGATAACATATTTTAAGTTCATTTGTTGTTAATTACTTAATTTTAGAGAAAAACTAGCTGACCCGGCAGACTTCGTACTGCCTCAATCGATACATACCCTACACTACCCCTACCCTACACTACCCCCACCCTACACTACCCCTACCCTACACTACCCCTACCCTACACTACCCCTACGCTACACTACCCCTACCCTACACTACCCCTACCCTACACTACCCCTACCCTACACTACTCCTATCCTACACTACCCCTACCCTACACTACCCCTACCCTACACTACCCCTACCCTACACTACCCCTACCCTACACTACCCCTACCCTACCTCTACCCTACCCCTACTCTACACCTACCTCTAATCTACCCCTAACTTTGTCTGAAAAATAAAAATAGATGTTGGCCGATTCTCATAGACACCGGATAAGCACAAAAAATTTCATCAAAATCGATTAAGCCGTTTCGGAGGAGTATGGCAACGAAAACTGTGACACGAGAATTTTATATATTAGATGAGACTGAAGTAAGTCCTTAAAATTTAGTGCCAAATAAATGTGATCTCCCGAATAAATGTTGATTTTACCTGAAAAATAGCTTGTCTTTTTTTTTAACTCTGTGGTTTGTTACCTCAAACACAAATCTTTTTAATGTATAAAATAGAAAAATGTAGCATGCAAATACACATTTTATTTCAGTACTTTAAGTTTGACGTCTCTCAGTCGTCACGTCGGCGTAAGTGCTACGTTTATACCAGGTCGGCAGCTAAAGGTTAAAGCAACAACGACAACCTCCGTACCGTAGCGGTTCGGCTCGCTTTAAATCTCGGAGGTCGCGGGTTCGATCTCCACGCCGGACAGGAAATCTTTGTGTAAATTGTAAGATTTCTTTCCCGGGTCTGGTTGGTTGAGGGACTACCCTCCGTGCCTCGGAAAGCACGTTAAGCCGTTGGTCCCGATTGTTATAACATCATCTGTAATAATCGTATATCAAGGAACGGTCAGCAGCGTTTCCTTGTGTGGCAGTATAAACTGCGGTCACCAACCCGCCTGCCAAGCGCGGTTTCTATGGCAAATACCCTCCCTCAGGAGGAGGTCCATGTTCAGCAGTGGACGTTGTACGGGCTGATGATGAGACTTAAAGCAAGGCTTATACGACTACGCTACGGAGGTGTCACATAAATAAATAAAACGCTTAAACATCACAAACAAAACCAATAAACGTAAACCCAAAAAAGCGTAAATTTAGTTTTATTTCAATAAAACTGGACAATACCAGCATCTGCTTTTTTTCTTCGCTTAATTCTTTAGATATTGAACCTTTTTGTTTTATGTTGATTGATGTTATAAAAGAGGCTTTAAAGTGGTTTGTTCCTTGTTGAACTGTTTTATTATTGATGCTACTTCTTGCTTTATAAACTTTTTATTGAACTTTTTTTTATTTTTGACCTTAATGCATATGAATGTCTTGTTTAAGAATAGTGTTTTTTAATAAACGTACGTAATTATCTAAGTAAATTTAAAATCAATTAACATATTTATTTAATAAACAAACATGAACAAAATGCAAACTAAAAGTAACTAATTAAAAATAAAACTAACTTATATACACTATTCTAAATCTATTCTACTTGGCAAGGTTCCTAGAATGCTGGCAGCATTACCCCGTTGAATGGCAATGCTTACCCGCTGTGCAAAGTAGAAACCAGCACTCGGAGAACGTGCCGCACTTAAGGGGGCCGCTGCGAGGTATTTGTAAATTAATTTGGCTCCCGGTCCCCACGGCCCCAATGTTTTGACACCAAAAGGCACAAATACATAACCACTATCAAGGGTACTATCTAAGTTAATTGCAATAGGTGCTTGCTTGTTAATTATTGTTATATTAAACAATTTAGCGTGCTATTTTTTTTTTAATATTATTCGCCGAATTTTGTCGTCTACTAGTATTCTTGTTTACTCCTCTTGCTAAGCTACAATGCTTGTGTTACGAGTTGGTTCACGTCGGTAGTGCAATGGGTGGGGTTTGAACCGGCGACCTCAAGATCACAAGTCCGACGCCCTAGCCATGGGGCTACAGCCGCTTAGACTTTAGTATGGATTTCTTTAAACGAGAATTTAATTATTGGTGAGCTAATAAAGAAAAAATGTTACAAGTCATCTAAAAAAAATCTTGATTTTAATCAAAGCTGGACCTGGATTTTTTTCCGGATCGTTTTTACATCTCGTTTATCTCTAGTAACAATGTAGTATCTGCAAAATTTTACAGAAGATCGTGCCAAACTGTAAATTGCTTATACATATACCAAAATAGTTAAACTAAAATATACAAATTAGTAAACTTAATTTAGCATGTATTTATGCACATAGCTATAGATAAATTTAATGCTAAATTAAGAAGCTCGATATAGATTCATATATTTTTCATAAACCATAGAACGTATTTATATCCAAAATAGCTGTGCCCCGCCGTTTCACCCGCGTCACTCTGCTCCACTGGATCGGAGCGTGATATTTAGCCTTTATGTTAATTCAGCTTATAAACTATCTAGGTGCAAACTTTCAGCCAAATCCATCCAGCAGTTTTTCCTTGAAAGAACAAACATACATACATCCACATATACAAACATTCGCATTTATAATTGGTTGATTGATTTATTAAAACTTTATGCACAATAGGCTTTACTAGGACTAAAACTTAATGCCAAAGACAAGAAAAAAAATAAAAATAGAAGCTGAAATATAGAACACCACAAGTGAGATAACTAAAAGTAAAACTTTCGTGAGTGGTACACATATTTATATTATACAACCGGCTGTACTCACGGTTTTAAATCATCGGACGTCGACTCGACGGCGCGGCGCCGAGCGACTACTCCTTGAGAATGGACCTCGGGATGGTCTCGAAATTAGTCGGACATATCCGATGATTTAAAACCGTGAGTACAACCGGTAGTATAATATAAATATGTGACTGCACCGGTGGCTCAGTGGTTACGGTAGTTGCTTCTGGGACCTGGTGTTCTGGGTTCGATTCCCACGAGGGACAATTATTTGTGTGAACCACAAATAGTTGTTCTGAGTCTGGGTGTTCTTTGTGTCCGTGAAATGTATGTTTGTAAAGTCCCCCGCGACACAGGGATTTATTTCCCTAGTGCGGGAGTTAGTATCGCTAATAGTTTCGGCAGCGCATTCGACGAAAGACATTTTAAGACTCATTTTTCTACACCTTCGGTTACATTGTTCAAATTTTACCAAGGATCCCTATTTTTTTTCAAAATGAAATGTAGCCTATGTCAAATTGGAAAAATGTAGCATTCTATTGGTGAAAGATTTTTTTAAATCGGCCCATTACTTTTTGAGCCTATTCATTACAAACATACAAACATACAAAAATAGGTACAAATCTTTCCTCTTTATAATATTAGTGTAGATAAAGTAATAACATATAATACACAAATAACAAACTATAATATTAGTAGGATACATGAAACTAATAAGCGCCCGTCACTTAAAAGCGAAAAGCAATATCGAAAACAATATAACCCGTTATTGTTCAGCGAACGAAATTGCAAATATCATCCGATTTAACTCACCAAAGATATTATGAGATGTTGTAAAAATTCAATTTTTATTTGATACCAATAACAATATTCGTAAAATTTTACTGCTCTGCTCGTTCGTGGTATATTGGTGGTATGTATATTAAGCGTTTAAAGTGCCACTGAATAAGTGGGATGACAACGATTTTGAAATTATAACTATACCATCTCATGTCTTGTGGGCATCGTAAGATAGCGAATCAGGGTTATACAGCTAGATAGACAGCTATCCTCACTGTGGGTATCAATCCGCCTGTTTTCCTTGCGCTTTGATTATGGCAATGTCATTTAAAGCTTGAGACAGTTTGTTAAGAGGAGGTCCATCTTTATATCATTATCATTATTATCTTTAGAAAACGGAGACGGACTCATACGCTTTATTGGATAGAAGAATTGCCATAGAGCTCGATATAATTTACTACACTTAGATTATTTTAATGATTGCCGCTTAGATATTTTATGTTACAATTATTCAATTTCTCAATTAGAGACGAGTCGAGTATAGTCGTTTGAGAATGTAAATATACTTTTTGAGAAATATAGATAGAAATATACACAAAACACTTCCAAAACCGTGACAACAAAAATTAAAATAAAAAGTAATCGATTCTTATCGGTCGAAACTATATAAAAACCTATTGTATAATAACTTTAAAATCTTTTAAGCGGCCGTAGCCCTATGGCTAGGGTTCGATCCCCACCCATTGCCCTACTGACGTGAACCCACTCGTAACACAAGCATTTTAGCTTAGCACGAGGGTTTAACAAGAATACTAGTATACCGCCAAACTTTCTAGGAATATTATTTAAAAAATACACACCTTCTGGCTGCAATCTTAAAGAAACAACACAATGACAATCTGATTACATTTTTACTTCGATATACTTTATTCACTTAACTAAATAATCCTTTTCGTAAAACTTTAAGCGTTGCCGCTGAGATACTTTGTTGAACTTGCTAGGGGTTCAAGATTAAAAAGGGATTACAAGTTACTTCGATAGCTGCATCTTATGAGTTAGGGAAGAATACTTGTACAGAAAGAGATGGGGGCTTCGAGTTAAAATTGTACTTTTTAAGGTGGAATTCCAAGTAATGCGACACAAAAGTAATTACATTCGGTAGGCTTAGAACTCCACTTTTACAAGATTAACTCAAAGACTCTAAGATATTTCGTAGCAGGGTATTTCGATGGATTCTTTTTAATTTTAAGCCAGATTAACATTAGCGCTGGTTTAAAATATCATGCCGCCAAAAAATTGGTAACACGTCAAATACAATATTGTTGTAGGGAACCCTCGATTTGTTGCGCGACATGAGCTGTCAATTTTGACAGATGGCGGAGACATGCTAATTTTATTAACATTTTTAAAAATTAATGCGGTCATTACATAACGCTGGCGGAAATTGCTGAATAAGTCGGCAGATTGCCATATATAAAAAAAAAAAAGTAATGTTTAGGTTAAAAATGACTCAGGACGGAATCGAATTTAACAATCCCTAAACTGAGGTCTAAAATAATGACTTATTCCGCTATTCCGCTGAGGTGGTCAACAGATTGTGGCGATATAAATAAAATTAATGTTAAAGGGGTGATTTGTATTCCAACCTCGCAGTTGTGCAAAATGTATTTAATTGCGCTTCCACAGTTAAGTGTTTTGCCTGGCGGTATTTACTTGACTCAAATAATATTAACATAGCCGTAAGCATCATGTTAAAATAATTAATTTTATTCAGCACTTAGGTACTTGTCAGAATTACAATGTAAGAAGATAAATTAATAAAAAAAATTATAACTAACAGATAATTCTTACTCTATAAAATATCCGACTAGGTAACTAACAGTAGTAGTAGGTAGGCAATAGCAAATCATACAAATCTATAGACTGCATAGTCCGTCCGTCTGTCCTGTGACATTTTTTGCAATTAACCTATTATTATAAGAAGAAATTAAAATTGCAAGTGGTCACACTATATCAAAGTGGCACATACCTGAGGGCACCCCTATAAGGTTTAGGATTACGACCCAGGGTGCCACTGAAGTAAAAAACTGGCACCGACTACAGGTGCTCAATCACAGGGCAGGAGTATGGGGCGCAACGCGGCCCTCTCCGGCGAGAATCCTACCCTAGCTAACCTGCAACCTTTCACTAGCTACCTAAGTGGACGACCCGCAGAAGGTAGGAAGAAAGAAACTCCGGGGTTGTTCTTTTTCGTCATCTTTTGTTGTGTTTTAGTCTTTTTTAACAAACTCTTTAACAAAATCTTTTTGCATTGCAATTATGCCATCTGCGCTGTTGTTGTGTTAAAATAATATTATCATCATCATCGACCCGTATAGAAGCTCAATGGCCTTCACTTGGGGGGTTTTGTCTACTGTCACCACGGTTTGAAGTCGGTTGGTGGTGCAGCTATGTTGTAAAACATAAGGAAATGCTACTATTTATGACAACCTCCGTAGCGTAGCGGTATTTGGCTCGCCTTGAATCTCGGAGGTCGTGGGTTCGATCCCCACACCGGACAGAAAATCTTTGTGTAAATTCTAAGATTTCTTTCCGGGTCTGGTTGGTTGAGGGACTACCCTCCGTGCCTCGGAAAGCACGTTAAGCCGTTGGTCCCAATTGTCATAACATCATCTATAATAATCGTATATCAAGGAACGGGCAGCAGCGTTTTCTTGTGTGGTACAACATAATACTGCGGTCACCAACCCGCCTGTCAAGCGTGGTGACTATGGTAAATACCCTCCCTTTCGGGAGGAGGCCCATGTTCAGCAGTGGACGTTATACGGGCTGATGATGACTATTTATTCCAAGGCATGCTATTGTTATAGATTATGTTATAACAATCGGGACAACGGCTTAAAGTGCTTTCCTACCCCTTAATCCAAAAAAAAATCGGAATAAATCTTTAGTAACTGATAAGAATTCCTTCGAGTTCTAAATAGACCCTTTTACTTAGTAGGTATGGTGTACCCACTATGGAGGTATCATGTATCATGAGGTTAAAAATTGTCTTATAGTTGTGAAAATATAAGATAGGTACCGATATTTAATGAGACGTAAGTTATTAATTAATTTTCGCTACGAAGGTTGTCAAAATAAATAATAATCTACAATATTATTAACGCTGCATCAACTTTTTTTAGTTTTTTTTATTAAATATTGGCTTACGTTTGACCATAATCTCGCTTGATGGAAGGCGAAGATAAGGCCTAAGATGATACACGCGTGCCTAGAAAGTGTCTGTTCACTTTAGCTTTAAAGATGTCCAGATTATAGCGTTCCGGAAAAACTGACCCCGGCAGAGAATTCCACTCCTTAGCCGTCTGCATTATGAAAGAAGAAGCAAATCGCTTCGTACGCATTGAAGGAATGTCTACAACATAAGGGTGAAACCGCTCGCCAAGCCTGGTCGTCCGGTGATGGAAGGGTGAAGGGGGTATCAGGTTATTTAGAACCTCCGCACACTCCCCGAAATGTAACCGATAAACTATCATTTACTTTATTTCAAAATTGAGATTAATAAAATTCGACCACCGGCAGGATTCGAACCTGCATCTTTGGGTAAAGCCCCCAATGCCTTAGCCAATTAGGCTACGGTGGAACCCTACCGATCATCGAAATTTATTAATCTCTTTGTAACACGTCTGTAACGGGGACGGTAGTGCCATCTATCGGTAATGATTCGCATTACTTCGATAAATATCTCCAAAGTTACATTTGGTATTAAATATTAAACGATGACACCGCCCGTTTTCACATTATTAAATGTTTTGAACTCTTTATGGGAAAGATTACCTTATACTATATTTCAAAATTGAGATTAATAAAATTCGACCACCGGCAGGATTCGAACCTGCATCTTTGGGTAAAGCCCCCAATGCCTTAGCCAATTAGGCTACGGTGGAACCCTACCGATCATCGAAATTTATTAATCTCTTTGTAACACGTCTCTAACGGGGACGGTAGTGCCATCTATCGGTAATGATTCGCATTACTTCGATAAATATCTCCAAAGTTACATTTGGTATTAAATATTAAACGATGACACCGCCCGTTTTCACATTATTAAATGTTTTGAACTCTTTATGGGAAAGATTACCTTATACTATATTTCAAAATTGAGATTAATAAATTTCGATGATCGGTAGGGTTCCACCGTAGCCTAATTGGCTAAGGCATTGGGGGCTTTACCCAAAGATGCAGGTTCGAATCCTGCCGGTGGTCGAATTTTATTAATCTCAATTTTGAAATATAGTATAAGGTAATCTTTCCCATAAAGAGTTCAAAACATTTAATAATATCATTTACTTGTTATTATATGATAATATTCTATAACTAGCTGCGTCCCGCGGTTTTATGCTACTCTGCTCCAGTGGGTCGGAGCGTGATATTTTGTAGCCTATATGTTAATTCAGCGTATAACCTATCCCAGTGCGAGATTTCAACCAATTCTGTTCAGTAGTTTTGGCGTGAAAGAGTAACAAACATCCATCCATCCATACTTACAAATTTTCGCGTTTATAATATTAGTAGCATTATAAAATTACCTACATTTTTTTATGATCATAACGCGGATGTCACCCCGTCACAGACAATTATTTATTCTACACACGTCTCTTAGGTTTACTGCTACTTTAAAATAATTGTGCGTGGAACAAAGCCGCTATGGCCGTACCTAAATTAACATGCTTAGGGAAAACATGGCGAAATTATATTAAGCCCATCATTAGGAAAATCCCTGGTAATTTGGCGAAATAAAATAAAATGTAACGCGGTATTAGGTTGGTAGGCAAAATTAAAAATGAATACTTTAATTTATGTTCCTTAGTCATCATCATCAACAGCCCGTTGACGTCCACTGCTGAACATGGGCCTCCTCTTAACAGACCTTGACAAGCCAGGATCGTAGAGGGATTTTGCCATAATCATCACGCTTGGCAGACGGATTGGTGATCGCAGTAAGATGTAAACCTTGAGCTAATAGATGCTGCTGCCCAACCATCAGCCATATGCCCCTTAGTCGCCTTTTACGACACCCATGGGATGACATGGAGTGGTCTATTCTAAGCCGGAAACCACACGGCACACGGCCTTAGTATTCCTTCTTATTATTTACAGTAAGTTTATATTTACAGTTAGTACTATTAAAAAAACCGGCCAAGTGCGAGTCGGACTCGCGCACGAAGGGTTCTATAACATTTTCAAGTGCCTAAGTGTAGTGGTTAAAGATATCGAGCAAAAAAAAATTGTGGTATAAGAGCCCCCTTAAATATTTATTTTATTTTATTTTTAATATTTGTTGTTATAGCGGCAACAGAAATTTTCAAAAATATAATTTTTTTGAAAATTTCGCCTCTTTATCTATTGCGGTTCTTGAGATACAGCATGCATGGTAACAGACTGACAGACAGCGAAGTCTTACTAATAGGGTCCCGTTGTTACCCTTTGGGTACGGAACCCTATAAACGATTAATCTATACTAATATTAAAAAAGTAAAGTTCGTGAATTGTTTGTGAGGTTGTAGGGTTAATCTCTGAAAGATTTTACCTATAGTAACCACGATCGGCAGGCCGGTTTGTCATCGCAGTATTAGTTTGTAATGCAGTTAACTGCACTGGTGGCTCAGTGGTTACAGCAGTGGCATCTTAGACCTGGTGTTTTGGGTTCGATTCCCACCCGGGACAATTATTTGTGTGAACCACGAATAATTGACCTAAGTCTGGGTGTGCTTTGCGTCCGCGAATCATAGGTTTGTAAAGTACCCTGCGACACAAAGGTTTAATTCCCTAGTGCAGGAGATGTTTTAAAAAAACACACACGCATAGGGAAACTCTGCTGCTCGTTCCCAGATATAAAGTTGCTATTAGTCTTGTGCCTGCTTGGTCATTTTCAAGATCGCTCCGTACTAGTTCATTTCGGACAGTGAACTAGTTCGTTCTATAAGCTCTAACAGCTCTATTCGGTCTTTGCGCTCGGTCAGCATTTCCATATAGGACAGCGCGGACCACAGAGTAAATACGTTCTCTAGGAACATTGTTAAGTACTTAGAGCGTATTTGCGGACCACAGAGCAGCCACCAAATCACCACGGTGACCAAATTATGGTTACTATTGTAATAATTTAACATATTTGATTTTCCTTCATACTTGAACAGGCTTAGGACTCAAGGACTGTCATTTATTATAAATGAATTCGTATGACGTACTTGTCAAAAACAATCAGTCAGTTTCATTATTCGTTCTCGCTCGCACTTATATGATCTCGCGGTTTACAATGTACGAAGTACGAAAAGAGCTATTTGACCTATTAGACCGATTACAAATCAGCGTTCGGAAACGTTTCTTCTAGTACAGTACGAAGATACGGCTCCTATTCGTTCATCGTTCACGAACTACACAAGACTAGTTGCTATTAATGATGTTTTAATAATTAGGACCGTTCTTTGCGAAGCACAAACGTACATGAAAAGAAAGATTAACTACTTTTTCCAACAAATGTATTTTCTCCGGCGTGGGGATGGAAACCAAGACTTTTGGGATTTAAAGCGACACCTACCTATATCGCTATGCCACGCCATGGAGGTGCAGAAGAGAATTTACGCAAATATTTTTTCTCCGGAGTAAGTATCGAACCCAAGACTTTTGAGATTTAAAGCGACACTTACCTATACCGCTACGCCGCGCCATGGAGGTGTAGAAGAGATTTTACGCAAATATTTTTTCTCCGGCGGGGGGATGGAACCCAATACTTTTTAGATTTAAAGCGGCACTTACCTATACCGCTACGCCGCGCCATGGAGGTGTAAAAGAAACAGGTACACACAAACAAACACACAAGGCATACTTAATAATGTTTTGATGTCACAGAACCGTAAATTACTATATTTCTTAAAGCAGCTTATTTAATTATCTCTCATTAGAAATTGTGCCGAGGCAAAACATGAAAGCCTATTAAATGAGCAGAAACAAAATAATTAGTTGCAGTTGAATACCAAGACAAATATTTGCAATTATAATATCGGTGGCCGTTCCTGATATTTTGTAAAATATAGAATACATTTTATTATATCACTATATAGTATAAAAACAAAGTCGCTTCCCGCTTTCTGTTTGTAACTTTGTTTACTTAGATCTTTAGAACTACGCAACGGGTATTGATGCAATTTTTTAAATAGATTGATTCAAGAAATAGCTTTAGGTATATGTATAATACATGACCATTTTACTCGAAGCCGGGGCGATTCGCTAGTTTATAATACATAATATTTCATGTAATCGAAAATATATATATAAAGTTAATTATATAACTAGGATTCGGCTTTGGAGAAAGTAGATATTATTATTTGTTATTTCGTTTATAAAGTCATAGATATATTAAATTAAAATTACACGTATTTTTGAAAAACCTAAGTATAAGGAGGTATAAAAATCGTAAACAATATTAATTTCAAAAACATCTATTAGTAGAAGATCCGAACCTACATCGACTTTCACCTAGCTGATAATAGAATGAAACATGTTTTATAATTAATTTAGTATCTTAGAAAATACACTAAAAATGGGTTGGCTAAAGAAATCCTGGATAGACTATTTTTTTAATGATTTTTAATTAAATATTTGCAACAGTTAATTAGAAATCATTAAAAAAAAGATAAGATAATAAGTAAATTTTATTGACTCAAAGTATAAAACGTATAGAACGTTCAGCTGTTGGGTTGGACCTGGACGAACTGGGGTTGCCAGGTACAAAAAGGTGTGTAAATGAGAAATACTTTCATTTGATTGTTTTTTTTTATAATTTTGTATTATAAATTATATTTTTTATTATAATTTTGTATATATTGGATATTATATACAAAATAACATAAGCGCTGTTTTTATGTTAATTTAATTTACTCTTTTTAACATTTCACAAAAAAATAATTTTTGAAATAATAATTAAAAATAGTCTGTCCAGGATTTTAATAGCCAACCCATTTTTAATATATTTTCTTTATTTTATTACAAAAGATGTTTCAACCTCTTCGACTGTTGACTGTGTGTAACTTTATCTGTAATATCCAACAATTTGCTACCGGTTAATTAAGTATCTAGTTTAATTCATAGAATAAGAATAATTGTGTAAATTGTGATTCTGACAAGTAAAAGTGTATGAAAATACCTAAGTGCTGAATAAATTCATTATTTCATTATTTCAAACTTAAACACCAATGATGTAGTAGATAATATTGTTATAGGATCATCAATTTCATACACTAATACTTCATTTTAAATCACATTTACATAGAACACGTTTCAGACATTAGTTACAGTTCATTCACCTTCATTGATCTGCTTAATCACACAAACAATTAAAACCACCTGCTTAACGATGTCTCCGAGGAATACCACAGCCGCTGGTTAAGTCTTAATTTAATAAAGAAATTAATTAACAGAATCCTTGAAACATTAAAACATGTTTTAATTTTCAGCTGACTGTGTAGAGTGCGGTTACGACTTAAGGTACGATGTTCACTGTGTCTTATCTACTTTTTGTTTGTACCGCAACCAATTTTCGTTAAGAAACTTCCAAGTTTTTGATTACAGTGTGATATTGAGATTATTATAATTGTGGACAATCTTCTTTTTACAATGATTACTAGTTTTACAGTCTACTAGTATTCTTGTTGACCCTACGTGCTAAGCTAAAATGCTTGTGTTACGAGTGGGTTCACGTCGGTAGTGCAATGGGTGGGGATCGAACCTGCAACTACAAGATCACAAGTCTGACGCCTTTGGTCTACGGCCGATTAATTTTACGGCCTTATATTTGCTGTTATTAAAGACTAGCTTCTCGCTAGCGGTTACACCCCCTAAGCTCCTGTTTTCATAAGAACTTCATAATAAAATATAAGCTACAGCCTTCCTCAATAAATAGGCTATCTAATTATAAATTATTAAATATACAATATCTATGACCTATTGTTGTAAGTGCTCTCAAAAAGGATTTTTTTTCTATAGAGACACTAACTGTTCACAGGCATGCTTGGCGACTAAAGTATTGTGTTGTAACTCACAGAGAAACCCTGTTGCCTGTTACCAGGTATACGGTTAGTCATTGATGATGTTATGATAATGAAAACTCGGACGGATACTGGCTATCAACAGCATAGAATCCTGTAATCACCAAATGCCACTACAGCAATAGGTACCTATAGTTCTCACGGAGGCTGATGTTGTAAGTGTAGTGTGAGTAGATACCAAAAGTAACCGAAACGCCCTGTTCATTCAATTCGTAGTGTGGGATGGAATCAAGTCTAGAAATAAAAAAACTAGTAAAATTAAAAAAAAACCATCACAAATAACAGTGCGTAAAATGACAATATGACACATCAAAAACGATTACCGAAATATGTTATATATGACATAGAATCATACTTAATTAAAATAACATAAAAAATATATGTACATAGAAGGTTGCGACAAAGAATAGTTTGAAACATCGTTGCTGACACTTATCAGACTATAGGTGACCACAACTGGTGTAACCCTCGTCAAAATGTCTGATTAATAGGTAACGATTTGTTTTACAGTCGTACCGCAATTGAGACTTGTGTCTATTATATTTCTCTTTTATATGTTTCAAAATATGTAACCAAAGTATTTTATATAATATTAAGTTCATGACATCTTCCGCACGTATAAGCGCTTACGATTGTCACAACGTTTCTCACGTTTCGTTCTGTGAGCGGGCGGTTTAAAGGATCACGATCAAGTTTTAAGCTAAAATTTTGCAGGAAATTCAAGCTTGCGCGCTTAAATAAAGTCGGCTCAGTTGGTGGGCGGTGATAGTGTGGCGAAAATATTCTCAACTTGTAGCTCTGCGGTTTAATTTCGCCATGAATATTTTAATAAGCATGAGATTGAGAGTTTTTAAAGTTTGAAATTCAAACACGAAAACTTATTCCGTAGAAATGGTAACTTCAACTGACCATTTGCGTCCACTGCTATAGCACATGGGCAAGCCAGGGTCGTAGTTGGTGGCCGGATTGCTTATGCGTACCCGGCCCCCACCAACGGCGGATCGAAGGAGTGTCGGGGGGTTTTAGTGGTGTAGGGTCCTCTCCTCGTGGTATGAGTTTAGCATACCACGTTATGGAGAGGGCGAGTCCCACATATCCCATCGCCAGTGCGCGAATACGCTGCAGCGGCGGTGGGAATGCGTAAATGCATTACCCCCGGACAAAAAAAAAAGGTCTTTGTTGGTCTTTGCAGGCTTGGTGATAGCAGTAAGATGTTAAATAACCTTGGGTTAATAGACGTTGCTGCCGATCAATCAGGTGCATGTCAGTTAGTTGTCTCTTACGATACCCATGGGAAGACGTTGGGTGGTCTATTTTAAACCGGAATCAATACGGCTAGGCGAAAACATTTCATGGGAACCGTTATAGTTATTTATCATTATGTTGTTAGGTACGAGGCTTTTTTTGAGACACACTAACTGTTTTGTCCTTCAGCCATTTTCTTTAATTCCTGACAAGGCAAATGTTCCCAATTATCCTGATGTTAAATGGCATAGGAGTCCAAATACAAGGACAAACACAATATAAAAATAAAATAAAATAATCAATTATGTTATAATAAAGTGGAGGCATTTCCTAAGTCTAGCAGCTTGAGCATACTAACGCTCAAGCAACGCCCTTACTCTCTATGACAATATCATTGCCTTCTATATCTTGTTTTTGTTTTTTTTTTGTACTAAATTACATTGAGCTTATTTGAGATTGAGATTCGTGGACTCGTTACTCGGTTATTTCTTCGTCCTGATGCTGGCGTGAAGGCAAAATTATTCAATAACAAATGCCATTCAACGTGGGAGAAACAGCGAATGAGCCCTTCTTGCTACTCAACGAGCCTTATTGTAAAATCAGGAACAAAGTGCCCTCCATTTGAAAAGGGCGACTTTCAAGCATTTTTACTAGACAATTAAATTAAATAGAACAAATTTTGAAATAGATACATATTGAATAGAGTTATAATTTTTTCACTGCCCACAATAAAACACATAAGATACAATATTATGCAGAAATACAATTTGCACAAAGGCGAGCTAATTTGATTATTAATTTTCTTTCAACAAACCTCTAGAGTGAACAGGGCATTACCGTGTATAAACAACAAACTACTTAAATGTATACCTGATCGGTAAATAAATAAACATACTAATACTTATACTTTCATCATCTGCCCGTACAACGTCCACTGAACATGGGCCTCCTCCCGGGGGAGGGTATTTGCCATAGTCACCACGCTTGGCAGGCGGGTTGGTGACCGCAGTATAATGTTGTACTACACAAGGAAACGCTGCTGCACGTTCCTTGATAAACGATTATTATAGATGATGTTATAAAAATCAGGTCAAACGCCTTAACGTGCTTTCCGAGGCCCGGAGGGTAGTCCCTACCCAACCAGACCCGGAAAGAAATCGAATGGGATCGAACCCACGACATCTGAGATTTAAAGCGAGCGAGGTTGCTATATATTAAAAGAACCTATAAATCTTCATGTAATATTCTTATCAGGTTTCAACAAGAGAAGTACCTACACTCGCCTCGGTTCCAAAAATAACGGGTCAGTCACATAAACCCGAATATCTCCCGAACTACGTATGCCATCCAAATCAAACGAAGACTGTTCAATTGAGAATTTAATTATACAGATAAAAAATAAAATAAAACTTAGTTGCAGCCACAATATTAATCTCTAAATTAAAAAAAAAACTAAAGTAGTCATATTTTTCTTAAGATTACATTTTTTTATGATTGTTTTTTTGCTGTATTTCTATTCTGTCACAAAAAACAAATATCGTGAACGTCTTCCACGTGCATTATTATTATTCTGTGAGGTGAAGCATGGCAGTCACGCTAGAGGAATGTACCAGAATCCTAACTTTTTTGGAACTTGGGCGGAGCCAGCGTGAAACAGCCAGAAATATTGGTGTATCTTTGTCGACTGTTCAGCGGGTAGTCCAGCGGTACCAAGAGACCGGATCACACCTTAGAAGACCAGGAAATGGCAGACCAAGATGCACAACGGCCAGGGAAGACAGGGTGGCTACAATGCTCCGAAATCGAATTGAAACTAAACATCGTGTAAAATTTGTAGATTTTAAATTAGATTTAAAAGTAGTGTACCACATCATGCACAAAACAAATAGCTACCTATGATAGCATGAAAGTTACAAGTGCAATAAAATACATACAACCTCATAGACATGGGTTCTCATAACTACTTCAACTATCAATATTTACTTTTCCTTTTTCTGTTAGCGGGGAATGATGGCTTTGAACATTTTTAGAGGACTTTTGTGCGAACGACAAATGAACAAAACTCCCCAAAATGTTCTCTAGGATTTTGGGTCTACGGAAGGTTTATTGCAAACTTAGGATAAGATATAAATCTTCTTAGGAGTATCAGAAAAAATCATCATCAGCCACTGCAATCAAAATTTTGTTATCAGAATTAAGTAAACATCATCATCAGCCCGTATAACGTCCACTGCTGAACATGGATCTCCCCCCAAAAGAATCTTTTACTTAGGTACTTATTATAGATGATGTTATAACAATCGAGACCCAGGTTTACCATGCTTTCCAAGGCATTAAAGGTTCGACCAATTAGCCATTATAATTTTTTATTTTTTTTGCTGTCCGGGGGTAATGCATATGGTATATTTGGGACTCGCCCTTCCCATAGTGTGGTTTGCTAAACTCAAACCGCGAGGAGAGGACCCTACACCACTTAAACTCCCCGGACACTCCTTCAATCCGCCGTTGGCGGGGGCCGGGTACGAATGAGCAATCCAGTCCCCCAACCAACTAGACATGAAAATATTTTTTTTAGATTTTGGACAAAAAAATCTTGCCCGGCGTAAGTATCGACCCAACCACCTCTGCGAACTACTGCTACACCTCAGAGAAATGAACTTATACTGCACCTATTTATAAAACTCGACAATCAATTCATAAATTGAGCTCAAAGTCTATTGTATAAATCATTTGTTATTTTACATTCTCGTGTATATTTTGCCCGCCATTTGTCCATTTTATAGAGACGGGAGATACATAATCGGCGACTTACAAAGTACAAGAAAATTTATTACGCTATAATTTCTGAACGGATTCCGGTAGAGAAGTAGGCACACGGGATGTTAGGTAGTTGAGGTTGAATTTCTTAAGTGATGAAAAAGATGTGAGAAGTGTAAAGGCAAAATTTATGTTTAAAAGAAATACTTTTTAATGAATGAAGAAATGACATCTTTACAATTTAAATCGACGAGAAGGTTAATAACCAAAGATATGACAAGATATTTCACTCCAAATTTAACATAAAGAAACATTATAAAAAAGCATTTATGTCTAAAAAAGGTTGCAAGCAACAAGTTTAACACTTAAACATTTGATATGTATATAATACAATAATATTTCATGATATCGATAATGAGAACCGAGCGAAGTAAGGATCGCTAGGTTCGGCCTGGCGTGCGCTCGGAGTCCAATCTGTATACACGCCGCACGGTCGCGATGGGGAAATGAGAATGTTCACGCGTCGTACTCAAATTAAATCTCCAAGGCCAAGATAATGTGGAGCACACACAGTCACTTCTTACGGCCATATTCTTTATCTTTGTCAGGAAGTCATAGGTTTAATTTCCAAATCGTGTTTTATTCAAGATGCTTAGTAGAAATAATTAATTCTGTGATTATGACGACATATGTCAGGGTTAAGGTAAATGTTAGCATATGTATATTAGTAAATGATACTTAAATGACTAATGCAACTAAGCCCTTTGCCCAGTTAGACATGGCTTATGTTCAGCAGCATGAACCATACCTCAATTCGTTGCTATACTTTTTCTTTCCACTTTGCTAAACTGAGCATCAATATCTGCGAATTTTCTAAACTATAACAATTTTACTCCCAGTTACCAAAACCGACATCGCAATATAATTGCTATTGCCTAAACTATTCAAATGAATCTCTTTGTTATTTATAAGGTTTGTAATAGGTAATAGTGGTTTGATGCCCGGTACAGTCATTTGTGGCTATTGTACGTTTCTGATTGTGAGATTTATACGCAAATTGCTCGTTTGTTTGTGGAATTAAGATAGGTTATATTTATTACCTATTCTTGAAAGTGGGCTTAAGGAAAATGTACGGTACTAAAGCAGTGTAATATTTATTATCTTGGATCTTCGGTAAAAGAGGAGATTTTAAAAGAATATGAGTTTAAAAGGATTTAACGCAACCTACACTATAGTAATAGTAATATAGTAATAGTAATATTTATTTTGCCAGAATTGTAGTTACATTATAAGTTGTTAATTGTTACGCTTAGTTTCTAAACATTTCACTATACAGGGTGTCCCAAAAGATTACGTAGCTGGGAAGGGGGGTGATTGGGATGGTCACAAGGGTCACCAGAAAAATATAAAAAAATCCCTCTGGTGTTTAAAAAAATAAATGGCATTTTTTAAAAGACTAAACATTTTACACCTTGTGCTAACTGTACCTACAAATATGGCTGTATTTAAAAAAAATGCTGTTATGTAATCTTCAATAACAACAAGGTCATCAACATCAACATCAAAAATAACAAGGGGTAAAATTTTAGGTTTTTAAAAAAATGCCATTTTTTTTTAAATACCCAGAGCGAATTTTTTTTTTTTCTAGTGACCATTGTGTCCACCCCTGTCACCCCCTTTCCCAGCTACTTAACATTTTGGGACACCCTGTATAATAGCATGCAAAATTTTTACAAAATTTGGAGATGAATTTATAAAATTAAATTAAATATAATGCCTAAAAACAGAACATACCAATCATAAATTATACTAAGAAACAAAAAAATTGAATATTTTGTCAAAAATAGTAGATGTCAGAGTAATGCCATTTATTATTAATTATTTTATTATTATTTATTTGTCATAAGTTTACAATATAATTTTTTAATAAGCTCCTATCTTTGTTCCAAGTATTCTTTCAATGTGTAGAACCACTTTTCAACAAGCCACTTGTATAAATTACTTAATGCACTTCTGTTTCCATTTAGGCCCTATATACCTATTGAGTGTTATAAAGAAATAGAAGGTTCTAGAAAAAACCCGGCCAAGTGCGAGTCGGACTCGCGCACGAAGGGTTCCGTTCATGTTACAGTATTGATATCGAGCAAAAAAAAAGTTTATTGTATGATATTGAAATAAAATAAATATTTAGGGGGTCTCCCGCTAAATATTTATTTTATTTTATTTTTAGTATTTGTTGTTATAGCGGCAACAGAAATACATCATAATCTGTGAAAATTTCACCTATCTAGCTATTCCTTCCCGTTTTACCCATCGGGTACGGAAGCCTAAAATAATTAAATCGCTATGTTCAGACACAATGAGAAAGACTAAAACAAAAGAACACAAATGAATAAGTATAGATAATATATAGGTAAGCGGAGTTTGATATACGTTCTTAAAATTATTTCAGAAATCTACGCATTTATATTGATTTCAATCTTACATCATTTCAAAAGTTAAAAATTAGACCGAAACCGTTATTGGATGGAACGTAGTCATATTAAAGTGATATGAATAAATAAAATCAACAG
The DNA here is from genome assembly GCA_947037095.2 of Nycteola revayana. Classification (NCBI taxonomy): domain Eukaryota; kingdom Metazoa; phylum Arthropoda; class Insecta; order Lepidoptera; family Nolidae; genus Nycteola; species Nycteola revayana. The sequence continues at coordinate 22,340,041 of OX344843.2, forward strand.
CTCTTCGTAAATGCAGCAACAAAATTAGAGTCTAAATACTTGAATCTAAGGTCTATTTTCAATAAAATGTAGTTTTTCTTTTAAAATTCAAAATTCCTTTGGTGATCGAAATCTTTCAGCTTCGTGGCTGTAAATAAAAATTACGACTAGTTTTATAGCCTAGCAGGATGTGTGATAGGTTTACGGCCATGGCAGACTTGAGTACAAGTACCATTTTATATTAAGCGTAAAGCTAAATATTCAAATTTGAACTCTATTGGAAAGTGCTTGGAATTTAAAACTAATTAAATACGTTGGATTAAATTGTAATTTGGCTTTTGAAATTCTAAGATCTATCAGTTGGATAATTGCAGTAAAACCGTGTGGAATCCCTCTGGGTAATCATTATCATCAGCCCGTATAACGACCACTGCTGAACGTGGGCCTCCTCCCGAGGGAGGGTATTTGCCATAGTCACCACGTTTAGCAGGCCGGTTGGTGACCGCAGTTTATACTGCTGTTGTATCACTCAAGGAAACGCTGCTGCCCGTTCCTTGATATACGATTATTATAGATGATTTTATAACAATTGGGACCAACGGCTTAACGTGCTTTCCGAGACACGGAGGGTAGACCCTCAACCAACCAGACCCGGAAAGAAATCGTAGAATTTACACAAAGATTTCCTGTCTGGCGTGAGATGAAACCCACGACCTCCGAGATTTATACCTTTAGATACGGAATCGAAAAAAAGGGCCGGATCATAAGTGATTGGCCTCCTATCCCGTCTGTCATCTGGCTGTCTTTGTGTAATATGGCTGAAGTAATTCAGCCTAAATAACCCAGTAATTTATAGTATCTTTAAATTTATAAAAAATAACATAACACATTCCACCCCACTTCCCAACTTCCGTCATCCTTCCATAAAGACGATATTATTACCCTGAACAGCCGATAAAAATGTAATAGATTCTGTCACAATGAGACTGACTTCCGAATTGATAAAACTTGCGTTATTTAATACGCATGTTAATATTATTCAAGTATATTGAACATTATCGGTATTTTTTAACCTCAGTAAACTCTTTTTTTTTTGTCCGGGGGAAATGCATTTACGCATTCCCACCACAGCTGCAGCGTATTCGCGCGCTGGCGATGGGTTATGTGGGACTCGCCCTCTCCATAGCGTGGTATGCTTAACCCATACCACGAGGAGAGGACCCCACACCGCTTAAACCCCCCGGACACTCCTTCGATCCGCCGTTAACTTATCTAAACCTTCTAATATTATAAAAACTACAGATTTCGTTGTTCGTTTGTTTGTATTGAATAGGCTCCGGAACTACTCGACCGATTTCACAAATTCTTTTATCATAAGAAAGCTACGTTATCCGGGTGTAGTTCTCAAGTGTACAGGTGCTACGCGGTTGAAGCCGCGTGCGGAAAACTAGTTATATATGCTAAATTGGTCCTGACTTTAATTCTCATGCTGGGAAGAACGAAAGAACTTAAAAAAAACAAACACTTTGAGCAGTTGGTCCTATGTCAGATACTAATTGTTGCCCGCGACTTTGTATTCATTTTGGTTTCATCACTTTTAAGCCGGCTTAGGAAGGATCTTGTCATCCTAGAAAGTATACGCATGTCATTTCAGCGCAATCCGTTCATTAAATTGCACGAGTCGACTAGATAAATGAACGAATATTTTATTTCAAAATTGAGATTAATAAAATTGGACCACCACAAAAAAAAATGTGGAAGTATCTTAGTCGAAATAAAAAAAAAAACGAAATGAGGAGTTATAACTATGCTAATAAAAACTTTGATTATCATCCTCTCTCCCAAGGGAATTATGCGAAATCTGGGATAAAATGTTTTTAAGATCCACTCCACTCTATTGGTCCTATTCTTCAATAAAAATATATTTAATGTAATAATATATGAATATATTTAGGCTGGCCTCACATTGCGCGCGTTCTTTAGCCCGTGTCACATGTGGATGACAGCGGAGCTAACGGGTAACAGAGACGGGAGCTCGACGCTCGCGTTCAGGATCAGCCTTAAGCCTGAAAAGAGACTAACAGCCTTAAGGCTGATGCCAACAATACCAACATCCCTATTTTCTTTTGAAAACAAATGAATATTAAATGTGTAGATGCTTATAGATAAATTACTTCTGTAAGTACCATCATTTTTTTAATTTAAAAAAAAGACAACTACCGCACCATTGAAATTCCTGAGTGGCGGGGGTCTTTGATCACTTCATCATTTCAGCCGTAGGACGTCCACTGCTGGTCATAGGCCTCCCTCATAGATCTCCAGTTGTTGCGGTTAGAAGCGGCCTGCATTCACCGTGATCCTGCGGCCTTAACCAGATCGTCCGTCCATCTAGTAGGTGGACGTCCTACGCTGCGCTTGCCGATCCGCGGTCTCCATTCTTCTTCTTCTGTGTCTTTCTTCTTATGGGTCTTTACAAACAAACAATTCACGGACACAAAGCACACCCAGCCTCACAACTATCAATGGTTCACACAAATCGTAGGGGGGTGTTTACCTACACATTTAGGTGATCGAATATGATTAATATTGTTTTTCCTTAACTTAATATCGTTTAAAATTTTTAATAAACAACTCAATTTATTAATACTGTTTACAAAAAGTTTCTATGATTTTCTTATGCAAAGATATTAAAGATTTTGTTGATCTTTATTTTTCTCATAAGTACATTTCAAAAGAGTCATTTTGTATGGAGTTTTTACAGATGGCACTCAAATGTCAATATTTTCATAAAAGAACATTACAGCAACCAAATCATAAATGTCAATTGGATTTCAAAATAGATACTTACAAAAACAGTCATTTTACTAATAGATTTATTAATATATTTACATATGTTTTAAAAAGACTTAAATGCCAATTTTCTACTGTTTATTGTCAAGTATCTCTAAAATTAGACGTGACAGAATATTTTTAATGATGAAACAATATCCATCATCCTCTGAAATGACAAATAAATGTGTTTTTTTCTGTGCACCTAAAACCTTGTCAATCTGTGATTGATATTAAACGATAATACGGGGAAAGAAGTAAAACAACTAACTCCGCTGAGTGTGTAAATTATACTTTCTTGTAATTAATAAATTATTAACCTACATTAAGTACAAATTTTGTCATTAGCGCTAAGGTTACTAAGGTTAGGAAATTTTATAAATAATAGGGAAATAGGGTTTCATTGATATATATATGTATATATATAGATTTCGGCCAAGGCGTTTGCGATAAGTTAACAATCGCTCCATAGTAATGTAGTTCTGTACACCCCTTCTGAGTCGATGCGGTGTATATCGAATCTAACTTACCTGCAGCTGACACTCCGGCATTTGGTTTCAATTAACAGAGTGTTCGCTAGTTCGCATTGATTTGTTCTACAGAGTTAGACAACTTAAGACCGTATTGCAATCTAAAACGATAAGATTTGCTGAGTTTGTAATCGAAAATGGTATTGGAGATAGTTCCTTTGGAATTGATTTATTTTAATTGTTATAAGTGAAGTTAAGATCGAGTTACGGGAACTATGGATTTTTCTAATGTACTGTGGTGTACGCAAAACGGTCTCTCTCCTTCTCTTTTTTACACTCTCGCTCTTACTCTCTCTCTCTCTCTCTTAAACTACTAGACAGATAAAAAAGTGAAAAGCACGATAAGTTGATCGCTGAATTTGAACTGACAGAGTTTACCAGCTGGTAAACTATTATTATATCGTTGCACCAGTTTTTATTTTTGAGAATCGTTTTTCCATATTATACCTATGATATTGTTGTGGTTTCTGTGACTGCTTGGGTAAAACAATATAATGATTATACCTATAAATAATTGACTTAACTTATTATGTAAACCTAATTTATGATATATAACAATTTCACATGTATATCAAAGGTAAAGTGGGATGACCATATTTAGTATAAGACCACTATTATAATTGTCTGCTAATGTTTTAACTGAAATAAATTGTTATTATCAAAGAATTGAATCTTGAAGAGGAACATTTGGTAGTTTAACATGATAAAAAATAAAGATCTTCTTTTCTGGGCATACCGCCCGGGGCGGCCGATGGCCATTTGTAAAACTTGTATAAGTTCGAAATGGCTTGCGACCTTGTTTTGCGCGATATAGGTTCGTTGTTATTGTAGGTTCTAGATGGCGCCACTAGCTTTCTTGCGATATTTATCCGGCTTCAGTAGATTTCGCTACATACCTCTTGGCTATGCTATGCTGTATATTAAAATGTGCTTTTCTATAATAAAAGTTCGTACTTGATATCCTTGTTTGTAGGGAGTACATAAAATATAACAATCTGAGAGCCTAGCTCAAACAAGGTCCAATAGCGTTCCGGTAAATCTTTTTACAGCATTCATTTTATCTTTTCACTATAAGCGGAATCCAGTCAACGGTCAATTCATAATATGCCTATGAAACATTCTCATCGCATTCAAATGTGGATTCTTTGCAATTTTAATAAGAAACATTTTCAAATGTTATCTGCATGGTTGGTAGGCCTTTTAAAAAGTTAAAGGATGAAAGTTTTGGAGACAAAATCGGTTAATACGCGCAATTTCTGAAGGGTCTGCGTTCGGGTATCGCGGTTTATCCCTGTTGCCCCATATCAATAAAATGCTAAGTTTCCGAACGATATTTTGTTGTCTCTACGAGTTTTTGTTGGTAATATGTGTTTTATATCATTCGATAAAGAAATATGTTGAAGACAGAAGGCAAAGATAAACCTACGCATTTACATGATTTTAGAAATACATAGTTGTTTTTTTTGTCTGATGAACAAAATATATGCTTTGATGTAGTTGAAGCTACCAATCCATAAAAAAAAATCCAAAACAGATCCAAATAATTACCGCCCGATAGCCCTGTTACCTACTGCGTCCAAAGTTTTTGAGAAAGCGATGTGCAACAGAGTTTATTCTTTTTGTGAGAAATTCAAAATATTCAGTGAGAGTCAGAATGGTTTCCGCCAGAACAGATCCACGGTTTTAGCGGTGTTCAAATATATCCAAGAGGCTCTAAATATTATTAATAATAAACAATATGCAATCGGTGTATTACTCGACATGACTAAGGCATATGATAGGGTACAATACGATATTTTACTACATAAATTATACACCATAGGGATTCGTGGTATAACACACGACTGGTTTTCATCATACCTACGTAATAGAAAACAAATGGTAGAGATAGAACACTACGACTATCAGAAAAAGATAATTAAAAAAATTACATCTACCACTAAAGATATAAATGCTTCAATCCCCCAAGGTAGCGTGATCAGCTGTCTTCTGTTTCTCATCTATATAAATGACCTCCCCAAAATTATCGAAGGGCCGTGCGTATTGTTTGCAGATGACATATCAATACTCATTCCTTGTCACAACAATATAAATATGAATGAAAATTTAAACTCAACATTACAACACACAACAAACTGGATGAACAATCACAACCTAGAAATAAATTTTACAAAAACAAAAATAATTACTTTCCACCCCTATCAAAAGACACCCCTAGATATAAATTTTTCCTTCAATAATATAAAATTAGAGACTGTTAACGAATTCAATTTACTAGGTTAAACAATAGATACTAACATAAATTGGAAATGTCATATCCAAAAAATACAAAAGAAATTATCAAAATTTACTTACGCTTTTCGTGAATTAAAAAAAAACACTAATCAACAAACTGCACTTGCTACATATTACGCCTACGCTTACTCCTGGCTAAGCTACGGTATCATTCTATGGGGAAACAGTACAGACGCACCAACCTTATTCACACTCCAAAAGAAACTTATCAGAATTCTAGCAAATATACAAGAAACAGATAGCTGTAAACCCTACTTCCAAAAACTTGAAATACTAACCCTACCTTGCATCTACATTTTAGAAGTAAGTAAATTTGTCCGAAAGCACCCATAATTGTATAGTAAAAGAGAAGATCTACAAAGTAATTATTCCCTTAGAGAACGACATAAAAACAAACTTAACTTACCAACCTCCCGACTAAAACTACACTCATCAAGTCCTTTAGTCATGTCAATAAAAATATATAATAAATTACCCGCTTCCATAAGAAAAGAAGAAAAATATAATACATTTGCACAAACATTAAAGGTACATCTACTTAATAAATCGTACTATAAAGTATCCGAATATCTTGATGAAAAATAAACATTAGCCATTCATTACTCATTACAGACACACCTACACTTATACCTCACCATCAAAACACACAACACATAGACACAAAAATATAATGTATCATGTATATTTTATATATAATATAAAAAATATCATATGTATGATATAAAAATATAATTTGTTACCATAGACCTACAGGTCTATGGTAACAAATTATTTATTATAATACAAATTAATTATATCTACTGCGTAATTCAGAAAAAATACGTAGTAGATAATCAAAATTACTGTAGTAAGCTTCCTCTCTCCTAAATTGCTGTGCCCAACAGGGTCCATGATTGTATCATAACTTACTAATACCTAACACCTTTCATAACATTGTGGAAATGCAATAAATTAATATGAATTATGAATATGATATCGGCTAGATCTATATATGTATGTATCAGCCACTACGGTTTGGTTGGACCTAGATCGGGCCGGAATTATACCAGTTAAAACTAGTTTTACCCGTAAATAACCGGTTAATTCAATACTTAGTTCTAACTGGCTAAAACTAGGTGCAACATATATACTCAAAAATGATACTTGTTATGTAATGATACTCCAGTAGGCCAGTAGGTAGGTCAGCAATCCGCCTGCAGTAAAACTATACAGGCGGAAGGGGCAACACATGTCATGCTGAAGAAGTTCTTGATGTCCCCACTACAAGCGGTCCGAGGAGCATTCGGAGGGCTTTTGTGGGTTCTACTTCCTCATAATAATAATAATAATAATAATCTTTATTGACATAATAAAATTCTTACATAATTGTGCGTACTCTGATTCCTATGCTAGTTTAAAACTAGGAATGAGTAGACTAACAGGAACCAGTGACTTCTCCAAAATATCGTCACATTATATGTCAACAAGCTAGCGTTTAAAAAGTATAAATACTATGAATTAAAATTACTTAAAACAATCTTACAGCAAAAAAAATAAAATAAAGAGGGTAAAAATAAAAAATAAAATAAAAAGTAAGATAACAAAAAAACAAACAACACTTAGCTACTACCCACATAGCATTTAACAGTTCATATGGTGATCGGTAGTACTGGTAGAATAGTGTGTTTGTATCGGATAAGAGGGCGGAGCGTGTGTCAGTGAGTGTGTGGTGTAAGTGAAGAGAAGTGAGCGGAGTTAGTTGTAAGATCTTATGAAAGTGTAATGTGGATGAAGTGAGAGAGTGTGTGTTGAGTGAGTGTGAGTACATGTTATTTAAGTAGATCCTCAGTTTTTTGATAAGTTTGCATTTACCAGAGTTGAGTGCATATATCGGGCTAATTTTGTTAATTTTCTTATAAAGACGGGATGAGGTTATATAATATTGGCGCCGTGCTAGCTCGTAGCTAGCCGTGCATGGAATGATTGCGATACATTCATATTGGTAGGTATACCACCCACCTCACCTTACATATGTGGTGAGGTGCGTGGTATATCTGCTAAAAAGCTTGTTTATTTGCTTGTTTGCTTGAGCGCGCATAAACTCTCAAGCAAACAACCTCAAGAACTACGTTACTAGTCTGATTTGAATATACTTATATATAAAGCTGAAGAGTTTGTTTGCTTGAACGCGGTTATCGCCGGAACTACTGGTTCGATTAGAAAAAATATTTTAGCGTTATGTAGCTCATTCATCGTTTTAGGTTATACGGGAGGTCACGGGGATGGGAGATACGCGGGCAAAACCGTACTTTTTTTTTTCGGACTGACATATGTTTTCACCCCTGTGGCTTTTGCTACTTCACCGGGCATAAAGGCGAACAGAGCTCCAGCCTAGATAAATGGTTTAAACACTACAAACTGGGGCTTTTGTTACTTCACCGGGCATAAAGGCGAGCAGAGCTCCAGCCTAGATAAATGGTTTAAACACTACAAACTAAGCAACCTGCGCAAGAGGGCGTCCCCTGTGGGACTTGGACTTCGGCTCAGGGCGGTCGCTGCCGGGGAGATTGAGGGATTATGGCTTTTAGTTTCTTTAGGAGAGTTTTGTGCAACTGTCGCTCTACTTTAGAGTTCGCGGGCCTCTCGGACTTCGGGTCTACGAGGGCATCGGAAGGTTCTTAGCTAACTAAGGGTCGGGAGGGTGGCAAAACCGTACGTGGGCAGCTAGATGTAGCATAAAAACAAAAATAATGACGTCATTCATTGCCCATCTAATCGACATAAGTTGTTGACGGTACATTTGTAAAGAAAACTTGTATCGTTGAACCTGTATCAAAACATATATAAATCCTACCCAATAAAGAATCTGTTGACAATTTTCTGAGAAAATAATCTTCAAACACAGTATTGGTTTGGATTCACATCGAGCTTTGTAAACAATATTATGCATTGCTTGTGAATAGAAATATGTTTTCTTAAACATTTTTATTTGAAAACTTTACATTCTATTTGTCTAGGCTAGTCTTTCAGTTTATTTACGATACTTTCGTTTTATGATTGATTAATATTTATATTGTTGATATAAGTTTGATTTTAAGAATTGGATATTAGTAACGTATGTTTAGTATAGTGCTTCGTACATTGTCTTTTCTTTTTAACATTTCTACTAGTGAGTCTGCTGGAAGATTTTTTTTTTTTAAATTAGCTTTATCTTCAATAGCCCACCTTTGTATAATATATTGTCATATTTTTTAAAGATTTTTTGTTATTGCTTGCTTGTACTTATTAAAATTTTACAAGTAATAATAGGTGTTATCATAAAAAATGTTGATTTTAATCCAGAAAAATGATTGATGATATTATTTTCTTTAAATATAGTTCTGTTAACAATTCATATGGATTCAAATACCTATTGTAAAATTCTAAGAATATTCATAATAGTCAAATAAAAACGCTTACGTCACATAGTAAATTAAAATATAATATAAATACCTTATTTTGTAAATACCTAAGAATAAAATTATACATTAACATGAAAACCATTACATTTTGATGTATTAAAAAAAAGTAAAGTTTAGAAATTACGAAATGTAAAATATATCTAATAATTGTCCACCACGACCTCATTACACGCGTAGATTTTTCTCAAAAATCTTTTTTTTTACCAAATAACCTAAAAACTGAAAATTACTCTAACTAACACTAAAAGACTCAAATTATTATTGAGTTTTAAGGCTGCAATTGATTCGATTGATTCCGCGTAGTATAAGTGTTATCTAATTTGCTCTTATATATTATACTATATTCCCGCGCGCGGTTTCACCCGTGCAATTCCCTTTCCCTTGGTAACTTTATAATTAAATATAGCCAATGTCATCCGGGTGTAGTGTAGCTTTCCAACGTTGAAAGAATTTTTCAAATCGGAGCAGTCGTTTTGGAGAATAATCAAATCTTTCCTCTTTAAGTTATCAGTGTAGATTCGTAGTACTTCTGTCTACGGCACCACTGCACAATCACTTGTGAATCTCAGCAAAACTAAGATTGTAATCAATACACCATTGACCCTATTCGCCATAAACCACACATTTCTATTCCGCAAGCTATTGCACCACGTTGTTTGTGGGATTACATGCAAATACACGAGCGAACGAATTCACACGAATATTATGAATATATTTCCATCCGACTACCACCGTAGCGTATTAGTACTTGAGGTCGGGGGGTCTATTCCTACGCTGGACAAAAATATATTTGTGTGAAATTAAAGATATCTTTCGGAGTTTGGTTGGCAGACATTAACTTTTTGTAATACAATTTAAAAAATGCAATCTTTATCATTTTTTAAATTTATTATCTTAATTTCATTTAGAAAAAATATTTTTTTATAATTATTTATTAAAAACCACTGTGTTACTTATAACGCTACGCCACGGAAGTTGTCAATAGACACCTATACAAATACATTTTATGTATCTGAATGCTTTAAAAAAAATAACAGGCTTTTACGTTAATGAATTTGAAGGTCTATCTATCTTTCTTTTTATTTTTTTATAATTATTTATTAAAAACCACTGTGTTACAAAATTCAATTTTGTTTATTAATCTCTAAACTTCTTACGATTCCACTACGTTTTGTTGTTACGTTAAGATTAAATTTTTAATATACACAAAATCGTATACCTACATGTATTGAATAATGTTATACTACACCTATGTTAAGAAACCATTGATATAAAGAATTACATCTTACTAGTGTGATTTTTATAACTTTTGTATTTGGATTTGGCATCATTTTGTATTTTTTATGAAACACGATCAAAAATCAAAGAAACCATATTTTATCTTTCTTCGAAATTCAAAGTTTTTCATACAATAAAATATATTATTTTATTTATGCTCATTCTAAATAGACGTAAGCGCCAGATGACGTCAATGTGACGGTTGTTTGACGAAATTTCTTGGTCAGAGTTGAAAATAAAAAACTGACATTATTATCCTTTGTAGCATGGGTTCTCAGAGAAAGGCTGTTGCCGCAGTCACCATACCTGGCAGGAAGATTAGTATCATTCTGAGTCCATTGACTCTTTGGTAATTTGAAGATTCCTTACCGGTGTGGTTGGTTGAGGTAGGAAAAAAATATTTGATTTTACAAGAGAAGGCTAACTCCTGAGTGCCAGTACAGCTCACACTAACAAAGATAAAACGGATTGATTTATGAAACTAAATGAACAAAAGCTAATTAAACCGTTGTTAGAGCTTTCACCAAACGACAAGGCTAGGCGATAGGCGAATTTTGTTGTTTACAATGGACTGACTCAAACGCATTGTTTGCATGACTTGAAATCTCTACGACTAAAATTGGTAACTCGTAACTGAATTGCCAGTCCAACTTCGTCTAGCTATCTAAAGTGTTAGATAAAATGTAAATTAAAACACGACTTAAATAAAATTTAGAGTGATAAATTAACACTCCATATTTTTTGTTTTTAGATATGATATGGAGTTTTGCAAAGCAACTCGTGATTGTATTATTTATACATAGATAGGAATGTGTTCTGTAACGTTTTTTTGGACGGACATATGTAGTTAGCCACTAGGCACCTAGGCACTGGTCCCGATTGTTATAACATCATCTATAACAAGCGTATACCAGGGAACGGGCAGCAGCGTTTCCCTGTGTATTACAACATAATACTGCGGTCACCAATCCACCTGACAAGCGTGGTGACTATGGCAAAAACCCTCCCTCGGGAGAAGGCCAATGTTCAGCAGTGGACGTTGTACGGGTTGATGATGATGATGATGTACATGGCAAATCTCCGTAAGAGATTGGCCGCTGTGGCCTACTACAAATATATCATATGTCCTCTTAACAGATCTTAGCAAGTCAAATCCATCACGTTCAGCCAGGTGCCATAATCACAACTTTTGGTAGCTGATTGTTGATCGCAGTAAGATCGCAAGTAAACATAAGCTGAAAGATGCTGCTACCCATCTACTAGCTCTATGTCCCTTACTCACCTTTTACAACACTCATTAGACCATTATCTTCCCATGCGTGGTCTTATTCGAAGTCTAAAACCTCTAGAAACCGCAACAATGTTAATATACTCACACTCTATTATAAAATACATCTTCAGCTTTACAACCGAACATAAAAACCTATAAGACCTAATTTACTTAAGTTACTGGTCAATAAAATGGGTGCTCTTACCATGAAACCCTTCATTATCGACCTCTACTTACCCACAAAGCTCGTCAGAGTTATAACACAATACAAGTGCCACCGTATCTACAATAATGCTTATCAGCACCCCTCATCTTGAGTGGGGTAGACAGCTGTTCAAGTTGACACCTCCGAATATGTTATATTTTACCTTATTATGTATGTATTATGATGTAATATACTCGTAGTTTTGGGTAATCAATGCGTTGTTGAGATGAGAAATTGAATTATGATTTTTCGTAGTTCGTAGTAGCGTAGCTGATTGGCTACGGTACTACGAGCTACGAAAACAGCGTGTAGCATTGTAGCGTAGCCTCGTAGAAGCGTTTGTATATTTGCGTGTGTACGTTACGATAGTTGCCTCTGAGACCTGGTGTTCTGGGTTCGATTCCCACCCGGGACAATTATTTGTGTGAACCACAAATAGTTGTTCTGAGTCTGGGTGTTCTGTGTGTCTGTGAAATGAATGTTTGTAAAATCCCCCGCGACACAGGGATTTATTTTGCAAGTTCGGGAGTCGTCTTTAAAAAAAAAAAACACGAAAATTCTTATTATGAGTTCTGACAACTAATTACTTAATTTCAACGTTAATAATTAAAAACGGAGGTAACTGTTGCCTAGTTGCTAGCAGTAGCGCAGTTCGGCGCAGCTCGCAAGCTATTTTTCTGTCCTTTTGTTTTTTTTCTGGTGGCTTGCTGTTGTTCATCCATTCGAGACTATAAAAGTTACAAGTTCATAAATGACATTTATACTAAAATTATAAAAACTGAAGATTTTGTTTGTTTACTTGATCTCAGGAACTACTGGTCTGATCTGTGGCTTGGAAAAAATCTTTCAATGTTCCCCATCCATCAAGAAAGGCTATAAATTGTTACGCTAAAACGAATGAAACTAACAGGATTCCACAAGATACTTTTGAAATATATGTATTACCCAACCAAATTTTAGAGATCAAATTTGAATGACAAGATAACTAAGAAAATTAAATATAAAACTTATTCTTTAGTATTAAATTCGCATTGAAATACAAATAGGCAATTGAAGAGAATAGGCTGAACATAATCATCAACAGCCCGTTGAAGTCCACTGCTGAACATGGGCCTCCTCTTAACAGACCTTGGCAAGCCAGGATCGTAGAGGGATATTGCCATAATCACCACGCTTGGCAGACGGATTGGTGATCGCAGTAAGATGCAAATGTTGAGCTAATAGATGCTGCTGCCCATCCATCAGCCATATGTCCCTTAGTCGCCTTTTACGACACCCATGGGAAGACATGGGGTGGTCTATTCTAAGCCGGAAACCACACGGCTAAACATAATGTTAATTGAAAAGGAAATGAACTCTGTACAGCAGTAGCGTTCATATAAATAATAAAATGATGGCTTTGCAACCATTACGAGGACTGTGGAGGATATGCCAAAGGTATTATTGGATAGGTATCTGAACTGTATTCCCACAAATCTATGCATCTATAATCATCGGCCTCTGCCCGACGGAGGGTTTTTGCCATTATCCCCACGCTTGCCAGGCAGTTTGGTGACCGCAGTATTATGTAATAACATACAAAGTGAATCGCTGCTGTCCGTTATCAGGCATAAAATTGCTATACTTGTTGTTTTAACAATTGGGACCAACGGCTTAACGTGCTTTCCGAGGCACGAGCCTCAGCCAACCAGAACCGGAAAGAAATCTCAGATTTTTACACAAAAATTTTTGAATTTTATTTGAAAAGATCTCCGGCGTGGAGATCGAACCCATGACCTACAAGACTTAAATCGAGACTTATGCTGCTACGCCACGGAGGTTGTCAATAGACACCTATACAAATACACTTAAAGAGTCTGTGTGCTTTAAAAAAAAAACAGGCTATTACGTTAATTAATTTGAAGGTCTATCTATCTTTCTCTTATCTTTCATATTTTCCCTCGTCTTAACTTATCAGGATAACCTAATCATACCAGAAGTCAAAAGCATAAAACTTAAAAAAGACCAAGTGACGCGTTAAAAATTAATTGAAGAGCTCTCCCCTCCTACATCCTTAAGACAAAAATCAAATGTTATCATTTTGGAGAAGTCGGAGACTTCAGATGCCTCGTTGCCATGGTAACGGCCGGTCGTTGCCTCCCGCCTGCCAAGGTTATAAGCTAATCTGAATTAAACGTTTTTGCTTATTTATGCAAAGTTTGTATAATATCAGCTATAGATATTTATTTCGTGAATTTCTTTTGTTTTTGTTTGTAACATAATTAATTGGATTAGGCAATTGAGAATTTATACGTAAGTACCTACTATCTTTAACTTTATTAGCTACGTTTACGTCTACTGCTGAACATAGGCCTCCTCTTTAACAGACCTTAGCAAGCCAGGGTCTTTGAGAGATATTTGTGCAATCATTACGCGTGTCAGGAGGTTAAGTTATCACAGTCAGATAAAAAATTATTTAAGCTGCTGCCATCCATCATCCTTCCATTTTAGTCGCCTCTTACGACACCCATAAGAAGATATGGGGTGGTCTTTTTTAAGCCCGAAAAAGATGATTTATCATCAGTACTACTTTTTATTGCTGAAGAACTAAACACATGTATAATCTTAAAGTAATAAAAAACTTAAATATAACACATCGGGTATTCCGGTTTAATAATCGGCGTGACCTGTGGCACAAAGACCTCTTTCAGCTGTTTCCACTCATTTCTGTCTGTAGTTTTTCTAGACCAGATAACGCCTCCAATTTTATTATGTCGTCTATCCATATTTTTGTCTGTCTTCCCCTTTTCCTTTTGCCTTCGCGTGTTTGCCACTCTGTTACAATTGTTGTCCATTTCAGCTTACTATCTGTCGTCATGTGTCCTGTCCACCTCCATTTCAACTGTCTTTCTTTATTATATCCTCTACTTTCGTTCTGGATCGTATTTCAGTATTACTATCGATAATTTTTTACAATCATAATTTTTACGAAAGTAGAAAGTTTTCCTCAAGAAGACGACAATGATAAATATAACAAAATAACTCAAGTGCCCTGGACTATCAAATAATCTAGGTTTTGAAATCATTCTAATATGTATTTTTAAAGGGCTTATGTTTAACTTACCATCAGATATAGTAAAAATGATCACCAAAATTAAACCCGCATTTTAATGTAAAATTGTAACCAAAGTTTTAACATTTCGCTATCGTATTTAAGCAAAATGACTCCAAATAAATCATTGTTAACCCAAAAGTAGTAAATGATCACCAAAAGTAGTAAATGAACACCAAAAGTACCTAAATGTTTTACTAATTTACTATTCGGCTCGTGCGTTTTATGGCCGCAGCTCTAACCTAACCTAACCGATTGTCATTTTTCATTGATTTTATTAAGGTAGAAATAGCGCAATAATTTGTTCGCTAAGATTTGGTGATCATTAACTACATTTGGTGATCATTAACTACATTTGGTGTTCGAATACAATTTGAAGTGCAGTCGTGAGTAAAATAGCTAGTACTATTACAATTTTAGACTTTATTTTTCTGGTGTCAAGTATATATTTTTGGTGGTCATTATATTTTATCCCTTTTTAAAGTAACTAATAAAGTATAATTATACATATATCAATTTTAACTATCATCATCCTTGTAACTTGTTCTCTGCACGGGTGGTGCAGAATAAAAGTGGTATGATGGTTGCCTGCTAGAAAATGCCTATGACATTAAGTCCGTCATGTACTGTCATTATGCAAAAGATTAATTAAAATGAATAAATCCTTACTAATATTATAAATGTGAAAGCAACTCTGTTTGTCTGTCGGTCTGTCTGTCGCTTTTTCAGGTCAAAACCACTGAATCGATTTAGACATTTAGTACACAGATAGTGTAGAACCTGAAAAATGACATAGGCTACTATTTATAGCAAAAAAAGGGTCGCGGGCGGAAGTTCGATGACTATAAGCAACGACAAAAAATCACAGTTTGAACAAATTATATTATTATCTTGTCTAATGAGACAACCATATTTTTTAAATAAAAACCAACTTACGTTCAAAAACATCATCTTTTTTATTTTATTTGTTACCCTTTGTCTACTAAAATTATATGATTAAAAAAACTTTAGGTGAACCGAAAAAGGTGCTTTCATTGTTCAGTGCGAATGTCGTAAAACTCAATGTTATTATTTTAAGATAAGAAGGTCATTACGACTATTCGATCGTATTCTCAACAAGCAAACAAATACATTTCTAGATCTCAGAAGCACAAGGACAGATGTACCATTATACTTCAGAAGCATTTGGTCGATTGTGTCATTTTACTGTAAAGGCATATTCAAGAACAAAAACTATGAACACATTTAAAAATAATAAACCATATTTAAAAACAAATAAAACCATAGAGCAAACCGCAAAGCGCGCGAAACGAAAATTAAAAAGAAATTAAGAAAAAAATAATTGAATAGAGAATCGTCCGTCCTGAACTCGTGCAACACTTTTTGTATATAATATTTTTAATAAATTAGATAGTTACTACTGGCAATAAACCTATTATTATACGGTCCACTATTTTCTTCCACCTAGGCCTTAACAAGGCACAAACGACGAATGTTTTTAAAGTATAATGCCACATAAAATTGCCTACACAAGTACCAAACATACTGGGCGGTCACAAAGAAAGACTAAATGGGCAATACCAAGGTGCAAATTAGACTTCGGCAAAAAAAGTTATAGTTATATGGGCCCATATATATATCAGAAACTTAATAATGCAATCAATATTCTAAAGATGACCCGACACAAGTGCAAAAAGCGTATTGAGATGTTTTTAGCAAACAAGGACTATGAAAACACTGAAAAAATTATTAAGAACGTAATATAAGACCCACACACTCAATCCTCAACCCCCACATAGACACTAACGCTCACACACAAATACGCATACACATAAGCACACACACTTACACATACATTCACACACACTTACACAAACTTTCACACATACTTACACATACTTTCACACACAAATACATACACACACACACTCACAAGGCGCCTTAACATACACTACCTAATCTAAGTAAGAATCCATCACCTTGCCAAAACTTACAGACCATACCTACTAAAATCTAACTTTGTTACAACGAAACAGACTGGCCCCCACGCCACAGGGAATCCTAGTGTGGAGGTCAGTGATATACCATTTCAATGTATATTTTTTCTGACCAATAAAAACTTTTTTTGTTTATTTACATGCGACCCTATGCTTCTGAGCTCTAAATTTTCTTTATCTGCATCAATGAAATAACTTTGAATTACTATTATTACAGAGTTTATTTTTATTGAAATTCACCGTTTAAACGATATCTTTGGATACTTAAGTTTTATAAGGTACTATTTACATTTATTATAATTAACAAACATGAATAAAATACAAACTAAAAGTAACTAATTAAAAATAAAACTAACTTATATACAACTATTCTAAATCTATACTACTTGGCAAGGTTCCCAGAATGCTGGCAGCATTACCACGTTGAATGGCAATGCTTACCTGTGCCATGCTGCTGTGCAAAGTAGAAACCAGCACTCGGAGAACGTGCCGCACTTAAGAGGGCCGCTGCGAGGTATTTATAAATTAATTTGGCTCCCGGTCCCCACGGCCCCAATGTTTCGACACCAAAAGGCACAAATACATAACCACTATCAAGGGTACTATATTTGCGCCTCTTGAGATTCTCCGCGGATTCAGCCGCCATGCCAGCCCTACCCTGAGTCCCGGAAAGATGAGACGGCGCGAGGGTGTCGACGCACGTAGCGTCCCACACCAAAGGCCGTCCCATCCTCCAAGGCACCAGAGTTATTCCGTCGGGCCTTTTACCTTTAAGGTACTTAGTATCGTGTTAAATATGTTTTTTTTTGTTTTGTTGTGTCTAACGATTTAATCTTAAGATCTTTATTGTTCAATTACTAACACAATAGGTATACTTTTATAACTAAAAGATTCAAAATATTCTTAGGCCATAGACCATAGCATGCTTTCCCATGGGTATCGTAAGTGGCCACTTATAGTAGAAGATCCGACCCTACATTGACCTTCACCTAGCTGTAGTATCTTATAAAATACACTAAAAATGGGTTGGCTAAAGAAATCCTAGACAGACTATTTTAAATTTATTTTAATGATTTTTTATTAAATGTTTGTACCAGTTAATTAACAATGATTTTAAAAAGATTATAAGATAATAAGGTAATTTCATATTTTTTTAAAATAATTATTAATATAGTCTATCCAGTATTTTTGTAGCCAACCCATTTTTTATATATTTTCTAATGTACTTAATTTATTACAAAAGATGTTTCATTCTATTATCAGCGCGGTGAAGGTCGATGTAGGTTCGGATCTTAGACTATTATGGATATACAGGATAGGCAGCAGCACAGAAAAAAGCGGAATGCATATGTCGAACGGGACATAGATGTTAAAGTTTTTGAATACTTATTTTTTAATTGATTTTTAAATCAACAGCCAAAATGTGTTTTAACTAAAATTATAAACACGAAAGTTTGTAAGTATGGATGGATAGATAGATGAATGTTTGTTACTCTTTCACGCAAAAACGACTGAATGTATTTCGCTGAAAGTTTTCAAGGGGATAGTTAATAAGCTGGATTAACTTATAGGCTACAAAATATCACGCTCCGAACCACTGGAGTAGAGTGACGCGGGTAAAACCGCGGGGCACAGCTAGTAGTAAATATGTTATCTACTTTAGTAATAGCAGTCTGATTTATAATGTAACATACTACAACGCAATGTATTCTAGTCGCCAGCCGACATAAGAAAGACTCTTTTACATTTACGAATGTTACCCAAATATTTAGCACATCATAAACTAGGTGTAGGTACTATCTTACTACGGTACGACCACGACAACGACACTCACTATCAAATGCATTAAATATTCAAGAGGACTGGCACGGTCACTCTGCCGCGCCACTTTTATACAACAACTGTACAGAAATGAGATTTTAAGTACGTATGAATAAAGTGTCACCTAGAAAACTGGACAATACATTGATAAGGAGCTTTTTTGTTGTTAAAATTAATATAGTTTATAGTAGGTAACTAAGATTAGATTGGTCTTAAATAAGTAGAGGCACACAAAAGCATGGTATTATCTACCTACTATATCAACATCATCATCCTGTACAACGTCCACTGCTGAACATGGGCCTCAAGAGGGATTTTACCATAGTCGGGTTGGTGACCGCAGCGTTTCCTTATGTTGTAATACATAAGGTAACGCTGCTGCCCGTTCCCTGGTATAGAATTGTTATAGATGATGTTATTTATAACAATTGGGGTAACGGCTTAACGTGCTTTCCGAGGCACGGTCGGTAGTCTCTCAAACATCTAGACCCGGAAAGAAATCTACAATTTTTTTTTACAGATTACTAGCAGGGTCTTGCATTCTACTAGAATTCTTGTTAACCCCTCGTGCTTAACTTGTGTTACGAGTGGGGTCACGTGGGAAGTGCAATGTGTGGGGATCGAACCGGCGACCACAAGATCACAAGTTCGACGCCCTAGCCAATGGTCAACGGCCGCTTAAAATTACGAATTATAATAATAATTCTTAGAATTTACACAAAGGTTTCTTTTAAAGACCTTTGAGATTAAAGCAAGCAAATTACCGCTACGCTACGGAGGTCACCTGTTTTATATGAAGAAGTAAATATTAGTATTCAAATTGGTTCTCCCTCTCTGAATTTTGCCACTTAATCTATGTTTAAACTTTTCTTTTAAAGGAGATAATGCTTCTTAACATTAAGCCGGCCTTATGTGCAGATCTAAAATATAAAGTTAAATCACTATAAGTGTACTATAAAACAAAGTCGCTTCCCTATGTATACTTAGATCTTTAAAACAAAGCAACGAATTTTGATGCGGTTTTTATTAATAGATAGAGTTATTTAAGAGGAAAGTTTAATATATATGGTGGGTCGCTAGTAACTTTATATAACATTTAAATTATTTTTATATTAATTGTTCTGAAGCTAGTACCTGAACAGTCAGGAAAAAAAAATATTTTTACTATGTCTACTCATATGAACTAGTTTAATGTAGATAAGACAATTGTTATGACATAATATCTGACATTTTAAGGCATGTTAATTACTCCATAGATCATTAACCACCAAATTTCTTAATTTCATGTTCGCTGGGTGGTTAATGTGCTATAAATTTGTTGTTCTTATGTAAAACACCAAATTTTGTAGCACATAATTAAGAAGTGATTTCTTTCATGCGCATAAAAGTTGCCTAGTTCCATAATCTGATGGGACTCGCCTCGGAGTCTAGATTATTGTATGTTCGATTGCTGCGCCGTGGTAATGTTTCTCAAAATGTCTCAAAAAGTTTGTTAAAAAAAATCAATGACTGTCTTTAGTGATGAAACTATTGGACACAATTAAGTTGAATAATAAAATTAAGACTAAAATATTATTAAAGAATAATAACTAAAATATACTTAGATTAGCTTCCCGCGCGCGGTTTCACCCGCGTAACTCCCGTTTCCGTGGGAAATTCATAATAAAATATAGCCTATGTTCTTTCTCAGGCTCTAGACTATATCTGTACCAAATTTCATTTAAATCGCTTCAGTAGTTAAGGCGTGATTGCGTAACTGGTAAATAGTAAGGATTAATACTATTACAGGCACTTGCCTGAAATAGGTTTACGTAAATAAAAATGTTTTTTTTTTTTGTGAATATGTACGTTAAGTCTATACTAATATATGTAGGTATAAAAAGCAGAAGTTTGTTTGTTTGATGAATCTCTTGATCTTAATGTATTTTAAATGAGAAGGAACGGGTGTTTGGGTCGCATCTAAGGGATGATCACTCCGCCGGGCAATGTGGTTGGGCTTTCCACCACCGCAGCGTTACTTAATGTACGAATCCATTTGTGTTGAACACTAGCATCTGAAAGAAAATGTTAAACATGTGAAATGAAATGAAATGAAAACCTTTCTTGATATTGTAGACGAATCGATCGTATTTATTTTAAGTCAAATACAATGATAATGAAAACAATAAAATAAAAAAATCAATCTTAACTAATAAATTAGTTTACATTTCAACAATAATGTTATTTAATAAAATTTACCAATATTGTTATGGCATGAGATAATCGCTTATTTTAATATATAATTAAGATCAACGAGCGCAGGCTGGGATCTGGTCTGAAGCATAGATACGCGTCGCGTAGTGGAAAGGACTTATTCGAAAAATGTCTACCAGTCGTAAAATGATTCTTTCTCATAATGTTTATTTTGCAGAATATTGCTTTCGAATAACGTCGCAATAGATCCTTAGAATATACATATTTTTTTCTCTTTTTTAATGGATTTTTCTTTGTTTAAAATCTATTATTTGTTTTAAGATTAGTGTGCTTGCGTAGGCATGAAGGGAGGTAGTTCCGCAACCAACCAAACCTGGAAGGAAGCATTCGATGTTACACAAAGATTTTTACCTGGAGTGGGAATTGAATCCACTACCTTCAAGATTAAAGAGGCTTACACCTTTTAATTTAGAAGTTGTAAACGTGTATATGTAAGTAAACGGTAATCGTTGAATCAGGTCCATCAAAAACACCACCAGAAATACCCATTTTTCCTTTGCAATTTTCATTCAGTCTTCGTTAGTTATTTACTCAGGTAAAAACTATAAACTTTGCAAAAACTTAACCTAATTTGTAACATAGACTTGATCTTCATGCTACTCGCACAAAATTATCCCATTGGTCAAGCAAGCACATACTATCTTGTCAAGCATGTAGTTACGTGTGCAGCCATCTGAAATCTACCCGGATATGCTACTAGCGTATGTGACTTACCTAAGTTGAGGAAACTTTGATAATATTAACTTGAATTTCTGTGAAATGGTTGTATTAAACTTGGATTAGATACAGTTTCACTATTTCATCGTAGTACATTGTTGCAAATTATGCTATGTTTAATGCAACTTAGTGTATACGTTCTGACACTGAGGAAACGCTCAGAAATGGAAGATACCTAATCGAGACTTCGGTCTGATGTTCTAATTTTACAAATGTATCAAGAAAAGTGTTAAAGTACTCATTGAAATGCTCGAATAGAGAAGTATCTTCCTTGTACAGAATATCGCATCCAAATAACATAAGGTACTTTATATTTTTTATTAATAACAATAAAATATTTGAAGTACAAGTAAGTTTTTAGATGTTAAATAAACTTTACTATTTATTAAAAATTTAAAATTGGCATATCTAATGTGAATAAAAAAATCTGAAAGGGTTTGGTAGAGTTTATAAGCAAAGTATGGGGTGCCCTATTAAATTAAAATACTGTTTTTGCAAAATAAAACAACAAATGTTTGAGAATGAACTCATGTTTGATTATTAAAAAAAAGGACTCAAAGATACTAGATTGATGACATGGTATTCCATGGACATGGTTTGGACATGGACATGGTAGCTCTTGTGCCTTACAATACAAGATAATGTTTGTACAAACGGGCGTCCCAAGCACATATGATTCAAGTGATTTTAATATATATCTTTTAATGCTTTTAAGTTTAAAAATAGTTCGATTTTACGTTCAAAAATAAATTATTTCGCTAACTATTAACAACCTATAAAAATCACAGTATATAGAGGTCAATTCTATTTTACACTCACTCAGTCACGTAACAAAGAGGCTTTCGTCTAGAAGATTGGAGTTTAAGATATTTAGTTTACAGTTACGCCCAACACATTACTTGTCACTGTATTTTATGTAGGCGAGAGGTTTCACCGTTGCATTTTAGAAAATACACTATATAGTTAACTTGATAATATGGTATGTGGCTATGTATAATAATGTTTTATTCAAAAATGTAATTATTACCTATCCATATAGATTAAACTGAATGATAACACTCGGTCCAGCTTAATCTATTTTATACTCGTGCTGTTTCACCGGATCCGTATCCACAAAAAAACACAGTTAAAGGTTTTTTTTTTTTAAGAATACAGCTGAGTTTTTCCGTCTATCTATATAGTCTAAGATCCGATTAAGAAGGACCTTCACCGATATGTTTACTGGATGAAAAATATTTTATATCAAATTTAATGACTTAAATAATATAACGCGGGTGGGTTGCCTAAGAAATTCCTGGCCAAACTATTATTATTTAAAAATTTACTTTAAAATTCAATTTAATTATTTAATTTGCTTTACTTTAAACGAATAAATTTAATACTAATCGATAGTATGAAGCCTATAGAATATAAAAACGTTGAGTTTTCTTTTTGTTTCCTGGCATAACTACTGGGTTGCCAGGTATTAATAGAAATGTCGATACTATATTTTATCTTCACCTATTTATTTAATAAATAAATTTTATATCAAAATATAATATTGTTTTGCTACAATCTGCAATAAAAAATAAAATATTTCGATTAACAATAAAAAATTAAATAATATTTTTTTTTATAAATAATAGTTTGGCCAGGAATTTCTTAGTCAACCCACCCGCGTTATATTATTTAATATATTACATTTGATATAAAAAACTTTTCATCCAATAAACAGGTGAAGGTGAAGGTCGTTCTTAATCGTATCCTCTACTAATATTCTTGTTAGCTCCTCGTGCTAAGCTACCGACTTGACACAAGCATTTTGCTTGTGTCACGTCGGTAGTGCAATGAGTGGGGATCGAACCGGCGACTACAAGATCCGACGCTTTTTGATCCCTTTTTTTTTCAATGACTTCGGGAACAAGGATTTCGTTTGGTTGAGGTTAACAAACATTAAGTTCAACTTGGTTACCGTCTACTCGTGTTATGTTCACCTCACTGCTCTTGTTATTTTATTTTATGACAACTTCCTAATAAAAACAGTTGTAAACTTGTTTGTTTTACTGTCGATATATTTAAACGTGGTGTGGTATTCGTGTTTTCGCTATGTTCACTGAATTTTAAATATTTGCACAAGCTGCAGGAGTTATATTAAAAAAAGAATGTTTTGACGTAACCATTTCGATTTGTTTTTATAAAAAATACTAGCTTCCCGCGTGCGGTTGAGCCCGCGTAACTCCCGCCCCCGTGGGAACTTCATAATTAAATATAACCTATGTTAATCCTGGATAACTTAGCTTTCTAATGGTGTAAGATTTTTATGATCGATGAAGTAGTTCTGGACTTTATTCAATGCAAACAAACAAATCTTTACTTTTTTTTAAAGATAAGATATATGTGAAGATAGGTACCTACCAACTGCAGTTACGTCACAATTTGTAGCTAGTGCAATAAATTGAAACTCACATTTCATTGTAACCTACACTAAATAGGTATCACTACTACAAAAAAACCATGGCCGAACGACAAACGATTAAAAAAACATCACGAAAGTCTTTCTTACTTAGTAAAACAATTAATATGACAAATGACAAAGTCTATACAAGATGAAGAAAATAAAAACAAAAAGTAATAACTCATAGTTATTTCCCCCAAGATTCCTCCGATCTTGACGTATCTTATGCCTGCCGCAGATATTCATCAAAAGATAATACAATACTATTAAAAGAGGAAAAATGCTTGATTCCATGGTTTATTTATTTTTATACAAAGGTACAATCTACCAGAGTTTAAATTTGTATATAATATACATGATACTGCGGCCCTATATGTTTGGTGAAATATCTAAGGCCTAGTGGTTAAATACATATAAAAATCATATAAAAATGCGATCGATCACAACTCAACGTTTGATAGTGGTGACTATGGCAAAATCACCTTTGCACAGTCATAGTTATAATATCACTATGTTTTACTTTACACCTACACATGCTTATGAAGCAAGGCTTTTGTTACTACACCGGGCATAACGTCATCATTCGCGGACTCAAAGTTCAATGAGATAATTGAAGATTGACACCAATAGTTGTCCCATACAGGGATCAATCCTTAAACAACATGTCCCAAAAACAATTTGCGTCTATTTGTAGGTACATAATAAAAGTAATCATTTTTACTATTAGATGAAGGGTATATCGCTAAAGCCATTTTCTTTAACGATACAGTTTTTTTTAATATGATGAAAAATTACATACCTATTTGTAATCAAAATTTAACTTAATTAGTAATTTCTCATTTGCATTTTATACCGCAAATATTATGTCATGGTGATTTTACGAGGATAAAATGGGCACACTAGCGAGTTGATTAAATATCCACTTCATAACGATTAAATAGTTACGAGTTAATAAATCCAACATTTAACATTAAACATGAAGTGGAATGTCCAAATAAAACATTGTACGACTCATAAAACATACAAATAAATTCTACGTTGTCTAAAAACGGCTATATCTGTGCGTTGTAATATTTATTTATTAAAATAGTGTAGGTTGAACGGTCTGTCAGATTCAAGTAGCTTGAAGGAAAAAAAAATATGATAGGGGTTTGTGCTAAAATGATTTATTACAGATCGTTGAAGAATGAAACAATTAATATTTAAAACAACTTGGCTTTAGGTAATAGGCATGATGATGACTTAATTTGGAGGACTTGACAAGGGCACCATTTTCGGAACCATAGTACCTACATCGTTATCATCATCATCACCAGCCCGTATAACGTGCTCTACTGAACATGGACCTCCTCCCGAGGGAGGGTATTTGATAAAGACACCACGCTTGGCAGACGGGTTGGTGACCGCAGTATTTTGTTGTGCCACATAAGGAAACGCTCCTGTCCGTTCCTCGATATACGATTATTATAGATGATGTTATAATAATCGGTACCAGCGGCTTAACGTGCTTTTCGTGGCACGGAGGGTAGTCCCTCAACCAACCAGACCCGGAAAGAAACCTTAGAATTTAATTTAGGAGTGGGTATTGTACTCACCACCTCCGAGATTTAAAGCGAGCCAAATGCCTACGAATATTTCTAATTTTCTCTTTAAGTCTGGGTTACCTACACCCAGGAAGAGAAAATTGGAAATATTCGTTCCATGGAGACATTAATCTCAGAATTTAGTAAAAGACAACATTCTTTACTTAAGTATTTCAATACAGACCTAGGTTAACAATTGTTCCTTTTTAAAATCAAGATAACTACAATTGGATACTAAACAAATTTCATCTCCAGTAAAACAAGCACATCTTCAAAGAAATTAAACCGCAGCTCAAACGTAATAAAACTAGCATAGTCGTACGCTCACTGTGTTTGTACTAACTTCACACAGTACGGGGAGATTGAAACAATTAAATAACTAGAATAAATATAACGACATAAACTATTCACGTTTTAGTCAATATTAGTAAATGGAATGCAATAAATGTGTAATGTGAGATAATCATGTGACGTTGCAAATCCTGCATTGCACAAGCAACATTTTTACAGATAGTCAAAATTTTATAAGGATTTTTAGGTTATTTTCAACATTAAAGATGGTCGTGAAATTCAATAATAATTGTTTCTTTTCAAATTAAAATATGGTACATACAAAAAAAAAATATCTCCCACCCATACATCTGCCACTGCTGGACATGAGCCTCCTCCCAAATGGATGTATTTTGGCTATAATCATCGGGTATGGCCGAATTATTGTGTAGTATATAACTCTATAGGTAAACGCTGCTATCCGTTTCATACTAAATAATTATAAAATAGATGATGTTGTAACAACTGGGACCAAGCTTAGTGTGTCTTCCATTTTCCGTGGCACAGAGGCACCATGTTAATCAGGAAAAAAGCTCAGAAATAAATTTTTGATTTTACACAAAGATTCATATTTGTTTCTGAACCACACATAAATGATTTACCGGAATCGAATTAATTTTAATACATAGTTAGAATATAATTTGAATAATCATGTAATCTATGTATGAAAACATAAGGCACGCATCAATTAAATCAAATCTTCATCAAACAGATCTTCTCATGACATCGTTTTTCAGTCGACAGAATTCACTTTTTATTAGTTTGAAATAATTAATAATTTATATCAAAAATTCTTATTACATGAGGAGTATCAATTTTTGTATGCTTCAAATTTGAAAGTCTGCATTAAAACACGGCCGTAATATTTAGCGACTTATCAAAATAATTCATTTTGTCAATAATAATATTTGGATGCATCAAATATATTTTTCATTCATATATTAAATTAATAATTCTCAATACTAATTATTTATTTTTAATAACTTTGTAAGAATTTAGACCGATATTAAGAAATTAGAAACTTAAAAAGAATGCTCAAAATGAAACTCTAAACGACAAAAAGCAAAAGAAGTAAAACCAAACCGCCGCGACGCTTTTTCTGTACTTAATTGATCGGACGTGCTTTTTATAATTGTCAGAAGCTATCTTATGTGAACACTAACTAACGAAACAATTATGAATATTTCAAATGAGTAGTTTAATGAAACTATTGTACTCTGCGAATAGAAGCAGAGTTTCTGAAACAAAGACTGTAGAGATTGATTGATGATTACCCAGAAGTTGTTTCAAGAAAATACTCAGAAGATATGAACATATGGAATTCCTTTCAAGACGTGGAATAGTCTATGAATATTTTCGCTGGACCGGACCAGTCTATCCATATGTCGCATACACGATCAGTTAATTTATAAAAGGTTTTGAAGACGTGTTTAATATGATGAAGTGGATTGATGAAGAGCAATTAATTAACGCCACGCGACTTTTAGCACGACGTTAAGCTATTTTTGAGATCAATAGAAACAGCAAAAGACTACATGAATTAAAAAAAGGATTCTGTAGAAGAATTAAGTCCAAAGAGACATACTGCAATTATTAATAAAAATCTAGATGAGTACCTTTAATATGAAAAACGATAAATTGTTCCAGCAGTATTTTCTGACAAAAATATATAGTTTCATATGGCTAGGTCGAAGACGCAGCACTTATGGAGTACGTAAAGCATGGAATCAGGTATGCCAAACCCAATAAGGCTATTCTTTATGGTGCTATAAATCTAATCTTAACTGGAACTTGGAAATAAACAAGACATTTATAGGGTGTGTAAGAAGATAGTACCTTTAACGTCAACTCATCAAGAAAATAGCTACTTAAGTATCGTGCATTACAGACAAAAGTCATTGATCCTCCCTTTTTTTAAAGTCATCAACTGTTTTAAATGTTACAAGTTCGAGTACAAAGCATCTGATTGTTTAAGCAAAACATTTTGATACCTATCAATATAATTTAGAATGCTGATTTAAATGCAGTATAATTATAGCATTAGTTAAAGTTTATTTATGTATTAAAAAATATTTCATTTTAACAAATATGTATTTATGATTTATAAGGACAAATACTTAATATTTATTTTTGCTTGACGTTAAGCTATATATATAATAATATATAATACGTATTCTATTCATTTATTACTTTTTATTATTTGGGTTGCCCTTTAAATTTGGATGAATATACTCTGTTTAAGTGTAGCATCCCTTGTGCGTGGGTCACTACTCGACTTGCCAACTGAAAACCTAGCCTATGCGGAGGTGGGGGCTTTTTCGGCAGAACATGCGAGGCGTCTTATTGTTTTGTACATTTAGCTAAATGTTCTATGTAATATCTTGTGCGTTGTGCTGAATTAAATGTATTTTATTTCTTTTCTTCTTCTAAATATTTTTCCAGCATTTTTATTGTTAACTTCAATCTGTAGTTCACGTTGACTTCTGTAGCAACAAGTTATGGAAATAGGTTAATTAGAGTTAAAACTTTATTCCAATAATTCTGCGGGCAGTTTTATAGCTCCAGACTTCCGGTGAAGTTTCTCTATTGATTGAGTTAGTCAATTAAAATATCGTTTCGTACCAAACGTTAACAATTTCAGTTTAATTAAAAATATGTATTATGAGATTTATTCTGAATCAGGACAAAGGTACAGAAAAAAAACATGAACATAAATACCATAAGAATGCATGTGTTACTGTCAAATCTTATAATCAGTCAAACTACCAGTGACTGCTAAAATCGGGCAAAGTAGTTTGGCGGGTCCATATTGGCTCACATAAAATTCCAGAAACGAGATGCTCTTATTTTTTTTTGAAGGTTAAAAAACACACCAGGATTCCAACTTCTCGGTTAGGTTAGGTTAGAACTGTGACCACAACGACAGATGCAAGTGCCAGATCCAAATTCCATTGGACCCGGCAAAACTAATTTTGCCTGATTTTTGCAGTCATTAGTGGTTTTGACCGATTATAATTTTTGAATGTAACACATGCACATGATAAAACGATGAATGAAAATACATTCGACATTCAAATTTAACAGTATTTAATTAAAATATGTAGGAATGTATCAATAATTGTAAAACAGCGTTCGAACCAAATAAACCTATACATATTTAGCAGTTATATAGCAGTTGAGTGTATTGCAACGTATTCGATGATAATTATTACTAAATATTACTTATTTTATCAGTTTCACGTAAACTCATAAAATAAGTAATAGTGAATATAGGGCCTCCTCTTAACAGACCTTGGCAAGCTAGGGTCGTGGGGAGATATTGACTTAATCACGACGCTTAGCAATTAGATTGGTGAGCGCAGTTATATGGTGAGTAAGCTTAATCTACGTGGCTTAGCGGATTTTGGCTCGCTTCTAATCTCAGATGTCGTGGGTTCAAACCCCACGCTGGGCAAGAAATCTTTGTGAAAGTTCTAATATTTCTTTCCGGGTCCGGCTGACTGATGGACCCTCCGTGCCTCGGAAAGCACGTTAAGCCGTTGATCCCGATTGCTGTAACATCATCTTTATCAATCGTATACAAGGAAACGGGCAGCAGCGTTTCCTTTTGTGTTACAACATAATACTGTGGTCACCAACCCGCCTGCCAAGCTAGGTGACTATGGCAAAGCTCTCCTTCGGGAAAAGGCCCATGTTCAGCAGTGGACATAATGCGGGCTGATGATGAAACTTAAGCTGATATCCATCAGCTGCGTGTCCCTTAGTCGCCTATTACGACACCCGTGGGAAGTCATGGGGTGGTCCGAGCCACACGGTGAATGGGTGAATTAATAATCAAATATAATAATTAACTTTAAAATGTATTATTAGTTCATGATATTATTGTGACGTAGCGATACAAATCTCTTTTTAAATCCCTAAGGTTGTGGGTTTGATTCCACACCACCTGTTTTTTTCAATTTTAAACAATAGATTATTTCTTTAAAATCTAAAAAAAAACCGAGCCCTGGTTGTTTGAGGGACTATGATGTCACATGATGTTATGAAAATTGAGACCAGTGGTATGACGTACTTTCCGAATATCGGAAGCTCCCTCAACCAACTAGACTCTGAAAGAAATCTTTGAATTAGCACTACGGTACTTCCGCTACTTTTACTCAAATCAGTCGACCCAATTACAACACACGTACACAAGAATTATATAATATGTAAAGATTACTTAAGGTACACAACCTTTGTAGCGTAGCGGTATTTGGCTCGCTTTAAATCTCGAAGGTCGTGAGTTCGATCACCACGCCGGACAGGAAATCTTTTTGTTAATTCTAAGATTTCTTTCCGGGCCTGGTTGGTTGAGATACTACCATCCGTGCCTCGGAAAGCACGTTAAGCCGTTGGTCCTTATTATTATAACATCATCTATAATAATTGTATATCAAGGAAAAGGCAGCAGCGTTTCTTTGTGTGGTACAACATAATACTGCGGTCACCAATCCGCCTGCCAAGCGTGGTGACTATGGCAAATACCCTCCCCGGGAGGAGGCCCATGTTAAGCAGTGGATGTTATACGGGCTGATGATGATGATGATGATGACTTGAGGTAACAAGCTTCATAATAGTGCATACATGCATACAATAAGAGTAAATTCAGCAACACATATGCCAGTTTTTAGTTGTTTGAAACGGTCACAGTTCATAAAAGCAATGCTCACGCGAGCTAATCCTCACTCATGGTACAAGCGGCCGGAATCAGGTCGAGGGCGCCGTACTGAGGAAATTCACAGGTTGCCTGGGTCAAGAAGAATTTACTTACTACTTTCAAAATGTGAAAACTTTAATAAAACCATTGCAAATGCTCGAAAAAAAAATTATCGAAAAAACTAAACCCCGCATTCGAGTTGCGAGAGATTTTATATAGACATTTTATTCAACTGTGGTTCAGGTAAATCATTGTTAAGAGTGCCCTTTCACACAAGGGCATGGCATCCTCCCGATGGAGGACTTTTGCCATAGTCTTGGCAGCCTGGTTGGTGACCGCAATATTAAGTAATAACACACTTAGTGCAATCAAATATTACTGCTAAATTATTACGAAAATTTTAGTTCCTTAATTATTAACCCGACCCGCAACACCAACTAGGGATTTCGCACATCACTTTCAAATATATTGTGACCATTGGAATAGGAACGCTTGACCAACGAGAAATAATTATACTATTAATATATTTATACTATTACTAGCTTTTTGCATATTACTTGTGTGGCTCCCGTTCCCGTGGTAACTTTATCATTAAAATATACCGGTTTTTTTTTAAGTATTTCCACAAAGATTTCTTGTCCGACGTGGGGATCGAACCCATGACCTCCGAAATGTATAGCTAGCCAAATGCCGCTTCGCTACGGAGGTAAATTAGTATGTGTCAAGATTTGTAATTTTTCGGAAATAAAGTATTATCAGCGCCATCTAGCGTACGCTTTCGGACAATTTGACTTGTATATATGCATTACATCGCATTAGCGACAGTGTGGTTAACCGACGTTACTCGCTATTTACAGGTGCTCAAGCAGACGTGACGTATGATGATAGCATACTGTAAGCCTCCACGTTGAAGTATAAAAGAAGGGTGATAAAGTTACGTAAAATTATTTGTATATGAATCATGAGGTGTAATACGAACGAGAGTTTGTGTATGACTGTTCAAATGACAATAACAATTATTTTGACAAAATTTCAAAATTCGTCACACTCTAAAACATAAATACTGTTTTTTCGTTTTCGAATTCTGATCCCAAAACATTTTCTGTTGCCGTCTATTTTTTTATATCGAAAATAAAAATTGAAACATGCGCGATGACGGACTATTCTATTACGGACTGAAATATTGCCTTTGCCTATTAATATTAAAAACTATTAAAACATGCTTATGTTTGCAACTATCATCACAAGCGTTTGTTATTAGTTAATGTCAGTTTTTTAAATTTAATTTTCAACTCTGACCAAGACATTTTGTCTAACAACCGTAACAATGACGTCATCCGGCGCTTACGTCTATTTAGAATGAGCCAACTAAAATATTTTTTTTGTATGAAATACCTACGTTTAATTGCGAAAAAATAAAAAAACATGGATTCCTTAATTTTTGATCTAGTTCCTTAAAAAAATATAAAAAATACACGTTAAAAAAATAAAATGTTGTCAATTGAAGAGGCATTGTATGCAGTGATATTTTATATGTTATCTAGGCTGTGATCAGTCTGGTAGCACTCACCTGGTCTATCAGACCTTGTAACTCCGTCTCCTGAACTTTATAGCAATCAAATCTGCAAACATATTTGCACACACACATGTACACTATAATACGTCACAGATGGCCAATATCCGTCGAAAAATTACTTTGGAAATAACCAGGACGAATTTATCGACGCGCAAAAGGCGAATTGAACTAAGAGACACTATGGGCGTTATTGAATTATATATTTTATGCTATCCTTTTATTAGGTGTATATTAATTCAATGACAATCATGGTGTGCCTTAGCTCAATTTTTATTCTTCATATGTAAAATCTTCTCGTCGAAGAGTCATGCGTACGGAACTGTACACTATTTATATCACCCATCAATTTCACCATATTCGGACAAATAAATGAGTCTTTCTTCTACAAAATGTTGCAAATATGTATTTTTATACGTATATATTGAAATGGTTTCGAATTTTAAATTGGTAGTACGTACTTGGTTGGTAAAACTATAAATAAATAAAATAAAACAAATAAAAATCATTTTTATTTAAGTAATTATTTTAATTATACTTTAGTCCTAACTATAATATGATATTTATTGTAAGTAAAAACAAAATTAAAAGGCACTGCAATTATTTTTTGGATGTTGCGTTTGAAAGGAAATTAAACAAGTAACAAAATAAAAGCTCCACAAAGAATTATTTTAATAAAACCCGACACGAAGAACCCCCAAATTGTCTCAAGACGCACAAAAAAATTAAGGTAGATAAGCGCTACTTTTCTCATTACATCGTTTAACTTGTTCCAAAAAAGTTTTCCTTCAGCAGAATCAGCGCGAGACTGATTTAAGCGTAATGACTGTGCACTCAAGTATTCAGACAATTTCACAAATCGGACCCAACCTAATTGGAGTGCGGACACACTGAGAACAAATAGTGGCTCTTAAGTAAGCGTCCTAGCCGACCGAAGAGCATAAACAGAATTTAAAAAAAAATCGCGAACAACAATCTAAATTCAAAACAAAACAAATGAAAAGAAAAGGCAAGCTTAAAGAGCAATGGTGTTAAATTATGATACAAAAGGAATCGAAAGTTTATTATTTTAATAATAACATACTTTATTACAGACCACATAGTCGATAGTTATAGTTCGGTACAAAATATATATTGGAATAATTGCAATTCAACGATAATTTTATTGTTTATAAGAAAATTTAATGAAATACAATTTAAATTACAAATTTTAATAACATACAAATAAAAAAACTACGAAAGAATTAATTCAATGAATAAAATATAAACATCACACCCTGAACAATGAATCAGGAACAGTTTATATTCAAAACTTTACGTAACGGTATGGCTTAAGAAATTTATTTCTCTTGAAGAATACAATTCATTTGTTTGTGAAATACAACATTTCTTAAATTAAACCTAAATTTTACTTAACTAACAAGCGTTCAGAAGAAAACACTTAGTAGTATGTTTTTACAATGAGTAATAAGAATTGATATGATATATAAGATTAAAATAATAAGAGTATGATATGATATGACTATAACGTCGATAAATATGTCTTCATTATATCTGGCGGCCCTGTATCATTGATATGACCGATACGGCAGCTATAGCTACGTCCTTGTTCAAAGGGGAACAGCATTTTGAAAAAAAAAAACTGTTCCAAAAGAATTAAAGGTAATATAAAAATCTCACTGAAAACTGCTTTGTTGCCAGATTTCGTGGCCTAAACATAAACTCAGATTGTCCAGAGCAATCTGATTGGTATGAAATAGAAGAGACTTCCAAGTTCCAACCATTAAGGAGTAAATAAGATGAGTAGCACCTACATACTAATTTGACGTTGTTACTTGACCTGCTGAGTAATACTTATACCTACTTATTTTCTTATTTATTTCTTCTTCTTCAGAAAGACAATTGACGCACTCGGTAAATTAACCCGCTGTCGTTTTTGACTTTACAAACACTTAATAATTGATAGAAAGTACACCCGGACTCAAAGCAACTATCTGTGATTTACACAAATAATTGTCCCGGGTGGGAATCGAAACAGTTCAAAAGCAACTACTATAACCATTGTATCACCAGTGCAGTCATTATACTGTTCAGGTCAGTCCTTCAAGTATAATTTGAGGAAAGTCATAATTTTTTTAGGATAGGTCGTTTAACGAAAACTATTGTACGGCAATCGCTTATTTTGTTCTACAGTTATATTTATTATAATCTCGCTGTATGCAAAATAATATTAAAAAATAATTCATAACTAAAATACTATTTTTCTTCTGTCATTCTCAAGCTCTATCTCTTTCTCTTATTCTCTATCTTACCTTTAAAATTGTGTATTTTTTTCTTTCAGATTGTTGACTGATTCTAAAAAACATCGTTTATGCCCTGCCTGTACCTACATTACATGGCGACGGTACTAACTTGTTTGTTTGTAACTTTTAACACTTTTGTATGTTTGTGCCAAAAACATGACAATGGTACAAACTTTACACAATATATTTTGTTACCAATTACACTAAGCATCTTTAGACGGGTTTATTCATAGTAAGTGCTACTTCGTACTACTTACAATATATGGTAATTGGAAAAGAATATGCTTCTTTTTTAATATAACTAAGTGGTACCTAACAAACAAACTTGCATTTTATTCGCTTTTGGCAGTGACTTTGGCCGCGTGGAAAAGTTACATTGAGCAAGGTCTTTTTTGCTTCAATATGTAACGTTTGTAATCCTTTTCCAAGGTCTTGTCTATCTATGTCTATATCAAAACCAGTACAGGCAAATCAAAGCCTAGAAAACAAATAGAACAGACAGCTAGTAACGATTAAGATATGAAAAGCGCTGGCTTTTAGGCCGAAGCCGCACCGAAGCCGACGCGGTCTAATAATTTTAAAGAATTTTCAACTTTTATGAACGCCAAATTGGCAGGGCTTACCATAAAGTTTCGCGATAGAATTTCAATGTAAATGACAAAATATTGTGTTTTCAGTAGATGACACGTTACGCACATGGCAGGCGAAAAATATGACACGCCAAAATAAATACTTAAAGCGGCCATAGCCCAATGGCTCGGGCGTCGGACTTGTGATCTTGAGGTCGCCGGTTCGAACCCCACCCATTGCACTACCGACGTGAGCCCACTCAAAACACAAGCATTCTAGCTTAGCACGAGGGGTGAACTAGAATACTAGTAGACTGGAAAATCTACTAGTAATCTTAAAAAACAAAAAATGCAAATATATATACTTAACCATGTAATGGAATTGAACTTTGAAGCTTGTTAAATGATGCCTCAAGTATATTTTATATATATATTTAGGCTTCAATTCTATTCATTCTATATCGTCTTAATTATGATTTTTAACCTGTAATCCATTTCTTTTCCCATCAAATAAACAATTCCTCCCAAACCCTGTTCGAGTATTTGTAAAAAAAAAACCAGAAATGTTTGAAAATAAATGCAAACGATATTAGAATTAATGAAAAACCCAGTAATGTTAAACCATGTGGACCAGCCATCACCACAAGCACTTTACACAACTTACGAGTACATTCGCCATTTTGAATGAAGAAATCTTTAAATTGGCGTAAACAAGGGTAGCAACCCTTACGTTATCGACCCATAATGAAGCTTGCAAATTAAATTCCTCCCTCGGATAATGTTGAGATATATCTTAGCAAGTGTTTCTCTTTACTTTATACTAGCTGTCACCCGCGGTTTCACTTCCATAGATTTTCTTCCCGTGGGAACTTGATCTAAAAATATAGCCTAGAATACTCACAAATAAGGGAGTTTTTTGTTGGTAAAAGGTTTTTTTAAATCTGCTATATTTATATTTTAGGCTTTTTTTTAGAAATCCTAACCGATTAAGACAACTCTTTGTTTACTCGCCTTAAGTCTCGGACGTCTTGGGCTCGAACCCCATGCCAGGCAAGAGATGGTTGTGTGAAATATCAGATTTTTTCCGGGTCTGATTGGTAAAAGGACTACCCTTCGAGCCTCGGAGGCTTAAACCAATCAATTAAACTATTGGTTCCGATTGTTATAACGTCACCTCTAACAATGATATACCAGGGAACAGGCAGAAGCGTTTTCCTGCGTGTTCCGACTAATACTGCGTTCACCGACCCGCCTTCCAAGCGTGATGACTATGGTAAAAGCCCTCCCCGATACCACGCCCTTGATTTCTCTTACGCATCAACAACATTTAATTACAAAAATAATCAGCTTTTTCTATCAGTACCAAAACCAAAGTGAACGAACAAAACCAATATATTCATTCGTTCATTCAGTTTCCGTTTTACTGTCGAAATGCAAATTAAAATATAATGCTTTATTAACCGAGTAGCCGTCGTTGTTATAAAATATACATCAACCGGGTATTAACACGGAAATTCATGGTTTTAAATTTAGTTTTTGTCACTTAATGGTAATGAATGGGAATGAAATACGAATTGTGTGATTAACATTTATAATGTACGTATAATGTGGTTATAAGCTTTTAACCTGGCATATAATTTTGCGATAGTTTGGACTTGTGGATAGGATGAATGAAAGTAGTGTATCGACTTAGTGTGAACGGAGATGCGGGAAAAGCGCCTCAGATGTAAATATGTCAAGCAGATTGGCAATGTCTTAAAATGGTCAAATCAATAGTATCTATATTGTAACGCCTGAGCTGGGGGGTGCGTAGTTCAGCAGGGCTCACTGCTAGTCCTCGAAGAAGGTGTGTGAGGGGTACGAACTTAGCACTCTTTTAATATGAAATAAGGCACACTTTATAATAGTATATAATGAACACACAAACAAATAAACACACAAACACTTCTTATTATTTAATAAGAAGTGTTTGTGTATAAAAATCATATAACAGGGAAAGCAGTGTTTTCCTATGTGTTACAGCATAATACTGCGGTCACCAAACGCCTTGGTTCGCAAGCCGGTTCAAGAGTTTATGTTGTGTGCCGCTGTTGATCCTGTATACAAGCATTACAGCAGCAGGAGTTTTCGAGAAATTTGTATCATGAAGGATAGCAGAAGCTTCACTACAACATCCCATTGACATCTGCTGCTGAACATGGTCCTTTTTTAACAAGCCTAGGGCGATGAGGGACATTGCCATAATCACCATGCTTGAGCTGATATACGCTGCTGGTCATCCATAGGCTGTATGTCCTTTAGTCGTAGTACAATAAGTTCCCATGAGAAGATATGGGATATATTCCAAGCTGGAAATCACGGCAGCAGGTTCTTGGTACAACGTTAATAAATTTCAATATTGAGATTAATAAATTTTGACCACTGACAAGACTTGAACCTGCATCATCCTCTAATGCCTTAACCAATTCGGCTACGGTGGAACCCTGCCAATCTTGGAAATTTATCAATCTCTTTTATAACATGTCTCTAAAGGTGAGTATAGACTAGAACATTTACTTGTAACAGAACCTCAAACATTCGCCCATTTTACACAATACACAACCTTACAGATGTCACAAATTGCAAATGATCTATGTTATGTTACAAGAAAACGTTCTAGTCTATACTTACTTTAAGAGGAACGGTCAAAATTTATTAATATCAATTTTGAAATTAGAAAGCGGTCAACTTCGCCATAAAGTTTTCAAAAAACTTTAAAACGTTAACAAATGTTTTTAGTTTATTTCACTATCGCTTTTATATAAATTCAACCGTATAACATCGACACAGAGTTTGATTGTGTAATTCCATAGCTTTATTAATGCAACGTCAGTTATAATCCGGCTGATGGGATTTGACAAAACAAAAACTGTTAGCGTGTCATAGGGTTGGTATGGGATCGGAGCTTTGTAGTATGGTGCACATTTCATGTTGATATGCATCGAACTTATTACTTTTTTTTATAGAAAACAGAGTGTTAAACCTCGGCTCAGGATGTAAAAGTCGCGAGCGAAGGGAATTGTGGAATGAATTATATTATATTTTTAAGGACTTTTGTGCAACTAATATGTGCAATTAAAAGTCGTAAGCATCAACTTATAACGTCTACTGCTGAACATGGAATTTTAAATGTAATAAATATATCAGCCCACTTCTGTCTCAAAGATTTTTTTTTAAATTTTACTAACCAAATCACAAAAAAAGAAATAATAACTGGGAGCATTGGTAACTATTATACAACAATATTATTATTTATTCATTTACCTTAGGAAAATTACATCGCTTCGTAATAGCACGTCAACAGCAATCCCAACAGCAATAAATTTACCACATGAATATTAATATAGCTTAATCGTACGCTAATTGAGTTCTGCAGGTGGCAGACAGTTTGACTTGTAAGTTAATTAACCTTAGTAGTTGTAATTGTTTATTTAATTTAAATAATCTGGCCAAGTGCGAGTCGGACTCGCGCGCGAAGCGTTCCGTGCCATTTTCAAGTGCCCACCTGTTGCCGTTATAGTTATCGAGCAAAAAAAAAGCCCCCTAAATATTTATTTTATTTAATTTTTAGTAATAAATTTGTTGTTAAAGCGGTACTGGAAATACATCATCTGTGAAAATTTTACCCCTCTAGCTATCGCGGTTCTTGAGATACAGCCTGGTGACAGACAGCGAAGTCTTAGTAATAGGGTCCCGTTTTTACCCTTTGGGTACGGAACCCTAAAGAGGTTTATCTATACTTCTATATAAAGCTGAAGAGTTTGTTTGTTTGATTGAACGCGGTAATATCATGAGATTTTGGTCCGATTCGAAAAATTATTTCAGTGTTAGCCTATTTATTGAGGAAGGCTTATAGACTATTATTTAATTATTATTATGAAATTCTTACGGGAACACGGGAACGCGAGTGAGACCGCTTGCGGGAACCTAGTAAACTCAAATGCTTGAAAATTGTAACATGCTTAACTTACCGACAAATGGTCTGAACATGGGCCTCCCTCGAAGGTGCTATTTCAATAGTCACCACGGTTGGCAGGTGTCCCGGAATGCCATTTGTTCCTGTCCCCTCACCAACCGCCGACGGAAGAGTACCCTGGGGGTTTTAGGTAGGGTCCTCTCCTCGTGTTATGAGTAGCATACCAACGCTAAGAAGAGGACGAGTCCCACATACCCCTTCGCTTGCGCGGGAACGCCGTAGCGGTGGAGGGCATGCAGAACATATACAGCCCCTATCGAACATATTTGCCCCAGATATAAAGAAAAGGTGGGTAACCGCAGTATTATTAACAACAGTACATAATAAACGCTAAACACTGATACTATGAAAATCGGGAGCAACGCATTAACGTGCTTTGTTGCCTAACTTCTGGGTGATACCTATGTATTCTAGCACTTTATGTCATAGATAGATTATTAAATATTATGAACTAGCTGACCCGACAGGCGCTGTCTTGTCTTAACTAAAATTCTTTATTAAATTGAACTTTTAATATTACGCTCGATAGCTCTCAACTAACCGTTATGTGCACTAAGAGCAGCAAGAATTCTGTCAATGTTATGTCAAACGCCATAAGATTTCATTAAAAGGTGTATAATATTCTGTCAAAAGCCGTAAGGTTAAATAAGAAAAAGTTATATAGTGTTTAAGTATTCTTAAATTTTCTATTTTTCCGCGCAATATTTTCTTAATTTGTTTCTTTCATAAGAGTCTTACCTTGACAATAACAATAGCTGTTCACACGTGATGCCGTAACCAAGGGAGATAGGGATTCATTCATATATAGATATTAAGCTGATCAATAATAAAAAGGTACATAGATAAACTTTTTTTTTTTTTTAGAACACCGACAACTAAACATATTATTATATTTTTAATGTTTCGAGAAGAAACTTATTTAAGACTAGGTTGGTGTATACTCATATATCTAAGAATTGAAGTTAATTTAAGGGTTAGGCTGTATCTTTCTCATTTGCATAACGGTAATTAAAGGATACCGTTAATTTACATTAATTCCTAAGTTAATATTCGCTATCATTACACTATTCAATGGAAAACAGTCTGAACTTATAATGTGTGGTTACCCTACTCACATTGCGACCTGATATTTTGTTCTACGTCCGAGTTACTCGAAAATAAATCTTATGACCTTGACTTTAGGTTTACCTCATATGCAATTTTAGCACAGCAATTTTGCACATGACACGAAAACTCATGAATAGATATTGCGATGACAAAACCGCGGAAAATTGGAGTTTGGTGTGACATAGAATTATTATTGTTTTATTCGCGTTTTGAGATGCGTTCAGAAATAACGGTTATCTGGGGATGGTAAATGTGATATATTTTTTTGTAAGTGACACGAAATGGGTTAAAATGTAAATTATAGTACACTTACTGCTGGTGTCTTGCGTCGACTGTCAACAATTCTGACATTTCTGGAGTATTTTAATCAATTTTATTTATGTATACATTATCCGTATATTGCCGAGGGAGGCCTAGAAAACGCTGGCGTGACGATCTAGACGCATTCATGAGAGATTGGCCGGAGAAAGCCGCACAAAGGGAAGAGTGGAAGGTTATGGGGGAGACCTTTGCCCAGCAGTAGGACAATATAGGTTAATAAAAAAATAAAAAATATCCATATGGATTATATAGAATAGATCACTCCATATCTTCCGCAAAAAGCGATTAAGAGATATACACTTGATAGCTGGGAAGCATCATCTATCAGCTCAAGGATACTCACCATCTTACGATCTTCGACCACTTATCCGCTAGCCATTCGTCGTACTAACGGCAATATCCATCAACGATCCTGGTTAAGAAGAGGCTCACGTGCAGTTGTGGACATAAGCGTGAAAGTTAAATGGCTAGGGTGTCGAACTTGCGATCATGCGGTCGCCGGATTAATCCCCACCCATTGCACTACCGACGTGAACCGACTCGTAACACCAGCATTTTAGCGAAGGGGAAAAGAATAGTAGTAGCCTAAAAAACTCTGCTAGAATCGGAATATATCAGAAGAATCATTGAATTGGTCGCAACTTTCTTTTAAGTTATGCGCATGCATACATTTCGGCGATTCTTTTTTACTTATATTTATGTCGGTGGTAACCGTCCGGCTCCAGAGAGTGCGCCT
The DNA here is from genome assembly GCA_947037095.2 of Nycteola revayana. Taxonomy (NCBI): domain Eukaryota; kingdom Metazoa; phylum Arthropoda; class Insecta; order Lepidoptera; family Nolidae; genus Nycteola; species Nycteola revayana. The sequence continues at coordinate 22,381,413 of OX344843.2, forward strand.
GTGATTGCACACAAATCCGTTTATTATACTATAATATGTCCTGTGCAGATGGCTAATCTTCTTGAAAATTGACCGCCGCGGTCGAAAACGGTCTGGAGAACTATATAACTAATTAAGCGGCCGTAGCCCAATGGTTGGGCCATCGGACTAATTGCGATCATGTGATGCATGCCATGTGGTTGCCGGTTCCATCCGATTCCTTGCACTACCCACATGAACCTACTCGTAACACAAGCATGTTAGGTTAGCACGAGGGGTTAACAAGAATACTAGTAGTGTTCAAAAACTGTGCTAGTAATTTTTTCATCATGAATCATCATCAACAGCCCGTTGGCGTCCACTGCTGAACATGGGCCTCCTCTTAACAGACCTTGGCAAGCCAGGACCGTTGAGGGATATTGCCATAATCACCACGCTTGGCAGACGGATTGGTGATAGATGCTGCTACCCATCCATCAGCTATATGTATGTCCCTTAGTCGCCTTTTACGACACCCATGGGAGGACATGGGGTGGTCTATTCTAAGCCGGAAACCACACGGCACCGTATTCTTTTCAAATAAAAAAAAACATATATTTGTTTTTTTTTGTTTTTGTATGTTAATGATTAAGTAAATCTTGTTTATTTCATTCACTATACTCATTACACTTTCGTTTATAAATATTATAAAACTTACTAGCTGACCCGGCAGACTTCGTACTGCCTCAATCGATACATACCCTACACTACCCCTACCCTACACTACCCCCACCCTACACTACCCCTACCCTACACTACCCCTACGCTACACTACCCCTTCCCTACACTACCCCTACCCTACACTACCCCTACCCTACACTACCCCTACCCTACACTACCCCTACCCTACACTACCCCTACCCTACACTACCCCTACCCTACCTCTACCCTACCCCTACCCTACACCTACCCCTACCCTACACCTACCTCTAATCTACCCCTAACTTTGTCTGAAAAATAAAAATAAAAATTTAGGGGTGGACTACCCCTAACATTTAGGGGGACGAAAAATAGATGTTGGCCGATTCTCATAGATACCGGATAAGCACAAAAAATTTCATCAAAATCGGTTAAGCCGTTTCGGAGGAGTATGGCAACGAAAACTGTGACACGAGAATTTTATATATTAGATAAAAAAAATCGTGCTTTCATTCTTTCTAAAACACGTAATATATTTAAATTAACGACACAAATGGGACTCAGGGTCTTATGAAATGCAATTATGAACTCCAATGAATCTGCCCTAAGAGTGAAGACTGAAGAGTGTCCTTAATGGGACGTTGACCTTTTGAATTAGTCAAGCAGTAATGTCTTCTGGGAAACTATAATAACATTTTGAAATTCAGCTTCGTTAGATAACGGCATACAATAGTAATTCATCACTGCATGATATGAAGAAATTTGTAGGGATTATTGAAACGTACTTTATTTATAAATAAGCATTAAGTCATAAGTCATAAGTCATTTATTTCATAACAATATGGAAACATTGTGTTGAAAATAATATAAAAATAACAAATTGCAATGAAATTAAATTAAAAATAACAATTAATACGGATCAAAATTCATTAAAATACATCAAAAACGTTGAAAATATAAAACAGTCCATGGCAATTAAATTACATTAAAATAACAATAATAACAAAATATAAAAAATTACAGTGAAATCAGATTAAATTTACATAACTTAGCATTATAATTAAATCAGATTAAAATATTTAGAAATGTCAATAAATAAAAACAGTAATAGTCAGTTGAGAATTCAAATACAATAAGATTATAAATAATAAATGTCAAATTAAATTATATCAAATACAACTTTACAATAATATTACAATGTCAAATGTCTTCCATGAATTCATTGATACTATAATAGCCTTTACGCAATAAATGGGCCCTCAATTTATTTTTAAATAAGTTGACACTGTAAATACTTTTCAATTCTATGGGCAACTTATTGTATAAAATTACTGATTGATACCGTGGGCTGTGATGCACAACTTGCAATTTCGGTTGAATGTTGTTGGGCACATCTTTCCTACGTGTACTAGCTCTAGTAATTCTGCTCTGCTCATCAGTCTCAATTTTGTCCAATTTTTTAACAAAGCTAGTCAGTAAAACCAATATGTAAAGGCATGGCACTGTTAAAATATTTAGTCTTATGAAATGCTCTCTACATGATTCCGTCTGTTTCATGCGGAGCATTGTCCTAAGAGCTCTTTTTTGAATTACAAATGCCATTTGAACGTTGTACTTGTAACTGCTGCCCCAAAATTCGATGCTGTATCTGAGCTTGGATTCCACCAAAGCAAAGTACACACTTCTAAGTTGAGGCAACGTTAAAACTTCTCTCAGAGTTCGGATAGCGTAACATGCCGAGCTAACTGATTTAGTCAAAGCTAATGTCTCAACCTTCCAATTTAATAATGTATCAATGTGTACACCCAGGAACTTGACACTATCAACTATTTCCACACTGTTTCCACAAGAAACAATGTCTAACTTAATGTCATTCCGTACAGTGGGCTTAAATAAGACACATTTTGTTTTACTTACATTAAGTTTCAAATTATTTGTGCTAAACCAGATTTCGAAAGCTTTCAAAAGAGCATTGATCTTACATTCCAATTCTAGTGTATTGCCTGCCAAAACTATTGCATTTGTATCGTCAGCAAAGATAATTAGTTGAGCGTCATTAATACGTTTTTTGATGTACTCAACTAAATCATTCAGGAATATAATAAAAAAGATTGGACCAAGAACGGATCCCTGGGGAACACCACGGCACACAGTAGCTAGATTAGATCTATAAGTTTTTTCTTCTCCATCTATTACGGATTTTAATTCCACATACTGCCGTCGGTTATGCAGATAAGAGCCAAGTAGTTCCAAAACATTCTCTCTTACACCATAATGTTCTAATTTGGCCAGGAGAATACCATGGTCCACTGTGTCGAAGGCGGAACTGAGGTCTAGAAAGATACCAGCTACTTTTAGTTTATTATTTAAGTTACAAATAATATTGTCAACTAATGCCTCAATAGCATCGGAGGTTCCTAGTGATGTTTGGTAGCCGAACTGTTGATCATTTATTATACCATACATCTTTAAATGCTTATAATTATACAGGCAAGAGAGAAATAGGTCTGTAGTTTCCAGGTTCCGTCTTTGATCCCTTTTTGAAAACCGGTATCACTCTTGCTATTTTAAGCTGATCAGGAAACAGGCTTTTCTCGATGCACTCCATATAAAATGATGCTAACGGAGTTGCTAACAAGTCTATATTCTCCTTGATTATTGTTAAGGGAATTTCATCATAACCCGAAGAAGGCTTGTTGATCATTTTATTTACTAAATTGAAAATTTCTCTAGGTGTGACAATATCAAAACTCATTTTATATTCAACACGACTAACACTTTCAGTTAAGAATACCATTGCCAATTGTTTGTCACAAGCCTCTAAGTGGACCGTGTTGTCAAACCTTTTGGAAAATATTTTTGCCACTTCTAGAGCATTATTAGTCACTGCGTTATCAATTTTTAGTGTAATAGTTTCATTATTTTTTTCCTTAGTAGCATTGCGCTGTCTATTAACTATTTTCCATATCGTTTTACAAGAATTTGATGCCATGTTTATTTGTTTTCTGACATCATTCCTTTTTGCACAACTCACTACTTTTCTGAAGATACGGATATAGTTGCTCCGATACTCCAAAACCGAACTGTCACAATGTGTTTTATCTGATGTGTTAAGGAAACGTTTCATTTTACTAGCTATCCGTATTCCGCTTGTTATCCATCCAGAGCCTCGATTCCTTTTAATATTAACCTTTATTTTACTCTTTTTAAAGACGGTAGAATGGATTTCTTTAAATTGTGTCAAGAATGTATTAATGCCTGTGCTCCAGTCAGTGCCAGACAGCAATTTTCTGTAATTACTTTTATTTTCATCATTATATCTCCTTTTATAAATACATACATGACTTGACATCTTCTTAAACTCAGTTCTTTCCAAACGCAAAGTGCAGAATATACCAGCATGCCCATCAGCTAAACTATTGTGATCGACATGTGTGTTTTCTATAAGGGAGGCTGGTAAGTTCGTTATAAAGTTATCCAAACATGATTCGGACTTATTTCTTCGAAAAGTAGGATCATTTATTAGATACCTAAAATTGTAACACGATAATAATGATAAGAAAGAACCATGTCTCAGATCATTTTTCAACACGTCTATGTTAAAATCACCACAAATTAAACATAATTTATTGAGGAAATGCTGTAATAGCTTTTCAAGGCCATTCATGAAGTTGTCAAAATTTTTGTTTGTGGGAGTTCGATAACAATAAATAATATTTAAATTGGTTTCAACGTCTCTAACCCCACATACTTCAAAACAATCAATTTTATAAAGTTGTTTACACACTTGCAGTTTGTCTACGTTATTAGCTCTATTTGTTAATATCATTGAACCTCCCCTTTTCTTATTGAGTCTAGCATTGTAAGACCCCATTCTGTAATTTGTAAAACTGAATTGATTTGCTAGAGCATCATTTAGAAAATGTTCAGTTACACATAGGAAGTCAACTTTCCTAGAAATTTCACTAACATATATTTCCAGATCATCCCGTTTATTTGTAATACCACAAACATTTTGGTGAAAAATATTAATGACTGAATATTGTCCAAAGTTATTATTATGTTTAAGCTTACCATTAGGTTTTCCTTCACAACTTATATCAGGAACGAAAAAGCTGTTCTTTAATAATGTCAGTACTAACGCCTAAATATGATTCCTCAATGTCAGTAAGAAAAATATTCGTTAAATTGTCAAGATAGCACTTAAGATTGTCAAAAATATTTTTATCCCCAGGTCTACGCAGCTACTGTTGAATTCTTCATTCAAGGAATGTCTCAGCTCTCTTGAGATTCTTTTATTTCTCTTGCTTTTACTCTTCTGGTTGTTAGTTCCTCTAATTTTTGTTTCTGAGCATATTTTTTGTAAATGTTTGGATTTATTTTTTTCTTTGTCTAAAACCGTTTTTAATGCCATATTTTCCTCATTAAGACTTTCTATTTCCGCGTGTGCACTGTTTAACTCACTTTCAAGCTGTGTTATTCTTGCTTTTAAATCTTCCATATCACTGTCATGTACAGTCGACAAGTCAGGTAAACTGTATTTTCTGATTTCAGAGTCAGTTGATTCAAATGAAATATCTAATGATTCATTTGAAGTGGTCTTTGGTCGACGAATCGTTACATTACCTTCCATTATATGTTTTTATTAAATTTAGAATCAATCAAAGATTTATATTATTTTTTTTTATTTTTTTTACACTATTATTTACAGTGCTAAAATTATCTTCATAAATACTTCATAAACTTGAATTGCTTGGAATGCGTGAAACGGAACACAATCTCAAAAGGCTGGTATTCAAGACTTGACATTTTCTTAGGAGTTAATTTCCGAACGGCAGCTGTTACGTCAAATATTTTCTCGTGAATTCTGATTGGTCAACAGTTTTAGTAGAATGACAATGAGTCAGCTGTGGTTTGTTTACATTACCAAAATTTCGTGAATTTGAATTAATAACTGTTTTCAATATGTGGTTTTTGCCGTAGCAGCACTTTCACTTTTAGCAATTTTCGCTCACAATTGGCAATTTAAGTGTATAATCCAGTGTCATGCACTAATTTGAAGTTTAAACTTGTCACTGGTCATGAATTTATCGTTTTATTCATTAAATACTTTTATAACTTATAGGGATAACACTCTCACGATGTTTTTATCGAAAACTACGCGTAATTCTTGATATTTTAACTTTGCAGAATAATAACACAATTAAATTATTTAATAATACGCGGAACGATTTCAACCGTGGCTAGTGTTGCCGTGTTACTTACATTAAAACTATTATATATTTTTTTATAAATGAAATCACTAAAAAATTACTATCACACAAAGCTATAACAAGGTATAAGGAGCTCTCTCCTGAGCTTGTGCTGTCACTACTGGGGAAAATTGTACCTAGAATTGACGTGACACGAAATTTCAACGCGCTGTACGACTATGTAATTTTTGTTTGAGGAACGAAGAAAAATACGTGTCCAATATTTTATGGTAATCAAACTGACGGACTAAATGGTTATTTTTAGACTTCGTGTCCATTAAATGTATGTTCTTTATCATAGTTAATTATTACTTATATTATAAAGTGGTTACGTTTTTGAATTGTTTGTGAGGTTGTTAGTAATATTTGGATCTACTGAACTGATTTTGTTTTTTTTTTATTTTGATTAGTATGGATCAGGTTAAACCTCAGTCAGCTATCAAAATGTTCCTTGATTAAAAACAAAATTTGAAAAGATAGCGAATGAAACGTATTCATGAAATACAATATTTAAAAAAAAACCGGCCAAGTGCGAGTCGGAATCTCGCACGAAGGGTTCCGTACTAGTTGCAACTGTGATCGATGTTAATAATAGTTGATTGAATGAAAGGTAAATTGTGGTTTCGGTTTATGACGTATTAAAAAAAAACTACTTACTTGATCTCGTTCAAACCAATTTTCGGTGGAAGTTTGCATGGTTATATACATCATATATTTTTTTTAGTTTTATCATTCTCTTATTTTAGAAGTTACAGGGGGGGCACACACATTTTACCACTTTGGAAGTGTCTCTCGCGCAAACTATTCAGTTAAGAAAAAAATGACATTACAAACCTCAATATCATTTTTGAAGACCTATCCATAGATACCCCAGACGTATGAGTTCGATGAAAAAAATTTTTTTGAGTTTCAGTTCTAAGTATGGGGAACCCCAATTTTTTTTTCTATTTTTGTGTGAAAATCTTAATGCGGTTCACAACATACATCTACTTGCCAAGTTTCAACATTATAGTTCTTATAGTTTCGGAAAAAAGTGGCTGTGACATACGGACGGACAGACAGACAGACAGACAGACAGACAGACAGACATGACGAATCTATAAGGGTTCCGTATTTTGCCATTTGGCTACGGAACCCTAAAAATGGAACATAAAACAATAATAGGTACAATTTCTAATTGACTTCCATTATATACTAGCACCACAGAGATACAAAGTGCTTTATCGTTTTCGTGATAAAGATTCCGTTCATCGCGGTTCATTTACCCTTCCCCTAAGCCATTAAAAGGGTTTAATTCGGAAGCATACCGTAAAAAACCCCATAACACAATCTTTTGAATCTCTCCCACAGAAAGTTACTTCAGCACCACAATAATTTAGGGAGAAAAAAAAATAATGTCGCGTGTATTCAAAGAGAAAGCTTTCATGAAGTTTAAAACGATTTTCTTAATCTACTTGAAGTTAAACTTTGAATCTTTGGTTGTGTTACCTTGTTAAGCGGAGTGTTTCGAAAGTAAATTCTTTTTAAAAGTGTTACCAAGTGTACATGAGAATAAAGTTGTGTTACAACACAATATGGTTGTCATTGTACTTTGTGCTACATATTCTGGTTGTATGTAGTTTCAACCGTTTTTTTATACAATTCTTTTTACGAAATGTGGTTTTAGATGTGGGTTTGCTTTGTGTTCGTAACACGGCTAAATATAGTGTAGAAGAAAATTACCTACATATAAAAAACAATATTTAAAGACTCACCAACTGAATATACTCCAGTAAGTGATTGTTTTTAAACGCACTGGTACATATTGAAGAACCTTTCGTGTGAAGAAAGTTCAAACACTGACTCCTACGACACAGGATATCCTAGTTTAGGAGGCAGGGTAAAGCAAATTTATACGCCTTTCAAAAAATGTGTAACACGAGCTAGATATTAAGCAAATTGTAAGGTATCTGTTCAATATAGATTTTTTTTATATATTATTATTAAGAAGGCTTAATTTAGATCATTGTTGACCATATTATCGATGCGGTTTTCATTTCTTCCTATAACAATTGTCACAGAACAGACGGACGGACTATGTAGTCTATGATTTGTAAGATTTGCTATTGCCTACTACTTTTAGTTACCTAGACGGATATTTCATAGAGAATTATCTGTTGGTTACAGTTTTTTATTTTATTTTATCTTATTACATTGTTATTCATACAAGTACTAGTGTAAATACCTAAGTACTGAATAAAATTCATTATTTAAAAAATGACGGACAGAAGTTTTTTTTTTTTTTTTTCACATAGTTATGTTTATTATATTGGCCTTCACCTTGCATCGGTGTTTGTTAAAATAATTACATTTATAATACAAAAACACGAATCAAAATATTAACAGAAACTAGGTACAACAACTTTTCTATCAAATTTATGTTTTACATCATTGTAACCATATTTTAGTAATAAACCTTTTTGTACTCAACACCCAGACAGAGCAGCTGTGAAGTGTATTATTAAAGTCAAGTTCAGCAACCTTATGTTTTGTTACTATTTAATACTTTAATTAATTTGTGACCCGTTTATAAACCACAATTGTATGTTATTAATTTGGATATAACCATCAATTAATATCAATGAAATAGAAAGATCATGATAGTGTATTCTGTGTACTGTCTGTAATCATAATCAATCATAAAAATAACACATGTTCTGTCTCAAAATAACTTGTCTGATCTGTTAAATTAGCAAAATAAAAATAAAAGTTGTATAAAGACAGCCGATTGGAAAATTGTGTAAGCCAATTAACTAAATAATGACAGTAATCCCACCGCCAGCGCGCGAATACGCTGCAGCGGTGGTGTGAATGCGTCAATGCATTGCCTCCCGGACAACAAAAAAAAAAAAAAAAAAACAAGCCATCTCCACCACTGCAACAGCGGCATATGTATGATTCCCATCTCCAATGCAATGATATGCTGATCATATTCTTCGAAAGCCAGCATGGGAGCGAACTACAAAAACAATCGATGAGTATTTTTTGTCAGTACGCATAAATAATTGTTGGACAGGGAATGTAACTCCACCTTACAGAATACCACAGCCAAACACAAAATATTTTTCTCGGACTTCGGGTCTACGAGGGCATCGGAAGGTTCTTAGCAAACTTAGGGTCGGGAGGACGCGTCGCGTTCGCGAGCGCACTCTTTTCCGGCGGGTCAGATAGAGTCCTAATGTTGTGTTCCTATGCGTGAGTAAGGTCGCCAAAGCTTACGGGGGAGAGAGAAGGGGGAAGGGCTGGCAAGAGAAGGAGGTTACTGCTTTATAACTATTGCACTGACACTAGCTGTCATTATCTATATTTTGTCTCCTCTATCACTTTAAGTGAATAGGGACATTGTATTTCGAAAAATAAAGATTATTATTATTATTATTCACTTTATTTATCAAAACAGTCTACACTTTTTATGTTTATATAATGTTATATCTACATTTTAAAATACAATTATAAATAGAAAAAGTAGGGTGCCACCGGCAGCGAGAGTTTGGTCCATACTATCGGTGATTTAGTCTCTAGAGAGAGGGACTTCCGCACAATACGCGCCGTCTCCAAAAGGACCGCTTTTTGGAGCTGACCGCCTGGAGCTAGTGTTTTCATGTATCGGTCAATTTTTTTCGATAATAAACCATGAGCTGTTACTACTATCGGAACAATGATCGCTGAGTCAACATCCCACATGTCAACAACCCTATTATTATTAATTTGCAGGAGCATGAATAAAAATAAAGACTGACAGACACAGTGAGAGCCTTTGTCTTATGAAGAGATAAAATTTTCCTTAACTTTATAACAACACACCCTAAAATTTCCTTTAACATTTTAATTCCGGCAAGACGGTGGGTGCTCCATCAGCGTCAACCCATTATTTTAAATTTTATGCACGTTCTAAGTAGCAGCTGAAATTGCCAGTGAAGGATGACGTCATAACTCATAAATTCTCAAAACGTGGCCAAGGTTCATCAACTTGAGTTGAATTAGTTATAATGTTGGTACTCGTAGGTCGTAGTTGAAGGTCCGGTGTCGCGTGAATATATTAAAAAATAACAACATTATGCAATGGGGCGGGAGGACTTTGGAATTTTAGACCAGAATTTCAGAGTTGAAGGGCTGTTGTTGTTACGGGGTGACTTTTGGGGTATGCAAATCTGTGGTATAATGACTTCGTTGGGTTTTCTGTAAATATAATCTGTACTAGCTATCCAACGCAATTTCACCTGCGTAGATCTCGCTTCCGTGAGAACCTCGTCTAAAAATATTGCCCATGACACTCACAAATAATGGGGCTTAAATAGCTGAAACAATTTTTAAAATAGGTTTAGTAGATTCAGATTTTAATTCTTCATGGTATTAGATCATTAGCCCGTATAACGTCCACTGCTGAACATGGGTCTCCTCCCGAGAGGGAGGGTATTTGCCATAGTCACCTAGCTTGGCAGGCGTGTTGGTGACCGCAGTATTATGTTGTACCACACAAGAAAACGCTGCTGCCCGTTCCTTGATATACGATTATACGGTTATAACAATCAGGACCAACGGCTTAACGTGCTTTCCGAGATACGGAGGGTAGTCCCTCAACCAACGAAATGCGGAAAGAAATCCTAGAATTAACACAAAGATTTTCTGTTTCGGTGTGGGGATCGAGCCCACGACCTCCGAGATTAAAGGCGAGCCAAATACCGCTACGCTGCGGAGGTTGTCATGGTATTAGGTCATAGCGTAATGTCACATTGAATGAAAGTCGTATCGTAAAACAGTGAATTAATGCTTTCTAATCCTAATTTTAATACTAGGAACAAAGATAAGATCATTACACCATTACAAAGACTCGTAGGAAGCTAGGATAGGTCCGGTCGTACTCGCAAGGCAAGACAAGGCTTGCGACGCGTTCTTTGCTCCAGACACTATCCCAGCCCGCGCTGGTTGATCTTAATTATATTTTATAATAAGTTATTATCACATGCCATAACAAAATTGGTAAATTTTATTTAATAACATTATTGTTGAAATGTTAACTAATTTATTAGTCAAGAATTATTTTTTTTGTTTTCATGATCTTTGTATTTGACTTATAATACGTACGATAGATTCGTCTACATTATCAATAAGCGTTTTTATTTCTTTTCATTTCAATGCGTGTTAAAAAGTAAGCAGTTCGAGCTTGAATTTTTTTTAAATGTATAGTTATATGTATTATTTCATAATGATGATGGATAAAATACAGAGTATTTGTAGGTACCTCATATATACCTTAAATGTAACTCTAACAAATGAATTAAATGTCATTATTTCATTTTACAAGTTAAAAATATGTGTAGATCTTGAGTTTCACAAGGTATATAAATTTGATAGATTATACGGCAGCAACCCGGAATCCGGAAGACGATGGTGATAAAACTCTTGCGCCAAGCATATTAAGTCTTCCTTACTGCGGCTGATGTCAGCATTTTATGGTTAATCTATCAGATTATTGGATATAAAAGAATATTCAAACGCTGATTTTATGTAACTTTTCCCCTAGTATTTGATACGAAATAAAAACAAATATTTATTAAGGCTGGAGCTCTGTTCGCCTTTATACCCGGTGAAGTAGCAAAAGCCTGGTGGCTAACAAGATAATGTCCGTCCGGAAAAAAAAGAAAAAAAAATGTTTAACATTTTGAAACAGTTTAACGGGCTTCTATGTTAATGTACTACAAAATATTTGGTAACACAGGACACAATCTCATTTCGAAGACTACAAAAAATACTTACACACAAAAAAATACTAAACTAAGAGCAACTGTTTACAAAATCCCCAAGATGAATATTTATATACTAGATTCTAGAATAGGAAGCTAAAGATAAAAATCATTTTTATTTATTTTTATTTGCAAATAGTCAAAACAATAATTTATTATTAATCTATGTATAATTTTAACATTTATAAATGAGCATATTAAGCAGGTATTTTAGTTATTGTTTTTAATAATTTTAATCTTAACTTTATTATTTTACTATATTGTGTCCAATATGTTCTGTCTATATTAAATTATATTAAGAACAATTGTCATTATTTGGGCGGACCATGAGATATAACGACAGACGCGCTTTAATTCTACCACCGGATCCAATACGCCCCAACTGAGAAGATCCGGCGAAACAAACTCAGTGGGTTATTCTACTGCCGGTTTTAACACGACCCACATGAGACGGTCCGGTGAAACATACTCAAATGGGCAGAGCGTAGGTTTTGGTCCAGTTACTTTTATTATTTATTTGGCATACACATTATTTTTCCGAACGGTTTATAGAGGAAGGCTCTTTGTGTTTGTGTAAAATATAAAATTTCGGGCGTGGTTCATCATAGTCATCATATAACACGGTTGTCGTCCACTGCTGAGCATAGGCCTCCCCTATCGATTTCCAGCGGAAACGATTGCTAGCAGTCTGCATCCACTGACTCCCTGCAACCTTTTTGAGGTCGTCGGTCCATCGTGCAGGCCATCGTCTATGTTTAATTATGAAATTCCTCTGTAGGAAGATTCTGTAAACTGGAGTTACGCGGTCGAAACCGCGAGCGGTTTAAAGTAATAATAACTTTGAAATAATCTAGTCTAGCTTCGACGTTATTGTATAATATATATTTACAGATATTAACTTATCTACAACATCAATTTTCGTTATATTATAAAGAGTAAAGATTTGATGATTTATTTGTTTATATTGAATAGGCCTGCCGTGTGGTTTCCGGCTTAGAATAGACCACCCCATGTCTTCCTATGGGTGTCGTAAAAGGCGACTAAGGGACAAATGGCTGATGGATGGGCAGCAGCATCTATTAGCTCAAGGTTTACATCGTACTGCGATCACCAATCCGTCTGCCAAGCGTGGTGATTATGGTTATATCCCTCTACGATCCTGGCTTGCCAAGGTCTGTTAAGAGGAGGCCCATGTTCAGCAGTGGACGTAAACGGGCTGTTGATGATGATTGAATAGGCTCCGTAACTACTGGACCGATTTGAAAAATTCTTTTACCATCGGAAAGCTACACTATCCCCGGATGACTTAGGTTATATTTAATTATGAAGTTCCCACGGGAACGGGAGTTCCGTGGGTGAAACCGCGCGTGGAAAGCTAGTAAATACTAAACTGAGAGCAACTGTTTTACTAATTCCAGACGACTTCTCTATATTGCTATTAAGTATCTAATACGTAAGTTTAAGGTGTAAATCGAAATATTCACGGAGACTTTTAACTTAAACAGTGTAAATAATAGTTGTTACTCGTTCTTATTTGAAACAGATAAGCAAAATTTCAATCTGATTGCACTGTACAAAAGGTCCGACTAGGGACCTCCTTTTCTTGAAGCTAGTTGCGCATAGAAGAGTAGTGATTAAACAGAGTAATCTAGGAAAAAAGCTAAGACTGCGAAAGAAATAAAAAATAAAGCATAAAATTTGGCATTTTAAAATAATAAAATATGCTCCGAACAAATCCTTGGCATAAATTAGAACATTAGAAAAAATACATTTTCAAAATTCCGTACTGCGTGGTTGCCTATTGAGAATAAACCACTCCATATATCTTCGCATTGGTATCATAGGTAACTAACGGACATACACCGCAGCACCATCTATCAGTAAAAGTCTTATTACCATCTCACTGCGATCACCATTCCACCTGCCAAGCGTGGGGATGATGGCGATCCTCAATGACCTTGGCTTGCCAAGTGCTTTAAAGATTAGATCCAAGTTGTCAAACAATCATTGTTTCGATCAGTTCTGTCATATCACCGTTGTGATTGTATACAATTATTATTGGTTATAAGAAATACATTACTCATTTCATTTAATATACAGTCCACTGCTACGTAGACCATAGTTTTAATCAAAGACGAATTAAGACTGCTGATTAATTCAACTAACCAACATCATATAAAACTTAAATAAGAATGATATCCAAATTCCTCTGCGTTAGATTCATGATCTGCATTACCCAGTTTGCGTGCTATCCACGATACTTAATATATTTTATTCACAACAAATCTACTAATAAATGTATTGAATGCCTGTATTTAGTATTAAAGTACGTTTCAGTGCCGTGTACCGCGGTCTTAAACACCTTACGAGGAAGAAATTTTTTGATCAACACTCACGATGTTGTTCATACTCACGCCATCAGTTAATGTTCTATAGCAATACTCAATACTTTATTGCATTTCACAATTTCTTTACTGGTGTTTTACCAAATTACCAATTATGAACCCTGTCGGGCACAGCAACATCATCATCGTCATCATCAGCCCGTATAACGTCTACTGCTAAACATGGACCTCCTCCCGGGGAGAATATTTGCCATAGTCACCACTAGGCAGGCGCGTTGGTGACCACAGTAATATATTGCCCCACACAAAGAAACGCTGCTGCCCGTTCCTTGATAGACGATTATTATAGATGGTGTTATAACAATCGGGACCAACGGCTTAACCTGCATTCCGAGGCACAAAGGATAGTCCCTCAACCAACCATATCCGGAAAGAAATCTTAGAATTTACACGAAGATTTCCTGTCTGGCGTGGGGATCGAACCAACGACCTTCGAGATTTAAAGCGAGCCAAATACCGCTACGCTACGGAGGTTGTCGCAAAGCAACATAGATATAATCTCTATTAATATCAAAGGCGATATATATACCTTTCTAAGTTCCTTTATAAGTTTTTCAGCTCCTCGTGACCCATTTAAAAATAAAAATTTATGAGTACAAAAAGCCAAAAGGTCGGCGCTATTTAGGCGCCATAATTCACAATTAAGCACAGAATTTTGCTGTTGGAATACGTAAAAGCGAAACAACGTTTCACGCGACTGTCCGTCCCAGTGAAATGCGCTCACTTGCGGCCACAAATATGCTTATTGTTTCTAAATTTAATATGAGAAAAACCACAAAATGTGACGTGTTAATATCGTAGTCTACGTATGGGTAAACTAGGGTCACCAACCACAATTTCAAAAAACTAAGACTTAAAGCTGGGAAAAGCCAGCCCGATTTTTATTTTATTTGTTTATTTTTAATTGTCCAGCCCGGCTAACATAGGCAGCGCGACTCGAGTCTACTCCACGGAGGCCTGCTTGCAGAAACGCACTGTCACGTGACACTTTCTGCAATGTGATTGGTCGGCCTCCGTAGAGTAGACTCGAGTCACGCTGCCTATGTTAGCCGGGCTGGACAATTAAAAATAAACAAATAAAATAAAAATCATTTTTATTTACGTAAGCCAATTAAAGGCATTTGTAAATCCTCAAACATTATTTGAAAATTAATTATTATTTATCTTAAATTACATTTGTTATTTATTTACAAAGCTATTATCATTTTTTATAATTAAATTAATTATTATAATTAATGTATATTGTCGCTAGAGACGCAAAAAGCTTGTTCTGTCTATGTTATGCCAAAACAAATGTCATTATTTGGGTGGACCATGAGCATATAACGACGGACGCGTTTTAATGCTAAACTCGTCTGAAAAACAGGTCACAGTAGCAACATTTAAAAAAAAAGTAGAAGTTAATGAAGTTAATTAACTTATTCTACTTTTATTTTGGGGCGCTATTTTACAATACAAGACGTTATCAAGGAGCTTTTGAAAACCCAGGACGTTGCTTAAAAACTTTCCAGGACTTCCCAGGACAATAATAAAACCAAGACATGTCCTGGAAAACAGAATGGTTTGCCACTCTAGGGTAAACTAATATGTTACAATGTTACATAGTAACTGATAATTTAATTAAAAACTATATCTTATTTCTTAACTACGCCCCGTGGCCCCGTGTTACTCTGCTCCAGTGTGTCGAAGCGTGATCTTCTTCTTCACCGTGTCGCTGGCACGACTGAATTTTAAATCCTGTTGACCCAAAACTTAGCCACTTCCACGGCGTCATCAGTGGCAGCGCAAAGGTCACTTTGACTGCATGTTTTGGGACACAGAGGGCAGGATAGGAGGTGGAGCATGGTTTGCGACATAGCTCCATAGTCACACCCTACTGCCGTACCGTCAAGGTAGCCCCATTTAACCCGGTTCAGGGATTTCCAAGTAGACCACGGCAGGTTACACCCTGCAGGGAGATGCTCCTTTGGTGGTAGATAGTAAGTAGGAGGGGGAAGAGTATCCTGCCATAGTTTGCAACGGGCGTCGGGCGGGCTTCCTGACAGCGACGATGTCGATTTCAAAAAGCTGTGCCTACTTTTTAGTCGTTGCGTTGCTGGTAGCTGGGCGCCTGATAGTGGGTGTCTTGTATCGGATTCCTGTTTGAGTTTCCCCACTGCGCTTGCAACTTCTCTACGGACTTGTGGTGGTGCTATGCCAGGAGCGTGATGTTTTGTAGCCTTTATGTTAATCCAGCGTATAACCTATGCCAGTGCAAAATTTCAGCTAATTCCGTTCTGTAAGTTTGGCGAGAAAGAGTAACAAACATGCATCCATCCATCCATTCATATTTACAAACTTTCGCGTTTATAATATTAGTAGGATAGAGCTAGAGCTAGACAAGACAAGATTGAAATGCAAATATCGATTAAACTCACATAGAATTATTTTTAAACCTTTAGGGAAATGAGTTCCCTCACCGGAGTTCTATATAATGAGGTGGCTCATTATATAGAACTCCGGTGAGGGAACTCATTAATTTAACGAGCTTAGGACTAAGTAAATAACCAATGACTTCGATCTATACTAGATATGATATGTAAGAATGGGATTTGAGGGATAACCTCCGTTCCTCGGAAAACACGTAAAGCCGTTGGTCCCGATTGTTATAACATCATCTATGATATTCGTATATCAAGGAATGGGCAGCAGCGTTTTCTTGTGTTGTACAACATAATACTACCGTCACCAACCCACCTGCCAAGCGTGGTGACTAAGGCAAATACCCTCCTCGGGAGGAGGCCCATGATCAGCAGTGGACGTTGTTCGGGCTGATAAATAAATAAATAATTCATTAAAATGATTTAATTATGTTTAAATAACCTTAATGTCTTAATCTCTATTGTAGTCACACTGTTAACAATTGTTATTTCATTTTTTTTTAAGTCGTTAATTGTAACCATATTATTATACACAATACGAGTATATCTAACATAACAGGTAGTTACGCCTCGTGATTACACGTTCAATGTGTGTAATCTTCTCAAATAGACCACTTGAGTGTAACAGTGCACTAAAAATATACTTGGAAATATTGGAATCATGTCAGGTTATAATGAAACATATATCGTCACGACTTTCTCCTATTTTCCTTTGTATGTCAACGGTACTGCTGAAGCTTTGATTTAGTTTCATTTCGCTTTGCTTTCATTACTTCTTGACTGCAGCGAAGCGAGGATGAAGTCTTGTATCGTTGAGTTGAAACAAAAGTTTTGTTTTACCTTTGTACAAGTTACAAAGTATTGATCGGTAACTTTCTTTTTGTCTATCTACGTTGTAATACGAACATGAATTTATTTATTAACTAGCTAGAGTTTTATATTATTACTAGATTCCCGCGCGCGGTTTCACTCGCGTAACTCCCGTTCTCGTGGGAACTTCATAATTAAAAATAGCCTATATTAATCAGTGATAAAGTAGCA
This sequence comes from Nycteola revayana, assembly GCA_947037095.2. Lineage (NCBI taxonomy): Eukaryota > Metazoa > Arthropoda > Insecta > Lepidoptera > Nolidae > Nycteola > Nycteola revayana. The sequence continues at coordinate 22,398,971 of OX344843.2, forward strand.
TTCAAATGGTGAAAGAATTTTTTAAATCGGTCCTGTACTTTTTGAGCCAATTCGTTACAAACACATAAAAATCTTTCCTATTTATAATATAAGTATAGATATGCTATGTAACAATGATAGTCGCGTGTAAATCGGTACTACCATTTTGGAGGATTAGGCGGAAAACCCGCACAAAAAACAAGCTTATAATAAATTATGTTGTAAATTAAGCTATCCACTAGTACATGTTCCATTTTTTTGGTAGATCGTGGATTTGATTCCTTCTCGGGAGAAAAATCTTTGTATCAAGTTTTAGAGTTTGTTTCGAGTCTAATTAGTTGAGTAGGTAGCTACATAATACTGCGGTCACCATCCCGCCAGCCAAGCGTTAGAGACTTGAGCAAAACCTTATCTTAGAAGGAATCTCATTTTCAGCAGTGGACGCTATGCCAGCTAATGGTGATGATGATACAGCAAATCGAGCATCTCACGGTTCTCAATAAAATAACATAAATGTGTAAGAAGTTCTGTGTCGTTTGCGGCTTAAAATAGACCATCCCATGTCTTACCATGGCATGGGTGTCATAAGTGACTAAGGGACATTCAGCTGATGTATGGAGACCTACTTGACTCCTCCAGTTCACCATCTTATCAATCTCCCCACTTTAAGTTTCTTTGCGACAATCATAACTTAAGCTTACGTTCTGCGCACAATCGTTTGCTCCATTGTCCAAATCACAGATCTGACTTCGTTCACTCTTCTTTTCTTATCCAGTCTATTCTTCTCTGGAATTCGCTACCTCTCGAAATCATGACGGCAAAGAGTCGCTTTTCATTTAAAAAAAGGTTAAAGATTTTATTAGGAAGAAATGGAGGGCAGAAACTCAACATATTAATATCATATTAGTATCCTATATAAAATATGTATATATTTAATCATTTGTAATTAAAGATATTATTTTTTAGACTCTGATTCTAATTTCTACTTAGTACACTTACCTTGATATCTCTGCATCACCCTATGGTCGACTGGTAGAAAATGCCTTAGGGATTAAGTCCACCAATTTACAATATAAAATGTACTAAAGTATAAAATAAATAAATAAATAGAGCAGCATCTATTAGCTCAAGGATACTTACCATCTTAATGCGATCACTAAATCCGCCTGCCAAGCATGAAGATTACGACAATATCTATCAACGAACCTGGTTTGCCAAGTTCTGCTAAGAAGTGGCCTATGTTCAGTAGGAATGATACACTTTTTTTTTTTAAGACAGCTCCCGACAATTAATTCCTTTGTCGCGGGGGACTTTACAAACATTCATTTCACGGACACAAAGAACACCCAGACTCAGAACAAATATTTGTGGTTCACACAAATAATTGTTCCGGGTGGGAATCGAACCCACAACACCAGGTCTCAGAAGCAACTTCCGTAACCACTGAGCCACCGGTGCAGTCGACACAACTTACAAGTTCTAAGCAGATGTAATATTAAATTATATTCGAAACTTAAGTAAGTGCCTCTTAAATTAAGCAATCACATTAAACTAAGTCAAAATGTATTTCTCTGTTCAAGGGCCATCATCTCCAGACTTTGGACGTGACGGTCCAACACTTCAACTGTTATTACGATATCTCGTGCGGACATCCCTTATTACTGATTATATCCGTACATTTTTGGGCCAACCCTAGTTAAGTTAAATTTAGAGCAATTTCTTTAGCAATAAACTTGATTTAAGGCCAAAGAGGCAAAAGGGACGGGAAGAGCATTAAGAAATTCCATAATGAAAATTAAAATTGAAATTTTAATGTAAAAATTAAAAGGCGCTTAATTTTGTCTGGTGTTTTTTCACTTAAAATTTGTGTGTTCTTTAAATAAAATAGAACTACTGAACTATGACACAATAATTATTGTTTTGTAATATCTTACTAATATTATAAACGCGAAAGTTTATAAGTATGGATGGATGGATGGATGTTTGTTACTCTTTCGCGCAGAAACTACTGAATGGATTTGGCTGAAAGTTTGCACGCAGATTGTTTATAAGCACATATATATATATAGGCTCAAAATATCACGCTCCGACCCACCGGAGCTGAGCGACGTGGGTAAAACCGCGGGGCGCAGCTAGTAATAAGTAAATATGGTTCAACATTTTAATAGGCTATTTGACTCATATGAAATTATGATACAATGACGTTTATTTCCTAAAGTATTTGTCATAATGTACCTAAATATAATAATTTCTGTTCGTAAAACTTGAAAATGCTTGTAAAAACTTAAAAGAGAAATTATATTTTGTGTCTATGTCTTTAATTTCCGAAAACGCGATCAGGCAATATGGAACGTCATAGGTCTCGTTAGAAAACAAGAAAGCGACCCTTTACTATCACATTTTCTGTGTCATGACATCATCGATCCAGGAATTACGTCAGGATACTGATAATGTATAGACCAAAATGACTGACATTGTTTTCATCTCTATATGTCACGTTAATTTTAAAATATTTATTTTAGTTTTTCCTAGGTCTCAAAACTATACCATATTTTTTTCTTGGTATAGTGGTTAGTTAGTTAGTTAGGCAAAAAGGTACTTAGCCTCCTGAGTGGGAATGTCCGAAATATCACTTTAATCACCCTAAATCCTCCCAGAACTCTATCAGCCTCTCGATGTTTTCAAGAGCTACGGTTCGGTACATTGAGTTTGGGTTGTTCAGAAAGTTTGCCCGTTGTGTAGAATTATGTGTGCCGGTGTTTCGGGAGCTTCCATGCATCCTCTGCATAGTGGGCTGTCCATTATTCTTAGGTTAGCCAGACGCTGATTTAGGCAGCACTGTCCTGTTAGTATACTAATTATCGTGCTTAGTCTGTTCTTTGGGAGGTGCAGTAACGCCATTCTTAACCATACAACAACCATTTAAATATTATGTCAACTAGCCTATTGAGCATATTGTGTAAATTTAAATCAATAGGAGCTACTCTTTCAATCGTCTGTGATAATAATTTCATCATCATCATCAGCATCATATACGCTGATACTACTGCTGAACATAGGCCTCCCCCATTGATTTCCAGCGGGAGCATCCACTGACTCCCTGCGACCTTTAAGAGGTAGTCGGTCCATCGTGCATGCGGTTGAGAACCATTCTTCTTCATCAGCGGCTTTAGAGCTGTGTCCTGCCCATTGCCATTGCAGCCTGCTAATCCGTTGAGCTATGTCAGCGATTTTCGAGCTGTGATAATAATATATCAAGCCAATTTAATACAACTTTGTCAGAAAGTCCATTCAAAATCTCCGATCATTTTTATCTGAGGAAAGAAAAATGGCCGTAAATTTATATAATTTGAGTCATCATTATTATGTCTTTATTATCTTATTTTTCATATAATTGAGAATTTCCTGTTGAGTTTGCTTCTTCTTCTTTTTTTTAAGTTTATTTTATGGGCGGACACAGAAATTGGTTGCTCGGCAGTGTTATTAAGTAAAAAAGATAACGGCGACTACAGAGCAGAAAACGAGCAAAGCGTAAAACGTAAAAAATAATATCGTGACATATTGTGACTCGTTAAAAGCCAGGTTTTAATTAACTTTAGCTAATATATCAGTACAATAGAAAATAGTAAAACGCGTATGTCACACGTTCTACGTAATGAAAAGTTCCGAACGACCAATCACTGACTATTAAGTAAATATAAAACAAGATTTTTTGATATAAAATAACTAAAATCTATTTTAATATTACATGAAGAAAATACATAATATACAACTAAAAGTAGCTTATTTAAAATAAAACTAACTCATAAAATACTACTATTCTAAATCAGAATGCTGGCAGCATTAGCCCGTTAAATGGCAATGCTTACCTGCTGTGCAATGTAGAAAAACAGCAAGTAAATAAATCTTGGAGAAAAGTCATAACAATAAGTTAAATGTAATACGATCGATTTACCTAGTACTGTCCTGTTCCCGTGGAAACTTCATAATTAAATATAGCTTATAGCCTTCTGCGATAAATGAGCTATCTAACACTGAAATAATTTCCAAACCGGCCTAGTAGTTTCTCAGATTAGCGCGTTCAATCAAACAAACAAATAATAAAGGTTTATTATATTTGTACAATATATTCATATTTATAGCAATTGCTTGGCACATTTTCATGTAATAAACATTACGAAATGAATACTAAATAACTCAATTCGTTTCAATAGACTACTTGTTGAATACAATTGCTTGCAGAGTTGGCAGAGGAACCTTATTTAATAATAGCCACGTAATGATCAATACTAATGACCATATATTAAAAAAAGTAATTTGCACTCCTTTTAAATATCTATACTAATATATTAAAGATGAAGAGTTAGTTTGTTTGCTTGAAGGTGCTAATCTAAGGAACTACTGGTCTGGAAAATTTCTTTCAGTGTTAGGAAGCCAATTTATCGAGGAAGATTAAAGGCTATATTAAATTATGGAGTTCTCACGAGAACGGGAGTCAACACATGTGAAACCACATCATTATAAGTGTGCAAAATTTAATACTTCGCCATCGGTTTTGCTTTTCGTATATATTTAGATTAATACCGCTTAACATTGGGTGATTAGAAGTCATTTATCCCTTCAGGAATTTAAAAAAAGTTCAATATCTTAGTGCCTAATGGTGCTGGGACCTTCAAAATACCTCATTACGTTGACGACATTCCTACTTATAGTATAAACGCTAGTTTGTAAGAATGTATCGTTGTATGTTTGTTACTCTTTCATGCAAAAACTACTGAATCGATTTTAAAGAAAGTTTGCATGCGGATTGTTTATAAGCTAGGTTAAAATATAAGCTACAAAACATCACGCTCTGACCCACTGGAGCAGAGTAACACGGATAAAACCGCGGGATGCAGCTAATATAATTTTATATTGTAACTAGCTTCCCGCACATAGTTTCACCTGCGTAACACCCGTTTCCGTGAGAACTTCATTATGAAATAAAGCTTCTTCGATAAATGAGCTATCAAAGACACTATGAGCTATCATTAAAGTTTTTTTTAAGTCGGGCCATTAGTTTTTGAGATTCACGTGTTCAAGCAAACAAAATAATAACTCTTTGGCTCAATATATTAGTATAGATATAGATTTAAAGAGTTTATTCGTATAGATATATTTTTTACTGTCCAATAATAGTAGCTATGTGTTTGTCAACATTTTTTTGTCGTTCATGGAGTCCTCGAAATCGTAAACTTTGCCAAGTATTCATAACCTTTAACCCAAAAATTGTCACGACGCTAAAAGGCATCGTAAAAAAATAAACGGTTCATGTCCCAAGTCACTTGTTGCTGCCACGTGGCTGTAAATTAGGTCCAGGGATAAAAAAAAATCAAGTCACTAGAAAGCATGAAAGTTTTCATTGAACTTTTTCAGAATTTTTTTACTAGCTACTATTAAACTCGAAAGTTTGTAAGTATGAATGGATGGATGTTTGTTACTCTTTCACGCAAAAACTACTGAACGGAATTGGCTGAAATTTTGCACCGGAATAGGTTATACGCTGGATTAACATCACGCTTTGACCCACTGGAGCATAGTAATGCGGTAAATAATGGGTAATGCAACTTTGGAGATATTTGTCGAAGTAATGCGGATTTTTACCGATAGATGGCTCTAACGTCCCCCTTAATCAATCAATTTCGATGACTGGCTGTGATTCCACCGTAGCCTTATGGTTAAGGCATTAGGGGCTAAAATGCAGGTGCGAATCCTGCCGGTGGTCGAATATTATTAATCTTAATTTTGTAATAACAAACAAACTCTTCAGCTTTATAAAGCCCTGCTTCCGCCCCATGAGCAGTGGTATCACTTATCAACAGGTGAGCCGCCAGTACGTTTGCCACCGTTGTCCAAAAAAAACCTGTGTCACCTTCGTAGATCCTGTTCCTGTGGAAACCTTGGCTAAAAGTATAGCCTACTAGCTACGCACTGCGGTGACACCCGCGTTACTCTGCTCCAGTGGGTTGGAGCATGATGTTTTGTAGCCTATATGTTAATCCAGCGTATAACCTATCCCGGTGCAAAATTTGAGCTAATTACGTCCAGTAGTTTTGACGTGAACGAGTAACAAGCAGCCATCCATTCATCCATCCATACTTACAAACTTTGGCGTTTATAATATTAGTATTTTTAGTAGGATGACACTCACAAATAATATTGGTATCTAAAATAATTTGCAAATTCAGTAGATCCAGAATTTATCAAATACAACCTCACAAACCTTACCTTTGCCTCCATAATACCTATTAGTATAGATTTAAACCAATTTCCTATATATTTTTAATTTTATCTATCACGTGCACAGCAACCCTTTTTACAAGCTTTTATTTTTACAAACAAATCAACGTTCAATCAATATTTGTAATCACTAAAAATAATACGAATCGATGCATTCTTTATGGATTACTAACAATCATCAATAATAAAAAAACAAATTTCAAAATGAATCCATCAATTTCCCAAACCAATAAATCAATCGGCATTTAATTATATTAAATCGGAAACTTATTCAGTGAGGCACATTTTTCCCAATAGGAAGCATTCAAGCTCGCGGCCATTATAAATGAATAACCGAGCAATACTAATTTGCTGTTGATGGCCAATAGACTTGAAATTATGAACGTCTTTTTGGTTAAGTATCAAAAGTCTTGCTGCTGAATATTTCAGTTCAGAAATGGACTGACTACTTATAAGAAAGTTAAGCGTTATAAATATTTACGGAAAAGGAATTCAAAATGCGAATGGTAACGTAAAGTAGGAATCAAGTTTCTTTTTTATTCAATTAACTTGTCGAATGTCTGCCAGACAAATCATGTTATGTTAGTGAAGATAAAATTCGTAGTGACACTAATATTTTTTTATTTAGTATAATAAACTTAACTAACATACCTACATAAGCGCAAATGTTTCAATCTTTAGATAAAAAAAGTCACAGAAATAAATTTTAATGTTGACAGAATTTTCAAAGTAAGACTAATATTATTATTTATTTTTATGTGAAATACCTCATCAATTATTTTCCGAGTACTCAATATAAGCTAGTACAAATAACTTACTAGCTTTGTCCCGCGGTTTTAAGTGCCTTAGTTCTAAATTATCGTAGTCCGCTTATTGTTTATTATTATTATAAGCCATGTGTCCCGCCTTTGCCCATGAGGCAAAGGCCCTATCCCAATTTACAGTCCAAACCCTTAGGAAACAGTCTCTCCATCTCTTGTTGGGCCTACCGCGTCACCGGTTCTTGGTGTAAGAAAGCCAATCTGTGGTGATTTTGGTACAACATGTATGCGACAGATTGACATTGATTGATTTACATGCGGTAGATTGGTCTGCCCAGTTCGATTTCAGCTTGGCAGCTGTGAGGCCAACATTTGCGATCTATGTTTGGAAAGAAGTCCGATATTTCAGCATGAAGTATTAACTTTAATTGTAGACTTTTGAACTACGAAATCTCTAGTTTACATAAGTCAAAATTCAAAAACAATTGCGGACGAATCGTTCTCTCATGCCCGTTCACAATACAGTACAGTTAACACACAACAGTAGCCACATAAAACAGTAAATAAATGTTTCACCTGAATATCACAAATATGGTAACAGCAAGAAATAAACAAAACTGGTTTTAAGGACCAAAAAATACACGAAAATTACAACAACATATGATGTCCAATTTACACAGCTGCTCGTGACATGTGAGCCTTTTTGCCCAGAGCAAAAAGGACATGAAAAATCAGATACAGAAAAATCTTGTACATTCTTTGTATAGGTAGAAACGTTATTATAAATCTGAAGGTATAACTTATAAGCAGGTGCAGTGGACTATGAGCCTATGTCTCGGAGAACGGTGGAACAATATTTTACGTGACTGCCCCATTTATTAGAGAGGTTCATTTGTAAAGTTATTATCATGTTGGGTATAAACTCTCTTGTGTGTTTTGATAGGGTTGGGAGAAATGTGTTTTGTTATCAAGTCAAAGTCCATATACAGTGAAACCTGGTTAATTGGGATCTCAAGGGACCAAGGATTTTGTACCATATAATGAGGTTTTTATTTATCCAGTTTTCTAACTAGACAGGTTAACTAAAATTTAGTTGTATCATTTACAGAGGTCAACATTTGAGATAGTACTGACAAACAAAGCGTGTGCAAAAGAAATTCAAATGTTTGTCAACAATCATGTCCAAACCTGTCCCAACCTGATAGATTGTCTCACTTATTAAGGTGATTGCGTTCCAGAGTCCCAAAAAAATCCTAGAAAACAAATCGCATCAGGTTCGAAAAGTCCTATTTACAGAGGTTATTCGATGAAAAAGTGCCGGAACCTCATTGTAGTTCTCAATAATAGAGGTTTCTCACTTATCCGGGTCCCATTTAACTAGGTTTCACTGTACTTTAGAATATACGAGAGACTATGAACTGTGAGCTAGGACTGTTTCTACTGAATTATTACTCTCTTGTCAATCCATCTATTAAGATGTTACCTACATATATAAAATATTGCTTTGTGTAGGTGTCACTTGAAAAGGGTTATCTGAAATGGTTTCAATGCTGTGTGCTCAATGGTACGCCTGAAATTTACAGTAAATTATTATTGATGGGTGAGAAGGGCAATTACAGTCGTTTTGTTGAATTCATTAAGATCTTTAAGGTTTTATAAAGGGCTTGGTGCTCACAAATTTTAATTAAATTATTAGTTTAATTAATTAAATACAACAGTTTTTACTTAGTGTGTTAAATTATGTATATTAGAAGAAAAATGCGTGTTTAGAATCAATATATATTTTGATGAAGAAATCGCTGTAGGTCGGAAAGTATAATAATTATAGAATCGGTATTGCTGCTACGGGCATTATACCAACGTATGTGGGAGGTCATGGGCATGGGCGTGGTGGCATTAATGCTTTCTACATCAGTAATTGGTAAAGGTTGAAGGAACAAGGATGGCCGGTGTATATAAATACTCGTACATATCTTCCTTATTAGTCTTTTTTCGAACGAACACATTGTAAATTAAAGGCATAAGAGTGCTCCAACTTTTGAAATGGTTTATATTCAAGCCATTTGTCTCAAATCATCATCATACCCAAAAAGATAAGGTTTTAATTGATACGTTTAACATTACACAAACGAACATACAACCTCCGTAGCGTAGCGGTATTTGGCTCGCTTTAAGTCTCGGAGGTCGTGGGTTCGGTCCCAACGATGGACAAGAAATCTTTAGTGTAAATTCCGGGTCTGATTGCTCCGTGCCTCGGAAAGCAAGTTAAGCCGTTATTCCTGATTGTTATAACATCATCTACAACAAGCCAGGGAACAATACCAGGGAACGGGCAGCAGCGTTTCCCTGTGTATTACAACATAATACTGCGTTCACCAATCCGCCTGCCAAGCGTGGTGACTATGGCAAAACCTTCCCTCGGGAGGAGGCCCATGTTCAGCAGTGGATGTTGTACGGGCTGATGATGATGATGACGACTGATGATGAAACGAACATAATTATACTAAAAGAAAAATGAACTTGGAAAGCATACTTGGCTTTAAGAAATGAAATCAAAAGATTTACTGGCACTCTCGCTAAGGTAAAGTTAAAGGCACATACTCTTTCTAAGTACTTTATAAGTAGGGACGTCATGAATTTCATATGTTTAAGATCCGATTGCTAAGTTAACGCGCCAAGATTTTATGTACCAAGTTTATAAGGAGAAAGCCAAATAAAATTTTGTGATGTGAAATTAATTAGTTAATTTAGGCGTAAGGTTTGAAATACTAATGTGTTTGTATGAATTATGTATGCCTTCAAAATGCAAATGTTAAGGTCGTAGAAAACGTGTACCACCAATAATTTTACGCTCATTCTTGGTTTAATGTTTCTTAGAGTTAAACATATGTTGAGGAGCTTAGGCTTGGTAATATTCTCAACTGGAGAACTGTTTTTGAAGCGTACTTTACCATGTAAAAAATGCGAAAAAATGGGTAAAGCCACGGCGCGGTTTAGCTGTCTCAGTGTCCAAAACTAGAAAAGATAGATCGCGCAGCATTGGAACAGAGTGTTGCGTTATAACTTAAAATATAATAATAATAATAGAAATCAAATCTGTTTGTATGAATAGTAACAAAGAAGTAGTTCTTCTTCTTCAAGTAAAAGAAGATACTTTCTTTGTAATAATAGCGACATCGTTTACCTTTCGTGTCAGAATGCGTACTGAGCACTCAATGCCTCGCAAACTCACTAGGCTAGCCAGCACACATCTCTGCCACACTACGCATTTCCGCACAGCTTCGGTGGATTCACCCGAGCTGAAAACCATCTCTTCTCGCACAGCACACAGCGCACCGCACACATCACCACTTTGGTGAAGTCCCAACCTTAAGGTCCTACACATCTCCGCATCATACATTCTACTAATATTATAAACGAGAAAGTTTGTAAGTATGGATGGATAGATTTTTGTTACTCTTTCACGTAAAAACTACAGAATGGATTTGGCTGAAAGTTTGCACACGAATAGTTTATAAGCTGGATTAACATATAGGCTACAAAATATCACGCTCCGACCCAATGGAGCTGAGTGACGTGGGTAAAACCGCGGGGCCCAGCTAGTACATTCATATACTCACACATCTATCCAACCTTACAATTTTTAAGTAATAATATATTATTAGATTAAAATAGTATGTATAATTTTTAGATATTTTAGTCTGCCTATTACTTTTCAACACACACATAAACCACAAACATCGCATCAATACGATAAAACGAATCCAGTACATCTTAAGTTACAAATTGATCGATCCCATAATCCCGTATAGCATAACAAATGTCACAGGATCCCGGGACGGGAAAAAATCCCGGCCAAGACCACCAATGTGTGGGAACATTTTCAATTTCCGGACATCGGATGGCGTAGCTATGTCGTCACGAAGGGACATGGTGAATATTTTGGTCTCATAAACTTCGGCAGTTTTACTTTCGCAAATGTCTTCCTGTTTGTGAATCGCTGTGTTTGTGTTATGAGATGGTTATTGGTAGCTACTTACACTGGGTTATGTTATTATATAGAAAGACTGTGAAGTGTGTGTCCGATACAAGAGAAGTATTTGTTTTCTTTTGTAAATTTTAGGTAATCTTAATATTGTTATACATTTTTTTAAAGATTTCTATCACAATTTTTCAATCTAGTAGCTCTCGTGCTAAGATAAAATGCTTGTGTTAAGAGTGGGTTCACGTCGGTAGTGCAATGGGTGGGGATCGAACCGGCGACCACAAGATCACAAGTCCGATGCCCCTAACCGTTGGGATTGGGATGATAGATGCAATCATCACCATAGAACACTTGCTTTCAGAATTAGTGATATTTACGTCAGTTTACATGTGATGTATTGCCATAGTCACCACACTTGGCAGGCGGGTTGGTGACCGCAGTATTATATTGTAACACACAAGAAAACGCTGCTGCCCGTTCCTTGATACACGATTATTATAGATGATGTTATAACAATCGGGACCAACGACTTAACGTGCTTTCCGAGGCACGGAGGGTAGTCCCTCAACCAACCAGACCCGGAAAGAAATCTTAGAATTTACACAAAGATTTTTGGTCCGATGTGGGGATCGAACCCACTGCCTCCGAGATTTAAAGCGAGCCAAATACCGCTACGCTACCGGCGGTTGTTGTAATTGTATATTAACAAGCGGGTAAACATTGAGATAAAACGATTTTATAAGTCGATAAATCACTCGAAGTCTGCTAATTGCAAATTTTACGCAAATGCCCAGCCAATCAGTTTTAACTATTGTTAAAATTTTATAATACCTTTATTGCTTTGGTTTTTTGATTAATTAGAATACTAAAAGGTACTCATATTCACTGAACAGTTAAAAACTAATTACTTGACTGTAAACATTTACTAAAAACTATTGAAGAGTAAATAAATACTAGCTTCTATAACAACGATAAAACATTGATACTTTCAAAGTAAAACATATTTGGTGCCGCTGTGAGTTTCACGTACATTAGCATTTCTGCCGGCAGTTCATTTGGTTCACTAATTGTTCAGGTGACCAGGCTTTTTGTTTTAAATTGGATACATTCACAACTATAAATGCTACTCATATTATAAACGCGAAAGTTGGTAAGTATGGATGGATGGATGTTTGTTACTCATTCTCGCCAAAACTACTGAACAACATTGGCTGAAATTTTGCACTGAGATAGGTTATACGCTGGATCAACATAAAGGCTACTAAACATCACGCTCCAACTCACTGGACCAGAGTAACGCGGGTAAAACCGCGGGGCGCAGCTAGTAAAGCATGTTTGTGAACATCGGCCTCTATAATACACCATTGGTAAGCATGGGCCACCCTTCGAAGGAGATTTTGTCCTAGGCACCGCGCTCGGCAGGCAAGTTGGTGACCATATTATTATGGATACATAGGTAAACGCTGCTGCCCATTACATAAAAACGATTGTTATAGATGACATTATGGTTAACCATTGGCCCTAATTGTCATAATATTATCTGTGCTTTCCGAGACACGGAGACTGGTCTCTTAACCAATGGAAAGAAAACTTTATTTTACACAAAGATTTTTGGTTGTCAACACTTTGTTGGTCATTTTATTTTAATATAGACAGCCTCCGTAGCGTTGCATTATAATCGAGCTCGTGGGTTCGATTCCCACTCCATACAAAAAAAACTTTGTGTAAAATCAAAGGTTTTTTGATATGAGAATCGTCTCATGGTAATTATTTCAGTAATTCCAGGAATGTCCTGCACAAAATGGTATTCATGGCTATCTTATCAACTGTGCACAATTTTGTTTGTCCTCATTTGAATGCGTTACGCGCCACCCTCCTACCGGTTTAGTTTTTAATTAAACCCCCGAAATAATGTTTTTTTGGTTAATTGTTTTGTTGGGCTGTAATTAGTCTGAAACTGTTATTAGTACTTACTTGAAATAAGAAGAAAGTAAAAACGTAAAGTGAGCATTGGAGCGTCCGTGTTTTTTTTTTAATAATTTGCTGTTGAATTATATAATTTGTTAAAAACTATATATATTTTATTAATGCTCACAAAACTATGCCTTTATAATAAAGGCCGTTTAATATTTAAAGCTAAGTGAATTTTCAAATTTAAAACAAAAAAACATCATTATTTAAAAAATATATATAGACATATTTTTTTTGCCCACAGTACTAATAGTAGTTGCCGTGTAACCGCTAAACAACTACATATTATACACATTAAAGAAACAAAAGCCTCATAGCTAACTATACAGGGTTATTTGTAAAACACCGGTAACCTCTCAGGACTATTATATTACTAACATTATAAACAACAACTTTTGTTCTACGACTTTTTACAAAACATAATACATTTACCAAAAACAAACCTTCAATATTTCGTTGTCCTATCTAACACATTTCAACTCTGTATTCCCCGCTCCCCTCGCTATTGTCGGTACTATCGCTTTCTTTTGCTTCGCATAGACTTCGTAACATTTAGAGCGTTGAATTTAAATATTTTTATTTTGGTGTGTAAATCTGATGAATTAAAATGGTGGGTTCGATCTCCACGCCGGACAAGAAATTTTTAATGTTAATTCTAAAATTCCTTTCCGGGTCTGGTTGGCTGAGGGACTACCCACCGTGCCTTGGAAAGCACGTAAAGCCGTTGGTCCCGATTGTTATAACATCATCTATATCAATCGTATACGGGCAGCAACGTTTCCTTGCTTGTTATAATATAATACTGCGGTCACCAACCCGCGTGCCAAGCGTGGTGACTATGGCAAATGCTCTCCCTCGGGAGGCCAGCTGTGATAATGATGTTTTTACTGGTTAACACAGCATTCAAATGATGAAAGAATTGAAAAGAATTTTTGAAATCGATCCATTTGTTCTGGAGCCTATTGAATGCAAACGAACAATCAAATCTTGCCTCTGTATAATACAGTATAGAAAAGCATTCAACCCACCCAATTGTTACCTCATACAGTTGGTAATAAAATTGTGAAATTAAGGCGACATTACGTACACTCAGCTTGGTGACTGGTTTAATTAGTAAGGCACTAAACAAAACAATCTAATAAGCAAACTTGAGGGCCAAGTCGTGTCGGCAGACATATTGTGGGGTACGTGAGAAAGGGTTACGCGATTATGGTGCTAAGTAGATATAATTTTCATACATTTTATTACATCTGTTGTATTATACGTAAGCACTAAAGCTATAAATATACTATTTTGTGGTTAGATGGTGTCTATTTAACTGCTGTATGGGAACACTTTTTTGTTTGTAGTTAGTCACAAGGTTTACTATATCAACGATCATACAGGCCTCTGCTTGTCTTTCTCTTCTGACACAACTCATAAACGTCCCACTGCTGGGCACGGGTCTCCTCCAAAATAGTGGAGGGAAATTAGTCTTCTATACACCACGACAACCTCCATAGCGTAGCGGTAATTGGCTCGCTTTAAATCTCGGAGGTCGTGGGTTCGATCCCCACACCGGACAAGAAATCTTTGAGTAAATTCTAAGATTTCTTTCCGGGTCTGGTTGGTTGAGGGACTACCCTCCGTGCCTCGGTAAGCACGTTAAGCCATTGGTCCCGATTGTTATAACATCATCTATAATAATCGTATATCAAGGAACGGGCAGCAGCGTTTCCTTGCGTGTTACAACATAATATTGCGGTCACCAACCCGCCTGCCAAGCGTGGTGACTATGGCAATACCCTCCCTCGGGAGGAGGCCCATGTTCAGCAGTGGACGTTATACGGGCTGATGATGATGATGATACACCACACGTGCTAGACGGATTGGGATAGGGTTTACTTTTTAATTTTCCTTTTCTGGCAGTGATCTTGTCTGCTTAAACTTACTACCTCAGTCGTCTTTTACGACACCCTCGGAATTAAATGGGGTAGTGACATTATGTATTCATGATCCATCACTACACGGAAACTTTCTCTTACCTTCTTAAAATTCATTCATTCATTTCAGACGTAGGACGTCCACTGTTGGACATAGGCCTCCCTCATAGGTCTCCAGTTGTTGCGGTTAGAAGCGGCCCGCATCCACCTTGATCCTGCGGCTTTAACCAGATCTTCCGTCCATCTAGTAGGTGGACGTCCTACGCTACGCTTGCCGATCCGCGGTCTCCATTCGAGCTCAACTTTTCGGTTCCAACGGCCATCTGTTCTCCGTGCTATATGGCCTGCCCATTGCCACTTAAAATTACAAATTAAGAATACTCCGCTATAAAATCATTTTCTCTCCATTTTCCTGATGCAGTCTACTCCAGTTACGTTGGACTTGAATCTTGGCTCAGAGCGGTTGCTGGCGTAGTGATTGCGAAGCAGTGACTTATAAGATTTTTAGTGGAGTTTTGTACTGACGCTCTTCTTTAACGTTGGCGGGCCTCTAGGACTTGCAAGGACCCTAGGCCCAGATACCCATCGAGTAACCGTTGGAAGCTTTACAAAGATTTTATCTATACTAATATAATAAAAAGAAAATATTTATTTGTTTGCATTAAACAGGCTCTTGAACTACTAGAACGGTCTCAAAAATTCTTTTGCTTTTAGAACGCTACGTTATCCCGAAATAAAATTGACTATATTTAATTGAATTCTCACGCAAACGGTAGCTATGTCAGCAATCAGAATCAAATATAAACCGTTAGTGCACAGCAAAGGTTTTAAAGAATATTATTTATAAAAAAACATTAACATAATTTGCAATGTTAATTTAAGAATTTTAATTAGCTAATGTAAAAAACTAAGGGCCAAAAATCTTATATCTTGCACCACCTTTACCCGTAAACCCATTTCTGTAGCTTCGGGAGTGTGGTACAAACTTAGTTAGCACATGTTAGATGTTAACATGCGAGCGGGATGACTAGATATTATCGCTTCACTTTACTATTGTTGCCAATGAAGAACTTACAAGTGGGTTAAACGCTTTGTGATTTAAACTTTTATGCGAAAAAGAGATGGAATGAAATTTAGGTAAACTTAGAATTTAAAATTATAAATGCAAAATTTTCTAATTATCTGCCTGTTAAAATTTACGCATAATCTAAAACTAAACCTAAGAAAAGGATGTATGCTACCTTCGAAACCAAAAAAATTTTTTTTTTACTTATAATTCATTCAGATACAAAAAGAAGTAATATTTGAATGGGTTGATACATTTGAGAGTTACGAAACCACAAACTAATGTAACGACCTATTTTATATGTTTAAACCCTATACAAGGTGTAACGGAAAGGGTATATACATAGAAAGAGCAAGGCTTCTTTGGATCATAGCAAACGATATGGCAAGGGTTATTTAATCCTATCTCTACAAGTCCGGAAGTAATGATTTTTTTAAATTCATAGATACCAGAAACCAAACTTTTCAAATTGAAATAAATACATCACTAGCACTCAATCAGCTGATCCATGTCAACGAAGTCTTGCTCTTTCTATGTATATACCCTTTCCGTTACACCTTGTATATATAGTAGTTTATGATCGACCTATATCATAATCAATCGTGGCACAATTTAATCTCAAATCGTAAAAAAAATATTAAGCCGATATTTCAACAAAGGATGTTGCAATGTCGGCTTATTTGTAGATGCGTTCCTACAAAGAAAAATACAAATCGTTAATGTTTTTTAACATTAATTCCCGACAATATCATATCTATGTCTATATCATATAACTAAAAAAGCAAAACTAAAAATACGGCATACAACAACGAACACAAACTAACATCAAATTTATCGGAAGCCGAAAAATACACGTTCTCCCTTTAACGTAAATACCCGATGGTCTATAAATACATAAAATATACGCAGCATCTGATAAAGAATTTAGCAAAATCCAAATTCCCTATAAACAAAACAGTCTTTCGAGCCACCGAGGGCTCTAAACCCTTGCGTAATAGACATGTCTTGGTCATAAATTGAGGCCTGAATTCATCAGCCGTCGAATTTTGGCTCCCTCGTAAATCCAAATCTACGTGACATTGGTGCGTTAAAGCTGGTGAACGCGAAAATTTATTGAGTTATAATTTAATTATCTTTACTGGATATTGGCTGGTGGGTGTGATTCAATTCATGTAGACTCATTTTGGCATTTAACCCTGCAAAATATCGAGAGCCTAAAAAACGTTTGAAACAACCCATCCAATACAACTACATTAGGAATAGATTCAATGTTCACTGATATTAATCTTTACTCTATTTATACTAATACTAGCTGCGCCCCGCGGTTTTACCCGGGTTACTCTGCTCCGGTGAGTCGGTTAAGTTGTTTGTTTGCTTGTTTTCTTTAACGTAGTATTCTCAGAAAAACGAAGGTTCGATTTTCATTGTAGATATAGCCAATTTATCGAGGAAAGCTATAAGCAAAATTTAATTATGAAGTTCGCACGGGAACGGGATTTACGCGGGTGAAATCGCGCGTGGGAAATTTGTGAATTTTAATCTGTACACCGTCTGTCACCCTTCTAATATTCTTACTGAATGGAAAACCTGCGTCGGCGACTTCGTGAAAACAAATTTATTGAAAAATATGTCTACGGCTGCACTTCAGGAACGACCCCGCGCAACTCGCTTAATCAGTGCGGTCTTGGCCTTACTGTCATCGCCCGCGCGGCTATACGGCCATCGAATGAAAATTATTGTGATCTATTGAATGTCTTATTGCAGGTCGCACGACCTTTAATTCGACCATAAATGGTTTCATCACACGAGAGACACCAACAAAAAACATGCGTGCTACGTACTGCATAAAACTAAGACAAAGTCTATACAAATCTCAAAAAGCTATAAAAGCCACAGAAGTAAGACAGCAGGAAAGCAACTAGGTAACACGTGATCAGCCGTACCGAGCGCAGTAAAAAGTAAAAGGGTTGTTTTATTGCGTGTAAACATGAGGCGGATTTTCTTGCGTTGGCGCCTTGATGAGAACGACTTTCGATGTTCTGTGTCAGTGTACATGTAGTTGTTATATAGCTCAGCATCATCATTTCAGCCATATAGGACGTCCACTAGTGGATATAAGCCTCCCACATAGATTTCTTGTTACTACGGTTGGAAGCGGCCTGTACCAGGTAATCCGTCCATCTAGTTGGTGGACGTCATACACTAGGCTTGCCAATCCACGGTCTCATTCGATAACTTTTCGGCCCCATTACATACCTACTGTTATCAATTTTATTGCTTTTCAAACTTGATGAAAAGAAAGGTAAACTATCGCAAGCATTTGTTATAATTTCAAGCGATTGAAAATTCCTTCAACCTAGACCCGGAAAGAAATCTTTGATTTTACACAAAAACTTTTTGCCCAGTACGGAAATATTACAGATGACCTCCAAAACTTGAAGCTAGACATATGCCACCAGGCCACAAAGTTTGTTTCTAAGGAGTTGCAGTTTTGGATGTTGTGGAACTCATATTTTTTAATGGCAACAATTTTGTACATTTTTGACCTAACCGTTTTCGTAGTTTGAAGATTTATCCAAAAATACGTCTTCTCTATATGGGTCACACTTGAACAAATTACCGTTGTCGCCTTATTAAGGCCCGACGGAATAATTCTAGTACCATGAAGGAAGGGACGGCCTCTGGTGTGGGACGCTACGTGCGTCGACACCCTTGCGCCGTCTCATCTTTCCGGGTCTTAGAGTAGGGCTGGCATGGTGGCTGAATCCGTGGAGAATCTCAAGAGGCGCAAATATAGTACCCTTGATAGTGGGTATGTATTTGTGCCTTTTGGTGTCGAAACATTGGGGCCGTGGGGACTGGAAGCCAAATTAATTTATAAATACCTCGCAGCGGCCCTCTTTAATGCGGCACGATTTCCGAGTGCTGGTTTTTACTTTGCACAGCAAGGAAGCATTGCAATTCAACGGGTAAATGCTGCCAGCATTCTGGTAACCTTGCCAAGTAGAATATTAGTAGTATTTTATAAGCAAGTTTTTATTCATTTAATAAAGTCAAACAAAGTTCAAATACTTAAGTTAATATTTCCTTTTAGTTTTGCCGTTTCGGGTTAAACGATTTTGATATTGATGCTTCAGGTAATAAGGTATAGATTAATAAAAAATATCTCAAACGATTCTCTCATCGCCAGGTACCAAATACAAGTCCCGCCACCAGACCAAAACTGAAATAGTTTTATAACACAAATGTCACGTTCAACTATGTCGTGGTTTGGTATTCAATTCACGGCGTGTCTATACCCGTATCGTTGGCAGTGATGTCACGTCGGCGGCGAATGTGGTACGTATGGGTACATGCTGCCCGTTTGTTTGGCAGGTGAAACAATTTGTATTGCGAACAGCTGAGACTGTAAGTCTATTTAACGTTTCATGATGTTCATTGTAGTCAGCGAGGCTTCAAAACTACAAACAAAGGAGTTGCACACAACTCCCCAAATGGTTTAAAAGTCATTCCTTCAATATCTAACCAGCAATTGTCCTGAACCCAGATTCAAGTCCCACAAGGTTCGCCCTCTTTCCCAGATTACTTGGGTTGGAGTTTTTAAGCCAAGTATTAGAGCAATGCTCGCATTTATGCCTGTTAAAATAGCTAAAGTTTGAATAACAATGCACAGGTAAACGCTGTTGAACAATTGTCATAGATGATGTTAAGACAATTCAGGACTTTACACAAACATATTTGATTGCACCGGTGACTAAGTCGTTACGATATTGGCTTATGAGACCTGGTGTTCTGAATCAGACCCGGGACAATGATTTGTGTGAACCACGAATAATTTTTATGAGTCTGTGTGTGCTCTGTGTCCATAAATTATGCGTTTGTTAAGTCCCCTGCGACATAGAGATTTAATTCCCTAGAGAGGGAGGGAGACGTCTTAAAAAAATTGTCCGGAGCTATAATAGCTCCAAGACCTCCGAGATTTTTGGCCTAGCCTTATATCGTTACGCCGCGGAAGTCAGACCAATTATTTGATTCTTATTCCTGGTATTTTTGCAAAATCCAAACATCACACCCTAGTGATTCAAAATCCGATACAACAAAATAACAAAAAAGTGCCTATTTATTTCCAGAAACAACGGTTTATATAATCTCGGGAAAATCCAAACGTGAATATCAAATTAACTAGGACCTTCCCGCAATTTTGGACATTTTTCACCCAATAACCATTAGATAGGATTTATAAGCAATTGAAACCCATCCGTATCAATGGGTGCCTTTATTTATGGTGTTTTAAAGAGATTTCATTTCTATTAAGTTGGCAGTTAGGTGTCCTAAAAAGTGGTTTATGTATTAATAAATATTATTTTTCGGACATAGAAATTGAAGAGCGGCGAAAAAGGGTATTTGATCCAAGACATATGTGCGTAGATCTAAAAATATGGTTATTGTAGGTCTCTAGAATGAATTAATAAATCAATCGTAATAAATTAGAAGCAAAACTAAATTGAAATTCATATGAGCTTTTTATTTCCAGTAATTATATTCCAAAAGAGATCAAGATACAATTACAGAAAAGCGGCTAAAGGTACAATTACACAAAAGTTGCGAAGCAACATTGCTCGGACAATATACAGGCCAGGCTATTCAGCGTAGGGGCTGGATTGCTTCGTGCGTACCCGGCCCCCGTCAACGACGGATCGAAGGAGTGTCCGGGGGGTTTTAGTGGTGTAGGCTCCTATCCTCGTGGTTTAGTAAAGCATACCACCGCTATGGAGAGGGCGAGTCCCACATATCCCGCCGCCAGCGCGTGGATACGATGCAGCGGCGGTGGGAATACGTAAATGCATTTCCCCCCAGACGTATACAAAAATGCTATTCAGCCTAGTCACAAACTAAACCTCACATAAGTTAAATGAGCATAAAATATTTCCACAACTTTGATTTAAATATGATATTAAAGCATAGAATACACTTGTCAGCTACACACCGTATCAATATCAGAAATCCTATATCGAACCCAACCGTCGCACACCAACGTGACCGCGTCCCGTCATAATATCGTCAACGTACAACGTGCGTGGGAGATGAAACTTTCTGTCAACATGCTCGTGTACAGATGTCGTAATGTACTATAATACTGAGGTTCCCAAAGTGTGGGCTGCCTTGGTGTCCCGTAGAATGTAAAAAGGGGCGCCAAGGAGTGTGTTATGTTTACATTTGTTTGCCTGTCTAGTTAGTAGGTACATTGTATCTTGTTGTTTTATTTACGCCACGTGGTTAGTATCAGAAACATAAAGGCGGAAACATATTATTAAAACGCCACGCCACCCGACGACACGCCAGGCGCGTTGAGTCGAATCAAATGTATTGTTTTCGATTGACCAGAAACACACTATGAACACCCGGTACGACGCCACGCGCGTACTGATCCACAGGTGTTGACACGTGGCGTGGCGTTGCGTTTTAATAATGTGTTTTCACCTTTATCCAAATAGTTTTTAACACTTTACGACATACACATCTGTTTAAAATCTCCAAACTTGTGTAAGAGGGCAACTACAGTAAGAACTTAACTTTTTTAATGTAGCAATAGGTAAAAAATTTAATGACAAATTCATCTGCACATCATGCATCAGCTGCGACGAACAGTATGTTTTCACATGTCTCGTTTAAATAACGTAGATTTCTATAAAGAAATTAAGACAGACAATTATGTAAGTACTAGGGATTTACTTTTCTAATGCGGGAGTTGTTTAAAAAAATAATATGTTACAACTATTTTGACAAGTAAGCTAAGATAGGGCGTCGAGACCAAATCCTATCACTGTATGTGCGCCGACAGATAGATGCTAAAGTTTGGGAATTCTTGCCATAATTCCCCGAGGGTTGTAGCCGAAATGGATGTATGTAGGATGCGGTACGAATGTGAAACTTACTTCACAGCTAAGTTAAGTCAGTAACTTGTGTTAATGGAAATTTGGTAGTCAATACTAAGGGAGCCAGTGTTGGCACTTTGGTAAATAATAAAACCTTTGTGATTCATCTGCGTTCTCGTGTAATGGGTTTAATTCCCATATATAGTTAACAATATTATTTATCGTGGTTTAAGTTAATCTCACTTGACTATTTTAAATACTATAACTTATAAAATATGGTAAATAAACCTACAATATTATGTTATTTAAATGTAAATTACTGTCTACTTATATAGGGTGACTGGTAATTAGTGACCGATACCTAAACACATGATTGTGCTCATGATAACAAACAACTTTTACTCTGGCACCAAACCTGAAATCGTGAAAAAAAAATCAGCTGCTCCCTACCATGTTGACGAGTTATGTGAACATGAATGTATAGAACAGCTGATTTTTTTTTTGCGATTTCAGTGTTGGTGCCATATTAAAAGTTGTTTGTTATCATGAGCACAATCATGTGTTTAGTTATCGGTCACTAATTACCAGTCACCCTATATAAAAAATTACAATTCTTTATTAATGTAAATTGTTATTTATTTAAATGAATTTAATGTTCCTTTAATTTAAACTGATATTAACATAATATACTTATTCATTATAAAACATCACACGATACATATGTTAATGTGGTGATTTACGAGGTCAAATTTGGTCGGTGCACATCTGACGGAAAATCGCCGCGTATGTATTGCCAGTCGAGTAACGCTAGAACACATAAGTAAAACATTCAACGATGCACACCTAACCAAAAAGGCGTTAGTGTGAATCAATGCGACAGTCGATAGGTTCAACGCATTTTCCTTAAAATATGCACAGACCAGTGTTAAATATAAGTTACAGACTAAATTCATTTTGATTTATCAATCAAATGTATTCATCAAGTAAGTCTGTCGTTCTAGATCTCACGTTTTTAAAACGTTTAATTAGTAATTCTTTGTCTAAATAATTGCAAGGTGCTTCTGAAGATTTTTTGTTTAATACGAAACGTCGATCTTGTATACAAAAGACCGATTTTACGTAACATTTCTTACAGACAAATTTTAAGGAAACAGGATACTCATTATCTCAGGAAATCCTTTGCTAATGTTGGGAGAAATGAGAAGAGTGAATGATAAATATCGATAATAGCGGAATTTCATGTAACGGATATACGTTATACAACATTTTAGCGAATGGAATAGGCAAACTGGTATAATAGAATATTTTGTAGTCGTTGGTATATTTATATAGTCGTAGGTATATATATAAAAAAGGTTTAGGCATTTTTGATTTCAAATTGTGTTATTTTTTTTTATTTTTTTATAATACTAGGATTTCCAACAAAGAATACACTTTACATGCTATATTATAAAGGACAAGAAGATAAATCTATGTGCTCCCTCAATTATAGGAGACCACATCATGCAATAGAAACAAACACAAAATGATATATTATTGTTAAAGCTATACTAATAGGTTATTAATGTTGACCATTTGAATCTAAATTAAATAAAAATAAAGTTTAAAAAGCAAAGAAGCAAAGATAATGGGATAGATCCAGTATCACGGATAGGACCATTGTTACCAATAGACTTGACATCGTGGTGGTGGTTTGTCAAGAGCGCCGGCCAATGATCGTCCACGTGGCTGTCCCTCATGACGTAAACTTTATAATGGCCGAAAAGGATAAGGAAAACAATTATCTTGACTTGGCCGATGAGGTACATGTTTGTGTTCATCATTACATAGTATAAAACAAAGTCGCTTCCCGCTGTCTGTCTGTCCCGTATGTTTAGATCTTTCAAACTACGTAACGGATTTGATTTATATATATGTAATGGCTAATAGCCGAAGTGCGGTTACACCTAGTTTTAGCCGGCTACAACTAGGTGCAGCCAACCACATGCGGTTAATCTTAAATGTATTCTACTCCTAACCGACACGGTGGCGTTAACACAATGTTAACATGACCTACCTAAACGAGACGTATGGTAACATAGAACAAATACTTCAACTTCAACCTCAATAAGTCCCTGTTCAACTTCATTGGTTTAGATTAAGTTTTTTTTTTTAATTACCCCAACGCCTTTTTTGCCGTGCATAATACACCAGGGTTTAACCACCGGTGTGCGGCTACACCTAGTTCTAGCCGCTGACGATTAAGGCTAAACCTAGTTCTAACGAAGATAAGTAGTATACATCTAAGTTTAACCGCATGTGGCCGGCTGCACCTAGTTTTAGCCGGCTAAAACTAGGTATAGCCGCA
The DNA here is from genome assembly GCA_947037095.2 of Nycteola revayana. Taxonomy (NCBI): domain Eukaryota; kingdom Metazoa; phylum Arthropoda; class Insecta; order Lepidoptera; family Nolidae; genus Nycteola; species Nycteola revayana. The sequence continues at coordinate 22,423,157 of OX344843.2, forward strand.
CTTCGGCTATTAGCCATAAGATATATAACATATCAACGTTGCATCATGCGGCGCCGTAGCAGGTAGCTAGTAAAGTATAAATAAGTTCCTTTGACCAATCAGACAAATACACATATCGTACAAAATTCAACTTCAATTTTACCTGTAAATGCAATAAAATTTAGCTTTTACAGGTTGATTCATCTAACTTTCCCATTTCAACATATTTTACACAGTTTTCTAGTGTTGTAATATTATGCATAGAAAGTGTCGACTTCCTTTTGAGTTATAATAAAAGAGAAAATTTAAAAACTAGAACGTGCTAGATAGCTGGATGTGACGAAAGTGGTGCAGTTTCAGAGCTACATAAAACATGATCAAATTTCATATACTGTCAACAACTTTCTCCTGTAATTTTAAGTACAGAGTGCAGAGTTATAGGGTTGTCAATAATACGTGTTCATTTCTATATTCTTGAGTTAAAACCAGTGTGTTTTGACACTATTGCTTTTTCTTCTTCTTCTTCAACAGCTAGTTTAATTCCACTGCTGAACATGAGCCTCCTCTTTACCGATCTTGGCAAGCCAGGATCGTTGAGGGATGGGTCCCGGCCCCTGCAAATCGGCGGATCGAATAAGTGTCCGGGGGCTTTTAGTGGTGTACGGTCCTCTCCTCGTGGTATGAGTTTAGCATACCACGCTATGGAGAGGGCGAGTCCCACATATCCCACCGCCAGTGCGCGAATACGCTGCAGCGGCGGTGGGAATGCGTAAATGCATTTCCCCCGGACAACAAAAAAAAGGGTCGTTGAGGGATATTGCTATAATCACCATGGTGATCGTTGAAGGATGGTAGGTTTCTTTGAGCTGACCGATGCTGCTGCCCATCCATCAGTTGTTAGCCCCTTTGTCGCCGCTTACGTCACCCATGGAAAGACATGGGGTTATACTATACCGAAACCCACAGGGCGATGATACACCATTTTTTCACAAAAGGTTTTATATTCTTGTACACAATATGAATAATTTAAAATTAATATAATACAGATATTTAAGGTATTCCAAAAAACATTAGCTATCCGCTTATGAAATTTTTGTCTTATTTTTTACCTATTTAATTTGATAAAAAACATTATTTTGAGTTCAGAAACTAAAGGGTAAAAACGGGACTCTATTATTAAGACTTAGCTGTCTGTCTGTCTGTATGTCTGTCTGTCTGTCCATCTGCCTGTTTGTCACCAGGCTGTATCTCAAAAACCGCGATAGCTAGACAGTTGAAATGTTCATATATTATTTTTATAACAACAAATACTAAAAATAAAAAAACATAAATATGGGAGCTCCCATATAACAAACTTTTTTTTTGTTTTTTCATTTTGCTCTATATAAATACGGCAACAGGTAGGCACATGAATATGGTACGGACTTGGCCGGTTTTTTTTTAAATTATTGTTATGTACTGATATGAATTTAGATTAAAATAAAATGAAAAGGCGCTGGTTTTCGGTACGATTGACGATGTGTAGATATATTTGATAGGAAAAAAAACTGATATTACAAATCATTTAAAAAAATGACAAATAGAAAAGTAAAAATGTTCCTAAAAAAGAGGTTCGATCCGTAACAATTATCAAAAAAGAAAATTGAGACTTTTGCTTTGTTTTGTAGTCAATAGCGGAGAAATACACCCATAGTAAATAGCCACTTTTAAGTAGGTACTATTTAGACTTATTAAGTTGTCACATGGGTATTGGTAGGACCAAGAAGTGGGGGGGGGAGTTTACACGCACGCCTAACCTGTGGTCAAACTAAATGCGTTAATTTTATTATGATACGTTATATAATATCAATCTTCCAATTTGTAGTGTGAACCCTATCCTCACGTGGCATTCAATTATATAACGTGGAAGGGTAGTTAATTGAGTTGTGACGTACGTGACGTCATCACTGGCTTAGATCAACAGACTCCCATAGGTTATCACATTGTACAGTTTGCAAGAGTAGTTGATAAAATTCTGAATCGTTTCACAGTGAAATGCGGAAGGTTTTCCCGAGGATCAAACAATATCCGGGACCTGAAATAGTATTTTCAGATTTCGCTTCCCTTTTAGATTAGAAGCCTTAATATGTCTTTTCGAATTGTAAAATGTTCACTTTGTTTATACTGTGGTTCATGTGGAAGGGTTGTTTGAAAATTAGAGTTGTCTAACTATCGATAGTTTCGCTATCGATAGGTGACCTCGAAAAATAGTAACAATATCGATAGTGCTATCGATAGTATCGATACTATCGATATCACAAATTAACTAATACTATTGGTTGGAAGCAATAGTATCGATAGTATCGATATTTTTAAAGTAATACTATCGATACTATTGATATTATCGATAGTATCGTTGCATTAAATGATTAAAACTATCAATACTATCGATAGTTTGTAAAACTATTGATACTATCGATACTATCGAAGACCAACCCATGTTTAGGAGCAAAACTATCGATAGTATCGATACTATCACTAATATTGATACTATTGATAGACTATCGATACTATTGATATGACGTCAACTATCGATAGACTATCGATAGTATATCGATAGTCGACTATCGATAGGCAACACTATTGAAAATTGTATTTTGCATTTTTCAATTAATTTTTAACAAGCATATTATTTTTGACGACTAGTGAGAGCTTATCGTAGTCCGTCAGTAAGTTTAGCAAAAGAAAATTGCTATATAATATTATGTTGAACAGTTAAAATAATAACTGTTGACGAAATAAACAATATTATGTATGTAAATTATTAAACACAACTTAAATGTAATTAAAAACAATTGTTGCCTATTTATAATTATTATGTAACAAAAATGGTTTTTATTTATTTTATTTTAGTTATAAATATTTGTAATACATTAAGTGTGTTTGTTTTATTTTGTTGAGTTTTTAAGTATGTGTATAGTGTTAATATTAAAGAACATTTGTATAAAATGGGCCCAAACAGATAACATGTTATGTATTCTTACTTATTTCTTTAATACCTACTTTGTAAATTAAATTACAAAAATACATGCTACTAAGCAATAACATTAACTAGGTAAGCTTTATATATTGGTTTTTAAAGGAACACCTACAGCCAAATGTATAAGGTGTTTCCAAAATATATGCCATCCTTATAACAGTAGATAGTATAATGCATAATGTAAGTATAGTAATCACGTTCCTGAATTTTCTTTTGGATATAATAAATTTTATTTAACCTAAATTATTTTTAACTACATAATACAAGCGTGAGTTTTCCTCACTCTGCGGGAGGTGCAGCCACTTTCGATAGTATTGGGGACAACTGCATATTATGTATATTCAAAAGATACTTATATTTTAACTAGCTCCCCGGTTACATCCACGTTGCTTCCGTTCCCATGGGAACTGTTTAATTAAATTAGATAGCTAATTTTCCTCGATAAATTGTCACTTTTAGACATTTTTTTTTCCAATCGAACCAGTAGTTCTTGAGATTAGCGCGTTCAAGCAAACAAACTCTTCAGCTTTATGTGTTAGTATAAAGTTCTAATACATGAAGCTAAGTATGTACCTATCGAAAGATATAATTTTATTTTTGGTTTGGAGAAACAATTTTTTTTTGTTTACAGAAATATCTTCACTAACGTTTTGCGTCAATATAAGGTAACATATTTTAATGTGAAAGAAATGTTACGGAGTGAAGTACACAATACTTCACTCCGTAACTTTTTTTTCTTTGAATAAACGCTAATCATTATTATGTTTTATTGCTATTTACTTACGTATAGTTGAAACTGTCTCCTATTAAACGTAAGGCATATATTTTGGCTGCACCCTATACAGTCATTGTAAAGCCCAAAGTTACGACATAAAACGAATACATATAAAGCCCATAAACGTTTCATATGTCGAACTTATGGCTTCTTTATCAATTGATGAGATTTCAATGGCAGGAATCCATCCCCTATGGAGATGAAACAGCGTCGACATTATTGCATAAAACCGAGCAACGCTCCGGTGACAGTTTAACGACAATTTTATAGAAAAGTTAACGTGAATATATGTAGTATTGGGGAAATAAATCGCCTTAATGTATGATAACATAAACAGTATTTGTTTGCAGTTAAATCGTGAATTTGTATCACTGTCTATATAAAAGACGCAGCTATTAAAATCAAGGAGTTTCAGAGTATATAATAATATAAGCAGGCTATAAAGCGCGCCTTAAGAGAGTTGTGCAACGGGTATGAACCACACTATGGTATCTTGACCAAAAATATACTCATTATATTAAGTCGTCGACCCATATTTTATAGGTTTTGTAATAATGATGACAAATCATTCGCGGAACCAAAATAAATAAATATTAATATTACAACCTCTGAAGCGTAGCGGTATTTGGCTCGCTTTAAATCGCGGAGGGTTCGATCCCCACGCCGGACAGAAAATCTTGGTTGACCCTCCGTGGCTCGGAAAGCACGCTAAGCCGTTGGTTCCGATTGTTATAACGTCATCTATAATAATCGTATCTCAAGGATCGGGCAGCAGCGTTTCCTTGTGTGGTACAACATAATACTGCGGTCACCAACCCGCCTGCCAAGCGCGGTGACTATGGCAACTACCATCTCTCGGGAGGAGGCCCATGTTCAGCAGTGTACGTAAAAGAAAAATATGCCCTATTATCGGCTCTTGACGTGGGCGGGCTTATAGTCTTTTCCGAGGCGCCGTTGTTCTTTTGCGCCTCGGTTAACACGTTAAGCTTTTGGTCCCGATTTTCAAGCCTGCTGTTTGTTTGCTGCGTTTACTTAAAATTGCGTTCATCAATCCATCTGCCAAGCGCGGTGACTATGCAAACCCCAGTGAACGTTATACGGGCTGATACTAATGATGATATTGATGCACCGTATTTTTTTTCTAATTTGTGTTGTTATCCATGAGCTACACGAGGAACCAATGCTCTTGCCGGATTGCTTATGCGTGCGCGGCCCCCGCCAACGTCGGATCAAAGGAGTTTCCGGGGGAATTAAGTGGTGTAGGGACCTCTCCTCGTGGTATGAGTTAGCATACCACGCTTTGGAGAGGGCGAGTCACACATATCACAGCGCCAGCGCGAATACGCTGCATCGGCGGTAGGAATATGCTAAATGTGTGCACAGCCAAGCTGCTGCCTATAGGATGCTTAATTCCACCTTGAACAGCAAATTTGGTTTATGCACCTAAGCAAAGGATGCATGTGTTAGGTATATTACTTGTAGTTAGTGTATAGTTCAGCACATACCTAATAAAAACGGTCTACTCAGATTACCTAGGCGATTTGTTTCTCAGGTCATCAGAGGACACCAATATAATCTCCTAATTGCTAATTCAAATAGGAATCAACCGATAGGGATGCTCTTTTTTGAAGAGCATGAACATGTCACATCTCTGTGTCTATGTCTCTGTATCTTCTGAACATGTCATGAAAAGAAAGATTATTCAACAGCTTACATGTATACTCTAAGCCGGAAACCACACGACGTGCGGTACAGTATTTTATTTTAACATCTAGCAGAGTTTAGCAGTCTTTTATCTGCTGCAGTTATTGTTGTTAACCTCTCATACTAAGCTAAAATTCTTGTATTACGAGTGGTTTCACGTCGGTAGTACAATGGGTGGGGATTTAACTGGCGACCGCCGCTTAAATAAAATTGTGCCGGTAAGACCTAGATAAACCGGATTGACTGCACCGGTGGCTCAGTGGTTACGATAGTTGCCTCTGAGACCTGGTGTTCTGGGTTCAATTCCCACCCGGGACAATTATTTGTGTGAACCACAAATAGTTGTTCTGAGTCTGGGTGTTCTTTGTGTCCGTGAAATGAATGTTTGTAAAGTCCCCTACGACACAGGGATTTATTTCCCTAGTGCGGGAGTTGTCTTTAAAAAAAAAAAAAACCAAGACATTTACTAAACATTTCTAATGCGACAATGCGTTGTTTACATTGAGCTGCTAACACAAAGACTTTAATTTGCAACTTCCCATATAACTTCTGAGCATAATGATATTAACTTCTAACTTCGTGAGCTTTCCAGGGTAAGGTTTGCTCCGCCTATTTTTCCGTATAATACTTACTAACAAATAAAACTTTCCCTGGAGTCGCAAAGTTAAGAAGTCACACGTGCAAGCGTAAACATTTCAAATTTATGTGCCTTTTACCGAGTTCGAAATTAATCGGAAATTGTTTAACCCTCGTGTGACATAGGCTTAAGGAGTTTCAGTTAAGTAATCTGTAATCATATGTGTACCTTAATTCATGATACAATAACATTTAATTATAATCTACACTGACTGCTGCCCGTGACTTTGTCTGCGGAAAATAAGGATTTGATAAGCTATCTAACTGTGAAAGCCCTGTAGTACCGATTTGGTGATAGGCGGAATATACGGACGAACAAAATAAAAAAGCAGAAAAATAAAATCCTACTAATATTATAAACGCGAAAGTTTGTAAGTATGGATGGATGTTTGTTACTTTTTCACGCCAAAACTATTAAACAGAATTGGCTGAAATTTTGCACCGGGATAGGTTATACGCTGGACATGTAGGCTACAAAATATCACGCTACGACCTACTAAAGCAGAGTAACGCGGGTAAAACCGTGGGGCGCAGTTAGTATGTAATAAAATCGCTTATAAAATAAGCTACCAACCAGTAAAAGTCCTGTCAAATCGGTTAAGCCGTTACTGAGATTAGCCGGAACAAAGCTACAGACACAAAAAAAGATTAGTTGCGTTTTTATTATTAGGACCCTATAGTAGTAATTGACAATAAATAATAGGTTGTGGAAAAAGTTTCTTCGCATTTTTTAAGAAAATTCAAAAGCATTTTTTAATATAGTTTATTTACATTTAACTTCATTATATAGATACCATTTTGTTCGATAACTTTTTGCCATCTTGTAAGTAGGGACATGATCCCATTGCTAGAGAAATTTTGAGACTTCTGATCAAAATACCGCGACAAGTGGTTTTGGCAGTCCTCTCGTGATGTTAACCTGACACTGCCTAAAGAATTCTCAAGAGACCGAAACAGGTGGAAATCTGACGGTGCAAGGTCAGGACTATACGGCGATGCATTAACGCCTCCCAGCCAAACTCTTTTAATTTTTGCTGAGTGGCTAAAGATGTGTGAGGTTTAGCTTTATCATGAAAAACCGCACCCCTTCTGTTGATTAATTCCGGCCGCTTTCTATTATTTTCGTGCTTTAATCTCATCAGTTGTTCGCTGTAGAGTTGGTGGCTGTGGCTGCCTGGTGGTAACAGCTCATAATGAATAATGCCCTTCCAATCCCACCAAACACAAAGCAACACCTTGTTGCGAGTTAACCCGGGTTTCACCACAGTCTGTGAAGCCTGACCGGCCTTTGACCACGACAAGAACGTGCGAAAAGCACGTTCTTGTCGTACGTGATCACTTTTCATCATCAGTTATCAACTTCAAAAATGGTTCGGTTTCATTACGTCGTAATAAAGAATCACAAATGAGTACACGGTTCATTAGGTTTCTTTCAGTGAGCTTGTGAGGTACCCAAATATCGAGCTTTTTTGTGTACCCAGTTTTTTTCAAATGCACGAAAACTGTTTTGTGGTCAATTCCTAGTTCTAGAGCTACATCGTAACTACTGATATGCCGATCTTGCTCCACTTTTTTTACTTGCTCAGACCAGAGCGATGTGCATCTTTGACATCAAAATTTCCGGATAGAAAACGCTTAAACCAAATTTGTGCTACTCTCACAGACTGCACTAGGTCCATAAACATCGCAATTTTTTTTCGCGGCTTACATTGCATACCTACCTTTTTTGTAGAAAAAATTTAAAATGTATCGAATTTCTTCATTGGATTCACTCATCTTGACAGTACGAAAAACAAATGAAAATCACACATTTTCCTAATTTGAATTTGGAATTATGTTTTTTAAAATTTAAAATTTCAATGATACCAAAACCAGCCAGATACAAATAGTATATCCAAAAAGATCTTATTACAAGTTCATACATACTATAATGTGAAAAGACTTTTTCCCCAACCTAATATTAATGATTGATTTGGCCATCGCGAAATGTGAAAGAGACTGGAATATGAAACTATATTTCCTGTTTACAAAATTGCATTACAAAATGCCTTTAAACCCAGTACTTCACTGTTTGCCTCTCGGACTTCGGTCTACAAGTTCATCGCATAGTTCATTATAAACTTACGAGTTGAAAGTATATTAATTCTCTCAATAAGTATACTTAGTGGTTAGCCTTAAGATATCCAACTCGGGATATGAACATGTATACGCTCTTAACAATGTGATTTTTCTATTTTAACTAAACACTATTTAAGAGGAAACTATTAAATTTTTAAATATATTAGATACCCCCATAGCGAAGCGTTATAAGTTTTGTCTTAAATCTCGAAGGTGGGCCGGCAAAAAATCTTTGTGCAAATCAATGATATTTTTCCGGGTCTGGTTGGTTGAGGGACTACCCTACCTAAAAAACACGGTAATTTGTTGGCCCTGATTGACATAAGATCACCTTTCACATTTGTATAACCAGTTTACGAGCACTTACCTTTGTATGATGATGTATACAGGTCACCAAGCGGCCGTACTCCAATGACTAGGGGCGTCGGACTTGTGATCTTCGATCCCCACGCATTGCACTATCGACGAAACCCCACTCGTTACACAAGAATTTTAGCTTATCACGAGGGATTAACAAGAATACTAGTAGACAGCAAAAATCTGCTTGTAATCTTTAAAAAAATCAAAAATAATAACAAGCGTTATTAATAGCATGACGATATACGTTCTGATGAGATTTAATTTTAATTTAATTTAAGCTAAGATTAAGAGTTCTAAAGAGTGTTTGAGGTATCAATCTCTCTTCATTGCCCGATATGATACGCGGGTGACCGATAAAATGATAATTCTTTTTAAAATGTTATCAATACAGATTTTTGGATTGAAAGAACACTATTTTCTTTTTTTCTTTTACGGAAAAAAATACCAGTAACTTTATTTCAAAAATGAGATCAATAAATTTAGATCACCGGTAGGATTTGAACCTGCATCTTAGCGTTATGCCTTGACCATTTGGCCACGGTGGACCCCCCCCCCCCCCGCCCAGTCGTTCAAATTTATCAACGTGGGGAACGTAAGAGACGTGTTATACAAGACATTGATAAATTTGAATTGATAAAATGAAATATCAATAACGAATTTTAGATACATTTTGTTTGCTGAATGTGTAAGAGTTCGGGCGGGTAGCCGATTATAAAAAGTGTTTTTGTATCGCGCTAATCTATAAATAGTGCCATCTTTAATTAGTAAAAGTTTAAAAGTGTCCTCACCCTTCTCGGTTTAGGAGACTGGAACCTTGGTGAGCTATGAGCTGAATGTACCGGTTAAAGTAACAAAACCACAAAGATAAAACTTAACATTCACCTCTAGAAAATAAAATTCCGCATTTCACGCACGTATGGATCTACCAACTAGCTTTGAAGTGAAGCTATCTTAAGCTTTGAAGTGAAGTGGTCTCGGTAAACTCATTCATTCGCATCGATTTGTCTCGAGTACTCTCAAAAAGTGTGGAGTCTTCACTGATGCTTAAGAGGTTTGCTTTTACTATATTTATCTTTGAATTTCTAATGTATTATACTTGTTTTTATTTTTTTAATTACTATTAAAAATATTTCCTTGATATAGAAAAATATTATTAAGGACTAATTGGGGGAAATATAGATTTTTACGAACAATCTTTGGACCCCCGTATCATCCCTATAAAAGGCAATTCTTGAATTATCTTGCTTATCGTTTATCCTACGACATAATCTATGTCTGCTAGTCAAATTTTAGCGCACCCGTTGAGTAAGTCGCACGAGTTCTATCTAGTACAATGTAAACATTAATTTATGAGATGATTATAGAAAAGTTAAAACTACTAAATGAAAAAGTTTATCAGTTTTATTAAATAATCCTTAAAACAACACAACATCAAGATACAAATATATGAACATTTTAACATTTTTTTTTTTTTGTTTTTATTTATTTATTTAAGAACCTTCTCCATACATATCATGCACTGCAATCATACAAAGTTTCACTAAAATCTTTTCAGTAGTTCCAGTTTGATGCGCTTTCAAAGAATCAGACAAACAGACCAAACATAATTTAATAACATTTTCAGATTTAGTATCGATAATAGAATGCCGTCCTACAAAAAGAAATTAATATATATTCAATGTACAGAATTTGATATTACCAGTTACCTTTAAAAGATGAACAGATCATTATTATAAAATTAAACTAAATTAAATTCCCAAAAGTACAGTACATATGTTGTTTATAGTATATATTATTATGTTTATGTATATTTTGTATATATTAACAATCTTATGTACCTACATTTATAAAAAAAATATTGGTATTAAATTAATTGAACTTTATTTTTGAATTACACACTATCTACCTACGTCATTTACCTAATGAATTCCATTATCCATCCAAAGGTTGTCTGGATGAAATTGCTTTATGCGATAAGACCGCACATTGTACATACATACGTACATACATATATATAATCACGCCTTTCTCCCATAGGGGTAGGCAGAAACTACAGAACGCCACCTGCTACGATCCTTACACACTCCCTTTGCCTCGTCCACGTTCATACATCTGGTCATACACGCACGTCGGTTGCGATTACTACGCACCTGACCTTTCTGGAGAACATCACCTATGAGGTCAGTGTATGTCCTTCTAGGGCGTCCCCTCCCGCCGTTTCCACTCACATCTGCCTTGTAAATACCTTTTGTTACTCGCCTTTCATTCATCCTTTCCACATGACCAAGCCACCTAAGCATACTCTTTTCAATTTTTTTGTGTACACACATTGTAATGTGTCTATTATAATTATTTTCTTTGTCCTGTTTACTTATGTGTGTACAATAAAGAGTATTATATTCTATTCTAACTAAGTATTAATAATTTCGGTGTCAAATTAGGATATTTCATTCATTAAGTGCTCCACCCGATTTTCTTCAAAATGAACACGCAAACGATCCACATCCATCATCTCGCTGCAATAGTTTGCAAATTAATCTTGATAAGTATGAGAAGAAAAACCGTGGAACAAGCTGCGTTCAAGCGCTGCGGTAAAGTTTGGATCAGTTATGGATGCGGCTACATTAAGCAATGACTCAGGGTACTCTGTGCCGACACCGTTTAAAGTTAATAATTGGCTTTACGTGAACAACCTCCGTAGCGTAGCGGTATTTGGCTTGCTTTAAATCTCAGAGGTCGTGGGTTCGATTCCCACGCTGGGTAGGAAATCATTGTGTAAATTCTAAGATTTCTTTCCGGGTCTGGTTGTTTTAGGGACTACCCTCCGCGCCTCGGAGAGCACGTTAAGCCGTTGGTTCCGATTGTTATAACATCATCTATAATAATCGTATAACAAGGAACGGGCAGCAGCGTTTCTTTGTATTGTGCAGCATAATACTGCGGTCACCAACCCGCCTGCCAATCGTAGTGACTATGGCAAACATCCTCCCTCGGGAGCAGGCCCATGTTCAGCAGTGGACGTTATACGGGCTGATGATGATGTTGATGATTATGATGATGGAGCACCTACGTTTAATCATCAATCTGATGTCCGTAAAAGTTTTACTACTGGACTGGCCTTTATGATCACTGTTTTGCTATTCTAATAATTGTAAAAGCCTCCAACAAAACCGTGTAGTTTTTTCATTTAGTAGAGACCACCTATGAGTGTCGACGGGCTGTTAATGTAACAAAAAAATTATATGTATAGAAGCCGGTCTTATTGCAATTCGCAGTCAATTGACAAACCATTTTGGCCTCTTCTACATTCAATAATCTCCTCAGGCATGTCCTTCAGTTTAGGGTACTTCTAACATGGCTTTTTATTAATTCTACTTGTTAGTCTCCTTTCATTCATTTTCTCTACATGTCCGAAAAAATTAAACATATCTCCCATTCACACACAAAACATCTACTTCTTTCGTCCATCGCCTGGCATACTTCATCTATTTTATCATTTACTCCTCCCCTTATATTCAACGTAGTACAGCGGCTATCCATGAACCACTTTTCGTCCCGATTGGAAACGAAACGTGACGTGTTGCGAAACACGCCGCCGAGCCGCCATTCGTTCAGTCTTTGTTTTTTTTTTGTCAAAACTCATCACGTTCCCAAGAGTTGTTTTCATCTATCTCTTCATTTTCATTCATTTTTATCTATGCAAAATATTTTGTTTGTTTGCTTTACGCGCTTATCTCAAGAACTACTGGTCCGATTAGTAAAATTCTTTCAGTGTTAGATAGCCCATTTATCAAGAAGACTGAAAACTATATTTTATTACAAAGTTCCCACGGGAACGGGAATTACACGGGTAAAACCATGCACGAAAAACTAATATACTGAAAGAATTTTAATAATCAGGGAAAACTAATAACACACTCTTGAGCTACATGAATGGTTAAATTAAAGTCTAATATCATATAAGAAACAATATTTCTTTCATGTGCGGCTTAAGGAAGTGTTGGATCCGAGTCATCATAAAAAGCGAACCGTTGAATTTTAAGTTTTCTATTAGATCAGAACTTGGTCCGATAAGTTTTTGAAAGAATATGCAAATAGCGGAAAGAATAGAAATTTACGAGTTGTTCAAGCGTGCTTGTCAAAGTTGGGGAACTTTGAGAGCTATCATTTGCCTGCCCTCACACCAATTTATTTGAGGACCGCATAATGTATTGGCTGTCGAGATGACTGAGTGACTTTACACTCCACTTTGCAAGTTTGAATTATTTGGCACTATTAAAAGCGCATAACATTAATCCGTTTTTTTAACTTTATTAGATTTTAGTCAGGCCTTGATTGATTATTTAATTGAATAAATTCATAGTGTGTACTTTAGTGTATTCAATTTAACAATTTTTCTTCTCGTCAGCATTTTCTGGTTCGACTTAAGAAAGCGCAAATCACCCACAAACACCCTTCAAATATGGGCCATCACTTATGTAGGTTGTATATCTAGGATTATGTTCTATAAGCTATTTTAAAGCCCTTTAATTCGAAACCATTTTTTAATGGGTCTCTCCAGTTTGAGCTTATCTATAAATATATATTTTTTAAGATAACTAGCAGAGTACGACTGCACCGGTGGCTCAGTGGTTACGATAGATGCCTCTGAGACCTGGTGTTCTGGGTTCGATTCCCACCCGGGACAATTATTTGTGTGATCCACAAATAGTTGTTCTGAGTCTGGGTGTTCTTTGTGTCCGTGAAATGTATGTTTGTAAAGTCCCCCGCGACACAGGGATTTATTTACCTAGTGCGGGAGTTGTCTTTTTAAAAAATATAAAGAAAAGAAAAAAAAAAGAGTTTTAGTACACTTCTATTTTTCTTGTTAACCTCTGGTTCAAAGCTGAAATGCTTGTGTTACGAGTGGGTTTACGTCTGGTGAGCATCGAACGCGCGACCACATGATCTCAAGTCCGATGCCCAAGCCATTGGACTACGCTATTTTTTCTTAGTGATGTAGCTTACAAAAACCTTTTTTATTGCACAAAAACAATTTTGCAGCCGTAATAATGAATAACGGTAGAATTCCATACACTAAACAAACAGCAGTATACATCCAACCATCAATCTCAACTAAACAGATAAAGGGCGATTCCAAACCACATTGGTTGAATAATTTACACAACTGGCCGTGTAAATACATAATAGAGAAGCCATTATATATTAACGAATACCTGGTGTCACCGGTAAATATATAACTGGGTTAGGCATTAAAGTACTAGTGAAAAAGTCCTTTGTCTAGTGCGGAAATGTTAAGTACTAGATTTTATGGACGCTACCTAGTGTTATTTAAAAAACTAGGCTCTGCAGTATCATCTTCTAAGATTGCTGATCCAATGTTGTAGGGGCGTATATATAAATTTTATATTGCCACAATAGGCACAATTTTTTTTTTAAATAAAATCGATGGATAAAAAATACATAATGTTATCTAGTGTTCAGAAGTCATTGTTTAATAATGTTAGGAACATTAATTAAGTTTGCAAACTATTTTTTTTTTCAGTCGGACATTATGAACTTAGCCACGAGGCTTTTGCTACTTCACTGGGCATAAAGGCGAGCAAAGCTCAAGAAAAACAAAAAACTACGCAACCTGCGCAAGAGGGCGTTTCCTGTGGGACCCGTTGAGAAAAACTTAAGATTTTTATGAGAATAAACTAATGGATGCAGACTTTTTATATTATATATATGCTTAGTAATAGCTTGAATCCTTGCTCTTAGTTACTGGCTAAATATGAAAAGCCCGTATAATCTTCCACAATTCTTCTGACATACAACTATAAATATATTATTGTTATTTATTTTTTTAAAGATAACTTGCAGAGTTTTTTCACACTACGAGTATTCTTATGAACCCCTCGTGCTAAGGTAAAATGTTGCGAGTAGGTTCACGTTGGTAGTACAATGGGTGGGGATCGAACCGGCAACCACATGATCACAAGACCGTTGGCCTAGCCATTGGGCTACGGCCGCTTCAAATTCCACATTGCCATTACACGTCGGTAATCCGACAAGTAGATACCATAAAAGGTTGACACAAATTTTCCAATCGCTGACCCGACCAGTTGGACATGTGATCCCAAGTAGGTGTCCCAATTATTTCGGTACCTGCACATCGCTTGGGGGCTTTCAGCTTCATTTAGATAACGTGACTTTCGTTCAAGACCCACCGTTTTGTCACGTGTATGTTTAATAGACCGGGAGATACTGACTCAAAATATTGGGTCATTTGTACCATGATGGCGGTTCTTCAGGGGTCTTATTACGTAATTACTAAAAGAAAAATGATGGTCATAGCGCTGGTACCGGCGGCCCAATCGCGTGGCGTATTTTCCGATAGCCCATAAAAAAGAAGTAGGCGGTAGTGTCATGCCATACTTCTCCGGTGTGACTTATAGCCTTATAAAGGTAAAAGCGCTCTTATATCGTAACTCTGACAACTATTGTGAACAATACATCTATGCGTATATATTAGATGCGTGGTGTCCGGCTAAGAATAGACCACACCCCATATCTTCCCATGGGCGTCGTGAGAGGCGACTAGAACCGTAGATCGTAGTAAGATGTTGAGCTTAAGGATACTCACCATCTTACTGCTATCACCAATTGGCCTGCCAAGCGTGGTGATTATGCCAATATACCGCAACGACCCTGGATTGCCAAGGTCTATTAAGAGAAGGCCCATGTTCAGCAGTGGACTGCAAACGGGCTAATACAGTACATTTTACAGGTAGTTTATGCACTATCTAGTTTAAGCGTACGCGTAATGAGTTTTATATATTTGATTTAAAATGCCTGCGAGAGAGCGTACAAAAAACTGTAGGCTATATTTATATTAAAGAAAGGGCGTAAGTGGGTTTTGCCATTGTAAGATAATGGAGCGCAATTAATTGGAGTGGGCTGAAGTAAATATTATAATATTCAAATGCTGTTTAAATGCACTCCTCTAACCACTTTCATGCTACTATGCTTCTACCATTACCATGCTTAAGTATGTTTACTATCGTTTATGCTTAATGGAGAAGTCCACTCAACCTATACCTGATTGGCTTAAATTCTGCTGGTTCCACTGAAGCGGATCGGGATTTGAATAGTCGATGTATGCACCACTACATTCCATCATACAATTTCATTAGAACGCAATTACATATCGGAGGGAGCAACTTAGTAATGTGAGTCTAAGTACTATGTAATATGTGTGTGCTTATACCTTAAGGCCGAATAGATATAGTCAGGGATATCATATCACGATAAAGCCAGCAATTATATGGACATTGCTGGTGATAAAGTGCTTGCGGTAAAGCAAGTAAAAAGTAAACTGCTATTGCTCAGGTGTATGCAACATTTCAAAGTTATTTCACTCTCCTTAAAACTAACGTAACGATATGACTATGAATTCGATACAAATGTCTGAATGGTTGATGAAACGCATTTGCCAATGTTATTGTTAGTGTAGATTGAAGATACATTAACTTAATAAATTGACATATTTAAATATATTGGATGCATAGTAAACGGTGAGTAGCAAAGACATTTTTAATATATAAATAAATAAAATAATATAAAAATAAATGCTGTAGTAATGTCGTCGCGTGATAAGCTTCCTGATATCATCATCATCATCATCAGCCCGGATAACGTCCACTGCTGAACATGAACCTCCCCTGAGGGTGGGTAATTGCTAGTCACCACGCCTGGCAGGCGGGTTGGTGACTGCAGTATTATGTTTTACCACAAAAGGAATCGCAGCTACCCGTTCCCTGCTATACAATTATAGATGATGTTATAATAATCGGGACCAACTGCTTAACGTGCTTTCCGAGGCACGGTGGGTAGTCCCTCAAATAACTAGACCTGGAAAGAAATCTTAGAATTTACACAAATATTTCCTGTACGGCGTGGGGATCGAACCTACGACCTCCGAGATTGAAATCGAGCCAAATACCGCTACGCTAAGGAGGTTGCCCTGATCCTGATATACGAAGTGTTAAAACTTAATCCACAGTATGTATCTTCGATGATAATACAAATCTAATAAGATATTGAGTCTCGTTCTTTAATGTTTATTGTGTTTTCTCTTTATCCATGTTTGTGTTTTATATGTATGGCGTCCGAGCCTCAAGTGTTGTCCTTGCTTATGTACTTTCATTTTTATTTTTTATTACTGTAATTACTATTTTGTATTCGTTTTGTGTGTTCATTAAATGTTTTTCTTTCTTTTCTTTCATTTTGCTACAGAAACAACTAAAATTTTCATTATGTGACTCTCCAACAAATACCTACTCGGCTTTCATGCAAACGGGAAAAGTTTTCCCATTACAAATCGGCGAACACTGTGGGTACTTTGTTCAGTGTTAACACAATAGACACAAATCATGAATCGCATTTACAATCATATTTGTAAAATTACTAATAAAGAGAATAAACAGAACTACCGACAGTTCCGTATGTAGCAAAAAAAAAAAATAACACGACCAAGTGGGGGTAGTGACTGAAATCCGCGCTGTTCGAACGCCGTTGCTGACACTCATCAGTCTAACCGTGACCACGACTGGTTTAACCCATGTTGATACGTCGGATTATTAAAAAGGTAATGATTTGCCTAAAATCGTACCGCGATTAAGACCCTCGTATATAATCAGATTTAACAATAAAGCTAGTTATAATACTGACCTCTTTTATTCACTGTAAAATGCTGCTTAGGTTTATTCACCAAAACAGGCCTTTTGCGTCCACTGCAAAACATGGAACTCCTAATAAACCTTGGCCTTGTTAAGGGATATTGCCATAGGCACCATGCTTGGCATGCTGGTAGGTAACCGCAGTATTATATTGAAACACACAAAGAAACGCTGCTGCCCATATCCTGGTATACACTTATAATTATGATGATGTAATAACAATCACGACCAATTGCTTAACACGCTTTCACACAGGGCCTCTACCAACCAAAATCGAAAATACATATTTTTATTTTATTAAAAAAATTCTTGTCTATAACATGTGGAGATTGACACAAACTCTGAAACATAAAGCGATACTTGAACAGTTACACCACAGAAATGCGATTTATTTATTCTTCACCAGGCCGTTTACATCCACTGGTTAACATCGGCCTCTTAGCCAATGACAAGTAAGTCAGGGCCGTTCTTTCAGATAGATTCGATAGATGCTGCAGCCCATCCATCAGTTTTATGTCCTTCAGTCGCCTCTTACGACACCCAAGAGAAGAAATAGATTGGTCTTTTCTGAGCAGGAAACCACACGGCTCCAATACGAGTTAAAATGAACTACTGAAACAAGTCAATCCTTAAAGTTGCGAACAGCAGTGCTTAAGTATAATTGCAGTAAATCTAATTAAAGAATATATATAGCGGTCACCCACAATCTGGTCCTTTCTAGAGGCGGATTGATTCAGTGAGGTTGAATACATAAATATTGTGCCCAACCCTGCGGCTGAATTGAATGGTGCCTCTGCCCGAAGCGAATAAAAAATAGATGCGTATTGTCTTTGGTTGACCGTATTGGTTGGCGGGAAAACATTTGTCACTTATGCGTTTTGAAATTTTATGGTTACGATCTTAGCTTCCTCAGAAGCATCAGGATGGATGTACTATTATACTTCAGAATCATTTGGTCGCAAGTGCCAGTTTACGATCATGGCACATACGACGAATGTTTGTGCCGTTTAATGGCACAACCTTATGCTTCTGAGCCCTAGATATAATCGCCACACAAAGTTAGTGCGCTACCTACCCGTACTCATAAAGAAGTGGGCAAAGTTGCCTTACGCAATTAGTTTCTTTGTAGACCTGTTATGATTTGACAAGGAGAGATAATTCGCATGTGATAAATAGAGTAATCAATATGAATGTAGGTGGATGGGAAGGATGAAGGAGGACAAAGAAAACATGGTTGGATTGTGTGACAAATGATATTAAGGAAAAGGGAGTAAGTGATAGCGTGACGGCTGAATGGAGGGAAAAAACGTGATGGACCGACACGAAATAAATTGGGATAAGGGCAGGGAGATGATGACTTATACCTTATACCAAGATAAAGTATCTCAATTCCCAATTTTATCTACGTCTACATAAATTCAAAATGAAGAACAAAAAATATATTTAATACAAATATTTTAAGTACTAAAATGGAAGTATTAAGTACGTAATGGTTCAAGTCATATCTTAATCCACGCTATGCGTTGTAACGAATTTATCGAAAGCCGTTGGTCTAAACCCCACATGACGTGTCTAGTGCAGGTAGCCTTGTTTGTAGTTTTTAAAACATTGAATTAGGCCGGAACACTGATCGAATTTGTGTCCGATAATGTAGCAAAAGGCTGGAGAGTACATGTTATGGTACGAAGGTAACATATCCACACATAGTGAAGGTTTTTCTTTATTTGACATAGTATTGCTGTCAATGTTCACAAATATTTAAGGCTGTGTCTTTGGACATATGATGTAATTTTAAAAGAGGAAGAGTATAGTAATTAGTACAATTAACTGCACCTCAGCAAAATAACAACTTATCTCCTCATCCTTACTAATCCTTACTTATATTGTAAATGCGAAAGTAACTCTGTCTATCTGTCTGTGGGCCTTTCACGCCAATACTACTGAATCGATTGAAATGAGAAAGGACAAAGGCTACTTTTTATAGCAAAAAAAAGGTTGTAGGTAGTTGAAAGGGCGGATGAATATTGTATCGAAATATCGTCATTTTTGAAACCTAAATAATTAAAACTGCTACTTAAAGTCACTATTCCACGCGGACGAACTCGCCGGTAAAGGTAGTATTGAATAATGTTGTGTTCCTGTGCGTGAGTAAGATTGTCAAAGCTCACAGGTGGAAGGGGTTATGGCCGGCAGGAGAAGGGCTGCTAGTGTTAGACATATCTTCTGTAATAGCACAAGCATTACTTTTCATTAGCCCTTTTTTTATTTTTTGTCCGGATGGAAATGCTTTTACGCATTCCCACCGCCGCTGCAGCGTATCCGCGCGCTGGCGGCGTGATATGTGGAACTCGCCCTCTCCATAGCGGTGCTATGCTTTATTTATACCACGAGGAGAAGACCCTAAACCACTAAAACCCCCCCGGACACTCCTTCGATCCATCGTTGGCGGGCGCCGGGGAAGCAATCCGGCCGCACTTTTCATTTGCCTGGTGAAGAATACAAAAAAAATCTTTTCCACAATATGTCCACACACACAGCATCAAATAGTTATATATACATTTCATAGTAGACAGTAATCTTACGTTAATCTAATGTACATTATATTAGATTACATTATTATGTTCGGTTACAATAATATATAACGCTAATATGACAGTTTAATCTAGATCGCGAGCCGCAAATAGACATTATCATATTAGATACTTGTTACACCATTGGTTGTTGTTCCATTAAACATAATAAAGAGTTATATCGCAAAGGTTTTCTGTAGAACATTATTATTACACTTAATTTCTGAAATAATGGACATAGTTATAACAGGCATGTAGCCAAAATAATGTATTTAGTTCGTCAGTTAGATTACTAAAAAATATTGGACACGTATTTTTTATTTATCAAATTAATAAAATTGACAAAGATACAGAACAACAACTAACTTTAAAGTTCAGGGGAGGGGGGCTTGTGACGTCACTACTAGGTAAAATTGTACTTTAAAGTGACGTCACATGAAATTCTTTCAAATTCATGTATCTTCGTCATTTTTAGTTTAAGGGACGAAAAAAAAAATGTGTCTAATATTTTTGGTAACTAACTGACTGACGGACTAAATACATTTTTTTAGTATTCATTCTTCGTGGTTACTGTGTTAGCTTTTTAATACCTAGTTCTAGGTTCGAAGTTTTTCCTACTCAGGACAATTATTATAAAATAAAATACACGGATAGTTTTTTTGAATTTTGAAGTCCTTCGTTTCTGTGAATTATGTGTTTGTAAAGTCTCTTGACAACCTCCGATATTTGGCTCGCTTTAAATCTCAGAGGTCGTGGGTTCGATTCCCATGCCGGACAAGAAATCTTTGTGGATTTCATTCCGGGTCTGGATGGTTGAGGGTCTACCCTCCGTGCCTCGGAGAGCACGTTAAGCCGTTAGCCCCGATTGTTATAACATCATCTATAACAATTATGTATTATTGTATACCAGGTAACGGGCAGCAGCGATTCCCTATGTGTTTCTAAATAATACTGCGGTTACCAACCCGCCTGCCATGCGTGGTGATTATTTAAACCCTCCCGCGGGAGGAGGCCCATGTTCATCAGTGGACGTTGTACGGGCTGATGATGATGAAATTTGACAGCGATGTTTTTACGATCGATCTAAGATGCAGGTGCTAAATTTCTAATTCTTCCGGTGTTCTAAATTAATTTATCTCGATTTTGAAATTCATATTACAATATGTACTTACATAATGTTCTTCAATACCATAATTCAATTATCGAACATAATTGAAATTTCTATCAGTCCACATTCCCATTGGTTGGTATTATCCATGCCAGTCACAAAAGCGTTGCGGATCACATTTTCATCGTAAATTAATAAGAGATGGAATGTGCCGATACATCGCTCCGGGACTTGACAGTGAAACGATATAGATTACAATTAGTATAGATAAGACAAGGTTGCTATTAAGTGAGAAGGAAATTTTAATAGTCAATGTTCCAAAACTGTTTTTTTCAAGTATTCTTTTTTTCGAGCCGTGTGATTTCCGACTTAGAATAGACTACCTTATGTCTTCCCATGGGTGTCGTAAGAGGTGATTTAGGAATATACAGTAGAAAGATGGGCAGCAGCATCTATCAGTTTAAGGCTAGTTACCATGGTAAGTATTAGCAGTAACATGTTACTGCGATCGCAAATCCGCCTGCCAAGCGTGGCGATTATGGTAATATCCCTCAACTACCCTGCCTTGCCAAGGTCTATTAAGAGGAGACGTATGTTCAGCTGTGGAAGTGACGGGCTGATGAACAAGGATGTTATCTTTTCGGACGGACATAATAATAATGAGGCTTTTGCTATCTCACCGGGCATAAAAGCGAACAGTGCTCCAGCCTCAATAAAAACTACAAACTAAGCAATCTACGCAAGAGGTGCCCCCTTTTGGATTTGGACTTCGGTTCAAAGAGGTAACTGACTGGGGTAAGTTAAGTATGCTGTTAATAACCATAGCTAGTGAGATATCTGGTTTATTTTTACCTCACAGGGAATAAAAGCGAGCAATGCTCCAGCCGCAATAAAAACTACAAACCAAGCAATCTACGCAAGAGGTTGCCCCCTTTTGGATTTTGACTTCGGTTCAAAGAGGTTACTGGCTGGGGTAAGTTAAGTATGCTGTTAATAACCATAGCTAGTGAGATATCTGGTTTATTTTTACCTCACAGGGCATAAAAGCTAGCAATGCTCCAGCCTCAATAAAAACTACAAACTAAGCAATCTACGCAAGAGGTTGCCCCCTTTGGATTTGGACTTCGGTTCAAAGAAGTTACTGGCTGGGGTAAGTTAAGTATGCTATTAATAACCATAGCTATAGTGAGATATCTGGTTTATTTTTTCTCGGGAAGAAATTTAGTACCGAAGTAATTTGGTGAAGTTTAAGCCGTGCCTTGGATGGAGAGCACGTTAGGCGATAAGACAACTAAACTTTAAGACTGCAGTCCACTTGAGTAGCACTGCTCCACGGAGACAATGTTTTGTTTTGAATAAAAATTATAACAAGTTATCTCAGCCGTCAAAGTCAAGAACAACGCGAAAATCATTAATTAGATATGTCTTAAATAATCATAGATTTCCTCGGTCTCAACACAACTGTCATAAGATATTTACTCGATCATGATATATAGTTTCTCGAAGCACCTACTCATCTCAAGAGAATGGAATGTTCTTGAAGGAACGCCTCAGGAAGTATTTACTATCAACACATGTGTCCCTAACTAAGGCCCCGTACTCACTGTAGAAACGTAACTGTAACCAACGGGTACAATGGATAAATGTAGACAATCTTAATTTCGTCAAGTATTAGCAGTTTTAGTATAATTTTAAGAAAGGTATTTGGACTCCCATAAGATTGCACTTAGAAGAAGCACTTAGCAAGAAGAAATTTGGGATTCAATTCTTGCTCCTATACATAGATACATAATAGGTCTCGCGCGGCACAAATGCGGCCAAAAATAGTACGCTGAAATTGGCGTACCCGAGCCAGTCACGCTCTCTGCGACGAAAACAAGTCGAAAGTTTTATAAAATTTTGTTTATAATCGGTGTAATATGCCACTTTGCGAAGTAAGCTGTGTAAAAATAACACTATAAGAAATAAGAATTTTTTCGTTGGGATCACATATCACTGGTACGGTGTCTTATACACACTACAATATGGAGTTGCCACATTTAGAGTTTTAAGCTGGCACGGTATCTATATGAGCACGCGTCACTAATCATTTATAAAAATCACTACTCAGAGTCTAAACAACCAAGTTACCTTGTAAGGAACATGTGAAACGAATGTTCTAAACTGTGTGTAAAACAGGCACCTTCACTAACCACATTTTGTGTTTTTATAGATTATTAGCAGAGTTGGTGCACACTACCTACTAGTTTTCTTGCTAACCCTTCGTGCTATTACGAGTGGGTTCACCTCGGTAGTGCAATGGGTGGGGTTCTCAAGTCCGACGCCCTTGCCATAAACGTAAACGTCAATAAATGCAAGATTTTTGGCTGAAGATTCAAGGTGACTGTGAAGAGTCTAGACTACGCAAGGCATCAGTGCATCCATAGATTTATAGTAACAATTTGCTTGTGAATACCCAACTTGACAGATACCGCCTCGGGGCAAATGTCATGTCAGTGAAAAGGGCGAGACGTGCGCGTGACGTCATGATTAAACGTCGGTCAAGCGTGCTGAAATACGAAGCAAATATTGAATAGATTTGGCTTATGATTTGTATCGAGTTTGATGTATTATTATGTTATTATTTAGCAACAGTAATTTGACGTTACAGAGTTAAACAATCATCTCGATAAGTAAATTATTATGATTGATTATTGTTGAGGGCACTGGTACTGTGGAAATTTAAAAGATTTATAAAACGATTTTTTGAAAACTATATAATATAGATTTGTGTAAAGTGTAAATTAGAATTTTAATCCATCTATATAATTGACAACATTTTAAAATTTGTAACATCCTTATACAAAAATACCGTTTCTTAATTTCGAATTCTGATCCAAAATATATTTTTTTTGTTGGGTTTTTTTTTGACAATAAAAATATAACCTGAAAAATGTGCGATGACGTCATCGTTACGGTCGGACTATTACGGATTCGAATATTAAATTTGCCTATTTAAAATTAAAAACTTTTAAAATATTCTTAAGTTGGCAACTCTAATCATAGCATTTAATATTAGCTAATGTCAGTTTTTTTTTAATTTAATTTTCAACTCTGACCAAGAAATTTCGCCAAACAACTCTATTTAGAATGAACCAAACAATTTTTTTTGTATCAAAAATCTTTGAATTTCGAAAAAAGAAAAATATAGGTTCCTTATTGTTTTATTTAGTTTCATAATAAAAATATATAAAAAATACATGTTAAGAAAATCAAATGTGGTCATTGTGTAACATCAACATTACTAACAGCGGTTAGCAATGTTGATCTATTTATTTGTGACTTTATTGTGATTTTCATACTAATATTATAAATAGGAAACATTTGTATGTTTATTTGCATTGAAAAAGCTCCTTAACTACAGAACCGATTTAAAAAAATTACATCATTAGAAAGCTATGCAATCCACAAGTCACATAGACTCTAAATTATGAAGTTCTTATGAAAAATAGAACTACGTAGGTGAAAGCACGCGGAAAGCGAGTCTATAATAAGAACAGATGAAAGAAGTGTAGAATGAGTGCAGTTCCTGTACAAAATAGGTAAGTGATTCTTATTTAATAGCCATTACAGAGAATCCGATCGTAAGCTTAAAGATTTTTCAATTGAAAAGCAAATCCTTAAGACGCGAAACTGCATCTTCAAAGATTTCAAAAGAAACTCTACACTAGTTGAGTTTTATCTTTTAAGTTATCTTTTGTATTCTTATTCACTACATAAACACAAATCAGTCGTTTAAGTATCATCATCAACAGCCCATTTACGTCCACTACTGAACATGGGCCTCCTCTTAACAGACCTTGGCAAGCCAGGATCGTAGAGGGATATTGCCATAATCACCACGCTTGGCAGACGGATTGGTGATCGCAGTAAGATGTAAACCTTGAGCTAATAGATGCTGCTGCCCATCCATCAGCCATATGTCCCTTAGTCGCCTTTTACGACATCCATGGGAAGACATGGGGTGGTCTATTCTAAGCCGGAAACCACGTTTAAGTATAGTTTAAAAGTAAGTATTAGTTAGAACTACAGTACAATTTGTGGATCCATATATAGATATAACGTATAGGTTATATCTATATATGGATCCACAACTTGTTGCTTTAGTAAATGCTTTAGTATATGATGTAATATATCCGCATATGGTACATATCATATGCGGATATATTACATCATATACTAAAGCATATTCAAAAGAAGAATGCCCATAATAAAAATATCGCTGACCAAAGACCTTAGGCTGGAGCTCTGCTCGCCTTTATGCCCGGTGAAGTAGCAAAAGTCTCGTGGCTACACACCAAAGACCTCATTTCCATTTTATTAGTAAGATTTCACACATTGCCAAGAAAAACAACTCTAAAAAAACTTTATTTATAAAATATTTAGCGTTAAAGCGTAATAAACAAACTTCCATTCATATTTATAATATTAAGTAGGTAAGTATAATAATACAATGGTTTATAATAAATAATAGTTTAAAAAAAACTAAAAAGAGAGAGTAAAAAGCGTGGGGTGTATTTTACCTCTTTCATAACTCTCCTCTCATAGATAGTTGCCAATAGAATGATTGTGACATTTACTTTATCAAGCACCCCACGGTTTTCACTATGAATTGAATTATTCTGTTAATAACTTAAACTTTATTGTAGTTTATTTTGAGGTGAAAATTATTTTCTATTTTTTAGTTCGGTTAGCTATAAAAGCGTGATTTTTATTTTTTTAAACTATTATTTATTTTTTAAGGATAATGTGAAACTGTTATCTAATCATTGTATTGTCATCGGTCCTTGATACGTGTGCAAAGTTTCAAATTAATCAGACTTCTGGAAACTGGTGAAAATTAAGTTCAAAGATTCCGTCACATACATACCATCCAAGCTAATTAAAGCGTGTTAAAAGTAGGGTGTTAAGGCTGTATTGGTTCCAACATGTAATTGGTTACATACAGCCTAAACAATATGATGCCGTTTTACTAATCTAAATGAAAGTAAATTAAGGTAAACGCAGGTATTAACGACCCCCCTAAGGCAATTTTAAAATCAACCATATTTTTTTAGTATACTGGTTCCTCTAAAGATTAATTGTTACGTTTTATATGCTAGTGTTATGTATAAAAAATGTATTTACTGAATCAATTAAATTTAAATAAAGGATTATCTTGTAAAAAATAATTTACAATGTGACTTAGTCGATTGTTGCAATTACCGACCCATAAAAACGGCTGTGAAGCTATTAACGATTTTTATGCAGCTATTCCCGATCGTGTATGAGAGGAGGCCTTTTTCCAGCAATGGAATGTATATAAGCTAGTGGTGATGATGATTACCGATCTTAATAAAATGACACAAAACAAAAATGCAAATACTTATTCGTAATTTTTTATTATCGTTATTCTTAATAAAACAATTTAGTACTCCCTAGTAATACCTATGAACTAAATAATTATAAACTTTTAAAATAATCAACATAATATTATTAATACACATAAATATTTTAATTTAAGGATTTCAAACTCTTGAATATTTCTTGAGAACATAAAAAAAAAAAAAAAACTTTGATTGCTTCGGCGAGTTGTGTTTCACTGTATACTTTTCGCCGCTTTTGTGACCTTTGAAAAAAAAAAAATTGTATGTTTTATGTTGCTTTAGCCAAGAAGTAGCATTTATTAATTATTAAACCTATTATGTCATATAAGTAGGTGAGAAACTACATAATCTATATACGATCGGTAATAGCTTCTTATTTGTTGCTATTGCCGACCTTCATGGGTCGGTAATAAAGTATGTAAGTATAAACATAAATTGTATTACCGACCCATAAAAAAATATTATTTTAATTCAATTGACCTTCGGATTATAAAATAGATTATAATTGATTAATGTCACAAAAAATATGAACAAATGCACACTGTTTTAAACACAAAAATAATTATTTATTACTGTAACTATTCAATATCGATCCTCGAAAAATATCATAACTTTGGTTAAGTTGTCAACGCTAAAAGGTAAAAACTAGACAAGAAAGTTTAGTCGCTAATAGATTTTTTTAAAGACTGAAAGCTTATATTTAAACTGGTCCATAAAAATGCTTGTGTTAGTGTGATATAATAACATAAAATAAAAATAAAACGAAAAGTTACGTTGCTGCCATTTCCGACTTATGGGTCGTTGATAGCTACAACGACTAAAACTGATGAAGCTAACACCATCCCATTTTAATTTCAAGTTTTATCGTTTCAAATTACTTTTTATTAATACAATGTCGTAAGAAATCAAGAGTTGACATTTAAATGAATACATTTAGTAATATAAGATAAAGTATAGACGTCATTTGTTTGTATAAATGTCTTAAATAGAAAAGTCACGTACTTACTTGAAGGAATAAGGGAACAGTACGACACGTTCTGCGTCCACGCTGCCTCTCAGTAATTGACGTATTTTATCTCTTTTTTGCACAGCTACTCACAATAACGTAAAAGTATACGTTGCTCAAGGAATAAACACGTGTGTAACTTTGCCTACTTATAGCTAGAATAGTTCTGGAAACGTTAAAATTTGAATTACTTTTATAGGTCGGTAATAACTACAGATTTCCGATGGGTCGTTGATAGCTGCGTTTACCTTACTTGTTTATTGGTGGAATCTACCAAATTGTTCGCTGTAATTACCTCCACATTTAGTGACAACGTGATTTATACACTTATTCCACAAACAGTACAAACAAATGGGACCCAATTCCAACCTGCCCCTGCCAGAGCAATTCATTGATTTACACAAATTTAGAACGGCTACCCATGGAAGGATCAATAGATACTTGTGAGCCACAGAGAATATTAAACAGAAATCTGTGTTGTCGTTTGGGATTTTTGACGTTGTTTTGTGATGGTAAATTTGCACGTAGTAAACATTTAGGATTTTGCTTTGTGACATTTTCATTTTACTTACGATTATATGTAAAGCTTTTGTCATTGGTGATGTTGCTTAATGCTAACTTTTCTGTACGATACGATTTTTTTTTAAATATTCCTTAGTGTCCTCAATCAATGTATGTTACCAGTGATGACATATGGAGCTGAGACGTGGTCGCTTTCTGTGTGTCTCATAAGAAAGCTCAAAGTCTCTCAGCGAGCTATGGAAAGAGCTATGCACGGCGTTTCCCTGCCTGATCGACTCAGAAATGAAGAGATCCGCAAGAGAACGAAGGTCGCCTACATAGCTCAACGGATTAGCAAGCTGAAGTGGCAATGGGCAGGACACATAGCTCGAAGAATTGACGGCCGAAGGAGCAGAAAGCTTCTCGAGTGGAAACCACGAACTGGCAAGCGCAGCGTAGGACGACCGCCTGCACGATGGACTGACTCCCTGAAACCTTTATGAGGTCGTCGGACCTCATAAAGGTTGCAGGGAGTCAGTGGTTGCAGGCCGCTAGCGATCGTTCCCGCAGGAAATCGATGGGGGAGGCCTATGTTCAGCAGTGGACTACAACAGGCTGATGATGACGATGATGATTCCTTAGTGATGGTCTTGAATATCTATCTATACTAATATTATAAAGAGGTGACGTTTGTGACTTTGTGACTTTGTAGAGGGAATTTCTAATAATTTCTGGATCTACTTAACCGACTCTGAAAATTCTTTCACCAATAAAAAGCCAAGTCATTTGCGAGTGTCGTAGGCTATATTTTATGTTTAAGTTTCCACGGGAACGTGATCTACACGGGTTAAACCGCGCGTGACACTTTATAGAATATAAATCTTTAACATTTCAGGTTACTAAGTCCATCTTCACTCTCAATCAATATCTATGTAGAAGAACTTTTTGTTGATGTTCCTTCATAGAAAGTTAAGTTTTATGCTAAGCGAGTTGGTATAGCCAGCGACCGTGGCCATTTTATTAGTGCTCAATTTTTATATTTTATACATTTGTTGGCATTGGCTTGCGATCATTCGTTGCACAATACAGTTTTGTATTTCTTATAGGTAAAATGGCGCTGAACTTGTTATGGCATCTAGAACCAATTCTAGTGTTGCAATTAAAAAAACATTTCAGCATACATGCGATACAAGACCTTTGTTCGTACACATTAATTTTTAATAAATTTAAGCTATGCCGTTATATCGATCCGCCGAAATAATGATAATTGTTCTAACACACAAAAGGAAAATTCAGTTAATAACGCTATTTAATAGTTGAAATTAATAATGAATGAATATCGCGATATTAAAATGTTAACAAGAATTTATAATGTTTTATTTTTATAGAGGTACTTTATTAACAACATCTTCTTTCAATTAATTCGAAATTCAACGAATCATCTTTTTATTGTAATTACTAGCTTCCCGCGAGTGGTTTCACCAACGTGTAGCTCCCGTTCCCGTGGGAACTTTATAATAAAATATAGCCTATGTTCACCGGAGATAGTGTAGCTTCTTAACGGTAAAAGAAATTTTCAAATCCGTCAAGTAGTTTCGGAGTTTTTTTAATTCAAACATACAAACCATCAAATCTTTCCTGTTTACAATATTAGTTTAGATGAGTATAATCTTTTACTTTCATCATTTCAGCCGTAGGACATCCTTTGCTGGACATAGGCCTCCCTCATAGATCTCCAGTTGTTGCGGTTAGAAGTGGCCATTTCTTATGAGGGGGGGTTTGCCAATACTCGCCTCGCTTGGCAGGCGGGTTGGCAAGCGCAGTATTAGGTGTTATAATCCGAGAAGACGCTGCTGCCCATCTTCTGGTATATTTCCCTTGGCCGGGTCCTACGGCTCCCACGGGAGGAGACGGGGGGCATCATTCTTACGCCGGTGCACGCGGCTTATACTATACATTTAATGTTTAGTAAAATATTATACTTCTACACATATATTATGTTTCTAGAGTTATCTATAATTCTATACATATCTTATATGATCTATATATCTATAAAATAAGAGTGTTTGTATGTAATATTAAAATAGCCGCTTTTTACTATATGCATAGGAATGTATATACGGCACATATACCAAAATATAATTTATTTCAATTATTGTCTGTCTCTTATTTCGCTAATCTCTGAAACGGCTCGACTGATTTCGACGGGACTTTTACTGACAGATAGCTGATGTAATAAGGAATAATGTAGCAATTAATAAGTAAATTTTTTGATAGATTCCACGCGGACGAAGTTGCGTAGTAGGTATAATCATTTGTGTAGATACCTCACTGCTCTTAAGGTCTCTGTGTCACCAAGACGGCAGATTCCTACCTTGACACAATACGTTCAAATATAAAGGGGCTCACACACACCTATATAATTAGCACATACATCACAATGGCTGGTTACTTAGTTATTTAGGCAAATCTATTAACCGAACCGAAAGGGGTTTAGCGTATTTGCGGCCGGTGAACCAGCACATACGTGTAGGTTGGTCGAATAATTATGCTTGAGGTAGTAATGATTTAATTTGATACCGGTTTACCTTTGTTATAAGGTAGTTACTAGCACTTTTACTACTTAGCTTACGTTGATATTTAATATTGAATCATCATCATCATCAGCCCGTATAACGTCCACTGCTAATCATGGGCCTCCTCACGCGGGAAGGTACTTGCCATAGTCACCACGCTTGGCAGGCGGTTGGTGACCGCAGTCACATGTTGTACCACACAAAGAAAATCTGCTGCCCGTTCCTTGATATTCGATTATTATAGATGATATTATAACAATCGGGACCAACGGCTTAACGTGCTTTCCGAGGCACGGAGGGTAGTCCCTCAACCAACTAGACCAAGAAAGAAATCTAAGAATTTACACAAAGATTTCCTGATGCAGTATTTACTGCGATCACCAAGCCTAGTTTTTTTTTCTGATACACATACGTAGTTATCCACGAGGCTACTTCACCGGGCATAAAGGCGAGCAGAGCTCCAGCCTTAATAAATGGTTTAAAAACTACAAACTAAGCAACCTACGCAAGAGGGCGCCTCCTGTGGGGCTTGGACCTTGGCTCAGGGCGGTCGCTGGCGATGAGATTGAGGGATTTTGACTTTTAGATTCTTTAGGGGAGTTTTGTGCAACTGTCGCTCTACTTTACAGTTCGCGGGCCTCTCGGACTTCGGGTCTACGAGGGCATCGGATGGTTCTTTGCAAACTAAAGGTCCGGAGGATGAGGGGGGAACCAAGCCAAGCGTGGTGATTATGGCAATATTCCTCAATGACCATGACTTGGAAAGGTCTCTTAACAGGAGGCCCATGTTCAGCAGAGGACGTAAACGAGCTGTTGCACTGAACTGAATGTATAAAATACTCCTAGCCCATCCACATTGACGACCAGTATGACCCACATTGAGTAATTTGCTATGTTCGTATTTTAAGTACTGCACGGTTTTACGTCATTACGCGAGTCTTCCGCAAGTCGCTCTTAACGACTCGAGGAGGGCTTACGTTCGGCGTTATGCGAGTCCCTGAGTCTTCCGCAAGTTTGAGAGAGATGACACACATCTTAATAAACCTTATTAAGATGTTTAAGTGAAAATTCGGCCGAACTTCGGCCGAATTTTTCATTTTTACCAAATGTTCGGCCGAAGTTCGTATTCGGTTCAAACCACATTCGGCCCATCCCTAATATAAATAAGTAACAAATATAATGAATAAATTTTTCTAATTAATGTTTGACTATTTACAAGTGCCTGTAATTGGTTTACGTAAATATAAATGATTTTTATTTTATTTATTTTTATACCAAAATACTTCCATCCCCACCACACTGAAGTTCCGTTTGACTCATATCGAGTCATTTGCAATAACTTCACGTACACCACAGGGTTACGGCATTACCTCCGCCAGTTGGTTGGAATACGTTAAGGATTTCCGCTTTTTACTCAATTGCGTTACATATGAAAATTTACTTTATAAATTCAAAATATGTGCTTATGTGTAAAATAATCGGTAACATAATAATTTGAGTCTGTTCTTCGAAACTGCATCATTGAAATTTAAATGTTTTGTGATGTTTGCTGTTGGTTAAAGATTGACAAACGATTTACGCAACACAATATAAAAATGTGTGTTTCTGTTTGTTCCGGCTACACTCAGTAACGGTTCAACCAATTTGGAAGGGACTTTCACCAGTAGATATCTTATTATATAAGATATAATATAGGCTACTTTTTATTTTGTAAGATAACTTATAAAATCCTTATTAGTTGCGAATATCGTTAAATAGTACCTATACATAATAATGCGGGCAATAATCCGTTGGTGAAACGTAGTAACTATGGTGTAAACGTAGTACTCCCATCGAGGGAGGCCATTTTTCAATAGTCGATGTTATACGGGTTGATGATGATGATTATATTCAACATAATCCAGATTTTTAACAATACTTGATCTAGGTATTAAGGCTCTGGAGATCTGGGGGATAATCACGTAACGATATGACTATGACTTCGATAAAAATGTCTTCATTTCTGTAGGGTTGTTGTTACGCATTTCCTATGTTATTGTTCCACCACAACGGCAACATCCGTAGCGTAGCGGTATTTAGCTCGCTGTAAATCTCGGAGGTCGTGGGTTCGATCCCCACACCCAACAAGAAATCTTTGTGTAAATTATAAGATTTCTTTCCGGGTCTGGAAGACTGAGGGACTACCTAAGCACTTTAAGCCGTCGGTCCCGATTGTTATAACATCATCTATAATAATCGTATATCAATGAACGGGCAGCAACGTTTCCTTGTGTGTAACAACATAATACTGAGGTCACCAACCCACTCGCCAAGCGTGGTGACTATGGCAAAAACCCTCCATTGAGAGGAGGCCCATGTTCAGCAGTGGACGTTATACGGGCTGATGATGATGTTATTGTTACCGTATTATTGAAGTTACATTCACTTAAACAAATTACATATTGAAAATATGTTTTTATGCATTAGAAGACTCTGAGTAACAAAGACATTTTTATTGAAGTCATAATAATATCATTATGTGATTTACCTGCTTTTTGATAAACTTATTAGTGCCATGTGGTTACCGGCTTAGAATAGACCACCCCATTTCCTCCCATGGGTGTCGTAAAAGGCGACTAAGGGACATATAGCTGATGTATGGGCAGCAGCATCTATTAGCTCAAGGTTTACATCTTACTGCGATCACCAATCAATATTGCAATATCCCTCTACGATCCTAGCTTGCCGAAATCTGTTAAGAGGAGGCCCATGTTCAGCAGTGGACGTAAACGGGCTGTTGATGATGATGACGATGATGACAAGCTCGCCCTTATGGCAAAAGCCTCGTGGCTAACTACATCTGTCCGTCCGAAAAAAAAGTACTTCGTCTAGGCTTAGATAATTGTTAATCGTATACGTTTAAACAAAGAGAGTCTTACATTTAGGGAAATCGAGGTAATCTCAGCACTATCCAGTGTTATTAGCTCAGACTACGTTTAATCCTCGCAGCGGGACCAATTCACAGAATATCGTGAATTTATAATCACGAGAACCAGGTTAAAGTTTGAACTTTCTGCTAACTGCTAATAGAGATGTTATACTCGCGTAAAACCAAATGCTGTGTTTGTAATTACGTGTAAATTTAAACGTTGGTACTAACTTTCTTCTACTACTGCATTTTACTCTTAGGAATGAATGAACATAGGACTTGTTACTGCCTTTTACAAAAAATATAATTTAACAAATAAGAAATGTCTGTTACGTACTTAATAGACATTTTGATTAAAAATGATATTTCCTATTTGTTAAATTAATTTATTTCTCAAACGTAATTGGCAGTAACAAATCTAAAGTAGAGAAATAATAAAATTAAATTAAATATCCTTACACCTGTCTCGTGGGCACCTACTATCACATCATTGGCGGATATAAAGCCCACCTAGACTCAGAACCATATACCACTATCCATGGTTCATAAAAAACAGTTGTACCGGATGGAAAATGAAACCATAACATATTTTTTTTTTTGTTGTCCGCGGGCAAATGCTTTTACGCATTCACCGCCGCTGCAGCGTATTCGCGCGCTGGTATGTGGGACTCGCCCTCTCCATAGCGTGGTATGCTAAACTCATACCACGAGGAGAGGACCCTACACCACTAAAACCTTCCGGACACTCCTTCGATCCGCCGTTGGCGGGGGCCGGGTACGCATCAGCAATCCGGCCCCCCGACGGCACCCGTCGCCAATATGGTACCGTGGGATCTCCGGGGCCACACTAACAGTCGCCCATTTTCACAATTATAGGGACGCCCGGAGTGTAGAGGCGTCCCTACTCCTCATGGGTCAGCCTCGAAGGGAGCGGGGCCCATGTCCCCCACTCCTCGAGGCCGAGCATAGGGCGGTAGGCGGCGGGAAATGGAAACCATAACACCTAGCCTTACAAGCTACTTCCGTTACACTAAGCCACTAGTGCAATTAGTATTAGTAATAATCACTCGAGCGAAAATGTGGCTATCCTACATATGTATTGTTCAATGCTACATGAAAACCACAAGCAATATCGAGCTCAACGCACTGTGAACACAGGAAATTGATTAGTTCACGCCGATTCAGGCGAACTACTGTTCTGTATGACACTATGTTTAAATAGTTGTTTGCATGTACTCGGAATCCAGTTAATTCATATTTTGACAAAGTGGTGTTAGCTGCGACAAGAGTAGTCGTAAATCATCTGTTAAATCTCGCCAATTGTAGGTACAATTGCTGATTGTGTTACATGTTATTGCAATTTTGGAAAGTTTGTTTTTTTGTTCATTAAACGTAAGCTTGTGGATAATGAACTTTTGGATAGTTTGTATTAAAAGTTCACACAATTTAAATATTGTCACTATCTCCTTTCTTCCAGGAATAGCGTAAACCTACAAAGCGTAGGAGCGGGATCGTATTGTTGGCGAAGCGATCTCGCTCTCTCTCTCTGAGTCTTTCAGCGTTGCGTCAAAATTATATTTCTATGAGCAATTCACTATAAATATCTGAAAGTACGATTATATTTAAAAACAAAGTGATTTTAGAAAAAATCAACGCATTTCACCTAATAATTACGCAAATAAAACTGTACGGGTCAAATAGTATATAGGTAAATACACTAGTTATACGTGCTACTAGTCATTAGTGCTTTATATATGTCTGCTTTCTCGATCTGATTTCTACCTATCTAACATAAAATGAAATAAACAATTCGTATTCAAATCACAATATCTCAATCCAGGCTTACGTGCTAGAATAATAGGAATTACTGGAAGCAAACAGCTAGAATTGAATACAGATTTACGTGGCACGTTTTATTGAACTGGACGTAGCTAGTTCGTTCTAGTACCTACATAGATAGCAAATGGCAGAATGAATTTATACCAATTACGATCCCCAATAATAAACATGATTTGCGAAAATGTCTTATCCCCAATAGACTATTAATTGTGTCATCATCATAAACATCATTCTGTACAACGTCCTCTGCCAAACATAGTCTTACACGAAGAGGGTTTTGCTATCATGTTTGACAGGTGGGTTGACGTCTGCAGTATTATCTGTATTAAAATATAAAACTGAAGAGTTTATCTGTTTTATTTGCTTGAACGCACGAATTTGCACTAAGCGTTCAAGCAAATAAAAAAGATAAACTCACTCCCTTAGTAACTACTGGTCCGATTTGAAAAAATATTTCACTGTTATTCATCCCATTTATCGAGGAAGGCTATAGGCTATATTTAATTATAAAGTTCCTACGGGAGATACGCGGGTGAAACCACACGCGGAAAGCTATTGTTGTAATACACAGGTTAATGTTGCTACCTAAAATGGTTGCTATAGATTATGTTACGGCAAATCGTGATCTACAACTTAACGTACTTGCCGAGGTACAGAGGGTAGAAATTGAACTAACCAAACAAAGAACGAAATCAGTAATCGACGTAGTACCTATAGTATTACCGGCCCAAATAAGGCCTTTGATGAGCACAGTGGCGAGAAATATAAAACTCTCGGAGCAAAAAATATCACGCCATCTCGAAAAGCGAACAATGAATTTTGGAAACGATTTTTTATTCACCTTGAAAAATGGTATTCCTTTGACTTGATTTTCGTCAAGCGAGACGTGAAGAGGTATCTTGTGGGCTAGCGGGATTAGGGTGGCTAGTCCTGTACTTCTGTTGCACTGACACCATCCGTCCTATTATTTTGATGCCACTTAACATCAGCTAGATAGGAATTCGCTTAAAAAATCAGCTGTTCCTTACATTTATATTCACTTACCTCGACAAAATATATGGAACAGCTGATTTCGCGATTTCAAGGTTGGTCCCATAGTAAAAGTTGTTTATAATCTTAAGTAATTTCACCCCTT
The DNA here is from genome assembly GCA_947037095.2 of Nycteola revayana. NCBI lineage: Eukaryota > Metazoa > Arthropoda > Insecta > Lepidoptera > Nolidae > Nycteola > Nycteola revayana. The sequence goes on from OX344843.2 coordinate 22,459,519, forward strand.
GGAAGGTTGTTGGTGTTTTAAAAATAACCCTGTATAAACTATGATTGTGTAAAATGTCATACTCCTCCGTCCGCACAGTTTTTGTAAAAAGGGGTACAACATTTTTGCTTCACGTAGACAATATAGAAGATTAAACTGTAACACTTATTCTCCGTTTATTTGTCACTTCTAGGTCTACTTCTTTGTCTACGATCAACAGATAACGCAATCTAGACTGGCCTCCAATTATAACTAGGAACTACTAACTATTGTTTAGCACGCGAACTGGTTTAGAATTGCTAACAAGTTGTTTCGTTATAATAGGTCTGTCTGTCTCTTGGACTTTGGGAGCAAAGTTGAAAATTTTTCAAGTAGCACTGTCTAATTTCAAATAATGTTTTCATTTTGTCAGCATTTAGGCATTTTATCATCAGCCCATACAACGTCTACTGCTAAGAAAGGGCCTCCTCCCGAATTATGATTTCTACTGGTAGGGCGCTTAAGCTATCGCTAAATTATTTTGGCTAGCCCAAAAACGATTCGACCACCAAAGGGTTTGCGATCGCTCCACAGTCTAGGCACTCTAGCTGGTTAAAGGACCATACTTGTGGATTATTTTTTTTTACTTTAATAAAACTATCAGATATATGCAAATGAAAAATACATAATCCAAACATAGTTTTATCGTATTTTGTATTTTTTTGTCAACAAAGTTTTATGATTTTATTGTCAATCGCTTTTCGCATTTCAATTTTGCATAGGGATTATACTGTCGCTCGGCAGCCAGTATATCAAGTTATTTTGTCATGTTGTTTTTTTATTATAAAATTCAATAAGCTGTAACAGCAGTCTGTTTGTGCCTGATAGATATTGGATTTTTGAATAATAGACTGACATCTTTATTATTAATAAGTTTGTTTGGCTGAATGTAGATATCATATTTGGACAAGTTACTTTGATAAATATAAAAAAAAAACTACAAAAATATGAATGCAGTTATCTTGAATTTGGTAATTAATGCTAGGATCAGTTGTGAGTTGTGATCCTAGTTGATTAATATGTTTCCCAGTAGTAGTCGTAATCCAATGGCTAGGTCGTCGGACATGTGATCTTGTGGTCGCGGGTTCGATCCCCACCCATTGGACTACCCACGTGAATCCACTCGTAACACAAGCATTTTAGCTTAGCACGGGTGGTTAACAAGAATAGAAGTAGACTGCATAAAAAACCTGTTGTAATCTTTTTAAAAAAAGAAAAAGAAGAAGAGAGAAGTAGTGTCCCAGTTCATGTGAGTTTTAGTAGATGATTTTTCATTATTTCTGTATATATCAAAGAAAACTGTTAATGACTGATCAACATAAGGTTTAAACTACTGAATTTCATGCACTCGGCATCAGCTAAGATAGTTTTTTTTTCAAAATTCACTCCCAATAAGTTGAAACTGGGGTCCAAAGTATGTAAAGAGAAATCGAAATGGACGTGGTCCAAATCGCTGGTACGAGAACAAGCTGGCGTATCATTAATAATTATAGAGAGAGTAAATTGATAGTTTTATCTGTAAAGAATAAACTCAAACTGCTTTAGCATTTTGTTGGTGATACTGCAATACTTCATAAGTGACAGTTGCTAATAAGGTGTAATTTCATTTGTCAAGAATTATTTTCTTTACAGGGTTGTAAAGACCAAAATATCAATTCGCTACATTTGATTTTCAACATTGTTAGCTGGTGTTTTTTAAAAACAATAACCACTTTGCTTTACTTCCTATAACGTTTATTTTATATTAACAAATCAGTTAATATTCTGCATTTAATAACCTCTTTATAAAAACACCTATAAACCATAACAGAGGTGTAAACATAACGGTGTGTACACAAGCGACTGTTAGAACAAAGCGGCAATTTACGAGGGATTTCAAACACACCTACTTTATCAACAACCAAATTACCCACCGTCCGTAAACACGGTATTGTTGCAACTGTACACCACACAATTGCATAACTAGTTGCAGTAAAGGGAGTTGCATACATGATTTACTTCCCAGTCACCGGTTCATCCAATAAACCGCTCAAGGTGACCGGGATTAGGTTAACCGTTAAGTCAACCTCAACTGAGCTGACGCTGTATAATGAGAGTTACGTCCCGGTGGACAGATCACGTAATGCCAAGTTTAGCGAAGTGCCATTGAAATGTGCTTTAATTGGGCAACTCGCCTTGTTAGCAAATTGTTAATATGGGATTATGACATGCATATTACAAGTACATAAAGCCTCCATAATGTATAACGGCAGATAGAATCATTTACGGATTTTTAAGACATTGCCTGCACTAACTTTATGAATCCTTTAATACGGATTATGCCCGGGGAAGTAGCAAAAGCCTCGGGGCTAATTAAATATGTCCGCCAGAAAAAAAACTTAATACAGAAACAAAGGAAATACAGACTTAGAACAATTATCTGTGGTGCACACAAATAATGTCTCAGGTGGGAATCGAACCTAGAAAACTAAGCCACTGATGCAGTTGCTACGGAAAATATTTCTGTGAAATAATTAATTTCATTTTAAATTGAAATTTAAGTCATAATACAATGGCTCTTTGGAATGGAACAGAAGCTGAGTCGAGCACATCTAGTATTGGTGAATGACTTTATTAAACAGATATGTACATGTATTTTAAAATCGTAAATGTAATGAAATAATGAATTTATTCAGCACTTAGGTATTTACATACACTTGTACTAGTCAGAATCACAATGTTTAACAATTATTTTTATTCTATGAATTAAACTAGATACTTGACTAACAGGTAGCAAATTGTAGGATATTACAGGCAAAGTAGTCCGTTCGTCAGCTTTAATAAATTTCTTTACTCATAATAAGTTTAAGTTTACATTAATTATTGTAGGTTTTAGTGGATCAATATAAAAGTTTGGTAAAAACATACAATAAAGTGATAGACACCTGGGGGCACCCTTTAGGGGTAAGGACCACGACCCAGTGGTACCACTGGTACTACTGGGTCGTGTAATTTTTGTGTAAGTGTAATTTTTTGTACTGACTGTTTTTTTTTTAATGTTATTATTCTTCTCTAAACGTAATCACTAAACGTTATACATACTATTATTATTTTAGAAGCACTTTAACTAAGTTAACTGTCATTATTATATAGTTTAGATTTTGGTTTGGGGAATTCTTCAAATTACACTAAAATAGAATCCTATAGTTCTGCATTTATTGTTAATTTGATTATGTTTGGAGTGGTGATCGCTGGCTCTAAAAATTGGTTTATTTCCAGCATTCGGAGTACCAAAGAAGTAGCTGGAAATTAATCATTCGTCACTCAAAACAATGAAATGCGAAGATAATTTGATACCATATTTCACTGGACTGGACTTGATCCTTTATTAGGTGTCTCTCAATTAAGTCGACTTCGTTAACAATAGTGACTGATAGATAAGAATGATAATGAACTAAAAAAAGGCAATGAACAGCAGTGTTAATCTGTTTTTCATCACCAGCCCGTACAACGTCTACTTTGACGTTCTCTAAAGATCTTCCTCGAAGGCGATTAGCCACAGTCTCGCTTATTTATTGCATAGTTTTATTCAGTTAATAGCTTCCGGCCCCGTAGGGACTTCATATCAAAAATATTGCCTATAGCCTTCCTCGATAAATGGGCTCTCTGTCACTGAAAGCTTTTTTTCAAATCGGACCCGTAGTTCCTGAGATTAGTGCGTTCAAGCAAACAAACTCTTCATCTTTATATATAAGTATTGATTTAGTTTTATTAGTCGAACTGCTTTCATTTAAAAATGAAGCTTCATATAACTTCAATGTTTTTCCTCGGTATTATCAAAGTTCAGATCATAAGAAGATACTTAAGAAACAACTGGTTACTGTTACTTATTAAAACTAACTTAAACTTTGGTCGAGAAAAACTAAATTCGTTTTAACTTTATTTAAAAATTAACAAACTTAATTTTTTGTTGTTTTTTACTGTATTCTCGAGTATGAGTCACATCTTATTCAAATAATATTAAAATAATATTTAACAATAATTTTAATATAATTAAATAGTTAGTAATAGTACTCATAAAAATGTTAGATGGTGGGAATCTAACCCGAAAGTTGCACAAAACTCCCCTAAAATACTAAAAGTCATTATCCCTCAATCTCATCGCCAGCGGCCGCTTTGAGCCAAGGTCCAAGCCCCACACGGGGCGCCCTCTTGCGCAGGTTGCTTAGTTTGTAGATTTCAACCATTTATTAAGGCTGGAGCTCTGCTCGCCTTTATGCCCGGTGAAGTAGCAATAGCCTCGAGGCTAACGAAGTAAGTGCAACCAAAAAAAAAACGTGCATCAAACCCAGACCACCAACCCTTAGGAGGAACTCATGCCATAATCAGCTAATCGGTACCACTATCATACTTTTATTGCCATAAAATTCGATATTTTTTACAATCGTCATAAAGTATATTCGTTATTATAGAATTGGAGCATACGTTTAATGCATTTTCTTACATTGTTACGATACTTAAAAACAATAGTACAAAACTGTATAAGAGGAACCAGAAGTATTATTACATAACGTCGGTGATATTGCAATACCGCGTATGTGACAGTTGCTACTAAGGTGTGATTTCATATGTCAAGAAATATGTTTTTTCTTTATCTTTTAGGGCAAAAAATATAATTTGCTATATTTGATTTCAACCTTATAAGCTATTGTCACTTACGCGGTATTGCAATATCACCGACGATAAACACTTTTTGAATAGCAAATATTCAAATCTGCACTATTAACAACTTATGTACAAGCTGGTGAAGATGGAGCTCGAAGTTTGTCATTGTGGGTATCTTAGGAATAAAAGCTGCGATGCATAAACCTGAAAGCATCTAATACAAACCAAGCAACAATAACACTTTTTTATTACATTTATCTATCCACTAGCGATCTGCCTCGGCTTCGCACGGGTAATCCCCACGCCAGACAGGAAATCTTTGTGTAAATTCTAAGATTCTTTCCAGGTCTGGTTGATTGAGGAACTACCCTCCTTGCCTCTGAAAGTCAAGTATATCAAGGAACGGGCAGCAGCGTTTCCTTGTGTGGCACAACATAATACCGTGGTCACCAACCCGCCTGCCAAGCGTAATGACTATGGCAAATACCCATCGGGAGGAGACCTATGTTCAGCAGTAGACGTTATACGGGCTGATGATGATATATTATATTCGGATTTATTACTTTGGCTGTGACATATATCCTTACTTATATAAAACAGCAAGTTCTGCAATGATTTGCAGCAAACTCCTTCACAAAGGCAGTACAAAGCCGTCGTGACCTATTTGGAATTATTTAGAGTGAGCGATTGAGTTGGTAGGCTTATCTGCGTGATGAACTCGGCCGCCGCACGCGACGCTTTGTGCTGTGATCTATCAACTGGCACTGTAGACATTCTGTGAGGCGGTCTTATTGTTCCGTTTGTACTTTTGAACTACATTTTTTATCGGTGTGGATTGTAGGCTGTTGTTTTGAGTGGAAATGTGACTATTGTTGAATGAAACACGATTTTGGAAACATGGCCGCCTTTAAGGCATGGCCAATTAAATTGGCCAAGTGTTAAGTAATGGCTATTAGAAATTTAAAAGTTAAAATGTAATCGATAGAATCGAGTAAAAATACATCAATATTTATAAATTTTATCGATTGTATTTTAACTTTGAAATAACCAATAGCTCTAAACACTTCATATACTTAATTATCGGTCACCGTAGCCTAGTTGGTAGTGCTCCTGCCTACGAAGCTGTTGGTCCTGGGTTCGAATCCCGGTAAGTGCAAATATTTGTGTGAGGAGCACGAATATTTGTTTCTGAGTCATGGATGTTTTCTATGTATTTAAGTATTTATCTATCTATATAAGTATGTAAATCGTCGCCTGGTACCCATAGTACAAGCTTTGCTTAGTTTGGGGCTAGGATGATCTGTGTGACATTGTCCCTAGATATTATTATTATTATTATTATTATCAAATGTGTTCCAATTTTTAATATTAAAAAACTTAAAATTTCATCGTTAGCGCGTATAACGCCCACTGTTGGTTTTGCCATAGTCACCACGGCGGGTTGGTGACCGCAGTATTACGTTGTAACACATTAGAAAACGCTACTACCCGTTTCCTGGTATTTTTATATTTTTTTACTTGTGTTGGTACATTTTAATAAAACTTTTAGTTAAGCGGCCGTAACCCAATGGCTAAGGGGTCGGACTTGTGATCTTGAGGTCGCCGCTTCGAACCCCACGCATTGCATTACCGATGTGAACTCACTCGTAACACAAGAATTTTCAGCTTAGCTTAAAGAATACTAGTAGACTGCAAAAGCTCTGGTAGTAATCTTTTTGAAAAAAAAACTTTTATAAATTATTGTTACAATCAGGATCAACGGTTTAGCGTGCTTTCCGCGGCTTGGGGGATAGTCTCTCAACCAACCAGATCCGCAAATAAATCTTAGAATCGTCCATGACCTATGCTAAAACATCACTTAGATTGCCTTGCTGAAAAATCTTAAAATTTACAAAGAACTAACACATCAATAGTCAGATCTACAGTGGCGGATTTACTAGCAGGCTCAGTAGGCTGGAGCCTAGGGCGGCAGATTTTAGTGGGCGGCAAATTTGGCCCACATTGTTTTTTCTCACTGGCAAAGAAAATGTAAAAGTCTAAAATTCTCGAGATTTAAACATTTGAGACATTACATTGTTGTAGTATTTTTAGTACTAAGTAGGTAGGCTATATAATATTGAACAGAATACTCCAACGTCTGAAGAGTGCATCTGTCTCAACGTGAATCTGACCCGCTGGTCCGCTTTTGGAATGAATTACCGCGTGCAGACCTGCCTTATACCAAATACTTTCAAAAATAAAATTTGGTATGCGTAACTATAGGTAACTAGGTTAAGGTAGGTCTGTAGGAGGCGGCAAAAATAGCCTACTGGCGGCAAATGTGCAAGTCCGCCACTGCACATCTATAATTCAGTGCAAAATCTTTCTTTTATATCAAAATCTTACCATCTACTACCCTTCATGCTTCTTCTTATTCATCTTCATTCCATTCAAAGGTTGTCTGGAAGAGATCGCTGTCTGCGATAAGACCGCCGATTGTACATTGTGACATTGCGTCTTTATCGCCGTACTCCGAAGCCTCCTACCTGCCACCGACCGGCGGCTGTGACTGTGTCTCTTAAACTCTCTTTACCCTCACGCTGCGGTCGACATCGGACATCTACCAGCCTACTACCAGCCGGACTGGATAAGTGCCGAGCCCTGCTTCCCTCGCTGCCGCCACGATCTACCTGAGGCGTCAGCGAGAACACTTCTATCCAGCTTCCTAAAAAGCTAAGTGTTTTGGTGACTAGCTACCTGGTCACCTGCTCAAACCGAGTCCTAGAACCTGCCCCCCTTATTCTATGTAAATATTGAAAATTTTCTAATCTAACTACTAATAATAATAAACTATAATAAAAATAAAATAAAATAAAAATCATTTTTATTTACGTAAACCAATTACAGGCACTTGTAAATAGTCAAACATTAATTAGAAAAATTTAATTAATTATATTTGTTATATTATTATAAATTAATTATTTTTATATTATCATATATTTATATGTTATTATTATAATTTATTTCTTTATATTGTTCTTAGCGACACAAAATGCTTGTTCTGTCTATATTATGTCAAAACAATTGTCATTATTTGGGTGGACCATGAGCATATAACGACGGACGCGCTTTAATGCTACCACCGGATCCAATGCGCCCCAACTGAGAAGATCCGGCGAAACAAACTCAGTGGGTTACTTTACTACCGGTTTCAACACGGCCCACATGAGACGGTCCGGCGAAACATACTCAAATGGACAAATACGCGGGGTTTTGGTCCAATTATTATCATTTATTTTTAGTAGGCATACACATTTATTATTGTACTGATTGATCTGTTGTTTATTTCCTTTCTTTGTATATAACTTATCTCTTTTCATATCCGTAACACGTGGTTGGCTACACCAACACGTAATACGATACAACATTGCTAAGTATGACTTTTTACTATTTGCATTAGTGTTGTTATGTTGGTGTGCAATGAAGAGTATCTTTCTTTTTATATCAAACAATATGTTTAACTGTACATCTAATGACGCTGGCTACAAATTGCGTTTTATCAAAGCGTTGTATCTGTACATGAGACTTGGATCCAGTCTTTTATGCTGTAGAAATCCTATTTCGCGAACCAACAAAGTGTTTTATAACAAAAGCGAGACATTTGAAGACTACAAAGACTCACTTGGCGATTATGACAGGAACGACTTATTGTAACGAGAACTCGTGCTCAGTTTAGTTTCGGTAAAAACCACGGTTGAAAATCTAAGAAGCGGTTGAAATAAAAAATAACAATAAATAGCCAGCCAAGTGCGAGTTGGAAACTAAGGGCTCCGTACCATTTTTATGTTTCTGTTGGCCTTATTGATATCGAGCAAAAATGGCCAAAAAAATCACGTTTGTTGTATGGGAGCCCTGTGTTTTTGTTCTCTGTATGTAACTTGCTCTATGGCTTATCCTAATAGTGGTAGTCTCTACGGATACTGGTCACGTACGAAACTTTGTCGTTATTGATATTGGAAATTATAGATCAACTTGTGCCCGAAGCGGGTTTATATAAACTATACTGAAGATGTTGGTGTGATCGATTATAATAGAACGTGATTTTTTAATCAGGAATAGTTGGGATCTCACCGTGTGGTTTCCGGCTTGAAATAAATCATCCCATAACATGGGTGTCGTAAGACTAAGAGACATACACCTGATGGATAGGCAGCATCTACGAAATATATTTCCAGATAATATCAAATATTGAGTGTGTCTTTGAAATAATTTTATTTTTCCATTCAAACATAAAATGGTATAATAGTTCACTTTTTTAAATTCGTCTCTTCATACATACATAAGCTCACGCCTGTTTCCCAGCGGAGTAGGCAGAGACAATGGACCTCCACTTGCTACGATCCATACACACATCTTTCGCTTCATTCACTCTCATAACATTCTTCATACAAGCACGTCGGTTTAGGGTGGATCTTATTCTATTATCTTATTCTCTAATTCCTTATAATATTATAAACACGAAAGTTTGTAAGTATGAATGGTGGATGGATGCATCGATATCTGTTACTCTTCACGCCAAAACTACTGAACGGAATTGGCAGAAATGTTGCATTTATATATACGCTAGATTAACATATAGGCTACAAAACATCACGCTCCGACCCACTGGAGCAGAGTAACGCGGGTAAAACCTCGGGGCGCAGCTAGTACTATATAGTTGAACTAGACGCATCTACTGCTGCACCACGGAGCTATCGTTGAGGGATATTGCCATAATCACCACGCTTGGCAGACGGATTGGTGATCGCAGTAGGATGTAAACCTTGAGCTAATAGATGCTGCTGCCCATCCATCAGCCATGTGTCCCTTAGTCGCCTTTTACGACACCCATGGGAGGACATGGGGTGGTCTATTCTAAGCCGGAAACAACACAGCAAAATTAAAAAAAATAGTATTAATTCTTATTAATCTATAATGAGTACATTTTATAAATTTGCTAATTAAGCAGGTATTTAAGTTATTATTTTTAATAATATTTTAGTCTTAACGTCTTAGTTCATTATTTAACTATATTGTATCCAATAGCATGTTATGTATATATTAGGTAGATGATATTACCGAGTAGGTTAGAACAATTTTCATTATTTAGGTGGACAATGACTATATAACGATGGACGCCCTTTAATACTACCACTACCACTGAATCCAATACTATCCCCAACTGAGAAGACCCAGCGAAACAAACGTTTGACTTTAGGGCATCATAACAATCTTTGCAATTCGCTTCCAACATTTAAATTTATGGCGAACCTCCTCCGCCCTCGCTCCTTGCTTAGTTTCTCGTGTAATAAATGTGGTGCGTCCCCTGGGTGTGTGATTACCTTTCACCAAGTAATGACTGGTTACAAAATATTAACTTTACGATACCATCACTAAGTGAGAGGGTTTCTTGGCGTTTAATGGTGCTGTTACCCAGTTATATCACCGAAGAAAATCTTTATGTTAATTTTAGAAAAGCTAACGATATTTTTATTGTTATTTTCTTGTGACTGAACAGTCCGGAGTGTGGATCGAACCTACGACCTCCGAGATTTAAAGCGAGCCAAATACTGCTAATCTACGGAGGATGTCGCCCTCTTACTCAGATTGCTTAATTAGAACTTTGTTAACCATTGAATAAGGGGGAAACTCTGCTAGCTTTTATGCCCGGTGAAATAGCAAAAGCCAGGTGAATAATGATATATTATGTCTGTTCGAAAAAATATGTTTCTATGAAGCGCATTTTGTGGTTTTTTGGTGCACTATATTTTATCTTACACTCAACTGTATTCCACTTAAAATTCTTCTCCGTTTGTGTTTTAACATAGAATACATACTCTATTTATTCTTCCATTGATTTTTGTACATAAACCTGCATAGGCTTTTGCTACACAAATGTTATTCTATTGAACCGCATATCAAATTATTACAAATCTTAAACTGAATTAAGATTGAATTCTTGCAAATTACTTCCTTACATATAGTTCGTCTCATTATACATATAAACGATTTTCTATATATCTTTACATATAATTACAATCAGGACCAACGGCTTAACATGCTTTCCGAGGCACGGAGGGTAGTCCCTCAACCAATCAAACCCGTAAAAAAATCTAAGAATTTGCACAAAGATGGTGCGGTGTGGGGATCGAACCCACGACTTCCGAAATTTAAGGCGAGCCATATACCGCGACGCGGAGTTTTTCATGTCATGTTGAATTAAGTAATCGAACAAAGAAAATATGTTTTGAAGTGAACTTATCTTAATCAGACACTACCTACGTAATTAAACATCTCTGATAACACCTCAACTTCATCAATTTTATCTAGTAAAGGCGTTGTTTTTTTAAGTCACAAGAAAACAGCCAACAATTTCTTCCTTTAATAATACGATACTTCAGCACTATAACATGTAAATTGAATTTACCGCTCCATATTTCTATGCTCTTGAGAGTTTTAATTACAAAATAGTATCTGAGCCAGAGCACTCTGTGGTTCAAACTACCTTCAACTGTTACATGTTTGTTTAATGAGAGTAGATTTTATGTAGTAATTATCCCGTGCGTGGTTTCACTCGTGTAAGGCCGTATACATAAAGAAAGCTGGCATCCTACCAGCGCTTATAGGAACCGGTCCATGCAGGTAACCGGCGTGGCGCTGGCATTTATATGAACAAGCGCCAATAAGCGCTGTACATCGCCGACAAGTTCCCAAAATCTTCGACACGCACCGGTCAGCGCTGGCGCCACGCCCAAATCATCGTCCGATGAGCACGACATTTTGCTCGCTCTGCTTCAATCTGCATGATTTATGTAACTGTTCACAGAATGAACCAGGCAAGCGCTGGTTGATCGGCGCCGGCTACCAGCTTTCTTTCTCTATACGGCCCAAATGTCGTTCCCAGAAACTACATAATAAAATATATAATAAATGGGCTATCTAACACTTAAATATTTTTTCTAATCGGACCAGTAGTTGCTGAGATTAGCACGTTCAAGTAACAATAAAATATGCAAGCAAATTCTTCAGCCTTATATTATACTAGACCGTATTTATATTATCCGAGCACGGTTTCAACCGCGTAACTCCCGTTTTCGTGGGAACTTCATAGTGTAATAATAATTTAATGTATAGCAATTTTTACAAGATAACGGGCAGCAGCGTCTCCATGTGTATGATTTTACATAATACTGCGGTCGCCAACCCGCTTGCCAAGTGTAGTGACTATGGTAAAAGCCCTCTCGCCTCGTCTATGTTAAGAAGCGGAGATTGTACGGGCTGATGATGAAACCAAAAATAAAAATTACGTTCGCACATATGGCTACACCCCATAGCTTACTCCAACAGCAATCAAAACTAGCAAGTTTTATATCAGTGAAAACTTTGCCTAATGAACGCTCAACTTTGTCGTCGCAATTACATTTTTGCATAATTCATAAGCATTAAGGTCAAAAAGTAGAAAAATAACGTGAATAGGTTCGAAAGGGAATATTTTAGCAAAATAGGTATAAGAGAAAAAGTTTTTATCGCCGAAAATATTCTTGTTAAACGAACTATGAATGATTAATTTAATGATAATAGGCTTATAAAGACAGCATCAAATTAGTGAGCAAGCATTTCTTTGAAAAAGTGTTATTACTCGTTGATATCATCATGAACAAGTTGGAAGAAAAAAACAACGTTTTAGTTTCAAAATTACATTATTTCAATCACAATTAACAACCGAACCAAAAAATATGTACCATTATAGATTTTCCTTGATATAATTTGCCTCATCGTAATAATTAGTCACTCCGGTTGTACCAATTCGTTTTCATACAAACATTTTTACCACGTCAACTACGGTGCCTTATTTTGTATCATCAAAAAAATATACTTGATCTTAGTCATCTTCTATTCTTGGTACCGGTTTTTCTCGTGTTCTTCTTCTATTATTATTATTTTTGACGTATTCCACGTGTTCGATTCTTCTCTTTTGTGTTTGATCGCGTCTACAGCACCTGCTTTTCCAGCAGTCGCGACATATTTCACAGATGTTACACCATCGACAGCAAGGACTGGTACAGCAGTATTTTCTGCAGCTCCTATTGGTCTTCTTACAACACTTTGGAAGGCTTCCTTTGCAACTGCATATCTTTCTCAGTGTGCTTTTGAATTGTCTCCAACATTTGCCAAATTTGCTATTAGATTTTTGTTTTTGTCCACGATTTGACATGTTGACTCTTGGAACCTATTTGTATTGAATTTTATTTTGCCTAACTGATTTTACTTTAATAATTTATATAGACCTTACAAATAATTTGCCAAAGTTTTTAAAAAAGTCTGTCAAACTGACAGATGTCAAATATCGAGGTTTTTTTTACTGAAGCAATGATTTTCTGTTATTCTGCCTAAGCTTATAATAAGTCTAATAGTAAAAAAAATGTTAGGTAAATACTGTCTAATTTATATACAATCGTAGTTTCTTGATGCCATAAGCTCCATAACATTTAACCAAGAAAATAGAAAGAGACAAACTTCACATAACAAAACACTACACGTAGGAAATAAATGTTCCTTTTGAATTAAGCCTCGAGTGTCGCCTAACACTTAGTACAAACAAAGTGCTAAGATATGTATGCGTATTGTTGGCAGAGCTCGTACAATTATGTAGTAACAAAGTAAAGATGAAACCTGAGACTTCAATTCGTATGTATGGTACATACGAATTGAAGTCTAAAAGTAAATAGGTAAATATTTACTAAAGGGTCAGTCGACAAAACAGATACCTATAAGTTTATAATATACTAGCTTCCCGCGCGCGGTTTTACCCGCGTAACTCCAGTCCTCGTGGGAACTTTACAATTAAATATAGCCTATGTCACTTATGGTGAATGTAGCTTTCCAACGTTGATAGAATTTTTGAAATCGGCACAATAATTTTTGAGTTTATCTTTCCTCTTTATAATATTAGTATAGGTTAGGTATTATATTACTCCCTTCACGGTGATGCTATAGTCAACACGCATGCTGGTTATGGTTTATGTTTTATTTATTACATTACACAAGAAAAAAACTTGCAGACTGTTAATAATTATTTATAATTATTATTATTTGGGTAATATATTTTATACATACTATCGATAAACATGATTTTATAACCATCGGTTAATTTACTTTCCGAGGCATGGAGACGACAAAACATAAATCATCATCACTTGATCTTCGAGACTCAGAACACTCAGCTTCGAAAATTGTAACTTATATAATTTCAGTCAATATGTAGATACTTATCTTTCATCCTGATTGAATAACAAACATCAAAATTTTCTATTATTTCATCTTGATTTACATTAAAAATATACAAGATATATAAGAATTATCACGGAGTTTCTTATAGTCTTTCTTCTCCGGGTGTTACAACGTAGGTGGATAAAGAAAAACTCGTAGGAAGCTAGGATAGGGTCCGGTCGTCCTTGCAAGGCGAGGCTCGCGACGCGTTCTATGCGCCTGACCTAATCCCAGCCCGCACTGGTTGATTCTAATTATATTTATAACTTAAATTTACCAATGTGGCATGATAGTCATTCTATTTAATAACATTACTGTTGAAAAGTAAACTAATGAATTAGTTAAGGTTTTTTTTCCTTTGTATCTTTTTATCATTGTATTTGACTTATAATAAGTAGGATCGATTCTAATTCGTCTACATTATCAATAAACGTTTTCATTTTCATTATTAGTGGGATTACTACTTTCTGCAGTAGCACCCAACCTACTCGGTAGTATCTAGTTATAAGTATTGTCTATATCTGCCACCCCTACATTCCAACACGAACTATTTATATTATAATAGCTATGTAAATTGTAACTACAAGTGGGCACAATATAAGGGCACCGACAAAGATACAACTATAACAATATCACTAAAGTAAGAGTGAAATAGAAATAACGAGTGAAAACTCGCTACGGCATTACAACCGCGTAGTAACTGTATACGTACCATGATTTTCATACGTGTGATTTATGGCAAATTTTAATATAGTTGACAAATTGGTGTAGGTAAATGAATTAGACTTAGTTAGGCAGAAAATACTTCATTCAATAATTATATGGGCAAATATTACAATTATTTAATAAAAATCTAAGATATATTTATTTACATCGATAAAATACATAATATACAACTAAAAGTAGCTAATTTAAATTCAAACTAACTTATAAAATAATACTATTCTAAATCTATTCTACTTGGCAAGGTTCCCAGTATGCTGATATTTGTTAAATAACTGGCAAATAATTGTTATTGATTTCAACAAAGTCTTTTAGGTAATAAAAAATGTTTTTTTTTTAAGATTTAAGAAGAACTGTCTTCACTGTCACTGATTTAATCTGCGCGTCGTTTGTAAACACGTGGTCGTGCAACAGCTGAATACAATGTCGTGGAATACGACTGCAATAATGTAAAGTCGTGAAAGTCAATCTGTGGAAACTTCCTAAGTTCTAAAAATGCTCCTTCTAGTTTTGTGAACTAAAAAAGTTGGTCTTTACGCATTACTTGCATAATACTGTTATAACAAACCCTTTCCTCTTAGCCGATATAATATAGATATGCGAAATGGTTTGATATTGTAAGAAAATGATTTTTTGTACTCTTAAGTTAACAATTTGTTTGGCAATTACGTAAAAAAAGCAAAACCGATTTTAATTTTATAGAACCTTGTCATTTTTACAATGCCATAGCAATCAACAACTAAAATTGTATCTAGAGATCTTTTTTTCCTAGCCTCTGGGAATAATAAACTTTAAGCACAAAAAAAGGCAGCCTTGTTCTTATTGCCTAAAAATATTTTTTTTTTCCTCACTATAATTTGGCGGGAGTCGGGAACGCATGAGCAATCCGGCCCCCCGACGGCACCCGCGGCTAATATGGTACCGCGGGATCTCCAGGGCCACACTTACAGTGGCCCATTTGGGTTATAGGGACGCCCGGAGTGTAGAGGCGTCCCTACTCCTCATGGGTCAGCCTCGAAGGGACTATAATTAAGCCTGGCGATACCATTCCACCAACCAAATGACGCCAGATTTTTTTGTGTGCTTTAAGGAGGTAGGCAAACCATTTGGCATAAAAAGTAATCCTGATCATATTACCTTTTTTTCCCCATCCATATAACACCCACATTTGAAGGGCACAGGGAAAAAAGGAGCTCATTAACATTATCATTGTTTCGAGTAATTAAAGAATTAAATCTAAAATTTCAGTTTCTACACTTACACCTCAACTGGAATTTGATTTGTACCTATATAATAAAGGAACAGTGTATATATAACATAATAGAAAATAAAGTGCTCTGATTGGCCATAGAATTATGAAGTAAATGGTACAGTTAGTTCAAAAAAGGTAAAAATGTTAATGAGCTCCTTTTTTCCCTGTGCCCTTCATTTGTTATCGTCAGAACCCCTAGAGCAAGTGTGATATTTTATGTTTAGAAACTATCTAATTCCAGTACCTTTTTGATACTATTTGATACCTTAATTAAATTATTTAGTACCTCTATGAATAGTGAAAAAACATGAAAAGAAAGTGGCCAGACATTCTGACGTCAGGTTGTCTGGACTACATTTTTTTTAAATAGTTAGATACATTATAACTTAATAATTTCTTTGTCCGTTTCGGTCGTCAGCTCTCAGTCAACAACTGTCCACCAATTGCTGCGGCAACGCAATTTTTTTTATGTATATCTGCTAAATTATTGCTTTTGCATGTTTTACGTTATAAAGCTATGGGTTCCTAAGTTATAAATAATAGCCAACAATTTTATGAAAATTATATATTATAGTTTCACGTTACAATACACTTACATTACAACCAATGACAATACAAGACATACATAACAAAACAAAGTGTTGAAATGTTTTTAATTAAAAGCAAAATTCCCTTTCATTTCCTCTTACATAGTTTCCTAGCAAGTATGTTATGTTATAAACATTTTAGTATGCAATTGCAGAGATGACATGAATGTTTATTTTGTTATAGTTTATTGCTGAAATGATATCGTTCACAACACAGTATTAAAACAAAGACAAACACATAGTAAACATTTAACATAAATAGGAACAGTAATATTTAAGCAAGGAAAAAAACTTAATTTACTGAAAAAGAGATCAAATTAGCTAATTTTAAAATAGTTCTTATAATTAGGGTATAGCAGAAAATATATCAGACTTTCAATCAAAGATTGATCCTTGTTAAAATATAGGTTGAAAGAATGAAAGGGATATATATCCCTTTTAATCTTTCTTTTAACATTCAATTTTGTTAACCTGGAAAATTATTTAATCGAATCGATTCAAAGTCAAGCCGGAAGTCTATTTAGTCTGGAGTTCAATTCCCACTCGTTGCATCTATTTGATTGAACTCTAGACAGTTGCTCAGTCAGAGCGGTTTCGCACTATGTCCGATCCGAACTCGTGAAAATATTTGTCTAGAAATTTGGAAAGAAGTCAGATGACGGACATCGGATCTAGTGCGAAAATTACCATAGAAATAGTTCTACGGCTACTACGGACCATATTTTCACGGGTTCGGATCGGATTGGGATCGGACGTAGTGCGAATCCGCTCTCAGGTAGTTTTGCATCCGAGAATTTCATATGTGTGTAAATGTAGCGACCGTGGCTCAATAAGCTTCGGACTTGCGACGAATGTTGTCGCCGCTTCGATCCCCACCCATTGCACTACCGACGTGAATCCACTCGTAACACAAGCATTTTAGCTGAGCACGAGGGTTTAACAAGAATACTAGTAGTTTGCAATAACTCTGCTAGCAATAAAAAAAAATTAAAGTATATATACATACATTGTTAGTCATCGAACATGATTCATATTTCTTCAAATATTACTGTTCCATAAATCAATTTTACAAAACGCTCTCTTCATTACACAGTTCAATGTACTCCAATAAATCCGTATCAGGTCTAGCGAAGCTGAAGTATAAAAAGTTGCTGGAAACCCTAAAAGAAAGTAACCTTAAGGAGGGCGTGAGGTGGACGGTTGCCAACTTAATAGTGTCCGAGTTCGAATTTTTTAGGGACTCTTCATTGAGACTTTCGTAATATTTTCTAAAATCATTATGGATTCGTCTGGACCTGGAAAAGAGTAACTAATTCATTATATTGATATATTGATTATTTATTTCTGTTCCTTTTTTAATATTTCAAATGTTAATAGATGACGCACCGGTAAAAGTCTCGTTTGTCTCAAAGGTCGGTGGTGATAAAGATGGTGTTAAATATGTTAATACCGAGAAGAGGTGAATGAAATAATCGGATACGACGGAGTCAGCTGATGGACATTTAAAGTTTCGAGACACAACCTTTATCCAATTATCATTTTTCTTTATGGAAATAATACCTAAACCGTAATAATGCTTTTTTAGGTATGATTTTCATTCCATTTCAATAGCGTTAGCAATTTCCATTTAATATAGCCGCAAGTAGTTATAATAATGCAATTTAAAAATGCTTTAAGTCCTCGATAGCACTTTCATAAAATTCTGCGCTGCATCTTAAAACCAACATTTTAAATTAAAACGTCTAGGAAACCTAACGCAATAATATTTATCTTACCAAACTACATACAGTCTTTTAATTGCACCAGAAATTTTGATATGCATTTTGATATTTTGACAAGATGATTGGAAAACTGAACGTCAAACTTAATTCTTGTTTACCTACGTCAAAGGAATTTAAAAAGAAAATATTTCTTGTCTATGATGTAGATAGAAGTTCATGTATGAAGGATTTTATCTATTTTATGTCACTGCCAGAGTCTAATAAGCGATGTTAACTTTAAAATCTTGGTCTAAAACTTTCAAAGCTAGTGCTAACATATGAGCGATAATTTTGCGAAATTTGAAAAGCTTTTATGGAAAATACTGACGAAGATATGAAGTTAAAATTTAAAAAAGGGCACTGTTAACTACGTAGTATTTCTATGGATAGTCATATCGCAAAAATACAGACCAAAGAATCGTACCTATCAGATATTACATGGCAGAGATGTCCAAGAGCTAGTGCATCCAAAAAAACCTTTTTCAATCTTTGTATGCATATTTAAAATAAGCAAACAAAACTATAACAATTCAAACAGCTACTTCAAAATATCTTCACTTACGTTCAATTGGATTTATAAGCAAATATACTGGAATTGAAATGCAGTGGAAATTTTCTCTGTTAATACCTCAGATGAGAACGAAAATTTACTAACAGAAAGATTTCAATAAAATATTACCATTCTATGTTTTGTGACGATAATTTGATATTATATGACGCTTTACGATCTGAGATCAGACTTTTAAAATTCAATTTTCAATTCTCGAATCCTATTTCTTTTTATAAATATTTCAACACTTAACTTATATGGCCGTCGACATAAAAATCTTATTAAAAGCTTCCTAATTTAAAAAGATCCTTAAATTTTTTCTCCTGCTAATACATTTTTAATGAAAATCTGAAGGTGGCCAAGTTCATTTTACACCGGTCGTTGCATAAAGAATTCATAAATACTCTCTTGCGAGACTTATTTACAGATTTGAGGAAAAATTACCAAGTTTTAAGTGGATGGTATAAAATTTGTTAAAGAACTACAGATTTTTCTTTGGTTTAAAAGACCAGGTGAATAATATTCAATGCACCTATTTAACATTCTATGAATGTCCGTTTAGAAAATTACGGTTTTTTTGGTTTAGGCGTATATGGTCAGAAACGCAAATTGACAGATTCGCAAAATGCCAAATGTTGACACTAACACGCAAATGGTCAGAAACGCAAAAAGACAGATTCGCAAAATGACAGAATCGCAATATGACAGATGCGCAAAATGCCAGATCTTAGTTTTACGAGTGTTTTAACCATTATATTTGTTTCTGTTTTTTTTGTTTAACTTTTATACACAACAACATGCTACTTAAGAAAAGCTTACTGATGGCGCCATCTATTGACAAGTAATGTAATTAATTAATAGTTTACGATCGATTCAATGACATAATATACATATATTAATATAATTATAATAATTACTTTATAGTGGATATATTTATTAATACAATAATAATTTATATTAGCAGTAATTACATAATAACGTAATTATATAAAAAAAACAATTGCATAAACAAAACGTACAAGTTAGTTAGTTATAGTGGGTACAACAAAAAAACTCTGATCTTATGACTACCTCCTAATTCCATTATCTATCAAACTTAACCAGTGTGAATTTACTGCAAAATACGAAAGTATATAATATAAATAGTACATTAAAGGGAAAACCGCGGTTTCTTCCTTCTGGATGATATCACACACCTCGGATTTGTTTATTATTAGAGTGTTCATCGTTTTATAATGGAAGGTGGTGAGGTTTTGCATTTTGAAAAGAATCAAAAAGGAAAGGACACGCTTTTGTGTGAAGGATACCGTTATACTATAAATGTTCGTAATAAAAATAATACTACAAACTGGAGGTGCGTCAAACGTAGTGAATGCAGTGCGTCAGTGACTGTAGATAATGAAAGTAAAAATATAACTCGGAAAAGTACACACACATGTATAGCAGAACCAAAAGCCAACGAGGTGTTTATTGCCAAAAATAAATGCAAAAAGGAAGTATGCGATGATTTGGGTCCGATACAACCCATATATGAAAAAAATTTCGAAGCTTTAAAGGACAAAGGTTCAAAGTATTTAGATTATATTCCAGAATTTAAACAGTTTAAAGATAACCTTTACAGGACCAGGAAAACTTTTTATAAATCAAACAAATTAAATTTCGCACGTCTAGAGGACGTCATCATACCTGAGGCATTAGCTAAAAATTTTTTGATTTGTGATGACGGTGGAAGCGATAAAATTTTGATTTTTTGTACAAAAGCCGCCAGAAGGGTCATTCGATCTAATCCAGGGGGAACATATTTTGGTGACGGTACCTTTAAATGTGCACCAAAACCGTTCTACCAACTTTTCAGTGTACATTTTGATTTAGGATCTGATGAAAATACAACAAATATTTGCCCTGTGATTTATGGTTTATTACCAAGTAAGACTTCGAACTTCTTCTTCTTCTTCGTTCGAAAAATCGAACATACGTTTCTTCACGTATGTTCGATTTTTTCAATTAGTTAAAGATACATTGGGTTTGACGATAGGGTGTTTTAAATGTGATTACGAAAATGCAATAATCAATGCTGTTAAAATTGTATTCCCTGATGTAACCATTAACGGTTGCTTCTTTCATTTCCAAAAAGCCGTGAAAAAAAAGGCAAAGGATTTAAAATTATATGACTCTCATGAAGGTAGAAACATTACCAGAATGATAGCGTGTTTACCTCTTCTACCTGGAAATTATATAATCAATTATAAGAGATGCTTCACAAACGAGGGAACTTAAAGCTTTTAAAAAATATTTCGAACGTCAGTGGTTAAAGAAATTTTCGCCAGACTTATTGAGCTGTTCCGAAAACATGCATAGAACAACTAATGCATTGGAGGGCTGGCACCATCGACTTGGCGTCAAATTTCCTAAGAAGCCCCAAGTATGTCATTTTGTACAAAAATTAATAAATGAGTCTAAGCATTATGACTACAAAATAAGAAATAGCTACTTTTACTCTGCAAAAAAAAATCGACGTAAATCCGACATTGCCTATAATAAAAAACTTAGAAAGTACACTGAATTATTAAAAGAAAATAAAATTACACCAAAACAATTTATAAAAAAAAATATTTTCGCAAGATTGATTAAGACGACATAATTATCTGACGACGACATTAAGTATATAAGTACAGTTTGGACTATTATATATTTTTTAAAGGAGACCCTTACAGTCTGTTTGTTGATTTAATTTTTGAAAATTCATGTTGATTTATACTAACAAATAAAGAATTTGGTTAATAATCATTTGTTGATTTTTATTTAATTTGTGATTTATCGAACCTGGCATTATGCGGTTCTGTCAATTTGCTAATCTGTCATTTTGCGTTTCTGACCATATACGCCTAAACCAAAAAAACGCAAAATGACAGAAACGCATAATGCCAGGTTCGATAAATCACAAATTAAATAAAAATCAACAAATGATTATTAACCAAATTCTTTATTTGTTAGTATAAATCAACATGAATTTTCAAAAATTAAATCAACAAACAGACTGTAAGGGTCTCCTTTAAAAAATATATAATAGTCCAAACTGTACTTATATACTTAATGTCGTCGTCAGATAATTATGTCGTCTTAATGTCTTGAAACCGTCTTAAAAAAAATCAACAAATGATTATTAACCAAATTCTTCATTTGTTAGTATAAATCAACATACATTTTCAAAAATTAAATCAACAAACAGACTGTAAGGGTCTCCTTTAAAAAATATATAATAGTCCAAACTGTACTTATATACTTAATGTCGTCGTCAGATAATTATGTCGTCTTAATCAATCTTGCGAAAATATTTTTTTTTATAAATTGTTTTGGTGTAATTTTATTTTCTTTTAATAATTCAGTGTACTTTCTAAGTTTTTTATTATAGGCAATGTCGGATTTACGTCGATTTTTTTTTGCAGAGTAAAAGTAGCTATTTCTTATTTTGTAGTCATAATGCTTAGACTCATTTATTAATTTTTGTACAAAATGACATACTTGGGGCTTCTTAGGAAATTTGACGCCAAGTCGATGGTGCCAGCCCTCCAATGCATTAGTTGTTCTATGCATGTTTTCGGAACAGCTCAATAAGTCTGGCGAAAATTTCTTTAACCACTGACGTTCGAAATATTTTTTAAAAGCTTTAAGTTCCCTCGTTTGTGAAGCATCTCTTATAATTGATTATATAATTTCCAGGTAGAAGAGGTAAACACGCTATCATTCTGGTAATGTTTCTACCTTCATGAGAGTCATATAATTTTAAATCCTTTGCCTTTTTTTTCACGGCTTTTTGGAAATGAAAGAAGCAACCGTTAATGGTTACATCAGGGAATACAATTTTAACAGCATTGATTATTGCATTTTCGTAATCACATTTAAAACACCCTATCGTCAAACCCAATGTATCTTTAACTAATTGAAAAAATCGAACATACGTGAAGAAACGTATGTTCGATTTTTCGAACGAAGAAGAAGAAGAAGTTCGAAGTCTTACTTGGTAATAAACCATAAATCACAGGGCAAATATTTGTTGTATTTTCATCAGATCCTAAATCAAAATGTACACTGAAAAGTTGGTAGAACGGTTTTGGTGCACATTTAAAGGTACCGTCACCAAAATATGTTCCCCCTGGATTAGATCGAATGACCCTTCTGGCGGCTTTTGTACAAAAAATCAAAATTTTATCGCTTCCACCGTCATCACAAATCAAAAAATTTTTAGCTAATGCCTCAGGTATGATGACGTCCTCTAGACGTGCGAAATTTAATTTGTTTGATTTATAAAAAGTTTTCCTGGTCCTGTAAAGGTTATCTTTAAACTGTTTAAATTCTGGAATATAATCTAAATACTTTGAACCTTTGTCCTTTAAAGCTTCGAAATTTTTTTCATATATGGGTTGTATCGGACCCAAATCATCGCATACTTCCTTTTTGCATTTATTTTTGGCAATAAACACCTCGTTGGCTTTTGGTTCTGCTATACATGTGTGTGTACTTTTCCGAGTTATATTTTTACTTTCATTATCTACAGTCACTGACGCACTGCATTCACTACGTTTGACGCACCTCCAGTTTGTAGTATTATTTTTATTACGAACATTTATAGTATAACGGTATCCTTCACACAAAAGCGTGTCCTTTCCTTTTTGATTCTTTTCAAAATGCAAAACCTCACCACCTTCCATTATAAAACGATGAACACTCTAATAATAAACAAATCCGAGGTGTGTGATATCATCCAGAAGGAAGAAACCGCGGTTTTCCCTTTAATGTACTATTTATATTATATACTTTCGTATTTTGCAGTAAATTCACACTGGTTAAGTTTGATAGATAATGGAATTAGAAGGTAGTCATAAGATCAGAGTTTTTTTGTTGTACCCACTATAACTAACTAACTTGTACGTTTTGTTTATGCAATTGTTTTTTTTATATAATTACGTTATTATGTAATTACTGCTAATATAAATTATTATTGTATTAATAAATATATCCACTATAAAGTAATTATTATAATTATATTAATATATGTATATTATGTCATTGAATCGATCGTAAACTATTAATTAATTACATTACTTGTCAATAGATGGCGCCCTCAGTAAGCTTTTCTTAAGTAGCATGTTGTTGTGTATAAAAGTTAAACAAAAAAAACAGAAACAAATATAATGGTTAAAACACTCGTAAAACTAAGATCTGGCATTTTGCGCATCTGTCATATTGCGATTCTGTCATTTTGCGAATCTGTCTTTTTGCGTTTCTGACCATTTGCGTGTTAGTGCCAACATTTGGCATTTTGCGAATCTGTCAATTTGCGTTTCTGACCATATACGCCTAAACCGATCATACCATATTATAGCGCACCCCGCTCGGTGGAACGGTTCTACTGACATTATAGGTGAGAGATCAGATGCAGGACAGCATTACATACTTTTAGAGATGGTAAATCACCACTACCATTTTGGCTTCGGGCCGAAAATTTTTTTTTTTTTTACTCGAACCGGGGATCAAACCTCGCTAGTTACGGTCCACCATATAAACTCTTAACTAACGAGCCTAAAATAGTTTTATTCATTTAAGAAATTATTTTATTAGTGTTTATTGGTTCATATAGAACTAGGAACAATGTATTTTTTATAGAACACTAGCTTCCTGCGCGCGGTTATACCCGCATAAGGGCTCCCACACATAAACACGATACGACGTCGCGTCGTACAACGATGCGGCGTCGTTTCACGATACGACGTCGCGTCGTGAAAATCTACGATGCGCGTCGTAAAAAAACACGACATATGTACGTAATGTGCCACGCACGATACACGGCACGATGTCGTCGATACAGTGGGGTTAGTTCATTCCGAAAAATTGACCGCTATAGACGCATTCTGCTTCTGCTGTTAATAAGAAGACGAAGAAAGAAAAGACAGATACTTAGAAGATATTGGGTTCACCCATTTCTTTCAAACATGAATAACGGGAGTCACTTTATAAAGAAGTACAATGCCTTAAAAATAGACCACAACAAGTTTTTTGATTACTTTAGAATGAGTGCATCAAGTTTCGAAGAGTTACTTCATTGGATAACGCCACATATAGCAGGAAAATATGGCAGAGGCAGACCACCCATCGAACCTCTCGAGATGCTGGGATTAACTATAAGGTAAATGAAACAACAACTTTCTCATATTTTTTCATTCCTCAAATTAACGACACTAAACAACAATTTTTGAAAATTAAGTTTTAACAAAGAAAGCTTCACCTCAAATTAACAGATATTAAATCAACAACTTAAACATAATTTTAAATCAACATTACACCTTTGGATTCATTTTTTTAAGAAAAGTCGTATAGCGATAGTGGTGATGCTATTGGTTCACGTGATGTATTCGAATAATCATTAGATTCGCTCTCATCGCTTTGGCCTTGCTTGGCAGCTGGTGACAATGCTGCTTCTCGGGTAGACTGTGTCGAACTTCCGGCTGTTTGGTAACCACCGTGGTAAGAACTTTGCCATGAACTTTGGGGTCTTTGTGTTTCATAGTTATCCTGGTACGAAGATGGACAATTACTCTGAGAATAATATATAGAGGTATGTTGCTGTGATTGTTCGTATAGATCCGTTAAAACTTGTAAGACCCGACTTTGGAAAATTAACGTTTGATGATCATTTAGTTTATTTAATGATGGTAATATCGCTTTAAAAAAAGATAAATGTCTGTTTTCGGGCTCTTCTAATTTTGCCATAATCTCTTCTTCAAATGTATCGACATTTCTCCTTTTTCGTGATGGCTGAGGGAGAGATGGACTTTTAAATTTTCTTTTTGGACTTTCCTTTTGTGTGTTCTGATTGTTTGTTTCTAGATCTAGTATACTATCATCGGTTTCATTTTGATCATTTCTTTTTTAAAAAAGGAGCTGTTTATATAAATGATATCCTTTATGTTTGTTAGCGCCTGCTCCAGATTTATTTATTTCTTTAAGTTTTTTTGCGTACTTGGCATAGTTATCTTTAATACCAGTCCATTTTTTTAACACAGCATTACCTGAAACAATAGTATTTTATGTTTAGACACGCATAAATAAATAAATAAATAATACATTCACTCGTCCATCCCACCAACACACGCACACACACGCACCACACTGATACCTTGCATACCGTGACATATACACTTGCATACCTTCACATTATTTATTTATGTATACCCTTTTAACTTGTAGTGTGGGCTATGCCTATACTACAAATTATTTCATTTATTTATTTCCTTATTTTATTTCGGGTTTTTGGCATCAGGAAACACCTTTCAAGACATGCATTTAAACTGCTATCGTGGAGTGTCTACTATTGCTAAAACTGTAAAAATAGTCTGTGGAGCTATGGAAGCATCTTTTGATCGAAAATATACCTAAAATAACTACTGAGCGGCTAACAAAAATTGCTGAGAAGTTTGCCAAGATTGCCAACTTTCCTTATTGCATAGGCGCACTCGACGGGAAACATGTTCGTATTTGGAGTCCCAAACATGGCGGATCTCTTTTTTATAATTACAAAAATTATCATTCTGTATTGTTGTTGGCACTCGTAGATTCTGAATACAGATTTATATATGTTGATATTGGAGCATATGGCAAGGAATGTGACTCAACCGTTTACAATAATTCAAAATTGAATGAATTACTTTTAAAAGGACAACTTCATTTACCAACGCCAAAGCCTTTACCAGGCTCCCAAACGCCTCTTCCTTTTGTTTTTATTGCAGACGAAGGCTTACCGTTAACAAATAATGTAATGCGCCCATACCTAGGAAAACATTTGACGATACAACAAAGAGTTTTTAATTATCGTTTGAGCCGAGCAAGAAGATTTGTAGAATGTGCGTTCGGTATCCTGGCTAACAGGTGGAGGGTATTTCATCGACCATTAAATGTTTCTTTCGATCTTTGCATAAATATCATAAAAACAAGCTGTGTTTTACATAATTTCATTCTAAACCGTGAAGGAGCCGAAACATTTGAAGATATGTTAATTGATGATTCTTTTATTGAACTACAACAGTCCACACAGGAGGGTAGAACAAGAACAAGAGCTACCGACATAAGAAATGAATTTTGTGATTACTTTAATAGTGATGTGGGAGCTCTTAGTTGGCAACTAAATAAAATATAGGATATTACTTACTTTTGTTTTTTCTTGATTACTTAATTCTTGGAAACCAGGAAATAAATTTTCGCAGACCTCTTTCCATGCTGTTGTTTTTGCATTTTTATTCTTGTATTCTTCACATGTTTTTTTCCAAAGTACGGGACGCTGCTCGACTAGGGTAATTAAATGATCGACTTCAATACCATCCGTCATCTTTGAATTTCGAATAACAACTGCGCAGGATTGCATCGTGAGTTTTTAACGTCACGACGTCGTATCGTGCATCGACACGTTACGACGTCGTGTCGTAGATTGCCACGACGCGACGTCGTATCGTGAAACGACGCCGCATCGTTGTACGACGCGACGTCGTATCGTGTTTATGTGTGGGAGCCCTAACTCACGTTTCTGTAGAAACTTCAATCCTTACTATATAATATTATAAATGTGAAAGTAACTCTGTCTGTCTGTCTGTCTGTCTGTTACGCAATCACGCCTTAACTACTGAAGCGATTTAAATGAAATTTGGTACAGATTTAGTCTAGAGCCTGAGAAAGAACATATATATATATATATTATATATAATATATAATATTATAAATGTGAAAGTAACTCTGTCTGTCTGTCTGTCTGTTACGCAATCACGCCTTAACTACTGAAGCGATTTAAATGAAATTTGGTACAGATATAGTCTAAAGCCTGAGAAAGAACATAGGCCATATTTTATTATGAATTTCCCACGGGAACGGGAGTTACGCGGGTGAAACCGCGCGCGGGAAGCTAGTGTTGAATAAAGCCTTCGTCGATAAATGATCTAACAAAGACATATTTTTTTTTAATCGGACCAGTAGTTATTGAAATTAGCGTATCCAAACAAACAAACAAATAAACTCTTTGGTAGTAGTAAAGTTTTTTTATAGAACTCTTGCAAATTATTATGAATGTCCCCGATAAGTCTTTCGTTATGTCATATACGGAATACGTGAATTTAATATTTAAATATACGTAGTCTATCTATCTTAATATTATGAAGTGGAAAGATTTGTGTGTATGTTTGTAATAAATAAACTCAGAAACAAAAAAACCCTTCTGCTTTATACAATATGTTAAATAACAGAGGGCGTTCCTTTGAACTCGTTAATCTATATCATTAATAGATTAAAACAAAAATATCAGCAAAGAAAAATAAGCATAAAATAATCCGAATTCAAAAAAATAATTAATTGGCAATAAATTCGAAACCTCCTGTTTAAAATCAAAATAGAAGTGCGGAATAGTACCTAAGTACCTAACGTAGTACTAGCATTGCCCAAACCGGCAACGTCGCATGCGCACCATGCCGAGCGGGTTGTACCGTACTGTTGCGGGTAAATATTTAGATGTGTATACGCCCTCTGTTAGTTAACATACTGTATATAGATTAAAGTATAAGTATTTTATTACAGAGTTATGCGAAGTTACTGCAGTTACGCATGTATTAAAAAACGGTTTATATTACTTAGAAATAGACACTCCAATTGTATTTATTTGTATTAAATCAATTATACTATACGTATTGTAATGAAATAATGAAATTTATTCAGCACTTAGGTATTTACATACACTTGTACTTGTCAAAATTACACTTTATAAGACTAAATCACTAAAGTATCACTTAAGTAGCTAAAAACATTGTTATAATTATTTTATCTTACAGAATTTTAATCAGTCTGCCCGTCTGTCGAGCGATAAATGACAAATGTACACATTAGGTATAGTAAGATGCCTTAAAGGTAACAGGTCTAAAATTAAAATTAACTTCCAAAGAATCCGGCCAAAGTTTAAGCGACATCCACCTGAGGGCACCCTTAAGGGGTTAGGACCAACGCTCAGGGTGCCACTGGAGTAAAGAGTAGATTTACGAACAGTGGTGATAATCGCTGGCACTAGATCACAGTTCGGGGAATAAGCAACAACGCGGTCCTCGGCCATGCCGTCGAGGATCCTACACTAGCTTACCTGCAACCTTTCACTAGCTACCTCAGTGGACGAAGTGTATAATATTTTTTAAAGTCTTCAAAGTAACGTAACAACGCAATGGATTGCTTTAATGTTATTTCCCCACAATGTAGCTCCGAATACACTTTAATGCTGTTTTATTGTTGGTATTTAAACTCCAGAATTGTGTTAAGCAAGCTATCCATTGTCTTAACTTTATTTTATATATCTTGCTAGTAGAAAATACTACAAGATATATTAGATTAGATAAATTATGTAATGTTTAATTACACCTTATCTAGGCTGGAGCTCTGCTCGCCTTTATGCCCGGTGAAACAAATCTCGGGCACAAGCCTCGGGGCTAAATACAAAGGTCCGTAAGAAAAAAAAAAAAGTTTCATTACATATTTACTCTTAGGTTATATGAAAAATTCATATAACCTAAGAGTCATAATGAAATATAGCCTATTAGCTTCCTCTATAAATGAACTATCTAATACTGAACGATATTTTTAAATGTAGTGGCTTAGATTTGCGTGTTAAGAAAACATACAAACCCTTTAGCTTTATATATTAGCATAACATCAGATAGCTTATCCCGCCACTTAATCCGCGTACATTTAGATCTCTATACACAGCATAAAAAATGGCCCTGATGGGAAAAAAGGGGTAGAAATCAAGGCGTTTTTTTAAATCATTCCTTATTCTCAGGATTGGGTACATAAATACGTGTAAATATTTAGATGTGTATATATGACTAAAGACAGCTTCTGACCTATCAACTATGTTACTAACTAAGAGAGAGCCCTGGCACTGGCCAGAGGAACAAAATCTGGGTAGACTGTAGACTAAAATATTCCATCGATTTGCAATAACTGCATGTATTCCATTTTTTTTTTCTGTAAAAAAAAATGGTGATGAAATAAGAATACTTCACAGCACACATACCATATATTAGATAAATATATAACAGCTAGGTATATCGTTTGACATCCAAATAACACGCAAAATTTAATATTTCACGCAATTAATTTTAACAAATATGCTTTGATATCATCTACATATATACCTATATAGTCACACGGCGCAAAATCCACACAGGAATGTTCATCATTTGATTTGCTTTTGTGATTATTACGAAAATGAAAATAGGAATTTTGATCAACAGTAGCGAAATGTTAGCATATTAGTATTGATAATAATTATACTAAGTTTCATTTACAAGTAAAATTGTTTTTACTTTTTTACATTATCAGCTCATTTACTTTCACTGTTGAACATGACCCTCTTCTTAACAGACCTTGGCAAGCCAGGGTCGATGCCTGGCCTCGATGGGCCTGGCCAAGAAGCCAGGGTGAATTGTTTCCCATCTCGTCCTCCTGACCCTTTGTTTGCAAAGAACCATCCGATGCCCTCGTAGACCCGACTAAACTCCCGTAGAATACTAAAAGTCATAATCCCTCATCTCATCGCCAGCGACTGCCCTGATCCGAGGTCCAAGCCCCACAGGGGGCGCCCTCTTGCGCAGGTTGCTTAGTTTGTAGTTTTTAAACCATTTATGAAGGCTGGAGCTCTGCTCGCCTTTATGCCCGGTGAAGTAGCTAAAGCCTCGTGGCTACCTACGTAAGTCCATCCGACAAAAAAAGAGCGGATTGTCGATCGCAGAAAGATGGTGAGTAGCCTTGAGCTAATAGATGCTGCTGCTCATCCATAAGCTGTATGTCCCTTAGTTACATCTTACGTATGTAAAAATAAATTCGAAAAATGCTGTAATATTTTTTGCTTACTACCATTCTTTATATCTTTACATTTATTAGAACACTTTGACATTGGCAAAATTACATGGCGGCGGCAGATCATAAGTGAAGAAGGAAAAAAAAAAATTAGTAACCAAGCAATGATGATAGTATATCTGCTAAAGTTGCAGGATTGGGCATGCAACAATATTAACCATGTTGAGTCTAGCCTAGCTCGGTATTCGTGTACTGTAAAGTCCCTTAACACATAGCTATTTATTTTAAAAGCTCTGTAGTTGTCTCTAAATAACGTGTGTCAGATTTTTCTTTTACATGTAGTTTTCCGACATTTTACTATGTTTCGAAAGATATGTACAAAGGCCGGGAGGGAATACGGACGATCGGCGAATATTAATCAGTGTCATTGATCTTTGGTTTCGAAACTATTACGAAAACGTGTTGCCTAAAGGATAGTACGATTGTAGCATTCTGATATCGTTTTCGACTCCCGAAGTTGGAATGCTACGACTCATAAACATAAAATGATCCTATAAAAAATGCAAGTGTCATTAAGCTATTGTCTAACATAGAACTTTGCAGGAAAAACTATAAAAATAATAATAATAAAATAATTTATTTCCTTTAACTCAGCTTAATCTAATTACAGCATTGTTGGAACACTCCTTTTAGGCATAACATTACCTGTGTTAGGAGGCTCCGCTCTTCAATACATAGATAAGGCCTAAAGATTAAATATCTACAGCATACGATAACAAAATAATAGCAAAAGAAAGGGAGAATAATATGAGTTTTAATATTTCTTGTGTAGTGTAGGTTTGTAGAGTAGGTCTGTGTGGTGCGTGTGTGTATGTGCGTGCATGCTTACGCGTGTGTGTGTGTGTGTATGTTGTGTTTAATACAGCTGTTTTAGAATATTACTGCCAACAGAGATTCGGTTTCTTCATAAGACATTTGTTTTAACCACTTTATTAATACCTTTTTACAATTATGCTTGTTCATTCGATAGATATCCAGTATTCTATTAATTTTATTGTAAAGGTAAGAGGACCGTCTAGCGTATTGCTGACATGCAAATGTAGTTTTAACAGGACAGTATGGGGCCACTAAACCGCATCTTCTTCTATTTAGCAGATTATAATCAACCTTTAACGTACTATGTAACTTTAATATGGCACACATTATGTACAATTTTCTGACCGACAACAGATTGCTGAACTCATATAATTCAGTAGTTGGAAAGCGATAGGGCTTGCGGTGCATAACTTTTATAAGTGCTCGCTGGGCCCTTTCAAGTTCCAGAAATTTTACTTTTGTTGCTCCACCCCAAGCTGGAATACAATACACCAATATTGATTGAGCTAATGTAATATATATTTTATTAATCAGATCCTTAGAGGCAACATGTCGTAAACTTTTGAAAACCCAGATAAGTTTTCTTATTCTTGTATTTATTAGATCAAGATGGGAGTGCCATGATAATCGATAATCAATATTTATACCTAGGTATTTGACCACATTAACCTTATTTATCATAGGACAGTCACAAAGTGAATCCTGAGGGTTATCGCAGTCATGAATTCTGACTCCCTCAGCCGCACGTGGTTGTGTGGAATTCTTTAAGGAAAATGTAATGAAATTAGTTTTTGCAGTATTGAGGGTAAGAAGGTTCATTGATAGCCATTTGGAGATCTTAGCCAAGCCATATTCAGCGCTTTTATGAACTTCCTCCCACGTATCACCGCAAAAAACAACTGCAGTATCGTCTGCATAGGAGAAGATGTTCCCGGCCTCAACATTCATATTGCACAAGTCGTTTATATAAATTAAGAACAATGTTGGGCCAAGAACGCTTCCCTGGGGCACTCCATAAGTGATTTTTGCATCTTCACTAACATATATTCCTATTTTTACGCGCTGTTTACGGTTTTGAAGATAGCTTTTTAAAAGGGAAAGTGGAGTACCTCTAATGCCAATGTATTCAAGCTTTTGAATTAGAGTGGGGATAGATACGGTGTCGAACGCTTTTTTTAGGTCTAAAAATGCTGCCAAACATTTTTTACCACTGTCCAATTTATTTACCAAGAGAGAACTTAGGGATAACACTGCGTCTTCAGTTGAGATGTGTTTCCTAAATCCAAATTGGGAAGAGGATAAAATATCATATTTGCCTAAATACGACAGTATTCTCTTATTTATTATTTTTTCTATAATTTTAGATAAAGCGGATAGGACGGAGATTGGTCGATAATTGTTGACATCGTCACTATCTCCACTCTTATATACAGGGGTAATTAAAGATTGTTTCATGCAATCGGGAAATATACCAAAGTTGAAACATAAATTTACTAAAAAGGTTATTAAGGGCACTAGTTCTACTCTAGCTAATTTCAAAAAACGTGTTGGTATATTATCCCAACCTGCAGCACTGTTGGAGTCAAGACTCATTAAAACTTGTTCAACCTCATATATGTCGGTATCTAAAAGGACAAGTGAAGATGATTTAGAAATTAATGACGCGGGATAAGTTTCGGTGTACTGCATTCCGCTACGATTCACAATATTTTCCGCTAGGGATTTCCCAATATTAGCGTAATACCGGTTTATTTGATTAACGGTTTCTTGGGGGGATGACATACTGTTAAGTAAATTGGTGTTAGTAGTTTTCGAGGTTTTATACTGAACAACTTCACTAATAGTATTCCATAACAATTTACTGTTTCCTGTTGCTTGTGCCAGTCTATTACGGTCATATTTTCTTTTTAATTTTTTTAATAATGAGTTACAATAATTTCTATACCGTCTATATGTTATGCGTAAAATTTCATCACAAGGGTTTATTTTTAATTTCATTTGCATACTGTTTCTATTTCTGATACAACGTAAAACGCCTTCAGTCATCCAGGGTTTTATTAATTGCTTTGATCGAGGAATGGAGCAAAGTCGAGTATTTTCTGCGATACATGCCCCAACTTTAGTTACCAAAAGTTCGGTAAATAAATTTGGGTCTGTGCATGAGTACAACTCCGAAAGATTTTTAGAACGTAGGTCAGAATATGCCTGCTCCAGGTCAACTACTCTCCTAGATTTCGGGTGCTGTTTAACCTTAGGATCATCAGTTATGCATAGTAGAATCGTGTTGTGGTCAGTAATAGTGGTGTTAAGTATAGCAATAAAAGCTGACACTGGTCTACTACTCAACTTTAAAATGAAATGGTCTAAGCAATTGTGTAGTCTTGTGGTTAATGTGTGACCCGGGAACAATCCATGCATTGAAAGAACTGTAAGATAAGTTAATCTGTTATTACGCTCAAGTGAGGTTTCAGAATTTCTAGGTATAAGGTTTATATTAAGGTCTCCTGTAATTATTATGTTTTTGTGGTTTTTTATTGTCTCCAAATAGGAATTCAATGACTCGATGAAATGGTCAGCGCTTGTGTTTGACGGAGATCGATATATTCCAAGTATTGTATAATCAAGTATAGATAATTGCAGACAGGAAGCGTGAGCAAGAGTAACCTCTTTAACCTTAAAAAGGTGCTCATTTTTTACATATATTACCACACCGTCGTTTTGATTTAATGATAAAGTCGAATAAAATGAAGTATAGTCAAACAGGCTAGGAATCGTTTTATTTTGATTTAGTCGACATTCTGTTAATATTAGGATGTCAATGCTGAACTGAAATTGTGATAACATTAATTTTATTTCATCAAAATTACTGTAGACACTACGTATGTTTTGTGATAAAATTTTTAGCTTTGTGTGTTTGATTTGTTTATCATATGTGGGTAGATCTGTTATTGTGCACTCGACTGATTGAGCGATCTCTAAATTGTCTAAGTCCCGTAGAGTATTAAGTGTGTTATCCATCGTACTTTACTTTAGGCTGTGGATCAAAGTAAACGGCATACGATACATTAAAACGACTGTTAGGAGATCTAAATAAGTTATAGCCCAACATTTCAGTGTTATAGTACGACGTGTTACCAAAGAATACCAAAGTTTGGCAGATCTTGTGTGAAACAAAATGTGATTTCACTGGTTTGAATACATATATCTTATATTTCATTTGTAATGTCGTGTATAGTGCATTGTGTATAGTGTGATGTTTCTTATGTGCTATTGTAAACAAACAGTAAAAGATATTTGAAATAGATGAACGGCATTTTAGTTTTAAAATAATATTAAAGTAGAAAACAACATATATCACCTCCTTGCTTAGATTTGGAATAGAAATATAAGTATGTTGCCTATAAAAATTACAACTACAATACAAACATAACCTAAAAATACTACACATATAAATAATAATAATTGAAAGTTCTGACATAATTTCGATGTTCAACAGATGTGTGAAAGTATAAAAAATTTGTTTAGTGCAATAACAAAAACTTTGATATGCTAGGCTCTGAACATTAACCGAAATATATATATTGCGCGTATTGTTACAATAAAACAGACGTAAATTTGAATGTTCGATGAAGTTATTTAGTCATATTGTTTGCGAGAGGTGTTGAATCTGAGACTCACTTTTTACTAAAACTATCGGCGATAATTCATCCTTTCGTAGGTAAACCCTTCCAAAAGAAGTCCAGCAATATTTGTACGCTTTTGTTTTTGCGAAGTCCCTGGCCAGAAAATACAGGCGGGCATTCTTAGCGGTCAGCTGTTCCGTCACAAAAATAGGAGACTCTTCGTTAGCGGAGATGCCTAAATGCTTAGCCCTTAATTTTTCCTTATTTTTAATGTTGAAACTCTTACACATTTTGAGTAACTCGTTTTTCTGAAGCGAAGAGTTCATTTCTATCACAATAGGTGGGTTTGTGATATTTTCTTTTTTCCCTTTGACACGAAAAATATCTTTAATATCCTTCTTCTCCAGAGGGCAGTTTATAGTTTTTGATAAATTTAGCACTATGTTTACTAAATCATTTGATGATTCCTGTTTCTTTCTGGGTACATTTTTGATTTCCAAACTTGATTTCCTTAGTGTTCTTTGAGTATCTTCAAGTTTTTCCTCTAAGAGAGAAATATATTCTCTGTCCTTCTTCGTTTGCAATTCTAAAGCATCAATTTTATTTTCATATTCCTTGTTTTGACTCATAAGAAAGGCAATTGAATTTTCGATACTTTGAGTAGTAAGTTGTATATCCTTTAGGTTTAAAGTAATTTCCTCAAATTTGTTTGTTTGTGTCGTTTTAAAGGACTCGAACATTTCTTTCATTTCATTTTTGAAATCATCTAAATCTGATTTTGTGCATTCATCTCTCTTCCTCTTGGGGCGCTGTGCAACGTAATTAGCCGATTGATTGAATAGTGCTTGTTGTGAAACATCCGAGTCAGTCTCGGAGGCATGCATGGGCGGCGGTGTTCGCTGAAGACGGGACATCGTAGAGATAATCCTTCCTTGTTATGATACACTATAGTCGCAGGTAGGTATAGCAGCGATTCTCAGCTGGTTGCGCACACGCCACACAGTATCGGTAGATCTTGATACGACGCCGCGACGTTGCCAGCGCGCGGATTAGAGCGAGCGAGCAATTATGAATACCGATGGTCTCGCTCAGCCGGTCAGGTAGCACAACGCGGCACCGTTACGAGGTTATTGCGACAATATGCACTGTTTCTACGAATACAGGGTTTAGAATACTATGTACGGTATATTTGTAGCAAGAATATTTTATTTAAAATTTAGACACACGTCTGCTCTCGATTGCAGTTACGGGCGAAGAGGAAAAACTTGAAAAACTAAGTCATTGACATTATATTTTGAGTATTTTTTTATTTATTCGGTTAAATATATCGCACAACGCATTCAAAGTTTGACACTTTAGAGAAAATTTAAATAGGAAATGTAAATGGAATGTACATATATAAAAGAAAGTCGTGTTTGTTACAACACTTATAACTCGAGAACGGCTGGACCGATTGCCATGGTTTTTGATTTGTTGGATTTGTTTCCGTCCCGAATAGCAGAATACATTTTAAAAACAAAAGAAAGTCGTGTTAGTTACACTATTTATAACTCAAGAACGGCTTAACCGATTTGGCTGCAAATTGGTAGGGAGGTAGCTAAGAACTGGGAGAAGGACATAGGATTCTTTTGGGTAGGGGTAGGGTAGGGTAGGGTAGGGTAGGGTAGGGGTAGGGTAGGGTAGGGGTAGGGTAGGGGTAGGGTAGGGGTATGGTAGGGGTAGGGTAGGGGTAGGGTAGGGTAGGGGTAGGGTAGGGGTAGGGTAGGGCAGGGGTAGGGTATAAAAGTCCACCCGTGCGAAGCCGGGGCGGGCCGCTAGTATGATATAATGGAATGAAAATGAATATAGAAAATTAACTAATATTTTTATAAGATAATTGGTGGTTTAGACTTTGTTACAAATTGTTACGTAGGTACTTAATTATATTACAATAGTTTATACTACAAAATATATAAGTGCATCCTTAATATGGTTACTAATTATATTTCTGAATAATATTATTAAAATTCCTCGTAGCGGGCAGAGAGCCAGCAACCACAATGCAATGAAATTTAAATCGCAATGTTCGTATATAATAAAGAGGAAAAATTTTACTGTTTGTTTACATTGAACAGTCTCTGGTAGTTTCAGAGCCTATTCAATGTATAGATTGGATCGATTAAAAAAACTTTCATCATTAGTAAGCGACATTATCCAGGAGTAACATTACTATACAAGGTGTAACGGAAAGAGCAAGGCTTCTTTGGATCATAACAAACGGTTGCATGCAAGGGTTTCAACTCAAAGTAAAAACCTCGAAAAGTAAGTATTATTTAGCAAACAAAAATTTAAAATGCGGAATCCTTTATTCAGAAATACCAGGAGTAAGAGGTTTATTTTTACTTGCAAATAGTTCGTTGACATCGATCAGCTGATTGAGTGCTAGTGATGTATTTATTTCAATTTGAAAAGTTTGGTTTCTGGTATGAATGAATTTAAAAAAATCATTACTACCGGACTTGTATAGATAGGATTAAATAACCCTTGCCATATCGTTTGTTATCATCCAAAAAAGCCTTGCTCTTTATATGTATATACCCTTTCCGTTACACCTTGTATATATTTAATGAAGAAGTTCCTACGTGGACTGAAACTACGCGGGCAAAACTGCACATAGGTAGCTAGTATGGAATATTTATGAACCGCGAAAGTTCAAAAGTGTACATAAAATGAATTTAAACTCCAGATTCGTATATCTCGATAAAATTTAGCGATTGAAAATTTATTTTCAGAACACATTCAACTGTCGTCGTTCTATTCGATCGTTCAACGACTCGCGCGGAGTCTTATCGGATCAAAATCTGAATTACAATTGATTCACAATTACCATGCGAAGCCACAAAGGTTTCAAATGTTTTCACTTCAGCTATACATAAAGGCAGAGAAGGGAATTGTTCACTGGAGTATTTCGCAGAATATATGTCATGAATAGATTTATGCAGTTATTTATTTCCATGGAATTTATTATATAAATCAATTACTCTATTTTTACGACATTTCTGTTTAAATAATAGTATTAGTATTTATACTAGTTTCCCTAAGGCGTGAATTATGCGTGTTTTTATTAATGAGTTAATAACAGCCAACGACTTAACGTGCTTACCGTGGCACGGAGGGTAGTCCCTTAATCAACCAGACTCGGAAACACATTTTAGAATTTACACAAAGATTTATTTTCCGGCGTGGGGATCGAACCCACCACCACTTTGGAGACTTAAAGCGAGACTAAAGGCGGAAACATATTGTTAAAACGCGACGCGTGTTGAGTCGAATCAAATGTATTGTTTTGTATAGACCAGAATCACCCGACGACCCGACGAGACGTCGTGTCGGGTGTTCATAGTGTGATTCTGGTATTACATGGTCAATACATTTGATTCGACTCCATACGCGTCGCGTGTCGTCAGGTCACGTCGCGTTTTAACAATCATCATAATCATCAACAGCCCGTCTACCTCCACTGCTGAACATGGGCCTCCTCTTAACAGACCTTGGCAAGCCAGGATCGTAGAGGGATATTGTCATAATCACCACGCTTGGCAGACGGATTGGTGATCGCAGTAAGATGTAAACCTATAGCTAATAGATGCTGCTGCCCATCCATCAGCCATATGTCCCTTAGTCGCCTTTTACGACACCCATGGGAAGACATGGGGTGGTCTATTCTAAACCGGAAACCACATGGCAGGTTTTAACAATATGTTACCTTTATATAAGTCCTCTATTAAATCTTTCAGACGGTTTGTCATAAACAAGAGTATTAAATACAAATTACGATGAAATCATATCTGTTTCAAAGTACGTTCAAAACATTGCTCTAACTGTAGGTCTAATTAGCAACCTTCAACGAAACATCAAAGGATTACCTACTCAAAGTTTAAATTGTAAGGATTCCCGCGAGGAACAAGCTAAAAGAAATGAGCTTTTTAATGAACAATTATTAACTGGGAAGGAATGGCGGAATTCTACGTTTTCTCTTATTTATTGCTTGTATTTCTTTTTCTGAAGAAATTGAGACAGTTAAGTAGTACTAGTACTTAACATAATTTTCTTCGGTTCTGCTTCACTTCCCTGGTATATATCTGTCATCTTGGATAATTTATTATAATATAGAACGTATTTTTCTTTATTTTTGGGGG
Source organism: Nycteola revayana (assembly GCA_947037095.2). NCBI lineage: Eukaryota > Metazoa > Arthropoda > Insecta > Lepidoptera > Nolidae > Nycteola > Nycteola revayana. The sequence goes on from OX344843.2 coordinate 22,498,895, forward strand.
TTTTATCGCATAATGATGATGTGTGACATATACAATTAAAAGTATGTAAATATTATAGTACTAAACTAAATCACCTACTACTTGGCAAAACCGTGCCACGTTGTATTAATTTAAACTAGCTATTTTACGACGCTGGCAGCATTGCGCTATTGAATGCCAATGCTTATCTGCTTTGCCAAGTAAATACCAGCACTCGGGGAACGTGCCGCTTTAAAGAGGGCCGCTGCAAGGATATTATATATCTGGGGGCACGGCAGTGCAAAAATAAAGGTGCACGGCCGTACCTATCTTTATAGGTAGTCACTTTTATATAAAGATTACTAGCAGAGCCTTAAAGTCTACAAGTATTCTTGTTAACCCCTCGTGCTTTGATAAAATGCTTGTATAACGGGTGGGTTCACGTCGGTAGTGCACTGGGTGGGGATCGAACTGGCGACGACAAGATCACAAGTCCGGCCCCTGGCCATTGGGCTAGCCGCTACTGTATTTGCGCCTCTTAAGATTCGTCACTGTTATTTATTTTAAAAGACGGTCACCTAAAATGTTGTTACATACTTAAGTCCCCAACCAACCAGACCGGATAGTTTACAAAAACATTTTTATGATCCCAGCGCGGGGATTCTAGACTTCTGATATATTATTCTTTTTAAGATTACAACAGAGTTTTTGCAGACTACTAGTATTCTGCTTAAGCCCTCGTGCTAAGCTAATGTTACGAGTGGGTTCACGTTACTTATTGTCCGAAACCTATCACATTTCTCTATTGTTATCAAAATATAATGGTAGTCGAACTGCATGACGAATTTGCGGCACTTCCGAGGCCAAGTCACAAAGGAAACGATCCATTGCCATGATGAACAGTCTACCTGCATTGATATACGACATTAGGATATTGCTATAAGCCATTAAAACCCTGATTAAAACTATCACGGACATATTTTATTGTTGTAATCGATGTTACCGTTCCTAATTTATACTCCACCAACTAATATTATAAATCTATGATTGGATGGCTTAATGAGTTATTTAGTCACCCTGGCATGATTCAGTAACAAACTCCCATCGATTAACCCATGCATCTGCATACAGAAAGATGTATGTATTTGTATTACATACATCCAAGACTTGGTATTTGGCTCGCTTTAAATCTCGGAGGTCGTGGGTTCGATCCCCACGCCGGACAAGAAATCTTTGTGTAAATTCTTTCCGGGTCTAGTTGGTTGAGGGACTACCCTCCGTGCATCGGAAAGCACGTTCAGCCGTTGGTCCCGATTATTATAACATCATCTTTAATATTCCAGGAACGGGCAGAAGCGTTTCCTTGTGTGTTACAACATAATACTGCGGTCACCAACCCGCTTGCCAAGCGTGGTGACTATGGCAAATACCCTCCCCCTGGACGAGGCCCATGTTCAGCAGTGGACGTTATACGGGCTGATGATGATGAAGACTTAATATTTTCATTATGACGGACACTATAAAACTCCTCATGGTCAGTAGCAGTAGCAATTTAACTTGTGTTTTTCACCTAAAAAAAATAGTGATCCTGGATGGTTTGAAAACATAGTTAGGCCCGGCAGGTGGCGCTGCTGTCGGTATTCCGTAATATTTTATGTGCAGTTTGGACCCCAATGCCATTTAACATGTATTTATTATCGATCCTAGACATAACCTAAGTAAATATATATTCAAATCACGCACCTACGTTGCATCCTATGATATTTGCTCGTACCTGTACTCGTATTTGTACCTGATACATATGCTCTAAATTGCCCAGCATTATAAGTAACCTTTTCAACGACTTGAAGTTTAAAAAGAATGCCACAATTTATAAACGATATTTAGTTTTATATTAAAACTTGAATGATTTATTACAATAGCCGCCATTGCAAGATTCATTAAGTGATTATAACTTCGAGAACCTAAGCATACAAAAAAAGATAAAATAAATTTACCGAGCGCCATATTTTCACTCAGGCACCAGTCTCTCACTAACCTGTTTGCTTTTCAAACAACGAAATGTACACAAATAACTGATACAAGTAAAAAAATGTACGAAGATTGTGATGAGAGGATTAAATGTATGTTTTATTCTTATATTAAGTACGTAAATAGCCAATAATATAATCACTGCTTTAATGTGATACTGACTCAAAATAAGGTTATGCTTCAATGCAATTTGATCTGTAATATCATGTGACTACAACTCATATTCATAATGTTGCACATTTGGTTTTGTGTCACTATCACATTGAAGCGGCAATATGTTTATTGTTGCAGTTGTTTAACATCTTAACTGTTTCAAAAAAGTCCAACGCATTGTCACAGTACTTTAAACCCAAATCACTTCAAAATAAAGTTTATTATAACATTACCAAATCTTTTGCAATAAGCTGCCAAAATTCCTGTAACATTTTGAAAAGCAGATATTAAAAATGCAAGAGTACGCGATCTAATATAAAACCGTTCAGCCGCAGCTGTAGTGCCTACTTTGTCTAATATAAATTCACGTTTCTGAGGGAATATTTAAGAAATGTGCCAGCAAATTGAATCGTTATACCGTATTAGACTCCAACATTGTTCCTACAATGTATTTTATTATTTTGTGGTGGCGTATTCGGCAATTTTTGCGGTTAGCACAATTTTATATGGTGACGGGAAATTAGAAAAGTGGCATAAGTGTTTTGTAGTATGAGGGGAAATTGAATATGAAATTGTCGGTTGAGATAGAATACATTTAAGTATAAAAGTCATTTACAACAGTCTGCCCTCATTACATTGAGTTTGCTGCGTATATAATGGTGAACTAGCTATTTATGCCCGCAGTATGATTAATTGAAAAGGCAATAGCGATTAACGAGCGATCAATCGCAACACGTCAAAAGTATAGTTGTATGATCTAAAAAACTAATATCTTGTCACTCGTTAGTGGCAAATTGCCAATTGTAGCTTAGATTTCTGCTATCATGTATTGTGGCATGTAGGGGAGAGTCGGTTATATCGTACCACTTTTTAATTTGAATTAAATATTTCGACTATGACAGGAGTATTGATAATTAATGAATATGCAATAGAAAGTTTCATATTTTACCTTGCTAAGACAGAAAAATCAGTTCCATACGTTTACTCTAACATCCTTAAAAATGCTTTTTTCTAAAGGACTGCCATCGGTACGATTTAGCCGACTAGTCGTTTTAATCGTACCACCAAGTTTTTAAATCGTACCATAGGTGTTTAAATCGTACCACTGAATAAAAGATAGTAAAATTTTTCACTATTTTAATAAAGTGCTTTAACCATTCAACAAAGAGCGCAGAGTTAATGTAACCGCTTTCAGAAACAGTTACAATACTGCCTAAAGGAGCACCATTTGCTAGATCCGGGTTTTGTCACATCCTTTTAAATATTAACATTGGAGGGATAAATTGGCCAGACACACTAGCACAGCATACGGCAGTGGTATTTACACCTCGTTTTCCACTAGTAGCAGCGCCAATTTGCTTCTTTCCCTTTAATCCTACAATTTTTTGAGCTTTCTTTTGGACGGTTGAAAATCCACGGTTCTATACCGTTTTCATCTACAATCTTCTCTATCAAATCAAAAAAGTGAAATACATTTTCCTTATTGAATACTTTAATTCTATTCATAGACGTGTTTTCAGGTTGTCGAACACTTAGCTGTGGGTGTCTTTTCATAAATTTGCAGAACCATGCTTTGCCAGCCATGCGTTTTTCTTTATTAAAATTATTCTGAATCTTATGGATTTCAGCAATTTCAAAAGCAAGACGTCGAATATCGCTTATTGTTCAACCAAAAATATGTGTTTCGAGCTGAAGTATATGCTCAGCTAACATATTTTCAGTAACGGAATCGAAGATAACCGGTCTCCCTTTGTGGATTTTGCTATCAATAGCAATCTTATTTTTCTTTTTTATATGCCGTAGAATTGTAGGTTTTGGAATAGAATAGGTTTTAGAAATTTTGTTCAAACTTAATTCTTTATTTTCGTAAGCCACAATAGCTCTATCTAGGTCCTCCTTATTCCAATTATAATATTTAATTTTAGCTTTAGGGTCCATCATCTATAACAATATAAACACAGTCTGTAAAATGTATTATAAACTTTTGGACTAGTCGGCTAAATCGTACCAGTACAATTTACCCAACTGCGAGTGGTACAATTTAGCGAACTAGGCCATTTTTCAAAACAAAAGCAACTATCTGGCATAACCTCAAAACTTAGACACACAACAAAAACCACTAATAATCTAGTATAAAATGGTAACAGAATAAAGAAAACTGTGTATTTATAGCTTACCTTGTTTACAAGTTATATCCTTACGAATTTACGAAAATATTTGCATTAACTTTCACAAAAAAATATTTTATTCACGCACGCGCACAGTTGTAGACTCACATCAATTGCAAATGGCGGGTGGCGGGGGGTTGCGCAGGGCCACGATTTAGTGTTGTCAGTGTAGAAAAAATGTACTATTTAGTGGGAAACTTAGAAGTGGTACGATTAAAATGGCAGTACGATATAACCGACTCTCCCCTACGTGGCATTTTCGTCAGCTGCTCCGTAATTACTATCGCCTTTTTAAGCAATCACACTGCTTCCATTTTGTTTTCCTCATACTAATAAAAGTTATTAATTCCAACTCAATAAAAAAATAATTTATATCGGTTATATTCGATTCGATCGATCGCTTGATTCAGTTATATTAATACTCAACATAATCATAATTTTACATTCATTTATTTTTCCTAGCAACAAATGCCCTAAAGAGCAAAATATTACAAAGCGGCCGTTGCCCAATGGGTAGGGCATCGGACTTGCGATCTTATGGTCGCCGTTTTGATGCCCACCCATTGCACTACCAACGTAAAGCCACTCGTAACACAAGCATTTTAGCTTAGCACGACGGGTCAACAAGAATACTAGAAGTGTGCAAAACTCTGCTAGTAATGTATAAAAAAAAGATCAGAGCAATTGTAGTCATCCTCATATAGATACTTGCTCATAACGAATCTCATAATATGTAATTGCATCCATTCAAAAGTTCCGCCAACACGTTCAATACAAAATCTCAGGTTACACAAAACAACTTTTGCCCATTAACAGAACTGAAACTTGGTCGTTTTAACCAACCGAGAAGTTAATTTGCTACCTATTTAGTAAAACTAACTTTTAGAAAATGTATTCCTCAGAGAATCCTTAGCATAAAATAGCGAACTTCAAAATTTAGATTCATAAAATTTAAAACCGGTCGTCAAAATTTATCAATCACTCTTTTATCAATCTCTGAGAGGCGTGTCATAAAAGAAATTGATAAATCTCGAGGACCGGATGGGGTTCCACCGTGGCCGAATAGTTAAGGCATTAAGGGTTGAACCTAAGAAACAGGTTCGAGTCCTGCCGGTGGTCAAATTTTAACTATATCAATTTTTAAATTTAGTAATTGGTAAATTTTTCCGTAAAGTATTCAAAATAATTCAAACATTAAAATCACGAATGAAAAACTTTAAAAATATAATATTTTAAGTAACACTTCCCAGAATATGGCAGCTTATTCAATTCACAGAGAGATTCGTAATTCTTAAGTTATTTCTGGAGACAGAGGACGTTAAAATTGGCAACATTGTTGGAAATGGTTCTGGTTTTCCATTGAGAATATGTACGTTGAAATTAAGTAGTATTTTATTCGTAAATTACGGGAGTTTTGCAAGTAAGAGGATTTAAGGGATATATTATGTCGTGTAGTTTCCAGCTGTGTGGTTTCCGGATTAGAATAGACCACCCCATATCTGCCCATGGGTGTCATAAGAGGTGATTTAGAGACATACAGCACATGAATAAGCAGCAGCATCTTTTAGCTCAGGGATACTTGCCATCATACTGCTTGCCGCTGGTGTTTTTTTTTTTGTTTTTGTCCGTGGGCAAATGCATTTACGCATTTCCGTCGCCGCTGCAGCGTATTAGCGCGCTGGCAGTGGGATATGTGGGACTCGCCCTCCCGATAGCTTGGTATGCTTAACTCATACCACGAGGACAGGACCCTACACCACTTAAACCTCCGAGACACTCCTTCGATCCACCGTTGGCGGCGACCGAGAACGTATAAGCAATCCGGCCCGGTTTTGGCAATATCCCTCAACTATCCCGGTATGGCAACATCTATTAAGCGGAGGCCCATGTTCAGTAAATAAATAGGCTTACACACCGTGTTTTTTAAATCGATAGAACTTACCTAAATTCGAGGAAGCATGTATTTTAGAATTAAAACTTTCGTGAGTGGTACACATATTTATATTATACAACCGGTTGTACTCACGGTTTTAAATCATTGGATATGTCCGACTAGTTTCGAGACCATCCCGAGGTCCATTCTCAAGGAGTAGTCGACTCGACGGCGCGGCGCCGAGCGACTAACTGAGGTCGCGCGCCGCGCGCGCCGCCAACCGCGCTGCATGTCGTTGGGCACGATCCGAGATGTTATTCGGAGGGTAGTTGGCAATTTGCAGGGGAGGTGCATCTTCGGCCCGCAGTGTCACTGTTGTGTCGGGGGGTCCATCTTCGGCTCGCATAGAAGAAATGTTCGCGATGGATAACGCGTCCGGTTGTGCTGGTAGGGTGTCCCCGCTTGAGGTCGGAATAATACACGCCGTGCTGACCGTGTCTACCTCCAGATCCGTGGCGTGTCTGCGGGTTTTGTTTTTTAAAATGGGCTTCCAGGCCTGCGGAAGTGTCCATCCACTGTCTCGGTTAAAATTTGGATGGCGGTTTATTTCAATAGCCTCACGCACTTTTCGCGGAACGAAATACTTTTCTCTCGCTAGTACGGAGGTTTTATCGAACCGTATGTAATGTTCCGCTGACGTGGAGCACCCATGTTCGGCCACTGCTGATTGGTTGCTGTCATGGTTGTTCAGACATCGCACGTGTTCCTTCAATCTTGTCTCAACGTTTCGGCGGGTTTCCCCTATGTAACTGAGCCCACAGTTGCACGGAATTTTGTAAACCCCCGGATAACCCAGCGGAGTTTTATCCTTAGGCGAACGCAGGAGTTGTCGAATTTGTGTGGGTGGCCGGAAAATTGTCCTGATACTGTAACGTCGTCGTAACAGGTGTCCAATCTTGTCCGTGACTCCCCGAATGTATGGTAGAAATGCAGGGGTCCGTTTCACACTGTTCGGTTTCATTCGAGTCGAAGCATTCGCCACTCGGGTGCATTGTCGCCATTTATAGCCGTTACTTCCCAGTGCTCGTCTTAGGTGCTTCAGCTCCGTGTCTATGAACTGAGGGTCACATATACTAAGCGCCCGATTGATCAGTGCTTTAGGCACGGAAGCCAACTGGGACGGATGGTGATGGGAGTCAGCTCGGAGGTACCGGTCCGTGTGAGTCGGTTTTCTATACACGGTATGTGTCAGTCGGCCTTCCGGCCCACGCATGACTAGTACGTCTAGGAATGGCAAGGCACCTTCTTTTTCCTCTTCGACCGTGAACTGTATACGTTTATGTCTAGAGTTCAGATGTTCCGTGAATCCTGTAAGTAAATCACGGTCGATTATGGCGAATACATCGTCAACATAGCGCCACCAGTATCTTGGTCTCCTTGAGGTCGCTGCAAGTGCTTGGTTTTCAAAGGACTCCATGAAGATATTGGCTACGACCGGTGCTATCGGTGAGCCCATCGACACTCCATCTATTTGGAGATAGTATTCACTATTCCACATAAAATATCCACTTTGTAGGCAGTATTCTATGCACTTGATGTATTCAGTGGGGGTATCCGTACTTTGCAAACGAGTGGTGATGATGCTAATAGCCTCACCCACTGGTACATTAGTGAACAGAGATGTATCCCTCCGAATAACATCTCGGATCGTGCCCAACGACATGCAGCGCGGTTGGCGGCGCGCGCGGCGCGCGACCTCAGTTAGTCGCTCGGCGCCGCGCCGTCGAGTCGACTACTCCTTGAGAATGGACCTCGGGATGGTCTCGAAACTAGTCGGACATATCCGATGATTTAAAACCGTGAGTACAACCGGTTGTATAATATAAATATGAAGCATGTATTATAGAGTGCATAATACCACCAACATACTAATTTTAATACTGGTGTTAAAAATTAACAACTCACCGGGCTATTGGTAGTGTTACTATATTGCCGAAAGCGCGGTAAATTTCTTCAAGAAAATTAAGGATTTACTCAAAGATATCTTGTCCGGCATGAGGATTAAACCCACGACCTCGGACACTAAAAGTGAGACTTAGGCCTGGACTCCACCAAAGCGGAGACGAGAGGAGTAGAGAGATGTTTTTTAACAACGAAAAACTTTCGTTATGCAGACGACATGTGTAAATGACGAAATTCTATTGGTTGTTAAAAAAAACATCTCCTCTCCGCTCATCTCCTCTCCGCTCCTCTCCGGTCCTCTCATTTTGGTGGGCCTCATACCGTTGCGCCACGAAAGTTTTCTAACTACGTCAATGTTATTATACATTCTATTTGAAAAATAAACAAACCTGCTACAAAGCCAATCTATTATTTTTCTTTTAATCCATTTCTAGCGGAGTCGTTCATTAATAAGCTATTACAGTGGCCGTCAACATGGCAGCCGATGAGAAAGCAAAACCAATGAAAAGTAATTGTGCTCTGAGTTCACATTCTCTGATGACACAAGACCAGTTCTTAACACTTGACTGGTTTTTACTGAAGTGGGTTGTTTTCTTAGTACTTTGATCGTTTATTGTTAGGTTTTCAATGCGTGTGCGAGTGTATCGATAGTATTATTGTGGAGACAGAAGAATTATTATTGTTGTATCTTTATTTGGAATAAATAAACTCTAATACTATATTAATTAAAAAAAAAACTTTTAGAATTAGAAAACAATTTTTTCCAGCTTTTTTTTTATTGTGTGTTTCTTATGAGTATGGAATTATAAGAAACTCAAAATAATTCTAATATTTATGTGAAACTGCGCACAAAAAGTAATTTATGTAGACTTTTAATTTAAGTTTGTTAGAAATGTTAAAACCTACCGAACTGACCTTAAAATTATTTCACAAAATAGCACGCATAAAACGCCATCCACTACACAAGGCACAGCTAAAATGTTATTTTGTTTACCTTATGTTTCGTTCAAAAAGGTGTTTTGTCGACTAAAAAAATATAATGTGACCATTTTGTGATTTTTTTCGTAACAATTATTATTGTTGTCTTACTTTTAGAAAAGAATTTACGGACACAGGTTATGTGATAGTTATAGTTGTTAATACAGTACTTAGAACAAGGCCTCACTACTGCGAAGCGATGGCGATTTCGTGAAAACAAACTCCTATAATAATATGTCAGCGGCCACACAACGTCAACGTCCTAGAATAACTTTTTTATATATTAAAACTTACAGCTTACAATCATATGGCTTATATATAATTATAAATATATGGTCAATTACTACTTTTTACAGACATTTGTTCGAAGGATCACCGCTGCATCACTCTCGCCGTATAAATGCAGTCTCGGCCTTACATTTGACGATCGTTCATACAATTGTTTGAGACAGTAACAAATATCGTAAACTATTCTCAACAAAGTGTTTCGCAACAGAAAAATCAAAGCCTATTTTGATATCACGAGTTGGCCTCGTTTATATACAATTTATTCCGATGTACCGTAGCGGCTACAGACAATAAATACTACAGAAGTGACAAGTTGCTCTTTGAATGAATTATGGAACTATATCATTTCCTCATCCTGAGTCGTGGTCCTTACCCCTTAAGGGTGCCCGCAGGCGAGTGTCGCTTTAATTGATTAGAATTTGGCTGAGGACGTCTGATATCGCCACTTGACCGGTCATTGCACTCTAAAATATGCTAAAATATATATTTTTTAATTTGTTTTTATTCCTAAATTGTTTGAATAAAATAAATATAGCAATTAGATATTAACGTTAATTGAGAGCTTATTTGCTTACACAAGAAATACAGACTTCTAGTACACCTGAAATAAGTTTAAACATAATTTAATAGTAAATGTTACCTATTTATAATTCATTTTATATGCATTGTGAATTTTCTTGACAAGTACGAGTGTATTTAAATACCTAAGTGCTGAATAAAAATCGTTTATTTCGTTTAGTTCCTGTGTTACTTCTGGGTAACGTAGCATTAGGTAAACCATTCGATGAAGAAATTCGGTTCAGTAGTTATTATCTAGCTAGTAACAAACCAAACCATAATTTGTTTGACCTCTCCCAGCAATGTAAGACTGTAAAACGGACAAGAAGCCTCACATTAGGCGTGTATGCCTCGGGCATGTACACATGAGGACGACGTTGAAGGAGCGGAGTGTAGAGGACGAGCTTGGCGTTCTCGTCACACGCTCGAGTTTGGCGCACGCCCAATGTGTGGTCAGCCTTATTGAAGCCTCATATTGTGTATTTCATATTATATAAGAATATATCTTATTCCCTGAATGAACATAGATCCACATTATATTTATGTCACACCACTAAAGCTTTTTTTTATTGGCAATCTGTCGACTTATTCTGCAATTTCTGCCAGTGTCAAGAAATGAACTCTAAAGTTACGCGTCACTTCTATCAACGTGTATGTCATGTGGTACCGTCCTACTTGTTGCGATAAACACGACACATTTTATTACTAGTGGATGTATTGTTCTTCATTGTCTTATCTAGACTGCTGGATATGGTTCGTGTTCCCGAGTAGGTTTTTGGAGTAGTAAAGATTATGATTTAGTTTCTAAGAAATGTTAATTTATTCGTTTAGTATAAGTAAATATGCAACAAATTTATTTTATTCAGTATTTGAATATTTATGTTAGAAACTATTTTATTTAAAGAACATAAATAAAAATAATAAAAGAAGAATTTAAGATAATAATAAAATTACAGAATAAAATAAATACTGAAAACTAAATATACCTCCGTAGCGTAACGGTAATTGGCTCGCTTTAAATCTCGGAGGTCGTGGGTTCGATCCCCATGCCGAACAAGAAATCTTTATGCAAATTCTAAGATTTCTTTCCGGGTCTGGTTGGTTGAGGGACTACCCTCCGTCCCTCGGAAAGCACATTAGTCCCGATTGTTATAACAAACGAACCAGGGAACGGGCACGCTACGCCACGGAGGTTGTCAAATTTATTAGGTACAACATAATCTAGATTGTAAGAAGTCATAATATATAAGTACTTACGTACATGAATTGATTATACTAGCAAATATGAATCATGTCGTGTTCCCAGCAACGGCAAAAAAAAGTAATACTTTTTAATGGCCGATTATCATTGTAATATTTTCCAACAAGCTACGAAGCCAATCATTTTAAAATAAGCGCTTTATTAATGTTTGCTGGTGAAATGTCGGTTAACCGCAGTGTGAGAGGCAAAGTAAATGAAAATCGTTGCACGGGTCAGCTGAGCTTCTGATCGAAAAACATGTTGAAACATGAACAAATTCTGGTTAAAAAATGAATTGAAAATTGGTTTTAATTAATATTATGTCATCGAGCTTGGAATAATGTAGAACAATGTTAATATATAAGTATGTACAGGGTTTCTGGAAATGTGATGTATTAAAATTAATTAATAAATAAAAATACATTTTTATTTAAGTAAACAAATTACAGGCACTTGTAAATAGTCAAAAATTAATTAAAAGAATTATTTATTATATTTGTTACTTAACTATTATCTATCTATTATTATATTCATCATCATCATCAACAGCCCGTTGACGTCCACTGCTGAACATAGGCCTCCTCTTAATAGACCTTGGCAAGCCAGGATCGTTAAGGGATATTTCCATAATCACCACGCTTGGCAGACGGATTGGTGATCGCAGTAAGATGTAAACCTTGAGATAATAGATGCTGCTGCCCATCCATCAGCCATGTGTCCCTTAGTCGCCTTTTACGACACCCATGGGAGGACATGAGGTGGTCTATTCTAAGCCGGAAACCACACGGCTATATTATATCAATGAAATTAATTGTTATAATTTATATATATTGTTATGAGCGATGCAAAATGCTTGTTCGGTCTTTATTATGCCAAAACAATTGTCAATATTTGAGTGGACCATGAGCATTATAACGATGGACGCGCTTTAATGCTACCACCGGATCCAATGCACCCAAACTGAGAAGATCCGGCGAAACAAACTCAGAAGGTTACTTAACTACCACTACTAAATGGTTTCAACACGGCCCACTTGAGACGGTCCGGCGAAACATACTCAATTTGACAAATACGTGGGGTTTTGTCCAATTATTTTCATTATGAATGTTTCGATAATATAGATCAGGTTAAAACAACAGATTTTGTCACACAATGCTCTCCCTAAAACTAACTGGATTTCGAGTTATTTGTGATTTTGCAGTTTTCTAAATATCTAGGTTTGACCAATGGTTTAGTGGTGACTTATATAGGCTGATAATAATGTTAAATGAGTCAGTATGTCTTAATATCAAGCTCCAGCTGCCAGAGTCAAGACCCCAGGCGGTCTTGACTTAATAAAATACTTAATATTTCGATATAACGAATGAATTTAAATAGGTAGTTGTTGCACCACATACGTGTGGTGGTAAGGTGAATCGAATGATGAATGCCGGGGTTGCGTAGGCGGGGACTGCAGTCGTTCAAATCGGTCGGTGGCCCGGTGCGATGAGACGCAGAAACACAGTATTTTACTAAATATTTAAAGTTCCATACAAAGAAAAAAACCATTAGGAAATCCGTGAAGTTTTACATAAATTAGTAGAAGAGAGTTCTTGGTCAAAAAACCATAACAAAAAAGCAATAACTTTTACAGTTCTAGAGCTCAGCTGCATAAGGTTAGATGTGCCATTCTAAGTCAAAAACATTCGTCGTATGTGCCTTTATAGTAAACAAGCACTTATGACCAAATGCTTCTGAAGAAAATAGTACAGAGATATCGTATGATTCTCACTTGTATTGTCTTAACACAACGCCGACATCACAGCGACATTGTTGACTGCGTATTTAAATAATGTGACGCGAACGTCTGCGTCGGTAATATAATATTGTATGAAGTATCGGGCATCCATATTTATGGCGCGGTGTCATCTTACGCTTTCCATATTGTTTTAATAATGAGGGCGTGTTTGTACTGATAGTAGGAGAGCTGGTACCAATTTTTGAGTAGGTATTTGAGGCATTTGTTCTTCAGAAGGATCAGGTGCGTAGTACTCGCAACCGGCGTGCGTGTATGATCAGATGTATGAACGTGGACGAGGCCAAGGGAGTGTGTAAGGATCGTAGCAGGTGGCGTTCTGTAGTTTCTGCCTACCCCCATGGGAGGAAGGCGTGATTATATGTATGTATTTAAGGCAAGCTGAAAACTTGTCGAGGTACGTGACAAGTCTCAACACGGAAAAATATTAAAAATATATTTGAGGCAATATGGCCTTTTTATATGAAGTAGTTTAATGCTTAGAGGTTAGGTTGGAGACGCATGCAAAAATATTTTGATGAAATATATGAAAATGTATTTGAGACATCTTGAAATTTTAAAAAGGGTTTATTTTTAACTAAAATGCCTTAGTCTCAAAAATATTTTTGGAATAAAAAAATATTTGAAAAATGTTAGGGGTTGAGATAGCGCCGCTACTCACCAGCCAGGTCTGCAGTTCCGTGTTTTAGTAGGAGAGGTATGTGACAAGTTTTCAGCTTGCCTCAAATATCTACCCAAAAATTGGTGCCAGCTCTCGGACTATGAGTCTTTCGAGCTACTGTGGTTTCTGTCAGATTATCAATAATGCCAAGAATTGTCGATAGATGGCGCTTCATCGTCATCATCATCATCAGCCCATATAACGTTTTCTGCTGAATATTGGCATCATCCCGAGGTAAGATTTTTGCTATTGTCACGACGCTTGGCAGGCGGATTGGTGATTATTATAAAGGTCGAAGGTATTTGGGAGACAAATGAGTCATATAGATGCAAAGGTAGCAACATCCCATACATCATTATGGGATGTTGCTACCTTTGCATCTATAATATGACTGAAATGATAACACTGGCTACTCGAATAATACTCTCTTTATTTCATAGGATTATATATTATAGGCTAGAGTACATACACATAGGTACATGACATCATTATACACTACAGTATTATGTTCAGCATACTTGGTATACGATTGTCATAGATGATATTATGATATTCTGGACCAATGGTTTAACGTAATTTACGATTCAAGGAAGGTAGACCCTCAACAAATCAGAGCTGGATATAATAGAAATTTTAGGTTAAGGGAAACTTATACTGCTAGTTCACGGAGTACATAAATCTAGACATAAAAATATATCTGGGCATGCTTCGTGATAAAACAATATCTCTTTACTGAGCTACCTGAGTTACGCGTCATACCATTTGGCCAGTCAACGATTGCTCTAAACTGAGGTCGAGTCCCACAAGGGCTAGTATATTGTATATCAAACAACCAAAACAACAAAATATCGGACTTCATTGCCATAACATTGTTCTGTGAAACTCAATCATCCCTCAAATACCTCTGCGGAGACAATACCTGTACCCACTTATAAAATTCTTGTCTCTAGTTGTTCAAAAAGCGACTTAATCTAAATGGTAATAAGATTAAAATTTTAACGGTGAGCAAACGAGTGAAAGCCCTCGCCCCGTTATTAACAAAATACAGCAGGTCGGTATGCTTAATACAAAAATATATTCCTTTGTCTACGCTTTTTGGTGAACTAGTATTATGCTGGAGAGGCGCTTGCAAAGTTTTGTGTATTTTATTTTTATAAAAAAATACTAGGGAAATAAATCCCTGAATCACAGAGGACTATACAAACTCTTTACAACTTTTCATGCACCTACTGTTTGCGAGTGGGAATCGAACTCAGTAAGTTTTCTCAGAAGTTAGTTCCTTTCAAGATCTGGTTTTTTGAGTATATATTATTATCATAAACAATGAAATATCTTGCGGTAAGTATTTTTATTAACGTGTAGCTTTTATAAACACACTGTTTATTATCCAACTGGGTTTCGAGATCATTATTTAATTTAGACGCCACTTTCTTTCAATATAAACAGCTAGCTATTTTTCATAGAAATTCAAGAAAACGAATGTATGTAACTAAAAGTTATAATCCTTCAATCTCATCGCCAGCGACCGCCCTGAGCCGAAGTCCAAGCCCCAAGCCCTCTTGCGCAGGTTGCTTAGTTTGTAGTTTTTAAACCATTTATTAAGGCTGGAGCTCTGCTCGCCCTTATGCCCGGTGAAGTAGCAAAAGCCTCGTGGCTACGTATCTACGTATGTCCATCAGAAAAAAAAGTATGTATGTAAGTACCCAAATGTTGACTAAAATTCATTTATTTCAAAAAAAAGAATCGTAAAAACATAAGAATATTAAAGAAAAACAGACATTATGCGGGTAAAATTAGTTTACACCGTGATCTTTTTGTCGTTGTTATATGATTTAGTTTGTGTAGTACGATCGATCGATGTGTGTACTTTTTCTTGCGCATGTTGCTATGCTTAGTTTGTAGTTTTTAAACCATTTATTAAGGCTTGCCTTTGTGCCCGGTGGAGTAGCAAAAGTATATCTAAGTATGATCATCCGAAAAAAAAAGTGTTTACCATTTCAAAAGTGTTAAAATCACTTGTGGTATGCCCGTTCGTTTAGCCTCGATTGTCTTTTATTGCATGACCCCTTGAGGTATATTTTTTCTGAAAATTATGTCTTTTTAAAAATTAAAATTATACATTTTGATTCTAATACTGATGGCCAATCGATCGCAATTATTAATAAATCATGGATTTGATCCCCACTCTGGACAATAAATATTTGCGAAGATTCTAAGATTTCTTTCTGGGTCTGGTTGGCTGAGGGAAGCATGTAAAGCCGTTGGTCCCGATTGTTCTAATATCATCTAAAACAATTGTATACTAGGGAACGGGCAGCATCGTTTCCTTGTGTGTTACAACATAATACTGTGGTCACCAACCTGACTAAGACAAATACCCTCCCGTGGGAGGAGACCCATGTTGAGCAGTGGACGTTGTACGGTCTGATGATAATGATGAACCAATCATGGTTTAAATAACTTATAAAAACACACTCACAGACTCACCAACAAAGTTGCACATATATATTCTGAGTCTCAGAGAGTAGCTATTACGTATTCCACGAATAAATGTAAATGTAGTCTGCATATTTGCAAGTATTGTGCTTGAGATGCCCTCTTAAATTCTATTGGGCTTATTTTCTTTACCAAAGAAACGGAATAATGATGAACTACAACCCGCGCGTGCTTTCATCCACACAGTTCCCGTCCCCGTGGGAAATTCATAATTAAATAACAACTGGATAATGTTGTTGCCTAAAGGTGGGAGAACTTTTGAAATCGGTTTCGTGGTTAACATTCGGTATGTTAGATAAATAATACTTTTTATTTTTGTAAATATAAATAAATGAGATATGATATAACGTGTTATATGTGTTCTTGGTAAAATTGTGTCAAAGTAAATTAAGCTTTATTGTTTTTATCTCTTGTCTACATTTTTTTTCGGACGAATCCATTTAGATAGCCACCAGCTTGTGGTTAAGGAGCCTTTACAATGTAAACAAACTATTATTTTTTTCTCTTTTTATTTAAAGATTAAAGATATTTAAATATAATGATAATTATCTTGTACTAACAATTAGATTTCACAATTTTTTTTCCGAATTGTCAAAAAGTAGGGATATATTTCACTCAACGACTAATAAAGCCTTGAATTAAATTAAGCAATTGCATAGTGAATAAGTGTTATTAATAGCAAAAACAAGGTAGCACATCATTAAGATATCACTGTTTAAAAATATTGAAGTTTAGTTATATATGGAGGCACAGAGGTGGTATGTTTAAGACATAAAATAGTTTAATCCGGCACTAGCATCCACTTTTTCCTTAATGAATAGAATGCAGTGTAACAATTTACTGTATTTGATTGACGTCATAACAGTTTTAAGTTTTTTTTTTTTTGGTTATGTAACTAATAAGTATACTCCCCTATTACTAAAAAAAATACTTCTGCAATTAAAAAAACAAGTTAAACATGCAAATTCACCCACATACAAAGTCCCCTACGCAATAAGGTTAAGCACTGTTTACCAAGTACTTACTCCATTCAATAATACAATAACAATATGGAACAAAAAGAACACGCAACTGCGTAATATGATCATTCTAACCTCGTAGTACTACGGCGTAGCTATTCTACGGAGTAGTTGTTCTACGTCGTAGAAATACATACGTAGTAGAAGTGATTTATTAAAAGGTTTAACCATTGCAGTTCTATTGAAGAGCCCCATCAGCCAGTACACGTTAGTTATTTTTAGGGTTCCGAACTACATAGTGACAAAACGAAACCCTTATAGGATCGCTCCGATGTTTCTTTATCTGTCTGTCTGTTAAACCAAAACCTATAAAGTACTACTGGCATTGACATAGAATTACATAATTTGGCAAGGAGCCGTCCCGTTCCCGTAAAATTGAAAGAAATAATTTAACAAGCCTAATTTTTTGTATTAATCCTACATTTTAGCTAAACAATCACATTTTATACACATCCCCGAAGGTCGCTGACTATTTTATAACTTCATCATCATCAGTTCGTATAACGTCCACTGCTGAACATGGGCCTCTCAAGAGAAGGCGTTTGCCATTGTCACCACGCTTGGCAGGCAGATTGGTGACCGCAGTATTATGTTGTACACCGGCAAACGCTGCTGCCGCCTTGGTATAAAATTGTTATAGATAATGTTATAACAATCGGGACCAACGGCTTAACGTGCTTTCCGAGGCACGAGGTAGTAGTCACTTATACAAAGATTTGACTTGGACGCTACGGAGGTTGTCTCTCTGGCCCTTCTAACTCTGGTTTCCCTTCAA
Organism: Nycteola revayana; assembly: GCA_947037095.2. Taxonomy (NCBI): domain Eukaryota; kingdom Metazoa; phylum Arthropoda; class Insecta; order Lepidoptera; family Nolidae; genus Nycteola; species Nycteola revayana. The sequence goes on from OX344843.2 coordinate 22,516,850, forward strand.
AACGCATAAATCTTTCGCGTTTATAACTTACGCACTTGCTAATTTTTTTTTATATCTGACTCAGCAATTGGTCTGCTTATAAACTGAACATGGCACTATTAACTGAACACAGATTTGTAAGAACCATTACTTTTATATAAAATACTATTACTAACAATAAAAAAATTTACATTTTCCCATGTAACTTTCATATATTTTCATTTTTATTTTTCATCTGAAAATCGAAGTCAAATCTGTAGTTACGTTTTGTGATATAGACTGTTGTTCCTACAAAACAACGATGATTAATTTATTTCATTGCCTACATTATAATATCAATGCTATATAAGGTGCTTCCAGTATATATGCCCTCCTTTTAACAAAAGTAAGTATCACGTGTTGTTACTACTTTATTGATTAAATTTATTTGAGATAATAAATATTTTTTAAGATTTTTTATAAATATGAAATTATAACAAGAAGGCGGCATTCACGAACAAACGGACAGATAAAATAAAATTAGCTATCTACCCGTGAAAGTTTTGACAAAATCGGTCCAGGTGTTACTGAAATTATTCGGAACAAACAAGCAAACAGACAATAAAATTCAGATTTTTATAATTAAACATAGCCTATGTCACTCAGTGTGAATGTAGCTTTCCAATGATAAAATAATTTTTGAAATCGATAGTTTTTGAGTTTATTCCAACCAAACATGCACACACACACATACAAACATACAAATTTTTCCTTTTTATAATATTATAGTATAGATGTACAATAATACTCAAGTAGAATACTTGAAACTAAGAATTGTTTGTACATACTACTATGTATTTCCTGTTAAAAGGTTGTCAAATATTTTTCATAATACAAACACATAATAAAATAAAATCAACGAAATGCAATTCAGCACTCATAATACGTGTTTTCATACCCGCAGTATTACTAAATGTTCTAAAGCATTTCTCTAAGCTTCTTTACTACATGAAAGGGAACGTTTGCTTCAGTTTTAATTCCCAGAACTTATATTGTATACTCTACTAAGTGTTGACATGAGTGCAAACGCGAGAATAGCGATGTATCTACTTTTTTTTACTTTTTGATCATCTTACATATTTAGCGGCCGCAACCCAATGGCTAGGGCGTCGGACTTGCGATCATGTGGGCGCCGGTTCGATCCCAACTCATCGCACTACTGACGTGAACACACTCGTAATACAAGCATTTTAGCTTAGCACGAGGGGTTAACAAGGATACTAGTAGACTGCAACAATTCGGCTAGTAATCATTAAAAAAAAAACTCCATCTGTCTCGCGCAGTTTCACCAAATCCTGTTCCCGTGTAAACCTTGACTTATAATATAGCCGATGACACTAACAAATAAGGCGATTAACACACGGCACCGCGCACCGCCGCGGTAGGCGGTGAAGCGGATCTCATGTCGCGTTGGTTTCTATTAAATCCGTAGATGCCTAACACACGTACACCGCCCGGCCGCGCGGTGGAGCGGTGCTTTCACATCTATATCATCGGCTATATTATAAAACCTCAAAAAACAATTCACAATCTTTACCTCTTTATAATATTAAGTATAGATAAATGGTCTCTATTGTCTAGACTTCACAAGTTATTATATTTTAAAATTTGAGCTTAACGACACGGCTTAAAGATGGCTTAACTTACAATGCAGGTTTGAATCAATCATAATTAAAAAAAAAGTGTTCAATACAGTATCATCATATTTTTAACCTTAGGACGTTTACTGCTGGACATAGGCCTCCCTCATAGATCTCCAGATATTGCGGTTAGAAGCATCCTGCATCCACCGTGATCCCGCGGCCTTAACCAGATCATCCGTCCATCTAGTTGGTGGAGGTCCTACGCTACGCTTGCCGATCCGCAGTCTCCATTCGAGAACTTTTCGGCCCCAACGGCCATCTGTTCTCCGTGCTATACGGGCTACCATTGCCACTTCAACGAACTTATCCGTTGGGCTATGTCGGTAACCCGCGTTCTTCTACGTATCTCCTCATTTCGGATTCGATCTCGTATAGAAACTCAATACAGTATAAAATACACAAAACAAACTAAATCTTATACCGTACCCTTAAGTTAGACATATACAAAACATTAGTTTTGCTACACCACGCTATATTGTAACATGACAAAAACGAATAGTGGACAAAGTAAAAGTTACGTGAGAACATGATATGACGAAGATAAATCGTGTCAATTCTACGTGTTCGCGCATAGCGAGGTTTAAGTGTTTATATCTATATATATAAAAGAAAGTCGTGTTTGTTACAACACTTATAACTCGAGAACGGCTGGACCGATTGCCATGGTTTTTGATTTGTTGGATTTGTTTCCGTCCCGAATAGCAGAATACATTTTAAAAACAAAAGAAAGTCGTGTTAGTTACACTATTTATAACTCAAGAACGGCTGAACCGATTTGGCTGAAAATTGGTAGGGAGGTAGCTAAGAACTGGGAGAAGGGCATAGGATACTTTTGGGTAGGGGTAGGGTAGGGTAGGGTAGGGTAGGGGTAGGGTAGGGTAGGGGTAGGGTAGGGGTAGGGTAGGGTAGGGGTATGGTAGGGGTAGGGTAGGGTAGGGGTAGGGTAGGGTAGGTGTAGGGTAGGGGTAGGGTAGGGGTAGGGTAGGGGTAGGGTAGGGGTATGGTAGGGTAGGGGTAGGGCAGGGGTAGGGTATAAAAGTCTACCCGTGCGAAGCCGGGGCGGGCCGCTAGTTATATACATAAATTTCTTCTTCATTTCACATTCTTTATCTATACTTTGTATGTAAGTATGTTTGTAACGAATTAACTCAAGAAGTACTGGACCGATTTTAAAAATTATTTCACCATTATCAAAGATTAATATAGGCTATATTTAATTATGAAGTTCCCACGGGAACGGGAGCTACGTGGGTGAAACCGCGCGTGGGAAGTTAGTATCTTATATTTCAATAAATTTTATTGTTTGGCATAGGCAAGGAGCATGAGCAAGGAGGAGGATGAATAAAATTTAACTGATGGAGTTCATATTATGTACGTAAGAAGTTTTGATTGTACTTAACACGTAGTCCGAAAATGATTCCATTATCTTTTTTTTTTTTTTTAAGAATATTAAGTTCAAATAATATTAATTTTAATGTACAAAGTCTTTAGTTTTGTAGTCTGTTGTAAAGTTTCTTCGCTCATTAGAATACGGGGCGAACCTAGTTATCAAATCAAAAATCACCTTTGTCTTTTCTCATTTGGTCCAAAGTTCGAATGGAGAAATAAAAATGGACAAGGACAAAATCGCGGGAACAGTTAACTTGTATATGTTATGTTTATAAAAACCATACAAAGCAGGTATTGTACCCCTTTTAAGTTTGAGAGAATAGCCAAGACCCATACGAAGCAATTGCTTTAGACATGAGTTGTTTAATTACATTACTTAATACGAATATTCACGGTAACCTAATTACACGATTTCGAGATGCGTGCAGCGGAGCATGCAATGAAACTGAGTTTGAATTTTCGCAATTTTAGGTGTAGAAAATAATTACATAAAGTAGTAGAAGTTATCAAAATGTATGCAAAATAATTATTTTTTGAAAATATGCCGCTATTTAATATTGTAATTTAACTCTTGTAATTCGATATTGCTAGTATTGTAATACCTACCACGATCCCCTGCCAAGAGTCAGAAGAGGAGGGGTCAGAACAGGGACACTAAAGCTGCGGACATATGGTATGCAATGGTGGATTAATCGAGTACCCGAGTTATCTGTAAGTAACCGGACAATTTTTTTTTTTTTTTTTTTTTAGGTAAATAATTAGGTCAATTCCGCACGCAAACAATGAAATACGCGAGCTAAACAGAGGGGCACTGCTAGTCAAAAAATTATACTAATATATAAAGCCAAAGAGTTTGTTTTTGTTTGTTTGTTGGTTAGCTTAAACGCGCTTATCTCAAGAACATACTGGTTCGACATTTATTCGACTATTAGAAAGCTACTATATCCAGGAGTAAAATAGTGATAACGCGCATGGGAATCTAATAATTCATGTTAAATAAGTAACTAATTATTTCTTTACATAGTTCAAGTATTAGATTTTATTCAATTTTCACTTATGTTAAGTAAAAATTGAATAAAATCTAAGAGGTTTTTTATTATTATTAAAACTCCAATGTCATTGAGCTCATAATGCTAAAAGCCAGACGTTCATGTTATATCTCAGAACGACATTTACAACTCGTAATTTTAAGAATATTTTAGTAACAAGTAAGTCCCATAAAAATGATTTATATTAGTAGATATATAAAGTCGTAAACCTCATCTGCTATGAAAGGAAGATATGCTCTTTTTACACGGTATCATAATTCAAACAAGTTGGAATGTAAAGTTTTTTTTCTTATGGTCGGCAAACAAGCAAATCATTATTATCACCACTCTGTGATGTCCACGAGATACGAACATCACCAAGTCGTTATTGTTACGAAAAGACGCTGGTCTGAGAAGGACTATGACTTATATATATATATATATATATTTGTTTTAATATTTGACAATGATAATAATAATAATCTCATATCTCATATCACTACATAGTTTAAAACAAAGTCGCTTGGCGCTGTCTTTCCGCATCCGTATCAAAATCTGTCGCGCAGTTTTAAAGATATAAGCATACATAGAGATGTATGCTTAGATCTTTAAAACTACCCAACGGATTTTGATGCGGTTTTTTTTAATAGATAGAGTAATTCAACAGAATGGTTTATATGTATGATATATCAGCATGGCACTCGTGCAAAGCCGGGGCGAGTCGCTAGTGCTAATATATAAAGCTGGAGGGTTTGTTAGAACGCGCTAATCTCAGGAACTGCAGTTCCGATTTAATAAATTCCTTCAGTGTTAGATAGCCCATTTATCAAGATAAAGGCTAAACCTACTTAATTATAATTATTAAGTTCTTACGGGAACGGGAGTTAAGCGATTGAAACCGCGCGCGGGAAGCAAGTACATAAAACAAATGGTATACTAAAATGTTGACCAGACAAAGGTCCAAATCGGTTCGATTCGTTACAGTTATCATCTACAATACTTGATTGAAATTGTTGATACGTTTTTGGTTTGTTAATTTTACACCAAACCAAATAATTAAACCACGTCACTAATAAATTGCCAAAGAACTGATCCATTTTATAGTTATTACACTAGCTATCGATGGTGTAAGCGGTTTTCAATTTGGTAGATCTAATTTAAAGCTAGGATGCCGATATTCGCTTAAACACAAACAGTTTTTGTGTAAGATTTGATGTTTCTAATTGTGCTATTAAATAGCGAATTACACTGCATAATATGTAAAATTAAATTTACATCAATACTTATATTATGAACTGAAATAAAAATGCAATAGATTTTAACCAACATATACTTTATTATTAGCAAGTAACAGTCAATAAAATTGATACGATATTATATAAAATAGACAAACACGACAGTTGCAAAAAAACTTCCCTAAAAGTTGAAAATCATATTTCCTCAATTCCTCCCTTCAACGATCGTCCTGAGCTCAGTTTCATTCTCACAGGGGGGTCCCCTTAGCACAAACTGCTTTGTTTTTAGTTTTTAAACAATTTAATAAAACTGGAAGTTGCAAAGTATATTGTTTACTGCTTTAATGTGGCATCCTTCGTCCGCGGGTCGCTATTCGAGTTGCCAACTGAAAACCAGCGCTAGGTTTCGCCTAGCCTATGCTGAGATGGCGACTTTGTTCGGCAGAACAAGCAAGCCGTCTTATTGTTTTGTACTTTTAACTAAATGTTTGCTATCTTATGTGTTGTGCTGAATTAAAATGTATTTTCTTTCTTTTTTTGAAAGCAAAGCCGAGAAGCTAACATAATATGTCCTTCTGGAAAAAAATGTGCCACCTCTTTGTTGTTACTTATTCTTCTATAAGGTTCGTTGTATCTAATTGTGCTAATAAATAGCTTAGTTAACACAACCTAACACAATTAGTAAATCTATTATGAACATTGAAGTTCATTAGTGGCAGCCGTACGCGTTGTAGGTCTAAATTATTCCTCTTGAGACTTAGTTTCGACTAGACTGTGTTGTGTCGTTATCACTTAGAGATGCTTTGTACGTAACATTATCTCGTTAGTACAATGTTCGAGTAATTGATAGATACGGGAATTCATAAATTGATAATCTTAACAATTTAATCATCATCAGCCCATATGACGTCCATTGTAGAACATGGGCGTCCCATGAAGAGGCTGTTACCTTAGTCACCACGCTTGGCTGGCGGATTGGTGACCGCAGTATTGTGAACCTACAGCATAGATATAGGTAAACGCTGCTACTCGTTACCTGTTATACCATTATCATAGACAATACTATGCCAACTGGGACCAACAACTTGACATGCTTTTCGGAGGGTAGTCCCTCAACCAACCATATTCGGAAATAAATGTTTGATTTTACACAAAGATTTTGTGACAAGCGTGGGGATTGAGTCCACGACCTCGATACATATACACATACCGCTTCGCCACGAAGGTATAAAGTATACTATGACAAGGAAACGAACATATAATTCAACGAAATTTCTCACGTTGAAGTTAAAAGGTAGGTGCTTTTTGTTAACAAAACGTAGAGTCAGGATAATAACATGTTTGATCTCAATAGCACCCGCGCGGCTCGTATGCGATGAGTAAAAACTTTTTAATATTGAAATATGTGTGTTTTTTCCTTCTCAAAGTAAGGCTACTAATAACATAAATATATGTCGGACTGATTCATGTTTCAATGTGTGTTTCATGTGTTTCATGTGTTTCATGTTGTGTGTTTCAATATAATACTGCGGTTATCAACCCGCCTGCCAAGCGAAGTGACAAAAACCTGCCTCAGGGGAGGACTATGTCTAACAGAGGATGTTATGCGGGCTGATAATGTATCATCCACTGCTGGTCATGGGCCTCCCCCAAAGAGGGTTTTGCAGTAGTCATTACACTTGGCAAGCGAGTTACTGACGCCAGTAGGTACACAATACTTTGAATGCAGAATATTTTTCTGAATGTGATTATTATTAAGTTATCGTAACACCCCGTACTGAGTTTAGTTAGTTTTCAGATTCGTCAAGCGATGGCGCTGTTTCGATGTAGCTGAATGGCGCTATTGAGATTCTCCGCGAAAACATGAACTCGAAATGGAAGGTTTGTTTTACATCGTTTCTTTCGTCACGAAAGAAACGATGTACTTTAAAATGTGCTTAATTACCTAATCGATTGCTTTGCTTCCGGAACTGCTTCCAGTGCATCGGACTGTTTTGGGGCCTTGGGTTCATCTAGAAAGTATAGGATTTGTAGTAATCGCTAATTTGCAATTAAATCAAGAACGTTTCCGTCCTGCGGGATGTAATTTTCCTGATACAAAATTACGGTATTTCCATTACTTCCCGCCTCGTCGCTCCTTTGGACCACTACATTATTATTAACAATTTTTACTTATTGATTGATAGCCAATCGCTCTATCGTCTTACATCAAAGAAACCTTTAGTATTTAGTATTAACTGCACCTGCAAAATATTAGCTCTGAACTAAAAATCAATTTACCTGCAATTTTCAATCAAACTACTTTGGAATACGCTGATATAACCATTTTTGCACTTGCAACTTTCGTAATTCAGAACCAATAGAGATCTTTATTGGAGTTGAACAAATACGACCCACTTAACCTAAAGAAATTACATTGAACATCGGAGCTTTTATCCACGAGCCAATTAATAGATCTGTAAATATTTAAGAGCACTTATCTCAATAACTCCTGGGGAAGAGAAAGGTTCAATCTAAACGTTTTTATGAGGATATGAGTAAAGTAAGATATAAGATATTTTATGTACGTAATAATTATGGTGTTGGTGAGTTTAGATGTTTTTAAATCGATTAAACAAAAACTACTAAATGAATTAAGATAAAATTTGACTTCTTTTTTATAATCATTTTCCAGTTTAAACCACATTCCAAATTTTGTCAAACTGTATAACAGTTTGTCGGCACAGTTCTCTTAATTTAATTTAAAGAATATAGCTTTCGTAAATAAAAATATTACCCTATTAATGATATAATATACAATAGAAACTTAAAATTTACAAATAGAAACTTGTTTTCATTTCTTCTTCTTTTTCAGTTTAGTCAATCAAGGTAGGATTTAAGGCATTACCTTTTATGAAGCCGACATGGGTTACACCAGTTGTGGTCACGGACTGACTGATGAGTGTCAGGATTTGTCTTAATTAATTTCACAGGTCAATCGCACCTACTATCGTATTATATCTCAATGAAATGAAGTCCTCAGACCAAAGTTATACGTACTGTTTGGTGCCGCGCTTAATAAGAGAATGTCAGGTCACAGATATATCATTAAAACAAACTTTATGCTTATGTCGGAATATTAGTTTTAGTACATGGACTTTTAGGCCACCTACGCACTATGCGGCTAGCCGCGATGCGGCCAGCCGTGCGGCTGACCGTACTCAGAAATTTGTTGAGAAAGTAGTTTTTATTCGCACTGTGATGCGGCAGCCGGTCAACCGCTCCGGTCGACTGACGGCCACCGTAAGCTTGCGTTTGCGACGGTGACCGCAAGCGCAACCGCGTCCCGCAGTTAGCCGGACGACTGGCCGTATTGCGGCTAGCCGCATAGTGCGTAGGTGGCCTTAGTGTACCTGCAGGATTTGCTTTGCAGCGCTTGTGACTTTAGAAATCTAGACCTCACAAGCGTGAGGACGGATTTCTATATACTTCAGAAGCATTTGGTCGTAAGTGCCAGTTTACGATAAAAGCACATACGACCGATGTTTCTGACGTATATTGGCACATCTGACCTTATACTACTGAGCTCTACAAATAGTAATATAATTATGTGTATAATGATAATAAATATATTGAATTGAAAATAAAAAATAAGATTATTATTAAAAAAATGTGTTAATTACGTAAATCAGCCATGTACAATATCAAACCAAAATTGATAAGTATTTAATCATTCAAAAATTATAATAATAACTTAAGTAGAGTGCAATCGTTAATCTTAGAAACAAAAGTAAAAAATATTAGAACATGGTGCCGCCTCCGAGTCTTAAAGAGAGACTGTAATCAAACCATTTAATAAGGCAGGAGCTCTTTTAGTATCAAAATCCATGGCTATATTTTGATTGTTTCTTTACCTACACCTGAAGTAAAAAGTAGATATTTTACTTTACTTAATAATAATATTAATTGTTTTTTGTAAGTCATATTCATATTCATTTATTGCACACCGTATGTATAATACGTTGTTACAAAGACAAAACCAGTACAAAGTATAAGTACCAGTAAGTAGTCATGTATCATCTGATTGGCTCGATGTCATTTTAGAAATTTAATGTGTAATGGCCGCATTATTAAAATATACTACTTAACAAACTTCAATTTATCTTTATACAAAAAATTAATCAAATCAGTTCAGCAGTTTATGCTGTAGAAAGTAACAGACCGACACTACAGAAGTACAACTACGATACAGGGGTTGTCTAAGGTTTGATCCATTTTTGAAAAATCTTTGTGTAGATTCTATGATTTATTTCCGGGTATGATCGGTGATTGGACTACCCTTCGTGCCTCGGAAAGCACGTAAAATCGTTGGTCCCGATTGTTATAATATCATCTAGAACAAGCGTTTAATTAGAAAAGCTGCTATTCCTATTTTAATAGTTTCTGAGATAAGGGCGTTCAAGTAAACAAATAAACTCTTTAGCTTTATATATATGTTACGGCTAATAGCCGAAGTGCGGCTACACCTAGGTTTAGCCGGCTACAACTAGGTGCAGCCGACCACATGCGGTTAAACTTAGATGTACCTATCCTACTTATCTTCGGTTAGAACTAGGTTTTAATTAAATAAACAATACCTATGCACGACACAAAAAGATGTTGGGGTGGTTAAAAAAAAATAACCTAAACCTAAACCAATGGAGTTGAACAGGGACTTATTGAGGTTGATCTAAGTTTAACCGCATGTAGCCGGCTAAACCTAGGTGTAGCCGCACTTCGGCTATTAGCCGTAACATATACACTACAATTTTCAATAAGTCAAATCTCTATATAAACCATAATAAACCATTATTAATTTTGCTCACTACACGTGTAGGTACATTACGTAATTATTGTTCCACACATGCTATTAGGTTTATACATACATATCGCATGTATAAAGCAAATCACTCTGGGTTATGGTATAATCCTGCGCTGGACTGCAAATATTGGATGCGAAATTGACTGATTTGAATTTTGATTGAGTAGAGGTAGGACATGACCCATTTATGACCCGTAATAATTATTCCTAGGACAATTTCGTTACATAGTGAAATACTCAATACTCAGTACTTTATCGCGTTTCACAATGTGTTTACAGGTGTTTTAACATTATCATCATCAACATCAACATCAACAGCCCGTTTACGTCCACTAACAGTCAATAAAATTGATAAAGATTAATCAAATTTGGTTGGTCCATTCTTAGGCTGAAATATTATATAATACTAGCTTCCAGCGCGCAGTTTCACCTGCGTAACTCCCGTTCCCGTGGGAACTCCATCATTAAATATAGCCTATATTAAACAGTGATAATGTAGCATTCAAATGGTGAAAGATTTTTTAAAATCGGTCCCGTACTTTTTGAGCCAATTCGTTAGAAACATACTTACATACAAATATTTCCTCTTTATAATATTATTATAGTATAGATAGACAACCGCGACAGTTGCAAAAAAACTTCCCTAAAAGTTTAAAGTCATATTTTTTTCAACATCATCAATGGCCCGTTTACGTCCACTGCTGAACATGGGCCTCCTCTTAACAGACCTTGGCAAGCCAGGATCGTTTTCATAATCACCACGCTTGGCAGACGGATTGGTGAACGCAGTAATATGTTAACCTTGGGCTAATGGACGCTGCTGCCCATCCATCAGCCATATGTCCCTTAGTCGCCTTTTACGACACCCATGGGTAGACACGGGGTGGTCTATTCTAAACCGGAAGCCACACGGCTAACATTATAGTGGTACCAATTATGAACCCTGTCAGGCACAGCAACATAGTTAGATATAATCTAAATTAATATCATAGGAGAGAGTAGCCTAAGCCTAAAAATATTGAACGGGTACATTTTTTGTGACAAAGCGGCATATTCATCATCATCATCATCAGCCCGTATAACGACCACTGCAGAACATGGGCCTACTGAGCCTCCTCCCGAGGGAGCGTATTTTCCATTGTCATCACGCCTGGCAGGCGGGATGGAGTCCGCAGTATTATATTGTACCATATAACGAAACGCTGCTGCCCGCTCCTTGCTTTATGATTATCATAGATTTTGTTATAATAATCGGGACCAAAGGCTAAGCGTGCTTTCCGAGGCACAGAGGGCAGTCCCTCAACCAACCAGACCCGGAAAGAAATTTAAGAATTTTCCTAATAATGGTTAGTGAAATATGTAACTAACAGTTTTTCCAACGACGATTTCTGACGGGCAATGCTGGACAAATTTAGTTGTAACAACTAATTTTGGGGTAGAACGCTTCATTAATGAACCTACCTCTATCCTATGATTGAGCGCCTGTAGGCAATGCCAGTGATTACATTAAAATTATGTATCTGCCTTTTTTACTTCAATGGCACCCTGGGTCATGGTCGTAAGCCAAATAAGGGTGCCCTCAGGTGTATGTCACTTAAATATAGTTTGAACAAATGCAATTTTGATGCGGTTTTAATTTCTTCTTATAATAATTAGATAACAGAAAAAATGTCACAGGACAGACGGATGGAATCTACGAATCGTAATCGTCAGAACCCCTGGACCAAGTGAGATATTTTATATTTGGAAACTATCTAATCACAATACCTTTTTGATACTAGTTAATAATAATAATAATATTCTTTATTTTGCAGACAACAATGATCCATAGTGTTAGTAAAAAAGAAAACAATAAAATTACTTATTCCTAGTGTTAGTAACTAATATATTATATGGAAGACAGAGTAGGTAAATAGTATTGTGAAAAGGACCTCCCCAAACTAATGTTCAGTGATTATCCTTCTCACAAAACTTTTAATTATCGGTGAGTCGACACTCTCCACAACAGTTTTTAGAATGCTGTTGTCACTCGCCCGCAACCGTGACAGCAGCGACGCGGTTTTCTTCCGAATAACGGCATGGAATCCGTCAGTTCGGTTTTGCGCAAACATAGCAGAAGCGCTGCACCAACGCGGCAGTCCCAACAGCATCCTAAAAATATTATTATACTGTATGCGTAGGTCATCCAGCGTTCTTTTGGTATAGTTGACCCAAAGATTCCCCGTGTAAAAGCAGTGTAATACCTTAATTAAATTATGGTATATTATATATTACCTCTATGAATAGTGAAAAAACGTGTAAAGAAAGTGGCCAGACATTCTGACGTCAGGTTCAAAATGTATTCTGTAGATTTGTAAGATTTGCTATTGCCTACTTCTTTTATTTAGTTACCTAGTCGAATATTTCATAGAATAAGAATTATCTGTTAGTTAAAGTTTTTTATTAAATTTTATTACATTGTAATTCTGACAAGTACAAGGGTATGTAAATACTTAAGTGCTGAATAAAAGTCATTATTATAACATATACCTTTTGTACGCATTTATACAAAATAAGCAAGAGCAGGAGACAAACGGTCGTAGGTATATTTAGCATTGCGTCGTCAGAAAACTTCTAAGAGCATTAGTAACTGCTGCGGTATTTATGAGAGAGAAACGTTACGAATACCGTTGGGGGTAAAAGTTTCTTGTGGAAATGGGCGTGGCTTGTTCAATAATCACTCCTCACGGGATTCAATGAATCATGTAGCTACTGCTTAAAGCAAATGTTCGAGTATGCGGAAGGAAGTTCTCCTTCCTTTACTGGAATACTTAGGCTTAAATACTTTACAACTTTTTTTCTGAGTCCATTTTGGACTCAGAAAAAAAGTACCTTAGAATATTGGTGGAACATTTTGAATTTTGTTTTAAGCCTCTCATATGTGACTGGCTGGTTGGCTGTATACCGAAAGCCTTTGCCATTATTCAAAGATAGAACAATCACACCATTCTTTTGTTAATTTTTTTTTAGACAGAGTGCTTACTTTCTTTCATTGTTTTATAACAAACCATTCATACCAGTTTCTTAATTTCATAATAACTAGCTGACCCGACAGACGTTGTACTATCTTAGCTAAAACTCTAGATTAAATTGAACTTTTTAACTAACTGATGAAATTGAGTTTCCTAATGAGTGGATGAGTGGATGCCTAATGCAATTTCAAGCGGGAAAAAAAATGGACATTGTACGACAGCAACGAATTTCTTATAGTAGCAACAATTTTTTACGTTTTGACGAATTCAAAGCAATATAATAGTTATGTTATATAAATAATAATAGTTCACGTCGAACAAAAATAATTAATAAAACAAAAAAACAATTCACACACAAATTAGAATTATAAATTCGTTATTTCATTAACGCCATCAATTATGGAAAGAGTAAGTTTTCTAGATTTCAATATCACCGCGGAAGAGTTTAAGCAGTTGGAAATGACCGAAAGAAGTCAGAAGCACAACATGAACGGTGTACTCGTAAGGATATCGTTACTCTTTTCAAAATAAAATTCTGAACCCATCTATAAATATTTGGCAATGGTGACAGATCAACTTTCGTCTGAAAATGTACTTCTTCTGATTTTAAAATACTATTGATTATCTGTCACTTTTTGGTTTCTCAATCAATCTTTGACGGGACAAAACTGTAACGTTTGACAGTTATAATAATTTGTATGGGAAAATAAAATTATCATTTTTAGTATTTCCATCTCAATTTTTCCATATTTTCTCACCTTAAACCTTATGCTGTTTAAACCTTCCCTGGACCACGGCAAACATTTCAAAACCAAAATCAGCTATATTGGCCCAGCCGTTCTCGAGTTTTAGTATTTAAGGTAAAATAAGCTCTAGTACCATGACATAGAATATAATATAGTTTGTATTTACGGACTGCCTCAACACAGGTTCGAATTCATTTTAATCTGCAATTTTTATGTTGTTTAAAAAGTATACCTACATAGATTGATTGTACTACCAAAATAATTTCACAAGAAAAATTGTTAATGTACCCAAAAATCAGCTTTGTACGCCGTGCTAGCATAAAATAGAGCATTTTGATATGCTTTTATCCTTTATAAAACCTGTTTTTTTATATCACGTTCATTCCGTAGTTTGTTCAAAGTAAAGTAGGAAGAACATTTTGGTTTTAAATAATTTATTCTGTTAGATATTTAGGTATGTTTGTAGGTATTAGTAGTTAGTCTTTTATATGTTCGTTTTAGTTCATATTTGCTACTTTTAGTTATCTATGTATTATTTTGACTAGGCACTTGTTTTAATATTATAAAACTCCATAGTTTTCATTAAGATCATTTCTTTTCAGCCGTAGGTTGTCCACTGCTGGACATCGCCGTTCATTTCCACTTACTACGCTTGGAAGCGGCTTGCATCCACAGTGATCCCACAACCTTTACCAGGTCATCTGTCCATCTAGTTGTTGGACGTCCTACGCTACGCTTGCTCCGCGGTCTACATTCGAGAACTTTTCGGCCCCAACGGCCACCTGTTCTCCGTGCTTTATGGCCTGCAAGTGGCCTGCCCATTGCCACTTCAACGAACTAATCCGTTGGGCTATGTCGGTAACCCACGTTCTTTTACGTATGACCTCATTTCTGATTCAATCTCGTAGAGAAACTCTGCTAGTAATATTAAAAAAATAAGATAAAGCAAATGCCATACCAATATGCAGTTAAAATAGCCAGTCATACTTGTTTCATCTCACGTCGCAATTTTAAAATGTCATGTCTTACAATCCCGGGGATATTTTAAAGTCCCGGATGGTGAAACAGGACAGCATAGTAAATTATCCAGTTGTTACTGAATCTGCGACGGAATTCAAGATATTTTTGTAGCTACTGTTTCTTTGTTTATAAACTGAACGGTTTATTTCTCAATTTTACGGAGTCTAAAGGAAATATTTGTAAAATTGATCACATGAAAGATTGATAAGAATTATTGAGATCTATTTGTCTATACTAATATTATAAGGGACTGAATAGGCTCCGAAACTAATGGAGTGATTTCAAAAAATCTTTTACAGAAATGTTATATTTATATTAACTATCCAGTTGTACTCGCGATTTGTCATCATCGGATATGTCTAACTAGTGTTGAGACCAACCCGAGGTCCGTTCTCAAGGAGTAAGTCCTCGGATCTATGATGACAAATCGTGAGTACAACCGGATAGTTAATATATGTGTACCACTCCCGAAAGTTTTAATTCTAAAACAGATACGTTATCTATATTTTGGCTGAACCACAATTTTTTTAGGCTCGGCGCGACGATCTCGTCTTAACCTCCATATGTACATATAATTAATATAACATTATTAACATTTACAATTTATTAAATTGCGAAACTATGTAAGTACTTACTAACTTTACCTTCAAAGTTTGCCCGCCTTCGAATGAATGTTATACAAGGCTTATATGTACATAATATGTCAATTAAAAAGTAATGAGAAGAAAAACTTTTTAAACGAAGTCTATCCAAAATTTAAGCCCAGTCTATGTTATATTAATAGTTATTACTGTAACTTGTATCCGCGGCTTCGGTCGCATTTTTTTTTTAATAAATAGTGACTCTCGTATATTTGATTGTTTAATTTAAAAGGATATCCATGTTACTTTTAACACCGCCAAAAACATGTGTACAACAATAAAGTTTCAAAATGATAGGATAAGCAGTTTTCGGGTGAAAGAGTGACAAACAAATTCACATTTAAAATATCTATTTAAAATACCAAAGTTTAAAAACAAAATAGTTACAACTTCGGCGTCACGGCGCTGCACAATTACATAAATGTTTTATGCAGCGTGGCAAAAGTTCTCATATAACAAATATACTGTAAAATCATATTTTTACGACCCTTCATAAAACTTTCTCATTGAAATTTACTGTCCGCTGTGCCACAAGTGGACATACAAATAGCAGTAGTTTTAAGAAAATCATGAAGTTATATCTAATGTTTCTGACGTATAATGACACTTCCGACCTTATGCTTCTGAGCTCTAAATGTCCATATACTATATGATACGTAGTTTTTGCTGTTAAAACAAAGTTATTTTATAAGACATGAATTTAGAAAAACTTCCAGTACCTTCCAGAACTACAGTTTTCATTGAAAAGGTTCAGAAACTAATTGGCCGATTTAAAAAGTTCGCTCATTTATTCCAGGAGTAATATGATTAATACTATATTTTATTATGAAATTACCTATCATTGGTACGGGAGGTACGCGGATGAAATTGCGAGCGGGAATACGAAAAAAATCTCACGAAACCGTTTCCGTGAGACTTTTGAGTGGGTTTCACCGGTCAAACCGCATGGTTAGTTATTTTTTTATTAAATCCCTCCGTTAGACAGAAAGGCAGAACACTTAAAAGAGAATACATTTGGCACGATGAAGAGGCCACAATTCGAGCACTCCAACAAAGGTAACGAGCTGTTTGACTTAGCACGCTTTAAATTAAACTGGAGCCGAGTTAAAAATCCACAAAATCAGAACCAAACCAACCTGAGATTGTGTGACGAGGTACGATAGTTGGGGAACACAAGTTTTTTGTAAGTATATTTCTATTGTTAAATATTCGAACTGTAACCTTAATAATAATTATGTCATGAAGATTTCAACCACAACCTCCTTCGACAACCTCCGTAGCGTAGCGGTATTTGGCTCGCGGAGGTCGTGGGTTCGATCCCCACGCCGGACAGGAAAATCTTTGTGTAAATTCTAAGATTTCTTTCCGTGCCTCGGAAAGCACGTAAAGCCGTTGGACCCGATTATTATAACATCATCTATAATAATCGTATATCAAGGAACGGGCAGCAGCGTTTCCTTGTGTGGTACAACATAATACTGCGGTCACCAATCCGCCTGCCAAGCGTGGTGACTATGGCAAATACCCTCCCCGGGTGGAGGCCCATGTTCAGCAGTGGACGTTTTACGGGCTGATGATGAAGATTTCATAGTAAAATTAAGTTTACGAATACAGTTGAGATGTAGATTGATCGCACTGTGGTTAATATAAGACTTTTTTCTTAATTGTTAATAACAATAGTTATAATAATAATTGTAAAATTTATTTAATATGAAATAAAATGAATAATTATTAAAATTGTTCAGTAAAAGCTTACAAAATGTGAACGGCCTGAGCCTTTGTGTTGTTGCTTTCTTCTAATATTGGACTTATGGTTTTATTTTTCTGAATGTTTATTTAATTTTCGTCGGTGATCTCGTTTTTGTCTTTCTTTCGTAGTCTAAAGTAAGTAAAATTGAAGATATAAAATAATATTGTATTTTCATACCTGACAGCTTTTAGGCTAAAGCTATATAAACTAGTATAATAAGTAGCTAAAAAATAAAATAATTTAACACAGTAAATTTATAAGCCAAAATATGTTTTGACTATTTACAACATTGTTTATTTATTTATTTTAAAGCGTTTAAGTAATACATAGTCAAATAATTTTAAAACAACGTCATATTATTAATATTATATTTAATTGTGTGTTTTAAGTGTTTTAAAATTTGTTTCAGAGATAATAATAATAATGTTTTATGGGCATCCAAATAAGTAAAATGCGGTATATATTCTATTAACATGACTTAATGAACTAGATACATGGATTGATAAGAATATACGATGATCAATGGCCCCCGAGCTAGGAAATTCCCGTGTAACGGGGGACATTCAATCCGTCTACATTTTACAATAATGTTCCATTATTAATTAAGTGTTTGAGTAAGTTGAGTTATCGATGCCTTTATTATAATCAAATAGAGATAAAAAAGAGAAAACATGGAGTAGTAAGTATGGTTTTATTTGTGTTGTGTTAGTGAAGGCGTGTGTGTGTTATGTACCTATATAACCGTGTTACACACAAATTCCTCATCTTTGATATATATGTAAAGATTGCGCAAACAATAAAACATATAATTCTTTAAGCTACGTGGCTTAATTTAAGTTGAACATTGAAAGGTTGGCTCTACATTTTTGACGTCGGGTCACACTGCATCGGGGTCGAGTGCTGAAACTAGCTGTAGGTAAATATTAAATTTAATGACTCGGCTTTGTCACGGGTAACTACTGCCTTACAGCTACAGATTTTAATTATTTAAACGCTAATTTTGTGGACACAGTGACCGCTAAATCTTCCGAATAGTTTGCTGTTAATAAAAGACAATTTTTGTTACAACAGTATATGATAATGAACGACTGTGTGTGAGTTCAGCATAAGTGTGTGTATGTACTAACTGCGCCCCACGGTTTTACCCACGTAACTCTGCTCCAGTGGGTCGGAGCGTGACATTTTGTAGCCTATATGTTATTCCAGCTTATAAACTATTTGTGTGCAAACTTTCAGCCAAATCCATTCAGTAGTTTTTGCGTGAAAGTGTAACAAACATACATACATCCACACATACAAACTTTTGCATTTATAACACATTAACAGTGAATGTTGAGGTCCTATACCAGCTCTTGAACTAGCGAAGACCTCAACATTAGAGAAGTCTATGTATGTAAGCAATTATTTATTTCTGAATGACTAACCGAGTCTGAATATATAATTTTCATAATATTATTTATGGTAACATCAACAACAATGGTGGATAGTGGGTAAAAGCGATTATCTTTGTTTTAGAATACGATGCTGCGGTCGCCATCACTCCTGCATGTTTGGCACTCCACTTCACTCCACTTGAACATCCCGTTTACGTCCACAGATGAACATGTGGGTCCCTGTTATCGGACCTTGACTAACCCGGATCATTGGCGGATATTGCCATATTCACCACACTTGGCAGGCGGGTCGATAGTCGCATTAAGATGTGTAAGTATCCTTGCTGCTGCCTCTCGAATAGACTACTCTCGAATAGAGTACTCTCGAATAGACTACTCTCGAATAGACTACTCTTGAATAGTCTACCCTCGAATAGACTACTCTCGAATAGTCTACTCTCGAATAGACTAGTCTCGAATAGTTCTGTTAATTTCATTTCTTTTAAGCTTGTCGTTCACCCATGGGAAGAAATCGAGTTAACTATAAAACTGGAAACAACACCACGAACTGCACTATGAGTATTTTATATTCATAGTCATAATGCGTATTAGCTTTGTTATAAGGTTCAAAGAGTGTCCTTGTACCTTATGTGCCTTCCACTTCAAAAACAATTGCGCACGCCATTGAAGACTATCCACTAATTAGTAGCGTCATTGTTCATACAAACACAGACGTGTATTATGTGCATAATACACGACGTCGGGGGCACGACGTTATAGATGTTTGGATAGCCTCAATTCTCTTGAGTGGAAAGTTAATTATACTTTAGCTAATTTTTACTCACAAAAGGAAATTGCCCAACAGATGAACATTTTATATTAATTTTAGCTTTAATTTTAAGCTACACTTACTTTTCGTTACTTATTAGTAGACTTTATACTGTGCTACAATATGCTACATACTAATGGTAGGTTAGTTAAAATTATAATATCTTTTCACCTTTGTTTCTGATTGTTTCTTCAAAGGAGGACAGTAGTGAGGGGGAAACCGGTCAAGACTCTCATCTGATTGAAACACCACGCTTTACGAGAAATTGACTTAAGTTGCTCTTAAGCGGTTAATCGAATGGCCAGTGAGTCTATGTGCTCCAGATAAAAAAAAGGTGTTTCCCGTCTTTGTTTCTTTTTTTATCGTAGTTAAGTTATGTACCTATATCCACACTTGTTTACAGAAAAAAATCTTAATATAAATTATGAATATAGTTTCAATTCCAGCACAAAAGATCCAGGTGATTTAAAAACTTCATCGCTTACCATAAGAAATGTTACGGAGGACTACGGGGTCCTTACAAACACATTAGCGGACAGAAAGCAAACCCAGACACAGAATAATTTGCTTAATAGAAAGTCCTAACAAAGTGTTCGTGCACTTTGTAATGAAATAAATAAACACATGTTCAGTTTCATTTTCATAACTATTTGTGCCTCATACTAGTAACTAATAGTTTTAACAATGTTAACATGCCACAAATATTTGTGCCCTGTTTGAAGTAAAAATTGATTCATTTTTAACTTATACAAATAAAAAAAATTAAGTGGCCGTTCATACTATAATAATATCAGATTAAAGTAAAAAGCATAAATATTTAATTAAATGCCTTTCTGTTTGTTTTAGCTATAACAACTGAAGCTTCCGCAGCAAAAAACACTTTTTTTTTCGGACGGAACTAAGTAATTGGAGGCTTCTGATACTTCACCGGGCATAAACGCGAGCAGGGCTCCAGCCTAGATAAATGGTTTTAAAACTACAAACTAAGCAACAAACGCACGAGGGCGTCCTCTGTGGGACTTGGATCTCGGCTCAGGGCGGTTGCTGGCAGATAGATTGAGGGATTATGGCTTTTAGACTTTTAGGGGACTTTCATGCAACTGTCGCTCTACTTTACAGTTCGCGGGTCTCTCGGACTTTGGATCTACGAGAGTATCGGAAGCAAAAAAAAACAAGTACACTTTGCGGATGAAATTACTCAACAAAATAAAATATTTAAGCATATTTTTTGAACCAATTAAATTTAGTTTTACTGTAGTAGTTCTACATCCTAAAACTTTAAGGTAGCATCACATTAATATGCACACACATGTACCTAACATCCGTCGGACTCAAACCTAATTCATGTGCTAGTACGGCGCCCGTCATACATTATTCAGTGCGGTCTCGGCCTACGATACTGAATGCAACATCTTTAAGGAGACGGTGATACTCCAATCAAAAACAGCTTTTATGACCATCGCATAAGCTTTAGCTAAGTACGCAAATTTTGTTTAGAATTTTTTATTTAAAATCTTTATGCGCAACACAAAGTTCAAGGCGAACTTTATGCCAAAGGCATTCAAGACATATAAAAGCTCCTCGTGAATCACTATATCTACTAAAAAAAACCGGCCAAGTGCGAGTCGGACTCTCGCACGAAGGGTTCCGTACTAGTTGCAAGTGCCTACCTATTTTTGATATCAAGAATACAACAAGTAACATAGTATAAAAGTTCTTGTAGTTTGTTGTAACTTTGATCGATGTTAATAATAGTTGATAGAATGAAAGGTAAATTGCGGTTTACGGTTTATGACATATTAAAAAAAACTGCTTACTTGATCTCGTTCAAACCAATTTTCGGTGGAAGTTTGCATAGTTATGTACATCATATATTTTTTTTAGTTTTATCATTCTCTTATTTTAGAAGTTACAGGGGGGGACACACATTTTACCACTTTGGAAGTGTCTCTCGCGCAAAGTTTTCAGTTTAGAAAAAAATGACATTAGAAACCTCAACATCATTTTTGAAGACCTATTCATATTCACGTATGATTTCGATGAAAAATTTTTTTTTGAGTTTCAGTTGTATGTATGGAACCCCAAAATTTATTGTTTTTTTTTTTTATTTTTGTGTGAAAATCTTAATGCGGTTCACAAAATACATCTACTTACCAAGTTTCAACATTATAGTTCTTATAGTTTTGGAAAAAAGTGGCTGTGACATACGGACGGACAGACAGACAGACATGTTTCTCTCGCGCTCGTACACCTCTTAGTTACGATTATGTGATAGGCACAACGCTAATACAGAGAGTTACCCAGGTACGTGATCTTGGAGTGAACTTTACACCGGACCTCACATTTCGTGAGCATATACAGAAGATTTGTAAAAAGGCGTTTAGAAACTTGGGATTTGTTCTGCGACAGGCGCGACATTTCACCAACATGTCTGCTGTTAGGGCGCTGTACGACACACTAGTCAGGAGTAATCTGGAGTATACCCCTTTTACCCCCTTATGTATCCTACACTGTTTGTCCTGGGCATGGTAGGATATAATGAATTGAGAGTACGTAGGAAGGTCCATCTCGTTACATATTTAGTGAGGCTGTTGCGTGGGACTGAACACAATCCTGGAGTACTGAGATGCCTTAGGCTTTGTGTACCAGATAGATACGTATGGCGCCGGCGACGTCCACCACTCTTAGACGTACCAAACGCCAGGACCAACTTATTTGCGAAGTGTCCTATAACCAGGTCTATTAAAATTATAAATATATTAAGTAATAATGTTGACATATTTTGCTGTCACATGAGTGAGTTGGCAAAAATGACTGTTTACGCTGTGTCCTATTTTTGTTCCTAGTATTGTAAGTAGTTATAAGTTAAAGGTTTAATTGTATAATTGTTTTTATTTTTAGTTCTAATTTTATTGTTTCTTTTAGTTACTTTGTTGTTTTTATGTAAATTATTTCATGCGCACTATCGAATTGGGTTTGCCTGTAATGATAGTTGTAAGTTTAAAATAAATAAATAAAATAAATAAATGACGAATCTATAAGGGTTCCGTTTTTTGCCATTTGGCTACGGAACCCTAAAAACCACATCAAAATCCATTGCGTAGTTTTAAAGATCTTAAAATCTTAAGACATAGAATAAACAGACTGCAGCTGCAGGAAGCGACTTCGTTTTATACTATGTAATGATGGGAAACAACAGATCTACATCTTTCCTCTGAAATCCTTACTCCTTTACTATCCTTACTAACATTATAAATGCGAAAGTAACTTTGTCTGTCTGTATGTCGGCCTTTCACGCCAAAACTAATGTACCGTTTAAAATGAGATTTGGAACACAGATAGTGTTAGTACTTGAGAAAGGGCATAGGCAATTTTTTAAAGCGAAAAAAGGATTGTAGGAGATTAGATTTAAAGGGGGAATGAAGATAGAATGGAAGTATCGTCAGTTTTTGAGTTAGACACTTGAAACTTATTTTTTAGACTGTTGATAAGTTATAAATATCCTTACTAATGTTATAAGTGCAAATTTACCTTAATAATTAAAAGTGCTACTCAAAGTCACTATTCTACGCAGACGAAGTCGTGGACATAACTAGTATTAGTATAGATAAAAAAGAAATAAAATATCATAATCATATTAGGTCTATAATATAAGTATAATAAACTAGGTATTCCGCGTAATTTAACCAGCATTGTTATGTTTCCTTTGGGAAAAGTAGACCTTTCCGTAAAATAGGATTACGTACGTAAAAAATAAAAACAAGTCTTAGATTTAATTGTATTTAAATTATTCATTACAAACACACATACATATAATTATAACTTAGTTAGTTATTAACAATATTTAAAATCAGCACGTATTACGTCCATAGGCGCATAGGCCTTCCTTAAAAGAGGTATATTTCTATAGTTATTGTTATATAAGGTGGGTTGATCACAGCGTTCATAGGCTACGGTAACCGCTACCCTTAGGCGAGCCTTCTGGAGACTATCTATACTAATACATAAAGCTGAAAAGTTTGTTTGCTTGAACGCGCTAATCTCAGGAACTACTGGTCCGAATTGAAAATCTTTCAGCTTTAGCTGGCTCCATTTACAAAAGGAAGGCTTGATGTTATAAGACTATCGGGATTGAGTACTACGCGTGTCAATACGCGCGGGAAGCGAGTATGCTATAAAAATACAAATCACAAGATTAATTTTTTTTCTCTTTTAAACTTTTCGAAAATCCTCAAAAAACCCTAAATAAGGTATCTCCACATCGTATACAACTTCAATGTGACCATTTTGTTGAAACAGGTCAAAGTTCAGCAGTACTTAATTGATTCCTCGCAGCCGTAATAGAATTCCTAAGACACTAAAGATGCTATTTATTACTAAAACTAATCTTGGTTTGTGCCAAGGAACCCGAGCATTCTTTTAGTGTTTCTCTGACCATTGAACGTAATTTTCCCGCAATACTGAAGCTAATAAATAGCTGGTCAGCTGGTTCTCACATTGCAACAACTGGAATACAATTACTAAAACTTTTGATCGCGATACTGTTGTTCTCTAGGTCATTTAATCCAAGATCGGATCGCTTATGCGTACCCAGCCCCCACCAACGGCGGATCGAAGGAGTGTCTGGGGGGTTTAAGTGGTGTAGGGTCTCCTCATGGTATGAGATTAGCATACCACGTTATGGAGAGGGCGAGTCCCACATATCCCACTGCCAGCGCGCGAATACGCTGCAGCGGCGGTGGGAATGCGTAATGACGCCCACAGTGACATACAGCTTATAGATAAGCAGCAATCTACCTGCCAAGCGTATCATCTCTTCTCATGCCAAGATCTGTTAATAGATAGGCTAAGCGCCAAGCAAAGGCCAGACCAGTGTCAGTTGGGAACATTTTTTTTTACCAATAGAAAGCCACTTTGTTTGTGTGTGTCATGGGCGAAGGCGTTATTCAAGAATACATTCCCACGGGAACGAGATATGTGCGGACAAAACCTCTTGAGACAGCTAGTAACTAATATTACTAGTATAAATTATCATCAGCATCAGCCCGTATAACGTCTAATGTTAGACATGGGCCTCTTCCCGAGGGAGGGTATTTTCCATAGTCACCACGCTTAACGCAGTATAATGCTGTACCACACAAAGAAACGCTGCTACCCGTTCCTTGATATACGATTATTATAGATGATGTTATAACAATCGGGACCAATGGCTTAACATGCTTTCCGAGGCACGGAGGGTAGTCCCTTAACCAACCAGACCTGGAGATAAATCTTAGAATTTACACAAAGATTTCCTGTCCGGTGTGGGGGTCGAACCCATGACCTCCGAGATTTAAAGCGAGCCAAATACCGCTACGCTACGCAGATTGTCTGTCTATAAATTATACTGAGTCTCTTTTTTCATACTATAAATGTACCTACTCCATTCTGATTCCTTAATATGTAATGATATGTTATCCTTATTATGCACGAGTTAACCCTTTATCTGTCAGTAGGTATATTTGTAATCAATTGGTTTTGAACTTTATTAAAAGTTAATAGACATCAAAATAATGTGGTAAGCAAATGTAGGGACATTTGCTTACCACATTATTTTGATGTCCAATTTAAGGATTAACGTGTAAAAAAACCAAACGCATTAACGTAAGCCAAAACGTGTATAGCAAAAGCTTATTGACCCCCACCGAAACTAGGATAGAGTTTTCACTTTATTTTAGGCTTGAAAATTGACAGTAAAATGTAACTGGGTTCTTCCGCGGTGTACTTTGTGTGGAATTTTTGACTGAATTTTTCCGGTAGAGCTAGCGGTCAATGTAGGCGGACTAAATTATGTAGCGGAAAGCAAATTTCGGTTTGACTATTTGGCTTGCAGACTTTTGAGGTTAAATAAACTGCGAAGAATGTGCGATGGAAGCTTTGAATGGGTAATAGAACAGATTTTATTTCCTGAAACGATACGATTTTGGGAATGTTATGTGGCTTTTGGTGGAATTTTCGATATGACTATATTTTTGGTGTTACCTACAATATTGCTGACTTAGAGATATTGTGCTTTGATCTGAGCTAGATTGAGACTTATGGCATCTTAGTCCACAGCTGAGGACTGTTTGAGGCATATTTAAATGTAAATTTTGTTTGACTGCACGTGCTTCGTGGTTCGTTGCTTCTGAAATCTGGTGTTCTATGTTCGATTCCCACCAGAGACAATTTTTTGTCTGAAGCTCAAATAATTGTTCTGAGTCTCAGTGAAATTTGTGTTTGTGAATTGAGTATTTGAGTACACCCACGACAAAGGTATGAATTTCCCTTGTGCAAGAGTTGTCTTTTAAAAAACGAAACCCTATCTCACATGTTGCATGCATTTTGCTGTACACGATCCGTTGCCCCTATTAATTACTTTGCGAATGGGCTATTCTAGCCTTGACTTTAATTATATTTTGTACTACGAGTGTCTTGGTGGATTGATGTCCTACCTTTGCAGTCTAGCGGAGCGTAGCTTTTATGTTTCGGTGGTTTCGATTCCCGCGGCGAGATAGATCTTAGTATAAAATCAAACATATCCGGGTTTATTTGAATGAGGGTTTGATGACTTAGAAATTCATGCCAAACATTGGGGAAAAATCTAAAAATTGATATACTTTATATATCGCACCCCTAGATGAAGACTCCGGCAACTCAAAAAACCTCATTTTTCAGAAATGACGAAAAACTGTTTTTAGAGTATATAAGAAATATATCAAAGCTACTTACTCAAAACTCGTACTTTTTGAGTTAGCGGAGTCTTCATCTAGGTGTGCGATATGTATAATTATGATGATAACGTACTGAGATCTGTTTCTTTACGTCAATAAGTCATTGTAGATACAAAACGAAAGCTATTATACATTATACTAGCTTCCGCACGCGGTTTAACTCGCGTAAGCCTTCCTTTAAAAATAGGCTAATCTAACACGAATTTTTTTTTTCAAATTGGACTAGTAGTTTCTGAGATTAGTGCGTGTTTTATAATATTAGTATCGATAGATATAATTTCTAGATCTCGGTCACAACAAAACACATTGCTAATGATTGGTACTACTTAGGTCTTGTCATAAGAAAGTGTTTTAATCTACCTAGTCTTCAAAACATATTATAAAACAACAGCAATAAATACGTAACATTTGTCAACTCACATACCCGAATAACATACATTTAAATTTCACCAAATGATCACAGACTCACTAAACATACGTCTCTCAAACTCACACGTTTGAGAAAAAAATGACAATCCCATTTGACCGCAATATTTCCAATTTCCCCAGAGTTAATACTGTCGATGGTTCAGTGGAGCCAACACGAAGGGTGTCGACAATAATAACTTTTCATTTCATATCGCTAATGTAATTGGGAAGTATTACTTGGTTGCTAGTTCTAAACTAAAATAGCATTTGTCACACTCACTCACTCACTTTTCTATTATTTGTTTGCTTGTTACAGCTATATTTTCTTGTCACATTTTTAAGTTATCTACATAGTATACATATAAATAAATTACTATTTATTTTATTTTGGGTTATGACAGTATGTCTAAAATCAAAAGTTATAAACACTTCAAAAAATTTTTGATAGCCTTTAAATACCTAAATATGATACCTTTCAATTTGCCCAAATGCTCACGTTTCCACTAACCATACGTCGCGTCGTTCGAAATCAGTCATCAGAGCGAAAAAATGATAATCCCATTTGACCGGACTTTCCAATTTCCCTCGAGTTATTACTATCGATGACTTAGTGGCGCTAACACGAGGGATGTCTGAAAAATTACAAGTTTCTGTTACGTTTCACTGAGTTATTGCAATGGTTCGTCTTGTGAACTCGTTGAGCTTAGAGACGGACTGCATCGGAAATGGCAACATTTATTCAACTGACAAACTTGGTAAAAGAGTGGGTTTATGAAGAATTTGGTGATTTGGGAGAACGTATATTGTTAGAAAGTAGCATAAGTAATGGTTGTGTGTAGTCACAAAACATGATTTTCATCATCAAAGCTTTTTTTTGGACGGATTTATGGAGTTAGCCACGAGCCTTTTGCTACTTCACCGGACGAGTAGAGCTCCAGCCTTAATAAATGGTTTAGAACCGACAAACTAAGCAACTTGCGAAAGGTCAACCTCTTTTTGGCTGATGGTGCCCCGGCCCGTGTTGTAAATCTGCCTACCACGCTTGGCGGTCGGATTGGCGATCGCAATATTATATTGTGATACGGTACAGGTAAACGCTGCGTAATTATGTTAAATATAACAATAGGTACTAAGCTGTTGAGCTTAAAGGGCTTTTCGGAGTAACCGCTCAATCAACTAGACCCCAACAAAGATGTCTTCAAAACTTACACTGCCACGATAATTCATGTTATTTTTACATTGCCATATACAAAGTAACAATAATAAATCAAATAGGTATATCGTTGGTTATTCAGGTGTGACAATTTTATTAATTCCGGCGGCACGGTTGATTTATTGTACCTACTCAATTTGCTATAAATACAGAGTATTTGGGTATCATCAGTTAAGGTCTGGTAATATTACAGGACATGATACAAGTATATATTACTAATGTAATGTACCTATTCTTTTTTTTAACCGTGTGGTTACCGGCTTAGAATAGACCACCCCATGTCTTCCCATGGGTGTCGTAAAAGGCGACTAAGGGACATATGGCTGATGGATGGGCAGCAGCATCTATTAACTCAAGGTATACATTGCATCTTACTGCGATCACCAATCCGTCTGCCAAGCGTGGTGATTATGGTAATATCCCTCTACGATCCTGGCTTGCCAAGGTCTGTTAAGAGGAGGCCCATGTTCAGCAGTGGACGTAATCGGGCTGTTGATGATGATTCTTTTTATTAACATCCGCAGTTTAATAAATCCATGTGTTAAACGACAAATATAGTTCATGGACACAAAGCAAGACTCAACAACTATCTGAGGTTCAGACAAATAAAGGGCATGTAGATTTGGGTGACGTCAAATAACGTCACAGTTAAAAAATCACTGTGATCCGCTGAATAGAGTGATCACTGTGATCTTTCAAGAAGAAACTACGTTCCAAAGTAACGTTTGTCGTTCCATTTAAAAGCAATTGCGCGGCAAGTTTCTCTCCCTCTTGTATCTTGTATTTAGACTTTTAAGACAATAGAAAAGTGCAAACCGTTGCCGAAAGACAACCTCTAATTGAATCGTATACCCAATCGTGATCGAAGTGACAACTGTGTCGATAACTACCTAAATGGTAGGAACTTGTAACCTCGGAAGCATGTATTTGTGATGAGATTGACCGATGTGACAAAGTCACGATTATTTTTAAAGGTTACTTTCGAGTCACCGGAACGACGGTCACTGTGACGGAAAAGTAACAACTTTGCACAACTTTATGGGCATGAAGACTAAAAAATTCTATTTAGTCCGTCAGTTAGATTAGTAAAGAATATTGGATACGTATTTTTTATTTATCAAATCAATAAAAATTGATCTGTGATTAATACAGATCAAAAACAAACTATAAAGTTCAGGAGAGGGGGGCTTGTGAAGTCACTATTAGGTAAAATCTAAAAAAAATACGTGTCCAATATTTTTTTGTAATCTAACTGACGGCCTAACTGTATTTTTTTTAGTCCTGACGCCTATTGTCCCGGATGGGAATAACACCCAGAAAATCAGGTTTACAGGTAGCCACTGAGCCACTAGTGCAAATTATTAATTATTGTTGTGTTCCCGTACGTGAGTAAAGTCACCACAGATACTAAGTAGAAGGATCCGTTTGGCAACGCGTTGGTATTGTAAGCAAGCCCTTTTACCATCAGGTGCGCCGTTTATTTTTTTATTTAATTTCATTGATTAAAAAGTACATTTTGTCAATGAAATGATGCCTACTGGGTTTTAGTTCCCTATGTTTTAGCAAAAGTATGAAATATAATTTTACGACCCAGTATTATATAAATATCAGAGCGCATCGATAAGTTTTTACTGCCGACTTATTCTGCAATTTATGCCAGTGTCATGTAGTAAAGTAAGATTTTGGAATACGGCTGTCAGTTGTGAGCTGTCATTGATATGACAGCTGTCACTCTAACGGAGTGTCGTGTGTTGATGTATGTGCGGCCATGATTTGAAAATTTACAACGTTACATTAATAATGTTGTTAAGTACGTTAGTTGTTCATTGGATTTTTTTTTCTTGATAATAATATTGTAGTCAGCTTTTGCTTTTTTCTTTTTAATCAATCATTTATTTAAGTAGGTATGTCCTTCATCATCATCATTTCAGCCGTAGGACGTCCACTGCTGGACATAGGCCTCCCTCATAGATTTCCAGTTGCTACGGTTGGAGGCGGCCTGCATCCACTGTGATCCTGTAGCTTTTACCAGGTCATCAGTCCATCTAGTTGGTGGATGTTTTCCGCTACGCTTGCCGATCCGCGGTCTCCATTCGAGAATTTTTCGGCCCAACGGCCATCAGTTCTCCGTGCTATATGGCCTGCCCATTGTCACTTCAACGAACTAATCCGTTGGGCTATGCCGGTAACCCGCGTTCTTCTACGTATCTTCTCATTTCTGATTCATCATCATCAGCCAGTATAATGTCCACTGCTGAACATAGGCCTCGAGGGAGGATTTTTGCCATAGTCACCACGCTTGGCAGGCAGATTGGTGCCCGCAGTGTTATGTTGTAATACACAGGGGAAACGCTACTGCCCGTTCCCTAGTTCGTTTGTGATGGCTTAACTTGCTTTCCGAGGCAGGGAGGGTAGTCCCTCAACCAACCAGACCCGGAAAGAAATCTTAGAATTTACACAATGATTTCTTGTCGTGGGGATCGAACCCACGACCTCCGAGATTTAAAGCGAGCCAAATACCGCTACGCTACGGATTTTGTCTGATTAGGTATGTTCTTATTAATATGTTATTTTTTACATATGTTTGTAAACAACATTGTTATTTTTATGGACAAAGTAATCTGTCCGTCCATTCATCATAAGAAATATGTTATTTATTCGTCTTCATAATAAGTTTGTTTCAAGGTTTCATTGTTGTTATCTGTGTGATACATTACTCTTTTCTTTACTTAATTTATTTCTTACACTCGGCTTAATAATTTATAAACATCATTATGGCAGGACCAATTCTTGTAATTGAAAGATTCTACCACGTATATTAAATGGAAAGTAAGAAAAGAAAGAAAGAAAAACATTTAATGAACACACAAAACGAATACAAAATAGTATTTACAGTCATTACAAAATAAAAGAAGTATATAGGTACGGACAACACTTGAGGCTCGGACGCCATACATATAAAACACAAACATGGATAAAGACAAAGAAAAAAAAATACAATAATACATACACAATAAACATTCACAATAGTAGTAGGCAGCGAGGTGCGGGGCGGGGCGCGAACGAGAGTCATTATAAATGGGTACTAAATATACGTGGAAGAATCTTTCAATTACAATAATTGGTCCCGCCATAATGATGTTTATAATATTTTTTTAATTAACTGCACCGGTGGCTCAGTGATTAATAAAAGGCAGTTGCTTCTGAGACCTGGTGTTCTAGGTTCGATTCCCACCCAGGAAAATTAATTGTTTGAACCACAGATAGTTATTCTGAGTCTGGGTGTGCTTTGTGTTTGTGATTTGAATGTTTGTAAAGTCTCCCGACTTTGCCGTGTGGTTTTCGGCATAAAATAGACCACCCCATGTCCTCCCATGGGTGTCGTAAAAGGTGACTAAGGGACATATGGCTGATGGATGGGCAGCAGCATCTATTAGCTCAAGGTTTACATCTTAATGCGATCACTAATCCGTCTGCCAAGCGAGGCGATTATGGCAATATCCCTTAACGATCCTGGCTTGCCGAGCTCAGTTAAGAGGAGGCCCATGTTCAGCAGTGGATGTAAACAAGCTCTTAATAAAATTAAGGCACGGAGGGTAGTTCAGACCCGGAAAGAAATTAGATTAGAATTTACACAAAGATTTCAGTCCCGCGTGGGGATCGATAAAAGATCTCACGATAAAATATTTATATAGCCTTACTTAAATAAAACTTCAGAGGGCGTTGCAGTATTCGTCCTACTAATAATATTATACACGCGAAAGTTTGTAAGTATGGATGGATGGATGTTTGTTAGTCTTTCACGCCAAAACTACTGATCGTAATTAGCTGAAATTTTGCACCGGGATAGGTTACACCCTGTATTAATATATAGGCTACAAAACATAACGCTCCAACCCACTGGAGCAGAGTAACGCGGGTATAACCGCGGGGCGCAGTATTTGTATAAACGGACAAAATATTTCATAAATTGCGAGTTCCAGGGCTCGATGTACACTATAAAAATGGTTAATTTAACTTACGCTCCCCGTAGGATCTTAACAATTATATTATCCATAGTAGGAACTTTATGATTAAATTATTCAGCCCATAACCTTCCTCGATAAATGGGATATTTAACACTAATAGAATCAAACCAGTAGTTCTTTAGATTCACGCGTTAAACTCTTCAGCTGTATGTATTTATATCATCATCAGCCCGTATAACGTCCATTGTTGAACATAGGCCTCCTCCCGAGGGAGGTTATTGCCATAGTCACCATGCTTGGCAGGCGGGTTGGTGACCGCAGTATTATGTTGTACCACACAAGGAAACGCTGCTGCCCGTTCTTTGATAATCGATTATTATAGATGATGTTATAACAATCGGGACCAACGGCTTAATTTTTCCGAGGCACGGAGGGTAGTCCCTCAACTAACCAGACCCGGAAAGAAATCTTAGAATTCACACAAAGATTTCTTGTCTGGTGTGGGGATCGAATCCACGACCTCAGAGATTTAAAGCGAGCCAATTACCGCTATGGTTATTGGTATTTATATAGATTTCAGTAATTTTCATATGTATCCAGCTTATTCAAAGTGCATCGAACCCTCCAATAACTACATACAGAAAGCTTCGACGAGGCTCAAGAGTAACATAAGGCGGATCCACCAGCAGTTCGCCCACCGTCGCTCTTGGGTATAATGATTGCGGTAATCTCATTAATAGGATATTCATTAAGGCAAGTAATTGGGGGATAGTACGGGTAGCTTGATTGTCTTTGGGTTAGATTGTAATAGATATTTTGGACCATTAGCAGTTTATTTTCATGTACAAATAGTATAACAAATATTTTAATCGTCAATATCATCAGCCCGTGTATAAGTGTACTGCTCAAAATGACCATATTAAAAAAAAAATTAAGCCGTATCTTCTTCATATCTCCTCCTCTTCATTCATTTCTTCAATGCTGAAGATCGTGACCCATTCACTTGATCAGCTGTTTTATTGAAGTTCGCCAAGCTTCCCGATTTGCTGTTTTGTGTACTGCTCGATAGATCGATGTTTTTAAAAGCTCGGCAACCTGATCCGCCCATCTAGCCGGTCTTCTGCCGGATGAGCCTCTTCCACTTTGCCTAATAGAATGGACCTCTCTAAGTTGGAAGGATCCCGTCGTGCTAAGTGGCCAAAATACTGGAAGATCGCCTAGCACTTGTGAGGTTAAGCGGTATTTAATATTAAGCTCTTTACTATTGAAATATTTGTGCGTCGGGCTGCCCACTTACACGCAACATTCGACGCCAACACCACATCTCAAATGCACTGTTCTACTACATACAAATTATCTAAATTAAAAATAGATAAGATATATTAGACTTATAAAATAAACTTCAAAATAGCATATGTACCTACTAGCGACTAGCTCCAAGTCCTATAGGAGGCGCACTCTTGTAGTTTTACCTTTATACCCGATAAAGTAGCAAAAGGCTGATTACATAGATGTACGTAAAAACAGCTAATATAATAAACTATACAAAATAAAACTACATGTAAAACGCTATTAAAGTAATTGTGTTTCTAATCAATCACAATAGTATGTAATTTTGAATGGTTTGTGTTATAAATATAAGCAAGCATTAAGAAAGTTTATAATAAACTTTAAAGTACACCGCGTAAAATGATATTATAATAACATTTTTTATTACACAAGAGAGTAGTTACAAAATAGTGTTAGTCCCTGACTCCTGCGCTAGGTGATAGACCTGTGTTACAATAGCCATGATGATAATTATGGTGACGAATATGATATTGTTTGCATAAATGCAAACAATATCATATTGTCAAAAACATCACAATAGTATGAAATTTTTAATGCTTTGATTTTAGATAAATATAATCTACAATAATTAAAAGCATTAAGAAAGATTATAATAAACTTTAAAGTACACCGAAGACTATCATATTCTCAAAAATGAGGACCACAGTAGTCTTTTTGTTAATAAAAGTAGTTTAAAACACAGCTAATAAAAACTTGCTTAATAGTACAAATAATGAAGGCTATAAACGATACCAACGTTTATTCTCTCAAACAGACACACGTCCCAAAAATTCAATCTAACCGAAACGAAATTTTGTCTCATAATATATTTTCAAGATTAAAATCACAAAGTAAATTGTGCCATACCTCGACGTAACTTAAATCACTTGGGGCCATGCCGGCCCTGCCTCCTTTCCTCAAGGAAATAATTAAACTCTCCAAAAGTAAGTGAAAAAGTTAGCGACACTTGTTCTTGAAGAATACCTAAACATTTTCCTGCTAATGAAGTAAAAAGACCTCGGGGCGGTGGACGTAGTATTATTGTTGGAACCATAATATTGCTCTTAATTATTATTAGCGCAGCATCATGACTTTTATGGAACCCTCCGAGGTTTTATTACAATTTTCTCGAGTATATATTACTAGCACTCTTGCGGTTTTCTAATAAATATAAACTATGATAAAGAGTATGAACTCCTGTTGGGGTGCGTAGCTCAGCAGGGCTTACTGCTTGTTCTCCAAGAGGGTGTATTCGTTCAATGATCACTATCACTTGTATAAATGAAAGAGGGCACACTATATAACCATAAATTATAGCACACACAAACATGACCGACGCTTTTGAATGAAAAATGAAATTAAAACAGGCTCACGCCCCAACTCTTACACACTCGACAGCACCAATCTTTCTAATCAAAATATAAAGATTATTGACATTTGTAATTAGTTAGTTCAAATTTAATTTGGATTTCATTTTAAATAGAACAATTAATATTTTAGCTGCCAGAACGTCACACCGCTCAATTAATATAATGAGGGATTAAAACCTTAATCTTACTACAATACATATAAAATGGGAATGGCTTCTTGATATGTGCAAGGAAACGAAACTTTTTTCTACTGTGACTCAAGAATTCTCCACCCTTAATATCAATCATAATCTAAACTTTTGTCTGAACCAGCGCCACAATATATGATTGGTACTTTTGTAACTGAACACTACAGAGATTTTTGGCGGTGTTGTGGTTTGGTCTCAGTAGTCGCCACGTCACGCACTATACGGAAGGGAAAATATGTCGATTCCAAACAAACGTAACCATTTTTACGAAATAAATGTTTTTTTAACTTTGAAGACTCACACTGTATTCAGCAATAAGTAGCTAACTTCTTCTACGCTATTTCTCCGAACAACGTTTCTCGCATTTCGACAGCATTGATATTATGATTTTGTATTTTAATCGCTTTTTTATAGCTTTTGATGTTTTTGATGGTGGTCTTAATTTGACTTTACTTTATCAGATCTTGGCAAGGGAAGGTTGTTGAGGGATATTGCCACAATCACAACGTTTGGCAGACGGATAGAGGTGATAGATGTTGCTGCTCATCCATCAGCTGCTCATCCATCATATCTCTTAGTCACGGCTTGCGGCACCCATGGGAAGATATGGGGTGGTATTCTAAGCCGGAAACCCCACAGGCAAATTTAATAAGTTTGAAATTTCAATTTTAATCGTCTAAGTTCTTAACATAATGAAGCAATTTGAAGTCATTGCCCTCAACGTGCAGTGAAATTTGCACGAATCTAGTGCAAAATAAATTGTTTAATCCGCTTAGCATACGTAATGGTTGGTTTTTGCGCTCGTGTCAGATTTGCATACATTCTAGCTTTGGACAAGAAGTCAAGCTTCGCACTAATTGACAGCTTGATGGCTTAATTCACTTATAGATATTAGGCTTTTGTTTGTTGCGTTTTGTTCTCGATACCTAGATAAAGTAGTTGATAGCACTATTGATTCCTTGACAATGGTAGTAACTGAGACTTTTTTTAAAGTAGTTTGAATCAACATCAAAATTAACTGATTAGGTGTCAAACTGATATTCTGTGTTAAATTGGATTCCAAAAATATAATTAACTACTTTAACCTGATCGTCTTCCTCCGGTAGCTCCGTTCATAACTACTTTAATTACTCGAAAACAAAACAAATAACATTAACAATACGATACAACACAAAATAGGTATAATGGAACAATCTAGAAAGCGCGTACGCCTGTAGCGTCGCTGTTATCGGACTACCGAGACGCCGCGTCCCGGCCGTTGGTGAGGGGCGGCGGGGGTGAGCACGTTGCCTAGCAATGAATAGCGCTGCGCGCCATAACGCGTATTTAAGATACCGCTCACCCGAGTGCTAAATTAAGACTCCATGTTACACTACTTAATTTGATGTTATTATCGTTAGTTAATCAGTGAGTAAAGTTGATACCCACATTGGTCGTGCGAGTTGCTCTAGCATGTGAACGACGACGTGAGCCTCAATCTCCAGGTCCTGACCATACACCCACTGCCCCCGCCGTAGTCATGTGATACACGCTTGGAAAATGCACCGTCCAATGTGGGGTCAACCTAGCATTATCATTAAGAATAGAATATATATAAATCAAGATTATTTAGGCCGTGTGGCTTCCGGCTTAGAATAGACAACCCCATGTCCATGGGTGTCGTAAAAGGCGACTAAGGGACATATGGTCTATGGATGGGCAGCAACATCTATTAGCTCAAAGTTTACATCTCACTGCGATCACCAATCCGTCTGCCAAGCGTGGTGATTATGGCAATATCCCTCAACGATCCTGGCTTGCCAAGGTCTGTTAAGAGGAAGCCCATGTTCAGCAGTGGACGTTAACGGGCTGTTGATGATGATGATGATGAAGATTATTTAAATTATTGCTAAAATATAGATTTAACAGTGTGAAAGATTACCAAGAATCCAAATACGAAATAATTTAATGTTTCTAATCTTAATTATATACCTATTGTTAAACTTTATATTTGCATGCCAACTGGGTGAAATGTGTATGTTCTCGATTCAATGATGACCACCTGTATTACCATGTTTCTTGTGAATAAATTATTTGAATTGAATGACAAACGTAAATTTGGATGAACTGGAAGATTTTCTTGATTCATGCTTCAGAAACTGAATTTTATATAGCAACGTACACACACTATGTATCTTTATTGTTATGAGTAACAATAAACACAAACAAACGGAATACACATGCATAACAACAGTCGTGTTTGTTGTCTCACAGCTGTACGAAAAGCAATAGAAGCAAATTAAATTGACTTGTTCAGTTTACTTTATATATTCTTGAGTTTGGTGATACGAGTGGGTTCACTTCGGTAATGCAATGCAAATCGCAAGGCCGACTGATTCTTATTCTTCTTATTATTACATATTTTATAATGATAACTATTTTTTTTTATAAAGATTACTAGCAGAATTTTGCAGTCTCCTAGTATTCTTGTTAACCCCTCTTGCTAAGCTAAAAACGCTTGTGTTACGAGTGGGCTCACGTCAGTAGTGCAATGGGTGGGGAGCGAACCAGCGACCACAAGATCACAAGTCCGACGCCCTAGCCATTGGGCTGCGGTCGATTTATTTAACACTTTAATGGTTATTTGATATGAATAATTTAATTATTATTATTATTTGTTGATTAATTATTATTAAATGTAACCTTCATCAATCAGTCTTATTAAAAAACATGACGCACCAATATGTTTCCATTACTCCCCATATCTGCATCAAATCGAATCCTGTAACGACCGCGATCTGAATTCAATTAATGCAGTTTGGTATTTAATCATTTCAATTTACTTTGAGAGATACTATCAATGTATGGTTTGAGAATTCTAGCGTAATTGGAATCGCACATACGTTTTATACCTCCGTAGCGTAATGGAACCTATTTGGCTCGCTTTAAATCTCGGAGGTCGTGAGTTCAATCCCTACACGGACAGAAAATCTTTGTGTAAATTCTAAGATATATTTCCGGGTCTAGTTGGTTGAGGGACTACCATGCTTATATCATGTTAAGCCGTTGGACCCGATTGTTATAACATCATCTATAATAATCGTTTATCGGGTAACGGGCAGCAGTGTTTCCTTGTGTGTTACAGCATAATACTGCGGTCACCAGCCCGCCTGCCAAGCGTTGTGACTACGGCAAATACCCTGACTCGGGGTGAGGCCCGTGTACAGCAGTGGACGTTGTACGGGCTGATGTTGATGATACATTTTATAATCTACTTACAAATTACAGTTCTATATAATTTTTTATCGTTGATTTAGTTACTGTTAATGTTAGCTGTTGTCTAATTCCATATCTGGAATGAAAGAAAATAATGAAATGTCGGGAAAATATGTCACGCAGAATCCCTTCTCTAATATATTTTTCGTTTTGTAATATATCAATATTGTAAAGTATGATATAGTATTCCGTATGTAGGTATATAAATTATGATTTAATTTAAACTTAGTGCGCAAAGGTTGACTAGAAGATATTGCCAAAGGCATTAAGTCCGCCCATATACAATAACATATACAGTCTTTAAATAAATAATAAATTTAATTAAATTTATTTTACTTATATTTAAATATAAGTATAAATGTATATTATAGTCGCAACCAAAATATAATAAAAACATCTAGTAACCATGCATGTTCCGCCACTAAAGTGTTGGCTAGGCAACCTAACGCCTTTTTTTTATGTCCGCTGGGAAATACATTTACGCATTCCCACCGACGCGTATTCGCGCGCTGTCGGTGGGATATGTGGGACTCGCCCTCTCCATAGCGTGGTATGCTACCTCATACCACGAGGAGAGGACCCTACACCACTAAAACACTCTTTCAATCCTTCGTTGGCGGGAGCTGGGCACGCATAAGCAATCCGGCCCAAGCACACACTAACGCCTAACGCGGGTTTTTAGTTGGCTAGTAGTGACACACGCATAAGGGGTACACATATACCAAAACTTTTGTTGTAATATTTAATTTACGTATTTCCAATATATAAAAGCTAAAAAATTCAGCTCAGCTTACATAATGCTTTATTATCCGACCCCCACATTCTCCTAAGGCAAATAATACGAAAAAATGCAAAATAATATTATATTATTATAACCTTTTCCAAACTTTTATTTTACTATACGATTTCACCCCAGATAACACATGAAATACATTGTACTTTTACTGACCTCAATAAAGTCGTGCCAAGTGTGTAAAATCAGTATCTACATCAAATATATTTATTCTATCTTATTTTTATTAAAATCCCCCATAACTATAGAATCGTGCGCAACAATGTACCAACGATTTCTTAGTAACTGTTACAACTTTAGAGGATGTAATGGTGCCAATCAAAGTAAAAACAACTCCGAAAATTAGCGAAATCAGATTTAATATACTAATTAGAAGTTACACGTACAACGGTTGTCAGGCAAGTCTACGATGACATTGAATGTTCCTAATACGTGCCGCAACGCCTAGGTAATTTTTAATAATTAAGTGTTTTTACAACTTTCTGCTATTTATTTAGAATAGGCGTTTACGCCTGAACATATTTCGGGCCGTTGAAAGGTAGCTTTCAACCGTTTAAGTCTTCAGCTGAGGGAAGTTTGCAGAGTCGCACAAAGGCGCGTCGCACGCAGCCCTTGGTGGTGAGGATGTCTGCTACTCTGGATATCCCGTCAGGTCCAGCTATGATGCGAAGTACGCGGCCCAGTTTCCAAGCGAGAGGGGGCGCGTTGTCGTCAGCTAGCAGCACCATATCTCCCACGTCTAGCGTTGATGTGTTTGTCCGCCATTTTGTCCTTTGTTGTAATTCAGACAGGTATTCCTTCTGCCATCTTTTCCAGAAATGTTGCCTCAGTTTCTCAAGGCGCTCATATCGTCGCAATTGGCTTTCCTTCACGTCTTCTAGGTTTGGTGTTGGCAGAGCGATCAGTGGTCGGCCAATGATGAAATGTCCTGGGGAGAGGGAAAGGAGGTCGTTAGGACTGGATGAGAGAGGGCACAAGGGACGGCTATTGAGGATTGCCTCCACTTGTGCGAATAAAGTAGAAAGTTCCTCGAACGTTAAGTGACATTCGCCTAAAACTCGTCGTAATAAATGTTTTGCCGACTTAACCCCGGCCTCCCATATGCCACCAAAATGAGGAGAATAAGCCGGAATGAATTTAAAATTGATAGATTGCTGACTTGCAAAATCAACTAAAGGTTCATGGTTCTGTTTGATGAACGAGCCTATTTCTTTCGCGGCAGCTACAAAATTAGTACCATTGTCACTGAATATTTCGGTTGGCTTGCCACGACGAGATATAAATCGTTTTAATGACATTACAAATGCATCCTTGGTTAGGTCACTAACTGCTTCAAGGTGTATGCATTTGTAACGAAGACAAACAAAAAGACATAAATAACATTTTACAATGCGACAGCCGCGTCCTTTTCGGTTTACTATGTAAAATGGGCCAGCAAAGTCAAGGCCAACGGATAAAAATGGATAGCCTGGCGTTATTCGTTGAGACGGTAAGTTACCCATTTTAGGTTGTAAAGTTGTACCCTTTAAACGCCTGCAGCGTACGCAGTTATTTACTGTGCGCCTCGCTAGTATCCTACCATTAATTGGCCATATCGTTTCTCTGACAGTAGCCAATAACATTTGAGGACCGGCATGCATGGTGTTAATATGTTGTCTAATAAAATAAAGTTTTGTTAAAGTATGCGCTGCATGAAGTAATATTGGATGTTTCTTTTCGAATGAATAACTGGACGCATCGATTCGTCCACCGACACGAATTAACTTGTATTCATCTAAGAAAGGCGATAATGCTAATAACTTACTATTTTTCTTTAATTGTTTACCATTTACCAGCAGATCGTATTCAATAGGAAACGATTGACCTTGGGATATAATACAAAGCGAGCGGAATGACTCACGCAACTCATTAGCGGACAATGTGCCAACTCGTTTGTTATGTTTATTTTTTAAATTAAATATGAATCTAAGAACGTAAGCAAATGACCGTTCCAACCTAAATAACGATGAATATTTTTCAAAATCGATAATGGGTGACTTTATAACTATCGGATGCGCCTTTAATTCGGGTACTATTTCTAAGTCTTTCAGATTGGATTTAGGCCATTCGGTTTCGTTATAAATTAAAAAACAAGGCCCTGTCCACCAGAGTGATATCGACGCTAGTCGCTTAGCATGCACTCCCCTTGATACTAAATCAGCGGGGTTTAAATCTGTAGGTACATATCGCCACGCCGACGATGAAGTTAATTCTTTGATTTCCGTGATACGATTAGCCACAAATATTTTTAATTTACTGACGTTACTACGTATCCAGCACAACACTACGTTTGAATCGCACCAGTGTATTAGTTTGTCTGGCTTGTACCTTAATGAATCTACCACTGATTTTACGAGTTGAGAAGCGAGTAAGGCGGCGCACAGTTCCAAACGTGGTATGGTAGTGCTTTTTAGTGGAGCTACTTTAGACTTTGCGCACAATAGTTTAACCGTGACGTCACCGTTAGCGCTGATCGTTCGCATATAAATACATGCGCCATACGCATAACTTGATGCATCACTAAACGAGTGTAATTCGATGACCTTTGGTGAGTCACCTAAAACTAACCTCGGTATGCGTAGATTTTGCAAGTATTTTATGCTTTCAGAGAAATCGATCCATTCTTCCTTTATATCTTGAGGGACCGGCTCGTCCCAGTCAAGTTTAAGTTGCCAAAGCCTTTGTAACATTATTTTTGGCCTTATTACAATGGGACCTAATATACCTAATGGGTCAAATATTTTGAACGCGTTTGACATAATAAATCGCTTAGATATAATATTATGATTAGTGTCGTGGGAAAATCCCTTTATAGGAAAGCTCAAGGTATCACTGGCAGGGGCCCAGCCCAAGCCTAGGGTGCTTGAAGACTCACTAAAAATGAGCTTGTCCTGCTCATTGATAGCAACATTATCAAATATGGACGGATGATTTGTTTTGTATTTTCTTAAATTAAAACATACTGACCTTAATGCCTCAGATAGAGCGTTTTGAATATATTTTAATTGCTGTGGATCATTTGATCCAGTAATTAAATCATCGACATAGAAATCCTTTTGAATGATGGTGCGAATTAGTTCATCATTCTGCTCTTGACCTACCTGCCACAAGCAACGTGTGCTAAGGTAGCTTGCACTCGCTGCACCGTAGGTTAAAGTGTTAAGTTGAAGTGTCTGAATCGGTTTAGACTCCTCGTCTCTCCACAGAATGAGCTGCAAATGCCTATCATCTTTGTGTACGAGCACATTTCGATAGAATTTTTCTATATCGCCCGTCAGTAGGTATTTGTATTGCCTGGAGCGTAACAAAATAGAAAAAAGAGTATCTTGTACTGTGGGGCCTACCATTAACAAATCATTAAGGGAACAACCAGAGGAAGATGGAGCAGACCCATCAAACACTACACGAAGTTTTGTGGATTCACTTTCCTGCTTTAAAACTGCGTGATGGCATAAATAATAATTAGGAATTAATATTACATCATTTAACAAAGATAAATGACCTAGTTCGGCGTATTCCTTAATAAATTTATTATATTCTATTTTTAACATATTATTCCGTTTAAATCTCTTTTCTATATTTAGGAATCGCCGCTTAGCTAACTTGTACGTATCACCTAAACAATCAACTGAATCCTTAAGGGGTAGTTTTACGCAAAATCTACCTGAGTTAGTTCTTGTGGTATGAGTAATGAAATGTTTTTCACAATAAATTTCACTTTCACTCATAATAGATTTTTTGGGTACTTCTTCTAATTCCCAAAATCTACCTAGCATTTTCTCAATACCCTGAGTACCATCGTTGTTTTTAGACACTACGCTATGGTTACAGTGTACGCTTTGATGCGGTGATGTTGAGTTAATGGGACCTGATACTATCCAACCTAATTGCGAGTTTCGTAGCTTAGGATTATTGGTTCCCAAAGAAATCTGTTCGTTCCCTAAAATATCCCAAAATATGTCGGCACCTATCAAAACATCTATGTCGGCAGGCTGATTGAACATAGGATCAGCCAATTGGATATTTTCTGGTACTTTAAGGGCACTAATATCGACGGGAATTCTTGGTAAACGACCCGTCAGTTCCTTTAAAACAAAGCACGAACAATTTATATTAAATTTATTAGTTAATGATTGCAATATAATGTTGCAGCTTTCAGTGACATTATTTGCTTGTGTGTTGCCTATACCAATGACCTTTAGCGAGTCAATATGATGGGACTTTAAAGATAACTTTATCTTTAGGGATTCGGTTACAAAAGAAGACTGACTGCCACAGTCTAACAATGCACGGACTTTGACCTTTTGCTGGTCAAATGGGTTCGATACCTCGACCATGGCAGTAGATAATAAAAGATAACTTGTGGTTTTATTGCAATAACTAGATACTATCTCATCTGATTCCTCAACGTGTGCAGTCTGAGTTGTCAACGTTGGC
Organism: Nycteola revayana; assembly: GCA_947037095.2. NCBI lineage: Eukaryota > Metazoa > Arthropoda > Insecta > Lepidoptera > Nolidae > Nycteola > Nycteola revayana. The sequence goes on from OX344843.2 coordinate 22,560,125, forward strand.
GGACGGTGTAGCAAGCTATTATGCCTTTCGTTGCATTCAGGCTCTTGACATGACCTAAAGCGACAGTTATTAACAGCATGACCTTGTCTGAGACAGTTAATACACAGTTTATACCTTGTCACGTCTGACATTCGCTCATCAATGCCCTTAGCCTTAAAGGCTGGGCAATCGTAGATACGATGGCAGCCGTCACAAACAATGCATGTGAAACCCTTTGGTTCCTTATGCTTAACATTACTACTAGTGCTTGCAAAAGACTTAACCGTATTACTTGGCGTCTTATTTTGACTATGTTTATGTGTTTGGTTACTGTTGGGAGTAGAACGCTGAGGCGTCTTAGTGCCCATAATATTATCAACATGATTATTATTTCGGTGTGCTGACTCGAGCACATTAGCACGATCTGTGATGAATTTAAAGAAATGCTCTAATTTCGGTCTTCCGCTTACATTACTGGTACGATACTCTTCCCATTTTAATAGAGTGTGACCATCCAACCTTGCTGATAAAATGAATATAATCAAGACATCCCAATTATCCGTTGGCTGACCTAAACTAACCAACGCACGTAAATTCTTGGTGATGTGATCGACTAAGTATCTCAAAGAACGTTCTGACTCGCGTGGAAGCTGCTTTATATTCAATAAAGAATTGAGATGATGATTAATTAATATGTCGTTATTATCGTAACGATTGCAAAGCAACTTCCATGCTTCACTGTAATTCTTAGATGATATCTCGAGATTAGACAGGACTCGAGCTGCATCGCCTTGTAAATATGAGTTTAAATAATAATATTTATTAATATCTGGAATACGATCATTATTGTGTATCAAACTTTCAAATGTATCTTTGAATTCAAGCCAGCGGAAATGATCACCATTAAATCGTTGAATTTGAATTTGCGGAAGCTTCAAACCTAAACTAGGATGATCTTCAGAACAGCATGTAGTATTATGAACGGAATGACGTCTTAATTCGAGTTCAGCCTTTCTAGAAAACTTGGATATTAAATTCTTAGCAGTAGCTATATTAATCACTATATCCTGTTCAATATTATCACGTTCGTCAATTTCAGCATCAATGTTATCAGGATCCAGAACCTCTATTTCACTCTGCAAATCGTCAACCCTGACCGATAAAGCTTCAAACTTAGCAAGCTTTATGTTCAACTCTGTCAATTGAATTTCATTTAACTCGCTTTCGCTTGAAATAATACTGAGGTAATTTTTAAATTTAGTGATTTGTCCTTTGGCGGACGCCCTCTTCGTAAAAAGTTCTTTAAACCGCTTACTTTCAGCCATTGCAAATAAAGAACAAAAAAATTAGATTGACTAAGTAATAAATAGAATGGGCTCACGTTCCTCGTTTCGGTGTCACCTGAGAAGCAAAGAAGCTGGGCGAGCACGCTCAGCCGCTAACGCTGCTAGTGAGCTGCGGAGGACTTTGACCCCGCAACCGACTCACACGGTCTGTGTTCTCGCACCCGCGGTTAGATCTGAAATAGTAGGCAAATCTCGCTTAACTTTGAATAAAATTAATGCTGTTCTAATGTTCCTATTTTTATTGTGAACGGAACGACAAAGATACAATAAATTAAAAGAATGTATGAATTTTATTTTTTTATTTTTTTTGAATTAAGGGATAGATATTATTTGGAAACAGTAGCATATAAATTTTTAGGTATTATTAGAATCGTTTTAGCTGATCTGAATCAACTTCTATAAGATTTTATTTTTATTGACGGTACATGAAAAAAAAAATAGTTCGGTATAATTTCGCAATTAACGGAATATTTAGAAAATTTGTAATACTTAATTTACTCGAATATACCTTGATTCACACAAATGGAATGCAATAGTCAATATTTCAAATAGGTAAGTAATAGGAAGGATAGACAAAGGATGGACACTCAACTTTGGTACGACACGTTGACGCTCCACACGAGGTGATGCTTTAGCGGCACCACTGGCTCGGAGGCTGGCTTCTTCAATTGTCCAGACAGCAATTCCCCACACGCTGGACTCTGTGGATTTTCAATCTTCCACAGCAAGCTTCAAATCTTGAGGTTGCTGCCGCGCACGCGTTGTCGCGATGCCCCAATCCAAATCGTTATCTCGTAGATTTACATTAAATAGTCGCGATTTTTACTAGTTCCCCTCATGGGCCACCATGTTACAACTTTAGAGGATGTAATGGTGCCAATCAAAGTAAAAACAACTCCGAAAATTAGCGAAATCAGATTTAATATACTAATTAGAAGTTACACGTACAACGGTTGTCAGGCAAGTCTACGATGACATTGAATGTTCCTAATACGTGCCGCAACGCCTAGGTAATTTTTAATAATTAAGTGTTTTTACAACTTTCTGCTATTTATTTAGAATAGGCGTTTACGCCTGAACAGTAACATTCATGAAAATGTGAAAATAAGTTCGATTATTGTCGAGTATTCCGGAAACACTCTTAATGATTTTGTGTAACTTAAGTTAATATATCAAGAGCTCAATAGCATAAGGTCGAATGTGCCATTATACGTCAGAAACATTCGTCGTATGTGCCTTTATCGTAAACTGACTCTTACGACTAAATGTTTCTGAAGTAAAAAGTTCATCTGTCCTTATGTTTCTGAGGTCTAGATATAAAAGAGAGTGGGATAGGGCGACCCGCAGTCAGATTGCGTAATCAATTGCAGAAAACGTCGTATGACGAACTGACTTTTTTGACGATGTCGTAGCAACAAACAACAGAAATTGTAAATATCGTAGACAATTATTGTTGCTTTGTGTCCATGAAAAATGTGTCTTTATAGTCCCCCGTGACACAGCGATTTACCGAGGTTTACCGAGAGAATAACTTCTTACTCTAAGGCATCATAATAAGTGTAAGTCCTTATATGATTTTTTCAAATATCATCAAACCCCTCATTAATCATACGCCATCATTTTCTCTTTCATCACAAGAAATATTTTATACCTTCAAAAATCCTCAAACACCAGTAAAATGGCGAGTTTGTTAAAAATGCCTTGTCACTTTTCGCCCTACATCGATCGTATCCCCCACCCCCCCGTACTGTCCCCTCAACTGTCAGATTACCAATAACTCGGCACCTGTCGCCGCGAACGTCAAAAGTTGAAAAACGGTTCGTTATTGACGTTAAATATTAGTTGAATTTTACATTTAGGGTAGTACAATATATTGAAAAATGATCATCGTCATCAGTCCGTATATGCTGGTCACCAACCCGGCAGGTGGGTTGGTGACCGTAGTAGTAATTATGTTATAGATGATGTTGTAACAATCGGGACAAACGGCATCTCGTGCTTTCCGACTCGGAACGAAATATTAAATTTTACACAAAGTTTTATTGTATGGCGGGGAATCGAACCTACTCCTAGATTGGATCATTGAACTATATGCTCCGTCAAATAACGTACCTATACACCGGAACTTCATGTGATTATCTCATTAGGGCCATAACGACTGTTTCAATATGATCGAAGGGCCAAAACAGTTTTAATTTTTCTACCCTTAACTATACTCTTATTTCTAGACTAGTTGCAAAGTGTGCGACCGAGTAGTTATCATTTTGTGTTTTCTTTTTCAACGTATCACAGCAATAGTAACAACAATAAGACAGTGATGACACTAGTCTTAAACTTTTGCGGGCCGGATTGTCCGGCACTGGCGGGCCGGAGTTGGCCCGCGGGCCGTAGTTTGGAGACCTCTGTCATAGACTATAAATAGTTAGCAGCAAAATTGAGCACTTTTTAATTTCTGAACATCGCAGTTGAAAGTAATATCTGCATCCATTATTTATAATGAGTTTAAGAATATTGTACAATAACAATCAATCCAAATCAATCACAATTATGATAATTCAATTATTTATTAAATATTTTTTTACCAGTAAAATAAATTGCGACAAATATTAAATATATTATGGGGTCTCTCCTCAAACAGGCTTCCTCCTTCAAAAACGGGAAAAGCAAAATTAAAGTAGATACATTCGACCATTACTGTCGCGGTAATATTAAATTTTGGGGTCGCTTGTTGTCTTTGCTCTAACTTTGTTTATGTACATATTTTATCAGTATTCATGAATAAAGAGCATTTTTGTATAATGAAACAATTCTTATTCCCCGAGAGCAAAAGAACAACGGTTACAAACCGTGCCATAAAGTTACTAACGTTAAATAAATACAACGTGATTTTGTAAGTGTTGCTCAACTTGGCAGGGCCATTTTCCATCAGCTTTACTATCGAAACGTAACATTATAATTTTAAAATTAGTTTTGTTAAAAAAGGGTTACGTTTTAATATCATTTAAAATATTTATATACAACTAAAAGTAGCTAATTTAAAATAAAACTAACTTATAAAATACTACTATTCTAAATCTGTTCGACTTGGCAAGGTTCTTAAAATGCTGGCAGCATTACCTCGTTGTATGGAGGACTCAAAAAGTGAACCTTTTTGAGTCCTCCATACAACGAGGTAATGGAGGAGGGTCAGGAAGGTACTATCATAAATTTAGATGGCAAATGAGCTTTAATGCCTTGCAATACAAGATAGATAGTCTTAGTAGTACGAATAGGTAACCTAAGCTAACCTTACACAGACTCGATATCATTTTTATTTATAATTTTTAATGCGAAAATAAAATTGTTATTTCACAACTAAATTTTTTTCTAAATATTAACTTTATTATTTAATCAGCATGTTTACGCCTGGGCCCACTGGTAAGTCAGGGTCGTCGAGGGATATTGCCATAATCACCTAGCTTGGCAGGCGGAATATGCTGATTTTCCACCGGAGTGGCGAGACGAGGCGAGGCGGGAAGAGAATTGAAATCGCACTGACTCTTTTCCACTAAAAATAACGGACCTATACAACGGAACTTCATGTGATTATCTCATTAGGGCCATAACGATTGTTTCAATATGATCGGAGGGCTAGTAGGCTTGTACTATCACGACGGTACTCTCAGGTACACAGTAATATAACAGTAGCAATGAACAACAATAAGCCTCTCGCGAGAAGCGTGTTTCTGTTGCAAAGTTAATTTATACTCTGTAAAAAAAAAAAAAAAGCAGTACGGTTCATTTTTACACAAACAAATATTTTAATTCACGCCTCGCCTCGGCTTGTCTCGCCACACTGTTTCCACCAAAGATGCGCTGGGAGAGGATTGAAAATTTGCCATACAAATTTCAATTCTCTCCTCGCCTCGTCTCGTCTCGCCACTCTGGTGGAAAATCAGCATTAGTGATCGCAGTTTTTTTTTTTTTTTTTTTCGGACGGACTTATGTAGTTAGCCAGGAGGCTTTTGCTACTTCACCGGGCATAAAGGCGAGCAGAGCTCCAGCCTAGATAAATGGTTTAAACACTACAAACTAAGCAACCTGCGCAAGAGGGCGTCCCCTGTGGGACTTGGACCTCGGCTCAGGGCGGTCGCTGACGGGGAGATTGAGGAATTATGGCTTTTAGTTTATTTAGGGGAGTTTTGTGCAACTGTCGCTCTACTTTACAGTTCGCGGGCCTCTCGGACTTCGAGTCTACGAGGGCATCGGAAGGTTCTTAGCAAACTAAGGGTCGGGAGGGCGAGGGGGGACGCGTCGCGTTCGCGGGCGCACTCTTCTCCGGCGGGTCGGATAGAGTGGTCTCTGTGTAGTGGTGCTAGTTTCTTGCAGTCTCTGTACTGCTAGTTGGTAAGTTGTGATCCCGTCGTCCGGGTCGTCTAGGACGCCCCGAGGCCGACGGTGTTTACGACGCTTTGTAGGCAAAGGCTTGTAGTCGGATGCTGCAACAACCAACGGGTTTGGATGTTGAGCCGCGGATTCAAAGAAGCGTTCCGACGCCTCTTTCATCCACTGCTTGATGGAAGGCAGTTGGAGATCAGAATGCAGGTTGCGATTACGAATGAACCACGGTGCCCCGGTGGCACGTCGAGTGAATCTACTTTGGACAGTTTGTAAGCGGTACAAACTGCTAGACGCTGTATGAGCGAATACAGTGCTCGCGTACGTCATAATCGGCCGTATACACGTGGTATAAATCCTAACCTTGTTATCAAGTGATAGTTTACTGCGTGAATTTAAGAGACAGTGTAGTCGACTGAGCGTAAGTGAAGCCCGTGCACGAATGGTTTCTACATGCGCTCTAAAGTTTAGCTTTCGGTCAAGGATTACGCCTAAGTACTTGGCTTGCCGTTCCCAAGGGATTGGTTCGCCAAACATCGTGACCGGTGGAATGACCGGTGGGCTGTTGAATCTCGAGAAGAGTACAGCGGCACTCTTTGTCGGATTGACTTCGATTCTCCACTTTCTGAACCATTTGCCTAAGGCATTTGATGCGGATTGTAGAGCGTCGTGAATTGCAGTAGGACTGCGGCCCGAGTAGTATAAAGCGGTATCGTCCGCGAAGAGTGCCAGATGGGCCTTCTTGGGTTTCGGGATGTCACTTGTGTAAAGCGAGAACAGGAGTGGCGAAAGTACTGAGCCTTGTGGCACCTCGCTTGGATCGGGTGAGGAGAAGAGTAATCTCCTTCTACACGATACCTAAAGGTTCTCCCCGAGAGGTAGTCTCGTATGATGTGCACGAGACGGTCCGGCACTTTGAGTTGGTAGAGCTTATAAATTAAGCCATTGTGCCAAACTTTGTCGAACGCTTTAGCTACGTCAAAGAAGAGTGCTCCAGTATGACATTTGTGTTTGCCTGATTTAACAAGGATGTGTTCAAAAATGCGGTGCACTTGGTGAACACAAGAGTGTTTGGCTCGAAAACCAAACTGCTCATCTGGAAGAAGGTTATTATTCATAGTGAATGTTAGAAGTCGGGCATATATTATGCGCTCGTAAAGTTTTCCCAATGATTTGAGAAGACTTATAGGGCGATAAGAAGTGGGATCCTGGGCTTTGGCTTGCCAGGCTTCGGAATACCAATCACGGTGGCTTCTTTCCACTGGTGTGGAAATATGTTATTTGTTAGAGCCGCATTAAAAATTGCGGTCAAGAGGCACAGCAGAGGGATCGAGAATTGCTTAAGCACTCGATTGGTAATCCCGTCGGGACCTGGGGCCTTTCTAGGATGTAAGTCCTTGATCAAAGATTTCACTTCGTCTACGGTAACTGCCGGTAGCACGTCATTGTCGTCGTCCTCCCCATTTGCGGGGGGGCCGTCGGCGGAACGGACGGGTATCGCGGGTAAGGGAATTGCTGATCTACGTTCAACCTCGGCGTCGACCTCTGCGAGGTGGACTGGGTCTACAGGTAGAGTACTAGGCGTACATTGGGTCTCTAGGCTATTAGCTAGGCATTCGGCCTTCTCATCGTCGTCAAACGCGGGGCGTTGATTTGGGCGATTGAGAGGGGGCATGGAGGAACAGGTAATGGATTTGAGCTTCTTACAAAGATCCCAAAAGACCAAATGTGACGGTTTAAGGTCACTCAACATTGTATCCCATCTGGAGTTTCGCATTTCGTTGATACGATCTCTTACAGCGCGCTGAAGAGATCGCATGCGCAAGCGATTTTCCTCGGTGTGATACGAGTCGTAGGCTCTGATGGCCGCATTCTTCTCGGTCATCAGCGCACGCACATCATCAGGGAGCTTCCATCGATCGAGGTTATCGATTGTTGGTACCTCCCGTGAACATTCATTCACCTGACAATGTACGTGAGCTGTGAGAGAGTCGATAGCGTTAAGTGTTTGCTCGGGGGTTTGAATATGAGAGGGTATGGAGTCAAGATATTCTGAGGAAGCAGACTCGAGTCGGGACCCGAGCTTTTTCCAGTCAGTAACAGTCTTGGTCTGAGAAGGATCTGAGTGACTACTGGGAGATAGTAGATCTATGATGACGGGCCTGTGGTCCGAACAAAGCTCGTGATGCACCTGTACAGAAGATAAACGTAAGTTTACGTTCTTTACAAGTGCAAAGTCGAGTATGTCCGGTCGGTGGCCAGGAGTATAAGGGAAATGAGTAGGTTCGAATGGAATGATAGGATCGAAGGGAATTAATTCCAAGCATTGTGACAGTGAGGTGCCTCTCGAGTTATTCGTGTTGCAGCTCCATGTCACATGCTTAGCATTGAGGTCGCCGGCGACGATGACCGCTCCCCCTAAATCATGAAGGATTTGGATATCGTTCCGAAGCAACTCCTTGTCCGGAGGAAGGTAAGCCGAAACGATTGTGATTGGCTGATGACCTGTCATGCCTAGCCGACAGACGGAAACTTCAATGTTTACAAGATTGACTGGTGGGTCCAACGGTATGCAATGCAATGACCTTTTGAAATATATCAAAGTGCCACCTTTTGCAGAATTAGTCCGGTCATTTCTAACTACGCGGTAATTCGCGATTCCAGGACTTCTCCGATTGGACGGCTTGAGGAATGTCTCTTGAACTAAAAACAGGTCTAATTGATGGTCACGGAGAAATTGTCCAATTTCATCACGCTGCTTTAGTATACCGTCCGCGTTAAAGAACCCTATCCGGAGGGAAGTGATCGCAGTAAGATGGTGAGTATCCTTGAGCTGATGCTGCTGCCCATCCATCAGCTGTATGTCCCTTAGTCGTTTATTACGAAACCCATCGGAAGCTATGAGTAGTATGGGGCTATTCTAATTCGGAATCCACATGGCCATGAGTATTATCAACGACAAAAAAAACACTGTGTTAATCAAATTTGAAGATTCTAATATTTACCAATTTTATTTTTTAAGCGTACTAGCAGAGTTCTTTTGTCTACAAGTACTCTTGTTTACCCCTCGTGCTAAGCTAAAATGCTTGTATAAGATTGGGTTAATGTCGGTAGTGCAATGTATGGGAATCGAACCGGTGACCACAAGATTACAAGTCCGACGCCTTAGCCATTGAGCCGCTTTAATAATGAATATTGAACGCATTTCAAGTAACTGTAAAATGTTCTATTGACTAAATGAACGATCTGATAGTATCTACAGTGCGGTTCATCCGCTTGTTTGAAAATGGCAACTTAATTGAAATTTAAATTGAAACTGTATTGGGTTAAACTAGTTCCGGATATGTACTCTTTGCAAATATGTCAACCATGAAATCTGTGGAATTGATTAAAAATGGCCACAAGTGTATATTACTGCGTGCTTTTCACATTTCTTCATTTTTGTTATCAATTTGTTGACTCAAATTTACTAGTGATAACCCGGTAAACTGGCTCAAAGGTTTCAGCAGTGGTTTATGAGATCTGTTCTTTGGATGTGCTTTGGTTCCGTGAGTTATGTGTTTGTAAAGTCTCTTGCGATACAAGGATTTACTTTCCCCGTGCAGAAGTTATCTTTTAAATAAACGTACGGATTTTAGTTTTACTGCGATCGACCTGTTGTCCATCTTCTCTACTAACTATAACTCTTGCACAGAGGGCTAATCGCCTTTGAGGATGCACGCATGGTATCTATTTCGATGCTATTAAAGTGACCGACTCGTATTTATGCCCTGCTTATTGTACTGCAGTAATCGATATTTTTGGGATTTTCACTTGAAACGCCATACTTGCACAAAAATGGCAAGTACGGCGTTACTCGTTAAATAAAAAACATGCTTCTAATTAAAAAAAATATATATATTTTTTTTTATGTATAGATCCTGAAATGTCATTTTCGCAAAAAAGTGTAAATCTTAAAAATTACCATTACTGCAAGTACAATAAGCAGGGCAGATTTACAATTTCATTGCTAAGTGACTTCTGACAATAGTCCATAATATTGTATATGGACAATTCAATATATACTCTCCAATAAAAGAATATTTCAAAAACAAAATATAATCGTTTCTTATAAAAGCTTATTTATTATTAAACATATATAGAATGTTTTATTGCCACCTCTTTTGAGAAACCTTAAATTAACCAAAACATTCCAGGATAAGTTAAAATAATACCTCCTTTCACAACAAAAACCTTCATAAATACTCAAACTTACCAGGAATTATGTCTCTATGGACAGTGGCAGTATCCTTTAGTATATCTTCGCCTTGCGGTGAAGCACGAGACACTATGTATAGCAGTAAATTTACAAGTTTCACATCGTAATCCATAATTAGTTTTATTATTTATATAATTTTTACTTTATTTTTTGTTTTTAAAATTTCCAACAAAATAATATTAAATTGACGATGAAATTTATTTGTATTCTTTCTATTTTAAGTTCTTAATGTTTTATTGCCAATTTTTTTTATTAATTTGATGTTTGGCATGCGTGGCTTCAAAACTGGGACTGGCTAGGAAACCAGCGCTGCCGCAATGATCTTTTAGATTATTAAAGTAGCTTAATGCTGAAGCCAGTGCCCATTTATGCATATACCTAACTGTAGTAGAAATTATCAAATTGTAATTTTTTATTGCCTTGTATGTGCCATAAATAAATGTATTTTCTTTCTATCTTTCTTTCTTAACGTTTTACGATAAGTCCTACCTAACATAAAATCTGATAAGTGAAACATACATTTTAATTTATCTATATGCCGAATCAAATGTGACCGTCAATTAATATACCTGCAGCTTATCGGAACTCGCAGATGTAATTCAGCGGACTGAAATGGCCCATCCCACGAGCCGTCAGTTCTTCAAGCTGTGTCCTGATCATTAAAGCTGAAAAGCTTTCTAGCAGACACCAAAAACCGGTAAGTGCACCGACAATCTAATGAAGCATGGATTTAGTGGATGCAGGCTGCTTTGAATCGTTTCCTACCAATATCCAAAGATTTTCATCATTATCATCAGCCCGTAAAACGTTCACTGCTGAATATGGGCCTCCTCCTTGTCACCACGTTTGGCAGGTGGGTTGGTAAAGATTTTATTGTATTTCTATAAAGAGGTAAGTTTGTACGAAAATATTTTGTTACATATATTCTTTTTAGTTTTATCAAAACATTATTGTAGTGTTCAACTGAGTGGAACTCCTTCGGTAATCTTTGATAGATACGCGAACTCGCAGCGGTCCCTTAGTCTCAATGTTGTGAGTAAGTGGCACTAAACGATGATGTAAATCGAAAAATGCTTCTATATCAAATGCAGCTTACGAAAATATATTTTATCAGTTTGTATGTACTTAAGTTATAATGAAATATTGAATGCGGAAGCCCTAATTAAATAGAATAGAGAGATATGATATACTTTTTCACAGTTGACAGTTATCTGTCAGTTAGAGGTATCTTATAGTTATCAAGAGTATCTGAAACATAATAACATACTTACGAATACTCTGTATACTTACACCACATTATTGTATCAGCTCATCTGGCAGCTTTGTTGAAAGGAAGACAAATAATTATAGTTGGTTGAGTTACGTATTTTGACATAATAAAAAGTCACTCTAGTCTAGGTTTGCCATCCGTACTATATTATATAGGGTGACTGGTAATTAGTGACCGATACCTAAACACATGATTGTGCTCATGATAACAAACAACGTTTACCATGGCACCAAACCTGAAATCGCGAAAAAAAAACAGCTGCTCCCTACCATGTTGACGAGTTATGTGAACATGAATGTATGGAACAGCTGATTCTTTTCGCGATTTCAGGTTTGGTGCCATAGTAAAAGTTGTTTGTTATCATGAGCACAGTCAGGTGTTTAGGTATCGGTCACTAATTACCAGTCACCCTATATAGTATCGTACTAATAACTATATTTAAGTCAAACGAATTATACAAAAATAATATAGTACAAAAAGTACTATATTTTTTTGCTAATTTAAAATTCACCCCATTTAAAAATTTAGACCGCACACTCATCGCGGCATATGAAAACAAAGAAAAATGCTACTTCGGAGGCCTAAAAAAAACTCGTCGAGCGACTCTGAGTGGAAATAATGTTCAAAATAAATGTGTATTATTTTTTTTCCAGAATTTCCCAAAAGTTCTATATATTTAGCAACTTTTTGTAAAAAGTAACTATATAAAACAAAAAAAGTTGGCAACCATACTCTAGTCAGCCGAATCGTGTACGTACAAGGCGCTACAGACAAAACACATACTATTTGGCTATTACCCAAGCAATGTTAAAGTGTTATAAATAGCTTAATAAATTTTGATGACCTGATGGATTTGACTGTGGCCGTATGGTCCGTATGGTCTAGGCATTACGGTCTATATGTGCCTAAGAAGCAGGTACATATCCTACCGGGCGGTGGTCTAAATTTAATCATCTCAACTTTGAAACTTCATATGTGCCAAACTTTGCTCTTAAGTGTTCAATTTTATTTTTAAATGTTAACACAGTCTACTCAATGTCATGAGAAGACCGTGTTAACATTTTAAAAAAACTGAAAGACGGGAAGAATGAAGACGGAAAGCCGGAAGTCCTTATCCCAATTCTATTTGAGGACAGCGCAACATGTCTTCTTCTTCTATACTTCTTTGTCTAACGCCATCGTACACGTCACCTCATTTCTAGTCATATCGTCTTTCGTACAAACTATCCATTGTTTCTTTGTTATATTCACACTTATACTTGAAACCCTCCTTTTTGTCATTACATGGTAAATATTCAGTTCAAGTCGCTGTACGCAAAAGGATAGAGTGATGCAAAATTGTTGTTACCCAGACTATATTCAACTTATTTTTACGTCAATACCACAAGCATTAAAAATATATGTGAAACAGCTCTTTCTACCGCACTCAACAAATTAAAACTCATCAGGGAATCAAACAAATGAAACAACGTTCTTATTATAAATCAGATTGCTTTAATTTATTTTAGTTTTATACAAATCGAATACTACTTACGATAGTCAATTTTAACGAATAAACATTTTACCCGTTGTATTTATTTTTACAAATTTACCTTTGTATTTAATTTTTTTTTATTCTTCATCTATTATAAAAACCTCCATAGGGGCTTTTCATTAAAAACTTACATTACACTCGGCTGTATTTATTCAACTTACTGCAGTCGTATATATGTTTTTAAATTTAATTTTAATTAATTATTTCAACTATGGTTAAGCCACAGGAACACAATGTGGAGATGACACGATGTCATGTTATGTAGGAAAGTAATTAGTTAATAATAATAATAGTAAAATACGAATGAGAAGCTTCATTGATTTAGTGGTGAATGTCATTTTTTTTTGTAGAGTAGATTTAATTTTCCAATAGCCTTGATGACAAAAACTGCTACGTTAACTTTTTCAAATTCCTTTCTAACAAAGCTTCTAGCTTAAATTAAACGAGCAAAAAGTTTGTAAAACAAAAGATTCAAATAATTTTAAATTATTGAAAGGTTTTTTTTTCACTTAGTTTCAAAAGAAAATAACATTACGAGTTCAATTAAATGAAATTAGACTTAATATATAGACATATTGGAAAACCGAACCTACCATGGTAATGAAATGAAATATATGAAAAATATATTCGTATGTAGCTTGTTGTGTAAAAGTTAGTGTAAGTAAGCACATACCAGTGTAATGTTTGAGATTGATGGAGTTTAGTGATGAAAATTAAATTAAAAGTGATATTTATAAGTCAAAATTTGTTTGTCAAGAAACAGTGGAAGGGTTTTTCCGCTGTATGATTTCAGTAGGTATTTTGACCAGGGCTCTTAGTCGATACCTACTTTGTGGACTTAGCTATTGTCATAAAATGCTTTGCTATATTTTTCTGGGTTTAGTTAAAATATTTTTCCCAATAGTGATGGGACAAAGAATTTTTCTCAATAGTGACTTTTTATTCTTTAATGGCATGACGAACTGTAATTTAAATATTTCTGTAGATTCTTGATTTAACAAACCCATTATTCCTTGACAAGCAAAACTAAAGCAAAACGTTATTTTTTTACCGCTGTAAATCCGCCTTACCGCTATAACTAAACAATACAAAGTGTAGATGAAACTCGAAATAGTTAAAACCTTAGTTTACAGCGTCAGAAGTAGAAATATATATGGAAATCCAAAATACCTGTTTCTCGATTAAAGCATTTTGTTTCTATTGTGCAGTATGCATAACATGTTCGTATGACAAAAGGGAAAAAAGGGAAAACATCAAATAAATATGGCAATTTTATTCATGACTATTTAAATTGAAATTTTATTGACAATTAAAACGTGGTTTTCTTGAACTCACTGTTGGAAATTATTTTATTATGTACTTAAATTTGATTGCAGACGGTCATAAAAGTCGAAATAAACTCAATTGAAAATGTCAAAAATATAAAAGGTTTTTTTTAAATATGGCAATCTGCCGGCAGCAATTTATATACGAAAGTTAAATCCTTTTTATACTTTGTGTCACACGAACATAACAAAATATATACAGATGTATATATATATATTAGTGTAGACATATACGATAGTGTGTAAAATGGTTCCTCAGTGTCTTAAAGTGAAATTCGGAGATTGAATAGAATAATTAGTTTGAGAAAAAATGCGGGGAAACTGATGATTCTGATTATTCTTAATTATTTGTAATCTAGATTTTATCAAATCGTTGGTTTTCATGACAAAAAAATATAGTGAAGCTCGTGAATAATCATTATAATGACTATTTCCAATTCCATTAATTTTAAATTCGCATAAAAAATCAATTCCCAACACTAGGACTCCTTATATCAAATGCGTGATCAGAGTTGCCAGTTTCCCAACACAAGTTCCCTAAATTTTTGAAAAGTGAAATATTGTTAAAAAATACGAAGAAGTTTTGTTTGCTATACCGACTTTGTATAAGTGAGAAAATAAAATTATAAACTGCATTTAAAATGTGTATGCATCGCATATGAAGTGTTTGCGTCAGTTCAGTTTGTACGTTTAAGTTCTAACCCGGTCCCATGCAGGCGTTTATTAATCGGCTTTTATTAATCGTAGATTCGCTTCTACACGCTTTTTAAATTTTATATATATTTTATTATATTTTATCATTGGACCGCTACCACGGGTGTTACATTCGATTTCACAACCTCTAATTATTTATTTTTAAACAAAACAAGTTTAAAATTGGCTGAATAACCCGTAGCCGCGTTCCAACACAAACATTAACCCGTTAAATTACATGTTATCAAAGACCCTAGTTCGTTTTTTTTATTTTTCTTTACAATAAAATTCTCAACTTTATCGTTAACTCTAAAATTCAACTTAACTTCAATATTTATAAACCCTATTTTTGGCACTAACAAATCTAATGAAACATACCAATTAATATTACAAATTGTATCATCACTTCCGAATTGAAATTTATATAACACACAATGAAATAACAATAGGGTTTCTGAAACTTATTGAATATAAAATATGGAATAAAATATATCTGACACATGATATTAATCAGCACCTCACTGTTTAAAATAAAGTTTTGCAAAACGACAACGTTTATAGTCTCAGGAACGATCAACACATATATGTATCGAACAATTAACCAGCATAACGTCATTGCAAATTTAAATTTCTCACAGAAAAGAAAAAAAACTCACTTCGGATTTTAATTCACTCATACTAAGTCGTAATATTGAAGTATTCAAATGGGAATTTTCACTAAAAATGTTTTTTAAAATACGAATGTCCAGATTTGGAAAAAATGTAACAAAACACATTTTACATTTGCAACGACGATATACACTTTTATTACTGAACACTTTGTACCTTTTTCTCAAACACGTCCATTTTATTCGTTGACACATACAAATTCACTCACTCTAAGAAAAAGGTACAACTATTATTATTAAAATATTATTTACGTTCATATCAACAAACAATACCTACATTAAAAAATAAATTAATTGTAAAACACCCAGAAATGCATAAAGTTTAATACTAATTTTAGTGAGCTTCCTTATCGATAGTTTCCTTTAAAATGTTAGCTTAAATCAAGGGACACGACATTCACTAGGCTATCACGACATCTATAAGAGCGAAATCGAGGAACGGACATAGATAAAGACTTTAAATTGTTTATTTTAAATTATACGTCTATTATATAGTTGCTACAAGTATGTGCTAAAAGGTTCTAATCGAATAGACACTTGACGAATAACAATCGATTTCAATCGATTTAATTCAAAGAAGATTTTCATCGAATATCCGTCAAAGTGACATTTTGACATCTTATTGGCCGAAAAGTCAAAGTTGCTTTGAGATCGATGTACTTTATAATCGAGTCAGTATCGATATAAGATGAAAGTTAAAACGAGTACCAGTGGTATGGCTCTGCTCAATAAGACTGGATGTTACGATTACTAAGTGTGAAGAATGTGATATTTAGTCTTTTTTCCGATTTTTTTTCTAATATTTATTTACAAATACACATTGCGATAATCTGTATATGTACATTCTATCGATAATGGTTATGTGGTTGTTAGTGATATAACAGCATTTAATATTTCCGCTAAGAATAACATTTCCCTATATGTTAACACAAATCGATACCTAAATGTCATTATTGATTCTAAGGACTTACTCTCATATCGATATACTTTAAGTATTATAATTATTACATACTATCGATAGTTTAGTGAGCATTTATCGATACGAGAGGTTAACAGGTTCCTCATTTATTTAATTAACTTTATTTAAACTAAAACATTCTATCGCGCCTCTTCTGTTTAATTTCGGTCTTAATTAATAGTGTAAACGCGATTGTTGCTAGACCTACTCTATTTTTGGTTCTTTTTTAATTGTTGATTTCTTATCAATTCCACAACTGTTTAACAATTCCTGGATTTACTTTCCGTAGAACAATACTTTAAAAATTACATACCTACTCCATCATCCGTCTCGAATATTCCAAATTTGTCTTCATTTACACATATCGATATCAATCAATGTGTATTAATGCAGACGCAGCGTTTACCGCTATTCGAATACTTAATCGAATGGAATAATCTTAAATTTTAAATTAGTTATTCTGACTTGAGTCTACCGATATTTGATCCTTTATGTACAATTCTTATTACCCTAAGGTTTTATGTCGTCGTCTCTGATCCCTCATTACATGTAAAAGGATACCATTTGAAATCTGATTGCTTAAACGACCTTCCTTTTTTTCATTTCTTCTTATTTATGCGATTTTTAATCAAACCTCTTTTGACAAACCTAATTTTTTCGTCCAAGTTCCATGCTCTGAAAAACTTTTTTTTAGCAACCGGATTGTGCAACTGACCAAATACATTCCTTTTTTAAAATTAATCCTCAATTAGTAATTCTTTATTCGTATCGTTTAGTAATTAATTATCATATTGTTTTTTTTTTAACAAATTATACACGTCAACGTTTATCAGTATAACATCCTAGTCAACATCACATTTTAATAATTGTTGGTCGAGATTATAGTGAACGAAATTCGAAATTCGAAATGGAACACAACCTTAATTCATGTATGACATTAAAAGTACAACAAAATATCGATAAATAGTTTATATTTCCAACACTCATATTTGAATTTTTAATCTGTGTGACAAATCACAATTAAAAAAAAGCAACTGTCATCTACAGTCTCGACCAACATTGTCCTTATCTAATGTATGTAAATTATATAGTTTAATGTCTTAAGACTTTTTTATGAAGACGTGTGCGTTTCCACGTATTTAATTAATATAATATTATCAATTATAATTACATTAGTTCTCTCATAGTGCCGGTGCCTGGGCACCTAAGCGTTGCTTCATTGCACGATGATATGGGGTGCTGATAGCAATACTGCTACTGTAGCGATAATTGTGAATAGCGTGAACACGAACAGGCAAAACCTGGGGACAAAACATGTTATGTAGTGACACATTTAAAAATTAAATAATCTCCTATCATAATTTAAATTCTAATTCTAACTAAGTGTACTTTTATTCTAATACTTAAATTACACTAGCCTTCCCTGCTTGTCGGAGTAAGGAATAAGGAGTGCAAATATGTGTTGGGTTCCAAATATGACAAAAGATGATTAAATATTTTATACCGCAGCCAAATATACATAAAAAATGTTTTATTTTTATTTGGTATTTTTTACCTTGCTATAGCTGCAATAGTTTGCTAGCAAATAGACTTTGAATCAGTAACGGCACGAACGCTCGACGCGGTTCGGTTCGCGGTTCGCGCGCGGACGTACAAGGGGTTGGCAAGTGTCAAACTTGAACGTTCAAGTGGTGCGCCTGAGCATGTCAATAGACTGATGAGATAATAAAAAAAACTGTTCAAGTGCAGTCGGACTCGCGGACGAGGGTTCCGTACCATTTTCAAGCGTCTACCTGTTGCCGTTATTGATATCGAGCAAAAAAGGGCAATTTTTTTTTATTTTTTTATTCCTTTAATATTTATTTTATTAAATTTTTAGCATCTGTTGTTATAGCGGCAATAGAAATACATAATTTGTGAAAATGTCAATTGTCTAGCTATCGCGGTTCTTGAGATACACACGGCGAAGTCTTAGTAATAGGGTCCAGTTTTTCGGAACCCTAAAAAGTTCTTACACCGTCTCAAGACGAGTTTCTTTCAGCATCAGTTTTAATAGAATCATGTACAAAAACAAACGGACCTTTAGAGAAAATAACATTTTACACTTTTATATAAATGTAAGGTGTTTTCAAATTCTGCTAACTTATCGAAACCGCTGCAAAACAGGAAGCCCGTGGTTATCCAACTTTCTGTGAATACTTGGCACTGACTTCGGTTCTTTTAAAGGACATTTATATTTCGAATTTCTTCGAAAATGTAAAAAGGTTTTAAACGCTTATGTGCAGATAGCATATTGTTATCGCATTAAAAAACTGAGTTTACAGCCTAACGTTTCTGATGATGGATATCGATTAATCGATATTTATGGCAACAACGAAATTCACAAATTTTATGGAATTAATTATGATTTTTTTTTTACAAGGAGACTCCTCGGCAAAAAAGTCAAACAATGATTAGTCAGAAAGTGATTATCTTTTTTTTTTGAAAGTGTGTACTTTTTTTACATAGAAATGTGAATGTAAAACAAGTGACTACTTACTCTTATTATTATATAAAATAATAAACCAAAATGCTAATAACTGTCTAGATATCCAATTATTGGGTAATGGTGCCAGCATTTTGGAAACTTTGCCAAGTAGAATAAATTTAGAATAGTAGCATTTTATAAGTAAGTTTTATTATAAATGTCTTTGTTATGTTTCAATTTTAAATAGAATGAAATATACAACCCATTCCAAAATCCTAAAATTATACGAATTCAACAATTGTTTACTTAATAGTCACTAAATTCCACCCAATACTGCGTACAACACATGCGGCTGACAAACTTTGGTACCCAGATCAACGTGAGCTTGTAGATTGCTCATAAAGCTATACCACTTTACGACCTCTTTTAGTCCTAATTAAATTTTGTTCGGCTTCTAGCGCCATTTACTTTTACTTGATAATACGGGCATCCGTGCCAAAAAGCTACGCTACGCATAAGTATAAAATTACAGCGTACTGTATGAAGTAAAGAGAGACTTAAGATTTTTTCATCACTTTTCAAAAACACTGTTTAAAGAAACCCTAGAGCCTATGTAGCTATACGGTATTGTGATTTACTTAAAGGCACTTAAAGAAAAAAGTTTAAGTTTTAAACAAAAAGTCGATTGCAATTCGGCTTTAAATTTAGATAAAGTTTTGAAAAAAAAGTCGATTGCAATTTGGCTTTAAATTTAGATAAAGTTTTAAAAACCATTGAGTTTGTTTCACCGGATCTTCTCAGTTGGGGCGTATTGGATCCGGTGGTAGCATAAAATCGCGTCCGACGATATACTTATGGTCCATCTCAATAATAACATACTCAAATGACAGAACTTTAGACTATTAAATTATAGATAAAAAATAAAATTATATTTTCATACCTGACAGCTTTTACGCTAAAGCTATAAAGAAATATCTAATACAAACTATTTATTATTATTATGACTATAATAACTAAACTAAATTAATAAATGAAATATATTATATTAATGAGCCAAATATGTTTTGACTATTTGCAAATGCCTGTAATAGGTTTACTTACGTAAATAAAAACTTTTTTTATTTTTTTTTAAAGTCAATTGCAATTCGCCTTAAAATTTCAAAGCAAGCTTCTTTCCTCAAAACTGAATCTTTATTCCAAAATTATACTTAAAATATATTAAGTAAAGTTTCCTGTAACAGTCACAGTTATAACTGATCCCTTGTGAAATGGAGTGTAATCGCATGCAGTATCGACCTACTCAATATTAGATGCAATAAACATAATATTATATTCAAGAAAATGATTTTAACTTAAGGTATTGCGTTATGATTTCTATGTTAACTCATAATATTTTATAGAACACAATAATTGGATATTACGGTTTCATTTCCTGTAAAAGTGTATGGTACTGCAATTATATTCATCATAAAACTGCTTATATACGCTCGTTAGAACTGTTTTAGTTCCTTCGTGATTTTACGACAAATATTCCGATCGTGACATTTAACTTTTAAAAATAAAAATATTACTACCGTATAAGAGTATTATAAGCCATTAAAACTGTACTGTAGATTATATTTACAAGAATGACTGATAGAGTAAAACTACTTGGTTTATTTCATCAGTAATTAAGGGGATAATAAAATGACAGGTAAACATTTATTTTAATAGTTTTAAACGTCTTTGCATATTAGCTTATTATGCACAGAAAAGCTTGATTTGACGAATGTTCTTATCAATTTACAGGTACATAATATATAAAAAATAATGAGACATATTTTATATTTAACTCACGTTTCATCTAATCTTATTTATTTGCGATATTATGCTTGTATGCTCTATCTTTTTGATATCCCATAACTGTTGTACTTCATCAACTTCAGGTTATAAAATAGGACCATATTAATGATCTAACTGGTACATGAATTATTATTGAAACGTCTTGGTTTTTGTTTTAATATTTCATACCAAAAATTTGAGTAAGTTATTAATGTGAAACTTATATAAAACTAGCGGCCCGCCCCGGCTTCGCACGGGTAGACTTGTATACCCTACCCCTGCCCTACACTACCCTACCCCTACCCTACCCTACCCCTACCCTACCCCTACCATACCCCTACCCTACCCCTACCATACCCTACCCTAATTTTGTCTGAAAAATAAAAATTTAGGGGTGGACTACCCCTAACATTTAGGGGGATGAAAAATAGATGTTGGCCGATTCTCATAGATACCGGATAAGCACAAAAAATTTCATCAAAATTGGTTAAGCCGTTTCGGAGGAGTATGGCAACGAAAACTGTGACACGAGAATTTTATATATTAGAAGATAAGGCAACATCGCTTATTCTAAACTTAATGATGAATGATTTTGTATAAATATCCACAAAAACAGTCACGCATCGAGAATCTAGTATTTTGTACACTACTGTGAAGTTTGGCAACGTCGCATAAATTAGTACATATTTAGTTGTATGCATGTATTGTACTAGTACTTAGATGGAAAATGAGATCATGAGGTAAACCAAATAATATGTAAACAATAAATCGTATAACGAGAAAACATTGGCACATAATATAAAATACGAACAATTCATCTCAATTTAACTTGTATCCAAATGAAATCTCGACCTCAGAAGCATAAGGACGCATGTACTATTATACTTCAGAAGCATTTGGTCGTAAGTGCCAGTTTACGATAGAGGCACATACGACGAATGTTTGTTACGGATATTGACACATCCGACCTTTTTCTTCTGATGTCTAGAAATAATAAAAAAAGCTTATCATATTTTCTTACCTGTCAACAACCATCGCCGCAAATTTCCAGTCACTTATTAGCTCCGCCTCCTCGTCTGCCTTCTTCATCCGGGCAGTGATGAACTGTAGCTCCCTCAGAATGAGGTGCAGCTCCCTGTGGTGGCTGCCGAGCCCTCCCCCTACGTCCTCCATCGTGGACGGACGGACGAACGAGCGACGGAAGTCCGTGCGGAATATTGAACACCTTAATTGAGATTGAAATTCGAATTAGCATTGTGATGGATCGACTTAGATGGGAGAATAGTGAGCGAATTAGATAAGGCCAGGTTTCCCAACCTTTTCTCGAATGTAATCTATGTACCCAGATACATTTATCTTTTCGGAATATATAAATTGATGTTAAAGTAGTTTTTCATAAAGCGAAGGTTTATCTTTAAACTAGCTACCCGCGTGCGGTTTCACCCGTGTAGCTCCCGTTCCCATTGAAAGCCTATAATTTATAATCTAGTAAGCGGCCGTAGCCCAATGGCTAGGGCGTCGGACTCGTGATCTTGAGGTCGCCGGTTCGAACCCCACCCCTTGCACTACCGACGTGAACAAGAATACTAGTAGACTGCAAAACACTGCTAGAAATATTTAAAAAAAAAAAATATATATATATAATCTAATTTTTCAAACAAACTCTTCACCTTTATATGCAAATTAGTTTTTTTTTTCATTATCACTTTATACTGAACCTTATCAATATCAATGTTATAAAGATATAAGACTTGTATTTTTGTTTTTGATTAATAAACAAAACCGAACCCAAATAAAACAACTTTAGATATTAGACTACGTTAGCCACTAATAACGGAGACTATTATGTCCATTTTGACAACGGGAACAAGAACTATACGGATGAAATTGCACTCAGGAAACTAGAACAATATATTTTAAAATCGACATCAAAATCTAATCACAACTTTTATTAGTGCGGTTTATATTAACGCGACTTTTGACGTGAACTATTTTATGTGGAAAAGTTATAATAACTGTTTCTCTAGTATCATGTGCACATTCGACCAAGGAGATAAGTATACACAATGTGAAACGCGTTCACTATCAAAACTTTTGCAGTCTACTAGTATTCTCGTGCTAAGCTAAAATGCTTATGTTACGCACTCGTTAAACAAGCATTTTAGCACGTAAGCCCACTGGCTCACGTTGGTAGTGCGACCATTAGATCACAAATATGGCGCCGTAGCCTAATAATCGTATATTTGTACACAGCTAGCAGCTAACTCTTCACCCATAAAGAATTACCGGCCGTCGTTCAGTCATAAGCATATACTTATTTTCATTAAGAAGGTGCAACCCTATCTTCTTTGTCCACTGTGCATAGTTCTAACGTTTTTACATTAGTATTTTAATGCCTTTGTACGATGTCCACCAAAGAAAGACATTCAATTTATTAGATTCGTATTGCAGAAACTTTACAATCCGACTAGACATTCAAAGTGCACGTTTCAATTAAGCTTCGATGACTTACAAAGTTGCTGGAGCAGTGAGTTCGATTCTAATTGCTTTGTAGACAAAAACATTCAGTGATAGAGTTAAAAACTAAACAAATTTTTTGACTTTTGCTTCTGCTTTTAGTGGTGATGGTAAATTGCTTTCAAGATCTAAGTTGGGACTATTAGTGTGAGCCATAGATAGTTAATTCTAAGTCTTGGCATGCTGTATTCATGGATTATATGTCGAAAGTTTGCCGTGCGTACCCCTCATTGGGTTTGAGCGTTCCTCGATCGTGGGAAAGAGGCGAGTGCAGAGCTCCCGTCCCCATCACCCGTTCCTCCTGCCGTCGTCTGCATGTGACACACGCTCCAGACATGCATATGCCCATGTCCGGGGGGTCAGCCAAAGACTCATAACAGCTGTGCGGAAGGTGTCTTCAAAAATAAGGGAAACAAAATAACATCCATCAACATCAACATACAACTGGTTGACAAAAATAAAGAGGTGGTGCTCGTAATTATATCATAACATAATTCAGTTTATAAGTTTTAACGTGAAGAGATCTGCAGGAGAACGTATGTTGCCGAAATAGCTCCACCGATTAGCAAGCTGAAATGGCAATAGGCAAGACACATAGTTTGAAGAACTGACGGCTGATGGAGCAAAAAGGTTCTCGAGTTTAAAACCACGAGCTAGCAAGCGCGAGACGACCGTCTGCAAGATGAAACGACGACCTCATAAAGGTCGCAGGTAGTCAGTGGATGCACCAATCGATCCCGCTGGAAATCAATGAGGGATGACAGCAGGCTGATATGATGATGATGAGAATTAACGGAACTTAATCCAGGTATATGTGAAATCTACAGAAGTATGCCCAAAAAACATACCCTGGTCCCAAGTTTCCAGTAGAAGCTGTACTATTGGGCGGAGGCGGGGCATGTCTGAAGTCGTCATCGATATCTAGCACGTTGGCCAGCAGCGACTTAGAGGACCTCTCTTTGAGCTCCAATTCTCTCATCCTGTTGGACATCATGATGGTTTTCCTTGTTATCTTCTTCCCTGGCCTAGACATGCGCAGTATCCATGGCAGCCATTGAAGGAACACTGTTTTTATCTGGTGAAAGAAGACTTTGTGTATTTGCTGTTATTTGATTCCGCTTATTATGAACAATACAAAACATTATTAAATTAATATAAATAATTGATGTATTCATGAACAACATTTATTATTAATCGCTTTTTCCCGTGACCTAGTCTGCGATATCGATGCCTGCATGCAAACTTTGGATCGCTGTTTCATCTCACCTTATCATATATTGGAAGCATTTATTGGACATACATTATCATAATAATTACAATAAGAGATTAGATCAATTTACTCACCCATTGAGGCATCTCATGTATGTCTGCAGTCCTATGATGGTAGTTCAGTACCACTACCGTGAGTACCACTGACGATGCAACCATGAACATGATGCAGTTGAAGTATGTTCCTGCCATCATAAGTAACAGATTTATACCTTGTTTACGGAGACGCGGGGCGTCGTGCGTGGCGTTAGGCGGGACAGTCCGAATATCTGAATTCTTAGTAAAAATGAAATCACTTATCTGTAAACACGATTATACAATACTTGAATTTAGGGTGAACCACCCAACGCCACGCGAGCCTCCATAAATGAGTCCTAACACTTCAAAAGGACTCTATGCATGTAAAATATATTTTCAGAATAACTTTTAAAATTCAAATTGCGTTCGAAATTGTTTACTTTTAATTTTGTTTTATCTGTAGTGTACCAAATGTTTTTTTTTTATCTGTTAAAACATTTTATTATTGTAGTTCCATAACATTAGAATTTAAAAGTGGAACAATAATTATTACAATAATTATTATATATATTAGTTTTTGTAATAGCATTAATTACTCACTTCAAAATGAAACTAGAAATTGAATTAAACGTTATGAATTTAAACGTATTTTTTCAAGAATTACTATGCACTTATATAATTGTAATTATCTATATAGAGGTCAACTTAATGTATCGTAAAGCTATAGGTGACATATGAATAAATATGAATATAACATAAAATAATAAGGAGAAAATTAAGTACCTGAATTTTATGCTTAAGTATTAATTAAGTTTAAATTACACCGTGATTTTTAACAATACGTTATAACTTAATTAACAACAACGCAGAAAGCCACATTCATG
Source organism: Nycteola revayana (assembly GCA_947037095.2). Classification (NCBI taxonomy): domain Eukaryota; kingdom Metazoa; phylum Arthropoda; class Insecta; order Lepidoptera; family Nolidae; genus Nycteola; species Nycteola revayana. Next base: position 22,585,509 of record OX344843.2, read on the forward strand.
CATTTTAATGGTTCATGCATTGTTCTAATATACATTTAGATGAGGCTTAGCTCTTATGTGTTAAATTGACGTTATCTACATTAATGAGGAAATATTTTTATTACGTTATGGAACAAACTTAAATTAGACATTTTTTTCATCTTCACTTTGTTGTATGGAAAGTGACTGTCGGTGAAGAAAGCACTTGTCTTGAAACGATCTTTCATTATTCGGACAGACTCTTTCCATATTCATTACAGTTGCTCATTAACAATGAGCATACAAAAATACGTAATTATGACAAAGGCATTTATCATCACTGTTAGTTGTTGAACCCGTTAAAATGTAAATTTATTCTAAACAAACAGTTGAAGCAAACTAAATTCCACCCATTTGTAATAACAAAACTATGAGTTCGTTTAAATTGTAAATTAATGTTCCAAACTAAGTTTTATCTCAATAAATACCTTTGTCAAACGTTTCAATAAGTTTATCATTTCGTCAATTAACTATATAGATGGTAACAGACCCGGTAAAGTCGAGACCCGAAGTTCACGAGATACTTGGAGGCTGGACTCTCACTACCCGCATCCGCTTTGTTGCTTTAAACTGTTGTTCAACTTTATATCCTGCTTTTAAACTACAAGCAATTAAGTATTTAGAAGTTTGTTTAGTCACGGAGAGATTTACGTTAACTTTTCTGTTTTGATTTTGAACACCATTTCAAAAACCATGCTCAAAGCCGACGTCTGTGGTCGCGTGGTCAATATCTACTTTGCTGCCAATAGAAAAAAAAATAAAGAAAGTATTAGAGATCCAAAAAAGGAATTTCAGTTAACAGATAAAGAAGAGTCGAGAGTGCGATTGTTTAATGACATTATAATTAATTACAAGAAGGTCGAATTTGAGAAACCTTCAGATAGAATCAGAGCTGCATGTTTCAATAGCACGAATGTAAAGTGCATTAACGATATTTCAGTGCCGAGTGAGCCGCAAGAGCACTGTAAAAGCATAGATCAGTCTCTAGAGTCGACGAAATTCTAAAATGCAAGTTGAAAACAGAAAAATAAGAAACTAGACGCTCTCCTTTAAAATCCAAGCAAATGTATCTATTTAAATCTTTGTTAAGTTGGTGTTTCGTTATCGAGCAGAGGGACATTTTAACGCTTCAAAATATCCCTCGAGCCCTATTTACGTTTAGTTATAAACTAATCATCATTCATTTTTATTTATTTCAGTTGTTTTAAAAAGAAACGGGCGAACGCGTAGTGATTTTCTCACCTATTAGGGGGATCGCCTCAGAGGTTTTTGTGATGACGTGCCCCACCAATAGAGAGAAAACAGTTTGCGACAGGAGGATTGTAACACCTGCAAACATCAATAATAAACTATAAAACCAAAATCAAAATAATCTATTTACAATTGTTACACCTATTTTATTTGTCCCATCCAATCTATTGACCGTCGGTTAGATCTCGTCCTGTTAGTGTGCTGAGTCGGTATCAAGGGCTCAAGTGAAATCATAAACGAAACATAAGGATAGTCATGCAAACATTATTATAGATTATTTTATTGCTGGATTTTAATTTTTGTTGTTAGTTTTTTCATTTTAAATAGGAGAAGGGTTTTTATTGAATTATTCCCTAAAGTGACACCACCCTCCAAGTATCCAGAGTACCACAGCTAAAAGGCTTAGGTATAAATTATTACTTAAAAAGAGTTCCATCCAAAATAAACATTCGAACACAAAGTTGTACACCGTGGAATCGATTACGTATCAGACAGCGTGTTCACATATAGATAAAGTTAATAAAATACAAAGGTAAACATTAAGAGTCAAAATTATTGCGACTTACCTTCGGCGTCCTTATTGAAAAAAAGATCTTGTTGAAAGTCAAAATTCACATGCCATGCCACTTAAATTGGAAAAGTTATTATCATTACAAAACCAGTGTATCGACCAAATTAATAAATTAAATAATGATTAATTAATAGACGAAGTTAAAGCAAAGAATCACGGAATCGATTCCAAGATTAAAATTTGTTAACAAAAAACAATAACAAGAAAATATAGAAATTCAAAAATATTTTCATAGTTTTTTATCAACAAAACTGTAGTCATTTACTGTCGAAACGATACACAATCAATTGAATTCATGTCTTTTTTTTCGTGAAAGCTTTTATCAACGTCTGTTCAGTAAGTTTTTAACACATGTTAACGAGAACAATATAACAAAAGCTGAAAACCGCTCAATAGCAATGTTTTAAGCTGATGAATTTAAATGTACATAATTTACTCCTTGTGATGTTTTAAAATAATATTAAATGTTAATTATATTCGGTTTAATTAAACTCAAAATGAGAGCATAACGAAATAAAAATAGTATGAGAAATAAAATGAAATAAAAGGATATTTATGAGTATGTAGAAAAACCAAATGTGGGATAGAAGCAGGATGACATGGGACGACAGTGTGGGTTAGGTGTGGGTAGTGTACCTAACAGGGGGATAGCGTCGGAGACCTGGGGCAGGGTCTCGGCCACCAGGTTGAGGAACACCGTCAGCGACAGTAGAATTGTGACTCCTGTAATCAAACACATGGTTAACAACCCTACCTAATTGCTGTCGTTATAATAACCATTCTTCCTGTATTAAAAATTTAAATTAATCACATAATTATAACGCGTTTCGATGTCCTATCTTACCTACATCCATAACAATCCAATAAATCTATAAAAATACGATGCAACACAAGCACACAATTGAAAAGGTAAAAAAATTGCCATTTCCTTTGTGTGCCACTGTTGTTCCAGGTTTACAGGAGTTGCAGTGGTTGTTGCATTCCAATAAAGAAGAACTATCTAATTACTAATTAAGTTCTAATTTGTCCAATTTTGTCAATATAATGCTGGTAAAGAACGGAAGCGAAATCTTATGCCATTAAAAGCCTAGTAAATGGATTCAAATACTTATTTGCAAAAATGCATGTTTCTTTTTTTTATAAAAGCGTGTATATATTGAAGTGCTTTCTAAAGAAGAAAATAATTATTCTTCGGGCTGTATACATATAAGAAGTAATAATTATTATAAAACGTTACTTTTATGTTTTTATTCCTTAATTTGTAGATTTAGAACAGTTAACATTTCATAAGTTAGTATTGGTTTCAATTAGCTATTTTAGTTAGATCTATATCTATGAATGTGTATTAAATTATCTTTAATCTTAACAGAATCTGAATTAATTTATATTTCCCAAATAACGCCACAATGGATATTCTTAAAATCAATATTGTACTATTCCTTAATATTACACACATCTTCACTAGAAGCAACTAACGCCATACCGAAGCAGTCATACCACATTCAAGTCGATCTAATATTCATTTCACTGTACGCCGCTCCCGAACGGCCTTAAAAGTTTTATTACCCCTTCGGTACGTTCAACAAGCAGAGAATTCTTGGCTTTAATGCTACACGTTTATTATTTCTGATTAATTCTCGCCTCTACAGTGTAATATTAAATGCCTCTTGTTGCTTTTTACGGCTCGTCTGTGGTGAATATTAAAATCTGTTTGCAAATTCTTATTCCAAAATGTCGAATTTCGAACGTAGATTGTAATTGGCTGAAATTATTTTTCTTTTTGAATGTTGTTGGATTCTGTTTTGCAGTTATTATTTAATTTCCATTTTGTTTTGTTTGATATTATTAATTTTATTTATATTTGAGATGTTTCATGTTGACCATAGCACTGGCGTAATATTGTTCAACGTTGGTTGTAAAAATTTAACCTATAACATATAAGAGAAGGAAATATGCCTCGTTTCAATTAAGAATTTATAATTTTAATTGATATGCTGGCCTACATTCTGTTTGTTAAATCTACAGTGTAATTTTAGTGCCTCTAATTTATTTTTACTGCTTGTCTGTGGTGAATATTAAAATCCGTTTGCAATTTTTATTCCAAAATGTCGAATATCGAAAGTCGGTTGGCTGAAATTAAGCATTTGAAATTATTTTTCTTTTTCAATATAATTTATTGGATTCTGTTATGATTGAATTATCTTTTGTGCCTTTTAGTTTTGTTTTATATTATTTATGAGAAAATTTGGCCTTTATGAAATTTTATGAAACCTTTATGAAATTTTGGAATGTAATGTTAGCCGTCAAAGTAGGTTTATTGTCTAAAGATACTCGAAAATCAATGTTGTGCGTAAATATGAATATATATCATTTAAATTTAAATATAGAGAAATTTAAATCAATTAATACACACGTAAGCTGGACTGCAGCCTACACCTATCCAAGACTAGAAGTATGTAGACAGACTAACTACACCCATAAAACGATGGCTTTTATAGCGATTGATACTTTTTGCCTTACCACGTTATGTTGTATGTAAGATTATATTTCAATAAGGATATATTAAGAATTTTGTTAAGTCAGTCAAACTGTTTACTGCCATTGTCCCTTAAATTATTTTGATATATTTCAATCCTTAAACATTAAATATGATCGAAAGTGTTATAAAAGAAATAATGGATTTCTATAGCCATGAATATAAAAATATGGAAATTATGCTTAAAAGGAAATTTAGTGATACTTTGATAAAAAATATTGGTTATAAGAAACAGTACTTTGTTTTTTTTATCGTGTCTTGTGGTACAAAGTTAAACACAACTTCCTTTCATTGTATCAAATCAAGTAAATAAGTCTTGTAGATTACTTTTTGTCACAGTATATAATCTTGGAAAAATATAGGCAATAACATCTTAGAAATTATTCCAACTAGCCGTATTTAGTATTTAGTTGTACCCATGACTAAATCTTAGTGAAACAAGGAAACCACAAATTAATATTCTTACAAGATTACCAGCTCCTGCTCGCGACTATGTTTAAATAGATTTCAATTTTTCTTTGAAACTAAAATCTACACTAAACTCTAAACTCTTTGTACTAAATGGAACCATAAATACAGGCTCAAAGTTAGTTTAATCTGTTTTTTTAATGCAATTGAAAATTGTATATATAGGGTGACTGGTAATTAGTGACCGATACCTAAACACATGATTGTGCTCATGATAACAAACAACTTTTTCTATGGCACCAAACCTGAAATCACGAAAAGAAATCAGCTGTTCCATACATTCATGTTCACATAAATCGTCAACATGGTAGGGAGCAGCTGATTTTTTTTTCGCGATTTCAGGTTTGGTGCCATATTAAAAGTTGTTTGTTATCATGAGCACAATCATGTGTTTAGGTATCGGTCACTAATTACCAGTCACCCTATATATACATACGATCTATGTATTTTATTACTACGAATAAATATTACCAACCATTATAAAATCAGTGTACACACAGATATAAAAATTCACAGCAAACTCGAACGCACATCACCACATCTGGCACATAGATACATACATACAAAGAATATAAGCATTGTGGCCTTTTCAAGATAAGAAAATGGGACGCGATTTCGCTCCGTTCTTCCGTATTTTGCTTACTACACGTTCCACTTTATTCATTTGTCAACAAAGTAGATTTTCTTTGGAAAACTTTGAATATTCTACTAGACATGAATTGTGTATGAAAATGTGTGAAATTCGAAGTAGTTTTATTCTAAGTAGCCGTCCGTGACGTACTTAGCACGTCACGTTCTTATCTTGAAAAGGCAGTCAGTTCAGCTCAGACACATTTTATTACCTGAAATATCGAAATACTCGGAAATATCATTTATTTACCTATAATATTTAAAACAACTCTCTCATTTTTTTTAGAGAGATATGTGTCAAAATAAAATAGCGTTCGGAGTAGACACTGGTTACTTTATTATTTTAATACACCTACTGAAATATCAACTTGCGGAAACAAAAACAATCAATCCAATTTTTTTCTATATTGTGATAAAAATATACATATACAACGTTGATATGACAGAGGGGCATTAAATTACGCTACGTTTACTATACGTGTTTTTTATTAATCCAATACGGTATAAAAATAAAAAAGCAACCAAATTGAGATTTTTTTTCTTTCAAACAAACTAAATAGCTTACAAATCAGAGTAAAACGTAACCACCCTTTGTAAATAAATTTCACTGACCTAGCCTAGGGTGTTTTGTGTCAGAGCGGCAACAACGCATCGTAAGGAAAGATACATCGTGTTCAAACGGCGCAAAAACTTAAAAAATCATTTGCGACTAAACTACTGCTCCTATTTAATTGATTTTTGTACAGAGCTTGGAAATGGTACCTATTATAGGAAGTTTAAAGGAAAGCCCCTCTGTCGTATCAACCCTGTATAACTCGCTTGATACTACAAAATCATGAAAGTAATTTGTCAACCAATAAGCTAAATTTCAATATCATCAGTATTACCTTAATCCTTTACTACCTAACCGTCAATTCAATGTGCTCTCCGAGGCCTGTATGTCAACTTACACACTTTGGGTTCCGTTTTTTCGAGAGAGAATATATAATGATACATTTATTTCCGGACCCCAGATGCTAACTTATATCCTCGCCAGTTATGATCGAATATTTTACCGCTAGTCCAACAAGCAGGCCCCTCTTACCCACTGGGCACCTGGCCAGGGCCCCGGGATGGTTTAAGGCCCCCTAGTCCCTACTCCAAACGATAACCGATAGCCACTCTAAGGACTAATTATAGATGCTTGGTGTGGATTACGTTATGTTATCTCATCATACCTAATGTCACCGCAAAGAAGTAAAAATAAAGATTTAACTTTCCTCTGCGTTCTTTGTAAAAAAAATATTCTAATTTACTATGGTCGTAGGGGCCCCATTGTCCTAATGTACCCAGGGCCTCTAATAGGTGAAAGACGGCCCTGCCAACAAGGCTTTCAGCATTATTATACGTATTTATTCAACTTAAAAGTTAATTATTCTAAGAATATACATTTCATTCTATAGACATACATATTAAAATAAGATATATTACTAACCAAGTGTAAGCTTTTCTCCGGAGTCAGGTGGTAGTGTGAACCCAAGCAGTGCCATGGACGAGATGAGGACACATGGCACGATCAGGTTGAAGAAGTAGTACAGCGTCCGTCTCCTGATCATGATGGTGAAGGTGACGTCCACGTAGGGCTCTGGGCAGCACGCGTATGTGATCGTGTTCTTCTTGCCAGGCATGCCTGGGCAGAGAGAGAATTAGCCCTCCGAAACAATATACAGTACGCACTATTAATTTAGGTAGCTTCAAAAATATGTGCCGTTCTTTTAACATCAGATATTATCATGTGTTTAGTGAAAATTCTGTGAAAAAATCTATTATTTATATTACAACTAGCTTACCCCGCCTGGTTTTACCAGCGTAGCTCCCATTGCCATGAGACCATTTTTAATTAAATATTGCCTTCATCCTTCCTCGATTAATGGGCTATCTAACACTTAAAGATTTTTTCTAATCGGACAAGGAGTTTCAGACTAGCGCGTTCAGGCAAACAAACAAACTCTCCAGCTTTATATATAAGTATAGATTAAGTGTTTTAATTTATTATTCATTTTTGGTTTAAATTAAACAAAATATATTGTTTCACTATACATGAGACTATCTGTTTAAGGGACGGTATATACTTTGAAAGCACCTTATTCATAGAAGGAGAAAAAAATAATTACGAAGCCGAACTATTTGAAATTAATCATATTACTATTATGGCAAATAAAATATATATTATCTTCCGATGCAATATTTGAATTATTTCCATTGTTTCTGCATTTGATATGCAAAATAATTATTATGTTAACGAAATGAATTCAACTGACAACTCAATACAGATACTTACAATCAAAAATATGTCGATGAAAATATATTAGAATAGCAATCGAAAAATAATTTAATTATTTGTTGCGATTTCAATTAATTTATAAGTTAAACTGCGTATTAAATATACATATATAAAATGAAGTTTCCCACGTCCACAAAAAAATAAATTTGTATTGCCTGTAAGACATTTTCACAAATTACTTGGAGACTTCTGGTGAGATCCAATTTGATCTTGTCAATAAATTTTACAGTTTGAAATAATGTCATGTTTCCTATCTATTCTTTTGTTGGGACTCTTGTAAATATGTTTTTTAAATGGATATTGCAGTATTTAAATTATACTTGAGTAATATATGCTTTTTAAGTCTTGTTTTAGAAAAGCAATTCCCCCACAAGGAACCTGAATATCTGTGTCGAGGTAAACTTCATTCATGGACAGCCTTACACAAATAATTGCCCCGGGTGGGAATCATACCCAGAACATCAAGTCTAAGTAGCATCTACCTTAACCACTAAACTACCGGTGAAATCAGAAAGTGCTCTGTATACAATGTATTAGGTATTTCAGAGATATATACACTTATGTTATCTACGACTAATATAACCTCACCAGAAGTCTCAACAAATAAATCTCACTCGACCTTAACTACTGGTTAATAAAGCTTACCTATCAAGTACCACTCCCCATTGGTAATGAAATCTGACAGATCACCGCCTGCCTCATCTTTTAGCACCAGATCCAGCTGTCAGGGAAACACAGTGTAGTTTTCGATATTCAAGATGCACTAGTATTAAGATAAAATAGAATTGACATGCAATCAGTGGCAGTAGCAGACTATAAGATCGCATAACTTGAGTGATTTGATAAAAAAAAACTATATATATTACTTGACTGCAAGTAATTAAATTAAATAAATAGATCCAGGTTAATTATTAAGATCTATTATTACCTAGATTTGCTGCCATGCCACTCTTTAGTTTTTTTTTTTTAATAATAACGTAGGTAACGTTCGGATTTAAAGGGAAATGTGAGAACCTCTAATGCAAGACAAGGAAAAGGATGCAAGAGCATGCTATACGTAATTTTTATTGTATCACCGCCATACGGAATTATTTTAAATATAAACACAATTTACTAACAAAATAAAACAATTACACGCACACATACATGATTAAACTTTAAAATCCGAAGACTTCTCTAAACATTTTTATGCTTATTACTTTTTAAGCGTAATTTAAAGCAGTCAGACGTATGTCTTTGGTTTAAATTGAAGTGCTTTTATGCTTTTAATTTTTAATTAAAAAATTAAAATGTCAATTGAAATGATCTATGAAACCAACTACTATTACTAAGATACTGATTAAGATTCTTCGGAAATTAGAGTCGCAGTTAACATTAAAGTGTATAGTGACAAAGAAATCACACTTCAGAACTACTTCCCTAAACTGACATCTCTCAACATTCGTAAACCACAAAATGAAGAACTTTGACGAACTAAAATCACAATTATTCACGTCTGAACGCTTAAAATTACAAATTATAATGAAACTTATACAAAATGTGGGAAAGACAAAGTTAGATTAAGTCTCTAACAAGCATGTGGTAGCAACTAGAATAATGAGCCGCGAGACGAGAACGTCAGAATTATTCAGGAGGTATCACTGAAGTAGGCTATTTATGACAATCTCGTATTATGTTCAAACAAAGGACATTGAGTTTTATTGCAAAGGGTTAAAGTCATTAATTGAAACAAAGGATTGAAGTTAATGACGAGGCTTGCCACTGGAGGGTAACATAAAAATATTATTGAAGCACACATAAAGCTGTTTTAATACACCAACATTGGTATTGCTATATATATGTATAGTAACATAAATATGGAATATATTGTGTATAAATTGGTATTTCTAAGTATTGTTCTAATTTTAAAATCTCTAGTTAAGCTTGGCATATAACTGATTTATGTCCCTTATAAATAAAATATGTCGATAGAGCTAATTTGTATATTGGAGAGAAACATAATCGACATTCAAGTAGTTTTCAAAGTGACCTTATAACTTCGTTTAAGTTCTAACACCACGTAAGTATTTTTTGGCAATTTTGACATTAAAAATGCACATCATCATCATCAGCCCGCATAACGTCCACTGTTAAACTTGAGCTTACTCCTGAGGGAGGGTATTGCCATAGTCACCACGCTTGGTAGGTGGGTTGGCCGCAGCATTATGTTGTCACACACAAGGAAACCCTACTGCCCATTTCTTTGTATACGATTGATATAGATGATGTTATAACAATGGGGAACAAAGGCTTAACGTGCTTTTCGAGGCACGGAGGGAATTTCCTCAGCCTGCCAGACTCTATTTCTGACATACGTGGAGATAGAACATAAGCGAATTTGTGCATTAGATATAACATGTTTTTTGATTTTGCAAGTTTCAATACAGTTACAAAGTAGGTACTATAATCAGTTTAAATATTTTCAGATTCAAACTCAATGAAATACCTCATTAAAAGAGTTTTACTCAAGATATTTGCTTTATATCTAAAATAAATAAAAAAGGACTATAATATTTCTAATTTTTACCAAGACAAAATAATTTATTAGTATCAATGTCAAAAAAATCATGCTTAAAAAGAATAATAAAGAAAGCTTATCGAAGTTTTATAATTATCCAAACTTACAGCAATTTAGGCAACAGCTAAGGATGTATATTAAAGACACATGTGTGTGCGCTTACACAAATGTTTTCTCTACTCCCTTCAAACGTAGAAGACATGACTTAAAAGCGGGGTCGCACTGGTATGTCGACTATGACGCGTTGGAAATTTCATGAAATCAAACTCATATAAACGTATGTCGGCGGCCGCACTGCAGGAACGTCAAACGAAAGGTTCGTAGTTGCCGTACCAGTGTGGCCCCGGCCTAAGACACGTGATCTCAGAATCACTGGTAACTGGACTTATACCGTCATTAAAAAGATTCCGGGATTCGAACCCAGGACCTTCTTGAGTACTGTTGAAATTACTGCTAGACCAATAACACGATCAAGAGAATTAATAAAAAAATAATGTAACAATCATGCAAAAATAATAAACGATTAAATTGGAAAATTTACAACTTTACTGAATCGAATACGATCTAAATCTACAGTTACAAATAAAATACACAGAACGCATTTCAAAAAACACAGAACACATTTCAAACAACACAGAACACATTTCAAAATACACAGAACACGTTTCAAACTACACGGAACACATCCGTATGGCGGTAGAAAGTAGTGTATACTTATATATATATACAGTGATTTTGCACCATGCAAAATAGAACATTACAGAAGTTCAAGGATCTGTCATCCTTATTTTCTCACATGGTTCCCTTAGTAGCCTATTATTTTAACGAAGCCCAATGATATATCTATGCTATTTTTTATGCGATTATTCGGCTTGATTTTTTGTATGATTTTAATTTATATTGCATTTGTGATGGTTATTTTTTTAACGGAATCACCTGCTTCACTTGTAATTGTATAGACCTTAGATAAATGATTCGTCTCGCCCGCTCGATACCGACGTCATACTTGACAAATGCGGCAAACGAATAGTACGCCTAATTCGACATTCCTGAGACAGTCACGCTGTGCAAGGAATATGTGTCCAAGGTTTTATCAAATATTGATTATAATCGAAGTACCTTATGTACCAGTTTGTGTAGTAAACTAAGTAAAATTATACTACAAGAAATAAGACGGACATCGGGCTTACATACCATTGGTACAATAGTGTCTTATACACACTACAATATTGAATTACAGCATTTACGGAGTTATAGTTTTAAGCGAGTGCGGTATCTATGTGAGCCCACGAGATCTTCTTATGTATTGAACTAAAAAATATGATTTTAATATTAAGCTGAAAAATATTCGTCATATAGATATTTTTTTATTACTCGAGGTATCTACAAGTTTCAATAACACGCGCCGCGATCAATTCAAAATTTAATTAAATTTGAATTCATTAGACTGAAAGCTGTTGCAGTGAAATTTTCAAATATAGATAGTCTTGTTCTCATTACATTGGTTCAATCTAATTTGATACCAGTCATGGGTAATATTAGAATCGTTAATAATAATTTATTCATGAATAATACTGAAATTAATGTAAAGCAAACAGGTGAAACCGTTAATATCGAAAACTACTATTCACATTACGGCGAACAAAACGCGTAGAAGACAAATTATTAGTGTGCTACATTGCATCTTATGCGATTGCAATATAGTGCAAATTTGTGCAAATAGTTTATGATTTACGCTCTTTGTTTTCCAATTTGTGAATTTATTTTATAATAATGAACACACATATTTTAAACTTATGTGATATTAAATATTTAGGTTCAGCGGAATCGTGTAATATATTCTTGACACCTACAGTTTTATAGTTAACTAATGATATAACATTATTTTGTTTTCTCTTTTTTTATATGCTTACAATTAGCCGAATTTCGACGATATAGTCGTCAGTAAAATTGATTATTCAATATTATTGTCCCACTATCAAATTTAGCTTGTTGTAAAATATCGCTACCTGGTTGCCATCGTAAGTCCAGCTACCAAACTTCATGTCACAGTGTTGGTCATCGAAGGGGAACCACGTGATGTCTATCTTGCATGTGCTCTTGAATATGCCAGGAGGCACGTACAGGCAACTGCCGTTGTTTCTGACCACCACGTTGGTCTGGTACGTCCCGTCAAAACCTTCGTCAGCACTATGTACCAATACAATGATGGGTCAAAACTATTGTTCATTTAAACTTACTTCTTTCTTTTTTAATATAAACTTTTCCTCAAAATTAATTTATAAATATTTGAGTCAGATTTTAAGATAAATATAACGGTATTTTTATTCTGAATTCGAAATTTAAACATTTCTATCTGTAATTTGAAATGCGAAAACAATTGAAATAAAATTTACTTTGCGTTGGCCGGGACAAAATGATTTACCGACACGCCATTGTTTTTGACGCGGCGTTAAATGGATTATCCGAGAAATTTTACACCAACTGACCCTTATCAAGGTTTACAGTAACAGACAAACGTTGAACTCTAAGGGCATTATTTTATCTTTTGGTCAAACTTTATGATTTCATCCGGAAATCCTTCTCTATCAAAAGATTTTTTTTATAATTATAGAATGAAAATACACGAAAGTTATATGACGAAGATGATGAAAAGATAAGTAGTCCTTATAAATAAGTTTATATTAAAATTAAGTCGTAGCATTAAAATTTTAGAAATGCATTCAGCAAAGTAGATATGTTTTTAATATTTTTATCAGATAAGGTATTATTTTATTTAGTTTAAATTAAAGCTTAGTAGAAAGCAAAAGGTGCTTTAATTACAATAGGATTTATAGCCATATTAATAAATTAGATATCAGTGCTTCAGATTCATCTGGGACGAAATTAAATTCAGTGCTGTCAGTGACAAAAAAAAAAGAAGTAAAATTCATCATTGACAGCACTTTGATCATCTTCTCGCTCAACCAGAAATTAATCAAAAAAGTAAGTGGTCTTTCTTCTATCGTTTTAATAAAAAAAACTGTAAAAGGAAGATGCTAGTTGCGAGGTATCTAGCAAGCGAGATGATGATAGTGGTGTTTCAAATCAGCGGCTAGCGTGCCGTGTACGTTTAGTCGACTTTTAAGTTGTGGCAATACGAGTAGCAGACCATCATACCACGCGAACGATTGTTACTTATCACATAGGAAAGAAAGGGACAAAAACTGAAATAGAAGATACGAAAATAAACGGTTATATTTCAAGTACCAATCGTCACATTCGGGGCATCTCCTACTGTATTGTCACTATTTGTAAATTGTACAATTAAATACAGGTTAGTTTATATAAAAGGTAAAAATATAAATAAAAGGTTATTTAAATGTGCCATTATCAAGATAAGCAATAAAAGTATAATAAAATATTGAATAAAAAATAAACGCAAATGTTTGAGTTACGCGCTTGCATTTTTAATGTATTTATATTGCTTATTCCATTTGCTCGTTCTTATATATAATTCAGGGGTTGCTGCGTAAAGTTTTCCTTTTGAACTTACACTTTAGACAAATATCCACACAAACGCATTAAATAAAAGAAAACACACACACACGTACACGCCCATGATCGCATCTAAATAAACGCCCATACATACCTGATTTTGTCTAGCTGTGGTAATCATTATTATATTACGTACTTATATTATGTTTGTTTTATTGCTCCGATAAAATATCTTTGTAGAATAAATGTGCCGTAATAAAATTATAAAATACTACTATTTGTTTCTGTATTTTTTAAAGTATTCTTCCAAAATAAAATGTTTTATTTCGCTTACGTAATTACTATACATGATAGTGTCGATTTTTAAAAGGATAACATATTTCAAAAACACCAAATGTCAGTTGAAAACAATGGCATTAAATTAAAAACATACAGAGTATGATCCTTTTTTACTTATTAATCAGACCATAGACTAAAAAGAAAATTATTTGAAATACTATTCGATTATTAAATTAAATTTAAAGTTTATTCAAAAAACCAGTGCCTAGGTATTTTTGTTGTCCCATAAATAGCCATATCACATCACACGAAACTGGCAGTATTTGCTGAAGATTTCAGCAGATTGCCATATAAAAAAAGGAATAAACATAAGCGAATCGTGCATCAACATTGAAGAAATTGTCATAGTTAATCGAAAAGATAAGTCACTTTTGTTTGCTTGTACGCGCTCATTTTAGGAACTAGCTGTCTATTAGAATTATAAAAAAAAACTTCCAGTGTTAGGTAGCCCATTTTGCGAGGGAGATTTAACTAGAAACGTGATCCTACTTATTTATGTGAACAATATTAGTTAAAACGCTAGTTCCGGTCTACACCGGCTCCCACCGGCTAAAACTAGTTTAAACTAACTTTTGATGTTTCCATACTAAAGGAGTTAATTTTAATACGCTTTTGGGATTTATTTTGTTCAAGTTAATTTTGTTTGGAATTTAGGGATGATTTTACAAGAGTGGAAGCTTTTATGTAGCGTACCATGTGCTTTCGGGGGTTTAGGGTAGCAATTAGTATTAGAGGGGTAGATTTTCAACATTTTGCTGAATAATCTTTGTAATATTATAACAGAACCACCTGTTATCGTAATTAAGATATAAACGTTGTTAGTGTGTGTATGATAGATTTTAACTTTTTGCATACAACGATACGACAACAAATGGGATTTCCTTTTAACAAAGTTAGATTACAAGTGAATGAAATTTATTCAGTACGTGGATATTAACACATACATATCACAATTTATAAGACTAAAAGTAACTAAATTATCACTTAAGTAGCTAAAAACGATGTATACATTATTTGATCTTTACACATTTTATAATCTGTCCATATCTCCTATGATTTATTACAAACCAGCTGCGCCCCACGGTTTTACCCGCGTTACTCTGCTCCAGTGAGTCGGAGCATTATTTTTTGTAGCCTATATATTAATCGAGCTGATTAACTATCCCAGTGCAAAGTTTTAGCCAAATCCATTCCGTAGTTTTTACGTGAAAGAGTAACAAACGTCCATCCATCCAACATATTAGTAGGATGTTCACATGATTATTCCACAAATTAAGGGTATATGGATGACTAGTACACAAGCTGTGTGGTTTTCGGCTTAGAATAGACCATCCCATGCCTTCATATGGATGTCAGAAAAGGTGATTAAGTGATATACAGCTGACTGATGGGCAGCATCTGTTAGCTCAAGGTAATGTACCATCTTACTCCAAGCGTGTTTAGTATGTCAAAACATTCCCGAACGTCACACGGGCGGATGATGCCACTTAACATTAGATTTATATGGGTCACTTGTCTGTTCAAAAATATAGTCTCCAAAACTATCAACTTAAATATCGATAAATAACTTGGCTAGTGAAATGCGGCTCGTTTACTTTCGTCCGGTACAACAATAGCTGTCATGTTGTACTTACTGCTAGTATTCATGACGGTTACGTGTTGTTACACTCGGGCTGGCGGCCCGCCAACAAATCCGTATTAATGGAACTTTGTCACACCGTTATACTAAAATATAAACCAGATATGGACGGTTTTTCGTGGTTCTTTTCTTCACCAGCAAGTTAACGGCTTCTGCTGAACATGAGTCTCCACTAAACCGACCTTGGCAAGCATGGTCGTGTAATGACATTGCGACAATCACCATGCTTGGTACGTGGATTTCTAGTAAGGTGGTGAATATCCTTGAGCTGATAGATGTTGCTGCTTATCCACCAGTTGTGTGTCCCTTAGTCGCCTATTTCAATACCCATTGTAAGCAACTTTTTATTTCATTGACTTTTGCATTATAACAGTATATAATTAAATTGATTAGTCACAACTGACGATAAATGCATAATTCTTTATTAAGTGTTCCATTCTTTTATATTTTTTTTATTTACAAATATCCTATTTAAACTAACTTCAGCAATGTGTGTATAAAACCCTTTTTTATATATTTATGGTCATGTTATCCAGTTCTGTAAAAAAAAAGTTTTTATTTACGTAAACCTATTACAGGCATTTGCTTGGCTTATGAATATAATATACCCTAAAATACTAAAAGTCATAATCCCTCAATCTCATCGCCAGCGACCGGCCTGAGCCGAGGTCCAAGCCCCACAGGGGGGCCCTCTTGCGCAGGTTTCTTAGTTTGTAGTTTTTAAACCATTTATTAAGGCTGGAGCTCTGCTCGCCTTTATGCCCGGTGAAGTAGCAAAAGCCTCGTGGCTACATACGTAATTCAATCCGAAAAGAAGAATATAATATATTAGATTAATTAATTTAGATTAGTTATTATAGTTATAATAATAATAAATAGTTTGTATTTTATAGTTATTTAAGCTTTAGCGTAAAAACTACCACAATACAATTTTATTTTTTATCTATAATTTAATAGTCTAAAGTTCTGTCCTTTGAGTATGTTATTATTTAGATGGACCATAAGTATGTACGATTTTATGCTACCTCTCTGTGATATGTATAATGCACAATGTCCCTTCTGTTCCATAAATTAATGGCTTATTCATTCTTTGTGGTTGCTCCTTTTGTGTAAGAACATGTGTTAGTCTATGAATCATAAATAAGCATGTTATCTTATTTCCTTATAGTCGTAATTATACTGTGACATGCTTGTGTTATAGTAATATCGAACAAACAAGAATGAAAGGAAATGGCAGATAATAAAATATTAATCGTTATTATGTTTTTCTTTTACACAGATTCGCTTCCTAGTCAGTCAGTTCGTTATAAACTTTTAAAGAAAATATAATACATAAATAGTCATATATTTTACATACGTACAGTATGGTTGTAATTGCACGACGAAACCATTTTGTTATAATAATGGCACGATGACGCCGATCAAACTGTATGCAGCATAAAAATATTCTTCGGTGTAAGCTGCTGAAATTCAGCCTCATGAGAGCAAACAGTACACAAGGTGCTTCTAAACCCTGTAACTGATTTAAAAGCTTTTATAATTAAACGCTTGGTGGTCACTACACCGCCAACATTGTTTAGCGTTAATATTGGAATAGACACCACGTTTTTTTTTTACATTATATATTTTTAGACGCTGTCCAGACACCTCATGGTGGAGTCGGGCGACTAAAGAACGGGCTCTTATCCAGCGGGGTAATGTAGACGGCGTTTTGGGTACCCTACCGTACGTGCAGGTGACGGATTTTTACTTATAAATTTAGAATAGTTTTCATTTCGTATAAAAACTGCAATAGCTAGAGTTGAAATTTTTACAAATGATGTATTTATGTTGCCGCTATAACAACAAATACTAAAGATAAAATAAAATAAATATTAAAGAGGGGTTCCCACACAACAAACTTCTTTTTTATTGATATGAAAAATAGGTAGGCACTTGAAACTGGTAACCCATCGTGCGCGAGTCCGACTCGCAGTTGGCCGGTATATTTTTATTTTTTGACAGCTTAAAAATCAACGAGGCATCGGTGTAGCGAGACAGTAAACAAGGTCCTGATAAACTTCATTAGTCATTTAACAGCTTTCATAATGAAATGTTCAGTGGTCACCACACCGCCAATCTTGGCGCCAACATTACATAGCGCCAATCACGTAATGGACACTACTCGTCATTTTGTTATTCCGCGTATTGGAATATTGGCAGATGTAATCCTATAAAGCGATTTAGTAGTGGATTTCACAAAACAACCTATTAGTGAGAGTGGATATGCAATGTACGGTTGGAAATGTAAGATGCTTAACATTAGTACCTATTAAAGTCTGTTTTATGACTAGTTTACAAATGTATTTATTGTTTTCATGCAGCAGTGTATGACTGCACCGGTGGCTCAGTGGTTACGGTAGTTGCTTCTGAGACCAGGTGTTCTGGGTTCGATTCCCACCCGGGACAATTATTTGTGTGAACCACAAATAGTTGTTCTGAGTCTGGGTGTTCTTTGTGTCCGTGAAATGAATGTTTGTAAAGTCCCCCGCGACACAGGGATTTATTACCCTAGTGCGGGAGTTGTCTTTTAAAACACAAGACACAAGTGATTTGACTCAGAAATCACCGTGCTTGACAAATGCTGCCTGTTCCTCTAATATATGAGTTAGTTTATATTAACAACTACACTCACATAATAAAACTATTATAGTATCAACACACAATTAATGTGGGATTTGCCTTAGGGATGTAATATTAAGACTTATGACGGGACAGTAGGCGCATTAATGACGCAATCGTCAAGGTTTCAAGATGTCAAGGGGAGCCACTGTATGAAGATCGCCCAAGACGTATTGCTCTAAAATTCGGTTAGATTGGACATTATTATAAATATTGCCAATATGCATGGCATTCTTTGTTTAGTTTCAGAGAATATTACGGAGATTTTATTTAAGATAACTTGAATTTATATCTGCTATAAGACGGTACTTTGATAACTTCATCATGAATCATCTCTTATTCATAAGACGAAGTAGTTTTAGTTTGTATATTTTTATTCCATTCCTTTCTAGAAAATGTCTTTTTAAATTTCATTATAAGTTTTTTGCACATGTTTTATATTCCTTCTGGAATGTTGTGTATTTTGTTGCAGACAATGGTAGAGGGTACGATGCAATGGTACATTCTAGTTTAAGATACATTTCTGGGTGGAATCAATTCAAGATTTTTTTTTAAATTGATAATTCCCGCTCTATCGTGGTTATTCAACTCTGAGACTCAGAACATCTATTCGTGGTCCACGCAAATAATAGTCCCGGGAATCAAATCCAGAACACGAGGTCTAAGAAGCCATTGCCACAGCCACTGTGCCACTGATACAGATAAATAATGTGTCATTTTCATTTATTACTTTAACAATAATCAATAAACTACGCGTACAAATAAAATAAACAAATTGAAAAATATATTTTTTTACTTTACTCTGTGCCTAATCTTCCTTTACTTTTTGTTTCAATGATTAAATCTACTATTAAATACTAATTTAAATATAGAAAGAACATCCAATTTCAAGATTTAATTCATATTTTGGCAAATAGATAGATAGAAGACACTAACATCCCCCTTAGAGACGTGTTACAAAGAGATTAATAAATTTCGATGACATTAGGGGCTTTACCTAAGATGCAGGTTCGAACCCTGCCGGTGGTTGAATTTTATTAATCTCAATTTTGAAATAAAATTGAAAAAATGTTTAACAGACCTCTGAAACATGTAACCATTTCACAAATAAGCAAGTATCCGAATTTCCGAGTTTCCTTTCAATGAGAACTCATTATCAGGAACAGCTTCCGAACCCTTACCAGTTCAATTGTTAAAGCTATCTCTTCCACAAGGTCGCGATGCCAATTACCAACAGAAAATGTTATTACGATATTTCTCCTTTAAAAAATATTTTTTCTATTGTGTATGTGACAGTCAAAGTTAAATATATATTTATTAGCTATAAAAATATATCCTATAGTCATCTTCAATAAATGGGCTATCTAACACTAAAATATTTTTGCAAATCGGACCAGTAGTTTTGGAGATTAGCGCGTTCAAACAAACAAACTCTTCAGCTTTATATACAAATTTAATACACACGTAATATACACTTTTAGAAATATTATTATTTCTTAAAGTTATGTACTTATGATGTGTCTTCTTAGTTTCTTTACCTACCACCACAGTAGTAGGTATAAAGAATTAATCTTTAGTTTTTATTAAAGACTAGCTTCCCGCGCGCGGTTTCACCCGCGTAACTCCCGTTCCCGTGGGAAATTCATAATAAAATATAGCCTATGTTCTTTCTCAGGTTTTAGACTATATCTGTACCAAATTTCATTTAAATCGCTTCAGTAGTTAAGGCGTGATTGCGTAACAGACAGACAGACAGACAGAGTTACTTTCACATTTATAATAGTATAAGGATTCACCATGTATACATAGATGTTTGAAAGTTAGTAAAACAATTACGTAAAGACGCATACAAGTATTAAAATGTTAACTAACTAGAATAGAATCTAGATTAACATAAATACTATTTGCTATCACGCTACAATACGGTGGGTAATAGGTAGGATTGCCATACATGCAATTTTTTTTTTTATTGTGGTTATTCTTCTTTAGGCACCAGGCTTTGCTGCTTTACCGAGCATAACGGCGAACGGAGCTCTAGCCTTAATAAATGATTTAAAAACTACAAACTAAGCAACCAGCGCAAGAGAGCGCCTCCTTTGCGGCTTGGACCTCGGCTGAGGACAGTCGCTGGCGATGAGATTTAGTATTTTAGGGGAGTTTTGTGCAACTGTCGCTCTACTTTACAGTTAGCGGGCCTCTCGGACTTTGGGTCTACGAGGGCATCGGATGGTTCTTTGCTAACTAAGGGTCAGGAGGACGAGGGGGGAATATACGGAACCGTCACCGTATTTAAGTATCACGTTGTACGCAACGTGATACTTTACTTGTTACTGGTCCCGTTTATCAATATTTCAATATACACGTACTAAAGGCTCGAAGCCGACTGCAGGCAAGAGACGCGAGGGAGCGCGCGGTTGCGAGAAGTCGTTGTTTTTTATCGATTTTTATTATAATTAACCGTTATTACCCTTATTATCAGTTCTTATTTATTTGCCACTAATAAGTCCCGTATCAGTTTTTATCAATAATGGCAACCCTTATTATCATCATCAACCCGTACAAGGTCAACGGCTGAACAGGGGCCTCCTCACGAGGGAGGGTTGTTGCCATAGTCACCACGCTTGGCAGGCGGGTTGGTGACCGCAGTATTATGTTGAAACACACAAGGAATCGCTGCTGCCCGTTACCCGGTATAAAATCGTTATAGATGATGTTATAAAAATCGGGACCACCGACTTAACGTGCTTTCCGACGCGAGGAGGATAGTCCCTAAACCATCCAGACCCGGAACGAAATCTTAGAATTTACACAAAGATTTCTTGTTTGGCGTGGGGATCGAACCCACGACCTTCGAGATTTAAAGCGAGCCAAATACCGTATAGCAGCTAAATAACGCAGTCAAAATAGCCGAGGAATAACTGTGTTATTATATAAAAAACATTATTACGACACGAGCATGTAAATAGTCTATAAAAATATCCACAGCGAAGACAAAATGTTTCTTAAGTACAAAATTATTATACGTAATGTTCTCAATTTACATAATACATTCAATTTTTCGACACAACTTGTGAGTAATATGACTTTACTTGTTTTTTGATGGCAGGAACAAGTTCAAGGTCGAATTGTAATTTAAAAGAGGTTTTTTTATTACATTTTACAATAATACTATTATTTATTCGTAGAGATGACGATCAACACAATCTATTTGCTCCGCGAGTTAAATAAACAAAAAATATCCGATAGCTATTTTTTATTTCGTTCCATTATTAAAAAAAATAAGAAGATATTGTTGAAATTTCATGTGACGTCACTCCTAAGTCCCGACAGGTACAAGTTTAACTAGAAGTACTAGTCTCCTAAGCTTGTTGCTCGGAAATTTGCTCCAGAATTTTAATTGATTTGATAAATAAAAAAGTATGCATTATTTTTGATTATATAAATAACGTATTTTAGTCCCTTTTATAAAATATTTGATACGTTTTTATACGATTCTAAATCTCAATATGTAACGGTTTTATATTTGTTCCTTTTCTATCCGTATCGATATAGACATTTAAGAAATCTACGTAACAAATCCGAATTAGAACACCGTTGTTCTAGAATACTACGCCGCTGTGTGTTCATACGCTACGGCGTAGCAGCACATGGTCTACGGCGTAGCAATACAACATACCAAACATATTCATTGGTAAACACACAAATCATTCACTTCACGCATTGACTCCCAAAGACATTCCATCCTCAGTTATCGTATTCCTTTTACAAATATAAGCTTATTGTCAACCACGAATATTATCTCGATTCCTTCTCAAAAGGAAAAATAAAATTGAATAACGAAAATATTTGGTTATCAGAACAAAACCGTTCAGTCTCGAAGGGAATAAAAATACCTACCTACTTACATGTATAAAAATCACAAATCGCATTTGATATATTAACGTTGGAAAAGAAAAACATATTTGTGTGTGATTTTTTTTTGTGTATGTGTAAAATATTATTTTCTTTTCTTTGCGCATATTTCTTTTCTTGTAACGTAATTAATTATGAAACGCACAATCGTTCTCCAATCAAGATATTTACGCTAATGCTGGTGAAAAAGATACGAGCAAAGGGAATAAGCAACTTCCTTGTATATTATGATTTAGTAAAGACTTCAAGCTAGCTGTTGCCCGCAGAATGTTGAACAAAACATTCAACTCTGCCACTTTTCTATTTTAAAAACAAAGTGACGCATAAAATGACGTACAACGACAATTTTTCTTGAATAATATTTATATTTCGATGCATTTGTTGCTTCCGCTATTTCAATCATCAGTATATAAAAGCGGATAACCTTGTCGTCACACCTGGCGAGATTAAAAAATATTTGTCGCGCAATGAAAATAGACGACCAATTGATCCATGTTTGCTTTTTTCTTTTATACGCTGTAAAGCACATTTTAGTTATAATATTTAACTCACTGAAATAATAAATGTAGATATAATAACCTATAAAAATATAGTAAAATTACCGACAGACAGGGGACCAAATGGAATCCTTTAAAAGTTATGTGTCTCATTGCAAAAAACAGAACATATTTTTAGCTGTGCATGTTACAGCTAGTAGGGGTAAAAATACATATTCTTACAATAAATCATATAACTTTTAATGGCTATTATAGCTTGCGCCCCTGGTGATGACGCATCTGCCTGTGATACGTACGGCTAGTCGACACATAAAATTACATATAAAATAATATACAAAAATAAACTGTTTGGCAACGAGCTTTCACATATTCACGATGTATTATTTTTAGAATCAAACCTTTTCTCAAAAGCATTCAGCTACCGGTGTAGTCAATTATTACAACAAACTAAAAAAAAAAAATAACAATATTTTTGTGTTAGTTCCCGTATTCATTTCTCAAACATTCATCAGAACTACAAACAAGTGCATCGACCCCACAAATAGAGGTAATTTGCGTGAAACTATATTAACTTCGTCCAAAATGAAAACACCAACAAATTAACAAACGAGTTAACAAGTCATGTAAACTAAAAGTAAGCAAGGATCCGCTGGAAGCCGGCCAAGTTTTAACTACTGACATTTAAATGTGTTTTACAGCACCGCTTAGAAAAGATTTAAATCTCGTTAACGTAAATGTGGTTTTGTACGGATTTCAAAGATATATTTTAGTAAAGGATATTAAACGAAAAATGTAAAGAAAAATGTTGTACCATATTTTTATTTGTAACCAGCTAAATTCCTTCGTTGGAACTTTTGAAAATTTATGCACAATTTCAGCTATAGTGGTTCGACCTCAGTAACGTTCCGATAGTGATGGCAGCATTTTCCCATTGCATGACATTGCTTATCTGCTGTACAAAGTAAATACCAGCACTCAGGGAACCTTCCGTAATTTGGCTCCTGGTCCTCAAGGCGCGGCCCCAAAGTTACAAGGAACATAAATAAATATAAAATAAACTTAATTGAAGTTACTTTAATTTTATTAAATGAATGCCTACTTAAAAAATATACTTTGGAATGATTGATTTTTAATCCCTCGTGAAATTGGGTAGTATTAGGACGAAAGTGAAGAACAAAAAAGCTAGATGGATAACCATCGTTTTTCGATTTATTTGAGAGACTAACAAAATATTATCGAAATAACCTTTTAATAAAACTGCCCTAAATAAAATGTTTTAATTTGAACCATCACTTATTCAAGTAACATTCGATATTCAAATTGTTATTTTTTAATTACATAATTTCTTAATTTGCTCAAACTAAATCCATGATATAAAGCTATACAGAGAGTAATATTCAATGAGTAAAAATTTATTGCATTACATATTTTAAATATCATAACAGTTTATAAATACAATGACAGGTGTGATATGATCGGATTTCACGCTACACCGCCAGTCTCAATCAGAATACAATACATTTTATTAAAATCTCGTATATTAATTAAATACTTTGACATGTTGCAAAAAAAAAATGATATGTGGCTTTATTAATTTTAATAAAACCTACTGAAATTTATATGTTTTTACGTAACAATTTGTAGTTATGAAATAACTAAAATACATTTTAAAAACGAAAATGTTTTTTTTTTTGTATAATGGACGCGCATGATTTAATGTGAGATTAAAGATTATACAAATAATATTTCGCATATTAGCAGACGTCAAATAGCGATCGGAATGCTGGTCGCAAAGCAAGCACTGCAGCTTCTTGGAAAGTCAATTAAAGGAATATGACACTTAACTTAGCTGTCAAATAAGATTCAGTTTCTGAAACATGACAAATTTAAATTTTTAAGAACAACAAAAACGAGGTTTTTCTTTGTACTCTGAATGAAAATGTCAATCATCGATTAACTAACATGATAATCAACTCAAAGTTGCTAATCATGCTTTC
This sequence comes from Nycteola revayana, assembly GCA_947037095.2. Lineage (NCBI taxonomy): Eukaryota > Metazoa > Arthropoda > Insecta > Lepidoptera > Nolidae > Nycteola > Nycteola revayana. The sequence continues at coordinate 22,610,385 of OX344843.2, forward strand.
GGAATCGGATTTATCAAAAATATTAACAACTATTAACTTTGATGACACTTTCAGAAACCTGGTATCATTCTATCACTACCGAGTCCGTTGGGTAACAAATCTAGAAACAAAAAAATATTTACTCAAATTGAGAATCTATAGTATTTGATATCAGCAAAAGGCCCTAAAAGGTTTGATTTGATATCTATATAATTATATTATCTACAATTCTCTCTTGTAATGACTTTGGCAGATCATTACAAAACCGAGTCTGCAACTTTGCAAAATTACGAGTTCAGATTTGTTTTAATTCGGATTTCCGCTCAAATCTCGTTTTAAAATCTTGGAAAAGGATTCGTAAGATTAATTTTCAGAAATGATCATAATATTTTGTTGCTTGAATTTTATTTTCTTTAAATAAAAAACGGACGGAATTGTAGTCGTTGTATTAAGAAAAATGGAAAAGCACATTCACAGTTTCCTAATTATTTTCGTTTCCAAATTAGTTCACCTACCAAGTTTAGTCGTAGTAATTGTAATATTTGATTGGAAAGAATACATTTTGCGTTAATGACATCATATTATGTATATATTAATTCAAGAAATAACTTTATTATTATCTTTGATCCTTTCATACCATAGATACATTGGACCAAAACAGCAAAGAGAATTACTAAACTAAACTGAAACAACAAAAAATACCCTCCATAAACAAAATTTACACAAAATAACATTCATCTAAAGTAATAAAAAACAAATTTGTAGTAAATCTCAAATCTCCCCCGTAACATGTTATATTCTAAATATTGTATCGTTAAGCTATGCTATTACCGAATCCATTGCCGCTTCACTATGATACATAAAAGTTATCGGCCTAAGATACATGTCCATAAACATCTGGCTTCCGGCCAGGTAGCGGCCGATAAATATTGTGCTCACTTAACATTGAATCATGTGATCTTTTATATCATCCTCGTCTTTAACGGAGCAATGAATTAAATTGCATGGCTCGCTGCCAGATGTCGCTTTCATCGGTTAAGGGGCATTTAGTTGATGTTTCTTGTATGTATAATGTCTAGATCTCTGCTAGTGAGGCAAGCAACAGTTGTAGTAATAATGCTGGTGAATTAGGGCGAGGTTTTATTTAGTCATCAATCAAAGACGCGCAAAAACTTAATCATATCGCTGAGTATTAGCTACAGTGAAAATAAAAAATCACGATGTTTATGGGTTTGATAGAATCTTTTACAGACCATATTTTGGACTAGCAGTTGCCGATTGATAGTTTCATTGTGATAACACGCTTAATAAAGATCATCAAGTTCAATTTTAAAATTCATCATGAATATGTGAAAGCACGTTAAGCAAAGATAACTTGATTGTATACTCCGTCGCTGCATAATCTAAATCAAACATTAATTATAAAACATATATAATATATAATAATGTGTCTTATTTTTTTTTATTTTTTTACTAAATAATGTAAAAACTCTCCCACGACCTCATGAATTTATTCTCCCGAGATAAACATACCATTGCTTTTAAATTTTAACATAAGAAATACATTAGACCGTACGCTTTGAGTTATAAAACCGTAAAAAACTCGTGCTAAACATTTCAAGAAGTTCAAACAACAAATTGCTATAAATAAACTGACTGACTTTGTTGCCTGTTTCTTTTATAATGATTTATTTAATATTATATTTGCCGAACTGAGCAGTACTCAATATATTATGTTCTATAAATAATAATAACTTGGTCGTCTAACCTTCAAAAAACTTAACTAATTAAAAAAAAATATTTATCTTTTAGAAACAAGCTCGATCATTAACTTAACCATTTAAGAAGTATCACATACGTGGAGAGCATAAGTTTTGTAAGTAAAATGGCCGTGTCGAAAATTAAAAGTAAAAAAACCCCAAAGCCCTCTTGCACTTTCAGCCACTAAGCAGGCTGACTGATAACCCACCCGTCTTGTTTACTCTCACCTATTGTACATGAGCACGTCTGGTTTCCACAGCTTGTTGGGGGTGATCCTGAGGTCCTTGACCCCTCCGTACTCGCTGTCGTTCCACCGCAGGTTGTAGTCATTCCACTCCTGCGCATTCAAGTACAAATCAGAAATATCATCACCACTAATACAATTGCGAGCAAAAATATATGGAGCATTTTTGATACACAAAAAAAAGTCTCATAACAATAGCAGGTCAGTGTCAAAATGGTAGTTAATTTAAAAAGCAACTGACGAACACTGCTTTTTCTAGCAGTTTTGAAACGTGAACGCTTTTAAGTGCAGTGCTGCAGTAAATAAATAATAGTGTTAAAATAACGCATTAATTCAACTAGTGTAAATTATATGTGATGCTATAAGTAGACTATGGAAATGTCGTGAGCTAAAAATCCTTTGAAACTTTAACGTGAAAGAACTGCCTAACAATCTCTTTCAGTGTATGAGACTGAAGTAATTAAAACAATGCGAAGCGACAAACATTGTCAGCGTTTCATTTCAAAGAAAAGAATTTAAAAATGTCATATGAAAAATAAATATCAAAAATATTCCAGTAATTCTGCTCAGCAGTGTATTCGGAACAAAGTCATGTTGTTTTTATGGCCGATTTCAACGTGAGATTTGGTTTAGTATCATTTTTGTATTGTGTTTTGTAGTGGCTACCTTTTCTGGATGATAAAAATGGTAGTACGAAAGCTGGTTATAGCGTTTACTAGCTTCCTGTTTGCGGTTTCACCTACGTAACTCCCGTTCCCGTAGGATCTTCATCATTAAATATAGTCAATTGCTTTCCTTGATAAATAGGCTATCTAACACTGAAATATTTGTTTTTATTCGGACCAGTCGTCGCTGAGATTAGCGCATTCAAACTAACAAACAAATAAACTCTTCAGTTTAAGATATTAGTAGATATAGATTAGTGTATACCAATAAATTGCACGTATGTGTAGTTTAACTTTATGACATAAGTGTATACATAAAAATTGTTTTAAGACTATGACACACTGCGTACTTAATAATTGAACTCAATGGAACTTTCACTTTTTTTTCTAAATAAATTTCTTCTTCTTAAATGTATACATAAATATATAAATTAACATTTCCAATGTTCGGAAGTATCTCATAGTCCATACAACATACGAACTCAATATTTGCTGTAAATTCGCGACCAATAGCAGTGTATATATATAATATACTACACTTTTTTTTTTTAATTTCTTTGTTAATAGATTAGTGCATTTATAACTTAAGTAGGTATGAGAATCAAAAATATCGTCGGAGAAGTAATATTCCTTTACACCGGAGAGGGCATTGCTTTAAAAGAAAAAACAATCTTGAAATACCCGTGTATTATATAACCGTATTTCACGATTGTTTTTTCTTTTTTTTTTCATTATCATTGTATTTGACTTATAATTAGTATGATCGATTCGTCTACATTATCAATAAACGTTGTCATTTTCATTTCACCTAGCACGGGGATCAGAGATTTCACAAATATTGTGAAACATTATCTTTTATGCTAATAAAGATCGTAATTTATTATTATTATAAGTATGAACAATAACTTGTACGAATTTATATTACACTCTTCAATTTTATTTTGAATATCGGTAAATAAATATACTTTTATTATTTAAAAACACATTCGGGATCAAATAAATTCACTAGAACTATATTGTTAACGTTTTAAATATTCGGAATAATGGTGCCAGAAAAAGTTTCTGTTAATTTAATTTGATACTGCAATTATAAAATGTTTGGCAACAAAAGAGAATGTAGCTGTCACTAGATGTGGATGAAATTATATTAACGTGAGGAGAGATGAAACATTAAGATCATTTACGGAGACGCGGGGCGTCGCGCGTTGCGTGCGGCGTGGCGTCTCGCATCTTACTCGCACTCATACAACACCATATGTTTGAATTCAGTGCGGGCCACGCAGCACAACGCGACGCCCCGCGACTCCGTAAAAGAGGCCTAAGTCATCATACTAAAATGAATTACAATTGCGAATTTCAAAATAAGCGCCAAATCTATACTAATATAAAAAGCGCTAAAGCCTTTGTTTATTTGTTTGCTTTAAAGCGCTAATCTCAACTACTAGTCCGATTTGAAAAAATCTTCCGGTATCAGTTAGCCTATTTATCGAGGAAGGCTATAGGCTATATTTAATAATGAGGTTCCTACGGGAACATGAACCTGAACCTGAAGGGTGAAACCGCGCAGGAAGCTAATATTTCTGCTGCAACAAGCCGAAAGGCAACTCAAAAATTATGCCAAGAAGGTTACTAAGAAGGGTGACGTCATTAAGTAGGTATTCGTTTCAAATGCAATAATAAATAAGAAATAAATTTATTTTTATAACCTCTTTACTTGAGATAAAGACTATAATAACATTGAAAATTCCGCTTTTCAAGGAAAATTAGCCTCAAACGCAAATAACACACGTATTTTGAAAGCAAACAAACCCGTTATTCGAAACGGTTGTATATTAAATTAATAATAGATATCGTTCGTGTATCAATGTTTGTTCAGTATCCATTACGGGGAAGTTAGCGGAATGGAAAACAGTTTCTGTCGATAAACGAGTAGTAGGTAGCGAGTTGATGTTCACTCGATAGAATTATTTTATCAGCGGTTAATTTAGAATATTCTAATATACATGTGCATGATACTACAAGATGAAAAGAGAATCTATTCGACGTTATATATAGGGTGACTGGTAATTAGTGACCGACACCTAAACACATGATTGTGCTCATGATAACAAACAACTTTTACTATGGCACCAACCCTGAAATCCCGAAAAAAATCAGCTGTTCCATACATTCATGTTCACATAACTCGTCAACATGGTAGGGAGCAGCTGATTTTTTTCGGGATTTCAGGGTTGGTGCCATAGTAAAAGTTGTTTGTTATCATGAGCACAATGATGTGTTTAGGTGTCGGTCACTAATTACCAGTCACCCTATATATTAAATAAGTAAATGTATTTTATTTCTCTCTTTCTTTATATGTATTCTTAGAGGTACTGAATGTTTTAAAGCCAAGTATTAAATCATTTTTATTTCCTTTTTTATGAAGATACAAACAGAATTTGTAAGCCCAATGATAATTATTTATAATTATATGAAAAGCAACGAAACACAATACAAAAATTCTTCATATAACACGATGCCAATTAAAACTTCACGTGAAATCAGCCTATAAATTGTAGAAATAACACAAAAGTTTATTTTGTCAATGTAGTTAAATATTACGAATCGCAATGAATAAAACTTATCAATTAATTTGATAGTTATAATTAATATTGGAAAATAGAGATTTCAGAATTGAGATTTTATTTAATATAAACATATGATGGGTGAGGCGATTCCCAATATCGTTATCTGTGCTCCCACACCGGTTTCAACAGTCTAATAATAATCCGAGATCCCGTCACAAAAAACTACCATGATGAATTGAATTAAAATTTGATCGAATCGCAAATTGAGTTACAAAGGTTTTTGTCGTTGTCATTTGTTAAGCTTTGTTGAATAGAAAATCTTGATAGCGTTTTTTATTTTATCATTAACTGGCCACCTGATCAAAAAAAGCTATTATCGTTAACTGGTAAAGAGACAATGCTCTAAGAAATGTAATATTATGGTATCCATAACACTATATATATGGTTAACACAAAATGAAGCTAATTCAAAACTAAAATACTTTCAAACACATACACCGTAAAAACATTATGAAACTTAATGTACATAGATAGATAAGTAATAAACCATTCAAAGTACTATTTCATAGCGGGATCTCAGTGCTCAATATTAAATCCCGGTGGTACTACGCAGCCCTTGAAACTTAGTTCTCTGCACTAAAATTACAAAAGTTACACTACAAGTTGTCGACGATAACCCACCTCGAGCGATATATATGTATTCGCTTCCTATATGCTCTGCTATATATTAATACATAATCATAATGCTAACGAGAATAACTAGCAGACATCGCTTAAAATCACACGAACCTTTTCTTTATTCCTAATTTAAAAAACTCATGACATAAGATAAAAAAAAGAAAACAACAAGTTGTATACTTCATAGTAAAAAAAGAATAATAAGTTTGTATGGCCTCTTTAGATACTAGTATTGAAAATTAATATTAGGCAATAAAAAGAAAAACTTAGATATTTCATTATTTTCAATCAATAATAACGAGATAGAATCAATTCCTTCTTTCAATTCCTTCTATGTAATAACCTATTAGTATTAGAAGATGCATCCAATTTCCTCGTTTGTTGTATGAAACTGGTGTGCGAGCGAGACAGATAATCAAGTGTAAAATATTTCTCTCCTGAAAGTTGTACAGTACAAGCCGATGTGCGAGTGAAATTGATGTGTTAATGTTTGTCTCTTGAAAGGTTTATGCGGCAGTGAGATAGAACGACTTTATTGTTTTCAAACATGTGGAGAGTGTGCGGTAGAGACCTCGAAAACTAAGGGAGGGTTAAGTGCTTAAGAATTAAGACAGGGATACACTAGGGGACAAATGTCCCACGACATGTGTCGGCGACATTTCAAGCAAAGGTGGACAAGTTTGCTTGACGTCGCACAACTTATGTTCGTAGCAACGATACGTGTCGCGAGATGATAGCAAACATCTGACAACATCGCAATACTTCATCTGACATCTTTGGCAATATTGTGAGGCAGGATATTTGACCCCTAGTGTGTCCCTAGCTTTATCTGCACACCCAAATATATATCACTAAGGGATTAACAGGAGATTATATGAAAAGGGAATTACTATATTAGAATAGCATATTATTATGGATGTACTGAAGACATTTTGTTCGGTTTGGAAATGCTATAAATGCTTAATTATTTAATGGCTAATGTTCTAATCATATAATATATCTATGTTAGAATCATATTAACAATGCGAAACTTAGATAATTATATACAAGTCACAAAAATATATGTTGTCAAATATATATTATGCAACTTTATGTATATTAAGAATGGCACTACCGCAGACTACACATTTGCTTTTCCCAAATTCTAATCAAACGAATGATAAGAATTTGGGAAAAATTAAAACAATATTCATTACTTTAAATAATGCCATATCTTTACGTCCTAGATTTGTAAACATTTCAAGACGAACTTTAAAAATGTTATGTGATAAAAAAGTGAAATTATATAACAAAAAAGGACATTGAAATAATTTTCACGCGAACTTTCAAGAGAAAACGTTAAGTTTCAAATTGGTAAAAGAAAACATGGCAACTTTGTAAATTGCCCGTTAAATTTTGCAACTTGAAATAAAAACTTCGTTTCAAGTATAAAAAATATTTTCAAGAATAGAGAATAATGTACAATGAACTACAATGAGAAAATAAATGAGAAATTTGTAAAGTGTTAGGTGTACTGTGTATTACAAAAGTTGAACGATATTTCCTCGTAAGGTTTTGTAAATAAATAAATAAAAATGATCATCTAATAAAAGTAGCTAATTGTACATTAAAAATATTTGAAACAGTATAGAATAAGCTAATACTACTGTAGTCGAAAATCACATCACATACACAATACAAATTACCAACAAAATTACAAACCTAAAAAGATTCATAGACTAACTAAAAATGACACAAAGTACAAAATAAGACCAAGCCTCCATTATTGAGTAAGATCGAAAATACGGATTCAATTTTACGTCATTCCTGATTTCGATTATCTTGCGAACCCCAATCGTGAACCGAATAATAGAGACAAGCCTTTAGATTGAATCGACGAAAGCGAATAAACATGCAATAGGAGAGACATGCACAAATAAATATATAAAATATTTTCACGAAAGTACCTACGCATAACACGTCTCGTTACCAATAAAAATCTACTTTTCTAACTTTAAGTTCCTTGCAAGGAGTGGCCGCTGCAAAAACCCTTTTTTTTCATAAACTCAAGACCAGGGAATAAGGGGACACTACAGTTTCCGTAACTAAGCTGCCGTATTGGTAAATGCTAAAATAATTATGGTTTTAATAGCTTAAAACATACCTTTATTGCTGGAAAACATAATTAAAATAAACCTTTGCAAATGTCACAAAATATGTAAAACATACGATTATGAACATTCCACAATCCTCAAATAAATCAGACTGAGTCATCCATTGAACCACCAACATGAAAAGTATGAACATTAAGCGTTATTTTTATTATATTTTATTATAAATAATAATAAAACAACTAAAATGTCGTGGACAAAATTGTAAACTTAAGCAAAATAAAAATCCATTCGTTCTCAAAAAATAAAGAATAAAATTTTAAACGGTACATTTAAGTCAGTTATGTACACGATTTATTTATTTACATAAATTTATGACACATATAGGTACCAAGACAAGACATTTTAATTAAGATAAAGTTTATACAGCACTTTTATGGAAAATATATTTTAAATAATTAAAAATGTCGTCCCAACAAATGTTTTACTCCGCAGGCAACTAGGATCGAGCATGGTAACCACATCTTCATCTGAGCGAGGATTATATCTCCCATAAAACATTCCAACGCCATGCATAGAGTGAAAAAATACTACAATCTCTTGTAGCGAAATCAAAAAAGAAATCAACAGCGGGTACCCAGGATGTGCATTATCAATTTACAGTGTACATAAAACACATTTCATGTCAACATATTTGTGCATATCAATATACAAGTCATCACCAACATGTCACTTTAAATTGACCTATCGAAACCCACTTTATCATTTTGTTTAATATAGATGTCATTTCAATTGAAAAACACACATTATTTTAATTGATACATTATTACGTGACAGTTAACGCCAACCATTAGTACATATTGTTAAAGGCATTGCGGCTTACGCGGCAGTTTAGCGCTGATATACACAAATGCTCCAACGACCGTTCACGATACTTACCGCTACTGTACGCCTACTGTACAGTACCGACTACGCAAATTTGAAAGTACTAAGTGGGCAATTCATGAGAGTTTTTATGAAGGGATGCATGAAGGGACTACACTAGTCTACACGAGCTGGGGCGATGACCAGGAACTGAACATCTCAAGCGACTCTCATACAATATCATAAACAGGTAAATACAAAAAAAACTGCCGCATATTCCACAATGCTATGCAATTTTCATAACAGTCACAGATTAGAAGAATAAACAAAACAGATAGACAGAACGAAGGTATAACATACGGAAAAGAAACAACTTAAAAAAGAGTGGAAACGAAAATATCAGAAATTTTAGTGTTAATTTTAGGTTTGTTTTTTATTCACACTTACCAACGACAGCCATATATTGGTTATAAGTAGTTGATTCTTCTCGTCCTATTGGGTTAGACGATGTCAACAAAAACAGAAAGGGCGCAGTCAGTATGATGAGCTAAACAAACTGTTCCACACCGCTGGAGACACAATACTCAGGGGCAGGGCGGCGGGCGAAAATGTGTTTTATCATGCGTTTGTTTAAATCGATTTTCGCACGCCGCCGGACACACAATCTAAATAGATATTATATGCGTAGTTTACAACAATTGAACACTGAGTCCATGCGACAGATCTGCCGCGAAGGAGGCGCCCTCTGTCCGCGCCCGCCTCCGGTAACCTCGACGACCAAGTGCGGTAAAAGTGATCATTAGGTGCGTTAGAATTAGTGCTCAAAGGTGATAAAATACCGACGGGTTTCGGTATGTACCCGGCTATGGGATTACAGGGGGCGGGAAGGTGAAGGCGCCATACTCGGCTCCTACCACTTACCAAATTGAGCCAGACGTTTGTGGTCAGGATTTGATTTTTCTCATCCTTATTTTGTAAAAGGTAAGCACGCCGACGCAAGAAAGGAACGAAAAAATATTGTGAACAACAATACCGTGTAGGGAGACTAAGCTTTTACCTTTTTCTTAACCGATTTCTAACTTGCTCTGTTCCATTCATTCCTTTTAATTAATTAATACTTAAATCAAAGTCAAACGTCGCTTAAAAAGAGATATAACATTATAAGCCGTTAAAAATCGGTTAAATATCACTTAAAGAAGACAGAAGAACCACAAAGACGTTTTAATATCTTGCCCTAGATTGTATAAGTGTTGTATAATCCACTTTTGCTGTAGCCGTTGTAAAGATGAACAATTAAATTATATTCCAGCGAATAACAGCGGGTTAATGAGTAATGGGTGTAAGGATTCGATAGATATTCTATTCGACAGTTTGATTGATGTTTTATTCGACTATTTGATAGATGTGACAGATTTTATAGAGCGTTACTTGAAATATTTGAGCGATTAAACTTTTTGGAATGTAATTACTTCTTGAGTTATGTGCCGTTACAGATATTAAAGATTCTTCCCTATTCTGGGAGCGGGGGCGGATGCGTGACGAAGGTTTTCCTTTAATATTTTCATAATATTAGAGTTTCCTTTTCGATTATGTATCCCTTGTATAAAGAAGGAAGACGTGTTTTTTGTAAAATAAAATATTTTAAAGAGTAACAAAATCAAAAATTAATGGTGTTAATAACTGTTTAAACATACGATAGATGGCACTAACGTTTCCCTTGGAGACGTGTATTGATAAATCTCCATCATCGGTTTGGTTCCACCGTAGCCGAATTGGTTAAGGCATTAGGCGCTATACCTAAGATGCAAGTTTGAGTCTTGCCGGTGGTCTAAATTTATCTCAATTTTGACATTTAAATATTCTGACCATAAAATCTTACAATTGATGTAAAGCCGAATTATATAATTAACTAACAAGAGATTTATTTTATTTTTATTAGACCCACATATCTTTAGTACTACTAACTCTGTTTATAATAAAAGGTAAGTTTCAATAAAACACAATTTTACGACTGAACCAACCAACGTCGCCATCCGATCAGTAAACCGTATCCTTAATTACAACGTACTTACAAGTAAACTTGTACCTCTTTGATTTCAACCGAAATGTCCACGATCAATCCATTTCAAGATCACAAAACTTAAGATATGTGCCCCCTGATACGACGCATTTCTGCCTAACATCTCGAGAAGTCATAAAAAACGATCTATGTAGACCAATAAAGTTTGCCGATAGCATCTGATAAATTTTATGATGTAGAAGATTTAGGTACCGAAGGGACACAATTGATTGGTTGAACCAGTACATTGATTACGAATATATGAGCAAAGTAGCTGTAGCCCTAAAATTGAATGATGTTAACATTTATAGCATATTTATTGATATTTCTACTCAATTTACATAAGTTTATCTATAAAACTGTTAATGTTTCAATAAAATTGGGATCAACGAGAGAGCTTCGCTTGGATTAATAATACAACCTTGAAGTAAGCTCTTCGTTAATTAAATTCATAATTTATTTTCAAAAAATATAAAAATGTTTGATGCAAGTTACAACTAAGATCATTCGGCATATGAAGGAATTTTTTAGAAATTAGTCAACAATCACATTTTTTTTTTTATTTTGTTTTTAGTCTGCCCGTTTACGTTTACTGCTGAACTATTAACAAACCTTTCCAAGCCAGGATTGGTGAGGGATATTGCCTTAATCCACACGCTTCATAAGTGGTTTAGTGAACGCAGAAAGATGGTGAGCATCCGTGAGCTGTTAGATGCTGCTGATCCATTAGCTGTAGGTCCCTTAGTCTCCTCTTACGATACCGAGGGAAGACATGGGACGGTCTATTCTAATCCTGAATATTATCCGGTAAATTAAAAATGATTGATATATAGTTGTAATCTTGTTGGTCAAACAACCTATACTGAAAACATTTATTTATAAATCAAAAATGTACTCCGTTCAAAATTTCATAAAAATCTTTTCCTCCAACATATTAAAGCAAGATAAACCTCACAAGCGCACCGTTGTATTTTATTTACCTTCGGCGACGTTCTAGCTGAGAAAACAAACATTCTTTACCAACTAAGGCTCATGCATTCTACAGAAAACTAAAACCAAAGTACGGAGAGGTCTCCACACAACTAAATGATAAAACTATTGTACACGAGCTCGTATTTTATGATCCAGTGGACGTTCCCTCGACAGTTAAACCACTTCTACCTAAACGGTTGGGACATGCAGTTTGTCAAGTAATATAAATAGCGAGGAACTAAGAATATTTACTGCGACCTCTAGGATGTTTATGACATGCTAAGTGTCTCGCTTTCCTGAATCCCATTGCGTATTACGATATAGTTAAGTAATAACTTAAGATTTAACGAGTTTACTTTGCTTATAAAAGGGAGATGCTGAGTGAAAAAGGATGAACCTAAAGTTAATATGTTGGATTAATTTCGCTAATGTAAAAGTCGGACTGTTTTTCGTTTATGATTTGCAGTAGAAGCAGCTACCAGTTGAATCAACTACTTGCCTGGTTTTGAGTAATAAATTAAATAGCACATTGCTAGCAAGCCAAGAAATAGTGGACTGAGACTAGCATTATCAAGCCTTTCTGGCCGATAGGCCCTAAATTTGACAATTAAACAAATTTCATTTATGTACAATGTTTATCATGAATGTATAAGGCGTTACTTCAAAATATCTAGTGTTAATTCGTTTATTAAATGTGTCTAAATGCTGGGATAAACCCTTTTTTTTGCATTTTGTTTATTGTCAAACATAAAATAATGTTGTTCCATGCATATTCTAAATTAATTGCGTGCTCCAGGGCAGAAACTCATGCATCTATTTAGTTAGACTCATTTTTGAACCGAGTTAACACAAGCAAATTAATGTTTATATTTTAGATTTTAAGTTTTACCTTCTCTTATTCTATTTTATATTAGCCATTTTCTTTTATCCTTACTACGGTAAACAAACTGTTTAAATTGCAGTTGAACCATCACTCATGACACTTCGAACTGGCACTCCATCTAACTTTGAAAAAATGGAGCAAAAACACAACGGAGACACAAAGACTGAACGCCCGCGGCAACTTGGGAAGCGATGCTTTACAACTCATGCTGAGTGCGGTATTCAATTATTCTGTACGTTTTATGTATTGAAGTTGCGTGGAGCCTCGCGAGCTCTTACCCTTGATTGTGAAAAGTTTTTTCGTCAAACATGTATTCTTAAAATTACTGGCTGAAATAAATTTATATGTGTATTTATGTTACGTCCAATTACTTAAAAAGTTTTGATAATGCATTTTCATCAATATGATTCCTAATTTTCGGTTCATTTTGTGTATATATTTCAATATTGGATTAAAATATTCCTGATATTGAGATAAGCATCATAAATATCTTTTTTGAAACATAATCCTACACATCAATAGTTAATTAGCACATTTAAAGTATGTTTCTAACATTGGTTTAACATTAGTACTGCTCATTATAATTAAATTCTCTGGTATTTAAGAAGCACGACAAAAACAATATTTGAAAAATAAAAAAAATCGATAGACATAAATACATCGCGCACCCGCCACGGTTATAACATTAATCGCTTTTTATTAAACCAGCAATCTATAATGATGCAGTAAATATGCCCACCGCATGCCAGTTCCAAACCCACTGCAAATGAAGCGATTTTTTTCATTCCGACATTTCAATTTCCTGTGGCAATTGACTTTTCAGTGTGGGTCCTCGCATTTTTTATCGTGAGTGGTACGTACCCTTGTTTCGCGTGACGTGATTGTTAATTCACGATTCATTTATCAAACTCTTTGAATTAATGTGGTTTTTGATAGATTAAAATACTTAACAACCTCCGTTGCGTAGCGGTATTTGGCCTGCTTTAAATCTCTGAGGTCGTGGGTTCGATCCCCACGCTGGACGGAAAAATCTTTGTGTAGATTTCTTTTCTTCCTGGTAGGCTGAAGGACTACCCTCCGTGCCTCGGAAAGCACGTTAAGCCGTTGGACCCAATTGTTATAACGTCATCTAAAACAATCGTATACCAACGAACGAGCAGCAGGGCCTTGTGTTTAACAACATAATACTGCAGTCACCAACCCGCCTACCAAGTGTGGTGACTATGGAAAAAACCCTCCCTCAGGAGGAGGCACTGGTTCAGCAGTGGGTGTCATACGGGCTGATGGTGATGAAATACTTTACGCAACCCGTTTGATTCCCGCTCCGGAGAAGATTTTTTTTCATCAACAGCCCGTTTACGTCCACTGCTGACCATGGGCCTCCTCTTAACAGACCCTGACAAGCAAGGATCGTAGAGGGATATTGCCATAATCACCACGCTTGGCAGACGGATTGGTAATCGCAGTAAGATGTAAACCTTGAGCTAATAGATGCTGCTGCCCACCCATCAGCCATATGTCCCTTAGTCGACTTTTACGACACCCATGGGAAGACATTGGGGGGTCTATTCTAAGCCGGAAACCACACGGCACGGATTATTTTTATGTAAGATTAATTTAATCGTCCAAGATTAGATTCATTTATGGACTAAGCAGCGTGCCTCGAATAGCACGTTATCCTTTTGAACGCCAATGTCAGCCATAATAGACAAGCGGAAACATGCCCTGTGCGCCAACATCGACAGTAAACAAGTAACAGAAAAATACACTGTTTATTGTGTATTACTCTGTATTGAATTCCAAGTTTCTTATTGGTACATATCAATAAGTTGTAACTTTTATTATTTGTTTTATTTATTGCTTTATATCGCCATCTTTTATCAATATCGTGAATTGTTTGATGAATTGATGATCGTACCTACATATAAATAAATGTGACGTGTTTGGTGCAACTTCGGCTCGTGTCGAGAGGTGGCCTAGGAGGGCAAGCCGTCATATTCATATTTGAATCCTTCCAGAACAAACAGTTGAACAATTTTTTCACTTTCATCTGCTAATATATTTTCATTACAAAATTACCCAACATTTTCTGATTGAACGTAAAAGCTGTATGCTGAGCTGCACCTTTCGACTTAAATTAACCGTGTTAACCGATTTAAAAGTATTTTATTCCATTCGCTCCGTTATAATAAGTAAATCTCCAAGCATTACCTTATTGTACACAGCAAACAAAAATACAAAACAGTTATTCATCATCATCATCATCATCAGCCCGTATAACGTCCACTGCTGAACATGGGCCTCCTCCCGAGGGAGGGTCTTTACCATAGTCACCACGCTTGGCAGGCGGATTGGTGACCGCAGTGTTGTGTTGTAATACACAGGGGAAACGCTGCTGCCCGTTCCCTGGTTCGTTTGTTATACATGATGTTATAACAATCGGGACCAACGGCCTAACGTGCTTTCCGAGGCACGGAGTGTAGTCCCTCAACCAACCAGACCCGGTAAGAAATCTTAGAATTTACACAAAGATTTCTTGTCCGGTGTGGGAATCGAACCCACGACCTCCGAGATTTAAAGCGAGCCAATTACCGCTAGGCTACGGAGTTATTCAAATAGGTAATTTATGACAAAAGATAACTATCTATGACAATTATATACTGATTTTCGGGCGTACGTGAAGATGCTGTAATATGATGTTATAATAATCGGGACCAACGGCTTAACGTGCTTTCCGAGGCACGGAGGGTGAAACCAACCAGACCCTGAAAGAAATCCTAGAAAATACACAAAGATTTCCTGTCCGGCATGAGGATCGAACCCACGGACTCCGAGATTAAAAGTGAGCCAAATACCGCTACGCTACGGAGATTGTGTTCATGTAATAGGTAAGATAGATGCTGGCGCTCTCATGCGAAGTATGTAATTATTGTAAAGGAGTTAATCAATATGCCGGAATCGTAGCGGAATTGCTGTCAACGCAACTTAACAGATTATAAATTCATTCAGTGAAAGGAATAGATGATGAATCCTTCAATGGACTGGAACTAATGCGTACGATAAGCCCAAAATAAACACAAGTATTTATAAATTGCGTGCCGTGTGGTTTCCGGCTTAGAATAGACCACCCCATGTCCTCCTATGGGTGTCGTAAAAGGCGACTAAGGGACATATGGCTGATGGATGGGCAGCAGCATCTATAAGCTCAAGGTTTCCATCTTACTGCGATCACCAATCCGTCTGCCAAGCGTGGTGATTATGGCAATATCCCTCTACGATCCTGGCTTGCCAAGGTCTGTTAAGAGGAGGCCCATGTTCAGCAGTGGACGTTAACGGGCTGTTGATGATGATGATGATGATTTATAAATTCGCATTTCAATTATTAATAGTAGCCCTATTAATAATTGAAATGCGAATTTATAATTCATAACTAATAATTACAACTTTTTAGGGGTTTGAACTACGAAGGGAAACAACGAAATCCTTCTTAATATGCAAGGTTCGAAATAAACGGAGAATCTATAGAAAAATCTATAGGAAATTGACTGCACCGGTGGCTCAGTGGTTACGGTAGTTGCTTCTGCGACCTGGTGCTCTGAGTTCGATTCCCACCTGGGACAATTATTTGTGTGAACCACAAATAGTTATTCTGAGTCTGGGTGTTCCGTGAAATGAAAGTTTGTAAAGTCCCCCGCGACACAGGGATTTATTTCCCTAGTGCGGGAGTTGTCTTTTTTAAATGAAACCATGAAATGAAACAAAACTTTTTCCAAGCTTTTGACATCATTATTACCTAACTTAGGTCATTGCATTATCCCAACCCAATCCATCTGCTTAGCGTGGTTATTACTGCAATATTAATTAGCCACGACCCTTGCTTGCCAACATCTATTAAGAGGTGGTTAACAGTGGATGTTATAGTACCGTTAGCCACACTTAAAGGAACTGATTGAGCGCTGCTAAAACACGCTAAGTCGACTTACCTACTGTTTTGAGGTTTCCATACCCGAAGGGTAAAAACGGAACTCCATTACTAAGACTTCACTGTCTGTCTGTGTAACACCAGTCTGTTTCTCAACCGCGATAGCTAGAGAGTTGAAATATTCACAAGTGATGTATTTCTGTTGCCGCTAATACTAAAAATAAAATAAAATGAATATTTAAGGGGGGCTCCCATACAACAAACGCGATTTTTTTGCTCGATATCAGAAACGGCACATGTAGGCACTTGAAAATGGTACGGAACCCTCCGTGCGCGAGTCCGACTCGCACTTGGCTGGTTTTTTAGATAAGCACGACAGTACTAAGGTTATTATTTATTTATATACTAATTTAGCTTTATAGTATCCGGTCTCCAGACAACTTTAGTAATTACGCTATTCGACCCACCAAATCCTCAAAATTCAGACAAAGTTTAACGCCCCCGAGTAGGCTGAAGATATCTAGTTTCTAAGCACAAATTTAAGCTAACAAGATTATCTAATTTCTGATATCGAACTTGAGTAGTAGTTATTTAGTTATAAGTTAAAGTTTATGAACTCGTAGATATGTAGGTACTCGTACTCTCGTACAACATTGTCGGTGATCATAGGATGGGATGAACTCACCTATATTCATGTACATGATCGGGCTATAAATAAAGTGTATCCGTTGTACACTCATCATCATCATCATCAGCTCGTATAACGTCCACTGCAGAACATAGGCCTCCCCCCGAGGGAGGGTATTTGCCGTAGTCACCACGCTTAGCAGGCGGATTGGTGACCGCAGTATTATATTGTACGCATTTTGTGCATGTTGTACGCTGCTGCCCGTTCCTTGATATACGATTATTATAGATGATGTTATTACAATCGGGACCAACAGCTTAACGTGCTATCCGAGGCACGGAGGGTAGTCCCTCAGCCAACCAGACCCGGAAAGAAATCTTAGAATTTATACAAAAATCTTTTGTCCGGTGTGGGGATCGAACCCACGACCTCCGAGATGTAAAGCGAGCCAAATAGCGACGCTACGGAGGTTATTATAAATATTAAATAGACAATATAATTATAATAATCGGCCTGTAGAACGTCCACTAAACATGGGCATTCCTCCGTTTTACCTTAGTCACATACGCTTGGCAGGTGAGTTAGTGTCCCATAAGGAGTAGGGACGCCTCCACACTCCGGGCGTCCCTATAACTGGGCAACTGGGCCACAGTCAGTCCAGGAGATCCCGCGGCGCCATTTTGGCCGCGGGTGCCGTCGGAGGGGCAGATTGCTTCGTGCGTACCCGACCCCGCCAACGACAGATTAAAGGAGTGTCCGGGGGGTTTTAGTGGTGTAGGGGCCTCTCCTTAGTGGTATGAGTAAAGCATACCACCGCTATGGAGAGGGCGAGTCCCACATATCCCTCCGCCAGCGCACGGATACGCTGCAGTAGCGGCGGTGGGAATGCGTAAAAGAATTTCCCCCCGGACAACAAAAGCATAGGGTATGACTGCTGTCTATTTTGATGATATACTATGGTTACAGTTGAAGTTACAACAATTGATACCAACGCTTGGAGAAAACGTAACTTAACT
This sequence comes from Nycteola revayana, assembly GCA_947037095.2. NCBI lineage: Eukaryota > Metazoa > Arthropoda > Insecta > Lepidoptera > Nolidae > Nycteola > Nycteola revayana. Next base: position 22,628,713 of record OX344843.2, read on the forward strand.
AAAATGCAACCGCTTTTCTCATCCGTTTGTATGCTCAATCATTTACTTTTTGTGAAATAGATATTTGGTGGTGAATTTTATTGTTATTGGAAAATCACAAATCGAATTTATAACAACAGGCAATCGCTAAAGTGAACGCTACTATAATTTTTAAAACATACTCAACAGTAAATTGAAACCCAATAATGTTAAGTTTGCCGATATAATAAATAGTTTATTTTATTGCCAATAAATTTATAATGAGATGATATTACAGGAACTGACGTTTTTATTTTTATTGTGAACTTTATATTTGTAGCTTCAAACGCATTTACCTTTTTTTTTTTTGTACAAACTTAAAAATTAAACTCTTACATTGCTAATTTAAAGACAATTGAGTAATTTCAGAACCAATATAAGACGTAATTTATAATACAATTTTAAGGCAAATAATTACCTTTTTAATAATCCGACGTTTGCCTTAAAATTGTATCGCGATTAAGACCCGCATCTACTATAAATTATGTGTACAAATCGCGAATGTCTAAAAACAATATAAGACGATTTGTAAATCTCTCCATTTTTAAGACAACTGTCACAAAAGCATAAATTTAACTTTAAACACTCAAATTAACTATCAGTGGTTCACACAAATAGTTGTCCCGGGTAGATATTGAACCCAGAACCTCAGAAACAACTACCATAATCTCTGAGCCACCAGTCAATTCGTGTGTATGTTGCATTTTTATTTCTTACAAATTTTGTCTTTCAGCTATTCATCGCATTTTGTCCAAAGTATGCAAGATTTCGCTTCCACAGTTATCGGAAATTTCTAAATGGATCTACTGCATTACTCTACATTGTGGCATAATATAATCGTACCTTATATTACTGTGTTTGTAGACCAAGTGCCCTTTATAGACTGACCCCATAAATTTTCGGTAAACAACCATCCAATTATATGTCTACCTCTATATGGAGACTATTTGAGAAGAAAAACACTTTATCAGTCTGAAAGGGAAATATTAGTAAGATGTTTTCGTGTATGCTACGAATATTTTCGGGATTTACGAGTTTATTATATTAATAAGTAAAGAGAGAAGGTAGTTATGTATGTTATGCGCTTATTAAGAAAGACAACGAGTAAGTTCTGGCATTTATTATTTATCATCATCATTGGCCTCCTCCCATCATCATAATGATATTTTAAAGATTTAAATTTAATTAAATGTCACACCGTAGGTAGATAGAGGAAGAATCGTAGGAAGCTAAGATATGGTCCGGTCGACAAGGCTCGCGACGCGTACTATGCTTCAAACCCGATCCCAGCCCGCGCTGGTTGATCTTAATTATATTTAATAATAATCGATTATCACATGCCATAACAACATTGGTAAATTTTATTTAATAACAATATTGTTGAAATGTAAACTTATTTATTGGTCAAGATTGTTTTTTCTTTTTTATGTATTTGACTTATAATAAGTACGATCGATTCGTCTACATTATCAATAAACGTGTCATTTCATTTCATTTTCATTTTAATTAAGCGTAGTGTAAGAATCAAAGAACCAAGGCGGATGTTTCTTGTTCATGATAAATACCTGGTTAGCAGTACCCTAAACCAAAGAATATGGAGTAGTCAAAAGTGGTATATCAAGATTGTAGCAAGACAAAGGAAGTGGTGTCTGGTAGGCAGACACCACTTCCTATGCGTAAATGTCTGTATGTATATAAGAATCATATTATTTGGGTGACAAAAACAATTGTTAGTCAGGGAACTATCAAGAAAGGCGGTGATAAATCGGATAGTGACACTCGGGGAACTTTATCGTCATCCAATCAGAATATTACAAATTCCTACGTCTGATGCCGCCATTAGTCAAGCCTCCCAGTCATACAACTAGAGCTCGATACTCAAACGTATGTAAAAAGAAAAGTCTTATAACGCTCCTAAAACTTGTAAGATCTAAAATTTTAAACCATGTTGGTTTTTATTCAGTACTTACCAAATAAAAGATCCTTGATTTAACTATAATGATAGTAAATGCGTGTAATTTTTAATAGTATTTCTTGTGTACTGTTAAAAATATATTCTGAAGATCATAAGATCTCTACTGTGTTTTTCACTTACCATAATTATAAAGTACAGGTTATAATTGAATCAGGGATTTTTGAAACAACATGAGTCCACTTTTTGGTGAAAGTGACTTTTTTGCATTTTTATGCTGGCAAACATGCCAGTGGCCGACCCGTGGCCAGAAGCCCTGGAGATACTCCCTGAAGAGGATATAATGACTTTTTATCAAGAAATATTCTTGTGGCCAACATCAGAAAATGATGAAGAGGAGGGAAAAGTTGATTCATAAGCCTATGCTCACAATTTTTTCAATTAAACACAAATTATCCAACACATTGCCTTTCATTTTTAAAGAAATTCTAGTAACAACATAAGTCCATCCCTTTTAATGCAATATTTTTCAAAAATGTTATCATTTTTTAGTGTCTAAAAATGTGTTTATTTTGTATCGCCTAGACAAAAAAATCATGTATACTTTGTTTTTTTTCAGTATTTAGTTTTTTACCTACCCTGAAAAGTTTGATCTAATAGACTCGTGATCTTTCAAAAATACCTGATTCAATTACTTATTTACAAAAAAAAATACCGCTGCTTATTCATAAATTCACGCTTAAGACTTTAAGGTCAAAAACCATTATTCGCTGGAATATTTCTTAAATCAATTTAACACCAGAATCTTAAGGAGCGTATTCAATAAACAGCATACTAAACTTTTTCGTTAAATTTGTATTTTAATTCATACATTTAGTCAAGTTAGTATCTTCAAAATCTTGCTTGCGGGCAAGTAAGTACATTAGTCATTTACAAATGAAGTATTGGTTATAAGTCATTAAAATTGTCTTTTGCCTTTTGTTGTCAAAACCTTGAAGCCGTAGATATTGGGAGCCAAATTTATGTCAAAGAACCTCGCAGTTTATCGTGTCTATGTTTGTGACTTTTGGTATCCAAACCTTGTCCTTAGATTTTCCAAATCAATTTATATGAACCTTGCAGCGGCTCTAGTTGATGCGACGTTATTTACTTTGCCCAGTAGCTAGGCTTTGCCATTCAACGGGGCAATGCTGGCAGTGATATAAGACGGTGCCAAGGTGTCGACTCAAAACCCGTAACTTAACCACTACATTACTAAACATCTGACTTATAATTATTGTCTATTTTTTTTTAACGAATACCGGTCAGCCGGGTTTTTTTGACATTCAGGGTAACTCATATTTGATGGTAGGAAGATCTCTTTACTAAATTCACCAGCTTTAGTTTCGTGAGAACATTTTCTCATGCCATTTTGGCGTTTCGTCTCCCTTCAGATTTCGTTTCACCATCACAGTCAAAATTACCCAGAATGTCAAATTAACCCTGGTCTACGGTATTAATAAATGTTCAGTCTTGTATAGTGAATACGCACCTTTGGATAGTAAATACAACATTTATAGTACAAACACACGCTTCATCAACATTGTAGCATTAAAGATACACAAAAGGATTATATATTATATTATATAGTTAGCAGAAATTTTGTTATAAGATACTTTATAATTCACAACAATAAGGTTAATAAGCTATACTTCAGTTGTGTTGGGAATTTTAAGAAAATAATTACCTAGCTTTTTATAGTAAAAAACTTTAACGTAGACTTATGAAGATATTATTTTACTAGTCTGAGACTAATTAGTTTATTCCTACTAATATTAAAATGCGAATGCTGTTTGTCTGTTATATTTTCATGCTTATACTACAGATTTTGTGGACATTTGGTACAGAGAGACTTGGGAATGGACATAGGCTGCTAAGTGATTTTCCAAATAGTCTATCTCTTTTATTGCGACAAAGCCTACCCAAAGTAACTATTGCAGGTGCAAGTGACGCCGCGGAGATAAACTAGTATTAAATTTCGACATCATTTTGTCAGAATTTGTATTTGTAAATGAATCTAAATCTTAATGTTTGTAATTTGTACGTCATTATGATAAAACTAGTTTACGTTTACAACAATTGATTTATGTTTATATACAAAATACACCAAGACTATATTTCATACAAATTATCCCATTTTAACGAAATACATACATCAGTTACTATAAATAATAATACTCCAACTACTGGCCAGTTCGTGTAACATACAGAGTGCGAACTCATCTACGATTCCGGTCGCTTCAGGTTGCCATCAATTTTTGACGTGCCAACCGCAAAATGTCGGCACCCGTCGCGCCTGTCCATTGGCAAGCTCTTTGACAGATTAATCCAAGTAAAAGTGGTATTTTTTGAGAGAAATTTGGGTTTATATGGATAAAATATTACGCAGTCAAATAGTCTGATACATACTAGTTGCTGTCAATGCCAATCATATACTTAGATTAATAGTGGCAATATAATGTAAAGGATATTTCGCAGAACTTCTTTGTATTTAGAACACAAGTGTATGCGCAAACACTAGGGCAACACCTTTTATTCTGCAGAGATCTGACGCAGTACCGATAAATTAACGTCCTCTCCAAAGCACGGGTAAAATACCACCAACTTCCTGACTTCGGTCCTGGTACTTAGAATTTACTCGAGGGGAAATTTCTAGTAACACATTTTTTTCCCGAACCCAAACTTGAAACCTCGGTGGTTGCTGTCGAACATATTACTAGTAAACCAACGAGGCAGTTAGTTCAATTTTATTAGACTCAGTTAAAAGTTCAGTATTTTTTTAATTTACCGCGTTTAGCAACAAACAAATGAAACGCAAAGCAAACAGCAACGCTTCCCTTTGCACCGGGCAGCAGATTATGTGCACGCGGTGACAGAAATACTAATCTGATAGGCTGCATTATACGAGAGTCCCGCGATAGATAAATACTTCGCTTCACAGTTGATCACCTTAAGCATTAAAACCTGCGTGGTTCTGCGGAGCTGTGCGTATACCCCATGCGACGCCCCGCGCCTCCGCGCCTATTGGCAAAATTTTTCAATGCGTTATACTGATCGGACTTTTTATACGAACCATTTTAACTACGAGCTATTTACATACAACATTAAAATCTGCGGCCCAGCTTTACGCGATGGAGCGGTGTAGTAAAATACTGTCTACTAGTACCACTGTGTGTACTAGTAGACATGCTATTTAATAGTCTATTAATTAGTCTATGCTATTTAATATGAATGACATTAAGTCATCATGACATTAGGCATCGCGTCGCATCGCTTCAGTTCACCGCAGTGCGTCACTACCTTAAGCAATACAAAAGGGTGTACACAGAAGACAACTAATAAGACGGAGCATTTTAATTAGAAACGTTTAAGAGTAATGATGGCTCGACAGTAAAGTAAAACGCGGCTGTCATAAACATAAGTACCTATTTGTAACTTTAGAGGGCTTTTTACCCAAGAATTGTGAATAGGTACTTGTAAAATGTCTGCTTGAAAGAGACGTAACCGTCAACTCAACGACCGAGAGTATCCTATCGACTCTGTTTTGATATCGTTGAGATATTTGTACGCGATTATAACCATTATTTATGTATATTAATAAAACACTTTATTCTGAATGACTTAAGAATCAACGCACAGCCTTAACGACCGATCGTAGAGGTCTAACACTTGGAGGGTGTATTCTGTAACGTGAAATTATATGTATAATTTTATGACGGGCCATGACGAGTACGGCCAGTTAGTTATGTCATAAAAATCAGTTTAGTGGTTTAAGCATTAAGGCATAACAGACAGACATAGTTACTCTTGTATTTGTGTTATTAATTAAAGTTTTATGCATTATTACAAGTTATCTAACATGTCCATATTTAGTATATTTTTGTTATTGTTTTATAAACTTCTTTAACTTAATGGTGCAACTTTTTTTGTAACTTTTCTTTAAATCCTTCAATACTTACAATGTTACTTTAAGATTTTATTGCAATATAACAATCTTTAACAAAGTATTCTACGCCTTTGTATTTATATATTTATAAATCGCTACTTTCATTTCATAGTGGCACAAAAGGAAATGTGTCACTTCATGATAATAAGTCTTACGCACTTGGTATTATAGATCAATTCGCATTGAATTATATATTTTTGTGCCACTATTAAATGTAGTATAACGTTATATTCCCAACACAACTAAAGCAGCCGTAGTCCAATGGGCGTCAGACTTAGGACCATGTGGTCGCCGGTCCGACCCCCACCCATTGCACTACCGATGTGAACCCACTCGTAACACAAGCATTTTGGCTTAGGACGAGGAGTTACCAAGAATACTAGTAGTGTGAGAACTGAGCTAGTAATCTTGACATATCTAGAGCTCAGAAGCATGAGGTTGGATGTGCCATTATACGTCAGAATCATTCGTCATATGTGCCTTTATCATTAATCACTTACGACCTAATGCTTCGGAAGAAATTAATACATCTGCCATTATGTTTGCGAGGTCTAGATATAAAATAAACTGTAGCGTGTGACATAAAGGTAGACTCACCACGTCAATGATCTGCTGAAGAGTGAGCCCGAAGCGAACCTCCAGAGGTTCGCTCTCATTGGCGACGGGTCTCTCCAGCGTGTTGTACGATGCCAACAAAGCGTTCAAAAGACGCTTCTCGTGAGGACCTTGCTCCGATACTGTAAACGTACAAGAAAAATTGGTATGAAATAAAATATTATACCTACTTTCCATGATTTTTTATCGTTGCTAAATTGCTAATTGCTTTACAAAAATGGTAACATTACTATTTTAAAATAGGCAAGTGTTTTTTTTATGTTTGCTTTAAGGAAAAGGGACTAATTACACTTATTCAGCTCAATTCAGCTTATGTCGATAGAAAACGCCAGTTTTGTACGGGATGCGTACGCGTCTGTTCAACTGAACGCGTGCGTACGCGTCCCCTACAAAACTGGCGTTTTCTATGGACATAAGCTGAATTGAGCTGAATAAGTGAGATTAGTCCCTTAATGATAAATTTACGATACAAGATAATCTGGTTCCTAACAAAGGTTCGAAGTCATTTTAATCTGTCATTTTTAACGCTATTTAAATAATTTACCTACCTATTAGCAACGATTTAAAATCACTTTATATATTTCAATCAACCCAGTACTCGTATTTATGAAGTAATCTAAAATAATTACTAAAATGTTCATGTGTCCTTTTTATGTACATTTTTTCTTCTTTTATTATATAAAGAGTCGCCATCGCAAGCAGTGATGATTTAAAATCATCAACATAAATCTACAAATTATAAGAAATTATCTAAAACGTTAGACAGCAAAACATCACGTCACCTTGATGCGTGGTATGCTTTTGTTTTCCTTTGTGATTTATTTTGTACCAATAGAAATCACGAAAAATACAACTGATATAATTGAAGTGTCACATGACATTCAAGTAATTATTTTGTCTTAGAATTATATATAAATACCAGTTTAAGGCAAAATTTAAGTTAAGATATGTTTTAAACAATATCGATAAAATTTTAAGAAAAAAATACCAAATAGTGGCACAGCGGTACATAATCGAGGGCAATCTATTTGGTAATTTTCTAATCTTAACAAAACAGCTATAGATAAAGCACATTTTAAACTTAAGTTAACACGTAAGAGCTGACTTTGTGTGTGATACCAATTCATTGATATGCGATGATTCTGAAAAAGAAAATGACGGAAGAGACCAATACAATTTTTTATAACAAAAACCAAAGTCCATATTTTGACCACAACATTTTGTTTAGGTTCTCTAAATATATGATGTGTAATTAATGAATATGCATAAATCTATTCACGTAGTTTAATTCCACACAGTTCAAATAACAGTAATTCTATCTAAATGATGAAATGCTATTAAACCACGAATACCTGCCCACCACAACAACACACAGACAAACAAAACGTAGCTTCCCGAAGTTTAATTGAATTCGCCGTCCCGTGGTTAAATGTTAACTATGCAGCAAAATTGGATCGGATATACGCTTACCTGATGTGGTCCACAGCAAATATTTGAGCCGTCCAGCTAACAGCTAACTGAAAGCTTTTATATAAAAAAAAACAACATTTTGACAACGTTAGTCACAGGCTAGAATGGAACGACTAACCAGAAGGCACAATTTATGTTTCATCATGACAGCATCAAAACGTTACAGAGTGAAAGTTTTATCGCCAAAACAAGTGCAATCTCTATCGCCGACTAAAGATACGTACTCAGTGTTACATTTATTTATATTATTTTTTTATTTTTTTAAGACAACTCCCGCACTAGGGAAATAAATCCCTGTGTCGCGGGGGACTTTACAAACATTCATTTCACGGACACAAAGTACACCCAGACTCAGAACAACAATTTGTGGTTCACACAAATAATTGTCCCTGGTGGGAATCGAACCCAGAACACCAGGTCTCAGAGGCAACTATCGTAACCACTGAGCTACCGGTTTTTACTGTACATTTTAATCTGAAGCGGGCGCAGCCCAATGGCTATGGCGTGTGACTTGTGGTCGCCGGTTCGATCTCACCCGGTGCACTATTGCCGTGAACCTATTCGAAACACAAGAATTTTAGCTTAGTACGGGGGGTAACAAGAATAAACTCTGTAGGTAATCTTAAAAAAAAAGTCAAAAACGACGTGAGGCGGCGGCGGACGACGTGTCGCGGCGACACTACTGGTTTGAATGTATTTCTATGAAATTCCCTTCGCAGTTAGCGAAGTGCATGCTATGAACATGAAGCTAGCGACGCGTTACAAACCAGTAGTGTCGCCGCGACACGTCGTCCGCCGCCGCCTCACGTCGCCCGCTTCCAACTTGCACCTTTAGAGTTTCTGCTCTTTCATATTATATGGATGAAGGTATATGAAATCAGATATTGAGTTATAAATGCAGCCTGACGCTTTAGATCATAGGGTCTGCGATGGTGCAATTAATTTCATTGAAAAATAATTGCAGAATATTCTTGAGTACAAAAATGGTTATTGCTTATTAATGTTTTATATGAAGGTTTGTATTTAGTTCAAAACTTTACCGCCTAATCGCTCAAAACTCAAACGATGAGGGTTAACACGCGAATGCTTAACAGTGTCGATATAATGTTACTAAATCGCTTGTTGTAGAGTGAGAGTAACTAAATTCTTTGCTACGAAGCTTCTCTAACTCGAAGAATAAAGTCAACTTATACCTGTATTGTACAGTCCACAAAAGAGCTTTACACTTAGTAAAACGTGAAGACAACCTACGTAGCGTAGCGGTATTTGCCTCGCTTTAAATCTCGGAGGTCGTGGGTTCGATCCCCAAGCCGTACAGGAAATCTTTGTGTAAATTCTAAGATTTCTTTCCGGGTCTGGTTGGTTGGGAGATTACCCTTCGTGCCTCGGAAAGCACGTTAAGCCGTTGGTCCCGATTGTTATAACATCATCCATAATAATCGTATATCAAGGAAAGGGCAGCAGCGATTCCTTGTGTGGTACAACATAATACTGCGGTCACCAATCCGCCTGCCAAGCGTGGTGACTACGGCAAATACCCTCCCCCGGGAGGAGGCCCATGTCCAGCAGTGGACGTAATACGGGCTGATGATGATGAAACGCACGTTTATGAGAAGAGTTTGCTATTATGTGCATTTATGGACAGCTGGCAGCGAACTCTTCACCCATAAATAATTACCGGCTGTTGTAGTAATAAACTTATTTATTTACATATTTGATAATGACAGTGTACACCTATCTTCTTCGTTGACTGTACATACTGCCTACAGACGAGTATTAAGTTCAGAGGATAGGATTTAATTGCCTAAGACCCTGAATATATTACACGTTAAAGCCCAGAGTTATCAAACGATTGCATTTACATTCGAAATCCATCGTAATAGTCGAGAAATCAATCTTGGTGATTGATAATATTGATTTTACGCCTCCGAAATTGTAGGTAACCGATTTCAACTCACTGACATTTAGTTTAGTATTCGACAGGTGCTACGTCTACGTCAATGCAAGATAATATAATGAATATTAACTGTACGATTTAATAATAAAGTACGTTATCTAAACTTATATATAAATCTAGATACTTTGTTGATTTTCTTGAACGCGCTAATATCAGGTCCGATTTAAAAATTATTTCAGCGTTAGATAGCCCATTTATAGAGTAATGCTATAGGCCAGAGGTCTCCAAACTACGGCCCATGGGCCAAATCCGACAGTTTAAGACTAGTATCATCAATCTAGCCCGCGCATCCAATGTCTTATTGTTGTGACTATTGCTGTGATAAGTTTAAAAAGACAACAAAAAATGATAATTACTCGGTCGCACACTTTGCGACTAGTCAAGAAATAACAGTATAGTTAAGGATTGAAAAATTAAAACTGTCTAGTTTTCTAATTTTTCAATCCTTAACTATAGTCTAAGCTAAATAAGCCAAAATATGTATTGACTGTTTACAAATTCCTGTAATAGGTTTACGTGACTAAAAAACTTTTTTCTAACGTGAAAAGTGGCCCTTCGAACATATTGAAAACATCGTTATGGCCCTAAGGGTTCAAAGTTTGGAGACCCCTGCTATATGCTATATTAAAATAAGAAGTTCCTACGGGAACAGGAGTTACACGGTTGAAACTGCACGTGAAAAGGTAGTGTAACATATTATGAAATCGATTCTATCAATCAACTATTTTGAAAATTACATGCCCAATAAACGATTAATTCTTACAGTCCGATGCCAAATATAATTCAAGATAAATACCGTAGCCTATTGAATATCCAATGATAACAAACCATAAAGACGTAAGTACCACTAGAAACTGTCCAATAAATCCAACTTTCAACACTTGATTGAAATGATTTCCTCTTTTATTAACGTAATGTCTCCCCAATGGGACCAATAATTGAAAAAGGCAATAAGAAATGGACCCGAGAATAAATTCACTAGAGTAAAAGAATTAAGAAGAAAACCTACAATAATTTTTCACGGCAAATTGGACAAATCCTTATAGTACACCGTCCGAGGAGCACTCTGTACATCTGCCACAAGTATAACGGGTGGATTAGCTGTCCACGCACCTGCAGTATCATATTAACCTAAAATAACTCTTACCACTAAGCGAAAAGCGTCCATTTTACCACGATACATTCATTTCTAGAGAGTCCAGCTCGAAGCATCAGCAATAAACACTCATTTTGGGGGCTTACAATGCTCTTATGCGTGATATATGAAAGCCAGAGCGTGACAAATATAGCATGTCTGTACGACTGGATTAGTGAGTAAAAACAGGATAAAAATACGTTCTCAGGAAAAGCAGGTAATTTATTTGTTTAGGTACATTCAGTCACTTGAGGATTTCACTATGTTCTAATAGTTTTTGCAGCTTTATATATTGCTTGCTTTAAAAGTGATTCTTCGTTCATGTTTGATACGTTCTACAATAAAGCTTTTGTTATATTACTTAGTTTTGGACCAGAATTAACGAAATGAGATTAAAAATACTTTAGATTTGACTAGTTATTTTACGGTTTGATACATATCACCCAGTACCCCATTGCAGCGAAACCCAGTAATCTACATAGTTAATAATTTGTAATATGTATAATGTGGTAGTGTAAACTATAGACTAAAATAGAAAGCTGAATAGTCTGTTTGGTTACTTGAACGCGCTAATCTCAGGAACAATTGGACCGATTAAAAAAAAACAGTATTAGATAGCTCATTTATTGAGAGAGGTTATATTTAATTATGAAGATCCGACGGGAACGGGGGCGTAAGGCGTGCCAAACTAGTAAATAAATAAAATTGAAAAATCAGCTCACATCTTAAAAGTCTATTAGTCTCTCATCTTCTCCAAGTTCTATTAGTGAGCAAAGTCATCACAAAGGACACTAAAATCCTCACAAACGTACAACAATTGCACAGAGAGAGAGAGAGAGAGAGATATCTATATCTATGTGAGCCACGTCTGGCGTGCGGTCGCGTGACACAGGTAATTAAATCAAAACAGTGATACACAGACTAGCGTGATAGCCTCGTACAGAGAATAATAAACAATAGCCAGTTATGAGGTTTCCGTTGACAGTAGCCACTGCTGAAGAAACATTACGGTGTAAGCTGCCAATTCCTCCTTAGTGCTTTGGCATCAATTCTCCAGGAGACTAAAAACTTAAAATAAAAGGAATTAGCCATTATGTTTATGAACCAAAAATAATTAAATTTGAGGTATAGTGTAGCAGCTTAAAACGATTACTCGTAAAACATAAGTATTTGGACAATGATTATTTTGAATTTTTTAGAGTTAAGACAATCTTATATATAAAATTCTCGTGTCACAGTTTTCGTTCCCGTACTCCTCCGAAACGGCTTGACCGATTCTCATGAAATTTTGTGAGCATATTGAGTAGGTCTGAGAATCGGCCAACATCTATTTTTCATACCCCTTAGTGATAAATTATTTATATGGCAAAACAACGTTTGCCGGGTCAGCTAGTTTACTATATAAGCTATTAGATGGCCTAAATACAAATATTTCGATAACGTTTTTACCGAAATATTGGTATTTAGTATTAAGCAGTGAGTTAGGAGGATTGGCTTCATACAGTCGATTCGATAGTTTAACTACTTGTAAAGTTCTTGTCTTGAATCGTACAATAATACATTATAGTACAAGCATATTGTTCGTATCATTATGCTGCCCTTAACGTATGCGCTTTATAGATAGCTAATTGCATAAAACAATAGATTTTCAATTTAAATTTAAAGTCGGTAAATGTCTATAAAAAATCTACAAAAAAGTCACATGGAACGTTGAAACGGCTTAGGAGTGGCTTGCTTTAAAAAAAAACTGCTAAAATATTTTCAGTAATTATAAAATAGGCGTTATCAAATATTTCATTATAAATTATGCTTTATTTTTCTGTGATTTAAGTGCAGTAACCAAGGCTGGATTTAAGGGAGGGCATCCAGGGCAACTGCCCCGGACCTCCACAATAGAGGGGCCCCCACAATAAATATTTAAAATCTTTCAATTCTGACAGTAAATTCTACACCTTTTGTTTTTTATTTTTTCAGTATTGTACATTTACAAACAGTACTTTGTTGTATCATGATTAATTTAATAGTTCTTAAATATTGTAATAACGGTTATTCATCTATACTTGTTCTCTTCAATTAGATGATCAGTAAAATATCAGAATTCAAATCGTCCCGAAAAGTAGGTACATACTTCGAATTTTCTACACATTTAGAGGGAAACTAATTTGTTGCCCCGGGGCCTCCGGACTTCTAAATCCGGCACTGGCAGTAACTTAGTTAAACTGTAGATCTGTACAAGAAACCGATGAAGAAAAAACACCGATGACCTATTAGTGCCAGTTGATGAAAATTCAAACTAAATAAATGAAACGCCGCACAAGACTTTTATTACAATTTAAACATATAGTATGTATTATCCTTTGTCTTCGTAACCTACTCTATATGTTACATGCCTAATCCGTTCAGGATTAACGCCTACTCCCTGGTAAAGTTAATCGTAACTCTGTATCGACTGAATTGTTTCCAACTACACTAAAGTTATGCCGTGTGGTTTCCGGCTTAGAATAGACCACCCCATGTCCTCCCATGGGTGTCGTAAAAGACGACTAAGGGACATATGGCTGATGGATGGGCAGCAGCATCTATTAGCTCAATGTTTACATCTTACTGCGATCACAAATCCGTCTGCCAAGCGTGGTGATTATGGCAAAATCCCTCTACGATCCTGGCTTGCCAAGGTCTGTTAAGAGGAGGCTTATGTTCAGCAGTGGACGTCAACGGGCTGTTGATGATGACACTAAAGTTATTGACTGACGCACACAACACTTCTCATACTTGCTATTACGTTTAACATTATGTTTATACTGGGTGAATTTTTTACCGTCTTGATAATAATATGGTGTGTTATGTAAGTAAAATAGAATCCATAGACACAGTAAATGTGTACTAGTATTTCGGTAATAAGAGTTTCTAAAATCTCAAAAATTACTTAAAAGAAATACATCCTACATAGCGCGTGCATAATAATAAAATAGGTGCCTATAATGCATAGGCCGCAATCACACATGAATGAAAAGAGTGAGCGAAATAGCGTAACTACATACTTAGGTACGCATTTTCACTGTATGTCTGTACAAAACAAAGATAAAATAACTATGCCTTAGACATCTATTGAATATATATATCACGACCTATTACTTTCAAGACGGTAAAAAATGTCACCCAATATAGATGAAGGATTAAGTAAAACTAGATTATTTTTCCATTTGTATTAATTATTATTAAATTAAAAACTCCCTTGCTCGCACGATTCTTATTTTAAATTTTGGCATAAAATTACGATAATAGAGAACATAGTTTCTTAAAATATAATGTCAACTACTTTACATAAGCTATCTCCGGTTTGGTGATTATGGCATGAGTACATATACAACGTGTTAATTAAATAACGCAAAACTTCTTAGGTGGTGATTGTGCTCATGGATATAAACAACTTTTAATATGGGACCAACTTTGTAACTCGAAAAAAAAACAACGTTTTCATACATTTTGGTCGAGTAGGTATTGACAATTTGTATGGAACACCAGATTTTTTACTTTGCGTTACAATGTGGGCCTCTTAGAAAAAGTTGTTCATATTCATGAGCACAATCACCACCCCAGAGGCTTTGCGTTATTTAATTAACACGTTGTATAAACGATGCTACCCGTGCCTTGGTATACTATTTCATGCAAAACGCTATGGCAACTGAAACCAACGACTTAATGTACTATCTATAAACAACGATCAAATGAAATGACGTTTTGATCACAAAAAAGAAAACAAAACTGTTCATACAAAATTGCTTCACCGCCTCCAAAAACACTGCAACTTGAAAAATTTCCCGTAAATTTTGTCCGACATCGTAGGATTTCTTAGCGTTGAGAGTCACTCGTCCTCAAACTCCGAGGACCTCTCAAGTCGATGAGTGTATGCGATGGGTTACAACGTGTTTTACCGTACTTATATATGGCGTTTAAGTCCGTTAGTCAAAGCCATTAGAGCGAAACAAAAAAGTTCTGTTAAAAAAAACCGAACCATATGTTTACAGCATTAGAAACTATTAAATATTCTGTGAAAAACGGTATAAAATCTCGTTTATTGTATGGGAGGCCTGCAACTGAAATACCTACATCATCTTCACATACACACACTCAATACAGGCTTCTTTTAACCGCAATTACTTCTTATTTAGTTTATCTTACTTTTTTCTTGTTACCTTATTTTTTTTTATCTTTGTTAATCCTTTTGCATAAGATTCTGTACCATCTCCTACTGGGAGAAGGCACTGGCTCTTGTAACACAGGTCTATCACCTAGCACACGAGACAGGGTCTTCACAATTTTTTTTTAACCTCTTTCTTGTGTAATAAAGATTATTATTATTTGTGAAAATTTCAACTCTCATGGTTCATAAGATAGACAGACACATGCGAAGTCTTAGGGTTTTTTGACCTTTGGGTACGGAAACTAAAAATATATTAATACTCATGTGACGGGGACTTTTAGAAAGACATTCATAGGCACAAGCTTAGAGCTTCTATTTGTGGTTAACTCAAATAATTTGAATTTGATAATCGACAGCCGTAGCGTAGCGGTATTTGGCTTGCTTTGAATCTTGGCGGTAGTGGGTTCGATTCCCACGGCAGACAGGAAATCTTCGTGTAAATTCTAAGATATCTTTCCGGGTCTGGTTGGTTGAGGGACTATGCTCCGTGCTTCGGAAAGCACGTTAAGCCGTTGGTCCCGATTGTTATAATATCATCTATAATAATCGTATATCAAGGAACGGTTTCTTTGCGTGTTACAACATTATACTGCAGTCACCAACCCACCTGCTAAGCGTGGTGACTATGGCAAATACCTTCCCCGGGAGGATGCCCATGTTCAGCAGTGGACGTTATACGGGCTGATGATGATGATGATAATCAACATTTTTTGGATATCGAGCCCATACTACTTAAAAGCAGTAATAAGGAGACAGCTCACCGCCAGTGTAGTCATGTTATCAGCTATTCTATATAAGGTTTCCTTTTCGTATTAAAGTCGTCATGAAAATAACATAAAATAAGTATCCAATTAATCCATCCATGCCGTGTGGTTTCCGGCTTAGAATAGACCACCCCATGTCCTTCCATGGGTGTCGTAAAAGGTGACTAAGGGACATATGGCTGATGGATGGGCAGCAGCATCTATTAGCTCAAGGTTTACATCTTACTGCGATCACCAATCCGTCTGCCAAGCGTGGTGATTATGGCAAAATCCCTCTACGATCCTGGCCTGCCAAGGTCTGTTAAGAGGAGGCCCATGTTCAGCAGTGGACGGCAACGGGCTGTTGATGATGATGATCCAATTAAAACATCCCATTTTTATATAAATTATCTTCCATAAATTACTCGAATTGGCACATGCAACACCAATTAATACTAATTACATCTTGTTTCAAACTCTGAAAATTCAGAACAATACAGTTATCTATAAATTATCACGTGAAACATTACAGCTGCGCCCCGCAGTTTTACCCGCGTCACTCTGCTCCTATGGGACGGAGCGCGATATTTTGTAGCCTATATGTTAATCTAGCTAACAAACTATCCGCGTGCAAACTTTTAGCCAAATCCATTCAATATTTTTTGCGTGAAAGAGTAACCAACATCCATCCATCCATACTTACGAACTTTCGCGTTAATAATATTAGTAGGATGTAGGAGTAAATATGGCATGGTACCAAACTCCAGTCGGTCATTGAACTGAGTCTTGCTAAGCTACCCAGACGCGTGTAGAGTCTAGGTGTCGTGTGAGGCATTTAGGTATTAACTAGAAATATAACACATAAGGTGCATATAAATATATATGCCATCTCTTTAACAAAATATAGTGCGTGCATGAGATTAAGATTGTAAAAATCAATGTTTAATTTTTTTTTTTTCTAAGAATATAATTTATTAATAATCTTATAAATATATGTATAATCATTATTATTTAAAGTTATGATTACGTTAGTGAAGAAATTGATGTGAAATAAAAAAAAATGTTTTTCTGTAAAAAAAAATTCTTTCTTTCTTTCTTCTTTATTCTTTATTGCACACATAGAAACACAAAAGATACATACATTATGCAGAAATACAAATAGCAAAAAGGCGAGCTTAATTCATTTATGAATAAAAATTGAATAGTTTCAAAATACATGTTTATTTTAATAAAGTCGTTCTATAATATTAGCTGCTTTGGCCACACCCCGTAGTGTAACCGGGGACCCGCACGCTAATATCGATACACTAATATAGAAAGCTGAAGTGTTCGTTTGAATGCACTAATCACAGTAACTACTGGTCCGATTTGAAAAATCCCTTCTGTGTTAGATAGTCCATTTATCGGGACAGGCTATAGATTATATGTAATTATGAAGTTCCCATGGAAACGGGAGTAACATTGATGAAACTGCGCGTGGGAAGCTAGTTATTTATAAATACTCGTATATTTTTTATATTTATTTATATATAATTTTATTATTTTAATGGTTTATTTTTACTTAATTAATGTACATACATGATACTATTGACTGTTAAAAGGATGACATATACTTTAGTTGCTCCCTATATAAGAATTATCTGAGAGCCTTGGCAACGAATACTGGGTTGTATCGTTATTGCCCTATACACCTAATAGCCTTATACAAACTTGATCCTACCTAGAATCGGTAATCTTGAACAGTGGGAGTATGTACTGGTGTAGTTATGTTAGGTATATCTGGTACTATAGTCTGTGTAGCTCGCACTTTTTATAAGGTACTAGATTTCGTCTATTACTTCGTTCGCGAGGTAAAGACACTTTGGGCATGTTCCTTTAAATAAAAAATAGCCTATTTTTTTAAGTATATCATCGTATTATACAAGCTGACGATGATAAAAAGAAATAATATGACTGTTACGCACTGATACATGATTGCAATAAAGGCGCTGCTGGTCTTAGTTGCACTATAGTATATAATAATAATAATAATGATTTATTTCTCACCACAATATAAGGTACATTTACATGGTATCAAGGACAATACATAAAAACTACAATTTTCTAATTATATTGTGATTACAGGACATTTATATAATTTTTATTATTTTGACAATGATAAAACTATATATAAAGTATGACAGGTTCACAAAAATTTTGAATAGACAATGCTTCAAATAGGTTTGATTCGTTACAATGACCGACGTAATTATTGTAAGTATTCCGTTGCTTTTTAAATATTTTATGTAAGTACAATATTTCGTTTAAAGCCTATTGATGTATCCATTAATTATTTTTTCTTATAAACTTTAAACTACAAAATTCTACAAACTAAACAAAAACACTACAGTTTCCAACTCGGCATTCGAAAATCAAAAACCGTTCAGCCACATAAATGATTGCAAAACGAACTTTTCAAAATTGCTTCGGACTACCATAAAAGGAAATCTTAAACCCATATCCAGAACTCAATATTCGATTTCAAACGTACATATTCCGCTACAAAGCACTCAACTAAAGCATTTAAGCCGTGTAGTGTAGAGGAAGGTCCGTACTGACGAAACCAATTTCACATCCTTAGAACATTTTATCGTCAATTTTCGAGCCACTAGTCCACAATATGGCTTACCCGCTATTGCTTACATTAGACAGCAATAAAGTTGCATAAGTCTCATAACCGCTAATCTACCGTGCAGCGCTGCAGCGCTTCGGTTAATATTAACGCCAAGTGGTAGGATTATTTTAAGCGCTATAGTCGCTTTATCGGTGTTCTGTAGCGATGCTGAGGTTAGGAAAGTTTCGGGATATGAAAAAAAATAGTTCTATTTAAGATTAAGAGGTATGTTCTAATTATTCATTGTCTGAATTTATTCTTTCAAATAACATATTCGAAGCATTGTATGAACTAAATTAGATATCTAACAGTAATCCTAACTCTGTTAAATGGAATCATCATATTATGTGATAATAATAAAACATTGAAGCATTAAAACTGAGAAATATTCTCCTACCTATAAAGAAATAGCAAGCGTATGATTCGAAAAGTGTTCGATTGAAGATTTTTTAATTCTTGTTTTCGGCAGGTACGAGTTCTGTCAGGAACGTATGAATAAATTAATCCAGGAAGAAATTCAGTAAATTGGATGCACGACGCCGATCTTGGCCAACTGTTATCGAATATTTTTTTTTAAATTTTTGTTTTTCTTGTTTTTTACAGTCATGTCTTTGTGTTTTGTTCCAGGCATTTAAAGAAGAATAGTTTATTTTAAAAACCAGTATTCCTTTTTTTTCATAAATAGCCATTATAGGAGACGGACAGAAAAAGCAGAACATTTCGACAGTTAGTGCTTCACAGGAAAGAATCCAGAAACTTCTATCGCTATAATACTATACCATATTTTGATTAAATGCTACATATGGCAAAGGTTATATTAATCTCTCCGAGGATAAAAAATACTGTTTAAAAATCGAAGTTATTCCTTTCAACCCGTCATCTCACCCACATCTCAATTAACGGCCTTCAAGCGTCCCAAACTTAACGTGTTCCCTTCCGAATGACTTGTACACAACACACACTAACCCGTCACCGAGTCAACATAACGCGGAATAGTGGTACAACCGAACAAGGGTACATTCGATCCTAACATCAACTAGAAAGGGTTAATTAAAATGTCGGCGCTTTCAAAACTGTTAACAGGGTTAAATAGAACAGGGTGCCACAGGGACGGATTGTGTTAGAATACATTGTTTAATTTAGAAACTATTCGGGTTGGATATTAAGTGCAGAGCCATATAATGACTTGAAGCTAGAATTGGCTATTGAGATCTGAAAGTCGAAGTTGATAGTAATTTTCTACGATACGTGAGTTATACAAGACATTTACTTTGTACAGCAAATAAACATTGCCATTCAATGGGGCAATGAATCCAGCATTTTGGTACCATAGTAATATTTTATCAGTTAATTAAAGTTTACATTAGCTACTTTTAATTGTATGTATGTATTGTATCCATAGTTCTTTGTAATTTCTGTAAAAGATAAACTCATGAAACACTGATTTCATTTCATTCATCATTTCATAAAACTGATTTCAGAGATTTCACAAGTTAGTCTATCCCTAGATGATATAATGAAGAAATTAAATAAGTTCTATAATAGAGTTGTAATTATATATTACCTCTTGAATATAAAAGGGCTAGTTATATATACAATGTTTATTTTGTAATTTTAAAACCATTTAATAAGGATTTACTTGTCTTTATTCCTAGGAAAGTCGCAAACGCATTTTAGCTCACTACATCATCAACAGCCCCTTTACGTCCACTACTAGACATGGTCCTCTATGTAGACCTGAGTCGTTGAGGGATATTACCATAATCACCAGATGCTGCTACTCATCTAACAGCTGTATGTGTCTTAGTCGCCTCTCACGACAGCCATAGTATTGCCTCGGAAAGCACGTTAAGCCGTTAGTCCCGATTGTTATAACATCATCTATCATAATCGTATATCAAAGAACGGGCACCAGCATTTCCTTGTGCAGGTATCCAACATAATACTGCTGTCACCAACTCGCCTGCCTCGGGACGAGGCCCATATTCAGCAGTGGACGTTATAGGAGCTGATGATGATGATGATGATGATGTTACCTTACGTACAAGAATCGCCATCAGTGAAACACTTTCACAGATTTATAAATTTGTATAAGGAATGCTAGGCGTGCCTTTAGAATATACAATTTCCACAACCAGTAGAACATAGTAAGTACGCCTCGGGCTTTCGTTATGTTTTCATTTTTTCAATTAAGCCGTACAGCTCTTTGTTTTTTGTTAGCTCTTGAATTTTGAAAGGAAGACTTTTCTCTTTCATTGCTCTCGTTAAAGGAGTACCATCATCTAAGAATGTACTGCAGACGAGGAGTGTACGTCGAAGTTTAGATTTTGTCTATAAAAATATAGTAGCTAAAGATCTATACAAGAACTTAAGTTCTTGCTCTACACCGTATTGTACTTTGGAAAGATAGAGCAGTGGATTCGATTCCCTCCAACAACAATTATTTGCGTGAACCACGAATAAATAGTTGTTATGAGTCTGAGACACAGGGACATATACACAAAAAAATATCTGAAAACTAAAGTTAAAAGTTTCAAATTCAGTATTTATCGATATGGTTTGTTTGTTTGCTCAAACGCGCTAAACTCAGCAACTACTGCTCCGATTTAAATTAAATATTTCAGTATTATATAGCACATTTACTGAGGAAGACTTTAGGCTACATTTAATTATGATGTTCCTGTGGGGACGGGAGAAGCTGAGGTTGCGAGGGTGAAACGGAGGCGGGAAGCTAGTCAATTAAAATCATATCTACATTACTGTTCTACAACAAAAAACGTCTGTTATTTAACACGACAATACACAATTAGATAGAAATATTTCTATCTATATTGACCTAGCGGTCAGCGTAACTTATCACACAACAAAGTAACTATCAATCACACCGTACCGTCACGATCGATTGGTCGATTTATAGGTTCCGTTTCATATTGTATTGTTGAACCTCCGGAATAAGTCTCGCCTTAAATGTTGGAGGTCGTAGCTTAAATTCCCACTCTGTACAAAAATTCGGTTAGTTGAGAGGCTATCCTTCATCTAATCTAATCTAACTAGCCTGTGTTGTCCCACTGCAGGGTAAAGGCCTCCCTCTCCTTTTTCAACATAACTTGGCTTTTGCGAGTACCGGCCAGTCACTACGGTAGGAGTCAAGCTCGTCCCGCCATCTTCATCTCAGCCTGCCGCGATGACGTCGTACGTTTATTGGCACCAAATCGGTGGTTCTTTTAGCCCAATTGACTATTCTTCATGCCTAAGAAATTATGTTAAGCCGATTAATATAACATAATTTATTACAATCGTATTTCGCTAACGCTGCCGCCCCTTAGGGCGGCAGCGTTTCCTTGAGTAGGTATATGATGTAGATTATACTGCGATCACCAAACCGCCTAGCAAGCGTGGTGACTATGGCAACACCTTCTTCGAGGGACCCCCATGTTCAACAGTGGAGTTAATACGTGCTGATGATGATGATGAATGTCGCGGGTCATAATATAGATCCAGTTTGTAGCAATTTGAATGAAATATCACATTGAAAAATAAATGCTATCGCTCTAATAAGCGTTCAGGTGTTGTGACCTATTTTGATACGAAAAAGTTAAACATGTTTATTGTGTGTATTAATAATATACTCGTAGTATTCATACATAATATGAATTAAGACAGGTACGATATTGCCTTAAAAATTCCCAAAAGCGATATATTTACCCACTTATAACATACTAGTTTGAGTTTGAGTTTGAAAATATGTTTTTTAATTGGTCTTGTAGTTTCTGAGATTACTCCCTACAACCTCAAGAATAATTCCCAAACTTTACCTCTTAATAATTTTAGTATAGATTAAATATATTTTAGGTCAAGTCTTTCATTCAAAAGGAAGGACATAATGCAACTGCACATGGCAAACTGACCCGACAACCTATGGAGTAGATGTCTTCACTGGAAGACACACTTCGCACGAAACACCTACGATCAACATATCTGCTTATAGTTGAGACTGATTGCAGATTAAATACAAAAAAAAAACATTCTATCTAACACTTTTACCGGTACTATAGTTTCACCTGCACTATTTTTATCTACGTTCACAATACACCTCTGTACGTCCTATACAGTTGTCAAATAAGTCGGAAATCCAAGTATATTGTACCGAAGTCCGAGCGCAGGTAAACAGTTTCAGATTAGTTCCACTGCTCCCGCTACTGCGCTCTAACGGCATATTGACTATTACCTAACTGTAGATTTCGTACATTCGTAGAAATGAAAATGTGTTGATAAAATGACTACTTCTTGTGTTGATTATGATAATTGTGTATACAAATAGTAAAAAGATATGGTGTGCTACATATACTACGACGTACTTTATTTATTTTTATAGATTACTGTGGTTTTACCCGCGTTTCTCTGCTCGAGTGGGTCGGAGCGTGATTTTTTTAAGCCTATATGTTAAACGAGCTGATTAACTATCATCATTCAAATTTTCAGTCAAATTCATTCAGTGGTTTTTACGTGAAAGAGTATCAAACATCAATCTCTCTTTTTTTTTAAAGACAACTCCCGCACTAGGGAAATAAATCCCTGTGTCGCGGGGGACATTACAAACATTCATTACACGGACACAAAGAACACCCAGACTCAGAACAACTATTTGTGGTTCACACAAATAATTGTCCCGGGTGGGAATCGAACCCAGAACACCAAGTCTCAGAAGCAACTATCGTAACCACTGAGCCACCGGTGCAGTCAATCCATCCATACTTTCGCGTTATATGTAATATTAGTAAGATATATATTTTTTTAAACCTTATCATTAACATTATGATAAGATTTTTAAAGGAAAATTTTGAGCTATATGTATGTTAATTGTGTCCTAACTTAAGAAACATAATGAATGAAAGCCAGATTTCAGTGCTAATCATTGAATTTTGGCTTTGATAATCATTAAAACTCGGCCACAAAATTAGATGGATATTTCGATAATTACAACACACAGCCGGAGAAGTAGGCGTGAGGTCTGGAGCGATGCGGGGGGCAGTAAGGTGACCACGACGTTTTACTTTATGGACAGCGGCTATGGGACTTTTGCTACTTCACTGGGCATTGGCATACAGGCAATTAGGGTTCTAACCTTATTAAATGGTAAACAACTACAAGCTAAGCAATCTGCGCAAAAGGTCGTTCCCGGTGGTTCACGGCTCAGGGCGGCCGCTTACCAGCACACCACGACACCCCGAAATTATATTCACGGTTTTTGATCATTTAAACCTCCTTAGCGTAGCGGTATTTGGCTTGCTTTCAATCTCGGAGGTCGTGGGTTCGATCCCCACACCGGACAAGAAATCTTTGTGTCAATTCTAATTCTTTCCTCCGTGCCTCTGAAACCACGTTAAGCCCTTGGTCCCGATCGCTATAACATCAACTATAACAAGTGTATATCAGGTAACAGGCAGCAGCGTTTCCTTGTGTGGTACAACATAATACTGGGGTCACCAACCCGCCTGCCAAGCGTGGTGACTATTGCATATACCCTCTCCCGGGAGGAGGCCCATGATCAGCAGTGGACGTTGTACGGGCTGATAATAAATGTTCATAATACACCATAACAAGTGTTTTACCTCCTAAGACAATTGTGATTTCACCAACAATAATGGATACCGTTTTATGATTGCTGGTCAGAAGCCATTGACAATATACTGACCGACATTACGTGAAAAATGTCGATTGACCGACAGTGATGATTTCACAAATAAATCGGTATCCTTAAAATATCATTACATTTCCATATTCATGACGAAAAATCTTGAGAAAAATAATTATATTTTTTTATAAATGTTTGAAGATGAGGACGCCAAGAACTTCTATATAAATATGGATGCGATTCAGTACATAATTCTATAGTTCATAAGCAGGATTAACAGATAGTCTATGAAATATTTTATCTGCAACTTTTATTTGGAACAAAGCGACAGTCCTACTCATTTTCAACAGATAACAAAATTGTCTCATATTTCATGGTCACCTGAATTGCGAGTGTAGTGTGAGTGAGGGGCAAGGGAGGGGTGAGGTAGTGGGTTGAGGGGGGTTGATACCTGTCAGTGTCCATGAATGGGTACCTACTACGAGTTTCGTACACGCGCCGGTGGACCGCGGGCTCTCTCGAGGTTTTACTTTAATGGGTCGACTTACAATGACCTTAGCTGAGTGAACAACGTTTGGTTTAATAGCTGACTTTAAAGGTGTTACGTTATATTCAAAGAAAGTTCTGGTGTATTAATATACACGTCTATTTTACGCACTGGTATTTATTCAAATCAAAGGCGGCTTGTCTGAGAATTTTTTTATGAATTTGTAAGAAAACCGACAGTAATAATATATAAAAATTAACAAATAAACAAAAAATATGTTAAATACAATTTAGATTTGATATGTTGGTATTTAAATAAGCTGTTATGTTACTGTTTAAATGAATTTAAATTCTGAGGTCGTGTTATAAAACTGGCCTTTACGATTCATAGCGTGTGTCCAAAAGAACAAAATCAGGGGTTTTATTAAACAATTGAGATATACTCCAGGGGTATTTACCCCTAACAAAGCCTATACTAAAACATTACAGCAAATTTGAAATAGGGACAAACAAAAGATGTCCCATCTTTTGTTTGTCCTTATTTCATGAATCCAAATTCTAAAATATTGATATACATTTTATCATCCATTTTGCATTTTGTAGAGCATAATGAAAGTGAGGACCCCTCTGTCAGATGTCGGATACAAAGGTACGTTTATCCCCCATTTTATCGACTTCAAGGGATGAACTCTGTATTTGTTTTGGGTACAGGGTAAGTGATTATTGAAGTGCTTATAAACATCTCTTGAACCGAATGGCAACGATGTATTTGAAATAGGTTGTTTTGGTATTAATTGTTCTAATTAGCATATTAAAGAAAATAACTCAGCTCATTATTGTATATATGCATCTATGTCAATAAAAATACAAATCAATGAAAACATTGCAGAAAAATATTTCTTCTACACTTTGGTCCATTCTATTTTGTATTTAATTCATGTTTTTTTTTTCTTAGTTATTGTATAATTTCATTTAAATTACCTTTGTACCACCTATTTAAACATGATTAATGTAACCTAGAAAGGTCCTGTCTCCTGAGATACAGGTCAATAGCCTAGTTCAGGAGACAGAGCTTCCATATAGCATGCACCCAATGCTTGCTTGAAATAAATAGTTATTATTATAAGAGTTATTTTTCACGGCATACGGTTGCCTGGAAGAGATTGCTTTTAGCGATAAGGCCACCAATTTCAAAATAAGTATAACTGTTATAATTTCTCGAACGATCGCAAGATAGACTGAGGATGTGGCGAGACTGTGCTTCCTTACCCAATCCTTTCGTCCCACCCGCTGAAAACCTTCCGCCTGGACATGAGTTGCCTTGGGCAACCTGGAAGTCTTTAAATGGACTCCAGACCCAGGTTGGCCGAAGCAAAGAAAACCTGTTCAGGTGGAAATTCATAGACGACTCCGCCTTGGAGTTTAAGAGTGGTGCTGTTCCACAAACGATGGGACACTTAATATCGTGTCTTGCGTGCCCTGTCAGCCGCACGTTACAGGAACTGATGGACTGTGACTTGTGATGATGCTAAACAAGTGGCCGAATTCTGGGCCGAGTCCATTCAGATTGCTATCGACACGCTTAGAAGAAGACTGTTATTATTATTTATTGTTTGTGTTACTATTTTATTTTGCAATAAAGTGTACTTCCTTCCTTCCTTCAATTCACATATATCACGTTTGCTTTCCAAAGTCAATATATTTTAAACAAACTCGTAAATTTCCTAACATTTATAGACTTAGGGTCGAGGATTGATTCCTGATTTAATTGTGTCATAAACTGCGGGCGAGTCACACCATCAATAAATTTATATTGATATAGTTTGAGAGCACTTCATAAGTGTTAGGGTATTTGTGGGTGGGGAGTAGTGGGGACTAATGAGCTGTTTCTGTTAACAATTAGTTGTTAATATCGGTTTTGCAGGTTATGCAAAACCGATTTAATAAAGGGTTATTATATAGTATTTAGTTTAGGTGCCGTGTGGTCTCCGGCTTAGAATAGACCACCCCATGTCTTCCCATGGGTGTCGTAAAAGGCGACTAAGGGACATATGGCTGATGGATGGGCAGCAGCATCTATTAGCTCAAGGTTTACATCTTACTGCGATCACCAATCCGTCTGCCAAGCGTGGTGATTATGGCGATATCCCTCAACGATCCTGGCTTGCCAAGGTTTGTTAAGAGGAGGCCCATGTTCAGCAGTGGACGTAAACGGGCTGTTGATGATGATGATGATTTAGTTTAATTACATTGATTTAAATTAATATTCAATTATTGCACACCATATTATGATAGACTAGCGTCCCGTGCGTGGTTTCATCCGCGTAACTCCCGTTCCCGAAGGAACTATCAATAAATATAGCTTACTAGCTTTTACCCGCTTCGTGCGCATTGAAGCCAATGCCCCTATGTTTCTTCTAATACTTCCAAGATTATGTGTACAAAGTTGCATGGTGATCGGTTAAGTAGTTTTCGCGTGATAGCGTAATTAATTTAGATTTACATTTATAATATTATTTAGATTTAGAAGTTATTTCTGGACGTTCTGTGTTTCTGGACTTGTAAGTTAAGAAGAAAAAAAATTGTTCACCATTAGAAAGTGTAATTTTTATACCTTCTAATGGTGAACGATGTAAGATTTGTTTTATGAATCGGATTAGTAGTTCTGGCTTGACATCCAATTAAACAAACTCTTTGGCTTTATAATATTAGTATAGATAAGTTGTAACAAAGATAAAAGCAGAACAACGAATGGGCTTCGGCAATTTAGAAGAGAGGAGAAGGCAATAGATTACTCAGTATTAAAAAAATATATATATAATAAACACAAGTTTTATATTATGTAGGTTTTACATTTGCTTACTTTTATGTGATTTCAAAATGGAAGTACAACAGCTATTGTTAGTTCCCGGCTGTTCCCTATTGAAAGACCATCCCCAAATTGTCTTGCATTCAAACCCTTGTCTTGTCAATTTGGAACAAACCGAAAGAATCTGCTATCGATCGAGCCGTTCTCTAGTTTTAGTCCAACTCACGAATGTTTACTTTATAACACCCACACTGAGGAAATAAATCCATGTGTTGCGAGGAACTTAACAAACACTCTTGAGAAACAGAATTCACGTTGAGAAAGTACACCCAGAATACTTGTGGTTTATACAAAGAAATGTCCCCGGTGGAAATTGAACTTCAGGTCTCAGAAGGAAGTATCGTTAACACTGTGCCACCAGTTGATTTTTAAATATATAGAAAACGACCCGCCCGGCTGCGCATGGGTGAAATGCTGATGTATAAATCTGAATATAAATCTTCCTCTTGAATCACTCTATCTATTCAAAACCGCATCAAAATCCGTTGCGTAGTTTTAAAGATCTAAGCATACATAGGGACAGGTAGTCAGCGGGAAGCGACTTTGTTTTATACTATGTAGTCATATGTTTGTTATAAACGAAAAAAGTTCTTAATTTTTTTATGAATTACGTTTCTTTAAAGCAAATGCCAACATGTCCTTTACAGCTCTCTATTAAAAAAAGAAAGTAATGGATGGCTAGCTATTATATAAATTAAAAAAGTAAAATATCTCGCAGTCAGATCCCAGCCTCATTTGACTGTCATTAACAAAACGTTCTGAGTGAAGTGACGTCACCAATCTTCACTATACTCAGTTGTGTTGCAAACCGTAGGACCCATAGACAAACATATTACGTAGAAACGACGAACGTTTGCATTTATCAACGCTTTCCATCACGAGGGTACGTTCATTTAAATTTCAATTTTCCAACGGAGCACTCCAACGACGCTCTCTTCGTTCGTTTCGAAACACATAGCTAGATTCTTATTAAAATGTCTCAACTGTAAGCATCTTATGCATGTCAATAAGTTTATAGAACTGATATTTCATTTAAAATAACGAAGAACATCTATTTATTTCTCTATTCTGTAGCGAAACCCTCCGAAGCAACAGCCGGGAGGGGCACGTTGCTATGGCAACGGCTCGGGCGAGCCACCTCAATTTTTGCCCTAGTTACTGCCCGACGAACGATTCTGATACCAGCTATGAAGGGCACGACATTCAGAGCTACACGGATTTGGTCCTTTTATCTTGTGTCATGATTTGAATTTGATACAGAATTGGGTGATCAGTGTTATTGCTTGATAATTAAATATTATTATTCGTTAAGTATATAGTAAATTTGGTACTTGAAAGATTACGTTAGAAGCTAAATTGACTTTGGGTAATCTATACTATACGTAGGGTTGCCACTCGTACTATATTATATAGTATCGCACTATATTTCACATTATATAAAAATAATATAGTACGAATAATACTATATTTTCATCGGCAACTCAGTTGTCGCGCGACGACGAAGTAAACGTCAACTTCTTGGCAGTATTGGGCTTAGTTTCCGTTACCAAAAGCGTAGAAGGAGAATATATAGAGGCGAAGTTGACATGCCTACAAATATTATTTCAGACTTTGTTAATCATACTACAAAAAATAATTGTGTACTATTTTTTTTCTTGAATATCCCAATAGTACTATATTTTTTCTAATGTTTTGAAAAAATACTATTTTATTATCAAACAAAGGTGGCAACCCTAACTATGCCATTATTATATTAAGCTGAAGAGTTTGTGTGATTGCTTGAACGCGCTAATCTCAGTAATATAGGATAGATAGTCTAGTAATCGAGGAAGGCTATAGGCAATATTTTATAATAAAGTTTCCACGGGAACAGGAGCAACGCGGGTGAAACCGCACTCGGGAAGCTAGTGGTCTATAAAATAATATTAATAAAATGAGTAATTATGAATAGTAGTAATTTAATTATAAATAATAAGCGGACATTATAATATATGGATGAGGATATGGATTAAATCGAGGTATAAAAAAGTTATACGATATTTTGGCTGTACCGCGTTGGAATAGGAAGTCTTTGGGTGGTCTATTCCACCAGTGGCCATCCAGTGGCTTGGAATAGACCACCCAAAGACTTCCTATGAGTCTCGTGAAAGGCGACTGATATACTGATATATACAGCAGATGGATGGGCAGCAATGTCTATCAGCTCAAGGTTAGCAATCATCTTACTGCGATCACCAATCCATCATCCATCAATGGTACCACTGGGTCGTGGTCCTTACCCCTTAAGTGTGTCACTTTATTGTATGTTTTTACCAAACTTCTATATTGATCCACTAAAACCTATAATAATTAATGTGACTCAAACTTATTATGAGTAAATGAATTAATGACAAACTGACGGACGGACTACTTTGTCTGTAATATCCAACAATTTGCTACCGGTTAATTAAGTAGCTAGTTTTATTCATAGAATGAGAATAATTGTGTAACTTATCAGACAAGTACAAGTGTTTGTAAAATCCTAAGTGCTGAATAAATTTATTATTTCACCTGAAAAACATGGTGGTTATGACAATATCCTTCAACGAAAATGGCTTGCCAAGGACTGTTAATAGGAGGCTCACGTGTAGGGACTTTTGAACAAGAGTAAGAGTAGAGCTTTTAAAGAATCCGTTCCGTTATGAGGTCACAAAAATGTAATAAACAAAAAAGGAGAAATTAGTTAAATATGAACCTTATCAGAATGCAATAAACTTTAGTTTTATTTGTCACTAGCTGCTTACGAAGGTTCACCCCCATAAAATGTTTCGTTCCGGTCACAGCCTGATATTTTATGACATTCATACCTTTATCAATAAACAGGATATAACAGGCAATAAGGTGGTAGTCAATATTTAGATTAACGCGTTTTAAGAAAAAATCTCTTGAGCTTTACATACTTTACTTTATTACTTCATTAACATCGACTGCTGAACATGGGCCTCCTCTTTAACCGACCTCGGCAATCCACTGTTGTTGAGAGATATTGCCGTAATCACCACGCTTGGCAGACGGATTGGCGATCGTAGTACCTAAGGTGGGATGATGAGTCGATAGATGATGCTGCGTATCTATCAGGTGTACTTTTTATATATATAGAAAAACTTACTAGCAATACAAGAGTACTAGCAAAAATATCACTTAGGTCCCCGTAACTCGCTACCCCAGGCGTCGTCAAAATGTGACAGGCGCTCAAGGATCGCATGAACCCAATGTGGGTTCAGCCTCAGTATCATTGTTAAACCTTTTAAAAGTTATGTCAATGTAATAACAAGTATTCATATAGCACGTTACGACCTGCGTGTATCGCAAACCGTAGGCAATAAAGATAGTAATAAAGAGACCTAAATAATGTATTATACTTAGTATAAGGAAAATGTGTTTATGTATTCCCGTTTATATAAAGAACATACATAAATAATGTCTACAATTGACCATGTATATAACAGAGTAAGATGGAAGGTTTAGCCTAGCGGAATAAGTCTTGAAGTAATCTTTTAGTGTGGTTGATAGACGACCCTCAATGCCTTAAGGGGCACGTTAAGACCCAGTTGGTCCCAATTCTCATAACATAATATATGGCAATTGTACTCAGGGGAACGACTACGAATTTCCATAGCGTAGCGGTCAGGCTCGTCTTATATCGGAGGTCGTGAGTTCGATTTCTACTCCGGACAAAAAATCTATGTGTAAAACCAAAGATAGAAATAAAAAGAATTCTAGGTCTAGTTGGTTGCGGGATTACTTTCCGTGCCTCGGAAAAGCACAGATTCTATAGCAAATTGCATAATATTGAAATACCTTTCTGTAAATTAGTTTAAACAATTAAATATAAATTGTGTAAAAACAGATTATTATATAAATTGCTGACTATGTAAATGATAAAACTGCTTGGAAGTGAGTTGCTCTAAAACATTACTGCTTGATAAAGAATTGTATCACAATCATTTATTTCTAAAAAGGATTCATCTGAGTTTTTTCGCCAGTTGTTTTCAGAGGTGCCACGTACAGAGCTGGCTGCCACATTATAAGAACATGGTTTATGAATATGTAAACGTGTCTTCATTAATACAGATTACTGAAATTTGAATAACGTATAAGAGATAGCTTACACATAACTTTGACTCTCTTAAAACAAGAGAAAAAGAGAAGAAGTATTTTCAATATACTTGTTTTTTTTTTTAAGAAGTTTATTACTTGAATGAAATACATAATATACAACTAAAAGTAGCTAATTTAAAATAAAACTAACTTGTAAAATACTACTATGCTAAATCTATTCTTCTTGGCAACGTTCCCAGAATGCTGGCAGCATTACCCCGTTGAATGGCAATGCTTACCTGCTGTGAAAAGCAAAAAGCAACTCGGAGAACGTGCCGCACTATAGAGGGCCGCTGCGAGGTATTTATAATAAATTAATTTGGCTTCCGGTCCCCATAAACTTTCTATATGCGTTAGTACTTGAAATTCGAGGAATGTGCTACTAAAACATACAATATTGAGTAATTGTTCTACATTAACTGCATACAAATTATTAACCAAAATGGAATAACAATTATCATACACAAACTGAGCCGTAGAATAACACCGCTTTCTCTCATTACATTATATGCGTTGAGAAAACATTGAGAGATAATAACCATTTGTAATCTTTATTGTTGCTTCCTTGTTCCTATTTCATGTTGTTAGATGAACTTGTCTTATAAAAATGTTACTGAAAAGAGAGCTCACAAAATAAAAATATACTAGACTAGCTACGCCCCACGGTTTTACCCGCGTCACTCTGCTCCAGTGGGTCGGAGCGTTATGTTTTGTAGCCTATATGTTAATCCAGCGTATAACCTATCCCGGTGCAAAATTTCAATTAATTCCGTTCAGTAGTTTTGGCGTGAAAGAGTAACAAACATCTATCCATCCATCCATCCATACTTACAAACTTTTGCGTTTATATATAACTATTAGTATTATACATATAAACCTTCCTCTTGAATCCCTCTATCTATTAAAAAAACCGCATCAAAATCCGTTGCGTAGTTTTAAAGATTTAAGCATACATAGGGATATAGGGACAGAGAAAGCGACTTTGTTTTATACTATTTAATAGGCATTGTATGACTGCTTCAATTTTGTTTAATCCCATATTTAATAGACTATTAAGTATTCGTAGTTTTATATTATGTCGGTAATTCAAATTATAAACGACTTACTTCCCACGCGCGGTTTCTCCGGCGTAGCTCTTAAACTAATAAAAAATATATTATTTTTCTTTTTCGGATGGACATATGTAGTTATCCAGGCGGCTTTTGCTACTTCACCGGGCATACTAGATAGCCCATTTACGAGTAAACCTATATCCCTACTAATATTATAAATGTGAATGTCCGTTCGTTTGTTAAGCTTTCACGCGAAAACTACTCAACCGATCATCACGAAACTTGGTACACATATTCTTGAACGTATCAGAAGTAACAAAGGATACTTTTATTTTAAAAAATGCGACGCGGATACAAGCTAGTTTAATTGTAAAGTTCCTACGGAAATGTAATTATTATATACAGGAATAAACCGACATTACTTCATTCCTTTTAGCGACTCCATTACATTCACTAATACTAACCAAGACATATGAATGTGTGGCCGCCAGAATGGTGAAATTCCTTCGCAACTCCGTGCTTAAGAGCATATTCCGCATAGCTGTCGGTTGTAATCACTAGACCACTGTCGTTAAGCCATCTCAGGCGCCTGTTGGGCGGGTTATATTGCTGTAGCCTGTACCACCTTTATCCTACTATCCACCTCATTATTAATATTATCCTTCATCATCATCATCATCATCAGCCCGTACAACGTCCACTGCTGAACATGGGTCTCCTCCCGAGGGAGGGATTTGTCACCACGCTTATCAGGCGGGTTGGTGACCGTAGTATAATGTTGTACCACACAAGGACACGCTGCTGCCCATTCCTTTATAAACGACTAGCGACCCGCCCCGGCTTCGCACGGGTACAATACTGATAATTATACTACATAATGTCTTTAAACCTCTAACAAACGGGCGAAATTTGGTCAAAACAAACAGAAACAAATTAATATAGGTACCTACTAAAACTCAGTGAAATAAGTAGGTGGGTATACTTTTATCGTATGAAATACCTATACTCTTCAGGACTAACAATACAACAAACACTAAATAAATAGGTATTCAAGTATCTATCCATCATATTTACAACGAACACAAAACAAAAAATTTGCCCTATAATTCTTAAGGATCGAGCGCGCATAATCGCATTCGGCCTACCTCCGTAGCGTAGCGGTAATTGGCTCGCTTTAAATCTCGGAGGTCGTGGGTTTGATCCCCACACCGGACATGAAATCTTTGTGTAAATTCTAAGATTTCTTTCCGGGTCTGGTTGGTTGAGGGACTACCCTCCGTGCCTCGGAAAGCACGTTAAGCCGTTGGTCCCGATTGTTATAACATCATCTATAATAATCGTATATCAAGGAAGGGGCAGCAGCGTTTCCTTGTGTGTTACAACATAATTCTGCGGTTACCAACCCGCCTGCCAAACGTGGTGACTATGGCAATACCCTCCCTCGGGAGGAGGCCCATGTTCAGCAGTGGACGATATACGTGCTGATGATGATGATGACCTACTAAAACTCAGTGAAATAAGTAGGTGGGTATACTTTTATCGTATGAAATACCTATACTCTTCAGGACTAACAATACAACAAACACTAAATAAATAGGCATAATCGCATTAGGCCTACCTAAAACACGCGCTGTTATTTTGCGATAACTTCTAAGTTATTCATTAAAAGTATATATAGTGTAGGGGTAAAATAATCTGCATGAAATGCTTAAGAATATTAACTCATTTAAAATGATAAGGATAAATACTGAATCCGTCTGATTAGCTTTAGAATTACCGCATTAGAAATTATCATTTTTCTAAGATATAATGGATATAGCAAGTTAACCTTGAAAGATAGACATATGCTATCGCAGACTTTTTTGTAGATCTAAAAGAGAAGAATATTTGCCAAATGCCACCATACATTGTTTTGTTATATCTCATAGGGTTTAGGCAGCGTTATCGTTGAAAGCTCCCAAATGGCTTAATTTTTTCCGACACCTCTGACAAATATCAATATATATTAGTCAAATGTACACATAAACTAAACAAATCATATACGTAAACCTTCCGGAAGAATCGTTCTATCGATTGGTAACATCCGCATGAAAATCGATGTAGTAGTTTTTGAGTTTATCGCGAACAGACAGACAGACGCGGCAGGGGACTTTGTTTATAATATGTAGTGATGTAGTGATAGCGGTCGCCCGCGGCTCCGTGCGGATGTCGCTTACCGCTGCAAAAAGCCTACCCAGGAAAGACACGGTCAGCAAAATGATTCCCAGATCAATTCACAGACACCGACATAAACATCGACAACGCAGTCATTATCCGCAGGCTGCACAGATTGTCTTTCTGTGGATGTTAAAGTTGTTAATGATGAAAATATAATTAATGATGTAATTAATAGGCATTTTAGGGATTAGGCATTTTAGGCATTTTCAAAGCTCTGAAAAGAACTGTTGTTTAGCTCTGAGAAGAACTGTTGATTAGCTCTGAGAAGAACTTTTGCGTAGGTGTAGTTTTAAGAACGAAATCTAAAAAAATTATTAGACTTCGCAACGGGCCGTGCAGCAGAAATCGTAATATTTTAATTTCGCCATAACTTCAAAACCAAACGTCCAATTTTAATTATTAAAATACCAAATATTATCTACATAAACTGTACTTAGTGATGAAATAATTTATTTTGATAAGGATTAATAGCATGAGTAAAATAAACGCGTTTAAATGTAGTCCAAAAAAAATTCAAGATTTCTAAATAAAAAAATGGTCGTTGTGCCTCACTCGACATAGATAGGTATAGTGTGTCGCGGACTTTTTTGTAGATATTTATAAGATCTACAATTAATTAGAACATTTTATGGTTCTATCTTTTATAGTTTAGGCAGCGTACGCAAAATAAGTAACTTTTCTGGTTGATTTTTTACACCTTGTGTCAGAAAAACCCAAATATCTTACGGAACCCTATTTTTTTCCAAAATAAAATTTAGCCTATGTTACTTGTGGATAATGTAGCTTTCGAATGGTGAAAGAATTTTTTAAATCGGCCCAGTACTTTTTGAGCCTATTCATTACAAACATACAAACATACAAAAATAGGTACAAATCTTTCCTCTTTATAATATTAGTGTAGAAGTGTAGATTACACAGGTCAACAACATTTGACTTTTTTCATGATGCAAAACTTCTATTTTAATTTTTGTATTAATCAGTGTTAATTAAAATCTGAACAATAATTACAATATATATATCACGTCACATTTTTGACATATTTGCTTGTAAATATATAAAAATATGCTGATTTAGCTATATTTGCAACTTTATTTAGAATAGTATAATATTGTTATTCCTTAACTTAATATATTAGATTGATAGTAAAACAACTGAAATTTTTAATGCAGTTTACAAAAAGTTTCTATGATTTTCTAATGCAAAGATATTAAAGATTTTGTTGGTCTTTATTTTTGTCATACATTTCAATAGAGTCATTTTGAATGGAGTTTCTACTGATGGCACTCAAATGTTAATATTTTCATAAAAGAACATTACAGCAACCAAATCATAAAAGTTAATAGGAATTCAGAATAGCTACTTACATTATTAGAATATTAACCTATGTTTGTAAAAGGCTTAAATGCCAATGTTCTACTTTTTATTGTCAAACTAGCGGCCCGCCCCGGCTTCGCACGGGATGACTTTTATACCCTACCCCTGCCCTACCCTACCCCTGCCCTACCCTACCCCTACCCTAACCCTACCCTACTCCTACCCTACCCCTACCCTACCCCTACCCCTACCCTACCCTACCCCTACCCTACACCTACCCTACCCTACCCTACCCTACTCTACCCTACCCTACCCCTACCCTACCCTACCCTACCCCTACCCTACCCTACCCTACCCTACCCTACCCTACCCTACCCTACCCCTACCCAAAAGTATCCTATGTCCTTCTCCCAGTTCTTAGCTACCTCCCTACCAATTTTCAGCCAAATCGGTTCAGCCGTTCTTGAGTTATAAATAGTGTAACTAACACGACTTTCTTTTGTTTTTAAAATGTATTCTGCTATTCGGGACGGAAACAAATCCAACAAATCAAAAACCATGGCAATCGGTCCAGCCGTTCTCGAGTTATAAGTGTTGTAACAAACACGACTTTCTTTTATATATATAGATAGATAGATATCTCTAAAATTAGATG
This sequence comes from Nycteola revayana, assembly GCA_947037095.2. Classification (NCBI taxonomy): domain Eukaryota; kingdom Metazoa; phylum Arthropoda; class Insecta; order Lepidoptera; family Nolidae; genus Nycteola; species Nycteola revayana. The sequence goes on from OX344843.2 coordinate 22,665,773, forward strand.
TGACTGAATATTTTTAATGACGAAACAAAATCCATCATTCTCTGAGATGACAAATGAATGTGTATTTTTCTGTGCCCCAAAAACCTTGTCGATCTGTGATAATTCATATTATCCTTACTAATATTATAAACGCGAAAATTTGTGAGTATGAACGAATGGATGTTTGTTACTCTTTCACGCAATAACTACAAAACGGATTTGGCTAAAAGTTTATATGCAGATAGTAAATAAGTTGGATTAATATATAAGCTACAGAACAACAAGCTCTGACTTACAGGGTCAGAGTAACGTGGGTAAAACATAAGGGGTTAAGAGGGTTGCAGCTAGTATGGATGGATTAAATGGATGTATGTTTGCAAGTGGAAGTTTTGAATACTATAAGCTTATATGCAAGGTATTAATATATACACAAGGGTGGAACTTAATATGTTCTTATGTTGTAGATGCGAAGGGTTCGCCACAACCCTAATAGAATTGTGACAACCTCAGTAACGTAGCGGCATTTGGCTCGCTTTGAATCTCGGAGGTCGTGGGTTCGATCCGGACAGGAAAACTTTGTGTAAATTCTAATAATTCTTTGCGGGTCTAGTTGGTTGTGGGACTATCCTCCGTGCCTCGGAAAGCACGTTAAGCCGTTGGTCCCGATTACCGCACAAAAACTTCAAGCTGACGTGTGACGCCATCTAACGCCTAGCACCCCAACTAACCTGTATCACGCAATATAAGTTCGCAAGCCAATTCGAACATATACAAGCTCCGAACAGTAAAAAATGGCCGTCGGCCCTCGACCTCGCCTGGCAGAGAAGATATTCACTTTCTGTGGAGGAACACCACCATTTTTTTTTTCAACTATTTTTTTTTCTCTTATTCGTCAATATTTCTTATTAAAATTTAAAAAGTACAATGATTTGTGTAATCATTATAATAAACCGTTATGTTAGGTACCTTGAAAATACTACCATAATAATAAAAGTTTTTAATTGTACTTTTTTATTGCTAACTTTTAAACATGACAAGGACTTTAATCATTATATCCCGCATGACACCACATTCACAGTAGCGTCGTAATTAAGAAACAAGTTTACCAACAGAACCATTAGTTAAATACAGGAACATGTTTTTCATTAGCCGTTTTAATTAACACATACATTGCTCCTCTAGCACATTCCAAAATTAAAGTCACTCGAACAAAACAAGCTGTACAACCCGTACTAACTAATCCCGTCATCTTGAATTCGACAATACATTTAAAGGCAGATTTACATCAGACGAGCGAATGCTCATTCTATCCCCACTCTATCAAATTCTTTTAGTGTAAGCAGACGTTTATCATTCTATCGGTTTTCTGCAGAACTGTCTGCATTCGCGAAGATTCTATGCAATATTCTAAGAATGCTCCGTGACAACCTCCGTAATGTAGCGGTATTTGGCTCGCTTTAAATCTGGGTGGTTGTGGGTTCGATTCCCTCGCCAGGCAGGAAATCTTTGTGTAAATTCTAAAATTTCTTTTCGGGTCTGGTTAGTTAAGGGACTACCCTCCGTGCCTCGGAACGTTAAGCCGTTGGTCCCGATTGTTATAACATCATCTATAATAATCGTATATTAAGGAACGGGCAGCAGCGTTTCTACTACCAAGCGTGGTGACTACGGCAAATACCCTCCTTTGGGAGAAGGCCCATGTTCAGCAGTGGACGTTATACGGGCTGATGATGATAATGACGCTCGATGTAAACGGCGCTAGAGCGTGCGAACAGTTGCTTAGAGCGTTACGTGTACGGACGAGCTCGCTCCCAAGAACAAGGCGTTCTTGTGCTCTAGCGATTTGTATAATTATGTCCCTGGAAAATAACAAGAATCATAAGTGGATTCACTTTCTAGTTATTTAATAAACTAATAAGGTTACGAGTGGTTAAAAAAATCCTAAATCTAAATTAATGGAGTTCAACAGGACTTATTGAAGTTTTTTTTGTTTTGCTACAACAGTAGCATAGTCTCGTTTGGACAGGTTAGGTCAAGTGTCATAACAATTAAGCAACTACTATAATAATTATGCTCGGTCACTGAAACTGGCAACTAAATTTTACAATATGAGTGGCAAGTTGATCACCTTACTTATTCGTTCGGCCTATTTAAACATGAATTGTGCAAGAATTTAAGTTCTTGGTTCACATTCTAGGTCGTTAAAATTTTGGTGTAAACGTTGAAAACGAGCTTTCGTTTGCACTAAAAAATCAAGAAAGAATGCCTTGTTCTAGCTCTAGCTCTTTGTTCGTTTTATGTAAATCGACCTTAATGTGACTAAACTTCCATTCAGTGTAAGTGAGCGCGCAAGCTAATCTGTTGTCTTGAGTCAAATTTAATTAGAAGAGTTTTGCTAACATTAGTCGTTAAGGCGCTGCCTCGTGACAATTTAACGTTCTCAACAAGCATTTAATACTATTTATGCAGTAGTGCTGTTCTTCCTTTTAAATAGGTATATATAATAAATCACATATCAATAAACTAATATTTGAAATCCAGCACTGATACAAAAGAGATAAATGGTTTCAAATCATGAAACCTTTTTTTTTCGGACTGACATATTTAGTTGGCCCCGAGGCTTTTGCTACTTCCCTGGAGATAAATGATTTAAAAACTAACCAGTCTGCAAGCCGAGGTCCATGTCCCATAGGGTACGCCCTTCCTGTGGGACTTGGACCTCGGCTCAGAGCGAGCCTCGGTCACTGACGGGGAGATTGGGGGATTATGGCTTTTAATTTTTTTTAGGGGAGTTTAGTGCAACTGTCGCTCTAGTATACAATTCGCGGGCTGTCGGACTTCGGGTCTACGAAGGTTCTTTGCAAACTAAGAGTCGAGAGGGCGAGGGGGGATGCATCGCATTCGCGGGCGCACTGTTCAATCATTAAACCATTTTTGTAGAAGGAAATAAAGATTCAAAGAATTTCATACCGTTTTCATTTTTGTGTCCAATAAAAACAAAAATGCAATGATAATACTTGTCACTCTTATTTTACATATGGTATAAAACTAGTCTAAACTTGGTTTAAGTACTTTTTTTTTATAAAATAATTTTCAACATGCAGCTTATCATCAGTAGTTCTGGAGCTTCTTCAATGCAAACAAACAATTATTTCTTTCCTCTTTGTAATATTAGTTAAGTTAACTTTCTAATATGAGCACCTCATTATGAACAAAAAATCTATTCTATCGTTTTTCTCGCTTCACATGATACTTTCATGCAAAATGTGTAAATAAAAATCAACATCTACATACGAAATTGCAAGTAAAAGCTAGTCTAAAATGAAATTTAATTAGTAGAAACACTTGACGCTAATAATTCTGTTAAATTTTTATATGTTATTAAACATTAAATTAAACAAAAGTAAATATGACTTGACGCTTAAGCTAAACTAAAATATCGTACATACTATTGCGTGAATATCGTAGTTTAAGTTAAGCGTACTTGTTTAGAGAACGGTGTTCGCATTTGGCAATCCCACAATATCGGTATTAATAGGTATGGTGAGAATAACTCCAAAAATGAAATGACGTCACTCTGAACCCAAGATGGCGGAACACCCACTGTTATGAAGCGGTGGATAGTATATACTTAATAAATGAAAAAAAAACGTAGTAATGAGCAATAATTAATTATATTTTTATGATAGCACTTATTGTGACCTCATAGCACGAATTGTAATGTGACAATATTAATGTTGACGTACAAAAGAGAATATAATTCTAGTGCTCAGAATCATAAGGTCGGATGTGCCATTATAAGTCAGAAACATTCGTCGTATGTGCCTTTATCATAAACTGGCACTTACGACCAAATGCTTCTGAAGTTTAATAGACATTCGACCGTATGCTTCTGAGCCCTAAAATTATAAAAAGAACAGTAATTTAAAAAGTATGGAGTTAAAAAAAAAAAAAGATCGTACCGCAGCCAGTTGCCACCTCACAATGGCGGATAAAACGAAATGCTTTGTATGGTTGATTCCTAATTTAAACAACTCCAAAATAATTAATTTATCTTTTTTTTTGTACAATATTTTATACAGCGTTAGTTGTACAGCGATAGTTGAGCGTAGTTTAAGTTAAGCGGAGTGCATTACCGGTTGGCAGCACGGTGTTCGTGTTCGGATTTGGCAGGGGACCAATGAACGTTTAATCCGTGTAATGGTCCTGTTAATAGATCTGAAGTTAAATGAAGAGTAAGAAGTCAAAGGAGACAATAAATTGGGTCTTTTTTTTTTTTTTTTAAACACAACTCCCGCACTCGGGAAATAAATCCCTGAGTCGCGGGGGACTTTACAAACATTCATTTCACGGACACAAAGAACACCCAGACTCAGAACAACTATTTGTGGTTCACACAAATAATTGCCCTGGGTGGGAATCGAACCCAGAACACCAGGTCTCAGAAGCAACTTCCGTAACCACTGAGCCACCGGCGCAGTCGTCTTTATTGTTAACTAGATTCCCGCGCGCGGTTTCTCCCATTTCCAAACGAACTTCATAATTAAGTATAGCCTATAGCCTTCCTCGATGAATGAGCTATCTAATACTGAAATAATTTTACAAATCGGACAAGTGGTTCCTGATATTGGCGTGTTCAATCGAATGAACAAACTCCTCAGCTTTATATATTGATATAGATAAATAATTAACTTAATGCGACTTATATAATGAGTTTACTCTATCCTTGAAGGGATTTTCCAAGTCAGCAATATTTATAACGAACAAATGGACTGGGATATTTGTGTGGCTTACTAAGGAGATAGGCGGAGAACTTGATTAATTATAGCTACTGTAGGTAAGACGGCTGGCGATTCGTTGGGATTGGGCTGAAAAATTAGCTTCTGTATCCTTAACGAGTCTTCTAAGAATAGGTTATTACTATTCTAGTTAAACGAGGTTTGCGAGGCAAATGTTCGATTGCATGACCCCAAAAATCTATATGAAAATTTAAGATAATTATTAATGATAGATTAATGGCCTGGTAGGAGAAGGTATTATACTATGTCCCTCTTACAGGTTATAGCATCATCCATGTCAATAGTTTACAATAATACTAATTGCATGTCATGATGAAAATGTCTTAAACTAATTTATTGAATGCAAAATGCAATAATACTATGGAAACTACGGCGTAGCTTTATGGCGTAGCTACTACGTCGTAGCAATTTATACTTCTAATCAAATTCGGTTTTAAAGAAGACTATATCCTACAGGATGTATACAATGGTGATGATTGAGTTTTCTGTATAAAAGTAAATAGAATTAATTATTGTATGACACCAATCAATTACTTGATAAATTGAATCAACATTAACGAACCGCGCTAATTGGACCAGTAGGTCCGATAAGAATAATGATTTCAGTGTTAAGTAAGGCCCATTTGTTAAGGAAGGCTATATTTTATTATAAAGTTCCCACAGGATGATTGAAACCGCGCGCGGGAAGCAAAAACCTATAAAAAGTTTAGTAAAATAAACTATTTTAACGTAGTATATAAAGCAATTATTAATAACGCATCGGTCATTACCATTCAATATTTGAATGTAATGCCCGATGCATAACGTTGGTTTATATGTTTAACAAATAAATTGAAAATGAAATAAAAGACATCCGTGTTTTAATATTTGTACAGTGTGCCAAAAAATTTACGATTCATTTTTAAAATATATTTTTATATCATACTATTTCGAACAAATTTGTTAACAAAACGAAACCGTGTTAACAATTTAAATAAATAAAACTTTGACAGGACATCGTGCCAAGATATAGCTTACTCGCGTAATCAATGTGGTATTCAACGATCAAGAACGATAGCGTTGTAGTCATGAGTTAGTGCGTAAATATTTCTATACATAATACAGATGAACGATTTGACTAATTGTTTGCATCGAATAGGCTCCGGAACTACTTGACCGATGGCAATATTTCTTCTTAATAAGCTTCTTTATCCAGGAATCACAAAGGCTAGATTGTGTTATGAAGTTCTTACGGAAACGGCTTTGCGGGTGAAACCACGCGCGGGCAGCTAGTATAGATAAGTAAAGGGAAGCTTGTAGCTTATAAACAATCATCGATAAAGTAACAACAAAGATTGTTTTATTAATTTATGATATACCCTTAAGCCCGTTTATGTCCACTGCTCATATAATGGGCCTCTTCATAAAAGACCATTATAGGGTACGTGCCAGGACTTCCTTCATTCCCGTTTTTAAGATAGTCAATGCAAGTCTTATTTCTTCTATATTCGAATGAAACAAAATTACTGAATGTATGTGTCCACGTGATAAATACGGTCGCTCACAAAAACTAATCAACGCTAAGAGGCGTCGGCATCGCTAACCGGACTCACCAATATATACATGTATACGTTTGTACTGACTAGAACTAATCTATATATCGATGAGCTTACAGGATGACTTGGATAGCGCATAGTAATCAAACGAGAGAAATTAGAAAGAAGACGAAGATATCACTTTTAATGTTACATTCTAAGTATAATGGTGGTAACATTGCAAGATGAGAGAAAGAGTTAAGATGTAGGTACTTCTAAAAAAAAGAGTTATTGTATTAAGTCTGTGATATGCTTACATACCTTTTCTTATCCCATATTTATTACAACAACAACAAGATTATTTTAATGACAATAAAAACTACAAATAAAAATGTATGTAAATAAAATAAAGTTATTTTAAGTCTAATTTGTTTTTGTATAAATATTATCAGTGAATGTTCATCATTTGTCCATGAATAAATTAATGAGAATAACACAAAGGTAAACGTGGATTAAATTATTATTTTTTTATTTCTAAAATATAGCTGTTTTATAAAACTCAATAAATATTTATCACTAATACAAATGCATCCTGTATACTACACACCCACTACATTTGCACGTAGCAGCTACGAATACGAATCTACATATCTGCTACGACTACTACGGCGTAGCAATTTGGCAGCATTTTCAATTTAGATTTTTTTCAACATGTTAATTTGCTGACACAGGTGCAGTGGCAACAGAAATGCAAAATGGCAGTCTTATGACAGCTCTTTTGAGTAGTTGATGTGTTAAAAGTTTGAAATATAAAGTTGAGACATTTTTAAGATATTGCTAGTAGGTACTCTAGAGTTTTAGTTGGGCAGCAAATATATTAGTAGGTAGTATTTTGTGCTTTATTATGAAAAAACCGGGTTGTGTTCACACACACAATTCAAAAATAAATGATCATAATACTTTTTAAATGTATTACATTCATGTAATACATTTAAAAACTATTATGTTCATTTATTTTTGAATTTTCCTCCCACTTGTTACTGTAAGTAAAATCAGCTTTTTATTTTTAAACTTCTTTCTATCGTCAAATAATAAGGATCAGATGAGTACATTTTAATTTTGAGAGCGCTTCCATACAAAATCTCCAAGCTCCGCTAAATTTAAATGTATTCCTTTGTTATTTCTTATCTGTCAATTGAAATCCGAACCTTCACTTCATCGTATCTTCGGGCATACTGATTGAAATTAAACAATAGATAAATTTACCCTCATTCAATACCCTATAACGAGTCTGTAACACAACTACAATTAAAGTACTTTAGAGGTGAATCACACCTTTCGATAAAATAGGAACATCATCATCATCAGCCTGTTGTAGTCCACTACTGAACATAGGCCTCCCCCATCGATTTCCAGCGGGCACGATCGCTAGAGGCCTGCATCCATCGACTCCCCGCGACCTTTATGAGGTCGTCGGTTCATCGTGCAGGCGGTCGTCCTACGCTGCGCTTGCTAGTTCGTGATCTCCACTCGAGAACGTTTCTGCTCCAACGGCCGTCAGTTCTTCGAGCTATGTGTTCCTGCCCATTGCCATTGCTACAATATGGATGCCAAATGTTAAAAGTCATGTTATCATATAAACCCGAAACCCACCTCTATCGTATAAGTCTTGCTTTATGTATGTCGTGTCGTGTGTTCAAAAATTGTATAAATTCTAAGGGGTACGTATTTGAATATCGAAGATTAAAATACCTACTGTTAAAATATCGATGTTCATAACATCGAAAATGGAAAAATCGAACGACCATAAAACCGAAAATTAAAATAACGAAAGTTTATAGTATCGAATGGTTAAATATCCTACGTCCAATATATCTAAAATCAAAATATCTACAAAAGTTACATCGAAAGATCCAAATATCGAAATACAGATTATCGAATGTCCTAAATATCGAAGTACAAACTATCGAACGTCCTAAATATCGATGGGTACATAGAACATCGAAAATGAATATACCTACCTAGTTCCCGCGATTACTCATAGATGGCACTGCAACACAGTTATTCGTAGCGCTCGCCGGCCGCTGCCGCGGCACCGCTCGCTTCGCTCGCTCGGCTCGCGCGCGGTTGGTCGCAGTTCTAACATAACCTAACCTATTTCACCCAGTTCAAAATGATGAAACATACAATCTGCCTGCGCCTAGATAATTAAAAAATGGAAAAAGCATTTCTGCGGGAGATAATGATTCGTCATTTTGAACTGGGTAAAATTGGTTAGGTTATGTTAGAACAGAGACCAACCGCGCGCGAGCCGAGCGAGCGTAGCGAGCGGTGCCGCGGCAGCGGCCGGCGAGCGCTACTTCCCTAGAGATTCATCTAACAATTTAATTATACTTTGTATTCTTTGATTTGATCGAAGCCGGCCAACAAGCCGAAGCTGCGGTGGTGAGCGTTTAGACCATCTGCGACGTTAAGCTCGCGTGGGACTGCCGGAGCCCTGCAGCGCCGGAGCCGTGACAGAAACCATGCTTGCTTGCATGTTGCATGATTGCTGCATGCTTGTTTGCTGCTAGATGGTAATCAGTTACTAGGTGGGTTACAAAAAAAACAAGGAAAACCTCCTTTCCTATTTTTACATAATAAAAACCCAAAATAAAACACATTTGTACGCAAATGTACAATATAATCAGTGACAATAATACAAAATATTAAACAAAAAATCCTTCTCTTTATTGAATAATAATAATCGAAAACATAAGTCAAAAATCAACTATAAAAATACCGGTCTAAATACTTTAAAGATTTGAAGCTATAGCCATTAACAATTCCACAAAAGAGTACTCTGTAATATTTTCCAATATTAACTTAACTTCTAATACGTGTTCCGACATAATAAATCTATAATATTCTATAAACTGTACGTTACATTTACGCAGTAAACAGACTAATGACTCTTAATAGCAACGGGTTTGCAGGGTGTGAGAATTTCACATCTACCTACATTTATGAATACACTCATACTGCCTATATAATTTTTTTTCGGTATTTCAACTAGTAGGTATTTTTAACGTAGATATTATGAATTTAGATGTATGAAATGTTGATATTTTGAACTTAGGCATAATGTCATTCGATATTTTGAATCATTCGAAATTTTAATCACTCGGCATTTCAATCTTCGACGTTTTAAGCTTAGGTATAACAATTTTCGACATTTTGATATAATCGATATTTAAATTTTCGATGTTTTGAACATTGGTATTTTAACAGTAGGTATTTTAATCTTCGATATTCAAATACGTACCCATTCTAAGATATGTTTCAGAGTGTGGTTGGGTAACGGACTACTCTCCGTGCCTCGAAAAGCACGTTATTATTATTTTTTTCTCAATGGCTTAAAGCGAGATTTTTACCGCTGCGTCCCAAAGGTTGTTTGTACCTTAGGCAACCTCTAAGATTGCGTATCGTCGGTAATATTGAAATAAGGTGTAATTTCGTCTGTCAAAAAATGTTTCCGTCATAAATATATTTTAAAGAGAAAAAAGCAATTTGCTACATTTTATTTTGAACCTTATTAGCTATTGTCGCGTCGCGGTAATGCAGTTTCACCGACGGTATACTTTAAAGTGTCGAAATCATATTAAAGAGTGGTGTGTGAGAAACTTAATACATTTGCATGTACATCACATTTAAATACACAAGACCTGTCAAATTCACCTAGTCGAATTCATATGATAAAAAAACAAGCTTAAAACAGAATGTAAAATTAATAAATTCATGTTATTATTACACCCACATCAAATTTTGATAGATTAATTTATCCCGAAACGACGCCCCAAAGGCATTCATTACTTTTCAAAAAAATTAAATACAGCGCCGATTTAATTATTTTACAGAATCTGATAAAGTAATAGGTATGGCTGTATATCTCAATAAACCGCAGGGCAGAGACGGACCCTCTACATAAGGATTTTCGATCTAATAATAGTTGTAATAAGGTTTATATTTGCTTGGCATTGGTTATTTTTAAAGGAATGTGCACGTTATAACGATGCAAACATTTTAAGTTCATTTTATCAACTTCTAGCTGTTCGTGCGTAGAATCGCCCGTCTTTCGTACTGATATGTCCCGTAGATTTTTCCAACATTTTCTCTCATACCAAACCGAGCAGGTTTGGTATGAGAGAATCATAATAATGACTATAATACAAAAATAATTAACCAAATTGATCGAGAGGTTCTTAAATTTTCCGCGTACATATCAACCAATTTCAATCAAATCAGAATCTCTGAAAAGTTAGGTCTGCTGCACCATATATTTTATAGTGCACAGATGTAAAAGAGATACAGATGCACTCTCTATTCCTTTACTCTCAAAATGCCATGGGACGGTCTTATTGATACGAATAACTCATATCTAGCACAATACCGCTAGATCAACAATGCGTTAAATTGAATAAGTATTGTTTTACACGACATCAAAAAGGATTCAAGTCTCAGGATTTTAAGGATTTAAATGTAATGTATTCATAAAAATAATAAGATGAATACTAAAACAAAATTAAGTCCGTCAGTTAGATTACCAAAAAAATATTTTTCCGTTCCTTAAACAAAAAATAACGAAGATAAAGCGCGTTAAAATTTCATGTGACGTCACTTCATGTGAAGTACAAATTTACCTCGGCTTCTTCTCTTCTGAACTTTATAGTTTGTTTTTGCTCTGTATCTTTGTATCTTCTTATTGATGTGATAAATAAATAAAAAGCCAATATCTTTTAGTAATCTTACTGGCGTACTAAGTATTTACTTTAGTCGTCATTCTTATTGCAAAGATAATACGCGTAACGTCTCATCCATAAGATTGTAGAAGAAAACGATAAAAAATACGATAATTTAACATTAAAATTAGATGTTTAATAATCGTATTTTTTATCGTTTTCTTCCACCACAAACAGCTTCTCTCACTTCCCTTTCATATAATTTTTACAACAATTAGCAGAACCAGTCTTATCTTATAAATATTCGACCCTCTTATTTATTCTTTATTGCACACATAGAAACACAAAAATACATATATTAGGCAGAAATACAGTAGCACAAAGGCGAGCTTAATTAATTTATGAATTTTCTTCCAACAAACCCCGAGTATGAGATAAAAAATGGGGAACATAGGGCATTACCGTGTACAACCAACTAACAATTTATTTATACCTGATCGGTATATAAAATAAAATAAAAAAATCAATAAAAATAAGATAAACATACTCCCTAATACTTACATTACCCTCTTGTTCCGAAAGACTATATATTTTAATCGCTTCGTCCCAAAGATTCTGTTACTCGTTAAAAGTGACAGTAAGTTTACTTATCACGACCTCAAACTACAGACATCAAAATGCCATCCATTTTCACATCGCAGCAATTAATCGTTAGCCTTCACAAGCTCGTGTTATGTTATCGACATGTTCCACGAGCCGTGACACAGGCACGTGTCACGTTGTACAACACTTTTTGTCACGCTTTTTATGTTTTTTGTCGGTTTATATGCCACTTAGCTTCTAATAAAAGATGGAGGTCGTGACGAAGACTGAAGTTGGTGCTTAGTTGAGAAAATGTTATTTCAAGCTTGGTTATTTTTTTTTATTGTTTTATTATGCAAGGAAGTTATCAAAAAGATTCAACATTCATTATTATAAATTCAGTAGATTTTGAAGTATATTAAATAAACAAATATAAAAATATTATATTCTACCTAAACTATTATCATCATCAGTCTGTTTGAATTGCGGAACATAGGCCTCCCTCGAGGCCGATTTTTTCCATAGTCGCCACGCTTGGTAGACAGGTTGGTGACCGCAGTATTATATTGTAACACAGAAACGCTGCTGCCCTGGCTCACGATTGTTAAAGATGATGTTATAATAATCGACCTATAAACCAACAATACTGAGAAAAATATTTGACATATTATTATTACGCAAAGCCACTACGCCGCGGAGCTTATATTTCATGAAATTTTATTTTCCTTGGAACACTAGAAGAGCATTAGAAACTCAGGTTTTATTTTGTTTTATGACTTTTTATTCATGTTGTATGTATTGTATTTTTTCAGATTTTATTTATATTATCATCGTCAGCCCGTATAACGTCAAATGCTGAACATGTGCCTCCTCCCGAGGGAAGATATTTTCCATAGTCACCACGCTTGTCAGGCGGGTTGGTGACCGCAGTATTATGTTGTACCACACAAGGAAACGCTTCTGCCCGTTCCATGATATACGATTATTATTGATGATGTTATAACATTTGGGACCAACAGCTTAACGTGCTTTCCGAGGCACGGAGGGCAGTCCCTCATCCAACCAGACCCGGAAAGAAATCTAAGAATTTACACAAAGATTTTCTTCCGGCCGGTCCGGCTCGAACCCACGACTTCCAAGATTTAAAGGGAGCCAAATACCGCCACGCTACGGAGGTTCTCAGTTTGAGATTTCTTTATAAACAAAACTTAAGCCATTAATGCAATAGATCGTCATGTTTGCTTGAAAAAACACACACAGCCATTAAAAAGTTATTGTTGCCTTTGAAATACCTTTTACCCAGAACGGTGAACCGACAAAATTATTCATTTCGGGAGGCATTTGAAATGCTTTCACGTCAAAATCTGTGGAGCGGAGCAAAGCGTCTGACTCCGATTTTTGTTTCTTCAAAGTTACCATTCTATTGGATTTTACATTTAACGTAACACTGAATTTAATAAAACTGTAAATTTTCTATATAAATAATAATTAAATAAGTATAATATTCTATACTATTTTCGTCTTTGTTTAATATTTGAACCTACATAAACAATCCTCAAGGAAGGCTTTAGGCCTTATGAACAGGCTCAGAGTCGCTCAACGAGCTATGGAGAGGGCTATGCTCGGGGTTTCTCTACGAGATCGGATTAGAAATGAGAAGATACGTAGAAGAACGCGGGTTACCGACATAGCCCAACGGATTAGTTCGTTGAAGTGGCAATGGGCAGGCCATATAGCACGGAGAAAAGATGGCCGTTGGAGCCGAAAAGTTCTCGAATGGAGACCGCGGATCGGCAAGCGTAGCGTAGGACGTCCACCTACTAGATGGACGGACGATCTGGTTAAAGCCGCAGGATCACGGTGGATGCAGGCCGCTTCTAACCGCAACAACTGGAGATCTGTGAAGTAGGCCTATGTCCAACAGTGGACTCCTACGGCTGAAATGATGATGATGATGATGAAACAATCCTACTAATATAATAAATGCGAAAGTTTGTATGTGTGGAATTATGTATGTGTGTTACTCTTTCACGCAAAAACTACCGCATGGATTTGGCTGAACGATTGCACGCGGATAGTTTAAAAACTGGATTAACATATAGGTTACAAAACGTCACGCTTCGACCCACTGGAGCAGAGTGATGTAGGTAAAACCGCGGGCGCAGTTAGTAATTACATAATGTTATTTGAATGTATAGACTGTGTTTAAGAAAGGTGTGAGTTTGGAAGATACGTCTAATAAGGAAAATGGAAGAGAATGACATATTGCGCCGACCTCAAATAATGGGACCAGCATTTATAAGTAAGATAATATAAGAAATCTCGGAAGTCGTGGGTTTGATTCCCACGCCGGACAGGAAATCTTTGTGTAAATTTTAGTTTTTTTTTTAGGTCTGGTTGTATGACTACCCTCCGTGCCTCGGAAAGCACGTTAAGCCGTTGGTCCCGATTATAATAACATCATCTATAATAATCGTATATCAAGGAACGGACAGCAGCGTTTCCTTGTGTGGTCAAACATAATACTGCGGTCACCAACCTACTATGGCTACTACCCTCCCTCGGCAGGAAGCCCATGTTCAGCAGTGAAAGTTATTAGGACCGATGATGAGGCCCCCTAATTTTGTCTTGACTTATTTTAGTTTTAATTAAGGGTAGTTATAAGTAAGATTATATTTTACTACATATTCATATATTTTAATAAAACTTTTATAGGAAAAATTTTGATTAAAAATAAGGTTATATATTCCGCATACACAACCATCTCCCTCAGGGAATACGAGATTTACCATTAAAAAAGTTTAAAACCCAACTACATAAATGGTTATGGGGGCGACGTTTTATACTATAGATGAGTATTTTAAAACTAAATTGTGATTATCTGTGATATATATATAAAATAATTTAATTAAAAACCGGCCAAGTGCGAGTCGGACTCTCGCACGAAGGGTTCCGTAGCTACTAGTTAAAAGTGCCTACCTATTTTTGATATCAAGAATACAACAAGTAACATAGTATAAAAGGTCTTGTAGTTCGTTGTAACTTTGATCGATGTTGTATTTATGACGTATTAAAAAAAAACTACTTACTTGATCTCGTTCAAACCAATTTTCGGTGGAAGTTTGTATGGCTATGTACATCATATATTTTTTTTAGTTTTATAATTCTCTTATTTTAGAAGTCACAGTGGGGGGACATACATTTTACCACTTTGGAAGTGTCTCTCGCGCAAACTATTCAGATTAGAAAAAAATGATATTAGAAACCTCAATATCATTTTTGAAGGCCTATCCATAGAAACCGCACACGTATGGATTCGATGAAAAAAATATATTTGAGTTTCAGTTCTAAGTATGGGGAACCCCAAATTTTTTTGTTTTTTTTCTATTTTTGTGTGAAACACTTAAAGCGGTTCACAACATACATCTACTTGCCAAGTTTCACCATTATAGTTCTTATAGTTTCGGAAAAAAGTGGCTTTGACATACGGACGGACAGACAGACAGACAGACATGACGAATCTATAAGGGTTCCGTTTTTGCCATTTGGCTACGGAACCCTAAAAATGAATAACAATGTTTGATTTATAATAATATGTAAGGATAATGTTTAGTAATTAAGTATTAGTTTGTATGCCATGAACAAATATGGCTAATGTGTGACACATAAATTTTAATAGTAACATCTGTACATACACCACATTTTTGCAAATAAAAATTTATGATATATAATTTATGATTAATAAAAGCCACGACCGTCCTTGTCACATATAACATCTACGTCTTGACCTCTAAAAACGAGTACATTGACTCGTCTTCAGTTCGCTATTTGATTCAACTCACGTACTAGACCAACAAATAATAAGCTAATATTATAAAATTAGCAGGAGAATTAATGAAGCTAAACACTTAAAATATTCACAGCACACGTTTACCAACACATTCAGGTTCACACTTTGCTCAATGCTCATTCTTGAAAATACAAATATTTTGTGTATTTAACAAACAAAATTACCGTAATAGTATTTTGTAAGGTAAATTAAATTATAATTATCTCATAACGACTCTAGTTAACGCGGCAGTTTCTAAAGAGATGGTAATGAATATTCATCATCGTCAATATCAGCCCGTACAACGTCCACTGCTGAACATGGGCCTTCTCTCAAGGTAGAACTTTTGTCACATCTTTTGTCACAGCGTGGTGACACGCTTGGCTGGCGCGTTGGTGACCGCAGTTTTGTGTAATAAGATCCACAAGGAAACGCTCAGTCAAAAATTCTTAATTCATATAGACACATTTAAAATATTTTAAATCATGTTCTTTTACATGTCCTTTCTTTTTCTAGGACCAGTTCAACGTGGCAACTCTGAGAAGAACTGGCAAGAAACTCAGAGGAATACTTTTTTTTAATAAATTTGCCCGTTTCCTGGTAAACAATTGCTGTATGTGCTTTCCGAGGCACCGTAGGAACTATCCCCAAAGGAAAAGGTTGATGAACTTAGATTTTTTTCTAAGATTTCTTGCCCAGCGTGGACATCGAACCCTCCGAGACTTAAAGCGAGTCGTCTCTGAGCCATGGAGGTTACAATATCAAAATTAACTAATCAATTGTCAAATCTCCTGTTATGATTCAAATTGCTAGTTGAAAACATGATTAGCTAATTTGATTTTAATGTTAGTGAACATTGGTTATATTTATTTATGAAGTGCCTTTGGGGACGGGAGCTACGCAGGTGAACTAGTAATAAATATAATGATATATATATACATGTAACACGAGCATTTCAATAACATTTTCTATGAAACCTTATTTTCTATCCGTTTTATATTCCGCAGTTTGTTTTAAAATAACGGCACGTTTCTACAAAAAAAGTGTTAGAACGAAATAAAACATTGTTTATGATCACGTTTGCAGCTTTTATCATGAACATTTTTAATTTTCCTGTCAGTTCATAAAAATGTGCTACACGAGTAAAAGCATTCAACACAATGTCATCAATCCAAATTATTTTAAAAAGTATGATAAACAATAGAATTCTGTAAAAATGCACAACATATCAGCTTGTTATCGTCCACTGTTGAACATACCACCACACATAATACTGAGAAATATCCAATAATATTATTCGTCACTTCACTTCACAAGACGTTTGCGTCCACTGCTGAACATGGGCAACCTCCTTCAGACCTTGGCTTGCCCAGGGTCGTGGAGAGATATTGTCGTAATCACCACACTAGGCAAGTTTGGTGATGGCAAGTGACATTGACTAGATGCTGCTGCTGTCCATCCATCGTAAGTCCCTAATTCGCCTCTAACGACACCTGAAAGAAGTGGTGTAGTCTATTCTCAGGCGCAAACCACACGTCTGTAATAATATACCTGCATAATAATGAAAGCCGTAGCCCAATGGCTAGGGCGTCGGACTTGCGATATTGCGATCGCTAGTTCGATCCCCACCCATTGCACTACCGACGTGAACGCACTCGTAAAACAAGCATTTTAGCTTATCACGAGGGGTTAACAAGAATACTAGTAGACTGCAAAAGTCTGCAGAGAAAGACAGAGAAAAAATGTACAGAGATAGACTAGATTTTAATAAAGAATATAGGCTCCCTTGTATCGTAAAACTTACTTAAAGGAGATATTACACGCGGAAGAAGTAACGGCTTAAAGCTGGTTTAACATATAGATTTACATAATATGTGTGATTAATGACTTTGGGTCCTATTCAATTAAAGGGGTACCATAAATCCATGGAGAACTTTATAATCTTGCATAAACTTAATATTAGTTTCGTTGGTGGGATAAGATAGAAGCCTTTGTTGAGATCTGCCTTCACATTCCAAAACGGTGCCAATCTAAAGTGCTAACGCCTGCAAGTCAATTACCCAAATTACGATATCTTTGTTTAAAAAAAATATAGCGTATCTTACTACTCGATAACGTAGTTTTGTAATTGTCAAAGAAAGAAAGAAAGTGTTACGAACAGAAACATAAAAACATTTTCTCTCTAGAAGTATAAAGTTGATAATTACAAACAGACCATAATTTGTACAAAAATATTGTTCTTTTGTTTATTTAGACAAATAAAATGTCAAAACACAGGTAATTCACTGAATATAAATTAACTGTTATTATTCGTATAGTGAGTGTATTTTACTGTCTTTATTTTTTTCTTAAAAAAGCGCTGGAATAGATTTTTTTAAGTATTTTTTTTTTTTGCTATCCCATCTTGGAGCTTTTGTCTCGCACGGACTTTCTGTGCGTGTGTGATCGTACGTTTGAACGTATAAGGACTGAAATTACATCACCCATATTACGTAAAAAAAACTGGACTGCTGCAACTGCTGTATGGAGAGGGAGGCTTCCATATTTATAAAAAAAAATAGTATTTGTTGTTATAGCGGCAATAGAAATATGTCATCTGTAAAAATAGTCTAGTTATCGCGGCTCTTGAGATACAGCCTGGTGACAGACAGCGAAGTCTTAGTAATAGGGTCCCGTTTTTACCCTTCGGGAATGGGACCCTAAAAAGTCATAATATAACAAAAAGGTCCGAAAAGTAACATTCATATTCATTTACTAGCGCATCAGATTGTTCATAAAAAGAAAGTCTCAGAACTCAATAACTCACGCGTATGAGTATGAGTTATAACATTTATAGCCCTGTCCGGTCTTCGCACGTACCGCGAAATATGAGTTTTAATAATACAGCCAGTGATATACCTCTGACAAGTTTATACCTAACGTTAGACTGACTTGTGTTTGGTAAGACGTTGTTATCAGCTTAAATAAGACTGTAGTTGTTCAGTTAGATTCTAAAAGTAACTAAAAATGTATAAGACTCTTCATTCATTTAGTTCATTCTTTTTATTTTTAATTTCAACGGTGTTGCCATAGATTGTCCGTTAAACCAGGCGTAACGTATGTATAGCTAGTCCGAGCTTAGTCCACGTTTATTAATAACGTTATGAAAACGAAGTTAATACTTAGTTACACCAGAATTAGCTAAACCAAACGTAACTTCGGATTAAGCAAGGAGTAGGCCATTTTTATTAATAAGACGGTTTGTGTTACTTTTTTTTTCACTTACTAAATAGTAGTAGTTTTTTTTAACATCAATTATATTGTTAATAAGTGTTATAAATTCTTGTGTCGCAAGGATCTTTACATAAACATAATTCACAGATACAAAGCACACCCAGAATCAGAACAACTATCGGTGGTTGCCACAAATAATTGTTCCGGTTACAACAAGCGGTATTTGGCTCGCTTTAAATCACGGAGGTCGTGGGTTCGATTCCCACGCTGGACAGGAAATCTGTGTGTAAATACTACTATACTAATACTAAGATTTCTTACCGGGTCTGGTTGATTGAGGGACTACCCTCCGTGTCTCGGAAAGCACGTTAACCCGTTGGTCCCGATTGTTATAACATCACATATAATCATCGTATATCAAGGAACGGGCAGCAGAGTTTCCTTGTGTAGTACAACATAACACTGCGGTCGCCAATCCGCCTGCCAAACGTGGTGACTATGGCCAATACCCTCCCCCGGGAGGAGGCCCATGTTCAGTAGTGGATGTTATACGGGGTGATGATGTGGGAATCGAACCCAGTTCTCACAAGCTATTACCGTAAGCACTGAGCCACCGGTGCAGTCTAAAATAGAACGTTAATACACATATCATCTATATTACTTACTTTTACATTTAATTTTATTCTTCATTTATTTATTTCTTCAACTTCAACAGACTGTTTACATCCACTGCTGAAAATGAGCCTCCTTTTAACAGACCATGGCAAGCCAGGGTCGTTGAGGGATATTGTCATAATCAACACGCCTGGCAGGCGGGTTGGTGATCGCAGTAAGATGATTAGTAACCTTGAGCTAATAGATACTGCTGCCCATCCATCTGGTGTATATCTCCTAGTCGCCGCTAACGAAATGGGATAGTCTATTGTAAGCCGCAAGCCACACGGTAAATTTATTAAGTAACTAGCTTCCCGCTCGCGGTTTCACCCGCGTAGCTCCCGTGCCCGTGGGAACTTCGTAATGAAATATAGCCTATAACCTTCCTCGATAACTACTATCCAACACTGAAAGATTTTTTTAAAGCAGACCTGTAGTTCCTGAGACAAACAAACTCTGCATCTTTATAATATTAGTATAGATATAATTATTAATTGTATTTATGTATCATATATCAGTTCGGCATAAGACAATTTCAATAGTCATCATTAAATAAACGTATCGATATCCACCCTTTCCTTGTCTCTGTATTTAAGTGATTTAAAATCCTGCTGATCTTTAAACGACAAAAGGCATTAAGCAAATGAATTTTCAACTACCAATCCGCTGGCTTATCAGTGAATTATAAAACAGTTAGTAGATATAAAAGCAAGATCAACAAAGCAATTAGTAAAATCCGGAGAAAAGCTCACAATGCCTCTGGGATTACAGTTTTTTGACCTTGTAATGTAATAAATATACTGTTATTGTTTTTGTAATGAGATGTTTGTTCACAGAGAAGATAACGGCAACAAAACGTTAATAAATGAACGGGAATTACAACAAAAACAAATAATACTAAAAATGCTACTTACACGAACATATTTGAACTTAAAATTATAATTATAATGTACAAGCCCGTTTTCCCCCTTGCCTGTCGCGCGTATTGACATTTCCCTTGAATGTTCCAAAATTTTCTTTCGTACAAACCTTGTCCCCATAATTCCACAATAATTTGATTCGGATACCATAAAAATATAATTAATTAAATTTGAAAAATCGTTCTCAAGTTATGCTCGTACATACATTTAGCGATTCATTTTTTTATATGTATTACAGATCCACCCTTTGAAATAAAGTAACGATATTAACAATACTTAGTCCCGAAATATCAGCTGTTGTCACTTTGAAGATTTCTATTTCAATAGAGAATACGACAATGAGACACTACATACTTAAGTAAACACTCAAAACCAAATTGTTATTGCATATCACTATAATGAATCATTAAGTATTAAAACTTAAAACCGTACATTCATAAAACAATAAACAACAAACGTAAAACGTAATGAAACCTTCATAGAATTCAACCTCAAACCATAGACACGGGAGAATTTATTACCTATAACTGCGCAAAATGGCGGTCGGGCGGGAAAAATATATTTCCCTCGATGAATTTGTGAGTTGAAGTGGTCCCAAATTTATTGTGTAGTGTTTGTCTTGAAGAAAATCGGCGACACTTGTCCCTGATGTAAGTTGCTAAAGTATTTATTTACGTTTTTGGAACTTTCTCGGCGTCGAAAGCAATGGACGTTTGTACTTAGCCACATCTTTGACAAAGAATAGGAAAAAGTAAGTAA
Source organism: Nycteola revayana (assembly GCA_947037095.2). Lineage (NCBI taxonomy): Eukaryota > Metazoa > Arthropoda > Insecta > Lepidoptera > Nolidae > Nycteola > Nycteola revayana. Next base: position 22,686,740 of record OX344843.2, read on the forward strand.
GTGAGATAAAACTGTAAGTATTTTGCTAAGACATTGTGCAGTTCAGGTTTATGATAGGCTACCCCATGTCTTCCCATGGGTGTACACACATCGATCGATGGGCAGAAGCATATATCAGCTCTTACTGCGGTAACCAATCAAACTGACAGGGTAGTTAGTGCCTTAAAACTACCCTGGCTCCTCAAGGCCTAGATAAGAAGAGGGGTCCAGGGGAAGCCGATGTACTATGCATTGGACGTAAATAAAAGTATGTTTCGTGACCTTGTCGTGATTTGTGCTTTCTCTACGTATTACATAAAACCTTTATAGCCACTTATTGGAGTTCTCCTTTGAGTATAATCTAGATTATTACGGTCTGGAGGACCAAAGACGAAATTAAGAAGCCTAGTATTGGAAGCAATCGGAAAGATTCATTGTGTTATTTGTGCCACAATAGATCACATGATAGGGCGTACAGTCGGCGACTCAAGTAATTGCTTGTGAGTAGACGTGACCTAAATTACATAATTGATACTTTATTCAATAACATATTTGAAATTTCAAAACAATTATCTTTACTTAATTAGCGGTTTAAAGTACGTAACTTGAAATTTAAAGCTTTGTTATAACATTTTTAAAAGGCACACTAAAATATAAACCGAGTCGTAGTTTATTCAAATAATATAAAAGTTTAGTAATCTTTAAGTAATAACTTTACTTTTGTGACAAGAGCCTTTTAAAATAACTCCAGAAATATAAAAAATTAGGAACAGATATCAATGCTAAATAAAAAATGATGTGAAAATCGTTGAAGATATTAAACTTTATGTTGAAAAATGACCGTCGCGACAATGTCTGCGTTAGAATTAATTAAAATTATTACATTCAGATTTTATAATGATGTAGTTTTTATGCATGGTTTATGGTTTATCTATATCCTATACTAATATTATAAAGAGAAAATATATGTATTTTTGTATGTATGTTTCTTACATAAAAACTGAAATCTACTGAATGGATTTCGATCATCGACAATGCTACATTATTTATAAGTATATATTTATATTATATATATATATATATTTATTTTTTTTAAACCCCTAAGGAAACGGGTGCTATGTGGGTAAATCCGCGCGCGGAATCCAGAACCCTGAATCTCATACTAATATATAAAGCTGAAGAGTTGGTTTGCTTGAACGCGCGTTTAGGAAATATTGGACCGATTAAAAAAAAATCTTTCATAGCCCATTTATCGAGGAAGTTCCCACAGGAACGGGAGAAACGCGGGCGAAACAGCTCGTGGTAAGCTGGTGTCAAAATAAATGAAATTATACATATATACGTGGTTACGGTAGTTGCTTTGGAAGACTATTCGATCCCAGGAAAACCGTTTGTGTATACTAAAGTCCAGGTTGGCTTTGTGTTAGTAAATTATATGTTTTACAGTCCCTCACAATACAGAGATTTATTAACCCAGAACGAAATTTTTTAAACAAATATGGCTCTTAACTCGAATTTTATGACTCAATCTGCACAAGTGGGGTATGATTGACGATAACGACATACAATGTCACTGTGGTACCCAACCACAGTCTATGTCGCACACGTTTCCTGCCCTTCATGCCCTAACAGCTGCACGATGGAGAATCTGATGGCGGGAAACATAGAGGCCATTAGAGTGGCGACTTACTGGTCAAATTGGCTTTCAATAAAGTGTAAAACTAATAAGTTGAAACAACGTCACGAAAGAAGAAGAACCGAATTTAATACGGTCGCATCGTTGGATGATTGAGCGACAAACTGCAACAATTTTCTATTTAAAATTGTAGTACAATATCTAAGAATACCTATTGACACGCCTCTTTCATTCAAAAAGTAAGCATAGTTGTATCACACCCGCAATTTGCTAGCTATGTTACCTCCCCTAGTAATAGTGGGCGAGCCTATTGGCACAAATCCAGATTTTGAGCTGTTACAAAATACTCTCAGTTGTGAACAATATTTGTAAGTATTATTTCCCACCGTTTGATTTAATATACGAAATCCGAGTTTAGTTGTTTCAGGGACTAACCGCTGTGTCTCGGAATTCAGGTTTTTTTCTTTTTTTTTATCCTCTTAGTTTTAGGTTGAAAGAGGGACACCTACGCGCTATCAGCCGCTGTTGGTCCTGATTGTAAATGAGTATTTTTAAAAACAAATGTTTATTGTAACGGGAGTGGAGGGGAAATCTGTATGGAACTCAATAATGAACATAGAGCTATGTTAATATCTGAAGGTCGAATACCTTTCTAAGTTTATGGCAGCTCAGACCCTCTTCATTGTAATTAGGTTTTGCATTATTGTAAATTGTTAAGTTTCTAGGGTAAATTCATTGATATTAATATTTGGTACGTAGGCATATTAAATTGTAATAAAATTGCATTAGATAAGACCATTTTCCAGACAATATATGTACAAAAAGTAGGTATTTGTAGAAAATGAAAATAATACTATTATGGTGGCAAAATACATTTCAAATTATAATACTTCAGGAAACATTTTAATGAATAAATAAAAAAATATGATAAGTTGAAATTTGAACCATTACATTCTATATTTATACATCTATACATATATATAAAAGAAAGTCGTGTTTGTTACAACACTTATAACTCGAGAACGGCTGGACCGATTGCCATGGTTTTTGATTTGTTGGATTTGTTTCCGTCCCGAATAGCAGAATACATTTTAAAAACAAAAGAAAGTCGTGTTAGTTACACTATTTATAACTCAAGAACGGCTGAACCGATTTGGCTGAAAATTGGTAGGGAGGTGGCTAAGAACTGGGAAAAGGACATAGGATACTTTTGGGTAGGGGTAAGGTAGGGTAGGGTAGGGGTAGGGTAGGGTAGGGGTAGGGTAGGGGTAGGGTAGGGGTAGGGGTAGGGTAGGGGTATGGTAGGGGTAGGGTAGGGTAGGGGTAGGGTAGGGTAGGGGTAGGGTAGGGTAGGTGTAGGGTAGGGGTAGGGTAGGGTAGGGGTAGGGGTAGGGTAGGGGTAGGTGTAGGGTAGGGGTAGGGGTAGGGGTAGGGTAGGGGTAGGGTAGGAGTAGGGTAGGGTTAGGGTAGGGGTAGGGTAGGGCAGGGGTAGGGTAGGGCAGGGGTAGGGTATAAAAGTCCACCCGTGCGAAGCCGGGGCGGGCCGCTAGTCTTCTATATATATAAAAGAAAGTCGTGTTTGTTACAACACTTATAACTCGAGAACGGCTGGACCGATTGCCATGGTTTTTGATTTGTTGGATTTGTTTCCGTCCCGAATAGCAGAAAACAAAAGAAAGTCATGTTAGTTACACTATTTATAACTCAAGAACGGCTGAACCGATTTGGCTGAAAATTGGTAGGGAGGTAGCTAAGAACTGGGAGAAGGACATAGGATACTTTTGGGTAGGGGTAGGGTAGGGTAGGGTAGGGTAGGGTAGGGGTAGGGTAGGGTAGGGTAGGGTAGGGGTAGGGTAGGGTAGGGGTAGGGTAGGGGTAGGTTAGGGTAGGGGTAGGGTAGGGGTATGGTAGGGGTAGGGTAGGGATAGGGTAGGGGTAGGGTAGGAGTAGGTGTAGGGTAGGGGTAGGGTAGGGGTAGGGGTAGGGTAGGGTAGGGGTAGGGGTAGGGGTAGGGTAGGAGTAGGGTAGGGTTAGGGTAGGGGTAGGGTAGGGCAGGGGTACGGTATAAAAGTCCACCCGTGCGAAGCCGGGGCGGGCCGCTAGTTTAATTTAAAGGAAAACGAAAGTTTTATTACGTTAAATCTTAATCAAAAAATATTTTTATCCTATTTCTTATATAGTAACCGTTACACTTATTGAATTTAAATAGCATCACCATAAACCTAGTACCAATATCTAATTTTACCCACCGCAATAACACCGTTAACCTAAATTCTAGCTATACCTACACCGCACCCAAAACTGTCCACTAAACACAAGGCCGAACAACAACCGCCATAAATAGCTTCTAAAAACTAAAAATAAGCGATAAATTCCGCATCGACTCCTTCACCCAATTTCCATGCGCTCAAAAACACTTGGGCGTATGTACATATTTGTATAGCCCTTCATAAAGGACATTGAGGCAGAGTCAACAAAGGGAGGCAGGGCGTTTTTTCCGGCCTTTGAAAGCATATCATGACAGGTGATTTGAGTAAGGCGTCGGGTTGGAACGATTGTGGTAAAACGTCTCAAATAGCAGGTGTTATTCTGAAATTAAAGGATTCATTCGAGTTGACGGGTAGAATAGACTGCTCTTATATAACTAAGCTTGCGAGTCTATTTGTCTTGTAGTAATTTGAATATTCAGTGAATTTCAAATGAACTTATTGAAGCAGAACATTGATCTTAAGACAATATTGTGTCTAAATTCGTTTTACCATGAACATTTATATCCTGATTACACAATAATATATGAGCTGTTATTATAAGAACCATTTTTAGTTTATGCATTTATTTATAAAACTACAGAGATATTGAAACGCTTGTTATATAATATCATATATTTTGTGGATAAAATGCACTTGATCCAAAAGCAGGAAAAATACACATTTTGTGAAATCCACTTGAGAGTTGAAATGTATGAAATAAATATAGAACGAATATTATAAACTAATGTTTTATGTATTTATTTAGCACTAGCTTCCCGCGCGCGGTTTCACCTGCGTAACTCCCGTTTCCGTGGGAACTTCATAATTAGATATAGCCTATTTCACCCTCGGATAGTGTAGCTTTCTAACGGTGAAAGAATTTTTCAAATCGGTCCAGTACTTCCTCTTTATAATATTAGTATATCTTTTGAAGAGCAAAATCATATATTTTTTATTAAACTTGTTATTTGGCTCAGTAAAACACAGCTTTATGCCTTATTATTTTTCAAATATGAGTTGTTTGCATCGTTAACTTCTTACTCGTTAAATACAGATAATAACATCAAAATACTTTACGATCATTATAACAAAGCATACATTAAAGCAAAAGACAACCGTATCAGTTTCACAAAAAACTTCACGTAAAGAATTAAAATCCTTTCCATAAGCACGTTCACTCTCCATTGTCGCTTTGTGCCAACATAATAAAACGTCCAAAATAAAACAAGAACCTCTTTTATCAACTTAAAAACTGAATGAAGACTTAAAAAACATTGAATGAAGTGTTTATAAATGACATCATCATTATTTTGTCCTCAAGAAGAGCTGTGGTCACGATTACTTGCGGTTTTGGTGTTTCTGCCCTAATTTGTTAAAGTTCCAACGACAGGTAGACTGACTGGCAGGAAATAAGATTTCGAAGTTTATTCAGGTTATTTCAGGTGTATAAAGTTTATTTCGGGGAATATTATAAATGTAATTAATTTTATTATAACCGATTTCATAAACTACTTTATTACTACCGATTTTATTTTTTTATCGGACGGACATTTGTTGTTAGCCCTGAGGCTTTTGCTACTTCACCGGGCATAATTACTTCCGATGCCACTATTGATTTACAACACGATTACTTTGATCACATTTTATCTCTATATTATATCTTAATATATATAATTGTACTGTACGTGTGCCACTGAACTCCTCCTAAACGGCTGGACCCTGGATGGTTTAGATTCACAAATCATATATAATATATATATATATTATATTAATATATTTTCATGAAGGACAACAAGGTGCCGTGTGGTTTCCGGCTTAGAATGGACCACCCCATGTCTTCCCATGGGTGTCGTAAAAGGCGACTAAGGGACAAATGGCTGATGGATGGGCAGCAGCATCTTTTAGCTCAAGGTTTACACATACTGCGTTCACCAATCCGTCTGCAAAGCGTGGTGATTATGGCAATATCCCTCTACAATCCTGGTTTGCCAAGGTCTGTAAAGAGGAGGCCCATGTTCAGCAGTGGACGTAAACGGGCTGTTGATGAAGGACAACGGCTGTCGGGTCCGCTAGTATTAGTATTAGTAGAGTCAAAGTTATATATCTATAAAAAACGAAACTATACTAGACTTTTAAAATAAACTAAACTAAACTATACAAATAATACAAAAATTATTAAATAAGTAATAAATATTTATCCAAAGTTTGTTAAAATTTATGTTATTTTGTTTCAAGAAAAGAACATAAATAAGTAAGTATCTGCCTCACAAGATGTTTATGTTCACATAACGGTACAAGTCAACAATTATACCATACGAGTAATACCAACACAAGTGATTCAAGTCTCTTTTGAAAAATAGCTACAATTCTCAGATGTATGAATAAAACTAAGGTCTCGAGGAACCGCCTTCAACATATAAACAAAAGGCTGCATGCAACATGCATGTCTCCAAATGAATAATGTATACTAGTGGTGGTTGCATCTTGACATCTTATACATTTATTTAGCAGTGCAATGGTTAGTGCGAGCTGTAAGTTAAGAACTTCGTATCTCGCTTAGTTTAGCATACGGTTTAGCTCTGCTGCCATTTTTATTTTTAAGTTACTCTTTTAATGTTACATTTTGAATGCAGAAATGTTTTCGGTTTGTGCCAACTTTGGATATGACTCTTATGTTTTTGTTAGTATTAACTTCAGGAACGACAGTTGTTATTCAAAAGAATGCCTTTAGAATAAGGTAATCAATGTTTTACTGATAAAGCTAATGATTTATAGTATTCGATTTAAAGACTATCAGTCTTTCTTACTCATCCTAATCTCTTTCTGATTAAATTCGTTGCGGGTCCCAAGGCAGCTTAACTTTTTCTCGGGAGTTGGTGAGCCTCGGTGCTCATTGCCATTACCAGTGTGTGCCACTGTTGATCCTGACTTACAGGAGTTGCACTGGTGGGAGTTAGGGTGGAACAAGACTATCTGTGACCACGACTGGTGTAACCCATGTCGAAATTTAGGATTAAAAAGAAGGTAATGATTTGCCTTAAAATTGTACCGCGATTGAGACCCGTATGTACTATAAATTATGTAAACGCTCGTGTTTTTCGTTAAAAGTTTAAAAACATTAATGGTGACGGTAAAGAATAGAATTAAATAAACATTCTTTGACCCCATAAAAGAATACTCAGATGATATATATATAACAGCGCATAACTTAATTTTATTAAGTATAGATAGAAAACTTTTTTAGAATTAAAACTTTCGTGAGTGGTACACATATTTATATTATACAACCGTATGTACTCACGGTTTTAAATCATCGGATATGTCCGACTAGTTTCGAGACCATCCCGAGGTCCATTCTCAAGGAGTAGTCGACTCGACGGCGCGGCGCCGAGCGACTAACTGAGATCGCGCGCCGCGCACGCCGCCAACCGCGCTGCATGTCGTTGGGCACGATCCGAGATGTTATTCGGAGGGTAGTTGGCAATTTGCAGGGGAGGAGCATCAGAATGGACCTCGGGATGGTCTCGAAACTAGTCGGACATATCCGATGATTTAAAACCGTGAGTACAACCGGTTGTATAATATAAATAGAAAAACTTGTTTAAAATAGCTCAATTTCAACAAAAATACGATGATGCATATGAAATTCAATATAAATAGTTAGAAGTAAGTTTTTGCTAACAACGCAAACAGAAAATGCTTTATTATTGAATATCCTGTAATAAAATATCAAAGAGAAATGCTACAGAATATCGATTTCACGATTAAAACAATTAAGCTCCACTAAAGGATTTCATAACAACCGGCCAAGTGCGAGTAAGACTCACGCACGACGGATTCCGTACCATTTTCAAGTGCATAACCGTTGCCATTATTAATATCGAGCAAAAAAGGGGGAAAAAAGTTGTATGGGAGCCCCCCTTAAATATTAAGGGTGCCCTCAGGTGGATGTCACTTAAACTTTGGCCGGATTCTTGGAAGTTCATTTTAATTTTAGACCTGTTACCTTTAAGGCATCTTACTATACCTTATGTGTACATTTGTCATTTATCTCTCGACAGACGGACATAATTATAACAATGTTTTTAGCTACTTAAGTGATACTTTAGTGATTTAGTCTGATACAGTGTAATTTTGACAAGTACAAGTGTATGTAAATACCTAAGTGCTGAATAAATTTCATTATTTAATTCACTTTATTTTATTTTTACTATTTGTTGTGAGAGCGGTAACAGAACCACATCTTTTATGAAAAAATCAACTGTCTAGCTATCGACAGTCAGACAGCGAAGTCTTTTTAATAGGGTCCCGTTTTCACCCTTCGATTACGAAACCCTAAAAAGCAAGATTCCAAGTTATTGAAAACTGGGATACTGAGTAACTCGATATTTTTAATAACTCGCAATGTTTCAAAACTCTTCAATAATAAAGCTGGTTTAAAAGATTATATCGTAAAGCTTAATAATATTTTGCTAATAAGTTTAGAAAGAAAATAGCTGACGAGATTAGGGCATTTTGTTAACGTCGGGTTTCCCTAATGATTTATGTTTCAAATTAACGTGGAATGGGATATTATATCACAATTAATACAGAAAAATGATTTAGTAATATTAAAAAAACTTTAATGAGCTGTATACTTTGTGATAAATGTGTCTTCTTAAGTGGCACAGATATGGTTCAGTTTAATTAGTTAATACTGACAAACTGACTGGGTTTGATCCCCACACCGGACAAGAAAATCTTTATATAGATTCTTAGATTGCTTTCCGGCTCTGGTTGCTAGAGGAACTACTCTTTGTGTCTCAGAAAGCACATTAATCCGTTGGTCCCCAATGCCCCGATTAAAATCATCTATAACAATTGTATATCAGGGAACGGACAGCAGCGTTTCCTTGTGTTTGTACTACGGTCACCAACCCGCCTGCCAGGCGTGGTGACTGGCAAATACCCTCCCTCGGGCGGAGTCCGATGTTCAGCAGTGGACGTTATATGGGCTGATGATGATGATGACAGTAAATTTATTAGTTAATACTGGCAATGATGCCGTGTGGTTTCCGGCTTAGAATAGATCACCCCATGTCCTCCCATGAGTGTCGTAAAAGGCGACTAAGGGACATATGGCTGATGGATGGGCAGCAGCATCTATTAGCTCAAGGTTTACATCTTACTGCGATCACCAATCCGTCTGCCAAGCGTGGTGATTATGGCAAAATCCCTCTACGATCCTGGCTTGCCAAGGTCTGTTAAGAAGAGGCCTATGTTCAGCAGTGGACGTCAACGGGCTGTTGATGATACTGGCAATGGATATTATTAATGTCAAAATGACTGTCTGTGTGTCTGTTACTTTGATGAACCGATTGTATTGAAATAGTTTTAGGAAGTTTATTATATATAAGAAAGAAAGAAAGAAACACAGATATAACACAGACACGTCAAATGTTTTAATGCATTTGATGTAAATAACGCCATCTAGTGTTAAGGATGTTTCTGATTGTTTTCGGTTCGTTAATCATTTAGTATCACACATGTAAATAAAGGGCGTGGACTATTTTAGATGGAATTTAGTACAAAGGTAGACTTGACTTTGACTAACTTTTATGTCAATATCAATATATCTATATTTACATTGACACATCTTTTTTTTAATAATGTTCTTTTGCTGCGTCCTCTTTGTTTTTTTTTCTACCACCATTTCTGGAAGTGGCTACTCTGAGATCAGAGGAATCCTTTCTTTTTTTAAATATGTTTGGATATTTTACTGAGTTGCTAAGTATTTCATCAAGTATCGCTATAAAACCTATCCAAAGTAACTATTCGCGTGTCAAAGCTATTGTGCGTATAAAGAGGAATTATAAAAAAGCATTTGCAAGGCTATGCGTAAATATTGTGAGTAGCGTTTATTCAAACGCTTCTCACAAAAAATACACTGAAAAAATATTCACACATAGCATTTTACTTGAAATAGTATTCCTATTTTTATTTTATGATTTACAAAGGTTTACGAGTACTGCTTCAATGGTATATAGTGTAGTGTAGTAAGCTTCTGAACACAAATATGGAAATGAATTTAGGAAACTAAAACTTTCTGTTGTAAAATTTACACATGAATTCGATTCAAGCGATTCTTTGTGCGTTTATGGCCCTTGGGAATGGAAAAGTTGTCTGTGCAAACGATACAGTAATAAAAATCTATGGTACACGAATATTGGATATCTTTTTACCATGTTTAACTGAGTAAATAAGGATATTGTTGGTGAGTACGCGTAAGTGACGCGTAATTGCAATATTGCCGACGATGTGCCATTTCTTCAGTATATAAGCTGCTTCCAGAATATATCTATACTAATATAATAAACAAACTCTTTAGCTTTATATTATAAAACTAAAGAGTTTGTTTACTTGTACGCGCTAATCTCAGGACTGGTCCAGTTTGAAAAGCTATTTCAGTGTTAAATAGCCCATTTATCGAGTCAGCCGTTACTGAGATTAGATTAGTAGCCCGAACAAACTGACAGTTTTATTTTTTAATTTTGATTTTGTATAAGTAGATACTTCATTTTAATTATTTGTACGTTAAAGATGTAGATGTCATAGTGTCTTGTTCTGTATTATCAATATATATTTTTGTACATTATTTTAATAAAATAATTCACAATCTTAGTGCAAATAGTGCGCGGTACAAATAGTCTTAAAACATCCCACCCGTCTCTCACATGAAGTGGGACTATGCTTAGATCGATGACGCGGACGCCACAATAGACTTATGTCGAGAGCTTTTAATGGAGAACTGTTACAGGCTAGCAGCGCAGTGCCAAGTGGTCCAATTTAGGTGAAATTGTGTGAAGTGTGAGCGGTGACTGAAAAGGTTATTGTAGTGATGTGCTCATAGGAAGTCACAATTAGCTTTGTTTAGAAGAGTTTTTCTTGAGGAAATGTTTTGTTGTATTGTGTTAATTTTAAAATTAGTGTCGAAGTTATTGCTTTGTTGTTTTTGTTGTAATAAAATTGGGTACATTTGAAAATTACGTCGAATAAAGACGAAATTTGCCTAATTTCGTTTTATCGTGGGCCGAATGGTTAAGGCATTAGGGGCTATACCTAAAATTCAGGTTCGAATCCTGCCGGCGATGGTCTAAATTTATTAATCTCAATTTTGAAATTGAATTTGAAAATGTATTATGTGGTTTCTCATCGGTCTGTTAAGAGGAGGCCCATGTTCAGCAGTGGACTTAAACGGGCGGTTGAATTGAAGTGAAAGAAAGAACATGTGTGTCATTATAATTATTGCCACACTGCTCGCTATAATGAAATTGAGTTAATTTGGAAATTTGTGTAACATTTATTAATTACCACTTTGGTCTTGCTGCAATAAATGCGACCGTAACTAATGTGAATCTCGGTTTGGACAAAAATTTGTGTAAAAAGAAATATTCACGGTAAATAAATATAAGTATGCACTAGATCAAATCAAGAGGTTCATAGTGTTTTACCCATGTCTTGGAGAGCACATAAACTATCGGTCCTATTTACGCTAGATCTTTCACCGTTGGTATCGGAAAACGGCAGGACGGAAAAAAGTCTTGAAATAAAACTAAAGAGTGTCATGTATTTGCTTAGCTATTTTACCGTCTTTATAATAATAGGGCGTGATATGTATGTGAAATAGATGTCTAAGGCATAGTTATTTTACCATTTTTTTACACTTAGACTGAAAATCATAACGATAAAAATGCGTACCTAATTAAGTAGTTACGTTACGTTAGTTAAAATAGGTGCCTATAATACTAGGCCGCACTCAAATATGTATGAAAAGAGAGAGCGAAATAGCGTAACTGCCTACTTAGGTACGCATTTTTACGGTTACGATTTTCTCTCTATAAAAAAAAAGATGAAATAACTATGCCTTACACATCTTTTTCATAATAATATACATATCACGTCCTATTATTTTTAAGACGGTGTAAAAGTAATCCATTATATATGAGTACCATAAGTTCAATACTGCCAACTTGTATAGCTATAGCAAATAAGTAAAGCTTTAACATAAATAGTCCAAGAAAACGCACAAATATTCTTGATCTATATTTCCCTAATATCTACTGATCCTCAGGAGGATCAACAAGGATCGAATAGTTGGGGAGATATGAGATTATGTAGTTTAAGGTATATCTGCAAACAAAAATTTTCTCGCTTAAAAAATATATGAAATTGACGTGACGTATCAGTAACAGAATAAAATAATGCCTAAATACTGGCACAATGACAGCCCTCTTGGTGAAGCGGTATAATTCTCACTTTATTTAGTCGCTGAGGTCGTGGGTTCGTTCTTCGTTCCATGACAAAAAATCTATGTAAATTCCAAAATTTCTTGCCGGTCTGGTTGGTTAAACACGTTAAGCCGTTGGTCACGATTGTTATAACATCATCTACAGCAGTTGTATACCATAAAACGGCAGCAGCGTTTCATTGTGTATTACAACAGAATAGTGCGTTCACAAACCCGCCTGCCAAACGTGGTGACTATAGCAAAACTCTCCGTCGGGAGGAGGTCCATATTCAACAGTTGACGGGCTGATTGTGATGATGAAGGTGTTAAATAATGTTCAATGCTTATTCTGAAAACTTTACTTGTAAAAACTTGCCTACATTCTTTTTCTTTTCAAAGGAATATACAGGATATAAAATATGAATGTAGTTTTTATATATTCTATCCTGTTTATTCCTTTGAATAAAAATGCATATAAGTTTCAGTCGATCAAAATAAATGTTATAAAAGTTGATTGCCAGTTGCAACAGTGTATTTCCCAATCTATATTTTACGTTCAAAATCTACCTTGATAGGATAGGATTTTCAATACTGAAAGTACCGACTGCTGCATTATTTAAACTCTAAGTGTAGACTGTAGCAGGGAATAATAGATGGTAGGATCCTTTGTTTAAATATTATATACCTTAGGTTTCAGTCGGCTTACACAAGTTGATTCTTAAAATATTTTCGATGCAATGGCATGCAAAAGCTAAAAATGAAAACTCTAACACCGATTAAATTGCATTCAATTTTAATGTCCATTGAATGCATTTTAATCTGTTTAATTTTATTTATTTATTTTTTAGTCATTGGTTTCATTTTAAGTTATCGATTTCGTTTCAGCTTTAATCGTGCGATAGAAAGTCCAATCGTTTAGTGCAGGGGTCTCCAAAGTTTGAAGCCTTAGGGCCGCCGGCCGTAACGATGTTTTCAATATGTTCGAAGGGCCACTTGTCTAGAAATAAAGAGTATAGTTAAGGATTGACAAATTAAAACTCTTTAGTTTTAATCTGTCCTCATCCTTAACTATACTCTTATTTATAGATTAGTCGCAAAGTGTGCGTACGAGTAGTTATCATTTTGTGTTTTCTTTTTCAACTTATCACAGCAATAAGACATTGGGTGTCGCGGGCCAGATTGACGACACTAGTCTTAAGCTGTCGCGGGCCGGATTGTTGGCACTGGCGGGCCGGATTGTTGGCACTGTGGCCCGCGGGCCGTAGATTGGAGACCTCCGGTTTAGTGCACTAAGACATTATTTACAGAGACGCGGCGTGTCGCGCGTGACTTTGGACGGCGCGGCCCGCATTCAATTCATACATATGGCATTGTATCAGTGTATTTACAGGAAGGCACAGACTTTTACATTATACGTATGTCGCGTCAGTGCACGTGTAAACTTTTTTCATTATTTGTCTTCACTGACAAACTATTCTATTATATACCTCTTATAATTAAACTATGCTTAAAACTCGAACTAGCAATACCTAACATAGAATTGTTAACAACTTAATCTACAAAATTGGTAAAAAATTTCACAAACAATATTCCCTCCTGTTTTATTTTCAAACATCCCAAAAATGTGTTGCCGTGTATAACTTGTTTAAAATGATATATGACAGTAGGAAACCCAACAAATAAATATAAAAGCAAAACGGAATATTTGCATAGCCGCGAATTTTGTTTTTTTAAATATTCAATACACCAATGAATATGTCACGAGATGTTCTGTACCGGCTTAGGCGTCAACTCGGGCAACAAAAATGTTATGTTTATTACACTAAAGAGCATTATTAAAGGCTTGTGCCATTGGCCGCCATCTTGTACCATTAGAAAGTCCTTAAACACGCCACGTTGAACTCAACGTGTATCAGAACGGTACTTAAGAGCACGTGAGGAAACTTAGTATTAATATTGACAAAACATTATGTGTTATCGTCATATTCCACGGGTTTTTTTATGCTTATTACTTTGAGTTGGGGAATAAATAGATATGACGTGAATCTTGTAAGGATTTTTTTGTATTCGTTTATTGATTTTCAAGCTAAGAATTTTTTGAGGTTCAAACCGGGATGCTTAGTTTGTAGTTTTAAAATCATTTAATTAGGTTGGAGCCCTGCGCTCTTTTAGGGACTGCCCTCGCCGAGAAAAGTTTAAAAATAAATGTGGTTAAATATTGATGTCCATCCATTTTGTAATAGCCCATGGAAGTTCATCCACTATTAGTATAAAATTAATGATTATTTACAGAACTTTCGAGATATTTGCTATAGTATACAAGGTGTAACGGAAAGGGTATATACAAAGAAAGAGCAAGGCTTCTTTGGATCATAACAAACGAAATGGCAAGGGTTTCATCTCAAAATAAAATGAAAAAAAGTCAGTATTATTTTGCAAACAAAACATAAAAACCCTTTATTCAGAAATACCAGGAGTAAGAGGTTTATTTTTCCTTGCAAATAGTTCGTTGACATCAATCAGCTGATTGAGTGCTAGTGATGTATTTATTTAAATTTGATAAGTTTGGTTTCTGGTATCTAGGAATTTAAAAAAATCATTTCTTGCGGACTTGTATAGATAAGAATAAATAACCCTTGCCATATCGTTTGTTATGATCCAAAGAAGCCTTGCTCTTTCTATGTATATACCCTTTCCGTTACACCTTGTATATAGACTTATTGACAAACACATTTTATTATTCATTACCCAATTTCGTTTGTGCTCATTTTCTTCTGTATATTGCACTATGTGTATTTTAAATATAAAGAGAAATAGTTAAAACAACGTAAGCACACGCACTCTCACACTACGCTGCATGATCCAAGAAAGTATGTAAATTGTCTTAATAGGCTAGTTGACTTTCTTTTTTTTAATTATTTATTATATGAATGGCTTTAATAGACTAAGAAAAAAATATGGTATGTATTTTAGATCTATAAAATGCTAAAATAAATATTTTAAAATTGACGTGACATATAGAGATGAAAACGATGTCAGTCATTATGGTCTATACATTATCTGTGTCCTAACGCAATTCCTGGATCGATGACGTCATGACACAGAAAATGTAATAGTAAAGGATCGCGTCCTTGTTCTTAAATTAAGTGGCTGATCGCGTTATCGAAAACAAAAGAATACGGCAAAAAAAAAATTATCTTGAAGGTTTATGAACAGAAATTATTATATTTAGGTTAATAAGCACACGCATGCCTATACAATACTGTGTGATGCGGGGCAGTATGTGTACCGTTGTTCCTAGTCTCCATAATAAAATACACTTGTATAAGTAAAATAAACGTATAACACGGTATTATAAACATTATTACATTACTTTATTTTAGTATACTCATTTTGTTGACAATGAAATGGTTGAATGTATATTTTTATTGCACAAACGTAGGAAATAAGAGAAAGGTAGTTAGGTGGGTAGGTCGTAAGTTTTTATAGTCTCTTTTTGTTGTAATTTGATGTAGCTATTTGTGAATTCTGTGAATGAGTGAACAGACACTTTCTAGGCAAGCGTGTATCATCTTAGGCCTTATCATCGCCTTCCATCAAGCGAGATTAAGGTCAAACGTAAACCTATACTAAGTAAAAAAAAAAAAAGTCATGTACCCAATTTATGCATCTATACAAATAAATAAAATTGGAGAGTGTTTTTAATATTAAAATTACCGCTTTTTATTATTGCATACTAATACATATAATACCAAAATTACAGATTTTAACAATTGTTGTTTGTCTGTTTGTCCCGGCTAATCTCGGGAACGGCTGTAATTTGACGGGACTTTCACTTGCAGATAGCTGATGTAATAACGTAACTACCTAATTAGGTACTTGTTTTTATCGTTACGATTTTCACTCTACGTCAGTAAAACAATAAAATGATAAAATAACTTACTATGCCTTAGACACTGACTGAAAATAACTTACTATGACTGCACCGGTGGCTCAGTGGTTACGATAGTTGCTTCTGAGACCTGGTGTTCTGGGTTCGATTCCCACCCGGGACAATTATTTGTGTGAACCACAAATAGTTGTTCTGAGTCTGGGTGTTCTTTGTGTCCGTGAAATGAATGTTTGTAAAGTCCCCCGCGACACAGGGATTTATTTCCCTAGTGCGGGAGTTGTCTTTTTTAAAAAAGAAAAAAAAAAAAAAAAAAAAAGACATCCTACGCTCTATTATTTTCAAGCGTTAAAAAAGTCACCCAGTATAAAGACAAACTTTTTAAATATGTACTCTTAATAAAGACTCACACTATATATGAACCATTGGTACACAAAATATTACTATCGCTAAACTTCAACTGCTTAACGAGACCACAAAATGACTCCATAAACTTATATTAGGCAGAAAAAATTGCCTATTAAGGGATGAACACAATAAGAAAGTAATCTAAAGCCTCCCGCAAGGTTCTAAAGAAGAAGTCTCCTATTAATGGTTATGGTACTTGCTAAACTCATTACGGTCCCCATAGTGCCCATTACTCTTCCAATAACACGCACTATAAACATACAAATAAAATGGTTTCATAATAATATGAGAGACAATATAAAGTAAAGCTTGGGCATGTAAAATTCAGCATCGAAAGAATTCAATGTATTAAAAATATGTCGAAACCAATTAAAATACTGGGACTCGCAAAAAATAGCGGTTCAATTTATTTTAAAACATAAAAACTTTTATCAAAAAGAGAAATGATCACAAATATCTTATTGGTATTGGTGTATTAATAAAACTTAACTTTTTTGACCTTTTGACTCCCGTTTCCGTAGGAACTTCGTAATTAAGTACCTTCCTCAATAAATGGGCTTTTTAACACTTGAAGAATTTATCAAATCGGCCCAGTAGTTCCTGAGATAAGCGTGTTCAAGCAAACAAACAAACTCGTCAGCTTTATATTATATGAGTACATAAGATATTCTGAATAGAAGTTTTTTTTAACAATAATTCAGCCTTTTAAGGACGTTATCCTTGAAAGGCTGAATTATACATAAATAAAACAAAAAACACCTTTTTTCAGTTACTATCTAACCAACAATAAAACGAATACCTTAATAAATTAGCCAATAAACACGTTTGCAAAAACCGCCGTTCCGTCCACTAAGCGACAAAAAAGCTTTCATTACGCTCATTATTAGCCCACATACCCTGAAAAGCACCGTCTAATTAACTCCCAACAACTAAAACCCGGTAACAAAGCCTCGGAATCCCGGGACGATACGGGACAACCATCACTATTATCTTGCAACACTTTTCCCTAACGACCCAGCTTCTTCCTTAAAGTATACTACAACAACGAACTAAGCACCCACGGCAGCTATCTAACACTAGGTTATAATAAAAAATAATGTTCCGGCCCCGATTTTGTGGAACCGATGGCGAGTTATAGCCTACTCACCGTTATGCAGGTGGCCAGGTCTCCAAACTTGTCATAAAATAGATTTTATGAGCCTCCAGCGCCGTCGGGGTGAATATTCGAAACGGGTTTTAGTTCGGTCGAGACAGAAATGTTTGGACACATAAATGTCTATCAAATATTATCATATGGCACTTCAATGTTTCCTCTCCTCAGATATAAAAGTAACAATGATTTGGTTTGAGTTGCAACCGCACGAATATAAGTAAGAAAAGGCCGTTCCTTATAAAAAAGAAACTGTCGCGTGAAGTATTTCGGAATAACGAGGAGACTGCTGAAACTAGAAAGTTCCCGTCTAGACTTATGTCTTCGAGACTTCGCATCGCGTTTAAAATTTTACATATCGTCTCAAGCTATCTTTAAAGACGTTGAGCTTAGAATTCGATGGCGAACTATACTCGAGGCAGTGTTATGTAAAAAGTTTTAAAATAACCTTCACTTTCAATCACAATATAAATTCTCTTTATAGTCGAGAATTTTACCTGGATAAACAACAGAGCTGTAAACATTACTTTATTCACAAAACTAAACAAAAGTGATAAAAAGAAAGAAAATATCAACTTTAAATTGCTCGATACTGCTCTTAAAATGTTTTTGCAAAGATAAATGGAACACAGAGAGTAAGAAACTTGTAACTTTGGCATAAAAAAGGTTCCCAAATGGGCAATATTGAACAAGAAGTCAGATATCTTTGCGAGGTTGGGAAAGATACAATTTAGTATTAAGATATGATGTGAATTGGCATACAGCGGAGAGTATTCCATTTGAACAAAATTTCACCAAGACATTTTGTATATAGTAGTTAAGTGAGTTACAAATGACAATTGAACAGATTACTCCCCAAAATGGTCCTCAATGAAATGAAACACTTCAGCCCACAATAAACTAATGAATTATATTTTCTGGTCACGATCGACAAATTAGTGTGTTTAATCTCCGAAATGAAGAATTAATTTAAAACAATTGACTATCAAAATCTATGGAATACATATTTTTATATAAATAAATAAAACTCTTTTTCCTAAGGTCACGGCATCACGCGTGAACGGCTGGACCGATTTCGCTAAATATATTTGTTGTGTTTGTTACTTCCAGGAGAAGGTTCTTATGAAAGAAAAAATAAGAAAATTGCGCTTTTAATAATATAACTTTTTAATTGTAATCTAATGGCATTTGACATAACATTGACTGAATGCGTGCTGCTCTTAGTGCACGTCACGATTAGTTCAGAGCTGTCACGCCTAATATTAAAAGTTTAATTCATTGTAAAGTCTTAGTTAAGACAGGACAGCGTCTGTCGGGTCGGCTAATTTAGAATAAAAACCTATTTTTAACACCGTTGCTCGTAAAGCTGATGTAATTCTACCGGTTTTAAATATGTAAAGCGGGTCATAAAAAATGCGTGTGTTACCAAAGCAAATAGTTAAGTTATAGTCCATACAAATTCCATAACAGTATTATTTGCCATTTCGCGCGCTGTTGCTATTCAAATTTCGAACTAAAGGCCGCGCGGCGCCATTTTTCTCAAATTTTCTTTTCTTTGTACTTGTATTGTGAAAAATGTTTTTTTTTCTGTTTCCTCGCAAATTTGTTAAAAAACGTCGTACGATATACGTGCGTATTGGTTATAACGCACTAATATCGTAATGTACTATTACGGCATTGTACACAATATTTAAGCTCAAGGCTAGGTCAAATAACTGTCGTATTTGATGGAGCTAATCCATTAACAACTACTGATTATAAAGGGCATAATTTTGAACTATATAGTTAGTCGCGCCAAACTTGATGACATAGCACTTTGATTCTCTGTCTCAAGTTAAGTCATTACGTTCGTTCGCTCTCTGAGACATTAAGGTGATTAACAATATCGTAAGGGCGATGACGAGATACATTAAGTTCAACATCATTTACTCATAGTTATGTATAGCTAGTCACTAACACGGTTACCATGTTACTATATGATTATATACTAGCGTCTGAAATGAACGACTTACTTGAACTAGTTTGAGATTTAAATCGTAAGTGATTAAATTGATATAGCTCAACACAATATGATTACAACGAAATTATCAAACGGAGTATGGTAAATATTTGTATTTTATTAAAATATAGTTTTTGTAAAACACAAATGTGTTTTAATTGAACTTTAGAAAATTGAATTAAGAAATAATTTATTGATTCGTTATATTTATTGCCCATTGGCTATATAATTATAAACATACACTAGCGACTCGTCCCGGCTTCGAATGTCCGAAATCCGTCCAGTAGGTAGTTGAGTTTATTTGAAACAAACAAACAACAATACAAAAATTTCCTTTTAATATTATTAGTATAGAAGTATAGATTAAGACTGCACTATCTTCTCTTTATTTATTTATATGAATAATAATCTACGAATCTTAACGTTATCTACGAGTATACAGGGTTATTTTTAAAACACCAACAACCTTTTGGGGAATAGAAGTACTCATGATTATGAACAACTTTTACTATGGGACCAACCCTGTAATCGCGAAAAAAATCAGCTGTTCCATACATTTATGTTTACTTACCTCGACAAAATATATGGTACAGCTGATTTTATTTTCGCGGTTTCAGGGTTGGTCCCATAGTAAAAGTTGTTTACAATCATCAGTACTTTCACCCTCTAAAAGGTTATTGGTGTTTTAAAAATAACCCTGTATATATAAAAATGAAACCCTAATACCCTTGGTCACGACATCACATGGGAATGGCAGGACCGACTTCACTCATTCTTTTTTCTTGTGTTTGTTGTTATCTTATGAAATAAAAAAATATGAAATAGCGAGGAAAATTTAAAAATTTAAGAAACCACCATTGTAACTTTTGTAATGTAACATACCGCTTTTATCAACAATATAAACATTGTTGATGTAATTCACTGTTATTTCAGAGCTATTTTACCTAATAATAAAAGTTCAATTTAATATAGAATTTTAGTTAAGACAGGACAACATCTGTCGGATCAGCTAGTTTCCAATAATAATATACTATAACGGATCCATATATTATTTGCAATCGAATAGCTTAAAAATATCCTTTAAACTAACCTCGAATACATATCAGATCACCTTATATCGAAAACGCGGCGCGAACTACGTTTGATGTACTTTATAAGCAATTTATCAAACCACACGTGACACCACTCAAAGGCTCTTCAAACCCATCTCATTCAACTGTCATTCTTCAGAAAGGGCGAATTTGCATGAACATCCAATAATATATCTACGAATACATTTGATATTCTCCTGTTCCCACATCAAAGCTTGTTTGCATGTTGGATGTAAAACCTTGAAGAGCATGTAACGTCATGACGTTTCCTGGTAATCGAATGCCAGTTATGAATTAATTGGAATTGTCACTTTTTGACAGTCTTTTTTAAATCTATCAGCTATTCAGTGAACATTTAAAATTGAAGAATGAATCTAGTTTTTACATAGTGCAGTGAACTAACAACACAAAGAAAACTCCTTGAAAAATGGATTGGGTATACACCGGAACTGACAACAAATGATTTATTGTCAACTAGGTACGTCCAGTATTTGTTTCTTTGCTAGATAGGATAAATGACCTAACCATTTGAAGTAATGAATTTTATTCAGCAATTAAGTATTTACATACACTTGTACTTGTCAGAATTACTATGTAATAAGATAAATTAGAGCATAAAAAACTATAACTAACTGATAATTCTTACTCTATAAAACATCCGACTATATAGGTAACTAACAGTAGTAGGCAATAGCAAATCTTACAAGTCCGCCTGTCCTGTGACATTTATTTCTGTTATCTAATCTTTGTTTAATAGTCTCTACGAATATTAAACATCAATATCAGAATCATCTTTTTTATTACTTATAAAATTATATTCATTCACAAAAGAATACGTTATATTAATGTTTTCAATAATCAACAATTAAAGTAAAGCTTATTAATTAGTTTGAAGGTGGAGTTTACGAATTAAGGATTTATTGGTATTCACTATTTGTCAGGGATAAAAAACAAGTGAATTTCTTCATCTAAAGATCTTCAATACATAACACGGAGACTTTTATATAACTTAGAGAGCAAAGCACCAAATTATTTCCTATTGTGAGATAAAAACACAAGGAAAGCACGCGAAAGCCTCTTTAATCAAAGTCTAGGCAAAACAAAAGTTGCCAAACAAGGATGATCCTAGGATAAGCGTAGCTAGGCACAGTTTTTCATCCAGATTTAGTAAAACAACGCCTTTCTACAGCATTTTATCCGGTGCCAAGGACAAAAATCTAAAATTAATGAACCTTTTTAACAGGAAAAAAAAGAAATCAAAGATGAATAGAAAACAAGACAAAGGAGAGAGCACAAAATATTTTTTTTTAATATGGTTTGCTTGATTATTCAAAGTACAAGTACCCGATGATATTTCAGCAGAAAATGTATATTTTCCTGATGGTAATAATCATACAAAATAATTTCATAAAATATTTTCCTGTTATTTTTTACACATGGAAAAAGTAACAATAAATAATTTATGATTTAATTGGATCGACGTATATTTGGTTTCCTTATTATTATTAGGGTTTCAATTATGAATGAATAGCTGCGCCCCGCGGTTTTACCCGCGTAATTTTTTTGTAGCCTATATGTTAATCGAGCCGATTAACTATCCTCGTGCAAAGTTTCGGCCAAATCCATTCAGTAGTTTTCACTTGAAAGAGTAACACATATCCATCCATCCATACTTACAATCTTTCGCGTTACTTTCACAATTTTACAACAATTAATGTCACAACATTTATGAAAATAAAATATATCACCCGCTTTCTCGAAAATCAACTAACAAGACTGACAAATCAAATTCACTGTCATATCATATTTAATTTTTTGACACATAAATGAAAGAAATACCGTTTTCGATAAACAAGCTTCCCGCGCTCGGTTTCACTCGAGTAACTCCCATTACCGTGGTAACATCATAATTAAATATACCTAGCTTCCTTGCTCAATAAGTGGGCTATGTAACACTAATTTTTTTTTTAAACCTGTCTAGTAGTTTCTACGTTTTGCGCCTTTAAGCAAACAAACTCTTTAACTTTATATATTTTTAACTATATAAAAATAAGATTTTATATTTGTCATTAGATCAAATATAAAAACACTAGCGGCCCGTCCCGGCCTCTCACGGGTTGTGTATTATACATATAGACCTTCCTCTTGAATCAATCTATGTATAAAAACACCGCATCAAAATCCGTTGCGTAGTTTTAAAGATTTCAGCATACATAGGTACAGACAGACAGCGGGGAGCGACTTTTTTTATACTGTGTATTGATATACATATTTAAAATATGTGTTTGATTTTTTTTTATTAGGTAATAGATTACTAGCACAGTTTTTATGTATGCTACTAGTATTCTTGTTAACCCCTCGTACTAAGCTTAAATGCTTGTGTTACGAGTGGGTTCACGTCGGTAGTGCAATGGGTGGGGTTCGAACCGGCAACCTCAAGATCACAAGTCCGACGCACTTGCCATTGGGCTACGGCCGCTTTATATATTATATATGTATCTCTTTATACAGCATATTTAAAAAAAATGCTAATCAATAAATGGAAGGACGATTTGCCATCAGTACTATGAAATCATTATATATTGTCTTATATACCTACATAGAACGAATGCTTTACAAATAATCAATAATTTCGAGTATAAGCAATGATTAAACATTAATATGGTGATTAATATGGGTGACTACCTCCGTAACGTAGCGGGTAACGTGGGTTCGATCCTCACACCAGACAGGAATTCTTTGTATAAATTCTAAGATTTCTTTTACGGGTCTGGTTGGTTGAGGGGCTGCCCTTCGTGCCTCGGAAAGCACGTTAAGCCGTTGGTCCCAATTATTGTAACATCATCTATAATAATCGCATATACAACGTAATACGTAGTGACTATGGCAAATAACCTAATAATAAGCCAGAAGGCCCGTGTTCAGCAATGGACGTTATACGGGCTGATGATGTCGATGAATCATTTATACTCGTTGAGTATATTTCATAATTAATATGGTTCTGTATACAAAAGAGATGCATACATCTCTTTTGTGTAAGGCCATCCTCACACGCGCAGACTCTTTCGATCCAATAGGCACCTAAATGCTTGTGGCTATTTATGTCGTTAAAAAATCATCCAACCGTGTTTTATTCATTTAACCAGTTACCCTACTGTATCTACTTTCGTCTTTTACTTATAAATATATATAACAAAAACATACAGCGAATGATTTCGATCTCTTTTCACGCATGGAGAACTGCGAAATTTGACATTACCATTTTTTTACTGGTATTTTCCTGTAATAAATTGTGTTACATATACAAATTTTGAGGTTTTCCAATTTCTATTGCCTACTAAGAAGTCATTACCGTGTGGTTTTTGGCTTATAATAGACCACCCCATGTATTCCCATGGGTGTCATAAGAGGCCACTAAATTATTTCCTATTGTGAGAAAAAATACAAGGAAAGCACGCGAAAGCCTCTTTAATCAAAGTCTAGACTAAACAAAAGTTGCCAAACAAGGATGATCCTAGGATAAGCGTAGCTAGGCACAGTTTTTCATCCAGATTTAGTAAAACAACGCCTGTCTACAGCATTTTATCCGGTGCCAAGGACAAAAATCTAAAATTAATGAACCTTTTTAACAGGAAAAAAAAGAAATCAAATATGAATCGAAAATAAAACAAAGGAGAGAGCACAAAATATATATTTTTTTAATATGGTTTTTTTGATTATTCAATTCGCCACAATTTCTATTGCCTACTAAGAAGTCATTACCGTGTGGTTTCTGGCCTATATTAGACCACCTTATGTCTTCCCATTGGTGTCATAAGAGACCACTAAGGGACTTACAACTGATGGTAGGGCAGCAGCGTGAACACTGAGCCGGGAGCAAGTGAAGGAGTCCGACACTCTCCCACCGTCTTTCCCCAAGACGGTGTGAAGTCTATAAAAGATTTCGAACAAGAAAAAAAAGGTCAGCAGCGTGTATCGTACTGCAATCACCAATCCGCCAGCTGAGCGCGGTGATTATATGATCCTCAACGACCCTGGCTTGTCGTGATCATATTAATAGGAGGCTCATGTTCAGCCGTGGGCATAAATTAGCTAATAAAGTAGGAAAAATACACTTTTATCAGTTTTAAACCGCAAGGTTTTAAACAGAATACAGAATAAACACCTCCGACAACCTCCGTAGCGTAGCGGTATTTGGCTCGCCTTGAACGTCGGAGGTCGTGGGTTCGATCCCCACACCGGACATGAAATCTTTGAGTAAATTCTAAGATTTCTTTCCGGGTCTGGTTGGTTGAGGGACTACCCCCGTGCCTCGGAAAGCACGTTAAGCCGTTGGTCCTGATTGTAATAACATCATCTATAATAATCGTAAATCAAGGAACGGGCAGCAGCGTTTCCTTGTGTGGTACAATCTAAATAAACCTAGTTCTACTTTATAGAGTGGAATTAAATCCACGGCTCAGAAATATTCATGAATTTCACCCTTATTTCAGAGATTTGCAAAATCTTAAAGCTAAACAAGAAGCCACTTAACTAGAAAACCCCATCAGCCAAGCTTTTCCAAGAAAATTAACGACAAACTCTCAATTTATAGCATAAATTATTCCACACAATTCACCTGAGACCCAATATATACCTTCCTTAAGCACAAGACTTCAAAATGAGAGACACTGACAGATTAATTAGGAAAAACAGAGGAAGTACAATATTACTTAGCAGCAAATATATTGTGGGCAGTTATTTTACCGACATGAATTTGTTCTGAGACGGATTAACGACCGCGTGTGAAATAATAATGAAATAATGAATTTATTCAGCACTTAGGTATTTACATACACTTGTACTTGTCAAAATCACAATGAAAAAGAAATATAATTAATAGGTTATTATTCTTATTCTATAAATAAAACTACTTAGGTAACTATAACTAGCAAATGCAACCTGTGAGTGCTGATAATTGTAGGACATTACAGACAATGTACTCCGTCTGTCCGTGTGTCATTAATTCCTCTACTCATAATAAGTTCATATTTACATTTTTAAAAAATTAGAAAGCATACAATTAAGTGACACACACTTGGGGGCACCCTTATGGGGTTAGGACCACAACCCAGAGGTGCGACTGATATCAAAGTCAGATTTATGGATATAAGAGGAAGTGATCGCTGGCACGGCCTACAGGCGCTGGATCACAGGGCAGGGGTAGGGGTACAACGCGATATGTATGTGTAGGATGTATATATATATCTATTTAATTATTATAGCTGCGTTCTACTAACTGCCCATTATGTTCGATCGAATATGTGTAAAACTGTTTTCAGTGTTCCCTTCTAAGGATATCTAGTATCAGCAGCAATGTCCAGATTTATGACAAAGATATCTTCACTACACAGTATAAACTACAAAGTCGCTTGCCGCTGTCTGTCCGTCCCTATGTATGCTTAGATCTTTAAAACTACGCAACGGATTTTGATGCGGTTTTATTAATAGATAGAGTTATCCTAGAGGAAGGTTTATATGTATGATACATCAGCTTTGCACCCGTGTGAAGCCGGGGCGGGTCGCTACTTACTAATATTATAAAGAGGAAAGATTTGTTTGTTTGTTTGTATTGAATAGGCTACGAAACTACAGGACCGATTTGAAAAATTCTTTCACCGTTGAAAAGCTACACTATCCCCGGACGACATATTATATATACTATATTATATAAGCAATAGGCAATACAATAGGAAAATGATTTCTAAAATCATTATTAAGACTAACTTCCCTTGCGCGATTTTAACCGCTTAGTTCCCGTTCTCGTGGGAACTTCATAATAAAATATAGCCTTTCATGATATTACTCGATTCCTCAGTAGGCTATCTTATTCATGGTTTTTTTCAATCGAATTAGTAGTTCCCGAGACTAGCGCGTTCAAGCAAACAATCTCTTTAGTTTTATGTATTTGCTTGTTGTTTCAAAAATTAAGATGAAGTATAAATCCAGCAGTAACTTTTACGAATATTCCACGAAAATTCTACGTGAACACAAGAATATTCAGGGAACCACATCTGTACAAATATCTTGAAACATATTGCTACAGAAACATGTGAATTTCAGGGAAAAACCAGCATATTTTGAACAAAAGCTGAAAACATAGGCCGCCGTCTGAATATTAAACTTAGTGGCTTCACTCATTCGGTCGCCGGGGATCCATTCACTCACTCACTCTTTACCGCTCAGTGTACAGTTATGCCGCTCAATTTTCGGATAAAACATTTTCTTTGTCTTTGCATAATTTGTAAAATTAAAACCGCGACTGTTATAATAACATTTTAAGTAGTTTACAATTAATTAATTGCTTTAATTTAATGCTCACTTCGTGCAGAAGCTCCGAAATTAGTTGGGCTTTTCTAAAATGTAATTTTGCAACAATAAACTGTGATCATCAAAGTAAAAGGTTTTGTCTGTGGTATCGTATTTATCATAAGTTCTAACATCACGTACATATTTTTGTAAGGGTTTTGACATATTGTTGCCATCAGCTAGAGAATGTTCACATGTTGTTTCGTTTATTAGAAACTTGTAAAATAAATTAAAAAGTTAACTGGTATAATGTTCTAATGTCTATTTAAATTTCTGTATTATTTCACTTTCCTGAGAAATTGCCATTTGTGACATACTTGGTTTTAGAAGTTAAGTGAGAACATGTAAATACAAATAGTGTCTAACCGTACAATGAACAAAGCTGTCTAATAAGTAGCACCGCAAAAGTTTCACAATATGACTTCATAACAAAACACAGTCTGTTATTCAATATAAATAATCAGGCTATTTAGAGTTAACGCAAAGTAATATAGCAGCTATCGTTTTTATATTTAAAACGAACGCTAGATGTTATAAGTTGTATGGGATTGTAACGGATTAGGGACTAATAACACTTATTCAGCTCAATTCAGCTTATGTCCATAGAAAACGCCAGTTTTGTAGGGGACGCGTACGCACGCGTTCAGCTGAACAGACGCGTACGCATCCCGTACAAAACTGACGTTTTCTATGGACATAAGTTGAATTGAGCTGAATAAGTGTAATTAGTCTCTCAGGCACTGCATTTTACCACTTCCCCTGCACTACATTACACTTAAACAAGAGTAGCAACCAATTCGGCTTCTTTACAAATTATAAAATTAATTAAAATCCGCTGTCTATTCCCGTAGATCCTTTAAACTTCTCATTTCGGATTTTAATGTAATTTTTAGCAAAAGATAG
This sequence comes from Nycteola revayana, assembly GCA_947037095.2. Classification (NCBI taxonomy): domain Eukaryota; kingdom Metazoa; phylum Arthropoda; class Insecta; order Lepidoptera; family Nolidae; genus Nycteola; species Nycteola revayana. The sequence goes on from OX344843.2 coordinate 22,714,658, forward strand.
TGTGATATAGAAGTAAGGTATATATGTATAACACATATATGTATCTACATTGCACACGTGCAAAACCGGGGCGGGTCGTACTATTTTAAATCATCATCAGCCCGTACAACTTCCACTGCTGAACATGGGCCTCCTCCCAAGGGAGGGTTTTACTATAGTCACCACGCTTGGCAGGCGGATTGGTGACCGCAGTATTACATTGAAATACACAGGGAAACGCTGCTGCCCGTTCCCTGATATAAGCTTGTTATAGATGATGTTATAACAATCGGGACCAACGGCTTTACGTGCTTTCCGAGGCACGGAGGGTAGTCCCTCAACCAACCAGACCCGGACAGAAGTCTTAGAATTTACACAAAGATTTCTTGTCCGGTGTGGGGATCGAACCCACGACCTCCGAGACTTAAAGCGAGAGACTATTTTAAATACCTAAAAATAACCCAAAATGAAGACCATATGGAATCACGGAGACCTTACGCCACTGATTAAAGTCACAATAAACAAAGCAGACCGATAAATAAGAACGCAACAACTCCACAAATCGACTTAATAACACAACACAGTCTCCAGTTCAATGTAATCAGACCATTTAGAGTTAACACTTAGAAACAAGAGCTACACTATTCGAGATTAGCTTTATAGAAATGCACTCTCAAAGGAGATAAAATAAGCAACCCGAAGCTGTTGGTAATAAGAGCTATCTGAATGGTAAAGTGTTCTGCATAAAGGCGCAATGTTCGCACTTCAGGTATTTAACAGAGATATTGTCGGATAGTGGCATTTCTTATCTGAAACATTTAAAGATTATTTATCTTGCGAAAGTAAATGGCAATAACAGACCTATGTTAAGTCATCATTATGTCAAAAACATAGAAAAAGCCTTGTGAATATCTGTAATCTTAATTTTATACTATTATCATTGTATTTAAATTCCTTGGTCTACTGATGCTAATTAACAATAGATCCGTTGTTGATTTTTATATTTGCAAAATAAACAATTATTTTAGTATAACAGTTAAAAATGCCATATTCCGACACATTCATCGATAAATACGTAAAATGCGAACGTTGCGCCTTAACGTTGGCTTTCTTAAGAGAAAACGAAATTTCAATTCAATTATTATGTTTTACTTTACAAATTGGATCACCTCATGCTTCAATTAAATTATATCTAAGATGAAACTTTGAAAAAAATGTTATCTCAGACGACCATAAAGTAAACGTGGTTTGAGATCCTTTTTTTAGATAGACACTAAACAAGTAACACCATTTTATGAAATCCATTAAGTACTTCCATATATTGAATGTATTTATTCATAATTACTGGATGATTTCAAACAACTAAACTTCTTCTTCTTCTTCTTCCTGCCCTTATCCCATATTACTTGGGGTCGGCGCAACAGGTATGTTTCTTCCATTCTGTCCTGTCACTCGTCACACTATCACTAACTCCTTTTTCTTTCATATCACTCTTCACACAATCCATACATCTTTTCTTTGGCCTTCCTCTCCCTCTCCATCTCCATCAAAAGTCTTTTAGTAACATGCGTTTCATCCCTCCTCCTCACATGACCATACCAAGATAAACGATTCCTATAAGATAAACGTTTAGTTCAAACAACTAAACTAAGAGTAAAAATTATAAATTTATTCGTCTGTATTCAAAAATGAATAATACATTTATCAAATCGCGCCAATGTTAATACATTATTATGTGTATAAAGAAAAAGTTTGTTAATTGTGTTTGAGTTAATTAGTGACTACGGTCAATTCGGCCGCGTGCATTGCGTGTTATGTTTGACCAATTAGTTACTGTAAATACAACATCATAAATATAAATTATTGTAATTTATGCTAAAATGTACGTATACCAATGTGACTTTGTTTTATCTGTTCATGTAATCAGTTAACTATGCACTTTTCAACTCGATTCACATTACTACATTTTTATCATAATGTAAAACTTTGAAAACTTTGTGGTGCACCGGAAAAAGTCTCGCATTAAGTCTCGGTGGTCGTGGATTCCATGCCCACGCTGGACAAGGACTCTTTGTGTAAAATAACTAAAATTTATTTCCGAGTCGGGTTGATTGAGGGACTTGCTCCGTGTCTCGAAATCACATAATGCCGCTATATAGTCCCGATTGTTACGACATCATCTATTACAATCTTATACCAAGGAACGGGTAACAGCGTTTTCCTGTGCGTTACAATATAATTCAAATTCAAATATTTTATTTCAGAATGATATCCATATATTGTTAGTAGTAGTACAACTTAGCCTAATATTATTATTAAATTAAATTAACAATAATAAACAACTAGTGTGCTATTGAACTGTTCATTCAATGGTACAGCAGTTTAATCACAACTGCGGTTACCAAACCGCCTCCCAAGAGGGGCCCAATAATAATAACCTTGAACAGAACAAATAAAAGACAGTATATTAATTGCGTTAACATCATTATAGCTTGCGACTGCGCCAGTCTAACTTAGTCTACCTTACAAACGAACAGATTAAATTTCACGAAACTTGGCTTAACGAAATTCATCCGTCTAATGTCTTTAACTCAAACAATACATCGTAACTCCAATGATTAAACCATGTTATTACACCAATCTCGCCTCAAGCACTAAAAGCCTCAACTTTGAAGTTCGTAAATGAGGTCACATTATGAGCTAATCATAATAATACGAGACAAAAACGACTTCTCGTCAACTTACTAAAGTTTGTAACTTGCGGGAAAGAGAAACTAAGCCTTGTGTCAATGTGATAATATAGTGTCGTCCTTTTCGTGGTTGGGACGTGATTGATAGCCTTGCAAGAGTGAAAAGTAACCTGTCTTATGTTTCACGGAAATGGGTTTATGGAGTATGAAATCATGGTACACGAGAAATTCAATCTCGTTTTAACTGTCTTTTTGAAACGTAAAATATTTATTTCTGAAATTCCCTCTTAAAGCTACCAGTGATGATCATCATTAACCCGTTTAACGACCACAGCTGCACATAGGCCTCCTCCCGAGTGAAGAGTTTTGTCATAGTCTGGTGAGTGTGGTCAGTATTATGTAATAAAACTCACTGAAAACCACTGCTGTCTGTTCCTTGCTGCACTATTGCTATAGATCAGGAGTGGCCAACCGGTCGATCGCTATCGACTGATCGATCCCGGCAGCTATTACAGTCGATCAACTTATACAGGGTTATTTTTAAAACACCAACAACCTTTCAGGGGGTGAAAGTACTGATGATTATAAACGACTTTTACTATGGGACCAACCATGAAATCGCGAAAAAAAATCAGATATTCCATAAATTTTGTCGAGGTAAGTGAACATAAATGTATGGAACAGCTGTATTTTTTTCGCGATTTGAAGGTTTGTCCCATAGTAAAAGTTGTTTATAATCATTAGTATTTTCACGGCCTGAAAGGTGTTTTAAAAATAATAAAAAGTGAAATTTTAGTCTAAAAATACGTGCCACAGACGCACAAAGTTAGAGTTGTCGTATGATAATCTGAAAATATAGCTATTTATCATTCGATTGACTTATACGATACGGGATTCAAAGTTATATATGCCATATAGTCGATCGCACACAGTAAAAAGTCGATCTTAGGTCTTATTAAGTTGGCCACCCCTGCTATAGATGATACACTATAACAATACTGAATGTGCCATTTGGTCGACTCTACCTATTCCTCTTTCTGAGCACCTTCCACCTGGTCATGAACTTCCTTGGCAGACTTGGAAGTCCTTAAATAGACTGCGGACTCAAGTCGGACGAAGCCGGGAGAACATGAACAGGTGGGCGTATAGCTCCGAGGTTGCGTTTGCGTGTGGTATCTCCCCCCAGACAATGGCGCACCTCCTAGTCTGCCCTGCGTGCCCCAACACCTGTACACGCGCGGACCGGTGCAACGCCGCTGATAATGCTGTGTCACTGGCCGAGTACTGGTCTTCTCAAATTTGAACGCCAGGTCGACACGATGAGAAGAAGATAACAATAGGGTCCAAAGGTTTAACGTGATATCCGGGGCAGGCAGGATAGTGCCTCAACCAAAAAAACCCGAATATAAATCTTAGATTTTTCACAAATATTGCTTGTCAGGTTTGCGAGACTTAAAGCAAGTGCTAGTGGTATTAATCTCGTACGAGAATCTTTTTTTCAATCAGTGCAGTTTGTTACATAGGTACATAATAATAATGAATCAAACTGCATTTATTTAACCTGTGAAGATTCTGGAAAAAATAATTATATAATGGCATATACTAGTTTCTGGAAACCAAATAATGGTAATTAAAACTTTATTACCACGAATTTCGTGTACAGGAAAATAGAAACGTTCGCATAATAAAGTTAGTGAATGTTGAACACCATTAAATTCACCACAGACTGTGCAAAACAACTTTTTGGCTGACACACTTTCTGGCTCGTACCTGCGTTGTTGATGCGAAACCGTGTTACAACTACGTTAGATTTATTTATATTATTGCTGACAGGTTTTTAAAGCTTTACAGTACCTACCGTAGCCGGTGGTACAATTTTTTAATATAGCTAGTGACAGTACAGTAGATATGTACCTATATGTACTAGTAAGTACAAATCTACTAGCACTGCTTGTACTATCGGACTTTTCCTTATTGACACTAAAACACAAAATCAATCAATTATGTTATTTGCCTGTGTTCTGTAATGTAGAGGTACTTCCCCAGTCGAGCAGCTTATTGAGAGCTACGTTCTACTAAATGATAAATCATCATCATCATCATCAACAGCCCGTTTACGTCCACTGCTGAACATGGGCCTCCTCTTAACAGACCTTGGCAAGCCAGGATCGTAGAGGGATATTGCCATAATCACCACGCTTGGCAGACGGATTGGTGATCGCAGTAAGATGTAAACCTTGAGCTAATAGATGCTGCTGCCCATCCATCAGCCATATGGCCCTTAGTCGCCTTTTACGACACCCATGGGAAGACACGGGGTGGTCTATTCTAAGCCGGAAACCACACGGTTAATGATAAATAATTGCATTGAATATAATATAAGAGTAATAAGCAAATAAGTTATATCTCTAGATAGATCTATAGATATCCATTTTGGTAAAATTATTTCAAATCACAAATCTACAAATTAGCAATTTATCTATTTTATACAACACTGTTTTTTTTTTTTTTTTTACAGACACCTCCCTCACTAAGGAAATAAATCCCTGTGTCGCGGGGGACTTTACAAACATTCATTTCACGGACACAAAGAACATCCAGACTCAGAACAACTATTTGTGGTTCACACAAATAATTGTCCCGGGTGGGAATCGAACCCAGAACACCAGGTCTCAGAGGCAACTATCGCAACCACTGAGCCACTGGTGCAGTCAAATTGCCAAACAACAATGCACAAATTACAGTGTTAAATACTTAAGTTCAAATCTAAGGCAATATTGAAAATGTACGCCTATCAGGAATGACACTACGTAAGATATACGGGGTCCGTAGTACAAACGGATATTATATAATTTTTCCGCGCCCAAAACCATTAGGTTTGATCGATTGGACATTACTATAAAATTGTTAGGGACAGAACATAATATATTATTATATGCTTTGTCATGAAGATTATGCCCGTCATTTTGGACAGGAAGAATAAAATTCATATCATATAGTGTAGCTTTCTGTCTGTTAAAGAATGTTTATTCAAATCACTGAAGTCGTTTTTGAGGTTATATCTTACAAACGTTGGTAGCAGTGCCGGATTAGCCATATAGCAAGAGTAGCAAATGCTACGGGTCCCGCGATGATTATGGGGCCCCCGCACTTGTTGAGCGTCTCTGAGTAATTAAGAGGGCCCTCCGGACAGAATTTTCTTCAGGCTCCAGGTTGGTAGTAATCTTTTTCCTTTATTATATGGCAGTAGGATATTTTTACGGACGTTTTTGCAAACAAGCACGGCCCCGCTAACAAGAGTACAAGACTCTTGTTAACGGGGGCGTGCTAAGCTAAATGCTTGTGTTACGAGTGGGTTCACGTCGGTAGTGCAATGGGTGGGGATCGAACCTCCAACCACATGATCACAAGTCCAACGCCCTAGCTAGTAAGCTACGGCCGCTTCTATAAATTATACTAAAAATCTCGTTTTCAATTCAGACACTAAAAATTCACATTCATACATAAGTTAACCACCTCCGCTAGCGTAGCGGTATTTGGCCCGCTTTAAAGCTCGGAGGTCATGGGTTCGATCCCCACAACGTCCGTTATCAAAGAAATCTTTGTGTAAATTCTAAGATTTCTTTCCGGGTCTGATTGGTTGAGGGACTATCCTCCGTGCCTCGGAAAGCACGCTAAGCAGTTGATCCCGATTGTTATAACATTATCTATAACAATTTTATACCAAGGAACGGGCAGCAGCGTTTCCCTGTTTATTACGACATAATACTGCGGTCACCAACCCGCCTGCCAAGCGTGGTGACTATGGCAAAAACCCTCCCTTGAGAGGAGGCCCATGTTCAGCAGTGGACGTTATACGGGCTGATGATGATGACATAAGTTAACAACTATGGTTAATCTTAAAGTTATCTAATTTAATTACACTTAAATGTTTGGTAAGCGAAATTCATTTCCAACTAAAACATAATGTAAATGAGTACAGTTGTGGACTAATATAATACATAAGAAACATTCGCTTAACACTGGCAAGTAGCTAACGAACTAACAAATTGCGACACTAGTGTATGACATTAATTTTCGCCATATTTACACTCGAGGAAACAAGTGTAAGTCTCATGTGCGGTGTCTGACACGCGATGTATGGAGGCATGTTTTAGTTAAAGAACTAAGTTTTGTGTATAGTAAGTAATAAGTTGATATTAAATAAGTGTCTGGAATGTGTTGTGTTGTAAAAATATAGATGAATTATGAAATGAAAGTTACAGTAGATTTCTAGAGACGGTAATTTTTATTCGTCACATAACATCCCGCCCGCGATTTCTCCCGCGCATGGAAGATTATATTTAATTATGAAGTAGAAGATTATATTTAATTATGAATTAAATATAATCTTAAGCCTTCCATGATAAATAGGCTATCTAACAAAAACTGAAATATTTTTTCAAATCGTAGCAGTAGTTCATAGTGTAATAATATAATTAATTATTATACAAAGTCATCATCATCATCAGCCCGTACAACGTCCACGTCACTGCTGAAGATGGGCCTCCTCCCGAGGGAGGGATTTTGCCATAGTCACCACGCTTGGCAGACGGATTGGTGTCCGCAGTAATATGTTGTAATATACAGGGAAATGCTGTTGCCCATTCCCTGGTACACGCTTGTTATATATGATATTATAACAATCGGGACCAACGGCTTAATGTGCTTTCCGAGGCACGGTGGGTAGTCCCTCAACCAACCAGACCCGGTAAAAAAATCTTAGAATTTACACAAAGATTTCTTGTCCGGTGTGGGGATCGAACCCACGACCTCCGAGACTTAAAGCGAGCCAAAACCGGTGCGCTACGTAGGTTATACAAAGTAGTGTTATTATATTGTTTTGCTATATTTGTCTAAGAAGTGAAGTTAAGTAATTTGTAGTTGGTACGCTTTTCTACCTACTAAGCATCCGCTTATTAAGATTTAAATGAGTGTGATACTTTACGAACCTTTTCTGCTTGTAATTATAGTAATGTCAAAATTGATCTTCCTTCCTCTATAATTGGGCTATCTTAAACTAAAAGAGCTTTTCAAATCAGACCAGTAGTTTCTAAGATTAGAGAGTTGAAGCAAACAAAAAAACAAACTCTTCTGTTATATATATTAGTTTATAGAGTATGCACTTAAATCAATTTTGGAGTATTTGGAATAGCAAATAAACTTCTCAGTTTGAAAATATGCACGGCTCACATGGAATATACTCTAACGCCTTTAAGACACACAAGAATCCTTTTTTTATTTTATTTATGCGGCTATAGCCGTAGCCCAATGGCTAGGGCGTCGGACTTGTGATCTTGAGGTCGCCGGTTCGATCCCTACCAATTGCACTACCGACGCCGTGAACCCACTCACACAAGCATTTTAGCTTTGCTCGGGGGGTTTACAAGAATAATCATTTAAAAAATAAAAAACAGTCTTATTCTGTGCTACTACGAGTACATATAACTCATATTATTTTGTGTCATCATCATCATCAACAGCCCGTTTACGTCCACTGCTAAACATGGGCCTCCTCTTAACAGACCTTGGCAAGCCAGGATTGTAGAGGGATATTGCCATAATCACCACGCTTGGCAGACGGATTGGTGATCGCAGTAAGACGTAAACCTTGAGCTAATAGATGCTGCTGCCCATCCATCAGCCATATGTCCCTTAGTCGCCTTTTACGACACCCATGGGAAGACATGGGGTTGTCTATTCTAAGCCGGGAACCACACGGCATTATTTTGTGTATGTGCCTTTTATTCGCTTACCTTTTTTAATCGTATTGGCAATATAACCGCTTTCTTACAAAGCGAATGTAACGTAAAGTCGAAAAGCTTGTTTTCCATGAATATTTGAGGTCTCTGTAGGCTAACCAGGCATTTACATCGTTTTGTTTAATTTCATTTTATATTCTCGTGCTATTAAAGTGCTACTTTTACTTTAGATTATTCATGAGAAAAATGGAAATGATATACTTTCGTAAAAAAAAAAACATATTTCAATACAATATTCATTGTATTGAAAAATGTATTTTTTTTTTGCAGATTTATGCTAAGAGTCTGCAGATGGTATAAATATTAAGGCAGTGTTTATCTAAATAGCCGCTTTTAAATTTGTTTGTCCTGTTTCCCGCACGCGGTTTCACCCGCGAAACTCCCGTTCCCGTAGGAATTTCATAAATAAATGTAGCCTATAGCCTTCCTCGGTAAACACTGAAAGAATTTTTCAATTTCGGTTCCTCGGTAAATGGGCTATCTAACACTGAAAGAATTTTTCAATTTCGGACTAGAAGTTTCTGCAATAAGCCTGTTCAAGCAAACAAACAAACAAACTCTCAGCTATATAATATATCCGTATAGATATGTACTTATTCAAACCATGGGTTGACATGAAATCATGGTTGGCCTCCATTATTTACAAGGGTCGTATTAAGGCCACTAGCAATTTATTTACTTTGTATAATAAAAAAATCTTTCAGAACTTTGTGTAATGGCCTTATTTTATGTGAAACGGCCTTTGATGTATGTGTGAGCTTACATTTCGTGATAAAGCGCTGAGTTTCGAGGAAAATGTATTCAATCAATGTCATTAGATTTGGGTGATTTTAAGCGGTTTTTTACCTATATATGGGTAAAAAAAATACTTTAGTTTTCTATTTGAACTTCTTACTTTAACAGCCAATTTATGCTCACTATTAAACATGGGCCTCGGGCCTCCTCTTTCAACACGTTTGGCAGGCGGATTGGTAGATTTAAGATTATAGTATTCTTAAACTGATAAATGCTGCTGCAAATCCATCAGGTGTATGTGTGGTGGCTGGTATATTCTAACATCATCATCAACAGCCCGTTTACGTCCACTGCTGAACATGGGCCTCCTCTTAACAGACCTTGGCAAGCCAGGATCGTAGAGGGATATTGCCATAATCACCACGCTTGGCAGATGGATTGGTGATGGCAGTAAGATGTAAACCTTGAGCTAATAGATGCTGCAGCCCATCCATCAGCCATATGTCCCTTAGTCGCCTTTTACGACACCCATGGGAAGACATGGGGTGGTCTATTCTAAGCCGGAAACTACACGGCATATTCTAACATAGTTTTCTATTAATTAGGTACTTACTATAGTTTTTTTTCCCCTTTAAAAAATATTACTAGCAGACTTTTTGCAGTCTTCTTTTAAACCCTTCGTACCAAGCTAAATGCTTGTGTTACGAGTGGGTTCACGTTAGTAGTGCACTGAGACACAAGTCAGACGCCCTAGCCATTGGGCTCCGGCCGCTTCATATATATATATATATATATATATATATAATATATAATAATATGGTACTAGATAATCGGGAGAAACTATTAAAATACGACACACAATATAAAAGTTTTTTTTTTATTGTATTGTAAATTGATAGTTTACCAATTCCATATATATATACAGAAAATTTATTTGAAACAATACAGTTTAATTTTCTTCTCGATCGAACACAAGTTTCTTATACTAAAAACATAACAGAATGCAATGTTCGCCCCACTTTATAACACAAATCAATACAGACGAAGCGTGTTCGAGACTGTCTGTGTATCCGAGTGACAACTAATTAATGGACTTCTTTCGGATAAATACGAACAGATGGATACTAAGCGGATAAATATTTATTGGTACTTACGGATTTGCAGACGATTATAATACTGTGTGTAAAGAATTGTTATCTTTACACACATATCTTTTGCTTTTGTGTTTAACTAAAATTCATAGTTTTCTATTCCTAAGAACTAACTAAAAAAAGCTATGGCGGAAGCACTGCCACACTTCGCTGTGATTATATTATTATTCATTGAATTTTTGTTTTTAAAATATTGCGATATGTATTACAGTATGTCCGAAAATTTAAAATATAATGTTAAACAAATACTGCTAGTATTTATTTATTATTATATTTTTCAAATCTACACAAGTATAAATTATCCAAACTAAACATAAATATACTATACTGGACTAATAAAATTAAATATTTAACTAATTTTTGTACATACCACTCTAACAAAAAGTCAATATCCCTCAATCTGCCAGCGACCGCCCTGAGCCGAGGTCCAAATCCCACAGGGGACGCCCTCTTACGCAGGTTGCTTAGTTTGTAGTGTTTAAACCATTTATCTAGGCTGGATCTAACAACGAATCAGTTCTGCATCTAATCCGAATCAATGACATCGAATCATAAACAAAAAACTCATTAGAGATTTATAAACGAGATTATAATGGAGTTCCTTATAAAAAAGCATTACGACTAATACTTTCAGCTTCTGTGGCCTTAACAAGCCGTCTATTCAGTGAATAAGGCTTAATTAGATGAATGCTAATGCCGATTCCTTTGAGTTAATCAGCCGATCTTTGAATGGAGCCGACGCCTAATGGAGGGGGATTTTCATGTAGGGTTTTTATAGAAAACTTACTTAGCAAAAGGCTGTGTGGGTTAACTTGTCTTTGGAAACCCTTTTCCTTGAGGGAAAGGGAAAATGAGCAATACACTAGTTTACTTATGACTTGTAAATTCCGTTGATTATAAGCAGTTCTGCCATTCATTATAGCTGCTTACAATCAATGCAACGGACTGCGCCCTTTAGTTGTATGTATACCTTAAGATTTTACACCATATAATAATGCTAATTAACTTGTAATGGCGATTACACGATAGAAACTCTAACGCCTCAAAACTAATGATACCAATATTTATAATAGCTTTGTGCCATTATTTTACCCATAGAGTTCTTTTCTCATGGTTGTGTAACAAATATCCAAAGACGCAAACATTAAATCACTAGTTGCGCCCCGCGGATTCACCCCGCGTTAGTCTGCTCCAGTGGGTCGGAGCGTGATGTTTTGTTGCCTGTATGTTAATCTAGCTTATAAGCTATCCGTATGCAAACTTTTATCAAAATCCATTCTTTGGTTTTTGCGTGAAAGAGAAGCTAACATACATCCATATTTTTTTACAAACTTTCGCGTTTATAATATAACTAGGATTATCCGTCGTATTTATAAGGGCTCAATTCCCTAATATTTTATATTGGTCATAAATAAGTTTGTGAAGTAATAAAGATTATGACTTTACCAATATTTGTTTAAAAATCTTCGAAAATTCACTAACCAAAGTAAGCGAGTTTGAGTAGCTACCTCCATTCATCAAAGTGCTTGTTCAAAATGCTTATTAGATCACGTTCAGAATAAGCAACATGGAAATTTTGAAAAGAAAATCATATTTCTTCGCGTTAATAAGATTTCGGTACATGATTTTATGAACAAACATATTTTGGGTTCACCTCAACTCATTTCGAACGTGTTTTAATAAATTATTATTGAGTAGAAATTCATAAAGCGGTTATTTCAAATTATATTCCATTCATATTTTAAACTAGTTTCCCGCGCACGGCTTCACTAGCATAAAACCCTTCTCCGTAGGAAATTAATTATTGAATTTAGCCTATGTTACTCCTGGAAAATGTATCTTTTTAACGGAGAACGAATTTTTCCAATCAGATTAATCCAACTCAGATTAACGCGTTCAAGCAAAAAACTCTTTAAATAAAATAAAATAAAATGACGAGTATAAATTGGTTGATTCTTCTTTGAAACAAACGATTCAGTCGTTCAATTTCGGTTTCATAAACCTTGTCGATAGCATTGCTGGACACTCTTCCGATTCATTTTTTGATGCTCTCTTCTTTTCGTTATTTTATTAAATTTTAATGAAGGATAGTATTTTAAGTACTAGCGAAAGAATAGAAAGCTCTAATAAGAAGAAAAATGGTTTAAAATAAATGGAAATATAAGTATGTGGATAGATTCGCCGGCTGATTTAATTTTAATTTAATGGATTTGGAACAATTATCATATTACGCTAAACAAAACTTTTAACACGTAAAGTCATAATCCATCAATCTCTCTCCGCCAGCGCACGACCGCCCTGAGCCGAGTTCCAAGACCCACAAGGGAGGCCCTCTTTCGCACGTTCTAGTTTTTAAACCATTTATTTGGCCTGGATCTTTACTTGTCTTAATGCCCGGTGAAGTAGCAAAAGCCTCCTGGCTACCTCATAATGTCCGTCCGAAAAAAAAACAAAAAACCTTTCACACGTTAAAGCACTACGATAATAAAATCGATGTCACAAAAGATTCTACCGTCGGTTTTGCCTTATTGACGCCTCGCCAGTATCGTTGTATCGCATTTTTATGATAATGCGTCGTCTGTGAACACTAAAACGGTATATTACGTAACATAAATCACTGGAATCAATTACGGATGGATGGAAAAGTTTTATGTACAGCTTAGAGCAAATCTCTTAAATTCAATCGTAAGTTTGAATGTTGTAAAGTTTGTTAAATTATGTGTTGTGTTTGCGAAACAAATCCGTGCGTAGCGGGAATCTTCAGTGGCATATATTTGATGGCTTTACGCGCGCAGTTTCATCTTCGTAAAGAGTTACGCAGATGAAACTGCTGAAACAAGAATGTTTCCGTGGAAATTTCAAAATTAAATATAGCTTTTTTATTCCTGGATATTGTGGCTTTCTAATTGTAAGAAAAAAATTTAAATCGGTTTTCACGCGCTTATCTGGTACTACTCGATTTGAAAATTCTTCGTATTGGAACAGGGGTGACGCAGGTTAAACCGCGCGCTGGAATGTAGTAATTTATAACTCACACATAAATTAAACATTTCTTTGAAATTAATTTCAAACTAAAGTATTCTCTGGTTAAAAACCCAAGTATTGTTATCTTGAAATATCTTCAAGGAACCAGCGCCGGCCACGAGCCGTCAATCAAGTGCTAGAAAACAATTTGTACTAACTAACTTACAGTGGGTAGCGAATTTGTCTTCCAGACAGACGGGTCAGTACTGAATACTGAGAGAAACTTAAGAGCGAATTAGAGGTCCGTATGAACGAGTAAGTCCGTAGATGACTTCGTCTAATATTCCTTGACTATCGTTTAAATGAACAGTTAGCTTTAAAAGTAATCTGATAATTTGCGTGGGGTTTTTCAAAATATTCTTTTATACAAACATTGTCATTATAAATGAACATAACAAAATATATTATTAAACAAATTAGACAAGTCGTTCTAAAGTTATGAACTTACATACATGCATTGAAGACGTGATTCATTGTTTATTGGAATTCGCCCCTAAGGGTACAAATAGGGGTTGAAAGTTTTTTATGAAAAATATTTTAAATCTGCTCCAATTTCTATTAATCATATTATCCGAGCCCTGAATATAAATAAAAAACAAGTGTTTTTCGGTTATTTGAAAAACATGTCCAGGGAGGGATATTATTTTAAAATTCTAATTGTTCATTTGTATTGAATAGGCTCCGGAACTAATAGAGCGATTTCAAAAAATCTTTCACCTTTGGAAATCTACCTTATTCAGGAGTAACAAAGACTATATTTTATTATTAAGTTCCCATAGATACGGGAAATACGCAGGTTTAGCTTGTCTAATTTGAAATGATGCGCCCCTCTCCCGCATTTTGCAAACATTTTACATTTGCTTATATGCAAAATGCGGGAGTGGGGCGCGTCATTTCAAATTAGAGGTCTAAATACGCTCGCGGGAGGCTAGTAGATAATAAAATCTAAATGACACCAATATTTTCTGAGACTAAAATATAGAAATATGATTTCCTACTTATCATATCGGTGTCGATACAGTTAAGATTCGCGTATAAATGCGCGAGTCACGATTAGGTAAGTGAAATGTTCCGGATTCCATTTCCGGCGAAGAATGTTGTACCTACTTGCAACGATAAATATATTTGTATTTTGTAGAACAAATCCTCGAAGGCGATGGTTTTCAGCGTAATTTCTTTCTAGTCAGTCGTTGACAGGCAATAAATATCATAAAATGTTCTTCTAGCTACCAGTGTTTCCCAAATGGTGAGTCGAGACCCTGTACCGGTCTCAAAAATTACATATGAGATCGCAGCATCACCTAGCTCTTTGTTATAATATTTACATATTAATAATTAGCGGTCGTCGTATTTGTTATAGTATTTTTGCACTTTATTTTGGCTCTAGTTTCATCCCAAATACTTTGTTTTAGTAAACCATATTTCCTTACTTTGTTTTTTAATAAAAAATCTTGTTATGACAACAACATTTTAACACCCTAGAATCGGTAGTTTCGATCACTTTGTCCAATAACTTTAATTATTCGTTGAATACACATATACAGGGTTATTTTTAAAACGCCAACTACCTTTTGGGGAATAGAAGTACTCATGATTATGAACAACTTTTACTATGGGACCAACCCTGAAATCGCGAAAAAAAAATCAGCTGTTCCATACATTTGTGTTTACTGACCTCGACAAAATGTATGGAACAGCTGATTTTGTTTTCGCGATTTCAGCGTTGGTCCCATAGTAAAAGTTGTTTACAATCATCAGTACTTTCACCCTCTAAAAGGTTATTGGTGTTTTAAAAATAACCCTGTATATGCATTTTTAGTGCTAAACTTTTGAGAGGGTTTCAAATGTCACATACACAAAAGTTTAGGAAACGCTGTTGTAGCGAATTGTGCGTTAAATGTTCACATTTCATCATTGGCCAACTTAATACTTTACTGATGGTTTTAAACTTTCGTGAGTTGTACACATAATTCAAAGTAGACGTGGGTCTCAATCGCGGTACAATATAAAAGCAAATCATTACGTTATTATTAAGCCGACGTTTCGACATGGGTTAAACCAGTCGTGATCACGGATAGACTGATGAGTCGCTGTATTAACTGGTAACATTTGGTCGAGATATTAATAAAAGGGTAATGATTTGCCTTAAAATTATACCGCGATTGAGACCTGTGTCTACGATAAAAACTCTTCTGTTCATATTTTAATACCTTTTTATAACAATACAACGATAAACAAATCCTTTGAACGTTGTATTACCCAGGGCGGCCGTACTTATATAAAGCGACCATAAACCTGCTACAAAGTACCTATAAAGAAGGCGTCAATGTTTTTGACAAGCCATTTGAACACAGTATGAAAAGTTAAATTTATTTATTTTATAAATTAAAGTAATTACTTAAACCTTTGTATAACTCAATTAAGGACTTCAGATCCCGACGTGCGTTCCACAAAGTTTGACTGGAATTAATTTCATATTAGGATTCTCTAAGGAGGATTATTAGCTCCACACCTATCAGCAAGAATGTGAATTTAATGTACGAAAAATTATGCTCAATTCATTTTACTGAAACATTAAGATTTTGAAGGCATGAATCAATTGGCTTCAAAATCTTAATGTTTCAGTAAATTTTATGTTTTCGATTTGCAAACTGAAAAAATTTCATGTTTTAAAAACATTGGTTATTTACCTTCTTTTTTTAAAAGAATAATAAATATGTTCAGTTAAATGTAGCTAGAGATGAAACGAACGATGAAAAAAAATTGATCCGTTTTTTGTAATCCTCAAACAACATAGTCAAACAGGAGCAGAAGCCGTGAAATGTATCAAAAATTTGTTAAAATTGTCTTCATGTTTGGGACTAAGTCATACCGCTTTTAATCGGTATAAAGATAATAATTTACATCGAATTCTTCGAGAACTAAACTATGGTCTCCAATTAAAAACAAAACTTGTGTTTGACATACAACATAAAAGGATTTTCCTGAATTCAGTAAAAATGAGGGTATGCGAATATAAGGGACGGACCCAAAGTGGATTACTATTAACGTTACCCGAGCCCCATAAGGGTGATTCCGGGTGTTCCGCAATTTTGGGCACTTTTCGAAATAGTTTCATTGATAGACCTTCCTTTTTAATCCAAACTTGGTTTATTTGTCTTCTTTATATCTTCTTACAAGAAGACCTGGACAGTACTTTAATAGTCCATTTGAAAAAGAATAATACACTAAAAGGTTACTTTTAAATATTAAAACAAAGCTAGACTTTGTTGTTAATTCGTTAGATTACTTGCCTACTTAACTACCAACTAAGTACTTTTCAAACACAAATACAATTAAGTTTCAGTAAATATAAACCATAAATAATTAAACAGCGAACGCTCCACGACACTTCAATTGTGAAACACAAACATAAAACATTTAACCAAACATTACAATTTAATTCTCGCGAAATTAATTCCAAGCGCATCACAGAACCGCCATCTTAAATATCAATTAAAATTCGAAAAACGAACACAACATTCTAATTTCAAATGGTCACGAGAAACCGCTACAAAAGCGACAAATAAGCGGACAAAGCGCCTTTAATTAGGAAACCGAGAAAACCTCAAACCTACATTCAGCTGTCCCTTGTTTAAGAGGACGACGATGGCCCGAGAATCTGCTAAACGAGACAAGGCAAAACTTAATTTTTTCGTCTCTAAGGAAAGTTTTTTTGCACGTTTTAGACATCCTGATTTTAAAGCATTTGTCCTAATTGAATTGGGACATCTAAGAAATTAAATAATGAATGATTAAAATACCGCTAAAAAAATCATAAATGGCATATTTTGTTTGAAAAGTTAAATGAGTCATAACTAAATACTAAGAGTGTACTACTGTATTGTAAGTCAAATTTATTCAATGATGATAACCTGAAAGTTACCTATGTAACCTTTTGTTTGCCATTATCAGCTATACAAACGCAAGCGTGCCAACAAAGTCATAATCCTTCGATCCCCACGTCAGCGATCGCCAACCAAATGTGCGTAAACGTCGCCTAATAGTCCACTATAGGCCAACACAAAACATATCATTCCTTTTATACGTTTTATTAATATAGCCCAAAAACTGAATCTCCAATTACACAGCGAACAAAAATACTTGGCAGTTATTTAAATATTTAACGTTAAAAAACAATGTAATTATATATCGATAATTATATATGAATTTGGGCTTAGCGTATAGGGCATGGCGTACAATAGATTTAAAAAACAAAACAGCGTTGTTTTTTTGTTTTCATTTTACTTTACATACAAGACGCGTCCCCTTAAAAGCGTATTCTCACACAAGAAGAAAGTTTGGGGTGTAATGGTTAAAAGTGACAAGTATTATTAACTGAGATTCTTATGCGGGCTGCAGAAGTACCTTCGTAGGTTCATGAATAATTTGCTCAAAACTGAGCCTCTCGAGTACCGTACAATGTTCTTAGGCTTTTACGCCACGCCGACTTCTGTCTTTGTTTGAGATTTATATCTTGGCGGAAATCTAAATATTTACATACCTATATTGTGGAATCATATAGATATTATGAGAATTGCTTCGTTTTTGGTTAGAAATCTGGTGAGATGAGCGGTATATCTATACAACTCATTTTAAACTATCTCACCAAATATTCATGTGAAATTGTATTTATAGTATTATACGAATATAGTGTATTTTTATTTATAGTGTAGTCCTTTTCCCTAAAGACATTGAAATACTGGATGTTTTATAAACTTAAAAGGAGAACGAATTGCCGGACTAATCCCTTCTACATACCCGTTCCTGTAACTCCTTTAAGCCAGGATCAACATATCACTGTTCTGACAGTTACAATATACATTCCTGTGCCATAAAAGAATTACCAATTTGGTTGAAAAGAATATTTACATACTTACGCGACAACAATTACATTTCTCTGAACTTTTCTTTGTACTGAAATTACGCTGCGGTTGTAAATAGCTCTTGAAGGTCTTTCATCAGTATTAATTTTAGCTAGCAGAAAATTCTGCGGGTTGTTGAGACAAATTAATGAGTAAGAAAGTTATTTTATTTATCCAGTTCAAAGGCCTCTTCACATCAATATTTATTATCATCAAAAGTAAAAGAAGTAAAGACCAAAAAGTATTTAAGAATCATTCCACCCACGCAGCTACGGTTACTAAGACTCTTCCAATAGGTATAATCTCAGTCTTATTATGTAAAAAATACAACACATTTTTGTCTTGTTCTGTCCGCCCACAGCATCAAGACTTGGTGGCATATTGTAAACCAAGCTTAATTGCACCGAAATGTGGCAAAGCCGCTATTTTGGCGCGAGTTTTGGTGGAAAGTGAATCCGCGTTAATTGAAATTCTCACACAACCAACCTCGGACGATGCCAAAAGCCTTGTACGTAGGTACATTACGTAGTGACCGAAAATGTAAACTGAAATGGGGATTTTAAAAACTTAATCGACTAATTGGAACAGCTCTCAAAGGTTTTTTTTTAAGTTTGTTTTTTTGTAGCCAAACAGCTGGATGTTTGCTGATTAGAAACCACTGCTTGTTTGTGTTAGGCACACCGTTAATTAATGAAGAATGATAAAAAACTTTTGCATTTTACTCCTTTCTATTTCGTAATAAGTGTGACTAGGTATATTTACAGAAAAATCTGAGAAAGGTATGTATCTATACTAATATTATAAAGAGGAAAGATTTGACGGTTTGTATTGAATAGGCTCCCAAATTACTTGTCTGATTTGAAAAATTGTTTCAGCGTTGGAAAGCTACACAGTCCCCGGAAGACATATTAATATATATTTAATGATGAGTTCCCACGGGAACGAGAGTTACGCGGGACAAACCGCGCGCGTAAAGCTCGTTTACTTTTTTATTTTTTATTTAATTTAAACTTAACTTTTTATGTGGTCAACAATTAAAATATGTTTTATCACTTAGTCGTGTTGCTGGTCTTAATAATTACAATCAGGTTTTATAGTGTGTATATGTGTCTTTATGACACATTTACTTAACCAGTTTAAATTATATACGAAGTGAGCCAATCACAAAAGATTTCCGAACGAAATTCAAACTGGTTTTATACTGCTTTCGACTAAGTAAAATACCTTTTTCTTTTTTCAGTTTCACGTGGCATCGATATCGCAAGCCATGCCTCACTTACTCGACTACACTCGATTGAATAGTGCCAATGCCAAGCGTTAAGGTTCAGTCCCAACAAGTCGACTATACAACGCGACTAGCGCCGTATGTTGATAAATACTATGATTTAACGGCTATATAGGATGTACTTAATCTACAATATTCATAAAAATTTACTAGATCTCCTCTGGACAATTTTTATTGATAATCCACTTAAAATATTTTACCTCGAACATGTAGGTGAGTATAATATCAGTACTGGAATACAAATGTCCTCTTTCCACTTACCTAGTGTGATAATTTTTCTTTGAATGCGTGAATCTGTTCAGCGGGTCAGTATTCAAAAAGGAGCCATACGAACTTTATAGTACAAGCATAGTGTTAATTACACTATGCAAAAATCTTATACTAATTTGATATATAAAGCTGAAGAATTTGTTTGTTTGCTTCAACGCGCTAATCTCAGTAACTACCATCCCGATTTGAACATTTCTTCCAGTGTTAGATAGCCCAATTATCGAGAAAGGCTATAAACTATATTTCATTATAAATTTCCTACGGGGACCTTGTAATAGATAGAAGCGGCCGTAGCCTATGGCTAAAGCGTCGGACTTGTGATCTTGTGGTCGCCGGTTCACACATTGCACTACCGACGTGAACCCACTCGTAACACAAGCATTTTAGCTTAGCACGAGGGGTTAACAAGAGTACTAGTAGACAGCAAAACTATGCTAGTAATATTTAAAAAAAGTTAACACGATGTACACCATATTAGTTACAAAGTGAAAGTAAAGTGACCATCAATACTTTTATCGGTCGTGGTAAAACCTGCCTTTAACTGGTAACTTAGCAGCACCCATAAGTTCCGTACATGTTCCCAATACTCAACACCGCCGCCATTAGCAAAGAACCTTTGAATTAAATTCGCTCGTGACCAAAGGTATTTGTTCTGTTGTGTTTAATTTTTGAGTTGCCGAGTTTTAAGCCCGTTTCACAAAATCAATTTGACTTTTGAATCTAATTTATTCGAACCGTTTTTTGTTTGTGGTGTTGAATGGGAATTTTTTTTTTTTGTCAGCGCTGTCGAGGTATAAGCTTCGCTGATCAGACTTTGACATGTAAGGACTGTGCTATAGTCGTTATATTTTTTTGGTTATTGCTATTTGACAACATCCGTAGCTTAGCCGTATTTGGCTCACTTTATATCTGGACAGGAAATCTTTGTGTAAATTCAAGATTCTAGGATTTCTTTCCGGGTCTGGTTGGTTGTGGGATTAATATAACATCATCTATAATAATCGTAAAGCAAGGAACGGGTAACAGCGTTTCTTTGTGTGGTACAACATAATACTGCGGTCACCAGCACGCCTGCCAAGCGTGTTGACTAAGGGAAATTCCCCTTCCTCGGGAGGAGGCCGATGTTTAGCAGTGGACGTTATATGGGCTTATGATGATGATGACTGCTATTTAAGTGGCAGAAGAGTAAGCGACTGATGATAAGCGTTATCTGTTGTTTATAGTGGCAAGGGTGAGTACACCCAAGCTTTAAGTCTCATTTGGAGAAGGACATGTCATACCGAAGCATGAAGATCATTCCACATTTTTAGGGAAGGGATATGGCAATATGGTATAGCGATGACCCTTATCCACCTGTATTAATATGTATATATTGGTTTATATTTATTGATATTGATTTATTCATAACTAACTGCGCCACGGTTTTAGCCACGTTACTCTGCTCCAGTGGGTCGGAGCGTGATATTTTGCAGCCTATATGTTAATCCAGCGTATAACCTATCCCGGTGCAAAATTTCAAATGTGGTGCCAAATCCATTCAGTAGTTTTTACGTGAAAGAGTAACAAACATCCATCCATCCATCCATACTTACAAACTTTTGCGTTTATAATATGTATTAGTAGGATAGTCAGCACGTTACAAAGAACATAATCAACACATTAAATAGAATTTTTAATATAACATTCGAACCGAAATCTAAATAAAAGTACAACCGTATATTGTTTGATCAATTGTGTTGTTTATATGAACGCAAGGGTCGATTTAATTTAATTATAATATGTACTTTTCTTTGTTGTTTAAGTCTGACTTTGGTAAGTGGTTTTGTAGGATTTCTTTAAGTTTATAAAGAAAACGTAAAGAACTACAAGCACATACAATAGAATTTCAAGCCAGCTGGAAAGTTTCGCGGAGTGCTGAAAAGATCGGAAGCAGGATAAGCTGTACAGAACGATTTAAAGAGCCCTTTCCTTTTAAGCTAAAACTACGTTTTTATACTACAATTAAAAAAATTGGAGTGTATGTTTGTTTATAATGGCAGTTGCATTTAGTAAGTGTTTCGGGTCGTGTGCATCCAGTAATAATGCTTGTATACCTATGGCTTCGGCGTCGGCATTGCGACTATGTGGTCGCCGGTTCGATGCCCATTCATTGCAAGCAATCCACTCGCAACAAAACATCTGATCGTCAACTTTGCACGAGCTTTTAGCTTAGCACGAAGGGTTGACGAGAATACTAGTAGGGTGCAAAAAATTTTGGTTATAATCATTAGAAGAAAAAAAAAACTAATATGCCTGTTACTTCCTGGTATTTTCCGAAATAGCTACACCAATATTGACCAAGACCTATATCTGGGAGATGACTGATTTTAACAAGTAATTAATGTTTATCTTAATGCATTAGTAAATTAAATACATATTAATTATAGTTATATTATATATTAATTATATTTAAATAATAACTTAAAAACTTGTTTAATTTGAAAATTTATAAAATATGATAATTATAGATAATAATACTAAATACCTACTTAATTATTGTTTTGACTATTTGCAAGTGCCTGTAATAGGTTTACGTAAATAAAAATGATTTTTATTTGTTTTTATTTGATTTTTTAGTACGGAAAAAGTATTAGGTTTCTACAAAATAAAATACTTTAACCGCGACAAAGCTAGCTAAAAATATTTGTAACTTGAATATTTAAGTACTTATTGATAAATTTTGAAACCAATGTAACGTAATAAGTTGTTCAAAAATGTACAATAAACTGGAGGCTGATAATGAACATGCCCTCAACAGATTAACGAACCCTTTTATACCGAGAGTACATTACAGATTGCTAACTTAAAGGTTTTAGAAGGTTGAGGTCGTGAAGGCAATATCAGGTAGACCTACTATCTATCAATAACCATTAACCGTATGTAACAATATTTGTCTAGCCAACTTGACGTCTTGATCAATCCAAAATAACCCAAAATTGAGAATTCTAATAAACTACGTAAAATCTAATATAGGTTAGGAATGTGTAACTTTTATTAAAAATGGCTTTAATATATTATTACTAGCTGATGCCCGCGACTTTGTCCGCGTCGGTTTTGTAACTATCCCACGGGAACTCATTAATTTTCTTGGATTAAATGTAGTTAAAATGTTGATCGGGGAATGTAAGGTACCACTACGCTAAAATTTCATTCAAATCGCTGCAACAGTTTCGGAGATTAGCCCGTACAAACAGACAAAGAGACAGAGAAAAAAAACTAAAAAAAACTGATTGTTTTCTATTTTACTTCTAGCATCCTCCTGACTCGGTTTTTCGTTTTTTCTTCTTCTACAATTTTTTTTTTTTAATAACATAAATTTATTTAATAAACAAACATGAATAAAATACAAACTAAAAGTAACTAATTCAAAATAAAACTAACTTATATACTACTATTCTAAATCTATTCTACTTGGCACTACAGTTTTATTATATGTATAGATTTTAAAAATCCTTCAACAGTTTAAAAATATACATATTGCTTCGATCTTTTTATATGTGTCTGATAATAAAATATAATTTTCAAAACTATGTTTTATTTATTTATTTTAAATCAAAACAGTACCATTTTGAGTACATTTTCAGAAAACAGCATCACGAAAAATCGTATAAACATATGATAAAGCCTTTGACGAATTATTACACTCATTACGGTAATGGCCAAAGTGGTATTTTACATTGTAAAGCTCATACAAACTTTTTCAGTTTAACCCAATTAGCAGATCATCGCTCAACGTACCGCGGACTCAATTTGCCTCGCCGCTAAATTGTGTTGCTAAAGAATATAATTATATTTGTAATTAAAACCATTCACCTGACACAGAATTTATTGCCATCGTTAACATACAGGTATACGTAGAATGAAGGGGTGAAATGAAGGCTGTTTTTAGAGTTTTAGATCAGTGAAGATGTTTATATATAGGATAATAGTGCAATGTTTTGCCACTCGAGGTGCCGAGCACAATACGTATTTACCTATATTAATACTCATGACATTTTTGTAAGGCCATGTACTGTGGCGCTTTAGTTTCAGATACTTATAATAAAAAAATAAAGTAAAAAAAAAAATAACCTAAACTCATATTAAAAAATCTAGACCACAGAAGTATAAGGACGTAAGTGCCAGTTTACGGTAAAGGCGCATACGACGAATTTTTCATGTATGGCACATCCGACCTTATGCCTCTGAGCTCTAGAAATGAAGTTTGGTTTTGTTAACGATTTGTGCTGATTTGATTGAGGAATTCATTAGATTTCATAACTAAATATTTGGGAGAACTAGTGTAACTAGGGCTAGTTGAGGCTTTTACTACGTCCCCGTTCATGAAATTAGTTACTTTAATAAATTTAAAACTATTTAACCTACGAGAAAAGAATGGCCCCATATGCACAAGCACGATTTGGAGGTCTGGAGGCCTCCGGGCTATAAAGGTTAAATTATTTTCCAAATATATTTTTTTGTCTAGATCTTCATTAAGCTATTCATTGTGAAACTAAGTAGAATATCCTAAAACATAATTCTTCAAAGTATACACCATGATTTTTTTGTAGTGCCAATACTCGCGAAATATACATATTTTTGGAAGAGGGATCGATCCATGTAATAACTATTTTAACAGCATTATAATTACAGATGAAAATGACTTCGGACTTTTGTTAGGAGCGTTAGAAATTTACAAATCTTTTTTTTCTGTTTGCATTTTTTACAATATTTTATTCTAGTCATGGCCGCTATCTGTTTTTACAATTCTCAATTGAAATCTCGTGTCTAAAATTTTATAAAATTTGTAATTATTTAGTATAATTACAACGATTTTTTGTAAAATTACTAGATTTATTCGATACATTTGGCTTAGTAAAATAACGAATAATGTAAAATAATATTACTAAACATAGTTTTAGAAAATTGATTAGTAATTTTGTGACTGATGATTAGTAATAATTTGAAACTGAGTCGTGATCAGTTGTGTAGTAAAATTACAAGACGGAGTTCCACAATTTCAAAAATGTGGTGCGTAAAAACTTCCTACACAAATTTAGTAAAATTACTATGGAAATTTTTAGCATTGTGTGTTGTCCTAACTAGCGTCCCTACGCACTGGTTCATTAACATCTTGTATTGCAGGCACTGGAATTCATTTTGTCGTCTACTTGAGCGAAACTTTTTTGTAAAAGCATAATTATGTCTATTTTGAAATTTTAATGGAACGTTTCGTAATTTATACTGACAGTAAATTTTCCCGCATTTTTTTACGACGATTTAAAAATCACGGTGTATCAGAGAGAAGAACAGTGGGGGTTATAAAGTTGCATAGACGTGGTCAAGGCTTTGTGGCATTGTGGTTTCTTTATTGAGCTTGAGGGTACATTTCCATCTACCCTCGTAAACCTCACAATAGTTCATGTAGTTGCATTCACTCTGTCCTATAAATATGAATACAAAGCAATACGAAATTACTGGTATAATATTAATATGTAATGTAATGGAGTTTTTGTTTTAATGTATATACAATTTATTAACAAATTAATATAACAGAATAATTCTCAAACTAAACCTAACAAATAAAAATAACCTGTAATTAAAACGAATTTAAATATATTAATTAGCAAATATTAGGTTGAATCTATGTTCGTGTACGTTCGTCTTTTTTATTTTTTTGTTGGCAAAATAAATGTTTAAATTTATGTTTGTGGTGAAAAATAAATAGAAAACCACTGATATAAAGATCACTCTGTATATTTTACAATGTGATTTACTATATTCTCAATAAATTACTTTGATTAAAATATATTCCTCAAATATCAAATTACCTGTATTAATTATTCTTACAAGTGATCATAATTAATTAACTCTCTTTGAAATGCCGTCAAAGTTTTAATTTAAAACAATTTTGAATTACAAGACGTCAGAATTCAGAGCGATTCAAAGAGAAATTGTGAATAAATATTTGTTGAACAAACGGTTTTAGTAAAGAATAAATTAACATAGCGAAGTAAGGTGAACAAACGTAGGTACCTAAAGTTTTTGCCGACACAAATCAAAAGAATAAGAAATGAGAGAGATGGCTACATAATTATAAAGAGGGATGGAAGAAATAATGTGATATTACATAGAAATATTTCCTTAGTAATAATGATACAGGAAAGTAGAGCGAGAGTTGCACAAAACTCCTCTTAAATACTAAATGTCATAATCCCTCAATCTCATTGCCAGCGACCGCCCTAAGCCGAGGTCCAAGCCCCACAGGGGACTTGAGCAGGTTGCTTAGTTTGTAGTTTTTAAACCATTTAGTAAGGCTGGTGTTCTGCTCACCTTTATGCCCGGTCAAGTAGAAAAAGCCTCGTGGCTAACTACGTATGTACGTCCGAAAAAAATCAATAATAATGATACAGTTGAACATGAAATTTTGAGTTTAAATGTGTTCTATGACATAGTGCGCGTACGGTATGTTAAACACAACTAATATGTTTTATATTTGCGTGTTACTGGCTTTACACAAATCGCGTATTTTTATTGTAATATATATTTGTAAGTATTTCATTTGTTAGCAATCCAAATAAATAATACATTAGCAATAGTATTCTTTCCCTAGATTTCAACGTCACTAAACAAATGTTGAAATCAAGTGAAAATATACTGCGGGGAAGGTCTTATGGTTTTCCATAACGCGAGAAACTAAACACATAAATATGTATGTGTCTTCAAATTTAAAGTAAGAACAGTGGATTCTTTAAGTAATACGTGTAACTTATGATTACACAGACAACGCGACCACAGAACGACCACCTAACTCATCACTTATTGCCGACTCTCACACGAATAGGCAATAGCAAGGCCCCACAATATTTAACAAAACGTATACATAAATCTGTGTCAATACCAATTAACTTCGGCTCGTGGTACAAAAACATTGGATATAAATCAACACCGCTGTTATTTTATTGTTAATGTAGTCGGGTCGCGGGGTTTTTGTGGTAAAACCGCCACGTAGCAGTTTCACGACTCGTTGTATTGATGCAATGGGCTGTGAGATTGATTGCTGACTAATGATTGACTATTTAGCAAGCAAAAGCAATTTTTTTTTTAAATTTACGTTTTTAGTTTCAACTTGTATATTTTTTGTTCATTTGTTTCCAATATAACGATGTAGTTTTGCTTCTAATCAAGCTATTTCAATTTAGTTGCCACTAAACTACACAAAATAATGAATTGAAATCCAAATATAATTTAAGTTTTCGTTGTGATTTATTTAAGAGAAGTTGTTGAGCAAAAATCAGTTGAACACAATTGAGTCTAATAGTAGATATACATGTTTTGTCTTAAAAAATGCTCAGAGAAATGAGATTTTAGTACATAACGACGTAGATTCAGAGAGATAACAGAAATAAACCGTTCTTGTACTACCTAAGATCAATTTCTACCGATTTATATATATATATATAAGACATAAACACAGTACGAAGAACATATATCAAAATATGACATTCATATCCCCATAACTCATGGATTTACGGTTTCAGGGGACAGTGCTCTTCACTCTCTCACTTCATAGAATATAAATGGAGATAAACTGCAGAGAAGGGAGACCAGCTAAGAGTAGAAACCAGAGAAAACTTACGTTGAAACCTAAAATCTACAGCTGACAAAACTAAAATCCACTGGATTTAAAAATATTTTTTTTATCAATATTCCTTTTGGAACGTACAGGTTACCATCATTTAATTATTAGAAATTTTAACATTAAGAAATTGAAAATAGATGAAAATTTTAAAAGCAATCAAGTTCTTTGAACTTACCAAAAAACTACTTCATCAAATTCAGGTATAGCATTGTCAGAAATATTATTTTCATGTAAACATTTCAGGAGGTCAAGTCTTGAATAAATGGCCTGGCAACATGGCCGTTTATAATCTTTTGGGGGGCTGAGCACATGAGGATTGCGGGCCCCTCTTTTTATTTTTCGCAAGAATATATGTAGTTAGCCATGAGGCTTTTGCTACTTCACTGGGTATAAAGGCGAGCAGAGATCCAGCCACATAATATGTTGGCTAGCATATCTTATGGATAAGTTCAATGAATGATCATTTTTCAAAGCAAACCGGGGTCCTTCGATCGCGGGGCCCTGTCTGCCAACATCATTTGCAGTGATTTCGCCAAACTTACGTGTAAGAAAATGTTAACATATTATATTGAACGTAATATTCCAAAATTGAACCCATCTCTGGAACTACAACTAAGGCTACTATAATGAATCACTGCCACCTTTGATGTATAATAAATAACGTATGCATCTGACACTTGCGAATAACATTTCTAAACCGATACTATATTTTCCATACAACGCTGCAAGTCTTACTGGTTAATGGATGGCTCAGTTAGTTTCAGAGCCTTCACCGTACCGACATTGACAAACTGGTGTTGTACGAAGACAAGCAGTTTTAGCCATTATTTTAACACATAAACAAAATAGGTACATATTAAAATCAAAACTTCATAAAAATAGGTTTTGACTATTGTATCGCTCGGATCTGCAATGTTAGGTGAGCGCTCTCCGAGCTGAATGCTCAAGGCATTAGAACTAAGTCCTGCCGACGCAGTGACAGCACCGATTTTGGCCATCTGCAAGGACAAATAGGGCTCACGTGTGGCCGCAAACACAGATGCATTCCCTATTCCTCTACTCTCAAAATGGTGGGATAGTTCTACCAGGTACGTATCCTTACTAATATTATAAGTGGGAAAGTGTATGAGTGTGTCTGTTTATTTGTCCGTCTTTCACGCAAACACTACTGAATGGATTTGGCTGTACACGGGGATAGTTAATAAGCTCGATTGAGACATAGGCTTCAAAAAATCACGCTCCGTCCCACTGGAGAACTGCTCTAAAACCGCGGGGCGCAGTTCGTAGTGATATAATTTAAAATTATGTAGATTTATTGCAAAGAGTCTAAATACTAAACCGATGCTTATCGGTTTAGTATTATGACTGCTTGTGAACTAGGAGTTCTAACATAATATTTTTAAATGTTTTCTTAAGAAGGTAGTTTGCATGTAGCATCAATTAGTTAAGATACCGCAACAACTAGTTACTATTAACGCTATGCCAACAATTACAACGTAAATTGGCACTTAAGATCATCAACGAAATCCATTTACCTAAGGCGTTTGTAATCCGTATCGCGAATGCAATTACGCGTTTGACAGTTTAAGTCCTCAAACGTTAGCTATAAGTTGTCACTATTCGTTGAAAACAGAATTTGCTACACGTCCGTATCATTGCGTCTGTTCGTTGAATGGGAATTTGCCGCCCGTCTGTTTGATTGCGTCTCTGTTACCTTTTGACGAGGTGCCATAAATACTGGTGTATGTGAAATATTACGCACTTATTCAAGTCAAGTGACTACCTGACTGCTTCCTTCGTGATGATAAGCTTTCCTTTTTCCCCTAATATATTTTCGTAATATACCTATCCCTTAACCTGTCTTATTACTTAATATGCATAGTATGCATATGCATTCTTTAAAAGTACAAGTGTATGTAAATACCTAAGTGCTGAATAAATTCATTATAAAAATATTTTGATATACTTTTAATTCATTTATCTAGTTTCTTACACTTTTAATTTTACGGGATTTATTCTGCACTAGTTTTTTTTTTTAATAAAATGAGCTCAGCGAATTAAATATAGCAAGAAAGCATGAAATACTATGGGAACGAACTCTATTATTGGTTCAAATATACATTTAGTTTCGTTTATATTAAATTATGAATAACATACACTTCGAATAGGAATAACGAATATAACATTCTATTTGGTCAGTCAGTTAGGCTACCAAAAAATATAGGACACGTGTTTTTTTCGTTCCATAATCAAAAATTGACGAAGATATAGCGCGTTGAAATTTCATGTGACGTAATTTCTAGCTACAATTTTACCTAGGTGTGACGTCATAAGCTATCCTGAACATTGTTGTCATTTATCTTTGTTAATTTTTTGTGATTAGATTGAATATTTTTTGGTAACTGTCGGACTGAATAGATTTTTTCAGTCATCATTCCTATTTATCATTGAATCACCGGAACGTCAAAACGTTGGTAGCCCAACCTGAGTCATTACCCTCAGTACAACATTATCGATATAACCGGTATAAATGACGGTGCAGCAGCGAACATTGAACACGACCGAGCGACGGTAATGGTATGAAAATGATAAATCGGTTGCAACCGTTGTAAATTTTCCAGGGAATTGTGGAGAATTTTGTGTTGTGGCAACACCACACGCGAGATACATGCGCTGGGCGTTTTGGCCACGAGAAATGAACACAGATACGTACAGAATATACGATGCGGTACCACAACCAGAAAATTACCGCTGCACGCTTAATTTGGTCGCAATATACGTATGGACACAAAGGGTAACATCATGATATGAGTATCTCGACATCACTAACAGAATTTATGTTTAAATTAAGGCAGGTAGTAGTGAATCAATTCTTCAGCTAGCAGAAGTTGGCAAGGGAAATATCACGAGTTACGTATAATGGTAATCACTTATTTAATTACGTGAGATTAGTACGTAATATGCATCTAATCCATCTGGAAATCAAACTCAAGACAAGACATACTACAGCAGTTATACAATCTAAGCATAATCTATAATTTTGTGATAACGTAAATTTATTTTATATAATATAATAATTTTACCAACCAAATAATTCAAGTGTGCCTAATTTATTTGCAATCCTCGTCGTGTCCCGGTACCAAAAATCATGTTTAAAAGTGTATGCAAATATATTTGAAGGGTCCACCCAAATGCCTACATAGGCTGAAATTGGGTCAACAATTTAATTTCAGCTTTGCCTAGGCCGTGAGGTATCGTTGAAACACCACTTGAAGCATAAATATTTTTAATGAAAAAATGGTGTGAGCGGTGCCATGTTCAACGTGGATTTGTGCTTTTACACCAATTACTGTGATTGGGGTTTTGCTTGGTTATTACAAATCATGTTATGCTTATAATGTTGCAATTCGTTGTTTCGCTAGTTATTGATTTTCCATACAAACTTTGCCAATCCTTGACATACTCTTCAGGGTGACTTTTTTAAATCTAATATTATCGGATGCTTACAAGATATCAAGAATGTAACACTCTCTACGGTTCAAGTCTCTACGATCAATGTTTAAATGTTGTTCCGTTAGTCAATCTGGACAAACCATTTTATTAAAATACATATTAACAGGACCGCGTTCACCGTATCGCAAATGTGCTTATTTTTAAACGATTTTGCTAATATTGATAAAAGATTACTTTGTAAGTATTTTGTGTTTTTAATTACCATGTCAATCATTTGGTTATTAACATCTAATATAACAAACAAATAGCTCAAAATCGTCCTTCAGATTGGCTTTCATTTCATAAAATCTTTTTCCAACTTAGTACGGCTTTCATGATAATCTCCTTAAATTGTGAGAGGCGCCATGTTTGATTCAAAGATAAGAAAAAAAACAAATTAAAACTTCTGAGCTTAATTTTCTTTCATAAGGCTAGAAACAGATTTCGTCGGCGGAAAAACTTTAGGAAACTACTTAAAAGTCTTCCATTAGCAATTAAGAGAACTGTAGTTTTAGTTTGTAAAAACAATATTTCAAGATGACTGCTAATTAAAATAAATCGCTTCGTCAAGTCTTCATCCAATCAGGACAAACATTGTTTTTGTCGCAGGAAACGTCGCAAAATATAGTGTTACTCTATAAATTTCTTTGTTCTACGTTCATTTATCTTCTCGATAATCTGTGGCTGAAAGTTGGATTCATTATTTCGCACAATTAGATAAAATATTGAAATTAATTAAATGTCTTTGTGTGGTTATGATGATTCACTCCATAGAATTAAGATAATTATCTCGACTAATAGCGTATCTTTTAAATAACTTTATCAATTAGCATAAAGTAAATTCAAGTAAACGATCTGAAATACTTTTGTAATAAATTATCTTAGATGTGTTTGCCGTTTGATTGCTTGTAAAGAATATATTGAACTTTTCTTTACTTTGGACGTAAAACAATAGGAATATTCTTCTAATTCCGCGAGAAATGTTTTACTGGAAAGGATGGAGCGTTATAAATTAATTCTTTTTTTTAACCTATTGAATTAGCATTATCCATAATTAAAACGATATTTTTAATGAGGACGAAACTCAAACCACATTTACAAATGTGGTTTGAGTTTCGTCCTCATTAGTATAGTTATAGTATAGTTATAGTTATAGTAATAAGGGACATAAATAAAAATGTGGTTTCACTTAATTTTATGAAGAGAGATAGGTTAGGCTAATATTGTTACTAGTCATTATTTAATGAAGCGTCTAATATCAATCACTTTTTTAGTATCCGGTTTACATTTGCTTTATTTGTTATATCACAAATTTCTGAAACGATTTCATCTTCAACTTAAACGTAGTTATTAAATCTTAAGAAGAAAATAATTTGTTGAACCGGACACAAGAAGAGTAGATTCCATATAAAAGCTTTATGTTTTGAATCTAAAATCACTGCATTATCTACGAGCATGAAGTATCATAAAGCGAAAACTACAGAGAGCTTTTTAAGAATATTGCGTGCACAGAGGCATGTGAGATTTAGCATCGTCAAAGTTTATGAGGAGAAAAGCAAAAAGGTAAAATTGAACCTGACGATGCGACGGAAAATTTCGTATTAGAGTCACAGCAACGCGTCGTTGGGTTTAAATATAGTTTTTCATGATTACCTAAATAACATAAAACATTATATTGAAGAATTATTTTGGGACTTCAATTTTAATTTTAACGGTATTAGCAAGGAAAGATATGCCGTATCTTGTCTAAAAAATCACCGCAGTCTAAAATATGGCCTGATAAAGATCCCGTATTATAAATAAAATATTCTCGGGGTATAATAAAACAGGTGTATACGCCTAAGAGGGAAAATATAGGCACAGTATGGACGTATCTTCAAAGGGTGGATAATGTAATATTCCCCTGACCTATCCATCTGGGCATCACAGAGGGATGCTTGTGCATATTTTATCGACAAAACGAACGCCCGGCTTTTTACAATCATAGAGTTTATCTTAGTTGCGATGGATTGGACCGATGGCGGTTATTTATGGTGTGTCACGTCACTGAATTTGATTTTTGATATTTTGTGGAGTTTGTTATTTTGTGTTGTATTTTTAGGGGAATTTTATGGATGTAAATATATAGTACATGAGTAAAAATGACAATGTATCCTTTACTCTTTGTCACTGATATTAAATAACTGAGATATAGTCTATGCATAGTCTCTAACAATTTTCGACGTTCTTAAAAAAAGAAGTGGGTTCTACTGAGGTTTTGACAGTGTTTCTCAGTAGTTGCCACGTAATGCATTGCACACTAGGTGAAAAAAAAGGACATTTAAAACTGAATGTAACCATTTCTTTGGAATAAATGATATTTGAATTTTCTTTTTTGTTTAATAAATTTTACAGTTTAATGGGTACCTGTCATAAATTTTACATCACCGAGCCTAAAAAATTAACAATATTTTGACGACGATGAATATCTGTGTCAGATTAAAATATAATAGACTCACAATTTAATTATCACTTTGAATGAGATTAATTTGAATAACTTATCTTTAAATAACTGTATTATAAGCTACATAAAAAAGCAAGAACCTGTTTATTTCTTTAGGGAAGAA
The DNA here is from genome assembly GCA_947037095.2 of Nycteola revayana. Lineage (NCBI taxonomy): Eukaryota > Metazoa > Arthropoda > Insecta > Lepidoptera > Nolidae > Nycteola > Nycteola revayana. The sequence continues at coordinate 22,748,255 of OX344843.2, forward strand.
AAATAAGGACTAAAAGGATATTCTTGCAAAATCTTATTCGTCTCATTTTATTACTTTTTATGCGAAAAATAACGAAATAACAACAATAAAATTCTCATTTCTAGTTACGAGCTCTCTCGAGGGATAGGTGCCTCATTCATTTCTCGCTACAAATGACTAATATACCTTCAAATCCAATTTCCCGAGTAAAATACAAGACATGACTATTATTCTTTGTTCCGACAGTAATATATAAAACGATCGTATAAATGCTAGCTCGGGTACGGTATCTGATTCTAACCTGTTGGTACTTGTTCGGCAGAACGACGGGGTCTCTCGAGACTTGACGAACACCTCATGAATGTATTCATTCCGGGACCCGCCGCTTTTAAGGACTTAATTAACATAGACGAGGTTTGTGATTTTCAAATAATTTTATTGTTGGGTCTCTGATTTTGGACAAGATAAATGTAAGGATTAGATGTAAAAAGTAGGCTCCGCAAGAATCCTATGCATTATTTTTTTCCTGTATCTTTAAAACATACTCTCCTGATAGTTAGAGAAAACGATTAAGTTACCACCTCGTTTGACATATGCGAATTACTACCAGTAAGTACTTATAAACTCAATCGTAAAACCAGAATTTTTCCATTTTATTACATCGTATACAGACATTACAAACACGTCGAACAAGATGGACTCAACGTAGACTCAACACGTGCCCCAATCAACAAAGCAAATATTACCCTCGAAACCGTTGAGATGAGAGTTTCAAATTTTCTTGTCGAAGTTTCCACGCTGAATCTGTTTACCTGCTCGGTACCGACTTTGAACCTGATTTTCCTGGCGGACAGGGGCTACCTCCAGCAGCCGTCATCCCATCTGAACTCAAGGGTATCACACACAACACGTCAGCTCTCACCATCACGCCAATCGATCCCCACAGGGGTAAACAAACGCGGGGGCGCGGCGGACGCCTGTTGCGTCGGTCACGAGGTCGGCACTCACCGGGCAGCAAAGCCAGCAGCGCCAAGGCCGCCAACATAGGGGCCATAACGGCGACGCGCGGGCATACCACACCCGCGCACGCTGCGCTAGCACGCTGGCGCGCTCATGCGGCCTGAAAACTCGTGCGGCCGGCCCGAGCGGCGCCCGGCGCGGGACTGGGCGCGCCCGCCCCCGGCGCCCCCGCGCCCGCACCCCGCGATCTGCGCAGCCCGCACAGGTGCGCGCGGCCCCCGCCGACCTGAGCCCTACCCCATGAAAAAGGCTCTATTATCATCCGAGTGATCACTCGATAGTTACGCTCCACGTCTGGCGGCCGCGCCGCACGCCTCACATTTTCACGTCGAAGGGCTCGTAAAAATGAGTGAAGGGCGATAAATAGGGCAGGGGCGCAAGGTCGCTGCAACCGGTGCGCTCCGCCGCTCGCGCCCAATCTCCAGGCCCCTCGGAGCGTGGCTCGCATCCCAGCGTGCCGATAAAATATTAAAGAGGAGCTCGGAGCCGCAAGATAGACTATTCATTAACAATTCCTTTATTCTCATGAAACTTTGATATATGCGTGCTGACGTATGGTATGAATACTTACTGTCGGAACGTTAAAACAAAAGGAATCATATATTCACCTTCTCGTACCGACGCACTGCAACTATTCTGTCAGAATAATAGTATTAGTATTCATTATGTAAATGTAGTGATGATGTTTGCATAATAACCCTTCACTGGTGTAGAAACACTTGTTTATTTTGGCAAATGTTAGTTTGTGCTGAATTAAAACATTGTAATTTCGGGCACTTTTCTCGATTAATCACATAGTCCCATAATTAGTATGTAGTAAGTATGCCTCGCTACATAACTTGTAGCATAGATTAATCATATTAATGCTATGAATATGTGTAATGAATTTTAATCGGCTTCAAGAATACAGATGAGTGTTACTATGAGGTTAGGTTAGCGACCTTAGCAAGTTGGTAAATTAAAACATTGAAACGAAATGTGCAAATCAATATTAAAACAACAAATTGATTTATAAAATCAAATTGGAGCAAAAACGGAATAGTGTCATGATTATATAAATGGAGTATCCCGGGCGGTAAACTAAGCGCAAAATTGTCACAATGTCTCTCCTGGCACAGCCCCCTGTTTACCTTCCACTCAGGATTAAGATTGGGGTAAGTGGCGAAAAGGGTCATTCCTCAAACAACATTATTTTGTACGAAATCGGAACTATTCAGGAGGAGCAATTTTTGTTAAATGGATTTTATTACTTTGAAGATATTTGCAGTGACTGAAGGAAGTTTAGTTTAGAAGAAATCTGTACATTGTATATAAACTGTACGGACAATTTTTATATTTAAAAAGTTAGCTTTTAATTGATTACGTTTATATTAGCCAAGCAGTTAGCAAAATACATTAGGAACTTAAAACAAAATACTTTAGTTTGTGCTACATAAATTTGAGAAACTAATTCTTGTCATGGCAAGACAAATTATTGTAGAATAAGAAATTATATTTCACACAAATTAGGGTATCATTCATCATCATTTCAGCCGTAGGAACGTCCACTGCTGGACATAGGCATTCGTCATAGATTTCCACTCTTACGGTTGGAGGCAACCTGCATCCACCGTGATCCCGCGACCTTTACCAGGTCATCCGTCCATTCCGGCTCCAACGGCCATCTGTTCTTAGTGCTATATGGCCTGCCCATTGCCACTTCAACGAACTAATCCAATGGAATATAATGTAGGTATAATTAGGGTATACATTGTATTATACCTACTAATACACCACTTCATCATCACGATTTTTTTTTGTAAGTAATACTATTGAAGATTAGTACCAACAAGACAGATAAACAAAATCAAGGTTGTAAAATACAAAACCCTGAATATTTAAGGTTAACTACGACCGTGTAACGACAAAGGAGAATACAATAAAATGCTTTTAATAAATCACGATCCCTACAAATACTGACACTTAAATTAAAACTAATATTCATCACTTTAATACACAAGAGAACCTTAACACCACTAATAGCTGGTGGTCAAATTACGTGCACAAATAGTTGTAACATTAGAACATTAAACGTTGACCTTTATAACTTACCACTAACGCAATACTGTGGTGGCAGCCATTACGGAGGGATCACCACATAATATGTGATAACATATATTTTAATTGTAATGAGATTTACTGCTATATGCTAAAATTTCATGAAACCTCTAGAATATCTTACTACTTCTACCTCTATTAGCATCTTACGTAGGCATTTCTCAAACCTTAGTATTACAATTTTTTTAATGGAATGAAAAAGACTTCTCTTTCGTCTAATGAGAAATGAAAAAGTAGTCGAAGCAATATGAACTACGGCGTAGAACTCGTAGTCTACGCCGCGCGTAGCACTTATGCATACGGCGTAGTACATACATATTTACCTATGAAATTGCCGTTCTGCAGTACTGGCCATTTAAAATCAAAATCATTTTTGGTTGGCTAAGAATTCTTATTTCAAATTTATTTTATTTTAAAAACATGGCACTTTTTTCCAAAAGTAGTCATTTGTTTATTGATTAGTGTTACATTTTCATCGCATTTCAATCTTTTTCATCATCATGGATACGTTAAAAATTCGAGTAATTATGAAATATGAGTACCGTCGTGGCAGCAACGCGGCACAAGCGGCACGCAACATCAACGACGTTTACGGAGCTAACACTACAAACCAACGCACCACCTGTTATTGGTTTGCTCGCTTCCGTTCTGGAAATTTCGCCCTGAAAAATGAACCTCGCGGTCGTCCGAAGACTTCGGTCGACAATGACGAATTAAGGGCGATTGTGGAAGCTGTGATACACAATCTACGGCTGAATTAGCAGCAGCTTTCGATGTTAGCGTCAATACAATATTGGTCCATTTGCGTCAAATTGGCAAGGTAAAAAAGCTTGACAAAGGGTGCCCCACGAACTCAATGATCGCCAGCGCGAAGTACGCGTCGAGACTTGCCTTGCACTGCTCAACAGACACACAAATGAACGAATTTTGAACCGCTTTGTTACCTGCGATGAAAAGTGGATTCTGTTTAATAACCGCAAGCGCTCAGCAAGTTGGTTGGATCCTGGTTCAGCACCAAAACAATGGCCTAAACGAAAACTTACCTCTACAAAAGTGATGGTCACAGTTTGATGGTCTAGCGCCGGTGTGATTCATCACAGCTTCTTACCAAACGGGGTGAGCATTACTGCAGATGTGTACTGTGAAGAACTGAACACAATGATGGAGAAGCTGGCACATCTCCAACCAGCATTGGTCAATCGCTCGTCTCCGCTGCTCCTGCACGACAACGCGCGACCTCATACTGCACAGCAGACGGTCTCCAAGTTGCAAGAATTGGGGTTGGAATCTCTCCGTCATCCGCCCTACTCACCAGACCTTGCGCCTACAGACTACTACTTTTTCCAAAATTTGGATAACTTCTTGACGGGAAAAAAATTCAATACCCGAGAGGCAGTACAAAATGCCTTTGAAGAATTGGTTGCCTTAAGAAGGGCATCAATAAACTGCCACTGCTTTGGCAAAGATGCATTGATTGCGTGGGTGATTACTTCGATTAATACAAATAAAAAATTCATGAAAAAAATCGTTTAAATTTTTTCATACAAAACGGCAATTTCATAGGTAAATACCTATTATTATATCGCTATCGTAGCATGGACTACGCCGCAGCATACGAGTTATGGCAATATTTTTTATAGACTAGTTTTTTTTTACACTATTACAATCAAAGGCTTATATATGTTCACTGCCGCGTACATGTAACATCATATATGACAATAGTATATCAAAGGGATTTATATATATTTGTCTGTGTATAAATAACTGTGGTCGCCAATCCGCCTGCCAAACGTGGGGACTATGACAAAGAGTTTTATGAAAAATAAAATATGTTTTTGAAATTATAAATATATATTTTTATGTTCACTATGAAAAATATATTTTTATTTATTTTACAAATATTAATCTATGTTAACTCTAGTTCACCAATTAACAATAAGCACTCCCAGTCTTCGTTAATAATACATACTAACAACAAAGATGTACGCTGTTTAAATTTACTCTTTGCCGACATCTGTGTTCTCGGAACAATATAATCTGGTAGTATTAGAGGGAATGGGAATGTGCTAAGTGTGTTATTCCGCATCGACATTTAACACACCAAGTTTTATTCCGGACAAACGCAGTCCGATTGCAAATAGAACAAGCATGTTGCCGCACTAACAATTTATTTATTTATAAATCATCATCAGCCCGTGTAACGTCCACTGCTAAACTTGGGCCTCCCGGGGGGGATAAGTGCCATAGTCACTACGCTTGGCAGGCGGATTGGTACCACACAAGGAAACGCTGCTGCCCGTTCCTTGATATACGATTATTATCGATGATGTTATTATAGTCGGGACCAACGGCTTAACGTGCTTTCCGAGGCACAGAGGGTAGTCCCACAACCAACTAGACTCGGAAAGAAATCTTAGAATTTACACAAAGATTTCCTGTCCAGCGTGGGAATCGTACCCACGACCTCCGAGATTTAAAGCGCCGCTACGCTACGGAGGTTGTCTATTTATTAATAATTATAATATAAACATCTATACTAATATATGTAGCTAAAGATTTTGTTAGTTTACGTGAACGCGCTAATTTCAGAAACAAATGGGCCGATTTTAAAAATTAGTTCAGTTTTAAATAGCCTATTTACTGAGTAAGGTTATAGGCTATATTTTATTATGAGGTTCCCATGGGAACGAGAGTTTGGCGGGTGAAACTGCGCACGGTAAACTAGTTAACAATAAAATTATACACAAAAAATATAGAAAAAAAATGATATTTTATTTACATTCTTCAATTAATATATGACTATATACAAGTGCCTATAATTTGTTTAAATAAATAAAAATGAGATTTCTCTTATTTTTTCTTGAATATTTAAATCACAGCTTTAAACGCAGCCAATGAATTTCTAGAACATTCCGGAGTGAGATATGATTGAAACTGAAGTACAGAGAATAAATCCGAGTGACCTCTCTTGGGTCAACTACCCTCCGATCAATCGATCAACGAGGTTAAACAACTTCACCAGCACGACCCCGACTTTATTATAATAGTACAAGTTGTTGTTTTTGTTGGCTGAAAATATTTGCAAAAATGTTTTACTAAAATGTCGAGAATATACGAGAAATTGAATATGGTTGGGTTATCGTCTAGTATATTTTCTTTTTAAAATATACATAACTAGCTTTCAACGCTGTTCCACCCATTAAGCTCCCGATCCCGTGAAAACTTCATCATGAAATAATGCCTCATCATCATCACCATCAGCCCGTATAACGTCCACTGCTGAACATCGGCCTCTTCCCGAGAGAGGGTATTTGCCATAGTAACCACGCTTGGCAGGGTTGGTGATCACAGTTTTATGTTGTACCATAAGGAAACGCTGCTGCCCGTTCCTTGATATACGATTATTATAGATTATGTTATAACAATCGGTAACAACGGCTTAACGTGCTTTCCGAGGCACGGAGGGTAGTCCCTCAACCAACTAGACCCGGAAGATATCTAAGAATTTACACATAGATTTCATGTCCGAGATTCAAGGTGAGCCGAATACCGCTACGCTACGAAGGTTGTCGGGAGGAGGTGTTTTACTTAACTACTGTATATCTTTAAATAGTATAAAGTATATTTTTAATACAAACACTGAAATAAATAATTATGAAATAATGAATTTATTCAGCACTAGATAACTAGATCAAAGGGGCCATAGCCCAATGGCTAGGGGGTCGGACTTGTGATCTTGTGGTCGCCGGTTCGATCGCCACCCATTGCACTACCAACGTGAACCCACTCATAACACAAGCATTTTAACTTAGCACGAGGGGTTAACAAGAATACTAGTAGACTGCAAAAATCTGCTAGTAATTTTCTAAAGAAAAATAAACTAACATGAAGCAAATTGTAGGATATTACAGACAACACTATGCTCTTAATCTTTTAAAGTTACAAAAGATTAAACCCAAAGCAAAGCAAACTGTAAATTTCATCATAATTTAGGTACAATAATCATAAAACTTCATGAACTTTAAACTTCAACGGTGACGTCACAGCTCCTTTAATTTAAATAGCTTCTTAAACCATTCACTAATTTATTATCAAAGTAATTAACTTGTTAAAGAACACCTTAATGGTGCTCGGGCCTCTTGTAAACTTGATTTTCTTAAGCCATTTTCTGCAATCTTAAACTGAACTTAGTTTTATGGACACGAGAAACTGAAAACTCAAATAGATGTCTGACAAATTTTACAGGGTTTCAATTAACTACCTTTCATACTTTTGGTACATGATATCGTACTAAATTAAAGATAAGCTAGTTGTTAAGGTTCCGTATCCGAAGGGTTAAAACGGGACTCAAATACTAAGATTTCACTGTGTGCTTGTCACTAGGCTGTATATCAAGAACCGCGATAGCTAGACAGTTGAAATTTACACAAATTATGTATTTCTGTTGCCGCTATAAAAAAAATAAATATTTAAGGGGCTCCCATATAACAAACGTGAGTTTTTGGCTCGATATCAATAACGGCAACAGGTAGGCACTTGAAATATTCATATTTTATAGGCCATATTATTTGTGAATGATTTTATAGGCCCTGGGAGATTGCAATATTTAAAACTTGCATCCATCTTCTATCTATATAAAAACAAAAGCTGACTGATCGATCAACGCCCACCTGAAAACGCTAGGCCCAAAACCGTCCGGATTACTCATGCGTACCCGGCCCCCACCAATGGCGGATCGAAGGAGTGTCCGGGAGGTTTTAGTGGCGTAGGGTCCTCTCCTCGTGGAGGGCGAGTCCCACATATCCCTCCGCCAGCGCGCGAATACGCTGCAGCGGCGTTGGGAATGCGTAAAGGCATTTCCCCCCGGAAAACAAAAAAAAAAGGCCCAGAACCGTGAAATTTTGCACAAATATTCCTTAAATGACGTAGCGTGTGCGCTAAGAAACGATTTTTCGAAATTCTACCCCTAAGGAAATGACAAAGGGGAACAAATTTTGCATAGGACATCGTGATTCCTTGGTCCAATCGACTTCAAATTTCTTATAAATGTAGCCGCTGTTTTATTATATACTAGCGGCCCGCCCCGGCTTCGCACGGGTGGACTTTTATACCCTACCCCTGCCCTACCCTACCCCCACCCTAACCCTACCCTACTCCTACCCTACCCCTACCCTACCCTACCCCTACCCCTACCATACCCTACCCCTACCCTACCCTACCCTACCCTACACTACCCTACCCTACCCTACCCTACCCTACCCTACCCCTACCCAAAAGTATCCTATGTCCTTCTCCCAGTTCTTAGCTACCTCCCTACCAATTTTCAGCCAAATCGGTCCAACCGTTCTCGAGTTATAAGTGTTGTAACAAACACGACTTTCTTTTATATATATAGATAATAGCAATCTGCTTTATGGTATATGATTAACTTATTATCGTGTCACGGCTCTTATTTAGTGTATATCACCAATATACACTAAATAAGACCAATTGTTCTCGAACTTGTTTACAACTTTTTAGGCGTACGTAGTGTGATGCGACTGTAAGAACTTTTGTCTCCTTGAACCTTTCTCGTAAGGATACTCGCAGACCAAGTTTATATTATATATGGCTCTTACAGCACATATCTGCAGTGCAAATATGGTGTCAATATTTATATATGACATGACGCTATGAAAATAACTAAAGTATACCATTTTGGCTGTATCTACATCAGCGAGTCGCCTTATAGTTTTGACAGCATAAGAAGCGGAACTTAGATTTCCTGACAATTTTTAAATATGGGAGATCCATTGCAACTCTGAATCAATAGTTATACCTAAGAAAACAGTTGTTTCTACTGGCTCCAACCTGATACCATTTACTTGTAGATACTTATATCCTAAAAATATAGTTTAAAACTGTTTTAAAACATCAACATTTTTCAGACAAATAACAATAAAAATGGATTATGCTAAAAAAACCTTTAGTATATTAACGTTAATATTAAGAGCTTATTTACTAACACAAGACTGACAGACTTCTAGAACACCTGAAATAAATTTAAACATAATTTAATAATAAATGTTACCTATTTATAATTAGTTTTATATGCATTGTGAATTTTCTTGACAAGTACATGTGTATGTAAATACCTAAGTGCTGAATAAAAATCGTTTATTTCGTTTTATTTATTTCGTTTAGTTTTATTGTACACTATTCTACACCACGATGACAGAAACCAAGGTAACGGCCCAAACCCCATTCTACATCATTTACAAAAATATCATTACATTACCAAAAGCTACATCCGAACGTAACGCTCGCAAACTGCTTAGTATTCTTTGTACAAAGTAGGCGTTTTTCAACCTTACTCCTCTCATAAATATGACTGAGATCAACGTTGAAAATTGATAAAAATCGACATTTTACCGCGCCTAGCAAGATTAACATTTGGGACGCGCACTACGGTGCCACTCTGCGGTGTATTTTCTATCATAGTTTCCCAGTAAGTTTGGGAAACAAATTGAACATGAAAGTAGATTTTGTTTTTTATAAAAGGATTCTGTTTAATTGTTGCATGCATAGACATTGTTGGTATTCTTTTTTTCGATCTTTTTTTTTAGTTTATTGTTCATTACATTAGTTTTACATTCATTACAACAAAACACTTGTCTGAAACCTTCGGAGGTTTATGTGACAAAGTGGAGGTAGCAAGCTCGCTCACAGAACGTTACATAAAAAATAAGCTTAACACTATAAATTTTGGGATGTGATATCACCAGTAATATAATGTTTTGTAGGTTAATCTCGAGAGCTCGCTATTCAGTTGTACATATAACCGCTAGACCAACTAAGCACTCTTCATTATTAACTTCAACAACAATTTTACGTCCACTGCTGAACATAGGCCTCTTTACGTACCTGAGCCAGGGTCCTTGAGGGATATTGCTTTGATCACCACGCTTGGCAGGCGAATTGGTGATCTCAGTAAGATGGTAAAAAACCTTGGACTCATAGATGCTGCTGCTCATTCAGCTGTATATCACATACGCTTAGCGTGTTACATTCACAGGAAGACATTGGGGGGTATGTTTTACGCCGGAAACCACACGGCTAGTATTTGAAGAAGCAGTTTTATATAAGTCTAATATTAGTAGCAAAGTAGGGATGGGTAATTTTAATTGCTATTTTTCGGATTTTTATTGATTGTTACAAGGCCTTTGTCTCATATATGATGATCATCATCATCATGATCAGGGCAATGGCTTAATTTTTTTATCATTACAAATGTAATAACATCTTCAAAATACAATATCAAACACTATATACAGTAAACTGGGTGATTTTTTACCGTCTTGAAATAATAAGGCGTGATATGTATATGAAATAGATGTCTAAGGCATAGTAATTTTATATGTTTTTATTTTACTGACATAAAGTGAAAATCGTAACGGTAAAAATACTATTTTCATTCAGGTGCGATTGCGGCCTAGTTATTATAGATATATATGTATATACCTGTTTTATTTTTATGCACATGCTATGTGGGTGTATTTCTTTTAAGTAATTTATGAGTTTTTCAAAACTCTAATTACCGAAATACTAGTACAAATATAGGTACTGTGGTCTATAGATTCTATTCCACTATCACACCATATTATCAAGACGGTAAACAAAGTCACCCAGTATAGTTTGTGAGGATCTGGGTCTTCTGAACCGATTGAAAGTTTTGCCAATAGATAGTCACAATAATAATTTATGAGTGTAATAGGCTATATTTATAACAAGGTTCCCACGGGAGCGGGATCTACGCAGGTGAAACAGCGCGTGAGATCTAGTTATTTAAATAATAAAAATATGTTTTATCATTTACATCGGAATATATGCAAAATTATTCTTTTCAAGTAACAGTAATTAAAAGTTGTCATAATTAAAGCAGTTTGTTGAAAGAATGAGACATTTATATCATTTTATTTACTTTTCGCTGTGTGGCAGTCTGTCTGTCACTAACTTTGTGAAGCATTTATGAAAATATAAATCAAATCTGCATCATTACTTTAAACTTGACTTTAAGTAGAAAATCGTTCGAATTTCAGTTTAAAGAAAGTATGTACCTAATATTAAAAAGGATTCTGTTTCAATAAAAAAACTACAATTGGATATTCGAAATAATAATGATATTTTTTTTTGTTATTCATCCACGAAGGAACAAAGTAAACATATTTATGACTTAAATATGTTATTGTACAATATCTGTAATTGTAATGAGTTCCTTGATTATTTTGACATAAATAGTATTATTTCACATAATTTTAATTTGACAAATGGTACATTGTACCTACCCTATTTTACGAAAAAACAACTTGCTAATATGTTAGCATTTAATTTTTTTACTGACACAGATAATCATAGATTATCACAGAGTAGTACATTGACTACTCTAATTTCTGAGAGTTTTTTAAAGGAAGATTCAGACAAGTCTGATTTGTTTCAGTGTAACACTGAATTAGATGTTAGTATTTCTACTAACTTAAATATTTTAAACTAGATTTAAGGACAACAGAAGGCCTGCATGATTTAAATATTGTACATCAGAACATGCAGGGTCTTTCTGGCAAAGAATTAGAGTTAAGTTTATTTTTAGAAAACTTTAATGTTCATGTTTTATGTCTTACTGAACATTGGTTAAAAGATTTTCAGTTATGTTTCATTAACAATGATAAGTACACAATACAGAGTGCTTTTGTGAGAAAACAAGCCATTCATGGTGGCTCACTAATTATTGTATCATCTCACATAAAATGTAAATCAAGACATGATATTGTAAATCTATCCATTGAGCGGAATGCCGAGTTGTCTTGTGTGGAACTGCAGCATCATGTAGTTGTATGTGTGTACCGTCCACCTTTAGGTAACTTTGATTTATTTGAATCTGTTGTAGAAGATGCCCTCACGAGGTTAAGTTGTTCAGGTAAGGGGATAATAGTGTGTGGGGACTTTAATGTTAATATTCTTGAAGCCTCTTCTACTAGTGGGAGACTCCTTAATCTATTTAATTCTTTTAATTTAAAACATCTTTTTTATGAACCCACTAGGATAACTTCACACTCGTCCACTTGTCTTGACAACATATTTTCAAACTGTCAAACGATAAATACGCAGATTTTATATAATCTAACATCTGATCACTGTGGACAGTTGGCAGTCTTTCCAAGCACAGAAGACAAAACAACGTCAAAAATAACGTGCCGCCCTATCACTGCTGGTCGAATTAATCGCTTTAAGGAAAATATTATGTCAAAGTTAAATCCTTCTTTGTTAGTTAAGCAGAATCCGGATAGTAACTATGGAGCCGTTTTTAACATTGTAGAGACCGAATTTAGAAGTAATTTTAAAACTAAAACTTATAATAGTAATGTTCACTGTAAATTTAATGAATGGGCTACTCCAGGAATATATAAGAGTCGATCTAGATTGTATGAGCTTTATGGCATGAAAATGTATAGATCCGATGATGACTTTTTAGAGCATGTAAGAAAGTATTCTAAAACTTTTAAAATAGTTTGTAGCATTGCTAGAGCCAATCATATTAGACATAAGATAGAAAACTCCAGTAACAAAATAAAAACCACCTGGGGAATAATAAATAAAGAAAGTGGCAAGACTTTTAACCGGGATAATCTGTTAGAAATAAAAGTCGATGATAAACTTACTAGTAATAAATCTGACGTGGCTCATGCATTTAATACTTTTTTCTCTGACATACCAATAGCCACTACGCGTTCTTTAAATTCATCAGCCAGTGAGGCTGAGCTACTTTTATGCAGTAGCGTACCGGGATGTAATTCTTTATTCAAATTCAAGCATGTTACTGTAACGGAAGTGATAAACGTAGTCAAGGCTTTTGATTCAAAAAATACAGGTGATTTATGGGGTATTTCAGTTAAAATCCTGAAAGAAATAATTGATATAGTAGCGCCTTATCTAATGATTATTTTTAATGAATGTGTAGATACTGGTACATTTCCTGACAAAATGAAGTACAGTAAAATCATACCCTTATTGAAATCAGGTTCGAAAGACGACCCAGCCAATTATAGACCAATCTCAATATTACCAGTGTTTAGTAAAATCTTTGAAAAAATAATACTTAATCAGCTCCTCAAGCATTTCAATTTTAAAAACCTCTTGCACGCGAATCAGTTTGGTTTTACTAAAGGTCGCTCAACTTTAGATGCTGGAGTCGCTCTTATTAAATCTATATATGATGCGTGGGAGCAGTCGCAAAATGCCATCGGTGTATTCTGTGATCTTTCAAAGGCCTTCGATTGCGTTCGGCACGACTCGCTCTTATTAAAATTACGTCACTATGGTATTAAGGACGATGCACTGGATATGATGTCTTCATACCTTTCTCAGAGAGTTCAGTGCGTTGATGTAGGTGGTGTAGTCTCGGAATCCTTACCTGTTAAGTTAGGTGTGCCACAAGGTTCCATTCTGGGTCCTTTTTTATTCCTGGTATATATTAATGATTTGCCGTATTATTTGGAGAAATTGTGTGATGTTGTACTCTTTGCTGACGACACTTCACTTATTTTTAAAGTGAAACGTAATATTGACGATTTCGATTTTATTAATTGTGCACTCACACATATAACTCATTGGTTTACTGTAAATAACTTGGTGCTAAACGCAAAAAAAACAAAATGTATAAAATTCACTACGCCCAATGTGAAAAATACTGGACCTAATTTAATTCTCAATAATGAAGTGCTGGAAACTGTTAGCTCCACAGTGTTCTTAGGTATAACGCTGGATACACATTTAAAATGGAATGCTCATGTGTCGAACTTGGCCAAAAAGTTGACCTCTGCTGCTTACGCTGTTAGGAAAGTTAGACAACTGACCAACGTAGAAACTGCACGTATGGTCTATTTTAGTTATTTCCACAGCATTTTATCATATGGAATTCTACTTTGGGGCAAATCTGCCGATATCCAAAGTATATTTATTTTACAGAAACGGGCGATTCGATCTATTTACCAACTAAGTGCCCGAACTTCCCTAAGAGATTTGTTTAAAAATATTAATATATTAACGGTTGCTTCTCAATACATTTATGAAAATTTAATTCATATTAGACAAAATTTAAATCAATATCAAAAGAGAAGCGACATGCACACAAAAAATACAAGAAATAAACACAAATTGTGTGCTGATTACCACCGTCTGCAGAGAGTCCATTCTTCGTTTGTAGGGCTTAGTTTGCGTACGTATAACAAACTACCGGAATTAGTGCAAGAGTTACCACTCAATAAATTTAAAACTCATGTAAAGACTACCTTAATGAAAAAAGGTTATTACACAATAAATGAATATATTAATGATAAAACTGCATGGTGCTAGCGGTGTAACACACTCAAACTTACATTATTGGATGTTTTGTATTTTTTATTATTTTATTGCCAATGTTATTATTGTATACTCTGATGTACTTCGGAACATGCTATGCTGAGTCTAACTTTTGCCTCTCCTTTTAAACGTGATTCCTCAAATGTTGCTATCAGTGTGCTCGTCATGCTCCCATTGTTTGTCATTGCTTGCGGTGGCGATGTGAGTCGGGTCGCCTCCTTCCCTCTAATATGGCGAGGGAGACGATGGCTGTGTGCTCACACGTCATACTCGTGAACGGGTGCTGCTTGCGGTGGCTGGTCGGCTTGCTGGTGGTTGTATTTGAGATGGTTGTTAAAACATTAGTGTGTGACCGCTTAAGACGATCATTTTCTCACATGGCTTGTTCTTTGGTAATGTGTGTGGATGCGCCCTCCGTTTTCAAGTGCTAGAGGTTTATGAGGCTCTTACTTACTTTTTGCTTGAGGATTTTTAATCACTATTTAGCTATATCTATGAAAACGTCTAGAGCGTGCATTAGCGCACATGCTTCATATTATACTTCAAATGAAATATTGTAAAGAAAACATATATTTAAAAAAAATGGACACACTGTGATAAAAAAGATGACGAAAAAAAAAATCCCGGAGTTTCTTTCTCCCTTTCTTCTCCGGGTCGTCCACCTAGGTAGCTAGTGAAAGGTTGCAGGTTAGCTAGGGTAGGATTCTCGCCGGCGAGGACCGCGTTGTACCCCTACCCCTGCCCTGTGATCCAGCGCCTGTAGGCCGTGCCAGCGATCACTTCCTCTTATATCCACAAATCTGACTTTAATATCAGTGGCACCTCTGGGTTGTGGTCCTAACCCCATAAGGGTGCCCCCGAGTGTGTGTCACTTAATTGTATGGTTTCAAAAATTTTTTTTAATGTAAATATTAACTAATTATGAGTAGAGGAATTAATGACACACGGACAGACGGAGTAAATTGTCTGTAATGTCCTACAATTAGCAGCACTCACAGGTTGCATTTGTTAGTTATAGTTACCTAAGTAGTTCTATTTATAGAATAAGAATAATAACCTATTAATTATATTTCTTTGTTATTGTGATTTTGACAAGTACAAGTGTATGTAAATACCTAAGTGCTGAATAAATTCATTATTTCATTATTATTTCATTATTTCATTTATTTTATCACCTTCAAAGTATGCTCCATCAGAAACGATACGCCAACAAATAATCAAATACAAATAATTTATTTTTAAAAAGTTTACACATAAAATGTTTATCTGTGATAACCACACTAGGCACAGCCTGTGTCGTGGTCATCACTCACATAGGACGATTACAATAATTATCACCACACTAGGACTACTTAAATATTACAAATTGTTCTTATGTAACTAAATGTATAATTAGAATTTAAATGTGTGTGTTTAATTGGAAAGTGTTGGAGATTTGTGTGTTGAATGTATGTGTGTGAATGTGCCTGTTGTCTTGCTTGCTTGAGAACGATCGAAGCGGACCCGTCAGTTTATAACTCTAAGTAGTTGTATGATATGAATAGTTACTCTTGTATTTAGTTTAAGTTTAAACTAGCGGACCCGACAGACGTTGTCCTGCATGATAATTTGTGAAGCTAACATCTAAGCCATCCAGGGCGTCTTCTAAACGCATACAAAAAAATCATTCAAATCGGTCCAGCCGTTTAGGAGGAGCTCAGTGACACACATACATACAGTAGAATTAAATATATTAAGATTAGCTAGTTTTAGTCGAATTTATGAAAAGTTAAATTGAAAATAAAGAGTTTTATGACAGGACAAAGTCTGTCGGGTCAGATAGTATGATATAAAATGAAATACGTTTTTAATCTGGTAATTCATTCTTATTAATATTACAAAGTGCGTATGCTATAGTTATATTTAGAATAATAATATTTTTTTTTAAAGGAAATTAACACTTTTAATACATTTTACGGTGAAAGCCACACTAGGCACAGCCTCTGTCGTGGCTATCAACAAGACGATTATCTTAAGTCTAGTATTTACGTATTTTTCAGATTTAATTAAACATAGTTACATTCATACACAGTTAAGTCTACAAAATTAAAACCTTATACTACTAATAACTTGCAAAAAACTAAGATGTAATAGGTACCTACCTACTAAAAGTACTTTGTGTTACAATGTAAAAAGGCTTATTGTTTAATTTATACCCATCGTGAATATTGTTATCATCCCAAATCTTTGCTTATTAGTTATAAAGTATACAGCGACGAGGCGTGTAACAATAAAAGTACCTATATATGTATTTTGCAATGAAGTACGCCAAGGTAAAATAAAAAAGTTTATTTTGCTTCCTATTCCGTATTTTAATGTATTCTTGCCAGTTCTTCTCAGAGCTGCTACGTCTTGAACTGGTGGTAAGAAAAGAAATGGACGCATCATAAGAACATGATTCAATTTTTTTCTATATGAATAAAGAAATTGACCGAATGTCAATTTTAAGTTTTGGATTAAGAGTTTTGGCCAGATAATTCCAGAGGAATATAGGTTGGACGAAGAATGACATTGAAGAAGTAGTATGGAAAGTAAAGATTGTTTCAATTAGTAAAACGATATTGAACATTTGTTGATAAGTAAGAAGGAGAATGTCGGGAGTCTAATAGGGAAAATAGAGTGCTCTCACGATATGGTGAAATATGGTCGTACTTGCGGAGATTGAAAACGAACCAAATGCAGCTATTGAGAGTTGAGAATATTTAGTCCTTAATCCACACACACAGGTCATATGCGGATTGGTGGATATCATATAGTTAATTTGTGTGTTTCTGACTACCCCACAGATCTTAGAAATGGCAGCCGGAGCCCACTGTGTAACAGTCTCTACTAGTTACGGGGGCTTCCACCACCAAATTCTTGATTTCAGGCTAGCATTGAAATTAATTTAAAATCCCAATACTGATATCGGCCTGACCTCAGATTTGAACATCTTGGGTTCAAATCACTCGCAATATAGCAACAAGCATTTTACCATATGCATTACTGCAAGGCTATTATTTTTTACTACTTGACTTAATTTACTATATTCATTTCATTTTGACTAAATAATGATATATCGATTTTTGATTTCAGTAAAAGTTATATTGATTTCGATGGACACTAAATTTTTAAAACTTTATATTTATGTAACCAGTCAATATTTTGAGTTCCCTCAAGAACTAATATAAGCAAATTAAATTCTAGTTTTAAAATAATGTATCAGTGTTCCTAAATCTAGCAAAAAAAGTTGACACCGAAGTCAACCAAATTTGGAGATCTCAGAGAATGGCCCACATATTTACCAGACTACTCAATTTGTAAACATAATTTAGAAGTATTTTAGAGAAGTTGCAAGAGATAAAAGCAGTTATATAGACAGTACATTTGATAAAAAAAACTCAAAAAATATAACTACTAATTTTAATCGGATATTATTTCATTTAATATATTTAATTGGTAAGGCTACTCAGAGACAGAAAGATGAAATATCAACACCATAAAACCATGTAAGATTCCATTTATTTTTCAATCTATCAGCCGATCTCTGTCCACTGCTGGACATAAAACTGGCCTAATTTGTTCCATAAAACCTTGTCCATCGCCCCTCGCATCCACTGTATTCTGGCTACCCTCATCAGGTCATCAGTTCTTCTTATTATTATCTTAGTTTTTACTTATAACTAAAACATTAAAAATATATAAAAAAAAAAATTTATACTAAACGGAACAGTTTACTTCTTACTAAATTTCAAAATTGAGATGAATAAATTTAAAGCACCGGCAGGACTCGAACCTGCACTTTAGGTATAGCCCCTTATGCCTTAACCAATTAGGCTACAGTGGAACCCTACCGATCGCCCAAATTTATCAATCACTTTTATAACTCTAGTTTATTAATTTTGAAATTTAATACTTAACTTATCAAATAAGTTTTATATAAACGCATAAAAATAATTACGAATGCCTCGATTAAAATAACATTATAATATAAACGTAAAGCTAATGCACAATACTTCCATAACGAAATTCAATTCACGAGACTCGACCCATTTTTAAATAAAAATATAAGTAATAGACGAACGACCTAGAGAAAAAATAACAGGATGGAATTTAAAAATGTGGATGAATAAATTGAATAAAAGTACTAATGAACTCCCGTTTACATATTTCAATAATAACATTGTTAAGCTTCAGTACTTACATGGTGTAACGTCCACTGCTGGACATGGGCCTCCTCCCGAGGGAGGGTATTTGCCATAGTCACCACGGGGCGGGTGACTATGGCAAGCGGGTTGGTGAACGCAGTATTATGGTGTACCACTCAAGGAAACGCTGCTGCCCGTTCCTTGATATATGATTATTATAGATGATGTTATAATAATCGGGACCAACGGCTTAACGTGCTTTCCAAGGTTCCGTCAACTAACCAGACCCGTAAAGAAATCTTAGAATTTACACAAAGATTTCCTGTCCGGCGTGGGGATCGAACCCACGACCTCCGAGATTTAAAGCGAGCCAAATACAGCTACGCTACGAAAGTTGCCTTAGCTATAAGTATTCACTTGAGTAAGAAGTGTCTTACTGGCGTGGTCTCTATTGCTATGGCAATAGAGACCCACTGACACTCCCAAGTAAACTCATCATCATCATCATCATCAGCCCGTATAACGTCCACTGCTGAACATGGGCCTCCTCCCGGGGAGGGTATTTGTTATAGTCACCACGCTTGGCAGGCGGATTGGTGACCGCGTACCGCGACCCAGTAAACTCATAGTCTCAAGCAATGATGTTGTATAAAAAGAGGTAGATACTCGTGTTTTGCTTCATGTCTTCAGGCTGTATCTCAAGAACGGCGATTACAGCAAGACAGTAGAAAATTTTTCACAAATGATATATTTCTGTTGCCGCTATAATAACACATACTAAAAATAAAATAAATATTTAAGTGGGGCTCCCATATAACAAACGTGAGTTTTATTCTCGATATAACAAAAGGTTATAAAATAAAATAAAAATAAAGATATTTTTTACTTATTTTTTTTATTATAGCATAATTGGCCTCAAGTCTCCAAGGATACACATCATAAAACGATCTATATTAATATTCAATGACGACAGCTGCTAATTGGGATAGACCTTATGATACTCGAATCAGAAATGAGGAGATAAGTAGAAGAACGCGGGTTACCGACATAGCCCAACTGATTAGTTCGGTGAAGTAGCAATAGGCAGGCCATATAACACAGAGAACAGATGGCCGTTAGGGACAAAAGAAGAAAAAAAGTTCTCGTGGTTTGGCAAGCATAGCGAAGGACGTCCACCAAATAGATGGACGAATGATCTGGTTAAGGCCGCGAGACCACGATGGATGCAAGCCGCTTCCAACCGCAATAACTGGAGATCTATGAGGTAGGCCTATATCCACTGTGGACATCCTTCGGCTGAAATTATGATAGTAACGGTTCGATTAAAAAAACAATCGATATCTGTGTTTGCGTTTATCGGTAACCCAACAAAGAATACTAGTACACATTGTATAAGTAAGCATAAATTAACAGCTACGAATACTCACACATTTGTGGGCTTTAGCTCCTTTTTTAACCATAAACTATTCATGACTTTGCATGAGGTTTAAGCAGACAACCTAAATTAACACGTCGTTAACTTCACACTACGGGTCACTGAATCAGAAGAGCAATCTAAAGCGTTGAGTAAAACCAAATTAGCTAATTATTCACACAAATATGTTAAAATATTTTAGCTCTTAAAGAACTGACAATAAACTCATTTTATTGGGTATTGAACGTCGATACCCATCTAAAAGGACAACGGCTGTAATTGCGGTGCCAATAGTGTAGTGTAGTCTCTCTTTTTTAATCAGTATCTTGTATAACACGGGTCACCCATACCGTAGCAACAATTTATTAAACGCCATAGGCATTCGTTACTACGCCGTAGCAACAGCATACTATCTACACCTCGTTTTATACTACAGACAGGTGTAGTATACAACTACGCCGTAGTATGAAATAACGCTAAGTACAAATAAGGCTTATTTGCACTTTTTAAGCTTAGATTTTTTTGAACTTACAATTATGACATAGTATACATACAACCTCCGTAGCGTAGCGGTATAAGTCTCGCTTTAAGTCTCGGAGGTCGTGGGCTCGATCCCCACGCCGGACAAGAAATCTTTGTGTAAATTCTAAGATTTTTTTTCGGATCTGGTTGTTTGAATGACTACCGTCCGTGCCTCGGAAAGCACGTTAAACCGTTGGTCGCAATTGTTATAACATCATTTATAACAAACGTATACCAGAGGTCTAAAAAAATGGCGATGTAAAATCAGCGAAAAAAAAAAAAAAAACACCTCAATTTGTTGCTTTTTTGTTGCTAATTAGTTGCCAGAAAATTAATTTTGTTGCTTCAACCGATCAAAAAAAATCGGCAATAACGCTAACTTTTCAATAAGATAGCGTGGAAATCACTGGATGTGGGCTGATCGATCAAGCGAATAGTGGTCAATTTGTTGCTAATTTGTTGCAGAAAGATGGTAGGGAGAAATAAATTAAAAAAAAAAAAAAAAAAGTTTTTTTTCAATTATGCCAAAATAAATAATGTCCACGCTAGCTTAACTAACGATTTTTCCGTAAAAAAACGATTGTAAAAATTTGTTGCTCCTCATAATGCAGCTTGTTTTAGCATAAAGAGTCAGCAACAAAATAAGAACCGGAAGTCAAGATTAGTTGGAGATCGGTATACAAAAAAAACCGACTACGCTAGCTTAAATAACGATTTTTCCGTAAAAAACGATTGCAAAAATTTGTTGCTGCTCATACTGCAGCTTGTTTCAGCATAAAGAGTCAGCAACAAAATAAAAACCGGAAGTAAAGAGAAGTTGGAGATCGATATACAAAATAAAACGGCCACGCTAGCTTAACTAACGATTTTTCCGTAAAAAAACTATTGCAAAAATTTGTTGCTGCTCATACTGCAGCTTGTTTTAGCATAAAGAGTCAGCAACAAAATAAAAACCGGTAGTCAAGAGAAGTTGGAGATCGGTATACAAAAAAAACCGGCCACGCTAGCTTAACTAACGATTTTTCCGTAAAAAACGATTGTAAAAATTTGTTGCTGCTCATACTGCAGCTTGTTTTAGCATAATAATAATAATAA
Source organism: Nycteola revayana (assembly GCA_947037095.2). Classification (NCBI taxonomy): domain Eukaryota; kingdom Metazoa; phylum Arthropoda; class Insecta; order Lepidoptera; family Nolidae; genus Nycteola; species Nycteola revayana. The sequence continues at coordinate 22,769,942 of OX344843.2, forward strand.
TATTTTTTTTATTTTTTTATTTGCACAACAAAAAATACAGCGAAAAACACAGGTATTTTTACAGAAAAATCTTCTTAACATCTAGTGCAGAATGAATAAAGCGTTGTCACCTGTACTAATGTAAAACATTGTATTACAGGTGCCAGCGTCTTCCGTAGAATTTTCACAGTTTAGATACTAAAAATATAATTAAGCAGACGAGTTTACAATAATTTTCATACATAAGAAATTCTAACATTATATCAATATAATATAATTGTATTTTAGATAAATAATGAAGGAAATACATGCATAATTATTATATAGGGCTAAATATGTGCTATAAGGTGTAGTGTGGATGCGTTTGTGTGAGTATGGTAGTGTGTGTGTGAGAGTGAAGGGAAGTGTGAGTTGAGAGATTTGGATCTGTCTGAATGACTTTGAGAGGATTTCGCACAATTCAAGACGTGATATAAAGAGTCAGCAACAAAATAAAAACCGGTAGTCAAGAGAAGTTGGAGATCAGTATACAAAAAAAACCGGCCACGCTAGCTTAACTAACGATTTTTCCGTAAAAAATCGATTGCAAAAATTTGTTGCTGCTCATAATGCAGCTTGTTTTAGCATAAAGAGTCAGCAACAAAATAAAAACCGGTAGTCAAGAGAAGTTGGAGATCGGTATACAAAAAAAACCGGCCACGCTAGCTTAACTAACGATTTTTCCGTAAAAAATCGATTGCAAAAATTTGTTGCTGCTCATAATGCAGCTTGTTTTAGCATAAAGAGTCAGCAACAAAATAAAAACCGGAAGTCAAGAGAAGTTGGAGATCGGTATACAAAAAAAAGCTAGCGTGGCCGTTTTTTTTTTGTATAATAAGTAACGATTATTCCGTAAAAAAAAAATATTGTGAAAATTTGATGCTGCTCATACTGCAGCTATTTTGAACACAAAGGGCAGCAACAAAATAGAAAAACGGAAGTCAAGAGAAGTTGGAGATCGGTATACAGAAGAACCGGCCACGCTAGCTTAACTAACGATTTTTCCGTAAAAAAACCTATTGTAAAAATTTGTTGCTGCTCATACTGCAGCTTGTTTTAGCACCAACGTTACAACTCAAGAAAATTATTTTAGACGGTTGAACAACAAAAACAGTCACAGAAAGTAGTCAGTACGTCGAAGTATACACCAGCATTACGAAATACTAACAATTTTGTAAAATATATATATTCCTAACAGCCTTATAAGCCGATCAGAAATTTTATTTTCCTCTGTTAATCTCATGCCTCTGCGTATCTCATTACTCTGTTATAAAATCATACATAAATCGATTTGAACGATTCTTAATAATTCTTTACTGTAAACACTTACTCAATAAATGTATATCCGTGCAATAAATAGTATTCGTATAGTAATTGTGAAATTGTATATACAAAGGCGAACTCGAATCGATTCAAACCGCTAACCGCCGCCGCGTAAGGCGGCGTCTTCCCATCACTAATTAGTGCTTGTGACGTCATATTAGGCATTCAAAAAATGGCACGCTTGGTTTTCATATAGATCGTGATACTTGTGTCATCTAGGTATATCTAAATCTGTGGTCGGGACCAATCTTGGCCTTGGATGGGTGAACCAATATTTGTATTCGTTTTTATCGAGTGAGTATATCAGAAAATCGCTGTGCAGTTCTGAAAATCACTAGATCTAGCGACAAAGTCGCTGAGGTGGTAGCACTGGCCGCCCGCCGCCGCCGGCGCGTCACTGCTCCCCGCGTGCGTGCCCTCCCCGCTGGTGCGCTCAACATCGCTAACAGCTAGCGTGGCCGGTTTTTCTGTATACCGATCTCCAACTTCTCTTGACTTCCGTTTTTCTATTTTGTTGCTGCCCTTTGTGTTCAAAATAGCTGCAGTATGAGCAGCATCAAATTTTCACAATATTTTTTTTTTTACGGAAAAATCGTTACTTATTTTACAAAAAAAACGGCCACGCTAGCTAGCGTGGCCGTTTTTTTTTGTATACCGATCTCCAACTTCTCTTGACTTCCGGTTTTTATTTTGTTGCTGACTCTTTATGCTAAAACAAGCTGCATTATGAGCAGCAACAAATTTTTGCAATCGATTTTTTACGGAAAAATCGTTAGTTAAGCTAGCATGGCCGTTTTTTTTTGTATACCGATCTCCAACTTCTCTTGACTTCCGGTTTTTATTTTGTTGCTGACTCTTTATGCTAAAACAAGCTGCATTATGAGCAGCAACAAATTTTTGCAATCGATTTTTTACGGAAAAATCGTTAGTTAAGCTAGCGTGGCCGGTTTTTTTTGTATACCGATCTCCAACTTCTCTTGACTACCGGTTTTTATTTTGTTGCTGACTCTTTATGCTAAAACAAGCTGCATTATGAGCAGCAACAAATTTTTGCAATCGATTTTTTACGGAAAAATCGTTAGTTAAGCTAGCGTGGTCGGTTTTTTTTTGTATACCGATCTCCAACTTTTCTTGACTACCGGTTTTTATTTTGTTGCTGACTCTTTATGCTAAAACAAGCTGCAGTATGAGCAGCAACAAATTTTTACAATCGTTTTTTTACGGAAAAATCGTTAGTTAAGCTAGCGTGGCCGGTTTTTTTTGTATACCGATCTCCAAATTCTCTTGACTTCCGGTTTTTATTTTGTTGCTGACTCTTTATGCTAAAACAAGCTGCAGTATGAGCAGCAACAAATTTTTGTAATCGTTTTTTTACGGAAAAATCGTTAGTTAAGCTAGCGTGGCCGGTTTTTTTTGTATACCGATCTCCAACTTCTCTTGACTTCCGGTTTTTATTTTGTTGCTGACTCTTTATGCTAAAACAAGCTGCAGTATGAGCAGCAACAAATTTTTGCAATCGTTTTTTTACGGAAAAATCGTTAGTTAAGCTAGCGTGGCCGGTTTTTTTTGTATACCGATCTCCAACTTCTCTTGACTTCCGGTTTTTATTTTGTTGCTGACTCTTTATGCTGAAACAAGCTGCAGTATGAGCAGCAACAAATTTTTGCAATCGTTTTTTTACGGAAAAATCGTTAGTTAAGCTAGCGTGGTCGGTTTTTTTTGTATACCGATCTCCAACTAATCTTGACTTCCGGTTCTTATTTTGTTGCTGACTCTTTATGCTAAAACAAGCTGCAGTATGAGCAGCAACAAATTTTTACAATCGTTTTTTTACGGAAAAATCGTTAGTTAAGCTAGCGTGGACGTTATTTATTTTGGCATAATTGAAAAAAAACTATTTTTATTTTTTTTTATTTATTTCTCCCTACCATCTTTCAGCAACAAATTAGCAACAAATTGACCACTATTCGCTTGATCGATCAGCCCACATCCAGTGATTTCCACGCTATCTTATTGAAAAGTTAGCGTTATTGCCGATTTTTTTCGATCGGTTGAAGCAACAAAATTAATTTTCTGGCAACTAATTAGCAACAAAAAAGCAACAAATTGAGGTGTTTTTTTTTTTTTTTTCGCTGATTTTACATCGCCATTTTTTTAGACCTGTATACCAGGGAACGGGCAGCAGCGTTTCCCTGAGTGTTTCCCGTGAATCATTTTTATCGCCCAAAAAAAGTCCTTTGCATTAAGTATTTGTTAAGTGTCCCTCTACACAGTTAAGTAACCTTCAAAAAAAAGTGAGATGTAAGAAGCTTGCTTTATATCATAGACATTCTGCTTCAACCACATATTAGATTCGTTTTTGTAAAACACACGATACGAAATACATCACAAAATCTTGACTGATAAGAAAAAATATATCCAATACACAGATGTGAACGAGCTCAATAAGGTCTTATCCGAAACACGGATATCGGATCAACTATTACGATAAGCCGGTATTAAGCACGGGTGAAACTAAGCACGCTTTCACTTTCATGCTTTGAGCTACATTTTCATTTGTTCGAATCAAAATATTCGTTTAAATGTCGTATAAATAAATTGTTATACTGATACTATATAACTGATATGAAATTTCCTTAGTGCTTACAGTTTAGGCACAATTTGCCAGGTATGAGAGCTCTTATGATTTACTTCTACAGCTGGTTTACGTCCGCAGCTGAACATGCATCCTGAACTATACAGATCTTGAATTGCCAGGATCATTGAGGGATTGTTATAATCACTACGGTTGTTAGGCTGATTGGTCCCTCTCGAGCCTCTTTTACGAAAAACCTTTCGATATCCTTGTAGATTCAAAGCCCATAAGGCCCGCAATCTGTTAAGTAGAGTGACTAACACTAAACTCTTCTAAAAAACTAATAGACATAATTCCTTAATTCCTTCACAAGTGACCGCCCTAATCCCTAGGTCCAAATCCCACAAGGGGTGACCTCTTGCGCAGGTTATCGACTTTTACTCGCCTTTGTGCCCGATGAAGTAGCATAAGCCTCGTAATTAACTACATAATAATATGTCCGTCCACAAAAAAAGTGTATTGGTGATCGCAGTAAGATGGTAAGTAGCCTTGAGCTGGTAGATGCTGCCCATCCTTCAGTCCCGGTGCAAAATTTCAGCCAATTCCGTTCTGTAGTTTTAGCGTGAAAGAGTAACAAACATCCATCCATCCATACTTACAAACTATCGCGTTTATAATATTAGTACGATTTGTTTCATTACCCCGTAAACATTTTTTTTTTTGCTTTAGATTCTTATTACCACTTAAATATTTTTTGTTAGTGACACCAAGACGCGTTAATGTGGCCCCTATAAAAAAAGGTTGAACACGAATGATTTAGATTGATACGTCCATCACCATTAATACTCATTACAATTCAGGGACACTTATAAATAAATCTTAATAAAACTTTGTATAAACGCCACGTCACTGATACTGCCAACAAACAGCCACTTCAGTCGATCCCTCATTCTTGTTAAACATCTCTTCGGTAAACAATGGACGGATTAAGGCTTATTATTGAACGCGACAAACGCCGAATACTAAATATAATTCCAAATCCCATTGGAAAGTTCCAAAAGTTGTGAATCGAATCACACCCAAATCTAAACTTGTTGGAAGCTGTAACGTTAATATACCGCCTTAAAATCCCACAACTGGAACAGTAGGCACGTACTTTCCAACGTTGTGGCCGTAACCCTTTATTATTTGTAACTGAAATATGATTTTACAGTTTTATAATATGGAGAAGTTAATTTCTTTATGTTTGTATTATTATTCCGCAAATCTTGTTGGGCTATCTAACATCATTTCCCTGCCCTTATCCCAATTTATTTGGGGTCTGCGCAACACGTTTTTTTCTTCCATTCTGTACTGTGAGCCGTCACGCTATTACTTGCTCCCTTTTCCTTCATAACCTCTCACACAATCCATCCTTTTTTTTATTGCCTTTTCCTCTCCATTTCAACACTGAAAGATTTTTTAAATCGGCTCAGTAATTCCTGAGATAAACGCGTTCAAGCAAACAAACTCTTCAGCTTTTTTATTAGAATACATTATAATATAATACATATTAATGATAAAGTTTAACATATTAGTCTCCGATGGATCGAGCAAAGCGTTATTGATCTGTTTGAGTTCAATGAGCGTAGATTGAGCTGCTTGACTGGATGTTACCTTCACCGTTGAAGTGAGTAAGGTCGCAACAGTTTATATGGATGGTATTTTTGGTTTCGCTAACAGAGAGAGGTCGGATAGTGTATTTACATACGCTGCATAAGCACACAGAGATTTCGAAAGGGATTGAGAACATGTTTTGCTTGATTTAACAGTCAAATATTTAAAACTTGCTGCGCCCCGCAGTTTTACCCGCGTCACTCTGCTCCAGTGGGTCGAAGCGTGATATTTTATAGACTATATGTTAATCCAGCTTATAAACTATCCGCGTGCAAACTTTCAGCCAAATCCATTTAGTAGTTTTTGCGTGAAAGGGTCATACATCCACACATACAAACTTTCGCACTCATAGTATCATTAGGGTAGAACGATAGGTAACAAAATTCAATTAAATGGCACCTTTGTCAATGTGTCGCTCACTGTCATTAATAGAATTCAGGTTTAATTTCAACCAAATATAAGTTACTCGTAAGTTAGGAGGTGAATTTATTAATTTAAAAGTTACATTCAAATCATTGCAATTTTTAATGTCATCATTTTATTATTCATTTCTTCATACTTTTTCTCTGTCATTTGTTGGCTGTCAATTTTCAAACTTCAAATGACATTTAAAAGTGTAACGCTTTCATTTTGCAAACATGTGTGTAGTTAGTCGATTAATTTACGCACCGTGCAGAAATAGGCAACTTAGGTCACGGAAAAGCGTGGGTAAAATGCGGGTTTAGGTCACACTGTGCAATAACTTGCTAAGTTAAGCCCAGTAGAAGGGTCTAACCCATTTGTCATTAAGTGATCGGCCAATTAAAGATTTTACCGGCCAAGTAAAGTTTTAAACCAACTCCGTTAAAATTTAAATTCGTATTACATTTTTATAAAAATAAAAGCAAATATCGGCCTTATCATAATACAGAATAATGTTATTATAAAATACATCCGTAGAAGTGTTCGGCCAATTAAAAACCCAACGGTAACGGTTTTAATCCAACTGCTTTAAATTGAAATTCATATTGCATTATTTGTGGAAATAAAGGCAAATGGCGACCTAATCAAAATGTTTGTACGTAAAACGCTTACTTGGCTGTAATTCGCAAGGATGGTGGCTCTGAAAGTTTCACTTTGCATGCAAACTTCCAACTTAGGTTCGCGGTAATGTCGTAACGCATCCTCAAAATTGGCAGCCGTCAGAGTTCCGGCTTTTTCGCTTTCACTTTGTGTAGCGAACAATCTACCCACCAAATTGTGTGTAAGTGGCCAAAATTATTCCCTTTATAATAACGTAGGAATTACTACGTTATTATAAAGGTTATAATGGACTGAATCAGAGGTTCAATTCCCATCCTGGATAATTATTTATGTGCACCACGAATAGTTATTCTGTGTCTGGGTGTGGTGTCCGTAAATTATGTGTTTGTTGAGTCCCCGGTGACACGGCGATTAATTTCGATAGTGCGGCAGACTATCAGTAGCAGACTTACACATTTGCCGCCAGTAGGCTATTCTTGCCACAGAACAACAGAAAATGTTGCTATTGAAAATTTTAGACATTTCTTAAGTTGTTTTTTTCTGCCGCCCTAGGTTCCAGCCTACTCAGCCTGCTGGTAAACCGCCACTGCAGGTACCTTCCCAAGGCACGGGTTGTAGCCTCACAACAAACCCAACCAAGCTGAATCGATGTCGCCTTTCACTCAATCACGACAGAGCCACTAGTTTACGGATCCCGTAAGTATTCAAACATACGTCCTTAAATATTTATGCAGTTCCTGATGTCACAAGTTCTGGCGTTTGGAGGAGCACCCTATGCGTTTTTTTAATAGAAAAATCTCTTCTTGTAAAAAAAGATTATATGAGTTGCCGTGTGGTCTCCGGCTTAGAATAGACCACCCCATGTCTTCCCATGGGTGTCGTAAAAGGCGACTAAGGGACATTATGGCTGATGGATGGGCAGCAGCATCTATTAGCTCAAGGTTTACATCTTACTGCGATCACCAATCCGTCTGCCAAGCGTGGTGATTATGGCAATATCCCTCTACGATCCTGGCTTGCCAAGGTCTGTTAAGAGGAGGCCCATGTTCAGCAGTGGACGTAAACGGGCTGTTGATGATGATGATGAGTTTCTTGCCAGTTCTGCACAGAGTTACAACGTCCTGAACTAAAAAAAAATAACGTGTCTTAAGAACTTGATTTTAAATGTTTAAGTTGTGCCTATACGAATGAAGAAATTATGACTATGATAATATCTATACTAATATTACAAAGAGGAAAGATTGAATTATTTCTTTGTTTGTTTGCATTGAAAAGGCTTCGAAATTACTGGACCAATTTAAAAAATTCTTTCACCATTAGAAAGCTATATTATCCAGAAGTAACAAAGGCTATACTTATTTAAAAATTAAGCTCCCACAGGAACGGGAACTACGCGGGTGAAACCGCGATAGCTTCATATATTGAAAAATTATCTTTTGGGCATTCTTACACTGACACGTAGCATAACACAGATATCAGCTGCGTGAAAAAAAATCCAGCTACACTTTTATAAGGATTATTAAATGCCAAGTAGGCGAAAAATGAATTTACATACGAAAATGAAGCGTGTTCGCGCTAAGTCATTTCGACATTTATGAGATACGCAGAATTTCTATACGACTACGACTACAGCTGACTTGGTTATTGCCTTTACGTTTTAATATAAACGTTGTACGGCGCCGAATAAATATTTCACCAGGCTTTAGAGCTTCGGGAGGCACTGTTGTTAGGTATTTATATTACATAGGTAATTTGTTTATGAAGCGTGAATATGGATTTGGGTCTATAAAGCTGGTAGTTTGTTATATTAAATTCGCTTTACTCGGAACAAGTTAGGGTTTTAAAGTTCACGTTTTAGTGTGATTTTTGGTTAGTGTTACCGAAAATACCTGTCTACTTTTTGATTTAATAGTTTTCTTTTTTTTTTCTTGTATGAGCGTTTTGTTTTTGTTTATTGATTTTGCGTTTCATTATTGTCTTATTATTATTATAGGTATTATTGATCTTGAAAGAATAAAATTTTTGATTGGTTAGTATCTCGACCAATGTGTTTTTTATTTATTATAAGAAAACGCAAGAGGTAATGATCGTTATAGTCGTCAATAGTTAGTTATACTGATATCAAATATTAAAGGGATTTTCTGATGGCCAAGGCCAAGCTAAGAGGAAATATAAAAAGTCGTAAATATTAGGTCTTTACCTATGAAATTGCCGTTCTGCAGTACTGGCCATTTCAAATCAAAATAATTTTTGTTTGGCTAAGTAATTGTTATTTCAAATTCATTTTATTTTAAAAACATGGATTTTTTTTCTAAAAGTTGTCATTTGTTTATTGATTAGTGTTACATTTTCATCGCATTTCAATCTTTTTCGTCATCATGGATACGTTAAAAATTCGAGTAATTATGGAATATGAATACCGTCGTGGCAGCAACACGGCACAAGCGGCACGCAACATCAACGACGTTTAAGGAGCTAACACTACAAACCAACGCACCACCTTTTATTGGTTTGCTCGCTTCCGTTCTGAAAATTTCTACCTGAAAAATGAACCTCGCGGTCGTCCGAAGACTTTGGTCGACAATGACGAATTAAAGGCGATTGTGGAAGCTGATGATACACAATCTACGGCTGAATTAGCAGCAGCTTTCGACGTTAGCGTCAAAACAATAATGGTCCATTTGCGTCAAATTGGCAAGGTAAAAAAGCTTGACAAATGGGTGCCCCACGAACTCAATGATCGCCAGCGCGAAGTACGCGTCGAGATGTGCTTTGCACTGCTCAACAGACACACAAATGAAGGAATTTTGACCCGCATTGTTACCTGCGATGAAAAATGGATTCTGTTTGATAACCGCAAGCGCTCAGCAAGTTGGTTGGATCCTGGTTCAGCACCTAAACAATGCCCTAAACGAAAACTTTCCCCTAGAAAAGTGATGGTCACTGTTTGGTGGTCTAGCGCCTGTGTTTCATCACAGCTTCTTACCAAACGGGGTGAGCATTACTGCAGATGTGTACTGTGAAGAACTGAAAACAATGATGGAGAAGCTGGCACTTCTCCAACCAGCATTGGTCAATCGTCTCCGCTGCTCCTGCACGACAACGCGCGAGCTCATACTGCACAGCAGACGGTCTCCAAGTTGCAAGAACTGGGGTTGGAAGCTCTCCGTCATCCGCCCTACTCACCAGACCTTGCGCCTACAGACTACTACTTTTTCCAGAATTTGGATAACTTCTTGGCGGGAAAATAATTCAATACCCGAGAGGCAGTACAAAATGCCTTTGAAGAATTTGTTGCCTCCCGTCCAGCTGATTTCTTTAAGAAGGGCATCAATAAACTGCCACTGCGTTGGCAAAGATGCATTGATTGCATGGGTGATTACTTCGATTAATACAAATAAAAAATACATGAAAAAAAATCGTTTCAATTTTTTCATACAAAACGGCAATTTCATAGGTAAAAACCTATTATGACCGCGGCCAAAAAAACGAAGCTTCTACAAAAAAAAACAAAGATTTGGTATAACATATGGACTAAGAGCTGACAACCGAAAAGGCAAGGTAATTTGATCATTCATAAAAATGATTTATCAGCTTACCTGGAGCATTCTAAGCATAAAGACGTCGACCTGGCAGGATTCGCGTGGTGGATGTGAGAGTTATGGGGTGGGAAAAAAATAAAAAAAAAAGGTAATGTGATCAGGATTACTTTTTATGCCAAATGGTTTGCCTACCTCCCCAAAGCACACAAAAAAAATCTGGCGTCATTTGGTTGGTGGAAAGGTATCGCCAGGCTCAATTAAAGTGAGGAAAAAAAAAATATTTTTAGGTAATAAGAACAAGGCTGACTTTTTTTGTGCTTAAAGTTTATTATTCCCAGAGGCTAGGAAAAAAAAGCCAGCCAATAATAGTGGTGGGAACATGTCGAAAAAAATAATTGAAAATTTATATTTTAAATTGTATTTTGCTCGAGAAAGAGCTAAGGGGCATGAAAAAGAGCGCGTGGAGGGGATATACGTGACTACGGCGTCCGTGCTCTCTCGGTAATGTGCCTGTAATTGGTTTACGTAAATAAATATGATTTTTATTTTATTTTATTTTATTTAAACAGAATATAAAAACACATCCACGCGCTGTAAAATAGACGCTAAACTGAAACAGCTGGCGCTCCGGAAACGTTCGGCTCTTTCCGCTCAACGAGTGCGACGAGACCAGTCAGGCGCGTTCGGTTTACCGAACATGAACGACGCGTCGAGAGAGCACGGACGCAGTTGTCGCGTGTATCCCCTCCACGCGCTCTTTTTCATGCCCCTTAGCTCTTTCTCGAGCAAAATACAATTTAAAATATAAATTTTCAATTATTTTTTTCGACATGTTCCCACCACTATTATTGGCTGGCATTTTTTTCCTAGCCTCTGGGAATAATAAACTTTAAGCACAAAAAAAGCCAGCCTTGTTCTTATTACCTAAAAATATATTTTTTTTTCCTCACTTTAATTAAGCCTGGCGCTACCTTTCCACCAACCAAATGACGCCAGATTTTTTTTGTGTGCTTTGGGGAGGTGGGCAAACCATTTGGCATAAAAAGTAATCCTGATCACATTACCTTTTTTTTTTATTTTTTTCCCACCCCATAACTCCCACATCCACCACGCGAATCCTGCCAGGTCGACGTCTTTATGCTTAGAATGCTCCAGGTAAGCTGATAAATCATTTTTATGAATGATCAAATTACCTTGCCTTTTCGGTTGTCAGCTCTCCGTCCAATATGTAAGGAGCCTCACGACAGTACCTAAGTTAATAGCGTCCCTAGGCTTACATAAACACGTCGTGATACTAAAGGTCACCCCAAGATAGGCATGCGCGTTCCTCATGCGTGTGTCAAATGCGGATGGCGGCAGGGATACCGGGTCAGGGAGTGCAAGCTCGACGCTCTCATCGTTCCCACGCCCGAGAAACACACCAAGGGTGGATCCACCGTTATGGACGTTTGTTGCCCGTGGTACTGCCGGTAGTACTCCCAGTAGACCAGTAGATCAATGGGTAAAAAAATATCCCGTAGTACCTACTACACCGAGCGATTCAGTAGTACCACGGGAAGTTTTTTTTTTACCCATAATACACCCAGTTCAGTTCTTCAGATGTGGCCTTTGTGGAGATATCTGAATTAATTTATAGTTTTCGATAATTATGTAGTTCGCCATAAGGATTTTGCTACTTCACCGGTCATAGACATGATAGGCATGCCCACAACGCTAACAGACTTGTGACGTCAAAAACACTTAGCTAAGAACGTAACAAAACTTAGGAGCATCGCTACACGTAATTAAAAGTTTCGCAACACAAAGAGAGCATTGCTTTATACTTATTTAAGAGCGGTGCTTAAGAGCGTCTCCACGTTAATTAAGAACATTGCGACACTTAAAGCATTGCTACATTTAGTTATGAACGTTGCAACACTTAATTCAGTTTGCCGCGATACGACGCTTGGTCGTAACTATTTAATATAGAATATATTATTTACAATTATATGATATGATTATTATAGGATATGAATTTCAAGTTCTTCTAGAATAATAAAGGTAGCAGACGACGGATGGACATTAGACTAAAAATAAATTAATATTTCTGTAGTTCAAAATAAAGTAGGAAGGCCTTTGCCCTGTGTAGTACGAATATTGTGGCTAATAATAGTTCAAAAGCATCGCTTTGTGTAAGTTTATGTATAATTGCTCATTGGCAACATTTGTCCGTCATTGTCGTTTGTCAAACGTATGTCAATGGTATGTCATGTCAGTTGTGATTGTGATCTGCCAGTTTCGGTAAATTCGCAATTTTGTAACAGTTTGCATTTGTTTAGAAATAAATAAATGCTTTTCTCTCCATATTTCACTCGGAAAACATAAAATGAATCAAACAATGAACGTGGACCAGTTGAACTCCGCTCTAACCTCGCTCCGCACTCTGCGGTCTAGCGTCAGTCATGTTTTCGAAACACTGTCCAATGGGCTCCGGGCCGACCACGGCGAAGACGGCAAAGATAAGTTCCTTTTAGAACTCCAAGAACTTCTAAACAATGTGAATATTAATCTTCGGGATTTAGATCAAACTGTGACCGCTTTACCGACGCCGGCGACACCGTTCAACCTCGGAACTACAACGTATCTCAGTCAGGAGACAACACAAGATCGCCAAGCTTTATACACGCAACTAGTTAACAGTTACAAGTGGACTGACAAGATACATGAGTACAGTTCCTTTGCACACACTCTCCTTAGTCAGAACTCACTGAAGCGGTCTTACATCAACTCTGGAAGCACTAAACGGCGTGGGAAGCTTCAGAGCAACCACAACGTCGCGCCCGTACAAGTTGACGGTATCATCAACAACATAGACAGATCCTACAGTGACATGAAAATAACAATATCCAGACCATTTGCTAGTAATGCTGTGGTACAAATAAATTTGAGCCATGTACTGAAAGCACTTGTGGCTTTTAAAGGACTACTCATGGAGTGGGTCATGGTTAAAGGTTATGGTGAATCCCTTGATCTGTGGATGGAATCAAGGCATCATGTGTTCAGAAAAGTGACAGAAAATGCTCATGCAGCAATGCTACATTTCTATTCACCCACATTGCCAGAACTGGCTGTAAGGTCCTTTATGACATGGTTACACAGCTACGTCAACTTGTTTAGTGAGCCATGCAAGCGTTGCGGTTGTCATTTACATCATACTTCTCTGTTGCCACCGGCTTGGAGAGACTTCCGCACCTTGGAACCGTTTCATGATGAATGTAAACAATAGTCAATGTGGTATTGAAGAGGAAGACTGCCAATTTACTTTGGAACTTTCTCCTTCAATAAATTGGACAATTCATGATTTAGACTAGAGTGTTTTATATGTAAGAAATTAGTTTATAAATAAATTAGGTACCTATAATTTTATTAAATGGATATTATGTTCTATGTTTTGTATCCATTTTGCTAAGTTTAATAATATAGTAATAAGGTAATGTTTATGTTGAAAATTTGGTATGAAAAAAACAAACCTTAATGGTTTTAATTTATACTTTGAAATAGTAGATTAAAGATCATCACTATACTATATTTCTTATGTACAATACTACTAAAATCTACAATCAGCTGTCAAATATGTATACAAATTCTATGATAAATTATTCCTTATTAAATTGACTTATGAAAATTCCATCAGCTTTGTAATAATGTTAGCATATCTCCAAATTCGTCAAATTCAAAATTTTTTATTTTTCTATTAAAACAAAAAAAGAATGTTTTAATATTCGTATATGTGAATAATAGCAATTAGACACACTGGATGCATCTAAACTTACTATGTTAATATATTATAGAAAGTCTTTCCATTATATATATATTGCTCCTTTGGCTCACTGGATACAGTAGTGGCAAAAACCTGGTGTCCTGGACTTGATTTCCACCTCGGTCAATTATTTGTGTGAATTATGGATAGTTGTTGCAAGTCTGGCTACTGTTTATGCCAGCGAATCAAGTATTTACTTTGTCCCTTGCCCCTCAAGGATTTATTGCATTAGTGCAGGAGATGTATTTTATAAATTAAAAGCAAATATTCCAATTATTTTATTTAGAGCTATGTAAATCTGCAAGTGGAGGTGGAGATGTTAAAGTATGCTTACTTTCCAGTGACAACAACATCTTGCAATTAGCAGGTGGTATTGTGTCATTGGAAAAAAAAATCCTGCAGCACCCTTTATGTCCCCATCAGCTACTTTAAAGTGCAACTAATATCATTATTCATAATTCTGATCACAGGCTAACTAAAAATTAGTAGATAAAGACTACAATCTGGGTGCAACTGTCAATGCTAGAATAAAAAGATTATATTTTTTAAATGTACATAAATTGATAATAAAAGTAGAATTTGTATGGTTTTTAATCTGTATAGAAGTATGTATATATAAAACTGTAGAAACATTTTTGTATGTTTATATTATCTGTGCCTGTACATTAACCAAGCTGATCCACAAAATAAAACCCATTTTCAACTACAAAATAATTTTATTAACAATAAACAGTCTTAAAAAGAAACAAATTACATTAACACATGTTAAATTATGCAAACGGCTTGCATACTGCTATTGAATGGTCTACGCTACACGCCACATCCAATACATGGGCTCCTATAGAAACCTTTAGAGGAAAATGCTGGTCTTTTGTATTTCCCAAACCCAAACATCCTTGTCTATTTCTTCCCCACATGTAGAGGTCGCCATCTTTAGTAATGGCGGCTAAATGTCCAATACCACAAGCAACTTTTTCGACAGCACAAGTGGGATTGAATTCATTTCTACCGAATAAAGGAGGTGGTATTAGCCTAGGTTTCGGCGAGTTCTGCACGTTGGGCCCGAGGCCTAGTATACCGAAACCCCAGACGAAAACGTCACCAGCCTCTGTGAAACAAAAACTAGAGTTAGAATAATATTGTCACCAAGACTTAAAACGCAAAGCACAGCGGCATATCACCAAATATTTGTGACTTTATTTATTCACTAGCTTTCCGCGCGCGGTTTCACCCGCGTGTCTCCCGTTCCCGTGGGAAATTAATAATAAAATATAGCCTATATCCTTTCTTAGGCTCTAGACTATATGCCCTGGAGATCCCGCGGTACCATATTGGCCGTGGGTGCCGTCGGGGGGCCGGATTGCTCATGCGTACCCGGCCCCCACCAACGGTGGATCGAAGGAGTGTCCGGGAGGTTTTAGTGGTTGGTAGGGTCCTCTCCTCGTGGTATGAGTTTAGCATACCACGCTATGGAGAGGGCGAGTCCCACATATCCCACCGCCAGCGCGCGAATACGCTGCAGCGGCGGTGGGAATGCGTAAATGCATTTCCCCCCGGATAACAAAAAAAAAAAAAAAAAAAAAAGGCTCTAGACTATATCTTTACCAAATTAAATCGCTTCAGTAGTTAAGGCGTGATTGCGTAACAGACAGACAGAGGTACTTTCACATTTATAATATTAGTAAGGATAAGGATAGTAAGGATTCATGAGATATAATATGATAGATATATAAAGGATTTTCAGATATTAAATTGAAGTGGTTTAAAGATCTTCTTCTCGAGTTGAAAGGCTATTCAGTTGTCTAAATCAAACTTGACCAGTATTTGGCCACAGCGTTTCCCCGGTCATTTGCCTCATCTAGGTCTTGTATTGTGCAGGATGTGGGGCATTTCGGGCATGACAATAAGTGGTTCATTGATTGGACAACATGAAATTAAAGATTTTGTTATTATTACTACTATTTTCTGCTAAACCATCAATATACAGTTTAGCGATTTACCGAACTGGTGCGATGGTTTATCAGCCCTTTTACTCCTCTTAACAAACCATGGCAAGCCATGAGTCGTTGAAGGATATTGCCATAATCACCACGGTTGGCAGGCGGATTGGTGTTAGCAGTAAGATGGTGAGTAGTGAGTCCTTGAGCTGATTGAAGCTGCTGCCCATCCGTCAGCTATAATATCGCTAAGTCGTAATGAGAATACATGTTGTGGTCTACTTTAAGCCTATTTTGATGTAGTTTTCAGCAATAGATAGTGATTCAAGAGATATCTTTAGATACTATAGATGTATGGGTAGCCAGTACAATATAAATAAACCCCACAAACAACTCGCATTTACCTATGACTACACTACTAGACTATTTTTTTATACAAAAACTAGCTGGCCCGGCAAACTTCGTACCGCCTCAAAATCTACGCGGTGTCCTACATCTACCCTACCTTACCCCTACCCTACCCTAGCCCTACCCCTACAACGTTTTATGTCGCGTCACACGGGAACGACGGGAACGGCATAAAAAGTATCCTATGTCCTTCTCCCAGTTCTTAGCTACCTCCCTACCAATTTTCAGCCAAATCGGTTCAGCCGTTCTTGAGTTATAAATAGTGTAACTAACACGACTTTCTTTTATATACATAGATTCTCACCATTGACTATCAAACAGAAGGATCCTCCAGCCGCCACGTCTGTGATTTTGCCCAGCCCTTTAGTGAAGTTGACCAAAGCATAAGACATGTTTACTTGTTGCTGCGCCGACATCATCGGAATCTGACCATACTCCGAGTTGCCCCACCCGAATAATTCACCATTTTCTGTGGTAAAACAACGAAAAACTAATTATATTTTACATACATACATTCACGCGTCTTTCCCATAGGGGTAAGCAGAGATCACTTTCTTCGACTTGCTATGATCTTGCAATACCACTTTCGCCTCTTACACCTAAATTCATTAATCTCCTCATGCATGTCCTTCCGTTTAGGGTACTTTTAACCTGGCCTTTCTTAAGAACGTCCTCGATTTGAACGAGGAATGTCCGCCTTGGTCTTCCCCTTTCAACACATTCACCATATAAATTCCACTTAAAAAAAAAAAGATTACTAGCTGAGTTTCCAGTCTAATAGTATACTTGTTCATTCGTGCTAAGCTAGAATGCTTGTGTTACGAGTAGGTTCACGTCGACAGTGCAGTGGGTGGGGTTCGAACCGGCGACCTCAAGATCGCAAGTCCGACGCCCTAGCCACTGGGCTACGGCCGCTTTATTTTTACTTGTTGGTCTCCTTTCATTAATTCTCTCTATAAATTAATATACAATACTTTTTCATGTTTATTCATTTAAGTTAGTCAGTAGCGGGAATTGAAACCACGACTTTCGAGGCTAATACCACTTGGTCATCTGCTTACATGCTAGAATATAATTTGCGCAGTCTTTGTACAGCGAAAAAATGCACAGCCAAAAACACTTTCATCAATTCCTGCATAATTCGCCAAAGCCATAATATATTTATATAAAAAATAGTGTTTATAGTACTTATTTCCCGCGCGATTCCTGTGGGAAATTCATCATTAAATATTGCCCTAAACAACTTATAACGTAACATTTTAATACTGAAAGAATTTTTGGAATCAGTCCATTAGTCCCAGAATCTATTCAATGCAAACAATCAATTATTTCCTTTGTATAATACTAGCATATTATGGCTTATGTTTTTTCTTTTGACATATGAGTTGACGTACTTCGCTTGGGCAAAACATATTTAATACAATAATTAAATTTTAAAACATTGTAGTGACATCTGCAGTAGCCATACTAATATTACTGGAAGACTAGCAGCGCCATCTAGAACGTACAAGAACAACTATCCTATATCGCGCAATACAAATTCGCAAGCCAATTAAAACATATACAAGTACTCATCACTAACGATTGGCCGTCGAAGAAGATCTTTATGTCCTGTGGAGGTACACCACCAACCGATTTACCATAGAAACTCACCATTCAAAGCTAGTACACTGTCACCGGTGGACGCTACTTTCACAATTTTCTCACTAGTAATGTCTCCTTTCACAGACGCGGGTATAGCCTGGTTGTCGTAAGTACCACTCCCCGTCTGCCCATCAGCGCCCCAGCCGCAGGCGTACACTTTGCCTTCTTCTGTCAAGAATAAGCTGGAAAGAATAATAATTGATTTATATTGCATTATAATGTACTTAATGAACCAGGCTTCAGGGGCCTCAAAAGTGTGTAAGCTTTTCCGCTATCAGGAACAGCCCCACACCAAGTTTAGTTAGGTACTGAACCTGTCTAGACCTAGTTACTGGTAACAATGATTATATTCGAGATTTTTCGGACGGTAATTTATGCAGTTAGCCACGAGGCATTGGCTACTTCAACAGGCATAAAGACAAGCAGAGCACCAACATTATTAAATGGTTTATTAACTACAAACTAAGAAAACTGCGCAGAAGGACTTCCCCTGTGGTATTTGGACCTCGGCCCAGGGCAGAGGAATTACTTATACTTGAGTGCAATCAATGCAAATATATACGATTCGCGCGTTTCAACAAACGTTCCAACTAAACTAAGTTATAGAAAGTATAATGAATAAAAAAAAAAACTCAATATAGGTAACTTATTAAGACAATCTTCTCACACTTACACTAATTATATTGATAAGTACCTAACTATTGTGACTTCCACATAATAATAATTAAAAACTACACTTACGTATGATCCTGTCCACAACACACATTTACTATCTTGCTTTTTCCTAACTTCTTAATGTTATGTGTGACCATACTGCCTCTGTACTCCTCATTGGGGTTTATCCGCCGTCCACACTGGCCGTACGCGTTGTTACCCAGTGTGAACACACCCTCATTGTCTGTGAGTATAGCTGTGTGTGCGCGCCCTGCGTCTAAACCTGTAATCTGAAATACAGTGGCTAATTTAGTTCCATACTTAACAGTACATAAATTGTATAGTTTAAAGTTAAACTAATATTGGCCTACCAGAGCCCTTTGTATGAACTGCTACAGTTTACTTCTTTGAATAGTTATATCTCAGAAATGGCAAAAAGTATTTTTTTTTTTACCTTTGACCTCGAGTAATTTTATTTCATACACGGGAATGATGGGGAACTTTAAAATTTTATTTATGATTGTTTTGAACAATTTTACTGATTTTCAGCTTGTTGTGATTTTATGCACCTTCACTCCCATTTTTTGGTCTAGATTGACTGGACTATTAATATATATACAAGTTTGTATGAAGAACTTTAAAATTAAAAAATCTATGTGGACGAAATTGTAGTTAACATTTAGTCTCTTCATTTAAATTTGGGTGGCAAAGTTTGTATGAAAAACTTATAATCTTCTTAGGGGTGGCATTTTTTTAAATCCTTTCTTATTGGATGCCCTCATGGAGAATTCCCTCCAAGTTTCAGGTATCTACAACTAATGGTGTAGTGGTATGCGTTGATGCATCAGTCAGTCGGTCATTTAGGACAAAACATTTAATTAATATAGATGATGTATTTTCCTTAGTCATGCCATTACTTAACTTTTTAACTGATTATTTTTTTAGTTTGTGTAATCATTAGGACAAGGGTTTTGAAAAAAAACACAGAAAATGAAATAATGGTGTGACTGATGACAGGTATAGCAGTCTCCTACATAGCTCTTATAAAAATGGCAATTTTCATAGTTTTAAAAAAGTTGTGAGAGAGGTGATCTATATTGTACCTAAACTACCACTTAAGCTGACATTGTGCAATGCAATAAAGATATTGAACTGAATTGAATAATATAAATTTAGTTCAAACCAATACATACTTTGGTTTCCAAAGACTTGTAAGGCAGGTAAATAGGCACATGATTAAGCAGCAGTTCTAAGGGATGCCCTAACCTCGGTGCATGGTAACCAATCTGTGAGTCTGTGTTGATACCAGTGCCAAATACTTTGTGCTGTTCATCTGTTTTTATTGAAGCTACAGTGAAGCCACAACCTGCAGCTACGTGAGTCACCTGAAACGGAAAGCAACCACTATTATACAAGATCAGCTAAATACAACAAATACAATTGAAGGGTATGTTTGTCATAGACAAATAACATGTTTTTACTAACATGTATTGGACCCCATTACATAGGTTAAAAGTAACAAAAACACAATAAAAAAAAATGTTTGTCTTTCTTTTTATCTGACTATTTTTATCAGTTAATGTCTGTAAGGCTGGACTGATTTGGACAGGACTTTCACTAGCAGATAGATAATTTTATGGGGGTTCACAACAGTCTTTTTATCATCTATCTGGCTATTTTGGTCTTAAAACAACATTACTTAATTTATGTGGATGAAGATAAATCCAAATTATCACCTCTGGGGATATGATATTATAATTGAATATTATATTATTATTTCATGACTTTGTGGATTTGAGTCAAGATTACAAAATTCGGGATTCTTCTTCTTATAACCTTACCTAATAACAAAAAACAATTCAAAATTAAATAACACACAATAACTTTGTTACTTACATCAAATCTTTCAGCAAAACTGGACCTCATAGGATGCCAGACTAACGAAAAATTGTTTCTGTACATCTTCCGTCCTTTTTTGCCTCTTGGAATGTGGATGCCGAGGGCACCAGTCTCTGCCAAACCCCACACATATACACGTCGGTCTGAACTCTTACTAACAGGATACTGGAAAACTGAAGCAATACTATATTATTATATTATACAAAAATAATAAATACAAGCTTCAACGTTTGTTATAGATAAAAAAATTGACCAAATAAAAAAAATACTTTGCATTAATTAAAAAAATTTAATAATATAAAACTGCATTATTAAAAGTTGTAAAATTTTATTTTAACATCAATTTTTAATTGTACCTTTAAGACAATGAGTTTGTAGATGATTTAGAATAGAGAGAAATAAGATTAGAGAACTAGGTATTAAATAAATTAATAAATAGTCTAACTATATTAATATTATAAAGCTGAACAGTTTGTTAGCTTGAACACACTAATCTCGGAAACTATTAGTCTGATTTAAAATATTTATTCACCATTAGAAAGCTACATTATCCAGGAGTAACATAGGCTATATATTGAATCATAAAGTTCCTGTGGAAACGGGAGTAACGCGGGTGAAACTGAGCGCGGGAAGCTAGTTTAAACCGTAAAATCAATACAGTACTACTACATTTTCCTAAATTTGAAGTTAAGTTGCTGACTTTACATCAACAGTACCTTCCACTAACAAACTTAAAATATTTCCTTTTCAAATTGTGTATTCTTAAAATTGATGTAATATTTATTTATAAATTATAAATTACTTGGCAGAGAATCCTCTTCATCTGGGTCCGGGATTTTCTTCTTAGTTGTCGCATAGCATCGGTTGATGAACACACACGGTGATTTGTTACGGAAAAAAGCTTTTATAGCATTCATATCGGTATGAATTTATAACATATCAATTTAAATTCAAGTATTTTTAAGAGTTTTTAGGTTATACCAAGAATAATAAAGTTTGACATAATTTTGACAGTGGACTGGCTGATTTGTTTTTTTTTAATGTAAGAAATGGTAACTATAACCGAGTTATTTATCCTTCCTTGACTACGTATTATTGTTAAAATTTTATATAATAACTCTGTAAATCTAAGTTGTAAAAATACTTCATCAGTATAGTATACAATTTCATCATGTAAATGATAATGTTGGTTATAGTTAATAAGCTGTCTCGAAAAAGAAAAACTATTCTAAATATATAAATAAAAAACTTCACCGCTTCGCCGAACCGCCATCTACAAAAACAGCTCCTATAAGAAAAGTCAGTGTTAGGGTCCCGATGGACCCATTTTTTGACCCCAAACAAAAAATAAGTTTCCGTCTCCAAGTAGTAAATAAGTAGCGTCGCACACAGGCGGCCTACTCCAACCTTCAGGAATTAGAGTCATTCAGTCGTACTGATCAGATTTAGATGGCAAGAGCTATCTATTATACAGAGGAAAGATTTGATTATTTGTCTGTTTGAATTAAATAGGCTCCGAAACTACTGGACCGATTTGAAAAATTCTTTCACCTTTGGAAATCTACACCATCCCCGGATGACATAGGCTTTATTTAATTATGAAGTTCCCACGGGAACGGGAGTTACGCGGGTAAAACCGCGCATGGGAAGCTAGTCTTCATATAAAATACCGTTCAGCTCTTTTATAGCCAGCACCTTAATGGTGGCAAAGCCCCCGGATGAAATCATTGAAGGAAGCATGACGCGGTAGACGCTCGGCACTACGGCAGCAGGAAAAGCCATAGTGACCGAGTGACCGATTCTACCGCCGCAGTAGCATGTATGTGGTACTGTACAAGAGATGATTAAACGGAGGCTGCTACTGACGGTCTAATATTGATATTGTCTATCAGTACTTATAAATCTGACGATGAAATCAGCATTAATCTATCTTCTATACCTATAAAAGAGAAAGTATGTATGTTTCGTATATACTCCGAAACGGCTTCCGATTTCAACGAAATATTCTCAATTCTTCAATTTTGTGCTACTTTAATATTCGTTGGTTTCAATTTAATAAAATAAAACAACTTTTAATTAAGTAATGTTTATTACATTTAATTGTTTCTGTAATTTTAATATTTAATGAAATGACCTACAAATTACAATTATATATTACTTGAATTATTTTGGTTAACATTCATCCTTACAGTAATGTAATCATAAATAGGAGTGATACACCAATTAAAATATATTACTTTAGAGAAACTGTATTAAAATTATTTTATCTTCGAGAGTAGGTTTGCTCGCATCTGTGTGTTTTGGAATAACGCTTTGATTAGGCTCCTTAGTTCTTCGGTCCTGAAGTGGATCGCTAGAGGGCCGGCTCCGTCTTGCCAGTGGACTTCAATGTCCTTAAGAGAACCGCCCAACACGAATATGAGCTCTTGAAGCTTAATCCAGGTTTGTACGTACTGCTCTATGTCTGTTGAATTCTGTAACAACAAAAATATGTATATATATCATACATCTATAGTAATATTAAGACAACCTCCTTAGCGTAGCGGTATTTGGGTCGTGGGTTCGATCCCGACGCCAGACAAGGTATCTTTGGGTAGATACTAAGATTTCTTTCCGGGTCTCTGAGGGACTACCTTCCGTGCCTCAGAAACAACGTTAAGCTGTTGGTCCCGATTGTTATGGCTCCGCGCAAACGGGCCACCGACCACGGCCACTGGTGGCCAGCGACAGCTACTTTGCGCGGAGCCTATAACATCATCTATAACAATTGTATACCAGGGAACGGGCAGCAGCATTTTCTTGTATGTTACAATTGTACAACATAATACTGCGGT
The DNA here is from genome assembly GCA_947037095.2 of Nycteola revayana. Taxonomy (NCBI): domain Eukaryota; kingdom Metazoa; phylum Arthropoda; class Insecta; order Lepidoptera; family Nolidae; genus Nycteola; species Nycteola revayana. The sequence continues at coordinate 22,793,254 of OX344843.2, forward strand.
CACCAACCCGCCTGCCAAGCGTGTTGACTATGGCAAAAACTCTCCCTCAGGAGGAGGCCCATGTTCTGCAGTGGATGTTGTATGGGCTGATAATGATGATATTAATATTAATAAAAATGAATCATAACTTGATAATCACTACGAATTTGGTTCTTTTGTTATTGTATTAGTTATTATGGGGACAAGGTTCGTGTGACAGAAAGGGAAATGTCAATACGAGCGACAGGCACGGGCGACGCCGGGCATGAACAACTAGTATTTTTATAAATGTTAATATGATAGCGCATAACATCTTGGTAGCACCTTTTTGTTGGGATGTAAAATGAGATCTACTTTTCAACTATTATTTTTTCAGACAGAAAAAACAATATTCAATGTCTGCGGTTAATATAGCCTGGGGGTAGGAGGATGTATTTCCCTAACCGAGCAGCTCATTGAACGTACTGTTGCTATCTTTCTTTCAAAATTGAGATTAATAAAATTTGACCAACGGCAGGATTCGTACCTGCATCTTAGGTTTAGCCCATAATTCCTTAACCAATTAGGCCTACGGTGAAACCACAATCGAAATCTATCAATCCCTTTATAACACGTCTCTAAGGGGGCCGTTAGTAATTGGTGCAGGCATTAGTGGCTAAACCTAAGATGCAGGTTCAAAACCTGCCGGTGGTCAAATTTTATTTATCTCAATTTAGAAACATAGTTCTGGTCAATTGGGGTTTCTTTGACATTCAGGGTAACATTGGCCGGGTAAATGTACTCGTATTTGATGGTAGGAGGATCTCTTTACTAAATTCACCAGCTTTCGTTTCTGGAGCACATTTCCTCATGCCATTTTGGCGTTTTGTCTCCCTTCAGATTTCGTTTCACCATTACGGTCAAAGTTACCCAGAATGTCAAATTAACCCCGGTCTATGGTATATGGTAAACTTTTCCGTAAAGTATTCAAAAACATTTAAAAATGCTATCTATCTCTCTCCAATCTTAAAAACGCTAAAATACAAGATGAAGAATAATTGCTTCTAATGTTTTGTATTTATTTAAAAGTAGTAATAATTACCAGAAACAGATGGGGAGCTTTTTGCACGACTATGGTGTACATCTCCGTGAGCTGTGTTGCCATTTCCATGGAGATGTCCTCCACTGTGCACACGCGGTGGATTAGCTCGTCCATGAACATGTTCACCAGGGTTGCCATTAACCTGAAAAAGAAAATATAAAATAAAAGCAAAGCACTGTCTGACATTTTGAAACTAGTGAGATCTTGAACCACCTTATCTATTAAACAAATACCGGCAAAGTGCGAGTCGGACTCGCGCAACGAGAGTTCCGTGCAAACCAGTTTTTATTATATGATATAACAAAATATTTATGGTTTTCGCAATGAGACGGAAAACAAAGTGATCCTATAAGGTTTCGTTTTCTTCTTTTGCGGTACAGAACCCTAAAAACGCATCAAAATCCGTTACGTGCGTAGTTTCAATGATCTTAGCCAACATAAGGGCAGACAAACAGCGAGAAGCGACTTTGTTTTATACTATGTAGTGATAAAAAATTGTTCAGAGAATGACGTAAACGACTTGCGAATTCACTATTCCTTGCGATTGCTTATATGTAATGGAAACATAGTAAGTATGGACCAAAACCTACGTTCTGCCCATTTGAGTATGTTTCGCCGGACCGTCTCATGTGGGTCGTGTTAAAACCGGCAGTAGAATAACCCACTGAGTTTGTTTCGCCGGGACTTCTCAGTTGGGGCGTATAGGATCCGGTGGTAGCATTAAAGCGCGTCCGTCGTTAAATACTCATGGTCCACCTAAATAATGACAAGCTCTATGACACAATATAGTTAAATAATAAACTATAATTGAAATAATAACTTAAATATTTGTTTAATTTGAAAATTTATAAAATATAATAATTATAGATAATAATACTGAATACTAAATTATTGTTTTGACTATTTGCAAGTGCCTGTAATAGGTTTACGTAAATAAAAATGATTTTTATTTATTTATTTACCAAAACAAATAAAAAGTTTAAAGAGAGGCTCTTAAAGCTTTAATATTAAATTTCAATTATAGAGAACTATAATAGGTTCTTTATACTTACTTAGTGAAGACATTCGACGGGAACACGCCAATCCAGACGTTTTTCAATAAATGCAGCTGTCGGAGGCACTGCCTCACCGCCGCCTCTGCGTTGTCGCTTAGCACGTCCTTCACCACTATGCAGTTCAAATCTAAGAAAATACGAAAAAATATTTATAATACATAAAATACCTTGCTGCAAACAAAGCAATATTGCCTTGTTATTCTGAGCTGATTGATATCTGAGCCTATTGTCGGCCACTTCTGAACATAGACCTCACTCATAGATCCAGCGGGAACAATTGCGGCCTGCAGCCACTGGCTCCCTGAAACTTTTATTAGGTCTTCGGTCCAACATGCAGGGGATCGTATTGGTCAAATTTTAGACCAATAGAAAAAGGCGACTCCATGGGAGCCGGGAGGACAAACCCTAATGGTTTGAGCTCCCGGCTCCCATAGAGCCGCCTTTTCCCATATGATTAATGAGTTGAACAAGAAGACGTGAGCAAGAGGACTGACAGAACATAGCGGCCGATACTGACCTTGTCTCACCGCGCATCTACCTGCCTTTTCCTTCTTCAGTGATTTGACTGGTCTAACTCCTAGGCTTCTCTAGTTGTAATTTCTCCTGAATACTACTTATATCTTATAATATATAATATTTCCTTTTTTGTACTGTTTAACTTTTTCCTGGGATTCAATGAGCTTTGGTGCTGATAGCCATTTCCAGTGTGTGCCACTGTTGATTGTGGATTATAGGAGTTGCATTGGTGGGATTGTGGGTGGGCGTAGTACCTGGTCTTACTCCTAATGAATGTTACTAACCTGAAGACCTTATATTATCCAAAATTTGCTTCCGTTGTTGCTGCATATGCATTGTAAGGTGCCTGTATCCCAGATGCCTCAGTTCCTGTACCAGGTCTATAAAACTGATGGGATAGTCCAGCTCCCGACCTTCCATCAAAGTCAGCCACTTGTCACCAAAGGTTTGTAGGTTGTGCGCTAAATACATGCAGTTGTTGTGGAACAGAGCTGGAATTACACAAAACAGTTTAATTATTTAGAAGCACTTTAAAGTTTGTTTAACGATATTGCTTTGAACATCAAATTTAAGATTGGATCAATTGTAAACACAAAAATCTTGTTGCTGCAAATTGAATCTTCTGTTACCATCACAAAGTTAGGTTTCTTGATAATAATTTTAGAAACTCACCTACATACTGTGGAATTGTCTGCAAATATTTCTCATGAGCATAGGGAACTACAGCATCATACAGCTCAAACACTAATCTGGTAGTGTTGTACAACTTCTTGCATACCACATCGGAGCACTGCACCGCTTGCTCCATAATTACGTACACCAAGTCCAATAACTCCTGTGCTGTTTTTGATATCATACACCGCGGGAAGTAGAACAAACTCTGAGGTATTGTCTTATTAAGTAAATTCAAGGCTTCCTGCTCATCCTCACTAAGTTTGAATGCAGGCATCCTTTGATCCGGTATATTCTCTATTCCAATAGACATTGTGATACTTAGGTCCTTTAACATTATACTACGAGCAGTTTCCAAAAAGTATTGGCTTGACTTATCAGCAAATAAAACATCAATATTTTTTACATAATCCAAAATGGAGAAGTTTTCTTCAAAAAATTTGACCAGCACAAGGAAGTGCTGAAATGATTCTATGTCTGATGTTATTCTGCCATAAGTTTGGAGATCATTAATATTGTTAGGTATTGTATCTATTAAACAATCCCTGACTAGAATGTCACTGAAAGGAATTGCAATTTCTTTACCAATCAACTTCATTAGACAGACATCTTTTTTGAAATTTGCATTAAGCTTATTGTTCAAGTAATGGAAGAGTAATCTTAAGTTTGATATTACAGCAAGAAACTGAGGTTTAAAGTTTTGCCTATGCACTATATGAATAGTCATCAATTCATCAGTTTCATCAAACAATGTACAATCATGGTGGATGATAGCTGTTAGAACGTCTTTTAGAAGAAACTGTGATAACTCTGATACTTTTTCTCGCAATTTTTTGCTCTTATCAAGTGCACTGATGATGTCTATAGAAGCCAAAGAGTCATCCAAGTCTAATGTGATAGTGATCACAGTTTTCCGAGTACCTGGCTTTATGACCCACTTAAACATTCTATTCCATTCAGAATACAGGTCAAGGAGGAGCCTGTCCCATATTAATTGGGCTGTGTTTTTGGTATTAGTGTAAATATCTAAGGTTTGAAATCCCTCAGAAGGATATTCAATGTACCGCAGGAGATCATACACAGCCTGAACCGCTTTGGTAAAACTTTGAGCATCTCTCCCTTCATCGAACTGCTTGACAAACTTCCCACACTGGACAACATCTAATACTATGTTGACAGCAAATGTGATGGACAGTAACTCTTTGGCTATTTGGTCACGGTTCTCTATTGACTTGAGTATTTCAGCCATTGTCTCCTGTTCTATCTCTTGCTTACATAGCTGCATGTCATGGACTAAAGCTTGTGATTCTTTACATAATTCAGAGCTTTCTTCTACTAAACCATTAATATCATTGTCGGTGGTGTTTATAAATGCTTTGAGGTCAGTTTTTAATTGTTCTATTTCTTTGGATATTTGAGGAATTATTTCAGAAGGTTTCCAGCTAGTTTCTTCGATATTAAAGATACCTTGTATAACATTCTTAATATCATACTCCTCCATTTTAAGTTTTTCTTTTTGATTTATCTTTTTTTATTGGGAGCTCTGGCTGTTTATCACGATTTGGTGATTTGTGCTGTTGACGGTAATGTCTTGAGTGATATTTGTTGGAGCTCACTGCATTCCTTAGTGTATTAACTAGGAAACGCTTATTGGTTTTTTGTTGTGGAGCTCTAACCCAACCTGACGGGCCAACTATTTCTGCTCTGGCAGCACCTTGGACCGCTTCCCGCAGTAATTCTTCTACAGCTAATCTATGATATAAACATTTGCAAAATATAATTTATTATAATAAAATTAATAAAATGTCACAAAGATATCATGCAACAAATTGATATAATGTTTCGCATAGCAGGTTATTTACTTGATTTAAGTATAATTTTATTTAACAGTTTTATGCTCACATTTTGTCATATGTCTCCTATTTTAAAAAATCATTTACTTTTGTTGTTACATTAAATATTCTTGAATGAAGACAGTGCTGTAGTATAATTTTTGACTTTGAGACTGAATGTAAATAAAAATACTTGATGTTGAGAAAACATTAATATTTTTAACTGATACATTAGAAAATATCAATGTACAGTCTGAATACATTGCATCAGTAAATAACATTGACATATATTCTAATTGGACACACCTTCTAATGACAAAAACAATGATACTAGGTACTTGGCACCAGACTAAAATGTGAATTTGAGACAGTCAGATAAATTGTTAAATGAAGACCATTAACAATAGCTTAGCTTATAGTTTTGTTAATAATAAAATATTTAATACTAGTTCGTGGTTACAAACAAATAGTATTATTTCTTGAGACAAGTTAGTTATTATAAATAACGCACATGTATAGTTCATGTCATACATGTATACAAATAACAATTAGTAATTTTAAAAGCCGGAATATCGCTTATTGCCTTTTTGAAATTAAATATAAACAAAGACATAATATAAACAAAAATATGGTGAATTCCGTTGCCTTAACAACAATATATAAGCAAAATACCCACTTTTCTAGGGCTTCGTCATCTAAAGGTTCTTTTTCGGGTTTATTGGTAGCATCTTCTTTCTCTGTCATAGTTTTTAAACAAGTTTAATAAATAATATTACTACACTACGCTAATATTAAGAAATCTAACAATATGTTATTATGAATTTTCGCAAAAATCCATTTTCAGGAAAATCTCGACGAGCGAGAAAACAAACACGTACTTTTTGAGTCTTTTTGACAGTGCCAATGTTCAATGTGGCCACTGAACTGAACGACAAAAAATTATTTCACGACAAAAAAAAACCATCACCGTATTTAATATTATTCAATAATTGTTTATTTTATCCGTCTATATGAGTTATTTCATCATCAAATTACTATACCGATAATAAGGAGGTCAAAATCTACAAAAAATGTAAATGTAGTTATTATTTGGCAACAGGACTTGATAAATAAATTGCGTTCACGAAGTAACTATTCATGGAATCCATATTATATCCAATGATTTAAAATTCAATGTATGCTTTAATTGTTCTTACTGCCACTCAGCTGTTTACAATAGAGGGATAAATCAAATAATTAAATATAAATTAAAACACGAAACTACTTCTAAATATGCTTCTACTATAAGTGCAACTTCAGAACGCATTATTGTATATTTTTATAAGTGGGCAATTCTTTTGACTGCGTGGAGTGAAACGTCAGCCACGTCTGAACGACTGTCACCAATCTTCTGCAGCGTTGCTCGAGATATTCATTTAGTTGTTTAATAATAAGCATTAAATAAGGTAAGTCTACTATAAAGACTACTTATTTATTTATATGTTACGTTACTAAATTCGTGTGATTCTTGAGGTTTTCATTCAATATGATCCTGTGGCAATACTTTCAATTGGCAACCTATTTCGGCACCAAAATTAACTTTCATTTTTGTATATTACAGACAAAATGACTGCGAAACTGCTGTCCCTAATCCTGATCATCGCTACTGCTGTAACAGCAGAGGATGAGCCAGCGATTGCCAGACTGCTTGTGTCTAAGCAAGTGCTTAACAAATATTTGGTCGAGAACATGGACATTCTCGTCAAGTACACCCTATTCAACGTTGGAACAGCGCCCGCAGTTGATGTGAAGCTGGTTGACAATGGTTTCCACCCTGAAGTGTTCCAAGTGGTTGGTGGACAGTTGAGCGCACAGATTGATAGGATTCCCCCTCAGACCAATGTCTCCCATGTTGTGACTGTGAGGTCTAACAGATTTGGATACTTCAACTTCAGCTCCGCCGAAGTACAGTACAGACCCAGTGAAGATGCTACTGAGGTGAGACAACCTGACTATCTTATTATGTAGGACATTTGTTAAGTTAATTGTGAATTAGATTACAATACCATTACAATCTTAAGAAGCTTTGTAGTGAGTCTTATTAGGTATTGAGGTGTGTGTCCAGATGTTATAGATATCTTATCCTTTTAGGTTATGTGTAACAAACTGTTCATGACTTTGGTTAATTTAGTTCCTTTCTCTTTTAGTTGGTTAGTTCAAAAACTACTTATCTTAC